>OX465553.1:9057598-11562985 GCA_950022955.1 Xestia ashworthii | reverse complement strand
CTAATTGATGTTGATTATAATTTACAATGTCTATTAAACATCGGCCCTGCCACAGAAACCGCTAATACATTGTTACTTTCTTGACGAAATTACTGCCTACCTTTAGTAAGTTTATGAAAAATGTAACATCGTAAAAATTATAACAATCCATCACACATCCACAAATGGAACGCCCACTCAGGAGCGCTACCTACCCATGGCTATTCGTTTGTAATATTAAAGGCGATTACATGAGCTAAACGCGAGGTTTATAATTACTAAAAGTATATGATTCACTGCTATAAACAAGACCAGAAAAATATATGATATTCTTCAGGATATATGCTAGCATGATACTGTTTGAAAACATAATACAATTAATTTGGCTCGATAAAAAGAAATCACGAACTTACCTCTAAAAATATCTTTCAAACAATAAAAAACATACTAATATGCATGCGATCATTCTGATTTTTGGCAAATATTTCTACAAGCAATATTTTAGCATGATACTGTTTTAGTTTTTTATCCAATCAATAGTTTTTTCGTAAATCGATCGAAACCACTCATTTCGCGCTATTTGGCCCGCGTGGCTGACGTAACAACCACTTCATAGTGCAAGCTGATTAGAACTTTATTCTAACAGCATTTCAAACGAAGTTTGAACCACCACTAATAGAGTTGCTAATTTAGCTCGTCTAAGCGCTTAACCGCGTTGAATAATAAATAAACGCGAAACAAGAGGCAGGATATTCGAAAACTTAGTAGGTACAGAAACTGAAAATCTGTTTGTGTCGAACTAGCATTATAATGTGTTTTTGCTCAATTCGCTGGTCAAATTGGCCCAAAAACTAAAGAAAAATGGAGTAGAAGACGTATTACAATGCAGTCACCATAGTGGTGAAGTTTGTCACTGAAGTGTAAATACTTCTCTAGGTTTGGGTAATTTTAAGACTGAACAACTGAAAAACATCTGAGTGTCTGACCACAAGTCACAACTCCCAGTTATGATGAACTAAGCGTACCTACCTATCTGACATGTTTATCCACTCTGAAATAATGCGTTTACTGTACCAAAAATGAATACAGTTTTACAAATTGACTTTCATCAGACGGTTTTGATGCTGGAATATCTTCTGAAATAGAAGCGAAGCTGTAAACAAGCGCAGTAAAAATAAACATTTTCTGTTTTACATTTTAGGTATAAACTCACAGAATGAGTTTACATCGTAATGTATGAAAAATATGTAGTAAATGGATCTGGCACGATTTGTGCAATATTGTTTGCAAACGTGTAGTGGAGGGCTGCCAGACGTGACGTGCTCGCTCACTGCTAAACAGATGTAAGAGTATACATACAGATTAATCCGTATACTCTGGATGATTTATAAGTACATGTTACGTGTTATCAATTAGCCGTAGTTAACCACCACTTCATTAATGATGAATGTACATAGTTCAGAAGCTCCGCGCAACTTAATGCTGTTAGATTTACTCATGTCGTCGTCCTCGAAGATAAGGAAAATAAATAACACTAACAAATTGTGATGAATACAGTTATCTTTATCAGTTTACCAGTAATTCTTTATTTATTCTGTTATTGATCTTTATGAGAATGTTGGAGGATAATGTAATGTAATTACAAGAGGATAGTCCGATATCAGAGGGTCGAACATGCCTTCTACGAAAAACAACCATGAAAGTGAAACCGATCCTAAAAGGATCGATGCGCGTTCGTTGTACCAATTGAGCAACGGTATCGGCGATATATTTATAAATAAATAATTCTTTGATTTAAATGTATTCGTATTCCGATTCAGGTGAATAGGGCAACTTATCCCGGTGTAGAGTGAGGCGCATGAAAAATATTTGGGATCTTGCCAACGTTGCTCGGTCCGCGGGCGGCGCGGCGGCGGCGGCGGCGTCGCGACGCTCCTCGACTACTCGCGACGGACTCGATAACGCAATGCAATAGGTACCTGACGTCGAAAATGCATCGCTTATGTTAGCTCTTAAATCAAAATGTCTTTTAAAAACAATCCTTTATTCCTTCAAGCCTCTAAAAAAAATCTGCAAAAAGAGAAATTGTATGTAAATTCTTTTAGATATATCGGTAAATCAATTAGGTACCTATTTATGCGTGGTTGTCGTACCTACAAACATTTGTGGCTTCAAATTTTTTGTATTATACCGTTCCAAAATAAGTAAAAAGAACTCGTAGGGAATCACTTCATTATTTACCTGTTACAAGCGATTTTCTCTGAAATAATTTTAGACTTTAATCTATGTTGTTTTTCTTTCAATAAAAAGAAAGCTTTTCGAACTTTGTTTTTACGTACGAGTACATACCTAAATAGCGCAGAAACAATGGGTAAGAAGTGTAAGAACGTTTGACTTGGACTTAACTGGCTGTTGTACTTTTTGATTTACTTGGTAAGACTCATTTTATAATTCGTCATGTTCATACTATGAAGGTGGAGATAGTACTTCTTAAGTTCCTTCCTGGTATTTTGAAGTTTCGCGTTTACGGTTCAGGGTATGTTTCTATTCCCGTAACGGGAAAATGTCGCAAAAGGCTACAACTTTTATATTTAGTTAGTTGAGGATCGTATTCCAGCATCTTTCGTTGTTTGCCTAGCCGTATTGCTTCTAATGTCAATATTCAACATACGACAACGTGACAAGACCATCAATTTGATGCTGTAGGCTAGGGTACCACTACATAATTACAAGGTCATGCAGGAAGACAAGTTAACGACGTTTTTCAGTTCAAAATATCCGCTGCGCGATGGGACGTCCCAAACCGACGCTGGTAAATAAATTATGTCTAGTCCTACGAAATGGTCAATATTAAATTTTGGCAAGTCAAACCGCTATCAGCCGTACACCTCCGGCCAGGGTTACTCAGTAACCATTAATCACTTACTCAACTTGACACCTACCTAGGTACCTAATATATAAACAACTTTATTGGGGTTGCGAAAACATTATGCATAACTTAGTGCAATCACTCTAACAACCTCCTAGTTATTTCGTAATAGATTTAAATGTAACGTAACATCCAGCCCATGCCGATGCTTACGTTGTTTACTTTGAGATCAGACACTATTGTCAGATGATAAGATTAAACTATTTGAAGAACTTATGATATACAAAATCAACAGAATCGTGTGATCGATTCTTTCCTTCGGTTACTATATCACAAATTCACAATGTCACGTGAACGACAGAACGACTTGTTTTAACATCATAAATACATCATTTAATCATAGTTAGAAGTCACTTAGTGAGTTTTGTTTATTTCAGGTGAGTAACGGCAATGTCATCGATACAGGAACACCTACCCTGCTGGTATTTACCGTTTATTATTAAGCACTACTTACGCATGTGGATGCATTCACATTTAACATGTCTCAATAATTACTAGTTTATAATTTACTAACCGTAAGTTAGCTGGTCTCATTTCATGTCTGCCAATTCAATTTATATTAAACAAGGAACGCCTACTCACTCGCTCGCACGACTAACCCTCATTTTTAAACGTCGTAGTACTTTTAAGCTTCCTTTTCTTATTCTTTTGCGAGAGGTTAATTTTCTTTTATATCGTTAACATTTAATTCCGTAGAACGCAATAATACATTGTGCCTAGTGGTACAAAAAAAGATATACTTAACCGAATTCTGTATATTTTTTGGTTCCTTCCTTGTTTTCTTGCAATAATTAGATCTGTCCTCTCGGTTTTATGATTATGTAGTAGTGCCTAGATCAAAGCATTTTAGATGAACGAATTAATGTTTCGCTTCTATAGATAAACCTAAATCTGTTCATCTTAACTAGTAGATTTATGTCAAAATGTAGCGTTACTTAATAAATTGCGATGTTTCTCAATACTGGTTGCTAACGTGTATAATATTGTTATCAAGGAAATCTCCGTGCGCAAAAGAAGAAAATTACATTAACAAAAGCTAAGTGAAAATGAACACGACCTCAGGGAACAAGTAAAATTCAAGGTTAATATGTGCGGCGCGTTACAAAAGATTTCCTTCAGCCTCTTTTCACGTACGGGTATATGGTTGAATTTCCACAAGCACTTGAAATGCTACATATTTCTTGGTATACAATACATGGGCGTTATACTGATTATAAACCGTAATATTTCGCTCGGCATTTCTTCATTGTTTGAGATAATTCTAGTCCTACTTTCGCGCTACCCATTTGACGCTTTCATCTCATCCTGTATTAACCATGCATGTGTTAGTTTAATATCTCATCAAAATACTTATGTAATAAATAAATTAAATTGCCTCAATCTACAAGTGACAGTGATATAGGCCAGGAGTCGACTCCGAGACACCAGACACGCTTTGATCTGTACTCGTAATGTTATTTATTACATAATATTACACATTTATTCATTATTTACCTATTCTATTGATGTTTCGACACACGATTTTTATTATGTCGTTGTTGTCGTCTATGTAGCTAGAGCGACGTAATTTTTAACAAGAGCAGTTTAGTTAAGGGGCCGGCGGAGGATGCGTATTTCATACAAACGTAATACCAAAATTATTTGTAAATCAAACATATTCTTAAGGTAGTCTGTATTTATTTCGATTGAATTACAGAATATCTATGTTCCCAAATATGTTTTTTGAGAGAATAGTGATGCAATGACGAGATATGAGGAATTTAAATTTTCTATAGAAAACTTATTTTTCTTATAACTCTTGTTAAAATCAGTGTCCAATCAAAATATATATTTGGGAACCTAGATATTCTGTAATTCAATAGAAATAAATACACACTACCTTAGGAATATGTTTAATTTACAAATTATTTTGGTATTACGTTTGTATGAAATACGCATGCTCCGCAGGCGTCTTAATAGTTTGTTTTTCTGTTCCTATTTTATGAGAAGAATCATAAACTGAGTTGATTATGCGAATTGTAAAAACAAAAGGTACTCAGCATTCCTAAGAAGTGTTGACAACCAAACGTTTTCGTATAAGAATCAAGACATTATTAACTTAAGTATCCGCTTTGCATGCAAACAAGTTTTAAATATTTAATCGATTGTACTACCTGTCCTGCTAATCGCGGATCTTTTTGTGCGTAACCTGGAAATCTGGTTTTATAAGTAGACATCAATAGTGGTGCGTTCAGTTTCCAACTTACATTTATGCAGTTCATATGCATCGAATGCATATTTTTGTTTGACGTTCGGTATGCGGAGTTTAAATTGGAATATTGCCCTCGAATAATTCTGGAATATATTTGAATGTTTTCAGCTTCGTTATAGTATGTTAAATTGTTGAAAGTAGCGAGTATTCAATAATAATTCCTGAAAACAAAGCTGTACGTGCTCGTGGCTTCAGCTTTGTGAACGCAGTGTTAAGAAGACCCGTGGGGCAGTTTGGCGTGCGTGCGCCTCCATACATACGCACAGATTCTAACGTTGCTAATTGGGGTGTCACTAATTTACATAAAGGCGTAGATGTATGTACATACTAGTTCACAGTAGGTGAACTAGTGCAGTATCTAACTCTATAATGAATCAAATCGAATCAAATATATAGTGTGTCACCTTTGAAAATTATCGTGTATCGAAGTACCATTAAGACCTCGCCTGGACCGGTGCCAGAGTTTGGGTATTATTAGCATCGTCGACAACGACAAAGTTAATCAAGCTCAAATAAGATCAATATTTCCCGTATGTGAAGTGATAGCGTTGTCTCAGGGCCAGGTGCTCGAACCACTTATAGCCTGTCAGCCAGGATTACTAGCCCGGAGCGGACGAAGACAGCCGCCGTCACACTGGCGGGATTTCTTTACATCGTTTGACACTACTGTGACATTATGTTTACTCAAGAAAACCAGTGTCACAGCAGTTTGATATTATAAATATGGAACAGAGGTCGTAGTCGCGGGATACCCATCGCTACAATTTGTTGTTTTCTGTCTGATCGTCCAGATTCATGTCTTTTTGCTTTAAACCTGCCGATTTTTCTTTGATTCTATCCTACATCGCTTTATAATTTTAGTAGCAAGTTAAGTAATTAACTAACTGTTTAGTCATCATTATTAGAAAATCCCTGAACTGATTTCTATGTTTTATTATAAGCACAAACAGTCAATCGTCAACAACCTTATTTGATAAGATCTGTACCTACTTTCCATGTTATGTTGCGTGGCGTGACCATTCGCGTGAGATGCCTGCTTGCCTGCGTGCGCGGAGAAATTCCTTGGTTATACATATAGCAAGAGGAGACGTATCTATCTTGTTACTATGTATAAGTATGTATGTATGCATATATGACTCCATGTAACTGTGTACCTGTCCAATTAATGTGAAACATTTAGAACAGCATACTCATGGGTTTTGGAATTCATACTTAGATTTACGAGAGCATTATTTCCTGAACTTGGTTCAAATAATTATAATTTTACTTTCATGTAAAACAAAGTATCGGCTAAAAAATATATACGTAAGTACTTAATATTCGGTGCCTACACTACCCTACTCAATTTTCGTCATG
Source organism: Xestia ashworthii (assembly GCA_950022955.1). Classification (NCBI taxonomy): domain Eukaryota; kingdom Metazoa; phylum Arthropoda; class Insecta; order Lepidoptera; family Noctuidae; genus Xestia; species Xestia ashworthii. The sequence continues at coordinate 11,556,470 of OX465553.1, read as the reverse complement.
AACCCTCCTGAAAACGTTCACGGTTAACATATCGTGTGAATTTTCATATAAAGTTTTTCATTGCTGTATTTCCGTCGCATTATGTAAGTGTAAGCCGTAGGTACATAAAATGTAGCATATAAATTGAAAACGCTTAATTAACGCGATCGGCGGTCCGTTAAATAGGGTAGAGACCTCGGGTGCAGTTTCAAAGAGATTGGCTCGGCGAACCGAGCGACGCCCCGTGATGCAACGAACGTCAACGTTTTTTTTTCCTCTGTAATAGTACACCATCATTTTTAACGCTTCAGCGATGGCGTTCCACATTTTCCATTCCAACAGCAATTGTTAATATTTCCGGGAAAATATTTACTGCATTGAAATCGGTATCCAATCGATTTGTAAAACCGAATTCTTATATTTCGGTAATTGTTTGGTGCCTGTTGGTACGGATAGCATTCCATTAATTTCTTCAGTCTGATTCACGATCAGGAATACTCGAAGCCAAGCGTGTATAGCAGTACATTACTTTACATCGATCTAAATATAAAGCGGAATACGTGGTTGGCATATTATCTGTTTCTGCCAGGCAAGGAACTGAACTCTTTCTGATCAGGAATGTTGAATAATATAACCTCAACCTATGTGGTTGTATATATGTCACCGTAAAATTGTCAAAAACGTTATATTGTAATCTCTCTAGCGATATTGTAAACTCTCGAATTATTGTCAAACGAACATACTGCTTACAATAAAACGCATTATTTTTCGTGAAATGCATGCGATGGTAGTCAACACACGCGGAGTGGAGGGAAAGAGGGGTCCCCCTTGCCCAGTGGTACCACTCTCATAAAAAGATACTGTACCATTCCTGAGAAATATCGATTAATATAACCTAACCTTAAAACACTTTATATTCCCCTGAAAAGCGTAGTCGACGGAGTTTCCGAGTGCAGGGTTTAAAGGAACCTAACTAACGGGGGGGTGCCCCAAGTCCCGATTATGGGGGCAGAGATACTCCCGTATGTTCAGTTGACAATTTTTCGAGAGATTACAATAGGTAATACAAAATCGGTAATTCATTGTTTGCATTAATTTCAATTACCGATTATGTTTTATGATCACTATTATTGTTATATTTCTTTATTATGGTTTGTTTGATGTGAAATTATGTTGTGTCCAAACCCAAAGACTGTGTTGTCTCAGTAATACATAAATTAATTAAAATGTTTGTAAACATTTTTTTAAGTTTCTTCTTCCTCAGTAATTCAGTTAGTATAAGTTTGAAATCTTCTTGAGGAACAGTGGTGATAAATGCTCGTACCATAGATATAATATTTCTGTGGCTCGTACCATCTCCGTATGACAAGTGGACAGTTTGGCTAGTATTATTTCGTGATTAAATAACTGAAATCCAGTATTTGAATTGTTATTTATTAAAATTTTGATGCTACTCTCTGAGCAAAATTAGGCAAGCTATTCTTATAAAAAGTTCTAAATTCTGATAGACACTCTTGATAATCTTTGTCGATAGATATCACCTAGTAACGATATCATAATATGACGTGTGAATAGCTACCTACTCGTATTGGCGTGAAGTTGCCATACGCGTGCCTGATTTGCATACATAACTAACAGGCGCACGTACACTGCTTACTAACTGCATGTTATGTTCATCCTGTGGCTTCCAATACATTATTAATTCACATTTCTGTCACACTCAAAAGCACAGCGGAAGAAGTATGTCTGCGAGAGTACACGATCTACGAGTAATATTTCAAAGTTAAAAAAGAGCCTATTCACGTCCTGATAGGCTCAATAATAAAAGGAAATCGAGTTTATTGACTGATGTTGAGTCGTAAAATTGAGAAACGGTCTCTTTGCCTAGCAATCTTCGCACAGGATTCGAAATGTAATGAACTGTAAGCTAAAATTAAACAAAGGATACAAGAAACACGGATACGTTAATTTCACCGGAGGAATTCACAAATATTTTTTAGACCCAAAGTAAATAATGTGAATTTGGAATCTTCTTTATTGACACATTCTGTTCTCCCTAAAATGCCGTTCAAAATGTAATCAAATATTTATTGATTCCGGTAATTCGTTGAGCGGCAGGCCGACGTGTGGGGACGAATGGAGATGGGAATTATTGATGATATACTTATACAGAGGTACCTATTGTGGCGCAGTTACCCTCCGCCATAAAAGCGATTACAACAACTTGAGTTTTTTCTTATTTCACAAATATGCATCGGTTTTCTTTTGTTAAGTCAGATAGGTATTAGTATTTATACCATACTTGAAAGTACTTATTAGATACATATTTTAATTTTGATGAGGTCTAATATTAAAGATTAGCAGTTTTAGAACTGTCCCAAAAGTTTTTTGAAAACATATCATAATAATATCAGTAAAAGTATTCAGGACGATTAACAACCTAGTAGGTACCTACGTGGAAAGAATGCGATATTTTCCGATTTAAACCACAAAATAACTCGAATTGTAATTTTAGAATGCCTTTTCCAGCTGGCAAAATAATATATTCTGGCTCAGAAAGAGGTAGGTACTAAGCCAAACTGGGCCAAGTCAAATGATCCCGCTCTTCGGGCTTCTCGTGTGGAACTGAACACGAAAACTACGGTAGTAGGGGACGTAGCTTAGGGGTGAACTCAAACCATCCATTCTGTACCCAAGCGTTCATTTCGTGCTTGTAACTTTCAATCATTCGACTATTATCTTTCATCAATCTGTACACTTACATCTTTAGTTCCACCTAAAACGTTATAGATCTAAAGCGGCCCCGAAAGTTATTAATATGATCCTAGTAGGTACCTACTAGCATTTTGCCGTAGATTTCGAACTTTCGCCACTAACCCTCTCAGGCTATGCTATGTCAATCGTTAAACATGTGTTTTATATTTTAATTTATTACATTTATTTAAAAAAAAGGGGTTTTCATTGTAACTGCCAGCCCTTGAAAGCCTTCATCGTGTTGATGTCCCAAACAGGGCAACTTTGCGCCTATTAGAAGCTGCCATTCTTTTTGCTTTCCAATAATCCTGGCCCAAATACAAGCAAGCGCCATTTTGAAAGTCGAGGTCAAAAAATATCTAAGCGCCATCTAGAGTAAACTAAAATTCAAGATAGATCTTAAAACATGAGAGCGGTCGCGGTTTATAGTGCAAGCATTGCGGAGTAATTGCCACTCGAGATAGTATCCCACATTTTTATGGTACCGATAACATTGACAGTGCACTTTTATCTTTCCTACAACAGCCAGTACTTAATTCAGTTATACTTAATAAGAATAGAATCAAAGAAAGTTAATTTCAAAGTGCTCAAAATCAAAAGTAAAACAATAGGCTTGTGTCCTAAAAAAATCTAATTAGTCCATCAGTTAGATTATATAAAAATATTTGACCCGTATTTTTTCTTTTGTTACATAAACCAAAATTGACGAAGATACGACGCTTTTAAAATTCGCAATACGTCACGCCGTGCTATAGTTTTTAGTGCGTTGTGACGTCACGAGCCTCCACTCCCGAGTTTTGATGCGTTTTATCTTTGTCAGTACTCAGTAATTTACAAAAACAAAAAATACGTGTCCATTATTTTCCAATACTCTAACTGACGGACTAATTAGTTTTGCAATTTATTGATGGTGGAAACTAGCCTATTAGAATTATGCAATCTGTATCAACTTTGTTCTTAATCTAAGCACGTTTAGTTCAGAATGCACTTTCATTTTACTCTCAATTTTTCCTTAGAGTTTCCATATTTTCTCTTTAACATAACTCTTGTAGTGGCGTTTTTCTGTGTAGTAAATTAACATAAAAGAGCGGTGTTCACACGGATATTGGCTCTGAGCGGAGCGGCTCGGCTGCCGACGGCCGGCGTCGCTGCAGCGCCCGGAAGAGAGCTATTCCCGCCATTTACGAGTGAGTTCTGAATGCCCATCTCCATTGTTGCGAGGACATTACCGAGTGACGCCCTCAGATCGGCCTTGTATACATGTACGCACAGCATTCTAAGTGGGGTCGGGATTCGGATCGCATTCACCCGACACAATCTGCGTATTGTTACAACATGACAAATAATGAAACCTAATGTTTTTTATCGGTAGAATAAAATGCGGGTAATTTATTATCTTTACGTCAAGCCAATTTGTACTACATAGTTATCTGTAGTTAGTTGTGGCTGTGACTAATCATAATAATATATCGGTAGTTCATTCATTCTCAAAAATCGTCAAAATTGTGTCATGAGTATTAGTCATGATTCATAGTTCACCAACACGTAAGATGCACCCAACCCATTTTTAAATTCCAATCATTTACTGAGTGATGATGTCATTTACTGTTCAGAAACTTTACAGTGAAGATCCTTGATCCTCACACAAGAGACAAAAGATTCAGGCAAAAAGAAGATCAAGGAAATCAAATAATAATGCGTGGAACAAGAAAAACAGAAGTATTTGGTGTTGCAAATTGATGCCGAGAGTAGCTCATGCGTCTTTAATTGAATGTGCCGTTATCTCCAGCTCAGCAAATGAGTTTAATAGATAATTTGGTGCTTAAATAACGTTAATCTTTATCGCGGACCGTCAAGATCATTCATATGCATAATGTCGGTGTAGGTAGCGGCATTAGGGTGGACGGGTGGAGGCTGGGTTGCGCGCTTCGCTAAGCATTGTAAATACTCTCCCGGTCACGTAGCGCCGCTGCAAACTGTTGAATATTAATACAAAATAATATTCACCAGAAGAAATCCCGCTCAAACCCAAGCTCTATCCATGCCTGAGAGGGCCAATCCGGACGCAAATCTGGGAGCATTCACTTAAAATTAGAAATATTAAACCGAACTACCCTTCTCTTTACTACGTTATGCGTTATGAACAATGTGATAGCTGTTCGTTTTTATTTCATAACATTAAGTATCTTGCAAGTATTTTCCTAACGTTAATAAGTAAGAAACGGTAAAGTTTTGTGTGCTGAAATATGCACAGACATTCGAAGAAAATTATTTGTCGAATATTGAAAACTGGTATAGATATAGCAGAAAAATTCTCATTTCTTGGCCTAAAAACATTTTTTGAATAGATTTTAATAAACCAATTCCACGACATTTCTATATTCGGAACTTGCTGCTGAAAATTATTTATCAACATGAAATCACGTTTCTGTTTTAAAGTGTTAGCAACTTTGCTATAGTTCTCTGAATTGAACTCCATGAACTCTTATTTATTACTCATGGTGACTCACACAACGACAGCCAATGGCGAGAAAATCATGTGATCATTAAATCATTCCAAGGGCTTATGCATTATTATCAATTTTATGCCTGGATTTTTAAAATACCTGAAATTTGTTAAAAATCCATCACAACCAAAATACCGCAGGCTAATAAGTGTAAAATATTCCGAAATTACTTATTAATTATAGTAGACGAGAAGGAAAATGATGTTATTAAAGTACTCGTCCCAGTATCGGCTCAATTATTTTACTTAACATCCAGTGTAAACTTTAATTATGTAGCTAGCTATTTTACAGATTAACTATTTTATTAGTTTATTAGCTAAGACGATTAGATTGTATTTCAACAGTATTTTCTTATTTTCCTTTCATAAAATTATCAAAGACCCAAAAATTACGTGGTCATTTTCATTGTAATAGCACATTTCAGTTAAACGCCAAGGGATATCATTATTTTCATTGTGTAGTTTTATCGTGCCGTCGGCTTAAAAGGGGTCTGTTTGTGTTTACTCAGATCAGACTCAGCATCTGTTCAGTGTGAGGGTGTCAGGGTAGTAGGCGGGCCGCGGGTAGCACGGGGGAGGAGGGGCGGGGAGTGATATGAGGGGGGAGGATGGAGGCACAGGGAGTTACACCAACATCCACAGTCCACACACTTCAATGAAGCGGCATGTCATTAATCCACGTTATTGTGAACAATAATTATTACCTCGATAACTATACTGAGTATCTAATTATATTTGAATTGTCCTTATGTTGGTACATTATTACTGAAAATAATTGATCTGATTAATGGGTGTAATGAGTAAAGAACACAATGTGAACTCGTGATAAATGTCAAATTCATCTTTATGATAAGTAACAAAAACCAGTTGTGGTTGTAGCTACAAGAAAAGCATGGTTACGTTAAGACGATATCCTAATCTTTAATGGTTGCCACATATAAAACACGTTCAGGACGCCCTGGATGTAAATCAATGAACCTTCAGTTTTCATCACACTAATAACATCATTCGAAGTTTGGTGATCAATCAAACTGGTACTGAAATTGCACTTAGCTTGATGTATTTTTTTCCTTCGAAACTGTTGCAGCTGCATCGCTGCTCCAATTCTTTGTTAAGCAGCGCATAATTTTATAACTAGTTACTTATCGTCGCGTTTGTAGAAAGCGCTAATGCTGTTCAGTTTACATCTGCTAAATATAGAGGTTTATTGAACTCTTTGAACTCTTCACGGAGCAAATAGCCGGGAAAATATATCTAGAAATATGTCGAGCTGCTGTGCGTACTCGTATCATAGGATTGAAGTTAAGAAAATACAACGAACAGAATAAAGTAAACAGACCAAACAGTTGCATTGAAAACTTCCCAATTTTAGGTTTTTGTTAGCGGAAAACTCTACAGTACATATTTTATTTATTGGGTATCATAATATTAAACTGGCTGTGGTTGTGGTATGAATAGGAATATCGTTATTATTTCATTTGCTTGAAAATAGTAAGAAAACAGCAACTTTATCACCCGAAGCAATTCAGTATTGGAATATATATTTCATTTATTAAATATTATATTCCAATACTGAATTTGATCGTAAGATCGAAAAACTGCATTCACAATAATGTACATTGAGAAGCAATGAAACATTTACCTACGAAGAAGTAGGTATCGTAAATCATATTTTAACGATTTCTAAAAATAACTGCACGAATTTACTTCATTGATCGTTATTTTACAAACAAACATTACGGCTTATTCTTAATACTTGAACATCAGCGACTGGCACGTTTCAGTTGCCGTCATGTGTACAGACGCAAAAAGAAATTAATGCTATTTTAGAATAATACAGAGATATCATAATTAGCGTCCAGATGTATTGTTCGAGATGACGCATGTTTTGAACAAGTGTCCCTCCGAGCGTTGCCCGTAACTTGCGTCGTGTTCAATTACATTTAATCGCTCCTCGTATAATTGCCTAATTGTGAATCAGCCCGCGCCTCGTCCTATTCGAGCATTCAAGTTGTAAGGATAGCTTATAACAAGTACTTAGTTTTAACGACCATTATTATTTCTATTTGTTGTATTTCGGTTGCTTGACTGTAGGTGTAGTTGTTTCCCTAAATGTAAGACAGACGCCATAACGTCAACCCAAAACTGTCAAATATTCCCAATTAGCCACGAGCCTATAATCTTTTAGCGATAAAGTTGAAAATCGATTAAAGAAATTAGACAGATTGTAGAAGCTTGATGGGCTTGCGTCTGTTGGTACATAGAATACATTTTCAATCGGACGTTCCTCAGCCATTTATGTTTTCCACTGAACGAGTACGACATGATGCATCAGGGAACGCCTGGACTGGGCCTCGATTCTGCTATTACAATAGTGTCAGAGTATTCGATCATTGATTTCATAATGATCAAGTTCTGTCAAATTTTGACAAGTTTGTTAATTCTACTATCATAATGGCGCCATTAAGACTTCTCAATGAACAACCACTGACACTCCATTGAAAGAAATGTCATAGAATATTAATCTCGTACATGAAATCTGGCATGAATAAATGTTCGCATTTAGTAGTAGATTTCGAAAACCATTTGTACTAAGGGTTTTATAATAATGACAATACGACAATGCCATTAAAACACAATTTTATTACGAGACCATTGACCGACCATTGTGAATTTAGCAGATTACGAACTTTAAGCAAAATGACAATGGGATGAGAATGGAATCGTGTTGGAGTGACGAATTTATTAAAATAGCAGAATTAGGCCCCTGGTTGAATTCTATTTCAGATTTATTCAAAAGGAAGATTCTGGATATGTGCATATTTCAAGAAATCTCATTGCACATTCAATTTTAATAAAATGTGGTTCTGTTTACCTATTCGTATCCCATTTTTCCTACACATGTACTAAAATAATGATATGCTTACATTTTATGCAGCATTTCTTTCCTGAATATACATATCCATTTATCAACATGAATTTTAGTTTTCTTTAAATCGTGCTTCACAAACACCAATTTATTATTATTTTTATTGTATTTAGTTAATGCTCTTCTTACTTAGCCTTAAATCCTACTAACAAAGCATGAGAATACTAAATAACACATTTCGGTATAATAACGTAGAGACTGGTTGCGCATTGTGTTTTCTGCTTCCATCATTTCAGTACCCACTCACTACCCATCTGAACCGTTATTAATACATGTGGGAGTTGCAAAATTGATACATTCGTTCTGAGTAGCGACTGAAAGTCTGAAATATATCATCCCTCCCAGTACTTTCCCTGAATTTTCGATCAGATATGTGGAGACTTCACGTTCAATGTTTTTCTTAAATTCGTAAATATTTTTGTCTTTTGAACGTTAAGTAATGTGACCGCGAAGTTATCAAACTACTCGTACTATGCTCGTTACAATTGGCGCCTACCATACGATCGCAGAATTTAAATGAACATAAATGGTCTTCCTGTTCTAAAAATACTGTTGTGTTTAAGAAATCTAGCTATACTAATACAACTGCAGCCATTTAGTGAGTATATATAGAAACGATAATATAAACTGAGCCTAGTCGTTTACAAACATATTCTACAGTTTCCGAAGTAAACGAGACTAAGCAGCAAGGCGGTTGCGCGAGACGAATCGCAGGCGCGCTCTATAAAAAGTCAGTTTGTTTACAGGACTGCCGGATACAACTGGAAGGTGGCTCACCACATGTGTAGTGCTTTGCTTATTCTAACCTTGTTCCAAGTATTCACCACGGGGTACAAAAGCATCCATCTTGTTTCATCTCCAAAAATCAACACATAATAAATGTTGTACTTATATTTGTATTACTTAATCGACACTTACTTTATTATCATTTACCCAGTATGTAGTTTCTTAAGGCTACCATTCGGCTTCTTACATAAACTGAACGCTATAAAAATCGTATTGTAATTTAAATAAAGTTGTAGCCGTTGGGCCATGTGACTAGAATATGCATGAAGTTAGTTGAGTATTACTGACATGTCGTATAAATACGTAGCCTCTTTCGCTGTTACAGAATGAGTCACGACTATTGTGTCGTCGTGTTACCATAAATAGCAACAAGATCTGGAGGGTGCTAAGGCAACTTGACACATGTACTAAATCATCGTCCGCCTCGGACCGGTGTCGCTGGCGGTGTCGCGGTTAGAAAATTAGAACTCAAAAACGAAGTGCCCTTCGTTCTCTCGCAGAAGAGCTGAGACACTCCACTCCGTCTTGCGTATGTCGTCTCGAGTGTCTTGGCACAATGACTCTCTTTTCTATACTATTGCTTCATGTTGTTTCGTACCGTCTTAAAAATAACCAACAGTCACATGTTACTTTATTGGCTGGTTAGCTTGTGCCACTATAGTTTAATAAGAATCGCCACATCAGGACATCGTTATTTTCATCTCCCCAAAATATTGCAAAAGTTATTACTTTTCCAGGCGCAGATAAGGTTATAATAACAAGACTTAATTGGCGATAAATGTTAGTTTATTGGCGATTAATTTAATATTTCCATTACAGTGTCTTGAAGAACTTTTATTATCCGACAAGAAGTACTTTGAAGGTAAAAGAAGGAGCTTTATGCTTTGTAGACAGCAAGTGGAGAGGTTAAAAATAGGTAGAAGCCGTCATCAAAGGGTCGTTATTAAAAATATTTCTATTATTGCCAGCACCCATTGACTGTCTGCCAGTATTGACATTATCGCTATCGCCTCCGGATCTTTTATCGAAAGAATTGCGCGTTGCTTTTTCAGACAGAAACGGGCCCCGAGTTTCATATCACACGTAAAATATAAAAGCCACACGCAAATTTTAGTTTTTCCTTTCAAGTTTTGTTGAGGGATTTAGGCGGTTAAGTGCAACTTGCGACTATACTGCTCATATGTCTGCAGCCATGCCAGGTTGCCAACTCTAGAGCGGTGGCCAGTTAAAAGAATTTCATGAAACATTTTTTTATTATTTTCCCTGGTTTGCCCTTTTCAGATTTTGATGTCTAAAAGAAAGAAGTGGCAATTGCCTCCGACAGTTCAAAAGTTACATTATCTACTTGTTTACCTGAAGATAAAACCTTTTTATTGAGGTGGAAACGAATAACGATAACGGCTGATTCAAAAATGGAGCCCCTAGTCTGTTGTAAAGGCAACACAATGGTAGAATTGTGCTATTCACAGAATGTTATACTTATTTATTTTTGAGGGAGAAATTACACCGTATTGTTAAGGGATTTTAATTTAGAAGCCGTTAGGCGGTCTTTGTGCGATATCACTTAATTACTAGTGTACTTTGAGAATTCACGTGAAAAGAAATAATAATACTTACCTCCTATTTTCAGGAATTGAGTTTTCGGATAAGTATTCATAAAAAAGACACAAAAGAAAAAGTAATGAGAAGAACATTACACTAACCTTTTTACCTAACCTAGAAGCTCTACGTTTTTTTTTCCGAAAAAAAAAACAGAGGTGGCGCATCATTATTGATGAGGTTCCGGTGTGCGGAGGACCGGGAGGGCCGGCTTTCGCGTGACGAACGTATCAATTGGGTATATTTGCCAGTTTTTATACTTCATAGTTAACCCTCAACATACTTCATAGACCCTTAGAGGTTCAACTGCCAAGGATGTTTTATTAAGTAAATAGAAATCCTTGATAGTTGAACTTCTAAAGGTGTACCTATTGCGTACATAACAGAAGATTGTTTTAATCCAACTAACCAAGCTTTAATTAGTTTACTTAATCTTGACAGTGGAGTTAGCAACATTAAGTGTATTCAGTTTTGTGTACCGGCACAAAAACAGATTAGAAACTTTATAAGTTTAAAGCAGGAGGCGGTGTTATGAAACTTTAACAAGAGTCTTGTCGCTGCGTTACTTATAAAGGGCACGACTGGTGTTTGGGTTTCAATTATTTGTTTCAAAAACTTCGAATCTTAAGACGCGATATAAAGTATTAATTATTTTGTCTTCTAAATCTGGAAGTGCCATACGTTGGTACTGCCTGATAAAACAGTTATTTCTCATCTCGCATTAGGTTAGACCCTGGTGCTGAAAACCAGGGTCATTCAGCGACGAATTTATGTTTCGGACAGCACGCCTGCGCCTCCACGTTACCTATCTAAAAGCCCAGGCGTGAAGATTATGTATTTATTTGCACAGAAACTGGGCACAATAGTAATCTATGGGACGATCTCGGGATTTGCCCGCTACCCGCTTTTAATCCCGCTCTCCCGTTAATGCTTGTTTGACTGCTGTAAATACAAACAACTATTATGTTGGACTTAGCGTTTCACAAATTTTACATAAGCTCACTGAAAGTTTGCAGGTACGTAGACGTAGGTACGTACTTAACTTCTTTTAATTGGTTTTAACACTTAAATTATGTTACGGCTTAGAAAGAGATTTAAGTCTCTTGAGTTGTACAGATGTGAGAATAATTAAAACCAGTTTTGTTTTCCAATGTTATCCTTCTTTTCTACTTTTAACATGCAACCATACATTTTATGTACTGTGTATATAAAATACTCATATTTACTAGCTAGGCAACATACACGCATACTTAGATTTCGTAGTCGTTCTTTCAATGCAAGTCTTGTGGGGAAGGAACGTCATGTAATATTGTGGCGTTGAACGAATTTGTGAGAGATTTCACAGTCACAGGCATATAATCCAACTCGTACGTAGCAAATAGGTACATTATTTCAATATGATAATTGGCTCCGAGGTCTGTGATCCAGCAAGCTCGGAGTCAGGCGGCAGTCTATGCAATTGTGTCCAATGGCTACTTCCTAATTTTCTCGTATCCGGCGCTGCGCTACGTAGATAGTACTTGCTGTATGCCGTTCTGTAAAATTGCGTTGTAGCGTTGTAGCATATAAAACTACTAAGAATAAGCTTGTGATGAAGTAGGTGAGAGACATTGATGAGACGTAGTAATTATACCACGGAGAACAAATTCATACATTAAAGTTTAATCAAGGGATGAAAGCTGGGCCTTTATGTTAAATGCCCAAGGCCACCGTTTTTCAGCGGCGACGAACCACCCGCTGGCCGAGGGTGCTCTGTTAGAATTCATTCGCAATTTAATTTTGTTACCGACAGGCTTTTGGGACGTAAAATAAAATTAGAGGGAGAGAGCGTGTGTATTAAAAATAACAACAGGCTGCGCAGCCATGTTGGAAATTCGGCTTTAAGTCCTACTAATTTGAATAATTAAAAACAATACATTGGGTTACACACGTTAAATGTATTTTAACGTGTGTTAATAATTGTTATTGTAGCAATGGCATTTTAACTCTGGTAACTGACAAGTTATACAGGCAGGTGTGAGCTTCATTTAAAGGTGCTCTAGACCATCTCTAGACATTTAAAGGTGTTCTTACTCTCTGTGTTGTGTAAGGCCATAATATTACAAAAAATATATACAGGGTGGAATTTTCCAATGCCACCTGGAGGGAAAATACTCGAAATACTGGAGATATTTTACTCGAGAAACAAATCTGCATTCACAGATTTTCGAAAATTCGCTTGCCACACTCGGGAATCGAACCGACTAAAGTTTAAAAAAATAACACCTGTATACTTTTTACATCAATCGATAGGGGCGGCAATCGTATAGATCAAATCTCTGTAACAAACATGATAAATGAAATGAAGGGAAAACCATGAAATCTAATCGAAATTACGAAAATCTGTGATTGCAGATTTGTTTCTTTTTAAAAATAATGTTTCCTTTAAGTATATCATTTGCTATGTCCAGGTGGCATTGAAAAATTCCACCCTGTATACTTACAAGATCAGGAATAGGGCACAATGAAAAGATGATACCCTATTGCCTTTAAACAAGAGATTTCCATCATGTACCTACATATTTTGTGAAGTCTCTAATCCTGGTCTCTACGCGCTACGTTCTAATACACTGTAGGCGGCCGCGGCCCTGGCACCATGTGATTTTACTGAATGTGAAGGAGCCAGTGCATGGCGGCTCGTGTTTTGGCACGAGTTCTTCGCGTCAATATTTCGATTCGCAGCCCAGAAACGTCAACTATAAGCGGGTTTATTTATTACGACAGAATTAGTGCACCACGAATATGTCCACCTAGAACGCGTCCCTGAGATAAATAGCGTTGAATTCTTGGATGATCAATGTCGTTCTGCTGACACATATATGGATGCTTATAGGTGAACATTGAACCGTTGTTATAGCGTTGTTTTATTTGTTAATTCCAGCATATGGTGGGGACGGGTATGGCGACCCCGTTCCCTGCGGCGGCGGCGGCTGCGGCAGCCGCTGCTCAGTTCGCAGCCAACGGCGACGCGCTCGCGGGAGTGAAGGCGGAGGCCGCGGGCCCGGCCGCGCCGCCACAGCCCCCGCTCGTCAAGAGCGAAGGGCCGCCACCGCCTGCGCCGCTACCACCAGCTAATTTCTCACCTCAACCGCCGCCACAGACACACACGCAGAACTCAATAGAAAACCAAAACAACAACTCAGTAAGTTACAAATTTATTTTTTTTTATAGATCGACACAGCAATATATAACAATGACTATTGCACAGCTACTTTTAAAAACAGCATTGTTGGATACAGCTCCCAGGAGCATGGTAAGCTGTCTCTGTTTCTGGAGCAAAGTACATCCAAGCCTCATTCCCATTGTGCTCGTATTTATAGATAACGGTAACAATACTTTTTGTATACAATACTCGTCTGAACACTGAGCTTGTAACATTGCAAAGAAATAATGATTAAGGCGCTACCCCAGGCAAAAGCCGTTTTTTGTGCAGTTTTTTGGAGCCAACTCCTCTTTATCCAAAAGAAATACCAAGTAATAAAAATACATTAAATTTCTACATATTCTTAGACTGCAAAGTGGTAGTTTTATTTTTTATTTTAAGTCTCATAATGTGTAATAAATCCCCTCACAATGAAACCACAAAAATGGGAAAAAAATATTTATAACATGCTTCTTCTCGTAAAGTTAACATTATTTTGATTTGCTTCTTATACTAATGGATAGACAATTTAATAATGAACATAATGCTAGTTTTTTTTTTTTCAAAAGATGGAAATTTGATTTTATAAAGAATAAAAATCACTAATTTCGCACTATTCTACCCGCAGTGACTGACGTAAAAACCACTTTGTAGTGCAAGCTGATTAGAACTTTATTCTAATAGTATTTCAAACGAAGTTTGAATCACCACAAATAGAGTTGCTAATTTTGCCTGGGGTAGCGCCTTAATAGATGCACTACCTTCCCACTGACAGAACAAAGACTCGTCTACGAAAGGTGTTTATATGATCCGGGTCTATTTACTTTCCTAAATAGAGGGAAAACTTGCAAAAATATGGCCGCTTGTATTACACCATTTCTCGGTTGGGGAAACATAATATCTCATGTCCTGCTCAGCTGTGTGAAATGGGGCGGCACTCTCGTATATGTTGCCGGTGAGTGACAGATGATTTTCGATAACTGACCCATGTCTGTAAATACTTTTACTGCCAAACTGTTTCTACGTCAACTATCTATAAAAAATATTTCATATAAATGTTGGAACGTAGGCGATAGTTGCTACAGATTTTATTGGAGTGGTTTGTTTGACTCACAAAAAATGGTCTCTAAAGCATCGAGACTCATTACGTTCGTGGCTAAATGTCTTGATTGCCAGAGTATTTGTTCATGATTCGTTCCAATGTGTGATCGACTGTGATTGAATGAGGAGGGAAACAATTCCGCATGACTGTGGGGTGGTCAAACAGTGACAATGTTGAATGATTCTACCTCAACCGCCCAGCTTTTCAATACTGAACTACCTTTTCTAGTTCACCGTGTTCAATACCTTGGTCATGATGATTAGGCTTCTAAAACCAAACCTTAAGCTCTATTGTAAGCGTAATATGCCGGGCAAATATTTTATATCAGTATAGTCGCAACTAATTCCAAATTATTTGCCATCCGCAGCAAAGCGAAGGCGAATCAAATGAAGAGAGCACACCAGTGAGTGTGGCGGCGGCGGTGGCCGCGCAGCAAGCGGCGACCGTGGTAGCGCAGCAGGCAGCCGCAGCACACGCGGCTGCCGCGGCTGTCAGTGCCGCTGTGGCCGCCGGCAATGTCGCTGCGGCCGTCACTCCCGAAAAGACACTCGTACCCGTCTCACAAGCGTCGCAGCCCAAACGGCTACACGTCTCCAATATTCCCTTCAGATTTAGGGACCCTGATCTAAGAAATATGTTTGGCGTACGTATTCACGTTTTTACCCCTTAAGCATGACGAAACCAACTAGTTATCGGTGTTAACCAGCTATTTAATTTCCAACCTTTTACCTTTCAGCAATATGGCACAATACTTGATGTAGAAATTATCTTCAATGAACGTGGCTCGAAGGTAAGCAATGTTTTCGGCCATTGCGCTGGAAATCAAGTGGCTCATTGAAATCAGTTGATACTCTGATTTCATTGTAGCCACTTTATAAAAATGTCTTTATGTTTAGAAACAAAAAACACTTAATTGATATCCTACGATTATGTTCGAAAATTAATGACGAAAAAATAGAACGCATCAATAGTATTTTTAAATCAGATTACACTATAAATACAGAGTTTTTTTGTTTCTTTACGAATCTTTAAGCAATTTAAAGGAATAATTAATAGCCAATACATCTTAACGAGGTCATTATTATGTGTTTTCAACTCTAAACAAGGTAGTAGGGCAAGAGTAAGGTTCCCTTGACTGGCAAACCCGTCGAGTGTGTTTGTCAAGGTCAACCGAGCAGATATTATTGCTCTTGTTATTTACTTATAAGTCTCACGCACTGCTCCCGCGGTGCCTCTACTCATCGACATGCTAGGCTACGCCATCTGCCAAGGTGAGGCCTGACGAAATTATTTTCTCTTCTGTTTTAAATTCAAAACTGGTCATGTAATAACCTCGTTAAAGCAACTCAGGGTTGAAATTTACAAGTATTTCTTTTAGAAAATTTCGTTTTATGAGAAGAAAGAGAAAATTATTCCTTTAATTTACGAACCAATCTTGCACTTCATAGCTATTGACTTGTAATACTTGTATTGTTAGACTTTGTCACATTTGGACTAAATTAACATTGATAAATAAATAGTAATGAACTCATTTATAACGGCAAGCAGAAGTGCAGTAGCTAAGAGGTCTTACTAACAATTATTAGTTATCGCTGCCCAAACCAAAGTAACTACCGATTTTATACAAATATTTCCTAATAATATGTTCTAAAGTTTACTTCTCTTCAAGTCATGCGATTTGATTAATTATTCCTTGCTTAACAGAAATTTAAAGGCAAATGGGCTTAGTTAAAATAATCATAATTGTGTTTTAAAACAAACTTCTTTCTCATAGCATATTGGTTTTAATGTTTGGTGCAGTATCTCTAATTGCATTGTATATTATCATTGAATAAATAATGTCTATTATTCTGATTTTGAACAAATCTGAACTATATTTACTTGATTGCACTAGTGACACACTTATTGTATCGTTTTAGCAACTATCCATATTGGTTTCAATGTAAGAATACTTAATAAAATGATGCACCTGAAGTAAGTCATTGGTGCAATATATTGATATTTAGCAACATTAATTTTACATTTCAATTATACTCAAAAAACAACTCACTGTAAATGATAATTCCCATGAAATTTAAAGAGTTATTATCGAAATATTTTTATAATAATTGATTGGATTGAACGCTTTTTCGTGTTTACTGCTTTCCTTGTGTCAGTTTGGTGACCGCCCCTCAAGTAGTCCATGCTCGCTCATGTCAACAAGTATTTTACTCTTTTAAATAATAGCTCCAAGTTATTTTTTCTTCAATGCCTCACATTGGGATATGCAATATTAGAGAATGATGCATCGTCACTATAACAGCTGATTTCCTAAGTCATGTTTTCAGGACAGCTCTATTATTCATCACTAATGAGGTTGTTACAATCGTCCAAACTGCTTCGATCCTTCTAGTGTTGTATTTTCTTATATCTTTATTATGTTTATGACATGATTATCTGCTATGTACAAACCTGTTAATGCATCTATGTTGTAGTTTGGATGATCAGTCATTCTGATGTATTTAGTCTATTAGATTGACAGTGTACTTACTATTTTCTGTCCACTATGTTATTAATAAATAATACAAAAATTCGTTCAGTCATATGCTTCCTAACAAGGGAATATAATTTTTATTAGTTTTGGGCATGTATATTTTGCTGAACCCTGGAAACACAATGTTATATAATGTAACGCAGTGACTATATGATGTAAGTTATTTTCCTAGAAGTAACTTTTAGGGTGCATCACTTAGTTTGGCTTTCTCTCGTATTACTTCGGTAACATTCCGTTTTCACTTGGGGAAATTCTAACCGGTTTTGGCTAACCCATAATTTGTTCTTACAGTTGCTGTTGTGTTTGCAAATATATCATTATTTACAAATAATAAAAGAATAATTAACAAAAAAGTAAGATAGACTAGAATCATTTTAAAACTCATTTCTTTCTCATTTCTAAAAAATCTATCATTCTTATTTATTATTTTAAATCTGTTACATATGGTATGAAAATAAATAACACATAATAAAATACCATTATTGGGTGGTAAATAGATGCGCAGTAACGCTGGTTATGAATGCCTCCTGTGAGCTGGCGGTAATGTGTCCGAGCTGTACGAGTCACTTGTGTCTTCCTCGTCTGTCGATCGATTGTGTCTGTGAACATACTGAGAGCTTGTTGCACTGTGTGCGTTGTGTTACAGTCTAACAGCGGTAACGCGTCGGACGGGCCCTCGCCTCGCGCGTAAATTATTTATTTTCTTTCTCTTTCTCTCTGCCCAGATTTAATGTTTACGTTAAGTATTTGCACTCAGAATGGTAATAATAGAGCTGTCATTTGCTTTTATAAGTGTAAGCGTTTCGTACAATCAGCAACTTGTTTGCCACTTTCACAACTCGTCTCTTCCACTGTATTGTGTGCTGTGCTAGCTGCTTTTTGTATCTATGGGTTATCACCATTTATTGAAAGTAAGTAGTTTCATTTGTCTGAGCACGATCTATTGATTCAATAATATTGGCCGAAATTGTATAACGTGTACTGAATGCCATTTACGACAATTTTGACAGTAATTTGTGTGATTCACCTATTGTAATTAATTAGGATGTACCAGGTGTATATTTATGAATATCTAATAAATCTAAGTATCGCTTTGTTTACCGTGTTAGTTTTGGGCACTGTAAAGTACATGCACAATGTTATATTGTAAAATAATATAGGTGTAATATTGGTATGATTCCAAAGTTAGTTTATTTTTACTTAATAATAGCATTGAATTGTAAAAATAAGAACTGTATCGATGTTTGTTTTTTGTACTTTGGTTGCTCCGTAATGGAATATCAAGTCCGTTTGGGTATACCTGTGTTTCTAGATCCAATTAGTTGATCGTAGCCACTGCATGATCGGTGAGTTTCTGTATAGAACAAATCGCAGCTAACATCTCACACAATGACTTGTCATTTTGATAAAGTAAGTAGTGTCTATGAATGAGTGTGGAACAATCCTTAAGACTCGTTGTATACAGTGATACAAACTCTCCCACCAATAGTACAGACTACTAGGTCGAGCGACAATACATTAATTTATTACTGCGATCCAAACGCTTATGTGTACCCATACAGCTAGAATACGCTCAAAGTATCAACGTAATCGACTCGATAATATTTTCTCGATATTTCACTAGAATATTTAAAAAGAATATGCAATGCATAAATGTTAATTTTTGTTGCACGTTGTTTTTTGAGCGACGCTGTTTTTAATGCATGTTTTGTCTGTCTTGCATGCAGGGATTCGGTTTTGTAACATTCGCAAATAGTGGTGATGCGGAGCGAGCACGAGAGCGTCTTCACGGCACCGTGGTTGAGGGCAGAAAGATAGAGGTGTGCATGACTCAATGAATACCATCCGTAGCACTATGTAACTTATAACATCCCGCTCCTACTACCGCCCACCGCCCACCGCAACCTGCGCTCGGCTGCTCTGTAGTTACTGTCATGCTAGCGTGCCGCGCCGCGGTCCCGCATATTAGCACTAAGTATGCCACAGTCTAATCCACAAACAAACCTTATTTATTTTATCCCTTTACTCTCTAGACGGTCATTTAATATGCCGATCGAAAGAGAGAGTGTCTCACAGAGAAATGTAGAACGAACCGTATCGTCACAATGTCGCAGAGGTAAGATTGCTAAACAAATTTTAGTTCCATTCTATCTTTCATTTTAAATTTTAATAGAAGCGCTGAAAAGTGGTCTTGTAGACGAGTCAGTCTGCGCCTAAGAGAAGAGTGAATGTGGTTAAGAGTGGAAAAGTATGCTCTCTTTAATATTCTTCAATAACCCTTATTAATTTCAAAAGTAAATCCCAAGTTTCCTTTATTTTATGTTCACATATCAGATGTCTGCGGCTAAATTATTAAAGTTATAATTAACACAATACAATTGAACACTTTTTGTTCGACATTTATCAGTTCATAATAGTATATTTTTTTATTTCTCCTATATGTACGACATCTGATATCCAATTGGCTGATTTTCACATTAGAATTTTATATAAAATATTGTTATTTTTATGTTCCTCTTTTAGAGAAGAAGCAGGATTGGGTTCGAATCCCACAAATAATCCGACTTGCTAGTTTAATCAAGTACTTCTTGAAAACTATCCATATCCTTGCAATTACTTATATACTTTTTTGTGAAATAAAAACTTGTTTTAAAAATTAATAACTTTTTTGATGTTTAAATTTGATTAAAATCAGCCAATGTTTTTGTTTTTGGTATAAACCCAGACGTATTCTCATATAGACTTTACTTCAAATCAGGTTAATAATGCGACAGCGCGCGTGCAGACAAAGAAACCTCCAACCGTTCCTAACGGTAAGTAACTCGACGATCGTTCATGAAATACATTCAATGAATTAAATTAAAGTTTTCAAAATGAAGTAATTAAATTCACACATTACTATGAATAACAATACCTTATTGTATCACACCTGTACAAATATAATGCATCTTGGGATTTTCTCTTTTTAATCCATCCAGTTATTCTGGCTAGAAATGGATCAGTTCCCACTCTGGGTGAGAGAGCTGAACTTGTAACATCGGTGTTGTCCATGTTAATGTACTTACTTATTCCTACATGTGGCTAGTCCGTTGTCTGAATGCTCTAGGTGAATGCTATTAGAGAATGTCCACTGTCCGCTCCGGAGACAGTCTCCGACTCGTCCACTCGTCACTCGCGGTACATTTGAGTCATCATACAGACATGAACTTCACGTCACGTCAGTCACTCACAGACAGTTCCGAACGTTGCAGAAGGCTGTCTCCGGCGTCGCATTGCCTGGCGATCTTTACTCACTGTATTCATAACGGATGACACCGTCAATTAGACAGCTTGCTAGATAACTTAACACGTTTTGTACAGCTATTACAAGACACATGAATGTTCATATACCTTGACGTTTGCTGGAATGAATGCAATTTCCGTAATGCACTATATTCATATTTCAATTTTGTAGTAGAGAATGTCTTCTAGGTATGTTCTTTGTTTTAGATTTAGCAAAATCCTCCATCTAACTTGTGAAGTTTATATATTTACATATTTTATCTATTTTGTTCCAGTGTGTGTCCAGTGGCCGGAAGGTGAGAACCTTCATTACGATTTTGGTATGATATTTAATCGATAAACTAAATTAAGCTTACGCGTTTACATTACCATAACAATCATTCGAGCATGAACCTCCTTCACTCAATGTGGTGGGATTACTCGGTTATTTAGATTCTTGCCCTTACCTATATGTCGAATAAAATGTAATAAGTACTAGCACCCTCTGCGGTGAGTGCAGCCCCGCCGCATCAGCGCTGGCACTAGGACGCCGCGCCGCTCGCCGCTCGGACTCGGGGAGATGAGCCTATGATGTGTAGCGTACCGAGGTCTCGGCGTGTAGTATTGTTGTGCGCACTGTGCGTCGTGTGCGTGCAGCGTGTAGTCACGCGGTGTGTGCGCAGGGCTGCGGGTGTCGGGCGTGTCGTGGCCGTGGCTGGGCGCCGCGCCGGCCGCCGCGCCCGCGCCGCCGCTCGTGCTGGCGCCGCGCGCCGCCCAGCGCCGCAGGTAACGCATGCCCCCCTCCCGTGTGTTGCATGTAGCGCTCCGCCGCGAGCCGCGCGCCGCCCCGCTGGCGCCGCACGCTCCGCACGCGCCGCACTCCCCGCACGCGCTCTCGCACGCCGTGCTCAACCGCGCCGCCGCCTACGCCTCGCAGATGCACGCCTACGCACCGTGAGTACGAGCACCGCACTACCCCTCCCCGCCCCTCCTCCTCCTACCTGAGACTGGTCATAATCATCTTTAGTACCTACCGATTGTGCCAAATCAGTAATATTTGACAAAAACAAAAATGATAAGGCTAACATTAATTAGATTACAACGATAAGATTAACATCAGTGTGCAAAACAGTGCAATATTGTACTTTCCTTAAATTCGCTAATTATGCTAAATTGTCTTCATTTAAATTTTGGTCACACGCATAATCTTTACCAGAAACGTCCATGCCTCATTACGGTGGTCAGTAGAACGTGAACAGATAAAATAGGTGAACGGATAAAGTCGTCGATAAATGAATCGATTTAGGCAAACCTTCCCAATGACAAGGCTAAATCAGACCATCCATAAAATTAGCATGTTCTAATACATACATATTACAATTTTAATTAGTGGTTAAGGAAACAACAACAACTGTAAAGCCTAAAAAAAAAAAAAAATTGGATGGACTCACGTAGATCTTAAGTTACTAATAAAAACTTAATAAATAAATAATAAGCTTAGTTTAATGTAACGTGTCCAATGATGGAGCACGATCGAAGTTTTAATTTTTTCTTTTAGATCAATCAAACAATTAAAAAAATGTAAATAAGAGCGCGGACCCCCACGTCTGCGGTAGAAAAGTAATTATAAAAAAAAAAGAAAATACATACATAGCTTAGTTGTGTATGGTGTCTACATTATACCTCAGGATGAATAATAAACAGTCCAATTATAAGAAAGTCAGTTTTAATTATGAGAAATAGGGACCGATTAATCGGGTGAAATGGTTAGACCTACAACCCTTATGTTTGATTAACCATTATACGGGTTAACCCTTATAATATTTGGGTTAACCATTTAAATAATGGTGTACTGATTAATCAGAATGAGAGAGACAACGCACCAAGCGCGAGATAACTCTGTCGCTTTCTTGCATATTTTATATTAAAAAATGAACTATGTGTGTCACTAATTAACCCTATAAGACGGGTTAACCATTACTCTAGGGTTATTCACCTAACCCTAAAAATAACCCGATTGTAACCCCTCTAAGGCTTTTACAGACAAGAGTCACTCTCACGGTCTATTTTCGTCACCGCGTCGGAAAAGTCAGTCCACGGACTAATATACATATTCTCATTGGGTATCAACCTACTTTTCTTTGTAGACACCATGCAGTGACAGGTAAACACTGACA
This sequence comes from Xestia ashworthii, assembly GCA_950022955.1. Lineage (NCBI taxonomy): Eukaryota > Metazoa > Arthropoda > Insecta > Lepidoptera > Noctuidae > Xestia > Xestia ashworthii. The sequence continues at coordinate 11,533,663 of OX465553.1, read as the reverse complement.
CGACGTGCCGAAGGTTTTACTATTGCGAAATTATGCTAATATGTCACAATCGATACTTGATAAATCGATGTGTTTATAAAGTTTGAGCGAATCAGAATATGCACCGTACTAAACTATAGGACCACTTTTGAGCGAGGTACTAAGAAACAGTTTCGCTGTTACATTTTTCGCAGATAGATTCGTTGTAATTGTGAGCTCGGGCATATAAACAACTGCCTATGCCTAGCATTATTAAAGTGAAAACTTCTTTAGCACTGTTTGGGTGAAAATCAAACATGAAACTCGCGTGACCGCCGCGTACGTTTTTCGCAGCACTCGTAGCCGATCCGCTACGACGAAGCACCACGCGGGGCACAACCCCTAGCAGTGCTACGACTGGGGGCGGGGCCTGTATTTTTTGTTTTCACTTATATCGCCATTCCCCAAAGAATGCGTAAAATATAAAGAGTAATGTGTATACAGTATGTATGTACCTACAACAGGGCGCAAGTCTCCTCCACGTTCCCAGACATCCCATTCCCCAGTCCCCGATTCACCTAACTTTGGTATGAGTTATTTTCTGTTTATTTATTAACTACACCAGCACTTCACGTAATTCAGTGTAAATGTGTAACTAACAATAGTCACGGTACCTCTAACTGGATTGTTCGCTAAGCTTATAGTTAACTGTTAATGCTTATCCCAATGTTGTAATATTGTGTTGATTAGTCAACTACCAGTAGATGACTGTTGTATAGTTTCTTATTTAAAAATATTATCTCTGCACTAATACAAGTAGCACTTGAATGAACAGTACTTTTCGTTGCACTAGTAGATTAGACACTTTTATAAATATTTTTATTCCATTACAACTTTACATTTAAAAAAAAAAACATAATTTGATATCAATTTATATAATTACAGCTGTAACAAAAACTATAAAATGTTCTGTATAATGTTATTTTATTTCGCAGTGTGTATTACGACCCGTTCTTAGCCGCGGCCGCCACGGCTGACTCCAACTACAGACTGCAGGTAAATAGTTTATTTCTTTTTTCTCCCTGTTCCAATGTTAGTTACAATATCAATTTATTATTATTTGAATACCTAATGAGAGAGTGTACCGACTGGCGACTGGTCTGCCCTGACAGCGAGTCTAGTCGAGTTGAGGGCCAGGTGGTGACAGTGCGTGTGTTGTTACAGGCCGCGAAGCCGGCAGCCGAGGTAAACGTCACGCCTTTAGAGCTCAGTTTCGCTCGATATGCGACTGTGTCTGTATCTCTATCGCTTCCTGATTCATGTTCCACCACGCTAGTATAAGTTCGATATCCATCATGGAGTGAGTGCTGGGATTTTGTTTGCTCCTTTATTATATTCGTATGGTCCTATTGGTTGGTAATCCACCGTAATGCAGGGTGCACATTGTGTTTGTGGTAACCAGATGGACTTGGCACACGCGCGGCCCGTCGGCCCGCGCGGTTTGCTTTCTGTTGAGTTTATCCTTGTTCGTTGGTATTGTGGTGGGTGATTTAGTTTTAGGCAAATGTTGAGGCTGTACGTTGAATCTATCAGATGCTAATACCATGCTGCGAGTAGAACATTGAGCCCACAAATGTAAATGCAATTATTGAGTACACTAACAATCACCGATAATAATATGTAGCTAGATTTAGAAACTTCGACGTTTTGATTTAGTTTGAATCGATTCCGTCATAATTGTTTATTTTAATGCATGTTCATCGACCACATTAACATTGACGAGTGCATCTCATTCTATAAGTCGATAACTGAAATCGATGGTTTGTGCAGAAGATATAACACCACACATCATAGAAACGTGTGCCGGCAGAGTTGCATGTGAATCGATTTTTATGTAAATAAATAGAATTTACAGACGAGCACAATCTTTTTCTTGTATGTAGTACCTACTTTCTGCATCGTTTTCGCTTTCAACTTATAGCTACGCAGATCTCGATGAATGTGAAACGGAAGTCATATTTACGCCATTATGTCGTTTGTGGATCTTCTTATACGATAACGGTAAGGTCATCTACGCTATCGAATGCCCGGAGAGCGACCGCGAACGCCATAAGTCTTCGACGGAGAATAAAAGGTGATCATCTCGTATCGTGCCTTTGTGGGCTCACTGTTCGGATTAGAACGTCGAAGTGAGGACCAGCGAAGGTTCCAGAGCGTACTGATGAGTTACGTGTTCGCAGGCGGCAGCCGCAGCGGCAGCGGCGGCAGCGCCCCTGCTGAAGTCGCCGCTGACGTCGGCGCAGCACGCGGCGGCGGCGGCGGCGGCAGCTAACTACGGCGCCGCCGCGCGCGCCGCCGCCGCCGCCGTCAGCGCCGCGCCCGCGCCCTCGCTCGCGCCGCTCGGGCACACGTCAGTACCTACGTCCACCTCCAACACTTTGATGTCGCTCATGTAATTACAAAGCTTTCAGGACTTAACTAACACTACTTTATAATATAATCCTTTACTAACACTACCCTCTTAAAAATCGTTAATATTACCAGAAAAAGCACTAGCTGTGGTCGCTAGTGGTTCTCAACCTTTCTTGGACCAGGGACTACTTTGGTGTCTTTATTGATAGCAGGATCACATAAGATCCTAGATAAAAATGGACACCATAAGGATTATATCTAGGGGGTGCAGCTTTAAACCACGCCATGTAAAAAATGGAAATATGGGATGAACCTTTAGAATTAAGATTGTGAAGGATACAAAAGCGATCGAAGCGAGCTCGAAAAATGTAGCAATCATTCATAGGGAAATAGGAAAAAGTGGGTAAATTCTCAACAACAAAAATTGTATTTCACCTCTGATACTCGTAGGTCGATTAGGTCGTGTTACGAGTAAGCTTGCATCTTCTGGGCAAGTAAAAAATTAGGGATGCATCCGATACCGATATATCGGCGATACTTCGGGTTTGCCGACATATCGGTATCGGCGATATTTTTATGATTCAACGATACTTTTAGAATTTCGCGCTTTAAAAATGACGTCTTATACCCAAACTTGAAAAAAAATGGCGCAGAAGTAAGTACTTTAGTTTCCAAATGAGTTCTGTCGCATCTGAGAGACTATTTTCCACCGCAGGTCTTATTCAAACAGACTTGCGAAATCACCTTTGCCCGCAAAACTTAAGAATACTTTGTTTTTTTTAAATAAATATCTTATAAATGTTATTTTTGATTACTAAAACTATTAATTAATTGTATTTTATTTATTCTACCTTACTTTTTGAATTCAATAAGCGTATCGGTATCGGTATCGGCATCAGTATCACCGATACTTTTATAACAGTAAGGCTTATCGAGGCATCCCTAACAAAAAAGACGAATAACATTTTAACCTTTCGTGGACCATAATCGAGGCTCCTGCCACTGCTACCACCGTGCGGCGGTCTCGCACGGTGGTCCACGGACCATAGGTTGAGAACCACTGGATTAAATTAACTTCCGTGTGTGCGAATATCAGAATGACGTGTTTTAAAAAGAATCTTATCCACCATTTACTGAAATTAATCATAGCAAAAGGTTCCAGTATCGTGGTTTTTGAATGAAACAAAAGTTAATACAATGATAGAGTGCAATCGTTTATGTAGAACTGTAAACCGTAGTTACACATAGGTACCTAGAAATAGCAAGTTGCTTCAAGTAGTCTGCTCTGCACTAGTTTGTAATAATCAATTAAAATTATGAAGAAAACATGTTGCGTGTTGCAGGTACGGCAGAGAATACGCAGATCCATACTTAGGCCACGGTATCGGGCCGGTGTCGGGATACGGGGTAAGATCCTCAAATGATATCATTTCTCGGCACTGTACCTTCCCTAAACGTACAATACTAACACTAATAATATCTACCTTACAGACTGCAGTGTACAGAAGTGGATACAACAGATTTGCGCCATACTAAAGCCAGTGGATCATGAAACGATAAACTCGAATATTACCTTCGCCACCTTCACTTCAACATGACAATGAACTCTCTTTGTAAACGTACAAACGTAATTCATAAATTTAAGGATCAATAATAAACGCTAGCCGACTACCGAATAAGTATCTAAGCTTGGGTAGCGTAACTAATGAGTAATGAGCGAGCGTCGTTGAGTCGTCGAAGTGCCGCTGCGGAGCCCGCAACCCGCAGCCCGCAGCCGCGCCATACACAACTTATGAAATACCAAAGTCATTAAAATTTCTAACAGAAATACTTTATTAAGTTGAACTTTAATGTAAATTATTTGTGTACCTAATGCTATACAAGTGCGAGCAGCTAAAGTGAGTGCTTTCGTTCTATTTAGATATTCTAAGGGTTACTATATTTTACTAATTACACAGAAGTGAATTCATGTTACGATTAGATTACCGTACTATCTAGTGTAGATGTTACACTTGTATCATTGACAATAGAAAAAATATTTACTATAATGATATATTTAGTGAGCTTTGCACTTGCATATCATAAAAATTGTAAATAGTAAACGGGAAACACATTTTATTGGGGCGTAATATTTTTTTTTATTCAAAATTACCAAAATGCTGTTTCCTAAATACATATTCAGCGATCTTATTCTAAATAATATACCTACTCGTTAACTTAAAAGATAATTCTCCATTCATTAACATTAGTCTTTCCGATTTAAAAAGCGGATGAGTTCATTTATAAAATTTCAGTAACATCACCGTTATCTTGTAGACATTTACACGGAGACAATAGAAATTTCAGAACAACTATTTTGGAATAACAAGTTATTTGGTGCGATATTAATGTGGTGCCATTTGTTTGATTGTTATTTTACACACACGTATTATATTTTTTCTAAAGTTACCTTGTACCCGTACCGTTAATGTGACATAGTTGTAGGCCATCCCGACAACGTGACCAACGTCGCAGCTACACCGTGTTCACACTCGCGGCCACTTGTATCAGTGTCTCCTGAGCCTTTCGATGCGAGTTTGAATACTGATATAACTGTGTCGTTAGTCGGTAGTACTAATATTGTGTCGTTTAGGTTTCTTACGCTTGAAGCTTACCTTGTCGATAGTCCCCGTTCCGGTCGTCAGTGGAGCTTGTCCTGGCGCGTACTCGGATTCTAATCTCTGAGCTGGGAGTATCTACTTGAGTCCTGGTTAGTTGTAAATCGAATAATCGGTTGCTAGTTTATAAATAAGCTAATGTTTTACAGAATGTAGGCGAAACGCTTTAGCTGTAGTCGATAAGGGAAGAAGGGAACTCCGTCGAGTTCTTACATATCATTGAGATTTTCTCCTTGTATGTAGTTATGTTTAATCAATAATTCTATTGTCTTTTAACGATGTCTTATTTTTACAGTGCTATTTTAATATTTTGTCTGGCGTACGGACTTTCATTTTATAGAACAAACACGCATACGGGTCCAACCCTTTTAGAAGTTGTAAATTTTAGATCTAACATTTGCATTAGGATTTTAAAGTATTGTAACATCTATGAATTCGCTCAACGTTTATACCAAAGCACAAAAACCCATCGATTCATACGTATTCGGAGAGTGTTGCAGGACATTAACCTCTTTTCGATAGATTTAATGGTCTTTCATTGCGAAAAACTTACAAAAATCTAAAAGTCGTGGTGTAGATAGATAACTAGAACAAAACAACAGACTTATTTTTTACTTCATTTGTTAAAAAGTTTCATTACTCCCTAAGTAATTTTTTTTCTAAGGACATATCTACATGTTTGCCATCTAGAGTAGTTTAATCTTAATGTAGTTCAAAAGTATATAGATCTGAATTGATTAATTCATAGTTGATCGTCAATCTTCTCATGTTGTAAATTCCTAAGGAATATGGTACACATTGTGTTGCAGATGTGTCTGTATGAGAGGTTGCGTCGACGTCGACGTGTTGAGCTTTGTCCGTTTATTTTTCAAACCTTTACGTAGCGAGTAGAGAAAATGTACCGAATACGTTGGGACCGGTGCAGCCGTGCAGACGCCCTGCGTGCGACGTATCGACGTCTGGCGCCTCACGACTCGGTGTCGTCTGATGATGATAGCTTTAATTAATTAAAGGTGTTAAGGTGATGTTCTCACCCAGTTGTGTCATCTTGAAACCAGAATTAGATTAACTAACTCAGTTTGTAGCAATTCCATGACATTATTATTGTTTGTCTTGCAGAATTCTAGTCTTCGCGCACAATCTTTTATTGAAATAATAGTAAAGGTGCTTACTCGTAAAGGTTTCATGTGATATTTACGGAATTAGTTGTCGTTTCTTTGTCTCGATTCGTATTCTATGTTCTTTCCGTACGATATGTAATAAGCGGTTCGTGTCATATTTTCCTTTTACTGATTATTACTCTCACCTTTTAGTGCCACTGGCTTTATATAATAAGTTATATTTACTTTTATCGTATGTTATTGTAGTCTCGTTGCAGCTTCGAACAATATTTTGTGCTTTACTGCTGAATACTCATGCGTGAATGCGTTATTTTAAGTAATTCTTAGGTTTGTAGGAATTGTCTGATTAATGCAAGATTTTGTATCTGAGTACAGAAAAAAGTACATGTGATTCTATTTGATTTTATTGTTTAGTTTTAGTATTTTTTTTATCAATCAAAGTCACAAATGTTTGTGAAATGTGTATTTTTTAATCATCAAATTTTATAATAAGTTAACAGGACGTGTTTTGGAGCAATTATATAAATTACAAACATTATATTTGTGTCTGACAACTCGAAAACTATCTAATTCAATCAACTCGTGACCAAAACCTGTCTTGTTTGCTTCATTCTAAAAGATACATAATTTTTGATTATGTTATTTTAAGTCTTTTATGTATGATTTTAATGATAATGTAATAAATCACAAAAGCAAAATACCTAAGTTTTGTATAAAGTTACATAATGTAAGCCAAATTGTTGTTACTTGGAGAAAAATCAGAATTTAAATTACATATCTGACAAAATGGTTAGTGTGCTACAATAAGATTGAAAAAAAAAATAACATCAAGAACAATGTATTATAAAATATTATAATCATAAAATTAAGGATATGTATTTTGTAACGCGATTTGTTTCTCGGTTTTTATGAGATGTTAAATTAAAGTTTCATACAACTCTATTGTTTTATGCTGTGCACAAATTATACGATCGACGGCTTCATTAGATCTAAAGAGAATTGTATTGTGCATAATAAGTAAATCATATCAGTAGAGGTGTTAGCTAGTAGCGATGTTCGCTAGCGGCACTGAAGGCATCTACCGCCACAGAGCCGGCCGCGCCCGCGCCGCCGCTCGCGCGCAGCCGGCGGCAGGCGTGCGGCGCCGCTCGGCTGCTGACGACTATATCTAGTGTTACCGGCGGCTCTCCCGCCTCATGTTATGCGTATAACTTGTTCCCTCGGGTTCATATTGTTAAAGTAGCCAGAGTTAATAAGTATCACTTGTTCGTCAATTGCACTCGTCAAAGCTGTTCCGTTGGTGTTGTAGACTATTCAGATATTAGCGGGGTAATGTTTGCTCCCGTGTGTCGCACACTAAAGTCGTAGACGTGCCATGCCACTCATTGTACTGCACGACTCGTCACGCATCACGTCTAGGATTTTAGTGTCGATTTACCCGTACATAGTTAGATGATGTAACGCATACTGATTGTGAAATTAATTAGAAGCTTGTCTAGTTTGTAGCGTGTGACCACCAAAAATAATAACTATGACAAAGCATAATGTGAAAAGCTTTTGCGTTCTGAGTTTCACATGAACACTGTTGAAAATACCATAACAGTAACGAACATTGACTATGTTACATCTCAGATATTATAGTTGACGTTTTGGTGAAGTTGCTTGTTGTAAAAGCAATCAATATGCGTTGCAGTTGCATAGTGGGCCAGCATGCGCGTGCGCACGACTCCGTGCGAGTAACGCGCACGCCGCGCACACTGTCGCAACCGGCCAGTATTTGAAATGTTATTACAATACCGTGCTCAATTCCTGTATCTGTACATTGTAAGTATAATGTTGACAAAATGTTTTTGAAGTTTAATGTAAACTGCAATAGATTTGTTACATAATGAATGTCTTCCGTTTGGCACATTTTATAGGTACCTACTTTGCACATTTTATTGATGCACGGATCTACATAAAGAATACTACGAGTAGTTCAATATATTATTTAGCAGAGAATTTTCAAGCCAAGTGCACAGCGAGCCCCCTCATATACGATTTGTGATACCTAAAGTAAATTAATAATACGAATTTTCCTTTTTTGTGTGGCAATTTTCAATGGATTGCAAAGCTGATTTTCTCTTTTAAATTGTAAATATTTTTTTTCTAATGAAAAATATTGAATGAAGTGAATCATTTTAAAGCCTTTGGCATTGTGTACTCATTTACGTTATAAATAAATTATAGTATAAAAATCTTGTATTTTATTTTCCGCTTATTTTGCTTTATTAATTCCTGTTACTGGATTACCAAATATTTGTTACACTGAATAGCAGATTTAATTGCTCTTTTGTGAATAATACTGATTGGGTGACAATCGTATTAAGTCGATAAGATTGCAAGGTTCTCTGATAACACATAGTAGGTAATGATTCTTTAGTGTGAAATAATTAAAACAATCGGAATGGTGAGATTATCTGGTAATAGCGATAAGGTCTGCGTTTGCGTCGTTCAAGCAGTGTCGAGCCGGCGCGAGCGCTCCTCAGTGGTTTGCTACTCGTGTTATGTAGTGCTGTGATAATGCAAATTAATCCTTTGTAAAAAAACTACTTCAAAATGGTGTTGTGTCCGCCGTTCAGATGGGCTTCCCGGGCCAGATACAAGTTTGCTGTACCTGCTGAGAATTCTGATGTACGCCGTGAAACGATCTTTGTAAGTAAAACAATAGAATAGTAGGTTCATTCCGCAAGTCTGACGTTAAAAAGCGTTTGTTTATATTTCTACAAATATTACGACCTAGAACGCACCTACCTACCGCAAAAGGTTTCTAGAAATATCACCTACCTAGGTAACTTACTCAACTCTCATCCTGATGTGACCTACATAATATGATCAATATGTATGTAAATCTGTATTATTTTTATTCCGTTCACGGATAGATCAATAAAGGACTAGTAACAACAATAACTTTTTGCAAAAAGTTGCTAAACGTTTATTGAAAAAAAAATCCTTTCATCTTTTTTGTTCTTTGCTAATGAGTTGTCTTTGGTCCGGCCAATGTTTTATGCTTAGTTTTATGTTTGTTTAGCTTGGCCAAGCTTGGCACGTAGACACTTGGACACGATTAGGCACAGATTATCTGAAATAAGTCTTAACAAAATCGTGGTTTTTAGAAGTTCATATCCATTCAGTTTAGGTACTAGGGCCTATGTCATCGCCACCAGCGGTTAGAACAAAGGACTTCATCATTAAAAGGGAAATCTTAAAATGCCTTTTGGTTATCTGAATGCCATCTTAAACTAAAAATCAATCGAAATGTTTGATAAAATATTGTGATAAGTTATACGAATCACTGCAGATAGCAATCATGGAAAAATAATGAGGGATTAAGTTTTATCGATTTTTAGACTTCGTTAATGTAATTGCAAAATTAAATTTTACATAATTTACCCTTTTGTATTTGATTGGTATCTTATTTCACATGGTGTAGGTACCTAACATAGTAAACGCAAGACCTCTCATGAGGTGTCTTGAACCATGAAACTGAACAACCTTTGATCTATGGCTTTTGGAAATTCAGGCATTACTGTCTACAGACACATAGGTACATAGAAGTTACTTAATTAACCTATGCAGACAATTTTAAGAAGAAAGAACTACTAAGGCTAATAGCGAATTCAAAAATGTTGACACCATACCCAGTAGGTACAGGTTAGAATTGTTTGGGCCCTACATACGGCCCCCCAGTCAAGATTTAAAAGGAAGCAGGCAGCAAGAGCGAGCTCAAAAGAATTAAAAGTACTTTGAACGGGTTAGATCGTTTCGACCCTTCATACAGGAGTTATAGTTAGTAGATGCCTTGAATTATTATAGAATTAGAGAACCTATGAATTTGAGATCAAAATATGTACATGCTCCATTTTTCCAACGTTTAGGTTTCGGGGCAAGGGATCTAATTTATTTCAGCCATGGCGACAGATCATGCAAAAATCCTACAGGAGACTTGTGTTGGATTTTCTACAAGCAAAAAAGGAGTCTTGTGATGAAAGTTTTTTTCTAGGTTCCATGTTTGAAGAGGCAGTATGTAAGTAAGATGACTCACAAACTGATTTTAGCCTTAAAATATAATAGTTAGAGTGTTCTTCTACTCTACACTAGGTACTATTTATTACGTGCCTACCGACTTACTAATTCTGTGGTATCAAACGGGAAAAGTTATGACTTAAAAAATCCTAAACTTCTGAAGGGCGGGGTTGGGGGGAGGGCTGCTAATCCTGGCGACGCCTTTAACATCTTGGATAGGTATCGGATAAGTCGATCAGGAAACGAAACCTACATTAAAGTGCAGTTGAATGGAAACGAATTTCAAAATAACACATTCTAAATAACAGCTGAAGATAGGGGGACAAAGAGTTTCACTTTAAAAACAGCTATTCCATACATTTTCACCATGTAAATTGCAGTATTGTAGGAAAACGCCGCTGTGTGTCGGTGGTCCATACCCCGTATAATTTTAGTTATTATCGAAAAGGGATATTGAAAACTTGCTCTGTATCGAAGCCTTTAATTGTCAGTAAATAACAACACATATTTATTTTCAGGTAATGTGCCCAAAGATAGGTATTAGACCATACAGACTAACATAATGTATTACTTAGTAAAAATGCGATTTGTGTATTTAGAACACAATTGAAAATACTTTCTGTGCGTAAGTACACAATCGTATAAAGTTTCATTATGTAAATTATATACATACCTACCTATTGAAGTTGAATGGATAATTATACTCAATCTAGATTTTACATCGGTAAAGTCCCAATAATATTGAATGCAGTAGACTGAAAAAAATATGTGCTACAACATGATGGATATGCTACGGTAATCCCTACGTACGTACTACGATCGTAGTTACGCGCTACGATTAAATATGTGCTACGACATGATGGACGTTACATGCTACGGTAATCCCTACGTACGTACTACGATCGTAGTTATGCGCTACGATTAAAGCTAGTGCGCTACGATATGACGGATGTTACATGCTACGATCGAAGTTACGATTAAAGTTCGTGTGCTACGACAGATGTTAGGTACTTGGACATTCACCTACTGATGCCTGTACCTATACACTGCGGAAAAAACACTGGAAGCTACGAATGTTACGACCGAAGCGACATGCTAACTGCGCGGCATGTTACCTACTCGTAGCTACAACATGAATCTTAAGATATAAATTATGTAGAATGTTCAAGAGAAAATCCAGATTCGTTGGTTATAATACAAGGTATGAACGGTCATGAACCCTTTAAGAATCCAGCAATCAAGTATTCTCTACATCAAATGAAATAACTCTAGGCCAAAATTATTGCTTTGGAAGCGACTTTTTTGGGGTGAAAAATTAAATGTTGAGGTTTCGCTAGTTAATCCTAATTGACACGATATACCTTCGATGACCATTATGGAAGGCCTTTTATAAATTTGGGCCAAAAAGGGGTCATCATCATCATTCAGCCCAAAATCACCCACTGTTGGGTACATAGAGGCCTCCCTTTCCTTAGCTATAGGTCATCATCATCATCATCATTTCAGCCGAAAGACGTCCACTGCTGGACATAGACCTCCCCCAAGTGTCACCACATTGACCGGTCCCGTGCGACTCGCATCCAACGGATTTCAGCAACCTTCACCAGGTCATCGGCCCACCTAGTGGGAGGTCTTCCAACTTATCGTCTTCCGGTTCGCGGTCGCCACTCCAGAACTTTTCGGCCCCATCGGCCATCCGTTCTGCGAGCAATATGCCCTGCCCACTGCCATTTAAGTTTGGCAATTCTTCGGGCTACGTCGGTGACCTTGGTTCTCTTGCGGATGTCTTCATTTCTGATTCGATCACGCAAGGAAACTCCGAGCATTGCCTTCTCCATTGCCCTTTGGGTGACTCTAAGCCTTTTGATAAGGCCCATTGTGAATGACCACGTTTCGGTCCCGTATGTAATCACTGGCAACACACACTGGGTCATAGACTTTCGCCTTGAGACACTGCGGAAAGTTGGACGAGAAGATACCGCGCAGCTGCCCAAACGCTGCCCAGCTGAGTCGGATTCGACGATTGACCTCTTTCTCGAAATTAGACCTACCTAACTAAACCGTTTGTCCTAGGTATACATAATCGTGTACAATTTCGAGTGTAGAGTCTCCGATCCTGATAGGAATGGGTGTGACATGGGCATTCAACATGACCTTCGTCTTGTCCATGTCATGTTCATTTTTAGACCCACTCTTTCGGAAGCTCTACTGAGGTCATCGAGCATTGTACTGAGGTCCTCCGTGGTCTCAGCCATGACCCTATGTCGACGGCAAACCGAAGGTGAGTGATGTACTCGCCATTGACGTCGATGCCTAGCCCTCTCCAGTCCAGAACCTTGAAGACATCCTCCAGTGCAGCGGTGAACAGTTTCGGAGATATGACGTCTCCCTGTCTTACACCTCGCTGCAGAAGGATAGGTTCCGAGGCTTGGTCCTGAAGTCGAACTGACATGGTGGCGTTTTTGTATAAACACTTCAACACATATATAGCTATAGGTACTTCTCCATTTTATGTGTGTCTAAAAAAAGGGTGTTCCGACTAAAATATGAGGCGTAAGTCCATAAAATACTATATGGAAATTGATTGTTTTTGAAGATAGAAACGTGGTGATGGCAGTAAGTAGGTACTTGTACTTAGACCTATGTTTGTCTGTATGAGGCAACCTCTGGGCAGTTTAGAGGCACGTGGGCTGCTGGCTGCTGTCTCGTCTTCCTTCATGAGGCTCGCACTGTGGGCTGTCTGTGACTCCTATGACAAAGAGGTGTTTATTGGCATGTAGCTGTAACTGTGCGCAGCTGTAGTTTGGTCAGCTGGTTCGCCTGCTTAGTGAAGCGCCCATAGATATTAGTGCTTCCTTGGTCTGCCTACTCTCATCATGGTCTAGCCAAGTTTGTGGTGTTGTTCGCTGTTGTGTTTCCTAAACAGCGCGCGTAGGTATATCAAAAATGTAGTTGTGTTTTAATTTGATTTCAGATAATACCTGACGGTGGCACTGATACATTTCAAGCTAATGGTAATGGCGAATTACCGAATGGTAACGACCATGAGCCTGTCAGAACTGCACTTAGTAATAATAGTAGTACCACTAATAGTGTGGCGCTAAGAGACGACAAAAAGATCAGCACACAGAGTAGAACCCCGTCGAGATTTAGTAGAGATTCTGACACTGATTTTGATGATCGGAAGAGCAGTGCTGGCCGAAAGACCATATCGGAGCTAGTGCAGCAGCCGAAGAGGACGAAGAGGCGGCGCCGGAAGAGTGGAGTGATCGCCCCTCACACGCCCACGGATCCCACGCGTCTCAGTGATCTGATATATGAGAAATACGAAAAGGATAAGACGTAAGTTAGAAGCACTTTCTATTATTATTGGATCAAACATAAGAATCAATGCAGATGTTACCTGCTATACATCATTTACTTTATCCGTTCAAAATCCTTTTATGTGTTTATAGGTCAGCTGAACAAATAGAAAAGGCTGTTATGGCTAATGACTTCTTAAGAAACTTAATGGATGATGGACGACTTGCAGCAGTGGTCGAAGCGATGAATCGCCAGGAGTTCCCAGCAGGCAGCCTCATCATCAGGGAGGGCGAGAGTGGCAGCCATCTTTTTGTTTCAGCAAACGGACAGTTTGAAGTCCTCAAAGGTGGACAAGTTGTAAAAACCTTCGGACAAGGAGAAGCATTTGGTGAACTTGCTATTCTTTACAAAGCTAAACGTTTCGCCTCCATACGATGTAAGTCGATTTTTTAAACATGGTTATTTTGTTTTATTTATTTATTTATTATTTATTTATTATTGAAGCAAACAAAACAGGCCTACATTGTACATTTCTTTTAATAGGTATAACGGAAGCACAAGTATGGATGTTGGAGCGGCGAGTTTTCCAAAAGATTATGGTGCGCAGCATACAACAAGAGCAAGATGACAACATACGTTTCCTTGCTTCAGTACCTTTACTTGAAGGCATTCATCCTATCGAACTCGCAAAGATCTCTGAATTCCTCAAGAGGGTATAAAATAATCTTAATAAATTTACATAAAACATAATCAAAAAAGAGGATCGTGAACTCGTGATGACATTTATTTCAGGAATTCTTTTCGGCGGGTACGCCGGTTGTGCGACAAGGCGACCGAGGTGACAAATTCTACATCATTCGCGGTGGTACTGTAGTGGTGACGAAGCGGGATGGCGAGGGAGACGAGAAGCGCGTCGGGGTGCTAGGCCGCGGGCAGTTCTTCGGTGAGCAGGCGCTGATGCGAGAAGACCGCAGACTTGCCACCGTTACCGCACAGCCGCCAGGAGTCGAGTGTCTGTCACTGGAACGAGGGTAACTTCTTGATATTTTGAAAAAAACTTTGCAATGTGGCATATTTCTATTTGTAACGTCGTCAGAGTCGCGTTTGAACATACAAGCGTGACCTGATCTAACCTGCAGATCGACACGGACGGCTGTTATTATTAAACCACGAGCTCCTCTTAATCACTTGATAGTTCAAATGGATGGATGGTGCTTGATCGTCCACGAATTAATTAATTAGTAACAATAACAAGTATTACCCAGTACTAACTGGGTTGTCGAGGTCAGATACAGATAGGCAGTCGCTCCATGTAAAATAGTGGTATTCAGGTGCATCCGGTTAGGCTGGAAGCCGACCCCGACATAGTTGTTCTGGGATCCAGGTTTATTTATTTATTTGTTTATTACAAACACTACTAACATTACAGGGCAATCCTAGTGAGTTAGCGTGGTCCTTAATTAAACTATCTTATAAATAACTATTTTAAATAACAATAACACATACAACATTGTTTTTGTGAATTCATTCAGAGAGCAGGTAAATAGATCGATCCTCACACAAGGTCGAGGTTCTTACACAGCGATTATAAGGATAAAAGGGAGTTTTGGAAAGGCCTATCGATTAATTTGATAAGTAGGTAGATTTGGTGGCTGGCAGTCCAAGGTTTATAGTGTTTCTTGTTTCTTTTATTTGCAGGCCGTTTTCGGAATTATTGGGCAATATAGACTTACTCAGGAACATTACTCATGATGAGCCGAGACCATCGCAACAGAAGAAAACATCGCGAGTTCGAAGTGGTAAGTAATATTGTAAACCGTGTATTCAAAACTTGTATACGTACAAACGTCAACAAAATGCTGCCACTATAAGGCCTAATACTGGACCCGATCCTCTTCACCTTACCTACATAGTTCCATTAACGATGTAGATACTACCCGCTAATTACTATTCCTTTAAAAATTTTACAAAGATAGTGAAAAAAACTTTGAATAATTAAATAAAAGGATAAAAGGATATTGGATAATCATTAAATTATCCAATTGACCAGTATCCAGGAAATTGGACAGAATTACTCGTAACTAATAGGCTAAAAAAAAAAAAAATCTAATTAGTCCGTCTGTTAGATTATAAAAAAATATTTGACCCGTATTTTTTCTTTTGTTACATAAACCAAAATTGACGAAGATACGACGCTTTTAAAAATCGCAATACGTCACGCCGTGCTATAGTTTTTAGTGCGTTGTGACGTCACGAGCCCCCACTCCCGAGTTTGATGCGTTTTATCTTTGTCAGTGCTCAGTGATTTACAAAAACAAAAAATACGTGTCCATTATTTTCCAATTCTCTAACTGACGGACTAATTAGTTTTGCAATTTATTGATGGTGGAAACTAGCCTATTGTTTGCGAATCTTCTTTAGGAATTCTGTAGTATTCATATTTTCGACACAGATAGGCAGGCGGATTAAACCCTAAATTATCATTGACCTAGATATTAACAACTTACTTAGTGCGTGACAATTATCACTGTTTATGTTGATGACTGGGTGATCAATAATTTCTTTCAGAATACGAACACGTGGAACTGAAAGACTTGGAGATTAAAGGCACCATGGGTGTGGGAGGGTTTGGTCGCGTCGAGCTGGTGCAGTACAAACCCGACAAGAACCTCACGTTCGCTCTAAAGTGCCTCAAGAAGGTCGACATGGTGCAGCAGCAGCAGCAGGAGCATGCCTACAATGAGAAGAACATCATGATGTCGTGCAACAATCCGTTTATTTGCAGGTAAATGTTTGTTTAAGACCATCTGTTGTATTTCTAAATACTGCGACAGAAATAGGGAAAGAAATCCAAGGTAATGTTGAGTGATGTGAGCGTACTAGGAAATCATCAAATAACTTCTCCCACTCTGGGCGGAGCGGGAGGGAGTGTCAGACTTTTTACTGACTAAAACCCATCCATGTTCCTTCCTCGCCCTTTATGTTCCGGGCCACGGTATCTCTTTCGAACAGTCCCGCAGCCCCGGCAGGCTTCGGACCTTGCCTTCACTGTACTGACATCCTTTTGAGGCACGCGTAGAACTCAAACGCGCCATGGACACGGCCTGTCGTCATTAGACGGACGGACGGAGCTAGCCCATAGCTCATCGTCCACAGGCCCGCGCCTACGTTGTTGTACTAGTTGGAACTTTGACCTCCAATATCTCCGTATCTAGAAGGTACCCATGGTCAAGACCAAAAAAAATATCGTTATGGAGGAGAGAACGAGTCAGCTTCGTTTTGGGTCTATGTATGTATACCCTTTATAATAATTTTATGTATGTAAAACATATTGTGACAAGAAGATAAATTAAATAATGAATTGTATAAATCTTACTTATATTTACAAACGCCAAACTTAGAAATTAGTAAGATATCAAAAGGAACTCCATTAAAAATTAAACCAAATGTTGTTACATAATTTCCGTTCAAGATTTTCAAGAAAGAAAAATATGCTGTATGAAATGCAAATATCACATGTCACCCCTACCTAATGTACTTCGAGATAACTGAGTTAGGCCTGACGACACACTTGTTCAACCTAAAAATCAATTAATCACAACAACTGCTTACGTCAAACGAAAATGAACTGATTATAATTATAATCAATGATTTACTGAAAATTGTTTCGCTTTTACAGATTATACCGCACTTTCAAAGACAATAAATACATTTACTTCCTGATGGAGCCGGTGCTGGGTGGCGATGTCTGGACTATCCTTCAGAAGCAACGCTACTTCCCTGAAAACATAGCTCGTTTCATGATGGCTTGTGTCGTCGAAGGATTCCAATATCTGCACTCTAAAGACATTATCTATAGGGATCTCAAGCCTGAAAATTTGATGCTCGACAGACAAGGATATATTAAATTGGTACCTACATACATTATTTGATAACTAAAACATATATACCCACCTTCGGACCTAATACTTATTGGCAATTCATGATGATGTTCTTCCGCAGGTTGACTTTGGATTCGCTAAGCGAATTTCACCAAATAGTAAAACATGGACATTTGCTGGTACACCCGAATACGTAGCTCCTGAGATAGTGCTCAATAAGGTTGGTCGATATCTAAAACTATACTTTGCATTGATTGTAATCGCCGTTTATTAACTTTCGCATTTGATTCAGGGCCACGACCGAGCTGTGGACTGTTGGGCATTAGGAGTACTGATCCATGAGCTGCTAGTGGGCAAGCCTCCGTTCCGCGCGCCTGGCGGAGACCACATGAAGACGTACACGCTCATCCTTCGCGGTATCGACGCCATCGCGTGGCACCCGCGGGTCGCCAAATCTGCACAACTGCTCATTCGCAAACTGTGCCGACCTGTGCCCGCCGAACGACTCGGATACCTCAAAAGCGGAATATCAGATATCAAAAATCACAAGTACGTTCAAGGTTACATAACTCTATAATATAGTCATCGACCGCTAAATTGTGTAGCACATATGTAACGAACTTATATAAATTCATTTCACGTCACATAGACACTACAAAGAATCCGACAAGGTCCGAGTTGCTATACGTTTTTGGTTTTAAAATGTTAATTCTTATTATCAAGTTCATTTTGTATTGCAATTTGATTTGGTCCGTTCAGACTTTAAATTTAATTCTTCTTAGATTTTAATTCATAGTTTAACACATACTTACTTATGTATGACGTACATCACATGTGACGTTATCGATAGATCTGCCTTCGAAATCGCTGTAAATTGAAAATGACGAATGCTGGACTGCTAGTTACAATCTAGATCTCTAATCAAACTTTATGGATCATTTAATCACGAACAACTCTAATCACGACCTCGTTTTATCGCTAGTATATATGATTTTTCCGCTGTGCAGGTGGTTCCTAGGATTCGACTGGGAAGGGCTTGTGGAGAGGCGCCTGAAGGCTCCTTTGATACAGCCTGTAGCCAGTGACCTGGACCTCGCCAACTTTGACAAGTACCCTAAGGATAAACTACCGCCGGACGAAACTTCCGGCTGGGATATGAATTTCTGAACATCTTTTTAACATCTTTCTTGAACTGTGATGATTGTTTAGCGGCCAGTTTCAATAACTTACCTACTAGCCGGTTTCGGTAGGTTGCTATCGCTGTTTGTTTGACATTGTGCTCACTGGACGGTCAGAAACAAAACGTCACAGAAAAGCATTCTTTGATTTTTCTATGAATCTAGTGACAGGTAGGTAGGTGACACGGATTGGATATTCTTTTGTTTATACAAACACCGATAGCTACGAAAGTAAACAACATTTATACGTAATGATGATGACTCGATGGTGACCCAGTGACTGCTACAGTTTTATGCAACTCTACGCAAATCTGCAACGGGGTTTTGGGATGCATCTAATCTTTTCTATTACCGCACACTACAGACAAGACTGTCTTGAGACAGACTTGCCTCATAAAGACAAGTCTGTCTCAAAACTGTTTTGTCTTGGGCACATCGCACACCTGAGACGAAACTGTTTGGTCTACTATAGGGCATGCTCCCGGGAAATTCCGGTACCGAAAATCCCGGGTATTTTTTTAACAATCTGGTACCGGGTCTTTCGGTATACTTTCGGTACTATATTATTTACTTTATTTTTTTTTCAATATAAAGTAAAAAGTCATATTAAATAAACTACTTTTTTTACAATAATGGTAAAACGAAACATTTTTAATCGAAAATTATTATCATTACCGAGAGTAAAAACTATTCAACGATGTAAATAAGGGGTCAATTATAAGAAATGTAAGTTGAGTTTTGATTTGTTTCATTTATTGCATTCATCATCATCATTTCAGCCGAAAGACGTCCATTTGAGGATATAGGCCTCCCTCAAGTGTCACCACATTGACCGTTCCCATGCGACTCGCATCCAGCGGAATAAATTAAAAAACCTATTTGCAAAATAAACATCTTATCATTTGATGAAAAAAAAAAACGAAAAATTCGGGTACCCGGTTTTGGACAAAAAAACCCGAAACCGAAAACCCGGGTTTGATAATAGCCACTTTTCGATGCCCTATCGCTAGACTGTTTTGTCGTAGATGTGCGCGCCCGCGTACATCCAAAAGGGAAGCCGACAATCGGTAGTCAGACTTGTCGCTGTGCAGTTTTTGTAGGTATGAGACAGTTTTGTCTTCATATATTTTGTATAGCGAAAGTCTGTCTCAAGACAATCTTGTCTGTAGTGTGCGGTAGCCCTAACCGTAATTAAGTTATAGAAAACGGCCGTTAGTCGTGATGTACTAGAAATAGTTTACGGAAATAGTATTATCTACATTAGTGCATCAATTAGTACTTACTTATTATATTTTACTATAAGCTTTTATTTTTTATATTTTTATAAACCCAATCGTGTAATATATACTTTTTACAAAACTACTCTTTTATTTTAACAATCCATTATTTGGAGTATGTTCTTCAGCTAGAAATTAAAATACATTTATTTATAATGACAGGAAAACACCTGTGTATGCTTGTTTCCTGGACCTCTCTAAGGCCTTCGACCTTGTTTCTTACAATGTCTTATGGGGGAAGCTTCGGGAGGCTGGCGTTCCTACTGCATTAAGTGTCTACGTTATCTTTTTGGTATGATAAGCAGAGGAACTTCGTCAAATGGTCTAATGCATTGTCTGACCCGTATAAACTTGAGTGCGGCGTTAGGCAGGGAGGTCTAACTTCCCCGAGGCTTTTTAATATCTACGTAAATAAGCTACTTGTTGAGCTCAGCAGCACTCATGTCGGATGCCATATAGATGGAGTATGTTTAAATAACTTAAGTTATGCAGACGACATGGTGCTGCTTAGCCCTACTATCAGTGGAATTAGAAAGTTACTCTCCATTTGTGAACGATATGCCGAACAGCACGGGCTAAGATATAATCCTACAAAGAGTGAGCTGTTAGTAATTCGAGGTAGGAATAAAAATCCAACATTTGTCCCTCCTGTAAAACTAAATGGTTCACTTTTACAAAGAGTTGCCCACTTTAAATATTTAGGTCACATTGTCACTGAAGAGTTAAAGGACGATTTGGATATGGAAAGGGAGCGCAGGGCACTGGCTGTGAGGGGAAATATGATATGCAGAAGATTTAATGGTTGTTCAGTTCCCGTGAAATTAACTCTTTTTAAGGCCTACTGCCAAACATTTTATACCAGCAGCCTTTGGGATAACCACACCCTAAAAGCAGACAATGCTCTGCGCATTCAATACAACAATGCCTTCAGGGCGCTGTTGAGGCTTCCACCTTACTGTAGTGCGTCAGGTATGTTCGCCGATGCGCACACTGACGATTACTTCGCGATAATGCGGAAGAAAGTTGCCTCAGTAATATCCCGAGTGAGGGGAAGCAGCAACAGCGTTCTGATGGTGTTTGCAGAGAGGCTGGATGGGCCTACAATGGGGAGGTTTATCAAGCTACACGTTGGCAACAAAGCTTGTTAAACCTTCCTGTAATTTGTTATTTTATTGTTCTGTGTCGTTGTTCTTTTTTTACTGTTCCTGGTTGTTACTAACATAGTCTTTAAGGAAAATGTAATACTAACACCCTATGGGCCTTGATGCCTGACAATAAAATATTTTTATTTTATTTATTATTTATGGTGGTTTGATTGATTTTGACTGATTGACTGTTTTTTTAAGTGTTTTTTTCAGTTTTAAGAGAATTATTCTCTTTTATTTAATTCACACATTTTGAGCTTGGGTAGTTGTATAATCAGGTAAATGGTAATTTAATTGACATTTAATTTATATATGTTTCGCTTGGTTTATTTTTCATTTAATTATTTTTTTTCTTCATTTAATTAAATTTAGTTGACATTTAATTTCATGAATGCATATTATTTTTTTACTTTATTGTTTATTATTTTATGTGTGTTTGTGTATTTGACATGAATATTTACTTGTTACTTTTGACATTTAATGAATTGACATGAATACTTATTTCAGTATTTTATTATTTTTTAAATTTTTAGTTTATTTTTATTGTTTTATGTGTGTGTATTTGACATGTCGTATTTTATTGACATTCATTTTGCGAATTATTATTAATTTTATTTTATTTTGTGAATGTGAGGACCATGTGGGTCACATTTTTTTTTATTTTTTATTTTTTTACCCCTCAACCGTCTGGCAGTTTGAGTTCTATAGGCGACCTACCCAAATGTCCTTTCTTTGGTATTGTTCGTCGTTTCGTTGAGCTCCTTGTGTTATAAGTCGAGCTACACGATAACTGACAAATGCTTGCACTGACTGGACAGGTTCACTCAAATCTGTATGGTTCTTTCTTCAAAAGACCATCTCAGACACTAATATCTACATGATCCTCATGTGAATTTAGCAAGATTATGTCTGGACTTCAAAAGAGACTATGACCTCTGAGTTTGTTTCGGCTGTTTCTTCTCAGAGTAGTCAGGTAAGAAACACCGGCCCCATCTAGTTTAAAAAAAAAATTGACGTGTAAAAGTGTTTGTGAAAACCTACTTACAAAATAAAGATCATTTATCAATTCTCATTTAACAGGCATTTCATTTACATTTAATTCTTATGAAGTTTAACTAATATGAACGTACTTGACATGGTTTTGTTTGAGCTTTTTATGGTTGGACATATAAACAGTAATTTAATTGTTCGTAAAATGGAATAGAGATGTTGTATTTCTGCTTTTGTTATATGGTTTGACTTTTTTATGCTTTTAATGGTGTTTACTGATGACATTCTAATAATTGTTTATATTTTGTTTTTTTTTTTTTGTATTGCTTGTATTTGATTACTGCTTCTGTTGTGATTTTAAATGTAATTTGTTGTATAATTCCAACACAGTGTAAATTGTTTGATGAATGAATAAAATAAAATAAAATAAATTTGCTACACTTGATATTAGATCGCTTATCCTTTGCCTTAGTGCTGTAATATTATCTTTGATACGACGGTATATCATTTGGCATGTGATCACCAACATTATCATTTAGATGCAAACAACGTAAAATTAGCTTGAATCTTCGGAATTTCATGGTGGAAGTTATTTCGTCAACTCTAAATTCGGGATCCGATGACCAATACGACACGTACTTACAATTCGAAAGTAGGTGAATTATTTTATCCCATAATAATCAAGATACCTAGGAAAGCCTTCAATTTTTTTATGTCTAGTATGGTCCAGCCTATTACGATGTTGTGACTCGCATATCGGTTAGTCTCTGTAAAAATCAATTCTGACGACCCGAATGGCGCAGCGGTAGTGAAGCTGCCTTACGTTCTTAGGGTCCCGGGTTCGAATCCCGGTAGGAGCAAATGTTTGTGTGTTGAGCATGGACATTTGTTTCCGAGTCATGGATGTTATATGTATAATAAGTATATGTATTTACAAACAAAAAGTTTACCTACATGTGGTATATCAACTGTCTGGTGACCACGACACAAGCCTTGCTTAGTGTGGCACTAGATGGCGCTGTGTGTAATGTCCAGCAATATTTATTTATTTATAATTCAGAAACTTCTTGTGTAATTTTTTTTTTCAAAATATCGGATAGGCCTGGCATTAGATGATGGTAACACGCGTGTCGGAGTCATTGGAACACTATCAAAGGACTCATGCTGTGGCCTAATATCAGTCCACGAGGTTTTTTTCACGCTTCTTCATCTCTGTCAGAATCACTTGCTTCTGTCTCTGCTCCTAATTCTGGTAGCGCATTATCTTCGGATGAATAGCCGTCTTCGTGTCCAGCCCCATAGGGCTTTCATCCCGGGAATCTCGGTCTCGAAAATCTCGAGAGTCTCGACGATTTTTTGTTTTTTTTTAGACTCGAGACCAACACTTTCGGTCTCGGGAATAACGAGACTTTTGAGACTTGTGTCACATAATAACAGTATCAAATAATCTACTAAACTAAACGTAATTTTTTATAATCGTTACATTTTTATGGCAATGGCAACACTGTCAAGTGTCAACTGTCAAGTGTAGTAGTGGTATAGCTTGGTATTATATAGGGTGACTGGTAATTCGTGTACGATACTTAAACACGTGATTGTGCTCATAATAACAAACAATTTTTACTATGGGATCAAGTCCCGACCAACCAGGAAATCGCGAAAAAAAAAAACAGATGTTCAGTACATTTATGTTCGCCTAATGTACTGAACAGCTGATTTTTTACTTATTTGACTAATTACCAATCACCCTATATGGACATTGAACCTTGTTCCACAGAGAACTAACATTAATAATAGATTGCAAGACTAAATTGTCCACTTTAGCTGAAATGCTTGACAAAGTTCTTAAAATAAAGACATGCATGCGAAAAGCATAATTATTGAATTTGAAGCTTAAGTCTCACCAATTTACTTCGAATGCGTATTAAGGAAAATGAGACTGATTGAGGCAAGTATCTTAAAATGCTTGCAGTCCTTGTCAGTTTAAAAAGAAAACCTTAATACAACAGCCTTTCAAACATTAAAATATCTAAATTAGGTCCTCTTATTATGGCTACAATTACTTAATGACTACCTATTCCTCCCACTAGTGTACAAGCAGGGAGGGTTTTTCTAAACTGGGTTACTTTTGTAATTAAATTAGGTTAGAGGACCTTTTATTACAAATAGTAGGATGATTTTATTACAAATTGTAGTATTTTATGTAGTGATCCCACTACATCATAATCATCTGCCTAGCCTTTTCTCAAGTTGGGATCGGCTTCCAGTCTAACCGGATATACTGGTATTCAGCTATACCAGTATTTTACATGGAGCGACTGCCTATCTGACACTTCGTCGCTGTAATGGGCAGTACTGGGTTACCTATACGATACCCCTTGGTAAGACAGGCTGTCAGACTACCTGTTACGACTGTCAAAGATCTACAAATGCCAGCCGGAACCAATCCAAAAAGTTGGCAACATCTTAAATAGCCGTCAGATATTTTCTACTTATTTTAATTAATTTGGCAATACTACTGTATGGAAATTAGAAATATGGCTAACCAGTGAACTAGAATATTAATAGTGAATTGCAATTAAAACACTGAATTCGATGTTGTAACCGTTTAGGGTGTAAAAAGGTATTTGGAAAGTTTTTTATTTTTTTAGTGTTTTCTCCTTTAAAACTGATTATTCGGTGATACGATATTTATTATTGCATTTCATAATCAATGTTTTAGTTCTCTATTTAGCCACATTTCTTATTTACAAATAGTAATATTGCGAAATATATTAAAACGAGAAATATTTGACAGATATTTGCAAGGTCGCCAACTCATCGAATGTGCCTTTTTTACGTGCTTTACGACCCACGGAAAAATAAAAAAACTTTTCAAAATAAAGTACAATTATTATCTAGTTTTGAAATGGTCTCGAGTCTCGTTTTTCTCGGGAATTTCGAGACCACGGCGAGTCTTGGTTTTTTTTTCCCGGGATTCACTAAAGCATCGAGACTGCCCACTACCTAGCCTCGTCCAAGTTCCACGTCCCGTTCCAGTTACAGCTCCTCGTCCTGTTCCAGATCTACGTTCCGTCCTAGCTCCTCGTCTTCAACCTTTTACAGGTAACTCACGTGAAATAGGAGGCTCAGCAGGTAGTAGTACAGCTGGTTGCGGCACATTAGGTAACAGTACTGCAGATGAAGACGCAACAGGTTCTATCACAGTAGGTGGAGGTATTACAAGTAAAGGCTCACCGCATGGGACCTCCGTATCAGATGATGTTGATGGTTGAGGCGATAACGATGCTCGTATTGTTGCAGTAGATCGAAGGTCTGGTTCATCTAAAACCCCTAAAATTCGCTGTAATTTCGTGACATTGTACGGAACGTCATCCTCTTCTGATTCTTCGCCATCTTCAGACTCTTCCGGTTCTGACAAACCGAACATACCGTACAACTCCTTCTCAATATCGTCATCTCCGAGTATTTTCATTTTCAATCAATCTGCAAATAAAAAACAAAAGCCATGCAAAAACCACACCAAGCCCCGAGGAAAGCAATAATAAGACCACCAAAACCTTTATTCCTTAGTCGCAAAGCAATAAAAACAGTTACCATAACCACAATAAAGGAATATTTTCTCTAACCTTATTAGTAGAAAGTGGATACTTCATGGTTAGAGGGAATATTCTTCCCACCAGCAAAAATGGACATAAATTAAAATTCGTGGCAGATACATAAAAAAATTGTCTTACATATATGAAATACATGCATACATTCAAAAGCACAACGTCTAGAAGCTTCTCTCGCAGTACAAAAAAACGCCAGTTTTAAACATTCACCTCAAGAACTTTGAGAAAAAATGAATCTGTCAATGTCAAATAAAAACAGAAACAAACGTCATAATGTTACGTTAGTGTTGTCAGGTCGAAAAATAAAATTGCAAATAGAAATTTTGTTTTTTTTATTGGTTTTTATTGGTGGGAAAAATATTCCCTCTAACTCCAAAAGGGAGCAAAAGTTACATAAATCTAGTACTGTTTGATTATTATTTACAAATAACAGGAAAGTTGGTTTATTTTTAACCGACTTCCCAAAAAGGAGGGGGTTCTCAGTTCGGCCGTTATGTTTATTTTTAACCGACTTCCAAAAAGGAGGAGGTTCTCTATTCGACTGTATGTATTTTTTTTGTTTTTTTTTTTTTTTTTTTATGTATGTTACCCGATTACTCGAAGACGCCTAAACCGATTTGAAAAATTCTTTTTTTGTTTGAAAGGGTATACTTCCAAGTTGGTCCCATAGTCGCCAAGTCGGGATCTGATGATGGAATCTTGGCGAAATCGAGGGAACTCTTCAAATTTTATAGGATAACGGACAGCAATTTTTATATTTTCTACAACAAGTGAAGCATTTGCGTTTGATAAGAACCATTCTACCATCAGATCTGATGATGAAGCCAAGAGTCACGGAACTCCATAATGAGACAATGTATCCTAGTCGTGTTTGGGCTTGTTGTAATTGTAACGGTATGCACTTTCCATGTGAACCACTAAAAAGTGAAAAATAAAAACTTTTTTGCAAAAAATAAAACCGACTTCAAAAAGAAAAAGTGAAAAATAACTTTAGCTTCTGAAGTCGGTGACAAAAAAATTAAATCAATCATACAAACGTCACCGACTTCAGAAGCTAAAGTTATTTTTCACTTTTTCTTTTTGAAGTCGTTTTTATTTTTTGCAAAAAAGTTTTTTCTATGTATGTACATCGATTACGCCGCGGTTAATGGACCGATTCGCATGATTCTTTTTTTGTTCTACGCGAAATAGCTGCCAGGTGGTCCCATAAAAAATTCTTTCAGTTTGGTCTAGTAGTTTTTATTTTATAAGCATTATTGTTATTTGGACGATGTCATTTTGACGATACTTTGTATATTAGTACGTCGATAACTTTAACATTTCTAGTCCGATTGGCGTAATTCTTTTTTTGTTCGTTATGGTACATATTCAAGTTGGTACCCTGGTCATCTAGTCAGCATACGATGATAGTATCCCAAGGAAATCGAGAAGAACACTCAATTTATAAGCATATAACTGTTACGTTTCAGACAATTTCATACAGTTTGTTCAATTATTTGCGTTTGATGATGATTTTCTATGGATGAGCTGATGATGGAAGGTACAACTCCTCAAAGGTTAGTTCAGAGAAAACTCTTTCAAAATCAGATATTTCGCGTCGAACAAAAAAACTTCACGAAAATCGGAACACACGTAATAAAATGAAAACCAAAAGGAGATAACACATACCACCCGAATTGACAACCTCAACTTCAATGATGTCGGCGAGGAGAAATAAAATAATTAATCTTGATTTAGCTGTCTTAATCTTTGCATTTCCTTTAGTGCTTTGTCATCATGTGGTCTGTTCAGTAATTTTGACGGCTCCTAATCACTTAATGCCACACCATCTAAATTCTTCACACGACTTAAAGGCACATATATCTGACCTTTTGCAAAATTCTTATACCCGAGGTCTATTACCGCCCTCTCCAATGTCGTACCTTGAAGCATGTGAACAGTAACGGCCCAACTCAAGATTAAAGGTAGCATTAATCTCTCAACATCACCGTAACCTGGTGCTATTGATACTAGGCCCTCCGCATCTTTTACTCGAGTACCTACAGTCGGGTCATCAAATAACATTTTCATAGCCAATAAACTTTCTTCACGATCTTTCTGTGTTTCCAAAGAACGTGACATAGCATTACGCGAAGCATTACTTTGAAGACGAGCTTTTTTTTCTGTCCCCGTTTCAAGGGATCTGTATTTTTTGAGGCGCGCAGCACCTTTCGTAAGCCTACCCATAGTTAAATCACTAAAAAGCAAAAAATAAAAATAAAAAAACTACGTTAAAAAAAAACGACTTCCAAAAATACTAAAAAGCTAAAAAAAACACTTAAAAATACTAAAAAGCGCAAAAATAGTTAAATAAATAAAAACATACTAAATTAGAATATACAGCGTGTTAGGTTAAACGAGGGACATATTGAGGGAAGGTTTTCAGTATTCGATTCTCAATCCAAATATGTAAAAAACCTATAACCTTAATTTTTGTCATAATTGTCTAGTTAAATACATTACTCATGGACACTGAGCGCGCAAGTAGGTGTCACGCGGCAAAACACGTGCCGGTCCTGAGCTCCGTGCGCAAATACCGCCCCTTTGCTTTGTGTCCCCGATGCACCGACAGGGCACACCCCCGCGCTCACCTCAGTGTATGCGCGAGCGCCGTTACTTCCGCATGTCTATTATTGCGTTTCCGCGTATCGCATTTAGCAAACAACCCCGCTTTCTTCGCGATATTAAGAGTGTCGTGTAAACGTGTTCTTTAATAACCAAAAAATACGTCATATCATTATTCCAGTGAAGAATATTGCGATTATGGTTCGTGCTTAAGTGTTATCTAGTGATATTGTGCGAGGAACCGTTAATTATTATTATGCAAGGTGTCAATCAACGACTGCGAACATTCGGTCAGTACCTAGTTACCTAGATATTTGCCTGTCTAAAGCCAGATTTAAAGTATGAAGAGAAAATGGATTATACCTAGAAAGGTCATTGACCGCACACATGTTCTGCGATAAGCGCATGGCGCACACGTTGCGAAACTTAGGCGAAGTTTTTGGTATGGTTCTATCTGTTATATATTAGTGTTTTCTTTTTGTTCATATGTTTATTAGTATCATGTAAGCATGGACTATTGCGGGTTTGAATAAGTCCCTCGTTTAAACTAACACACTGTATAAAGCTAAAACTATTAATTTAACAACTAAACAGCAAAAAATAACTTACGCAATTTATAACTCATTCCTCTACTTACCTACTAACTACTTATTCTTTCCGCTTACTGCTTGGTTTGAAGTCGGTGCCAAGCCCTATATGAATGAAAAAAACTACATAAAGAAATAAAATGGTGTAAAAAATAAATTTCTACACGATAACCTACTAACTACTAACCTACGTAAATAAATCATAAATAACTTAACTTTGTACACTCATTGGAGTTCTGTAGCGGATAGTTTAGGTAGTCGATACGGTTAAGTGTACGGTTAAGTGTTTTTAGCTTTATATATTCTCTAATTTAGTATGTTTTTATTTATTTAACTATTTTTGCGCTTTTTAGTATTTCTAAGTGGTTTTTTTAGCTTTTTAGTATTTTTGGAAGTCGGTTTTTATGCTATTGTGGCTAATTTAAGCAGGTGCCTCCTGTACAAGAAATGGCTTCGCTAGGAGTCTCCTTACTTTCACACACTTTCCCGTTCTTTCCGGTCTTCGTCCCGGTCTTCTTCACGGTCTTCTTCCCTTTCCTCCCGATCTTCTTCCCGTTTGTCCCGGTCTTCTTCTCGTTTGTCCCGGTCTTCCCGTTCTCCTTCCCGGTCTTCCCGTTCTTTCCGGTCCTATTCCCGGTCTTCTTCTCGTTCTTTCCGGTCTTCTTTCCGGTCTTCTTCCCGTTCTTTCCGGTCTTCTTTGCGTTCTTCTCGGTCTACTTCCCGTTCTCCCCGTTCTTCCCGGTCTTCTTCCCGTTCTTCCCGGTCTTCTGTCCTTTCTTCCCGTTTTTCTCGAACTACTTCCCGTTCTTCTTCCCGTCCTTCTCAGACTTCTTTCCGTTCTTTCCGGTCTGCTTCCCGGTCTTCATATCATATTTTATTCAACATGCAACCAAACACTTTGCCTGCAAATTGCCAAAAAAAATGAATTTCGCGGGCTACACTGGAGCATACAACTTACTACCAGGTTTTCCCAGTACCAGTCTCCTCGCGCATCTGGGTAACACCGGTGCACTCAAAGAGCACATGCGCCACCGTGTCCTCCGCCTCGAGCGCTGAGTTGCGCAGTATCTTCTCGTCCAACTTACTGCAATGTCTCAAGACGAAAGTCTATGACCAGTGTGTGCTGCCAGTGATTACATACGAGATCGAAACGTGGTCGCTCACAACGGGCCTTACCAGAAGGCTTAAATCCGTATAGAGCCTACTGCCAGTCGTTTTATTCCTGCAGCTTACGCGTTAGGTATACGCAGAAGGCTTACAACGCTCTGCGCGTGCCGTATAATAATGCGCTGAGGATACTGTTGGGGCTGCCTCGGTTTTGCAGTGCATCGGGCATGTTCGCGGAGGCGCAAATAGATGACTTTCATGCCATCATACATAAACGGTGTGCGTGGATGTTGCGGCGATTCAGGGGTAGCCCGAACAATATTTTAGCTACACTGGCGGACAAGGTTGACGGACCTTTTATTAGACTCTGGGCTGGCAGACATGTGCGTGCACATGTTCATGTAGCCATTAGTGTATTTTTAAGTTATGTTAATTTGTTTTTTACATAATGTAATTTGTTTTTTAAGTTCATACTAGCTAACACTATGTGGATCAACAGGTCTGAAATAAAAATTTTGAATTGAAAAAATTGAATTTGAAAAATCACCCACAGGGCAATGGTGAGGGCCAGCTCGGAGTTTCCTTGCGTGATTGAATCAGGAACGAGGACATCCGCAAGAGAAGAAGGTAACCTTGGTTAGGTAACCGACGCAGCCCAAAGAATTGCCAAACTTAAGTGGCAGTAGGCAGGGCACATGGCTCGCAGAACGGATGGCCGATGGGGCCGAAAAGATCTGGAATAGCGACAGCGAACCGGAAGATGTTGCGTTGGAAGACCTCCCACTAGGTGGACCGATGAGCTGGTGAAGGTTGTGGGAATCCGCTGGATGCGATACGCACGGGACTGGTCAATGTGGCGACACTTGGGAAAGGCCTAGTGGACGTCTTTCGGCTGAAATGATGATGATGATGATGAATGCAATAAATGAAACAAATCAAAACTCAACTTATATTTTATAACTGACCCCTTATTTACACTGTCGAATAGCTTTCTACTCTCAGTAAGGGCTACCGCACACTACAGACAAGACTGTCTTGAGACAGACTTGCCTCATAAAGACAAGTCTGTCTCAAAACTGTTTTGTCTTGGGCACATCGCACACCTGAGACGAAACTGTTTGGTCTACTATAGGGCATGCTCCCGGGAAGTTCCGGTACCGAAAATCCCGGGTATTTTCAGTTTTGTCTGCAAGACGTTTTGTCTCAAGTGTGCGCATCTTCATATATTTTGTATAGCGAAAGTCTGTCTGAAGACAGTCTTGTCTGTAGTGTGCGGTAGCCCTAATATTAATAGTTTTCAATTAAAAATAATTCGTTTTACCATTAATGTATAAAAATAGTAGTTTATTTAAAATGATTTTTACTTTATATTGAAAAAAGAAAGAAAATAATATAGTACCGAAAGTACCGAAAGAATCGGGACTCCAGGATGAAGAACTGGAACCGGAATGTTTGAAAAAATCCCGGGATTTTACGGGAGCATGCCCTAGTCTCGACGTGATCTGATTTCTCTTTAAGGATTGAAGAACTGAGACACTGTCGAAGAGTATACGAATATCCGTAACTTCCCTGTCCTCCATGGCAAGTGTCGCTTAGATAATACCTACGCACTTAGCTTGGTAGACAGAGTTGAGCGATATAAGGGGTACTGTGTACCTTCCCAGTCTCCTTCATGTTATGCCCGGTCTATTTCCCGTTCTTCACGTTCTTCCTGGTCTTCTTCCCGTTCCTCCCAATATTCTCAGTCTACTTCCCGTTCTTCCCGGTCTTCTTTCCGTTCTTCCTAGCCTTCATCTCGTTCTTTCCGGTCTTCTTCCCGTCCTTCTCGGTCTTCTTCCCGTTCCTCCTGGTCTTCTTCCCATCCTTCCCGGTCTTCTTCCCGTTCTTCCCAGTTATCTTACCGTTCTTCCCGTCCTTCCCGTTCTTCCCAGTATTTTTCCCGTTCTTCCCGTTCATCCTGGTCTTCTTTCCGTTCTTTCCGGTCTTCTTCCCGTCGTTCCTGGTCTTCTTCCCGTTCCTCCCGGTCTTCTTAACGTTCTTCCAGGTCTTCATCAGGTTCTTATTCCCATTCTTCCCGTTCTATCCGGACTCCTTCCCGTCCTTCCCGATCTTCTTCCCGTCCTTCTCGGTCTTCTTTCCCGTTTTTCATGGTCTTCTACCCGATCCTTAGCTATTTTAGACTTTCAGACCTACTTTCCGAGTATGAGTTATGAAAAATATATTAAATAACAGTACATAGAAATCAAGAAACGTATTATTACTAATATTAAGTATAATATTATGAGCCTTTGTAATAGTAATCATAAGTTTAAGTCAACAAAATTTTAAAAGGAATAGAAAGCTATTTATTTTTGGACTGATAAATAATCAATAATCCTTACCTGATAACAGGTAAGGATTTGTGTGTTTTGTGTGGATTTGTGTAAAATAATTAAAACAATCGGAATGGTGACATTATCTGGTAATAGCGATAAGGGTTGCAGTTCCGTTGTCCAAGCAGTGTTGAGCCGGTGCGAGCGCTCTTCAGTGGTTTGCTACTGGTGTGATGCAGTGATGTGTATACCTATGTAAATTAATTTATTGTAAAAAAACTACTTCATAATGGTGTTGTGTCCGCCGTTCAGATTGGCTTCTCGGGCGAGTTATAAGGGCGCTGTGCCTGCCGAGAATCCTACAGTACCCCGTGGAACGAAATTTGTAAGTAAAACAATAGACCACTAGTCCAGTCATTTTAGGTTTTATGTGCGGAAATCTTAGTGAGCTGTGAGTCATATCTTTATTACAACACCGTATTATAGGTGTATATGTCACCGATAAAATTGTCAAACACGTTATATTACAATATAACGTGTTACTCTCTAGCGATATTGTAAACTCTCGAAATATGGTCAACTGAACATACGGAAGTATCTCTCCTCCCATAATGAAATGCAAAAAAAAAATGCGCTTTTTTAACAAATTCAGTTAATTCTGTTGGCGTCAAATAAACTTCCTCGTTGCTAGATAATGGCTGGTCATTTTAGGTTTTTCACTTGTTTTCAAGTTCCTTATTTTTAGCCTTTTTTTTTTTTTTTTTTTTTTTTTTTTTTTTTTTTTTTTTTTAGGATGGGAAATCATCAAATGACTTCTCCCACTCTGGGCGGAGCGGGAGGGAGTGTCAGACTCTTACTGACTAAAACCCATCCATGTTCCTTCCTCGCCCTTTACGTTCCGGGGCCGCGGTATCTCTTTCGAACAGTCCCGCAACCCCGGCAGGCTTCGGCCCTTGCGGGCCCCTCTCTTCTGCTGACATCTCTTTGAGGCGCGCGTGGAACACGAACGCGCCGTCGACACGGCCTGTCGTCACTAGACGGACGGACGGCTAGCTAGCCCATAGCTAACCGTCCACAGGCCCGCATCTACGGTGGCCGGTAGCCACCACGTGGCCCCCGACGCCCGGTGCGTCTCCCGCGGCGGCCGGGAAGAGAGGCGACGACGACGAGGCGATGACGTGAAAAGAAAATTGCGCGCGCAAAACAAATTAAAAAAGTACACCAAGAAGGTTCCGAGTCTGAGTTATTAACAAATTAAAAAAAAATATATGAAAAATTCGGCACCATGGAGGTAGAAGTAAATAGGTTTAATTATGTTTTGAATTCACATACTTAGTGCACACGATGTTCTAAATTCAAATTTACTTTATTCTCTAGACGATAAAAACGGCTTTTCCACTCAGATATCGAAGAGCAAAAATACTCTTTCTGAGATGGGGGGATGAAAAATGCTTTATATGACTGGACTATAGGTACATACCTCAAGTCTGACGCTTAGAGTTTGTTTATATTTCTACAATTATCACGACGACCTAGTACTCAGCTACCTGCCGCAAAAGTATTCTAGAACTACAACCTACTTACTACTTGATCTAAAATACAACCTTGTGGAATCGGAAGTACGTGCCGTACTATAGGTATGTGCCCGACCCAGTTCTCAATAATGGCAGTATCACATTGTACTGGCATCAATCCATCATCACTGAAAGGACTGTTATAGCCAATAGGCCTGATATAGTGGTGATGGATCTATCAGAGCGGCGCGCAATGATTGTTGACATAAACGTCCCGCATGATGAGAACCTCGTGAAAGCCGAGAAAGATAAACAAATCAAGTATCTTGACTTGGCTCGCGAGGTTAACAAACAAATAAACAAAAAATTTAAAAATGATTTTAATATGTTCAGTTACTTATTTTGTCACCCTGGTCGGTTTTTTTTTAAAATCCTCAATGTACAGATTTTTTGTTCTCAACGATTTTATTTTATATGTATAGATGTTGTACGGATCACTGCAAACAGCAATCATGAAAAATAATGAGGGATTAAGGACTATAAATTTTTAGAATTTTTGTAACTGAAAATTTAAATCTGAGTCTAGGTCGTAATAAAGGGTGTAAAACACCTCTTAACGAAGCCGAAAGGCACTTGTTCTCCTCGTCATTCCGACATTTGTTTTGTTCTACACCATACCTGGGAACCTTGTAGTTACGGAGATATTGGGGGTCAAACTTCTAAGTTTTTGTGAAAAAAAAATTATTGACCCTTTTTTTTGTAATATTTTCCTCCACGGTCCCCGTCAGTCTTTGGTCCCCGTACTATTCAATTCATCCATCAGCACAATTGTTTCCCAGCAATAATTTTTGCGTAAAGTAACTTAGTTTGATGTAGGTACAGAATGCTTGGTTGACGGCTTCGTGATGAGGTGGTTTACACCCTACAGTATGATACCTGATTATAAAGATACATAAGTAGGTGTAGAAACACAAACTTTTGGGGGGCATTAAAATGCAGTTGATATGAAAGGGACAATGTATGGTCTAATGACATAGTCTCTGTTCACAACTAGCAGGCCATTTGTTGTTTATTGTTATAATGTTTATTTTACGTTACCAAAATATCTAGGTAAGTAGGTTTACTTAGCAGTGGTAAACATTCCAAGTCAAGATTATCGCAAGTCAATAGGCTTGTTAACTGAAAAAATCTAATTAGTCCGTCACTTAGATTATCAAAAAATATTTGACCCGTAATTTTTTCTTTTGTTACATAAACCAAAATTGACGAAGATACGACGCTTTTAAAATTCTCAATATGTCACTGTTTGGTATCATTTTTAGTGAGTTCTGACGTCACGAGCCCCCACTCCCGAGTTTTGATGCGTTTTATCTTTGTCAATATTCGTTGATTTACAAAAACAAAAAATACGTGTCCATTATTTTCCAATACTCTAACTGACGGACTAATTAGATTTGCAATTTATTGATGGTGGAAACTAGCCTATTGATCGCTTAACAACTAAACTACCACTAAGAAAACTATGATAGTAAGAGCGCACATTATAGCAACACTTAATTACAAAACGGGGTTTTTCAAAGATGGGTTCGCTTCTAACATCATTCGTCGGTGGAAGCTGTCTAGCCTTGTCGCAAATGGTTACATAGAAATTGTTCTTCGGTAATTAAAAAAAGCTGTTTTTTAACACAACATTACAAAATTAAATACTTTCTGTGCGTAAGGACACAATCGTGGAGTCATATTAAATAATGCATTTTTATTTTGTAAAAAATGTACGTGTACAATCAATATACAGGTCTTTTAAATGTATTAAAGTAGCTACTTGTTGGAATGGCGAACAAAAAAATGTTTGGCTTTGGGTAAGTTAATTAATATACTGAAATAAAAAAAAAAGTTAAACTTATCTAGATTTTACATCGGTAAAGTCCCGATAATATGGAATGCAGCAAGATGGAATAATCTATCAAATGCTGCGTGCTGCGATCGAAGTTACGCCCTGCTACAATTAAAGTGGGTGTAACATGCTACGATCGAAGTTACGAGCTACGATCGTAGCTACGTGCTACGACAAATGCCATGTGCTACAGCTATCGAAGTGAGGCTACGAGTGCTACGACGGATGTTGCTTGCTACGAATACGCGCTACTTTAGAAGTTACATGCTACGCTAACTGTATAGCATGTTATACGAGTATTCTTAGCTACAACATGAATCTTAAGATATACATTATGTAGCGCATAGCAATGTTCCAGAGAAAGTGCAGATTCTTTAGTAATAATAATATACATGGTGTAACAGAATAACCTAACTAGGCAACTTTCTCTTAAAAAACCCAAATTCAAAGTCTTCATAATAGTCGATGCGATATTTTGCATGGAAAGTCGGATACAGCTAGCGAAATACCCATGCAGTCTGCCTGCAACACTGTGTAATTCCTATTCATTCAATTATTTCAGGCGAACCCCCAAGTGTCGCCACATTGACCGGTCCTGTGCGACTCGCATTCAGCGGATTCCCGCAGCCTTCACCGGGTCATCGATCCACCTAGTGGGAGGCCGTCCAACGCAACGTCTGTCAACACTGTGTTGTGGACCTCGAATAGTGTGGTTAGGTTGATGTTGAAATCCTACTTTGTTGAGAATCCTGATTTGGATCCGTCTGCGGGGTATCCCCTCGAAGTGATGATCCTCATGCAGCTGGATTTTGTAGTTCTTGTGGTAAACGAATTGTTTTTGTACCCACCGTTATAAATCCTTCCAGTAACGTGGCGTGGTGATGTGTATCTTTCTTACTATAGAGTATACTGTCGCCGTTGTTGCTTCCTGTTGCATACATGGAGCATGGTGTGTGCCTCAACATGGCTTCGAGAGTTAAAGTCAGAGTAGTCCTCGTGCAGGCTGTTGTCTTCATGCAGCAAGCGTTTGCATTGTAGTTTGTTTGAGGCTGTAACTAGTTTGATGTAGAGCCACCAGACCACGGCCTCGTAGGTGTACAGTTTCAGATCACCGCAGTATAGCCAGAATATAATTTTGGGATTGGCCTCACTTCTTACCTATCATCTTCCTGCACTGCCAGAAGGTGATGCAGGCCCTGCTCAGTTTGTTGTCTAGCTGACTGTTCCACTGAGCTTTACTGGTCAAGATGTCACCCAGGTACTTAACTTTGTACACTCATTGGAGTTCT
Organism: Xestia ashworthii; assembly: GCA_950022955.1. Lineage (NCBI taxonomy): Eukaryota > Metazoa > Arthropoda > Insecta > Lepidoptera > Noctuidae > Xestia > Xestia ashworthii. The sequence goes on along the minus strand of OX465553.1, from coordinate 11,496,755 downwards.
GTATCGGATAGTTTAGGTAGTCGATACGGTTAAGTGTTCTATGTTCGTTTTTGGGTAAACATGACTCGTTCTGTTTTGGTGGGGTCCACTGAAAACCTTTGGTCGAATGAGCGGCGTAGTGCTTGTTAAGAAGGATGCAGGATGATCCCCGTCACCTTCCCCGAAATGAGGATTGCGAGGTCGTCTGCGTAACCGATTGTATAAAAGTGATTTTTGTTATTGTGTTTATATAAAGCCGTTTATTATCACCAGATTCCAGAGGAGGGGAATAGTACTCCTCCTTGGGGACAGCATCTGCAAGGCAAAGCGCTCATATTAGTAATCCTGTCAGTCAGTACCAGTTCTACTCCGTGTAGAGAAGAGCGGTGTTAGTGCTGTAAAAGTTTGTTTTACTTGAAGCTCTTTCGGTGTCTGTTTATCGTATGTATCGCTTTTTATATCCGGTTGACCACTGAGTGAAGAGGGGGTTCAATTGACTTTCCCGACCAGTCCAAACATTGTAAACAAATAATCTGTAGCCACTAATGCTGAGTGTAGGCCATTTAATAATCTCTCCACTTATGTTGTTGTTAATACAATTTACTTAATTGCATTTTTTTCGTCGTTCTTTATCTGTAATCGTCATCAATTTAATCCCAACAAAAATTTAGTTGTGTTTTCATTTGATTTCGTTATCGCATTTCAGATAATACTTGACGTACCACCGACACCTACATTTCCCGCTAACATTGGTGGTGAATTACCGAATAGTAGCGATTCCGGCACTGATTCTGATGGTCTGAAGAGTAATGATGGTCCTAAGACTATATCGGAGCTAGTGCAGCAGCAGGAGAAAAAGAAGAAGACGAAGAAGCGGCGCCGCAAGAGAGGAGTGATCGCCCCTCACACGCCGACAGACCCCACGCCTCTCAATGAACTGATATATGAGGAATACGAAAAGGATAAGACGTAAGACAGTCAATGTCAATTATAAAGAAGTTTAAAACAGACGACAAAAAAAAATCGAATTAATCTAGTTACGTAAACCAAAATTGACGAATTTTGACGTCCACTAGCCACACTCCCGAGTTTTGATGCGTTTTATCTTTGTCGTCAATATTCAATGATTTACAAAAACAAAAAATACGTGTCAATTATTTTTCAATACTCTATAAGTTTGCATTTTTTTTGTCGTCATGCCTAGTATTAATATTACGAGTACATAGATCTACATCAGAACAGCATAATCAATTACTTAGTTAAAAGAAACCCTGTCAGACCCGAAAAGGGAGGTATACCGATGACGTTACCAAATAGAATAAGAAACAAAATATTCATGAATTTAAGGTGAAAGCAAATAAACTACGTACTAATCGCTATTCGCTTAGATATCGGACTTTCAGTTCTCTTCGATTCGCTTCGTTATATAGCCAAAATCAGACGGACAGATCCCGCAAACACGACGTCTATTTACCCATATGCCGATCGATCTTTCGCGAAAGTTCCACAACTTTCTCAAACTTCTTCATGTTCCACAGTGGAACATCATCCTTCGAAAAAATTCCACAACTTTCTTGAATCTTCTTGATATTTCTATAGTAAAACATTCTACAATCAAATCGTCTAGGCAGTTCCATTGTGGAACTTTCGAGACTTGCACATACCTAATATACATAGAATGTTCTCGGAAAGCAACTGACGCGACGTAACAGTAAGTTCGATCGTCGTTTGTATTTTTTCACGTCACTACCGCGCTAGTACAAGTGTTCGCTCGCGCCCATGTGTTGCCTCATTTTTAGTAAATTTTATTTAATTTTAATCAGGATATTGTTTTGACTTGTTTTTCAAAAAGGATTACATAAATTCAATCTCATCCCGATAGCTAATAATACCCTCACGGATTGAATAGGATTTTTTAACATATTGTACATTTAATTTATGCGTTATCCTTCGGTACCTATACCCAATTTTTCACCGTTCATAGGTCAGCTGAACAAATAAAAAAGGCTGTTATGGCTAATGACTTCTTAAGGAACTTAATGGATGATGGGCGACTTGCAGCAGTGGTCGAAGCGATGAATCGCCAGGAGTTCCCAGCAGGCAGCCTCATCATCAGGGAGGGCGAGAGTGGCAGCCATCTTTTTGTTTCAGCAAACGGACAGTTTGAAGTCCTCAAAGGTCGACAGGTTGTAAAAACCTTCGGACAAGGAGAAGCATTTGGTGAACTTGCTATTCTTTACAAAGCTAAACGTTTCGCCTCCATACGATGTAAGTCGGTTTTTAAAAACATTATACCTGTTTTCTATTCCTTTCTTCTTTTCTCTATGTAGTGTGTAGATAAACTGTTAAATAAATAACTTTTAAAGCATACAAAATAGGCCTACATCATAGATATAATAAAGAAGAAGATATGCCCGTAAAGGTCGTGGCTCACTTGACAAGGACCGCACCAGCACCGCACCAGCACAGCTGTATGGTAGCGGCAAGCGCGTTGACCACCCGCCGTAAGCTTTTTCATATGGACATTAAAAAATATGTTATGCGACACACGATTTAATGCTCTAATTTGAATGGCAAGTAAATTGCTGGGTTGGAGCGGTGCTGGTGCGGTGCTTGTCAAGTGAGCCACGACCTTTAATCTCCGCTTTGCCCCTACCACACGGCAACTACTACACAAGTTTAGTAAAAGCAATAGATACGCAGTCGCGCACACACCCGCCTTTTTTAAAACAGTACCTACGTAGTACACAATCAATTATAAACCTTATGCCATCAAACATATCGTGTGTTTACCATGCACCGTACAACTTACCCACACAAAAACATCGGTACACAAGCACATCAGGGTCGGTCGTTCCGTAGTTTCGTGCTAAAACGATTTCCAGACTAATTTACCCATGGTTTTCATTTCTTTTTTTTTTTTTTTAACCAGAATGGGTAAAGACATAGTTACTTTAAAAGGAGTATCGATAATATTAGGTTTTGATTTGTTATTTTATTTAATAAACTAATAAAACTGCGTCTAAATTCATTCCTCTCTGTTTCCAACTAGGGACCTCGGCGTTTGTTTTCATGTTTATTTGTCTACAGTCGAATTGATAGCTTTAATTAATACGGTTTGTAAGAACCAAACCCCTGACCTATTCTTTAAGTATTTTAAATATACCAATAACTTAGTAATAGTAGAAAAAATGCTATTTTTCTAATTGTCACAAAAAAAACATCATCGCCATCCGTACTCGGAAACTTAGTAATTTTGTAGTGGTTTATTCGGTCCCTAATATAGTGCAGGTCACAACGTGTTTCTACTGGTCGGTCAGCCGTGGCAAACAGAGCAAAGTGGACGTACGCCTATCGCTGTCATAATTATTTGAAATCTTCGTATTGTTGGTAGTGCTTCGTCCAGAAATAATTTCATCACATTCCTTCTATTTCACAAGGTACTGTAGTAAACAAATTATTATAAATACTAAATATGTTTGGCTTTCAAATTGATTTTGATCCTATTTTATTACTGAGTGGCTAATGTATTCGGTAACGAAATAATTAAACAAAATGTTAGAATTTTTCATTCATCTCCACTTCATCACCTTCCGTCCCCTCCAGTTTTCCTGAACATATATATCAGAAAAAGAAAACAAAGACAAACTGGAAGGTAATGAAAAGTGAAAGGATTGTAATGAACTACGGCGCGATGGTAATGATGTGAAAACTTAAAAAATACTTAATTCGTCACTATCATCTGATCCATCATATTTATATATATATTATGAAATATCTATATATATATAAAGGAGAAGTCCACTCACTGACCACTCATCACGAAATCTCGGAAACTACTGGGCCGTAAGAACTCAAATTTGGCACAAGCACTCTCTAGGGGGTGCAGGCGCGTACTAAGAAAGGATTTTTTTAAATTCGCACCCCAAGGGGTTGAAAAGGGGTGTCAAAGTTTGTATGAAAGTCCTATGTTTTTAAAGTTAGAGATATGAATGTAAAGCCTGAATGTTCCTTTTGGCTTCTAGGTGCTCACTAAGAAAAGGTTTTACGAAATTCGGCCCTTAAGGGTACAAAAAAGGGTTTTTAATGTTTGTATGGAAAAAGTTAATCCACTCATCACGAAATCTCGGAAACTACTGTTCCGTAAGGACTCAAATTTGGCACAAGCACTCTCTAGGGGGTGCAGGCGCGTACTAAGAAAGGATTTTTTAAAATTCGCACCCCAAGGGGTTGAAAAGGGGTGTCAAAGTTTGTATGAAAGTCCTATGTTTTTAAAGTTAGAGATATGAATGTAAAGCCTGAATGTTCCTTTTGGCTTCTAGGTGCTCACTAAGAAAAGGTATTACAAAATTCGGCCCATAAGGGTACAAAAAAGGGTTTTTAATGTTTGTATGAAAAAAGTTAAACATCCAAATTGAATCTTACGTCAACGCGTTATTGCATACTTTACATTGAAATGAGAATTCGGAAACCGATATGGATCCAAATTGAATTTTACGACAACGCGTTAATGCATATTTTGAAATAAGAATTTGGAAGTTCATTGAGGGCGTAATTTCTAGGTGGCCAGTATGTTTCAGTGATATGCAGGCGTGTGCTGAAAGGTATTGAAATGAGTTTCTATAACGTTTTAAAGTTTTATGCCAATTTCTAGGTGGCCAGTATTTTTCAGTACGCAGGCGTCTGTTGAAGGGTAAAAAAAAAACGTTTCAAAAAACGAACTTAAGCGAAACACGCTCAAGCTCAAGCTCATTTCTGTTCTGCGATATTTTGCTGTTACTACTAATTTGATTTGAAATATTTGACATCATCGTTGTTTGGGTTGTCTTCGTTTCGGTATGTTTCACTTATGCTGGGGCTACACTATCGCTATAACGCGAAGATTTGCGTTGTCGCGACACGTCTGGCCAAAGAATTCGTCCTATCGCGAATCATCTTCGCGAATACGAACGCCCTTCCCGCCGCTGTCGGTAAATTGCCGCACATCAAAGGCTTTTGTCGCGACAAAGTTCGTGCGTGCGTTCGAATCTTCGCCTACAAGTCTGGCCGTAGCATTAGTAATTTTAAATTGGAGGATAATCATTTTATTGTGTTCTTACCTATTGCCTGGTTGGAATTTTGTTATGTCTATTGCTTCGCGAATTACATATTGTGCATTTCACACTTTGGTATTAAGTACTATAATAGTAGGTCTTTTAGTATTAGTCGTTCTTACTAGAAAAGGTGTCCTTGAATACCTACGATCGTATTTTAATTTTAAAGTTGTATCTTTAGTTTAGGCTGGTGTTGCAAAAGAATAGCTTTAAAGAAAATTACGTTCCAAATAATGTTTTTTACGGTACTTACTGGTCGTAAGCATTGTTTAATTAAATGGATAATCAAAATATTATCACTTCTATTGGAGTGCAAATTCTTAGCCAAATAGTAAATATTCCTGGCGATGGCGCATGCTTATTTTCATCTCTATCATATTTGGTGCATCACTCATGGCAGCGGGAGAATTATTGCCATTTGAGTTCCAGGTGTTTCAAGGGACGAACAGGGAGTAAAAATAATCCGATTCTCATGAAACTTCAATGAAGATCATTTTGATGTTATGATTCCGTTGGCCAATTTAAATTTCAAAGCGCATATTTTGCGTATGGGCAAATCCACCACGCGGGCCCAGTGTGGTTTGGCAGATGTCACATGTCTTCGAATTTTTGGTTCTAAGACATGCCTTTCCTTTCCTTTCGTTTCCTCACGATGTTTTCCTTCACCGTTTTGAGAGCAGTGGTGATGAAATAAATTACACAAAGTAATGCGCCTGTCCGGGCCACGTGTTCGAGCCAGCAATGTGCGCCACGTGTCTTACAACTGGGTTTCAACCTTTCACCCAGGAGCGGTCAAGAGCTGTTTATTGTTCGATGCGTAAATACGTTACTGAAACGTCTTGCCATGGCACCTACGGAACCGCCTGTGAAGTCATGGCAGCGGGAGAACTATTCCCATTTGAGTTTGAGGTGTTTCAGGATGATATTTTATTGCTGTTTTAAACACCAACGTATGAAACACGCGAGTGAAACCGCGCGGGTACAGCTAGTCTATATATATAAAGGAGAAGTCCACTCACTGACCACTCATCACGAAATCTCGGAAACTACTGGGCCGTAAGGACTAAAATTTGGCACAAGCACTCTCTAGGGGGTGCAGGCGCGTACTAAGAAAGGATTTTTTTAAATTCGCACCCCAAGGGGTTGAAAAGGGGTGTCAAAGTTTGTATGAAAGTCCTATGTTTTTAAAGTTAGAGATATGAATGTAAAGCCTGAATGTTCCTTTTGGCTTCTAGGTGCTCACTAAGAAAAGGTTTTACGAAATTCGGCCCTTAAGGGTACAAAAAAGGGTTTTTAATGTTTGTATGGAAAAAGTTAATCCACTCATCACGAAATCTCGGAAACTACTGTTCCGTAAGGACTCAAATTTGGCACAAGCACTCTCTAGGGGGTGCAGGCGCGTACTAAGAAAGGATTTTTTAAAATTCGCACCCCAAGGGGTTGAAAAGGGGTGTCAAAGTTTGTATGAAAGTCCTATGTTTTTAAAGTTAGAGATATGAATGTAAAGCCTGAATGTTCCTTTTGGCTTCTAGGTGCTCACTAAGAAAAGGTATTACAAAATTCGGCCCATAAGGGTACAAAAAAGGGTTTTTAATGTTTGTATGAAAAAAGTTAAACATCCAAATTGAATCTTACGTCAACGCGTTATTGCATACTTTACATTGAAATGAGAATTCGGAAACCGATATGGATCCAAATTGAATTTTACGACAACGCGTTAATGCATATTTTGAAATAAGAATTTGGAAGTTCATTGAGGGCGTAATTTCTAGGTGGCCAGTATGTTTCAGTGATATGCAGGCGTGTGCTGAAAGGTATTGAAATGAGTTTCTATAACGTTTTAAAGTTTTATGCCAATTTCTAGGTGGCCAGTATTTTTCAGTACGCAGGCGTCTGTTGAAGGGTAAAAAAAAAACGTTTCAAAAAACGAACTTAAGCGAAACACGCTCAAGCTCAAGCTCATTTCTGTTCTGCGATATTTTGCTGTTACTACTAATTTGATTTGAAATATTTGACATCATCGTTGTTTGGGTTGTCTTCGTTTCGGTATGTTTCACTTATGCTGGGGCTACACTATCGCGATAACGCGAAGATTTGCGTTGTCGCGACACGTCTGGCCAAAGAATTCGTCCTATCGCGAATCATCTTCGCGAATACGAACGCCCTTCCCGCCGCTGTCGGTAAATTGCCGCACATCAAAGGCTTTTGTCGCGACAAAGTTCGTGCGTGCGTTCGAATCTTCGCCTACAAGTCTGGCCGTAGCATTAGTAATTTTAAATTGGAGGATAATCATTTTATTGTGTTCTTACCTATTGCCTGGTTGGAATTTTGTTATGTCTATTGCTTCGCGAATTACATATTGTGTATTTCACACTTTGGTATTAAGTACTATAATAGTAGGTCTTTTAGTATTAGTCGTTCTTACTAGAAAAGGTGTCCTTGAATACCTACGATCGTATTTTAATTTTAAAGTTGTATCTTTGGTTTAGGCTGGTGTTGCAAAAGAATAGCTATAAAGAAAATTACGTTCCAAATAATGTTTTTTTCAACACACTTGCTCATAAAGTGGCTCTAATTTCACCGCAATTAGGCACATAATGACACCTGTAATCAAACTGTGACTTTTTCATTGCTATTATTCACAAGTGAGTTATAGGGTTTTTTTTTTGTTTTATTGGTTGAATTGCTTTGTTCTTAAAAAAGTTTCGATACAAAAAAGATCGTGTTCAATAGTACAAATAAATTAATGTACCTATTGCTTGCTCATTTCATACAACTTCGTATCTACATAGATAATTTCAACTTATAAGTTTTTAATAAATAAAACTTTCACTCAAATGCAACTTTTGTTTTCTTTTTTTTTACTTTTTTTTTAAATTATAAAACTTCGAATTCCCCATTTCGTACGTGGCTGAAACGCTATCCGCGAAAAGCCAAAAAAAAAGGAACCTCATTCTTTTAGTCTATGGGCGATCGCCATTGTTAGATGCGCGCGCATAGGAAAACTGATGAATTATTCCCGCCATTGCGAAAAAAAATTCACAACTCGTTTTCACTGTTGAAATTATAGTTATTTTTAGTATTATTTTATTCTCAAGTGTGTTGAAAAACGTCGTATGATACACGTGTGTGTTGATGATTACCGTCTCGGCTCTCTTAAGAACCTCGCCTAACGGCTCGGTTCTCAATGGCGCCTCGGCGGTAATCACCAACATTACACACTTGTACCATAATGTACTATTACGGTACTTACTGGTCGTAAGCATTGTTTAATTAAATGGATAATCAAAGTATTATCACTTCTAATGGAGTGCAAATTCTTAGCCAAATAGTAAATATTCCTGGCGATGGCGCATGCTTATTTTCATCTCTATCATATTTGGTGCATCACTCATGTCAGCGGGAGAATTATTGCCATTTGAGTTCCAGGTGTTTCAAGGGACGAACAGGGAGTAAAAATAATCCGATTCTCATGAAACTTCAATGAAGGTCATTTTTCCGTTGGCCAATTTAAATTTCAAAGCGCATATTTCGCGTATGGGCAAATCCACCACGCGGGCCCAGTGTGGTTTAGCTGATGTCACATGTCTTCGAATTTTTGGTTCTAAGACATGCCTTTCCTTTATCCTTTCGTTTCCTCACGATGTTTTCCTTCACCGTTTTGAGAGCAGTGGTGATGAAATAAATTACACAAAGTAATGCACCTGTCTGGGCCACGTGTTCGAGCCAGCAATGTGCGCCACGTGTCTTACAACTGGGAAAGGTTTCAACCTTTCACCCAGGAGCGGTCAAGAGCTGTTTATTGTTCGATGCGTAAATACGTTACTGAAATGTCTTGCCATGGCAGCTACGGAACCGCCTGTGAAGTCATGGCAGCGCAGCGGGAGAACTATTCCCATTTGAGTTTGAGGTGTTTCAGGATGGTATTTTATTGCTGTTTTAAACACCAACGTATGAAACACGCGAGTGAAACCGCGCGGGTACAGCTAGTAATATAATATAATATAATGACGGTGATTATTGAAATTAGCTGTTTTATTTAGCTGTTTTAAATTACCGTCTTTTACGGTTCATTAACATCCTAACCCGACTTACATCATTACCATCGCGCCGTAGTTCATTACAATCCTTTCACTTTTCATTACCTTCCAGTTGTTAAATTTCAATTGTCATTTTCTCCGTGAATAAACAAGATAATAACGTGCCTTCCACTTTAAATTAATCTGGTGACAATTTGTGACTCGTGTATATAAAAGAAAAACCTAAAATGTAATATTTATTTTTATTCTGCGGAACGCTTCTATTTGCACGAAACGACGGAATGAACCATCACTAACTCGTCACAAGAAGCAGCGGCCTACATTGTACTCTTCGTTAATTAGGTATAACGGAAGCACAAGTATGGATGTTGGAGCGGCGAGTTTTCAAAAAGATTATGGTGCGCAGCATACAACAAGAACAAGATGACAACATACGTTTCCTTGCTTCAGTACCTTTACTTGAAGGCATTCATCCTATCGAACTCGCAAAGATCTCCGAATTCCTCAAGAGGGTATGAAGTAATGTCAATAAATATACATAGAAAATAACCAAAAAAGAGGAACGTGAACTCATGATTACATATTTCAGGAATTCTTTTCGGCGGGTACGCCGGTTGTGCGACAAGGCGACCGAGGTGACAAATTCTACATCATTCGCGGTGGTACTGTAGTGGTGACGAAGCGGGATGGGGAGGGAGACGAGAAGCGCGTCGGGGTGCTCGGCCGCGGGCAGTTCTTCGGTGAGCAGGCGCTGATGCGAGAAGACTGCAGATTAGCCACCGTCACCGCACAGCCGCCGGGAGTCGAGTGTCTGTGGCTGGAACGAGGGTAACTCTAACTACTTGATCTCTTGAAAAAAGTTTGCAATGTGCAATATATCTATTTGATATATATTTCTATTCGGCGCCGCGTGCTGAGCTAACAAACGTAATTAGAACCGTTTCTAAAGTAAGTTTCAAACTCAAACTCAAACTCAAATCATTTATTTCAACTAGACCATTACGGCACTTTTGGATGTCGATAAAACGAAAAATAAAGCGAAGCTACAGTCACAGGTCAGACATAAGGCATAATAACTTGAGAAAGTACTGTAGTTTCAATATGGATACATTTTTAATATTATTAAATGAGGTTCATTTGCAAACAGTATCCATGAATCATTTGTAGCCCCGAGAGGTCCACGGTTTGTTCGCTGAAGCAGCTGGACCGGGAGCTCCTCCTGGAAGCCTCAATTGTGCCGGCCCGGGTGGCATCACCGGACAGGCCTGCTGACGTTAACAATAAGCTAGGTCAATGGGGTTCCAGGAGGCCATATCCGATATTTGCGACATGGCAATGCACCGAGTCCGTCCAGGAAGCGCTCGACGTCAGGTGTACTGGTCGCGACAGCTGACGTCTCCGCGCGAGGCGTGTGTTGCTGCGCGGCGCCTGTACACCAGGCATCGCAGGCTCCGCATTCGCCCACCAGATACGGCAGCCACTGAGGTGGAGCAGTATAAGGGATACAGAGCGGTGAAGACCGCCCTCCGGGAGGCTGTCCTGCAGACCAGGGATCTGGCCCGCGAGGAGATGCTTGAGACTCTCGACAGAGATACGTGGGAGCGTCGACACGCTGATGCTGACACAGGGGAGGTCGCAAGAGGCGGCGGCCGAAAACATGTGACGCGGGGTTGCGATAGTCGTTGAGAGTATCCGGCAACTGGGTCTCGAGGTGGCATTGCACAAGTCCGAGGCCATGTGCTTTCATGGGCCTCGGAAAGTGCCACCGTCGGGATCCTCACTGACGGTAGGGGTATCCATCAGCTTCGAGTCGACGATGAAGTACCTAGGACTCGTCCTCGACAGCCGGTGGAACTTCGTGGAGCACTTCCGACGTGTGTCCCCCAAACTGGAACGGATCGGGGCTGCCTTCATGCGGGTACTGTCCAACCTGGGGTCCAAAAGCCCCCTGCCGTAGGCTCTACGCAGGGCTCGCCGCCTCAAGAAACGCGCCCCCGCCCCGTAAAGGGCCATGGACCCCCTTTACGGTGCGTTTCTTGAGGCGGCGAGCCGCCCATCACCTTAACGCGCCCCAAAGGTGGTACCTGTAAAGCTAGTCCGTGGGTACCGAGTCATCTCATGGCGACATGGAGAGAGCGACTCGGCGGTGGTGACCTCTCGACCCTGCATTGGTTCAATCCATGATCTGAAGCGAGACGGAATGGGAAGCCGTCACCTCCTTCTGCGAAGCAGTCATGTTAGCGACGTGGTGGCGGAACGCGAGTCGGAGAGAACCCCTCGTCCCAGCCGCCGTGGGAGACGCATTGGGCGTCCATCCGTTTTATGACGACAGGCCGTGTCGACGGCGCGTTCGTGTCCCATGCGCGCCTCGAAAAGATGTCAGCAAAATGAAGGGGTCCGCAAGGGTCGAAGCCTGCCGGGGCTGCGGGACTGCTCGAAAGAGATACCGTGGCCCCGGAACATAAAGGGCGAGGTAGGACGGTTTTAAAAGTCTGACACTTCCTCCCACTCCTCCCAGAGCGGAGGAGTAATTTGATCCGCAAAAAAAGGTTAACCCGCGTTGCCTATGTCAGTCTGTGGATAGTTGACCATCCATTACATTGCCGAGTTTCCTCCGTGCCTCGGGAAGCACTTTAACCCGTTGTTCCCGACTGTCATTACAAGATCTTTGACAGTCGTCAGTGCTCATTTACGCATACGAGGTGTGTCGGGCGGCACGTCTTGCGGCGCTTTGCACGTTTTTTCGTTTAAACGGAGAGGCGGTTTCATTCGCCATAAAATATGTTAGTATTAGCGCGTGTACAGCCGCGTGCACGCGGCGGGCAACTCTGAATTTCAGCAAACGCGCATAAAATCGCTTCTCCGTAAACGCTATCATACATCGTCATTATTAATCGTATGTTTGAATTGAAAGCTGGCCGTGAAGCACAACACGCCGCGTCTCCGTAATGCCCTTATAGGTATTCAGAGGCCTAAACGTCTGTCAACTAGCCTTAACAAGGGGTATCGTATTACCCAGTACTAACTGGGTTGTGGACGTGAGAATTACGCATAGTCACTCCATGTAAAATACTGGTATTAGGGTAAAGGGGTTGGGGTAGCCCGCGAACTTCAAATTTTCTTGAAAATTTTGAAAAATATTGAATTTCGCCGGACACCCTGACGCTTCCCCATTTTATTTTATTTTTTTCAACCGACTTCCAAAAAGAGGAGGTTCTCAATTCGTCTGTATTTTTTTTTTTTTTTTTTGTGTTTGTTACCTCAGAACTTTCGACTGGGTGAACCGATTTTGATGGTTCTTTTTTTGTTTGAAAGCTGGTGCTTCCCTTGCGGTCCCATTTTAATTTGCTGAAGACCTGATGCTGATCTTCGGAGATATAAAAGGAACTCTTCAAAAATACACGGCAAAGCTGCAGTGATTGCTGCAAACGGTTTATTGTTTATACCATATCGTGACGTAACATCACGCCTGTATGCTCTGAGGGGGTACGCAGATGTGTACAATGCACCCAGATTTCGACAGTGTTTGTTACCTCAGAACTTTCGACTGGGTGAACCGATTTTGATGGTTCTTTTTTTATTCGAAAGCTGGTGTTTCTCGTGTGGTCCCATTTTAATTTGCTGAAGATCTGATGCTGATCTTCGGAGATATAAAAGGAACTCTTCAAAAATACACGGCAAAGCTGCAGTGATTGCTGCAAACGGTTGGTTGTTTATTGTTTATACAATATCACGACGTAACATCACGCCTGTATGCTTTGAGGGGGTAGTCAGAAGTGTATAATACACCCAGACTTCGACAGTTAGGTGTGTTAAGTTCCATTTATTGGGGATAAGCCCTATTACCGTGACATGTATTGTTTTTTTTTTATTGGAATGGATGTACGAGTACTTTGGTGAGCAGCGGTGGCCCAGTGGTGGCGGCCCCGACTTACGAACAGTAAGTCGTGGGTTCGAACCCAGACAGGCGCATTACTTTGTGTAATTTATTTCATCACCGCTGCTCTCAAAACGGTGAAGGAAAACATCGTGAGGAAACCGGCATGTCCTAGAACCAAAAATTCGAAGACATGTGACATCTACCAATCCGCACTGGGCCCGCGTGGTAGATTATAGCCCATTCCCTCACATTGATAGGAGGCCGTGTCCCAGCAGTGGGAACATTATAGGCTGATGATGATGATGATGATGGATGTACTTCAAGGGTTCATTGATGAGAATTTGGTTAGGTTCTGATTACTTCTGATTATGGGATCTATGACAAGGAACGGAACTCTTAAATTCTTAAGAGCAAATTAACGATACTCGACCGAATCTTATATAGGCTATCCGGATATTTGAGTCACCTACCGTAACGTCGTTATTAACCGACTTCAAAAATAAGGAGGTTCTCAATTCAATGTTCCCCGATTACTCGAAGATGGCTGGACCGATTTTGTTTTTTTTTTAATTGTTTGAAAGGGTATACTTTTCAGGTTGTCCCATAATCATCAAATCAGGATCTGGTGATGGAACCCTGGAGAAATAGAGAGAACTCTTCACATTTTATAGGCAGACTAGAAGCGACTTGGGTAGTTTTAGGAAGTATACTTTCTCGAAGTGATCCCATTTCAATTTGATGAAGATCTGATGAAGAACTTCGGAGATAGGCAACGGAACTCCTCAATAAATGATAGCAAATGTACTGGGATTGCTGAAATCTCATATCTGTCTATTGTTTACACCAGTTCATAACCTAAAATCACGTCGGTACGCTGTGAAGGGCACATGTGAACCACTAAAAAGTGTAAAATAAATAAAATAAAACCGACTTCAGAGAAAACAAAAAAGTGAAAAATAACTTCAGAAAAAACGCTTCAGAAGTCGGTGACAAAAACACTAAATCAATCAAACAAAGGTCACCGACTTCTGAAGCGTTTTTTCTGAAGTTATTTTTCACTTTTTTGTTTTCTCTGAAGTCGATTTTATTTAAAAAAAAAAAGTTTTTTTCCTATTGGAAATCATCAAATGACTTCTCCCACTCTGCGCGGGGCGGGAGGGAGTGTCAGACTCTTACTGACTAAAACCCATCCATGTTCCTTCTTCGCCCTTTATGTTCCGGGGCCGCGGTATCTCTTTCGTACAGGCCCGCAACCCCGGAACAGGCCCGCGACCCCGGAACAGGCCCGCAACCCCGGTGACGCTTCCCCCTTAAACTACATCGGGTTAAATAGATATAACAACTCAAAAACACATACGAATAGAAAGGTAAATAATAGGTACTAATTGAAAATGAAGTTTAGAAAAGACAACGATTAATTTTATTGCGTGAATTTTTGATGGCAGTCCCGATTTAATGTTCCTTGTTACTTTAATTTGACAGGCCATTTTCAAAATTATTGGGCAATATAGACTTACTGAGGAATATTACTCATGATGTGCCGAGACCATCGCAACAGAAGAAAATATCGAAAGTTAAAAGTGGTAAGTAATACAGTGTATTCAAAAATTGGGTATGTTGCGATCGTCAACAAAATGGTGCCACCTTCTTTTTTTTTTAGGATGGGAAATCATCAAATGACTTCTCCCACTCTGGGCGGAGCGGGAGGGAGTGTCAGACTTTTACTGACTAAAACCCATCCATGTTCCTTCCTCGCCCTTTATGTTCCAGGGCCGCGGTATCTCTTTCGAACAGGCCCGCAACCCCGGAACAGGCCCGCAACCCCGGAAAAAATGTTGCCACCTAGGTCTAATACTGGGCGCGATCCTATCCACCTTACCTACATAGGTAACGATGTAGATCATACTACCCGTAAAATACAATTTCTATACAATTGGCTACAAAATTTGCATTTGTTTTACTAATTAAATGATCATTAAAGGACCCAATTGAGCATTTAACCAGGAAATTGTGGAATTACTAGTAACAAATTGTTTGCGAATCTTCTTTAGGAATTTTGTAGTATGATTACTTTCAACACAGATAGGCGGCTTAAACCCCAAATTTTCATTGACCTAGATATTAACAACTTACTTAGTGCGTGACAATTATCACTGTTTATATTGATGACTGGGTGATCAATAATTTCTTTCAGAATACGAACACGTGGAACTGAGAGACTTGGAGATCAGGGGAACCCTGGGTGTGGGAGGGTTCGGTCGGGTCGAGCTGGTGCAGTACAAACCCGACAAGAACCTCACGTTCGCAATCAAGTGCATCAAGAAGATCGACATCGTACAGCAACAGCAGCAGGAGCATGCCTACAATGAGAAGAACATCATGATGTCGTGCAACAATCCGTTTATTTGCAGGTAAATGTTGGTTTAAGAACATCTGGCATCAAACACCGTTTTAAGATTACTGCGACAGAAATAGGGCAAGGTTATTTTGAGTGCTGTGACCATTATAGTTTACCTACGAGTACACTTAGAACAACTGAAATATAACTTTTCATTATTCATACTCGGAAAGTAGGTCTAAAGTTGCCCGGGAGCGGGTTGAAAGTAATACTTTTCAGCCCTAGGGAGAATCGCTTTCAACTGACAGCTGACAAATTATTAAAAAAAAAACAATGGGTTGCACTCCGGGAGTGCGGGCCATCGAGCATGCCGGCAGAAGTGAACACTTGAACATTAACGTTGTGCATTTTTGATATTTTGGAATGGTTCGGGAATAATTTCGCACGAATCGCTTTAATTATCACTATTATCAGTATAAAAGTACCATAATTTATGTAAAATACAATATTCATTTATTGCGCCATCATACACAAACATGATAATTTATATTACATTTATAGTACATTTTGATACAAGTGGAGAAAGTTTGTTATTGTAGTTCAAGGCGGTATTAACACACAAGCCGTTGGCGAGGGTGTTTTTGAGCCGAGAACTGCAATAACAAACTTTCTCCACTTGTTTCAAAATGTACTATAATGTTCCCTCTCATTGAGAGGAGGCCTTGTCCCAGCAGTGGGGATCATTATTTGTATAGGCTGATGATGATGATGATGATGACGTGTATTAAACGACGTTTTTCAATACACTTTTGAAGAAATAAAATAAAAGAATGTAAACTATTTGTATCAATGAATTATTACGAGACTATGATTTAATTTTTTTTCCGCGCTTTGCTTTCGCCAGGTTGAAGGAGAAGCAAAGGTATGAAGCTGATATACAGCCTAATATAAAAAATAGTTTTTTTTTAAATATATTTTTGAATTTAGAACACAAATAAATGTTAATTTGTTATAAATAAAAGAAAATATTAGTTTTAAAGAATCATGTTTATCTATGATATTGAATTTATAAACACAATTTGAATATTTCAAAAATGTTTTTTTTTAAATTATGCATTTACATTATTGATCGAAGCATTTACCAGTTTGGATAGTATAGGTATAGTTATCTGTGGCAATTTTGCTTTCTGCACATGTGTGGAAAACATGAAAAACGCACGTGTGCGAAATACACTGCATTTTGAACCTAATCGTAGTGCGAAAAGAACCAGTTTTCGAGTAAGTGTAATGAAAGAAATGTTCAACACACTTGCTCAAAACATGCATTTACGAAGCTTGTAGGAATACATTGTTCAAAAGTTACAAATTACGCACCATACAACGGAACGTGCGGTAAAATAGGTACTCTCTCCTAAGTAGGTACCTATTTTACCGCACTCCCCATTGTATAATAGCCCCATGAGTATTCTATACGGTTAAAAAAAAAGAAAAGAATTCCACCAAGAAGTTTCACCTTACGAGAATAAATAAGGCTAACTGATCGAATCTCTTTGGAAGTGCTTTTGCTCAATAAGTTTGAATTGAGATGTAGTTCTAATTTTCACCAGGTGCATGTGGCGTCATTTGCAAATTCGCGCCATTTTCATAGAAATGTCAAAGATTGTTGCGACTTTCCGACTGATAAACAACATAAAAATATGACTTCAAGCGAGGAATCAGATGTTAATATGGAATCTACTTCCACCTGATATTTTGAATGAGGTGCAAATTGCAAAAAACAGTTTCTTGCCACCAAAATCGCGAGAGCGCTATTACCTATAACGATTTACAAAAAAGTTATAGCGTGGTTGTTATTCAATAATTTTCTCGCAAATGTGTTGAAAAACGTTGTAAGTATGACAAACGTGCAGAAATTGGTATTTACAAACTCGTGACTATAATTCGTCTACTCGTTTGTAAAAAACAACTTACCGCACTAGTATCGTAAATAACTGTAACACTTCAGAACTATTACAATTATTTTACATTTAAAAAGAATAAAATAAATAAAACTAAACAAAAACGAAACAGCAGGAGCAGGCATACATTTTCGCCGCGCAGTAGAATGAGAGGGGGATATTACTTCCTCTCCTACGCCGCGCCCGGCGGTCTACAGTACTCTCCCACCGTCTTAAAAATTTTCGACCAGTGCCCTGTTTATCAAAACTTACAAGCCTTGTATTACAAGAAATTTTCCTGTAAAAAATTTGATTATTACAAATATGTGTTTATCAAAACTACACGTGTTAATTACAAGTTACAAGGATCATTAGTTATTTCACAAGTATTTATTTTCACTTGTAGTTGTCAGTTTGATCATCAAACATCATTTGTAAGTTACAATTTGTAGAAAATCATAGCAAAATCCTGAGTGTCCGGCGACTCTCCATTCCGACTTACAGGTGTCGTTCTTAGTACCGCAATACATATTTTTTTTGAGTATAATGTATCTCGGACATAGGTGCAATCTTTTCCAGGTACGTATCATAATCCCGAATTTTAAAAGATCGAATTTCAAAAAACCGATGGAAGAAATCCTGAAAATTGAAACGCCGAATGGTTGTTTGATCGAAAGTTTAAAATCCCGAAAGTTCCTTTGCCCAAAAGTTTAAAATCCCGAAGTTTAAAACCCAAAGTTTAAAAGCCCGAAATTTAAAATCCCGTAGTTCAAAATCCCGAAAGTTCATTTGCCCAAAAGTTTAAAATCCCGAAAGTGTCACCATTTCCAAGATAAACGATTTTTTGTAAACCTAACCTCAAAACAATTAAAAGTTGCCTAGCCAGCAGCACGCATGCAGCAGGCATGCAGCAAGCATGCAGCAAACATGCAGCAAGCATGCAGCAAGCATGAAGCAAGCATGCAGCAAGCATGCAACCAGCAAGCATGCAGCATGCAGAAAGGCATGGTTTCTGTCACGGCTCCGGAGCTGCGCGGCTCCGGCGGTCACACGCGAGCTTATCGTCGCAGAGGGTTTTAACACTCACCGCTGCGGCTGAGGCTGGCTGGCCTGAGCCGGCCAGCAAGCCGAAGCCGCGGTGTTAAAGCCACCTGCTCCTCAGCTCGCAGCCCGCCTCGCCCCTCCGCGCCTACGCGGGCTTAAATTACACTCTAGGGGTAGGGCAGAAAACACTACGTGGAGTCGGTTCTGCAGCGATTCATTTCTGTCACAAAATTTGTACTTATATACTCGTAGGAAACCAAAATCATTTATTTCTTTTTTTTTTGGAATAGCACAATCAATATGTGTAATGTATTTTTTTCAAACGTTGGTTTATGACATAAAATGAAAAATAATGAATTGTCTGTCAAATAATACGTTCGAGCTAAATTAGCAACTCTATTTGTGGTGGTTCAAACTTCGTTTGAAATGCTGTTAAAATCAATTAATCAAAACAACTGCTTACGTCAAACGAAAATGAAATGATTATAATCAATGTTTGACTTTTACAGATTATACCGCACTTTCAAAGACAATAAATACATTTACTTCCTGATGGAGCCGGTGCTGGGTGGCGATGTCTGGACTATCCTACAGAAGCGTAGCTATTTCCCTGAAAACATAGCTCGTTTCATGATGGCTTGTGTCGTCGAAGGATTCCAATATCTGCACTCTAAAGACATTATCTATAGGGATCTCAAGCCTGAAAATTTGATGCTCGACAGACAAGGATATATTAAATTGGTACCTACATACATTATTTGATAACTAAACATATACATATATACCCACCTTCTGATCTAATACTTTTTGGCAATACATGATGATATTCTTCCGCAGGTTGACTTTGGATTCGCTAAGCGGATTTCACCAAATAGTAAAACATGGACATTTGCTGGTACACCCGAATACGTAGCTCCTGAGATAGTGCTCAATAAGGTTGGTCGATATCTAAAACTATACTTTGCATTGATTGTAATCGCCGTTTATTAACTTTCGCATTTGATTCAGGGCCACGACCGAGCTGTGGACTGTTGGGCATTAGGAGTACTGATCCATGAGCTGCTAGTGGGCAAGCCTCCGTTCCGCGCGCCCGGCGGAGACCACATGAAGACGTACACGCTCATCCTTCGCGGTATCGACGCCATCGCGTGGCACCCGCGGGTCGCCAAATCTGCACAACTGCTCATTCGCAAACTGTGCCGACCTGTGCCCGCCGAACGACTTGGATACCTCAAAAGCGGAATATCAGACATCAAAAATCACAAGTAAGTTCAAGGTTACATATTATATCGCTTCATAATATCGTCGTCAACAGCTAAATTGCACATATATAACGAACTTAGTATAAATCAATGATATTCATATCGTGGTATAAATTCATTTCACGTCCCATAGACACAAAAAAGAATCCAATACTTTTAATTCTCATTCAAGTTAATTTTGTATTGTGATTTGATTAATTCATTGTTTAACACATATGTACTTGCTAATATGTATGGCATGCATTACCTATGACGGTTTTGATAAAATCTGTCTTCGAAATCGCTGTCCCTACCTATAAATATTAAACAATGTATTTGAAAATTACGAATGCTGGCTGCTCAGTCTAGATCTCTTACCTAACTTAAGGCGCAGACACATGACTTTTAGTGATTTTAAATTGATCATCACGTCTTTAACTTATAGTCTAATTTATTTGAAAAAAAATATATGTTATACTAGACCATTTCTTTCATAATTTGATATGTGAAAATGTGAAGAAATATTTTTATAACTTAGTGTAATTAATTTGTAAAGTAATGTCTAACGCGGCAAAAAAAACGATCATCACGCAAAAACTATAGGTATTTGCATGAAACTTAGATCATCTCAAAGACAATTTAATGCCCTTTATATTAGTATACGGCTTTTATCCGTATTGTGTTTGATAAATCAAGGTGGGTTGTTTTTTCGAATAATCTTGGTGCGCATTCAAGCGGGGCTCTTCGGGGCGACGGGCGGCAGTGTATCGCTGACCACTCTCATGCACGGGTACACGCTATTGCTAAACTTCTCCCACTCGCTCAAGGTCGTTGGCGTGAGGTAGCCCCTTAATGCATCATTTGATCACGAACAACTCCAATCACGACATCGTTTTAACGCTAGTATTATGATTCTTCCGCTGTGCAGGTGGTTCCTGGGGTTCGACTGGGAAGGGCTTGTGGAGAGGCGCCTGAAGGCTCCTTTGATACAGCCTGTTGCCAGCGACCTGGACTTCGTCAACTTTGACAAGTACCCCAAGGAAGAACAACCCCCGCCGGACGAAACTTCCGGCTGGGATATCAATTTCTGACCATCTTTTCAACGTTTTTGAACTGTAATGATTGTTTATGTCGATTTAGTGTTTTCTGCATTTGTAAGTACTTAAGTACTTTATGTGACTACTTATTACATTTTATTTTATGCTAAATATCTAATCATGTAATAGACATACTTTTTACAAAATTACTTTTTATTTATTCAAATTATTTTTAAGTATGATATGTTCTTCAGCTAGGAATCAAAATACATATGGTGGTAAGGCGGTAAAGCTGGGCTATGATGGTGTGAGAGCTAGCGAAAAGCCGTGGAATGAGAATGAGGTCAGTGTGGGGAGAATAACAGGCGGCAAATGTGTGCCAGTGAGTATTGCGCGCACGCACCGCGTCGCCATGTTTATGCGAAACGCTGCCATTTGAATATCGAGTGCTAGCAGCCATTATGTATCGAGTGCGTTAGCTACGCACTTGAACCAAAAACGTATTTGAAAAATGGCCTCTCGATCTCGATGACGTCACCGCTCACGAAATCGGTTGGCATGAATACTAATAGTAGAAGATCTATGTTAAACCAACCGGCAACCGTTCCGGGGTTTCCCCTGATACTTAAATTGGTTATGTTTTTTTTTTAAATCGGTACATACCTACTTCAACACCATGGTGTTGCAAAAATGTTTTTCTTAACAAATAAGATCAAGAGAAGTGGAAATTACGGTTTTTTCCTACTCCTCCGTTATACTGTTAAATTCATTCTCTGGGACTTCGTCGAACTTCATTGTCTCGGCACTTTTCTGGTGGTCGCCACTGTTGAGTCTGGCTTTCAGGAGTTACAGTGGTTTGGGAATAGTGTGGCGGGCTTGTCCCAAAAAAAAAAAAATAAGATCACCAAATCTGGCTGAAAATTTATCATTTAGGACTGTAGGACTTTTTTTTCTGAGCTGGTTTCAAAGAGCGCAACAGTATTTACAATATGTCAGTAACAGTTTCACAGATAGGTATATTAAAATATACATACTTAACTCACATTATACATTGTAGACACATAATATACGTATATAATCTAAAATATGAGATTGGAACACATGTTATACTATCAACTTGCGTATAAGTAGGTGCGACTTTCATAAATGCCCCACAAAACAACCAGTTAGTTAGTAAAATAAATAAAAAAGCAAGTAACTGCAGCAGGTCAATCACAGTCACAGCTGTGTGTGAGATAGAATGCTGTAAGTACATAGTAGTGTCGGGAAGATGCGCCGGCAAGCCTGCAGCGCCGGTCGCCGGACGCCGAGCGCCGGTGCCGGGGCCTGTGCCGGCTCCGAGCAGCCTCGAGTCGAGTCAGTGCCAGCGACACTTGCACGGTGCGAGCGGCATGCGGCGGCCCGGCCACTGGAGGCCAGTCGCCACCGTAGTAACCGGGTGTTATCACGCGCGCGCTCGTGCCACTCTCTGAACGCGATGCAAATTCACACAAACTGATCGAATAATAACAACCACATAATGCCATAAACCCAACAATAATTTTCAGTATAATGGGAAGCGGATGAACGTAAAATTCTGAATCTAGTGACATTCGGATGGTGTTCAGTGATTGTTTTGTAGTGGAATTAAAATTATTTTGGAGGTGAGTTTTGTTTGTTGTGAATTCCGGCCGAAGTGGAATGACGTTTCGTGACGTTTCCATTTACAAAATAATCATCATACCAAATCAATAGTCTGAGTCAGACCTGACAGGTTATCATAAAACATTCTTCGGAAACCGCATCGTTTTTACCCTGCTCGTGATGGGACACTTTAGAAACTTGGCGTTAGCACCAACATCTTCACATTGCTTGAATACTTTGTGCTAGTCGTTTTGACTGAATATTCAAGTGATGGCCTGGCCCCAGAATTGCGAAATAATTCAAGCATTATTTCCTAGGTAGGTAACTAGTACGTAGTTATTATGAATACATATAAATAAGTATACAAGGTATACCTAAGTGGTGTACCTACCTGGGAACCTATAGGTAAGCCGCTGATTTAACGAAAACATAGGTGTCTTGAAAAAAATCAAATCCTAATTAAGTCTAGAAAAGTAATTGTTACTAAAATGATGCCTTCAACAACTGTATAAAACGGGGTGCTTTATGTACATTTAATATTATAATGGCCACCTAACCACAAAAGTGTTTTAGGCTCTGGCTCAGTTACTACAATTCCTCTATTGCCTACATTTATAAAACTAAACGTAGTTAAAAAGTAAAAACTTATCAGATGAACGGGATGAACCTTTAAAAAATTACTTTGTCACAGAGCTCGGACCACTTACCTACCCATACCCACTAAATATAATATTTGTGTTTCATTAGAATCGGCTACACTCAAATGGTAGCTATCGGAAAAGCAATAGTGGACAGTGAGAGTGCGTGATATCACCGACGTAGTTGTCATCGAGGGAGGATGGAGGCGGTCTGCGCGCGCGACGACGCGGCATGCGAGATGCGCGCGCTCGCAGCCGCGCTGCACTCCGTCAACCTTTACTGCGCCTCCATCAGCGCCGCGCTCATGTGCTGCTGCGCGCCCATACACAAACACTACAGGTACAACAACACATCAACACTATCGAAGTATCGACATACAACAACCATGCTGATAAGCATAATAATCGTTGAATTCCTCAAATACAAATCCGTCGTCTTTAGACAGGAAATCTGAAATTTATGAATGAGAAACGATTATAGTGAAAACATCAATGTAAATAAAAACAGTTTCCTTATTTATCTTTTAAATATCAAATGTTTTACAAATAAGGAAAGATAATATACAACTGTTGAATGTATTAAAAAACAAACCTCATATTATAATAACGTTAACCAAATATTCGTACGCGACCTAGGAAGGTACCCAACTAGCAAAGTAATCCTATAAAAAAAGACTATAAGTCTATATTTACTAATAACGTTCTTATAAAGGCATTGCGGTAGACTATTTAACTTATAATAGTATTTGCCAAGCCTTAACATAATCAAGCGCATTAGTTCTTATATCTCGGTCTTATGGTTAGCTACAAGACTTACTAGACATGTACAGGACACATTTACTAGTAATTGCATTTCACAAGCGTAGATATTCTCAAGTGCATTTGCTCATATAACTCAGTCTTGTACTCGTAGTTAGCTACAAGACTAGTTTACAGGACACTTCTATCTATATCTATATATCTATATACGTATAATAAAAGAGTAAAAAAAACTGTGTCTGTACATTGAATATATAAAAAAAAATTGAGGGGTGTTAAGAAACAGTAATAGAGCACGAAAAAAAAAATGTCTGTTTGTTTGTACACGCTAATCTTCGGAACTACTGAACGGATTTGAATGATTTTTTTTTGTGTAGATATTAAGTCTGGGAAACATATAGGCTATAATTTATCTTGGAAACTTGAACACCTGATACAGAACTGCAACAGACCAGCTGAACTATAAGAGATGCAAAAATGACACCATAGCAAAAATTGTTCCGCGTGATGAGCATTTTCTGCTGAGAGAATAAATTTGAAGATCTGGAACACCTGATGTGGAACTCCAAGAGCCAAGCTACACCATAACACATATAGAAATGACGTCTTAGCAAAAGTTGTTCAAGCTCATGAGTACTTTCTGTTGACTTATAAAAATCGAAGATCTGGGACACCTGTTGTGGAACTCCAAGAGCCCATCTACACCATAACACATATAGGAATGACGTCTTAGCAAAAGTTGTTCGGTCTGATGGGCATTTCCTGTTGACTTATCAAAATCGAAGATCAGAAACATCTGATGTGAAAATTATTGCAAAGCTATCACTAATTTCACTGTATGATTATAAAATATCATAAAGTGGGAGTACCTCGGCGGTGAAGACGGTAACAGTTTAGGACTGATTTTCGATGACGATGGTATATCATTGAAAATTTGACTCTACTGGCCAAAACTCCCATTTATTATTTTATTTTATCGAATAAATATGTCTTCGGGCTTATGTTATTTGAGTTTTTAATTTCCTATTCCATTTATCTTCGTGACTCGGTAGCCTACTCGGTAGCCTACCCGGTAACGCAGGGGATCAGTCACTTAGATTTTAATTGATCAGGTATCTTCACAACAAAACTGTAACCATCAGCAACAGAAAGAGGTCAAATCTTTCCTAATGGAGCTAAAAGATTGAGGATCATAAGATCCCATGAATCTACCGAAGAGCATCAGGAGAGACTTGATGCTGTTCGAGAACATCAGGCTGCAACCTGCTCCGTGGAAACCTCTTCGGATCGCAAATACGTTCGGAGACGTTCACGGATTGAAAATTGAGCTTGCTGAGTACCAAGCGTATCTACGCATCAACTTCTAGATCTCTAGAGACAAGTGGGAAACGTGATGCTCGATTGACCGCTGATCGTGAACGTCACGCATTGTCTCGCGAGTCGGAGACGTTCACGGATAGAGAATTGCGCTTGACTTCTTAGCGTATCTACGCATCTGCTTCTAGGTCTCTAGAGGCAAGTGCGGAACGTGATGCGCGACTGTCCGCTGATCGTGAGCGACATGCATTGTCTCGCAAATCGAAAACGTTTACCGATACAGAATCACGCTTGAGTTCTCAGCGTATTCGCACATCTACTAACAGGTCTTTTGAAACTAGTGATGAACGTGATGCGCGACTAATTGCTGCTTGAGATTATCATACATTGCCCCGAACACGCACACAACACAATATTCATAATCAGTTAAAAAGTGAGAGAGAAAGAATTGCTGGAGTACGCCATGAAGAGACAGAAGAAGAGCGCGAAGACTTCAACATTCCCTGAACAGAATATCGATGTCATCTGAAGAATCGGATGTGTCTCAAGCCGTAGGGCATGGCGACCTTCCTTAGGATGATGAGGAACGGAGTACATTTACGTATACTCCTATGATTGAATACGCCACATATTCCGCCATCGGAAATATGGTTCAAAATTGTACTTTTTGTGAAGCTGTTAAATGGCAAAAAGAAACATTTTTTCCCGTCCCCGATCTCTTAGAATTCGACATCAGACGTTTCAGATCTTCGATTTTGACGACCCCGTTGTCGCTGGCAGAAGCTATAGGATCCGCGTACTTGTCTACAGTAAAACTAAATAATCTGGAATAAAATTTTGATCCTATAGTTGCATTTTGTAACTAAACAAGATATTATAAATACTTAGCTCAGATCACTATAAGTTTTCGCCGTTACAGTTTTGCTCAAGACTATTTTAAGTCAAATAGTACTTGATAAGAGCGCTTCCAGATGAAAAAAGCTTATAAGCTACTTGATCAATAACTTTATAAGTAAACCTCAGCCATTTTGTTGAAATTCTGTTGTTGAGTGAACATGAATTGAAGCGATTGGAAACGATTAAAAAGGAGTGGTGGTTACAGGAGAACAGTGAAAAATAGATATCTAGAATTAATGAAGCCTAGTTGTTCAGTAATTACTTCAACAGATTAGGAAGCGCGTCAAGAGCGATTGCAGGCAAAGTGAATGAGGGTTCCGCGTCCAAAACTATTTTTTCACCCGAAGCCCACCACTCAAAAAGTGAAGAAATTGAAAATTAGGACAATGATTAAAATGAGTAACAATTTTTGATGTTCTGTCATATTTTTTATTTTTATTTTTATACTTTTTATTTCTGTAATTGTATTTAATTTTTTTCTAAAATTGTTTTTCTGTGGCACATGCTTTTCTATTTGTATTACTATTTTATTAGCCAAATAAAACCGGAGAGGGCGCTGACTCCTGACATACAGGTAAACCTAGTTCGGGGGTCGGGTAAGAATAGTAAATTCAAACTTTAGCAGGCATATTCCAAGAGAACCCTAATGTATTTTAAAATGGAGGCCGATGGAGGCAACTTATCTGGGCTGTAACTGCTACAAGTACTAATTTACTTGTTAAGCACTTTACTTTTTTGCTACAAGCACTAATTTACTTATAAAGTACTTAATGAAGAGCTTCCCTCGCTAACGTATATTCATATGATGAATTGATGAAATATTTTATTTACAACCATATTCTAATGTGCTATTTTTCGGACGGGATTGTAAAAAGTAACTATATTGCAGTACATATTTACAGTGAAAATGACTTCCCCACGGGTTCATACACCATATTTACGATATATTTAAATATTCTACAATAATCTATACATATAATATACAAAATAAAAGTAATAGAAACTTACGTTATTACTAAGTTTAACCACAAAACCACCAGCCGAAGCAACAACAAACTCAACAAAGAAAAGCTCTTGAAACATACTTTTGCCAGTGCATTATAAGCAATATTGCTTTTGTAAGATACTTATGCCAGATACTAACAAGAGCGTTTGTGCTTGTAATTATTGTTTAGTCTCAGATCATTATAGAAGCTATTGCGCTTCGTCTAGTATATTATAGGGCTTAATAACATTGAATAAGTTGATTATAAGATACGAGTAGTTATAGAACTAAATGCTCTTATAACTGCGCCCAAATCCAGGCTTGTAGAACATTATAAGCATATTATAAGTACAGAAAAAGGTAGTCTCAAGAGCGTTTAAATAAGCACTGATTTTGCTAGTTGGGTAAATCTACTTATTAGGATTTACTTTGTTTCAAATCGCGAAAAACGATAATGCATGATAAGCTAAACTTGAGGATCTAGACTAGTTCAAGTCCAACCCTAAAAAGTATTCCTTCCGTTCCAAGATGATCAGAGCGTATCTAAGTAGATACTTAATTTATCTCTATGGTCTTTACTGAGAGCAGCAAAATCCACGCAGGCACACAAAACGATGGCGTGGACAAAATGTACGAGGAGTAGCAAGCCTAGTGCTGGGAGTGGCCTGGTGCTGCGATGCGGCTGCGGCGATGCTCCGGCCGGCGGACACGGTGCGCCTGGTGGCCGCACTCATGGCCCCCTGGTCGTGGCTGGCCGCCGCCGCCTTCCACGTAGCCCTGTGGACCCGGCGCTCCGCGGCCCCCATCCTCTACCTCGCCATTTACTGGATACTCGCCACCATCTCAGCGGGGACAATCCTGTGGCAACACTACGTCGCGGGAGCTACATCTACCTACGTAGAACTATACGTTCAAGGCATTTCATTACTGATGACATTACTGATATTTGCAGTTGACTGCGTTTGCTTTTATGACGAGGTAATTCATCCATTAAACTAACTGCAATATTAATAGTTTCAAAGGATATAACCAATTACCTATGTAGTAAAATAGGGATACTTACTATGATACAAAGCAAGGCCTTCCAGAGCAGAACAGATCTGATCATGGATGACTGAGCAGCATAAGGAATCGTGTATCTAATTACAATAAAATTATAGGTACCACATGTTTATCATAAGCGAGCACGAAAACGTTTCGGGGGCCACATCTGGCACAATGATTCCGCCTATACACACAATAAAACTAGACTTTTGGAACATACGTAATAAGCCGACCTCAGTTCGAGGGCTACCATTGCGTTTGGATCATAATGGGCCATTAAACAAAAGCGGTGAAACTGAATGGGGGGTGACCATTAGGCCTCGGCACGTCATTCCTGTCAACAAATATTTAAGATTAGACAATGCCATGCTTATGTTAGTGTTTACCATAGTAGGAGTTCGCGTGCGTGGTGGTGAGCCCGCACGTATTTCAAGTATTACATATTATTTTTCATTACTCATACTCGGAAAGTAGGTCTGAAGTTGCCTGAGGAGCGGGCTGAAAGTAATACTTTTCAGCCCTAGGGAAAATCACTTTCAACTGACAGCTGTCACATTATTAAAAAAAAATCTAGTTCTATTTTCACATTTCTATTGAACCATGTTCCGACTTCTATACAGCCTGTAAATTACAGCGCGATGTAAAATTGAAATAACATAAAATTCAGTATTAATTTAAGAATATAATTATTTTAAATAACTTAGTTATAATTTAGTTACAAATATTTCTTTAAAATAACATAAATTTGGGCAAAATATTTACTATTGTTTCAGTGACTATAGTGAAAATAAAGGCTGAATAGCCGGCCACAGAAAAAAAAACAAAATAGGCGGGAAAGCGGCAATCCGATCTTCATTTTTTTTTCGAGTGGTTTCGTGTTTTTGTTTTTATTTTCCTTGTATTCGTAATGAAAAGCACAGTGTTTACCTCGGGTTAAAGACTTCTTTAGTCCCTCGAGCTATTAGCGCCCGCGCTACGCTTGGGCGCCAAACCCCGTCTCGGGACTAAATAAGTTACTTTCACCCCTTGGATAACAATGTACTATTTCACTTCTCATGCTCTAAATTTTAGATGGCGTACTTTAAGAGTCTAAAAGTATGCCATTATAGCCCTACGAAGTGGGATTAAAGTGACCATTTATTCCCTAGGGAGTAAAAAGTAATATAAAAATGGAACGATCTTTTTCTCTGAAACATGGTCATAAAAGAGTAACTTATCAAAGGTTTTATTGAAATTTCGAATTGGCTTGCAAATAGAAATCGGTTTATTGAAAAAAAAAAAACAAATGAACTCTTCAACGCGAGAAAAATTATTGTTGTTTGTGTGCATCGTTGATTTTGAAAAGTATGTGCAATGCCTCTGTTGCTAGCCGCTGCAGTAATGTAGGTACTAATTATCTGTGGAGTGTGGATCATCTTCATTGCGAAAATGTTGAGAGTTTGTATTGTGTTTTAAATTGACCTGATTGAAGAAAAACTGACCGCTCAGTTCAGAATCTTTGACGAGTGTAAATTTGTTCGTTTTAAATGACTATTTTTCTCACCCTCGAAGTGAAAAGTACAGTTTGCACCTCGAGACTAAACGCCAATTTAATATACCTTCGCTTTCAAACTACCTCGGGTATATATATAATGGCTTCGTTTAGTACCTCGTCGCAAACTAACTGTTTTTAGGAGCTGAGTCAATTGATCCATCCCCTTAGTGCTTCCACTTATTGACTTAGCGCACATAACTTGATAAGCGTTCCGCTTCCGTCTAAGCCCATCATCCTACAGTAGTACAGTCAGCAAGTCTCCGATTAAAAACACCCTATAGGTACCGCGCCGTAAACACGAACGAGTAGTTCGCGGTAAGTCTTCCTAAATAGAAATATGAAGTAGTTCTTAAAAAATAAAAAATTGTATTTCAGTCTAGAGCCCGACTATTTATCATTCATTAATTCTTTTCAGCCAGGAAAACATCACTCAAGTTATTCACCGCTCGAATGCTTCCATCACTCTATGCAAATATAGATATTGAATTACCACATAAACCTATGACTTATTTGGCTGTATGTGTAGATAGATATATATGTATATACTAATGTAAATGTCCTCCATACTATTCAAATTAAGTCTATAACATGGTACATCGGGGCTAAACCAGTTAGCGTGTAATTTAAATGAATAAAATTTCGTCTACTTAGAAAATCTTATCTCCGTTATTAGATAGGCCAGTCAGTGGTAATGATTCACTCGCGACTGGTTTAGAGGAATAGGTATAAGATAATTTATTTAAATTAAATTAGACATAAATCATATCTTCCGTTCTACTTATAAATGCCGTGTCTTCAATAATAAAGAGCAAATTAATAACGAGCATGCCCGATGCCAGTGATACGTGCGTAACAAAATGATGAGCGTGTTGGTCGCACATCATTATACTCGTACTCAAGTAGCGTCACCGCCGTAACGTACCACGGTGCCACTTTCTCTTTAATAGAACTAAATTATGTGACAGATTATTGGGCTTAAAACTGGGACCAGAGTTCTGTTATAGCAGCATAGGTGCCTATGTGGTGTATGAGTCAGTTCGAGTACACGGCGCCGCCCGCCGCCGCCAGCCGGCGCCAGCCGTCTCGCAAGGAGCACATTGGAGGAGACGATGTTCACAATGCGTCTGGCGCCGCGCTCAGATGGCATTTCCCATGAGTGCACGTGCGGTCAATACGAACGGGATTTTACGTGATAGCTATCAAAGCCTTCTACTTGTTCACGCTTATTATACTATCATAAGTTGATTATAGTTTTGTGAGTGAAAGCTGAAAATTGGAGCAATTTCTATATCTTGTATGATCTTAAAATTATTTTGGATAATTGAATTTTATTAAAAAAACCCGTCATTTTTAGTACCTTTTACTTACTTGTATTTCAGGTCACGAAACGATTCAGAAACGATCTCAAGTCAAGCGTCCCAAATGTTTGTTACACACATAACGACACACACTTCTATTCCAAAATCACGTTCTTTTGGCTAAATTCCTTATTAAAAAAAGGACATAAATCACCTTTGGAACCAGACTATTTGGGAGAACTTCCAGAAGAAGAACGTTCGGTTAAATATTATAAGGAATTCGTGAAAATATATCAGGATCTAGACGTACGTACTGCCTATACTGATGATATCGTGTTGTATGTGCGATTACTATAAAACTTATCATCACATTGCTTTTCCATTTTTCAGGATTCAAAAACAAAAACAGCAAGCCCCAGTCTATGGTCATGTTATATTCATAAAGTATGGCCAAACTTTTATATTGCTGGAATATTAAAATTGTTTGGTGATATGATCGGCGTAGTTCCTCCATTAGGGTTGGCCATAATAATCCAGTACATTGAAAGTCCGAATCAAATACATGACCCCAGTGCACAAGTGACTCTTGAAGAATTCTTTAACAACGGATACGTAATGCTTCTCATAATTACGATGGCACTAATTAGCCAAGCATTCTTATCTCAGAATTCAACACATTTAGTGACGGTTGAAGGCACAAGACTGAAGACAGCTCTACAAGTTCGTTCATTTGTTACGACAACTAAAGCTTTTGTTAATGACAATGCTGTTGCTGTGATATTTCAAATATTCACAATGTAATATATAATAGTTGCATTTTATGCAGTTTTTTATTGACAGAGCATGGTGTACGATAAGTGCATGAGGCTGGCCCCGTGGTCATCCACCGACGCTGACGAGAACGAGGAGTCCCGCCTGCTGCGCAACACCGAGGACACCAGCTCCACGAGGAGTGGCCTCATCACGAATCTAGTCTCTCAGGACACCTATAATATAATGTCGTGTGTTTGGATCTGTCATTACATCTGGGCCATCCCTTTAAAGGTATCTATCTACCTATTACTGTCGTTTTGATACCGGCAGTCGATTATCTTGTATTAGTAATACTATATCAGTGTCAGTAATTATTACAAATTGTTTATGTTGCAGGTTGTCGTAATTTTGTACTTATTATACACAAAACTGGGTGTAAGCGCAATCATAGGGACTGCTGCAAGCGTTCTTGTGATCACGCCATTACAATTTTATATAGGAAAGAAATTATCAGATAATTCAAAGGATATCGCAAAATGTACCGACCATAGACTATCGAAGATGACGGAAATATTACATGGCATTGATGTTATCAAACTTTACGTTTGGGAGGATCTGTTCAATGAGAAGATTTTACAATTGAGAGAACTTGAACTGAAACTTTTAAATAAAGATTCTGTTTACTGGAGTTTCTTGAGTAAGGACATACTTTTTCGTCATCTCAATGATATCCTTCAAATTATGTTGGATTATAATATTATTTATTATAATTTCAGCCTTTACAACTCAAATATCGTCGATTATGATAACAGCTATCACTTTTACCGTATACTATTTCATAGAAACTAACAGTCAATTTACGGCTACTAATGTATTCGCTGGATTAGCGTTTTTTAATCAACTTACTGTTCCCCTTCTCATACTGCCCGTTACAGTGCTAATGGTGATTCAAGCGATGGTAAGGAAATTAATATTAATATTCAATTATGCAAATTGATGCAGTAGTTCTACACTAGCCAACTACCAGAAAATAAAGATTATATTTTCGTTATCTAGGTTAGTACGAAGCGAATAAGAGATTTCTTGGAACTTCCTGAATCGAATAATATTATTGAAGGTAAAGATGAGGAAGATCAAAATAAAATGACCAAAGAAGAAAGAAATCAAGAAACTTTTCTTGATAGGAAGGAAGTCAATAACACTTACATAATCAATAAAGATGAACCCGACGGAGCTGAATGTGGGGATCAATTTTCCGATGATGAAGTGTTCAGTTTGCCAACTAGTAGAACTGAGTCGTTGGTTACGTTTAGAAACGCAGCCTTCACTTGGGGCAAGAGAAGTGACATGTTATTAGAAGTAGATAATCTAGAAATTCCAGCAGGTGAGTGTTTGTTGAAAAGTGTACCTTCATGGACCTACTCATTTACATTTTGTCACTTGACGTTAAATATCTATAAACTTATGCCAGTACCTACTACAAATACAAGATTGATACTCGTAGTACATGGGTATGTAATTTTGTATCACCAAGATTTGCAAAATAAACTAAATTCCTTCCTCAATCAGATTGAACAAAACGATTAATCGTTACGTTAACCCATGGCATTACCTATTTAACAGCAATTACGGCATCGTTAATCAATTTGCTGATTCTGGATTAATTGAATAGCTAATGGTTTTGTTACTAGGGAAACTGATAATGGTCGTTGGCAGTACCGGTTCCGGAAAATCTTCGTTGCTGTCTGCTATCCTCGGGGAGATGTATCTGGACAGAGGGGACGTGGTTCATCACAAGTAAGACTTGAATATTTTACAATAACTCCGACATTGTATGAAACATCGGTGGAAAATATCAGGGGTACGCCGGGGATCTATCTTCAGCCCTCATCTTTGTTTATTTTCCCTCTACTTACAGTTTGCCATGCATCTCTTGTATGTAATTGTACGAGTAAATATATTGGCATTTTAACTTCAATGGAAATAGCCATTTTAAAACTAACAGTTTGGGTTATCTATCAGCTAGGCATACTCGTACATACCTGATACCCTGTTCAGTATGTCAGTCGTTTAACGTCTCTCCTGGGACGAGGGACGACGGAATGTATGTCCTATACTTCAACGAAAATAGCGAGGCAATTTAAAACTAATTACCTTAATTAAAACAGTAACGTTGTGCGATCTCATAGCTAAATTGGTGAACGACTGGCCACTAGGTACCTACCTACTGTCTGTACTGCGCCTATTGCTAATAAAATATGTAATCATACAATTTTACTACATGCTGTAATGACGACTCCCAAAGTAAGACAGATATTTTATCTGAAGTCAGTCAGTCATCTTTCTTTACTGTGTCATAAAACCTGATAGCATCTAATGTCCTCACCGAGAGATATCGTCCTTCATAGTATGATATAGGATGCACCAGCGTAGTAGTGATGGTAAACATTCCACTAGATTCATAAATCATAAGATTAAGTTATTATGTAAATAATATTTATTGGTCATCGACGATCACGATTTTATAAAATACATTTTATAGGTACATACATATAGTAGGACCCACGTACGTACATTATGTAGAGCTCGATTAAGTGTGAACAAATTAAATATGCTTTATTGATACGTAAGTAGCGTTTCATAGGAATATGTAGTAAATATGTATGTAGTCATATATTTCGTTTCACCGTCCGTAGGAACTGTTCGACGTGGTACGCGGGCCAGCCACCGTGGCTGCTGGAGGGGTCCGTGCGCAACAACATCGTCATGGACAGCTCGTGGTGCCAGAGAAAATACGGACGCGTCCTACGAGCGACCGGTTTGAGACCTGATCTACAGCTTTTACCAGGCAAGAAAGTAGCATAGACATTGGACAGATTTAGCTTTATTAGGTATCTAGGTATCAGGCAACCTTGTTAAGACAATCGATTCAGATCATAATCAAACTGCTAGCGAATGAATCAAGTCACGTGTATACAGTTACAAATGAAATCATTAATGTGTAACGATCGAACAATGATGGTTATTGTTATGCGTATAAATGTGTACATACCACACACATTTGTGTATGACGTGTCGTGTGTGTACAGTAAGAATCATTATGAGACCGGCTTGTTTCCAAACAGAGGGTGACGCAACTCGGCTGGGCAGCCATGGCGCGCCGCTGTCGGGCGGTCAGCGCATCCGCGTGTGCGTTGCGCGGGCGCTGTACTCGAACGCGCAACTGTTGGCGTTGGACGAGCCACTAGCAGCACTAGATGCCCCGCTAGCACGACACCTGGTTGCGCGCGCGCTGGTGCCAGCCACGCGCGCCGGACGCACCGTGGTCGTTGCAACCAACAGACTTGAACTTCTTCATTATGCTGATTTGGTAGGTTCCAACTTCAACTCCCAAAGTGTAATTTCTTGGAAGTATTTTAATGTTTAATGTAAAAACCCGAGACAACTGAATTATATGATTCATCATGATCTTCAGATATTACTAGATATTCCGAGATATAATAAATTAATCAAATGGCGCGGCTTCGGTTCGAAGAAAAAAGACAACCAGTCTTATATTCAAAGTTCAAGGGAGCGCGTGTGGTTTGACTGGTGTGAATATTTTACGTTGTTGGGAAAAAACAGAATTATCCTAAAATAATGTAATTTCCGTCAAAAAATATAAGAAGGTGTACCTATATAGGTACTTCAGATTCCACAACCATGTTACTGGGCAACACGATGCCCCTTGGGAACACTGGCTGTCTTGTCATCGTTATGGATTTAGGGGCTTACGGCTTCTAGTACCTACCTACGCCTTTACTATAAGATTACGAAACGATTTCTTGCCAAACATGCCTAATCCGTAACAGCCTGGTATTTGAAGCCTCGACTGGATGTCTGACTGCACTGCGGCAAAATCGAAATTGAATCGAATTAACCGATATACAACAGACTTCATACTTATTCCAATTAAGATGGCGATCACATCTCGTCATTTTGATGTTCCCAGATAATAGCAATGGAGGAAGGTCGCGTTGCTGGCATTGGGCGCGGCGCAGCTTGTGAAGGCGCGCTGGCTCGCTGGACGCGGCTGGCGGGTGAGGCTCGCGCCGCGGCAGCTCGCGCCGGCGCCGGCCCGCCCGGCGGCACGGCCCGGGAGCGGTCGCGACTAGTGCGCGCGCTTAGCAGGACCCGGTTCTACAGCAACTCCGAAGAGGCCACGGTAAATACGACTGGTCACCTAATGGTATCCGAATTCAGTTTGTCTCCCATATGCAACTATGCCATGGTGCAAACGTCAAAACGAGACAGATAACGATTAATCTCAATCATCCAACACTTCCAATTTAAACAGGCACCGCCTTATTACAGCAGAGTTCCAGCCAGTGTTTTAACCAATTAGCCAAAGCCATTTTTAGCGATTCGGAGCAATAAAATATTTGTAGAAATTCACACTTAGTGAAAGATGAAGTCATCTCTTCAGTGTCCTATTTTTAGATACAGAACGAACAAGCGATTGCACTGTAAATACACCAAGCAATGACATGCTTATGCTAGATTTACAGCAACAGTTGGAACGCAGCTCCATATTCACAGCTTGCAGCGTTCCGAGATTTACCTCTTCGTCTGCCCTTTGTTTTGTTTGATATTTGCGCTACGAAATAGCGAAGTTCTTTTCTTGGTCAATAAAATCTGAAAATCTGAAACTTCATAAAGAAGATCTCAATGTTCATTTATCCTATGAAGGTCAGCGTCAGTGAAGCAGCGGGAGCGCACCTGCTGTCTGAAGTGCCGACGTGTGCGGGCGGCAGCTGGAGACGTCGGGTGTCCTCTCATCAGCGAGTGACGCTGTCCAGGCAGCTATCCTCACCGCCACCATCCATGTGCAACTCAAATAAGTTCGTAAAAAACATGCTGATATATTTCAACAGTAATTTTTCTGATATTAAAAAAATATATCAGTTTACCATTCTCTGCCATGGAGTCCGGATTTAGATCCTTCAAGAGATCCTTCAAGTATTGAAGTTGAATTTAAACTACCATATTTCTTTGAGTTGCTTTGGTAACCCTTCATACGATTTCCAAAAAGAATCACATTGGTATAATTCTACAGATGGCGTCCGGACGTCCGACGCGCCGTGAGTGCAGACGAGTCAAACGCGGCTCTACATAGAGAGGCGAGCTACCTGCGCCGGTTGCTGAAGCCGAGGGCACCACGCAGTGTCAACAGGTGCTTTACGATATAAAACGTAGAAGGCCTAATTAAAAACTTTTCAACGAGCCATCCAGTTCTAGCATATGTACTAGAACCAGAACCACAGTTCTTGTTTAAGTTCGAGAATTGACTTTCTGGTTCATTGGACCACGAATGATTTAGTTGGGATCAAAAATATAAAGGAACAACTAAGTAACCTAACAAGTATTTTGCTTCAGATGGACACCAAAGACACTACGACGGCTTATAAGCACAGATTCTGAAACTGCACCAGAAGACAACCAAAGTAACGGTTTGTATGGCGTTTAACTTAACTTACAATTTCAGGCACTAAATGAAAACAGGGTGTTGTGGAACTGGGTCTCTGTCCAAGAGTGGCCATCAAGTACCTATCAATAATTTTTAATTATAATATTTGTTGTTTCGATTCAGATGTAGTTGACGAATCCTTGGTTGATACAACACCATACAGCTCGTTGACCTCCAATGGCATAGAAACCAATAACACCATCATCGTTGATGAAGATACTAACTCATCACAGAAACCAGAAGAAGTCAGTGAGGTGAGTGTAAGCTTCAAGTTATCTTTTGACCAGTCTATTTCAAATATGTAGGTCTGTATACAATTTTTGCTTCAGCACGATTCGTTTGGAAGGAGAATCACTTCAATCGCAATTTAACACAGGCTAGGCACAAAAAGACGATGGGCACTCCGAAATGGATTAGGTTAAGTCCTGAATTTTCTCCGGAAATCTTAACTTGGCATAACTTAGGTACCTATTTGGTTTTGTGCAGAGTGCAATATGGTGGGAATACGCGCGAGCGTGTCGATTGTGGGGAGGTGCTTACTGGGTGACAGCGTCGGCTGCGCAGGCGCTGGCGCTGGCTGCGGACTACTGGCTGACACACACCACCTCTCAGGGTGCGGACACTGAGCTCTCTGATCAACAGGTTTGTTTATAGTAGCTGTTATTTATTTTATTCCTGCCTACCTACAGCCTTCTAATAATATATGCTAGTAGATATTTCAATGCAATCAGTACCTTTTACTGCTTTCTGAATGGAAAACTGGATCGAACTGTCTACTAACGTGAGCTTCCTAGATAGATACTGGCTGAGTTGATGGACTCTTGACTATCTGGAACGACTGCTTATTACATTCATTTTCGAAGACTAAGGAAGACAAAAGGCGATTCCGTACTTGTATGCTTTTGTGGTAGACGTGGAGCGGCGTGCGCACATACGCGATGTGGTGCGGGTGCGGTGCGCTGGCAGCGGGCGCGGCTCAGGCGGCCAGTGCGTGCGCGTCTGCGCGCGCGCGCCGCACCGTGCACGACCGTCTGCTGCGGGCCACGCTGCGGGCCCCGCCGCATCATCTGCGCAGCGCGCCCATGGGAGACACGCTGCATCGATTCTCTGCGGATATTTTGGTCATCGATAAGGTAAAAAATCCCCGCGACAGATCATAACCTATATGACGTTAATCTAATCTAAGTACCTACTTTACCTAACTACGTTCTACAAAACTTTTTTGCAAAAAATAAAACCGACTTCAAAAAAAAAAACAAAAAAGTGAAATAGTACATTGTTATCCAAGGGGTGAAAGTAACTTATTTAGTCCCGAGACGGGGTTTGGCGCCCAAGCGTAGCGCGGGCGCTAATAGCTCGAGGGACTAAATAAGTCTTTAACCCGAGGTAAACACTGTGCTTTTCATTACGAATACAAGGAAAATAAAAACAAAAACACGAAACCACTCTAAAAAAAAATGAAGATCGGATTGCCGCTTTCCCGCCTATTTTGTTTTTTTTTTCTGTGGCCGGCTATTCAGCCTTTATTTTCACTATCATCACTAAAAAAATAGTAAATATTTTGCCCAAGTTTTTGTTATTTTAAAGAAATATTTGTAACTAAATTATAACTAAGTTATTTAAAATAATTATATTCTTAAATTAATACTGAATTTTATGTTATTTCAATTTTACATCGCGCTGTAATTTACAGGCTGTATAAGTCGGAACATGGTTCAATAGAAATGTGAAAATAGAACTAGATTTTTTTTTAATAATGTGACAGCTGTCAGTTGAAAGTGATTCTCCCTAGGGCTGAAAAGTATTACTTTCAGCCCGCTCCTCGGGCAACTTCAGACCTACTTTCCGAGTATGAGTAATGAAAAATAACTTTAGCTTCTGAAGTCGGTGACGTTTGTATGATTGATTTTATTTTTTGCAAAAAAGTTTTAATTTTTCACTTTTTAGTGGTTCACATGTGCTTGGTACACATGGAAAGTGCATACCGTTACAATTACAACAAGCCCAAACACGACTAGGATACATTGTCTCATTATGCAGTTCCGTGACTCTTGACTTCATCATCAGATCTGATGGTAGAATGGTTCTTATCAAACGCAAATGCTTCACTTGTTGTAAAAATACCAAAATTGCTGTACGTTATCCTATAAAATTTGAAGAGTTCCCTCGATTTCGCCAAGATTCCATCATCAGATCCCGACTTGGCGACTATGGGACCAACTTGGAAGTATACCCTTTCAAACAAAAAAATAATTTTTCAAATCGGTTCAGGCGTCTTCGAGTAATCGGTGAACATACATAAAAAAAAAAAAAAAAATACATACAGTCGAATAGAGAACCTCCTCCTTTTTGGAAGTCGGTTAAAAATAGGCGAAAAGGAACCGCAAACTGATTTGCTTATCTACAATGGAATTTAAGATAGATTTGCTGAATCACCATTAACGTATTTTGTAGTGAAACGTCATACTTATCAGTTTCATGTCCAAAAACTCGACATGCCTAGACCTAACGGTTTTTTAAAGTACCTACACCCAAATACGGAAACCATACATAGGATTAGGACCACATTTCCCGAAACTATTTAAGCCCCTCTATCACGAAACTCGATTTTCAATCTTCAATCCACTCGACATATATAAGATACTTACTAGCACCTAACGGTGGACCTGTCAACTGACTTCCGTATCACTGTTTCAGAAACTGCCGACAGCGATCAGTCGCTGGGCACAACTAGCCCTCCTATGTGCCGCAGCCGTGCTGGTAAACGCCATCATCGCGCCGTGGACCCTGCTGGCGTCGATACCAGCGCTGCTGTGTTATCTCACCTTGCAGTCGGTCTATCTGAGTAACGCTAGGTACATTCACAGTTACTCGTAATAAATAGGTATTAGCTAGATATACAGAAATGGATGGCGACGTTCTAGAAGAGTTGGGAAAATGGTCAAGATTATCTGAAGGAAAATATTGTGAAGATCCATTTTGAAAAGATATGTACGGAGTTACTGCTCCGATTCCGAAAATTATTTCACTAGCCGGAAGCTACATTATCCATCATTATCCCTACTAATATTATAAATGTGAATGTAAGTTGGTTTGTTACGCTTTCACGCGAAAACTACTCAACCGATCATCATGAAACTTTGTGCACTTATTCTTGGAGGTATTAGAAGTAACATAGGATAGTTTATAAATTTATAAAAATATACATATATTTTTTAGCAACAGGATCCGCGTACGAAGTCGCGGGCAGAAGGTAGTTATTAATATAAGAGTCAATTTCAACAACTCGATTTTTTACCTAATTTCCATGGACATTTTCTTTTTCAGGTTTTTCAAAAAACTTTAATTATAAAGCGCAACATATCCACATTATATATACATTTTCTAAATGGGGATTATATAATTAAATTACTTAGAGAGTTATTTGGGTCACCGAAATTGGTGAGCCACAGAAATTTTATTATTGCCACCGAAATTTTATTGGTGACACAGAAATTGTGCGTGTGCACTGAAATTGTGAATTACTAAAAGAAATACAACGTGGTGTACTATTGCTTAAATCAGTCTTACAAAATTAGCAATCAAGGAACTGATTATGTTTTTTACTCCAATGATGAGGTAAAATTTACTTGAAACTTATACTAACAACCTAGGTAGGGGCGAGCCTCAGCTACCTACCGGGTCACATGTGACGGATAGTGAACTATCCTGTAGTATGAAGGATAGCTGCGAATAAAAGGAAACCGATATAAGCAGTTCCGAACCGAGCTGGTAGTTACCACTCTAGAAAAGGCACGGAAGTCCCGATGACGACCCTACGACATGGCCCGACATGACCTGGTATCGGAGGAGTTGGCTTCATAATTAACAAAACCATGAAACAGTATGTGGTTGAAGTTAACAGCATTTCGGATCGCCTTGCTTATGTGGTTGAAGAAGACTACGAACACTAAGACTAAGCAAAATATATAAAATCAAAATTTACAGGCATTTGCCCCAACATCAGGCTACCAGGACCATATTGTAGAAGAGATCTACGAAGAACTACGAGCTCTGAAAAAAAAATTAAGACCCAATATACCATAATAATGGCCGATTTCAACGCGTGAGTTGGTAACAAGGAGAACAGAGGAGAAATTGGCATCGACAACTAGCAAGACATGCTGGAGGACAAATGTTCCTCAATTTTCTACAAGCTAACTCACTATATGCTATGAACACGTTTAAAAAACACGAGCAGCCTAGCGATCATCGATTGGTTAGAGCAGACATATAATATGTAAAAGTACGAACATCGCGAAGGAATCTTGTTGTGAGGAAACATCTTCCAACCGATACCAAACTCAAGATACTGTAAGCTAACGAAGATCTATATAAGAATACTGTCGATGTAAAACTCAACTGCGAACGATTAACCACTATGACCATAGATGAGATTAACAATAAACTAACAACAGCATTAACTCAGGTCCTTAAGGAAATCACCCCAAGTGTCCTACCAAATAGACCGACTAAATTAACACCAGGTACTATAAAGATGATGGACCAAATAGGGTCACTATGCAGTGAGGGAAACGTGGATAGTCAGGAATACAGAGACCTACATAAGTACATCCGTAAACAGACTTGGAACGACTTGACTGACTATAACACCAATCTCATACAGGAAGCGTTAGAGAAGAACAGCAGCCGAAGGGTTCTTAAATTGAAGCTGAACGAGGGCAGGAAACAGATCTTCAAGCTTCTCAACGGAAATGGGGAAGAAGTCACAAATAAAAAGGTTACTTGCCTAAGAGTCCTATGAAACTCTTTATAAGAGTGGAGCAGCACCGAGCCAGACAATAGCAACTCTAGGGCAACCCCGATTACTAATCCAGAATGTAGGTTCCGAAGAAATTCCCGATGTCATTCCAAATGAAGTACAACAAATACAACAACTTAAAAATTGGAGAGCACCAGGGGAAGACGGCATAAGAGATGATTAAAATCAACGGAAGGGTCGTCAGCAATGTGCTCGCAGTATTATTCACAAATTTTTATCGTGGAATCTAAAGTACCTGCATCATGGCACAACGCAATAATCACCCTGATCCACAAAAAAGGGGACATCAAGAAGCTGCCACTACAGACCCATTAGCCTGTTGTCACATATTTATAAGATCTTCTCGAGAGTTATAGTTAA
This sequence comes from Xestia ashworthii, assembly GCA_950022955.1. Lineage (NCBI taxonomy): Eukaryota > Metazoa > Arthropoda > Insecta > Lepidoptera > Noctuidae > Xestia > Xestia ashworthii. The sequence continues at coordinate 11,454,630 of OX465553.1, read as the reverse complement.
CAGGAGAGGCTAGATTTTTTCCAACCAAGAGAACAGGCAGGATTTCGCTCAAGCTTCAGTACCAATGACCACCTACAAACACTTAAAACAGTCATAGAGAAATGTAACGAGTACAGGAATGACCATCATCATCAACCTAGCCTTTTCTCAACTATGTTGGGGTCGGCTTCCAGTCTAACCGAATGCAGCTGAATACCAATATTTTTCATGGAGCGCCTGCAAGGAGACTCAATATCACCAAAATTATTTACCCTGGCACTAGAATACATATTCCAGCAGATGCAGTGAACTGGGAAAGGGCTGATGATAGATGGAGAGAGACTGACAAATCTGAAGTTCTGTCAAAGTAATTTCGGCATAACAAATATTGATTATTTTCAAAAATCTTCTTTAACATTAATACAATAATTGATTGGTACAATTTCTGTGAAGTCGTGTAATTTCCGTGGGCACCCAGATGCCACGGAAACCACAGAAATTGGCCCACAGAAATTGGAAACGTGGCTATTTTTTCAGAATTATAAGAAAATACCAAGGCTATGACTATTGTTTTCTATAATCTTAAATGTGTACCAAAGGCTGCTTAGCATGCTTAAAAGTAATACCTTTATTTCTTGGAAAAATCCTTTTGAAACTTGATCACCGAAATTGCAAAATTTTGTTCCGAGTGAACCGAAATCACTTTCTTAACTTTTTGGCGGGTAGACTTGGCAATATGGTGCACTACCATTCTAACTGTGTGTAAGTACACGACTGTTTCTTGCCGGGCAGGAATTTATTGTTCGTTTAAACTCATTGGTGGAAGCTCAGGACTGTGAAACAAAATGACCATAGAAATTAGTAATTTCGCACGGACAAAACTACCGTTGACATTTACTCATTAACTATTAGTCTTAACATTCAAAAATAATTAGTTTCTTGTTGGGCAATTGTTACTTAGCACAAACAAAATACTTTTTCCTACATATGTTGGAGATTATCTTCATGAGAGGTAAATGCTGTGTATGAAAGTGATTGTGGACAGGACACAGAAATTGATAATTCGTCATTTACCGATGTTTTTCTAAGAAAGTAATAGTCTTACAAATATAATTTAAGTGGCTTCATTTAGATTCACGTTACTTTAATTCTGAAAAAAAAAATCGTTGCATTATCTGTAAAGCAGCACTGCGTTTTCAGCCTAGACGCGTAAATTTTCCACCTGAGAAATTCACTCATAAGTATTATATTAATAGGTTACATTTTAAACGTTTCCGTGCGGGTGAATTTCCGTACATAACGGGAGCGACGACCACAAGTTAGTGGTTAATAATAAGCAATTTCTCGACGAACATAAAACGAATGCACGATCATTGATTTATATCTTGGCCTAATTTAAATCCGAATTCCAAAAAAACGATTTAGATTACCTGGTTTTTTTTTTTAGTACATTACAGCAGAATCCAGTAAGTAAGCCTTCCTGGCCGAGTATGAGTTAACCGGACCGAACCGCAGGTGAGGTCCGGTTATATACGAGGCCAGGATGGCTTTCTTACTGGTTGAGGTTTGTATAATGCTTTTCTCAAAAATGAAAGAAAGTTTAACAACAAATTCGTTTAATTAATATTGAAGGTTACATTCATATTAGGGCAATTACTGATAGATATTGTGATCGATTTACCGGGGGCATTTATATTTGTTTGTTGTACATCTTGATTAACGGACTCTTGGCTGGCAGTAAATGTCTGTGAGACATTAATTTGGTTGTTTGGGAAGGTGGATGCTTGCGATGATGTTACGGGCAGGGAATAGTGGTCGGTTCTTGGCGAGAGGTAGATGGCTGCGGAGCCAGGCTTAGCTGCTGTTGACGCGATGTAGACGGCTGCGGGGAGGTGGAAGATGATGTGTTTTGAGTATTCAATTTAATTTTTTTATTTATATTGCTTGTAATTTCACTTTTATTTTCTAATGACTCTTCTATGTATCCTTCTGCAACTCGGTCCGATTTCCACCCCCCGTGTCGTTTTATTGTCGTGAGATTGGCTCCAGAGTCAGCAAGAAGGGTAGCAGACGACCTCCGGAAACAATGGCCAGTATAGCTCTCTGGATTTGGTAAATTCAAATATTCTGCTATTTGTATTGCGGCAATCTTATGACGACCGATGTTTTGCCGCAAGCATGTCCCGTTTCTATAATTGATAAAAAAATTATCACTTTTCATATTTTCAGGGCGCAGGTCATGATATTTCCTTACAATATGAGCTGACTCCTTGTGTATAACAAAAGAGCGATCAATTTTTGTTTTTGTTTCTCGTACTTTTACCGAAATTATTTCATTATGGTATTCCACGTCACTGTTTTTAATATTACAGAGCTCCATACATCGGCAGGCGCCATTAATTCCCATTATAGTAATAACCTAAAAACAAAAAAAAACTATTTAAATCGAGAATATAAAAATAAGTTTATGTTATTTGGAACCAGATTTAATAGCATATTTATATTATTGCAACCGACTAACAGACCACTTACTCGTACATCACAACAAGTTAAATTAAATAAGTAAACAAAATAAATATTACCTTCACTGCTAAATAAACTTCATCGGGTGCTTCATTTATAAACTTCTGTATGTTTTGGCTGGTAAATACATTCGATTTTTTTCCTTTGTAGCCAGTCGATTGTCTTTTCAACCAAGTTATTAAATTGGAATAATTCTTAATGTTTACATCGTGTTTATTTTGCACTACACATCGAAGCATAGAATACACAGCCCATAAACTTGTCGGCTGCATTGTTTGGCGAAGAAAGCTGAAATATGCCAAGAATACATTTTCAGACCAACTGTTGGCTTGTTTTTCTGCCTTCCACTTCATAAATTTTTCATAATTTTTCATGTATCGCTCCTTGGATTTTGGCGGAAGTAAATTTTCTTTTGCTAATTTGGCCTCAGCTTTTAAATCAGGAGGAGTGCCATCTATTTCCGAATCAGATTCGCTTGAATTCATTTTTTGGGATTATTTAAATTCACGCGGTAAATTAAAACACAATTGTCGCAATTGAATGTGAAATCCCGCCAGTCGTTGTTTTTTTTACTACAAAGTTTGCGTTTAGTTTTAAACATTGTTCTATTTTTACATTACATGAATGTTTTAGTAAAAAATGAAAATTATTGTTTTTGAAACTCCATGTTAATTTTAGAATGGAAAGTTTTAATCCAACATGATTTATAAACTGAAATGACTAAATACAAACATAAAATCCCACACTATACTTCTACAACATTACTAAGTACAAAACGCAACGTGCATACTTTTTCTGCGTCGCGTTATGTGTCACAGACCCATAAAAAAAAGAAAAAGTGTCACAGACAATAAAATGGATGTTTAAGGCTCCAAAATATATTATGTATCTCATAAAATGTCATACCAAAAAGAGATAGATATATATTTGGAGCCTCCCTCTAACCATGTTATAATGGCTAAACTCTAATCTGTGTCTGGTAGGTACTATGTTTTTTTTTTTCTAAGCAGATCTAAAGAGGATGACCTAAACCGTGCGAAGCCATAAAAAAAAAAAGGGATGAAGGATGACCAAGTGTCCAGTAAGTAAATTACATACTTACTTACTGGACAGTAGGAGATTCCAAATTTAAAATCTCGCTTCTTACCGGACAGTTGTGAATAGTCTCCGGTAGAGTTCACTTTCTGGATACTTTTTAGAGATGTTATGTCAACATTACATACCATTTTTGAGAAAATTATATTTAGCTTCTACCTAGGGGTAGTGACTTTCAATCTCTATTCCAGGGAGCTTCAGTGCGCAGAAGCCCACAGCGCAGCGGTGGTGGTGTCCCTATGCGCGCAGACGTGCGCAGGCGGCAGCACGATTCGCGCAGGCCGGCTGCAGCGACGCATGCGCGTTACGTACCAGCGAGGCCTCGACACCAATCATAACACACTGCTCCTGCTCAATTCAGCCAACCGCTGGCTTGGACTAACTTTGGTAAATGAAACGGTTCTAAATGTAAATAGAGGTATCTATGTAATTAAAAAACAAAGCTTGTCTATTATAGTTCTTCTACGTCTTCTTCAAGCAATGTTATTTAATTTAAGGGTCCAGGGAAGCGCGCCCGCAATTACAATGTGAGGCGAATGGAAAAATCAGACTGAATAGTGCTAGGTACTCGTAGCTCAGTTTGATTGTCTTCAGGGCTCGCGTGACACGGTGCGCTGCCGTGTGTGTAGTATTATAAAATTATGCGGTTTATTCATAACGACTCATAAGCATATCTATTGTTTTGTAATTAAGTATGTTCATTACACGTAACATGCAATGATGATACAGGACCTGGTAGGAGCAGGCTGCGTGTGCGTGGTGCTGACGGTGTGCCTGCACGGCGGCGCGAGCGGCGCGGCGGCGGGGCTGGCGGGGGCCTACGCGCTGCTGCTGCCAGCCTACCTGGCGCACCTGGCAAAGTGCCGCGCCGACCTGCATCTGCAGCTAGCGGCACTTGAGCGCGTGCATAATGATACTAATGTGCCCCAGGAGGACTACAGAGATGACTGTGAGTAAACACTTTCATCAAATTGGCGTTTCTTTGTACTAAATACACTACTGATCCACCTACAGTTTGGAAACTTTTTAACCGACTTCTAAAAAAGGAGGAGGTTCTCAATTCGGATGTTTCTTTTTTTTTATGTTTGTTCGCGCATAACTCCGTCGCTTGCCAACCGATTTGAAAAATTCTTTTCTTGTTGGAAAGAGTATCCTTTCCAAATGGTCCCATAGTAACCAAATCGGGATTTGATGATGGAATCTTGGCGAAATCGAGGGAACTCTTCAAATTTTATAGGATAACGTACAACGATTTTGGTATTTTCTACAACAAGTGAAGCATTTGCGTTTGATAAGTACCATTCTACCATCAGATCTGATGATGAAGCCAAGAGTCACGGAACTCAATAATGAGACAATGTATCCTAGTCGTATTTGGGCTCGTTGTAATTGTAACGGTAGGTATGCACTTTCCATGTGTACCAAACACATGTAAACCACTAAAAAGTGAAAAATAAAAACTTTTTTGCAAAAAATAAAACCGACTTCAAAAAAAAAACAAAAAGTGAAAAATAACTTTAGCTTCTGAAGTCGGTGACAAAAAATTAAATCAATCAAACAAAAGTCACCGACTTCAGAAGCTAAAGTTATTTTTCACTTTTTGTTTTTTTTTTGAAGTCGGTTTTTACACTGGCCGTTTCGTTATCCACAACTTAACTGCGTTCTTTTCTTCCAACCCATGTAGGTAAGCACTCTGTATTACTTATACTCTCGAAGTTGAAATTCAATTAATTTATCGATTAACATTGGGAACTCAGCACACTGATTGTTAATTGGGTTACATGATGGTCATGTTTTTGTCTTTAATTTCTAGGTCCAATACCTGTCGGATGGCAGAGGAATGGAAAAATAGAATTCGAAAATGTCAGCATTCAGCAAGAGCCAGGATCGACATCGATACTTAAAAATATCAACCTTAAGATTGCGCCTGGTGAAAAGGTAAACCAAAAATGTTTTAAGTCTGTGTTCCTACACTATTGCAGCTATCCAAATAGCCTACCTATCTTCATACACCATGTAAAATACTGTTGTTTAGCTGGATTTAGTAAGACTGCAAGCCGATTCTGCAGCAGTTAACTTATCTGTAACGGACCGGGACTGCCTTCAGGCGGCTCCTGCCCAATTGAATGGAACGATACCTAATACTGAAATGATTCATATCTTTGCTTAACTCACTAGAAAATACACAGCATCATTAAATTTTCCAGCCTCAATCTGTGTTACATTAGATTACCGAGGTAGGTTATATGAATATTCCAAACGTATCATCTTCTCACAACAGGTAGCAATCTGCGGTCGCAGCGGCAGCGGGAAGTCCACGTTACTGCTGAGCTGTGCCGGCGCGACCACGATCAGTACGGGGCGCGTGCTCATAGACGGCGAGGACATCACGCGCGTGCCGCTGCGCGCGCTGCGTCACCGCGTCGTGCTCGTGCCGCAGGACTCTGCCATGTTCTCTGGCACGCTGAGAGAGAACCTCGACCCTCTGGCCGTGCACACTGATGAAGAGATATGGAATAGCTTGAGAGCCGTCGGGCTGTTCGACTTTGTGTCTGCTCAGACTGCTGGATTGGGTATGTCAAACTTTTCAAATTGATTAGTTAAGGGGCCGGCGGAGCGTGCGTCGTTCATACAAACGTAATACCAAAATTATTTGTAAATCAAACATATTCTTAAGGTAGTCTGTATTTATTTCGATTGAATTACAGAATATCTATGTTCCCAAATATGTTTTTTGAGAGAATAGTGATGCAAAGACGAGATATGAGGAATTTAACTTTTCTATAGAAAACTTATTTTTCTTATAACTCTTGTTAAAATCAGTGTCCAATCAAAATATATATTTGGGAACCAAGCCGGGGACATCCCCGCCCCGCTAGCAACAGCTAGCTCTGAATTCCGAATTCCTGAATCCTCCATTAGTTCTAAAACTAAGTACGAACAAACGGAGGTAGGGTTAATAGATTTGAAAGGAGCAGGTTTTTTTTTTTTTTATACAACTAAATTAACATAGGTAAGTACGCTCTATACCTTTGGAACATAAACATAACTCGCGATATGTGCACTATAGTGTACATCTCTGCCTTACCCTTAGAGAGATTACTGGCGTGATATAATTTACTTTCGTACTATTGCATTCTGGATTAAAGTTTCTGTAATACTGTTTGCAGAGTGCAGCGTATGCAGTCGATCCGGTGGTTCGGGCTGGAGTGCGGGGCGCGCGGGCCGCGTGGCGGCTGCCCGTGCAGCGCTGCACGCGCGGCTGGCGGCCGCACTACTGCTAGACGAGCCGGCTGCTGCGCTCGATGCTACCGGTGAAAGAGCACTGCTTGCGGCGCTAGCAGCAGTCGCTCCTCATACCACCATCATCACTGTCGCGGTAAACATCCTTGGCTTTTCAATACCCTTATTATTTACGGTCAAAACACTCACACGCTACACGAGACTAGATGTATCGAAATGCAAGATCTTGTCGTAAAAACTAACTCACGATGCAAGTCTACGCAGCCGAGCCCATAGCAACCAGCAATTACGAAAAGATTTCATACCATATACGTCGTAGACTTCCACGACACTACATAGCATAGCGACACGATGTCGTCGTGTTATGGCCCTTGCTCAGATGGCAACACGAACTAAAATGATTGTTTAACTTTGCAGCATCGCATATCGTCGGTCCGAGGGTACTCGCGCGGCGTGGTGCTGGACAGCGGCTGCGTGGTGGAGGAGGGCGCGGTTGCCGCTCTTCTCTCGCAGCCCGCCTCGCGACTCGCGCGCATGCACGCTGCCGCGCAACGACCTAACTAACCCACCGCATAAACATTTCTTTTGTCCTTCTCTTACTTCGCATGTGTAAGCGAGATATAAAAGACACATTCATGATCGGATTTTGACATAGGTACGCTAAGGGCGAGGTTTCGCAAAGCAGCGTGGAATCTCCAGATCTTAAATGAATACGTTCTAGAGCTTAAAGCGTACTTAGAACTTAAAATGACTCAACCCAACTGCTCGTTAGGCTGTCTGTACCTATAAATATTTATTTTAGATTGACCAATATTCAATAACTGCCCAGTATTTTAGAAATGTATAAGATTAATGACATCAGAACTTCTATATTATCAATTTAGTATTCCAAAAATATGCATAAGTTTCTTCTGATTTCTTCAACTAACGTTTCTGCACTGCACTTGCTCAACATCGGGCACTTTTCGCAGATTACTGATTATACTGCACATTTTTGATTTACTAGTTTGATACAGTGCATAATTTTAAGCAGGCTAGTTAATTGTAGTCACTAATCGTTTGAACGTGCAAATAAGCATAATTTTTACTCATATTGAATAATAAGTGTGCGTTTCGATGGCGCGGCCATGACGTTTTTTTTAAAAAAAAATTATGCCATGATTTTGTAAAAATTTGTAAAAGTAGACTCCCAAAACCATAAATTTGTCAAAGCTATGGTTAAAAAGTTATAAGGGTTTGAACGTGGCCGCGCCATTGAAACGCTCCGAACCGCGCGGCCACGGAGATCTTTAAAACTAAGCATTGCAGAGACCTGAAATTTTGCTAAGTAACAGATTGAATTTGTAAAAAAATTGTAAAAATATAGAAAAAAATCCTGGGCTTATATTTTAGGAGCTGTAAGACTAATACGCCATGGCCGCGCCATCGAAACGGTGAAAACACATTTTCGCCGATATCTCGCTGAAAAAGCAACGCAGACATCTGAAGTTTTTTGTAAAACCCAGATTTGAATTTGTCAAAACTAGTAAAAAATAAACAAAAAATCCTCAGTTTACATTTCAGGAGCTATAAGACTAATACGCCATGGCCGCGCCATTGAAACGGTGAAAACACATTTTCGCCGATATCTCGCTGAAAAAGCAACGGAGACGTCTGAAGTATTTTGTAAAAACTGGATTTGAATTTGTCAAAACTAGTTAAAATGAAATAAAAAATCCTAGGTTCATATTTCAGGAGCTGTAAGACTAATCGTTCTCTCGTTACTTAGGGGCAGGGACTTAGAAAAAAAACGAATATAAAAAAAAAATACGATTTTCGCGGGTTTTTTTACATCTTCTCATGGTTTACGACTAGAGCAACAAATTATTTCCCGAAAAGTTTTTCATCCGAGCTACCATTTTGGAAATATACAGGGTTTTTCAAAAAACTTGAATAAAAATAAACAGCTCCTAACTCGGAGACGGTGCGTTATAGGACCATGCTTTTCAGAAGCTAAATGGTTTCTATGGTCAAGATCAATATGATACTGCAATAAAATTGTTAAAATTTCGAAAAAAAACAAAGAACGAAAAATTTTCTAAGTCCCTAAAATTTTTTCACCGTTTCAATGACGTTTTAGTCTTACAGCTCCTGAAATATGTACCTAGGATTTTTTATTTCATTTTTATTAGTTTTGACAAATTCAAATCCAGGTTTTACAAAAAACTTCAGACGTCTGCGTTGTTTTTTCAGCGAGATATCGGCGATTACGTATTTTTTCACCGTTTCAATGGCGCGGCCATGACGTTTTCGTCTTACAGCTCCTGAAATATGAACCTAGGATTTTTTATTTCATTTTTACTAGTTTTGACAAATTCAAATCCAGGTTTTACAAAAAACTTCAGACGTCTGCGTTGCTTTTTCAGCGAGATATCGGTGATTACGTATTTTTTCACCGTTTCAATGGCGCGGCCATGGCGTATTAGTCTTATAGCTCCTGAAATGTAAATTTGAGGATTTTTTGTTTATTTTTTACTAGTTTTGACAAATTCAAATCTGGGTTTTACAAAAAATTTCAGATGTCTGCGTTGCTTTTTCAGCGAGATATCGGCGAAAATGTGTTTTCACCGTTTCGATGGCGCGGCCATGGCGTATTAGTCTTACAGCTCCTAAAATATAAGCCCAGGATTTTTTTTTATATTTTTACAAATTTTTTACAAATTCAATCTGTTACTTAGCAAAATTTCAGGTCTCTGCAATGCTTAGTTTTAAAGATCTCCGTGGCCGCGCGGTTCGGAGCGTTTCAATGGCGCGGCCACGTTCAAACCCTTATAACTTTTTAACCATAGCTTTGACAAATTTATGGTTTTGGGAGTCAACTTTTACAAATTTTTACAAAATCATGGCATAATTTTTTTTTAAAAAAAACGTCATGGCCGCGCCATCGAAACGCACACGAATAATAATGAATCTTCCAGCAGGGCAATTCTATTTATCAATTTAGTTATTATAACAGGCAATTATAATATGACCCTGAAAGTCAGATAAACAATTCATACTGGAGGAATTTAAGCTACTTCAAAGGTGTTGTTGACATTGAATCTCAATTAGCTAGCTTAACACACAATGTAGACTTGATAAAAGCAACAGAACGATTGAACTAATTAGTATTAGTTTGTTGATTGTAATCAATCGTGACTATTATACGATGCAATAATTTATTATTCAACTGTACCTCGTTTGTTCCAAATAAAAGGTAATTAAAACAGCCGTTAGTGTTTCCAGATTGTATTTCCAATAGAACAACAATTGCACTTAACCTCATTTAAAGCTCACGAGTGCGGCGCGGGGCCGACGCCAACAAACGACAACGTGCTGCCAGAGTCAACGATACTTCATAAAATTATATCACTACATAACAAATTACAACAATATTTACGTTGGCACCGAGTTATATAAAGTTATATAAAAACATTTGTGTTATCACACAATATAAAAATATTTACTTAAAGTACTTACGTAAATATACTTAGACAATTCTAAATTAAATCTCGACAAGTTCAATAAATTCATTGTTTCTTACGAACTACATTGGTATTCACGTGTTATCGGACCGGACGGGCACATGTACATATTTTACAACATGATTGCACTCGCTCAGCGATGCGTTCTGCGGCTGTTATATCTTTGGTAAAGTTATTTCCTTGATTAAGTTGCAGCAAGTATTGCTGCTCACTTCACCAGGTTGGACTAAAAAACGTTAGTAAGAATAAGATTTTCAGAAAGATATGTAGCCCAAGATTGGAATCGTTCGTATGTAATTTCGTCGGCAACAGAAGTTTAGTTGCAAGCAACAATAATATCAGACTTTCGATAGGCCGCTTGTAGTATCCGACCATAGCCTCATGCTGACTATGTGACTAAGATTAGTACGACAATTATTCTAACTAGCTTTAGGTCCATGTTCACCGAAAGATGACAGCCTGATTATCTAAAAACAGCTGTTTAAAACACATTTTTGTATGGGAATATGTCACAGTGACAGCTGGTTATAGATAATCAGACTGTTAACATTTCGGTGAACATGGACCTTAGTAACATATGTATGCCCGATAGTCAGGTTATTATCCGACCATAGCCTCAGGCTGACTATGTGACTAAGATTAGTACGACAATTTTTCTAACTAGCTTTAGTAACATATGTATGCCCGATAGTCAGGTTATTATTGCTCGCAATTACAAAAATTCTCGTCCCGAGTTCTTTGAGAATCACAAATTGTGTGACGGTTATGTATTTACAATAAAATTACATTTATTAACGACGTACAAGGCACTAGATTAGGACACTTCAGTTATCACCGCAACAAATACATGCGCGGACATATCGAGCAATGTTAGTGTGCCCGATTTGCACAATAAAGGCTGATCATCACGATACGAGATTCTCGACGGTCGAGGGGCGAGAATGATCGTCTCGTTTAAATGAGCCATAAGACAGGTCTCAGAATACAAACTAAGTTTTGGACCGCTTGCTACACAACACCACATAGAAGATAATGTTGACAATTTGATGATTGTGATACATTTCTTAATTATATTTCATTCTTGTGATGCTACACCAAATATTTTACCCGTTACTCATTTTACAGCTAAGTTTTATACAAACATAAGCCTACGTGTGCATAATAATTTTGTGAAAATCATTTTTTTTACAATTTAAAATCTTAGTCAAGTACACAAAAAAGAAGTAACAATTCAGATGTAAGCTTACACTTCAAACCAGGCAGTGTCTGAACGCTTCGATGTTTGCCAAAATAAAAACCAACTTATGGCATTAATTTATATTAGTTTAGTTGCAACTATTTTCTTCGCATATACGATGTGTAGAAAAAATTTGTTACTAAACAGTCAAAATAACAAAAAACATTATATCATTCGCCAAAACGAAATATTTTTCGTGAAATAATTAAAACAGATGGCGAGTAAAAATTAAGGCGAATGTAGATCGATTAACGCAATAATAATTGGCCGAAACTTTTTTGAACAAAAATAAATAAAAAATCAACAAAGATAAGACGACCGACCTCACAATGTGGTTTTGTATTTTTTTACATTCAAAGTTTTTATCGGTCGAAAATGTAACATTCTGCATTGACGCGCACTAACAATGACCGCACCGACGAGGGAAGTGTTACATGTGAGGACTCTCGGACATCGACGGCGTCTCCCAAACAAAAGTAGTCGAGAATGTATTATTGGGGAGAGTCGGGGTCCCTCCCGTCCTCGGCGCCCCCCCCCCCCCCCGCCCCCCTGGCTAGGTGGGCTCGGCCTTCACCCCCGCGCTGGCGGCCGCGGCGGCGCGCGCCTCCTCAGGCAGGCGCTCCGGGTTCGTCAGCATGTCCGTAGTCGTGCACAGTACGCGCAGGGAGTTCAACACCGCTGAGGATTCAAAAAATACGAAGTTCTAAATAATATTGACTATGATAATGCCTGCTTACAAATCCCCCATAAGGTGGTCCATCGACTTGGTCTTCACCACACACCGAACTTTTGCCCCACACGGTCTTCACCGTGTGGGGCAAAAGTTCGGTGTAGCGTTGCCTGACCTCTTATATCGTTCAGTGGACGTCTTCGGTTGCATTATGGGTGCGAAGTTCCTCATTCTCCATAGAAATGGAGGAGTCAATAATATGTGAGTCGGTTACTGTCCGACGCGGCGGCGGTGTTGCGGAGGTCTTGTATAAACCGCGATAGATGGAGTTATACGTATATAATCAAATCAGATTAATGTTTTAAAGTAGGTATGTTACCTGGCCTCATCTCGACGAGCGAGCAGTGTTGCTCGGCCCACAGCAGCGTGGTGCGCACGAGGTCGGCGGCGCTGCTACACGACACGCATGCGCTGAACGACTCCACCAGCGCCGCGCTCACTACGCTAAACTGTACCACCAACTTAAGGAAACGTATTGTTTGTTGATACAGGTCGCAGACGGATCAGCCGGGGTTGCGGGCCTGTTCGAAAGAGATACCGCGGCCCCGGAACACAAAGGGCGAGGGAAGAACATGGATGGGTTTTAGTCAGTAAAAGTCTGACACTCCCTCCCGCGCCACCCAGTGGGAGAAGTCATTTGATGATTTCCCATCAGAAAAAAAAAAACCGGCCAAGAGCGTGTCGGGCCACGCTCACTGTAGGGTTCCGTAGCTTCCCAGACCATTAAAAATACCAACATTTTTCGTCAGCAAAAATAACTTTGTTTTTCATAGTATTTGTATGAAAAACAAAGTTATCATTTGCGTTTTTTTTGAAAAAGTGCTATATAACTCAAAAACTATTCAACTCATCAAGTTGAAAATAATTTTCCTAGAAAGTTCATATAAAGGTCTACTTCTGTGATTTTTTTCATATTTTTTAAACTTATGGTTCAAAAGTTAGAGGGGGGGGGGACACATTGTTTTTGACTTTCGGAGCGATTATTTCCTAAAATATTAATATTATCAAAAAATGATTTTAGAAAACCCCTATTCATTTTTAAATACCTATCCAACAATATATCACACGTCAGGGTCAAAATTAAAAAAAAAATCGCTCCCCACTTTACGTCTGGGGGAGGTACCCTAGTAAAAATGTTTTTTTAAATTTTTATTTTTGCACTTTGTCGGCATGATTGATATACATATTGGTACCAAATTTCAGCTTTCTGGTGCTAACGGTCACTGAGATTATCCGCGGACAGACAGACAGACAGACAGACATGGCGAAACTATAAGGGTTCCGTTTTTTGCCATTTGGCTACGGAACCCTAAAAAGACGGATCAGCCGAACCTTCAATGAAATGAGTATGATCGAGCCTTGCTGTCTCCAATTCCTACATAAATCGATCAATATATGCTATGCATAGATAGAATATTATTTATAATGTAAATCATATAAATTTCATTCTACATAAAAGATAAGTAAGAGAACCTGTACGCTAAATTGTTATTGGATCTAATAAGTATGTCATTATTTTTGATTAGTGAGTTGTCTATTGCTATTTTGTCTACGTTGTCACAGTTTCTGATTGCTATAAATAGAAGAGGTATTAAGTTAATCCAGTTATTTAAATAGAGAAAAGGTAAAATACGTTACGAAATATCTCAAACTAAATTTAAAACGATAACCAAAAACTGTCTATCAAGGTTGAATGCCCTGTATCAATGTGCAAAGATTATTTCCCCATTGTTGCTATCCGGCAAATAGAAGCCCACTCAAAGTTAATATCTAGTCAAACCTATGATGCGAAGATCCTACCTACCTACCTATCGTTCATGTGATAACTCATTTTTATTAACTAGGCATATATTTGTACTTATCAGTTATTTTTTATCATTGACGTAGGTACATCGCGTTAGCTGTGTAGAACATAGATGAGTAGTAAAAAATGCAGGTTTTGCCGGCAAAACCAGTGATAACATATCTATGTGCGTCCTCGATCGGAAGCCCTCACGAGACTACCAAGTGACTAGCGCATGCTTTATAAAAATTACCGTTTTTTATAATAGCGCTATCTAAGGACATATGAGGAAAGAAATATTTTTTATAATACTGGCTGATTACAAATTGACTTTCCTTTATTTGAGTAGGTGATGTTTCTTTTATTTTCCAAGAAGAAACACACATCGTTAAAACAAATAGCGTAGATCACTTCACTTATCATTGCAACATTGTAATGAAGAAAGAAATATAAAGTATCGCAATAGTTATCTGCATTGCAACACCTTTATTACATAGATATCTACAGAAAGTCTGCTGTACGTCGCATAGACGTCATTCTACGTCCGCCAACGTCTTTCGCGCGTAATATTTTATTATGTTGTCGCAAGTCTGTTTTGTTGTGGTACAAGTTTACCAAGTTCCGGGATATACAGGGTGGAATTTTTCTATGCTACCTGGAGGGAAAGTACTCGAAATACTGGAGATAGCAAATTTTACTGAAAGGAAACATTCCTTTATTTTTAAAAAGAAACAAATCTGCATTCACAGATTTTCTAAAATTCAGTTGCCACACTCGGACCCGGGATGGATCGACTAAAGTTGGAAAAAATAACCTCGGGACCTTTTATTCTCGGGATGTTTCACTAGCACTATGCGACTAAATGTGTCATTCGCTCATTTCAGTTCAGTTCGGTCAGTCGCTGTTTTTCGAGACGAACCTTCACTCATCCCCACTCTTTCGACTCGTACGTATCAAAATTGCTTCGTTTCCAGGTCTCATCAAATACTTACGTATTTAAGACGAATCATTATCAATGTTATGTGAAAAGGATACCAGCCAATACTTCCAGTTGTGCATAGTGCGGTTGGCGACGTGTCGCGCGAACATCTCGCGCAGTCGGCCCGAGCGCGCGCGCGACACGGGCGCGCCTGTCGCGGGCAACAACGAGTGGCAGTTGCTGTAACATTAATGAGCTTGTTGCTTACTTTACCTGCATCATTTATTTCCTAACCATGTATCATGTTACTTGGAATCACACTTTTATTTCTCCCATTGTCCCCATATTTAATACTTTATTTAAAAAAAAGCATTATTTTAATATGTTAAATAATAACAGCGGCTTGGGTAAGCCGCGCGTCAAGGATAAGCCGCGCTTGCCAATGTCGGTCCTTGGCCGGGTGACAAACCTTTACAAACGCACGTTAAGCCATTGTTCCCCGCTCGTTTCTAAAGGACATCACCCATATCGAGCTATTTTCAAAAGTGCCGGGCCAACCAAAATAAACTTATTATTTGGATACAGCATAACATAACAAACCTTTTTTGTTATTGCACCAAAACCGTAAGTCAATCACCGAGAAGTTATTCAACCACAAAATATCTGAGATCGGAGGTTGGGGTTTTTTTTTTGCCGGCCTACTAAAATAAATGCAATAATTAATTAGAGCCTATGGATATAAACATTTTTAATTATGCCACCCAAGTTCTATACCCAAGTTATCAATAAACAAAAATGATAACTAAAAAATTAATGCTTGATGAAGACGTTACTCGAAGGATAATATGTCACCGTAAAATTGTCAAACACTAGCGATATTGTAAAATCTCGAAATATTGTCAACTGAACATACGGAAGTATCTCTGCCCCCATAATCGGGACTTGGGGCACCCCCCCCGTTAGGTTAGTTAGGTTCCTTTAAATCCTGCACTCGGAATTAATAGGAGCCTCGCGAAGCGGGGCTCCGTCGACTACGCTTTTTAGAGGAATATAAAGTGTTATAAGGTTAGGTTATATTAATCGGCATTTCTCAGGAATAGTACATTATCTTTTCATGAGAGTGGTACCATTGGGCAAGAGGGAGCCCTCCTTCCCTCCACACCTCGTGAGTTGACTTGACTACCATCGCATGCATTTCACTAAAAATAATGCGTTTTATTGTAAGCAGTATGTTCGTTTGACAATATTTCGAGTGTTTACAATATCGCTAGAGAGATTACAATCTAACGTGTTTGACAATTTTACGGTGACAGATACATGCCGATCTCCTTGAAACCCAAACTCATCGATCGAGCTCTGACCTAGTCACTCAACTTATTGCAAAAAGTTCCGCCTTGGGGTCTGCTAAAGAGCGGCGGAGCGCAGCATTTTGGGTGTAAAGAGAACAGATAAAATACGGAACACAATGGTGAGCTCAAAAACAGGAGTTACAGACGTAGGCGAAAACGCTGCCAGGCTCAAATGGGATTGGGCAGGTCACGTGCGACGCATGCATAACGACGGCTGAGCAAAATTTTCAACACGACGGGTGCCTGAAGATAGACGGCGCTGCCGAGGCCGGCCTAGAAAGAGGTAGTGTGATGATCTGAACGCGCATCACGAAGGCAATGTTTCAAGGTGGCGCAGGAGAAGAGCGCCTGGAAGGCTTTTACTCAGTAGTGGAACATTCAAGGTTACTAAACAATGAACAAAAAATGTTTATTATGTTAGGCTCTATCCAAGTTCTATGTTTATTTTGGTTGGCCGGCACTTTTGAAAATAGCCCAAAAATGTATGAAGGCTGGATGATCTCCTTTTTGACAATCAGTTGCCCGAAATTCTGACAACCAGTCTTACTTTTGTTTCCTACTCCCTCGCTATAATTTCTGATTAATTTCGTTTCGGGATCCAAGACAGTTAAACTCATTCACTGGGACTTCGTCGAGCTTCATTGTCTTTGCGCTTCTGGTGGTCGCCACTGTTGATTCTGGCTTAAAGGATTTACAGTGGTTTGGGAATTGGGAATAGTGTGGCGGGCTGGTCCCAACCAGTCTTACCAAGAAGTACCGTATTAACACAGAGTACAGTGCAGAGTATAAGCTTCATACAACCGCGCGAATCGGTTGCACCACGTGCGTGACCACTGGCCGCTTGTCGATGGCTTGTCGTGTACGCGGCAAAAGTGGAAAAACTGGTTTACGCTGTCACAGCCAGTTGAAAATCTCAGGGTTGTCAGGGCAACACACGTTGTTTGTTTTGTAACAAATAAGAATATTTTAATGTAAAAACTTGGTATTTATTCATAATAGTTGTTTATTGTACTGTGTGTATAAATAATACTAGAAAAAAATAAAAATATATCATACTTTAACTATCCCAAGGAGTACAATAGGTATGTAAATATTTTGATTAATTTGTCTTCACCTATTTTTTATTTATTTATCCAAGATGGTAAATGATGGATCTTGGTTTGACTGTGGACGGTGAGTCTAAAGACACTCATACTTACACACTGAGCGCCGAATACCGTATATTTTCTTTTCTTTTTTCTTCTATTTCGTCTTATCAGTGTATTTATTTATTGTTTCCAGTATTACTTTCTCACACAATGAAATACCTATTACTTATATTTTCTTCTAAAGTACGAACTCATTTCATTAATTTACCCGATAACTATTTATTGTATAACCATTTATTTATATTTATATATTATGTTTGAAACTGTTTTCTGTCTGTCACTAACCCCTCAAGGTTCATTGGAAGACCAACGTCAGACAGCATCACCTGTCTGGCATGAATGCTGAAATGGACCTATTTCGCGCAGCCGTGAGGCACAGCACATACTATGTATTTTTGTCCTCTTTGTAACTTTTTTTTAAATATTATTGTGCGTTTGCTTTGTACTGACGTCAAATAAACATTTTTTCTTTCTTTCTTTCTTTATACACTAATGAGATAAATTAAAGTTTATTTACAACTACCTAGTTTTGTAGTTTATATTTGTGACAACCCTACCAAAATAGGTAACAATTTTGCACGTTGTTAAGAAGCTTATACTCTGTTCCGTTTACTTACTCATGTGGTATTACGCAGCACTAACTGGGTTTTGGAGGCCCGCACAGGCGAAGCTGCGGGCTGAAGCTAGTACTCATTTAACTACAATAAAATACTCTTTCTTCTTTTGATTTGTCTGTTGCTAAATAAAAGCAGTATACGTACGTGATCGAGTTATTTAAACATTCTATTTGCTGTCGCAAGCTCTCCATCTCCTCTTTGATTTGGTTCCTCTCAGCTTTCAACTGCTTGATATACTCGGCACCTTTCTGCAGCATTGCAGCTTTACTTATCTAAAAAAAAAGTGAAATGTTTTTGAGAACATATTTTTTACCTTCATCATTCATTCATTCATCATCGGCCTATTAATGTTCCCACTGCTGGGACAGGCCTCCTCTCTATGAGAGGGAATGGGCTATATAATCCACCACGCGGGCCCACATATTTTTTACCTTATTTCCTGGAAATTATATTTTAAAACCACATCTTGACTTCATCTCCGAATCAGGCCACGTTATTGGCTTGCATTAGGAAATTTCCAGTAGTTGCCTTAAATATGCACCTCCGCTTCTGGGAGAGGGGTGGTGCCTAGACAAGGAAGGGGCCTGCAGGATTGGATATTGTCTTGAAAATAATCCCACGAAATTGTATTTTTAGATAAAGATAGGTTGTTCATTACGACAATTTTTTTTTAAATACACCATACAAGTAACAAAAAATAAATGTGGTGTGGTCATAAGACGTAATAAGAAGAAAGATCGTATCGGAATGTAATATTTTAGACGAACCTTAGCGGCGGGATTAGTGTTGAGGTGCGGTATGAGCGCCTGCAGCGTGTCGAAGCCGTTCTTGATGTTGTAGCGCCGCTTCTGCTCCGCGTGCAAGTGTGTGCGCCGCGGCTCCCGCGGGCTGCCAGCGCGCGGGGAGCTCGTCCCGCCCGTCCCGCCGCCCGGGGACGTCGGCGGGGACAGCGACTGCGGGAACGCATAGGTTAGCCGACGGGACACTGACGCGCAAACTGTTACCAGCACATCATTGTACACAGTACACTACACAGCGTAGAAATTATTCGTCAGATGGAAAAAATCTGCTGTTCCATACAAGTGTGCACTACCTACATGAGTAACATTTGGAGCAATAGACTTTTTTTTCTGATAACTGGCGGAGAATTTCAATGCTGATAGGTCTGGTAACAGAATGTACGTCGACATCGATGTCCCCGACACCCTGTATGGTTTAGACATGGAATATGGGGGTCGGTCATGCTTTCGAGACTTCGAGAGTACAGGTAAACGCCATCATCGTATTGACTACTCTTTGAAACCTAAGTTAAATCCTGATTCAAACTTTCAACTGTTTTTAGAAGAGCGCTGACGCATGCTTTGAAAAGTAAATTAACTCAAATTAACTAAAGATACGAGTATACCGTTCACATGCCGAAGGTGTGAAAAAATGTATGATGAAAATGTTACTCCGAGTCCCAATGCGGTGCGTCAAAAGAGTCTGCCCTTCGGCGTTGTCACATTACCCAGCTACTCACGTGGTGCGGCGACATCATGTCGCTGCCGATGGGCGACGGCTGTGCCTTCCTGCTCGGCGACTTCGTGGGGTCTGCGCCCTCCTCGCAGCTGTTCAACTTGTACAGGCTTTGGGCTGCAAGGGAAAAACATCACAGGTCAGAGGAAGTCACGCGTCACAACTACGAACTTGAATACTGGATGCAGAACGGAATTGTAATAATAAAGGATGTTTGGTGACCGATCTCAAGTGATTAAATTGGTCTTGGAAAACTTGGTTTTAACTGCGACAGCGAAGGATTTATTTATAAGGTTTTACATTTATGATTTTTATTCCGATCTGTATCAAACTTATAAAACGTGCGAGTGAGTGACATAATAAAATAAATTAGCATATTGACTGACAGTGTTGCGCTGAGAGTAGCTGCGCGAGCATAACGCTAGCTTGCGGCAGCGTGGGCTCGGACGCGACGCTGTTGAGCGGCGGCGGGCGGCGCGCAGCCCCGGCCGGCCCGGCGGCCCCGCCAGCCCCACCGGCCCCGCCAGCCCCGCCGGCCCCGCCAGCCCCGGCGGGCCCCTCCACTACGCCGCCGGACGTCGAACGTGACCGAATGCGAATGCCACCCGGGTTCGACTCGCGAGCCTGCAAATTGTAAACTTCGTACGTTACACGTACACTTGTACTTACCATTCAAAATGATTCGAGAGTTTGCCGAGATTTCATTGCACGAAGATACGAGCGATTAAATCACTCTTCAGTTCCACAGACATCTGTTGGTCAATATAAAGTAAATCTTGTAGTTGGCCCATGGTAAATTGTACATCAAATGTGTAATTTCAAAACTTCAGCAATTCAAAACTTGACAAGCTCGATGCGCGGACCTTCTCGGGAGGAGCAGTGGTGGTGGTTAGGATGTTGAACGATTACTCCGGGATCTTACTCGGGAATAACTTTTCAGTCCGGATGGTCCTGGCAAGAAACAATGTAGTAAAAGAGCATACCCTCGCGTTGTGCTTGGAGACCGACACGTCATGCGCGGGCGCAGGTGCGGGCGCGGGCTGCGCGGGCGCGCTCACGGTCCAGTCGGGGTTCAGCTGCGAGCCCAGCGGCAGGCTGTGCGAGCGGAACTGCTCCTTGTTGACGCGCGACACGCCGCCTGCGCTCGAATTCGCCACCGACGACATCTGAACACACATGACAGTAAGACTCGACATCCAAACAGGCTAAATGCCCTTTAAAAGAATAAAACCTTAATCATTTCTCACCTGTGGAGCTGTGACGGGCACTAGCGGTGGGGAGGGCAACTTAAACGAGCGCGAGTTCACCGCAGACGACACGGATTTCGCCTTATACGAGTCCTGCGCACTCGGCTGCAAGTACTGCATCTGCGGCGATGTTTGGCGCGAGCCCACGGCGCGGGACTCGTAGCCCTGCGGCGACACGGGCTGGCCCGACTGGCTCATGGACTGCCCGTAACTCTGATACTGATTGTTCTGAGCCTGCCCCGAGTAGTGCGACACCCTCTGTCGCGGCTTCTCGCGTCCGTATCCGCCCCGCCCTTGTATCACTATAGTGGACGCGTACTTAGAATTCTGTATCGGTTGCTGCAGCAACGATACTGTTTCTGGTGCAGTTTGTGAAGGCGGTACTACACCTGTGAACATTAACGAACAATATCATTTCTTATTCCAACAGGACAACGAAATAAAAGATTCCTGGGTAATCAACTAACCTGTATTATATTTATAAGGTTCAGATTGCATCTTTGGAGTATTAACATATTGTAACCTAGATGATTTGCCACCGTAAACATTATGCATTTGTTGGTCTGACTGTGAAGTGTTCTGCTGTTCATAGTTGATGGGTTGGTATGAAGATAGCATTTCTTGAGCGTTCATCATATTGTTTTGTAGTTCGGACTGGGAAAATAGCCTGTTGTTGTCGTACATCCCCATCTGCTGCTCGTTCTTTATTGTTTGTTCTGCCATCGACATCATTTGAGTATTGTTGTTTGTGCCTGGAAAAGGGGTGTGGGTCATGTATATCGAAAGTTTTTTTTTTTTGGAATGGCATCTCGTAGTTCAACCTAGAGAGGTTGTCGTCTGCTTAACCGGACTATAGAAAGTTTTATTCAACGAATTGCATCATAAGTAGGGGATTTTCGTTTCACGATGACGAATGCTGTCACTTTTATAACATTGATACGGTTGATGCTCAAACGACTAGCGTCATTGTGAAATGTGCAAGCTATTAATAGTACCGTGTAGCGACATCTGACTGGTCGGCATCGTGACTGATGTGTTGCTCTGGCTGCTGCTCATAAAACTCTGCGGAGAGTACGTGTCCACGGACATGCCCCCTCGGTACATCGAGTCTTCGGAAGTTAACGCAGATTCCTCTGGCACTGGCGGTAATAATCTGGGCGTCAACAAATCTGAAACATTATACTGTCACATTAGTATTGAAATGAGTAAGAAAATACTAAACTTATATTTGATATGAAAATTACAGTTACCCTGAAGTGGTTCCAATGTGTCCATAAAATCATCAAGATTGGGTTGCAGTGGGCCTAAACTTGGTTGAATGAAATCTGCTAAACTTGCTCCTCTGGCTGAAATAAATACGTTGCGGTTTTAAGTACTTAAAAAAAAAAATATGGCTGAGTGGAATGGTGTAATACTGGAATAGGAACTTATGAGTTGTTTCCTCTTCTGTTCCTAAGCAGCCAACTCGTTTTGTAAAATCGACCTTATTAACATCACGGCAAAGTAGTATTTACCTATTTCCCTACAGTCGGGGAAGGCGAAGGGTTGGTGGCTGGTGATGGTGGAGAAGAGTGTGTCAGTCATGAAGTTTAGATAGTCCTCGTCCGTGAGCATGTTGCCTGCAAGGTCGCTGCACTGCGAGAACGATTCCACCGTGTCCATGTCCGATATCTGAGCAAAAATCAACCGATTTCTAAAGTCGCAAGGACTTTTTTTCAGTAACTAATAAATAGTAATTAGCGAAATGTTTTCTACCGTATCCTGAACGGAAGTGTCTCCCTTTCCAAGGAGTCGCATTATATGAAACTTGCGCCATTTTTTATATTCTGCTATAACCGCCTCTGCCCTCCGTTTCCAATATTTGCCTTCTAGTATTGTTGCCTAAAATAATGCAATGTAATATTAATAAAAGCACCGCTAGTTTCATATCAAAAATAATTATTAATTAGTCTTAGTTATATACATTACCTCTGGTTTTACGTGCGTGTCAACATCTAACGGGGAAGCGAATTGGCATACCAAAGTATTTTGTTTCTTTATAACTGCAAAAATAATTTACACAATTAAAACTTAATTATCACTAAAATAATACAAAGTAAGGTAGAAATGTATCGGCACCTTCGGTGTTCAAAGTGTCAATAGACGATCGCTGTCCGAACATTATTATGAATTAAATCACACACCTTGTGGGCCTTTAGCGTAGCATTAATATCCAGACAAGCTCAGTTCAACTATGTCATAATACATAAATAGATGAAATAGATTTTAGATAAATTATTTGGCCTACATATTCTACACTATCGGTAAATTCTTAATCGCCCAGACGTAGGTTCACCTCGCATACATATGAAAAGCTTTTCTATATCATAATTTATTACTCCACTAGATATGAATATGATAAAACCTCCTCATAGTAGGTATCTACATGACACGCCTTCGTCAAAACGTAGGCGTGGCTTAGGACTCTCTATTCTTAGCAGAATTACAATAAATATTAAATAGTAAACAAAATGTGACCCGAAAATGATTAGTTTAAATTTCGACAAGCTTACAATTTACACAGTAAAAGAACCAAAGACCTAAACTTTTAAAATCACTTTGTTCCCAACAATTAACAGAAAACTATTTTTAAACTAAATACACCACAACAACCGGCCTCCAAATGAATGACTGAATTAAGCAGCATCACAAATATTTTGCATTTAAATAAATGTACCTAAATATGCATTATATCACCGTGGTAGCAGTCAGTAATCAAATATAAATCAACCTTGTCTTTATTTTAATGTCCAGTTTGGGGTCACCGCTATCTCCTGTATCTCGTACCTATGTAGGTGCTCCAGTATGTGAGGCGCTACTTGTACAGGTGTTTCATTTCCCACACAATAAATATTTTTCCGAAACTTACGCGCCTATAACCAATTCCATATCAGCATCATTATCAAAATATTGCTTTTAGCACGCGTCTAGTGCATGCTTGGTCAAGGTTTTATTTTACGACAAATTCAGTAATCAGCTTAAAGATATGGACCTCTATTTAATGTAAAGAAACCTAATCGTCTCAAGTCCCACTTAACATTAACATTTCAAGTCCAAACTACGAAAAAGAAAGATCACGCAGGCGCCTAATGAGAGAAGATGAGTCATTTTTTATAAAAATCTATTACAGAACATGTCGCATGGTAACAGATAAAAAAATACGTAGACACTATGAAACCTCAGTCTGCAAATAGAAAATTTGTCAACGAAAAGTTATTATTTGGACGATCCAGAACTGATGTTATAAGTCGTTTTAACACTTTGACATGAAAAGAAAGGTGTCCGATAAGATGATGAGTAAAATGGAAGAAGAGAATGTCTTCTTCCATTTTAGCGCCGACTCCAAATAATTAGGGACGGCGCTAAAATGGTATGATATAAATGAAAGGGCATGAGAGTGATGATGAATGTTATTAATATTCTAGCGCATAATACTTTATGTATAAAAGTTGTTTTACTTACACTGCATATGCCAGCATCGCCATATGACGTTGTTCAATCGAATCTTGTCCTTCCACCGGAGTTTTATACCTTTAAAACGATTCCATTTTGGCGAAGTTAATTTTTGTCTGAGAAAAACCAAACACAAAAATATATTTAGAAAGAAATAAACTCACCATGCTCTTCCCGCGTTCACCCAGTCACAAACTAATGTTAGATAAATGAACTATCATAAAAACGTTAACTATAAAGGTCCTTGAACTAATAAGAAGCATTTTTACTTTGAAAGAATTAAAAACACCCATGTTTGAAAAAAATAAAAAGAAATATTTGTCAAAAGTGTAGACAATATTACAAAACTGTGCTGTACAGTGGAAATAAATTGTCAGACAATCAAGTGGTAAGCTGGTTATCAGCATCGCTATCAATATGTGATCTTAAGCTTATTGCAAATAACAGTTTGATAAGAAAGAAACATAGCCTATCTTATCTACGGTCTCTACTAGTACAAATAAATGGCAGAAGGTAAATTAGAAAAGCTATTTAACAATAAATTTGATATAGATATCAATTATGTATTTAGGATTCTACAAGCTTGAAGCATAGCCTATTGCAATAGGCAACTCACCTAACAATTGGTTATGTAGGTCTACTCATAGTTATAGGTTTTTAATGTTCTTAGGGTGACCATACGATTGTTGGTTGTCGATTGTCTCAAGCAAAACACCAAATCTCAAATGCGCACTTATTAAACGTCAAAAAAAGGTGCACGGTTCGGGTTGGTCGTTTCCTATGGAGAAGAATCGGCAAGAAACTCCATGGTTGGTTACTCTTTTAATTAAATCGTTTGGTATTACAATATTTTCATGTTACAGCATTAGTACTTAAGTAGGGGGGGGACAGTGTAGATCCGACAATATTGTAGTAATCTATCTCTTTACATTAAATTCAATCAACTAGTTCCAAGTACTGATTGAGCGACGATTGCGGCGTATTATTTTAAAAAGGGGAGAAGCCCCCATCGATTGGAACAAATTTGAATAGCAATATATTTACCTAACGATAACTTAAATCCGTCAACTGAATGATTTGTTGAAAGGATAATTAATGGGGTGCTTCTTATTTGGCTCAAACATTTTTCGCACGCACGGCGACCATCAAACTATATCAATACCAGTATAAGCGGATCTTTCATTGTATTGGAAATTTATACAAAGCGAGGTCATGTTATTACTGAAATGTATAGCTTGGTGTCGTCGTGTGTACGCTAAGTCGAGAACTATTTCTCATTTTATACTAGATACTAGACTAGTGGTGCATTATAGCTCATTTCCTCTTATAGAGAGGAGGCATGTGTCCCAGCAGTGGGAACATTTAATAGGCTGATGATGATGAATAATAGGCCTTCGGTTTTAACTGAAATAGACATGGTTAACAGAAATCGGTACCTACTACATAGGTATTGTGCATTGGACTTGTGCCTCAATGGCCCAATTGTTGCAAGCGCAAACTCCTAGCGTCAGGAGCCAGGTTCATTCTCGTCTCAATCAACTGATTTCGAAACGTACTTTTTTCCGCGTTTGCTCATGCGCTGATCTCGCAAAAAGTGTTTATTAGTTTGGTTTTATTTTGATATTCTCTGTAGGTATAGAGGCCTATGACAACTCAAACGATATTCTCATAATAATTTTGAAAGGCCTCGACCTCGGCGTGACCTCTCTAGAACAAAATCGATTAACTTTGTTTGTATGAGGAATGGTAAAATGGATAGAAGGAACAAGATATACGGTAGGAATATTGTGGTAAGGAAGCACCCCCCCCCCCCCCACACCAATCGCAGTGCGACGTAGCGCGATTTGTGTTGTGTAGGTAGGTAGGTAGGTACTTTAATTTATTTTAACCCTTGATTTGGTCGTTACAATTTAAAAAAATGTAGACGTCAAATTTTCTTCTATGGTTCTGTGTTTAAAAGGCTAAAACACTTCAATATTAATTTAGTTTACTATAAAAATATTTTGCACAGTTTGCAATATTTTACTTGACATTAGCAAGCAAAAATGGCGACAAGAGCGCGTGCTATGCGACCTGGGGGTCTAAAATGGCCGCTTTGGCAGAATCGTAAATGAATCACGTTAAAAAATTAAATTCATAAAATGGTCTTTGTAACCATTACCATAATTTTTTGAACGTGATTCATTTACGATTCTGCTAAAGCGGCCATTTTAGACCCCCTGTGCAAGTAGTTTATTTTTTTATCATGGTTTTCGGGTTATTTTTGATACGTACATTACTTGGTTATATGAATATATGTATACTCCGAACTATAAAAATATTTGCAATCCGTTTGTCACCTGAAGGAGCCCACGCCGAATCAGTAAACACGATTGTTAAAGTATACTCAACAAAATCCGACGGTAAGCAATTAACAATAACAGATTAATAAACCTTTCCAATAAGTTTTTATGATTTCGAACTAAATGTAATTTACTGAAACTGAAGGCAAAAAAAAACCAAAATGTCCCTGACCTGTAAATGACAAAAAGTATGATAATGTCGACCAACTCACTGCAATTGCCTTAAAACGGTTAAACCGATTTTGATAAAACTTGTTTAAAAACCACCACCAGAAAATCTACTTTCAAATAAAAAAAAACTGCATCCAAATCGGTTCACCAGTTTAAGAGCTATAGTGCCACAGACAGACACACATAGCGGTCAAAATTAAACACAAAAAACTTATTTTTTTTTTATTTTTTTTTTATTATTATATTATATTTGCAATCGGTCGTCAGACCATAAGCGAATTTGTTACAAGCTACATGGCGTTGTGGTGGAGCAGCCAGTGCTGCGCCTCCCACTTATAGAAGGTGGTTCCTCTTCAGCCTTTTCACCACCGCTGTCGGGTTTAGCAGTTCAGTCACTAGTGGGTTTGGGTGCATGGTTAGGCGAACCTTGTGTTGAGATTTGTACCGCTCGATTTCAGAGTTTACGAGCGGCACCTGCAGGAAGTCGTGAATTTCGCTATTCCGAGCAAACCAAGGTGCATTTACTATGGCTCTTAGTATTCCATTTTGAACCCTTTGCAGGCAGAGAATGTTAGATTTTCTGGCTACGCCCCACAATTGGATTCCGTACGTCCATATTGGTTTAAGGACCGAGTTGTAGATGAGTAGCTTGTTGTCTACAGAGAGTACAGAGTTTCTTCCCATGAGCCAATAAAGGTTGCGGAATTTATGGTTTATCTCCTCCCTTTTCTGCTTAATGTGATGCTTCCATGTTAGGCGCCTATCTAAATGGAAGCCAAGATATTTAACACAATCTGTGTGTGGTAAGGTATCAGGTCCAAGTCTAACAGGAGGGGTGTTTCCCTGCCTGAGTGTGAAGGTGATATGGTTAGACTTGGATGCACTGGCGCGTATCCGCCACTTACAGAGCCATTTATGTGTCTCGTCTAACTGATTTTGCAGTTTGTTGCTGGCCATTTCTGGGTTGTCGTCAACTGATAAGTAGGCTATGTCGTCAGCATATGTTGCAACTGTTATGTCGTCTAATGTGGGTAAATCTGATGTAAAAATGTTATACAACACAGGGCCAAGAACAGAACCCTGTGGTACTCCAGCTTCCACTTCAAACAATCTTGATCGTGCTTCGCCCTGTTTAACTCGGAAGCAGCGTTCGGATAAGTACGACCGGATGAGCAGGAACATTGAGTGCGGAAGTTTTGTCTTCACTTTTGCCAGTAATCCTTTGTGCCAGACTCGGTCAAAAGCTTGTTGTACATCCAGAAATGCCGCTGAGCAGTACTTTTTGCGTTCAAAAGCCTGTCTTCCTGTTTGGTAAACTCGGTGAACCTGTTCTATTGTTGAATGGGATTTCCGAAAGCCAAACTGATGAGGTGGAACAACATCATTGATGTCCATACATGGTTTTAGTCGGTTAAGGAATATCCTCTCCCACAGTTTGGACAGTACAGGAGTTAAGCTTATCGGCCGATACGACGACGCTTCATGTTCTGGTTTGCCCAATTTGTGGATCATGACAACTTCAGAGATTTTCCAAAGATCAGGAAAGTGAGATGTTCGAAAGATTGCGTTGAACAGACTAGCCAAGAAGGCAATGCATTTTCTGGGAAGATTTTTAAGTATTGAAGGTGTGATCAGGTCAAATCCGGGGGCTTTTTTCGAGTTGAGCTGTCCGATTTCCTTCGCAATTTCTTTAGGTGTTGTTGGCTTAATGGGCAGACACATCTGCAGATCTTGTTCTAATATTGCATCAATATGTCGCTCATCTGCAATGCTCTCGTTAGGTTTGAATACAGAATTCAAATGCATTGCAAATACTTCGGCTTTTTCCAAGTCAGTTCTTGCCCAGGAAGCTTGTGACCTAATTGGGGGATAAGACTCTTGAGGTTTATCTAGGTTTTTGGTTGCCTTCCAGAGCGAGTGTGCACCAACTCCCGTAGGTGACATCATCTGTAGGTTTGTTGCCACCGTTGAATTAATAGATTCCTGGACTATAGACTTTAATTCTTTAGCTGCCTTGTTAAAGTGGAGTTTATCAAACGGATGACGGGACTGATGCCAAATTCTTCTAAGTCTACGTTTTTCTAGGATTCTTTGCATGATATCCGGCAGATGAGAGTGGTTGGTCGAACCTCTGGATCGAGAGGGTGTGTTAATCCAGGCAGCTATTTGAATGGCATTTGTGAGATATCGGCAGGCGTTATCTACGTCATTTTCAAAAAAAAAAAAAAACTTATAAATTATTACAATATTTTGACTTTAATATAACGTTATATAGCTATAGCTTTGTATTTTTTTAAATAGGAACTATCAATTACTATCGCCATTATTAGTCATGAATAATGTGTTTAAAAAAAATACTTGTTTAATAAAGTATTGCTGGAGAGCAGCGGTGGCCCAGTGGTGGCGGCCCCGACTTACAAACAGTAAGTCGTGGGTTCGAACCCAGGCAGGCACATTACTTTGTGTAATTTATTTCATCACCGCTGCTCTCAAAAACGGTGAAGGAAAACATCGAAAGGAAACCGGCATGTCCTAGAACCAAAAATTCGAAGACATGTGACAACTACCAATCCGCACTGGGCCCGCGTGGTAGATTAAAGCCCATACGCATAATACGCGCTTTGACGTGGAGTTGCGGACACCAGCCCGTTGTACAATACAATACAAAGTATTGCTGACTTGGATTTGTTAAGTATACCCATCATTATCTAATTCGTTAACCATTGAATTTTGTTAAATATACTTAACATTGTGTTTTCAGGAAACCCTTCAGGCAAGATTTTTTATTTTATTTTTCCTGCGTATTTTGAATGCATAAGAACACAATATATTAATGGCATCTTCCTAGAACAATTTTTTTTTTGTTTTGCCAAATTAAGGGTTAAAGGTTTCATTTTGTAAGAAAGTCTAACCAACCACATTGTCATAGAGCTTCTTAGGGACAACTTAGACTTATTCAGCTCTATTCAGCTTATGCCCATAGAAAACAACAATTTTGTATGAGACGTACTGTCAACTGTCAAACAAATTGTTGTTTACTATATAGGCTGTATAAGAGTGAGTTGCCCTTTAGTCATCACAAAAGTAACTAAAGCCTCACTATTATTTATTTATTTTTTATAGACATATGGCTAAATTATTTTCTCTTTTCCTACTAATATTTTCTATTTCCTACTAATATTCCTTTTGTCTTTTTTTTTTGTTTTTTGTATGATGCTGTTATTGTCTTGTGATGTTTGTGGTGTCATTTAATGTTATTGGTTTTAGGTGCCCTGGACCAAATTCCTGTCATCTCTAAAAATTTAAAAACACCGAACATTTTCCCTGCATGTTACTCTCATACAACGTCGTAATTGGCCAAATACATCTCACACACAAGAGATGTGAATGCCACTATAGGTTTAAAAAAAAACAAAAAATATATAGGCTGAATAAGAGTGAGTTGCCCTTTAGTCATCACAAAAGTAACTAAAGCCTCACTGTTGCAGCAAATAAGGCGAAATTTGATTTTCCTGTAATTAATACCTATACTAGGTATCTACATTTTTTCACCCTCATTACAAGAGGTAAAACAAACCTATATTTTTTTTCGTTGTTATTTCTTGTACTGAACTCACTAAATAATAATGTTAATGACTTTCTTGCAAGGTTTTGTTTTGATTTCCTTGTCTTTAGGAGTAACTGGAAATAAGTATGACTATGAATTAAGGAACACACAAAGAATAAAAAGCTAGTCTATTGTGTACATTCAAATTACGTTTATAGGTAATTAAGTAGTAAGTAAATAATTCTGTAACATTAAGTATTTAAAATCTTCAACATTTTATCTGCAATATCAATAAATTAGGTAATTGTCTCATGAGGAAAAACACGAAAAATTAGTTAATTGATAGCCTGATAAGTACCATGATGAAATATACTTAAAGTTCCGATATTCCTTTTATTTACATTTTTAGTTAGGGTTTTAGTATTTTGTCTCATGTTTGAGTCTCCAGTAACATGTTTACTACATACTTGCTTGCTGTGCAATAACAGATGGAAATCATGAGGTATTAATAACCAGAGAATCAGTGACTGTTGTACCTAGCCATTCAATTTTATATATTACCCATCACCAACATGATATTGCAAATATGCACCCATAAATGACCAGTTTCATAGACTAAAATCTAATATTATAATAGGACTTTATATAGCCTAATGCTGTTGTGTAGATAAGGTTAATAACTCCAAACATTATTTCATTAGATCAACAGTTTCTCATGACCTCCATAATTTAGGAATTTACTGCAACTAAAATGTACTAGACCCTATCATCCATAAATATTTACTCAAGAACTACTTATTCAAATTCAGGTACAACTTGAAAACTATTTTATAAATCTATTAGGATCTGTCTTTTACTCACAGATAACTACATCACAAGCATCATGCAAATTAATTTATTTATAAACTTGTTACAACCATTTGTAGTGAAAAGCATGTTAATATGTTTATAGATCTATTCAATCATTGTGTAAGGTATCAACATAATATTATATAATAAAGCAGACTAAAAGGAAAGGTGTAAGTCGGAATTATGATTGTTCATTAATCTAACATTTATACATACTACTACCAAACAAAAACAGTGGAGAATCACACTAAAGCTTAAATAAAATAAAAAGTTAATTATTAATATGTAAGTATTCATAGACTGAGTTATCTCAGCACATGACCTGTGTCTTTTGTACTGACTATGATGACCTCCCCTTATCTTTGCACGCTAAACCCAATGGAAACATACTGTTTCCTTATTTTTAGAGAACATTTGATGCTTTACTGATAAGATGTTTTGATATTATAATAAATATAATCATCTGAATAACCTTTTGATATGAAATTATAGTTGAGATATTAAAAAAAAATTGATATGCTAAAATGAATCAGTGATTAAAAATTAAAACAAAAGTGTTGTCTTTACACGTAGGTAATTATTGTGCATAAATAGTGCGTTTTGTATTTAATATGTGATTTATTTTCAAGCACAATAGTAAAACATATTTGAGATTAACATAACTTTGCAACAACAGCCACTAGAATCGCAAGTTAGGCATGTTCAACTAACTAAACATGTACCAGGAAAACATCAATGCCAATTAACAGCTACAGTATGTCTATTCTATAATCATCTATGTGAATATAAATTTGTGAGGACTCACCTATAGGCCAAAGTCATACATTTGAATAACTTTGTTAGAGATATCTCTATAGAAAGTTGTTGATGCTGAAAACTTTCCTCTTTATCAGGTGTGTATGGTATGATCGCTCCGGGCACCGTATAGGTGGCCACGGTTGTGACCTTTTGTACATCTTGTTGTTTCTCATCTTCATCGGGAACCGTGACCAA
Organism: Xestia ashworthii; assembly: GCA_950022955.1. Classification (NCBI taxonomy): domain Eukaryota; kingdom Metazoa; phylum Arthropoda; class Insecta; order Lepidoptera; family Noctuidae; genus Xestia; species Xestia ashworthii. The sequence goes on along the minus strand of OX465553.1, from coordinate 11,422,348 downwards.
ATCGTCAAAGTCGTCTTGGGCTTCAGCTTCAAAATGTGACACCATGAAGTGTCCCGAGTGTATTGTCTCCTTCTCAGGTCGGGACTGCCGTTTCTCAACATCGTTCATTTCGATGGTCTGGATGTTGGTGTGTGTCAAAGTAATAAGTTATAACTTGAAGTTTTATTGAATTACGTTTGATAAAAGGTCTATCAACTTTTGGACTTGTCCATATTTTTACTTATCACTCACACTCACAGACACATTGTTTTTTTCATCTGACAGCTAATGTTACTAGTTGCTATTTACAGTAAATAGAGTTGTGATTATTAGTTACGCAATTTGTTTTTCATGATGGCAATTACATCACCTATAGGCAAATCAATACATTGGAAACTATGTACTGTACTATCCGAAGAGTTGAATACTTCAGGCGCGTAACAACTAAAAGAGGCGAATGGTGGTGGCACGGCGCGGGTGAGGTGATGGCGTGGCGCCCCGGCGCGCGGCGCAGTGCAGAGCAGGCGCGCTAACGGTGTCAGAATGGCGAGGCGCGGGCGCATTCTAGTCTTTATAGTCTAAATTGTCACGCATTTTCACCACCTTGTTCCCGTCCTGTGCATGCCACTGCTAAACTGCGGGTGCGCGGAGGGCGAGGAGGTGGCGCCCGCGCGGGTGTGCGTTACCCTGGCAAAATGTTGTGATTTGAGATGTGTGGCCTTATTAAATAATTAGTGTATCATGAGAAGAAATTTGTAGCAAAAGGAGATCACCCAGCCTCCATACATTTTTGGGCTATTTTCAAAAGTCCCACCAAAATAAACTTATTATTTGGATAGAGCCTAACAAAATAAACATTTTTTATTATGACACCAAGTCGTAAGATTCACTGAGAAGTCATTCGACCACAAAATATCTAAGGTACCCCAATCTGAGGTCACCCAGATTGGGGTACTTTTTTTTGCCGGCCAACTTTAATAAACGCAATTATTAAGTAGAGCTTAGGGAAATAAACATTTTTATTATATTATAATAAGTTACTTATTTGCGAAGACTACTCGTATGTAGGATACGGTCGCTTTTTTGTGACTTTTTCGATTTGGTCGGCTTATTAAAGAATTGCTGCCCTATTCTTGTTTTTGATATAACTTTCATTATAGCCGCATTTTAAAGATTCAGTGGCGCCGCGCCATCACCTCGACCGCGCCGCGCGCGCCACCGCCCTACGCCTCTTGTATTTGACCCGCACCTTAGATATCAAACGGAAGTATGCATACTATAGTTAGACAAAGGATGTTTTTATTTATAAACTCAAATCCAAAGTAGAATGCATAAAAATTAAATAAAAGAACCTAGGTGTGTACACTTACCTTTTGTTTAGAACTTGCCTTGTCTCAGCAAAACGTAGTGATTATATACTCTGTGGTCTCAGCATCCAGCTGTTAGTGTCAATGTCAAAATAACTCATTGCGTTTTTGGTATTGATTGACATTCAAAACATATTAGCGCCAACTATTTGGTGTTTTACAAGTATTTTTATATTGATATTTGTTTCTTTCACTGATTTTTACGAGTATCAAACCTGTTACTGTACCGTACATACTTGAACATGACTTCATCCCCGAAGTTCAAAAATTTAGGATTAGGACCTAAACAATCTCCAAAAGAGTTGAAAGAAAAAATGAGAAAGGTAAAGAAATTATATTCAATGCTATATTATTATCATCTGCACGGTACTACGTGAAAGCTATTAAGCGTATTCACTATTGTTGTATTAATTATTGTAAGATCCTAGGTCATAAGTATACATGTATCAGCTGTAAAAACATTCAGCCTAATATGAACTAGTCAAAGCTTTTTGTTGCACGAAAAAGCTTGAATTCAGTTTTAATGCTGCACTAAATGTGTTATAAAATAAAAAGAATGTTTCAGAATTACAAAAATAAAATTCAAAACTGCAGAGGTATGTTGATGGATAAACTACGGGGGTCAATAATAGAAAAAGATTTATGCCACACTTTAACTGACATTTACAAATCTATGTTTAACTATCCTGATGAAATTATCAATGATGAGGAATACGAACTTATGGAGGAACTCAAAAAAGAGCTAATACAAGAAGAGTTGGAATGGTATGTCATCACCATCCAATATAGACATAATTAACCTAAATCAAAAATCGAAATAATAACTTCATGAGACAAGTAGTAGAGTTGATACTTACCTATATAAACTCAACTTAGTTTGTCAAAGTCCCAAATATTGGAAACAGCAATAAATAAGACAGCAGACCTGCTTGACCTGGATTCCGAGATAGGTTGTATGGGTAGCAGATGCTTTTTTACTTGTTTAAGGTTCGTATTACTATTGTTATAAAAACTTTTTTTTTTGCAGGTGCATCAAAGAGTATGAAAATAGCCAGCTGGAAAATGTTGATTGGTCCTCTGTTGAAGAAGATAACAATGTTATATGCCCAGTGTGCCAGAAGACTAATGTTCAGCTTCAAAATGGACATCTTACTTGTTCTCAATGCAAAAGTGCCATTAAAACGCAGAAATCTGTAGCAGAAATTAAAAAATCTCTTTTGAGTTCTGTGGATGGTCATAATGCTATGTGCAGTAGTGACGCACAATTTGGTATTGTTTCAGAAGAAAATGAAAGTCACATTTACCTCATTTGTGAAAATTGTACAGAAATGAAACTAATAGTTTAATAACTTGTTATTGCATGTTTTTATAACCTTAATTGGCATGGTCAAACACAATTTTTTGAAATATGTAATTGGTGAAACCAATAGAAAGTGAGTAGTAGTAGTAGTTACAATAATTGTTGTTAAGGTTTTCTTTTTTGTTTGGTTACTTATTTTTCTTTCTATTGCAATAAGTTAATTATTATTTATTCAGGTTAAAATTTAAGTTTCTTGGGCTGCTTGATATTTTATAATCAGCTGTGCTGAAATACCAAAAATATAATATTGATAATTTCACAAACCTTTTCAAGCATTTTGTCTGATGTGAGAATGTTATTACATCTTACTGCCAACTGAGTGGGTTAGGGTCAGTTCAGCGGGCCTAAAATGGCCGCTTTAGAAGAATCATAATTTGAATCATCTTAAAAAATTTAAATCGGTAAAATGGACCTTATAAACATAAAGATAAAGTCCATTTTAAGAATTTTAAATTTTAACATGATTCAAATTATGATTCTGCTAAAGTGGCCTTTTTAGACCCCCAGACCCCACATAAAAGTACTCGCGGCAATTAACAACAAGAGCTGAAACGCGCTCTGAGACGGTGGGATATCATGAGAAATAAATACACCTACGCGAAAAATGAGAAAACAAATGTACGAGACCGCTCAAGAAAGTTTTAAAGACTTTCTCGCGCGGTCTCGGGTATCCTCTAGGAAATCCAAAGAAGCGCCCACCCAAGTCACGAGCATGCGCGAGGCGACGGTTGACAGCCGCGTCAATATTCATACAATTTTCTACTTTATGCAATAGTTATCACTTCAGTAAATTACGTGAGGATCTTTCCGTTTTATCTGAACTGACCATTTTGCAGTGCAATTTCAAGGGCTTTATTTAAACAGCCTACACAGATGAGACCTCCTTGTTTGTAGCCTTGCCCATTGTTGCTTTGTTATAAAGTTATAGCTGTCAAATGTGATACAATTAATTATACTGATAAGTTCCTACTTATTAATCCATAGCTTCTGAATACTTATTGAATGTCAGTTTATTACGAAGTATCCACCCAACATTAGTGACATACAGTGTACGACAATCCAGCTCTATGTTAACAAAGTTAAAGGCTCTGTTATTCTGTTGTAAGATTTCCATAAAGATTTTATTTTGTTAAGAAACATTTTGAAGTGAGGAAAAAAAACTCCTGGTTACAAAATAAAAAATGACATTTTAATCAATTCATGAAGCATGGTAACAAGGTATATTGTAAATTATTCTTTTGTCATTTCGGGGTTAGAACATTTTATTACATGTGATTAATTCCTACCAAAGGTAACTTGTATAAAATGTACATTAAGTAATTATAATATGTATTATAAAACAGTACCATCATTTTCCGATATTTATTACAAGGGCATCTTTTGTAGTTGAATTCATCCTTAGCATAATATGGTCAACTATATGATTTTACTCTAGGCCTGAAAATAAAGCTTTTCAGTCAATTCTATAATTGTAATAGTCAACAACTCTGTGTAATGTATTAAGGCATAGTACAATCAGTAAATATCACTAATACGAATCCATTTTTAAGACTTGCTCTGCTCTGTTTTACCCTTTAATATTTCACTTTCAAATAACAATCATTCTTATAACTTATACATTATTATTGCAATCCAATTCTCATAAGCTTTTTGTAGGAAGTTCGTTTGATTATAATAACAATAAATTACAATAAAAACGAAACATTATTGTACAGATTATGTAAGTAAACAATGATGAATTTCTTTATCATTCCAAATGAAAGGTTGGTGACAAAATAAAGGAGACACAAAAAAACTGACATTAAATAAAAGAAATTATAATGTTATACTAAAATTTATATAATAGCCTATGTATTAATTCATTTTCTATGATTATTAACTAACGTTAGTTTTGGCGGGTCTCGTGGGGGTCTTTACAATTGAACTAGGGCACTTCACATTAGAAACAATTCCTTTATTAATGTAAACAGTAATGCAAACCAGTATAAAAAATAGGAATTCAATTAGTGGCGTAGCTAGTCTTAGTAGGGCCATATAATATCATTTTTTTTGGGGGCCCTTTGAACCCGAGTGGGGCGATGCCCAAAAAAAGGAGGAAATCTCAAAATAGTTTTAAAACTAATAAAATAGCACCCTGCCTTGCATCGATTCAGATGTCATTCATTTTACTAAGAGAATGTGGGAGCGAGCAAAGTGAGACAAAAAATGTGTAAAGCCATGAACTTATGAAGAGCTAAAATAGAAAAGCGAGTTCGAAAAATTGGTGCTTTTTGGACCATGACTGGTGAAGCCTTCATCAAAGAGCGAGCGTAGCGAGCTCGAAAAATTGGAGCTTTCTGGACCACGATATGTTATATTTTCATTTTATCTTTTATCAAGAAGAATATTTGAGGTTTGGAAAAGATTTTGTGATTTTTTCCTCATCAGGGGCCTTTGTTACTCGGGAGCCCCATATCATTGATACGGCGATAGCTACGCCCCTGAATTTAATATAAACCAGTGAATGAATGTCAACAAAATAAATCAATGCCGCAAATTTAAAATGTACTTACATAATTATTTGTTCATATTATTTCTGAATGAAATTAAAACACAAAAGTCTGTCTTATATACTTACACAACTCTCTCTAATTATAACATTGTTACCACTACACTTCAATCAAACAATTGTGATTTATTTTCATAATTCAGGATCTCTATGTAACAAAGTTAACAGGAAGGATTAACCCGCTTTTTGACCAGTAGTTAAATTAACACAACACTTATCTATTTTCAATTATTTCTAAGGTAGGTACTTACTATATAGGTAAACCTTGAACGTCCATGAGGTCTTCATGTTGAGCGTGAGAGTGTGGGTGCGCAGATGATGCTGGCGGCACTGCAAAGTGGTGGTGTTGAGGTCTCGGGCGACGTGGCGAACGTGCGGTTATAACACGCGGTTTGTGGATCTCGTCCATTACAGATGGCGCCACATAGGTAAAGCCCTGGCAAATGATTTATTTTGAGATAAAGTAGCACTGATAAAACAGATAGAAATTTATTAAATTGTAACTGAATACGGGTTGCTATTTTTTGCGCCTGTGTTTTTATCACACTTAACATGTAGTAAATTACTGTTGTCTAGTCCTCATCATCGCAGATGTTGATAAGATAATACAACATAACTAGCTTGCAAAAGGCAGCTGGTTTACTTATCTATTTAAATAAATATAAAATTATTATTTAAAAAAAAAAACCAAAAACGTGAAAAATAACTTTAGCTTCTGAAGTCGGTGACGTTTGTTTGATTGATTTAATTTTTTTGTCACCGACTTCAGAAGCTAAAGTTATTTTTCACGTTTTTGGTTTTTTTTGAAGTCGGTTTTATTTTTTGCAAAAAAGTTTTTATTTTTCACTTTTTAGTGGTTCACATATGTGCTTGGTACACATGGAAAGTGCATACCGTTACAATTACAACACGCCCAAACACGACTAGGATACATTGTCTCATTATGGAGTTCCGTGACTCTTGCCTTCATCATCAGATCTGATGGTAGAATGGTTCTTATCAAATGCAAATGCTTCACTTGTTGTAGAAAATACCAAAATTGCTGTACGTTATCCTATATAACATACCTAACTGTCGAAATATGGGTATACTGTACACATCTGCGTACCCCCTCAGAGCATACAGGCGTGATGTTATGTTATGATGTTGTGTAAACAATAAACGTCCAAGCGATTGCAGCAATCACGACAGATTTGCTGTCTATTATTGAAGAGTACCGTTTGCAGAAGGTTAAGCTGTTTTCGAGATCTGGGGTATCCCAAAATGTTACCGCAACAAAATCTTAAATAACTCGAGAACCATATCACACACAAATTTTGCTATTTACTAACATTTACTACGCAACAAAAGCTATCTATTCATGTATTTGGTTCCGGGCTAAACAAATTTTTGAAAATCGATTTTGCCAGGGTAACGTTTCAAAACGATACTCCAGCAAAATGTGTTTTTCTCAAATAACTTTAAAACAATAATGCAAGCAAATTTTGCTTTTAGTAAGCAAATTGCTCCTCATGATACTCTAATTATTTGTTAAGGTCTCACATCTCAAATGCACAACATTTTGCCAGGGTAACACACACCCTATGTTACTCGTGGATAATGTAGCTTTCGAATGGTGAAAGAATTTTTAAAAACGGTCCAGTAGTTTTTAAGCCTATTCATTACAACCAAACAAACAAAGTTTTCCTCTTTATAATATTATATAAAATACTAGCTGACCCACGAAACTTCGTCTGCGTCACTTATGAGAGAAAAAGCTCACGGGAATAAAATGTCCCCTGTTTTTGCAACATTTTTCATTTATGCTCCGTTCCTATTGGTCGTAGCGTGCTATATGTATAGCCTTCCTCGATAAATGGACTATCTAACACAAAAATATTTTTTCAATTCGAACCAGTAGTTCCTGAGATTAGCGCGTTCAAACAAACAAACTCATCAGTTTATGATATTAGTTATGGTTTGAAATTCAGTTGCAAGATTTGACCAATACACGCTAACTAAAAAACCGGGCAAGTGCGTGTCGGGCCACGCGCAGTGCAGTGTTCCGTAGTAGCCCGTTATAACAATATTTTATTTTAATTTAAAATTTGTTAATCAATGCAAGTCTTTACCCGTTAGAAACAACCAATTTTGTATTTGGTACAAAATTATCCAACACCCAACAACTATATTAGTCAGGATGATTGGTAAATGGGCGCAGGCCTTGAAATAGGGGATACGAGACCTTATTTGCAACAATTTTGACCCGATAACTTGGGATCCAAACGGGGTTGTTTTTTGAGAAATCGAACTTTTAAAGTGTTCCTTGAAATGGCCCACCTTTGTGGTACCATTTGGGAAAGCTAATGAGACAACAAAGTCGGTTCTGTAATTTTGCACGACAAGTGTCATACATTTATTTTGAGAAACCGTCCTCGAAAAACTTTCAAAAAATTTTCAGCAGTTGACCTTTAACGCGCCTATTTTCCAAAGGCAGATTTCCGGTAGTATTTTGATAAATTAGTTTTCGGAGACTACATTCGTTCATGAGCTATCAGAGAAGTATCCGTTTAATATCCTGAATGGCGTAGATTTCTCACACTCGGCACTTAATGGTGTAAAGGTGGAACATTTTAAAGAAAACTTTAATGTTCGATTCCTCAAAAACCACCCAGTTTGGACCCCAAGTTATCGGGGTTAAAATTGTTGCAAATAAGGTCTAGTATCCCCCATTTCAAGGCCTGCACCCATTTACCAATCACCCTGTAAATGTCACCGTGAAATTGTAAAACCCGTTAGATTGTAATCTATCTAGCGAGATTGTAAACTCTCGAAAGATTGTCAAACGAACGTACTGCTTACAATTTAACGCATTATTTTTCGGTAGATTATAATCTATCGAAGTGAAACCGTAATATTGTGAAATGCATGCGACGGAAGTATCTCTGACCCCATAATCGCGACTCGGGGCACCCCGACGTTAAATTAGTTAGGTTCCTTTAAACCCTGCAGACAGAAATAGGGGCCCCGCGTAGCGGGGCTCCGTCGACTACGCATTTTAGAAAAATATAAAGTGATTTGAGAGAGTAGGTTACATTAATAGGTTTTTCTCAGGAACGGTGCATTATCTTTTCATGGGAGTGGTACCATGGGGCAAGAGGGACACCTCCTTCCCTCCAATCCGCGCGAGTTGAGTTTCGTCGCATACATTTCATGATTTCACAATATTACGGTTTCACTTCAGACAGACAGATTATAAGTAATCTACTGAAAAATAATGCGTCATATTGTAAGCAGTATATTCAGTTGACAATATTTCGACAGTTTACAATCTCGCTAGTTATATTACAATCTAACGGTTTTTACAATGTGACGCTGACTTCTTAAATGTACAAAAATGAGTTGCTGTTCGTTTGTCTCGCTAAAACTCGAGAACGGCTAGACCGATTTGGCTAATTTTGGTTTTGAAATATTTGTGGCAGTCCAGAAAAGGTTTTAACGGTGAGAAACAGGTAGTAGGTAGGTATCGCAACACACAAGGGCCTCACCCCACTCTCCTTGGCTAAAGAGAACTGGTGCAAACCTCCAGTGCTTGACACTAACGACCGCAGGGAGGTATGGCAGAGAAGGAGCTTCATGGACGCTTTTTCCGGGCCCTGTATGGACCCGATGTAGACCTATCAGTGTCCGTAGCCTGGCTACGTTCGGGGGACCTATTCGGACACACCGAAGGTTATGTCTGTGCAATTATGGATGAAGTAATGATGACAAATAGGTAACTACCGGAGATTTATTGTGAAGGACGACACGTATGACATATATGTCGGGCATGCCACCGTCCGGGCGAATCAATCCGTCACATTATCTTCGGGTGTTCTCGTCTAGCTAACGGAGAGTACTTGCATAGACACAACCTCGTAGCCAGGATTGTCCACCAGCAACTTGCTCTAAAATACAACCTTGTGTAAAAGTGCCTTACTATAGGTATGTGCCCGAACCAGTTCTCGATAACGGCAGAATCACATTGTACTGGAATCAATCCATCATCAGGCCTATTGGCTACAATAGTCCTGATATAGTGTTGGTGGATGGATCAGATCGGCGCGCAATGATTGTTGACATAACGGTCCCGCATGATGAGAACCTCGTGAAAGCCGAGAATGATAAACAAATCAAATATCTTGACTCGAGTCGAGAGGTTGTTGACATGTGGGAAGTGGACTCAGCGATCATTATGTCGATAGTCGTATCAGCCCATGGCTTAATTGCCAAGAGCCTCAACCAATACCTGAGGAGGCTCTCGTTAGGCATCTGGATCAAGGGCTTGATTCAGAAAGCGATACTCCTGGACACGGCTCGTATTGTTAGGAGATTCCTCTATCTGGAGCCTTGACCACCGGTAGCTTGGACCCTGTTCCCGATACCAGTGGGATACAATTTTTTATATTTTTATTGTATTTAATTGCTTTTTTAGTAATAAAATTTTGAAGAATTTGTGAGGAAATGCATAAAGGAATTATTAATAAATTTAAATTTCTTGTGAATAAATATCATTTTTGTCTGTCTGTTTGTTCCGGCTAATCTCAGAAACGACTGGACCGATTTTGACAACACTTTTACGGGCAGATAGCTGGAAGGAGTAACTTAGACTACTATAATTTTTGAAAAAGGTTTAGGGTTTTATGCAAAAAATTTAAAACCCATGAAATTGTTAATAAAATTTGATTCAAATAGGGGGAAGTCATATTGTTATTATTGTGTTGTTATTTTATAATAATTACACGCAGACGAAGGTGGTGGGCAGCAGCTAGTCCGTTATAAGTCGCTTAAAAATTCAACAATGCACTTACTTGGAACATTAGGTTGGCACTTTCACTAAGGGTAGACTCATCAGGTGAATCAATTGGTGTCTGCAGAGTAAATCTTGTATCGAACTGAGAGACGTCATCATCACTTGTCTGAAAATAGTAAATGAAAACATCATATGCCTAGGCTTTTTCCAACTATGATGAGGTTGGCTTCCAGTCTAACTGGATGTAGCTGAATACAAGTATTTTGACAGCCGAGACCAAGGGAGCGGCTTAAAAGTGCTTTCTAAGGTATGGTTACTTTGTGTGTAAGATGATCACCCGACCTAGGCCCGCACTGCTTAATCTTGGAGTTTGTCCCGTGCGGTTGTTATTATTATTATTAATCCACGAGTTCCTCGAGTAATTGAAAACATGGTTAATTATTATTGAGTTAAAAAAAGGTTTGTCTAAAAATATTGTCACCAAAATTTTTTTTCCACACAAATGTTCTCTAACATTTTATAGGTTTATTTTATTTACATTGTATTGTAAGTAGGAGAGTGGCCAACTTTCCTACAAGGGAAGGCAAGTTAAATGCTCTTCTGCCATAATTATTGAAGGTTATAATTCCTCGAATCATTAACACTTTGATTTCCTAAAATAGTAATCAACACTATTATATTGAGGGTCTTCTTTTAATCATTATCTTTCAGGGACAAGGGCAGGTAGATGCTGGTAGATGCATGTAGATGTGATTAATAGACAGTCAGCATTTTTTTTGTGAGCCTCAAGTAAATGGAGTCGTAAACATCGTAAAATACTAAATAACCAAGTAACTGCAACCAACTTTGATGTAGCACTCGCGCCTCGCTGCCGTAGTATTGCTCACTTGTTTGTTTCGGCACGTGCGCAGTTGGTTACAGTACAGTTCTAAGTGCTAATGCGACCAACTGAAATAAAGTACTCTTACCAGTCTGGGTTTTATAGGTGGCTCCAATCTCCTAGCAAACACGTCATCCCAATGAACATGTTTGAAAAATGCATGACCTCTGACGGCTGCAGCGCCCTGTGCCCCTAGACGTTGCGTTTCCGAGCGTTTCATTAAGCGCCTTATCAGGTCACGTGCATCTTGCGTGAGGTAGGCAGGAAGCATTAGTTTACCTTTTAAAATTTTCTCTATGGTTTTTGTACGATTATCTCCAGTAAATGGTGGCTGAAATGTAATTGATAATGATACATAATAAAATATTGCGTACGACACTACACTTACTAAAAGTTGTTTTGTCAGACTAAAAAAATATCAGTGAGCGAAAAATCGTCCACACACCGTCCTGTTTACAGAAACATTACCGCAAAGTAGTAGATAGTCTTGATCTGAAAACTTTTTGCTCGCCAAATGGCACCGTTCAAGTATTACGTAAGTACTATAGGGGGTGGGGGTTCTATGCTTTGCTTATTTTTGATGACATAGGGGGTGGGGGGGAGTTTAGATGGTGATTACGTCAGCAGTCATTATTTACTTTTTCACACACACATTGTCTATGCTTGAAAACGCATATTCTGGATGCCCACAAATTAAAAACACGAAACTTACATTAAAAGAAAAAGGCACATGCCAATGTGCACGTAAGCATGGGAGGGGGGGGGGGGGGCGGGGGTAAGAGCTTTGCTTACTTTTGCTGTCAAGGGGGAGGGGGGGGGGAGGGTAAATATTTGTAATAAATCTGCTTACGAACGAACGGCCCCAATCATGTCGTTCGGGTTATTGCTGTTTTATGCTGGGTACTAATTGGTGAAATGTAACATGAAATGTATCACACGCTGAAACAAATTCACTTTGTTGGGTTACATTCTATCTATGTACATTCATTCTATCTATATGGGGTTTTGGTTTCCGCTCTGTGTCCGTTTCGATGACACGGCCATGATGTATTTTTTTTAAAACTGCCACGATTTTGTAAAAATTTGTAAAAGTATCGCGAAAATGTGTTTCAACCGTTTCAATGGCGCGGCCATGGCGTATTAGTCGTACAGCTTCTAAAATATAAGCCCAGGAATTTTTTCTATATTTTTACAACACAAAATTTCTGAGGTCACCCAGATTGGGGAAATATTTTATTTGCCGGCTAACTAAAATAAACGCAAAAATTTAATAGAGCTCATGGATAAAAACATTTTTTATTATGCTACCCAAGTTTTAAATAAGTAATTATGATTACTATAATAAAAAAACGCTACTGGTCGATGATCAAAGAAGATTTGCCAGTCTCCTTGAAGCTGAAACTCATTGATGTGTTTATCCTGCCCATCCTAACCTACAGTGCTCAGACCTAGTCACTTAACTTATTGCAAAAATACCGCCTTGGGGTCTGCCATAAAGCGACGGAGCATTCTGGGTTTAAAGAGATTACATAAAATACGGAACACAATGTTGCGCTCAAAAACAGGAAATACAGATGTAGGCAAAAACACTGCCAGGCTCCAATGGGATTGGGTAGGTCACGTGGGCCGCATGCACAACGATCGCTGGGCAAAGGTCTCAACACGACGGGTGCCTGAAGACAGACGGCGCTGCCGAGACCGGCCTAGAAAGAGGTAGTGTGATGATCTGAACGCGCATCACGAAGGCAATGTTTCAAGGTGGCGCAGGAGAAGAGCGCCTGGAAGGCTTTGGTATCGCCGGTGCACTCAATGAGCACATGCGCTACCGTTTCCTCCGCCTTCATGCACGCTCTGCATAAGAACTGTCAGTGATTCCTAGGGTGTGGAAGTGTTTATTCAGTGAGCAGTGCCCAGTGATGGTCCCCGCCACCAGTCGCAGGCTATCTCTGTCCAGGCGCAGGCGCCTGATCAGCTTTGTATCCAGGGATGGCATAGCGTATTTGGATTGCCTACACCCTGGTGTCGAGGTCTACCATTACTCCGCTTGTATTCGAGACTCGAGTGTGGTCCTCAGCTTCTGAGCTGCTTGAAAGGATTGGGCACAGTGGGCTCGGGTCCGCAGGGTTTTGTGCTGGATCCCCTTCTTGCAAGTTCATCAGCCGCATCGTTCCCAAGTGATCCACTGTGACCTTTGATCCATTGTAGTGATACCGTGTTGTGGTTTAGTACCGTGATTCGTTCTAGGGCATTGTGGCATTCTAGTATTCGTCTCTACGTGATCTGATTACTCTTTAGGGATTGAAGATCTCAGACACTGTCGGAGAGTATTCGGATATTGGTATCTGTGACGTCTCTGGCCTCTATAGCGTGTGCCGCTTGGATAATACCTACACACTCTGCTAGGTAAACAGAGTTGAGTATTCCAAGGTGTTTGGATATTTTAATATTTAGGTCGTCGGAGAACCACACGAAACGTCGGGAGGTCGGTTTTTGATCCATTAATGTAGATCCGTAGCTCCTTTGTACCTGAGTAGGTACACAACTCCACAGTGAATTCTATGTTGTAGTGTTTTTGAATGCAGTGGGTCTTCAGGGTTCTGTCGCTAGGTGATGCCATCATGGGCTGTTGTTTGATTGCATCTTCTCTGATGCGTGTGTTTTATCCTGGAATCGTTACTTAGGCGCTGTCTCCACGAGCGAGAGAATCGCGGCGATTTGACGTATTTCTATACGAAAATATCGCCGCGATTCTCTCGCTCGTGGAGACGGCCCAAAAGAGAGTGTATAGAAAAACGTGGCAAGGACGATAATATCGCCGCGATTCTCTCGCTCGTGGAGACAGCGCCTTAGGGTGCCGGATACTGCGAGCCTGTAAGTCGCTACAGCCGCCTCCTTTCTTACGATGAGGTGTAGAGTTGGTAGCCCCAGCATCACCTGTAAGGCAGCAGTAGGTGAAGTTCTCATGCTGCCGGTGATTGCTACGCAGGCAAATCTTTGTATTTTCTCGAGATCTTTTTGGGTCGTACTTAGGTTGATCCTTTTTCGGATGGAAAATCATCAAATGACTTCTCCCACTCGGGCGGAGTGGGAGCGAGTGTCAGACTTTTACTGACTAAAAACCATCGATGTTCCTTCCTCGCCCTTTACGTTCCGGGGCCGCGGTATCTTCTTCGAACAGTCCCGCAGCCCCGGCAGGCTTCGGCCCTTGCCCCTTCATTTTGCTGACATCTCTTTGAGGCGCGCGTGGAACACAAACGCGCCGTGTCACGGCCTGTCGTCATAAGACGGACGGACGGCGAGCTAGCCCATAGCTCGCCGACCACAGGCCCGCGTCTATGGTGGCCGGTAGCCACCACGTGACCCCAGACGCCCGGTGCGTCTCTCGCAGCGGCTGGGGCGAGAGGCTGTCCCCCTCTCGCGTTCCACCACCACCTTCGCAAGCATGACTGCATCGCAGAAGGAGGTGACGGCTTCCCATTCTGTCTCGCTCCGAACCATGGATTGAACCAGGGCCGGACGCAAGAGGTCACCGCCGCCGATCGCTGCTACGAGGACACGGCGTTGTTCAGCCCACGCGGGGCAGACCTTCACCGTGTGCTCCACAGGCTCCACTGTGTCCTCTGGTCGATCCTCGCAGTGGAAACACCCCGGGTGTTTCCCGCCCGATTCGATGCAGGAACCTCCCGAAACATCCGTGTCCGGTGAGGACTTGCGTCAGGCGGAAGGTGAGGACGCCGTGACGCCTCTCAAACCACTCCTCAAACAGGGGATTTATCGCCACTATCGTGGCGTGCCCTGCACGGGGTTGCAACAGTCGCTCTCTCCATGTCGTCATGAGATCGCGCCGGAGGTCTGTCCGTTGAGCGGCGGTTTGCTGCGGCAGCGGAATATCCCCCCGGCGTAGTGCCTCCGCGCGCCATTCGTGGGCCACCAAACTAAAGAGCCGTATGTAATGATTGGTCGAAAAACTGCGTTTGGGGCATATCCCCCAATTCTTCCCAAGCAGTCTCTTACATTGCCATAGGGCTATACTGGCTTTTGTGGTGATGTAATCAAGTCCAGCTGTCCAGTTTAGCTGTTTGTCCAAAAAGATACCCAAGTATTTGGTTTCAGTTGATAGGCTTAGGGTGGTTCCAAAGAAGCTTGGTAGAGTTGACAACTTTCTTTTCTTTGTGAAGAGGACGAGTTTGGTTTTGGTAGGGTTCACTGCTAGTTTGTATTCCTTGCACCAGTCTTCTACTATCCTCATGGCTTGGCGCGTAAGGTAACATAGTGTGTGTAGTAAGTAGCCTCTGCTATTGAGGCGGGTTGCATTTCATGTTTGGCTCATGCGTGTTACATTTCATGTTACGTTACATCGATGTGTACCTGGCATTAGATATCGTAAATGACTAACTAGCGACCCACCCCTGCTTCACATGGGAGCACTGCTGATGTCGCTATTATCAAAATAGTGCCGAGAACGCAATTACTAGGATCGCCCGCAGGTTTATTCATTGTTTTTTACGAGTGCGTACCCAGGCCAGTCTGTGGGGGTCATATACCCAGAAACAGTACAATGCTCTCCGTGTTCAATATAATAATGCGTTCAGGGTGCTGTTGGAGCTGCCCCGACACTGCAGCGCGTCGGGGATGTTCGCTGACGCTCGTGTCGACTGTTTCTTCACTACGATGCGGAAGTGGTGCACATGTCTGGGGCGCAGGCTCCGGGCTACCTCCAACACCATCCTGAACGTATTTGTGAACAGGTTTGATTGTCGGTTGTTGGTACATTAACCATTGATAAATGTAATGAAAAACAAATTAATGACTCAGAGGCAGGTCTATCAATAGTAATTGTAATTTTAGAGTAATCTATATTTTTTAATTAATTATTTTTGTACTTATTTTGATTCAAATTTTATTTTTTTAATTGTTAATTTTTATTTTAGTCATTGACATTATAATTTTGGAGTTTTAGTTTTAATTTATATTATTTAATTGATTATTTTTTATGTACTGATTGAAATTTTTATTTTGTAATTGTTAAAGTGTGCTTAATTATGATCCTAATGGGATTGAAATAAATGATTTTGAATTTGAATTGTAATTGCATTATCGGTGCTATTTTGAGGTGGCAACCATGACTAAAACAAAAAAAATACATGTTATTAAAAACTAACCTGTCCAATGAGCATGTCATACATTAATGCTCCAAGACTCCACCAATCTACAGCTTTCCCATGGCCACTTCGTGTTAAGATCTCTGGTGCCCTGGAAAAATGGATGTGGAAAATGGTAAAGGTAATTAATTTTATTGCTGGCAAGAAACAAATAAACCCAAAATTCCAACATTAATACTTACATGTACTCAATTGTGCCACAGAAAGTGTGAGTAACTATTCCTTCTTGAATATGTTCCTTACATAATCCAAAATCTGTAAGTTTGACATGGCCTTGAGCATCCAATAGTACATTTTCTGGTTTTAGATCACGATAAATTATACCAAGGCTGTGTAAGTGCTCTAATGCCAAGATAATTTCTGATAAATAAAAGCTGAAACAGAACATTTAATTCATGTTTGAATTAACTTTCCTGATATAAAGATGAATCTGCACAAAAAAGTAAAGTACTCACCATGCTGTATCTTCTAGAAATATACCTTCACGTTCAAGGTGCATAAACAGTTCACCACCACTTAAATATTCTAATATTAAGTATAACTTGCCTCCAGTTTGGAAAGCATATACTAATTCCACTATAAAAGGATGCTGAAATTTTGATACAATTGTAAGTAATATTTTAATTGATACTAAGTAATTCTTTATGCTAAATATAGGTAGATCAATATTAAAAACAAATAACAAAACAAATTTTTCTATGTATAATTACCTTCACAGCTTCCAAAATATTTCTTTCTGCTTTTGTATGGGCAGTATCTTTTTGATTGCGTACTATGGAAGCTTTTTTAAGAACTTTCATAGCAAAGTGTGCACTTGCATCAGGACCAGTAATTTTTCGAACTTGAAAGACTTTGCCATATCCTCCCTTCCCCAAAACTTTGCGTAATTCAAAGTCTTGAGGACCAAGACGTTTACATTGGCCTGGATTTACAGTATCTTCACATAATTGAATAGTTTCAGATCCTTCAGTCCTGTAAGAAAAAGTTTCATTAATATGTAAGTAAGTAAATGCTGGTTTTAAGAAAAAGTTTCATTAATATGTAAGTAAATGCTGGTTATAAGGATATTATATGTTAAGGTTTTACTTACTCTACAATAGCATTAACATGTAGCTCAGGTTCATAGTCCACCTACAAAAACAAAATTTAAGTATAAGGTATCTTTGTATTTTTATTCAGTTTTAAAATAAATAATTACTTTTTGATAGACATTTTATAACATAAACAATTAACATCTGCAAAAAGTGACAGTAGATAAAATTATTACAGGAATTCTTTACTCCAAAAATTAAAGCCTACGGCATTTTATTTCTACGGAATTATTGAAGATCAACTGCGACGAATTTTATCCTTGACAATCGAGAAAATATGGAACAAGGTTTTAGGTTAAGTAATAATGAGGTGTCTCTAATTTTACATAATAATAATGTTATGATTACCTCGTCGACTTCAATTATATCGTCTTCATCTGAATCACCAACAGTAACTGTATCCACATCTAAATCTAAATCAAAAACACCAGCCATATACGATGACATTTCAAGAATATCACATCAGCAGCCACTGTTCTGTAGGATAATGTAAATGCATAAAAAATCTAATGTTTGTTTTTGGGAAAAGATAATAAAACTGTTCGATTCTATGAAAACTTTTATAACTGTTAAAAATATTTTTTTCGTTCGTATTTCTCAAGCTACAGTTTCTATCAACAAAGTGAATTTGAGAATGTGATGAACGATGAACTTATTCGTTCGCAACGTATGATACAACACTATAAAATAAAGCTGAATAAAGCTGTCGATTGCTGTCGATGTCGATCTCGTTAGCGACGAAACATAAAGAATACTCGAGCGCATGAAATAGTCGATAAATAAATTAATATTTTGTATGATACTTTTTTCAACAGTTTGTGAAATAAAACCAACAATATTGTAGGGTTTAACCCGTTTAACAATTGTTTAGTGACCCATCTGCTGCGATATTCCGCAATCCACCTGTCCATGGAAGACGTAGACGATCAAACTGGCATTGGTTTTTAAATTCGGTCATCAGATTAATTTCATTTTGAATTTAAGATAGGATTGGTTTATACAGGTGAAATGTATTTAAAATTTTTGAATTTGAACCATTTTGCCACCTACAACTACAACGTAACACAAAATATGAATTTTGTATCCAGTGGATGTAGTTTTTTTTTTTGAGAACGCTTTTTATTCATTTGAACGCATCTTTAGTTGTTATGATAGGCCGCGTTCCGAGACGGGGTGTAAACGATATGAGCGTTCATAAACCCGTTCCGAGTTACTGTGAGCGCGATCACAAGCGCGATTTCGATTTCCCTTAAATCGTCATAGATGACGTCATAACATGCGCAATCTTGCTATTACACCGACTATGCCCCAAATAAATATCACCGTGAGCGCTGTCAAATGACCTGATGACAGCTCTTAGCTGTAATAAATAATTGTGAAAAATAAATCGGAACGCAAAATTTGGATGTGAGCGCTGCGCTGTGAGTGATAATTACATAAAACGGAATGCACCCATAGTGTCTGTCTGTCATCCATCCATCTGTCTGAAACAGAGGGTGTAAACATGATTTACCTTTGAAAGAGTGCTTTTTTACTTTTATAATTGTTTTTACATACTAGTGAAAATGTGAAATATGTTTGAAATGGACAATAGATTGTGATATTTTTTTATCTGTTACATAAACCACTTTAATCCTTTCAATGGCTAGTGACAACGATAAAAGTTCGAATAATCATAACTTGGATGGTTCTCTAAAGAGCAATAAGAAACCGAATAGTGGAAGTATTGGTAAGCGATAAATTGTATAACTAGGTATATTAAATTTAACATTACTTGTTTGGGAAGTCGGATCGCGAAGTTTTTGATTAAAAATAACCTCGTTAAACAGAGAGTGCTGCCATTATGTTAGCCCTAGTACTAAAAACTTTACTATCTCGTCAATTAACGTACTGTCACTATTACATTAGTTAATTCGAGTTAAAATTATGTTTATATACTATGTCTCTAGTACTGCTTATGATTTAATTAAGAATTTTCAAAGACATGGTTTAAAGTTTCGAACCTATGACAGATTGTGATGTGAAAATTCATTGAAAGCAAGCAATCAATGAACATTGATACCTTGACGTTACCAACATTGTATTAGTACAATATAATAATTGTAAAATACATTGAAAATACTCCTAACAGCCATGGCTGACATTAAAAGTGTCAGCATAATATTTAACAAAATTATATCTAAGTACTTGATCAGGCTGCATATTTACAGTAATTCATCATTATGAATAAAGTAAAATATGTTTCAATACTGAAAAATTAAGTGATATTGTGACAGACATGCGACGGAAGTATCTCTGCCCCCATAATCGGGACTTGGGGCACCCCAATATTAGATTAGTTAGGTTCGTTTAAACCCTGCAGACAGAAATAGGTTATATTAATCGGTTTGTCTCAGGAATGGTGCATTATCTTTTCATGAGAGTGGTTTCTTCTCTCCTTCCCTCTACCCCTCCCTCCACACCGTGCGAGTTGACTTCCGTCGCATACATTTCACAATATTACCGTTTCGTTTTGACAGATTATAATCTACCAAAAAATAATGCATAGAGTTTACAATCTCGCTAGTTATATTACAATCAAACGGTTTTTACAGTGTGACGCTGACATATATACTTTTTGTTTGTAAATACACACTTAATAATCAGTGTAAACTCTTTATAACGAAACTCAAGGGACTGAGCATTTTTTGTCGTTATAGAGAGTTATCGTTATATGGAGTGAACAAAAAAACAACCAAATTAACAAGAATACGATAGGTACCCAGGTTCAAGGCAATTAAGGATAACAAAAGCTAGAGAGACCTCAGATGTTTCGGAGCTTCAAAGTCTTTTGTTACCTGATAACATAAACAATAATATGGATAGTAAATATTTACTGTCTACAAAAATATGAACACATTTCTTCGTAATAGAGAATGGCGTATCGCTATAAAGAGTGTTTCAATATGTGGGTTTTAACGCAAACCAACCAAGTTGGGCTCACTTCAACGTTACAGGTAGTTTATGTGTGATGTTATAAAGGATAACGTTATAAAGAGCTTTCACTATACTTACATAAAACATCCATGACTCGGAAACAAATGTCCATGCTCATCACACAAACATTTGCTCCTACCGGGATTCGAACTCGGGACCCTAAGAACGTAACGCAGCCTCACTACCGCTGCGTCATTTGGGTCGTCTAGTGTTATGTACTGCTCCTTTACTCTTATCTTACTCCGCCCTCACATTTTTTCACAAACCACGAACTTGCTTCATGCTTGCTTATCTGTTGCATTAACAAAGTTCGTTTTTTTTTTTATTTTATTGCTAGCCAATGGGGTGGGCAACTGTGGAACTAATGGCGCTAGCACCGCTTGAACCAAAACATCGTCATTGGTTGAAAATCTGTCAATGTCATTTAATACTTCAAAATAGTTTGACCTCATTGGTCAGATTGGGTCTATGCGGTGGACGCACCATCTACAATCAGCTTTATGTATGACACAATGATTGAGAAGTAATAAATATTTTTGTACTTTTTGTATTTGTAGCTTTAACTTGCCGACCCCATTTATTGAACACCCAATTTATCATTGCCAGAAATGAAAATTAGGTGCACGTAATAGATTTTGTCAGATCGATTTCTAGACGGAAATAACATATATTTGTTTTTGTACTTGATGCGCAATTCGATTTCAAGAACATCTAGCAAAGAAAAAAAAAAAGAAAAAAATGCACATAACGGTTTTGGCAGGCGCACCGACGATATTATGTCCGTTAAAAATTGCGTCTGATTGAATATCGTAAAATAAAAAGGAAAAACTGAAATCAAATTAGTCTATTTTCCGAATAATGCATAAAAAATAAATTGTGCTACAAAGATTAATAACATGTCTAATTTTCTGTGAATAATCAATAATAATAATAGACTGTCAAATATGAATAAAAACAAATTCTTATAAAAAGGGTAATAATAAGTCATCTAATTGTAGAAATAAAATGTCAGTTATAAAATTACATTTTACAATATTGCTAGAGATATTACAATATAACGTATTTGACAATTTTACGGTGACATAATTATTATGTCACCGTAAAATTTATGCCCCAAGTCCCGATTATGGGGGCAGAGATACTTCCGTATGTTCAGTTGACAATAATTCGAGACTTTACAATATCGCTAGAGAGACACACGTTATATTGTAATATAACGTGTTTGACAATTTTACGGTGACATATATAATGATGTCATATAATCAGTGTGACCAACTTTAAATTAGAGATCCTGCCCCACTTAGGCAAGAAAACTGACAAATCCGGCCAAAATAATGCCAATATAATTTAAAAATTTTAAATAAATAGATAGACACATTATTTTTTGGAGTTTTATTTAAAATAATTGATCTTGAAGTCTAAAAGTGAACTGAATTCAATTATACATTCGTATTAGCTTCGTATTCTTCTTGATCACTTTCTTTATACATCGCTTTTGTAATTTGTTTAATCATTTCTTTAGTTGGCTGGAATGAAACGCAGTCACCATATTCACTAATGCCCTGTTTAACATGTAAAATAGTGGCGACATGTTTATTAATTAAAGTAATAACAGTCAACATTATCATTTTCAATTTCGGACAATAATATTACGGTTGTCGCTTATCATCTGCCTCAACTCATCGACGCAGCCAACACTACCTTCGTAAACACTTCGCATCATGTCACTGTCGGCTGTGTAATTTGACGTTTGTTGCCTGTTCGACCATGACATTTCGTTTTAGTAAATAGACATGGGTCGGATTAGGTAAAAACGATACCTAATCCACCTAATCCTAGTATTTAAAAATACCTAATCCATTTACCTAATCCGAATATTTATTCAATAAAGCCACTGGCCTGTTACGATATTAGGTATCGTATGTGGATTTGGTAAGAAATATTCGGCATGGAGTATGGACGTTCCGTTTCTGATGTAGTGTGGAATATTTTCTGATATTTCTGATCGTTTTTTTATGGGCAAACGGTACTTTAAACTAAAAGTCAACGTAAACCTTTTGTTTTGGTTTTTAACGTAATAATATAGTTAGGTTAGGTTAAAGTTCGCTTTTATAAAACAACTCAAAAAACATATTTTTTTTATAATTTTTACCGAAAAATGGCTTTAAAATTAAAACTGGTGTACCTACTATGTATAGAAACTAGAGCATTATTATATTCAAATGCATTTCACCCTATTATCAGATGAGTTTCTGATTTTTACACATTTATTTTCATTAAAGGACGTGAAAGTTTTGTTATTTTCTTTGAGTGTATCATTCCATAAGACTTAAATCGCTAGAGCAATATCTAGTCCAGTGGTATTCTACGTAGATGGCGCTGGCGGCAGTGCTAATTAAACTTGAACCTTAAGCTCCACATTTTAAGGTACGGAATATCTTCTATGTAGACTGTGTACGAATATTTTGTGCCATACCTAATCCTCGACGCTTTGGATTAGGTACGGACTCGCATCGAAAAATACCTAATCCGCATACCTGTTCCAATATTTATGCCTCACGTCTATTAGTAAACAATCGTTCTGCAGTCAGAATAACTAGCCCGAAAATTCTCGTTTGTTCTGCTAATTTACCTTCAAAATGAATTAAATTTAAATTGATGTGGTAAACCATGGACATAACATTAGAGGAAAGTACTACAGAGAAGATATCACCCCTGCTGCATGAAATTGTAAACCGAATTTTGTCTGAGAGCAAAAGTTACGATTCCATCCAAAAAGACTTTTTGTTTGTTTTAATCGTGGTATCGATGATAGAGAATGGATTTTTACTTATCAATGATGACATGGAGGTAATAGATCCTCTAAAATCTTTTGATAATGCTCAATTATCTAAATGGAAGTTACCCTCTGGAATATACGAAACAACTTTGATATTATCTGGATTTAAAAGTATCACACTGAAATTAATTATGAGTCCACTAGGATCGACTATGTTAGTAAATTTAGTGGCCAATGAATTAAACTTTGAAACTTATTCTGTTTGTGTGCCCATCAGTCGCTATGTGGTTTCACCTCAAGCTACATCAATTCCAATGATATTTCGGGACCTGAAACATTTCTCAACAACTTTTAAAAACAAAACTGTATGTGCTATCAAAAGTTCAATATTAAGTCACTATGGATATGCTAGTGCAAGTTTAATTGGACTACCAGAGGAAGTGCTCTTGAATATTTTACTCAACCTGTCTGTGGTGGACATCCTCAACTGCTGTAAAACAAATTCAAGGATGCAAGTTTTACTTGACAGTGATAGTTTGTGGTATTCTTTATGTAAAAGAGATTTTGATTGTAACTTTCAATCGGATGTCAGTAGTTGGAAGGAATTGTACAAGAAACTCTATGCTATAGAACAGGATAAGAAAATAAGAACTCGGAATCAAGGAGCTGGAAGCATGCATGACTATATGGACTATTCAGATTATGTATCTTACATTGATAATCCAATGTGGAATGTTATAATTTGAATTGAAATTATGATGTTAATTAATGTTTTAGCTTGTATGTAAATCAATTTAATCACAAATTTATTATTATAAACAATAAAAGTATGAAATAAGGTTGTTAACAAACTTGTTATTAATTTCACCTTATAAAACCAAATCTTCATTATAGTTACAAACTATTACTTTTTTGTTGCATTTTTACATGTACATAAAAGCTTATATATTTTGCATAGGTGAGAACGAGGACAAATCAAATCTGGGTGTGCATCCTGTGGGAAAAGGTGGTCGCCATTTATCTATCCCATTTGATTCAGCAACAGCTAATGGTGATATAAGTGAGTACAAGATTTTGTCAAACTATTTTGAATTCTTCATAACGGGCTCTACACACAGATATGGCTTGTCCAGGTTTAGCTGTCAAGTATTCAATGTGGATTCAGGATGACTTCTTACTGTGCTGATGACTAGATTACCTGATTTATTATCAGTCACACAGTTTAATTGTGACTTGTAGCAGCACTTCAAGTACAGGTACTCTAAGTAGTCTTGAACTTAGCATATCTGTTTTACAAAAAAGGGCAATTTGTTCAATTTATAAACCAAGTCCCAGATACTCCCAGAGAAAAATTTAAAGAGATTAATAAGTATTCTTACTGTGCCCTCTCAGTTTATTTATGAAAACCTTTTGTATGAATACAAAAATATTAAGTTGTTTAAAAAATACAGTGATATCCACAACATAAATATGAGGAACAAACACAAATTTATTGTTCCAGCAACGAGGCTCAACAAGCTCTGTATGGTTCTTTCTTCAAAAGACCATCTCAGACACTAATCTGCAAAGTCCTCATGTGAATTAAGCAAGATTGTCTGGACTTTAAAAGAGACTATGACCTCTGAGTTTGTTTCGCCTGTTTCTTCTCAGAGTAGTCAGGTACGAAACACCCATCTAGTTTTAAAAAAGCGGCCAAGTGCGAGTCGGACTCGCCCATGAAGGGTTCCGTAGCAGCAAGTAACATTTATTATTATGGGAAATTGCGGTTTACGATTTATGACGTATTAATAAAAACTACTAACTAGATCTCGTTCAAACCAATTTTCGGTGGAAGTTCACATGGTAATGTACATTATATACTTTTTTTAGTTTTATCATTCTCTTTTTTAGAAGTTACAGGGGGGAGGAAGGGCACACATTTTACTACTTTGGAAGTGTCTCTCGCGCAAACTATTCAGTTTAGAAAAAATATATTTTATAAACCTCAATATCATTTTTGAAGACCTATCCATAGATACCCCACACGTATGGGTTTGATGAAAAACAAAAAAATGAGTTTCAGTTCTAAGTATGGGGACCCCCAAAATTTATAGTTTTTTTCTATTTTTGTGTGAAAATCTTAATGCGGGTCACAGAATACATCTATTTACCAAGTTTCAAAAGCATAGTTCTTATAGTTTCGGAAAAAAATGGCTGTGACATACGGACGGACAGACAGACAGACATGACGAATCCATAAAGGTTCCGTTTTTGCCATTTGGCTACGGAACCCTAAAAATGACGTGTAAAAGTATTTGAGAAAACCTACTTGCTGAATAAATATCAAAGTTATTTTTGTTATTGGGGACACTCGGAAAGAAAATAGGACCACGAGCGAGCGAAGCGAGCTCAAAAATTTTTGCTTTCTGGTTCGGAAGATTGGTTTTTCTATGTATTTTGTTTTCCGTTACGGCACCTTGCACACTGTGGCCATGGAACTGTGTAAAAAATCGTTGTAATCACTGTACCTACTATAATTTACGCACCTACTTCGCAGTGGTACGAAGTATTATAATATCTGTGGCAGTGGTTATGATCGCGTTTATTTTCAGTCAGATTTCGGGGGAGGGGGATAAATGCCAACTATCCCCCCCCCCCCTTGTATACGTGCCTGAGGTCAGTAAAATATGCATAGAATCGTATGCTTCTAATTCTATCTAGAGTTTCGTCATACAAATGGAGGGAATTGCTAAAAGGTGCCTAAGTAATATGTGGAAAAAGCATCATCAATAAAAAAGTAATAAGGACAAAAACGCAGGATCTAACCCAAGAAGGTACCTACTTAGTACTTTCATAATTCCTGTTAAAATCTTTAGTTAAACATGCATGAAATTAGAAATAGTCAGCAAATATAACGGAATCGTCAGCAGATCTTTAATTGAATGCATCACTACCATGCCATCGTAAAAAAAAAACCAATATCTACTAAAAACCGCAAAAATCACGGCATTAGTATACATACACATATCATAACATTGGGCGTTTACTACATAGACAGAAAGGATCACGTTAACACAGTACACGTGTTTGCATGGGGGACGGGACGGAGGGCCTGCGTGGCGGCGCGGCGGGCGGCGAGCTTAGAGAAACAGAAGGGGTGAGGGATGCGCGCGAGAGATGCGCCGCGCAGCCTCCGTCCGCTCTCGCCGTCTATGTGGCGCCGCCATCGGTGAGTTGACGTGAGTTCTGTGAGCTGGACGCCACGCTGAGAGTGCTACGTAGATGTAGGCCCGAGTGCCGTGTTTATTGTGCTGATGGGCTGGCGTAGGTGAACGGCCGTGGAGGGCCCACGGGCGCTGCGCGACCGACCGCCGTGGCGGTGCTACGGACCCATGCTTACTCACAGTCGATCCGACGGCGATTTCCCAGTGTACACTAGAGCAGGTGAGAGTGCCATCTCTTTCTGATCATATTATTGCCTCAGGGGATTTGTTATTTTACACTATTTGTAGTAAATATTCATCTTTGAGATGACTTTTATAACCAACAGACCCAATCTTGCTTTCTGCAGTTTACTCCAAGGTGTACTCGCATCCATTAATGCTCTATGAAATAACGTCGTCGATGAATAAGTGGCGTCGGACTGTCCTAGAGTTATGTTCTAGGTAATCGATATCTTTAATCGCCGCTTTTCCCACTATTCCTCATCTTTTTTAAACATTTAAATATGTAATGCGTGCCTTATTCCTGAAACGATACGATTCTATAATTTAATTATGCGAGTAGATTATGTTTATAGGGTATTTAGTGTTTTATGTTCGTATTAAGCTTCACTGCTTGCATTTAACGCTACGTAGGTTTCTAGCATGAAAATATGGTTCGCTTATTTTCTAGGGCAATATAGACATCTATTTATAAAAAAGGGACCACACGCTTAATCTAACCGAGCCCATCATCAAAAGCGAACACTGTGTTCATTCAAGCTTTATTTTTTTTTTCATTTTTATACCACGTCAATACTGATCAATTTGGTGGTACCTACTTAAACTGTTTATTTTAAAATGCCAAAATGTTTCACGAAAGCCAAACAGGAAAACAATAAGGATCACACGGTTATTTTATTGTGCAACTCAATTTCATGAGAGTAAGATGGAAAAACCGCGAACTGTGTTGTTAGTTTCTTACAGTGTAGCATCTGCTTGTCTATCGTCTGGTCCATATGGCACTGGATTTTAATTAAAACAGATATATTTTTGGGGTTGGTACTTATCATTATTTTCTATTGTCATGTTAATTCTTATTTGCATAATTTTGCTTCCTTGTATACTTATTACGTTACATAACAATACATTATGTATTAATGAGTACAATAAGTAGGTACCCTATCATTTTTGGTTGACCTTGTAAATAAGTTGATTGCTATTTGTGACGAAATCAGTTCGATCAAGCACCAATAGAAAAACATTTTGATAAGTTGATGCTATCAATTGCTATCTAATCTCAGAATTCAATGCGTAATGTCTTAGTGTTATTTTAAATTTTGTACCACTAGGATATCAAAGTGTATTGTAAGATGTTAATATTTGGTGTGTGTATTGGCAGTGGGCAGCTGAGTGTACTGTGATCGACAACATGACAATATGGATGTTAGAAATCAAAAGATTAAAACGAGGCACAGGCCAGTAGACGATGAGACGAGCAGTGATTCAGAAATAATAGACGAAGTGTACTGTAAGTCATATTCCCTCTTTAGTACCTTATCTTGAGCACCTACATATACCTATGCGTAATATTATTGTTTATGCTAAAGACATCTTTACATATGTTTTGATGCAATTGCATTTTCCATCCCCGTATTAATATGAATGAACCATTTTCAATTTTTGCATTCCATTTGCATTTTTATTTCCGGTTTGCTTTACCTTATGTAGGTTTGATTACCCTTGATAAATGTCCATCTTAAAGTTAATTTTACAAAAATGCTATCTTGGTAAGTTGGCCTGAACGCTGAATAGTCACTGTTAACTATCAGTAGCATAAACGTGTTTATTTGCCATTCATGGGTGGAGTTAAATGGCACTCGCGCGTTGAAGTTGAAGCACTTGATTTCTGTTCACATGTTAATATTGTCTTATCTGTATGTTAATCCAGTAAGTCTAGAGTTCCTGAATCATTATCATAATTAAAATATTGAAGTACGTAGCTGGTCTAGATCCTCAGATTTCATAAAATCAACATTTGGCGGACAAATTCCTCGATTACTCGTTTTAACGTTTCCTTAAAACGTTAATTAATACGAGTAATCGAGGAATTTTTAATATTGTTCAAAATTACTACCCTGGAAGTTTAAAAGATTGAACACACATCATGACAAACCATTCAGGCGTGTTCTCCTCTTTTATCTGTGTCTGTTCCTAACTTACCCTAGGCTAATAAAATTTTCGTTTTTCCTAAATCATACTATTTATTTGTATTTATGAGAGGTGTGTTACACCTCATCATCATCCACAGCCCGAACTCACCCACTGTTGGGTATAGGCAGGGCACATAAGTACAATGAGGCCCTTGCAGGAGCGAGCGAAGCGAGCTCGAATTTTTTCACCCCGCCTCGGATAAATTAGTTCATACAAAACTAAAAGGGTAAAAACACCCTTTATTTTTTGTATTAAATGTCTGTGAACTGTCAGCGGTGGAGAATTTTTATTTGAAATAAAACACAGACAAGTATTTGATATCCATGAAACTGGCTTTATTTGACGGAAAATTTTATGCAATTATCATGTCATGTGGCCACCGCGGCTGACGCGAATATGCCAATATCTGGAGATCAAGCCTGTATTTCGGCAATATGAGCTTCCTAGCTCACTTGTTTCTAATTTCATCAAAGCTAAAAACTCATGATGGTCGGAACGTTACTGTTACTGGTGAGCAGTACAGAGACGTGATAATCTGGGGGCACGGCAGTGCCCCCGCCAAGACGAGCCAAGCGAAGCGCACGGGCACTACCTACCTTTTCTCGAAGCGCTTCGTCGTTTTTTTGAACCCTCATAACTTGGGTTTGGATTATGCTAGATCAACAAAATTTTCGGGATATATTGTCAATAGCGGACTTATTGAACATATTAAGTTTTAATTACATTAGCTTTTATACTTCAGATTTTATTTATATCTAAAAAACGCTGATTTCGTCACTGACTCACTGATGATCATCAAAATTCTTAGGGTATTTCCTAATCTTAGTCAAAATATGTGGCTTGGCCGTTCGTTACTACAAGAACTATTGTATGTATAACACAAAAGTAATGAACAGTGAATTAATTTTTCACCTTACGCCGATGTGAATGTAGCGAAATGGCCAAGCCACATATTTTGACTAAGGTGTAGAGTTTGTGAAGTTAGGCCTTGTAGAGTTAGGGCGTGTAGTGTTAGAAGCTTGGCTCTACATGAGATCTGATAACTTTTTGACAGTGCGAGTCATATGGGCTCGTCTTGGCAACATTTTACATGAAAATGTTTTTGGTGGGTTTACTTTTCGTTGCAGACATAATGGTTTCAAAGGACCAAATCCATAGACCAAAATGTGAAGAATGCACATGTCCATGATTTTTCGCTTTAGTGCCCAAAGAAGAGAAATATTTCTTTGATAAGCTCCATCGTGGCAAACAAACATTATTAATGGCATAAAATTATCAGTCATACAAAGCAATACCATTACATGGTTATTAAAAACTTTTATCTGTGTTTTGTTTCAATTTAATGTTCTCCGCCTCTATAAATATCCTTTTCCTTTGGGTAGCTATTAACTTATGATGAAAAGCTAGATGCAAAAGCGAGCGGAGCGAGCTCGAACATTTTTGTATCTTGCAGTCTTGCGTGGGATAAATTAGGTTTCTTTTGACAGTTACAGGATCTTGGGGCCCCTTTGGATCGGGGGCCCTGGGTATAGGTCCGTCTTGTCTTGTGCCAATAATCAGATATGTTTAAATACCTTATTATACGGTAACGTTGTATTAAACAATTTAATAATATTGGTACTTGCTAACATCTGCAAAGCATATAAAAGTAAAATCCCACCTAATAGATGCATTCTCAAGAAAGGCTCGTAGGGTATTGTAAAATGGTCTTACATTCTGTTAAACATATTATAGCAGATTGGGTGTAGAGTTGCCAGATTTTTTTAAATATATTCACCTTACCCCAAACCTGAACACCCAAGATATCAATGCATGTTTTTCATGTTCCACGCACCGGTTCTACTACTGACCATAGCTTATTCATGGAGGAGAAGAAAACCTGCTAACAAGCCCAATACAATTATTGTTCTGTTAAATACCTACGTGGAGCCGAAAACCTCGGACCTTTTTGCTAAAAATCACTTTAACCCTTTTCCTGTCCCATGAGCCACATCACATATGGTTCAGAGCGATTGTTTAACTATGGTCTCTTTTCGTGGACAGTGAATGTAGTAGAAGTAAGTACCTAATTAATAAAAAGTATAAAAACCTCTTAACGCAGCCAAAACCGAAAGGCACTTGTTCTCCTCGTCATTGCGATCATTTTTTTGTTCTACACCATACTTGGGAACCTAGTTACGGAGATATTGGGGGTCAAAGTTCCAACTTTTTGACAAGTTTTTTTTAAAGGTACAAGTTTTTAATGTAAGATTTTTACTTTAGACCCCCGACCCCCGTTATATTCAATCCATCCATCAGCACAATGTTTTAAGTGCGTTACATTTAGTTCTACCACAAAACATGATTTTTCACCACCAAAAAAAAAAGTCGTTTCCCAGCAATATTTTTTGCGTAAAGTTACTTGGTTGACGGCTTCGGTATGATGCTGTTTACACACTGTATACAGGGGATGATTTAGCCACCGATGGTTGGTAGTGACGACCAACCATCGTCATGGGGGTGATTCTACCCGTCATACTAAAGAACTTTCGCTAAAAACCTCATAATCGATTCGTAAAAAATAGTTTTGAGAATACAACATGCATCGCAAAGTTTCTACTGCTGTATATTTATGTAGATTTTTTTAACGTATAACGTTCCCGGGTTGTCGCATTTTGTAAATATTGATGTATTTTATAGCGAATTCCAACTGGCTTTCAATAACCGCCAGGTACGTTAAAACTGTAAATATCTAAATGTTTATTATTGTTTCTTTTCAGACTTGTATTTAAAAATCAAAGCAACTGAAGTCTAGGCTATTCTTAGAACAACTAAACTTAACAGCAGGAGTTTTTGGACAAAGTTCCGCGTCAATATCCCGGTATGCTAAAAACAAGTTAGACTTGAAGTTTTTGATATGACAATTTTATTTCAATGCATTTTAAATTGAAACCGTATCAATGAATGGTTTCATCGAACAAAACGGCTCGAAAATCAGACATTTTGAAAATAGTTTCTTACCTAAGTGCATTCTCTACTTTTTTTTAAAACAGATTTTAAAATAGCCCACTTCACAGAGAACAGGAATAATAATTGTGTTCTAGCAGCTGTGGGATCATTATAGGCTGACTGTGTTTGTAATTTCAAAATAGTAGCTTTTTACTGAAGGCATATGTATATGGTACCTACTTACTACTAGCATTTATTTTTGTCTGTCTGTTTGTTCCGGCTAATGTCAGAAACGGCTGGACCGATTTTGAATTTTACGAGGAGATAGCTGATGTTATAAGGAGACACTTATGCTGCTTTCTAAAGAAAAACATTAGGAATTATTCCCAGGATGATTTATTTCTTGAACAATAATAAAATCCTATAAAGAAGTAATATTTTAATAACACGCAGACGAAGGTCGCGGAAACCAGATAGTATTATATAAATTAAAGTTAATGTAACGGCGAATAGGCAACCAGTTATTTATCAGTGTTGGATGGTCACGGGTCGACACTTCAACAGCGAAAGTGGCAAAAGAGATATTTGTACCACCGAATGTTATGTAAATGTTGAACAAGTAGACGATCATTGTGTAGGCTTGTGTTTATATTTTTGACGACAAAAGGTATTGCCTATTTCATAAGTGATATCTGTAATGACCAAGGTATTTTGTAAATGGTACGTATCATAATCCCGAATTTTAAAAAACCGAATTTAAAAAAACCGATGGACGAAATCCCGAAAATTGAAAGACCGACTGTTTGTTTGATCGAAAGTTTAAAATCCCGAAAGTTTAAAATCCCGAAGTTTAAAACCCAGTTTAAAAACCCGAAGTTTAAAATCCCGTAGTTAAAATCCCGAAAGTTCATTTGCCCGACAGCTTAAAATCCCGAAGTTCAAAATCCCGAAAGTTCATTTGCCCGAAAGTTTAAAATCCCGAAGTTTAAAATTCCGTAGTTCAAAATTCCGAAATTGTCAGAATTTCTGAGAAAAACGATTTTTTGTAAACCTAACCTCAAAACTTAAAAGTTGCCTAGCCAGCAGCACACATGCAGCAGGCATGCAGCAAGCATACAGCAAGCCTACAGCAAGCATACAGCAAGCATGCAGCAAGCATACAGCAAACATACAGCAAGCATGCAGCAAGCATGCAGTAAGCATGCAGCAAGCATGCAGCATGCATGCAGCAAGCATGCAACCAGCATGCAGCAGGCATGGTTTCTGTCACGGCTTCGGCGCTGCGGAGCTCCGGCGGTCACACGCGAGCTTGTCGTCGCAGAGGGTACACTCACCACCGCAGCTTCGGCTTGCTGGCCGGCTGATGCCGGCCAGCCTCAGCCGCGGCCCGCCTCGCCCCTCCGCACCTACGCGGGCTTAAATTACACTCTAGGGGTAGGGCAGAAAAGACTACGTGGAGTCTGTTCTGCAGCAATTCATTTCTGTCACTAAATTTGTGCGTATAGGAAACCAAAATC
Organism: Xestia ashworthii; assembly: GCA_950022955.1. Lineage (NCBI taxonomy): Eukaryota > Metazoa > Arthropoda > Insecta > Lepidoptera > Noctuidae > Xestia > Xestia ashworthii. The sequence goes on along the minus strand of OX465553.1, from coordinate 11,389,597 downwards.
ATTTATTTCTTTTTTTTTTGGAATGGCACAATCAATATGTGTAATGTCTTTGTGTCAAACGTTGTTTTATGACATAAAACGAAAAATAATGAATTGTTTGTCAAATAATACGTTATTAAATAAAAGTTTTTGTCCATTCGGGATTTCGTCCATTCGGAATTTCGTCCATTTGGGATTTCATCCATCGGTATTTCAACCATCGGTATTTCGTTCATCCGGGATTTCGTCGATTCGGGATTTCTATATCGGTATTTCATCCATCGATATTTCGTCCATTCGGGATTTCGTCCATTTGGTATTTCGTCTATTAGGGATTTCGTCCTTTCGGGTATTTGAACTTTTCGGGCTTTCGGTATTTTGTGTTTCGATATAACGACTATCAGCATTTAAAACTTTCGGTATTTTGAATTTCGATGTTTTGGACGTCGGTATTTCAATCATAGGTAAGTATTATGAACTTTCGGGATTATAAATAAATAATAAATAAATAAATAAATAAGTACCCTTTGTAAATTATGCTAAATGCTTACTGTCTGGTGTGTACTGATATTATGTAAAGGGTACCGTTATTTGTGAATTAATTAAGCGTTCAAATGTTATTAAGAGCGTGACTGCTGAGCATGAGGTCCTCGGTTCGATTCCCAGGTCGGGTGTGGTGTTGCCCGGTTGATGGCGATAGGCTCACCCCCTGCTGCATGGAACTTAAACATAATTGGCGAAATCAGACAGAGAGGTGACACCCACCCTCTGTCGTACCCTTTGGAGATACCAGCGTGATGTTTATATCAAACGAAAGTAACAGAATTATGCGTGTATATCATGATACTTTGCATTGCGACATGACATACATATGTCGCATCACATGACTTGGGCCAATCCAATATGTAGGTAAGTCTCGTATTATGAACGACATAGCCAAACGCACTCTTCTTATGTTAATTTCATCTTTCTGCGTCAACTAAGTCTATAGGTTGAGGTTGCTTGTTGGACTGGTCACGGCCACAACCTCCCTAAGTTTAACCAAAGATTCTATTCCTCCAATTTGTATCATTGCACACACTTAACCAACTGTTAGAAATACTTAACTGTCATTATTTTTGGTATTAAAAATCTTTTCTATCAATGCAACGCGCCTGCCTTAGGGGGGTAATTTACGTTTAAATAAAAAGTAAAAAATAAAACATGTGAACCGCTAAAAAAGGAAAAATAAAAACTTTTTTGGAAAAAATAAAAACGACTTCAATAAAACACAAAAATGTGAAAAATAACTTTAGCTTCAGAAGTCGGTTTGAAACCTTTGTTTGATTGATTTAGTTTTTTTTTTGTTACCGACTTCTGAAGCTAAACTGAAGCTAAGAGTTCTCTCTATTTCCCAAGAATCCCATCATCAGATCCTGACTTGATGATCATGGGACCACCTGGGAAGTATACCATTTCAAACAAAAACATAATCCAAATCAGGCCAGCCATCATACATTAAACAAAAAAAGGTTCCGACGATTGAGAACCTCCTCTTTTTTGAAGTCGGTTAAAAAGTTCCATCTTAATGGACAATACTTTCTTACTTCGACTGATTGCTATATATTAGTCAGATTTGAACCTTAAAGGACAACCACAAATGTAACATTTCGAGTATAGTTGGGGTGCATTAAAATAGCCCGACGATACTAAAATGTTCGTCGCGTCGGGCGCACCTTGGGCAGACAGCCTCGGTTCCACCTTGCTGTCTGGCTCAGATACTTTTTCCACGACACGAGTCATGCAGTAGAATTATATAGAACAATAACACTATTCACCTACATTGTTTGCAATGAATAGATCATGAATTCATGATTGTAAAGAAGCTAATGTAGAGTTTCACCTCTAGCAGTATCAATGCCAGCTATAGTTCTGTTGATTTAGGTGTAATAATAAATAATAATAATAATAAAATAAAATTTATTGTGTCAAATAATTGGTTTACAAATTGTTGTGTTCGGAATCTTCTTTTAGACAAATAATGCCTGTAGTAGAAGACTCCGCCCCTCCCTATTTTGTATAGCGTGATAATTAACACAATATTTTTTTAAATGTAAAAATTTAGTTTAGAATACTAAGTCTAGGCTAACAAAAATAAGAAATTAAAAAATTAAAAAAGAGTATACTTAAAGATTGTGAGTGTGCGTGTGTGTGTTTGTGTGAGTGTGTGTGTGTGTGTGTGTGTGTATGAGCGTGTTTGTGAGGTGTAACTATTTGCTCTATGAACAAATTAAGTATTTTTATTTGTGCACTATTGTCCTTCATTCAGCTAATTCAGGACGTCCTACTGGGCCACTTTATGGACTCGAAAAGAAGGACTTCAGTTAAAATCAAATTTCCACCTTACTGAAGATGTTTCAGCCTCTAAGGTGTTTTCATGATTTACTCAGGATAAGAGTTCTGTTTAATGTTTTAAGCAACGTAACATCAATTGTTGCAGTTTAGAATTTTATCAAACTCGGTTAGCTTAGCAGACTCATTTACGTACTTTTCGCTATTACATAGCTTAGGATTTGGCCATCTAACACACTTGGAAAATTCACCCTGTTGTACCAACCTAAATTGAACTAAATACTGTTTTAGGTCAACGGCTTTTTGTGTTTGTGCAGAGTGTGTAGTCAGCTCCACTACATCTTGACACTTAAGTGCCAGACCGTGTGTTCATCATTCGAGACTGTCTGCTCCACAGCTTCATAGCTACCGAGTTAAGGGTGTACTTTTTGGTTATTAGCTTCCATATTCCTTTGAGCTTTCTGCTTAACCATTTCTCGTCAAGCTTCAAAAAAGCCCGATAACAGCTTTATGCAAAAATAGCCTATTGATAAACTACTGCCATAGTACGTCTTTACATAGGCATTAATTACCTGGTTAGTTTATGAAATGGGTAATTGGAGTTCATCTAGAGTACCTACCTAAACGCTCGACATTCAGCTCTCCATTTCGATGTTTAATTAACAGATCCTTTGGCACAGCAATCAATCTCTTGGCGTTAAATTCATATTCCGCCATTAAAAGGCATACCCACGAAAATATTATCCTCCCTCACGCACCTCTCTCTCGTCACTGCCTAAAAGGAAATTCAACATCTTTGACTCTACGCAATATGAAACTCATCAATCTACCTGCAAATAATCAAGTCAACCTTGAACTTATAACGACTCTACCATTTATTAACTCGAGGCTTGATTGTTCACATAATTATCTCCATGTAAAACTAATGATGAATAAGCATGTAAAACTCGATCACCAAACAAAGGTATCGTATAAATCGAAGTTGTCAGTATCTGCGTACCAATGTTACAATACAAATAGAGCAAAACGTTCATAATTCCGGCGGGCCTGACGCGCCGCCAGCCCGCCACGACGCGACGTACCGGAGCTCGTTGTAGGCCGGTTGTGTCTGTGTGACGTGCCGGCGCGCGGCGCGGCTGATACGCGGCCGGTGTCTCACCACGACTACAGCCCGGAGAGGCGAGCTGAGTGCATTACAACATGCAGGAGGGACAGAGGCAGGCAGCCGGGCCCCCACTCTGCCCCGCGTTACCGGCCGCCCGCACGCCAGTTTGCCGTTGAGCGTCTCTAGCGGCGCAGGCATTTCGCAATGAAAACGTCGTGATCGGCGTTGTTCGCGTCGGTTTCACATCTGTGTGCCTTTGTTTAGTGTTCATTGACAGTGCAATTGGTGTTATTACAATAGTGAAGATGTTGTCTGTACGACATGGCGACGCGTAGTTGACATGTCGCTGAGCGCGCCCGTCCAGGCGGTGCGCGGGACTAGGACCAACAGCCTCGACCAACTCGATTTTCAGGAGCGCAGGCAACTGATTGCGAGTTCTTTATCTCTTACTGATTTCTTACATGTCGGGGCAAAGGAGGTGGCAGCAGTCGCCGGTCAGTTCCCCTTCCCTTTTGTCTCTTTACGCCCAGGCACATTCCTAACAATAGCTTTGCGAAATTAAAACTACGTGCATAGCACAGTATTGTACCCTTATTGTAACATACGAGTATATTTTCAACCAAAAATGATCTCTATTTCTATGTCATAATATGTTGTGTTGACAATATGGTTTAGATTTGGTTTACACCTAAAATGTTGCCTCTTATGGAATGTGAAACGCAATTAGTACCCATCTGTATGTAGTCACGGCTGATAAAGTACCAGACCTGTCCTGTCCCATCACTTCCCATGAAGATGATGCACAAACTAGAAGGATGATGGGCATCAACAATCTTATAGTCTTTCTTTCTTTATCGTGTGGTTAGTACCTAACCTGGTGTTGAGAGTTTTTATGCCGCCCCCATGGACCTCTGACTTGGCTCAATTGTAACACATGAATATTGTTCAATATCTAAAAGTATGATCTGTTGATCACCGACTCTACAGTAAGTTTTAGAATATGTCCAAAAGCCATGTGATACCCTGTTAAAACTGTATGATATCCAAGAATTCTGAATAAAACAATAATGTATTTAGCCTTCGAAGTTGACTAGAACCAGGATAAAATGTTATGGCAAGGTGTTTTAACTCTGAACAATGAATGATATTATTATTGGCATCACGCTACTTGCAGGAGTGGTTTGGGTTAGTCACGACAGCCCACAGTGTCTGCCTATTTTTCATTAGCACTTGCGTGTTATTCAATTTACTGGAACAAATTTTAATTAGTATATAATGAAGAAAATATGAAATTTATCTTTACCAACCAAAGGCACAGCTTGGCAAAATTGACCATAAACGTAAAAAAGTTTTTACCTGACTTAATAGTATCCACTGTGTATGTAAGTCCAAAATTATCCAAATTTTTACCAGAGCAATTGACGACAGCAATGCATTGTGGTTGTTTTGGGTTGCTGCATCAGTAATAATGGCGGCGCCTTTTTGTGTTTTTAGCCCAACCTGAAATATATTGCAACTGAATAACAATTTCTCTGATGCAGTTGGTATAGCTTTCGTTATGGCAGCAGGTAATCTCGGGATTAACCTTAACTTTAAACTTAGACAATCATGTCGCAAAGCAAGCTTTAAGGCTAGTCATAAGGTTAAATTGCATTGATCTTATTTGTTGCTAATAAATCAATGTAAGAAAAAGACTTTCTGTTACGATTCAGTTTTAAACTAATTTCTAAAAACGAGGAGTTTTTGTAATAGATTCTTTTCGCACCGATATTTCGACGTTTCTAGTCCGATTTGCGTAGTGCTTTTTTAATAAATTGGCAGAAGAGGCCCGTGAATAGAGGTCCCATTAACAAACTTAATCACAGGATGCTGTCGAATTTGTCCACATCGATGACTTAGTTGTTAATACTAACGGAGTAATGGAACACAAACTTGTAAAGACAATCGATCTTTTTGGCGTAAAGTAGCAAAACGTGGAATAAAAAAGAAAAACAAAAACCCTCAAACCAGCGACGATGACGACTTCAATAAAACCTGAAAGAGACGTCTAAGAATATGATCTAGTAAAACAACTCATGGCTATTGGCTATAATATCCTCATTGAATTAATGCAACGCAAACCGATACAACATTGTTATCAATTTATAATAATGAAAAATAAATTCAATTGTATTAGAAACGTCCCAACACTAGTACACTGGTTCGTAGGTGCCGAATGTGGAATAAAAGTTAAAATAATAAACTATTCCACTAATGGCACCTGCAAAAAATATTGATAGGTGCCGAATGTGGAATACCTCAGGTGCCCTTAAAGCGGGTGCCCAATGTGGCATACGTCGTATTCTGTGGAGTAGTAGACTAGAGACGAATAAACAAGATACGCAATTATTTTACGATTACCGATGACGATTACTATGTGAAAATGCTAATTTATGCCATTTTAAACAACTTGTTTCTTTGTAGACACTTGGTTTTATACTATTCGAACACAAAAGAGGCTCAACTTGATGGGAGACTGTTTTTACTCACGTTTTCTCGTAGCATAAACTACATGGTGCGTCTATTGAAAGTGAAATGCTAACTCATACATTTCTTAGAACCGTATGGAACGTACTGTACTGGTTCGCCTTTACTCATTGCAGTAACGTCACTAATAGCGTTGGTACATTGATTGATTGATCCCACTCAACCTAAGCTAGGTGACAGTGTATTAGTAGAGATACGTATTGTTGGCTCATTGCGCCATCATACATAATGTAGTAGGCAGGATAAAAACATGTTTCCTTTCTTCTTTCCTTGTGCCATGTTATCTATTATTCGTTGCTGGTATAACTTCAGCCATGGCCCAGGTTGAACTGCTTTATTTGATCCACAAAAACAAGTTCAAAAAAAAAAAAACAGTACAGACCATCTAGACTATTCTAGACCAAAAGAAAACTATTAAATGTAGAATTGATCGGTAAGTTCAGAACCTACAGATGAAACTTTATCGAAGTATTAATGTCTCTAACCTATTTCGAAATTGTAATTAAATACACAGAAGTTATTACATAGTTATCCATGTAGGATCAGTAGTTCTTTTATTCCCGTATAGCCTAAAAAATTACTAGCTTCCAAAGCCATGCAGAATGTCAGCCCTTGACCATAGTTGTTAGCAGGTAGACACCCCCGAAATATTCACAATAACCATTTGGGACCCTACTTCGATCATATTTATGTTACCAAGTTTTTTGTGTACTACCTGCTCAGTCACCATTTCCATAAAAGTTTTGTGGTTATTACCGTTAAGTATACGTATATGTAAGCATGTTCACAATACATATGGATATTAGTGATTATCTCTGTTGTATTATTCACAGCTCGATGAGATCACATTGTAGCTCTCACTGTCCATTTGCCAATGTAGGTTTAGTGTTGCCAAACCAAAACTTATTTTTGATGTAAGAATAATTGAATTTAATTGGAGGACACATATTCTTAATGTTACATTGAAGAGGATTAGTGATCTCGTTTGAGAAGAAATAAGATAATATGATATAGGTTAATTTTAAAAGTCATTGGTGTAGATGAAGACATAATCAACTTTTCTAAGTACAATGTAATGACCGTATATTATATAGTACAAATGTTCGATAGTAGCAAGCCTATTTAATAAACATGTTTTTTTTACACACGATTCATTAAAAAAATAACCATTGATTCTGCACACAGCACGTCCTACGTGCCCGCCTGGCCGTGCCCGCTGATTGGCCTGCGCGGCGCTAATTGAAATCAACGTTGACATTCATTAACTGATGAACAAACAGTAGCAATATTTTAAACCCAATAATCAAGAGTCAGGACGTAGTAGCGGGTACTTCATGTTGAATTATTTACATTCCTCAGAGGATATTGTTTTATTTTGTCAGTGACATGTCTAATCAAAAGGTCAGCATATCAGTGCACAGACACTTTCACACATACATTTAGTAACAATACTGCATACTATCATGCAGAAGATGTTTATAGAACAGTGAGTACCTATCGATATGTTCGCCTGCAGTCTACAGGTATTAACTAATGTCCCTTTGTTACCGCAGGTGACACTCGAGAAGCATATTAACTATGGTACCTATTCGTTACGCAAAGCTACTGTTGAATCATTGCAAGACGTATAATTGATTGATGTTTGAACACTCCCTTATTGTTCCTCGACCACGACCATAACTTTAATATAAACTAGTAGTACTTACATACCTAGTCAGTCTGATTTGTATTAACGACACTTGTAAGGGTTTTCATTTGTTGTGTGAAGACATTATGAAATAAATAATTCACAAGGGACCCGACCAACGATTCGCTAATGGTTGTTTACATTACACAGTTGTAATAAGTTTATTTTGGAACATCTTTAAAATTCATAATAATGATGCTTGTTATCAGAGGGCCAAAATGTTAAAGCAGCACTTGTGTAATGTTTTAATTTATAGTGAGAGCTAAATGACAATTAAAGTGGTCCTGTCATGGTCCAGAGAGTGCGCAGAATGCGTTTCTGCTTTTTTATTTGGACAGTTACAGTTATTTTTTCATGTTGTTGTCCCTTCGTAGGTAACAATTGCAAATGGAAAATTATACTACGAGTCGCAATCAAACCTACTTTACGATGGAATTAAACCGTATTTATTTTGCAATCATCTAAATCACTCTTCAAATATCAAACATGTTTTAGTACAGACTTCCGTTTGCACTAGATTGTAACGTACAGCTTGATTGTATGTTTTACGGGCCTCAAACATTAGTAAGGTTTTCATTACCTTTTGCCCAAACGGCTCTATTTTTAACTACACCACATTATAAATAATGAAAACTTTCCTTTTCATCCTTTACTGCCAGTGCTGCCTGTTAACGTTTTAATAAAAGCATTGACTGCGTGATATCCCTATGTATGTGTTAGATTGCTGTTACTGGTAGTCACTATTTCGATATTATGTTCAAAACCTGTCATAGTATCTATAATCTATCTATCATGAATAAAGTCGAGGTCGTAGAAGGTAAGGACCTCAAATCTTGCAACAAGGTGAGAGAAGTGAGGACGCAAGGTGCGTTGGTGGGCTCCGCCAATTGTAGTGGGCGAGTCACTTCGTCACGAACCAGTGACTCATATTCGGCAAATTAAACGATACTCCCATTCAGTCCCATCACACCCATAACCCCTTGCAACTTTTTCGATTGGTCACGTAGGTACTCGTATGTTGTGTCAGTGTTGATGAGATTTCTAAGATACACAGTGGTCTTGCTAATGTTAATTAAGGACAATGTCATATTGCCAATATTTATATTATGGGGGGCGCTAATTACTAAAATCGTTAATCGTGCTGTGATCATGGCGAGCAAACGTTTTGAAAATATTCGTAAATAAATATTGTATAGTTCTCTACAGAAGGATTAATACTTGCTTCAAAACTAATTGGTGAACTGATAAAGGGATAACAATTGTTAGTTTGTTGAAACTGATTCCTTTCTGTAACAACTACTTTGATTCTGAAATTCATACTTGGCATTCTTTATTTGACTGACACCCCATACAAAATTCGAACCCGATCAATAATTATTGAAATTATACTTTTTACATAATTACAATTCACAATGGTCTACCACGCTCTATCACAGCGAAACGCTATATTTTTTACGTGCAACACTTTCAGAGAAAGTGGCATGTGACGAACAGAGAGTGTTTTCCTAAGCGTTTTGCCAATTTTAGCATAGATCGCATAAACGACATTCGAATCAATCTTTAAATAATTTCTTAAATTGGTGTGAAATGTAGTATTATGTGACAAAGTAATAAAATTGATTTTCAAATCAAATTAAATTTTATATTCCATAAAAATATAAAAGTAATAATAATAATAAATAAAATAATATATAAAAATATCTAATCTTGTGCGTGTTCAAAATAAACTCTTCCAGCAACGTTTTGCGCGTTATTTGTAATAACAAAGATGATTCATGTGTGAATTATTCCAATAATGATCTTATCAAAATAAACTATTTCTGTTATGAGTATGTTATATCCATAGGAATTATGATTTTTAAACTGTTATTTTAGTCCTTAAGAATAAATTATTATTCTGCTCCATGAGTTCAACTGGAATTTGAGGTGATTTTAATGAAAACCACTAAATTATTTCAGAACTTGTTAGTGGGTTTAAAAACAATCAAAGATTTACTTTTTATAAATGTACACAAGTATGTGACTTCAAGCTTGATGTTTAAAACTTACATAATTAACACACTTACCTATGTACATAAAATATTGAGTGACAATGCTGTAAAATGCTAAGTACGCAGATAATTTGTTTTCTTTGTAGATAAGGTAATGGCAGCGACGAAAAATGAATCTCTTATCTGGGGCCGAATTCTTAGACAAATATTTTTTGATTGTCTTGTCGAGTCATATTAGCGTCCTTTTTAGATGTTTTTATCTTAAGCATACACGTTTTGTTTGAATATGTACCTATCGAATTATGGAAAAGTCTGAAATCGTGTTGTTTTGCCAGTGAATGAAATGCATAAAATCATCATCATCATTCTCTTCATCTCTTGCCCTTATCTCAATTCATTTGGGGTGGACGCCAGCATGTCTTCTTCTTCCATACTCCTCTATTTTTCGTCATCTCATCAGACACTTCTTTTCTTACCATATCCTTCTTAACACAGTCCATCCATCGTTTCTTTGCTCTTCCTCTACTCATAAAATAATATAAATAAAACGCCATCAGTTCAAAATTCCGTCGTTGCCCTTGTTTAATGTTAATATAATAAATATTGAATATTTCATTCTACTGGATAACACAGTTACATAATGTAAGGTGCATGTTGCTGTCGCATAATATTTTGAAGCCACACAAATGAAAAACGCACTGTAGCGGCTGAAAGAATGCTCAACTTTATATCTTGAACAAATCAACAAAGCACTAGATTTCCTTCTACGTATTTAATTATCTCCTGTTTAAATACAATAAACTTACATATATTTTAAACAATGTTGGCACTGTTGTGTTCTGTATCGTCTTGAATTGGAAGCTGTTAAGTTAGTTTGTATGTGTGGTGTGTGTCTGTCTGTATAGGAACATTACATAAGTACAAAGTTTCGTTTAAATTGTAGCAAGATTATACTTCCCCCATGTGATCATCTTATTCTGTACAAGTTTTTGTACTGTATTTCTTGGAAAATTGAAGTTGAAGATATTTCGAGTCGGCACTACAGACGCCAGCAGCATATCAATGACTTGTTCCTATAGTTTGTTATGCATACCTTGTAGGTCCTGCCTTTCTCGTGATCATCCTATCCTGTTTCTTGATTATTCTCAGATAGAATTAAGCGTATACCCTCAGGAAACTGCCAATACTCCATCGTTAATTATGTATTTGGTCTTCTTCATTGTAACTTTGTAAGTTGTAACATTTATCAAGTACATTTTAATTGATAAATGCAACTGAAATACAATGGTATTAAATGTATAGATTTGTGGTCTTGGCAGGCGACGGGAAAATTTCTCTTTTGTAGGTATACTTAGTTCTCCTTGGTATTGTGTTGTGATAGGCGCGGACAGTTCATAACAATAGACTCTCGACATAATGGGGCCATTGATTGTGTGGATGTATCATGAATGTGTGAGTACTATTTGTACCGATCTTGCTGGTAGGTACCTATTTTGTATTAACGTTGTCTTTCAAAGTATTTTGCTCGTGGGTTTTTGACCTATAAACGAATGTTTTTAACTTTTGACACATAGGTACATCATTTAAGCTGTGCACAATGTGGTGGCCAATACTCGTTGTTTCATTGTATGGAAAGAGACTTGCTCGTCAGTGAGACAATACCAGGCCGATATTGTATTTTGTTATTTACTTGTGCAAAATTGTCAGATTTTTTTAAAACAACACTTACCTTATTCATACGCTTAAAGTTCGGTGACACAACCATTGAAATCATTTATTTTTTACTCACTTCGTGACACTGCCGTCCTTTTTGTGAGACGTCCTTTTGTCCGTGCGGCGAAAATTATACACGAACTCAAATAAGGCTTGAAAGATGAGACAAGACAAGAATAACAGTTTCCAGTTTGATTGACATTTAAAATGTTTTGTTGCAGCAAAGAAACAAAATGGTTCTGCGGTACGCACGAACAGCCTGGGGTCGGGCGCGCGCACGCCTCCGGCTGAGCGAACCAAGTCCAAATTCTCAGCTTTTGGTAGACTATTCAAGCCATGGAAGTGGAAACGGAAAAAGAAATCAGAAAAGTTCGAAGCTGCTTCTAGAAGTGAGTACTTTACTATCTGTTATCTTAACACACGAGGCGATAAACGGTCATCTTGATAACCGGAACCGGACATGATTCACACATGCTGTGGAATCTAAGCAGTTTTTTGTTTTATCGGTAAACACAATAAAATCTCCTTTGCGGTCGTTTATGATGATATCTGAGATAAAATTCGGAATTGAACCTTGAGGCAACATTCATGACATACTTTGGTTTATCAATAATGGTAAGAAACAAGCTATCTACCCATCATTAAAGAAAAATGCCTGGTTTCTGAATGCCTCGTTTGGTTATGCTCATCAGTAAATAACCTTGATCAGTTTTCTGATGGATTAGATGACTGTTAAGGGACATTGACGTGTTGGCAGCAGATGATTTTAATAAAGTCTCAGAAAGTTTATAAACCTTAGTCAATAGACCTAAAGTCGTTTATTACATTTAAAAAAAATATGGTATGTACTTAATTAAGTCTCTTTTGGTTCTGATCTTAATTAGATTAAAGTTCTTAGTTACTAGTCGAGTTCTGTTACTTTATAATAAAGTGTATTATGAAGTGTGTCTTTCTGTTTGCAGCCTTAGAGAGGAAGATATCCGTCCGAGCGAATAGAGATGAGTTGGTGCAGAAAGGTATCCTCTTACCAGATAGCCCGGTCACGCCTGTGCCAGAAGTCGGTGAGTATTCAATTTATAAAACTAGTTTTTGACCACAGTTTCACTCGCATAATCCTCAGAAATAATACCCACACCGCCAGCGTCAAAAACACTGGGCAATAGTAGCTTTATAGATAAGGTTTTAATCGCCTAAACATCAAATCTCAACTTACAAACAGCACTTCATATTGTATCGATTTTAGTCCAGGTTATAGTCTAGCTCTGAGCCTAATTTCATCCAAACAAATTCAGTCAAGAAATTACTACCAAAATCAGTGCAGACATGTACTCAAATAACCTATTTATGTTTTGCTGGGAACACATGTTTTATGAAAAAGGGTTCAAGTGCTGAAATAGTATTTCTACTTGCAAGTACTGAAAATAGTTCGCACATGTTTAGAAGATAAAAATAAATACTATGTTTATCAATATATTGCGTCCGGTTGATGGCAATAGGCTCGCCCCCTATGACACATCAACATCTGCCTAGCCTTTTCCCAACTATGTTAGGGTCAGCTTCTAGTTTAACCGGATGCAGCTGAATACCAGTATTTTACGTGGAGCGACTGCCTATATGACCTCCACAACCCAGATACATGGAAGTAAAACATAACTGACGATATATTATGTGGGCGTACGATTAGGCGACTTCTGCCGAATCATTCGAGGATTACAGGCGTGATGTTATGTTTTATATTATTTATCAATACAGTATTATTAGTAGATACGAGTACCAGCGATGTTTATCAAAGTCAATATAAAATACTTTTCACACCACCTGCTCGACAATGTCAAATTATATGTCATGAAAACCTAACCTAATAGTAGATAATGCACCAAGGGGATAAAGTAGTGTCTTATGTAGCGGACGCGGTATTGAATCCCGAGCAAACGAGGGATTTATTTTAATAAATACTTTGATTCTAGTACTATTGCTTTTATTGTCTCGTAGGTGGTGTGAAAAGTAGAGTATTCACCTCAGGGATAAAGGTGCCTTCGTCTTGGGCGACGAAGGCACCTAGCGAAGGAATCAATCCCACGCTGCACTCAGGATTCGTGCTCGTCGTTCGTGTGCTTGGGGCTTCGTTTTGCTCGGGATTCAATACGGCGCCCGCTACATAAGACACTACTTTATCCCCTTGGTGCATAATCTACTATTAATGGCATAACCACAGCATTTTGTTAGTCTCACAAATTCCTACAAGTCGGTTTTCCTTAATGTAATTATTTGTTCTTAGAAATCCCATCGGCTTACGGAAAACAAAAGATTTATTTATAATGATAAATAAGTTATGATGAGTCATAGACGTCTGATAATCGAAGAACAGCTGATACTAAAATGATTATCAAATATTATGTAAGTTTTAAGTACATAGCAAAAAAAGTTATAATCTGCCCGAATTTGTTATTACGTTTCTTGTTTACGACCCTTCTTCTACCACTACTTACGAGCTTCAATCAAAATGAATACAGAACTTAAACATGAACGGGAGAAAGGCATATCATAGGATACTTTATAAGCGGGTACGTGAAGTCCTAAGATAAGAATTGAAACCACGGGCAACATCTACCTAATTATTAATAATGTTATGATTATAAAAAGTCATCGGATGCCTGTTATTAATAACAATTATTTAACGCAGCTGTTGCATAAAGTAACAGTAGTTAATCATTATTATGTTTAATTAGTGTAACACCTCAAGCAAGTACCGTTTAAACAACAACAAAAAACGGAGTTCTCAAAATATGCACTTCTATTATTATTTGAGATACGAGATACCTAATTATTACCTCGTAATTAATTTAAATGCACATCAGCACGTCTCCTTTCCGAAGAATATAAATACAGGGTGACTGGCTCTGGACCCGCCATAGCAAATTCGCATAAGGAGGAGGTCATTTTTTAATTACTGAACCTTACTTTCCCAAACCAAAGTTTTATAGTTTTGGAGATATGTCAATTTTTATACTTTACTGAAATTTTTCAAAAATTTGACCTTCAAGCATTCATAACTTTGTTTTTGCTTGATTTTTGTACTTGGGTTTTTTTTTACTATTTGTTGGTAGTCATAAACATTAGTGATTAAAATACCTCAGAACTTCCATCAAACTAGGGTAAAAAAAATAAGATAGTACGCTTTTTAAAGAAAATAATGAGAAATCAAAATCATTACGATCAAATTCAACCTCAAATAAAAAAAAAGCTACGGTGTTTCAATAATTATTTTTAATCAAAATCTGTTCTCTAAGTTTATAACGTTTCCAACGATATCTTTGTATTTAAAAAAATGCTAGTTTAAAAAAAAACAATTCAGTATAGGTTTGTTGAAGCTAACTGTACAAAGAATTTTTGCAAATTTATGTATTTATATACTAGGTAGGTAGAAATTCTTAGTGGATTTACATTTTTCTTATTCAAAATAATGCTTTTACAATGTAAATCAGAAAAGCACAGGAAAAGATACCAGGAATTTAAAATCCTTTGTCCTTATTTTTTCATTGCAGTCCAACTCATTGGCCGGGCCCCAGACGTAGAAGAATCAAGTGCAATGAAGAAAATTAAATAAGGATAAAAGAAGTTTATTGAAAAACAAAACAATAATTCTTGTTCAGTTATTTATTGAGATATTAAGCTTGTCTTACCATCACGGAAATGAGGAAAAGATATCGGGCATGTTTCAGAAATCGCGGGCAGCAATTCGAGCAAAATCTTTAATTTTTGCTTTTGCTTCCCGATATCTTTCCTATATTTTTTCTGTTTAACATTGTAAAAGTATTTTTTTGAATAGTAAAAAGTGTAAATCCACTAAGAATTTCTACCTTCCTAGTCATACATTTGCAAAAAATACTTTGCACAATTAGCTTCAACAAACCTGTGCCGAATTATTATTTTAAAAACCAGCAACTTTTTAAATACAAATTTGGTACCTACCGTTAGAAAGGTCATAAACTAGAGAACATAGAACATAGATAAAAATAATTATTGAACAGCGTAGTTTTTTTAAAATTGAGGTTGAATTTAATCGTAATGATTGAATCGTGATGATGAAAAATTGACCTATCTCCTAAACTATAAAACTTTGGTTACGGAAAGTAAGGTTCAGTAATTAGAAAATGACCTCTTCTATATGCGAGTTTGCTATGGCGGCTCCAGAGCCAGTCACCCTGTATAATATTTGTTGTACTTAACTTCCGTACCGATTTAAAAGATAACGATATTAAATTACTATGCGCTTATCGTTATCGCTTGTCGATCGATTTCCTATGTTGGAAATGTCGTACTGTATCACGAAATTCTGTTGAACATCAGACCCGTACCCCTATACTGGATTCAGGGTTGTAAGCAAGCATCCAATTTAACGTATTACCGGTTCGTTGATATCCAAATCTGAGCGAGCCCAATCTTGGTATCGTTGACACTCACAAGTAGACAACAATACCAATCCAATTACTACCAATACGGTTCATTGGGCCACACTGTATACCTAAAGTAAAGCGTTTTGGATTTTTCAAAAATTATGTGTTCTGATTTAGGGATGAGAATGATTCCCACACGCGTTTACTGCATCTCACTATTTTCGTTAACAAGTATTATGAAATTCTCATCTTGGGTCTCTGAGTGAAGCAATCCTATTATGTATTGGTATGTGCAAAAACTTCAGTCAACAAACAGCATGGAATTCAAGAAGCTTTGTTAAGACACACCTCTGCCTAACATTTGATACATGATTATCGATACTAACAACATCTTTTGTTCTAGATGAGCCAGTGTCTCCCCCGAGCGGCGAGGAGGCGCGGAGCGAAGTGAGCGCGGCGCAAGCGGCTCAAGACCGGCTCGTGGGCATGCACGCGGCGCTTCAGGCGCAGCTCGCGACGCAGCTGCAGCATCAGCACCAACACCAGCAGGCAGCCATGGCAGCCGCCGTCGCAGCCGCCGCCGCCGCGCAACACCACCATCAGAACAATAATGTCATAGGTCAGTGCTTGCTTCTTTCGAATGTTAAGCCAACTTTTTCCTGTTTGTGGAGAGTAGCGTGTCGTATGTCGCAAAGTGGAACCGGCCCTTTTTTTTTTTTAGGATGGGAAATCATCAAATGACTTCTCCCACTCTGGGTGGCGCGGGAGGGAGTGTCAGACTTTTACTGACTAAAACCCATCCATGTTCCTTCCTCGCCCTTTATGTTCTGGGGCCGGGGTATCTCTTTCGAATAGGCCGCAACCCGGGCAGGCTTCGGCCCTTGCGGGCCCCTCCCCTTATGCTGACATCTCTTTGAGGCGCGCGTGGAACACGAACGCGCCGTCGACACGGCTTGTCGTCATTAGATGGACGGACGGCTAGCTAGCCCATAGCTAACCGTCCACAGGCCCACATCTACGGTGGCCGGTAGCCACCACGTGGCCCCAAACGCCCGGTGCGTCTCCCGCGGCGGCTGGGAAGAGAGGCTCTCTCCCTCTCGCGTTCCGCCACCTCCTTCGCTAGCATGACTGCTTCGCAGAAGGAGGTCTGTCCGCTGAGCGGCGATTTGCCGCGGCAGCGGAGTTTCCCCTCGCGGCGGTAGCGTAGTGCCTCCGCGCGCCATTCGTGCAGGCGCGCGAGGACTATCGCCTCCAGATCCCATGGCGGCAATCCGGCAAGCAGGCCCGCCGCCTCGCGGGAGATCGTGCGGTACCCACGGACCATTTTTACGGCCACCACTTTCTGGGGCGCGTTCAGGTAGTGGGCGGCTCACCGCCTCAAGGAACGCGCCCACACTGGGGCCCCGTAAAGGGCCATGGACCGCACGACCCCCGCGTAGAGCCTGCGGAAGGAAGCGTTTGGCCCCCCAAGGTTGGGCAGGAGCTGCCTGAAGGCAGCCCCGGTCTGTTCCAGCCTGGGGGCCAAACGTCGGAAATGTTCCACGAAGTTCCATCGGCTGTCGAGTACGAGTCCTAGGTACTTCAACGTCGCCTCGACGCAGATGGATACCCCTCCCACCGTCAGTGTGGATCCCCACGGTAGCGCATTCCGAGGCCCATTAAAGCACATGGCCTCGGACTTGTTCAATGCCACCTCGAGACCCAGTTGCCGGATCCTCTCAACGACTATCGCAACCCCGCGTGTCATATTTTCGGCCGCCGCCTCGTGCGACCTCCCCTGTGCCAGCACCAGGGTGTCGTCTGCGTAGCAAACGACGCTGACACCACTAGCGAGGTCCGCGCGCAGCACCCAGTCGTAACCGATGTTCTACAGGGGCGGTCCCAGAACCGATCCCTGTGGGACACCGCACGACATCTCTCGCGCGCCATCCTCCACAGCGACTGGGGTAGATGACGGCCCTGTCCGTCAGGTAGTCCCCGACCACACGACGGAGGTAGGTCGGCACCCGGTGATACCGGAGTGCCTCCCTGATGCAGCTCCAGGCCAGGGAGTTAAAGGCGTTGCCGATGTCGAGAGACACCGCCAAGACAACCCATCCCATTGCATCCCCCGTCGTGAGGGCTCTCAGGCGCATGAACTGGTTCTCCGCAAGATTCGGCCGTGGCACCGGCCCTGACTTACGAGTTGAAGCCGTGGGTTGTAACCCCGGCAGGCTCTTTACTTTGCGTAATTTATTTCATCACCAAAGGTCTCAAAACGGTAAAGGAAAACGTGAGGAAACTGCCATGTCTTAGAACTAAAACTTATACCAACCCGCACTGGGCCCACGTACGGGCCACTTTCTCTTACAGAGGGGGGCCTTTTTTTTGTATAGGTAGATAATTGGCTCCGGAAACACAGAAATAGATTACAAGCCTTTGTAGTGCCAACAATATCAAAACTGACTTCGTCAAACTATTTGCGAATCCAGACATATTCAAAATTAAAACGTAATGGAACAATTTCTCAGAAAGAAAGCACAATAACGTGAAAATCTGTAGACGGGCGCAAGAAAGTACACTTCAGTGTCGTCTTGCAATACCAATAAGCTTCGACAATAGTGGTGAACGGGTTAATGGTCCTTCTAGTCTCGTAGCGTCGTTCCATGTGGGTTTTATGAATGTGAGAAGTATTTGAATTTGTAGAGCAATTGGAAACAGACATTGACTGTCTGACCTTACCTTGATGTTTAGTGCACAAATAGATGCGTGAACAGGAACCACGCAGAATCTCCTCAAACGAAAAAGGTCTTAACTGTCATTATACGGGTACTTAAGGTGAAAGCGTCAGGGTGGCCCGCGAAATTTCCTTACGTTTTTTTCAATTTGCAGGGTAAAACCGTTCTTCGACTTTGACCGTGAAAAATTTGTTCCTCGACTCTTGTGAATTTGGAGGGTTGTATTGATAAATAAATAAATAAATAAATATCGCTGGACATTAACACACAGCGCCATCTAATGCCACACTAAGCAAGGCTTGTGTCGTGGACACCAGATAGTTGATATACTACATATATACTTTTTTGTTTGTAAATACATACTTATTATACTTAAAAACATCCATGACTCGGAAACAAATGTGTCCATATGCTCATCACACAAACAATTGCCCCTACCGAGATTCGAACCCAGGACCCTAAGAACGTAAGGCAGCCTCACTACCACTACGCCATTCGGGTCATTTTGATGATAATAATTCTGTAACTACATACGTCTTACAGTCGCGACCGATATGTTTATCAACATACATCCTAGCACTGCCCTGCAAAATGCAAAAAACGTAAGAAAATTTGAACTTCGCGGGCTACCTTGGTGCATCAGCCTTAAAGGGCGCATTTCTTAGTTTCTAGTTTTTCTAGTTTTTATGCTAGTTAAAGTCAGAGTCATCAAAAGAAATCCCCTTTCTAAACGCCCATTCTTCAAGGGTTCCGCAATACATTGGAAAGGGGTTAATTATTTTTCAATTACGTAAGCATGTTGTCGTGTTCATGAGTAATGGGCTTTTCCCAAAAACACTCTTTGGGGTTGACACGCGTTTCCTGAATGGGGTCGGAGGGCTTGTAAACTGAATACATGTTTATTTATTTGTCTTGCTTATCAATATAAGCACGATACAACTTGGTGTCAGTTAAACACTTGGTTTATTTTAACAGTACATTCGTTATCCCTAATCATATAATTATACTTAATAGTTTTTAAATACGTTTCCACAACCTTATCTTAATAAATATTTACAATGGCAAAACAATATATCAACGCGACGGAAATACCTGATATGTAATATTTTATTTGCATATTCAGATGACAAATAAATTAGCATTCGCCGTCTATTTGTTAGTTACACCTGCGTAAAACTGATTATACACGTACAGGGCTATGCAAAGCTTATTCAATATTATGCTACTTGTGATATCAGACAAGATAAGTATACACAAACATATGCGAGGGCGCCTCATTGAAAAAGAGATCTGACGAGCAGAAAAGCGCTCTATAAATGTGGATTTTGACCTTTGTTAATAATTTGTAAATTTTCCTCATTCAATCACGAAATTGTAGTTCAGTATACTTAAAAATCTTGTCTTGCCTATGCAATTCATACTTTTAAGTAATCTATTAACTTCTGGTGATCTGTACCACAGGACCTTTCTACATCAGACACCTTTCTCTATCTAATATTGTGCATAATGTTAACCAGCGCCTGTAATTCCTGATGTCGAGAAAAATAAAAGATTGTATGATTATTACTTTTCAACCTAGCCAATTGATTCGTAGTAAACTCCAGTAGCGAAGGATAAATTTTTGTAACAGGTAAGCCGGTCCGATGCATATTTTTAATAACGTTTGAAAAAAACCATACATTGAACCATTTGTAGCTTTAATCATGTTTGGGCAATCCCGTCCTAACTGAATTATCTACATTGTTTTACTTTTGGCAATAGTAGACTCCAGTACAGTGGTTGTTCCGAAGGGAAGCCGGTAGGTTTCGAGTTGTATGAACCCCTCGCCAACTCAGTTTTAAAGAGCCTAATTTCACGCGCTTTTAAAATACAATTGAGCGAGATTGTACAGCAGATCCATTATTATCTCTTGCTCTCTGGTCAGTATTTATCCGTACAACATTGTCTGTATTTTCGTCTATTACACATCTGGCTAATTCGTGACTGTTGTGAGTATTATTAGCTGCTCCAGATTTTATATCAATCAAATTATATTTTCGTACACGAACTTTTACAAAAACTTGCTCCATGCATTTCGTACTCGACGGAATAGCGTGTAGAAATTGGTCATAGATTTCTTTTTGTTTTGACATTTAGATTAGTTTGTGAGTCACAAGCACTTGCAAGTAATAAATATCGTTTACTGACTAAGTTACAAGATATACCACATGAAGTACTTTATACGAGGAATAATAATGATTTAGAAGTAGTCGTTCTTAAGTAGCGGTGTAACTACTTAGCAGTCGACAAGCACCAGTTTCTGATTGAATGTAATTGGAAACCAATTGAACAAATATCGATGGACAGTACTAGACCATTGAATGTTTTTCAATGGGCTTATAATTTAGTTAAATAATTTAAACAGTTTCTTTTCATTAAAGCTGGCCTCAAAACGAATCTAATATTTCATATTTAATAATTGTACTTGAAATTATTGAATCCGATTAAATGTAATTGGAGAATAGGTAGTGACGCGTGGCGGGAATTAACGACATCCTGACAGGACGGGCGTCGAACGTTGACCCACCGCAAGCTGTCTAGTTGTCACAGAGCCACCGCAATAACGTGACGTCATTGTACATGACATTATAATAAGCAGTATTAGTATGAAATATTAGATTTAGAACCCCTAATAGATGGCAAAAACTAACTACTAAAAGTATAATGTAAATTATGCTTAATAATAATTTACACGTATGCTTTTAGTATATGCTATTAATTGGAACTTCGGTTAATTCATTACCTATCTGTTGCCGTTATGCTAACCCAATTTCACATACGCGAGAAAAGTATTTTCAGCACTTTTATTGAACCGAATTTAATTCAGTTGGCAAAAATTCGCACTAGTTTTTTTTCTATCTCACTCAGTATAACAATTTACTTCGTCTAAAGAATTTTCAGTTTATTCTGGTCTGGTGTCTTATTCACACAAGTCATTGGTACAGTATCTAAGTCAACAAGACATTGAGATTTCAAAACTAGACAAATGGGTGCTCTACTTTACAGATGGAGAGTTACATAACTCATTATTATTTATTTATGAGATCTTCTGCTGTTCTGTCAGCGCTAAATGGGTCGGTTGGGCTAAAATTGAAATACGCATGTTCGGCATGTTGCGAGCACGTCTAGATGGGATCGTGTAGCGGCGATTCTGTGAGGTAGTCGTCGAAGTCTAGATTGAGGTGCCGGCGATGGGGGGTTGGGTTGTTGGGTGAGTTGTGGGTCCCGGCTGTAGGGCACGTGCGCGGGGTGCGGTGCGGCTGAGCGGCGCGCGCCTCAGTGTCGGTCCACCCGCGCCCGCGCCCGCCCGCGCCGCCGGCCCGCGACCTGCCGCAAACCGACCCTCGCGTCTGCCTGCCATAACCTCACTCGATTACCTGCTCACATAGATATTACACCTGTCAAATCACACGGTGAAACGCAGCATTCTATGTTTTTGCTGTCATCTACCCTTCGTTGAGATCATTGCAACAAGCGGATGACTGTATCACTTGAACCGAACTGACTTGAAAGCTTTTGGAGGTGCAGTGTACCGTTTGTTTTTAATTGATGAATCTGATACACTGAAGAAGCGCTTTTAGTTGAAGATCGACGCGAAAATATCCAATTCAAGACAAAGCAATTTGTAACCGAATGTAGAGATAGACGGCGCGAAATGACGATTAAACTAACTAGTCCTGATCGCAACTTTTACTGAAATAACAGTTGTGTTTGATGTGTCATGTATGTTAATTCTGCTTATAGTACATAAATTATAAAGAAAACTATAGCTACATAGTTGATATTGCTCAAATAGCAATAGTTTGCCTCAACGTAGCATAAGTTATTCCTTATCTTTTATTTATAACGTAACGAATGATATGATCTCACATTGAGCTTATTTCATAAATAGTTTAAAAGATAACATTTATTAGTTATATCGCTCTGCTGCTATATAGATATCATTGTTGGGACAAACATGTAAAGCGTTTATCACTGCGGGACTTATACGTAAATAAACCATGGACTACTCAGGTTTACGAAATAAACTGTTTTGATGTAGAACTACGTTAGATTTGTCGTAGCTACTTCGTTATCGTTGGTGCAATTGTATCGATTGCATTTTTTTCTGTGAAGCTAGACATATGTTTTAGTTCTGGTCGGTGGTTAGGTCTGAGGCGAACTTTGCGTGCGGTATCGATCGGGTCGGCGCCAGCACGCGATGGTAACCGCTGCACCGGCGTCGGTGCCTCGTTGCCCCGCGACGCTTGCACGACATGTTCCACTAAACACTAGCAATATCAAATATTCATTTCAATTATTTCAAATTGCTATTGAGTCATAAAGTATCATGATGGACTCGATACCATTTTATGTCTTTTACCTTTCCGCATTGCGCACACTTTCTTTCCCTACATCCAAAGCATTTACAGTGATGCAGTTGTACAGACAGAAAGTGCATGATGGTAGATTGTTATTTCAGGCATGTTAAATAACATTTCGGCCATTGGCAGTGTAAGCTGAACGTTAGATTGTAATAAATTAAATGTCAAAAATCCTTGTGATCAAAACAATGCTCAAGAATTTCGGAAGTATACTTTGCTCACATTTCTTGGTGTATCGTTGAAATGCCTTGATGTGCTATGAAGTACCTAGTGAGAATGTGCGGGCCGGGGAGGGTTAAGAGCGGTGGGTAATAGCTGGCGCGGTGTCGCGAGTGCCTCAGCGCGGCAGGCGCGTGCCGCCGCCTCCGCCGCCGCCGCCACCGCCACCGCCGCCGCCTGCGCAGCGCCTCTCCATGATGGGCTTCATCATGGGATGTGCTTGTCTAAGAGGTTCGTACACTTCAATTTCGAGCAGTGTGCAGTTGTAGGTTGCTGAAGGTGGTCCACTCGATGCTTCATTTTCAGTTTTTTTTTTGGAATGCATTTTCTCTTTATCAAAAACTTTGCAACTAGTAGTTTTCTGTCAAAATTAATCGGAGTTCCTTTTCACGCGTTTCGGCTGCCAGCGAACCGGCGATAGGAACTGCATTCCGGTAGCATGCTCAGCATACGCACCCAGTCTACAATCAGTACATAGGCACTTCCTGACAATCTACACTAATATTATAAAGAGGAAAACTTTGTTTGTTTGGTTGTAATGAATAGGCTTAAAAACTACTGGACCGTTTTTAAAATTCTTTCACCATTCGAAAGCTACATTATCCACGAGTAACATAGGATATATTTTATCCCCGTACTCCCACGGGAACGGGAACTATGCGGGTGAAACCGCGGGACGTCCGCTAGTTTATTATAAACCGAGACGTGGCCGGGACGACTGACGTTCCCGCTGGTCTACAAGTTGCTTAGTGTAGTATTGGTAAGTTTAATGCTATTTCTTACTATATATTGAGTTAAATCCAGACACAGTTGGTTTCTCAGAAAACTGCCCGAATAGTTGCTTGGCAATGAATTATTAGAACTCTAGTTAACTGACGTCTGTTGGCAAAGACGTGTCTTCGGATGGTAAATGGGCACAGGCTGAACGAAGCGATGATATTCGCACTTAGTGATAGAAAGCCGATGGATGAAAGTAGCAGAGGAACCAGTTCATTAGCATGAGATTAGAGAAATAGTAGTAATAATAGCAGCAATGAACACACATTCTATTAGTAGAGTATTCGCTCATGGGCGTTTGTCAAGGTAGGCGTTGACACAGCGTAGGTGTCGTGAAAGCCCTTACATACTCACGAGCAACTAAATCGACTCAATCTATTAGCGCACATTCATATGTTTATTGAAGAACAAATACATAACATAACATAACATTAAGCCCGTATTGATTCTAAAGGGTTAGGCAGAGGTATATCTAATAGTACCTACACCCATAGTTCGCCAGTTATGTTTAAGTACCATTTAATAGATGTCGAGCCTTTTGCCACCGCCCACAAATCCAAACTCCGTAGCTGCTACTGGGGAATTCCTTCCTGAGTGAAAAACCTAATAATGACACTTGGGTCAACCCGGGAATCACACCCAGGACCTCCACTCAGCAGTCGCGCTCTTGTGACCAAAAGACCACCGAGGCAGAAAAAAAATCATTCTTAATCATCTGCCTAGCCTTTTCCCAACTATGTTGCATGCAGGATGCAGCTGAATACCAGTAACTTACTTATCTTACATGGAGCAGCTTCCTATCCGACCTCCACACCCAAGTTAGCACTGGGTAATACGATACCCCTTGGTAAGACTGGTTGTCAGACTTTTCGAGCCAATCACTAGGTAGATCTTTGACAGTCGTTACAGGTACGACTGTCAAAGATCTACAAATGACAGCCGGGACACGGAGTAAACTCGGTACGTAATGCCATGGGCGGTCACCCATCCAGAGACCACCTTGGCAAGCACGGCTTAACCTAAAGTTCGACCTGAGCTGCTATTATTATTTTACCTCGAGAATAAAAATACCTGGTATTAATTTATAATTATCATTTGCTGCACACCTAGATCTAATCTCGGTTTACCTAATTAATGTTTTAATGGTTTTTTGAAGAATACCATTCCAACACTGTTTGAGGCTTTCACGGTTTAAAACTAAACTTATATAGTCAACCCGCGATCATGGCGCTTGCAACAGCGTCGTAATATCGGGAGCTCAAAACAATAAATAAACACGGAAGATATCCCGTAAGTGACAATATAAGTTTTATACCATTCCATTCCTCTAAGCCAGCCTGTATGGTCGAAGGGACTTGATTTCTGATTCGAACCCTTCTTTTTAGCTCGCCCTATACGGATTCATGTCTAAACTTAGTGCAGGCCACCCCGTCGTCATATACATGAACTACGTATTTCTTGTTGGCCGGTAAGGCGAGTATAATTTTCGATACAATCCGTTACAAAATAGATTTCCCCAAAGGCGCACAACTTTTTCTTAAAAAGAAAACTACTGCGAACACGAAAGTCAATAAAAAAAAATAATTACAATCTATGGAAGGAACAAAAAGAAGCTTTCGGTCAACGGACTGAAACGACTAGCCAGTTTCAACGTGTACGGTAACCCAAAACTAAACCAATTAATATATTTCTTCATGTTTTAAAAACACTCAATTTTCAATCAAAATTTTTGATCGTTTGGTTTTTAAACTCAATATGAGTGCTAAAATATAATGCTGGTCACCCGAATGGTTGTCCGTTACCACACCGAGAAAGAGTCGTTTATTTGTTGTTTATTTTTTTTTTAACTTTCATGTCATTCCGGCTGATTCTGGTTATCAGTACAAGAATAAAACAACGTTTAAATTCAGAACGGTAGTGGTGAAAGAAATAAATGTTTTTTTTTCCTTGAGGTGCGTTCAAACCGACCGAGCTAGACTCCGGACTGAACTCTGGACCGACTTTGACAAATAACATACTGAAATATCTGTCATAGTCCGGTGTGCACAGTCAGTCTGAAGTCCAGTTTGGTCGGTTTGATCACACCCTTAACTAGGTTCTGGACCTCTGGGACAGAAGACATAAACGCGTAAGACGGGGGTGTGAAACTTCCATACATTGGTTTCAAACCAAATTTTCATAGATAGTGCTGCCATATATGTGTTTAAGGACACCAACTTTTCAACTGTTTAACAGCTTGCAATTGTCATAACGAGAACAGCTATTTTAGACTACTTGTCAGTGAAGTAGATAGCCTAGCGGTGACAAGCAGTTGCCTTGTGAATCATAGTTCACAAGTTCAAATCCTCAGTCAAGAATTACTTTTTGTACACAGTTTTAAAAACGAAAACCATGAGTTGCGCATCTATCTTGTATTATATAGTGTATTATCTATGGCGTAAGACAAAAGATCTGGTTTGTATTCTCGTGTCATTGCTTTGCGAGAAAAAGTTCACTTTAAGCTCTACCATTACTTGCTTTAAAGTAGACCTTCGTTTTATGAGAAGAATCTCTTGAAGGATTGAATTTCTCGAAGGGTTGCCATCAACTTTTTCGAGTTGATGGCAACCCTACTATCAATTTGAAGTGTAAGATTTCTTTAAGGCAGACGAAAGGTTCGACTCTTCAATAGTCTTTTAAAGCTCTTTTGCTTAGCATATAATTACTATCCTACATAAATCTACACCACGTATTTCAGTCGCTACTCTCTTGAATATTTCATGCAACACTAAACTATAAACTAACTTGCACTTTAATTCAGAACCTGTGTTATCTCTTCGGACCAACTACTAACTACACAGTTAATAATTTACGAGGTGTTTAACCGTTCACGATGCGCTTTTAGTTGTTACCAACACTCTGACGTCACGCCATGCGGTCGCAGATAACATATGACTGATGAGGTAAACAGAATGCTCCTTCTTGCTTGACATGACGTTTGTTTTAGGATATGACGCGATTGCCGCGTATAACGGACACACTTTATCGACATTATAAATAGAAATAGAACTGATATTTTCTTGATTGTTTTGCTTGTATTTCTGTAGCAGTTAAATGTTTTTAAGTTATCCGAGGATTCTTTGATTCGTCACGTCACACTTACAGGTTTTCAAAGTTTTGTTTTTCGATTAGATATTCGTAATTGTCTTTTGACTTGTCAATGTTTTGAAGTGAAAACTTCTGTGGGTCAGTCAGGTGTTCATACTGGACGCGCTATCCAACTACTCGCCCCGCGACGCGCGGGAGGCGCACTTATACTGCGACGTCTCTCTGCCGAGGCCTCGACCTTTTGCTACAAAGGAGCTGCGTCGGCAGATTTTCAAGGCGCACTGAGCACTTTTTGAACAAAAATCATGGAACTCGCGTGACCATCACGTACCCTTTTCGTAGCACTCGTGATCGTGCTACGGCGTAGCCGTAGCGGATCGGCTATTAGTTTTTACTTCTTTCGTCCCAGTCCCCAAAGACTGCTCCGCATGTCTATTGTATACTTAAAAAACTGTTTCTTAAGGTGAAAGCATCAGTTTTTCTTAGGTTTTTTGCAATTTGCGGGCCAGTGCTAGGTTGTAAGTATGTTGATTAAAATATTGTTCAATCATCAATACAATAAAACCCTCCAAGTTCATAAAGGTCGAGGAACTGCTTTTTCAAGGTCAAAATAGTTTGTATTGATGATTTTGATAATTATAATTTTGGAACTACGTCTTTCAGACGCGAACTATATTTTCAGTTACTTAAAACTTAGCACTGGCCTGCAAATTTCAAAAAACTTAAGAGTTTTTGAATTTCGCGGGCTACCCCGGATCATCAGCCTTAACAGATCTAAGTGTTCTTCATACATATTACAATTTAATGCACAGTTTATCTCATTTGTTTCAGCGTTGTTTATTCGTTCCATGCCATACCAACGAAAGTTCTATCATACGAGTACCTTTACCCGCGAGTGTATGTGATGCGCAGCTCGAGTGCAGACAATTTTCACTGTGAAATGAGAGTCTGCCTGCATCAATGAACAATGCTTTTCAACTGCAAAACTCTTGTTGCTGTTTTTTCTCTTCTCGCCGTGTAAACAACTGTTGTAATACTTTTCTCTTAGGCGTAGGATCGGGGTCTTTCTACGTTTTAAAATTTGGTCTATGTCTATTTGCTCAAGAGTCAAGACTCAAGCATTACTTTAAACTAGATTTTAAACCATTTGATTGGTTGAAACTATTAGGTAGATTTCCATTGTTTGAAAAAAAAAAAATCTACCTATTGGTCTCTCACCTACGGAGATATTTAAGAATACGTATGTATATGGGTGACAAGCAAAATTTAGCCACACTCTACAGGTCGCAATTATGAACCGATTGCTTTCAAACTTGGCCAAAAAATCCAAACGGTCAAAACTTAGGCTATTAAGTTCGTGAATGGGCGGAATTCGTCCATGGGGGGCGGCGGGGGGGCGGTTTTTCTAAAATCAGTTTTTTGGCCATAACTTTTTTCCTATGGAAAATTTTTGAACCGTTTCTCATTTTTCTCATTCTGAGTACAAATACGGACATCTTTAAATTAAAACTTTTTTGATGCAACCCCTAAATTGGGGAGGGGGTTGAAAATTCCAAATTTTTTGCGAAAAAAAATCATATCTCCGAAACAGTAAACATTTTGAGCGTCGCAAATATTTTTTTTTGAAAGCAAATTGTTTACTTTACAATTGTTACCTTCAAAGTTTAGCGATAAAACTTATAGTTTTCGAAATAAAAAATTATAACTAAACATTTGAGGGCGTTTCCATGCTAAACTCTTATGAGAGAATTTAAAAAGGGTAAACTTTCCATTACAGGACAACGATTTTGAAATCATATTTTTTTTTGTAGATTGTACACATAAGTGCAACTCTTTATACAAATTGTCAATAGTCGGACGCTCCAGCACCTTCTTCGAAATCTACCTCCTCCTGCGGCTGGCCGGAGGGATTTTTTTAAGTAGGTAACACTTGAGTCTTTCTTGAGTGACGTTACGCCTTAGCCCTAGCTCCTTCTTGCTTCGATAGGTCAGAAGAACTATAATTAAATTCCGAGTTTCATGTCGCACCAACAGCATAATAATTTTCATAAAAGGTAAACTGAACATATTAATTTACCCAGCTCGGGAATTTATGCCGAGATTAAGGGGTGTTAGTAGTTTGAAACCATGCCAGTAACCATTAAATCAATGACAGTAATACATGAGAAAATATACACCGCATATTTACCAAACCGAACGGTTAATCCATCACCCTAACGAACTTGCTCGCCAACTTACCATGGACCAGTATGTGAGACGACTAAAACGTCACCATATCTTAGAGCTAGAGGACCGGCAGTAGCTCTGGGCAGCAGATGAGTAGATGCTTCCAATGGGAAGCCACTCCGCACGACAACATCACAGAACACACTTGCTCATAGCCATGATGATTGCAAATGCATGAAGAGAAAAATATATATAATATATATATTTTTCTCTTATATATATATTATATATATTTACCAAGCCATCATGCTCTTATCGAAAGGTTAAGTGTTTATGAGTCAAAAACGTATGTATGTATGGCTGCCATCATCGTAAAGATAGCGAAACGTAAATAAAAGGTAACACGGGTTAAATGGATCATAAACCTAGAAATAAATCTCCCAATAACAAAATTCATGAATGAGAGCAAACACCTGTGTAGTTCTAGGTTTGTTTGTGTTGATAGGCAAGCTCACGATAACGTATGCATAAATACATAGTAATGTGGTGGTGTTTGCAGTTTGCTGTCATTCAGGTAAACTCGGATACCTACCTGAGTTACGAAAACTTATGAATATGAATAAATCATCGTAGCCTTGTGTACTTTTAGTAACTGTTATTTGTAGTTCTATTGTTTGAGCACGGTTTTCTACTATTCCTATTATACCCTTGTACAGTCTATGTGGCTCGAGGCTTGATCCCCTTGGAGCTACTGTGTGCTAATTTTGATGTAAAAATTACTAAAACCTTTTTAATTTTATATTTGACCCTGTACAAATGTCAAAGGCCACTGCGTTGTGTAGGTAGATACGGTTGGGGTGATTGCTACACTTTACTCAAAGCTTTCGCCCACTTCGAATTAAAATTATCTATTAAATATTTAACTTAGAACTTAAATATTTCAAAAGCTTTGGGCTTACGGAGTATTGAAGTTTAACAAACAAGCTTACGGGTATTATACTGCCTAGGAAAAAGAACATTAATGTAGAGTTAACGAAATAATCTTTTATGTTGAAATTATTTTCAGAATTTTCGGAAACTTTAATTACGTAATTTGGACTTCGGGGACCGACACGAATCGTCTTAAAATCAAACTATGTACAAACATAGTTATTTGATCAGACACATCCACATCATTTTTAAGTTCAGGTATTCTAAAGATCAAACTAAGTCGTGCAAACGCGCTGTCATGTAATAATAAGTGAGGGTTACCGGCACACCGTGGCGCATTACATGCTTCATAGATCGGGTCGTAGCAGGGGGTTTCGTAACCCTTAAACCTAGGTCATTGCACTCTTTAACCCTAGGGATGCTCATCTTCTTGTTATACTCTCAACGAGTGCTAGATGAATGGCGATAAATTAAAAATTCAAAACAAAGCGAAGCAGCGCGTAGGCGGGCGGACGGCAAGCGCGGAGGGCGGGCGGCGATCGAAGAGCGCGCGCGGAGCCAGGGGCTGGGGGGAGCAGTAACGATCGTGCGGCCGGCCGCAGTCTTCCAGCCGCGAGCGCGCCGTGAGCATGAGCGACGTCGGCACGCTCGCCGCCATGGACGCGTTCGCGGGCGGCGCGAGGCGCAGGCCCTCGCGCCTGCCACCACCGCCGCCCTTCGTGCCGCCGCCGCCGCCCCAGCGCCACGACCACTACTACGTGCGCCGCAAGTCTCCTATCCCAAGACACACTGCGAACCTTACGCTGTTCGCACGTAACAATGGTACCCCAGCACCAGACATCCGCATGCACTTGCACACGCTCGCACGCACCTACCTGTTCCATTCTTCAGCTACTGCCCCCGCCCGCCGGCACGTGCAGTGCCAATGTCAATGTCACGCTCCCCTCGTTGCATGTACCCTTTGGCATTTCGGATCTTGTTATTACTATTGGTTCCTCTTCAACCTTTGTCCTGTGCAATTCAGTAGAAATTCTTTTATTAACTCTCTTTTCTTACAACGTGTTAAAAGCGTTATTGGAATGGTGTTCTTTAGATATCGAAGTAAGTAATTCCACAAGCCCTACCAAAAGTTACTATTTCGAAATACAGCTTTACCTTAATATAAATCATGAAATTCTACAAGTCTAAAGTGCCCGTTCATAGTGAAACTTGCTAGACTTAGATTACACTTACTTATTCAGTGAGGAGTGAAAGTCATAGAGTAACAGACAAGGTTACAGTCGATTTCAGTGTCCTAACACTTTTTATAAGTCATCTTTTTGTCTGTTGCCATCGATTTCATAGCTGGGAGAACTTGCTCACTTGGATCAATTCTTATCTTATAGAATTATCTATTTTCATTCGGTAACTTATTGTACTTAATTTTAACCATATTGTGTGTTACGATAATTTATCTTTTTTCGCACACTTTAATGGCTTCACCATCCTACTTTTCGATATGCACTGCAAAGTAAAAGAATCTTGCTATCTTATAACCTTCAATTACCAGCTGTTTTATATTCTTCACAGTATATCAAGTTACTAATCATACTTAGATATCTTGTAATACCTATTATTTTCTTCACATCGCATCTTCATTGCTCAAGATTATTTCTGTCGTGGTATTCATGCTTTATGGCAACCGATCATCTCGGATCATCTGAGGAATTTACATTTATCCATATTTATCGTTCCATGAAATGATGGCCAAAATTTCGTACAATTCCACCCCATCATACGTTTTACATTAATGTTTTAGGAGTACATATTTATTAATTCTATACTGCAAACAGGCAATTGTGTGGAAATCAATACGATTATGAAGTCAATTGATCGGGCAACGGACGGAACATTTGGCTCAGAAAATATTGATTTGAAACGCGAGTAGAGCCACTCGGTTGTACTGACTAGGTTTGTGGCAGTTGTGGGAAACAACGTTTGGATTTTAATAAAGTGTCGAAGGATAGCGGATGTTGGTAAGAATGTATCGTGGTTAGTTAGGCGCCGCCGACTTCGATGTCGATAAATAACGGAGAAGGCGTCTTGTGGCCTTGCGTAACTATTTGCGGCAGCGGTGTGCTTGTGAGCGGAGCCGTCGTCGATGCAAGCTACGTACACACGCCATTTTAATTGCTCCACCGTCGAATGTCAATCACCACATTCCTCCAATAATGACGTCCATTTAATATAGATAACCTCGTCAGTCACGCTAAACTTATATTTAGAGAGCAATGTCACACTTACTTCCTATTTCACCAAGATACTACCTCTCGTCTCGCTGTTATCAAAACCTGTTAGCCTCTTCTGGTAAGATAAAAACAAGGAAGAACTAACTATTCAATTAATGGTTTGCTGCATTTCCTACCTGCCCATAAAAGTAAAATTACATTTAATAAAGGAACTTTTATGAGTCTCGTTAAGGTAAAGAAAATGCTTCAAAAGGAGAAAAATAATTCGCAGAATTTGGTAAAGGCAGCTTCCTGAAATGCGAGCGTCCGCTGGTGCGCTCTGCCCTTGACCTACCGTTGCCGCTGATTGTGACTGAACATTTATCGCTGCACTGCGTCTCCACTCCCGATTTCAAAACCGTTGAAATGTTTTATGTTTGTTTTCCATTAAACACAGCTGATGTTTTTTTCCTGATGAAACTTAACCATTTTTCTGAGCTCGTTTGAAATCAATATCATATTTTGTAATAAGCAAGATAAAGCCCGAGTTTCTCAGAGAATATACAACGAATGTACTTTCGTTGTATATTTTCTGTTCCACCTGACGTTAAGTTTACGATTTCCGCTTCTTGAGCGGATAAACTCAATTATATGTAGGTGGGTACATGCGCGCGCTTAAAATATAAACCAAGTTGATTGGATCGACTAGGTGTTGCACCATTATTTGTATTCAAATTGAGCACAACAAATATAAGGTTTCAATTCATACTCGACATATTTTAGGGCACTGGTGGGTGACAAATTTAATGAGAGCATTTGTAATATCTTTACTATGCAGGCTACTCGATTCGTCCAAAATGACTCAGATGAGATTAATTGTGCCAGACTGCCAGCAAGTGTGACTAGCAATCGAAGCGACCAGCTGCTAGCATAGCAGAATGTTGCTACGAAGTGACTATAAGCTCAAATGTCCGAAACTGCTTGATTACATGATTGCGATGTTCAATATTTTTACGATTCTTCGCCCAATAAAAACGTACTATTGTAAACAACCACGTGGAGTAAGTGTAATTTTAGGCACAAATAGACTGATATAAATATCTACAATCTTAGCGTATCTAACTATGTATAACTAAAGTTTGTGTGGTGAGACTTGGGGAATGTTTCAGAGTAAACTCAAGAGAATTCTATTGATGTTTGCGCTGTCTTAACTTTTTTCATTTTGCAATTAACTGCTGAAGAAATGCTGAAAGAGATGTTATTTCACCCGTCACCGCCCGCCCACGTACGTCAATGTCGCGAATGCTTTCTTATGTTCGTCGCAGAAATTCCTCTTGCGCGTACCTATCGCGTGCGACCCAGTTTGTTGATCTTGCTTAACATAATGTGTCCATATATCTCGATTTCTGTGCAGTTGTCTTAGGTAATGATATACCCTAACAATCGCACCTTCTTTCTCAAAACACAACTGGTTTTCTTGAGAGAAACAGCTAACTGATCGAAGAGTTTTATTGCAGCCACTTTCCTTATTCGTCAAGATCAATTTAGAGGGCTGTATTTCCTACAAGATTTAAGAGGCTTGTGGAATTTTTATACGTGTGGGTGCGTGAATCGTTTGAAAACACTGTAACGTGTAATAAAGTATTCGTTTAACATTATGTGTAGTGTAAACAGGCCAAATACCTACCTGACGTGTCGATGAGTGTTTTCTGTTTTTATCGTTCTAAATGTATTTTTAACGAGTGTGGTCTCTCGTCGTTTTACGCGACATGACAAACAAGTCCAGCATGTGGACAGCTCGCGAGTAGCACCTCGCGTACTCTTGACATTGTCCACTGTTTTGATACAACTTGGTGTCGATATCCTTTTGGCGCGTTGATTTACAACTAGCTGACGCTCTACTATTCATATTTTAAACAAGACTATGCATCCACTGAGTCTGTAGACAAAGCTTAAATAGAATGATTATTTACATAATTTCAAGCGAGTAGTCAGGGTAATAAAACATTGAAAGTAGAGCAATTAAACAGATTTTGTTTTTCTTTATAGAAACGGTGGCAGCTGATAACGAGCAAGTCTTGTGACATTACTAGGTTGTGCACGTAATTTACTTTGGCTTTGACGGGGCTCTAGATCGTAGCGGATTTATTTTGAAAGATTTAATAGTGTCGAATAAATGAATAACTTTATTTGTCCTAAATCGAAATTGGGAAAATTCCAGTCGCGTCTGTGAGTGTTTGCAGCGATGTCATCGCTCTATCCCGCTCGTTTGATGTTGCACGTCGCCAGCATTAAGAACGTACTTAATGGCCTCCATTTGGCAGGAAAATTGTGAGCAAGACGACACATGGCATCTTTAATGTGCAGGCAAAATGTTTGTTTACAAACCTTGTATTTAGTGGGGCTTATTTATTATCTTGTTTGTTAATGTTGCTAAAGTTTCTAGATTCAAACCCATCGACTGGTCAAAATTTTAAACACAATGCAGACAATCCACAATAATCCAATAATCCTAAGACTTCTTTTAAATGGTATAATTAAAAAGACGATGTCCCAGTCCTAAGTTTTCCCTAAAGTAAAAAGTCAATCTTGGTCAGAACTGTTACCTGCATTACACGTGCCTGAGATAGTTAACCTTTAGAGCAGTGGGTCTGTGGGAGTGAAGGACAACGTAGGTTACATAACGCTGCAGTGAACGACGTCCTCGGGATGTCGGTGCGAAGGCGGGCGGCCAAGGGCGGGCGGCATCGATCCGCCCAGTCCCGCTGTCCCGGACCAACCGCGTCCCGCGCCGCTCAGCGCTAGCGCAACCTCTCGCTCCTATAAAGCCTGTTGAATGTACAGAGTATTAGGTGTCCTAATTTATGCTCAATTCAATAATTATACGTATTGGAACCGTGAACATTACTTTAAAGAGCCTGAGGCACTTTCGTCCTACTGTGTATTCAAATCTAAATCAACTAGTATTTTGTCAACTATGATGTTTAAACTTAAAAAAAAAAACTTGGGTTTCATGGTCATGTCCAACTCAGCTTAAATAAACAAAAGAAGGTTGCGACAATCAATCAGGTTAACCTTGGCCGGCAATGTAGCTCTTATCGAGAATAAGAAGTTTTCTTAGGGTGCCATTTTGAGCTTTGTGTGGTTGTAGGATAACTAATGATTAATAACACTATCACCCAACTTCCTAGAACAATAAACTTTGAAAGTCACCTGTTGATGAAATTAACTACTTTTGTTAGTTTTGGATCTAAACTGGGTTCAAAGATACAATGAATCAAGTAACTTAGTTCATTGAATCTTTGAACTCAGTGTTCAAGTTTTGTTAAGGTCACATGCGTTCTGTATAGTCATTCAAATTAAACTGTAGACATTCGTCATTGAGATTATATAAATAGTAATACAATAGGTTTTGGCGTGAGAAATTCATTAATCAATCAGAAACGGTAGTAAACGTTACGTTTGTTTATTAACTGTTTCATGTTTGTAGTAACTTCCACGTTCGTTGTCCGTTACTCAGCATTGCGGGACATACGATATTTTTAGGATTTTGTTTATTCAGTCATTTCGTTATTTTCTCATTTTCTTTAAATAGCATCGAAACGTGCTATTTATATACTTTACACTAATATTTTAACACATTCATGGATGTCATGGTCATCTGTCTGATTTATTGCTACAGATATTCTGGCGACCTAATGACAAAAATATTTAGTTCAACTTTTAACAAAGCGGTATAAAGCTTACATTAGCGCAACATTATTTTCAGATTCGGGGCTTATTGAACAATAAGACCTTTAAAAGATTAATACAAAGCATAGAATCTGTCGAAACAAAGTTTTTGCATAGCTGATCTATGTCGCAATCGCTAACCAAGCCGCATTCGGTCACGAAAATTGCGAGGCTGGCGGTGCCTGGTGCGCTATGTTAAATGTTGCCTCACATGGGCGAGGGCGAGGGCCTAATAGCTCTGCTCATTGTGTATGTATAGTGCAGGTACTACTTGCAATGCACGCATGCACCGCCAGCTAGCATACAGGAGATATTTCAAGGGATATTCCTACAGTTCAGTTTTCGCATAAAGCGACGCTTATATTCTAGCGCTCTATAAAGAGACTCGTCTTCCACTTGTGATCAGATAAGAAGGATAGTTTGGCAAATAAATAAAACATTATTTAATTCCCAAGCACAATATGGACAAATTCCATACAACGTTACCGCGCTTTCGTGCGTGATATACCTAACAACATGAGTTATGCACACTTTTATCTCGGGAATGATAGCGGCGGAGATGCGTCAATAACACAGTTCCATGGCGAGGCCAAGGCCGCCGCCGCCGCGCCGCCGAAGCCGCGCAGTGAATGGAGGCGCGTGCCACGCCGTCACTCGCTTATCGACTATTATTAGCCATAGAACATAGCCATAGTGTACCTAGGAATTCTATATTGCTCATCGGCCATCGCCACTCACGCTCTTACTCGTAACGGAATTGTTCAAACAACACTACCTATACAGTGCAGTGACGTGCACTACGTAGGTATAGACAACATGTTACACATGTTCTGAAATGTTTATGCCTTACTTCGAGCATTTGAGTTTCTTGGCTTACCGTCAAATTCTTGTTGCCACATTTGAATATGCTTTCATTTGTAAAATGCTAAGATCGATGATTGTTATTGAAAGCTCAGTAATTGATGTACGGAAATGGTACAAAACACTCGCTTAAGTCTGGAATATTTATTTTTGGATACTGTTTTTCGTTGGAAAGAGTATACATAGATTTGAACGGTACTTATCAGCTGGCGCCTCAAAATTTCACGCTTCTTGAAACTTGCAGGTGTTTTTGTTATTCTAACTACGCTGTTAAATCTTCTTTCAAAAACATTGAACTACTAAAATACATTGACTTGCAATTTCTGAAACTTAAACAAAATAGTTTTTCTTTTATTTATCGAATATTTTTCTTTTACTCCAGAACCAAAGAAGGACAAATTGGAAAATGGTGGTGAGCTTATGAGGCCCGAGCGACCTAACTCCTTGACCGGCAAGACCCCACGACGAATATGCTACCAAGGAGATGTCGGTATGTATTGACATAAGCATGTAACTACGACATGCCACAAGTAAATGTCATGGTCAGAATCGTGACATAAGGCACTTAACATTATTCCAAATTATACAGCTGATACAGTGTTTACTTCGACCCTTTCTCGAACATTCGTATAAGTGAATTGGCCCATAAATGTTCATAGGCTTGGCCTTACGCATTGGTAATTAATAACCCCTAAATGTGAGCCGTTTGGGAATTACAGGTGGGTTAGCTAATTTGCTAATGAGAATTAAATTACTTTTAAGTGTGGTTAAACCTGTAAATAGGTAGACAGAACATCGTGCCGTTTTACAGCAGGTCAATACTACTAAACATTATGTTTCAAATTTTTGTGCTCTTATTTTGAATCTGAGGTGATGTGCTGGTCAACTATTAACGGTCACTCCGACATGAACTGAACCGAAACTATCTTGGAAATGATTATGGTGCGGGTAATATTTGATAATCAGCATGATGATATGTGTACTCTTATCACAATCAACGACTTGTTGTAGACAACTATAGGATATAAATAATTCTGAACAAAAAAAAATACTGTAGGTACATTTGTGTTTCAGTGGGTGGTTACGGGTCGACGGGCGACGGCGGCGGCCACGGACACGGCCACGACGCGGAGGAGCAGCTCATGCTGTCGGAGCTGCCCGAGCCGCCCATCGCGCTGTCGGAGATCGGGCCCATCCCGCCGCCGCCCATGTTCAGCTCGCCCAGCCCCACGCGCCACCACCACCAGCAGCACCAGCAGCACCAGCAGCACCAGCACCAACATCAGCATGCGCACGCGCACACCCAACACCCCCTTGCGCAACATCCTCTATCTGACTGTAACTATCAAAATATTCTAAACTTTCCTAATCTTCAAAGATTTTATGCACACGGGCTGAGCAGAATCCTTTTGTACTTTACCTTGGTACCAGGTTTTGGTTAATCCAGTTTCAAGAATGTTTAGCCATGCTTCTCGGTGAAGACCAGAAGACGCCATTAACAATGATGATAGCATTAGTGTGCAGTCACTCGCGCAACAGAACGATCTTCAATTTAATACGATGTATTGATAGTGAGTGATTGGTTATTATTCTTCTTCACCAGCCGAAGAGGAGGACGACCCAGAGGACGACGACGTGGAGCCCATGACTCACGGTGCCGACACGTCCCGCGTCGAGGAGATCCCGCCGAAGGAGCCCATCTTCAACGCGGTCCCGCTCAAGTCCGCGCTCAAGAAGCGTCCCGCGCCGTCCGCGTCTCCCGCCGCCACCCCGCTGGCGACCCCGCTCGCGCCCCGCCAGGACCATCACCACACCAGCTTCAAGTCAGTATCCCACTGCTGCACAACCCACCATACTTCTTGTACACTTCCATATCGACACTTTCGTACTACAATTCAGAATCTAAGATTATTAGGTATTAAGTTTTGAAAACACAAGCTATGTTTTATGCATGACAAAGTTTCAATTCCATAGCAAACCAATTGTTCTTTAACCTTTTGTGTTAAATGAGTACTCAAAAATCAACTTGGACTTTATTACTACAGTAGTTGTGCCAAAGATTCTGAATTCGAGTATGGTCATAAAAGAAATCCTTGCTTAACTTTAACCATCCATCTGCAGTTTGAACAATATATTACACGTATTATTTACTCTGAACACGATGTTGTCAAAATGATTCTAGTTTACTCGTAGCTTTTAAAACACCCGCTGTGATCCCAAATCGCTGACCCCGCAATTCCTGACGTTTAATTTCAAGTTTTTTGACAGTTTATTTTTACTTTGAATTATCATTTTGACGTAATTGTGAGCGAGGAGATAGTACAGCTGCAGTTCATTGATATTCATATGAAATGTTGGGCGTGATAGTGAAAGTAACGTTTATTTCCACCATGCGTCGGCGAGCAGGCGGCCGCCGCCTAAACCGAGGATCCGCATATGGTAACAGTCCCATAAGTTATGCCAGTGTTGTTGACCACGCATCGCCACCGACCTCCCGACGGTCCGCTTCGCCTTTAGTCCATGCATCGTGCTGTGCACGCTTCCGAAACTCATCTCTCTCTTATTGTAACTGTCGATGTCTTTAACTGTCTACACACTAACGACATTATAGATGCATATAATAATGATATACGATTGTGATGCTTTGATTGAACTGAACATATATAATAGTATAAATGAAATAAAACTGTAAAGAGCCGAAATTTTAAAACAGTTATCCAGAATGAAATGTTTGGAGCCACAACCTACATGTGAGGTGTGTGCTGTTATTAAAGTTATGGCTGTTTTCTCTTGTACTCTTGCTCTAATCGTCGTTGTTCTATGTTGCATGTTCGTGTAATTTCATTTTAGATTGACGAGCATAGATTTTTGATTATTTTGAAATATTTTTTGTTATTTCTTAGTTAACATATTATTATGAAGGACAATATTTATCCAATTAGTATTAGTTCGTTGTTTTTAAAACTGAGTTTATAATTATATTGACTTAAGTAGTGACAAATATGTCAGATACATACTTTCTTGGTATTTTTGTTGTAACGATTGAAGGAATGCTTACAGCCTAACTTTGAAGGTGCATATTAGGTCTGTGACTGTTCAAATAATTAAGACTCATCAGTGTTTGGTACTAATATCAATAAATTGTGGAGCACATGCATGCTCACGGTGCTGGTTCATTCGGCAAACACAAAAAGGTGCTAATATACCCAATAATAATCTTAACCTCTAAGTGACACCTACCACTATTCCACACTGAATCCAATTCTTAACAAGAACAAAACCCTGTATCACCCAGAAAAACAAGAAAATGAGAGAATGGACAAATAAAAACTCCAACATCTCAACTGCAAGTCAAA
This sequence comes from Xestia ashworthii, assembly GCA_950022955.1. NCBI lineage: Eukaryota > Metazoa > Arthropoda > Insecta > Lepidoptera > Noctuidae > Xestia > Xestia ashworthii. The sequence goes on along the minus strand of OX465553.1, from coordinate 11,349,413 downwards.
TAAAAATCTTAAATGCCTGTCATAGACCCCTTATTACTTTTATTTTCTGCATTATTAGCTTACACTTGCAAAAGCACAAGGTAGCATAAGTGTAACCAGTTACAGCCGTTCATATTGTAAGATGTTTGTTTATGTTTAGTACGCGACCGGTGCGTGTGGGGAACGGTATAGACAACAAAGAGAACGCGCGGCCCTGGGAGGAGTACGAGACGTGCAACAGTAACAACGAGTCCGACCGCGTCGCCGCCAAGCTGGCGCGCAAGGAGAGCCTCAACATCAAGCTAGCGCTGCGCCCCGACCGCCAGGAGCTTATCAACAGGTATGCTTTACTTTACTTTATTTTATTTTGTTAATAACTAGCTGACCCGCGCAACTTCGTCTGTGTGAAGAACCGCTCGACCGATTTTGTACAAACTTCACATAAACCATCTACTAAATAGTCCGAACAAAGCCTAAACATTTGGTTTGGATAGGTGAGCATTGATTTTTATATACATGTATTTATAAGCAACAATTACAGGTCAGCTTTTGAAAAAAAGTAAAACAGAAATAATTATAAAGTGCATCAAATAACAAATAAAAAATAAATTCAAATTACCATAAATTAAACAAAATTTAAAAAGATTAGGAACACACAATAAACAGAAAAAGTTTATGCGCTGCTCCGCTGCGCCTCATTGGAACCGCACCCTAATGATCTCATCAAAACCATTATTTTATGCCATATAAAACCTGGTCGTTTAGCCAATCTTTGAGTTTAGCTTTAAAATCATTGTCAGACGTCGCGCTCAAAATATTATCAGGTAACCGGTTGTATAATACCGATGGACCCATAACATGAATTAACTTTCCAGACTACTAATACGACTATGTTACTGCATTTTACGTCTTGGGTATTTTACATCTCAGCAATAACCCTAAAACAACCCTATTTTAACGTGAATTAATATCACTATTGTTTTGATAGACTTGTCTAGTGGCAGCAACCTTAAGGGGCCGGCGGAGCATGCGTATTTCATACAAACGTAATACCAAAATAATTTTTAAATCCAACATATTCTTAAGGTAGTGTGTATTTATTTCGATTGGATTACAGAATATCTATGTTCCCAAATTTATATATAGAGAGGACAATGATACAAAGACGAGATATGAGGAATTTAAAATTTCTATAGAAAACTTATTTTTCTCGTAACTCTTGTTCAATCAAAATATATATTTGGGAACTTAGATATTCTGTAATCCAATCGAAATTAATACACACTACCTTAGGAATATGTTTAATTTAAAAATTATTTTGGTATTACGTTTGTATGAACTACGCATGCTCCGCAGGCCTCTTAAAACAACAGTCATAAAGATTATCACAGTAAAGCAAAATTAACAGCAACAGGACTGTATATGGCAGTAATAGGGAATATGCATGTCGTTTTTTCTTCACTTAAATCAATTAATTACACTACTATCAACCCAAGAAAAGTATTAAAAGTTAATTTCAACTACTGCTTGTTGCAAAAATAATACTAAACTCCTGCAATTTTCTATGACAGTTCAAACGTCCGTGATTGTCGCGACCATACTTTGACGTCATTTATCAAAATCCACCTTGTTTACATCTTTTTTTTTTGGCCTTAATAAAGTAATTTTACTAATTGTATGTGCTTTATTCAAGCAAAAATTGCGATAACGATATTATAATAAAATCTAAGTGCAACTTTACCTACATTTCAAATAAAAGTTATTTTTTGACATATGAATTTTGATGTTACTACCGCCGTTATCGAGGACGACGTGTTTTGAGAGTGCGTTCCGTTTCAGCATAAACATGCTATATAAAACAATAAATTGTAAAATAAGTGTTGTATTAGAAACTTAAACAAGCGCACCATAATGTTTATAAGCGCTAATACAAGACATTTTTAATAAATAAAAAGAGTTTTGTATTTCTTGCATATTCCCTATTATGGCTACCACAGTCTGAAACAAAAGAGTGAGACGATGGCTCGAGGCAGAGTTTAAGAAGATTCAAATTAAATATTCACTGTCTTGCTCGCACGTTTTACGACCGCGACTATAACGAGTCTTGTGTGCTAAATGAAGCTGCTGCTTATAGGCTCATAGAGGACTGAAAACTAAGGCGCCGCCTCCATGAGCGAGCGAATCGATTCAACGTTTTCTATACGAAAATATCGCCACGATCCTCTCGGTCGTGGAGGCGGCCACTTTTTTTTTATGGGTGGGAAATCATCAAATAACTTCTCCCACTCTGGGCGGAGCGGAAAGGAGTGTCAGACTTTTACTGACTAAAACCCATCCATGTTCCTTCCTCGACCTTTATGTTCCGGGGCCGCGGTATCTCTTTCGAACAGGCCCGCAGCCCCGGTAGGTAGTCATTTTTGTGTCACACCCGCACTTAATTCATATTTATATAGTGGTGATAACGAGGAGCTATGAAGTGAGCGATGATGAGTCCTAAAGAATAAATTGGGATTTGTGAGAGTTTAATTAGGGCCGTAATTTTTAGGTATACTGAACCTTAAAATTACGGCTGGATAAACTAGCTAACCTAAAATATCATATCAGCAATGCCTTTAAATGGACAAAATAGCGCCCTTAAATAATATTTAATCTAAATGCATAATTTTTAAACGTCTAACGTCATCTAACTCATCCATGTCCAAACTAAACAAGCTGCCAGTCTAACCGATTGCTTGCTCTATCATTTGCCCTTGGAAAAACAAAACCGCGTTTCTATTGTATTGGAAATTACTTCCTGCTGATGTGCGTTTTGGCACTACTCTGACATTGTACATGACAGATGTTAGTTTGGCTAAAATGATCCCGGAACCATCATTATGTTCATGTAGAACTGGCTGGCTAGAAAAACAAGCGATTAAGTTTTCTATAAAGCCAACAAGTTTAATCTAAAGAAAAATAAAAGATTTGTGGTTAATATGAGCATGTCAAGCTGCTGTGAATGTGTCCATAGTGCAGATTGGATGCGGAAGTCAAGTTTCATAAGTGACAGAAACATTGAAAACTTCAGGTGCGTTTGCCAAATAGTAACACTCATCATAACGGTTTGTTTGTAAGAAATTACGTAAAATGACGCAAATTCCTTTGTATGAAATCATAGTCACAACATTGTCAATGTCACTGCCTACGTTCTAGCTAATGAGGGTTGGCAGTATTACGTGTTCATTTAACATTTACTACAATATTTATTTATGACCCGCCACCTTCTTCCGCGTGAAATTATTATAAAAATATTACATCCAATCAATATTACATACAAAAATATACTTTCCTTTTGGATTGAATCGGGTTCGGTAACAATTTCGAGGTTTTTCATTTTTTTTCACGGATCCCTAATTCTTTTTTTTTTAATAAAATTAAGCATTCCTAAGTTACTCCTTATAACATCAGCTATCTGTTAGCTAGTCCGGTCAATATCGGCCTAGCCATTTCGGAGATTAGCCGGAACTAATAGTGAGACAGACAAAAAATTCAAAAAAAATATTTTTGCCTTAAGTACCGCATATAATTTCATATGCATTCATTAAAAAGTAGTTATTTAGAAATTACAAGCAGACTCTTCAATTTATTTATTGGTAAGTATAGACTATATATCGAGTACCTACATCATCATGCATTATTATTATCATCATTAAATAAATTATCACAAGGAAAACAAAGTATGTTCTGCTACGACCAATTTAAATCATGTTTCTAATTTGGTTGTGAAATATAAGGAAAATCTGCTGAACCATCAACCATGTAACATTTTGATTGCATTTGCCAAGGTTTATTTGCATAGTTAGATGGGTGGATAATGAGCGTATTATACTTTTTAATAAGTTTAAACCAAAATAAAAAAAAATTTGTGACTTAAGAAATGGTTCTGTGAGTAAGTACTACTCACAAATATAACATAGAGTAGTACCATCAAGAGATTTTTCTTCCAACTGGCTTTAAAGCTACTTAAATAAAGATAGGTATACTAATTTGTGAATTAATATTCGCACGGGCCGAGTATCAACACATGCACGTGTGCGTTACGTAACACAGTCCGGCACAGTAATAGTCCACTCTGACAGTCTGGCAACAATGCACGCCTGGGAGCGTTATTTTAGTCAGCACCGTCAAAGTCATTGTTATCACTGTTTTATTTCTTCCTGTTCCTAAGAGCTCGCTCTTGGCATTGGCATTGTTGTAATTTTCACTAATAGCTATTGAATAACCGTTTACTATATTTACTTTACCTCAATTATCGTATCAACTAATTTAAACCTACATCGTAATATTAGCCAGCTGTAAATTTCTAGAACAGCCCTAATTTATTAATTAGACCTGGGATCTAAATTACGGGTCTTGGAAATTAGCCAAGTGTGTATGTAAATCGGATATTATGAAAACAATTTTGCTGTCACGTAAGCTTTAGTTTTTATGTACTCGGGAGAGAATATTTAAATGTTTTTAGTGTTCGGTGCAGCGTTGGGGAAAGAGTTAGATGAGTGCGTGCGGGTGTAGGACAGTGGGTACTCGTACTCGGTTGTTATGTGTGTTGATGTGCGCGCAGGAACATCCTGGTGGTGCAGAGCGAGCACGAGCGGCAGGAGTCGTGGGAGGCCATCGGCGCGCGCCTCATCCGCCGTCTGTCCATGCGGCCCACCGCCGAGGAGCTCGTCGAGAGGAACATACTCAAGAGTAAGCAAACCTCTTTCTACTACTGCTTCTTTACGAAATTTTCGTGTTAGCAACTCAGGAGACCAACATTATTTTATTTTGACCACCTATTGTATCCTGTGTTGCCCTCTCGTTTGCCTGATTTATATCCTTTAGCATTTGGCGTATGTACGAGAGTTACATAAAACATACAGAGTTTACTATGCGTAACTGTACTATCTGCTCTAGTTAGGAAAATATAATGATTGAGTACAGAATATTATCCTTTGAAAATGTTGTTCACAACGTATGTTATTTTTAATTAAAATGTATGACGTGGCTTTATACGCAGTTAGTTTTCTTGAGATAAATTACAGTTCGCAAAAAGATCTCACATTCGATTTATGTCAGAATTTTGGACAGACTCGTTTGGTTAATACAATTAATTAATAAATGTGAAAGTAATACCTTTGTGAATAAAATATACTTATTTAAATTGTGACATGATATAAAATAATGTAATTTACAGGTCAGTCACCCGCCGAAGAGAAGAAACAGAAGGAGGAGAAGAAGCGCTACTTGCTGCGCAAGCTCAGCTTCCGACCCACTGTCGACGAACTCAAGGAGAAGAAGATCATCCGCTTCAGTGATTACATCGAAGTCACACAGGTAATCATTGTTTCTACGGGGAATCCTAAAAAATCTCAAGCCTTACACATTCAATTAGCAATAAAGCGGGATTTAAATATGCGGTCGAAAATCTTATTCAGGGTATGAACAAGGTTTTTGTGATGAGGTATCACAGCGTGAGCATTCTGTACATCAAACTAAGTAACTTTCCGCAAAAACTATAGCTGGGAAACATTTATTTTTTGTGTGTAAAGTCGTGTTTGTGGTGATCGATGGATTGGATAGTACGGGGGTCGTTGAGGTGTTTAAAGTAAAAATCTTACATTAAAAACCTAACATTAAAATACTTGTCAAAAAGTTGGAACTTTGACCCCCAATATCTCCGTAACTAGAAGGTTCCCAGGTATCGTATCGTAGTTATTATATACAGGGTGAATTTGAACAAATGCGACAAAATGAAATGGGAGCTTCAGTTACAGTAACATAGTAATTATAAACTGTTTTTTCTACTATCTAAATCGTTAAAAAAAATTACCCGATTATCGTTTTCAAAAGGTCCATTGATGTTATTATCTTTATTTAAGTACGAATTATCGGTATTCCCGTTCATAGCGGTCATTTACCTAATTTAGCATAGTTTCTAATGTAAGTATCGCGCGACGTTGCCAAACCTCGCATGTGCGCCAGCGCTGACATCCCTTCCCGGCGACCGCGCGCCGCCCACTACCCTTCCTTCGTTCATTACAATTTTACATTTGATATTTTATACATTTTCTTGACAACACGTATTATTGTATTTTTAAATTTGTCGCATCTATTCAATTTCACCCTGTATAGTAAAGGACTAAAAATATTCGCAATGACGGGGAGAACAAGTGCCTTTCGGCTTCGTTAAGAGGTGTTTTACACCCATTATAAATCCTGTTTAAAATTGTTGTAGAGATTATAGTAAAGATTTGAAATCATTTGTCTAGCTAGATTCTCTGGGCCCATTTAGTTGCTGTGCCCGTTTTAGGTCTTGTTGGCGTTCATCGCATTTTAGATGTAATTTGAGGGACGGTGAGGGACGCAAATGATTTCACTCGAGCCAACCTACATAATATATTTCTGGTAGTTGCTTGTCATTAATAATTAAAGGAACTCAAAATATTGTATACGCTGTGGGTTGCACTGTTTGACCAGCATAATAATTATTTAGGGATAAATAATACCTCCTTCTGTGTTGTGCAGTGGACTAGCTCAATTAGTTCGTTCCTTCATTATTAATGAGTGTAATGTTTGTTCAGGCGCATGACTATGACCGCCGCGCGGACAAGCCGTGGACACGTCTGACTCCGCGGGACAAGGCCGCCATCCGACGCGAGCTCAACGAATTTAAGAGTTCGGAGATGGCCGTACACGAGGAAAGCAAGCACCTTACTAGGTAAACCTATGTTTTGCAAAATTTGATTATCAATTCTGTACTGAAAATTCCAAAACCGTTTTCTCTAGAATCTACTTGTGCAATCCGTGATCCACAGATTCCACAGACCATGACGGCTGTGCCTTAGAGCCGGAGCGGAGCGTAGCGGCTGAGCGCGGAGTGTGGCGCGTGTGTGGCGCGCGTGTGGCGTGCGTGTGGCGCGAGTGTGGCGCGCGTGTGGCGCCAGCGTGCGCGTGTGGCGCGGCCCGCCATAGCAACTGGAGCGACTTCCTGACCACCGGCCGCGGCCGCACCTGTGATTTTTAATGTTATTTATATTGACTTCTTCCGTTTTCTGGAAGATTTGTATGCAATAACTTACCCGAACGCATCGGTAAAGTGTTGAATATTCTAAAGTTGCGTTGTACCGCCGTCTGACGTTACGTTTTGTACGTGCGTATTGCGTACCGAGAGTGCAATTTGTTTTTTAATTTACCTACTATGTATCGTAGTTATTGCCGAGTACAATTATTGTCATTATGGTATCTTTTATTATAATTAAGTTGACGTATTCTAAGCATAACTATACATTCTTTGAATTGACCTTCGAGAAAGGTTAGTGATATTGTGGTGGAGATTATGCGCTTTCAAACTATGTGAATTGTATGTAACGTTTACAAGTGAATTATTTTGATATGTGAGACGTATCCGACATATTGTATTTTTTGTAAACTTGTGATTTTTCTTATATTGCTAGCTCTTAGCTCCGTAGTCGTTAAGCTAGATTTCAACTTTAAACTATTTATTTGGCATAAAATTTATACTGTATTATGTTACGGTCACAAATTGTATTTTTTCTTTGTGTGTCGTATTTTATAAGGTAGACAATTACAACACAAATTTTCGCTGAAAGCGGCGCTAAATGCAACGTGTATAATAAGTACAGATCTTTTTATACTTCCCCAATAAAATGTTAAATCGTTTAAAAATGAATTTTACAAATTGCGGCATTTCTTTGAAGTTAGGAGTTTGGACTTTGGAGATACTACCACAGTTTTTCAATTTGTTTTCACATTTTTAGTGAACTTGTAATCTTAGAATTTGTTTTCTCATCACACTGACTGGGTTTTCTATTAGATTTTGTAATATTTTTTGTATATGTGATTCTAGGTGTTATATTGGTTAGAAACTTTTTGATAAAAGCGCGTGTCTGCGATGTAGGTCATACTTTGGAATGGTCATTTGATGTTCTTGAAGTGCTTCCAAATATGTGAATAAACATTTTCCAATTGCTAAGAATGTCGCACCGATATGATATTAGTGCAATTCGTTATGGTTGACCGTTCTACGTGCCGTGTTTATTTGCTCAATCGTAGCCAAACGCGAAATTGTGTCCTACTGCCACTAATATACCACCTATTATCTCCCGAAGTTACATTTCTATATTAATTCCTGTAAAATGTTGTTGCTATCATTAAAATAAACAAGACATGGTTTGCCAGAAATATCTATGAACTGTAGTAAATATAATTTTCTGAATACATAAATAATTCCATAATACTTATTAACGAAACAATAGCAAAATAAACGTTAACCACCTAAACAGAGGCAATTAATTTGTGATTATTCGATAAGACTACTGGTCCACTTACGAGATTCCTAAGTACAGGGAAGAACTCAGTGATTATAACGCACTAATAGAACACTGTTGTTATTAAAATAACACTGAATATTGAGCTCAATGTAAAGTGTGTTAAATAGTTAGGCATTATGATGTCCACCGCGTGCGTGAGGACTGAGGAGCGAGTGAGCAACCTCGGCGGGAACAAGTTGTTATCTTCGCGTCGCTCTATCGTAGCTCTAGTGTAAGTTACTCAAACGTTGAACGAACTAAATCACTAATTAATGATTCAATAAGCTATTATAAATCTGTAGCTGTTAATTACATAATTATACGCCTTCTGAGATTAAACTGATTGTTTGATAACGTGTCGATATGTTTTGTTTCACGTCGAGAGTCCGGGCGGCTCGAGCACATAGACAGCAATAATACTGCTATCCGCTTGTTTGGCAGACGAGTGACATTATTTGAACTAGCGTTGAAAACTTTTTATATTACTGTATAGATTAATTCTTCTTAGTGTAACTAATAGATAGGAATCAGTTATAAATATTTTTTAGAAGCGATGTATTGTTCAGTAGCGGTGCCATTTCGTGTGACGTGTTTCATGAGTAAGTCATCCTGGTTCTGATTGCGAGGGGCGCGAGTCCGTGTGAGTAAGTACTGTCGGCCATGTTGGTGTCGCCAGTATTCGAGTCAATTTGGTAACACGAACTAAGCATCAGTCTGAAGAATGTTTCCATTACACGTGTTTTATATAGCGATTATTCTGTTATGTTAATAAGTTAATGCGTAATTACAGTAAATTATACAAAATTATTATAGCAAGCTACAAACATGTTGATATAATGGTTATTCTTGAGACCATTCCATTATATAATAAAGTGGAAGCCAAAATGACGACTTATTTTTCTAAACGATTTTGTTAGATTTGCAATTAAAACTAATAAGATAAAACGTAGATGTTTATCGATATATAATATTACTTAATAAGAAGTTCAGATTTTCCAAAGATCTAAGGCTCAACTAAATTCTTTTAACTAGCTTACATATTATGACATCTACTGTGTATGTATGTGAAATTCAAGTAATCGTCAATGAGAAGACTTTCCCTGGCGGTACACCCCACAAGTGTATAACTTGCGATATTATTTTTTATAAAATCAAATGTGATAATATAGTTATTTTTATTTCTAGTGTTAAATATGATTACACTTTTTTACATTAATTTGTTGTTCAATCCTTTCCTATGAAAAAAGAATTACTTATTAGCCAAACTTTCAATCGCAAACACTTCTGTTGTTTCACTATAAATCAATGCTTTTTTATATTTTTTCACAATGCAATAGCATCACAGACACTGCAATGATATTCGAATAGGGAGCGTCGAAACGTAGGTTTTTCGTGTAATTGATAATAACTCACAAAGTATTTTGATAACAAGCGCAGGCAAACTGTTGCAATGTTGACTTAAAATATTTTTCCATGTTTACACTTACGGTGTACGTAATAATGTACTAGTGTTTAATATAAGCCATTATCTTTATGTGACGCTAAGTATACATGCAGGCTGGTTGAAAACGATTAGGTTTGCTTACATATTTGTTCTATTTTACCGATCGATTACTTATCTGGTCAATCTCTGAAAGAGCGGAGGTATAGTGACCTTGGTTCTTCTCAATAATAATTGCTCGTGTTGCTCGACAAAAGTAGAACGAATTTGTAAGCACCGTAAACTGATGAAGATCTTATATCAACTACGACATAATCCATGTATTGCGGTAGTGATTCTAAAGCAATTATATCGATAAACATTCTTTTAAAATTATGTCTGTATATAATTTTATTATAATGTAAATTATGGAATCTCTCATTTCCAATAATATCGTTCATAAATTTTTGTGCTATTACGATTTATAATTGCTAATCTTCAGTAATCTGTATACTGTTGCTTTTATTTTAAACATCATGTAAATTATTAATGACTTGTTGTAATGAGTATATATTGATAGCTATAAAATTACTTGTTTTATATAAAGTAAGTCTGTAAATATCATAATTATACATTAAGTTTTATACAATATTGTTTTTGTTTCTACCCCAACCCTGATTGTTTCAATTTTATTTTTGTACTACAAACAATAGACAAAACAATAAACACTATTCATACATACAACTAAAATATGGAAACACAAAAGTGGTGGGTACCCAAGCGGAGCGAACTATTGTTTTGGGGAGGTTTAATGAAATATGAATGAAGGCTTTGACCCGTGAGGCTGTGCCGGTGTCGACTTTCGATGGCGCTAACTTATGGTCGTGCGACTGGGCTGAGAGAAAGTTAACTGTAGTGCGTGCCCGTTACCGCGAGACGCCGCGCTCAGTCCGCGCTCAGTCCGCGCCGGCCCGCCGACCGACCCGCAGCCGCCGCATCACACCGCACACCCGCACCGCCGCACGCGCCGAGCCATGTTTACCTCGCAACCGACGAGCTCGCAAAAACATAACAGAAAGTGACAGTGTTCAATAACAAAGCTCATCCAGAAAAACGTGAATACAGTGTGTGTAGTGCTGTAGCCTATGAGTCCAGTGCGCGGGGTCACGGTGTGAAAGTGCAACGGCCGGAACAAAGGATCATTGCTATGACGTTCTCTGGAAACATGAAGGAGAGTAAACCGCGACCCGTGAAAGACGCATGGGAGTCAGAGGTGAGTGTACCACGCCATGATTTCTAATTTCTCATGTATGTGTCGCAGCGGTTAATTTTATTGACACGCGTGGGATCAATGGTATTGTTGTGGTATCATAGATTTCATCTCGGTTAATTATTCGTGTGACAGTTATCTGTATTTAATCACAACTTTCTCTTTATTACTAGATATGACAGATATATTCAGGAGCTTATTGTGCGAAGCTTTTAAGTCTATTGTCTTTTGCAACGGCAAAATGCAACTGATTTATATAGTCTCACTTTTTAAAACAGAATGCATTCAATGATGCATGTATCCAAATTTAAATACTTGTGGGCCTTGGACGCTACATCTTAGTGGCAATAGGTACCCCAAAAAACGCTAAACGCACAAGATTAAGAATTCCTTGAATTCGGCTCTATTCGTGTCCTAAAATTTTTACCTACAAACAGAACTGGGAGCTTCAATAGTTTATATGAATTGAAGCCTTTCTCCAATGCACTAAGTAAGTACTTAGGTACATATTACTAACAACATTTTAAAACGTATGTTATATAAGTACCTACTAAATTGCCTAGATCGTGCACTTACGACCCTACATAAAATTGCCGGTAAGATTGAGTAAAAAGCTACCGTTTTCCATTAGTAACGCATTACTCAATTTGATATACCTAGGTATATGAAATAATTCGAAACAGAGCTGCTAGGGCCAAATCAAGGGTAACTAACTATAAACATAGGCAGTTCAAATTCTCTTAATAACCGGAAATGACCGTAATAACATGACCAAATTAACAACTCAATAACATTCAACAACAGCAGAGGTTTCAAAACTGTATTGTAGGTATGTTAATTAATTAAGTGTTACGACTTAATCATCGCCTGGTTCCAAGCTTCGGATACATTATTTTCTTCTTCCTTTCTTTTTCTTTTGACAAATACCGACTTGTTACTGTGAGAACGAAATAATGCTAAGGGGGATGTGTGGTGTTACGAGAATGGATAAAATAAGAAATGAATATGTCACCGTAAAATTGTCAAACACGTTATATTGTAATCTCTCTAGCGATATTGTAAACTCTCGAAATATTGTCAAAAGAACCTACTGCTTACAATAAAACGCATTATTTTTCGTGAAATGCATGCGATGGTAGTCAACTCACGCCGTGTGGAGGGAAGGAGGGGTCTCCCTAAGTATCTCTACTAGATACTTCCGTATGTTCGTTTGACAATATTTCGATATTTTACAATATCGCTTGAGAGATTACCTACAATATAACGTGTTTGACAATTTTACGGTGACAAATACTTACATAAGAAGAAGTCTGAAAGTGGCCCCGGTGACTGAAGAGTCGTGTGGTAATCGGCTGTCGTGGTATGGGCATGTGATGCGGAGGAATGAGGAAAATGTCGTGAAAAAAGTTTTGAATATGAATGTGGATGGGTATATGAGTAGAGGAAGACCAAAGAAACGATGGATGGACTGTGTTAAGAAGGATATGGTGAGAAAAGAAGTGTCTGATGAGATGACGAAAACTAGAGGAGTATGGAAGGAGAAGACATGCTGCGCCAACCACAAATAAATTGGGATAAGGACAAGAGAATGATGATGATGCAAGAATACTAACTCAAAACATCATACCTGCATGAGCGTACACTCAGACTCCAGGCTCCACTACTGACAAATTACTCATGAACCTAGTAACACGACACCTGAATGGAGAATCAAACTCAGAACCCCGCATACAGCATTCGCGCTTACGAGACAACACCACGAGACCATGCACGACGATGCAACAATACTCTCATAAGAAAACTGTGACTGGAATACAGACATGTAACCATGATAATCGTCACGCTTTCGTTCAGGCGGCAACATAAAATAAACAATAATTTAGGGATAACTTTTGCTCTTAGTACTGCCCGCGGCATTTGAAGCCGGCGTTGCATGTCGTGGTTTTCTATGCATAGATCAGCTGTCGTCTCAGTATTTTCACTTCCTCCCTAGACATTATATTAATCGTCTTTCACTAAATGACTACGTAGAGCTTGTAAAACAGGACAACTTTTGCAATACAACTCATGAATGTACGTAGCTAAGTACTAAGATTAGTAGAGAGCTAGAAAAGAACATCTAAGTATGTATTAAGGCGATGCTTAGGCAAAGTGATCTTAGATTTTGCTTGTAAAGTGGATTGTATTTCAAATTAAGATATCTTATACAGGATGGAGATGGATGGGAGGAGGCAAGAAATGAGCAACTAACAGGCAGTTTAAAAGTGGCGCCTGATACAGAAAATATGAATGGGAGTCGTCTGTCTTACTATGGACATAATATGACGAGGAAGGATGAAGTAAGTAGGTAAAAGAGATGAATATATCTGATGGATGGAGCAGAGGAAGGCGAAAGAATAGATGAATGTATTCTGTGCGGCTTAGGAATGATATGAAAAGATAAGCAGTAAGTTAATGATAGCGTAACTATATTGACAGAAAATAAAAGAAAAAGAAACGTGTTGCACCGACCTCAATTAACAAGGGACTAGGACAGGAAGATAGTCGTGGTGATGCATAATTAGGTACATTAGTCGTTATTATAGTACCTAAGTAGAGATCTAAGAAGGAGCTAGTCTGAGGAAGAACTCACTAACTCTACTATACACTACTACTCCAAACAGATTTTGTTAAGAAGTTCCGTTTTGAAAGGTAAAACATCTGTCTCATTGCCAGTAATTCGCAGATGTCTTCATGCGGTCAACAAATAAGTACCATTTTTACCGTCGTATTCATCAACCAATACCATAAAATGATTATTCTATGTGTAGGTACACTATACAGGGTGTAACAATACGCTTAGATTATGCTATTGCTAGGTCATTGTGTATATTTAAGTACCAGCCAGTAGCCAAGTGTCAGTTTTTGTTAGAGGTAATCCGGAGTACATAGTTTGAATGTGATTATATTATTTGTCTATAGAATATTGACTGTGCCATTTATCAGAGAGAATCACGTAGGAATCGAGTTGTATGGAACCTGCGCCACTGATACATGCACAATACACATTCGTAAATTATCTCTCAAAACGTACGAAATACTAATAGTTATATTCAAAGGCTTGATGAAACGAGCTTAACAGACGAGACGGTAAGGCAGCAAGCTCCACTCCATAGTAGCCTTGGAAGGAAAAGTGACTGAGCATTGTGACTTTGTGAGCACCGACGATCCGTGATATACTGCTCTGTCAAGAAAGTAACGGTAAAAGATCAATAATACACAAAATGTTTGTTATTCATCCAAATTTATTTTATCACCTTCAAAGTATTCTCCTTCAGAAACAATACACTTACGCCAACGAATAATCCAATCATTTAAACCTTTTTTAAACGCTGTTTTCGGAATTGAGTTCAGTTCTAGCCAGGAATTCTTTTTTTTTTCGGTTTCGGTTCAGTTGGCAGGCGCCACTCCGAAGCTTGTTGACTAGTTTGCATGTCAAACTCGTAAACCCACGTCTCGTCACCAGTAACAATGCGTTTCATGAATGTTAGGTTGGAATTGACTCGTTCTAGCATGTCCTCAGCGACTCTCATGCGATTGAGTTTTTGGAGAAAATTCAGGTCTTTTGGGACTAGCCGAGCGGTAACTAGTTTCATACCCAAATGATTAGTTATAATGATACGGATTGACTCGTGCGTGAGATACAGAAAGTTCGGCGGCTACCTCTCTCAAAGTTGAATGAGGATTTTCGTCACTATTTCCTTCACTTTTGCTATGAACTTCAGTTGCAGACGTTGATGGCCTACCAGAGCGAGGCAAATCTTCCATCACATCTCGACCGCTTCTGAACGCTTTGTACAACTCATAAGCACGTGTTTTTGATAAAGTCGATTCACCGCAAGCCTTTTGTAACATTTTCAGTGACTCCGAACACGAAATTCCATTGGCGATGCAAAATTTAAGACAAACTCTTTGTTCGAAGTTTTAGTCTATAATTAAATTCGCTATTCACACTAGATATGATATAACTAAAAACTGTTTTTAATATAACAGATGCAACTCAAACTCCGCGCCAAAATGGAAAACAGTTGTGCCAATCTAACAACCACTAATAAAACAAAAATTTGAATTTGGAACCATAAACAAATCATCTATTCCCGATACTTTTTTGACTGAATGTATATTGTACAACATATAAACATACTACTTAATTCGGAGTACACAGTTTTAATGTGATTATATTATTAATTGTCTATACAGGGTGGAATTTTTCAATGCCACCTGGAGGGAAAGTACTCGAAATACTGGAGATAGCATTTTACTCAAAGGAAACATTCCTTTATTTTTATAAACAAACATATCTGCATTCAAAGATTTTCGAAAATTCGTTTGCCTCACTAGGGCGTCGAACCATGGATTGACAAATTTTTGTTTCCTTAGAGTAAAATTTGCTATCTCCAGTATTCAGAGTACTTTCCCTCCAGGTGGCATTGAAAAATTCTACCCTGTAGAATATTGACTGTCATTTATCAAAGGGTATCACGTGGAATCGAGTTGTATGGAACCTTCGCCACTGATGCATGCATGCGTTACTGACGTTGCACAATGCACATTCCTAATTGTTTCTCAAAACGTACAAAATACTGACAGTTATCTTTAAAGGCTTGATCAAACGAGTTTAAAAGACGAAACGGTAAGGTAGCAAGCTCCACTCCATAGTAGCCTTGGAAGAAAAAGTGACTGAGTATGTGAGCATCGACGATCCGTGATATAATTAGTACCTAAATACCTAGTTGGACATTGCAGTAACGTATATTATGTACGTGATTTTGTACGTATCCTAACACAAAGTTACAAAGACGCAAGAAAAGATTCAGAAGAATGTGAATCTAGATAGGTATATGTCACCGTAAAATTGTCAAACACGTTAGATTGTAAAATAACTCGAGAGATTGTAAACTCTCCAAATATTGTCAAACGAACATACTGCTTACAATCAAATGCATTATTTTTCGTGAAATGCATTTGGTGGTAGTCAACTCACGCGATGTGGAGGGAAGGAGGGGTCCCCTTGCCCAATGGTACCACTCTCATGAAAAGATAATGTAACATTCCTGAGAAATACCGATTAATATAACCTATCCTTAAAACACTTTATATTCCCCTAAAAAGCTTAGTCGACGGAGCCCCGCTTCGCGGGGCCCCTATTTCCGAGTGCAGGGTTTAAAGGGAACCTAACTAACCTAACGGGGGGGTCCCCCAAGTCCCGATTATGGGGGCAGAGATACTTCCGTATGTTCAGTTGACAATATTTCGAGAGTTTACTATATCGCTAGAGAGACGTGTTTGTCAATTTTACGGTGACATACATACGTACTATAAGATTATATAACCATAAGACCCATTTCATTTCAATTTATATGCACTTATGTCTAAACGCATAGGTAACTGGATAGATGACCACACATGATGAATGTTTTTCCAGATAGTAGGTACCTATCTGTTTCTTGAAATTATGCTGCTGGTAAAGTAATATCGGAATATCCTATTTATCATTGGAACATGTGGAATGTGCGAAGCTTACTCTTTTTGATGTGAACGTTTTCTTAGCTACCTTGAGCGCAACGTATGTAGGTATGTATAGCAATAGCGACTTAATGATCAATAATGCCATAAGGATTTTTAACTGTTTCATATTTTCACTATCTAGCGGAGGTGTAGCGGGGTGTGTCATCCTGTCGAATATTGCTAAACTTTGACAATAAACAAAATTAAAAAGATATAAGAAAATATACTTATGTTTCAAACAATAAAAAGTAACATAAGTAGATTTAGAAATCGAGAAATTTTACCTACTATTGCGAAAGTCAATCAGATATGGAATTGGTTTCTAAAACTTAAAGCTTTTTGTGTCTTTTTGGCAAATAATGTGAATTGAGTGAGAGGGAAGTGTGTCAGTGTTGATATTAACGGCGCTGGCGCAGCGGTCGCAGCGATGTCATCCGTGATCCGGGTCGCAGCACTCAGCTGCCCAGTATTGGCTGACCGCACACAGTAGCGCTGCGGCCGGCGCGCCTCTACATTACTAATTAGAATTTGTCACCGTCACCGGCCACTAGCCACTAGATACCACATAGGTAGGTATATTGTTACGAGTATCTCCCATTACCCCATTACCCTATCACAATATTGTCCTATTTAGTCCAAAGGACGCCATGTACCATGAGATAAGTATCTTAATGTAGGTACCCTAGGCTACTACTGAACAGTTATGAAGTTTAGTAAAAAAATCAATAAAACTATTTAGTAGAAACCAATTTAAAAAAGTAAGAGGAATTTCTTAATTGATGAGCCAATAATGAATTAATGAACTTTCAAAAGTTACAAAACTCTTCGATCGTTGGCTTATCCATCGTCGTGTGGTAAGTAGGTAATCTGTATGTAAATACAATAATAATAGTAACATAATCAAAACGCGTACCTACGATAGGATACCAAATTATTTATTTTTATACTGCGTATTGTAGGTACTTACTTATAATAGATTTTAAAGTCTAGCCACAGTAGTCTAGCTTAAAATGTTATTTTATTGGCATTAGATCATCATTTCTGAAATTCATCATTCAAATTACACATACACCTAAAAATAAATAAGTTTTACCTTACGACATTCAAACGCTTACAATAAAAACTAGTAATCAGCAAGGTGAACAAATTTTAAAAGTTCACGACCTTCTGCCGTTTCGTTTGTCACGAAGTTCATCTCAACATCTAGTAATAGCTCTTTCAACTATTTAAACGCAACGGAAATTCTGTCACTTTTACGAAATACTAATTGTACCTACATTGACAGACACTAGGTACTGAGTATTACTTACTGAGAACTAGGTGAGCTTTGAATAGACAGACATAGATATGCGTACCACTTGGTTTAAAACAGATCCATATACAGGTTGTTCGCAGGTAGTATTTCAAAACGGTCGGTCAGAGCGGTCTGGTTACAACCTCGCGACCATAGACATAGATAGAAGATATACGATGACTGATGTGCGAATGCCTATTTATGTCCTACTTTATCATTTACATACTTATATTTATTTAACATCAAATACAAATACTTACTACCTATATAATATATTTTTCAACACACTTGCTCATAAAGTGGCTCTAATTTCACCGCAATTAGGCACATAATGACACCTGTAATCAAACTGTGACTTTTTCATTGCTATTATTCACAAGTGAGTTATAGGGTTTTTTTTTTATTTTATTGGTTGAATTGCTTTGTTCTTAAAAAAGTTTCGATACAAAAAAGATCGTGTTCAAGAGTACAAATAAATTAATGTACCTATTGCTTGCTCATTTCATACAACTTCGTATCTAGGTACATAGATAATTTCAACTTATAAGTTTTTAATAAATAAAACTTTCACTCAAATGCAACTTTTGTTTTCTTTTTTTTACTTTTTTTTTAATAATAAAACTTTGAATTCCCCATTTCGTACGTTGCTAAAACGCTATCCGCGAAAAGCCAAAAAAAAGAAACCTCATTCTTTTAGTCTATGGGCGATCGCCATTGTTAGATGCGCGCGCATAGGAAAACTGATGAATTAATCCCGCCATTGCGAAAAAAAAATCACAACTCGTTTTCACTGTTGAAATTATAGTTATTTTTAGTATTATTTTATTCTCAAGTGTGTTGAAAAACGTCGTATGATACACGTGTGTGTTGATGATTACCGTCCTTAGCTCTCTTAAGAACCTCGCCTAACGGCTCGGTTCTCAATGGCGCCTCGGCGGTAATCACCAACATTACACACTTGTACCATAATGTACTATTTCAACACACTTGCTCATAAAGTGGCTCTAATTTCACCGCAATTAGGCACATAATGACACCTGTAATCAAACTGTGACTTTTTCATTGCTATTATTCACAAGTGAGTTATAGGGTTTTTTTTTTATTTTATTGGTTGAATTGCTTTGTTCTTAAAAAAGTTTCGATACAAAAAAGATCGTGTTCAATAGTACAAATAAATTAATGTACCTATTGCTTGCTCATTTCATACAACTTCGTATCTACATAGATAATTTCAACTTATAATTTTTTAATAAATAAAACTTTCACTCAAATGCAACTTTTGTTTTCTTTTTTTTTTCCTTTTTTTTTAATAATAAAACTCTGAATTCCCCATTTCGTACGTGGCTAAAACGCTATCCGCGAAAAGCAAAAAAAAAAAGTAACCTCATTCTTTTAGTCTATGGGCGATCGCCATTGTTAGATGCACGCGCATAGGAAAACTGATGAATTATTCCCGCCATTGCGAAAAAAAATTCACAACTCGTTTTCACTGTTGAAATTATAGTTATTTTTAGTATTATTTTATTCTCAAGTGTGTTGAAAAACGTCGTATGATACACGTGTGTGTTGATGATTACCGTCCTCGGCTCTCTTAAGAACCTCGCCTAACGGCTCGGTTCTCAATGGCGCCTCGGCGGTAATCACCAACATTACACACTTGTACCATAATGTACTATGGTATGATATGTTTCGCTGATATTTATTAAATCGCTTTTATAGGTCTACGAATGAGCTATAAAATACTTGGACAGGTTTGACCAGGGTTATAACAAAAGGTTCTCAGTGTTACCTATTTGCAAAGGCCATGAAGGTATTTTATGGCCCAGCTACGTTCAGACTGGTAGAGTCATAATAATATGCCCAATGCCAAAATTCACGCACGTAAAAGTAGGTACCTGAGTATCTCGATTTTTTTACACCGCAACCGACTGTAAAGAGACAAGCGTAGGCACTACGCTATGCGTAGGTCATACGCAATTACCTACGCATCATCTTCGTCTACGCTGTAGAAGCTACGTAGAAATGTGGACACTGGAAAATTCGTAGACGCGGCGCAGCGTATATAAAAGCCGCATAAGCGTTGCTTATCCACTGTCAATACTCTATGTCCACTGTACAATAGTGGGCTCTACAATAATATTAAATACATAAGCACCATTTTTTAAGTTTTACATGTTCAAGTTTCAAACAGAGGAATGGCTTTAATTAAATAAGCTTAAAATGTCTGTGAAATTGATTAAAATAACTTCCATTGTAATGTAAATTAACGATTAATTCATTAATCTGTAGCGTAAACAATCACGTAACGTTCATCGGTCGGTGTTTGCACTTTGCAGCAGTTGACAAAATTGTAGGTATAGGTACTTATTCAACTTTCACAGCGACACCTTTCTGTTTTAATTACTGTTTTCTTGACAAATTATTTGTTGCGTAAGTACTTGCGTAGCATCAGTAGGAAGGAACCTACTTTGTATAATTGTATTCGCACACTAAGAATGAAACCACCTGTTGTCCGTCTTTCTAGCGAATAAGGCTTGACCTAGATTCGTAAGAAACAACCGATTAGGTAGGCAGGTTTCCGTTAATCTACCAACATTTGCCATTTACTGTCAACAAGATGTCACCTGTCGCCGTGGGCGATACTGATTCACGTTTAAATTAGCGTTCGGTCGTCGCCTGCGCCATTATCTGCAAATGAGCACGTACCGAACGAAAGTGAGGGCGTCCGCATTGTTAAAGTTAGAGATCTTAATAGAAACTGGCGAAAAGGCTGCGGCGTGCGGAGCTAAGTCGAGGCGGCTTTGTCATATTATTGCAGCGCCGAGCAAAAACGTGAGGCTGAGGCGGGATGTAGGTCGCGACAAGTGCACGCTGCTCGCTGCACGCGCATTGTACGCAGTCTACAGGCAGTCAGGTATTCTGTAGCTGAGAGCTAGACAGACTCCTCCGGCTGCGGGAAATAAAACACGAAATAGGCATAATAGTAGAGTGCCACTTCACAGTTTTCTCTGCAAGGTTCTTTCCTTTTCAATCTTGGAGTTGAGTTTTATAGTGATAGTTTTAATGATGACTAGGATAATTAAGCCATGGTAGAATGTAGACAATTTAGTTCTCTGGTTTTTCTAAATGCAAAAATGCAAAAGTATCGCTTGCCAGTTCCTTGCCTTGCCACTCGGGGAAAACATGAGTGACACGAGTACCTCAAAATAATACATTTTGATACAAGTGGAGAAAGTTTGTTATTGTAGTTCAGAGCGGTATTAACACACGAGCCGTAAGGCGAGGGTGTTTTGAGCCAAGAACTGCAATAACAAATGTCCACGTGTATCAAACGACGTTTTTCAAGACACTTTTGAAGAAATAAAATAAAATAATATAAAATATTTGTATCACGAGACTATGATTTAAATTTTTATTTTTTTCCGCGTTTTGCTTTCGCCAGGTTGAAGGAGAGGCAAAGGTATGAAGCCGTTATACAGTCTAATATAAAAAAAATATACTTTTTAAATTTTTGAATTTAGAACACAAATAAATGTTGATTTGTTTATAAAAGAATATTAGTTATAAATAATCATGTTTATCTACGATATTGAATTTATAAACACTATTTGAATATTCAAAAAATGTTATAAGAAAGACGTAGGATCGCTTATCCGAAATAAAAAAAAACATTCACCATACACTTCCTCGAAAACTGGTTCTTTTCGCACTACGATTAGGTTCAAAATCCAGTGTATTTCAAACGCGTGCATTTTTTATGTTTTTTCTACACATGTGCAGAAAAAACATGAAAAATGCACTACTTATACTTAGTCCAAATTGGTTCATTGCATAATTTAAAAAAAAACACCTCTGACAATAGAGTCAGAGGTGAATGTTTTTTTTGGATGATATTTAAAAGTACTTCAATTTATTCCCATTTCATTTACCTAATTTTGCCTGTGTTCCACCAAATATACTGAATGTGCACCACAATATGTTAATTAAAATATGTCATAACGAGCATCTGTTTAACAATTAAACACTGTATATTCTCCTTAAAGCGTAGTCGACGATATTCGATATATTTCCGAGTGCAGGGTTTAAAGGAACCTAACTAACCTAACGGGGGGGTGCCCTAAGTCCCGATTATGGGGGCAGAGATACTTTAATATTTGGTGCACGATCAGTATTATTTGGTGCACGATCAGTATTTTTCGGGGAAGAAATGATTTTGGTGAACACAAAAATATTATCCGTTTTTTTTTTATATTTCGGAAAAGCGATCTACGTCTTTCTTTATAAAATTTTTTGAATATTCAAATAGTGTTTATAAATTCAATATCGTAGATAAACATGATTATTAAAACTAATATTTACTTTTCAAATCAACATTTATTTGTGTTCTAAATTCAAAAACAAATTAAAATTTATTTTTTATATTAGGCTGTATAACGGCTTCATACCTTTGCCTCTCCTTGAACCTGGCGAAAGCAAAGCGCGGAAAAAAAAATTTAAATCATAGTCTCGTGACATTCATGACACAAATATTTTACATTATTTTATTTTATTTCTTCAAAAGTTTATTGAAAAACGTCGTTTGATACACGTGGACATTTGTTATTGCAGTTCCCGGCTCAAAAACACACTCGCCTACGGCTCGTGCGTTTAATGAACGACAATAACAAACTTTCTCCACTTTTATCAAAATGTACTATTTTAAATTAAGTATGCAATATGTATGCAATGAACCAATTTGGACTAAGTATAGTGCATTTTTCATGTTTTTTCTGCACATGTGTAGAAAAAAACATAAAAAATGCACGCGTTTGAAATACACTGGATTTTGAACCTAATCGTAGTGCGAAAAGAACCAGTTTTCGAGGAAGTGTATTGAAAAAGCCAGTTTCAAAACAAGTAAGAACTTACGCTTAAACCTATGTATCTACTTCCCGACTGTAAAACTTTGTATCTCTAGTACCTATGTATTACCAACCGAAAAAAGGTGCAGCTAATTAGATAAGCGACACCTTTCGTCAACGGTTAAATATAAAACCCTAGGGGTTCGAATATTATTTGCAGCTTTTGATGAAGGCCGCACGAACGGAACAATGTAGGTACAAAAAAATGTTCAAAGTTTTCCATGAAATCATATTTATTTTTGGACTTTTCAGCAAAACCTGCGGCGACACTGTCTATGCAAACAAAGTTAATTGTATGTTTCTACACATTTTTTCTAATACGTAATAACGCTTGAAAGTAAATAAATAGCTTCAACACAAATACCTAATTACCCCTGTTTTATATTCTTGCCTGATTGCCTCCCATGCATAGGTACCTACATCCATCATGCAGTGAACCGACGTCAATTAGCAATGTAAACAAAGGAGGTGCGCAATAAGTGCTTATTTTGTATTACAAAACTGCTAATAAACTTTAGTTGATACATCAATAACTTGCCATTATTGGTGATTTAAAGTTTCTTCATAACAGAGCTTTCCTCACCCGCACACGGCTAGCTTGACCTTGCCTGTACTACGATACTGCCTGAGAGAAGGAACTGTTCGCTCGAAATGCTTCCAAATATTCTCTTTGTTGTGCACGTTTGTGTCCAAATGCCATTTGTATGTCAGGCTTGTCACGCTTTTGTGGTCGCTAAACGGCAGGCTCGCATAACTAAGCCTTACTTACCCTAAAATCTTGTCACAATTTTCATAGAAAACATAATTTGGAAATGTCTTGCTACATCTACGTTGAACTTTCCTACCATTATTGTACTTTCAATTGGTTGATATCGTATTTCACAGTCGGTTTTCAATATTTGGAGTTTTCAGTTGCAAAATCACCGTAATTGAATACTTACGACAATTTCCATGTTTTTTGCTTTAGGTAAGCTCGTCATTGAATCAATCTCTGAATTCACGGTATTGCTTTAAGGTCAAACTGTGAGGGCAATCAGGTAAGGAGGTTAAATTAATAAGTATAGAATAACTTGCTAGCAAAATTATCTTTACAAATAAGTAAATGAATGTCTGTAAGTTTATATTATACTTACGCCCTACCTGCAGTCACCTTAAAACCACGCCTATGAAAACTTGAACTAATAACTTGAATGTTAATAGACGCTGTCTAAAGTAACCTTTGCAACAAACATAAACACAATGGGGTAAGTAATTGAATCCGAAATGGCATTTTAAAGTTCGAATGTTAACCTGCAGCCATATTCCGTTGACGCAACCGAACTATTTTCTCTCCGTTTGAAATCTAGAGCTCGAGACTACGGAGAAATAGTAATGTACCTTACGACATTACTCGAAACAACATCGCCAGTTATATACATCACTAGCTGACCCGCGCAACTTCGTCTGCGTCACATAAGTGAAAGAGAGGGTTACAGAGATTGGGTCGTAAGCACCTTTAATACAATTTTCGAAGAGCACATCATACACATCCTTCCGCATAATGAAAATGCACGCCCGGTACATGATCATTATTTTGCTGCGGATTTATTTAAAACGGTGTATCTCCTAAGAAATGCATTGAAATCAATTTACGTGCAATACGAAACGCGTCCATCAATTCTGTTACTATTGTTGATAGCAAAATTTGAAGTAGATTGGACCAAGGAATCACATTTTCCCATACAAACTTTGCCCCCCACCTATTCACCCCCTTACGGGTATAATTTCAGAAAATCCTTTCTTATCGTATTATAGGCATACGATAAGAAATGATTTTCTGAAATTATTATACAAAAAATACACCCTCCAAGCTTCAGGTTTCTACAATCTGCGGTAAAGGCTGTGCGTTGATCCATCACAGTCCTTCAGGACAAAGCATTTTTATTATTTGTAGATAGTAGGATTTGAACTCGTTTGTATTTGTAACTTTGCGGGCTTTATGTCTGATGTACATTCGTATAGTCTACATTTTCTTCGTAGTATTATTTTATTTGTAAATACAGGGTGGAAACGATTAACCGGGCAGAAAGGGGAGCTTCCTTAACCGTTGAGTATTAGAAACAGGATCGATTGGCATCAAAAAATGTTTTGTGTAAAATAGCAATTTTCTCGCTAACTGTACTTTTTTTTTATCTGAGATCAAAATTTCACGAAAAATTACGGATGGTTTCCTAAGACCATTTTCATGTAGCTGCAACGGTTAAGGTTTATCATTATTGGCATCAAAAAAATTGTTTTATGTAAAATGGCAATTTTCTTGCTAACTGCACTTTATTTTTTAATTAAATCTGTTAATGGGGATCAAAATTTAGCGAAAAAATTACGGATTTTTTCTAAGGCCTTTTTCGTGTAGCTGCAGTTCCCCTTACTGCCCCGTTTACCGTTTCCACCCTGTATTACCAACTACTTATACCGAGGAAAGCCGATTTTCTTGAGTTCCGCTATTTTGGGCGTATTCACTTCAAAAATCAAATTTCAAGAAAATTGAGAAATTATATTTACCTGTATTAGATTTGAAGTATTTACAGCAACTTTTAAAGGTTTATACTTCATTGGATTTGTTCTATAGGTGTATGAAGTTTATTAATTTTAAACACAACACCCTCTTTTTTACGACTCTGGATGAATTTTTTTAAAAATGTTGAAACCGGTATTTCTTTATTTTTAATAATAAGTATTTACTCTGAGTTTCATGATTCTAGAACAATCTAAAAAATTTTTTTCATACAAACTTTACCCCCCTTTTCACCCCCTTTTTCCAAAAATTTCCATAATTTCTATAGCCTAAATGTTATTCTGAGTTTATTTAAATAGAATAGTGAAGGTTTGCATCAAAATCCGTCCAGCAGTTTTTACGTGATGCGCGTTCAAACAAACAAACAAACAAACAAAAATTTTAAAAATGGTTTTAATATGTTCAGTTACTTATTTTAAGTCACCCTTGGCGATTTTTTTTTTTTAATCTTCAATGTACAGATTTTTTGGTCTCAACGATTTTATTATATGTATAGATTAGTAACACGTTACAACAGCTTCTCATTTTCAATTAATTACAAGTAGGTAATATAAGAACAATCAACACTTACATTATCATAAATTAAGTAATGTACCGTAAGTTATACCTACTAATGTTTTAAGTTTTGCATGAATAGTGAACGTATCATGCATAGGCACCAAGGTTGTTCTCGTGTGAGTCTCATCTCATCTTGCCCGTCGTACCGTTTGCACCATTGACCTGCACCATCAATGGTGCAGATGAGACAAATTAGTTTCGTTTGCACCATTAATGGTGCAAACGAAACCAAGGATTGGGTATGGTCTCATCTGCACCATTGAGATGACACTATATACTATTAAAATGCGGTGGTATACGAGTACTTAGATATCCCGTCGAAGCATTTCCTCTTTGCTTGTTCTAATAAGTATTATTTAAGTGTTGACATTGACAAGGTAACTATTTTATTTTAATTCTGTCATTTTATGTCAATAATTGTATAATTGGAGCTTTATAACAAATTACAATGAGCGAAAATAATTTAACTTTTGTTGCACAAAGTCGAAGAAGACTTTTATTGTTCGAAGGGTATCAGTACCATTTTCACACACGGTACAAAAATTTAAATAGCATTTGGAGATGTAGACATTTAAAAAAAAACAAAATGCACAGGAACGATAACCATTACAGAGGTACGTCTCAGATCAAATAAAAAAAGTAGATACCGCACGGCCTTTGCCAATAGTGAAGCCACAAAACTCTGCTCATTCAAGTAAACACACGCACTCACGCACACACATGCACCAAACTATGCTCATTTTTAGGGTTCCGTAGCCAAATGGCAAAAAACGGAACCCTTATAGTTTCGCCATGTCTGTCTGTCTGTCTGTCCGCGGATAATCTCAGTGACCGTTAGCACCAGAAAGCTGAAATTTGGTACCAATATGTATATCAATCATGCCGACAAAGTGCAAAAATAAAAATTTAAAAAAACATTTTTATTAGGGTACCTCCCGCAGACGTAAAGTGGGGAGCGATTTTTTTTTTAATTTTGACCCTGACGTGTGATATATTGTTGGATAGGTATTTAAAAATGAATAGGGGTTTTCTAAAATCATTTTTTGATAATATTAATATTTTAGGAAATAATCGCTCCGAAAGTCAAAAACAATGTGTCCCCCCCCCTCTAACTTTTGAACCATAAGTTTAAAAAATATGAAAAAAATCACAGAAGTAGACCTTTATATGAACTTTCTAGGAAAATTATTTTCAACTTGATGAGTTGAATAGTTTTTGAGTTATATAGCACTTTTTCAAAAAAACGCAAATGATAACTTTGTTTTTCATACAAATACTATGAAAAACAAAGTTATTTTTGCTGACGAAAAATGTTGGTATTTTTAATGGTCTGGGAAGCTACGGAACCCTACAGTGAGCGTGGCCCGACACGCTCTTGGCCGGTTTTTGTTATTATCCTACGGGTCGTCGTGCAGTAAGTTTGCCTTAAAAATGCCGTCGTGTGTTATGAAATGGTGTAAAAACAACTCGAAAGTGAACAAAAAGTCTGAAGGATATCGTTTCACACGTAAGTACTCACAAGACTATCTTTTTTTATATTATTCAAACACAGTTTTGAGGTTATTCCACATAAAAAACGTCAATGTCCCGAAATGACGTATCGAGAGAGTGCTGCCAGGAGTTCGTATTTGTAATACCCAAAAATGTGGGTAAGTAAGTTGTAGGCAAAGTCATAGCAAAATAATTAGGCACAGAGTGGACATAATTATTGTTTTATTTTATAATTACTTCATTTTAATGTAAATAGTTATTTTTTTTACTCGTTTCTTTCTGCATTCTCGAGTACTTACCTTCTATTTTTTATTATCAAATATTATTGGTTTTAGGTTGCCAGCAAAGATTTTAATAAGAGATGAATGGGTAGCTGCTATTCGACAGAGTCGAAATGATTCCGTCTTTTTTTTGTTTTATGTTATTTATTTTTAATAAACACTTTACATAACCTTGTTGTATTTTTTTTCGGGACTATCTGTTGAGACCATCTATAAAGTGATCCTACACACCTCCTACATATTTATAATGTTATTGTAATTTATGAGACATTTAGTTTCCCATTGGCATATTACCTATTTTACGCAATTTTAAGGGATTTTTTTTTTTAAAACGTGGCAATACTTCATTTACTCACACATAGTTGAAAAAATGGCGACACTTTCTTGTTCTAAGTGCGGTATCTACTTTTTTTATTTGATCTGAGAGGTACGTACGTAGCATTTATGTTTGGTTTCAAAGGCAAAAAAAACAAAATTTATAGACTAGTGGGTATAATACATAGAGGGTCATAATTTTATGGTACTTTTTTTTAAACGAAGTTCCTTAACGCGTCTTACGGGTGTAAGGCCCTTTTATTTGATACCCGTATTGAGGGAGTTGTTGAATAATTGTGTGGCGGTGGCCATCTTGGACTGATTTTTATAAAACATAGCTAAGAACACTCCCGACTAATTCACCTTTTAAACAAAAAAATCAACAATATCAAAATCGGTTCATCCGTTCGGCTGCTACGATGCCACAGACAGACACACACACAGACACGTCAAACTTATAACACCCCGTCGTTTTTGCGTCGGGGGTTAAAAATGGTTTCGCACACAAGCAAAATACGGCCTTATATTGGTTTTTTTATTTAACGATGACAAGCAAAGTAGGGTGAAGTAAGTTGTATTAATATTAATGGTGCAAACGAAACTAATTGGTCTCATCTGCACCATTGATGGTGCAGGTCAATGGTGCAAACGACGGTACGACGGGTCATCTTGTATGGATTAATGTAATTTGTTAAGTAAACTAACTATGTATACCTACATATAGGGTTTTGCCCAGGAGACGGAGAGTCAAGGCACAAAAAAAAAGTATAGGCAGATTATCTTCAAAAACAAATAGATATGATCACGATTTCGATATCACAATCATCATTATATGTATATTCCAGTTTTCATAATTGTTTTTTGTTCGTGGTCTAAATATTGTAGTCGAATACCTACGGAAGTGTTTATAAACCAAATTATTCCATGCCGACAATATCGTGTCATTTGTGAATTAATTTACTTATGCAGTTACTTGGTCATGTTCGTGATAAAATAACTTGTGGGTACCACAACTATCTACTTACCTATCTACATAAGTACCTATCTACTTCGCCATGGCGATAAGTTTAAAAGTATGTTCAATAAACATGGTAAATGTGCGTGTAACACACTATTTGGCCACACCATAACCACATAAAATAATGGCATGCGTATTAGATACGAATAAATGCCACAACTGTTATTTATTACCTACCTACTTACTGTACCTGTTCTGGTGAGATGTGACTGCGTGACTTTATAATAAAAACGGTTTATTTTAGTAGGCCTTGAGTGAGAGCCTATTAGTACAAAATTCAGCAGACACGCATTTGGGTTGGCATCACGACACGTACTTTCGATACTATCGCTAAAATGTCCGAAAAGCGAAAAGGTATTGCTTCCTACGGTCTAATAGAGCTTGACGGTTGTAGTCCCCCAAGTTTCGACTACTACTTGACCAATTTAAACACATAATTTGGGTACAGCCTTTAGACTCGTTTTAAAAAGCCTACGCGATGTATACAGGTATGTAGCAAACGCTACAAAGCCGTAGGTCGTAGCACTCGTAGCACTCGTAGCGAAAATTAGGCGGCTATAGTGGCTACGCCTGAATTTTAAAATGTGGGTCAGAAAAAACTTGCAAATCTTGCAAATGCTTTGATAATAGTCGATGTAAGAACTTCGATAAAGTTTTTGTAATATTTGATTACAAAGATTAAATACATATGATAAAATTCTCTTCCATCCAATTATAACAAATAAAGTATTGTTAAGTTGTGCAAGCTACATTACCGATGTAATTTTTAGTAAAATGGATTTAATATGTAGGAAGTCCCATATAGGAGCCACCCATCTATTGTGTTATAACAGACACCTCGCGGCTTCAGAAATTACATCACGTCACGTAATGCAGTAATTATGAGATAAGTGCGACAAATCAATATGGCTGCCGTAAAGGCCGCAAAATAATGAGTCTTGTAATGTACCTAATTATCAGGAAATGCGAAGCAATTATGTTAAGCTTGAGCAGTCATCTGTGTGTCAGTCTGTCACTATTTACGTTATGAACTTTCTTGCTGAAAAATTGCATCCGCAATAAATCTTCGCCACTGTTGGATTTAACTTTGTGTTTTTCTAGCTCTGTTGTACAAGATTTTTTACGTAATTTGTTTAACAAAGAATTACTTCAGTACTTACGTGCTTCGACATAATGTAGATCACAAAAGGTGATGGAGCGTATCATTCAATCTTCAACTTGAAATGTATTGTACGGAGTGAATGCCAAGCTAAACGCTGAATTTATTCTAACTATATTATTTGAAATCTACGGAGAATAATTAGCTCACACCTTGCTAATTTGTTAAGATTACTGCGATGGCATTTAGATATATTTTCTTCAAAAAATGGATACTTGTAATTCTTGGGTATTTGCCTCAGGAATGGACTTCCGTGTGATAACTAGATCGTAACATAAGTGACAAATTACACAAGGTGTTAAATCGTTCAAGTTATGTGCTTCTACGCAGTATAGAAGTAGGTACATACCTACAATAGGTAGTGAGACATTATGCAGGTAGGGTTAATTATACATTGCAATGTCTGTTACTATAGTTATAGTGGTCGTTGTAGTTATCTTGATGTGTCGTTACATCACTACGAGTATACGCTTTCACAAGGACTAGTATTTTCCGACTGTATAAGGAACTGAAACGCTTATTTACTTTTCCCTTTTGTTTGAAAATACTTGGCTTCTTCTCCATCATCTGCCTAGACTTTTCCCAATTATGTTGGGGTCGGCTTCCACTCTAACCGGATGCAGCTGACAGGGCCTGATTAACCCTTAGGCTAATTAGGCTGCAGCCTAGGGCGCGAGAATCAGGGGGGCTCGGAAATCAAGTCTACGCATGCACTATTAATCTAGCATCATTGCATCTACCCTCAGGCCCGGGCTGGCGATATGGGGCTGGCGATATGAGCAAATCGGGCAAAAATGCCCTATGGGCCGGATGCCTGATGGGCCGGTGTGGCCGATTAGCGATCGATTTTCTTTTGCTATTTAAAAAAAACTTCGCAATACTTACTACGATTAAAATAACTTCGTCTACCATCAAACCGAGTACCTTATTTAATTTACTTTTAGACTGTATCTGTAGCAATGGTACTCCCCCGGCTCAGAATTTTTAAAAGTTTTTAGTAAGTACATACATTGTAACGTAGAGTAGAATCACTCTCAAACTGAAATATGTTAAGGCTTCTTTTGTTTGTTTCTCGTGTGGTTAGTGATTTGAAAACTACTGTACAAATCTGAATCAAAATAAAAAGAATAATAAGATTGAGAATAGTTAGAGATATCTACAAATCTGTGCCGTTTATGAGCTACCAGGGAAGCCAAGCCAGGGAATAACTTTTATCACAAAGATTATTCTGCCTCTGGATTGGCACTCCTATTGGATTTTCGAATGATCGACTGGTATAGACAGAGGCTGAAATAAATAAGGAGCCTCTTGCCCCGAGGCCTTATTAGGCAATTTTGGCATGCATACACAAGGTTGCATAAAATAGAGCATGTGGACATTTTGATCTGAAATTACATAATTATTAATAACATCTGAATTTAAACGGGGCAACATGTCAAAATATTCGAGCTCGCTTTGCTCGCTCTTGCAACCTGCTCTATCTTGGATCTTTACATTGTCTATTATAAGAAAACCAAGTCACTCCAATAGGTGGAAACAATTCAAGCCTGTCCAAGGCAAGGTGTAATTTTTTTTTGAGGCCGGTTTGATTTTCAGGCAACTTCGTCTTGAATCTTGGCTTTATCTGCAAGTCGACTAAATAACTCTAGTATAAAAGGGTCGAAACAATTCTAGCCTGACCAAGTAGGATGTTAAAAGTTTCGAGCTCGCTTTGCTCGCTCCTGGAGCTTACATGTTTTTGGTTAAGTAACATCTATTTCTGAAAGGACTGAAGAAAAGCTAACTTTTCTGGAGAGGAGAGCTCAATTTTTAAAAACCTTTATAGGTACTTTTAAACCACGTTAAAATTTTCACACTAGTGAACAAAGTCAAAACTAATATACCTACTACTTTTTAGGCCGACCTTATCATAGGTACCTGGCGGGGGCGCATTCTCATAACTAGCCTAGGGCGGTCAGAAGTCTTGATCAGTCGCTGGCAGCTGAATACCAGTATTTTACATAGAGCGACTGTCTATCTGACCTCCACAACCCAGTTAATACTGGGAAATACGATACCACTTGGTAAGACTGGTTGTCAGACTTTTTGGGCCACTGACTAACGACTGTCAAAGATGGACAAATGGCAGCCGGGACCAACAGCTTAACGTGCTTTCCGAGGCACGGAGGAAACTCGGTATGTAAGGGTGGTCACCCATCCACAAACCAACCTAGGCAAGCACGGCTTAACTTAAAGATCGACCCGAGAGGCTGTTATTATTTTGCCACGAGCTTGGCGTCTTCTCCAAAAGCCGAAATTCCACGCTACACATTCTGTTAATTTTGTCTTTCATTCAGCACGTTTCTATCAAATAAAATGCCTTAACACAAAATGAATCAAAAGTGAGCGTGGAATGTAACAAACGTGAACATTCACTCAGTGACCCATTCATTCGAGTGAAGCGTTTGAAATCGTTTTAAATGCAATTACCTAATTCATGCTTTTTTTGTTTAGCTGGAATACGGATGGACCCGCAACGGCAATCAGAGATGTGTGAGGCATCGTGCGCCGGAGTCGACGATGTCAGTGAGCAGCGACATCAGGTTCACGCGGCGCAAGCTGAGCCGACCCTGCCGTGGCTGCTGCGCGGCACTCGCGTCTTTGCTTGTGCTGCTGCTGCTGGCCGCAGTGGCAGTGTACCTCGGACGTACGTACCATTGTAGAGTTCACAATGAATGTGGTTCACGTGGGTGCAGGAGCTGGTATGTCCCCAACTTAAACCTCGAACTTCAACATCTTAAGTGACACTTGAAAACAGCTTTCTACCGTTCCACTTCTGACAAATGTACTTAAATTATCTACTAGACTATCTAATGATAAAATTACTCTATCGCTCAACAGACATTCTCTGCGACAAGTACTCGCTGTTGCAATCTAGGTAAATATTTATGTTAGTAAGCTCAAGTTTTTGCCAACATGGTTTCTAAAGGTGTGCTTGTAATAATGCACACTCCTTTGAATATCAATTCAGTATAAAAAAACCGGCCAAGAGCGTGTCGGGCCACGCTCACTGTAGGGTTCCGTAGCTTCCCAGACCATTAAAAATACCAACATTTTTCGTCAGCAAAAATAACTTTGTTTTTCATAGTATTTGTATGAAAAACAAAGTTATCATTTGCGTTTTTTTGAAAAAGTGCTATATAACTCAAAAACTATTCAACTCATCAAGTTGAAAATAATTTTCCTAGAAAGTTCATATAAAGGTCTACTTCTGTGATTTTTTTCATATTTTTTAAACTTATGGTTCAAAAGTTAGAGGGGGGGGGACACATTGTTTTTAACTTTCGGAGCGATTATTTCCTAAAATATTAATATTATCAAAAAATGATTTTAGAAAACCCCTATTCATTTTTAAATACCTATCCAACAATATATCACACGTCAGGGTCAAAATTAAAAAAAAAATCGCTCCCCACTTTACGTCTGGGGGAGGTACCCTAATAAAAATGTTTTTTTAAATTTTTATTTTTGCACTTTGTCGGCATGATTGATATACACATTGATACCAAATTTCAGCTTTCTGGTGCTAACGGTCACTGAGATTATCCGCGGACAGACAGACAGACAGACATGGCGAAACTATAAGGGTTCCGTTTTTTGCCATTTGGCTACGGAACCCTAAAAAGTGGGCAGTAGGATGGGGTTCCTGCTCACACGTTATTCACAACGTAATGCGAAACACCAGCTGCAGTTGTGTTGTTATTTAATTTAAAATAACTGAAATTAGCCACGGATGAATTTAAACGAATGTTGCAGCAATTTTGTCAGACATTTCGAGTAATTTTAGGTCTACACGTTGGAACCATAAATGGTAACATTACTCAACGTCTGACCTAAAGGAACGTGTTGCAAAACATCTTAGATGAAGTGTAGCCTAGAGCCTATGGTATACTTTAGGTATATTAGGAACCTACCAATCTATCCTATCATTCATGGATATCTCTAGACACACGGAAACGAGAACGTTTCATAATACTTTAAAATGGAGCGAAAATATTCATTGATCGCAGTTATTACAATCCTATCGATATCAATCAGTAATCGATTCGCCGCAAGTAACTTGCAGTGGCGTAATTCTATTTTCTTGTCGGCCTGTCGGCTGACCAATAATAACTATCATCTGATTTAGATTCTTTTGTTAGTAAACAGTCGGACTCGGTATTCATAGTTCTAGTAGAGCCGTAGAGGCGTAAACTGAGTGACATTTTCCCGTCACCGCCCGAGCAAAGGTCAGTAAGCTGTGTGGCCTTGCGCAGCTTGCCGCGCTGCTGAGACAAGTGCACTCCTTATAACAGGCTCATGCTAGGTATTAACTATGCTGGCATATTAAATGATTATTATCTTGAAGGCTTAAATATCTAATTTGATTCTAATTAGGTGCAGTTTGCATAACAATTCTTTGTTATCGATCAAGCTATTTGAAAGTATAGGAAAACTTTAATGCCACATCAGCCACATCAACAAAAGCCTATGTTATATGGACTGAAGTCACGAAAATAAAACTTGATCACCTCAATTAAAATCAGAGAGTGATCGATATAAAGAAAAGAGATTGTACTTCCGCGAGTTTCGTGACTTGCGATTGTTACTCTAAACTGAGTTAATATCGGTTTCAATAGGTGTTATTGAATTTATATAATCATGTGTCTGCATCACGTTATCGTTAATCTTTCACGGTTGTGTGCCCTGAACGAATGCCACCTACTTCCTTTACCTCCGTCATGCTATGACAGTGATGTCGTATGTCTCATTATGGCCGTTGATAGAAATGACATAGGTTATAGATAATATCAGATGGGTGGTCATACTGATAAGAGGCTTATATGTTTAAATGACGATATAAGTCACCGGCGGGATCTGTCAATAATGAAATTTATTCAAAATCTGAACTCTACTATATTACCCGTGGAGAGTTTTTCCCATATCTGTTTGCCCCAGTCACTTTTTACTGTGCTTGAGCTGTGTTTGTTGGTTCCGCCGGGTCCACATTGTCACTTTTTCAGCCCATTTGAGATGCGCACAGTTTGCCGCTTAGCTCAGGTAGGTACTTATATCTTCTGAGTAAATAGAGCACAACTGTCCAAGTTATTTAAAATCTAGCACACTCGGCTCAAGGTTCGCAAAAGATTTGACAAATCCATCCAAGGGATTAGATCATTATTTCTTCCACTGTTGCCGAAAAGTCCTGGAGCGACAGCATGCGTACCGGAAGCCGAAGCGTTGTAAGGCCAACACGGTGGATCGATGACCTGGTGAAGGCTGCGGGATTCTCCTGAATGCGGGAAGCATATAACCAGTCAATGTGGCCACGCTTTTTACATCTACATGATGAAGATGAACCAGTGGTATCCCTGTTTGTAAAGGAATTTCTGGCATGTGTATGTGGCATAGTATTAGGTACGTAGTTTTTTTCCCATCAAATGCTGGCATGAATCACTACAGTCTGCAGAAAATACTAATTGGAGAAAACCCAAGTATTTGGCACGAAACGAAATAAGTAGGTGCTCGTTATGCCATTTGTAGTTTGTACATATCTAATTAAGGAAATATACGTGGGTACCTACCTTAATTGATCCGACAAAACACTGCCACCATTGAACTGTCCATTTTAAATCGGATCTCAGTTTTCAAAGTAATTATGTTGTACTTGTTTTTACAGACATGTACCTGTTCGGAGATCCCCTTAATCGGCAAACGTTCCGGGGCTCGTTCGTCGTCACCTCGTGGGGAGCCAGCGAAGGGGAGGGCGAGAAGGGCAACGACCTTGACTCCAGAGCCAACCGGACACGTGAAAATGAACTGCAGCAGGCGCTATTCAATCTATATTTAAACTCTGAATTGAAATCCTGTTTTGTTTCTGCAGACATACTAGCTTTGGACAGGTAAGATTACTATTGTGTGCCGTTTATAAGACACGCACGACTCACTGCTTGGTTCCGGCATCAAATGATCGATGACTGAAATGGTTAAGAAAAATATATAAAAACGGTTTAACAAGCTTTTATGCAATCTATTAGGCTTATGTAAGAAACATTACAGATTTATGTATTTATGGAAGGGAATAGGCCAATTACTCCATACCCATAAGTACAGTAGACAAGAGGTACCTCACTAGGCAGTAGATAGATAAAAATGAACTGTTGGTTCGAAAGTCAGAAATCTAGCAAGACAGCAAAATCAAAAGTCAGTAACAAAAAGAAACGAAATAGTCATAAATAACAGTGCAATTAAATGATTAAGAAACGATACACACATCGCAATTAGTAAGCTTTTAATTGCAACCTCGCATCGTTGGAAACTCAACATTGATTAATTTTATCTTGGATCCGCATTGAATCAGAGTCTTCTTATAAAACGATGTTTCATACTTAGGTAGGGACTGAAACATTAATGAATTCAAACCACAGAATGCCGTCCTGACCTAAATATCTAATTAATTACTGTAGCACTGACAAACTGACGAATTGTGACCTCTTTTAAGTATTAATTTGCTATTCAAAAACATTTCATTTAAAACCCGTTCATATCAGTGCTAAACTGCCAACTTGAATCACGGTCAAACAAAAGTCCTGTCAGGCTAAAAAGACACCTACCTACTTCGATAACCAGGCTAACATCATTTCAAAGATTTTATTAACATATAAATTAATATTATGTTAATGGGTGCTGACTAGTAATGTCTTAACCGATGGACGGAGAAAGTACACTTTCTCGAAATCTCCGAGGTCTGTAATGGAGCGTGCGCATGCCATGTCTTATTTTATTAACGCTACATTTTCAAGCTGTGGCTTATGATGGTGATGGCTACAATGTGGCTACACAATCAGTTAATTTGGCGAACAGACAACCACATTATGATTTTGACAAATAATCATTCTACCTCAAGTCAATTGAAAATTCTGGCTATAGAGTGATAGACAGTAGGTACCTATTTGATTTGATCTGACCTTATTGGTTTTTGTGTGCCCATTTAATATTTTAAATACCGGTAGCATTGGCGTAGCGTAGACACAAACTCAACTTGACATAGGAATTTAGTTTTTATAGATTTTGTAGTACGTATCGTAGAAATCGAAAGCATTTGATACAAAAGCAACTTTTACTTTTTATGTACCTACCTATATAAAACGTCGCCGATCCTTTTATAAGCGTCATACGATATCATATCGCTACATTGCTATGTATTTGACACAAGAAAGTTCTATACCTACGTGCTTTGTTTCAGAGCTTCGTTAGTAGTTTCTATGCGGCGCACGTTATCTGTTCAATGTAGGTAATCCACATTGAAGGTTGTTCCCGATGTTTTATGTTCCGGCCCTTTCTTTTTGCGAGCTGAATTCAAATTGAAAATTGTAATGTAACAATGGTAGCCGTGAATCTTTTCACCGCTGGAAAACTGGTCGCTTACCCGGATTAGATGGGCGGCGATAACCTAGTTACTTACTTTGACTTTATTTAACAACTAGCTGACCCGCGCAACTTCGTCTGCGAGTGAGGGTTAGATAAAGTGTGAGTCAACCTTAAAAAATAGAGACATGCTATCGCGGACTTTTTTTTTAAATGCTTAAGAGGAACAATTCCTTCGTACGTGATTGCTGTGTAACTGTAACCGCGTTATGCAGCGCTTGCAACGGAAGCAAATAAAAAAACCGGCCAAGAGCGTGTCGGGCCACGCTCACTGTAGGGTTCCGTAGCTTCTCAGAGCATTAAAAATACCAACATTTTTCGTCAGCAAAAATAACTTTGTTTTTCATAGTATTTGTATGAAAAACAAAGTTATCATTTGCGTTTTTTTGAAAAAGTGCTATATAACTCAAAAACTATTCAACTCATCAAGTTGAAAATAATTTTCCTAGAAAGTTCATATAAAGGTCTACTTCTGTGATTTTTTTCATATTTTTTAAACTTATGGTTCAAAAGTTAGAGGGGGGGGGGACACATTGTTTTTGACTTTCGGAGCGATTATTTCCTAAAATATTAATATTATCAAAAAATGATTTTAGAAAACCCCTATTCATTTTTAAATACCTATCCAACAATATATCACACGTCAGGGTCAAAATTAAAAAAAAAAATCGCTCCCCACTTTACGTCTGGGGGAGGTACCCTAATAAAAATGTTTTTTTAAATTTTTATTTTTGCACTTTGTCGGCATGATTGATATACATATTGGTACCAAATTTCAGCTTTCTGGTGCTAACGGTCACTGAGATTATCCGCGGACAGACAGACAGACAGACAGACATGGCGAAACTATAAGGGTTCCGTTTTTTGCCATTTGGCTACGGAACCCTAAAAAGAATAAATCTTTGCTTTTGGGAAATTTTTCATTGATGCTCCGCTCCTATTGGTGATGTTAGCCTTCCTTGATGAACGGCCTGTCCAACACTAAAATATGTTTCACTTCTCATGCTCTAAAAGTACGCCATTATAGCCCTACGATATTCCCTAGGGAGTAAAAAGTAATTTAAAAATGGAACGATCTTTTACTCTAAAACATGGTCACAAAAGAATAACTTGTCAAAGGTTTTATTTAAATTTCGAATTGGCTTGCAAATAGAAAGCGGTATACTAAAAAAAAAAAAATCAAATGAAGTCTTCAACGCGAGAAAAATTTATGGTTGTGTGTGTGCATCGTTGATTTTGAAAACTATGTGCAATGCCTCTGTTGCTAGCCGCTGCAGTAATGTAGGTACTAATTATCTGTGGAGTGTGGATCATCTTCATTGCGATAATGTTGAGATTTTGTGTTGTGTTTTCAATTGTTAATCTGTTACTGACCTGATAGAAGAAAAAACTGACTGCTCAGTTCAGAACTTTTGTCGAGTGTAAATTAGTTCGGTTTTAAATGACTATTTTTCTCGCACACGAAGTGAAAAGTACAGTTTGCACCTCGAGACTAAACGCCAATTTAATATACCCTCGCTTTCGTTGCCTCCCTCGCAAGCTCGGGAGTCAAACCACCTCGGGTATATAATGGCTTCGTTTAGTCCCTCGTTATAAAATATACTATTTTAACTCGAACCACCATTTCCTGAAATTAGCGCGGTCAACCAAACAAACAAACTCTTCAGCTTTATAATATTAGTGTAGATTCAAGTAGGTAACAATTTAATATCTCGGAAATCTATGCATTAATCGCTCATATATTTTACTTATGGTTTTCCAAATAAGAGCTTCCTCGAAAGCTTGCCCATGCTGGCTCACTGGAGACGGCTGCACACATAGGTTTAAGTCGTATCTATTTTGTATAGAGTGTGTTTCTTATTTTTACTTTTTTTTACTAACATTAGGTTAATACATAAATGGATTGTATTTGATCTGAAATAAAATTTATATTATTATCATTTACGTTTGCTTCCTTAGACACTTGATGACAGTCATACTCCAGCTAGGTCGAAAGTTCTCATCAAGGTGCATGCAATAAGCCGGGACATGATATAGCTGCTGTAAACCGTTGAAGACTTCTTGCAACTGCCTTTTGTCCCCATCGTTGGACCGTCAATGACAGTCATACTCCTGCCAGGTCTAAAGTTCTCATCGGAGTGCATTAAATGAGCCGAAACACGATATAGCTGCTGCGAAGTTTTGGGGACTTCTCGCTACTGTCTTTCATCTCCATCGTCAGATCATCGATAAAAGTCGTACTCTAGTTAGGTTAAAGGTTCTCATCAAGTTGCATGAAATGATCCTAAGGGCGCTTTTAATTTACACGTTTCGAGTCGTACAACAAACGCACTGCTTTGGCGCCGCAGCGGCGCGACACGAAACGTCAAAATTGAAAGCGCCCTAAACACAATAAAGCTGTTGTAAACTCTCGTGGACCTGTTGCAAGGCCAACTGTCTTCCATCTTCATTGGTGACAATTTTGAAACGAAAATGTTTTAATCTTCCATTTCAAATTTCTAACTCTACGTCCCATGAGGCAGTGTCTTAAAAGTGCATAATCTCTAAAGCTTTGAAACCTTCAAATATAATACGGTGACTTTCGAGACATTCCACAACTTTAGAGTATTAGCACCAAGGTTTTATGTGAGTTCAACCTTTTTGAATAAAATCGGATTGAGTTTTCAAACATGTGTCAAAATAAAATGTAGTTTAAATCAAAAGCTCTCAGTATTTATATCACAGAGTATATAATCACTACGTTTAAGAGACGGGACTTCCATACATTCCATTGGAAACGCATTACATGGCATCCAACACCAACAGATACCACAAAGATGTCAAACAACAGGTGCACAGATTATAATTATAATCCTTACGTTTAAGCAGGAGTGCCAACCTAATGAACCAAATAGTGCTTACCAAATAGCTTTTTATCGATATCGATAAAATATGCAGCGTAAAAACTGAGGCTACTACTAAATATGTTTAATGTTTAGGTATTGAATCCGCATTTATGAGTCCAATATTGATGAGGGGGATATTTGGTACTAATACAAGATTGGACTTAAATGCGGACCCGCAATAAAATAAAAAACTGTTTTTGCTGCTTTAATTCAAATTTTATTACCGAAATGAAATAACATAATCAGCGAAAAGAAAATCAAACAATCAAATGAAATGAAAATAAAAACTGATTCTTTCTAAATTTTTATCATTATTTTGTGATGACATGTTTTTCAAATAAAAACAAAATCAAAGCATTTATTTCAAATAGGTCAGCTAAAGGACTTACAGGCACTTTTGAAATGTCCAAACAAAGATGAAAGTTACATCTAGCAACACTCCCAGTTACAAGACATAAAACTGTGAAAGTACTGGAGTTGCCCTTTCCCTAGCGTAGATCTCGTAGATGTATGCAACTTTTCAACGGGAACATATAATTATTAAATCTTCTGTGCCCACAAACTTGACCCACTATTTGCATCTGAAATTTTAAATAAAATTAAATTTAAAATTGCACAACCGTTCCTTGCTCATTTATG
This sequence comes from Xestia ashworthii, assembly GCA_950022955.1. Lineage (NCBI taxonomy): Eukaryota > Metazoa > Arthropoda > Insecta > Lepidoptera > Noctuidae > Xestia > Xestia ashworthii. The sequence continues at coordinate 11,308,305 of OX465553.1, read as the reverse complement.
TAGGCACGCAATTTAAATATGTAAAACATTGTGCCCCTAATCTTTCACGCAATATTATATTTCTTATTTTTTTTTCAATGATAAACAATATCGTTGTTATCGATATGTTTACCAGTTGCAGTACAACACTAGCACATATTTTAAATAAGATAATTTTATTAATTTTACTTGTTCCTAGCCTGCTTTAACGTAGAGCTTAAAAGTAGGCTGCAAAGTATCATATTTAAGTACTTACCGGGCTTCATCTAAAGGAAATCTCGCCATAAACATCCTTATAACATTATTCGAACGACTTGCTCGATTTTCACATATTTCACAAGTAATAAACCGTCTTTTTGGTGGCATTTTAATTCAAAGTTCACTTCTGATGACCCTTCACTAATTTTGATGTGAAATTACACTTAAAACGATTAAAATCCACAATCAAACACGCATTTACATTCAAACACACGGCGCGAAATGAAGTTTTGACAACAAACAACATGGCTGACACTTGACGGGATATTGTAAGAAAGAGAAACCCCACTGAGGGAGTGTGATAGCAAATCCGCCATTATTTGGCTTGTAAAGTCCATAGATAAAAAATTTGTTCCGAGTTGCGACAGACTGATTTATATCAACTTCGAAGCAAATTAACACCATGTCCAAAATAATTGTTTACCCTACCCCGTTAGGGGTTCATTTCAATAAAATACGAAACACCTTTTCCATCAATTCTGTTAAAAAGGTTTATGCAAAATTTCAAGTAGATTGGACCAAGGAATCACGTTGTCGCTTACAAACTTTGCCCCCCTATTTTACCCCCTTAGAGGTTAAATCTTGGAAAATTCTTCTATACCGGATGCCTATGTCACCGTAAAATTGTCAAAAACGTTATATTGTATCTCTCTAACTATATTGTAAACTCTCGAAATATTGTCAACTGAACATACGGAAGTATCTTTGCCCCCATAATCGTTAGGTTAGTTAGGTTCCTTTAAACCCTGCACTCGGAAATAGGGGCCCCGCGAAGCGGGGCTCCGTCGACTACGCTTTTTAGGGGAATATAAAGGGTTTTAAGGCTAGGTTATATTAATCGGTATTTCTCAGGAATGGTGCATTATCTTTTCATGATAGTGGTACCAATGGCCAAGGGGGACCCCTCCTTCCCTTCACACCGCGTGAGTTGACTACATCGCATGCATTTCACGAAAGATAATGCGTTTTATTGTAAGCAGTATGTTCGTTTGACAATATTTCGAGATTTTACAATATCGCTAGAGAGATTACAATAATTATAACGTGTTTGACAATTTTACGGTGACATATAGATACATTTGCTCCAGTCATTGTAAAAATGATTTCACAAAGTTGCGCGCAGCTTCGACAGGCACATCCCTGAGAACATGGAGCTGTTGAAATGTTATTCAAACATTATAAGAAATCCTCATTCCCACTAAGATTTAGCTGGCGGAAGCACTAAAACAGATTTGCTGTGCCAATAGTTGTCCCAGATTTTCTTATTTTTATTATATCTTACGTGATTTCCCCTTCTGTCTGTTGCTCTTGTTAATGCTTTTCTAGCATAATTGTTATTTACTGACCGTAACTGTTACGCAATTTATACTTAAGCGTTAGCATTAACATAACAACCGTAAACAAAAACCTTGTAAAGCCACAAATAGGAAAAAATACCTACCTTCTGTTTACATTATTAGAATACCTATAAGTTATCCTTAACGATTTTAATGAGGTAATTAACATATGAGATAAACAAATTGGTAGGTATTTATAATATCTAGATCCCTGGCACTCGCAGTTAGAGAGCCTTGAAGTCACTATTTGACACTAACTCAATTCTGAAGTTAGAGATGAGACGACGCGACGTGACTAGTTTCTCACAACTCTCTAAAGACATTATCTCAACTGTTGAGACAATCAAAACGGAAAACCATAAGAAAGGCAAAGTGGACAAGTTAACGCGAGAGAAAACTGAAGCTAATGATGGCTAGCTGGCGACATCATTGTGAAATGCTTTGTCCATAATTAGTAAAGTTATGTTAATGAGCATGTATTTTTACGGGATAAAAGGACTTTCCTGGCAGGACTGTTCGGTCAAGGCTCGGTGTGAGCACAACAGCTAAACACGGGTCGCCGACCGCTGTGCTTCGCACCGTTGACTCGGTTGTCTGCCCATTAGCTAACTAGGCTAACAACTAAATCTAAATATAATTTCCAGTTCTACAGAAGGTATCCGCGTCCACTTCGAGGTGTCGTTCGAACCGATCTTCACGGCAGTTAGCACAGCCGAGGTGACAGCCGTGCTGGCGCGCGAGCTGGCCGTGCCCACAGCTCTCCTGAGCAAGATAACCACGCTACCGGAAACACTGCATATTGAGGTAAGCAGTTCAATTATATAGCACCTTCCGACACCACTTTATCTCTTTAAAACGCTCTTTTTGCTCTGAAAACAGCTCAACGTTTGTTAAAAGGTAGCAGGCACTGTATGGAAACAAAATATTGACAATAACTAAAAAAAATTGTAGCGAATTCTTCTTCCTTTTGTTTTACTTTTACACGTGTTTGTCGTTAAAGTTCAAATCTGGTTTAATGCCTCTCTACACGAAACCGTCGAACTCAAACAAACCCCACGGCCTTATTCTCAAACAATAACAGCCTGTTATTGTTTATTGTAAATACATGCGGACCATGCTTTTCGTTTATTTATCATATCGGTGAACATGAATAAATGAGATAATAATCGTAGCATCTCAAATTCCTCATGGCGAGCTAGATTTCAGCGCTTAATAGCAAGGCAAGCAACTCATTGTGAAACATCGCGGTCTTTACGGTTAGGTGATCTTCATTTGCACAAATTCATATTCTCCTTTTTCTTCTAGTTGCAGATATTTGTTGATTACCAAATCCTGTTTTGGAATATTAAACAAAGTGCAATCAAATTGCAAATTGTTATCGTATATGATGCTAATTGCACGGTTACGCAGTTTCTTACCTAGACTTAAGTTAAATTTTTGAAAGATTTACCTTCTATTGTTTCATGCGAATGTTAACCAACGTACTTATACTTATTCTTTTTTTTATATTGCTCTTAGAACGCATTGCAGTGGGACAGTCACCCCGTCGAATTAACATAACTATTTGATTCGTTTGTATATTGTTTGCGAATAACAATGAACTATAGTATAATGTATTTAAGTATTTTCGTAAGATGGAAAGCCTTGATTAGGTAGGTATGCGGTAGCTGGAATTTGTATGTTGACAACACATAAGAGTTAACCACCGTGACTGGAGCAAATCTACGGTAAAAAAATGTTTTCCTTGATAAGTACGGAGTTGTTTTGATGTATAACTGTTTTTTATGTTCTGTGTGTATAACATTATAGAAATGATTTGTCACCTAGCCGCGTACTGACCTCGGTTAGCGCAGCGTAACCTCGCGGATCGATCAATCGAAAGGCAATTAAATTATTAAAGACCGGAGCTTTTAAAGATGCATTTCTTAAATTTTCTTTTCATCTTAACGCCTTAGCTTCCCAATTTAATAGATACATAGGTACCTACTTGAATAGATACAGTAGGTATCATAAAAAAGGGTAGGTATAAGAAATTAATAGTAAGAACTGACTCACAGCAAATACATGTTAAATTATAGTATCATAAATATAGTAAATGCTTGTTTACATGATAATATAACATCTGTGCTAAATTAATAGAATAGAAACTATGCTAGTGTTTCCCACCGTCAAGGTTTTGAGAGCACGGGCTGCATTCCGAAAGGATTATTACCTAACTATGTACATATTTGATGCACTGTTATAATGATCAATCTAGGCATTTTCCTTTTGTTGAAATCATTCAAAAAAGCGGACGACTCACTTACAAGGAAGATGTCGAGGATGTCCATATTTGTACAACAGGAATTGACGACTGACCGATTTTGACAAAGTACTTGGAACTTGGAAGTGTATAATAATATGGTAGTGTGAATCAAGACTTCCTGAACCTAATAGTGCGTTATATCAGAGCAGTAGTTTCAACGGTTACCTTGCAAAATTAGAAAAGGCAGTCCATTAGGAATTTCTCAGTAGCAACTTGGAGCCTTGATATGTGGCTGGAATAGGCTATGTGTGGGTGTAAGTTCCAGTACTACAAAACTGTTCTACCTGCCTCTTCAGAAAACAACGCGTGATGTTATATATGTTTCATAATTTGTGTTACAGGAAAACTCAGTAATATCGTCGTTAGAGCTAAAGGAGACAGATACGACACCTTTAGAGACTCCAACCACCGAAGCAGTGACCCCTGACGCAGTCGAGGAGGTCCGAGAATGCTCCCCAGTGACGTTGCCGTTATGCTCCCATCTGCCCTACAACAGCACTTCCTACCCTAACCTGGTGGGACACACGACGAAGGATGCTTTGATGAGAGACCTCGTTGCTTTTAGAGAACTCCTTGATGCTGAATGTTCACATCTCGCACAGGTAACTTAAATAAAATAAGGCGTATTTTTGTCGATCCCAGATGCTGTCACATTGAAAATTCCTATCGCCATCAACGTAAAAGATTTTGTAGGACGGACAAATGAATTCCAAGACGACACAATTTGCTCGCTACGGCAATAAAATTCAGATTTGTTATCGCAACAGCGCATGAAATAAGACAAATGGCTGGAACTGTAACCTATTGATTACAATTTCATTTAAATGCCTTAGAAACTTGCTGTCTGAAATTAGGTTTGGCACGTACTTATGAGATTTAGAAACCTCAAATATATATATTTTTTTTTATTTATTTATTTATTTATTTGCACCTTATAAATATAATATGTTGACAATATTTAAATGCAGTTAGAATTTAGCACAAAATATAAGTATTGAGCAACTGCGCCTGAGCTAAGCTGAGCCTGTATTTCAGGTCACAGTTCTCTTCCCAGAGTTATGAGCAGTATTAACAAAGGTTGGACATTTCAGTTAATCGCTTTTTTTATATATAGAAATAACAAATCAAATCAATAGAAATAACAAATCGAATCAAAATTAAATCAAAATTATTTTATAAGTAATGAATTTTCAAAAAGTTGGTTTGATGTGTGTTGTGTTTGTGAATATATTTTGAGTTGATTGTGAGTGTCCTGTTGAGAGTGTGGGTGTTGTGGGTGTGTGTTTGTATTGCGTGGGTAGTGTTTGTATGGACGGGAGTTGGGTTTTTTATCTTAAAATTTTAAGAAGATTCTCAGTAGTTTGGTAATCACATGTAACCAGAAAATCCAATAGTTTTGCTTTGCATTCTTGGTTGTTTAGTGTGTAGATGCTGAGAATGGAATTGAGTTTGTTGTAAAGGAAAGGACCGCAGAAACAGAAAAACCTCCGTGTAAATATGCGCTTAAACTGATTGGATCTTGGGGCTACGGCATCGTGACGTCGTTTAAGAAAAATACTCCTGTCTAAAGGTGTGAGAGTATGCTGTTTGAGGATCGTAGTTATGATAAAAAGTTGGCGGACGGTAGGTAGTTTCCAGGATTGATATAATAGATTTGTAGGATAATGTATGGGTCGAAAGGAGCTAACTTTAAGGATTGCCCGTTGTGCTACTTCTAGCGGAAGAAGAGTGGTTTTCGAAGCACCACCCCAACATGTAATGCAATAGGTTAGTACCGATTGGCATAGTGCCTTATAAACTTTTTTTAATAACATTATGTCGGCCACATGTCGTAAGTTTTTAAAGACTTAAATCAGTTTTCTTAGTCTAGACTGAAGCAATGATAGGTACATGTGCGTTGAAGTTCAGAGATGCGTCTAGAATAATGCCCAAGTATTTCACCTCAGATTTCCTGATCAAAGAAGGACAATCACAATTACAGGCACTACAGGTAGGAGCGTTTCTTGCATGGCCCCAATTATTTACAATAAATTACGGAGTAGTTGGAAAGCTTTAAATACAGCACAATTTAAGAGTAGATTACGGAATTTTTTGTTAGATAAAACATACTACAGTGTAACTGAGTTCTTATCGGAGAAAAATATTTGTTAATTAGTGACATCTTGGTTTTTGAAATTTTGCTGTTTGACATTTTGATTTTTGAAATTTTGAACTTGAATTTTTTATTTTTGATTTTTGATATTTTGATTCTGTTGACATTTTGATTCTTTTGACATTTTGATTCTTTGACATTTTGATTTTGGTTTTTGACATTGTAATTGTAATAATAATGATATTTGTAATAGTAATGACATGTTAAATAATGTAATGATAATAGTATGATATTTGTATTAGTAATGACATGAGTAATTTAATGATACTAATTTATATTTTCCTTTTAACACTAACATATGTTTTTAATTAAGTTGAGGATTTAAAAATATTATAATAGTAAATTTTAAAATGGATCAAAATAAGTGACATTAATAATTTCAAATGTTTGCATGCCGATTGGTAAAATGTGGCTGAGCTAAATGTAATCTTAAGAACTATTATGTATTACCCATATTTGCGAAATAAAATTCTATTCTATTCTATTCTATTCTATTCTATACAGTTTGTTGGATGAATATCAGGGGAGTGTGATTTTAAATTTAGTTGTGTGGGTGGTTTATTAGGATTTCTGATGTAGAATGGCATGTACATAGTTTTATCTGTGTTTAGGGTGAGAATATTTTGTTTTAGCCAATCACACACTTTATCGAAGCCACTCTGTGCCAGAGTGAAGGTTTTATCCCACGTATCAGCAGAGAATAGCAAGACCGTATCATCAGCGTAAGATATTATAGGTAGTGCCCTGGTCCAATTTTAAGCCACAAAGGTCATTTAAATAAATTAAGAAAAGTGTGGGCCCTAGTACTGATCCTTGTGGGACACCAAAAGAGATAGGAAGATCCGTGCTAATATAAGAGTCCACTTTCAGGCACTGTTTACGACCACTCAGATAATCCTGAAACAGTCTGAGCTGCAAACCTCTTATGCCCAGGCGTTCCAACTTAGCCAGAAGACGCGGGACAGACACCGTGTCAAACGCCTTAGCTAGGTCTAAGAAGATGCCAAGTGCTTTATTGCCGTTATCAAGTTTCCTAATAACATAGTCAGTAAGTTTATGCACTGCATCCTCTGTTGACTTACCAGAACGGAAACCAAACTGAGAAGAAGAGATCAAACTATTGCTTTCAAGATACCTAACGAGTCTGCTATTCATTATTCTTTCTAATATCTTAGAGAAAATAATATTATTTATGGTTTTCATACCGTCTCTTGTAAACTTGTGTAAAGTGCTGTAAATAATATGTTGCTGCAAAACTACATAGACAAAAATATCATTCCTACCTAGTCAATCATGTTCATATATTACCTACAGGATTTCGTATGCCAAATGCTGCAGCCGCGTTGTTCGGAGGACCGTCTGGTCCGGCCGTGTCGCACCTACTGCCGAGCGTTTCACGCGGGATGCGGTGCTCGTCTGCCCGAGCGACTGCGCCCACACTTCGACTGCGCACGATTCCCTGACTACTTCGGCCCAGGATCATGTGCTCCTGAACCGGGTATGCTTTACAGCTAGTTCTTAATAATATAACTGAATCACAGAAAACCTCCTTAACTATGACCTGGATACACTGTCACAGCTGGTTATCACAGGGACGTACCTATTATTCGTATGATTCACTTTCACTATGGGTAAAAAACCTTGAAATATGAGCTTTGTAAAACAATGCATCCCCCCTGCCGTGGATCCGAAATTACCATGATCTTGTTATTATTTCTTCAACAGGATGCTCGAACACCCTGCAAAGGCTCGCCCTATCTCGTCGAGAATGCGATGGAATCCCTGACTGTGCGGGGGCAGAAGACGAGCGCAGTTGCGCGCACTGTTCAGCAGCGGGCGCGGGTGGTTTGCGCTGTGCTTTACACACCCGCTGTCTGCCCGCACACTTGCGTTGTGACGGGACGCCCGATTGCCCTGACGGCAGCGACGAAGCTGGATGCCGTAAGTTGTTCCAACATATTTACTGCGTTTTGTTTTCCCGAATGAAATGAAAACGAACAAAGTTCTAAAGATTAAATATTAATGGAACAAATACTTTAACAAATAAACAGGAGTACCCCAAGGAACTGCTAAGGGACCCTTATTGATACATTAATTACGAAAAGTACGGATATAATTGCCACAATTTTTTAGTTTATAGTAGTATAACCGTAAGCAAGGCAATATCACTATTGTTAGACCACCCAGAACACAATGAAAACGCGTGTGTCAATTAAAATCACAGTTTGGATTGCTCGTTCCCTATCGTCCTGGCGAAGAGAGAACAGTGAGTCAACCCTGGGTGCCATCCGAAGTCGCAGCGGGTATGCGGTGTGGGCTGAGGGGGGGCGCGATGGCAAGATCTGCGCGGCGCCCTATGAACATGACAAACATGCGCTCACCAGCGTTGCTGCTTCGCTCTGTAAATCGCTTACTTTCAAGTGAGTATTCGGCGCCTTTACCTTATCTTAATATCTTCTTGGTCCAAAAAGACATCGAATACATTAAAGTAGGTACATAACGTAGGTAGTAACCAAGTAACGTGTGTATGTGGATGATAGACAAATCACTTTTATTACAGGGCTTCATTTAGCGCAGAAGTAGTTCCAGATGCCGAAGACATGGACCAGGATGAAAAGGCTGGCGGAAAGAAAGAAAAACCACAGTATGTCGAAATAGTGGACCCCTTCGCCGCTGAAATATCATTCCTTAAAAGTGAATGTCCCGAACGAAAAGTGATAAGAGTCATTTGTGACCATTTAGGTGAGGTTTCCACATAGTCAGATTTTTTGCACCATTCAGATTAGTTGACGAAACCCCGTAGATATTCTACTGTAACTAACAGTGGTCGACGAAAAATACAAAAGATATTAAAATCTTTTTTTTTTTTTTAAATTTCGTATTAAGTTAGGGTTTCATATCTGCGTAGTTTATTAATTGATCTAATTTTACCTTTTTAACCCCCGACGCAAAAACGACGGGTGTTATAATTCAGTTTGACGCGTGTCTGTGTGTGTGTCTGCCTGTGGCACCATAGCTTCCGAACGGATGAACCGATTTTGATTTAGATTTTTTTGTATGAAAGATGAATTAGTCGGGAGAGTTCTTAGCTATGTTTGATGAAAATCGGTCTAAGATTGCCGCCACCACAAAATGACGAATCCTACATTTTTTATTTCACAACTCCCTCAATATGGGTATCAAAGAACCCCCGGCACAAAAAAATTATAAACGTGAAGCCCTATAAAAAGAAAAAAATACCTTGAATTTTGACCCGGACTGTGTCGGGGGTTTTCAATTTAATGTAACTTGTGTATAGTAAAACTTTGCTTCTCAAAGTCAAACATCTTTTCTTGAAGCAAAAACTTTATGAACCTTTCTGATAATATTATCACGATCCAGAATGTGGTGTGACATCGGCCCGCGTTGGTAGTGCAGTGGCCGGCGTGGAGGGCCTGCCACGCTCAGCACGTCCGGGCGACTGGCCGTGGCACGCCGCGCTGCTGCGCACGCACGTGCACGCCTGCGACGCCGCGCTCATACACCCCTCCTGGCTTATCACTACAGCCTCTTGCTTCCAAGTAAGTGTACCTACCTTAAGTCTCTGATAACACGAGTAGGTGAATAATTAATTGTCTTTCAGACTTCTTGGGTAACCAGAAATGTAAAATCTAAACTAACTATCACTATTGCAGGGACAACCAAAAGCTGAATGGACTGCTAGATTTGGAACAGTGCGCATACAAAGTACGACACCTTGGCAACAGGAAAGGCGAATTGTAGGCATGGTTCGATCTCCGGTGGAAGGGAGTATGCTTGCGCTAGTACGGCTAGAGGAACCGGTAGAGATGACTGATTTCGTAAGACCTATATGTCTACCTGAAAATGGCGCAGAACAAGCGACTAGAAATGTTTGCAATACACTCGGATGGACAAGAAACAAAGACCAACTGCAAAGGGTGCACGTGGTGACCAGTCCCATGAATACTTGCGAGAATGTCAGCATTGCTACTGTGAATGGAATATGCGCCGAACCTTTGTATGACCAGGATGACTGTGATGTAAGTATCTAGAGAATAAATAAAATAAATCGAGCGTTACTTGTGTAGGTACGTAAAATAGGCTTCTATAATAATAATGCTTTTTTTCACAGGAGGAAGAATATGCAGGCAGTTCAATGATGTGCTTCAACAATAAAACAAAGCAATGGTCACTGGAAGGAGTCAGTGGCTGGCGCATCGCTTGTACAAAAATAGGACTGGGGAGACCTCGCATATACGACTCCATTAGCTCGCACGTCGATTGGATTCGACGAACAATATCAAATTCTGCAAGATGACCTAATATTGTACAATATATTATATTTTAAAAGACTGCATTTGATGCTTTGGTTGTATAGATTCTTTATACGCCATACAAAAGTAACTGTAAAAAGGGGTTAAAATTAATATGTTTTATCTAATTTTAAGATTCAAACATTTAATATTGTTGGATATGGGATGGAATTAAGATCTCTGTAGTCAATCTACAGGATATCCGAATTGGTATTTATGTCAACTAATGTGTCATGTGATAGGAGCTCGTAAATACTCAATATATATGTATAAAGACCCCGAGATGATTTCATTATTATTACTAGATGTAATATTTGTTTATAACAAAGTGTAAGTTGTTAATAACTATGTATAATATTTGTTGGTAAGAAAACTAAGTTGTTAATCTGATTTCTATAAAAATGACTTATAAGTGCCTAATTTTAGTTAAGAAGTTTTAAGATAATTTATTGAACATAATTTTTTATTGTTAAAATTAATGTAAGTACCTACCTATTGTAAATATTATCATAAGAGTGGAGCCAAAATTTATAGCTAGCTATAATACATTTTACAAATAATTTTAATTGTTTTATTTCAATTTTAAGTTGATGAGTTTAGGGGAGACTACATGAGTCAATGGGATTTTAAAAATGTTGTGCATATAGGTACATGCGAGAAATAGGTCTTGAGCAAACCATAAAACCAGTAATATCATATACGTCTGAGAATATCATATCATTCTGAGACTTTTCTTCTTGTTCTGGTGCCTGAACTGAACTGACTAAAGCACAAAAAATAACTGAATCAATACCAGAATAGAAATGGATAGCTTTCCATGTAAACGTAAAATTGAACTAAGGTGAGGGAAATGTGGACTATGGTAAACAAAAAGATAATATACTTATTTTTAAATAACAAATTTATTTACACACTGATCATATCCACAAATCATAGGGTTAACTACAATATTATTGATTCTATGTTTTACATAATACACCTTCATCTTGCAATTCTTTTCTAATTTTAACTTGTACATTATCTGGTAGACTCTTGAGTTCCCTGTTAATATATACATTTAAATCTCGTAAAGGTTTGTAGTATTGATGCACAATTTGCGATCCAGCAAACATAGACAGCATAGCTGCCGATGAAAATGCGATATATTGACCCCAAGTCACTCCGGCTGGCATCTTAAGCTGCTGCGTATTTCTTTATTTTTTCTTCTACTATGTCGTGGGCTTGCCTTCTCTTAAACGAGCTGTAAAAGTTAACTTCTCCAACTTTCCAGTTGATCATAGAAAACTCCAAAGCGGCTCCAAGCACAAAAAACATGGGAAGAAACCTATACATCCCAAGAGTCTTTTTCCCGGGCCATTTGTTAACGAATTTGTGAATCCAGCCAATTCTCATTGAAACTGATTGCCGGTAATCTTGTAAACTGAGCGTTATAAAATTATATAAGCTAGAAATAAGCAAAATGTGACCACAATACGTCGAAGTTAACCTTTAAAACTACAAACGTCAAAAGTGTCAAAACAAAAATGTCACTTTGTTTAGTTTAGTGGTGGGCGTTGCGACGACGAACCGTTTTCAAAGACCGTTTTGTGTTCCGCGACTTGATGCGATTTTTTATTTTACACCTATGAAAATACAGTCGAGAACCCAATGACTCAACTATCTTTGTCACTAGAGTCACTCGTCGCGTCAATCCGCGTTCTTTTACAAAACAGTCCTTACAATAGTTGTAAGAAACTGCAACTATTTCACTCGACGAAAACGCATTTCAACGAACAACTCTCGACGACGTTGCATAAGTGTCTTCCTTTGAGCCGTCTTCAAATCAGTTGCAACGACGAACGTTTTCTGCAACCGTTTTCGTCATCGGGAAAACGGTTGCGTTTCGTCCGCCAATATTCGACAATGACCAGGGGGGGCACACTTAGTACTGTCATCAATTTACATAGACGACAGCGACATCTGGAGGTTGGTGGCATAACCAAACGACAGCCATCTTGACTAGTCTGTCAAACAAAGGCAAAAAGGTCATGGTCATAGTCGCCATTGAACTCCGGCTTTCCCGACGTTGATGCTCTTCCCGAGTTTATCTCAGCTAATTCTGTTAAAATTGTTACTTGTTATTGTTACTTGTTTTGTTTTTAGTTCATAATATATATAACTTTGTTTTTCATTGGTCATTTTTATTGTTTTGAACAGTTAAAGTACTGAAGTATGCATACCCATAAAGTTCACACACACTTACGTAAAGTTATGAATACACGCATATACATACCTTAAGTATGTGTGTGTAAATCAGAACTTTAGTTCACCCACCAAACTCAAGGTGGCAGCACATTCCGTACATGCAAATTTTACCACAGAGTTGTCACTCTTTCCCTCTATAATAGTTACTTTACTCTTTGACAATGACCCACCACTATTAGTTCGTTTGTCCCGTTGCGTTTTATTGACCAATCCAGTGTTGCCAGCAAACTCACCCTGCAGTCACATTTAATTTGGTTTCTATTTTATGACAACCAACCCCAATACATACTACATCTCCGTGCGATTACACGCGCGGCGGTAACGGATGAACCCAAAGGAAGATTTAACACTGTATGTGCCTACATTGTATTGAGATCATAGCGTAATAAGCTACGGAGGCAGCAAGGTGTGAATCGCCGCATACAATTTTTTGCCATTCATGCGGGAGGCGAGTTAAACACACAGTAGACTATGGCAATTTAACAATCACACACAGAGACGGAAACATTCTATAGTTACAAAGGCACACGAAGAAAAAACAACCACACATAAAAGAAAATGCATCATAGCTGGGCCTGCACCATTCATAAAAGAATAACTCTACAAGTGGTTTATACTCAACGCGCTTGCATTAGCTATGATTTGTTTATTTTTATATCAACCTAACTTCTATCTATTTTTACAGACACATACAAATGATATCAGTTATTATAAGTATAACCTACTGAACATGCTAGTAAATTATTGATTATTTTCAAAAAAAAAAAAACTCAAAGCATTTATTTCAACTACACCATTACGGCACTTTTGTCAAAATACAAATAAAATCAAGGCTACAGTCACAGTCACAAGGCATAATAACTTGAGAAAGTACTGTAGTTGCCCATTCCCTAGCGTAGATCTCTATGGAGAAGAACGGGCAAGAAACTCCATGGACACTCTTTTAAATCAATATATTTTTACAAAATCTTGGTTACATCATTCATGTGTGATTATACATATATGTGAGAACGATGTAGAAAGACGTGCACATTAAGAGCGTCCAGAGAAAATATTAAATCAACAATATAAAAAAAAAAGAAATTAAAATTAAGCGTGGCAGCTAAGAGATGACCAGTCCCAGCTGCCAGCGCCCGTTCACGAACATGACGCATGTATCGGCGCCATTCAACTCGACCATATTGAAGGGAGCTAAATGACCCGACACACACGCCACCATCAGCGAGACATTTGAGTGAGCATGACATTCTCTCAGCCTCCAAGGCATATTCAAGTCAAAAAAAAAGATAACTAAATGTAAATGGTGGCTTTAGAACGATGTAGAAAGACGTGCACATTAAGAGCGTCCAGAGAAAATATTAAATCAACAATATAAAAAAAAAGAAATTAAAATTACGCGTGGCAGCTAAGAGATGACCAGTCCCAGCTGACAGCGCCCGTTCACGAACATGACGCATGTATCGGCGCCATTCAACTCGACAATTTTTTTTTTTTTTTTTTTTTTTTTTATCGCTGGACAGTACTCGACCATATTGAAGGGAGCTAAACGACCCGACACACACGCCACCATCAGCGAGACATTTGAGTGAGCATGACATTCTCTCAGCCTCCAAGGCATATTCAAGTCAAAAAAAAAAGATAACTAAATGTAAATGGTGGCTTTACAGTACATAGAACTCACACAAATGTGCTATGCAATTATATAATACTACGAGATGGAATCTATACAATGCAAGGATATTTTACAATCTTCTGCAGCTTCCACAATAACGTAACCTGGGAATTAATTAGTTTGCCTATGGTTGTGGAGCAGGGCCAGCATTGAGCCAAGCATTTTTATCATTAATGTAATCCCCCAAATTATAATATGCTTACCTACATAGTGTGCGTTTTATACAAGATTTAAATTTCGTCTCATTCAGCATCAAAAAATTTCCCGTTGCCCCAGTCCTATGCCTAATGAAATCACCTACCTTAGCCCATTTTCAACCGACTTCTAAAAAGAGGAGGTTCTCAATTCGTCTGTATTTTTTTTTTTTTGTGTTTGTTACCTCAGAACTTTGGACTGGGTGAACCGATTTTGATGATTCTTTTTTTATTTGAAAGTTGGTGCTTCCCGTTGGGTCCCATTTTAATTTGTTGCAGATCTGATGCTGATCTTCGGAGATATACAATGGAACTCTTCAAAAATAGACGGCAAATCTGCAGTGATTGCTGCATCCGCTTGTAGGTTCATTGTTTACACTACATCATGACGTAACATCACACGTGTATGCTCTGACGGGGTACGCAGATGTGTACAATATACCCAGATTTCGACAATGTTTGTTACCTCAGAACTTTCGACTGGGTGAACCGATCTTGATGATTCTTCTTTTATTTGAAAGCTGGTGCTTTCCGTGTGGTTCCATGTCAATTTGGTTAAGATCTTACTCTGATCTTCGGAGATATAAATGGAACTCTTCAAAAATACACGGCAAAGCTGCAGTAATTGCTGCAATCGTTTGGTTGTTTATTGTTTATACAACATCATGACGTAACATCACACCTGTATGCTCTGAGGGAGTACGCAGAAGTATACAATACACCCAGATTTCGACAGTTAGACGTGTAAAGTTCCATTCAATGGGATCCCGGAGAAATAGAGGTAACTCCTTAACTTTATAGGCACACCAGAAGCGGTTTGGGTAGTTTTAGGCAGAGTACTTTCTCGGAGTGATCCCATTTCGATTTGATAAAGATCTGGTGACTTCGGAAGATAGGCAACTGAACTCCTTAATAAATGATAGCAAATGTACTGGGATCGCTGAAGACTCACGTCTGTCTATTGTTTACACCAGTTCATAACAAAAAATCACACCGATACGCTGTGAAAGGGTAAGCACATGTGTGAACCACTAAAAAGTGAAAAATAAAAACTTTTTTGCAAAAAATAAAACCGACTTCACACAAAAAAGTGAAAAATAACTTTAGCTTCAGAAGTCGGTGACAAAAAAACTAAATCAATCAAACAAAGGTCACCGACTTCTGAAGCTAAAGTTATTTTTCACTTTTTTGTGTGAAGTCGGTTTTATTTTTTGCAAAAAAGTTTTTTTTCTAGATTGGAAATCATCAAATTATCCCTCCCGCTTAAACACCAATTGGCAAATAAGCTATTTTTATTAAATAACGTCTATAATCAAATAGCCATGAATGTAATTTGGTAGCCCGGGTAAGTCCTTTCAGCTATGCTAATTCTAGAGCTTATTCAGCTATGACTGAGGTGAGGGTTGAGTGCACTAGCAGCACCTAATCAATCAGACATTATGGCTGACTTGCTTTGTGATTGTTCTGAGGGCTGACTCGTGGGCGAGGGTTGACCACAGAACTTAAATACCTTATGCGGGCTCCACATTCACGCTACGAACGGGCCCGCCAAAGCCGTGAACTGTGAATGTGGATGGCTTTCGCGCCCGTACACGGCCGTTGTGCCTGTTCGCACTTTGTTTCCAGTCCAGTGACGGCTTTTGCAACCGCTTCAAAGGGTTTGCGAAGCGCGAACCTCGAGTGAAACAAGCGCATCCACATTCGCGCGTGAAGCAATTTGGTTTATTTGTTTACGTTTGCGTTAAAATGAGCATCAGCTGGATGAATGAGCTAGAACTCGTATTGATCGAGTGCTACCATGCTAAACCCATTTTATGGGATCCTAAACTCAAAGGACATAAAGAAAAAACGAAGTTAAATGATGCATGGTTGCGAAGACAGGAACTTATGAATATTTAAATGACTGAATTTAAAAATGCGCGCGAACTAAACTGTGAACGATTGCGAATGTGGAGGGAAGTTTTTCGCGAAGTCTTCGCGGCAAAATTACTGGCGCAAATGTGGAAGCCCGCTTTAGAGGTTAACTGACACTGACAGACGACGCGACAGTGACAAGACACCGGCTGCGTCATGTCAACAGTCAAAGCACAGACAGAGTACATTTATTTGAGTCAGTCAGTGTTGCCGTTTTGTGTGTAATTACACATTTTGTGGGTAATATAGGCTTATCGTGTGTAACCCGTGTGTAATAAGCATATGTGTGTAATTGTGTACAATTACAATCGGTTTCAGTCACTACAACTTGTTCTAGCTCGGTTAGGTAAACGAGCGTTGCAATGATAATAATACAGTCAAATATCGTGGGTAACTTAACACGTACAAAACTGTACATAATGCGAAACATCTTAAAATGATTGCATTATACCTGAGTTGACAGTTCTTTGTAACCATCAAATTTTACTTATCTGTGGTGTTTGAACTTTTGAATTTCTGTCCTTTAATCTAATAGATTGTTGTAGTCTTTGGTTTATTTTGAATTTTTTAATCGATCGGTGAATTTGTATTGTAAGTTGCAATGATTAAGGGCGTCAGTGTAGCCCGCTAAATTCAAAATTTCTTACGTTTTTGTTGCAATTTGCAGGCCAGTGCTAGGTTGTATGTTGATGAAAATATCGTTGGCGACTGTAAGACGTGTGTAGTGACGTGTGAATTATGATCATCGAAATCGTCAATACAACCTTCCAAGCTCACAAAAGTCTAGGAACGACAATGACGTTGAAACAATTGTTCCTCGACTTATATGAACTTAGAGGTTTGGGATTTTGATAATTTTAATTTTGTAACTACACATGTTTTACAGTCGCGAACGATATTTTCAACATCATAAAACCTACCACTGGCCTGCAAATTGCAAAGAACGTAAGAAAATTTGAATTTCGCGGGCTACCCTGACACTTTCACATTAATTGGCTCAAGAATTTAATATTACTATATTAATTCTACCCAAATCATAACCCTTCTAATTGCCTATCTGAAAATAAAATAATTTTGAAAATTGTGATCTAGTTCTTGCAAAAACTTATTTTTAAAGATGTTTATGTATGTTTATCAAATAACACTATATGAATTATTATTTAATCTGCAAACTTGGCGGTCTGTTTGGTGTGTAATTGTGTGTAATCAGGGAGTTGTGTGTGGAATTTGATCGAGGTGCAGTGGCAACACTGGAGTCAGTGTTCGTCTCTACGACTGAAGGATATGTATCCATGGTCATGAATAAATTAAAAAAAAAAAAAAAAAATGTTCGTCTCTCGCCTCTCGTTTCGACTCGTTTGAATTTGAATTGCATGATTTTGAAATGCAATTTTCAATTATTCAAATGAATAACTTGATTGAGATGATGTAATGTTATAATGGTCAAATACCAGCTAAACATTACAGGTAGTTGAAGCAGAAATACAAATTATTGCACCACTCAAGTTATCTCAGTAAGTAGGTACTACTTGCGACTCGATTCACCTGTTCCAATAAATAAACAAGATTCAAGATTCAAAAAAAGATCAAGATCAAGAGATCCAAGAGAGAGAGATTCAAGGTTCAAGATTCACATGAATCAAAAACAAGTTGACCATAACTTTTTCCACTCTGTTGTGTCTTTAAAACTTACTGAGGTACGCCGGCTTAAACCTGGTGCAAAGGGATGGGGATTGCTGACAGAATACTACCTGGAGTCAGTCAAGATCAGTAACTATAAAGGAAAAGTAACATCATGTGCCACTATAAGAATATGTGATCGTTCAGGACAAGTAGCATGTATAGTCAGAGGTCCCCAAATTGGTTTGCTATTTGAATTGACTACCACAGAATGGACTGAGGTTGAAAATATGTGCAACTATGAAGAACAACTATTCTATAGATATTTCAAAAATGGTATAAATAAAAGTTATAGTTTAGAGCAAAAGTTGTTTTATAACTTTTGTATGACTAGCCAGAAGCACAATGTCTTGGTTGCCAAGTACCGAAGAGGAGTGAACATGAGAAACAAGTTCAATAGTGAGTCTTTTCTTGAAATTTTAGAATTAAGAAAATGTGATAATAATTTATTAGATTTGTATATTAGTCAACTTAAAAGTAGTTCTGAAATTAAACTTCTGGCAAGTTAACATACTATGAGAGAAACATCTTTTGAATGATTATCTAATTATAATGAATTAACAGTTTAACCTAGAGAATTGTAACATAAAGAATTGTAAAGAATCTTCAAACCTTAAGAGGCCTGCGAAGCATGCGAATATCATACAAATGAAATACCAAAATAATTTGTAAATCAAACATATTCTTAAGGTAGTGTGTATTTATTTTGATTGGATTACAGAATATATAGGTTCCCAAACAGATATTATGAATGTACACTGATTTAAACAAAAGTTGTGAGCAAAATAATTTTTACTACATAAATTTTAAATTCCTCATAATTATCTCGTCTTTATATCATTGTCCTTTCAAAATATTGATTTGGGAACATAGATATTCTATAATACAATCTAAATATATACCCACTACCTTAAGAATATGTTTAATTTTCAAATTATTTTGGTATTACGTTTGTATGATAAACGCATGCTCCGCCGGCCCCTTAATGGAACAATGCAAACAGATTGAAATGAAATGTGAGCTTTGTGTGGTACTGATCCAGGATTTCAGTCAGAGTTCCATGGGCAGCATAAAAACTCTGCACTAAAAAAGAAAGAAATGTATTTCATAAAATAATGTCATGTATTTTGCTCTCAAACATTTTTATCGTTAAATGAATCACACTAAGACATGAAAACTTGTATCATATTTTCTTAGGTCTAATGCACTTAAGACTCTAACCATACATTTTGACCGTTCAAACTATCATATATCCGATGTACAAACCACATTTATGCTGTGAATTCAATAAAAAAGGTACCGGTAACCTTGTTCTGTGTGTTTTTTTAGTTTTTTTTTTTGTTTTTTGTTAATCAATTGAGCATGTTTAGTTAATCAATTGGTTTTTTTGCACAGCATTTATTTTTCTGGTATGCATTCAGTTAATTAGTGGAGTTACCTAGTGTGCTGAAAAATTATACAGATGTGCATTTAAAAATATCCCTAATAAAATTATGGTTGTATGTATGGTAGTTCAAAATTATGTTATAGTAGTTTAACCAAAGGTCAAAAAAAGTGTTGATTGTGAATTTGTTGTATATGTATAAGTAGGTAATAATGTTCAATAAAATCATAATATTTATTAAAATCAATGGCTTTAATTATTGAACTGACTCAAAATCGTTTAATCATAATTTTAAACCTCCCCCCCCCCATATATTAATCATAGATCCCCATTGGACTTGGGCGTCGCCTGGGGGAGGGGCGCTGGAGGCTCAGGGTTTTAAAATGTTGTGACTCTTTCTGCTTGATGCCACAGAATTAGTTAGTAATGTTAGTAGTAGGTACGCAATAAATTGTAGCATACAGTATAGAATTACTCTCAAATTAACATAATAATATTTTGAGGGCTAAAACTGGGCGCGATATGTATATCTGGTGGATCGCTACAAGGCATCAATGCAATAAATAGAATATTAACTGTATCAGACCAAACAAGCTGGAAGTCAACCAATTACTGACAAACCCACTACAGCTGTATCATGAAAGGCTAGTACACCAAAAAGGAGTTCATAATACAAGAATATGACCACAGAGTCTTCGCTCATTGTCTATTCTCAACAGATGCTACCGCTACAAACACACATTTTCGTTAAGGTGGATGCTCCAGGGTAGCCGCGACCGTAAGACGTAGGTATGTAGTTACAGAACTATAATCTTCAAAATCATCAATACACCCCTCCAAGTTCACGAAGGCCTACGAATTATTTTTTTCTTAGACCTTTAGACAACAATATTTTAATCAGCTTCAGTTGTATAACTAGCACTGGCCTGCAAATTGCAGAAAACGTCAGAAAATTTAAATTTCGCGGGCTGCCCTGGCGCTTTCATCTTAAAACAACGCGCGCGGTTTGTAATAAAAACCGGCCAAGTGCGAGTCGGACTAGCACACGAAGGGTTCCGTACGATTATCTAAACAACGTTAGACAAAACGGAAAATCACATTTGTTATATGTCGTCGGGTGGTCCCCCACCCCCTTAAATATAAATTTTATTCTGTTTTTAGTATATAAGCGGCAACAGAAATACATCATCTGTGAAAATTTCAACTGTCTAGCTATCACGGTTCATTAGATACATCCTGGTGACAGACAGACGGACGTTTTTACCCTTTGGGTACGGGAACTAAAAAAAGAACCTCTAACACAAAGACCCCTTTTTACTGCCTCCGGATTGACACACTATTGGATTTTCGCATGATTTACCGGTATAGACAGAGGGTGAAATTAATATGGACATTTCGATCTCAATAGTGCATTGTGATACAAGGGGCTAAAATGACCCATTCTAGACGAGGTAGTTTTACTACCGAGCTTTAGCGAAGTAGTAAATAGGAACCGAGTTATAATGGGATTTTAACGCCGTGTGTTACACCGTACTTTTTACTACGATTGCGGGAAAATAAAATAACCATATTTAATATGATAGTTTATTTTATTAAAAATGAAATGTACAATTTGTACTGTTGTTCTAATGAGATGTTTTTTCCCGGCAACATAATCTCAGTTCTCTGTGAAGACGAATATAATAATTGTGTCGTCTGTGAGGTAAACGTAGGAGATAAAAAGAAATTCGAATAAATAATACAGAAAAAAACTCGCGCCAATGCCTTTTTTTATTTCTTCTGTAGCTGGAATGCAACGCACACATCCTGCCAAAGAGTTCGGCGTTCGGCGCGTTTGGTTCCATTTTTAAAATAAAATGCCATTTTTTAAAATAAAATGTTTTTTTTTTTTATGGAACAGTAATAAGTCAATTCTTTATGAATTACGAGTAAAGACTTTGCGTTTTCGAACACCGACGACGAAATTTAAAAAAAAGCTTATTTTCCCTAGGGCTATAATGAGCAATTTTACGCCCCCTCTGGTACGCTATTATGACGGTCTTTTCGAGCAAGAGGAGTGAAAATTAAATTTTCGCCGAAAAGACGTCACGAGCTCGCCCGAGCCACCTAAGTAACTACCGCGACAAAAAAAATTAAGTAAGTACCCAATGGATGCGTTCTAAAATAGGTCCTTTGATTGTAACCTTAATCGATTTTTTTGGTCCAACTTTAATTGATTTTAAGTAGGAACTTATTTAAAATTATTTTCTTATTAAATTTTGTTAAAAATGTTAGGTCACTTTTGAGCTCGCAGCCTGTCGAGCTGGGGGCCCCGTCAGGCCGGGGGCCCGTGGCATTTTGCCAGTCCTGCCACCCTATAGTTACGCCACTGTAAGTAGGTAGGTACCATTTAGATACCTAAATACTCCTCGCAAAAAATATTTTAGATGTTTAACCGGTTGAACGAATAAGATTGATTAATGATCACTAAAAAGCTATCTGGCATCTAAGTATATTTTATTGTATTCTAAAGTTTACCAAATTGTATACATTTGTTTCCATATTGCAGTATCTATCTCTCGTAAAAGCGTGGGCCGCTTCCTACGTGAGAGGTACCTTATACTGACGGTGGGCGTTGACATTAAGTAGGTACGGTTTTTGTCAACGGAAGGCAATGACGAATTGGCGATATTTAAATTTATTTTGTGGGCTGAGGCTGTACCGCGTCTCGCGCGCCGAAGGCAGTGGAGGTGACTGGCAGTAGGCTTCGAGCCGGCGCGCAGCAACAACGTGCGTGTGCGCTTCTATCGAACGAGCCCGAGCTCCCGAGTGTAGCTGCAATATCGAAAAACGACACACACCAACTCATTGACATGGAAGTGGCAGATCAATGGCGGCGAGAGTGGGCTGGAACCGCCGAATATGGAAAGGTGAGGTCAAACATCCCCTAAGCAGTGTGCAGCTTGAGCTTTGCCATTATGAAACATTTTAATTTCACACAAGGTTTGTCAACAACTTATAAATAATTTAAATGCATAATTTAAAGAAAAGTTCAAACGAAGTAGCATAAATTAAACAGTATTTCGTGATGCAAGCTTTCTAATTTGCATATCTGTTATATAAGTAGTGAAAAGAAAGATGTTAAATAAATTAAAATACTAAGTGAAGTAGCTATCGAATAGGTAGGCACTTGAAGTAATGTAAGTAAATAAGATTGTGGCATTTCGATTAACAAGAGGTCATTGCCAAAAGGCTAAAGTGGTCATTTCCTTTTACGGTGTTAAAACTCAGGACGACGAGACGTTCGAGCTATATTATGGATATTTATTCAACTTTAAAGAATGAGACTTGTGTCTCACTGCATAAGGTTTAATGTTGAGAGGAAATGTGCAGACAAACCTGTCTGAGAGCTAGTTCAGTAAGTTTTTTTGTTGTGTTCCTTTAATTCGTGTGGAAGAGATAAACTAAAATGCAAGTCTTGCAGAACCGTATGTAACAGTTATGTCACTAAATTATTCCTGTGCGTTTCCGTAACAACTTGCTTTTCATTATTCTGTGCGAGCTCTATGACGACGTGGGCTGAAAGGTTCACTTTACAAGTTTTATTTAACATCAAGGTTCACTAATTCGCTTACAAAACAATAATTTAAAATAAAAGGAATGGCTTAAAAATATCTGTATCAGGGTAAGCCGCGCGTCTTCAGGGATTGCCTGCAATTACAAAAAGTCCATCACTTACAATCAGAAGCCCCTAGGGTAAAGATATAAGTGCATCGGTATGTATTAGAAAAGTAGATGTGTTACACCATTTACCTGGGCTATAGAAATACTACTTATAGGTACTTACCACAGGCTTGAATCCCTGAGCAGTCGAACTAAAGCGCGGATAAAGGGACGCCGTGCATCTATAACGAAAAACCGGTACCATTGGGTAGACTGAATTCCAAATAGGATCCCGTGCACGCCAAATGTCTGAGAATTTAGGTACCTACAGAAGAACATGTGTTCTAGGATCGAGAAGAAAAACAAGTGAAAGAAGAAGAGAGAATAATTGCAAGCAACCATAACGCAATCAGAAAAGCTATTACAACAGGAAGGTGATGTGAACACAATAGTAATCTCGATCCCAACGCTTGATTGTCGAACAGTGAAAGTGAAGAAATAGGCGTGAGGAAGCTACTGATCGTTTTGCTTAACGCATTTCCCATATCTTTATGCAGGAAACTATAAAACGACAATCTGGCTCTACATGTGAACTTTAATAAAGCCTATGAGTCATTGAATAGCGACGATTATAAACATGGTAATGAAAACGAATCCGTATTTATGCTATAACTAGCCTATAGGTAACCAGTAAGATGCCAGTATATTATTGTTTGGTACAACGCTCTCCCATAACTACATTAAACGGTAAGTAAGTTAACGAAGCGTTGTTAGCTCAACATGGTTATTCGGGTTCGTGTGCAGACTCCCGGAAATCCTGCGCAAAGGCCGTGGCCCGCGAGCCGCGAGGCTGCTGCACCGCGCGCGCTATCCGCTGTTTGTCTCGTATTGTTTGTGTACACTGTACGCCAACTTATCATCATTTGCGTGATTGTCACATAATGATGAGCTTCGCTAGGTACGCATCTATTATGTTATTCACGTAAAGGGCACATGTTAGCGTCGCCAGCTCTTAATGTTGTCATTAGGTTCTAATTTACTTGGTCGAACTAGCGTTAGCGCCCTGTTATCAGATGGCACTACCACTACCTGCCAATTTTCGTTCTACATTTTAAAATATTACCTTCTTAGAAAATATAGATTTCTACCTTGTCTGTCTCATAGAAAACACAAACAAGACAAGGACAAATTGCTGACCACTTTTGCTAAGCTTTCTACAGCCTTCATTAATAGTTTTAGGAAAATCCATGACGATTCTAGACAACCGTGGTTTACGTGATCGATAGGTACCAGTTTATGACGCGCACTTGTCCTTTATACGGTTTATTTTTAAATAAAGAATCCATACTAATGAGAATGATTGGTGAATCATTGGAAACTAAGATGTTCAGATTTGTGGATTTTCCTCCATCATTTCTCGTAAAAGATCGATATTGCGCGATGCCCTCACGCCCGCGCTGGAGTCGACGACCGCTCACGTCACGGACCCCCACCTCTTGCTAAATTAAGCCTTCCGCCTTCCATTTAGAAGGATTCTCACAATTCAAAACATGATTTTTTTGTTACTAATTCGCGTGTTCTGATTAATACTAATAAGTCTGTCAAGTTTACCGTTAACTGTACAAAAACCACGTGCAGACGTTAATCGTCTCAGTGTCAATAGATCGTGCTGTTATCGTTATTCGGTGTGCAAAGCAATGGTTATTTTAACAAGGAAGTCAGTAACACACGAGCACTAAACAAATTATCAGTTTTCGGGTTCTACTTCTAAGCCATAATGAGCAACCTCTACTTCGCTTTTACCTTCATGAATTAATTAAACTAGGCCGTGGCGGCAACGGAACCGGTTGTACAATAATTGACAGGCACTGATTCTCTTTTGGTAACTTGTAATTATTTATTACTTACGGTTAATTCATTAATCAAAAAACCAAGTATGATTTTATTTGCCCACTTTGTTTCGATTTAATAAACAAGTATCGATCGATATAGTAGATACTAGGTAGGTATATCTATAGTATTATAGAGGTGGTAGAGCGCTCATAGTGGGTCGCATCTGGCCTTCTGGTTTTAGTTGGCATTCGATTATGCTGATGACGTCAGTATCTATATCTTCTAAAATAAATCGCCTTGATCAGACTCATAGTAAAAGGCTGCGAGGTTCCAAACTGACAGCGCTCCTGCCAATAAGGCTTTATCTTTTTCTCTAAATGGAATGAAATAATAGAGCAAAAAACAACAGATAAATTGCCTACATAAAATAAACATCTTTAATATGTAAATTGGGTTTTTTGCTTTTGTTTGTCTTAGTTAAGAATGCTTACACATTAACATAGGTAGGTACTCGTATCACTATCTACACACATTACTGTATACTTATTTAATGGGAATTGTCCGTATTGCTGTATCTGTCCAAATATTATTGATGTGACTATTAGGTCATATACTCATACTCAGATAAAGATTATACCTAGACTAGTTTTCGCGTGGTGCGCGAGCTGCGCGCAGCTCGCGTTTTAGGTTTCGTGTTTTTGAGAAGTATTCACCCTCATAAAATTTGGAAATTCAGTGGAATCATTAAAAGATTTTTAAAATCCATTAGAGCACTAAAGATTTAGAAACCCCTCAAGAACCCCTAACATTTTTTAAAAACGAATTCAATAATACATGGGAATTAAAATAAAAAAAAAAAAAAACAAAATTCTCAGACATTTTCCTATAAAAAAATATTACCCTAAAGTTTGCTCGTCGCCGCCGTACCACAGGAAGATATCCTGACCTTCTCCTTACCACCGGTTAGGTTTCGACGCCTATTTTTATATTTGTTCAAACACCTAATGGCTATCCCTAACCGTTAAGAAGTCACAGCCCTTTCAATTTTAGGGGAGGTTGGGGAGGGAAGGGTAAGTTATACAAACTTCAACGCCCCTCAACAATAAAGTGTAGTCAAATCAAAAAGCCTCTACGTGTCCTAATTTCCGAGATACGATGGAGGAAGGAGTGAAAGGGGGGAGAAGGGGGAGTTTTGAAAAATGGTTTCAACTGATTCAAGGCCCCTTAGCATGAGTCTGAAAAAAAATGTTCCAATTCTCTGAACTTCCGAAATCCGCCTAAAGGGGGTGAGAAGGGAGGCGACTTTGAGAATGGCTTTTTTCTTTCCGAGTTACGCTTCACCCACTCAACCTTCGTTGCGCTACGGAGGTCGCCGGCTCGCTCCGCTCGCCACCTCCCCTCTTCGCTCCACTCGGTCTCGCAGGTTCGCTCCACTCAGGACCTACCTACCACCGGAAAGCTATCTTGACCCTATCCCTACGCTACGGGCGTCACCGGCTCGCTTCGCTCGCCACCTCCCTCCTTACCACCACTATAATATTTCTTCAAACACCCAATGGCTATCCCTAACCGTTATGAAGTTACACCCCTTTCAATTTTAGGGGAGGTTGGGGAGGGGAGAGGAGGGTATAGAATTTTCGACGCCCCTCAATAATAAAGTATATAGTCAAATCAGAAAGCCTCTACGTTGTGTCCTAATTTCCGAGATACGATGGGGGGAGGAGTGAAGGGGGGGAGAGGGTGGAGTTTTGAAAAATGATTTTGAGAAACTGATTGCCCCTTGAAACGAATCTGAAAAAAAAAATTATCCAAATCTCTTAACTTCCGAGATCTGCCTAAAGGGGGGGAGAATGGGGACAAGGGGACCAACTTTGAAACTTATAGTATAACTAGACGGCTCTTTGCTTTAAGTTACAGCTTAATGTTTAAAAAACTTGAGGCCGCCACTCGAACCGTCCAAAACTCGAAGAATCCAGCGAGTTTAAGACCTTTTTTTTGTCCTTTAAACAAAGTCAAGGGCGGGCACGTAGTATTTCTGACAATATTGGAGACTGGTTCCCAGTAAACCCCCATGTAATTGTTAAAGTATTTGAATTCAAGTTTAAGACGTTCTGTGGCGACAAATACAATGCAAATATTTAAATGTCTCTGACACCCACTTGAGTATTCAAAAGTGAGTTGATCATTGTAAAGATCGCAATCACAACACGCCGCAATTTCATTTCGCCCCCGCAAGAAGGATCACGTCACTAGTAACAATAAATACATACTTTAATGCTTGTGAAGGCCGCAATAACTGTGCGTAACGTGCTTACTTTGTATTAATGCTACCAATAAACGTAACATTCAAAAAATGTTGTTGGTAATTTTTTACCAACAACATTTTTTGAATGTTACGTTGCTGCCTCATGGCTTCTTTGTCTTGGGTGCGTTCATAAACAAGAATCTGACATACAGACACCGAGACCCGGAACAAAATTAAATATTAGCCTTTTAGTACCTATCATTGAACTGCGGCAATATTATCTGTAGGCGGCTCACAGTAGGCCAGACAAATATTTTCGTGCAAAGATCGAACCCGCTGCCCGTCGCGCAAAGAGCTGTCTCTGGGACAATCGTGTCTTTGTTTGGAAAAGCTAATTGAGTCAAAGAATATTTTGGTTAGAATTTGTTATGGTTCTATATATATATCGTAAGCACTGAAATAAGTAATTATACGGGCAGTTCTACAGGACACGAAAGTAGTCGAACAACATTCGCTACGACGACTAAGCAAGAAGTTCTCGGGCACGCACACATTGCATTTGACAATGATTTACGCTGACTATACAGTCAAACAAAGTCTACAGAGCACTGTAGCCACTGGCCGGACAGTTATAATAACAGCTTCGTTGAGGTCATCACATGCTCGGTCATGAATATTTCATACACTACTTCGAAAGTTCAATTGCAAAGCAACGGTAAGATTAACTCAACAAGTTGTTATTAAA
Organism: Xestia ashworthii; assembly: GCA_950022955.1. Classification (NCBI taxonomy): domain Eukaryota; kingdom Metazoa; phylum Arthropoda; class Insecta; order Lepidoptera; family Noctuidae; genus Xestia; species Xestia ashworthii. The sequence goes on along the minus strand of OX465553.1, from coordinate 11,280,408 downwards.
TATTTCAAGTATATAAATTCCATTATGTAGATTTGTAGAACATTCACAAACACGATCACTTTGGGACTGGTAGATTAGTCATCAATACAAGTACAAGTGTCTACCCAGGTGTCCACGCCTTATTTAACAAACTTTTATAAAATCACGATAGCGTTTTGTATTTTGATGATGTAGGTACGCAAACCTGTCTATCTGGCACATCACGCTCGCCAAAAAAGTCAAGTTCCGTGACATCGGTCGATTCTAAACCCAGATTAGATCGCGCTAGCGCTCGTTAAAACGTCTTTAATATTACGAGTATAGCAACAATCTCGATTAAAGTATGTTGTCATTAATTGCAGGTGACAGAAGGAGGCGTGACGCGTCGCATTGCGCGTGCTATGGAGGTGCTGCACGCCAGCGGGCCCGGCGCGCGCGTGCGCGTCATGCGCGCCGCCTACCACTCGTCCGCAGCACCAGGGGCACCAGCGGCCTCCTTCATGCTTCACTCTTCACGAAGGGTAAGCTATACTCCAGTCTCACTTTTAGTCGATAGCTCATCAAATATTATGGTAGCCCCCGCTTACGGACATACACATAGGTACCTACCATAGGCATCGCATATGCGTGTTGTCATCTCGGAGACAAAGCTGAAATGTCTGATGCCCAAGTCCCTGTAGTAGTATTAGCGGGTTCGATCTTTGCACGAAAATATTTATACCATACCACAGCGGCGCTTTTACCTTTAAAACCGGAGGAAATACGAAAGATGTCAGCAAGTACATCTACTATTTACTACAGGTACAATCTAAGTCTTATGACTAAGTCAGGAGTGCCTAGCCCCTTAGGGAGTTCCTATATTTCTAGATTATTAGGTCAATGTTACTGCGAAGATAACGATATTTGCACACTAATCACAAAAGTAAAACAAACGGTACATTAACAAACGCCTTATCGATCCATGCATTTGCTATAGGTAATTGGAAACGTTTACTGTTTCGTGCATTATACAAACCTATAATGTAACTATTGCGGCGTACATACATTTTGAAAAACCTACAGCATATAATATACTTACTACTTTATGAGAAAGAGAAATAACGTTATATCTTATTTTTCAGGTAATATCATCCGGTTTTAACATGCTGGAGTCCCCAACATCCCCGATGAAACCTCTGGAAATATCATCCACCCCTTTTGAATCATCTCCAGAACCCATCGCAGAATCGGAAAATTACAAAGTAACAGAACCAGACGATTTTGAAATCTCGGAACCTTCCAAATGGAGAGGTTCTACAAAAGGAAGCTCGGTTCGGATGCCCAGTGAAGAGTCATCTTCTACGGATAATGCCAGTATTATTGATCTCGATTCAAGACTTGGAAGAAACCTTCACAGGAAATATTCCTATGATTCGGAAAGCAGTGATATTCAATTTGGTAGTAGAAGCACTAGCCGAAACTCACCACTATTGGACGCACCTGTAACTCTAAGTACACTTAAATATAAATCACTTTTAAACAGCAGTAATGAATGGAACACGAGGAGAAAGAGTTACAGTTTTGAAGACACGTCCCCACTAAACGAAACTATTACACATAGTAACGACACATTAGCGATGGAATCTTCCACTGATAGCGGCATTTGTAAATCTACAGAAATTGTAAATGATCAAATGGATGACAACTCACATTCAAAATATTTAACTAGAGATGAGAGAAAGACAAATAATAATGAAGAATCATTCCGAGATTGGCTATCCAAAAACCGACCGACTTCACATTATAGAGGAACTAAGTTCAAGACTTATAGAGACCATGATGTTGTTTTGGAAGACCCATTAGAAAATAATATCACGCTACAATCATCGGGTAAGGTGTCAATAACCTTGCCTATTACCATTGAAGCAGATGATGACGAGTATCACAAAAAGCACCAAACAAGTGAAGAGATCGACAGAAGAGTTAAAAGGGTGGAATTCTGTAAAACTGAAGTACATTTCACCCCAGATTCCGGTAAAGTTAATATAATTGCAACGGACGAGAAACCTCCACCATCAAACGATTTTAGAAAACGGAGAAGTGCTTTTGTGCCCATGCAAGATATGATTGACAAACCTATAACATTGTTTGGTGAAAAGAACGATTTCCCAACGACGAATGGAGTTGCCACTCCTATCAATATTAGCGTAAGTGAGTTTGGTGAATCCGATGAGAATACAGCAGCTACAAAGAGTATTCTCAAAAACAAAATTCCGAAACCCAAACCATATCTTTTAGGAGAGAACATGGCATTTGGGATGTCCGAAGATCTTTTGAGTAAAGATTCTTCTAATAATTCTGTACTGTCGGCAGTTTCTTTAGTAAACAAGCAATTGAAAGCAGAGAAACACTACAACGCGGAAGTGAAATCTGTATTCCCGAGAGAAAACGTTGAATCTGTAATGAAACCTAATGCTTCACGGACAATTCAAGCAGGTACTATGCACTTTGATTATTATGCATGCTAGTTTATCGTAGACATTAAACATTAACTTGATATTCAAGTTTAAACATTTTAAGAATCAATCTTTGGAAATAAATGCGCTAAAATATTAACTTAATATGTTGTAGGTCCTACTAAACAAGATAGTTTAAAACGTGAGAAGCAGGTGGTGACACATATCAAAATCAATAAATCCGCTGAAGATCCTATCGATGATGTAAAAACTAAATTCCACGGTCTACAAGTGTCGCCAGCGCAAAGGAAGCCTAAAACCAGACAATTAAGGGACAGTGAACTAACATACTTCGGTGTTGATCACAGCAGAACAGATTCATACAAAAGCCGAAGCCATGTAAAAAGTACATTGGGGCGCAATGAAAATGTCGTCGAAAATATATTTCAGTCCGTCAAGTTAATTCAGCAAGTCTCAAACAGCGTGTGTAACAGTGAACATGATTCTGATGAGACGCCTGAGTATCAAAACATTCCTTTAAATATCAACTATGCTCCGGTCCCGACCCCAAGACTACGTTCAAAGTATGAAGACAAACCTAATGAAATACACGAAATTGAAGTCTTTAAACCTATTATTGAAAAAGAAAGTCAAGAATCAAATAACGTCGTTTCTTGTACGAGGCGAACTAAGTTTCGTAGACAAGACGAAGTTACTACAAGTCGAAGTATTTCGGCACCACCGAAGGCGTATAGACGTGAACGCGGAATAATGGAAAAGTCTCTTCAACGCGAAGACCAATCGATACGGTACGTATTTTCAAACATTATCTGAGAAACTAACACAGTTATAATTAAACAAATATAATTATCACATACCTAGTCATCTTTATTAAATACAAACTATTTTGATTACTTTTAGTTCGAATCGGTCTATACAAGAAAATCCCAGAAACGACGTGAAAAAGATGAGTTATACCATCGAAAAACATTTATCTGAAGACGAAAATCCAATATATGTAAATCTAAATGTTAAAAAGGAAAAGTGTAACACGTTGGAGAACCGAGACACCCAAAAGTTGAAATCAAATTCACTCAACTCACGTCAAAGAAAATCATATAAAACGGAAGTAAATAAACAGAAAACCGAACGTACATCAGATCTGCATGCTTCTGATATTAGTAGCAGTGACCGTACAAAAGAACGGCGGTCAGATTCGGGGACCGATAGTAGTCACCGGACAAAACACTCAGTAAATAAAGACACCATCTCACGCTCTGCCTACAAAGACACCCTTTCAAGAAAAAAGAGTGAGAAGAGTGATAAACAGCGCCTCGCTAGTGATACTCGAGGGAAGGCAACTGAGGACCTCAATAGATCCAGTCATGCCCGTAAATCTCGAGAGGACAAATCTTCAATCGAAAAAAAATCGACCGTTGAAAAAAAAGAACATAGAAGTAGGTCATTGCAAAAACCTGAAACAAAAGATGTACCCGAAGAAACATCCAAAGACTTAAGTCGCATGATTGTTAAGAAAACAGACCAACAAGTGAAAGACAGTATCGATGACAACCGCGGTGTAAACAGTAATCGTAAGAGAAACTCATCCAGGGATAAGTATACAAAAGAAACTATAAAACCATCACAAAAACAAGAATCCAGTTACACGGTGCTAATTCCACCAGTACAGCCCAAAATCAATGGAAAAGATTATGCTACAAAGACGAACGGTTATAAAACAAATATGCGTAAAGAATACGTTATTAATTACGATGACAAAAATGGAACTGTCTCATCTATATGCAAAATAGGTCCAAACCTTGGAACACCAAAACGGAAGAAATCGTCAAAAGAAATATTTAAAGATAGTCAAAACGATAAAGCGTTTAAAATTAGAGCGGCAGACAAAACAGCCCCGCGTAAGTAAGTCGTGTGCATGCCGTAATGAAAATTCTAACAAACAAACTGATTACATCTTTAAACAGTGGAAATCTTTCAGTGCAGCTAGAAGATCATCAAGAGGATCGAAACGGACTGAGTTATGCAGATAGGAAATGGAAAACGAAAGTACATTTACAAAGGTCTTGCCAAGTATTGTAGATACTACTTTTACTAGTCGTAAGAACCATAGAAATTAACGAAATATTTTGAATCCTATTTGCGAATTGTAATATCGTGTTCTGAGATAAATAGAATAAGATAACGATGATCTCACAAGTATGTAACAGTAATTTAAAATAAATAACCTAAATGTATTTCCGTTGATCTAATATTTGAAGTAACAGTTTACATTTAAGTAACAATAAAACGTACAATTAATGAACTTACTAAGTTGTTTTATTTATGAATAAATGTAATTTACATCACTTACAGTGTAACAAGAGGGTCCCTGTCGACTTTACTAATAAGCACTTGAACTTCATTATCGAGTAAATTCTGAAGATTAGTAGAAAACCCTTTTAGGAAGCCTCTCTCTGAATCCGAATGATTGGTTAAGATGACACTAATGCCTTTTTGTGCAGCATCGAGCACGTCGTGATGAAGCATTTCTCCTGAAAAGTTATTTCATTATGAGATATCTGAAAGTCGTTTAATTGGGTTAGTAACTTGATTTTAATTATTATAATATACTAGCTTCTGCCAGCGGCTTCGCCCGCGTGAAGTTTGATTATTGTCCCATGGGATCTTACTACCGGGATAAAAAGTATCCTATGTTTTAATCCAGGTTATAAACTATCTGTGTGAAAAATTTCATCCAAATTCGTTCAGTAGTTTTCGCGTGAAAACGTAACAAACAAACTTACATTCACATTTATAATATTAGTAGGGAAATACTTAGAGAGCAGCGGTGGCCCAGTGGTGGCGGCCCCGACTTACGAACAGTAAGTCGTGGGTTCAAACCCAGGCAGGCGCATTACTTTGTGTAATTTATTTCATCACCACTGCTCTCAAAAACGGTGAAGGAAAACATCGTGAGGAAACCGGCATGTCCTAAAACCAAAAATTCGAAGACATGTGACATCTACCAACCCGCACTGGGCCCGCGTGGTGGATTATAGCCATACGCAAAATACGCGCTTTGACGTGGAGTTGCGGACACCAGCCCGTTGTGCAATACAATACAATACTTGATTACTTTATTTGTTTACCTGTGAGGTATAAACCAGCAGAGGCTCCTTTCAGTACAGAGCTACCGGAGCCCGCGCACAGCGCCACAGACTTTACTTCACTCGACATTACCTTCCGCTTTCCTATAGCAAAGCGCACATGAGGTAATCCAGTCAATTCCTTTACTTTTGAAACCGCATCCGACAAAGTTATACTGGACTTAAGTTGTAGCAACCTAGAACAATTTGTAAACCACATTAGTACTCGATTGTTGCTTGTTGCGGAATATCTCATCATTTATTCGAACTAGACTAGAGCAAATAGGTTGGTTGACCGTCATTGTGCTGAAGCAATTTATGCAGATTTTTTCACATAATATGTGCTTGTGGTTTCCCAAACCCCGTGCAAGTAACAGTTCATCATTAGGAGACACACGGTGAATCCCGTTAGTAATGCTGTGTGTTCACTGGTAAGTTTTATGTTGCGCAAGTTAATGTCCTATGGTGTAATATGATGGAAAAGCTAGCAATCATTTGAGTTGTCATCAAATCGTTGCGAATCTTTGCATCTAAGAAGTCAAACTTGCGCAATTGAACTCGCAAACTAGTGGAAGTTGGTCATTAGATCATTACTCATCATCAATCACCTAGCGCACGCACACACACCTTTTTTTTTTCGGGTGGTAAATCATCAAATGACTCCTCCCATTCTGGGCGGAGTGGGAGGGAGTGTCAGACTTTTACTGACTAAAACCCATCCATATTCCTTCCTCGTTCTTTATGTTCCGGGGCCACGGTATCTCTTTCGAACAGTCCCGCAGCCCCGGCAGGCTTCGGCCATTGCGGGGCCCCTTCCTTTTTGCTGACATCTCTTTGAGGCACGCGTGGAACACGAACGCGCCATCGACACGGCCTATTGTCATAAGACGGACGGACGGCGAGCTAGCCCATAGCTCACCGTCCACAAACCCGCGCCTACGGTGGCCGGGGGCCACCACGTGGCTTCCGACGCCCGGTGCGGCTGGGACGAGAGGTTCTCTTAGGTAATGTAATCCGGACTATCCGTAATCCGAAAAATCCGGATTTCTGTACATTTTTACTGGACTTCCAAATCCGGATTTGATAATCGAATCCGGATTTTCTGAATAATAAGAAATTGTTATTCGTGGGCTACATTTTCGCGCGAATATTCGAAAATGTGCTCATCAGCCGGAAGCCTGAAACTGATATTTCCAGTTTAGTCTTGCACTAAACTGGAAATATCAGTTTCAGGCTTTCCTACCACCACCATTACCTCGAATAACACCACTATCGGGCAGGCTTTCTTCGAGGCGTTAGAGATGGTGTTATTCGAGGATAGTAGTTCACGAGGACGGATACTTGGAGGCCGCTTACAAGCATCTTCAGTGCATTCAACGTCGATTCAGAGCGAACTTTTTCCGCAACAGGAATTGAGTGTAACCAAATTCGCAGCAGGTTAAACGATAGCACTTTAGATGCATTGTTTTTTAAGTCACATTTATGCCTTAAAAATTGACATAGTTTTTTTTTTGTTTATTTCAGGGCGACACTCTAAGTCCACTTTAGTTCTGTTTAGCCCTGAATCCTCTTAGCACATTGCTGGGGGATTCAGGTCTAGGCTGCCGGTTGAGGAGAGGTGGTCAGGTTACATCTAACCTTCTTTACATGGATGATCTGAAACTCTTTGCCCCCAATAAATTGCGACTGATGGAAATACTGAAAGTAACTGAAACTTTAGTAGCGCCATCGGGATGGAATTTGGTGTGGACAACGGTTGGTTCATGCCGGTTTTAATGTACTCTTTTGGCATACTCAAAAGGACTCAGACGGAACTCTATGTCCTGGACAGGAGAGTCCGTACACTGCTGACTGCAAACCGGGTGCATCACCCATGATCATCGGTGATAAGACTGTTCATCTTGCGGAAGTACGGAGGTCGAGGCTTTTAAACGCGAAGACCCTCCACAACCGTGACGTGTACCAGTCTCAGAGAATATTTTTTTAAAGCCGAGGTGGGTATGCACTGAGATATGGTCGCAGTCCTGTGGACAAGGGACTCGTTCCGCTGTTTATGGCTTAAAAGAACTGGTGCAAACGAGTAGTACTTACTACCGATGACCGCAAAGAAATATGACAAGGCAAGGAGCTTCACGAGCGCTTCTACCGGGCTCTTCATTGGTGCGTTGTAAATTTTCCGTCCGTTGTCCGTATCCTGGCTATGATTCGGCGATCTCTTAAGGGAAACTGAAGGTTTTGTCCGTGCGATTATAAACGAAGTTGATTGGTGATTTGATTTTCCTGTGTTTATATTTTAACCTTTTCACACAAATATAAAAAAAACATCTTATTGATAAAAGAATATGGGCCGATTTAATTATTTTCATGAAAAATCCGTAATATGCGGATAATCCGGATTGGACCAAAAATTCAGTCCTAAAATCCGGATTTTAAAACAGAACGGATTATATGAATTTACCTCCCACCTCCAACTTGAGGGTTATCGGCAGCAGGGATCAAGGGCTTAGATTCTGCGACACTAAAGGCACCAGCCAACCAGTCGTTGACGCCGCCACGGACGCTGTCCCAACTTGTGTGTGGAGAATACAAACTTATCTGCTTCTCCAAAAGGAATGAGACGATGCGCTCTTTCCAAGCACTGGAAATAATTTAGTATTTTAATAATAATATAATAATAATAATATACAATATACTTCAATGAAGGAACTTCATTGGAGTGATACTACAAACATAATTCGAATTTTATTGTCATTCCAATAGAGTCTAGGTACTATACCTACCACCAAGTGAACTGGCAGTTTTACAATATTACATTTTTCACATAGGTAATATACCTTTCAGTACCGTTCAGTTGGACATACCTTTGAACCACAGACTTCATTGGAGCAAATATAGGAGGGTGGTAGGAGATAATCAGTTCACATCCATGATCATTAGCCTCAAGTGCTACATCTTCTGTAAGGTCATTAGTTAGAAGGACTTTAGTTATATTCCTGAAAACATAAGGTAACATTCTTACAAGTAGGTATAAATCCTGCTGATACACTCATGGTTCATCATTAAGAGAAAACAAATATAATAAACAATTTATTAGTCAACCCAAGAAATGTGTAAATAATTCGTATTTACCGAGCGGTATAAGGCTCCACCAATAAACCAGTATTGTCCCAACTTTCAGATAACTTTTTTGATGCAAAGTTTTCTAATACTGATGTAACTTTCGTCAGAGGGACTCCAATTTTCTCTCCTGTCGACATTTTGATGGTGGATGATGTTGTATAAAGCCTTCTAAGATTTTTCTGTGAGAAGATGTGTTTTCCTACTGTTAAAATCATCAGACGTGAACTGAAATACATGGAAAACAAATGTAAAAACCCATTAAGTACCAGATAGAATTAGTTTTGCCATTTATATAGTTTATTAGTAAGTACTTACTTTAACCTTTATCTAAGGTAAAGAAAACCATTTGAGAAAATATAATATTAATTTATTATGAAACCCCAATATTTTAAGCCTACACATCTAAATAATATATCAAAAGTTTGATGCAGTAACTTGATCAACAAATAACAGTTATTCTTATAAACTAATGTATTCTAGTCAGAAGAAAAACTCCATATTTTTATTTCCCCATCATCACTACAAGAGAGCAGCTCTTTGTTTCCTGTTGGATTCCATCTCACACTGTTCACATCTTGGGAGTGTGCATTCAACTTAGTGCAAACTAAATCAAATGTTGGTGAATTAGGATCTGAGTCATCACTTTCTTTGAATATTCTTATGATGTCATCACCAGAAGCTGTTGCTAAGAAGCCAGTGTGATGACACCAAGCAATATCATAAATGCAACGAGTATGAAATCCTGATAATGTGCAGACACATTTCCAGACAGACTCTCTATCTGTTACTATGACACCCTCTTGGTTGTCAGGCTTGTATTCCTTCCATATTTTGACTGTTCTGTCATCACTGCAAGTGGCGAGCCTCTCACCCGTCTTGTCAAAGGTTAAGCTCCACACAGTGGACTCATGTGACTGCAGGGTTGCAATGCAACTCCAGTCATTGTCTGCTGGGTCTTCTTTGTACAACTTTACTGAGTTGTCATATGAAGCAGAAGCCAAGATGTCTAGTGTAGGATGCCAAGCTACCTATAAAAAGAATAATTTATGAATAAAACTATTGCATTTATTGATAAATTAAAATATTGAATACAGGTATCTTTACAAACTTTCTTGACATCTTGGTTGTGAGCATTGAGCACAGATTCACATTCATACTCATCATCTCCAGCGACCTCCCACACCCAGACAGACTTGTCTCGGCCACATGTCGCCAACAGATGGCCAGAGGGAGACCATGCTACACTCTTTACTTCATTCTCATGGCCCTCCAATGTTGCATTGCATTCAAATTGACCTATGAACACAGTGGTATTTTAGAATTTTGGGTTAACAGTATTTCCTGTTATCAATATGGAAAACAGAGCTACACACCACTTTTCTTGTCCCAAATAGCTGTGGTTGCATCAAAGCTGGCTGAAGCCAGGTAGTTGCCACAAGGAGACCATGCCACCTCTCTAATGGTCCGCTGGTGACCATCCACAAGAACAGTTTTTATTGTCCATTCCTGGCCTTCTTTGCTCCATAGCTTGATAGTTTTATCTTCACCACAAGATGCAAATATTTTTCCTTGAGGATGCCAAGATACATTCCAGACAATGCCTTTATGGCCAGACAATGTTTGTATCAATTCCAAATTGGGCATTTCTTCAAAAAAAAATTATTAGTTAACACAAATAGAATCACAATACAGGTTCACCACTTATTTTTACTGCATCAAAATTTAAATATATTACAATTTGTGAGAGCGGGGGCAGAACTGAGGAAGATATTTCAAATTTTCAACTATTTCACAATAAAAACATATAAAACCCAGTTTCGCAACTGTAGTGCTGATTTATGGCTACCGGCTTCTACGAAATGAGAGACCATTTTTAACTAAAGGCACACGTTCGCTTACCTTGATTTTAAAATAACAATCAATTCGTGTTGATTACACTTATTAGCGTATCGAAAATCGAAAATAGTTTGTGCGGTATGCGAATTTAATAGATAAGGATTAGGAACAATCAGTGACACTGACAGTAGTGACAGTGACGTTGACGTTTTATCACAATCACGTGTTGCTGTTGTACAGTGACAGACAGCAAAGACGTAAACAGTGTTTTTTTTTTAAATTACGTGTGAAGCACTTGCCACTGTGAAAGGGTTTAGTAGAGTTATAGTCTATGGACTGTTTCTGTAAGAATATGATTAAAATCGACTAAGACCGCGTTCCGAATTAAGGTGGACGCACACTTATCCGCGCCGAAGGAATCGACCGCGCCGAACGCATCGAATTTTAGAATTACTTGTATGAAATCCTATGAAACCTCGCACACCTATCCGCGTCGAATCGTCCGAATCGAGCAGAACCACAGAATTCCTAGAAAAATTCGGATGACGGTATCAGATTCGACCACAGAGTATATAATCACTACGTTTAGATTCGACCGATGCGGTCGCATTCTATCACTACAAAACGTGTCAATTTTGGCAGTCTTAAATTATTGCCATACTTATTAAAACTTCTGAAAATAATTCGTGGACAGCTTTCGTTGACCAAACTCTAATAGTCGCAACTGATCTACTCTTTATACGTCTGTGATCAGTTGCGACTATTAGAGTTTGGTCAACGAAAGCTGTCCACGAATTATTTTCAGAAGTTTTAATAAGTATGGCAATAATTTAAGACTGCCAAAATTGACACGTTTTGTAGTAGTCATCTTGATCTTGTGTTTACGTGTATCACATTTACATTGGTTTTGTTTAAAATAATGCCAAAAACAATCAGAAGCACGACGAGAAAGTTTCTATTTACTATAATTGACAAATAAAGATATAAAAAGTGATTTGAATCAGAATGTCGTCATTAATTAATCACCGTTTAAATTCAATGTTAATGTCACCAAGTTCACCCTATCAGATTAATAAAATTATAAAAAACCTTAAAAATACCAACAGTGTAGGATATGATGGTATCTCTACTAGAATAATTAAAGAAATAAATGAGGATATATGCCAGCACTTGAGTCACATTCTGAACTTATCGATATCAACAGGAATATTTCCACAAGAACTTAAACTGTCCGTTATAAAACCTTTGTTCAAAAAAGAATGCAAACAATTAATGGCGAATTATAGGCCTATTGCACTATTACCAATATTTTCAAAAATTTTCGAAAAGTATCTTTATGGCGAACTTTATTCATATCTAGAAAAAAATAAAATTTTGTGCAATGAACAAAAGGGCTTTCGACAAAATAAAACCACAAATATGGCCATTTATGAATTTATCAAAAATGTTATGGCCACGTTGACAAACCAGTTCCAGCTTGTGCAATTTATTGCGATATGTCACAGGCTTTTGATTATGTAGATCATAATATACTAATCAGTAAACTTGATGCATACGGCATAAGAGGCAATATTTTAGACTTAATTAGATCATACTTAACGAATCGACAACAGATGACAGTAGTTACTAAAGTGAATCCTAAAACAAAAAAGAAGAAACATTCAGCTCCATAAGGAGAAACGTCACATACGGTGTTCCTCAAGGCAGTGTCCTAGGGCCGCCGTTGTTTATTATCTATATCAACGACTTGCCAAAGGCAACGACTCAACCTATGACATTATTTGCTGATGACAGTACAGTTTCAATTGCATGTAAGGACATTAATAATTATAAATCTGACATAAATAATTCACTGACATCTATAATTTCTTGGCTTGATGATAATAATTTAAAAATAAATTTATCTAAAACAAATATAATGCACTTTGGACAAAGATTGCATAATCCTTTAAATGTAAATTTGATTCACGATAATTACACTATAAATGAAGTATCCAATGTCCGTTTTCTCGGCTTAATTATAGACAGCAAACTAAACTGGAAAGAATACATTGACGCACTATGTAAAAAAATCAGTAGTCAGGCATATGCTTTGTACCAACTTGCTCCATCTAACAACACTAAATGTGTTACTATCGGCTTATTATGGACTTGTTGAATCTGTCCTAAGATATGGCATTATCTTCTGGGGCAACTCATCAAATACTGATATGGCATTTAAAATGCAAAAGCGATGCATACGTGCTATGTTCGGTATCCAAAGTACTGATAGTTGTAAGCCACTTTTCACAAAGCATAAAATCACATGATTCTTGCGTAAAAAATGGTTTTAAGCCAAGTCCAGCGTTTTGCTACTAATTTATACGTTATATCTCAACAAATAAAAATCATCATTTCGAGTTACGTAATTATATGACACAAAAACTTTCATCTACGTTTTTCCTTCTTATTGGACTTTAATACAATCTTGTTGGTTTTATGTTAACTTGGCAGCATCTGAGATTATAATTATAAAAAAATCACTTAATTACATATCTAATATAATATCACAAGTTTTCAAAATACTAATTCAACTGATCGACTCACGTTATACTCTATGTATCCTGGTGTAGAGATAGGGTCTCGTCGCCGACAATATCGAAAATTACAGCTCATAAAACGTATTTTTTAATTTAAAAAAATACTTTCTCAGTAATAAATAGTATCAACACCGTTTAAGCAGTGTCCCGCCTTTTTTCTTGGACAGTTTTCGTTGGCCAAACTCTACTTCTTCAAAAATGAGTGATCCCAATCTTTCGGCGCGTTCGGCGCAGGATATGTGTGCGAGGCTTCCTTGACTTTGATTCGTTCGGCGCGTTCGGCGCGGATAGGTGTGCGTCCACCTTTAGGCTGTAAACCATTTGAGCGTCCATAAAGCCGCGATATCGATGTCGCTTAGTTTTTTTTTTTAGGATGGGAAATCATCAAATAACTTCTCCTACGCTGGGCGGAGCGGGAGCGAGTGTCAGACTTTTACTGACTTAAACCCATCCATGTTCCTTCCTCGCCCTTTATGTTCCGGGGCCGCGGTATCTCTTTCGAACAGTCCCGCAACCCCGGCAGGCTTCGGCCCTTGCGGGCCCAATATCGATTTCCCTAGAATCGCCATCTTGCGTTTATACCGACCATGCCCCAAATAAATATCACCGTGAGCGCTGTCAATCAAATGACCTGATCACAGCTCATATCTGTCATAATCGTGAAATCTAAATCGGAACGCAAAATATTGATGTGAGCGCTGTGAGTGATTATCGAACGAAACGCAGCCTAACTATCACACACATTTCCACAGAACTTAGTATATACTATAGAGGAGCAAATATCCCACAGATTACTTTTATGAAATATCCGCTCACAGGTCCGTAGATCTTCATAGACAGGATTTTTCATTGGATTTTCAATCAAATAGCAACCAAATTAATTTTATTGTAACCAATGATGTTTTTCATTTCTTGTAACAGCCATGCACCATGGTCTACAGGAGGTTTACAGCACAGATTACTATATTAGGTTTAGGGCCTGTTTCACCACCTATGATTAAGTTCCCGTTAACTTACTTGGCGGATAATGTCATACAAATTCTGTTCCATTTTTGAATTTATTCGGTAAGTAGTGGCTATCCGGATATTGTGAAACAGGACCTTAGTTTACAGTAACAGCCTGTGCTGACAATCACAGATTAGATATTAGTAGTACATTTTTTTTTAATATTTTTTATTCATGAAATCATGACCATAGAGATGATTTTTTTTTCTTCGCTCTTTTCTCGGGCAGGCTAAGGACTTGGACCATACCGCCTCGTCTTCAGTCCTCCTTGTCTAAAAGTTTCAGTTTCATCCTTGTTGTCCAAATATATGTAAGGCCGAAGCCTCGTCTTCGTTTTTATCCTTGTTGTTATGCATGACCATAGAGATCTGACACTGACATGGTGATTAATGCTGCCAGCTTATATTAAATTCCCTGAATTCAGGGCGTTAAAGGGAGCTGTTTAAAAAAAAAACAATTCTGCCACTGAAATCACCTGACCCAAACATATAACCAAAGACTACAATATATATAATGAGATAGACGGTACTCTCAACCGTATTTCCGTCATCATACAAGCAGCGCTCTCTATCCGTGGTGGTTAAATAAAAATCTAACAAAATAAATACCAAAAGTGTGTCGTGACCGAGGTTTGATCTTACGATCCATAGCTCCTAAGTCAGTGGTAGTCCTCAACGGGCTACACGTTCTATTGACAATCTGTTTAAAACGAGGGTCTAAAATAGCTGTTCTATTGCATGCTATGACAGTTGTCAGTTGGTGACAGATGGTTGATAGTGTAACCATGAATAAAATACGTCTCTATCATTGATTGATTTAATTCTTTTATTTTTTTAAATTTACTTAGATTGGTGTAGATTAAATAAATATGGTTTCTCAATCTAATTTATCAAAATTGTTATTTTCAATTTTCCTCTAATACAGGTTGTACACAACCTAATCACGATGCCGTCAACCAAGCATTCTGCACATCAAACTAAGTAACTTTACGCAAAAATTATTGCTGGGAAACAACTTCATTTCACCTCAAAAATATTTTTTGAGGTGAAATATCATATTTTGTGGTAGAATTCAATGTAACGCACTAAAAAAATGCTGATGGATGCCGACGGGGGTCGTGGAGGTAAAAGAAAAACAAAAAAAACTTGTCAAGAAGTTGTAAATTTGATTCTCAATATCTCCGTAACTCGAAGGTTCCAAGGCATGATGTAGAGAAAAAAAAAATATCGCAATGACGCGTGACGGGGACAAAGAGTAAAGTAACTATTATAGAGGGAAAGAGTGACAACTCTGTGGTAAAATTTGCATGTACGGAATGTGCTGCCACCTTGAGTTTGGTGGGTGAACTAAAGTTCTGATTTACACACACATACTTAAGGTATGTATATGCGTGTATTCATAACTTTACGTAAGTGTGTGTGAACTTTATGGGTATGCATACTTCAGTACTTTAACTGTTCAAAACAATAAAAATGACCAATGAAAAACAAAGTTATATATATTATGAACTAAAAACAAAACAAGTAACAATAACAAGTAACAATTTTAACAGAATTAGCTGAGATAAACTCGGGAAGAGCATCAACGTCGGGAAAGCCGGAGTTCAATGGCGACTATGACCATGACCTTTTTGCCTTTGTTTGACAGACTAGTCAAGATGGCTGTCGTTTGGTTATGCCACCAACCTCCAGATGTCGCTGTCGTCTATGTAAATTGATGACAGTACTAAGTGTGCCCCCCCTGGACGGGGAGAACAAGTGCTTTTACTTTTCGGCTTCGTTAAGAGGTTTTTTACACCCTTATTCATTCTTTCCTTTATCACTCCACACATCCATCTCAACATTCTCATGACTACATGCAAACATTTTTCATTCATCTTCTTCACAGTCCAGCATTCTGAATTTCTGATCCACACAGTACCCCCCCTTCCATTTTAACTTGATGGGTCTGATGGGACATTGAAAATTCGTACTGGCAGCCCTCAACTGCCAAAAAAATATTCCGTTTTTTTTTGTAGGTTAGGAAAACAGCAAAAACAATGTGTAGTTAATTTGTTTACATGTTTTCTAATTTTGTGATTTATTGCTTTACATATTAGGTATAATAGGAATTAAAGTTATTACCAAAATATAAGTCTAAGCCATGGATAATAGTAATAAAATCGTCCCACCTCATCTTAACGCTGAAATTTACAGAACTGATACCACTGGCACCAGTACTCTTTCTTATTTAGACTATATTCGCATTCATTCCGGTACGTACTTATTTTATAGTCGTAGAACTCGTAGACGTCGTCGTCGTCGTTTAGATTTGATAATAGTTTTTGCAATTGCGGTTCTTTTGCCTTATCTTTTAAAAAGTCTATTGAAAAGTCCTTAATCTCTATTACAGATGGAAGTGTGTTAGTGGGATCTTCAGAGCTCACTGGCCGGTATTGGAACGGTGGTGTGAGTGTGTACAAATGTATTGCCAATGCTCAATGTATCCGGAATGAGGAGAAGAGGAGCATTCCTCTGATCAGTGGAACTGCTGATGGGTGTTTTATTGGATCTTCTAATAAGGTATGTTGCAAGAACTCTTTCCTATAAATTAATTCAAGTCTATGTCTATATAATATTATAAAGCGAAAGAGTTTTTGGTTGAATGTGCTAATCTCAGGAACTACTGAACAGACTTTGTATTGAAAAATTATTTTAGTATTGGATTGCCCATTTATCGAAGAGGAATATTATAATCATCTTGGAGGATATTTGTATTGATGATTATAATTCTGTAACTACATCCGTCTTACAGCAAACAATATTTTAATCAACATACAACTTAGTGCTGGCCTGCAAAATGCAAAAAACCTGAAATAATTTGAATTTCGTGGGCCACCCTGGAGGATCAGCATTAAATAAGATATATGTGTAAATATTTCGTTAGCATAATGAGTTTAGAATACTTTATCATCATTATTTCAGCCCATACTCACCCACTTTTAGGTACCTATAGGCCTCCCATTTCTTCTTTCTAATTGTTTAAATAAAACCCAATGAATCCACTATAGGTGCTGACATGTGAAGATAGTGGTGCAGTAACTGTGTGGTCCAATGCCAATGGTGTATGGAACCAATGGAAAGAAGAGATTTCTGCGGCAGAACATGATAACGCAGTCTTAGCAGTGGACTGCCTTGAATCTGAACGGCTTTATGCCACTGCCGGAGCTGATAGCAATGTTAAGGTTTGTGCTTAACCAAATATGAGTATAATATTTGGATGTTACAATTCTGTCTTAGAACAAAACAGATGACTCCTTTTACAATTCCATTTTTTAGCGTTCTGTACCTCAAAAGGAAAAACGGAACTCTTGTAGGATCACTTCGTTGTCTGCCTGTATTGTTCAAGACCCGTTCAAGATAACTAGTTTGCACCATAGAGAATAACTCTCTGTTTACCCTTGATATAATTTATGACTGTTTTTTCAGGTGTGGGATATAACTGACATGATCTGTATAAGGAACTACAGTGATGCTCATAGTATGATGATTAATGCTTTGTCAGTGAGACCCAAGTCTACCTCAAACTTCGCAACGGGCTCTATGGATCGGGATGTCACTTTGTGGGATGACAATGTGAATAAGTCAGTTCTTGGTAAGAATATTAAGCTTGTGCAATTCAGAAAATTCCAAGCCCATCTTAGTCCCAAGCCCTTCATTGTGATAAATTTTTATCATTGTGAACCTTCTAGTTATGAAAATATTAGAGGTCAAACTTATAACTTTTTCACAAGTTTTTTTTAAGTACAATTGTTAAATCCATCAGCACAATGTTTTAAGTGTGTTACATTGAATCCTATCATAAACCACGACGAAATTTGTCTCCCAGCAATAATTTTTACAGTAGAAATACTTAGGGTGTGGTATCCTTAGAATGCTTGGTGATGGCTTCATTTAGGCTCCGTTTATACCTTGTGTAAACAGTCCAAGATATAGCCAAGATCGAAGATAATTACGAGCCTGTTCAAATTCAGTTCTATTGTTATTAATAAATAGTACCATCCACTGTAAACAGTGCCAACTAACAACTGAGGAAAAGAATATAAAAATGTTTGATTTTTAACAGGTTTATTGAAAAATGACTGCTGTATCCGTTGTTTGTCATGGTTGGACGAGAACCGCCTAGTAGTTGGAGATGAAGCAGGAGTGTTACATTTGCTAGACGTAAGAAATTCAGAAACTGACATCAAAATAACAGAATTCCCTGCTGCAGTTCACAAGCTGGCTGTAAATCCAGAGTAAGTACTAAGTAATACTTAGAGACGTTTTAGAAGCATAGTTTTAAAATAATATGGGAACTCAATTTAAAATATAATGCCATCTGTTTTTTCTATCTTTACACATTCATTTCACTGCCAAAGCCACCATACCGGACAGGGCCTCATCAGCATTCTTTTACCCTTATCCCAATTCACTTGGGGTTGGCGCAGCTGCATCTCTTCTTCTCTATTAATTGTCATCTCATGAGACACCTCCTTTTCCCTTAGATTTGAATAAACCTGGTGTTCACACAATCTTGTTCCAATTATGACCTTTTTTCATGAAGTGTTTGCTCCTTTTTTGCAGTGGTGACAAAGTAGCAGTTTGCTGTGACAATAAAATTGTCACTGTTTGTGAAGTGGTGGAGAACTCCGAACCGAAAGTTATTTACCATGATAGACATAATCACAGCAATTATGTGAGAGGACTAGCTTGGGACATAGAAGATAAGACAACTCTCCACACTGTTGGATGGAATGATGAACTTAAATCACACACAGTATCATTGGGTTAATATAATTTGAGAATATAATTCAATTTCAATTTATCTTATTAGTTTGTTTTAGAATTCCGTTTCACCTTTGTTTATATGCCAATGCTAAAAATAGTTCATTCACCCTAGTACTATACTATACGGACGGACGGACCTCGGCTTAGGGCGTCATTGATTTAAAGCTACCGGCAAGCGCAAGCGGCGCGGCCTGGCTCGGCGAGCAAAGGTCGGGTGGTAGCATTACGGGGACATCGCGATTCGCCTCGCCGGATAGGCCGAATTACGGATCTATTTCCCTACACTTCTCTTGAAGGAGGGTGAGTGAATGGAGTTGTGAGGGTCGAGGAGAGTATGCTTTGATCGACGTTAGTATGCTTAGTATTTGTAAGTCCAGACCCAGATTACACAATATTAAGGCGGGGTGATAGCATTTTTATGATTTTAACCGTCTGAAAATCTAATTAAAAACGACTTTTTATAAATAAAAATCATTATACATATAAAAATTGGACCTCAAGTAAATTTTGAAGATAGAAACTTAAAAAACAAGTTGATGATTCGCTTAAACTTTTTTTAAATTTTTTGAAATCAAAAATGACACTAAATCGCCATTTTAACCGTTTACTCCTAACGCTGGGCACAGGCCACACTAACAAGAAATGCCATTAATTATTGCATAATGGACGTTAAGACAACGGCATTAACATTTCCGTTTGGCGTTAGGCGATAGCTCAAGTGGCGGTACATCAAAGAGATTTAAGCGGCCACACTACGTCAGTGTCATAGTCATTATGTTGTGCGTCGTGAGCGCGACGGGATCGCACGTGTTTGTCTTTGAAATACGTACTATGGAGTGGAGTGGAGTGGAGTAACGAGAAAGTAATAAAACTCATGAAATGCAGAACTGTGACTGTGTCCACGACCATCTTGATTCGATTCAAGTAAAATTAACGCCGTTTTTATCATCAATGATTCAATAAAAAAATCAATCAAATCATCTTTATTGTGGACTATAGGTATACATCATAAATGCAGGTCTTATGCCCGTTTTCACCGACATCCCCTAAGTTTATGGGATCCCCTAGACATAGATAGGAGACCGATAGGGGATGGTTTCTGTTTCACCGACATTTAGGGGTCACTTAAACGCTAAAAGGTCCCCTAAATTTAGGAGGTCGAAATTACAGCCCATAAACCGGCACCTAAGTAATTGATCTCCCAAAACACGAAGATGGATTCTGGTCTCAAAGAACTTTTTGTAAATTTAGAAGCTGTTTCTACAATATTCAATGCTATAAACGTAAAAACAGCCCCAGACCAAAAATATATTGGAAACGACCCAATTATGATGAAACTGACTTTTAAAGGAGAAACCTATAACTTCAGTGTTATATTTTTTGGAAAAGATTAAACTCGCCTTAGAATTTCCTGTTAATAGGTGAGTACATAACACACGCAAGTATTTACATGTCCCTTGCTCTTAAAATAAATTACACCTCGTCGTACTTTTTCGTTTATTTTTTCAGAAATAATTATATATCTCTATCAAATCAGTTATTGATAGCATTTAGTTTTTATGCTACGGGTAACCATTTGTTGGCCGTGGCAGACATGGGTGGCTGTGGCTACTTGAAGTCGAATAATAAAAAGAGTGTTTGCAGCAAATGTAGTGACTCTACGTCCGGAGTATATCAAGTTTATTGAAACCAGTGAGGAATAAGTTAAGTGAAGATGGGGTTTTATAATATTGCAAGGTTCCCTATGTAATTGGATGCATTGATTGTACAAAATATGAAAATACAATAACCAGGTGAAAGCACAACACCTTAAACTAGTTAAAATTATGAAATTAATCTGTTTAAACATTATTACTATTATCATAAAATAAAACATGAAGTAAAATTAAATTTATTATATTTTGTAAGGTGAAGATGATGCAGAGCTCTTTAGAAATAGGAAGGGGTATGTCCATAAGGAACGAAAATCTCGAATTAACGATACGCGACGCTGAACGCACAACAAACATTTTCATATCTCACGACTATGAATTACATAAGACCAGACGTGTCAAAAACAAAATCAGTAATAGACCACAGATAATACGCAAGGTATCGTAATGTACGCACAGAGTAATTGTTCAAGAAAATTTAAAATTTATGAAAATTTTAATGAAATCATAATGATATTATTAATAGACCATGATTAATTAATAACTGTATCCATTTAGGTGTTTATCTAAGAGATTTTAATAAAAAAAACTCATGTTTCAGAGTATCGATAAATTAAAAAACGAATCAGTCACCACTATCGAGAACAAAACGTCACTTAGTTATGAGTCCCCTAGCTAAGTGATGGAAATGGTGGTGAAACAAAAATTTATTTAGGGGCTAATTTAGGGGAGCTTTTCAGCTAAGGGTCCCGTACGTAGATGGTAGTATAGGGGATGTCGGTGAAAACGGGCATTAAATAATTAAATAAGTTCAGCTATGTCCCGCCGTTGAGGCATACAATAATAAAATATAAATCAGAAGTTATTAGTCATATTAGTATCGATACATTATTAAAATATTCCAAATTATTAGTAGGTACATACAAATTACATTATTAAAATATTCCAAATTATTAGTACATACAAATTAAATTCCAAGTCATATTTG
The DNA here is from genome assembly GCA_950022955.1 of Xestia ashworthii. Taxonomy (NCBI): domain Eukaryota; kingdom Metazoa; phylum Arthropoda; class Insecta; order Lepidoptera; family Noctuidae; genus Xestia; species Xestia ashworthii. The sequence continues at coordinate 11,258,859 of OX465553.1, read as the reverse complement.
TCATAATTCATTATTAGAACATTGCAAATTATATTTTTACATAAATATTTAAAAAAAATAAAAATATATGAGGAAAGACACAAGCAATTTAATGATATTCAAAATACAATTCACAATATTATCATTCATATGTGGGAAAAATGATAATTATTTTTCCTTTTCTGTCATTGGAATACAATATCAGAAAAGGAAAAATTGAAAAAATTGGCATTCACGTTGACATTTCAAGTGTAGCCACCCACTTTAACGCGTTAAATTGCGCTAGTGGGCGTTGACGTTAGCCAGTAGTGTGGCCCCAGCCAGCATAAGAGATTCTTTCATGAATTTAAATGAAAGTTATAGCAATAGGTAGTGCTATTTTAAATGTTGAAGACATATTTTATAATTTCGTTATTATTTTTCTCCAAAAAAGAATACAACCAAAATTTAGGCATTATATCGCTCACTGGGCACAGGTGCGGTCCGAAGAGGGGGGGGGGGGTCACAGGGGACATGACCCCCCCCCCCCCCCAAATCTACGGTCAAATTGAAAAATCTCAAAATCTTGCCAAATAATAAAAGGAAATTTCTAGCTATCCCCTAACATTATTAGTGTAGTGAGTAACCCCCTCCAAAACTTCAGGCTGCGACCGCGCCTGCTGGGCAGTCGCTGCCGTTCGTTAGTGCCCGCTCAGGCGTAGGCATGGGCAATTAAAAATTTAAAATCAATTATCGATATTTTTTTTCACTTGCCCATCCCTACGCGTGATTGAGGTTGGACACACGTCGTTTGCTCCGCAAGAAAATACTCCCGCGGTAGGGCGTTAGGTATGCCACATCGCACAGCGAATGTAAGCAGAAGGTAAATCGTGTTCGAGTGATCTTGATTTTGGACGACGTGACGCACGTTACGAGTTTATTTCATTTAATTTTTTTTATTCGGCTTTAGTTTTTTTGAAAAAAAACGGTACATTTTCGTCAAATTCATGTTGGGATGCTGTTTAGCCGGAGTGTCATGGAGGGGGGGGGGGGGGCAGGATTTTGGTTATTATTTGCCTAGGTCGCACCGTTTTCGAGATAATCGTGAAAATAAAGAGCGTTTTATAAAAAAAAAACAAGGCCTGTTATTCGTAAACGGTGCATCGTAGGGCCATGCTACTCCGAACGGTTTGTATGGAAAAGGTTAATAAGGTGCTGCAATAAAAATGGCCGACTTCAACATAAAGTAAAATCTCCGAAAAGGCTGTTCTCTGCCCCTAAGCATAAGCATACTCAAGGTACCGTAGGTGAGGATGGGGCACTCACCATGGGACACCTAAGGGCATTCACCTTGACCTCTGGGTCATTGACCTTGACGTCAAGATCATAAATAATTTCCGAAATGAAGATCCGCGATTCTCAGGAGCAGTAACAAGTTATGGGTAGGTTATTTATGGTCAGTGACCTTTGAAGTAAGGACAAGTGATTTTGAAGTCAAGGAGGTCACGATACCTTGGAGGTCAAGGTCGACTCACCTTAGGAGTGCCTGGAAATCCAGTGCCCTGACACTACTGATCCCTTGAAACAGTTTTTTATTTTTTTCTCCTAAATTTGCTTAATTCTCGAAAACGGTGTGTCCTATCGCAAAAATATTGAAAATTTTGCCCCCCTTAATAAACACACTGCCGCGTCATTCTCAACATGTAGATAATAAACAATTTTAAATTTCTCGGGATTTTTTTACACCATCTCATAGTTTTCGACATTTCGATTACCAGAGCAACAATTTCTTTCCAAAAAAGATCTAAGGCTTAGATGAAATTAGAGAAAACTGACTGGCGGCTTGTAGTTTTGAATTGTACCCGTATTCATGATCTTACTGTCAGTCAGATTATAAATGTATTTTATTCACAAAAATAAATAAGTAATACCTACTTATTTTTAATTAGGTATTAGTTTATTACAAAAAATGTGGAATGGTACCTAATCGGTACCTATCTAATCCATTCCACATTTTTAGTGTGTTAATTCCACAATCCAATCCAATTTACAAAATTATCTTCTGGTAATTTGCATGTGTGATGTGCATGCAGGGTTGGAAAAAAAACTGTTTTTTTCTACATTTTATAAAACAAGCAGTTCAAAATGTTTTAAACAGGTGTTTTTTTTGTTTTTTTTTTTCCTAAGATTAAGCCTAATATAATTAATTTTATAAGTACTATTTTAAAAACTGCATGACAAAAATTGATCTTAATTCAATACATCCTGTTCCGACGTTCATTTTTAGTAGGGAAATCACCTAAACTTCACTTAAAAAGGGGAATACCCAAAACATATTAAATAATCACAAATTACGGGGCAGTTCTGGGAATTCCCCGCGGGACTCTACCGATGGAGTGTATAAATAAAGCGGACTTTCTTTCTGATTTTTCATAGTCCGGTTAAGTAGTTAAGCAACCTTAGCGAGTTGCAACTACGAGTGGTCATTTCTAAAAAAAAAAAAAAAGATTTTTCTTGTTGATAACGGTTGTGTGATAGTTATAGATAACACCTCAACCTCATTAAAAATAATAAAAATGTCAAGTCCAGGGCGTAAAAAGCATCCATTATGGGAACACTTCAGATTGTTAAAAAGCCACTTTAATTATTTTATAAAAAATGTTTAAAGTTGATTAAATAAAAGAAATAAGGAAAAAATAACTAGTATTCATTTATTTTTGCAATTAAAATTTGTTTTAAAGCCTGTTTTTTTTTGTAACGTTTAAAAGATTGTTTTAAACAATGTTTTCAAACACCTAATAAAAAACGATGTTTTATTTTAAACTGTTTTTAAACACTGTTTAAAACACATGTTTTAAACAACTTGTTTTAAACATGCCAACCCTGTGTGCATGAGAACAAAAGTAAATAAATTACCTTTTTCTATCCAACACTTTCTAGAAAAATAAAAACAAAATAAACGCCTGCATATCAATTCAAGTTGGTTTACTGCATTGCTCTACTTAGCGTAGGTACAAGACTCCTGCGTATTACGTATCGCCTCTCCGTGATTAAAGCATGCGGCTCTCGAGTGCACCCCGCCTTAAAATTCATGCGCTGCGTCTACCTCCGCATCATCGGGGATTTCCACCGATCTGCAAAACACTGACAACAGTGTTACGAGTTGCCGCGGACTGCCGTCATCAGGGAAGGTCATCTCTTTCTAAAAATTGCCAATACCCCTAAGCACATCCTACCATCTTTAAGTTAAAGTATTAAAAAAAAAGGCCCGTTTTGACATTTGTTAGCGGTGTAATAAAGTTCAATTTCTAATAGCGGTGTAAATTTACTATGGATTTAACGGCTGTCAAAACGGACTTATTAGATTTTGTCAACTCTAATGTGTATCGATGTAAAAAGTGCTTGTATTCAGACGATGGCCTATTTGCTGAAGTATATCCTACTTACGTGCCCGTTTACTTGCATGGCACCTATAATGACCTAAAGACAGCCACTGATTCTGAATACTAGGCACAAACTGTAAAGTAGGTACCTAGGTGCCTGATAAAATTAAAGTGCCATAGACACTAAGACTGTGCGGAAAAGTAAAGGAAGCCTTCAACAACTTAGAAATCTTGATTTTGTATTTTTAGATGACATACCTACATTCATTGCTATTTACAACACTATCCATTATAGCGTTAGTAATTTATGTTGACAGTTTGGTAATTTAACGAAATGCTCCGTGAAATCAATGCATTAATTATTCTCACTCAAGCCGACAATATCCCAAGAAAACCGCAGGAAAATAAGTATCAACGAGTTTTTCAATGCTCACATAATAATTTATTTCTGCGATAAGTGATAGCGATGTGGGTGAGGGCTACATATTATGGGGTCGGTCAATGGTAGGGAGAAGGCGCGCGACGTTCGGGCGACGCGCACGGAGTGGACCCGCGGCGGCTGTTGGTGCCGGGGCTCTTGAGGCGCACCATCGTGTCCAGGTGGCGGAACCTGATGAGCAGGGAAATTACAGATTATACAGTATAATACTAAAGGTCATGTCTACTCGATCCAAATGTATGTGATAGCTGCATTAGCTGCATAGTTATTCACAAACGCTCGATTCAATTTAGGTTCGGAAAGTCGTAGGTATGCCTATCTCGCTCGGTTTCGTAATGCCAAAAAAAGACAGACGGACGACTTGTCGAATCGGAATCAAATCGAGCGTTTGTGATAGGGATGGCGATCTGAGATCAATTAATCGAAAAATCGATTTTTCGAGCCAAGAAAATCGATCTTTTAAATCGATGTGTAGTACTGAATCGATTCATTGGATCGATACATAGCCCTTTAAAATCATCATTAGATTTTTTCTGTTTTTGTATTAACCATACAATTAGCTGTAGGCAGTGCTACCAGATCGTGGGTAAAATGACCCCCCACTTTGTAGAACACTCTCGTCTAAACACATTGAATGTGGTAAAAAGTGGGGGAGCATTTTACCCACGATCTGGTAGCACTGGTCTCTCGATCTGGTTACAAGAGTACTGCCGGTTAATTACTCAAAAACTCACGAGATGGCTGTGTGTTTAGTGTCCTTCGCCTCAGTACCTCACTTCTCTTATATAGAAAATCCCTGAATTTGCTGATTAAAGATCGTTAATTATAATATTCGTCCTGTTTTTAATAAAATTGATTAATAATTACGAGTACATTGTACTTAATAGAAAATTTGAAAAAAGATCGATTTTTTGGAAATCGATCTTTTAGACCTCGATTTTTTTGTGGATCGATTCATCAGGTCACGATTCGAATCGATTTAAAAATCGATCTTTTTCGGATAGAATCGCCATCCCTAGTTTGTGAATTTTTGGTCCCATGGAAAGAGTTATTCAGTTTGATGGTTGGAATCACACACTTCAATATAACCACAATATTTGTAAAAACTATTTTTTTAAAGCATCATTAATTTTACTATTTTTTATTATTAAAAAAAATCGCTAATATCTTTTTTTTTTAATTTGTTAGCCGAATTGACAGCCTCCTCTTTTTTTTTCTTCGTTTAAAAATATTAGGGCCTTATTGTCCGGTTCATGGCAATAGGCTAGCTAGCACTAATATCCAGTATGTAAAAGCTTAATAACTATAAAAGTATTTTTCGCCTCCTGTTTTCATCAAAATTTCATATTACATTACGAACATAGTATTTTGGAACTCATTTATATTTTTAAAAAGATCCTATCTCCAAGTTGCAATTGTTATTTCTACCCCGCAGCTTGGTTTAAAAATTCTACTTTAACATAGGACTTAACTACTATTTAATAAAATAATCATTAACATAACGGGCAAAATGTGATGCACTATTGGTAAACCTTTGGCTCCATCTTTGAAGATTACAGGAAGCCTACCATGATCTAATTAAAACGATTCAAAAGCAAGACTAGTTTAGGTTCCTAAACTGCATCGCTATAACTCGTACCATGACGTCCAATACGCTCAGCGGCATTTGGATCGTTAAAAGTGAATGAAAGATCGTAATTTGTGGCTAAACCGCGTTTGAAATGCTTTTGGTGAAAAAGAGACTAGTATCAAATAACCTTGTTTTATTTGTTTTTAATTCAGTAACGTCATTATAAGTAAAAATGACACAACAGTTTTTTTTAAAGATAAGATAATTCTTTGTCAAAGTAGATATTTATATACCTTTTGCTATTTATTATTTGCTACGAAAAAAATATTTTATTTCGACAGGGGGCTAAAATGACCCATTATATACGAGGTAGTACGGGCAGACAGACGGTCAGACAGACGGACAGACAGAGAGACAGGCAGACACACGACGGACAGCCAGACGAACAGATAGGGCAGGCAGACGGACAGACTGACGGACCGACAGATGGACAGACGGACAGACAGGCGGACAGACTGACCGACATACAGACGGACGTACTTACGAACATATAAACAGATGGACAGACAGACAGACGGATACATAGACGGACAGACGAACCGATAGACGGACAGACAGACGGACATACAGACGGACAGACAAACAGACAGACAGACCGACATACATACGGACATACAGACAGATGGCCAGACAGACAGACGGATACATAGACGACAGACAGCTGAACAAATAGACGGACAGACAAACGGATAGACAGACAGATGGACAGACAGAAGTTGTTTTTGTAAAAATCCACAAAAATAGCACAAAAAAATCTTTATTTTCGTCAATAAACGTTTCAGTTTATGTTAGAGATATTGTAACTTTTATTGAATCTCTAAAGTTGACAGTTGAGCGTTTCAGTTGAGCTGCTCTAAGGACGTCATGGTACGAAACAAGTACAAAATTGAATGAATGAAACCAAAACTTGCGACTCGGTTTGGGGTCAATCGCTGTATGATGGCATGGCTTAAAATTGAATCGTTAAACTGACGTCATGGTACGAATTAGAAGAAGAGTTCAGTTTAGGTCCTAAAATGGATCGCGTTAAGAGCTCGTGGTAGGCCTTCAGTTCAGACCCCCATATTCACAACGCTTCGATTCGATTTCGATTCGGGAAGTCGTATGTCTATCTAGCTCGTTTTCATTATGCCAAAAAAGGATAGACATACGACTTGTCGAATCGAAATTCATTCCGAGCGTTTGTGAATACGGGGGCAGGAGTGATGTTACATAATATATGTCAGATATGTGCAAAATGTGTGCTAACCTCAATGGCAAATCGTTAGCATCATGATCCACACTCTGGAAGAAGAAGCCGAGTGGCCAGCTGATCCAAGACGATTGCTTCCTGCAAGAAACAATAATATAATGATTAATGTTTGAAAAAAAATTTTATAAAACACTATACAGGGTGCAATTTTAGTCATGGGCAATATTTTAATCTAAGACTCTACTCACGATACTGATTGCATTAGGGCTAATAATTCGCAAATCTAAAACATTTTTAATGCAAGTATGTAAAACCTTAATAATGTTAGTGTCTCAAAGTATCAACGCAGCGCCGGCGCGCGCGTACTGCCGCGGCTCTGCGCATGACCTCTTTTGACCCCGCCCGACTCGTCTTATGGTAAGTAAGTTGCTTACGATTTGATCCAACTTTCCTTATTCGTCGGTATAGGGAATAAGGGTGAACGGGTGGTCTTCCACGAGCTAGTGCATGTACTGGCACTTAAAAAGATGAAAAGTCCAACAGGTTTTGTGTGGTTCCTAAAATAAGACCCCGTGATGGAATTGGGTCGTTCGGGTAGCGGCGATGAAATATTTCACGTTTTTGCACAAGACTGTTAGTACGATCGTAAATAGTGACCATTTGGAAGTACTGTTGATTTGTGTACCTAGCCTGCACATTACGCGGTCGAGGCATCGTTATCACAACCACAGAATCGTCACAACAGTAATTGACTGACACACACTACACACTTTACAGTAAAGTCCACTAACACTGCAATCCAAGTTTCTTAAGAGGCCTGCGGAGCATGCGTTGTCCATACAAACGTAATACCAAAATCATTTGAAAATCACGCATATTCTTAAGGTAGTTTGTATTTATTTCGATTGGATTACAGATTATCTAGGTTCCCAAATATATTTTTTAGATGGGCACTGATTTAAACAAGAGTTATGAGAAAAATAAGTTTTCAATGGAAATTTTAAATTCCTCATATCTCGTATTTATATAATTGTCCCTTCAAAATATATATTTGGGAACATATATATTCTGTAATCCAATCGAAATAAACACACATAACCTTAAGAATATGTTTGATTTAGAAATTATTTTGGTATTACGTTTGTATGAACTACGCACGCTCCGCGCGCCGGCCCCTTAACCGAATACGATACGTGAGGCGCGAGCGGCGATTACGTCACAGGAGTAATGGATCATACACGTCAATGCGCCTGCGCAGTCGTAATGACACTAGTCACAAGTTAGTTCCGGTTCGTAAAAAGTTCGGGACTCGGGAGGACACACGCGCGCGCGCGGGGGCTGTATTCGTATTTTTGCGTGAAGAAGCGGGACGGAGAGAGTTCGTTCGAAGTGGAACGTTTGAGCTATTGTTAAGGATATGCCGCGCTCGCGCGCGCCGGCAGCATACCAGTTTTATTATTATTTGATGTTTGTTTACATTTTTGCTACGCGTTATACTGCGCTTTAAAATTTTGATACTTCAAGACTTATTGGGGTTTATGAAGTATGTTTTTTTATTAATTTTAGTGTTTATTTGCAACATTATGCCTTTACAATGTGACTTACTACATTTTTAAGGTTTACCATACGTGCATTAATAATATTTTAGATTTGCGAATTATTAGCCCTAATGCAATCAGTATCGTGAGTAGAGCCTTAGATTAAAATATTGCCCATGACTAAAATTGCACCCTGTATATTCTCTACTGTTAGAAGATAATATAAGTATATCTACCCTACGTCTACGCAGTCGACTACTGGTTATAGGTAGCTGGGTAGCACTCACCAGTCACCACGCTTTGCACGCAGTTGTTCGACCACAGAGCCAGGCCTGCTGCCTGTCACCGAGGGCTCAGGCTCTTGGGGCTGGCTGGCTAACCAAACATATCTCGTAACTAGCAATCCATAACAAGCAAAAGCTACGGTAGTTATTTTAACGCTAGGTGCCTCCTACTTGCGGAATTCAGAATTTTGCATGAGATGTTGCGTATAGCGTGGCATTAGTGATCGGCGCCCTCTTCGCACGGACAATAACAATAAACCGGATCCCGAATTCACGATGAATGTCGATGCTTTATATTCAATATTGAAATTAGGAACATTAGTAAATGCAGACAGGTCAATGCAAGCTAGTGCCATGCTAAATCGCAATAACTTTACCACCTAATTTCTCCCAGTGAACCATTTCCGATCAATCAAAACATGACACTCACGGTGTAGATGGCTGGAGCAGATCAACGGGCGTGTCAGGCGTGGCGGGCGCCGCAGCAGAAGGCGGCGGGGAGCAGGGCGTGGCGGGCGCCGGGGGAGGCGTCTTGTTGATGGCCGGGTTGTAGATCTTGGGGTCACTGACCATGCGCACGAAGAACGAGCGTTTGTGCGCCAACGCAGCCTTGTGGCGACGAGCGCGCTCCTCGTTCAAGTCCTGAAAACATTCGGACAAAAGCTTAAAAATCTACTTCTAGTTTGTCATTGTAGGTACCTACAATGTATATGTAAAGACATACCCGTTCCTTGTCTGGTCCCTCCAGAAGCTCCGTAGCGAATTCGCTGATTATATCCCATGCTATTTCTGAAATAGTTAAACGAAATAGCTTTCAGAAATAAATCCAGCGTTGATTCACGGAAAATTCTTGATAGTCTCTTTTGTTTAATAGTCTCAAAGTCTACCGGTGCTCTGTTTGCTGCAGTCCTTTTATTCCCACTGTAATACGTGAATGTGGGTAAATAAAATATGGATGGGATTTGAGGCAGATATGCATCAGCAAATCTTTCCTCGCAGGCGGATAGGTATCTTTATATAGCAAATAAAGCATTAACAAATCTATGAATGGGTTACCAATATCCTCGCGCGTGGCGTGTTGCTGCACCACACAGAAGCGGATAACAAATCGTTCGGCCACGGACGCTGGCACCATGTGCAACTTGCCGGATGCGTTGATGTTGGTCAACAACTTCTTGTTGAGCTCGTCTATTTGCTCGCCCGGATCCTCGGCGCTCCCCACAAGACGGAAGCATACCAAGCCCAACTGAAAATCGGAGATGTTTGATTAAGCCCGACTTCCTCAACAATTAAGAGAAGGCACCATATTTTAATTAATTGCAAAGCTGTTTACATTAATCAAGATTTGAATATGTTAAAATATCTAATACCATATCCAACGAACTGAATAAGAAGGTGTAGTGTAGATACCTACAACCGTGCAACGCTGTGTTTGAACGCTTTGAACTCACCTTGAACTGCCTTTGCCGAGTCCGTGCAAGCAGAATTAATTTATAATTTATTATCAAGTCCAAAAGATCGATAAACGTCTTACCTTCACTTGATTGCAGACTTGGAATCTATCGTCCTTTTTCACAAGTTGTTCGAAATATTTAGCAAGTTCGCAGTGGCGGCGGACGTATTTTTGCAGGCCACTGATTCCGTAGCTTCGTAACATAAACCACAGCTTGAGTGAACGGAAACGGCGGCTCAATGGCACACCCCAGTGTCTATAATCGATGGCCGTGTGGTCATAGCAATGTTGTAAGTAAAGTGGGTCGACGACGAGGGCCGACGTCAATAGATATCGGTTAGTCACCCACAGAAGAGAACAGTCGAAGCTGGTGAGCATCAGTTTGTTGGGATTAGTGTTGAAAGAGTCTGCGTACTCTATCCCAGCAAGGTGGTATTTATGTTCAGGGCACAGGAAAGAGCTGCCAGCGTAAGCGGCATCTACGTGAAGCCACACGTTAGGAAATTTTCGGGTAACTGGCCCGATCTCTGGGAGATTATCAAAAGAACAGGAACCTGTGGTCCCCAACGTTATGGAAACAAAAAACGGAACACGACCGGCTTCTTCATCCTCCTCCATGGCCTGTTAGCATAAAATCATTATTAACACTGCATAGGATCCTATCAACAAAACTTATATTTGCGTTGACCTGAATAGATATCCCGCAAATCGAATCTAAAATGAAAAGGCATTCTTAAAAATCTTGAACGTATTCTGAGCTCGCAATTAAAGAGACCTCTCATAAGAGGGCAGTATCGTGAAATTTCAATATTTGCGGCATAGAAAGTGGCACACAATGCGGCTCCATTACCGCTCGGCTCGCTACGTATTTCCGGCATCTACGGGCGAGTCATTAAACGCGGGACATCGTCGTCGCCTCGTCGCCGGCAGCCGAGCGCCGAGTGCCGTACCGTCTTGTTTCTTCAATTACCGCCCGCCTATCTGCACCTCTCCTGCATAACCTGCACTCCATAGCATGGCCCAATTCCATTTAAAACAATAACGGTAACCAAATAAAAGGTCGCCATACTCATTCAAATGTAACTAACTAGTTTCGTGAACTAATTTCAGTTCTGACTATTCGAGAGCTTAGAATTTATTTTTTTAATCTGAGCTATATTACTAGTCCGTTTCCACTTAATGCCTTCAATAACCTAGCCTTCCTAGTGAGACATTTTGATTACGTAGGGTCCAATGCTAATTCGAACTTACTTCTTTTAAAGTATCACCACGAAGACACCCGTGATCGTCCGGTTGTAAGATGCGAAGTTTAACGAAACAGATCATAGCAGCTTTTTCGACGCAGGAATGCGCCTCCTTGGAGCAGTAGGCGATAAGTTTGGAGAGTAATAGGCCTTCATCTACGTTAGGGAATTGATGCTTGAGCCGTTTGATGCCATTGGCTCGGGCAGCTAGCATTGAGACTAGCACACACTCGCTAGCCGATCCCTACAAATGATAATGGTGATTAGACATTAGATCTCTTTTTAATCTTAATTAATATTAAATGGTTGCTTTAAACATGTTTACCTCTATAACGCCGCCACCTTTGCTTCCTTCTTCGAGTGCTAAAAAGTTGGGTGGTAAACCAATTGCTTTACCTGGAATTTCATTAGTTCATTTAATATTTTTTCAACGAAATGGGTATTTTTTACTGCTAAAACTAAAATTAAAGGAAAGACATCGAAAGGTATAAATTGCTGCACTAATTAATATGGTAAAAAATGTTGATAATTTAAAAGCGCTATAATAAAATCAACATCTCACAAACGTGCGAGATAGGCTGGAATCGTTTTTAAAGATTTGGCCTACAGTCGCATTAGATCGAGAAAAGTGGAAACAGGGAAGGGAGGCCATTTGCCTGCAGTGGGAAAAAGGCTCATAATAATATTATTAAATGTCTTGAGCTAAAACAATCGCTGTAATTTTAGGTTTGCGGTACATCCTTTTACTAGCTACGAAAGTGCTACTTGTGCTATGGTCCACGCGGTTACGCATATTTTGCTACGCTACGCTAAGGTATTTCTAATATGTATTATTATAATTGTTGTCTATCTCCTTGATATTTATTTATCAAATCTAGATCTACTTTCTATTTTAATACACTTCTATGCAGTCGAATATAGCGGCGTTTTAAATTTACAAAAAAAAATGCTATCATCAGTGTATTTAATAAAAATACGTACCCATCCAATCCAGGATTATGATCTCTAGTTCTGTACAAGCTGGACTTGCTGCCTGCGAAGAAACATAAGAAAACGAATTATAAAAGTATTATCACGGCTAGGCCTTCCTACAGTCTTCAACTATAAAAAAAAAAACAAAACTAAAAATGGTATTAAAAAATATGCGGTGCAGTCTTTGGGGACTGCCGATTGAAGTGATTTGAAAACTAAGTAATCCATATCTGCTACGGGTTGTGCCCCGCTCAGTGGTGCTACGCCGTAGCGGATCGACTACGAGTGCTACGAAGCGTTAGGCGACTGTCACGCGAGTTCCATGTCTTTTGTTCACCCAAAAAGTGCTAATTTTCAATTAAAAAATAAAATTACTTCAATCGAAAGATAGTACACGGCTACGGTGCTTGACCATGTGGCATGTGGGAATCGAACCGGCTACGCCGTAGCACAGGACTTTTACTACGTCTGCTACGAGCTACGAGTCGAGTCCAGCTATATTTAGGGTCATTAATCGTGTTGTCAAATTCTGTCATGTTTAATAAATATTCATGGTCGCTGCTGTCAGAGCTGAAAGTTGAGTTTGGCATATACAGTGAAACCTGGATAACGGGACATGCGACACATGCGTGGGACATGTTACTAACATAGTTTTAAGTTACTTACACTAACAAAAATTATAATTAGTATGTATTTTTAGGTTAAAGTATTTATCTATGGGTCTTTGTTACCTGAAATAAATGGTTTATTATAGTTATTATTTGTCTCACTTAAAGAGGTTTTCCACTTACCCAGTGTCTCTGATATCCAGGTATAAATAAATATCTGTCTCGTTTACAGAGGGTTCCATTAATAGAGGTAATAAAAGAAGTTATTTCAGTTCTAGAGGTGCGATTTTGAAAATAAAATATCGTTGTGTTTTTCCTAGTCCTTCTGAACATTGCGACTGAATTTTTTCTTAATTATCTGAATAATTCTACGAGTAGATTTTGGCTCATTAAATTGGGCACAGACTTCAACGCGTATCTTGCCACTTTCATAAATGGATATTAACTTTTGTTTTCAACCGACTTCCAAAAAGAGGAGGTTCTCAATTCGACTCTATTTTTTTTTGTGTTTGTTACTTCAGAACTTTCGACTGGGTGAACCGATTTTGATGGTACTTTTTTGTTTGAAAAAAAGCTGGTGCTTTTCGTGTGGGTCCCATTTCAATTTGTTTAAGATCTGATGCTGATCTTCGGAGATATTAATGGAACTCTTCAAAATTAGACGGCAAATCTGCAGTGATTGCTGCAATCGCTTGGATGTTTATTGTTTATACAACACCATGACGTAACATCACACCTAAACGCTCTGAGGGGGTACGCAGATGTGTAAAATACACCCACCCAGATTTCGACAGTTTTTATTGGGGATAAGATGGGTAGTTTGATGAGATGGTTAGGTTCTGATTAAAGGATCCATGACAAAGTAACGGAACTCTTCAATTAAAATCGCAACTCTTCAAATTTTATAGGCACGTCAGAAGCGATTTTGGTACCTAGTTTTAGGGAGAGTACTTTCTCGGAGTGATCCCATTTCAATTTGGTGAAAATCAGATGAAGAACTTCAGAGATAGGCAACGGAACTCTTCATTAAATGATAGCAAAAGTACTGGGATTGCTGAAATCTCATGTCTGTCTATTGTTTACACCGGTACGCTGGTACGCTGTGAAGGGGTAAGCACATGTGAACCACTTAAAGTGAAAAATAAAAACAGTCGGTGACAAAAAAACTAAATCAATCAAACAGAGTTCCACCGACCTTTGTAGCTAAACTTATTTTTCACTTTTTTTGTGCTTTTTGAAGTCGGTTTATTTTTTTGCAAAAAGGTTTTTATGTATTTTTCAAAGCGTTAAATTAATAAGGAAACCTATCAATAATTAGGACAGTAACCTTAATATACACGCTGAAATTTTAGTGGTTGTTTTCCCGAAGCGAAATGAGTTTGTATCGGTAATAAAATCGACTAATATATAAAAAAAAATTGACTCAATAAATGGCTGATTAACAATGGTGATAAACAAAACTCGAAAGCGACTTGAACCAACAGTAGTACCTACGCGGAACGCGGACCGGGCGCGGGGGTGTCCAGAACAGCCGCGCGGTCGTTGCACTTCGCGTATAAATCAGCTGATCACTACTTCTGACTTAATAAAACACAAACCCCAATAAGTTATAATAATAATTTGAAAAAAAAAAGCTTTTTTAAAAGTTTAACTTTGCATTTCGATAGTGCTACTGATGGGTAATCGTCCTGCCGCGGGAAAACAACCATTAAAATTTCACGCTGTATAGTCTGAATTAAACAGACAATTGCATGAAGATATTATTTGTTTTGTTTTAAAATAGTAAACATTAAACAGTTTGCTAACGGAGTTAAAAGTACTCGTAATAATCATTATTGGTTAGCAGACAATCCAAATAATAAATAAGTATCTCTGGACATTACACACACCACCATCGTAGTACCACACTAAGCAACGAGGCTTGTGTCGTGGACACCAGATACTAAGTTGATATACCAGATAGCTTTTTTTAATACATCTTATAGGTAAATATAAACATCCATGACTCGGAAGCAAACGTCCAAGCTTCATCACACAAACATTTGCCCCAACCGGGATTCGAGCCCGGGACCCAGAACATAATACAGCCTCAATACCACTGCACTATTCGGATTGTCAGTCTCAAAGCGACCTTAGATATTGATACTAGGCTGTTGTCAATTGCTCACTTTTTAATAATTTCCAGTCTTCTGCTATCATGGTTTGTGGTAGGTAATGTCTTATTATAGTGTGAAATGAAAACTTTAAAACATATAATAACGTAATGCAACAGAAGAACTCACTTATCTGCCTAAACAATAGGTAATAATATGCCTATTACAACTTATTGAGATAATAACTCTGATGAACTACATTTATGGCGTCTGTCTAATACTCGTAAACTGTAATGTTATCTTTGGTTATGAGTTGAATGGTGTGACGGTCGGCTAATGGGTTATTGTTACCATGAGCAATAATACAAGCTGGCTCATTATTGTACGAGTAAGTTAGTAGATGACATGCCACATGACCATGTATCATATTCAGCTGAAATAAGTCTAGGACTTTAATTGATAAGCTACTTTCACTACTTTCTAGTTTTGCACTTTTATACATTCACAGGTACGAATATTCCCGATTAAACCCGATTTGTATTACACGGCTTAAATACGAATAGTAGCAAGTGGCTCATCAATTAATGTCCTCGACTGTACAACTAAAGTATAGGGCCGATTTCATAGATCACATTTGACTTCTGTTAGTTTTAGGTTTAAAGTGAGATGACCTGCTTAAAAACATCGACATAAATTAATGAATAGATACGGACTTCAAGCACATGTGAGTATAATTACAGTACGCATGAGTACTTTTTCGTAATAACAGAGTAGATTATGTAATTTTATTAAAGAAAAAAAAAGCAGTTGAATCCCTGTCCCATTATTATTTTCTATCGTGAAAAAATAGCATTTATTCAGTCGAACTTTCAAACTGTAACTAGTATTGTAATCTTCATCACTGCCGACACTCAGAGATATTATTAATTTAATTCATTTTCAATGATATCGTCTATATTCACGTCTTGTTCAAAATCTTATTGATATTAATTCCTTTGTTTTTTCCACGACCTTTCCCCAGTCTTCTGTAGTGACTTCTGCACACGCAGTTTGTAGTGCAGAGTTAGCATTTTAGCAGCACTGAAGGGTGCAATATACATAATTACTGCTATCGAATATACTGATCAACTTTCGATTTTTTTGGGTTACATCCCTAATATTTAAAAGAAAAAGGGTTCCCTGACGTAACATTGTAGCGACGCGCGTTCAGTTCTCTTTTGAACAGAAATTGTTTATTACGTTTAAATGGTTAATTAATGAATTTAAATCGTAAAAATACCTTCTTATGTCATTATTAGAATAAATATGTATTCGTAATTGTTTTTTTTTAACAATTGTGCAGTTCTTCTAACTTCGAAAAAATAAATGAATTTTGACGAAGTGTCAAATGTGATCTATTAATTTGGCCCTTTTTTTTTTTTTTTTTTTTTAGGATGGGAAATCATCAAATGACTTCTCCCACTCTGGGCGGAGCGGGAGGGAGTGTCAGACTCTTACTGACTAAAACCCATCCATGTTCCTTCCTCGCCCTTTACGTTCCGGGGCCGCGGTATCTCTTTCGAACAGTCCCGCAACCCCGGATTAATTTGGCCCTACTGTAGGTACGCTGCCAGGTCAATTTGGACCGTCTGCCCCCGTACACAGGGCGTGCATTTGTACATTATGCCGCAATAACACTTGCTCGTTAGCTCGTATTCGGCTGTTCGAAAGACTTTCTTCGAATTCGGGCACCCGATGCATCGCACTGAAATACGGGCTAACAACTAGGAGTAGTTTGCATGCACTAAAAGATAAGATATAAGAAGATAAGAGAAACTAAAGGAAAACTGGCGTCGGGTATCCGAATCAATGAACGTGAATTTAAACTTGGTCGTTAGCCCGAATTCTATAGGTTAGGTTAGGTATAGGTTTCTATAGGTTGGTAGGTTTAGGTTGGGTTGGTGGGTGGGTGGTTTGATTCTAATTTATCTCATGGCAGTTCCATATTGTATTGGTTTTTAACAGTATGAAAATTCATTGATGATGTGTGATTTTAAATTTTGAATACTACATATAAATGTCGTGCAGCGCAGCGCTGTGTCGTAACGGCCGTAAGCCAGCGCTGTGCGGCGCGGTATTTAATTTACTTTTAGTAGAAAATCAAGCATTTAGGTCTTCAAAAATAAGATATTTTTTCTAAAAGAATGACTAAATCACCTATTTCAATCAGTATTATAATAGTAAAAAACTAATAAAAATACTAGTTTGTCCCAAAGAAAGATAGGTTGAGAGTTTGGCTTGTAAAATCGAACCTGCTACGTAGCGGTACCGGCGTAGCCGCTACGCCGTAGCACGGGTCATTGCTACGATTGTTACCAGTCCGGAAGAGAGAAGATGCCGGGGCTGTTAAAGTTTAGGTAGTTTTGGTTAACTGCTTGTAAACAAACTTTGCTTGTCTCTTGTGGACAAATATGCTCAAAAATATAAACAATTTTTAAGCAATCCTTTCGTAATCGGGCCGTTTTAGGTTTTCATGATTTCGTTTGAGTACTATGGGTCCATATTGGCTCACCTAAAGTTCTTTACCCGAAATTGTTCTTCCTAATGATTTGTAATCCGAATGATCACTCTTCCTAAAATGTTTCATCCTAAAGTTTCCATTCATAAGTAGTGCTACCGGCGATGTTCATAACACTCATGTTTCCGAAAATTGTAATTAATAATATCATTAATGTAAATATATTTAAACTCCTACTGTTTTTTATCATAACGTTTTTATCCCTAAACATAATTACCATAATATTTTCACTCATACTCAGAAAGAAACATTTACCAAGTGTAATAAAAAATATATGTGGGTAGAAGATGATATTTATAGTATTTTTTGTTTTTGATTAAAGGTCGTTTCACTGATTTTTGTCTTAAATGAATGAAATTCAGGTCAGAGTGTCGTTTTGGGGGCACTATGAAAAAAATACTTTAAAAAATTTCGCGACCAATTTCGAGGTAGTTCGTCACAGTTCTAACCTATGGATCCCTTCCACATCGTTTTTACGACAACCGGTTAGTCGGAGACAAAAACACCAAGACACTTTTAGCCTTATACTCGTATTTAGGTGTTTTATGTTATGTGAAAATAAAGTTACGCAAAATGAATGTATACAATACTGATTATTATGAATAAAAAGAAATCTAAACAAAAAAGATATGACTTTGAATAATAGTGTAAAAGATGGTTATGTTGAGAAAATATAGGAAAACAAATAAAAGTATAATGGATGTTTATTGCTACTGACATTATGAAGTTGAATGCTTCGGAATTATGAACATTAGAGACAGAGTAGTTAGGAATTGTGATTGTTATGATGAAAAATGTTGGGAAGAACATTTTCGGATTTCCAATTATCGGAGATGAAAATTTAGGTGAACTTTGCCGCACCCGGCCATTCTACTCCTTATTTAACTTTGCTATTTGTAGAACATACACGCGGTTACCGTATTAGGTTTTACAAATCGAAAATTGTGTTGGTAGTTTGTATGATGGCAATATCACGGTTTAGGCACCATCTCTTCCTACAAACTTGTACGCCACGATATGCGGCTGAACATGATAGAACTTTCTGTGTATCGATATTATCTTGCAATCAAATTTTATCTACTAACAAAAATAAATTCTATGTTGGTTAAAAGAAATTACAATATGTTACTACTCGTTCAAAGCAAAGCTAGTAGTTCAATAAGGTCAGCAGAGCCATATTACTTATTTAAAACACCAATTACAGGGCAATCAATACTGTTGCAATCGCTGTCTTCGACTCCGACTGTTCTATGTCGTTATACACTTAAATATGTAAATGTACTGACATAGAAAGTTTACTATTACTTTAAAACTTAGTATCGTGTCGATCATTTAACTTTTATTTAACTAATCAAGCCGAAAAATAGATCTAATTAAAACTACATTTTCGTTGAATACAACGCGGTAGCTACTGTGTGTGACTGATAGCTTGACAACCCATCCTCTAAACTTTTAAAATGTCAAGGCATGGTGTTCTGTAAATCTTTACCTCATTTAACTTTCTGGGGCAATGGAAGCTACAGGAATCGAAGAAATATAATATATTTGATGTATAAAAATGATGAGGTAATGATACAAAATATGTTTTATTATTATTATATGTAGGTCTGTATAGTTAATAAGTTATATATTTATATGTGTATATTTCAATAAATGATGTAAATAAATATCTTGATTAGGTAATATTTCGGAAGCCGGCCCCAACAATATAGATAGTTAGAAAGGCAAATGATGAATGTGGGAACTTTTCACTGGATTGAATTGGGCAAACATTTATTTTCTCGTCCAGTCAGATTTATTTCATAAATATCATTTGTATTTTGATGATTACGAAGAGACTTAATAGTTAAACAATTGACATAAATCTCCTGGAGATTAATTAATAACGGACGGTAGTTAAGAAACTAGCTGATTAGACTATAATTATTAACACCGTATCTAGATTTTAGTAGATTAATAATTGCTTGAAGTTAGAACTGTCAATAGTTAGAATTATTAGTTTTGTTTCCATTGGCGGTTCTCGGACTTCGAGTTCTGTCTATTGCTTAAAAATGTCTGCGAAATTACTTAAACTGAATAATTACTTTAACTTGACCATAGATGTACGGGTGTAAATCTCAAGTAAGTATACCTATCCTCTTGTGAATGATGTATTGATAGACGTTAGTTAATAGCCACTCTATTAACATTCGATCCATCATTCTCGTTGCACGCCAATCAAATCTAACGATTGCTTTAGTGTGATCTAAGTGTAGGTACTAAGATCGTTTTCATTTTAAGTGAACAATGACAAAACGTGATGGTCTTTTAATACGACTGTTTCCCTAATCTAAACGCAAAATATGTACTTAATCCATGATTTTTTTCAAAGGAAAAAAGGTCATAGGTTGTTTTAAGTAATAAATATTTGTAGTAATTAATATATATTTTTGAGAAGATAATATTCCAGTGCGGTCCAGTGTATGTGTTTTACGTTAACACCTACAGAAAAAAAACGTAGACTTTTAAACAGTGCGTAGCCCGTCTACGGCGTAGCATTTGTTGTTTATTTTAGGTAGTCTTTCAGTTTCAAAAGAGTTACGACAAAATTTAGTTTGTACCGGCTTTGAAAACCGTTAGATGCCTAATAAGATGGTTGAATGAAATCAATTTTTTTTAAGTCCGGTGTCATGGATGTCCATTTAGGAATTAAGGCGTAAAGTAAAAGTTTACCCAAGAGAATCCGATGCAGCCGATGCCAGCCGACAGCATGTCACCCAGGATCGAGGGGAAGCCGTTGCCGGAGGGGAAGTACGCGTGGAAGCGCGGGTGCTGCCAGTGCGTCACCCCCGGCATGATCTTGTTCTCCACGTCGCTCATCACGTCGTCCCATGGCTCTGGAAGGTGCGGAGCCTCCCCCGGCAGCGCAGCCCTAAGGTAGCCTGGCTCCACGGACGGGATCACGCGGCGGGTCTGCAGCGTGTTCATGTACGTGCAGATGTAGTCCACCATCTCCTTGCCGCGAATACGGAACTCCTCCACGTCCATGGTTGCGGTTTCAGTCACTTAGTAAAAGTTCGATGGTGTGAGCAACGAGTGGTGTTGCATGGGACGGTGCGATGTCAGCGGCGCGGCGGCCTCCGGCTGACTCGACGTCCGCAGCCAGCACTCTTGCGGTTGAGAGGACGGCGCGGCAGGGGGCGCGCGCGGAGGGGGTGCGGATGCGAGCGTGAAGGCTTTCGCTCGTAGTCATGCCGAACGTGTCTCTGGTATACGCTATTAGCGATTTGGTTATTACACATTCGAGATTTGTTTCTGACTTTGTAATGTGACTGATGGTTTTAAAAATTGATAGCAATTCTCCGCCACTTTTATTGTAAACTGATTTTGATGATTCATAACGATATCCTCCCATACTAAAGTACTAATGCTGTAATATAATATTATTGTAACACCAAATGATTTGAAAAAAGTAACTATGGAGTTTTTTTGCTTGGTTCTTCTCCATGGAATCAACCAACGCGATCCGTGCACCTTTTTCGATGTTTTATAAGTAAATATCTTACAATAATATTTATCAATAATAATCAAAATATTTTTTTTATTAATTTGGTGACCACGAAGGAGATGGCGGGACGAACTGGACAGGTTCCGTCCAAACTGGAGGGAGGACGCGTTGGTTCGCGAGAGGTGGAAAGAGTGGAGGGAGGCCTTTGCCCAGGAGTGGGACAGAGCAGGCTATTAAAAAAAAAAAAAAAAAAAAAAATTTGGTGATGCTTAGAAGAGTAGGTATACACGTTTGTGATAGTTCCGTTTTAATTGTATAAATTGTATGTTTGCTACTGAATAAATAAATAAAAAAAAAAAAAAAAAAAAAAAAAAATTGTGAATATGATGATAATGGAGATCTGAACGTGTCTTCAACAAGACATGGCAAATATGTAGTGATTGCTGCAATTGTTAGGATTTATATTGTTTACACAAGTCCATAACGTAACATTAAAAACTACGGAGGCTCTTAATTCCTCACCTGAAGTCTCAATTGGTTTATTAAAGGCAAATGTGTCTGGCTGCCTGGCTGAATAAATTAAAACACACTAACCCTATGACAGTTATTAAAGCTTTCCGGCAAATTAAAATCAAACTGACCGAAGATCTATGGAGAATGTCTATCAAAGTGCCTGGCTAAATTAAAACACATTAACCCTATGACAGTTATTAAAGCTTTCCGGCAAATTAAAATCAAACTGACCGAAGATCTATGGAGAATGTCTATCAAAGTTTGTACATCTATACTTGAGACCAATATATAGATGCTCTGTGCTTGAGACCATAGCCCCATACTTAGCTTTAATTTTTAATTTATGTGTGGACCAAGGAGTTTTCCCTGATTAAATGAAATACAGTAAAGTCATACCTCTTTTCAAATCCGGGGACAGTAAAGATGCTAATAATTATAGACCTGTATCCGTGCTGCCAGTTTCTAACAAGGTTTTTGAAAAAGTAATGCTAAATCAAATGCTCTATCATATTAGCACCAACAGAATCTTACATGATCAACAGTATGGTTTCACCAAGGGACGTTGTACAACTGACGCCGGTGTAACCTTATTAAAGCACATATTTGCTGCGTGGGAAGAGTCCCAAGACGCAATAGGAATTTTCTGTGACCTCTCCAAAGCATTTGATTGCGTAAATCACGACACATTACTTTTGTAACTTGAGCATTACGGACTGGGTAAACTTGCACTTAGCCTGGTAAAATCTTATTTGAGTGGTAGAAAACAACATGTTCAAATAAATGGTGTTAATTCACAGGGCTTGAAAGTAAAAATGGGGGTTCCGCAAGGCTCAATATTGGATCCTTTCCTTTTCCTAGTATATATTTAATGATCTACCTTATTTATTGAAAAACCAACCTTAAAATATGGTGTTATTTGCTGATGACACTTCCCTAATTTTTGAGATAAATAGACGGGCCCAAAATCTAGATGACGTGAATAATGCCCTACTTACTTCAGGTCGAAAATTGGTTTACAGCAAACAATTTGGTACTAAATGAAAAAAAATACTATATGCATAAGATTTGCTTTACCGAATGTTAAAAGTAGTGATTGTGAGATAATATTGAATAAAAAGAAACTCGAATTCGTAGATAAAACGGTTTTCCTGGGGCTTACGCTTGATTCAAGGCTACAATGGGGTTCTCATTTAACATCTCTTGCGGGGCGCTTAAGTTCAGGAGCATATTAGAAAAATCTGTCAATTCACTGGTGTAGACACCGCTAGACTGCTGACCCGGCAAACATTGTTTTGCCATATAAATTATTTCTAGTTAAAAAAAAATTAATAATTTTTTTTAATAGGAAAATGTCTGAGAATTGTATGTACTAGAAAGCTATCATTCACTGCAAACCTACGATTTTCTTGACTTGAACGTGCCCTGGCTGTTGAGAGTATGTCATGCTCACTCAAATGTCTCGCTGACGGTGGCGCGTGTGTCGGACCATTTAGTTCCCATCAAAAAGGTTGAACTGAATGGTGCTGATCCATGCGTCATTTTCGTGAACGGGCGCTGTCAGTTGTGACTGATCATCTCTTAGTTGCCATGGCTTACTTGAATAAATTATTTTGTTTTTACTATGGACACTTTTAACGTGCACATCTTGCTACATTGTTCTCACATAATATACCATCTCAACATAAATGATGTAACCAAGATTTTGTAACAATAATTTGATTTAAAAGAGCACATCACACATATAATTATTTATTTAAAACATTAAGATATGCATTGAAATCAAATTACGTACCCAAGGGAAAATATGTTCAAAATTAAATACATACTTGTGATTAACAACGTATTTATTTGGATAAGGATAAATTACCATGTTTACAAAAACAGCTTTGAGGGCTTCTCTCGACAGCCTTACGTCTTCATCCTTAGACACTCGATGACAGTCATACTCCAGCTAGGTCTGCAGTTCTCATCAAGGTGCATGAAATGAGCCGCGACATGATATAGCTGCTGTAAACTGTTGCGGACCTCTTATAACTGCTTACCATTTCAAATTTCGAACTCTACGTAGAACACACACATAGCGTAGGGACGCTATGTGTGTGTTCTAAAGTGCACAACCTCTCTTAAGCTTAGAAACCTTAAAATGCGATAATAATATAGTACGGTGACTTTCGAGACATTCCAATTTTAAAGAGTATTTGCACCAAATTTTTATGTGAGGTCATTATTTTTTGAATAAAATCGTATTGAGTTTTAAAACATGTATCAAAATAACATGTAGTTTATATCAAAAGCACTAAGGAGTAGGTATTGATGTCAAATTTGAAACAAATCACAGCCAAAATATCTTTCTACCCCTTTTTAACCCCGTTAGAGGATGCATTTCAATGAAATACGAAACACGTCCATCAATTCAGTTAATATTGTTGAATGCAAAATTTGAAGTAGATTGGACCAAGGAATCACGTTTTCCCATACAAACTTTGCCC
Source organism: Xestia ashworthii (assembly GCA_950022955.1). Lineage (NCBI taxonomy): Eukaryota > Metazoa > Arthropoda > Insecta > Lepidoptera > Noctuidae > Xestia > Xestia ashworthii. The sequence continues at coordinate 11,235,019 of OX465553.1, read as the reverse complement.
CCACCCTCCTCCCCTTTTCACCCCCTTAGGGGTAGAATTTCAGAAAATCCTTTCTTATCGTATGCCTACGTCATACAAGGAATACACCCTCCAAGTTTCAGGTCTCTACGATCTGCGGTTTAGGCTGTGCATTGATCCACCAGACAGTCCTTCAGGACAAAGCATTTTTGATTTATGATTTTTACTCGTTAGTAATATTATATTTGTAACGGTTAACGGGGCAGTATGGGGATACTGCCCCGTTAACCGTTTCCACCTGTATATAATACATTACAAATAAAATAATACATTTATTTTTATGCCAATCGATCCTGTTTCTAACAGCTGTACAGCTGTACAGCTGTTTGTGTAGCTGGGGAGCTACCTTAACCGTTGAGTATTAGAAACAGGATCGATTGGCATCAAAAAAATGTTTTGTGTACAATAGTTTTCTTGCTAACAGTACGTTTTTTTTAAATCTGTGAATAGGGATCAAAATTTCACGAAAAATTACGGTTGGTTTCCGAAGGTCCATGTTCACCGAAAAGATAACGGTTTGATTATCTAAAACCAGCTGTGTAAGGGACATGTTCCCCTACAAAAGTGTGATTTAAACAGCTGTTTTTAGATAATCAGATCGTCATCTTTTTGTTGAACATGGACCTTCGGAAACCATCCGTAATTTTTCGTGAAATTTTAAAAAACCTAAGACCATTTTCATGTAGCTGCAGCGGCTAAGGAAGTTCCCTTTACTGCCCCGCTGAAAGTTATTTTTTTGCAATTTCTGACTTTATGAGTCTGGAAGAACTTTTTGATCAGTATTAGAAAAAGGTACGATTGGCATCAAAAAAAATAAATATTTCAATAATATACTTACTTTTTAAGATGTTGTTGACCACGACGGTTCTTGTGCATTTAGTCCAGTTTATCGAATGAACGTAGCTTGGTAAACTTACCTCTACATATAAATAACTGACAAACGTAATTTAAATGAATGCCTAGATTCGATTTTCTGTTTTTATTTATAAAATGCTTTCCCTACACACCATATTCATGGGCAGGTATATGATAACAAGTAATTAAGCATCCTTACAGTGTGTTAAAAAATGCGATGAACTGTGGCCTGGGCCCCAATTCTGCTATTGCAATAGTGTCACAATGGTCTATCATTGATCTCATTATTGTAAATTTTTACAAGTTTGGTGATCTACTAATACAGGGTGTAAACCACCTCATCACAAAGCCGTTAACCAAGCATTCTGTACATCAAACCAAGTAACTTTACGCAAAAAATCTTGCTGGGAAACAATTTTTTTTTTTTGAGGTTGTAAATCATGTTTTGTGGTAGAACTCAATGTAACGCACTTAAAACATTGTGCTGATGGATGGATTGAATAGTACGGGGGTCACGACCCCCGTACAGGTGTTAAAAGTCAAAATCATACAAAAAAAACTTGTATTTAAAAAAAAAAACTTGTCAAAAAGTTGTAACTTTGACCCCCCATATCTCTAGAAGACGTAACTAGAAGGTTCCCAGGTATGGTGTAGAACAAAAAAATGATCGCAATGATGGGGAGAACAAGTGCCTTTCGGCTTCGTGAAGAGATGTTTTACACCCTTTATAAAGGCGTCATTATGACTTTCCAATGGTCAACCACTGACACTCAATTGAAAGAAATGGCTTAAAATAGTACCTAATATCGTACATAATGACAAATGAATGACTGACTTACGCGGTAATCTGCCAACATTTTGACAGTTCCTTTGAAAATAAGAGCCGAAATTTGCTCAATTAGCACTATTTTGTATTGCAATAAATATGGGCTTCTTTAATAAAGATAATTTAAAACACTTGTAAGAAAATAAATCAAAACACCGGCGGCTAGAAATAAAAATAAACAAAACATTAGTAAATTGTAATGTCACACTTGACTTTGATAGCTAAACAGATAAAATATTATTGAGTTGTTTATTTTCACATTTATCCGCGTTACACATACCTAACTCAATGTTTTTTGCTATTTATGGACTTCTCACTACTGCAGATTGCTTTTATCACAAATAAATAATATGTAATTATTTATTTTTGTTTATTGTATTTTTGCGAAAATTATTTCTACCAGGTCATTCTAACACAATTGCGAGACCATTGAACGGCCAATGATCGAACCACAACGAGTATGATGAATTTAGCAGATTACGAACTTTTAGCAAAATGACAATGGAGACCCCATTGTCATTCATCAACTATTATGAAATCAACGATAGACCATTGTGACACTATTGTTATAGCAGAATTGGGGCCCTGATGTGGTGGTAGTTTACGGTCTCAAGATTCCGCCATCTGCCTCACGTTTGGACCGCATCCTACGTCCACCGCGGCCAATGATACGTCGCGAGTCGCGTCGTTCCACCCTCCACGCCACTTCATTGTGTCAGCTGAACGATCATGCTCCTTCTAATTCTAAGTAGCGATCGACTTCAACTCTTCCATAGAATTATATTTAGCACACTTTCTCTAGTCCAATTTTCAGGGTGCAGTCTTTTGAACTTAGGAAAAAGTTGACAAACTTCGTTAAAACTCAAAAATGAGTACCTACATATTATTCACTTTTATACATATGCTAGCTGACCCGCGGAACTTCGTCTGCGAGTGAGGGTTAGCGAAAGTGTGAGTCAACCTTAAAAATAGACAATAATAGACATATTATGCTATCGCGGACTTTTTTTTTAAATACTTAAGAGGAACAATTCCTTCGTACGTGATTGCGGTGTAACTTTAACCGCGTTATGCAGCGCTTGCAACGGAAGCAAAGAAAAAGGAATAAATCTTTGTTTTTGGGAAAATTTTTATTGATGCTCCGCTCCTATTGGTGATGTTAGCCTTCCTTGGTAAACGGGCTGTCTAACAATAAAACATTTTTTAACTCGAACCATCATAGTCTAAAATTAGCGCGTTCAACCAAACCAACAAACTCTTCAGCTTTATAACATTAGTGTAGATTCAAGTAGGTAACAATTTAATTTCTCGGAAATCTTTGCATTAATCGCTCATATATTCTACACATGGTTTTCCAAATAAGGGCTTCCCTCGACAGCTTGCCCATGCTGGCTCACTGGATACGGCTGCACACATAGGTGTACGAGTAAGTCGTATCTATTTTGATAGTGTGTTTCTTATTAGGTAGATTTCCTTTTTTTTTTTAAAAAAAAAGTCTACCTATTGGTCTCTCACCTACGGGGATATATATGTTTACGTATGTATATGAGTGACAAGCCAAATTTAGCCACACTCTACAGGTCGCAATTATAAACCGATTGCTTTCAAACTTGGCCAAAAAATCGAAAAGGTCAAAACTTAGGCTAAGTTCGTGAATGGGCGGAATTCGTCCATGGGGGGCGGCGGGGGGGCCGGTTTTTTTAAAACCAGTTTTTTGGCCATAACTTTTTTCCTATGGAAAATTTTTGAACCGTTTTTCATTTTTATCATTCTAAGTAAAAATACTAAATTGGGGAGGGTGTTGAAATTTCCAAAATTTTTTCGAAAAAAAATCATATCTCCGAAACAGTAAACATTTTCAGCGTCGCAAATTTTTTGTTTTGAAAGCAAATTGTTTATTCTACAATTGTTACCTTTGAAGTTTAGCGATAAAACTTATAGTTTTCGAAATAAAAAATTATAAGTAAAAAAATTGAGGGCGTTTGCATGCTAAACTCTTATGAGCGGATTTAAAAAGGGTAAACTTTCCGTTACAGGACAACGATTTTGAAATCATATATTTTTTTGTAGATTGTACACATAAGTACAACTCTTTATAAAAATTTTCAATAGTCGGACGCTCCAGCACCTTCTCCGAAATCTACCTCCTCCTGCGGCTTGCCGGAAGGATTTTCTTTTACCTGTTTTTTTACTAACATTAGGTTAAGACTTACTAACAACATAAATGGATTGTATTTAATCTGAAATAACATTTATATTATTATCATTTCCGTTTGCTTCCTTAGACACTTGATGACAGTCATACTCCAGCTAGGTCGAAAGTTCTCATCAAGGTGCATTATGCAATAAGCCGGGACACGATATAATTGCTGTAAACCGTTGAGAACTTCTTGAAATTACCTTCTGTCCCCATCGTTGGACCGTCAATGACAGTCATACTCCAGCCAGGTCTAAAGCTCTCATCGGAGTGCATGAAATGAGCTGAAACACGATAAATCTGCTGTAAACTTTTGGGGACTTCTCGCTACTGTCTTAGATATCTCCATCGTCAGATCATCGATGAAAGTCGTATTCTAGTTAGGTTAAAGTTTCTCATCATGTTGCATGAAATGATCCTAAGGGCGCTTTCAATTTAGACGTTTCGTGTCGTGCCGCTGCGGCGCCGAAGCAGTGCGTTTGTCGTAGCTACTGCGTACGGATGTTCATTTGTTTTCATACGAAGTGCGCGGTACGGCTACCGTGCGGCGTCGATATGCGCTGCAGTACCGGCGCCGACACGAAATGTCTTAATTGAAAGGCCAAGGCCAACTGCCTTCCATCTTCATTGACATACGTTTGGTGACAATTTTGAAACCAAAATGTTTTAATCCTCCACTTCAAATTTCTAACTCCACGTCCCTATGAGGCCGTGTCTTAAAAGTGCATAACCTCTAAAGCTTTGAAACCTTCAAATATAATACGGTGACTTTCGAGACATTCCAATTTTAGAGTATTAGCACCAAAGTTTTATGTGAGTTCAACCTTTTTTGAATAAAATCGGATTGAGTTTTCAAACATGTGTCAAAATAAAAATGTAGTTTAAATCAAAAGATGTTAGAATTGATATCAACTTCGAAGCAAATCACCGCCATGGCCTAAATCTCCCCATCCCTACCCTTCCCCACCCTACCCTTCTTACCCTTTTTTAACCCCGTTAGGGGTTTATTTCAATACAATACGAAACACGTCTTCCATCAATTCTGTTAAAAAGGTTTATGCAAATTTTCAAGTCGATTGCACCAAGGAATCACGTTGTCTCATACAAACCTTGCCCCCTTTTTTACCACCCTAAAAAAAAAAAAACAATCTTCCTGCCGGGGCTGCGGGACTGTTTGAAAGAGATACTGCGGCCCCGGGACGTAAAGGGCGAGGAAGGAACATGGATGGTTTTTAGTCAGTAAAAGTCTGATGATTTCCCATCCGAAAAAAAGAAAAAAACAGGGTACAATCTTAGAAAATTGTTTCATATTGGATCCTACATCATATAAAGAACACGACCTGCTAGTTTCAGGTCTCTACGATCAGCGGTTTAGGCTGTGCGTTGATCCATGAGTCACTAAAGCAAAATCGTCAGTCATTAAATCGCTACTTCGTGCGTATTCAATATTCACCTCAAAAATCAAATTTCAAGGAAACTGAGAGATTATATTTACCTGCATATTAGATATACTAACGATTAAAGAGGAAAATTCTACAATTTGAGGATGAATCTCTGAGTGCCAACCTTCTGCAGCTAACCAATGACAAATCAACGGATTACTCCCTTTGGAAAGTGACAAGAAATCTTAAAAGGCCGATTACACAAATACCGCCCATCAGAACTAGCGACGGAAAATGGGCCATAAATAATGACCAAAAAGCGTTAAGGTTTGCTCAACACTTAGAAGAAACTTTTCACCTCAATGAAAGTTCGATCGAAACACTTGTGAGTGAAAATTTATCACAAAACCAAAGAATTAAGCTTGTGACACCAGCAGAGGTTATGAGAGAAATTCAAAATAACATAAGCTCGAAAAAATCTCCGGGTTACGACCTCATTACAGGTGAAATTCTAAAACACCTCCCGCGCAAAGCCATAGTAAAGCTCACCAAGCTTATCAATGCTGCATTTATCTTAAAACATGTACCTGAGTCATGGAAGGTTGCTGAAGTCATTATGATTGCAAAGCCTGGGAAACCACCCCATGAAGCATCATCATATAGACCTATTTCTCTGTTGCCCGTGTTATCAAAACTATTTGAAAAACTGTTATTGAAACGGTTAAAACCAATAATAGAAGAAAAAGACCTTATTCCAAATCATCAATTTGGCTTCAGGGAAAAACACTCAACAATAGATCAGGTACATAGAATAACTAACATCATTGAAAAAACACTAGAAAACAAGGAAGTCTGCGCCACCGTGTTTTTAGATGTCGCGCAAGCTTTTGATAAGGTTTGGCATAAGGGTCTAATATTCAAGCTCAGACGCATGCTACCAGAATTTGCAGATATCCTAGAGTCGTACATTACTAACAGAATGTTTAGAATACGGCAGGAAGACACATATTCCGAGCTAAAAGCTATAAAAGCTGGTGTACCTCAAGGAAGTGTGTTAGGCCCAATTTTGTACTTGTTATACACATGTGACATCCCAGAACTGGAAAACAACACCATTGCGACCTTTGCAGATGATACTGCAATTATGGCTACTGGATCAAGCCACAGAGAAGCAGTAGAAAAAGTTCAACTAGCTGTGAACAAAGTTTATGACTGGACACAAAAATGGAAGATCAAACTGAATGAGTCAAAATCAATTCACATTGACTTTACAAACAAACACTTGGACTATCACCCAATCTACATAAATGGTACGCAAGTACCTTATGCTAATACAGCCAAATACCTTGGCATCACTCTCGACGCCAAGTTGCGTTGGAAAGCTCATGTGAAAAAGAAAAGACAGGAACTCGATATACGATATAAAAGTATGTATTGTTTACTCGGAAAGAAATCTTGTCTATCAATACATAATAAAATAACCCTATACAAGCATATTCTGATGCCAATTTGGACGTATGGCATCCAACTTTGGGGCTGTACTAAACAAAGCAACGTCAAAATAATCCAGCAATTCCAAAATAAAGTACTTAGGGATGCTGTCGGTGCACCCTGGTACATAAGAAATGACGACCTTCATCGTGACCTTAAAATGGAATTCGTCACCACTATTATCCAAAAATTTGCTGAAGCCCACGAACACAGACTTCATCGACACGTGAATGTTGAGGCAATTCAGCTGCTAGACAACACAAACTTAGTGCGTAGGCTAAAAAGAACTAAACCTTTTGAATTAGTGTAGTGTACAAAGTGAATGAGTAATAGTAACAATGTTGTGCTATTCATATAACACATGAACATAGTGTTTTATAAATTATATTAGACTCTAAGAAAGTGCTACTGACTTGTGTAAAAGTGCAAATGAACACTATTCTTAGTTTTAACATATTCTATCACGTAACATATTAAGTTAGAGTTAAATTGCTTATTAGTCTTTTAGGCTAGATCGTAATTAATTATTAAGACTTTTGTTCTTAATATTATAGTAAAAAAAAAAAAAAAATATTAGATATGAAGAATATGTAGCAACTTAAAGGTTTATACTTCATTGGATTTTGTTCTATAGGTGTATGAAGTTTATTAATTTTGAACACAAAACCCTCTTTTTTACGTCTCTGGATGAAATTTAAAAAAAATGCTGCATCAGGTATTTCTTTATTTTTAATAATAAGTATTTAATCTGAGTTTCATGATTCTAGAACAATCTAAAAAAAAAAATTCATACAAACTTTACCCCCCCTTTTCACCCCCTTTTTCCAAAATTTTCCATAATTTCTATAGCCTAAATGTTATTCTGAGTTTATTTAAATAGATTAGTGAAGTTTTCATCAAAATCCGTCCAGCAGTTTTTACGTGATGCGCGTTCAAACAAACAAACAAACAAAAAAATCAAAAATTTTTAAAAATGGTTTTAATATGTTCAGTTACTTATTTTAAGTTACCCTGGGCGATTTTTTTTTTTAATCTTCAATGTACAGATTTTTTGGTCAACGATTTTATTATATTTATAGACTAGCTGACCCGCGCAACTTCGTCTGCGTCACATAAGAGAAAGAGAGGGTTACAGAGATTGGGTCGTAAGCACCTATAATACAATTTTCAAAGAGCACATCATACACATCCTTCCGCATAATGAAAATGCGCGCCCGGTACATGATCATTATTTTGCTGCGGAGTTATTTAAAACGGTGTATCTCCTAAGATATGCATTGAAATCAATTTACGTGCAATACGAAACGCGTCCATCAATTCTGTTAATATTGTTGATAGCAAAATTTGAAGTAGATTGGACCAAGGAATCACATTTTCCGATACAAACTTTGCCCCCCACCTTTTCACCCCGTTAGGGATATAATTTTAGAAAATCCTTTCTTATCATAGGCACACGATAAGAAATGATTTTCTGAAATTATTATACAAAAAATACACCCTCCAAGCTTCAGGTTTCTACAATCTGCGGTAAAGGCTGTGCGTTGATCCATTACAGTCCTTCAGGACAAAGCATTTTTATTATTTGTAGATAGTAGGATTTGAACTCGTTTGTATTTGTAACTTTTCGGGCTTTATTTCTGATGTACATTCGTATAGTCTACATTTTCTTCGTAGTATTATTTTATTTGTAAATTTGTAAATACAGGGTGGAAACGATTAACCGGGCAGAAAGGGGAGCTCCCTTAACCGTTGAGTATTAGAAACAGGATCGATTAGCATCAAAAAATGTTTTCTACAAAATAGCAATTTTCTTGCTAACTGTACTTTTTTTAAATCTGTGAATGGGGATCAAAATTTCACGAAAAATTACGGATGGTTTCCTAAGAGCATTTTCATGTAGCTGCAACGGTTAAGGTTTATCATTACTGGCATCAAAAAAATTGTTTTATGTAAAATGGCAATTTTCTTGCTAACTGCACTTTATTTTTTAATTAAATCTGTGAATGGAGATCAACATTTAGCGAAAAAATTATGGATTGTTTCTAAGACCTTTTTCGTGTAGCTGCAGTTCCCCTTACTGCCCCGTTTACCGTTTCCACCCTGTATTACCAACTACTTATACCGAGGAAAGCCGATTTTCTTGAGTTCCGCTATTTTGGGCGTATTCACTTCAAAAATCAAATTTCAAGAAAATTGAGAAATTATATTTACCTGTATTAGATTTGAAGTATTTACAGCAACTTTTAAAGGTTTATCAGCGTTCCCGAACCTCCCGTTTAAACGGGAGATCTACTGATTTCCAAACCCATCTCCCGATCTACCGTCAAGCGATCACATTCTCCCATTTTTTAGCTTTGACTACAAAAAATATTAGAAATGAATGCATCCATTGACTTAAGGCTGTAAGCTTTTAAAGAACGCACCCATAAAAACATACCGGCACGGCAGGGAAACGGAAATCCCCTGGCACTCTGTAGTCGAACAAATGAAATATTGTGATCTCTCTCGTACAAGACTGTTTTCTAATTGTAAACTAAGTAGATAGATAGATGTGCGATACGATTCTCAGTATGTAGATATCTAAGTAGAGTAGACTAAGTACTGTTTCTTTCAAGTTGGATGTTAGATGGTCATATTTAAGGGATTTGAAGTTAACAATAAGAATTTAAAGAGAAAATGTCAAGTTCAAGTGATTGTGATTATAATACGGACACTGAAGCAGGACCGAGTACAGGCGTTAAAAGGAAAATATAGATGGTGCTAGTTGTTTTGATTTTTTTATTGACAAAAACATGTTTAGTACGATGTCAAAAGAGCGTTGGTATGACAAAACTGAATGATTTTCTATCTTAATATTATTAAATTTGTACAAAAATGCGTAATTTTTATTTTATTTACAACTCACAACTTTTCCCGTTTCCTACCGATATTTTGTCCCCATTTCTACCGAATTATTTTTCTGTGGTTTGGTAACACTGAGGTTTATACTTCATTGGATTTTGTTCTATAGGTGTATGAAGTTTATTAATTTTAAACACAAAACCCTCTTTTTTACGTCTCTGGATGTTTTTTTTTTAAATGCTGAAACAGGTATTTCTTTATTTTTAATAATAAGTATTTACTCTGAGTTTCATGATTCTAAAACAATCTAAAAAAAATTTTTCATACAAATTTTACCCCCCCTTTTCACCCCCTTTTTCCAAAATTTTCCATAATTTCTATAGCCTAAATGTTATTCTGAGTTTATTTAAATGGATTAGTGAAGTTTTCATCAAAATCCGTCCAGCAGTTTTTACGTGATGCGCGTTCAAACAAACAAACAAACAAACAAACAAACAAACAAACAAACAAAAATTTTAAAAATGGTTTTAATATGTTCAGTTACTTATTTTAAGTCACCCTGGGCGATTTTTTTTTTTAAATCTTCAATGTACAGATTTTTTGGTCTCAACGATTTTATTATATGTATAGATATGTATTCAATGTACAGATTGTTTGGTTTCAACTATTTTACTATACTCGTATGTATAGATAGTATTGGATTCAATATTAATTCTGTATTACAAAACTGTTTTTAGAATTTTTGCGTGGACCACCACACGACCATTGCCATGTCTGAAGGGCAAAGCTTAATTACATCTACAGTATACGTTAACCGAGCTAATTAGGACCTACTTATCTATTTCTTAGAAAGTTGCCATCGAATGAAAATGGAATCGAACCCGCTCTGGCTAAGTACTAATAGCCGGTGCAGCCGATCGATGATGCCAACAAAGGCGCTCTAAGTACTATAAGGTTTCTTGTTAAACGAAGTACCTACCACTTAAACACCTTCCTTACGACGCGATAATGGGTTATCGATCATTCTCATAACGAGAAGATGAAATAAGGCTAAAAAAAAAGACTAGGATAGGTTTTCAGCCAGTTACAGTTGCTACACATGTTGGGCACTTGTAATTCCTATTCAAATCAGAAATGATATTGACTCAGATAAGCAAAAGCATTCAATAATTATGAGTTTTCTCTAGATTGGATTAATTATAAGGAGTATCCTCTTTTAAAAATCATGTAGGTATATAGATTTCATAATGGAAAGTATAAACAGTACAAACAGACAGTATAAAATTTTTTGCTTTTAATTGGAATGCGATTTATCATCATCTTCCAATATTATGATGAAGTTTCTATTTTTTTTAAGTAACCTCCATTGTTTTAAAATACTAATACCTACCTACTAACTAACCGATGGGCTGAATTTGATCATCACTTTATAATAAAGATTTTCTTATTGCACACATTTTATTTAATTATGATCACTCAATTCAATTGGCATATTTCATTTAGAAATGATTGTGTTTGATAGTGAGTAGGTAGGAGTAGTATCTATAGCAGAAGTTTGGTATTTAGTGTCACTGCTCGCAATACGGATTAGAGAAGTGTTTCAAGCACTAAACACTAAACATCTCAGCTAAGAGACGTCGCTTTGTGACTCATCTTTCACACACTCAGTTTTAAAATTCTAGAAAATCTTTAAACTTAAAGTAGTTCAAACGATTGCGATCCAAGTTTTTACAGAAAAAGTCATAGAATCAAACATGACATATACCTATTGTATTCAGTTTATATTTAATCAAAGTAATTTTCTTGAGGAATCCAAAGAAAGCAAAGGCTTTGCTCTTTCATCGTCGCCTTTATTAAAACAAAATTATTCATCACGTATTAATAGAATGTTCAGCAGTATAAAGGATATTTCCCTACGTGGTTCGCATGTCGGCTGCTCCGTACAAACGCTTACCAAATTATAGAGGAACACACGGGCCGCACACGGTTTCTTATAAATTATTTAAATCATGCCAAATAGGTGAAAGAGAACTCGTTGTCGTTCAAGAGTCTACAAGTGCGGCCACATGAATATTCAAGGTTCATCCCTCCGTTCTAAATATTCCTCAGGATTGTGCCTCCGAGATTGACACTTGTTTCTACTTCTGGCTCCTGAGGTGACACTCTAATATGATTATGAGCTGGGAACGAGCTGAGATGACTCAAGAAAGCAGTTTCGATTGTTTCTTTAGATTTTCATAAACGAGTTGAAGTTCGCTCTCCTTTCAATAATTCACCAACTGAATACATCTTCTGTTTTCTGAGATCAATTATTCTACTGATATGTATGTATGTTGGTTGCCATAAAGTTCACGCTTATAACATATTCAATAGTGCACTGAACGATGACAAATTATTCATCAACTCGTAAGTAAAATTAAACTACATATTAATGTTTTTCATTCAGTTTTATTGCAATGTCGTGTCCTTTATTTATGTGGTTACATCAATTTGCCTTCCAACCAACCCATCCTCCGACAAATTACAAGACGCATGAAGAATATAAGTAGGGACGTGGACAATTTGTAAAAAAACGTATAGGAAATTGTTTACATTTATTTCAAGGTGGTCACTTTGTTTTACTGATGTAGGTCAGGAAATGTCAAACATGATTGATAAAAGGCAGACTAGTTCATAAGTACATTCGCGTGGGAAACAATTAGGAAGTGTAGAGTGAAGGGTGGCGGGCTCCGGGCTGCGGGAGGGGGGCGCGGGTCGCGGCCGCCGGTGACGCCGAAGCACGCGGCACGCCGAGGAGTCGCCGCCTCGCCGGCGGAACGCGCATTCTTCCCCACTCCAGAATACCAATGCCATATTATTATGTGTGATCTCGACTCCTATTGTGCAATATATATCCACCGCCCGCCTCCATTGACATCTTATTCCGTGCTCAAAACTCCGATCACGTTTCCGCGCGAATTATTCAATAGTTAAATTCATTTTCTGATATTTAACCTATTCAGTCTGTTAGATGTATAACTTTAAATTTTATTTGCTCTAGTGATCATTGGTGCGTTACAGGAATTCGGAAACTTCAAGTTATGCCTGAACCATTGACCAGCTCTGGCTCTGCTACGCGTGCTACGCCGTAGTCCGTACTTCCGTAGACATTAAAGTTTCGAAGTTTATGTAACTAAAATACACAATTTCTGTTTGAATTATTCATTCATTACTGTACGCGGCCTCGTGAAACGTGCTGCGCTGTCATGGAAATCCGTAGAAGCACATGAGTAAGATAAAAGACAATCATGCAATCTTTACATAGTATAAAACAAAGTCGCTCCCGTTGACTGAACGCTTATATCTTTTAAACTACGCAACGAATTTTAATGCAGTTTTCAATAGATTTCGTTATTTAAGAGGAAGGTTTATTGCATATGCTACATTTGCACCCGTGCGAACCCAGGGCGGGTCGCTAATTTTCAATAACTGGATCAACTACAACTAGGTGACTCATAAGACTAATGAAGAAATTAAAGAATTAAGTTATGTCGATCTTGTCTACGGCGTAGCACTCCGTAACTTCGTCGATAATAGAAAACTTTCAAAACGGGTATGCAGAAAACCATTTTCCTGCAACAAGTTCCATGATACCATATGAAATATTGCTACGCGCTACGCCTGTCGCGCCTATTCCACTGCCGGATGCTCAACCACTTGTAGATTTTATTTGTAGCACAAGTTAACATTTTGGCAATGTAACTTAGCTAGGGGTGCTGCGACGGTTTTGAATTTCGAATTTGAAAATCGAATGTAGAAATATCTTGCCGACCGATTTGTGCCGTGATCAACCCGAACATAATAAGAGTGTGACGGCCGTGACGCCCAATTAATTCGGTGGGTAATTTTTTGACTGTATATACTCGTATTTAGCGATACCATGTAATATCTTTTTGCCATGTGGATTATGGTTAGTATAGTTATTTCAAACAATACAATGAGGACGTAATTTACCGGCACGGGCACGTGGTGCGGAGTACCGACTACCGACCTAGCGTATATTATATGATGCTGATCGACACTAAAACAATTTAAGCGCTCCATCCATAATCGAATCTCCTCCGAGCTCCTCGAGGGCGCATTCCGCCACAATTATTGAACACAAATTCGGTTACGGTGCTGACAGTTTTATTTTATTAAGGAGGTATTTAAGGTATTGAGTATCTTTTGCCGTTTACCCAAAATGTCTTAAAGAAAATTCGGCTTTTACTTAAAAGATTTTCACATCTTAAAATATGCTTCCCTAGTTAAACAAATGTTGGAATCTATATCTATACATATGTATAACAAAATCGTTGAGACCAAAAATTCTGTACATTGAAGATTAAAAAAAAAAATCGCCCAGGGTAACTTAAAATAAGTAAGAATAACATTTAGGCTGTAGAAATTATGGAAAATTTTGGAAAAAGGGGGTGAAAAGGGGGCATAAAGTTTGTATGAAAAAAATTTTTAGATTGTTCTAGAATCATGAAACTCAAAGTAAATACTTATTATTGAAAATAAAGAAATATCTGTTTCAGCATTTAAAAAAATCTCGTCCAGAGACGTAAAAAACAGGGTTTTGTGTTTGAAATTAATTAACTTCATACACCTATAGAATGAAATCTAATGAAGTAAACCTTTAAAAGTTGCTACATATACTTCAAATCTAATACAGGTAAATATAATTTCTCAGTTTCCTTGAAATTTGATTTTTGAGGTGAATATTGATTTTGAGGTGAATATGGATACGCACAAAATAGCGATTTAATGACTGACGATTTAGCTTTAGCGACTCATGGATCAACGCACAGCCTAAACCGCTGTGATCGTAGAGACCTGAAACTAGCAGGGTATATTCTTTATATGATGTAGGCATCCGATATGAAACATTTTTCCAAAATTGGATTGCCTTTTTTTTTCGGATGAGAGTTCATCAAATGACTTCTCCCACTCTGGTGGGAGGGAGTGTCAGACTTTTACTGACTAAAACCCATCCATGTTCCTTCCTCGCCCCCCCCCCCCTTTGTACCCCTAAGGTGGTAAAAAGGGGGGGCAAGTTTGTATGAGACAACGTGATTCCTTGGTGCAATCTACTTGAAATTTCATTTAAACCTTTTTACCGAATTGATGGAAGGCGTGTTTCGTATTTTATTGAAATTAATTAACGGGGTTAAAAAAGGGGGGACAATTATTTTGGAGATAGCGGTGATTTGCTTCGAAGTTGATATCAATACTCAGAGCTCTGGTTTAAACTACGTTTTATTTTGACACATGTTTGAAAACTCCATCCAATTGTTATTCAAATAAAAACTTTTTTTCAAAAAATAAAACCGACTTCAACCAAAAAGTGAAAAATAACTTTAGATTCAGAAGTCAGTGACCTTTGTTTGATCGATTTACTTCGTTTTTTTTTATCACCGACTTCTGAAGCTAAAGTTATTTTTCACTTTTTGTATGAAGTCGGCTTTATTTTTTGAAAAAAGGTTTATATTTTTCACTTTTTAGTGGTTGATATCTGCGTACCCCCTCAGAGCATACAGGCGTGATGTTCTGTCATGATGTTGTATGAACAATAAACATCCAAGCGATTACAACAATCATTGCAGATTTGCCGAGTATTTTTGAAGAGTTCCATTGTATACCGCCGAAGATCGAATCCGCATCAGATCTTCAGCAAATTAAAATTAAACCACACGGGAAGCACCAGCTTTCAAATAAAAAAAGAATCATCAAAATCGGTTTACCCAGTCGAAAGTTCTGAGGTAACAATCAATCAATCAATAATTTTATTATCAGGCATCTTAAGGCCCATAGTTAAAATACACAAAATCTATATCTCTATATATATAAAGGAGAAGTCCACTCACTGACCACTCATCACGAAATCTCGGAAACTACTGGGCCGTAAGGACTCAAATTTGGCACAAGTACTCTCTAGGGGGTGCAGGCGCGTACTAAGAAAGGATTTTTTAAAATTCGCACCCCAAGGGGTTGAAAAGGGGTGTCAAAGTTTGTATGAAAGTCCTATGTTTTTAAAGTTAGAGATATGAATGTAAAGCCTGAATGTTCCTTTTGGCTTCTAGGTGCTCACTAAGAAAAGGTTTTACGAAATTCGGCCCTTAAGCGTACAAAAAAGGGATTTTCTATATATATAAAGGAGAAGTCCACTCACTGACCACTCATCACGAAATCTCGGAAACTACTGGGCCGTAAGGACTCAAATTTGGCACAAGTACTCTCTAGGGGGTGCAGGCGCGTACTAAGAAAGGATTTTTTAAAATTCGCACCCCAAGGGGTTGAAAAGGGGTGTCAAAGTTTGTATGAAAGTCCTATGTTTTTAAAGTTAGAGATATGAATGTAAAGCCTGAATGTTCCTTTTGGCTTCTAGGTGCTCACTAAGAAAAGGTTTTACGAAATTCGGCCCTTAAGCGTACAAAAAAGGGATTTTAATGTTTGTATGAAAAAAGTTAAACATCCAAATTGAATCTTACGTCAACGCGTTATTGCATACTTTACATTGAAATTAGAATTCGGAAACCGATACACTTAGATCCAAAATTTGCATTTTACGACAACGCGTTGAAATAAGAATTTGGAAGTTCCTTGAGGTTTATCTTCAGTTTTTAAGCGGAATTTCTAGGTGGCCAGTATGTTTCAGTGATATGCAGGCGTCTGCTGAAAGGTATTGAAATGAGGTTCTATAACGTTTTAAAGTTTTTATTCCAATTTCTAGGTGGCCAGTATTTTTCAGTATGCAGGCGTCTGCGGAAAGGTAAGAAAAAAACGTTTCAAAAAACGAACTCAAGCGATACACGATCAAGCTCATTTCTGTTCTGCGATATTTTGCTGTTACTAATTATTTGACATCATCGTTGTTTGGTTTGTCTTCGTTTTGGTATGTTTCACTTAGTAATTTTAAATTGGAGGATAATCATTTTATTGTGTTCTTACCTATTGCCTGGTTGGAATTTTGTTATGTCTATTTCTTCGCGAATCACATATTGTGAATTTCACACTTTGGTATTACTTTAATAGGTCTTTTAGTATTAGTCGTTCTTCCTAGAAAAGGTGTCCTTGAATACCTACGTTCGTATTTTAATTTTAGTGTTGTATCTTTGGTTTAGGCTGGTGTTGCAAAAGAATAGCTATAAAAAATTACATTCCCAATTTATTTGTTACTAATAGGTTTTGAGCATTGTTTAATTAAAATGGATAATCAAATTATTATCACTACTAATGGGGTGCAAATTCTTAGCCAAATAGTAAATATTCCTGGCGATGGCGCATGCTTATTTTCATCTCTATCCTATTTGATGCATCACTCATGGCAGCGGGAGAATTATTTCCATTTGAGTTCCAGGTGTTTCAAACCTTCAAGGGACAAACAGGGAGTAAAAATAATCCGATCCTCAGGAAACTTCAATGAAGGTCATTTTGATGTTTTAATTCCGTTGGCCAATTTGAATGTGAAAGCGCTTTTTTTGCGTATGGGCAAATCCACCACGCGGGCCCAGTGCGGTTTGGCAGATGTCACACGTCTTCGAATTTTTGGTTCTAGGACATGCCGGTTTCCTCACGATGTTTTCCTTCACCGTTTTGAGAGCAGTGGTGATGAAATAAATTACACAAAGTAATGCGCCTGTCTGGGCCACGTGTTTGAGCCAGCGTTGTGCGCCAGGTGTCTAACAACTGGGAAAGGTTTCAACCTTTCACCCAGGAGCGGTCAGAAGCTGTTTATTGTTCGATGCGTAAATACGTTACTGAAATGTCTTGCCATGGCATCTACGGAACCACCTGTGAAGTCATGGCAGCGGGAGAACTATTCCCATTTGAGTTCGAGGTGTTTCAGGATGGTATTTTTATTGCTGTATTCTTGGAACAATAACTTTCACACTAAATCTCATTTAATAAACACCAACGTATGAAACACGCGAGTGAAACCGCGCGGGCACAGCTAGTACGAGTATATAAAACAGTAAACTGACTGACTGACTGACTGACTGACTGGGTGATATATCAACGCACAGCCCAAACCGCTGGGTCTACAGATTCCAAATTTGGCAAGAAGGTTCCTTATGTGGTCTAGGGGTGCACTAAGAAAGGATTTTTCAAAATTCACCCTCTAAGGGGGTGAAACGGGCCCCCAAAGTTTGTATGGGAAAACAAAATTAGTTAGACTATTTCATTCAAAACTTCACAAGAGTACTCCTCTTGATAAATGAGAAGAAAGGGGTTTCAGTTTTTTTCAAAATTCAACCCTTAAGAGGGGTAAATGGGGTGACAAAGTCTGAAAATCAACGCACAGCCCAAACCGCTGAGTCTACAGATTCCAAATTTGGCAAGTAAGTTTCTTATGTAGTCTCGGGGTGCACTAAGAAAGGATTTTTAAAATTCACCCTCTAATGAGGTGAAACGGGTCCCTAAAGTTTGTATGGGGAAAAAAGATTAGTTAGACTATTTTATTCGAAACTTCACAAGAGTACTCCTATTGATAAATCCAAGATAGCGCCGAGGAAAAGTATTATTTTTTTTCATCTCGGGTGTCGTTTACATGGTTTTCGAGGTCGCTGATTACAAAAATGAGATCGAAATGAAAATCGAAATGGCGTTGAAGTAAAGTTTTCGTCATGTGTGTCGTTTTCATGGTTTTTAGGTCGCTGATATCGAAAATGAGGTCAAAATAAAAATCCAAAAACGCACCTATAATTTTTTTTCCCTTTTTCCTTCATGGGTGTCGTTTTTATGGTTTTCACTGAACACAAATCTAAGTTTTCTTTAAATTTTGTTTGTCTTCGTAGCTACGTATCGTTATGTAATTTACCGGCCATAGTAATTCCATCCTAGACAATAATTTAAGATTTTACACAATACTTCTGCAAATTTCCTCTGTTCTGCTTTGAAACCAACTAATTTATGAGCAACCCAGATAAGTATATCTTTAAAATACTGCTCGATCTTGAATTTTACTTACTCTTTGTTTTGCGTAATGAAATTCCCTCATTAGGGTTCCGTAGTCAACTAGGAACCCTTATAGTTTCGCCATGTCTGTCTGTCCATCCGTCCTCGCTTAATCTCTGTGACCGTTAGCACTAGAAAGCTGAAATTTGGTACCAATATGTGTATCGTTCACGCCGACAAGTGGTAAAATAAAAATTGGAAAAAAATGTTTTATTAGGGTAGCCCCCTTTATATAAAGTGGGAAGTGATTTTTTTTTATTCCAACCCTAACGTGTGATATATTGTTGGAAAGGTATTTAAAAATGAATAGGGGTTTACTGAAGTCATTTTTTGATAATGTCAATAATTTCGCAAATAATCGCTCCAAAAGTAAAAAACAATGTGTGTGTCCCCCTCTAACTTTTGAACCATAAGTTTAGAAAATATGAAAAAAATCTGAAAAGTAGAACTTTATAAGGACTTTTTAGGAAAATTATTTTGAACTTGGATGGAAACAAGTTTTTGTACAAAAAAGACAAAAAGTTGTACAAAATAATCTCTGGACTAAGTTCGTAGTATAATCGTATATGAAGGCATTTTTTTTAACTTCGTTAACATATTTTATTATCCTGAACGTATCTTTTTTCAAACAAAAAAATAATTAAGTATTAAAATCGGATTGGATTGAACACTTATTGTGACAGACGGGAAACTACGGAACCCTACAGTGAGCGTGGCCCGACACGCTCTTGGCCGGTTTTTTTAAATTAAAATTACCCCAAATTCAACGCGAGCAAAGCCGCAGACAAAGCTATCTAATACATAAAAATGTCGTGTCACATTGTTTGTTATCGAAGTCCTCCGAAACGACTTCACCGATTTTTTTTTGTGTATTTTTGGTAGGTCAGAGAACAAGTTGAAGGCTACTTTTATACCTCTAGGTGACAAGGGTGGTTTACGCGGACGAAGTCGCGGGCAACAGCTAGTATGTATGTATATAAAGGAGAAGTCCACTCACTGACCACTCATCACGAAATCTCGGAAACTACTGGGCCGTAAGGACTAAAATTTGGCACAAGCACTCTCTAGGGGGTGCAGGCGCGTACTAAGAAAGGATTTTTTAAAATTCGCACCCCAAGGGGTTGAAAAGGGGTGTCAAAGTTTGTATGAAAATCCTATGTTTTTAAAGTTAGAGATATGAATGTAAAGCCTGAATGTTCCTTTTGGCTTCTAGGTGCTCACTAAGAAAAAGTTTTACGAAATTCGGCCCTTAAGGGTACAAAAAGGGTTTTTAATGTTTGTATGAAAAAAGTTAAACATCCAAATTGAATCTTACGTCAACGCGTTATTGCATACTTTACATTGAAATGAGAATTCGGAAACCGATATGGATCCAAATTGAATTTTACGACAACGCGTTAATGCATATTTTGAAATAAGAATTTGGAAGTTCCTTGAGGGCGTAATTTCTAGGTGGCCAGTATTTTTCAGTGATATGCAGGCGTGTGCTGAAAGGTAATGAAATGAGTTTCTATAACGTTTTAAAGTTTTAAGCCAATTTCTAGGTGGCCAGTATTTTTCAGTACGCAGGCGTCTGTTGAAGGGTAAGACAAAAACGTTTCAAAAAACGAACTTAAGCGAAACACGCTCAAGCTCAAGCTCATTTCTGTGCTGCGATATTTTGCTGTTACTACTAATTTGATTTGAAATATTTGACATCATCGTTGTTTGGGTTGTCTTCGTTTCGGTATGTTTCACATATGCTGGGGCTACACTATCGCGATAACGCGAAGATTTGCGTTGTCGCGACACGTCTGGCCAAAGAATTCGTCCTATCGCGAATCATCTTCGCGAATACGAACACCCTTCCCGCCGCTGTCGGTAAATTGCCGCACATCAAAGGGTTTTGTCGCGACAAAGTTCGTGCGTGCGTTCGAATCTTCGCCTACAAGTCTGGCCGTAGCATTAGTAATTTTAAATTGGAGGATAATCATTTTATTGTGTTCTTACCTATTGCCTGGTTGGAATTTTGTTATGTCTATTGCTTCGCGAATTACATATTGTGTATTTCACACTTTGGTATTAAGTACTATAATAGTAGGTCTTTTAGTATTAGTCGTTCTTACTAGAAAAGGTGTCCTTGAATACCTACGATCGTATTTTAATTTTAAAGTTGTATCTTTGGTTTAGGCTGGTGTTGCAAAAGAATAGCTATAAAGAAAATTACGTTCCAAATAATGTTTTTTACGGTACTTATTGGTCGTAAGCATTGTTTAATTGAATGGATAATCAAAATATTATCACTTCTAATGGAGTGCAAATTCTAAGCCAAATAGTAAATATTCCTGGCGATGGCGCATGCTTATTTTCATCTCTATCATATTTGGTGCATCACTCATGGCAGCGGGAGAATTATTGCCATTTGAGTTCCAGGTGTTTCAAGGGACGAACAGGGAGTAAAAATAATCCGATTCTCATGAAACTTCAATGAAGGTCATTTTTCCGTTGGCCAATTTAAATTTCAAAGCGCATATTTCGCGTATGGGCAAATCCACCACGCGGGCCCAGTGTGGTTTAGCAGATGTCACATGTCTTCGAATTTTTGGTTCTAAGACATATATGCCTGTCCTTTCGTTTCCTCACGATGTTTTCCTTCACCGTTTTGAGAGCAGTGGTGATGAAATAATAAATAATAATCTGGGCCACGTGTTCGAGCCAGCAATGTGCGCCACGTGTCTTACAACTGGGAAAGGTTTCAACCTTTCACCCAGGAGCGGTCAAGAGCTGTTTATTGTTCGATGCGTAAATACGTTACTGAAATGTCTTGCCATGGCACCTACGGAACCGCCTGTGAAGTCATGGCAGCGGGAGAACTATTCCCATTTGAGTTTGAGGTGTTTCAGGTGGTATTTTATTGCTGTTTTAAACACCAACGTATGAAACACGCGAGTGAAACCGCGCGGGTACAGCTAGTCTATATATATAAAGGAGAAGTCCACTCACTGACCACTCATCACGAAATCTCGGAAACTACTGGGCCGTGAGGACTAAAATTTGGCACAAGCACTCTCTAGGGGGTGCAGGCGCGTACTAAGAAAGGTTTTTTTAAAATTCGCACCCCAAGGGGTTGAAAAGGGGTGTCAAAGTTTGTATGAAAGTCCTATGTTTTTAAAGTTAGAGACATGAATGTGGGCTTGAATGTTCCTTTCGGCTTCTAGGTGCTTATTAAGAAAAGGTTTTACGAAATTCAGCCCTTAAGGGTACCTATAAATAAGGGTGTTTAATGTTTGTATGGAAAAAGTTAATAATCCAAATTGAATCTTACGTCAACGCGTTATTGCATACTTTACATTGAAATTAGAATTCGGAAACCGATATAGATCCAAATTGCATTTTACGACAACGCGTTAATGCATATTTTACATTGAAATAAGAATTTGGAAGTTCCTTGAGGTTTATCTTCAGTTTTTAAGCGGAATTTCTAGGTGGCCAGTATGCGTCTGCTGAAAGGTATTGCAATGAGGTTCTATAACGTTTTAAGGTTTTTTATTCCAATTTCTATGTGGCCAGTATTTTTCAGTATGCAGGCGTCTGCGGAAAGGTAAGAAAAAAACGTTTCAAAAAACTAACTCAAGCGATATACACGATCAAGCTCATTTCTATTCTGCGATATTTTGCTGTAGGTACTATCTAATTTGCGTTGAAATATTTGACATCATCGTTGTTTGGTTTGTCTTCGTTTTGGTATGTTTCACTTAGTAATTTTAAATTGGAGGATAATCATTTTACTGTGTTCTTACCTATTTCCTGGTTGGAATTTTGTTATGTCTATTTCTTTGCGAATTACTTATTGTGTATTTCACACTTAGCTTTGGTGTTACTATAATAGGTTTTTTAGTATTAATCGTTCTTACTAGAAAAGGTGTCCTAGAATACCTATGTTCGTATTTTAATTTTTACTCTATCCTATTTAGTGCATCACTCATGGCAGCGGGAGACTTATTGCCATTTGAGTTCCAGGTGTTTCAAACCTTCAAGGGACAAACAGGGAGTAAAAATAATCCGATTCTCAGGAAACTTAAATGAAGGTCATTTTGATGTTTTAATTCCGTTGGCCAATTTGAATGTGAAAGCGCGTTTTTTGCGTATGGGCAAATCCACCACGCGGGCCCAGTGCGGTTTGGCAGATGTCACATGTCATCGAATTTTTGGTTCTAGGACATGCCGGTTTCCTCACGATGTTTTCCTTCACCGTTGAGAGCAGTGGTGATGAAATAAATTACATAAAGTAATGCGCCTGTCTGGGCCACGTGTTCGAGCCAGCATTGTGCGCCACGTGTCTAACAACTGGGAAAGGTTTCAACCTTTCACCCAAGAGCGGTCAGGAGCTGTTTATTGTTCGATGCGTAAATACGTTACTGAAATGTCTTGCCATGGCACCTACGGAACCACCTGTGAAGTCATGGCAGCGGGAAGACTATTCCCATTTGAGTTCGAGGTGTTTCAGGATGGTATTTTTATTGCTGTTTTCTTGGAACATTAACTTGGAACATTTTCTTGGAACATTAACATACTAAATCTCATTTGATAAACACCAACGTATGAAACACGCGAGTGAAACCGCGCGGGCACAGCTAGTAACAACATAAAAATATACTAACACATAAAAAATCTTACTTATAAGCTATGAACTATGACACACGAAGTGGCGGCGTCGTGTTACGCTGTGCGGTGTCATGTAGCCTGCCGCGAAAACGTCGGTAGACTACACCCTTCGGCCAAAACTCTTCCTTGAGAAACATGTCGAGATATTGTGTCGGAACTCGCACCACAAACGACTTGAAGTTGGTGTTGTGACGCGGCTCCAACCTCTCGACCCTCAAGGTCCAGCTAGTCTTCACCTTCATGTACTCAACGATCTCCTCAACCTTCGTGGAGTGATGTAGTCGGGACACATACAGCAACGTCGTTGGTGTCGCTGGACGCAGCAGCATATTTGGTCCTGACAGTCCAGTACCGCATTGATTGCGACAAGTAGGCTTCTTCTTCTTCTTCTTCTGAACTAAGGTGAAGCCTTCCTCATCACAGTCCTGCTTTGCAGGACAGCGCTGTACCGGATTCCTTGGAAGGGTTTCACAGCGACGGTTCTGCTTTCCCCCTTTCAGCTGCTTAGGTTGAATTACAGCTGAATTAGTTGAGGCAGCAATTGCGGCGTAAGCTGGTTTGGGGGACAACGTAGCTACGCGTGTCGTATTCTCTGCCGGAGCAGAGGGGCGGGGGGCGGCGGGGCACGGTGCATCGCCCTCGCTGTTTGCAGGTGACGACGAATCCAATTTCACCTACGCAAAACTGCTGTCCGAAGCATTTTCTGCACCACGACGCGTGTTTATGTTGGCATCGTCATGTGTCCTACTTTCCGAAACCGCACTGCGTAGCAACACTATCTCGGCACGTAGTTCATGGATGGTATTCTCAGACTTCTCCAACTTACACTGCACCTCGGCCAGGCTTGACTTCATCGATGTAATGTCCTGTAACAGCCTGGTGACGTCAACGTGATCGAAAGTGACAGGCGGTAACTTATGTAGCTCCTTCGCCACGAAAGTTGGCACGTCGTCAGGGTCGGTCACCTTAAGAAAGGTGATGATGTCTTGGACGCTTTTCTCTGTACCATCTCTCCTCCGAGATGGCATTTGATCAAGCTTCCCAGTCGACTGGAAGAGTAGCTTCTTGCTCGCGCTGATGTCGTCTTCTTTGAAGCTCGACTTGCAGATCTGCATGATGCTCACCTCGTCCATAGTATCGATGGCATTCTGTACGAATGCCAACAGTTCGTTTACAATAAGTTGTTGCGAACTCATTGCGAAATAACAGGCAGCAGCTCATGCCGCACACAAGGCGTACAACTATGAAAACACGTCCGTATTCGAACACGCATCGCACTGCACGACAACACAAACACTGTTGAAATCTGGGTATATTGTACACATCTGCATACCCCCTCAGACAGGCGTGATGTTACATCGTGATGTTGTATAAACAATAAACCTACAAGCGATAACAGCAATCACTGCAGATTTGCCGTACATTTTTGAAGAGTTCCATTGTATATCTCCGAAGACCAGCATCAGATCGTTAGCAAATTAAAATGAGACCACACGGGAAGCACCAGCTTTCAAATAAAAAAAGAATCATCAAAATCGGTTCATCCAGTCGAAAGTTCTGAGGTAACAAACACAAAAAAAAAATTGGAATGTCTCGAAAGTCACCGCATTATATTTGAAGATTACAAAGCTTTAGAGGTTATGCACTTTTAAGACACGGCCTCACAGGGACGTAGAGTTAGAAATTAGAAATGAGAGGATTAAAACATTTTGGTTTCAAAATTGTCACCAAAGGTATGTCAATGAAGATGGAAGGCAGTTAGCCTTGCAACAGATCCGCAAGAGTTTACAACAGCTATATCGTGTTTAGCGCGCTTTGTATGAAAACAAACGAACGTCCGTACGCATTACGACAAACGCACTGCTTCGGCGCCGCAGCGGCACGACACGAAACGTCTTAATTGAAAGCAGGATCATTTCTTGCAACTTGATGAGAACCTTTAACCTAGCTAGAGTACAACTTTCCTCGATGATCTGACAGAGATGGATGACAGTAGCGAGAAGTCCCCAAAAGTTTACAGCAGCTATATCGTGTTTCGGGTCATTTTATGCACTCCGATGAGAACTTTATACCTGGCTGGAGTATGACTGTCATTGACGGTCCAACGATGGGGACAAAAAACAGATGCAAAAAGTCCTTAACGTCTTATAGCCGTTATATCGTGACCCGGCTTATTGCATGCACCTTGATGAGAACTTTCGACCTAGCTGGAGTATGACTGTCATCAAGTGTCTAAGGAAGCAAACGTAAATGATAATAATAGAAATTTTATTTCAGATCAAATACAATCCATTTATGTTGTTAGTAAGTCTTAACCTAAAGTTAGTAAAAAAACAAGTAAAAATAAGAAACACACTATATACAAAATAGATACGACTTACACCTATGTGTGCAGCCGTATCCAGTGAGCCAGCATGGGCAAGCTGTCGAGGGACTTATTTGGAAAACCATAAGTAGAGTATATGAGCGATTAATGCAAAGATTTCCGAGATATTAAATTGTTACCTACTTGAATCTACACTAATATTATAAAGCTGAAGAGTTTGTTTGTTTGGTTAAACGCCCTAATTTCAGGAAATAGTGGTTCGAGTTAAAAACATATTTTAGTGATGGACAGCCCGTTCATCAAGGAAGGCTAACATCACCAATAGGAGCGGAGCATCAATGAAAAATTTCCCAAAAACAAAGATTTATTCCTTTTTCTTTGCTTCCGTTGGCAAGCGCTGCTTATCGCGGTTAAAGTAACACAGCAATCACGTACCTACGAAGGAATTGTTCCTCTTAAGCATTTAAAAAAAAGTCCGCGTGTCTATTTTTAACCGACTTCCAAAAAGGAGAAGGTTATTCGACTGTATGTATTTTTTTTTTTTTTTTTTTATGTATGTTCACCGATTACTCGAAGATGCCTGAACCGATTTGAAAAATTCTTTTTTTGTTTGAAAGGGTATACTTCCAAGTTGGTCCCATAGACATATTGTCATGATCTGATCACGAACTTCGGAGATATGGAACGGAACTCTTCAATAATAGACAGCAAATCTGTCGTGATTGCTGCAATCGCTTGGATGTTTATTGTTTACACAACATCATAACATAACATCACGCCTGTATGCTCTGAGGGGGTACGCAGATGTGTACAGTATACCCATATTTCGACAGTTAGGTATGTTAAATAGGATAACGTACAGCAATTTTGGTATTTTCTACAACAAGTGAAGCATTTGCATTTGATAAGAACCATTCTACCATCAGATCTGATGATGAAGCCAAGAGTCACGGAACTCCATAATGAGACAATGTATCCTAGTCGTGTTTGGGCTTGTTGTAATTGTAACGGTATGCACTTTCCATGTGTACCACTAAAAAGTGAAAAATAAAAACTTTTTTGCAAAAAAATAAAACCGACTTCAAAAAAAAAACCAAAAACGTGAAAAATAACTTTAGCTTCTGAAGTCGGTGACAAAAAAATTAAATCAGTCAAACAAACGTTACCGACTTCAGAAGCTAAAGTTATTTTTCACGTTTTTGGTTTTTTTTTGAAGTCGGTTTTATTTTTTTGCAAAAAAGTTTTTATTTAAGGTTGACTCACACATTCTCTAACCCTCACTCGCAGACGAAGTTGCGCGGGTCAGCTAGTTTATAAACATTAAAAATCTTATTCAGTAACAGGTCCGTCTTATTTGGAAAATAAGAAGTCTATTCTCGAAGTGTGTCCGATTTCCGACAACTTATTGAGCTTATTGTGCCATCCGTCTAGGCTGCGGCCAGTCGCAACAGCAAGTCG
Source organism: Xestia ashworthii (assembly GCA_950022955.1). NCBI lineage: Eukaryota > Metazoa > Arthropoda > Insecta > Lepidoptera > Noctuidae > Xestia > Xestia ashworthii. Next base: position 11,208,002 of record OX465553.1, on the reverse strand, counting down.
AGAAGAAAAAGCCATTATTGTGCCGCTGTGTGGCGACCTAAATTGTACCAGATGAAAGATACAGATTAGATAAAAATCATAGACTATAGGATCACAGCGTATTTTACGTTCGATGCATGCTAGAGCTGGTACTAACCAAATGAGATAAACATGACTTTAGGAATAGGCATTATCGATTTAAAAAATCTTTACTCGGCAAGTTTTGTTTCATATTGGATCAATTGCGTTTACTTATTTTATTTTTCGTTGTTAATGAACGCTTTAAATATACAAATAGAAACAAACAGAGATAAACCCTGAAAATTGCTAATAGCATTGATTTAATTAAGCAAATAAAAACACAATTGAATTTTTGACATAACTCTGTTACAAATACTATTGTTTTTAATCAGTTATTAAACCCACTTTCACCACCTATTATCACATTTCAATTAAAAACGCTGCCATAAAACTACGGTGAGAGACTCTCCGACGTCTTAGGCAGGCATTCAATAAATATCGAGGAAATAAAAGGTGAACTCGTTGTGGGAGAGAAAATAGACTCGTTGAAATCTAATTTCGCGGAACCATAACGGGCAGTACTTGAGAACGATGAGCCATCCGCGACAGACGCCCGGCTCATATCAATTTCTTAATTGAGCCGCGGTTTCTTCGCTCCAACGCTTCTCCTGAAAACCTCATTGCCTCCGCCGCGGTTCCCAGCCATCCACCCGAGCATTCTTCATAACATAACTAAGCGTAGCTGGCTTTAAAGAGATTCTGCGAACTTTTCTCTCCACACAGAAATCTCGACTCGATCTACCTACGTAGCTGAATTAGATTCTTTTATTTTTTTAAGAGGGGTTGCTTTATGATAAAATTCTGTCTATTTGTTAATATTTATTTACAACATCATTTATAAATCTTATACATGTTAAGTACTTTGATAAACATAACGATGTGCAGACCTATGACTATCATTATTTCGCAATTGTGATGTGACTGAGTAACATAAAAACAGTTATGATTACGAATTCTAAAATTATCCGTAGACGTGTTCTATAATCTAACTAAAATAAGTTCTTATACATTCTTATTATGTTATAATTGAATTAAACTTAGTTCGTTTTAACGTTATGAGGCTGGGATGTCAACCTCGGTAGTTTTCGTGGGGTTATCTGCGACGACGGTTGGGTTGCTCAAAGAATATGGTCCTTCGTTGCATTTAGGATCGACAAGTTGGTCACACGAGAAGTTGTCAAACTCGCAGTATTCACCCATTACCATCTGTAAGAACATTGCTTTCGTTAGGCTCCAAATTAACACGAGAAGGCTAGCTTTAGAGGCTTTTAATATCTACCAGAAAAATTATAAAAAGGAACGATATTTTTGTCAAACAAGTTAACCGTAAAATAACAAATCACAAATTTAATATTGAAATACCTACACGTGCTTAAGCCTTTGAAAGGGAGTGACAATGAGGTACCAAGTAACCAGTAGAGAACGGAAGAAGCAGAAATGCTGCGCCGCCCCGCGCGCCGATCCAAATAAATTGGTATAGGTAAGGACCAGAAAATGGATGACGCTCATGCTTTATTACGTCTAGCCAGTCATTACCTTGGTTTTGTTTTCGATATCAGGGTTAGGGTTGCAGACGCACTGTCCACACACGCAGGTGCCTCTGCCGGAGCACTCGGGACCTTCGGTGACACCTGGTGGGTAGCAGGACCGCCCCACATCGCCCTTGCCGCACGAACACTCTGCGTTCTCGTCGTAACTCACTGTAAAAGTAAGCAGAAGACTATGCATTATGAACAGTTTCATGCAAAGATAGTTTGACAAAATATTTCCTAGTCTTGTGAAAGGATGACCTAAATACCGTATAAAATAGCCGCAGGTCAGTACATGCCTACCTGTGTATCCCACGATAAACATTGGGAAATCATATGGTTTTCTAAAAATCTCAACTAGGTACGTATATTTATAATACCAGTATTTACATGGAGCGGTGCTTTATGCATGCAAGTCAATCTCTGTGTATGAAACCCGGTTATATTAACTAGATAGAGACCGTTTCAAAATGATCCACGTATATAATTTATCAAAACATCTTAACAAAGTATGTAAAATATCAAATAACATCTTAAAATGTATATTCCTAAACTCACAGCCGTAATCTACGTGAACAATGGTGTCATTGGAGCAGAACCCTCCAAACCCCGGCAGACTATTTGAGAAGCATTTGTTCTCCGTTGGGCACCACGAACACTGAGGTAACTTCAAACAGTTGAAGCACGAAGTTTTGACAGTGCACACGAACCGATCGTCCATAACAAAAGCATTACGAGCGATTACTACTCCGAAAGAAAAACAAAGCAGGCAAATAATAGAGATGTGAGACATCGTAAGTACTGATATTAAAATACCGTGTATGAAATATAACGGTTCACTCTGCACTGGCTACTCATATGTCGAGTTAAAGATATCTGCTTAGCCATGACTTGTAATACGCATTTACATCTCGAGAGATAACCTTTCGATGTGTTGTTTATAGCGGCAAATTAATAATGCTCCCGTTTTATATCGGTACAAACATTACTAAGTTTAGAGTTAAGGTTTTAAGATGTTTAAAGATCAAACGCGTGTTGCAAATTGTTTAATAAGTTTAGTAGGTAAATTAAGAAAACTAAAGTTGGCACGTTAATTCCTTCTTTTCATCATAAAGAAAATGGAAATATTTTCGGATTATTAAAATCCGTTCTCCTTAAAATTAATAATAAGAAGGTAGTTATGTAACATGAGAGCTTGCCAACCTACATAAATACAGACTAAACACATAATTCTGATGCATGGAAATTGGAAACAGCGAGTAGGTTGGTCGGTAGCTCCGGGACCCGCACAAAAATAGAATTTTTAAAACTCCATAGAATACAGATTCATTCATAAAGGTGACCCGAGGCAAAAATGCTCAAAGCGAAATGAAACAAAACCATTCAAATGGTCGAATATTTTCTGTTTTCAGCTAATTTAGTGAAAAAATCTTTTGCAATCGAGCTTTGGTCTGTAAGCATACGGATACGGTGTTAATTAAAGAAATAAATGAACGAATTCATAAGAATTTTACTGAGAAATTAACTACATCTATACTAATATTATAAAGCTGAAGAATTTGTTTGTTTGTTTGTTTAAACGCGCTAATCTCAGGAACTTCTGCATGAAATTGCTCTGACGTACGCAGATGTGTACAATACTTCCAGATTTCGTCAGTTAGGTGTAGGTATGTTAAGTTCCATTTATTGGGGATTAACCTATTACCGTGACATGCATTGTTTTTTTATTTTATTGGAAAGGGTGTACATCAAGGGTAGTTTGATGAGTGTTCGGTTAGGTTCTGATTATGGGATCCATGACAAAGTAACGGAACTGACGACCCGAATGGCGTAGTGGTGGTGAGGCTGCCTTACGTTCTTAGGGTCCTGGGTTCGAATCCCGGTAGGAGCAAATGTTTGTGTGATGAGCATGGACATTAGTTTCCGAGTCATGGATGTTTATTTGTATAATAAGCATGTATTTACAAACAAAAAAGTATATATGTAGTATATCAACTACCTGGTGTCCACGACACAAGCCTTGCTTAGTGTGGCACTAGGTGGCGCTGTGTGTTAATGTCCAGCGGTATTTATTTATTTATTTAACTCTCAATTCTTAGGAGCAAATTTACGATACTCGGCCAAATCTTTTATAGGCTACCCGGACAAAGGAGGAGGTTCTCAATTCAATGTTCCTCGATTACTCGAAGATGGCTAGACCGATTGTTTATTTTTTTTATTGTTTGAAAGGGAATACTTCCCAGGTGGTCCAATAATCATGTCAGGATACTGATGATGGAATCCTGGAAAAATAGTGGGAACTCTTCAAATTGTATAGGCACACAAGAAGCAATTTGGGTAGCTTAAGGAAGAGTACAGATCTGATGAAGAACTTCAGAGATAGGCAACGGAAGTCCTCAATAAATGATAGCAAATGTACTGGGATTGCTGAAATCTCACGTCTGTCTATTTTTTACACCAGTTCATAACAAAAAAACACACCGGTACGCTGTGAAAGGGTAATAAGCACATATGAACCACTAGAAAGTGAAAAATAAAAAACTCTTTTGCAAAAAATAAAACCGACTTCACACAAAAAATTTAAAAATGAGTTTAGCTTCAGAAGTCGGTGATAAAAAACTAAATCAATCAAACAAAGGTCATTATCTCTTTTATGTGACGCAGACGAAGTTGCATGGGTCAGCTAGTAATTATATATGTTTTTTAATTCGGTTAGGGAAGTACATATAACACCTTTTATATTAAATAGGCACGAATATGTAATAGGTATGTACTACTTACACTACAACTTGTGATCGTACCTATAGCAACCAACTCGTAAATGATATTACTTAATCCAAAAATAGTTAGGGCCACAAAAAATAGTTATTTGTGCAACAAGAGAGCTAAGTGGGTTTTTGCCGCGAGTGTTGATTTTGAATCCCGAGTAACCGAAGGATTCTATAACTGTAATGATGACCACGGGCGTCCCGCAAGGATCTAAATTGGGACCTGTTTTATTGATCTTATTTATTAATGACTTAATCAATTACATGAATACAATTTTACCTGACATTGATATAGTAATTTTTGCAGATGTGACACAAATTGCAGCAGCAAAACACATAGATAAATTACCAGAAAAAATAAATGCAGCATTACAAGCATTTCACGGGTGGTTCACTATTAACAAATTGTTAATCAATACTGCAAAGACCAATATTCTATTATTTAGAACAACAGCCCGTAATAAGGATGATTTGGAGGTCATTTTGAATAAAGATAAAATTGCTCTCGTCAAGGAAGTTAAATTCTTTGGGTATACATATAGACGAACAGCTAAATTGGAAAACTGAAAATGCATCTGTATGTTCCGCATGTTATGCTTTAAGATCACTTAGAACAGTTTGTATTGATCATTTGGAAATGGTATATTTCGCGTTGGTAGAATCAAAAATTAGATATAGCATAATGTTTTGGGGAAACAGTTATGACTTCAATATCAAAAGAGCTTTTGTGTTACAAAAACGTGCAATTCGCACAATAGTCCGTATCCCGCAAAGAGAGAGTTGCCGTGAACATTTTATTAATCTGAATATACTTACAATGCCGAGCATTTATGTTTTTGTACTTCTGAGTAACATGGCCAAATATATGCATGAGTATGAAACAGCAGAAGAACGACAGATAAGACAAGGCACACGCGGAGACAAGACATTATGCGCTATAGGGTACAGCCTAATTTAAATATTGTAAGACACAGTCCCAGATATCAATCGGTTATATTATTTAATAAGTTGCCTCTACACATAAAAAGCGCTATCTACTCAAGCTCCTATAAGAAACAACTTAAAAGTTTCCTATTGAATTAGTGTCTTTATGCTGTTGAAGATCTATAACGAAATTCCGATAAAAGTTGTATGTTGTATTTTATTGTTAGATAATTAATTAATTATGCATTGTTGTAATATTATAATGTGGTGTTTTGTTTTTGTTTATTTAATTTTAATTCTTTTTAAACCATGTAATTTCAAATACAATTTATTGTTTATGAATATATGACTAATCTATACATATAATAAAATCGTTGAGACCAAAAAATCTGTACATTGAAGATTTAAAAAAAAACCGACCAGGGTGACTCAAAATAAGTAACTGAACATAATTAAAACCATTTTTAAAATTTTTGTTTGTTTGTTTGAACGCGCATCACGTAAAAACTGCTGGATGGATTTTGATGAAAACTTCACTAATCTATTTAAATAAACTCAGAATAACATTTAGGCTATAGAAATTATGGTTTTTTTTTAAAAGGTGGTGAAAAGGGGGTGTCAAGTTTGTATGAAAAAAATTTTTTGATTGTTCTAGATTCATGAAACTCAGAGTAAATACTTATTAATATAATAAAATCGTTGATACCAAAAAATCTGTACATTGAAGATTTAAAAAAAAAAACCGAGCAGGGTGACTTAAAATAAATAACTGAACATATTAAAACCATTTTTAAAATTTTTGTTTGTTTGTTTGTTTGAACGCGCATCACGTAAAAACTGCAGGACGGATTTTGATGAAAACTTCACTAATCTACTTAAATAAACTCAGAATAACATTTAGGCTATAGAAATTATGGTTTTTTTTTTAAAAAGGGGGTGGAAAAGGGGGGGTAAAGTTTGTATGAAAAAAATATTTTTGATTGTTCTAGAGTCATGAAACTCAGAGTAAATACTTATTATTAAAAATAAAGAAATACCTGTTTCAATAGCATTTTTTTTTAAATTTTACCAAGGGACGTAAAAAAGAGGGTTTTGTGTTCAAAATTAATTAACTTCATACACCTATAGAATAAAATCCAATGAAGTGGAAACCTTTAAAAGTTACTGTAAATACTTCAAATCTAATACGGGTAAATGTAATTTCTCAATTTTCTTGAAATTGGTTTTTGAAGTGAATGCGCCCAAAATAGCGGAACTTAAGAAAATCGGCTTTCCTCGGTATAAGTAGTTGGTAATACAGGGTGGAAACAGTAAACGGGCAGTAAGGTGAGCTGCAGCTACACAAAAATGGTCTTATGAAACAATCCGTAATTTTTTCACGAAATCTTGATCCCCGTTCACAGATTTAATTAAAAAATTAAGTACAGTTAGCAAGAAAATTGCAATTTTCATAAAACAATTTTTTTGATGCCAATCGATCTTCTTTCCGACACTAATCAAAAAGTTCTTCCAGACCAACCCAGGTTAGAGTACTCAAAAAGTCAGAAATTGCAAAAAAAATACTTTCAGCGGGTCAGTATAGGGGAAATAGTTAGCCAGAAAATTGCTATTTTACACAAAACATTTTTTTGATGCCAATCGGTCCTGTTTCTAATACTCAACGGTTAAGGTAGCTCCCCTTTCTGTCCCGTTAATCGTTTCCATCCTGTATAATATATTACAAATAAAATAATATTACGAAGAAAATGTAGACTATAGGAATGTACTTGACTATGACTAGTTGTTTATTATTTTGTTTCTGTAGAACCTTATTTCCTCATAAACGTAGTGTTATTGTGTAGCTCGAATATTTACTGTTATAAGATGAAATATTTTGATTTTGAGACCATTGTTAAACATACATTGTTAATGACTGCTCACCTCTCACACTCACACATATCTTCACACATTCACACACACCCCCGCACTTTCCACAGGCTCTTTATCCTACCCCGAAAAAAGGACTTAGCGCGCGTAAAAAACACCTACTTAATAAACCTGGGACCCATACATTGCGACCAGGAATATAATTCCTTCCTTTATCCTAAAATTTTGTTACTCTTTTGTTTTTACGATCAATAATGGATGATCTTAACGTTATTACTAGCGAAGTTGAGCTCATTGCCGTCTCGAATTGCTATACTTGTTCGCCGGAAGCAAGTGCTAAGTTCTTCGATTGTTCTCTCCACGATCTTAAAATATTACACACTAATATTCGTAGTCTTAACAGCAATTTCGATAATCTGGTGGACTTCCATACCATCCGCACCACAATCAATGGCCCTTTACAGCGTGGATAGTGCTGAGCTTCTATAAATTTCTCTCGGAGAGTCGTCAGAACTTCGAGATCCCGGATACTTATCCGGGATCTCGAAGTTCTGACGACTCTCCGAGAGAAATTTATAGAGGACAGAGTGCTCAATTTCAGCTGCCAAGAGTCCACCAACACTCGCAAAGTAATTGTTGACTTTGTCCACAGATTGCGAAGGAACGGCACTACAGTTTAGCAGTTCAGAGGCCGAGTCTCTGCTTTGGCTTAAGCTTGCTACCCGTTTCACAAGCTTCCATGTGGCTTTTGGATTATTTCTAGCTTGCTGAAATTGAGCACTCTCATATTCACGCTTGATTTTTTTTAGAAGATTGTTGCAGAAGGTGCGATAACGACAGAAAATCAATTTGTGAGTTTCATCTTTTGGGTGTTTTTTAAATTTGAGATGCAACTTATCCTTGTGATGTGAGTAGCCTCGTGTCTGATTAAAACTGCTGAACCTGATTTTGAATGGGACGATTGCACAACGTTAGAGGCTGTCAAGCGCACTGCTGAATGATGAACTTTTAGCCTTTGAAACCAAATTCTGTCAGTCGAGGTCACTTGATCAAAGTTTCCAACTAGCACAAGCTGCTTCAATCACTTCTGTACAACCTGAATGTTCTACAATAGCCGTTCAATGGGGTTTCTATAATACTTAAGTGGTACAGTAGAGTATTCAATCGCTCTTTAACAGGCAGGTGGTACAATAGCCGTACAACAGGGCTATAATAGTTAAAAGTGTTTAAATGGAGTAACAAGCTTCCTTTAAAGCGCTTTAGGTGGTATATTGCATATTTGTAACTTGAAACAGGTTGTACAACGCAGTTTCAATAATCCGTTGTACCACCTTAGACTCTTAAAAAGATGTATTAATTACCGATATAGACCTAGAAGAGTACAATAGAGCGTCAATACCACCATCATAAAACTCAAAAGGAAAGGTCTACAATGGTCGATACTAGCGGCTTAACCGGTAGAATGGTTCTAGTAAACTCTGAAGGCTCTTGTAACCGAGACGCCATTAGAGTTTTTAATATAAACAATTCTCATGATTCTTTATAATTTATTTACATCATAAATATGTATAAAAACCAAAATCACGTCACTCTTTCTCACCCAGGATTCTAAAGAAACTACCTAGAAAACTAAACTGTCTTAAATAAACTAAATTCAAAATTCAAACCCTCTAATTAAATGTACTTTTTATCCAAAAAACTGCATAAACAGCAGGCGCGTGAAAATTTTAGCTAAAACGTATGTAAAATATATTCACAATACAGTGGGACTCGCACTGGTATTTTGCATACATAAGAGGAAAAATCAACATTACTGTTGTTTATTTTCCAATTCATCCATCAATCACTCATAAGCTAACCCCTAAGACGACCCACTGACCTAAAATTTCAATTAGTTTTGTTCATTTCAGAGATACAGTCGTGTTTAAATACGGTTCGAGCTCTACAGTCGCGCGACTGTAGAGCTCGTACAAGAACTTATTTTAGATCCCAAGGCGCACTCTACCGCTCGCATAGCACCTTTGTTGATCCAAGGGTGCTATGCAAGCGGTAGAGTGCGCCGTATTAACACCTAAAATACGAATCGAGCTCTACAGTCGCGCTACAAGAACTTATTTTAGATCCTGAGGCACACTGTACCGCTCGCATAGCACCTTTGTAGATCCAAGGGTGCTACAAAGGGTGCGAGCGGTAGAGCGCGCCATACTAACACCTCTGTACAACCATTGTAGAGACATTGTAGATCGTTAGGCGGTACTGCGTGGGCCTCTTTCGGGGGTACAGCGGCGCTATAGCCGCTTGTATATCTACTGTAGAACTTATCTGTAGAGCCTATGCCGTTATTAGAAACCTCTAACCGGCCGCTGTACGGATTGTTGTAGAGCTTGTGTGCTAGTTGGGGGAGCTCTGCTCTGACTAATATGCTGATTGCACAAAAGGAAGCTTTGCAGACGGCACTGAAAAATTTGCTAGCATGGAGCGCCGCGGGCGACACGAGCTTAACAAAGGCTTTGCTGAATACCAAGGTTCATGAGCTGTTCTCTAATACGTGTCCTTACATGTCCGTGTCCAAAGATATTTTGCAATTGGTGTGCGAAAGACGTGCAAATATAGTTCAGCAGCGAAGGGAAAACGCCCTGTCCGCCGTCAGGGACAAGTATAACAAGGCTATTTTGCGTAAAATACCGCCTGGCTGTGAGAATCTTTTCCAAGCGAAGGAGTTGCTTTGGTCAAGCTGGGAGGTGTGCTCTAAAGCGTTTCGTAGACCTTTCCTACCTGCCGAGGATAGCCAGGTCACACACAACCAGTTTTACGTACCTACCGAACGTAACCTGACCGTGCCAAGGCGGTTAACCGACCCCGCGGTGCCATTTCGAGTGTATAACTAGCCTAACCAAAACCAGCAAGCTACCGCTTCTGGAAAAGGAAAGACACTCGCAGGAAAACGACCGTATTCCAATGCAAAAAATTAAGTCTAACCAAAGACAAAGATCGGAGGCTCTACACTCGAAATTGTAGACGATTATGTATACCTAGGACAAACGGTCCAGTTAGGTAGGTCTAATTTCGAGAAAGAGGTCAATCGTCGAATCCGACTCGGCTGGGCAGCGTTCGGGAAACTGCGCGGTATCTTCTCGTCCAACTTACCGCAGAGTCTCAAGACGAAAGTCTATGACCAGTGTGTGTTGCCAGTGATTACATACGGGACCGAAACGTGGTCGCTCACAATGGGCCTTATTAAAAGGCTTAAAGTCACCCAAAGGGCAATGGAGAGGGCTATGCTCGGAGTTTCCTTGCGTGATCGAATCAGAAATGAAGACATCCGCAAGAGAACCAAGGTCACCGACATAGCCCGAAGAATTGCTAAACTTAAGTGGCCGTGGGCAGGGCACATTGCTCGCAGAACGGATGGCCGCTGGGGCCGGAAAGTTCTGGAGTGGCGACCGCGAACCGGAAGACGATGCGTTGGAAGACCTCCCACTAGGTGGACCGATGACTTGGTGAAGGTTGCGGGAGTCCGGTGGATGCGAGTCGCAAGGGACCGGTCAATGTGGCGACACTTGGGGGAGGCCTATGTGTATGGCCTAAGACAAAGAGACGACCACAGAGACAATCAACGAAGATATTGTTACCGAATACCCTTTTTAGAAAAGCCACCTTTATGACTTGTATACAAAAATCAAGCCCGAATGCTGTCGTCACCAGAGCTAAGCGAAGAGCTCCTCGGAACCCTGGTTTCCTCTCAACCATGTTCCCTGTCAAAAAACCAGACGGCTCGCAAAGACCGGTTCTAAATCTGAAAGCCTTAAACTTCTACCACCAACCGAAGAAGTTTCAGCTCATAAATATGCAAAAGGTACCTCATTTCTTGCAAACCAAAGACTTTATGATGAAAATCGATCTACATCAAGCCTATTTCCACGTACCAGTCGCAAAATCGCACCGTCGCCGCGTCGGTTTCTAAGATTCGTTTTCGATGGTACAACTTACCAGATGATCGGTCTAGCTTTCGGTCTTGCAAGCACACCAAGGACGTTTGCAACCTTGTCCAATTGGGTAGCGCAGAAGCTAAGAGAAAAAGGAATAAGGGTAATAGTGTACTTGGACGACTTCCTCCTGCCAAATTATTGTCCTAAAGTTGTTCAACGACAAATGAAACAGGCCATCGACTTTATGACCAAGCTCGGATGGGTAATAAACAATAGAAAGTCGTCCGGCATACCCACTCAGGAAATGTAATTTCTCGGAATTCTCTGGAGCACCCGACTAAACCGAAAAAGTCTTCCAGTAAAAAAGGTAACCTCTCTAAAAAACCTACTTCCTTCGCGCTCAAGGGCAAAAGGCGCTAACTCTATTGGATCCACAAAAGATTATGGGAACCCTAAAGTTTTCCAGTTTTGTGATAAACCACGAGTTCTACCACAAAACATGATATTTCATCCGAAAATGAAATGTTTTCCCAAAAATAATTTTTGCGTAAAGTTACTTAGTTTGATGTACAGCAGAATGCTCGGTTGACGGCTTCGTGATGAAGCTGTTTAAAAAAAGCCAAGTTGCAAAGTGGGGGGGCTGGGACGGACTTAAATTATCACATAGGTCACCCACCATGTTCAATGCCTTCGGAAGTGGTAGGTAAGTACTTAACTTTTCTTAGATAGGTCACCCATCTTATTCATTACCTTGGGGAGTGGGACTTGCTAGCCTCAATGCTACTTTAGACCTCATAGGTCCTATTCCTGTAGGTAGGTACCTACTCTCAAAATTATTCGTTTTGTCTCTAATAGAAAATATATTTTATTTGATCTCTGAATTCTAAAATGTGAATAAGCTTTAAATGGCTTGCTGAAATCAGGCACCTCTGAAATCACACTTCAAATAACGAACAAAATCTAACGCCACCTAAAAGTGGCGTTTGTTAGTTGTTAGGTTGGTACCTATTAAGAGCTATTGTTCCAAAGATGAAAGTCTTGTAACAAGAAATTTTCAAGTATAATCGATAATTATATTAATCCTTAAACTCAAACCCTCTCTTATCTTCAACGAAAACTCAAGCGGAAGCTTCAACTTCCGAGTGTACTGGTCCATTCCAGTTCATTTCGCGTACCTTTCGACGCGCAGGTTGCCGGGAATTCGGGTCGGTGCAAGCTGTTGCCGACCGGACTGTAGGTACGGTGTTATATTGATAAGTACCTATACCTACCTACTACGAAAGCTTTCACCCGGTTTATCATTCGCCGCCGGACACCCAGGACACCAGAACATGTGAAGGGGACTTAGGGATACTCCAGTTGAAATTTAGTACAGGAAACTACTTACTGGACTGAAAATCAGAATGATACTGGAATTAAGATGTTTTATAGCAACTTATACAGAGTGTACCTATGTTCAATTAAGGGTACATAAACCTACTGTACTTATACGAATTTATTGTTAAACTTTTTTGCAAAAATTAAACCGACTTCAAAAAGCCGGTGACCTTCGTTTGATTGATTTAGTTTTTTGTCACTGATATCTGAAGCTAAAGTTATTTTTCACTTTTATGTGTTTTTTGAAGTCAGTTTTATTTTTTGCAGAGAAGTTTTTATTTTTCCAGTTTTGGTTATTCCCAAATTTTTGACCCCCAGAGCATACAGGCGTCACTCATACGCTACGCATACGTTACGTCATAATGATAAACACTAGACAATCAATCACGACAAATTTGCCGCCTATTTTTGTAGAGTTCCATTGTATATCTCCGAAGATCGGCATCAGATCTTCACCAAATTTAAATGCGACCACCTCAGAAGAATTTTGAGAATCAATCCACAAATGGGGGAGAAATCGGTGAAAATACATAAAAAATAGTACATTGATAATTAGGTAAAATAGTACAATTTTGATACTCGTGGAGAAAGTTTGTGTATTCGAGTTTGGTGTTTCTGAACCTAGAACTCTTGTATTATATAAGGGGTTAAAAAATTAACTGCAAGAAATTTGAGAAGTTGTTTGGAATCACAAATAAAAAATAATCACGAAAAAAAATTATACAGCGTGTAAGGTTAAACGAGGGACATATTGAGGGAAGGTATTCAGTATTCGATTCTCAACCCAAATATGTAAAAAACCTATAACCTTAATTTTTGACATAATTGTCTAATTAAATACATTACTCATGGACACTGAGCGCGCAAGTAGGTGTCACGCGGCAAAACACGTGCCGGTCCTGAGCTCCGTGCGCAAACTCCGCCCCATTCCTTTGTACTATCGCCGATGCGCCGACAGCCGACAGGGCACACCCCCGCGCTGACCTCAGTGTATCAGTGTCGCATTTGACAAACAAAAACAACCCCGCTTACTTCGCGGTATTAAGAGTGTCCTGTAAACGTGTTCTTGAATAACCAAAAATTACGTCTTATCCAGTGAAGAATATTGGGATTATGGTTCGTGCTTCAGTGTTATCTAGTGATATTGTGCGAGGAACCGTTAATTATTATGCAAGGTGTCAATCAACGACTGCGAACATTCGGTCAGTACCTAGTTACCTAGATATTTGCCTGTCCAAAGCCAGATTTAAAGTATGAAGGGAAAATGGATTATACCTAGAAAGGTCATTGACCCGCACACATGTTCTGCGATAAGCGCATGGCGCACACGTTGCGAAACTTAGGCGAAGTTTTTGGTATGGATCTATCTGTTATGTATTAGTGTTTTCATTTTGTTCATATGTTTATTAGTATCATGTAAGCATGGACTATTGCGGGTTTGAATAAGTCCCTCGTTTAAACTAACATACTGTATAAGTAACGATCCGTTTCAAAGATCTATACATCTATATACATATAATAAATGAGTAAAAAAACTTTGTCTGTACATTGAATATATTAAAAAAATAATAATAATTGAGGGGGGTTTAGAAACAGTAATAGAGCACGAATCCAAAAAAGAAGTCTGTCTGTTTGTTTGTACACGCTAATCTTCGGAACTACTACACGGATTTGAATGATTTTGTTGTATAGATATTAAGTCTGGGTAACATATAGGCTATAATTTATCTTGGAAACTTGAACATCTGATGCAGAACCGCAACAGACCAGCTAAACTATAAGAGATACAAAAATGACACCACAACAAAAATTGTTCCACCCGATGAGCATTTTCTGCAGAGAGAATAAAATTTGAAGATCTGGAACAACTGATGTGGAACTCCAAGAGCCCAGCTACACCATAACACATATAGGAATGACGTCTTAGCAAGAGTTGTTCAATCTGATGAGCACTCTCTGTTGACTTATAAAAAATCGAAGATCAGAAACATCTGATGTGAAAATTATTGCAGAGCTTATTTCACTGTATAATTATAAAATAACATAAGCTGGGAGTACCTCCACGCGGTGAAGGCGGTAACAGTTTAGGACTGATTTTCGATGACGATGGTATATCATTGAAAATTTGACTCTACAGCCAAAATTCCCATTTATTATTTTATTTTTTATCGAATAAATTTCTTCGGCTTATGTTATTTGAGTGTTTAATTTCCTTATCCATTTATCTTCGTGACTCGGTAGCCTACTCGGTAAGGCAGGGGAGCAGTCACTTAGATTTTAATTGATCAGGTATCTTCACAACAAAACTATAACCATGCCTAGAAAGAGGTCAAATCTTTCCCAATGTTCCAAAGGAGCTAATAGATTGAGGATCATAAGATCCCAAGAATCTACCGAAGAGCGTCAGGAGAGACTTGATGCTGTTCGAGAACATCAGGCTGCAACTTGCTCCGTGGAAACCTCTTCGAATCGCGAAGCACGCCTGCGTTCTCAGCGTATTTACGCATCTACATCCAGGTCTCTGGAGACCAGTGAAGAATAGATGCGTGACTGACCGCTGATCGTGAACGTCATGCATTGTCCCGCGGGTCGGAGACGTTCACGGATAGAGAATTGCGCTTGAGTTCTCAGCGTATGTACGCATCTGCTTCTAGGTCTCTAGAGATTCGACAAGTGCGGAACGTGATGCGCGACAGTCCGCTGATCGTGAGCGACATGCATTGTCTCGCGAATCGGAAACGTTTACCGATACAGAATCACGCTTGGGTTCTCAGCGTATTCGCACATCTACTAACAGGTCTTTTGAAAGAGTGATGAAAATGATGCGCGACTAACTGCTGCTTGAGATTATCATACATTGTCCCGAACACACACGCAACATAATATTCATAATCAGTTAGAAAGTGAGAGAGAAGGAATTTCTGGAGTGGCATGAAGAGACAGAAGAAGAGCGCGAAGACTTCGACAATCTCTGAACAGAATGTCGATATCATCTGAAGAATCGGATGTGTCTCAAGATATAGCCGTAGGGCATGGCGAGTATGGCGACCTTCCTTGGGTTGATAAGGAACGGAGCGCATTTTACGTATACTTCAATGATTGAATACGCCACATATTCCGCCATCGGATGTATGGTTTACAATTGTACTTTTTGTGAAGCTGTTTTAAATGGCAAAAAGAAACAAACGGTATGTGTTGCTCAGGTGGGAAAAATCAGTTATTTTCCCGTCCTCTTAGAATTCGACATCAGACGTTTCAGATCTTCGATTTTGACGACCCCGTTGTCGCTGGCACAAGCAACAGGATCCGCGTACGAAATCGCGGGCAGAAGCAAGTATGCAATATTTTCACTGCCCACAAAATAATTGAATATTATTATGCGCACTTGACTGTACTATGACTGCACCGTGCAGGCGCCGCGCGCGTGGTCGCTCACCCCTGCGACAGCGCAAACGTGGACAGCTGATTCTAACTTTTCCCGTCACATTTTGCAGGCTTTGGACTGGCAATTTTTTTTTTATGTAAAAACTAAAAATGCTTGAAAAAAGTTTTTTTTTTGAATGTGTTTGTTTTTTGATACCAAGTACGTACACGAAATTCTTGCCGTTAATTTTTTAATACCTTATACTCGTATATAGGTGAATTTCAACAATTGCCTTTTTTATCATATCGGTGAACTTTTTCAAATTATATTTTTTTTGTATATTTTTCAGGTTTTATGTAATCTTTAGGATATCAAATATCCCCAAATCTTCTTTTTATCTATTTATTATTATGTACCTACTTACAATTTTTTTAACTAGAAAATATTTTCTAGAGAAACCTTTAATGCGTTCAATTGCTCCACCTCACCATCATCATCTCAACCTATAGACGTAGGTACATTACCGAATACAGACCTCCCCTAAGGATACATTTATTCATCTTCTACTATCCAGTGGTACATACCTATCGTGGTAATGATTTTGGCAGTCTATGTAGGTAAGTAAGTATGTATGTATGTTTGTATGTAGGTATATGTATGTATGTATATATTTTATTTTTTACTTCAAGCTCAAAGTACAGAGGCGGACTTAATGCCTAAGGCATTCTCTACCAGTCAACCTTCAGGTGATGCAGAGACAAGCGACACTTGTATATAATGTATGTGTTTGTATGTATGTTCCATTGTTTCTTTGTATATTTAACGAAATGACACGGCATCTACCGATATGATAAAACGACTCACCGAGATGATAAAATGGTCTACCGACATGATAAAGCAATCCACCGTTGTGACAAAACTATGCGAAGATCATGAATCAAAACACCGATATTAGATATAAGACACCGATTGATTTTTTCTAATCATTTCGGTGTGAATTATCACATCGGTGGTAATAAAGACCACCGATTACAGCGATATGAGAACAGCGACGTGAGAAATAAGTTCAGACATCCAATACATTAAAGGGGAAGATAATGTTGTTGCCGATGCAATGTCGCGGGTTGAGATTGAAGCTTTGGCCTTGGAGGAGAATTTCGAAGCTCTTGCTAGATCGCAGGAATCGGATCAAGAATTGTCGGATTTTCTGAGGAGTAGCACCAACCTTAAATTAACTAAGGTTAATATTCCCGGAACCAATATTCACATTTTTTGTGACATTTTCCACCGGAAAGTCCCGTCCTTATTTAACTCCTTCCTTTCGCCGAGCTGCTTTTAATAAGCTTCATAGTTTAAGCCACCCTGGTGCACGAGCCACCACTCGTCTCGTTACTGAGAGATACGTGTGGCCTTCAATTAAAAACCGGCCAAGAGCGTGTCGGGCCACGCTCACTGTAGGGTTCCGTAGCTTCCCAGACCATTAAAAATACCAACATTTTTCGTCAGCAAAAATAACTTTGTTTTTCATAGTATTTGTATGAAAAACAAAGTTATCATTTGCGTTTTTTTTTAAAAGTGCTATATAACTCAAAAACTATTCAACTCATCAAGTTGAAAATAATTTTCCTAGAAAGTTCATATAAAGGTCTACTTCTGTGATTTTTTTCATATTTTTTAAACTTATGGTTCAAAAGTTAGAGGGGGGGGGGACACATTGTTTTTGACTTTCGGAGCGATTATTTCCTAAAATATTAATATTATCAAAAAATGATTTTAGAAAACCCCTATTCATTTTTAAATACCTATCCAACAATATATCACACGTCAGGGTCAAAATTAAAAAAAAAATCGCTCCCCACTTTACGTCTGGGGGAGGTACCCTAATAAAAATGTTTTTTTAAATTTTTATTTTTGCACTTTGTCGGCATGATTGATATACATATTGGTACCAAATTTCAGCTTTCTGGTGCTAACGGTCACTGAGATTATCCGCGGACAGACAGACAGACAGACAGACAGACAGACAGACAGACATGGCGAAACTATAAGGGTTCCGTTTTTTGCCATTTGGCTACGGAACCCTAATAAAAAGGAGTGTCGCGAGTGGTCTCGTGCTTGCGAAGCGTGTCAGCGCAGCAAAGTATCGAGACACAATACCGCGCCTCTTGGTACTTTTCAACAACCGACCGGTCGTTTCATGCATGTTCATGTGGACATCATTGGACCTCTGCCTGTCTCAAACGAATTTCGTTACTGTTTGACGGCTATAGACAGAGTGACCAGATGGCCTGAAGCTTGGCCTATGCGGACCATTACAGCTGACGAAGTTGCTGACACCTTTACCAGAGAATGGGTCGCTCGTTTTGGTGTCCCATCCGTCGTTACAACAGATCAGGGTACTCAATTTGAGTCTGATCTGTTTCGCCGACTAATGGCCATGTTTGCTACCAAACGCATAAGGACTACAGCTTACCATCCTTGCACAAACGGGATGATTGAACGAGTTCATCGGCAACTGAAGGCAGCGTTGATGTGCCATAATAGTTCGTGGGTCAGATCACTACCACTAGTACTGTTAAGCATGCGTTCCTCATTCAAGGAGGATTTGAAATCTACTGCTGCAGAAATGTTGTATGGTGAACCTCTGCGTCTTCCAGGGGAAATGCTAATCGCAGCTTCTCCCCTCAGAAAGATCGAAGACCCTGCTGATTTTGTGGTCCAACTGAGAAACAAAATGTTGAGTATTCGACCTGTGCCTGCATCTCGGCATTCAGAGCCAGCATCCTTTGTTTTTAAGGACCTTTCTTTTTCTACTCATGTGTTTTTGCGTGAGGACGCTGTTCGGCACTCATTGCAGCCCCCTTATAGAGGCCCGTTTGAAGTTGTCGATAGAGCCGAAGACGGTAAAACTTACACCTTAAATATTAAGGGCAGGAAGGTTGCAGTTAGTGTCGACAGACTCAAGCCAGCTTTTATTGAGCGCACATCGCCGCAGCAGATTCCTGCTCAGGTTGTTGCTAAGCCTCAAGAACCTACGCCCGCAATAGTGGTACCTGCCAAAAAGCCTTACGTAACACGGACAGGCAGGCGTG
The DNA here is from genome assembly GCA_950022955.1 of Xestia ashworthii. NCBI lineage: Eukaryota > Metazoa > Arthropoda > Insecta > Lepidoptera > Noctuidae > Xestia > Xestia ashworthii. The sequence goes on along the minus strand of OX465553.1, from coordinate 11,189,093 downwards.
TTAGATTTAGGAATCTCGATTGATGTAAATATTTTAAGTTATGTAGTTATGTTTAGTTTTTTTTTTTGTTTTTCTACTAGTTTTTCTTTCTCCGTGGGGGGGTGGTGTGGCGGCAATCCGTATCCTCACGGAGGTTGTCATAGCAACCAATTAATAGGTAGAAAAATATTCTGTCATCTTGTATGTGATATATACTCTGTCATCTTGTACAGCGCTTATTGTATTCACCGTTAATATATTTCTCAAACTCAGTAGCGGTCTTTCCATTAATTGCCCGCGCTCACGGACTCTAAACATGCATGTGTTGTTCCTCGCCCTTTATGTTCCGGGGCCGTGGTATCTCTTTTGAACAGGCCCGCAACAGTTACAGGTGTTTTCACCTTTAAAGTACCTACATATTAAATAACAATAGACTGTGTAACAAACACTTAGTTTAGAGTGCTTAGGGTCTGCAATTTGTAAAAGTATTCGTCTATGACTCGACTAAACAACTGCTAGCACTTGGCAGCACTAGTTGCAAATGTCAAAATCAAATGATAAAAGCAAGGAACTTCTAAATTAACAAAAGTTCCTTGGATAAAACTAGCTACTAATATCTAATCTGTGTCATAAAACGTCAATGTCAAGTCAACATTTCAACAAGTGATTATAGCATTGAGATAGGAACTATATGGAGATGGCACATTTTGCTACGAAAAGGATAGCTATACTTAATATCTATCATATCGACGCACACTTGTCAAAATTCGTTTTGTCTCTTTTTAACTTACCAAGAGTTGCATATGGAAAGAGAGACGTCTAAATGTTTGTCAAGGACTAAATTCGGCAACACTTTTGTGTGACGTCAAAATCATGCCTTCGCGTGACCGGTCGCCATTTATTGTACCGAAAGTACTCTGTGGTTTCGTGGTAGTTGTGCTGTCAAACAATTGCTTGTTCGAAATGTTTTTGTTGTTTTTAAGAAAAATACCTCTAGAAATAAGGTATTTTGATGTTCTGAGTTTGGACATTAATAGGAAAATCATGCCCTCATAATCTATAAAACAGTGTGGTACGTACCAAGTACGTACACGAAATTCTTGCCGTTAATTTTTTAATACCTTATACTCGTATATAGGTGAATTTCAACAATTGCCTTTTTTATCATATCGGTGAACTTTTTCAAATTATATTTTTTTTGTATATTTTTCAGGTTTTATGTAATCTTTAGGATATCAAATATCCCCAAATCTTCTTTTTATCTATTTATTATTATGTACCTACTTACAATTTTTTTAACTAGAAAATATTTTCTAGAGAAACCTTTAATGCGTTCAATTGCTCCACCTCACCATCATCATCTCAACCTATAGACGTAGGTACATTACCGAATACAGACCTCCCCTAAGGATACATTTATACATCTTCTACTATCCAGTGGTACATACCTATCGTGGTAATGATTTTGGCAGTCTATGTAGGTAAGTAAGTATGTATGTATGTTTGTATGTAGGTATATGTATGTATGTATATATTTTATTTTTTACTTCAAGCTCAAAGTACAGAGGCGGACTTAATGCCTAAGGCATTCTCTACCAGTCAACCTTCAGGTGATGCAGAGACAAGCGACACTTGTATATAATGTATGTGTTTGTATGTATGTTCCATTGTTTCTTTGTATATTTAACGAAATGACACGGCATCTACCGATATGATAAAACGACTCACCGAGATGATAAAATGGTCTACCGACATGATAAAGCAATCCACCGTTGTGACAAAACTATGCGAAGATCATGAATCAAAACACCGATATTAGATATAAGACACCGATTGATTTTTTCTAATCATTTCGGTGTGAATTATCACATCGGTGGTAATAAAGACCACCGATTACAGCGATATGAGAACAGCGACGTGAGAAATAAGTTCAGACATCCAATACATTAAAGGGGAAGATAATGTTGTTGCCGATGCAATGTCGCGGGTTGAGATTGAAGCTTTGGCCTTGGAGGAGAATTTCGAAGCTCTTGCTAGATCGCAGGAATCGGATCAAGAATTGTCGGATTTTCTGAGGAGTAGCACCAACCTTAAATTAACTAAGGTTAATATTCCCGGAACCAATATTCACATTTTTTGTGACATTTTCCACCGGAAAGTCCCGTCCTTATTTAACTCCTTCCTTTCGCCGAGCTGCTTTTAATAAGCTTCATAGTTTAAGCCACCCTGGTGCACGAGCCACCACTCGTCTCGTTACTGAGAGATACGTGTGGCCTTCAATTAAAAACCGGCCAAGAGCGTGTCGGGCCACGCTCACTGTAGGGTTCCGTAGCTTCCCAGACCATTAAAAATACCAACATTTTTCGTCAGCAAAAATAACTTTGTTTTTCATAGTATTTGTATGAAAAACAAAGTTATCATTTGCGTTTTTTTTAAAAAGTGCTATATAACTCAAAAACTATTCAACTCATCAAGTTGAAAATAATTTTCCTAGAAAGTTCATATAAAGGTCTACTTCTGTGATTTTTTTCATATTTTTTAAACTTATGGTTCAAAAGTTAGAGGGGGGGGGGACACATTGTTTTTGACTTTCGGAGCGATTATTTCCTAAAATATTAATATTATCAAAAAATGATTTTAGAAAACCCCTATTCATTTTTAAATACCTATCCAACAATATATCACACGTCAGGGTCAAAATTAAAAAAAAAATCGCTCCCCACTTTACGTCTGGGGGAGGTACCCTAATAAAAATGTTTTTTTAAATTTTTATTTTTGCACTTTGTCGGCATGATTGATATACATATTGGTACCAAATTTCAGCTTTCTGGTGCTAACGGTCACTGAGATTATCCGCGGACAGACAGACAGACAGACAGACAGACAGACAGACAGACATGGCGAAACTATAAGGGTTCCGTTTTTTGCCATTTGGCTACGGAACCCTAATAAAAAGGAGTGTCGCGAGTGGTCTCGTGCTTGCGAAGCGTGTCAGCGCAGCAAAGTATCGAGACACAATACCGCGCCTCTTGGTACTTTTCAACAACCGACCGGTCGTTTCATGCATGTTCATGTGGACATCATTGGACCTCTGCCTGTCTCAAACGAATTTCGTTACTGTTTGACGGCTATAGACAGAGTGACCAGATGGCCTGAAGCTTGGCCTATGCGGACCATTACAGCTGACGAAGTTGCTGACACCTTTACCAGAGAATGGGTCGCTCGTTTTGGTGTCCCATCCGTCGTTACAACAGATCAGGGTACTCAATTTGAGTCTGATCTGTTTCGCCGACTAATGGCCATGTTTGCTACCAAACGCATAAGGACTACAGCTTACCATCCTTGCACAAACGGGATGATTGAACGAGTTCATCGGCAACTGAAGGCAGCGTTGATGTGCCATAATAGTTCGTGGGTCAGATCACTACCACTAGTACTGTTAAGCATGCGTTCCTCATTCAAGGAGGATTTGAAATCTACTGCTGCAGAAATGTTGTATGGTGAACCTCTGCGTCTTCCAGGGGAAATGCTAATCGCAGCTTCTCCCCTCAGAAAGATCGAAGACCCTGCTGATTTTGTGGTCCAACTGAGAAACAAAATGTTGAGTATTCGACCTGTGCCTGCATCTCGGCATTCAGAGCCAGCATCCTTTGTTTTTAAGGACCTTTCTTTTTCTACTCATGTGTTTTTGCGTGAGGACGCTGTTCGGCACTCATTGCAGCCCCCTTATAGAGGCCCGTTTGAAGTTGTCGATAGAGCCGAAGACGGTAAAACTTACACCTTAAATATTAAGGGCAGGAAGGTTGCAGTTAGTGTCGACAGACTCAAGCCAGCTTTTATTGAGCGCACATCGCCGCAGCAGATTCCTGCTCAGGTTGTTGCTAAGCCTCAAGAACCTACGCCCGCAATAGTGGTACCTGCCAAAAAGCCTTACGTAACACGGACAGGCAGGCGTGTTAGATTTAGGAATCTCGATTGATGTAAATATTTTAAGTTATGTAGTTATGTTTAGTTTTTTTTTTTGTTTTTCTACTAGTTTTTCTTTCTCCGTGGGGGGGTGGTGTGGCGGCAATCCGTATCCTCACGGAGGTTGTCATAGCAACCAATTAATAGGTAGAAAAATATTCTGTCATCTTGTATGTGATATATACTCTGTCATCTTGTACAGCGCTTATTGTATTCACCGTTAATATATTTCTCAAACTCAGTAGCGGTCTTTCCATTAATTGCCCGCGCTCACGGACTCTAAACATGCATGTGTTGTTCCTCGCCCTTTATGTTCCGGGGCCGTGGTATCTCTTTTGAACAGGCCCGCAACAGTTACAGGTGTTTTCACCTTTAAAGTACCTACATATTAAATAACAATAGACTGTGTAACAAACACTTAGTTTAGAGTGCTTAGGGTCTGCAATTTGTAAAAGTATTCGTCTATGACTCGACTAAACAACTGCTAGCACTTGGCAGCACTAGTTGCAAATGTCAAAATCAAATGATAAAAGCAAGGAACTTCTAAATTAACAAAAGTTCCTTGGATAAAACTAGCTACTAATATCTAATCTGTGTCATAAAACGTCAATGTCAAGTCAACATTTCAACAAGTGATTATAGCATTGAGATAGGAACTATATGGAGATGGCACATTTTGCTACGAAAAGGATAGCTATACTTAATATCTATCATATCGACGCACACTTGTCAAAATTCGTTTTGTCTCTTTTTAACTTACCAAGAGTTGCATATGGAAAGAGAGACGTCTAAATGTTTGTCAAGGACTAAATTCGGCAACACTTTTGTGTGACGTCAAAATCATGCCTTCGCGTGACCGGTCGCCATTTATTGTACCGAAAGTACTCTGTGGTTTCGTGGTAGTTGTGCTGTCAAACAATTGCTTGTTCGAAATGTTTTTGTTGTTTTTAAGAAAAATACCTCTAGAAATAAGGTATTTTGATGTTCTGAGTTTGGACATTAATAGGAAAATCATGCCCTCATAATCTATAAAACAGTGTGGTACGTACCAAGTACGTACACGAAATTCTTGCCGTTAATTTTTTAATACCTTATACTCGTATATAGGTGAATTTCAACAATTGCCTTTTTTATCATATCGGTGAACTTTTTCAAATTATATTTTTTTTGTATATTTTTCAGGTTTTATGTAATCTTTAGGATATCAAATATCCCCAAATCTTCTTTTTATCTATTTATTATTATGTACCTACTTACAATTTTTTTAACTAGAAAATATTTTCTAGAGAAACCTTTAATGCGTTCAATTGCTCCACCTCACCATCATCATCTCAACCTATAGACGTAGGTACATTACCGAATACAGACCTCCCCTAAGGATACATTTATACATCTTCTACTATCCAGTGGTACATACCTATCGTGGTAATGATTTTGGCAGTCTATGTAGGTAAGTAAGTATGTATGTATGTTTGTATGTAGGTATATGTATGTATGTATATATTTTATTTTTTACTTCAAGCTCAAAGTACAGAGGCGGACTTAATGCCTAAGGCATTCTCTACCAGTCAACCTTCAGGTGATGCAGAGACAAGCGACACTTGTATATAATGTATGTGTTTGTATGTATGTTCCATTGTTTCTTTGTATATTTAACGAAATGACACGGCATCTACCGATATGATAAAACGACTCACCGAGATGATAAAATGGTCTACCGACATGATAAAGCAATCCACCGTTGTGACAAAACTATGCGAAGATCATGAATCAAAACACCGATATTAGATATAAGACACCGATTGATTTTTTCTAATCATTTCGGTGTGAATTATCACATCGGTGGTAATAAAGACCACCGATTACAGCGATATGAGAACAGCGACGTGAGAAATAAGTTCAGACATCCAATACATTAAAGGGGAAGATAATGTTGTTGCCGATGCAATGTCGCGGGTTGAGATTGAAGCTTTGGCCTTGGAGGAGAATTTCGAAGCTCTTGCTAGATCGCAGGAATCGGATCAAGAATTGTCGGATTTTCTGAGGAGTAGCACCAACCTTAAATTAACTAAGGTTAATATTCCCGGAACCAATATTCACATTTTTTGTGACATTTTCCACCGGAAAGTCCCGTCCTTATTTAACTCCTTCCTTTCGCCGAGCTGCTTTTAATAAGCTTCATAGTTTAAGCCACCCTGGTGCACGAGCCACCACTCGTCTCGTTACTGAGAGATACGTGTGGCCTTCAATTAAAAACCGGCCAAGAGCGTGTCGGGCCACGCTCACTGTAGGGTTCCGTAGCTTCCCAGACCATTAAAAATACCAACATTTTTCGTCAGCAAAAATAACTTTGTTTTTCATAGTATTTGTATGAAAAACAAAGTTATCATTTGCGTTTTTTTTAAAAAGTGCTATATAACTCAAAAACTATTCAACTCATCAAGTTGAAAATAATTTTCCTAGAAAGTTCATATAAAGGTCTACTTCTGTGATTTTTTTCATATTTTTTAAACTTATGGTTCAAAAGTTAGAGGGGGGGGGGACACATTGTTTTTGACTTTCGGAGCGATTATTTCCTAAAATATTAATATTATCAAAAAATGATTTTAGAAAACCCCTATTCATTTTTAAATACCTATCCAACAATATATCACACGTCAGGGTCAAAATTAAAAAAAAAATCGCTCCCCACTTTACGTCTGGGGGAGGTACCCTAATAAAAATGTTTTTTTAAATTTTTATTTTTGCACTTTGTCGGCATGATTGATATACATATTGGTACCAAATTTCAGCTTTCTGGTGCTAACGGTCACTGAGATTATCCGCGGACAGACAGACAGACAGACAGACAGACAGACAGACAGACATGGCGAAACTATAAGGGTTCCGTTTTTTGCCATTTGGCTACGGAACCCTAATAAAAAGGAGTGTCGCGAGTGGTCTCGTGCTTGCGAAGCGTGTCAGCGCAGCAAAGTATCGAGACACAATACCGCGCCTCTTGGTACTTTTCAACAACCGACCGGTCGTTTCATGCATGTTCATGTGGACATCATTGGACCTCTGCCTGTCTCAAACGAATTTCGTTACTGTTTGACGGCTATAGACAGAGTGACCAGATGGCCTGAAGCTTGGCCTATGCGGACCATTACAGCTGACGAAGTTGCTGACACCTTTACCAGAGAATGGGTCGCTCGTTTTGGTGTCCCATCCGTCGTTACAACAGATCAGGGTACTCAATTTGAGTCTGATCTGTTTCGCCGACTAATGGCCATGTTTGCTACCAAACGCATAAGGACTACAGCTTACCATCCTTGCACAAACGGGATGATTGAACGAGTTCATCGGCAACTGAAGGCAGCGTTGATGTGCCATAATAGTTCGTGGGTCAGATCACTACCACTAGTACTGTTAAGCATGCGTTCCTCATTCAAGGAGGATTTGAAATCTACTGCTGCAGAAATGTTGTATGGTGAACCTCTGCGTCTTCCAGGGGAAATGCTAATCGCAGCTTCTCCCCTCAGAAAGATCGAAGACCCTGCTGATTTTGTGGTCCAACTGAGAAACAAAATGTTGAGTATTCGACCTGTGCCTGCATCTCGGCATTCAGAGCCAGCATCCTTTGTTTTTAAGGACCTTTCTTTTTCTACTCATGTGTTTTTGCGTGAGGACGCTGTTCGGCACTCATTGCAGCCCCCTTATAGAGGCCCGTTTGAAGTTGTCGATAGAGCCGAAGACGGTAAAACTTACACCTTAAATATTAAGGGCAGGAAGGTTGCAGTTAGTGTCGACAGACTCAAGCCAGCTTTTATTGAGCGCACATCGCCGCAGCAGATTCCTGCTCAGGTTGTTGCTAAGCCTCAAGAACCTACGCCCGCAATAGTGGTACCTGCCAAAAAGCCTTACGTAACACGGACAGGCAGGCGTGTTAGATTTAGGAATCTCGATTGATGTAAATATTTTAAGTTATGTAGTTATGTTTAGTTTTTTTTTTTGTTTTTCTACTAGTTTTTCTTTCTCCGTGGGGGGGTGGTGTGGCGGCAATCCGTATCCTCACGGAGGTTGTCATAGCAACCAATTAATAGGTAGAAAAATATTCTGTCATCTTGTATGTGATATATACTCTGTCATCTTGTACAGCGCTTATTGTATTCACCGTTAATATATTTCTCAAACTCAGTAGCGGTCTTTCCATTAATTGCCCGCGCTCACGGACTCTAAACATGCATGTGTTGTTCCTCGCCCTTTATGTTCCGGGGCCGTGGTATCTCTTTTGAACAGGCCCGCAACAGTTACAGGTGTTTTCACCTTTAAAGTACCTACATATTAAATAACAATAGACTGTGTAACAAACACTTAGTTTAGAGTGCTTAGGGTCTGCAATTTGTAAAAGTATTCGTCTATGACTCGACTAAACAACTGCTAGCACTTGGCAGCACTAGTTGCAAATGTCAAAATCAAATGATAAAAGCAAGGAACTTCTAAATTAACAAAAGTTCCTTGGATAAAACTAGCTACTAATATCTAATCTGTGTCATAAAACGTCAATGTCAAGTCAACATTTCAACAAGTGATTATAGCATTGAGATAGGAACTATATGGAGATGGCACATTTTGCTACGAAAAGGATAGCTATACTTAATATCTATCATATCGACGCACACTTGTCAAAATTCGTTTTGTCTCTTTTTAACTTACCAAGAGTTGCATATGGAAAGAGAGACGTCTAAATGTTTGTCAAGGACTAAATTCGGCAACACTTTTGTGTGACGTCAAAATCATGCCTTCGCGTGACCGGTCGCCATTTATTGTACCGAAAGTACTCTGTGGTTTCGTGGTAGTTGTGCTGTCAAACAATTGCTTGTTCGAAATGTTTTTGTTGTTTTTAAGAAAAATACCTCTAGAAATAAGGTATTTTGATGTTCTGAGTTTGGACATTAATAGGAAAATCATGCCCTCATAATCTATAAAACAGTGTGGTGCGAGAAAAAGCAAAAATCAGCCTAATTTGTCTCTGCACAGGTTAGTTACTAATTTTCAGTATTCCAGTCGAATATTGTGAAATTTTGTGTAATGTATTGTTACAAGATGATATTTTTAAAGATTATTGAAACCTGTGTCATGTTTGTATGGCATAAAACGCTAGTATTTTCTTGATTTCTTTGCATTGTTTACATACAATTATTGGAATGTAAAGTTAGTGATGTGCGATGTCCGCGTACGATATCGATAATATTGAAAAAGAGTGTAAAATACATTGCTATTATATTTTATTCCACAGGATTTCTGGAAACGAAATTTTAAAGAAGAAATGGATAGAAGCTGTTGGTGTTGCAAAAAGAAACCCTCGACATAATATGTCGCATAATTATCTGCTTCATGAATTGAACTTTGAAGAATCTTGTTTAACAGAACCCTCCGACTCGTCGACTTTGTCTTTTAAATAGTAATCGTACTGACCTATTCTGTAATAAAATCAATGTCAACATTAAAATAAACACATCTTTTTATTATCCGCCCCAATATGTAATAAGCATTAATAAGAAAGTTCAGTCAATTTAATTATTTCAATAGTTTTTATCAAATTGTCTATTCAAATTGCCTGGGCGCTATGAATAATGCCGGATTAATCACTTGGTCCAATAACAGACAATTTGTATTCAAGGTTTAAATTCTCTATTTTAAAATGTAGTTTTTTTTCACACAGAGTGTCTTTATAGTACTTTTGTTCTCACATATATAATGTTTATAAAACTAAGTTTATAGTAATCGATAGTGATAAATGTTTGATATAAATAAAATTAGATATAAATGTTAAGGAGATGTTTGATTTTGGGCCACCACTATGTACACTACATAGATAAATAGGAAAAAAATAGGTGAATTTCATAAAAATACTAATAAATTAATTTAAAGAGGTGTACAGGCGTACATAAATTACGTATTTTAATAAGATAGCCCTATTTTGAGGGCAGCCATGACAGTTGTGTGACATGACGTTTGACGACTTTGACAATTTTAAGAAGTGACGTCTTTGAATCTGTCTTTGCTTTGAGTTTGGATTGGATGTGTTCGATCAAATGTCATTGTTCGTTTATGCTGCTCTGATCCACCATGTTTAATTTTATGGTGTGTTGCTCTCCTTGACCAAGTTAATTTGAATATACATTGAAACAAAGTGAAATTAAATAAAATTAACAATAAAAAATGGTTAATGTAATAAACAGCGATATTTACGTATAGTGTACATAGTGCTGGCCCAGGCTCCATACATTTCTGGAACATCTCCAGATAGATTATACTAAAAGTAATCTTCTTTTCTACCTAGGAGTCTCTTTCCTATTTCTTTCCGACAGAAAGAATTCACTGTGGTCTTTCGGTTTGAAGGGAAAGAGCCAGTGTAAGAACAGGCTATGATGAAACATAAAATACTCAGAACTTCTAAAATTCTCACTTTAGTTCTAATAATATTAAAAACATCAAAAAGTTCGATATCGATATCAGCTGCGCATGTTGCTCGTAGTTGCAACCCTACGAATGGCAGCCATTTATTGTCCCGGATTTTTGTAGGTATGCACGCTAATTTCGTAGGTATGGCCGGTCCATAGGTTTCTAAGTCAGTGGATTATAGTGATTATATACTCTGTGATATACTCCATTAGCTACTAATCAATACTAATATAGTAATCTGTGATTATATACTCTGTGAACAAGCCGTCTAGACGACTCTAGTTTTCATTTCCACTACAGTAAATAAATACGAAACCTAGATGCAGGCTCGTATATATTTGAGTGCATCTGAATGCAACAAAAAGCAAAAACTGGAGAATTATAGCAAAGGCAAAAATGTAGAAGAGGAACTAGAACGTGACAAAATACCCATCAAAGACTTGCCCAAAAATTTCCTGTGGATGCAAGTGAGTTCAAATTCAAAAACCTATTTGTAATTTTTGATTCAATTATTCCATCGTTTTATGCAATTTGCAGGGCAGTGCCAAGTTGCACGCTGATTAAAATGTCGTTCGCGGCTGCAAGACATATGCAGTCACAAAATTAAAACTACAATATTCTGCAACCACATACGCCCCACAGCTGCGAACGGTACTTCCACCAACATACAACCCAGCACTGGCTCGCAAATTGCAAAAACCCAAGAAAATTTGAATTTCTCAGACCACCCTGATGCTTTCACCTTAAGAATACACCTAATTTTATAGAAAATGTAGATGTATGGTGTTCAATAAAATCTCTAGGCATTGCTTAGAAATGCTGTGAACGCCAGAACTGCATAATGTTTAACATAACATGTATTGACTAGCATTGCATAATCTTAGTAATGTGAATGTAAGTAAATATCATAAAATATGTATGTGTTTATTTAAGGTCAAAGGTGGGAGCAAGATGGCAAACTTGTTATCTCATGCATCAGGTATATTTGAAGATAAAGCAGCCACTGCAGTTGTGTGGACTGGGGTAGGTGCTGCTGTTCCCAAAGCAATATCATGTGCTGAAATACTGAAGAGGCAGTTTTCTATTGAACATCAAGTCACGAAAATATGCTACAAAACGTAAGTACCTAACTCATATCTGCCTATACTAATAATGTCATAACAGATCAATAATAAACATTTTGCGATTTTTAGGGTGGAGGAATATTGGGAGCCTAAAATGGATGGTCTCGAAAGATTAATAGTAAAAAGACGAATACCTGTCATTCACATATTACTCGCAGTGGAGGCTATACCAGCTAACAACCAAATCGGGTAAGTAGTTTTGTCATTGAGTTGAACCAGTTCAATTTATGACAAAGCTCTGTAAAAATGTTGAAATGTAAATGAATTATACTAAGTATGTGGTAATCAGGGATTGAAAACCGGTACCAATTTCGGAATGGTTCTGGTTCCAGTTTTGGTTCTGATGTACCGTTTCTAAATACTGGTTTCTAACGACGTGATCATCAGAATGGCTGGTTGTCTGTATCGGTCTGCGTTAGGCTCTTGACTAAAAATTGCTGCCTATTTGCTACCCACTGCTACCTATAGTCAATTAATTGCTACCTCACTGGGAAAAAAAATAAAGGGACTTTAAAATGACCAGCCATTCTGATATCAGGAAGGCTGGTCAACTCTCCGTTTGAGTAAACTATTCAACTTCGTTATTTTAACTTGAGTAATTGCCACCCGTCACGTCTTTCAATGTCCACCTTGTAGCTTCAACAAAAAATAATCATTAAAACGATTACCACAATGTTCCTTTTTTTGGAATACACCAACTAAAACTTTTTTCAGTCGGTTTTTATTGACTCGCAAGTTTTATTTTCTTCTTCTAAGTGCATTGAAGGTATTTTACTTGTCTTTGCTTTCTTTTAGAGATACGTCAAGCCCATTTTTATACCCGTATTGATGGACTTGTGAAAAAATATGTTATCCGCCATTTTGTGGCGACGGCCATCTTGGAGTGATTTTCATCAAACATAGCTAAGAACACTCCCGACTAATTCAAACTTCAAGCAAAAAAAAACAAAATCAAAATCGGTTAATTTATAACACCCCGTCGTTTTTGCGTCGGGAGTTAAAAAGTAATGTTGTTGGAATCGTTTTAAATATTATTTCATTCAATAACCTAAATTTACAGGGATTGGCCCTGTAAAAAATTCAAACGATCATAACTTTTCACTTGTTAAAGCCACAAGGTAGACATTGAAAGACGAGTGGGGGTAGCAATTACTGAAGTTAAAATAAGAACATGAATTTGGATAGTTTTTTTTTTTTTTTCTTCTGTGTGTCATCTTGCAATCGGCTTTACAAGCCCTTAGCAGATTTGTTGTACGGGTTATTGTCAGGTAAGAACTGTTCCTCCTGTGAGGAATCTGTCTTTTATTTTAATTCCGGCTTTGTTTGGGAACAAAGTCCCATATATGTTGCCTTTTGAGCCTTCTGTCACATAATGGTTCACATAACGCTGTTGCCAGGGTATTTGTGTGTGTTTTTATTCGGTTTTGGTACGCTATTGCTCTTTGTTCCACTTCTTCTTTGACTGTTTTCATTTCTGTGTATTCATGCAATTCACTGATTCTGATAAACAGAGGTGCCTTGGTTATCATTTTGAGTGCTTTATTCTGGAACCGTTGTAAGATTTCCACGTTGCTATTTTTTGCCAATCACCATAACTCAATTCCATAAGTCCAGATGGGTTTAATTATGGTTTTATAGATTAGTATCTTATTTTCCATGGTGACATTTGATCTTCTGCCTAATAGCCAGTTTAAGTTTCTTAGCCTTATGTTTAGCTCGTCGCGTTTTTTTTTTATATGGTTTTTCCAAGTTTGTTTCCTGTCAAGATGCATGCCTAAGTATTTTGCTGAATCTTGGTGAGGAAGAACATCGTTTCCTAGTTTGATTGGGGGGCAGTTTTCTTTTCTTAAGGTAAAAGTGACATGCACTGACTTGCTTGAGCTGGCCTTGATACGCCACTTTTCCATCAATTTGCTGATTTTGTTGAGGTGACTTTGTAGAGCCGTTCCTAATTATGCTATTAAAAAGTTGTGTTATACCGATTACAGCTTTTCTAGGAAGTTCTCGCAGAATTTCAGCAGTTATCAGGCAGAAACCAGGAGCCTTGTTTAACTCTAGGCCTTTTATTTCTCTTTGGATTTCTCTAGGTGAGCAGCTTTGCATTGGGAGAGATAGTTGTAGATCGGTTTCCAAGTATTCTTGTATTTCTTTTTCGGTTTCTGCATTGCCGCCATTTGGAGTAAAGGCTTCATACAGGAACTGTCCGAACGCCTCAGCCCTTTCTTTGTCCGTTCTAGCCCAAGTGTTGTCGTTCATTTTGACAGGATGTTGTGCTACCTGAGGGGCCGCCCTATTATTTTTAACCGTGTTCCAGAGTGAGTACTCGTTTTTAGCTTGCGGATTAAGGTTAGCTAATTTGTTTTGCAAAGTTTCTTCTTCAATATCTTTAAGGTACTGTTTGAGGTCAGCGGCTGCTTTATTAAATGCTCTTTTATCTTCGGAATGTCGACTGTTATGCCACACTCTTCTTAGTCGTCTCTTTTCCAGAATCTTTGTTTTTATATCCTTGGGTACGTTCTTACTACCTCGTTTTTGTGTGGTAACCGGTGTACATCTCCACGCAGCTGTTTGTATAAGATTTGTTAAACTTACGGCATATTTTTCGATGTCATCTTTTGTTTTAAGTGACACTTTAAGGTTCAGATTTTCATCTACGTATTCTCTGAACGCATCCCAATCAGTTTTATTAGTGTAAAGTCGCTCTTTAACTGGTCTTTCAATTAAGGTGGTACAACGGTTTGACAATCCTTTATACACGAAGAAATCTAGAAGGTCAGGTGTCTTATTTGGGTCTGCTGTAGGCCAATATGAGGGTTCGCCTGTACTCAGTACATATAATTAATTTTTATCTACACTGCTTTTCATTTCGCGGCCTCTAGGTAGTTAGTCGGGATCCCCAGCAAACGTTTTTGGCGTTCCAGTCGCCTCCACATATGAATCTGTGTCCAAGGGTTTTAAAGAAGTTTGTAAATTCTTCTTCCTTAATGCTGTGCCTTGGGGGGCAATACACTGCTGATAATTTTGTAGATCCTTGTTTATCTTGCACCATTACTGTGTTAGCTTGTATCGGGTCTGTTTTATATTCCTGGAGAATCTCGTGCTTGATGTGTTTTTTGATAATTACAGCTGTGCCTGCATGAGCAGTTCCGTCTGGGTGGAATGTCGAGTATATGCTGTAATTTCTTATTGTTGTGTTGTGATTTGGTGTTAAGTGTGCCTCCGATACAAGAAGTACGTCAATATTTTCGTTTTCTATTAGGGTTTGTATATCATATTTGTGTTTAATCAACCCATTTGTGTTCCATGTTACTACTTTCAGAGTAGCCATTTCAATGGACAAGTTTGCTGATTACTGTTGTGAGAAGGTTCATCATTGTTGACATTTGATCGAGTAATTTATCCAGCTTTACAGCTTGTTGTGTGAGTAGCATTTCTAAGTTACCATTGTTTGTTGTGGGTTGCGTTATCGTAGCCTCTGCATAGGTTTTTGTTTCTATGGAGTTTTTGTTCTTATGTCTTGATTTATCAAAAATTTGTTATTGTTGGGCTGGTTCTGTAGTGGTATTTGGTTATCCTACGTTATTTTGTTTATTTTGTGTTGTACTGTGCTTTGTGGGGGTAAAAAAAAGCTAACAAAAGTCCCTACCTTTTGTTAGCTTTTTTTTACCCATTTTTCTAGATAATATTTCTTTGTACACCGCACACCCTTTGTAATTAGCGGGGTGTGCTCCTTCACACAGCGCACAGGTGGCGGGGGTGTTCCGGTCTTTTTTAACACAATCAGATGTTTGGTGATCTTGTTCACACTTTACGCAGCGATAGGGCCGCATGCAGTATTTTTTAGAATGCCCGTATTGTTTGGCACCTCTGACATTGTGGTATTGTGTTTCTTTTTTTAGGTTCTTCAATTATAACTATTTGGTTACCAATGGATTTTATGGATTTGGCAGCATTATTGTTTGGGCCAGCAGCGAGATTTATAAAGAATGTCGATGTTGGTATTTTTTCTGGGCCATACTTTACATTGATAATTTCTCCTTGCACTTTATTTCCAGTTTTTTCAAATTCGTCTATGATGTCAGTGTGCGGTGTTGAGTGATGGAGTTTTTTTATTACTAGGCGGCAGCAACGTTGGTCCTTTCTATTAAAAGTATGGCCTATGAGACCACGTTCTCGGACTACGGTGATGATTTTTTTGTATGCTTCTATATCCAGGGAATTTATTCTTAGTTGATTTTTATTTACAATTTATAGAAGAAAATCGTCTTTATTAGCAACAGTGTTAAGTAAGTAATTCACTTAGTTTATTTACGTCTTCAATTCCATATAAGATGATAGGTGGGGGTTTGTTTGGGTGTTTCTCTTTGTATGTGGGCTCATCTTCTGTCAGATCTATCTGTAGGCCATTATACCTATTGGTGGTTTTGATTGTTTCAGGAGATGGCGACTGCGATATCTTCTTTCGCTTGTTGCTTCTAGCTGTTGGGACTCTTTGCCATTCGGGAGGACAAGGTGTGTCATTTGTTGGAGGTCTGACTTTTCTGTCCTTTTGTTAAAGGTTCTGTGTTGGTAGCTTCAAGCTGTGGTTTATTTCCAAGGTATTGACTTCTTGGTCTATTCATAAACAAACTAGGGTGGAAAGCTTGTTGAACAAATCGTTTTCCAGTAACATTCACTGACGTTGACGCCTGGTTACCCACATCCACGTAGTCTTCGGTAGCCAATTTCACACTCTCTGGCCCGGGTACTAGAGAGCGCCGGGGGTTAGCCGGATCGCATGACATATCGCATTCCTCATTAGACTTTTTTATATTTTTAAAAAGGGGTTTGGTAGATTTTGCTGCATCACTTTCCCACGGCACTACCGTCGCTCTTTTTTGGGGTTATTTAGTCCTCCAAGGTCTGCGATGGCCTGACGACAGGTTATTTACCGCCGCCTGCTGCTCGGCGTTGGGCATAGCTGGTTGAGCCCTGTTACTCATTTGGCACCACCCGGGGGGCACGTGTAGGGTGGGTCTAGGAAAAGATGGTAAATCCTACGGACGCGAGTAACTTCACCCCCCAAATTTGGATAGTTGACTCAAACGGAGAGTTGACCAGCCATCCTGATATAAGAATGGCTGGTTATTTTTAAGTCCCTTAATTTTTTTTCCGCGTGAGGTACCAATTAATTGACTATAGGTAGCAATTTTTGACCAACAACTTAACGCGGCCCGATACATACAACCAGCCATTCTGATGTTCACTATTAAACTGGTTCCTTGTCACCTGATTTAAAGGTTCCTTACAGAAGAGGGGATGGTGTTCGTACTTCTTCATTTAGTTTGCCTAAGAACCCCTAAAATAAAGCAATTTTGGTTCTGGTTCCTGTTCTGGTAGGTTCATTGTCACTAGTACCATTAACAGTTCCATGATGGAACTAGTGTTATTTTTATTATCACTAGTTCCATTTTGAGAGAATTTGAAAATAATGGAACTAGTGTTGATTTTTTTTATCACTAGTTCCACTAGTAATCTTAACAGTACCATGATGGAACTAGTGTTGATTTTTATAATCACTAGTTCCATTTTGAAAGAATCTGAAAATAATGGAACTAGTGTTGATTTTTATAATCACTAGTTCCATTTTGAGAGAATTTGAAAATAATGGAACTAGTGTTGATTTTTTTTACCACTAGTTCCTAGACACTTGTGATATTTTTCAAGGGTGGAAACACACTAGAGGTAAAAACACTTAGTATTTTTATTAATTTTATGCAATAAAAATAAACTTTTTTTAAGAGAATTCATTGTTGTGAAGTAAAGTAATATTTATTATGTGAAGTGAAGTAAAGTAATATCTATTTACATAGATTGCAGGTCGGTACATGAAATAAGATGTAACCACGAACCGGAAGACGTTGCGTTGGAAGACCTCCCACTAGTAGGACCGATGACCTGGTAAAGGTTGCAGAAATTCGCTGGATGCGAATCGCACGGGACCAGTCAATATGGCGACACTTGAGGGAGACTTATTTCCAGCAGTGGACGTCTTTCAGCTGAAATGATGATGATGGACTCCATTCTCCATCAGATGGAGAATACGAGGGGCATGCAAACATTAATGAAATGGTTAACTATATACATTGAAAAGTTAATTAAACAATGGTTTGCAATTAAAAACAACAGTCGGCACATTATATTACATTTATAATATTTAAAAAATAACTAAATACAATTGGAATAAAATCCGACAAATTAAGAGAATGACAGCATTCGGTATGTCACAATAATAATAAGAATGTATTACAAAATTCTTTACCATGTTAAGAGGGCGCATTCAGAATGTTGGAAAAAGGTAAACATTTGACAGGTATTTGCGAGGTTGCCAACTTTCCGGATATGCGCTCTTAACTTCAAAGTTCAAATTAATTAAGAAATATAAATTCTGGTCTTTTTGACTAGCGTATTTATTCTAAACAACAGATGTAACTCAAACAGAGAGTTGATGTTAATGGGAAAAGATCTCCCGGTTCCGTAGTAAGAATGGGGGTAGTATTGTTTGCAGATGACACTTTTCTTTTGTTTAAACTCAAACACCAGCAATTAGTTACGGACGATGTTAATAGCGCCCTGACAAAAGTCGTTAATTGGTTTAATGTTAATAATGTACTCCTAAATAAGAAAAAAACCAAATGTATAAGGTTTACGATACCCCACGTAAGTCAAGCGGAAACTAGGGTACTAATCAAGGATGAAAGAAGAAACCAGAGGATAACACAGTTTTCTTAGGCAAAACTTTGGATGCCAAGTTACAGTCGCCCGATTAATTGTATCCTTATATCCACCAACATTACGAGGTCAAGTTTTTTGCAAATAAGGTTTGGTATTTAAACCCATTTCACAGACTGGACCTAATTTTACCAATCACCCTTTACATAACAGTAAAACCAGAGTATCAAAAACAGATTTTATGCGTCTTCAACACGGAGGAGGATGAGGAAAAACCCGGTCAAGTGCGAGTTGAACCGATTGATTTAAAGGATTCCTGCAAACTTTACCAGGCCATCGGTCCACCTAGTATGAGGTCTTCCAACGCAACGTCTTCCGTTTCGCGGTTACATCTCATTTCATGTACCGACCTGCAATCTATATAAATAAATACTTCACAACAAAGAATTCTCTTAAAAAAAGGTTATTTTTATTGCATAAAATTAATAAAAAAAAGTTTTAAACCCTAGTGTGTTTCCACCCTTTAAAAATTTCACAAGTGCCTAACGTAGAACTAGTGGTAAAAAAAATCAACACTAGTTCCATTATTTTCAGATTCTCTCAAAATGGAACAAGTGATTATAAAAATCAACACTAGTTCCATCATGGTACTGTTAATGTTACTAGTGGAACTAGTGATAAAAATAAATCAACACTAGTTCCATTATTTTCAGATTCTTTCAAAATGGAACTAGTGATTATAAAAATCAACACTAGTTCCATCGTGGTACTGTTAATGTTACTAGTGGAACTAGTGATAAAAAAAAACAACACTAGTTCCATTATTTTCAAATTCTCTCAAAATGGAACTAGTGATAATAAAGAACAACACTAGTTCCATCATGGAACTGTTAATGGTACTAGTGACAATGAACCTTCTGGTATTGGTATCAGAACCCCTATATACTGGTATTTTGGAAGAACCGGTAAAATAAAGGTTCTGGTATAGGTACCGGAACCCCTAAATACCGATATTTTAGAACCATTTTCAATCCCTGGTGGTAATGCTATGCAAAATACTAGTATTCAGCTGCGTCCGGTTAGACTGGAAGCAAACCCCAACACAGTTGGGAAAAGGCTTAGCAGATGATGATGATCAGTGGTATTGCAATGAAAATTATTTATTCTGTAATTTCTATATTTGTTTGCCATGGACTTTAAGGGAAAAAAACCTTTAGGTTTAATACAAATTTTGTGATCCTGATATCTATTTAACAAAACTCCAATACAAAAAGTTCAGATTAAATTTAGACCTATAACTTCTTGCAAATTAAATAGGTATAATATTTCCCTACAGAACAAGTTAAGTGTAATGAGCCAAGAGGATATTAATATAAATCAATTGTATGATCGTTTCTTTTCATTAGTTCACACGGAATTCAACAAAACTTTTGAAAAGAAGACAAAGAGTATTTGCCCTACATTTATATTTAGTGATTGGGCAACTAGAGGTATCAGAAAAAGTAGGGAAAGGCTATTTGAGCTTTATAGCCTTAAGCCTTTTATAAACACTGAAACTTTTAGCAAGTATGTTGCTACGTATTCAAAGATTTTTAGAAATACTTGCAAGGTTGCTAAAGCCCTGCACATAAGCAACAAGATCAAAACAGCAGAAAATAAAATAAAGACCGTTTGGAAAGTCATAAATAACGAGACTAACAGAAAGAAAATACGTAATAATAGCTTTACATTAGATACAGCATGTGGTCCTAAAAGCTCTGATCAGGAAGTAGCTCAAGAATTTGTTAATTTTTTTACCGAAATACCAATAAAAACTACGGAGGCTCTTAATTCCTCACCTGAAGTCTCAATTGGCTTATTAAAGGCGAATGTGTCTGGCTGCCTGGCTGAATTTAAATCCCTATGACAGTTATTAAAGCTTTCCGGCAAATTAAAATCAAACTGACCGAAGATTTATGGGGAATGTCTATCAAAGTTTGTACATCTATACTTGAGACCATAGCCCCGTATTTAGCTTTAATTTTTAATTTATGTGTAGACCAAGGAGTTTTCCCGGATTTAATGAAATACAGTAAAGTCATACCTCTTTTCAAATCCGGGTACAGTAAAGATTCCAATAATTATAGACCTGTATCCGTGTTACCAGTTATTATCAAGGTTTTTGAAAAAGTAATGCTTAATCAAATGCTTTATCATTTTAACACCAACAGAATCTTACATGATCAACAGTATGGTTTCACCAAGGGACGTTATACAATTGACGCCGGTGTAACCCTATTAAAGCACATATTTGCTGCGTGGGAAGAGTCCCAAGACGCAATAGGAATTTTCTGTGATCTCTCCAAAGCTTTTGATTGCGTAAATCATGACACATTACTTTTGAAACTGGAGCATTACGGACTGGGTAAACTTGCACTTAGCCTGCTAAAATCTTATTTGAGCGATAGAAAACAACATGTTCAAATAAATGGTGTTAATTCACAGGGTTTGAATGTAAAAATGGGGGTTCCGCAAGGCTCAATATTGGGTCCTTTCCTTTTTTTAGTATATATAAATGATCTACCCTATTTGTTGAAACACCAACCTCAAAATATGGTGTTGTTTGCTGATGACACTTCTCTAATTTTTAAGATAAATAGACGGGCCCAAAATCTAGATGACGTGAATGATGCCCTACTTCAGGTCCAAAATTGGTTCACAGCAAACAATTTGGTATTGAATGAAAAAAAAACTAAATGCATAAGATTTTCATTACCGAATGTTAAAAGTAGTGATTGTGAGATAATATTGAATAAAGAGAAACTCGAATTCGTAGATAAAACGGTTTTCCTGGGGCTTACGCTTGATTCAAGGCTACAATGGGGTTCTCATTTAACATCTCTTGCGGGGCGCTTAAGTTCAGCAGCATATGCCATTAGAAAAATCCGTCAATTCACTGATGTAGATACCGCTAGACTGGTCTATTTTAGTTACTTCCATAGTATAATGTCTTACGGTATTTTGCTATGGGGACGGGCTGCTGATATTGAGTCTATATTTATTCTGCAGAAAAGAGCCATCAGAGCCATATACAATCTTCGTAGGCGCGATTCTCTAAGGGAACTTTTTAAGGATATTGGCATCATGACGGTTCATCTACGAAAACATAATGTACGTTAGAAAAAATCTGCATCTTTTCGGTAAAAGAGGCGACAGACACAATTACAGTACTAGAAATAGGGACCAACTAGTTCAGCCAGGCTTTAGACTCGCTAAAGTAGACTCATCTTTCATGGGGTACTGTTTGAGATGCTATAATAAAATTCCACAAAGTATTCTTGAACTGAATGAGACTAAATTTAAAACATGCATTAAACGCACACTATGTAAGCAAGCATATTACAAGTTGAGCGATTATATCGCTGATAAAAATGCTTGGCTCAATGCTGGTCCTGCTCCACAAGGACAGGGGCTCAAAAATTGATAGCATTAAATGGTATTGTTGGAGCTGCTGAAGATTGTACAACTATCTTTGCATTGTATAGATTCAATCTATTTAGTATTATATAAACGCATAGCCCATATTGTGTGAGTACTATGTACTAGAAAGCTATCATTCACTGGAAACCTACTTTAGTTTTTGACTTGAATGTGCCCTGGCGGTTGAGAGTATGTCATGCTCACTCAAATGTCTCGCTGATCATGGCGCGTGTGTCGGACCATTTAGTTCCCTTCAAAATGGTTGTGAACGTCATAATGACGGGACCACGCCAGATACTGCGATTATCATGTGAATAGCATTTAGTACAATATTTCTACTATTTGATACTTTCATAGAAAAATTCTACCACCATAAAATTTGAAAATATTCCATACAGAAACTGGTCCCGCCATTTTGATATCAAAATGACGGGACCAATGTTCATTTGATGAAAAATACACGATGTGACCTTAAACTGGACACATAAAATTTTAATACGAAATAGTACGACTACGTTTGAATCGTTATTATACATTAATAACTGTAATTTCAATAAAAAAAAGGTATACAAAATTGACATCAGAGCGCCTGAAGAAAAAGTATCATTTTATGCCATGAAGTATTTTTATGGCTCATAAAATTTATTAAGGCGTTTAAACGTTTCGACCGCATCCAATTGGTTTTAGAAATATTTCATACAATTTAATTTACTTCTTGAACTTAACACTATTTTCATTCGGTTAATTTACAAGTTACAATTAAACACTACAAAATTCAATTGATGATGATACTTCATGGCATGAAATGATACTTTTTCTGTCTGATATTTTGTTTTAAATCTAGATGCTGCTTTTATGATAAAAATAAAATTTAAATATGTGTAGGGTAATACGAGAAATAGCTTGATGTGTTTATTGTAAAGCGGCGTCCCCACTAGAGCCTCGTGAGTGTGGACGTGCGCGAAGCCTGAACCACGCGGCCCATGTATAGCCGCGCGGCCGGCGGTTGTCGGTCTACTTCAAAGGAAGCCGCGCGGCCCCACTACACAGAGTAATATAATAGCTAGTAACCGCCAGTACATCAAATTGTGTTTTATTCGATCCAAAATGAATTGGGCGGACGAGAAAACAATTTCTTTCATTGAATTGTACGGCAGTGCCGGGTGTATGATGGGACTGCCGAAGTAGTTTTTTTATAGACAAAATCATTTTATAAGCTTTTTTAAATTTCTTGTTACATGTTTCTTATTTAATGTGATCTCCATTTGGGGGGGATTGCCATAATCGCCACGCTTGGCAGGCGGGTTGGCGATCGCAGTACGGTTGTTACAAAAGCACAGAGAACGCTGCTGCCCATTCTCTGGTAAGTCCCATAGTCACCTCTTACGACACCCACGGGAAGATATGGGATGGAGCTATTCTTTACGTCCGACACCATGCGGACACCTCGCAGAACGGATGGCCGTTGGGGCCGAAAGGTTCTGGAGTGGCGACCGCGAACCGGAAGACGATGCGTTGGAAGACCTCACACTAGGTGGACCGATGACCTGGTGAAGGTTGCGGGAATCCGGTGGATGCGAGTCGCAAGGGACCGGTCAATGTGGCGACACTTGGGGGAGGCCTATGTCCAGCAGTGGGCGTCTTTCGGCTGAGATGATGATGATGTTTCTTATTTGCGCAGCGGTGCCTATTACTATGAATGCTGCTGAACCTAAAAAACGTACTTTTCTTAGTACATCTCAAAAGAAACTCCCGCTTATATCTCTATATAGTCTGTGGCATCTGCGCAAGGCAGGCCGCGCGGCTCTTAATGTGGACACGTTGCAAAAAAGCACAACGGCTCGCGAGTCCCGGGCCTCGCGAGCGCGCTCCTAGTGGGGACGCTCCTTAAGAATTGCAATTTGCTTGACTTAATAAAAATAGAATAGAAAAATGAAAGGTTTTCTTTATTGAGAATTAAGAAAAAACATCGTTTCTAAGAACTCGGTAGATGGCGTTGATCTGACTACGTTACCAGGTGTCAAAGCCAAAACGCTACATACAAAAACACGTCAGATACGCTCGTTGACTGTCACTTTCGTTTGCATAAGCTTCCAAGTATAACCATTAGGTCCAAGTGAAATTATGTGACGTTCTGTTCCTTGCAGTAAAATACCGATACCAGCGCCATCTATCCAGCGACTAGCGAAGGGTTTAAAAGAAAATCTCTCATTGCAATTGAATTTTGTAGTGTTTAATTGTAACTTGTAAATTAACCGAATTAAAATAGTTTAAGATCAAGAAGTAAATTAAATTGTATGAAATATTTTTAAAACCAATTGGACGCGGTCCAAACGTTTTAAACGCCTTAACAAATTTTATGAGCCATAAAATACTTCATGGCATAAAATGATACTTTTTCTTCAGGCGCTCTGATGTCAATTTTGTATACCTTTTTTTTATTGAAATTACAGTTAATAATGTATAATAACGATTCAAACGCAGTCGTACTATTTCGTATTAAAATTTTATGTGTTCAGTTTAAGATCACATCGTGTATTTTTCATCAAATGCACATTGGTCCCGTCATTTTGATATCAAAATGGCGGGACCAGTTTCTGTATGGAATATTTTCAAATTTTATGGTGGTAGAATTTTTCTATGAAAGTATGAAATAGTAGAAATATTGTACTAAATGCTATTCACATGATAATCGCAGTATCTGGCGTGGTCCCGTCATTATGACGTTCACAAATGGTTGAGCTGAATGGTGCTGATCCATGCGTCATGTGCGTGAACGGGCGCTGTCAGTTGTGACTGGTCATCTCTTAGTCGCCATGGTTTATTTGAATTAATTATTTTGTTTTTGAGTTGTATTTTGTTTTTGTTTGGCTATGGACACTTTTAACGTGCACATCTTGCTACATTGTTCTCACATAATATAACATCTCAACATGAATGATGTAACCAAGATTTTGTAACAATATTTTGATTTAAAAGAGTGTCCATGGAGTTTCTTGCCCGTTCTTCTCCATAGAGATCTACGCTAGGGAATGGGCAACTACAGTACTTTCACAGTTTTTATGTGTTGTGACTGGGACTGTAGCTACATTTAATTTTCATCTTTGTTTCGACAATTCAAAAGTGCCTGTTATTGGCCTACTTGACTTGACTAAATAAATGCTTTGATTTTGATTTTGATTGACAGGTACCAAACACTGAAGGGAAAGAAGTTTTGGCAAAAGGAGCAGAGCGGCAACGCGAAACAACAACAATCATTTAAGTCTAAGAGGCCTAAGCAAAAGAAAACAACATAAACACTTTTTTTTTAATTAACTTGTTTTATTGTGCATAGTAAATAAGATAGTTGGAGATTACATGAACTCACAATTTTTCTTAGCACTATTTATATAAATAACACATAGTTAAATACTTGACACATGAAATATTACACATCCTAATATTTGAGAGCATATTTGCATGTTTATATTAGTAATAATAAACATGATTTAGTCACATACATAATTTAATTACTAGATACTGGTGCCGATTCTGTTGTGCACAAACTAAACTTAATTTAGGCTATTACTATCTTTTTCTCACCAATAAAACGAGAAAGAGACGGACGTAATTTAGAGCTGTCAAATTTAACTCGAACTAATATTTCCATACAAATGAAGGGTGCACGTAAAAACATGTTGACTAATAACGCGGTGAAGCGCAAGGCATAAACTAGTTTGACATTTCTAACTTAGTGCATAGCTATAGCCGTCCTTTTCTCGCCCTGCTTTTTAGTAAAAGATAGCAATAGTCTAAATTAAGTTTAGTTTGTGCACAACAGAATCGACACCAATATGCATCATAGGGATTTATACTTTTAGACATCTATAATCTAGTCTGTAAGCAGTACATGCAATGATTACATACATCTCATTATCTTCATACTATTTTAAGTAACAATATACTACATTCTAGATTTTAAAAAGTAGCTTGGTTATCTGGGATTTTAATTATGTAACTAGATAATTATGATATAGAACTTAAACAGAAGACACTTCAAGTAAGGAATTTTGAGTTACCTTTTTACTGGTAAACATAAGGGTAAACATTAATACTACTTCAGTTTTCATCACAAATCAATGTGAACACAACAGTAAGTAATGTCTTATAATTTGGTTCACAATGAAGAACCAAATTATTTCTTCAAACCTCATGCTTCTGATTCACCCACTGGTGTTTCATCATCTAGTTTAGGCAGGATCAGGATTTCCTTAGAGATAATAGAGTATTTTGTAACAAAATAAGTAAATCTTTTACACAGATGAGTTTCCTTCTCAAATGCATCAAATATTGCCCTGTGGTGGAAGTAGGCATGAGAAAATATTCGGTAAACTCGTCTGCAAACTGAACCCAGTTTAGCTACTGATGATTCCTTGATGCTGACCCTGTAACAAGTTATTATAAATTATAATGAGTACGGTTTGACTTTGCTCATAGCAGTTCACTGCCAACATTAACTGTTGGCAGTGAACTGCTGTGAGCAAAGTCAAACCATTCATTTCAATAAGGCCATTAAAATTAAAATAAATAAATATGTCCTTACACACAGTGCCATCTAGTGCCACACTAAGCAACGAGGCTTGTGTTGTGGATACCAGATAGTTGATATACTACATACATACTTATTGTTTGTAAATACATGCTTATTATACATAAAAGACAGGTCTGAACATCAAACGTAGACACACATCAAAAGTGTGGTGTTCTAGGAAATAAATATACCTGCTAGGAAAGTATTTGTTGCTGTTGAGCAAGCATGCAGCCCCATCAAGGGTATGTCTTGTGTAATCAATAGCAGGACACTCCTTAGGAGTTTTATGGGCAGCACATAGGAAAATCCATTGTTCAGTAGCAGTCATTTGTGTACATGTTTCTGGTTTACATTCAGCTTGTAATTTGACTGCCAGGCCATTTAGTTCCATACAAAACTGTCTGCAAGTAAACAAGAGTGTTATTTAGCTTGGAATCATAAAAAAAAAAAAACAAAAAATTGGCAATTTCCTAGCATACCTTAAATGTTCATATTTCCAAACACCTTCATCTTGAGCTTCAGGCATTTTCAAAATAGCTTCAAGATTTGAGGGATCTCGTCGTATGGTTTGTTGTATGAATTGTTGAACAGCGAGGGTGCTGTCCATTTCTTCAAAGGGTTCGTCTGGCCAGCGACAGAAATCCTACAAGTATTATATTAGTATGAATATAAACGTAGATATTATTGGAAGGTTTTCAGTAATACCAATAAAATACCTTTGCTTTCGAACCGGGTCGATTTCGTCTCAATATTTGAACAGCTTCGACGGCCATTTCGAATAGGACGTTGAAGAAATATGGGCGCAGATCAAATGAGGCTTTAGGATTATGATTAGAATAATAACGTAGAATATATCTTTTACTTTAGAAAAATCCGATTTGACGCGAAATTTCTAACGCCATTACGTTTCTTGGTTGTCAACTTTTTTGACAAAACCAAGTAATAAAATTTCAAATTGTCCATGGTTTCTAATTCTAGTGATGCACATTTTGACTCACAAATGGTTTCAATTTATCCGGTTTAAATAAATGAGTTCTCAAAATAGTTTATAATAATTCCATGATAGGTAATTCTCAATTCTATTTTTTTTTAAGTTTGTCGTTTAGACGGACAGTGACGGTGGCATGTTTGGGGCGGCTTCCAGTCCAACCGGATGCAGCTGAATACTGGTATTTTACATGGAGTGACTGCCTATCTGATCTGACCACCACTTATTTAATACTGGGAAATACGATACCACTTGGTAAGTCTGGCTGTCGGACTTTTTGGGCCACTGACTTCAAAATTACCATAGTGTGCGTTTATGTCACTTCCAGCAAAAATTGGTAGATTTGTTCGGCGACTCGTTGATTGCGTGCTCCAGAACGGTACAGCTATAAACCTACCACAACAGTCCACAGCATTACACTGATGTTTTTTTAATACTCTAGGCTTGCATTTGGGCGCACCGCGACTCGTCTGATCAGTCTGATGTGAAGCGATGATGAGACCTAGAGTGGAGCTCGCTTGCCTAGAAGAAACCATTTCATCAGAACTTAACTGGAGTCCAGATTATAACAATGCTCCTGGCATTGAATTGGTTCGTTGGTTTTTATAACTAACGTTTTTTCTGGAATTATTTTGACTCCCATATGTTGCGAATTTTTTCTTGTAAAGTCGACTAAATATCTATGGATTCGCAAACTCCAGAATCGCATGACAAAACACTGATAATGTCAATGTCACGTATATCACGTCATTTTTTACTGTCAGAACATCGTTGAGAAAGAGAAAATGTTTTGATTCTAAAATAAATAAAGATAGCAAAGCAATATGTCGCTCAAAGTATTAACGAGAATATTTTTAAGTGTTGTATTGATCAGCAGTAGTTATGCAATTAGTGATATGACCGAGAGTTCATTTGGGAAACACAAAGAGGGTGTCATTGCTGCATTTGGAGATTTTAATTCAGATGAATTGACTGATGCGTTTGTAATTAAAAATTACTCAAGTGTGGAAGTTTATCTTGCTTACGACAAAGAACCTTTTATGCGTCCTTCAGTGTATGCTTGTAATTTTAGTGACATTATAATAACGAGTGTTGTCCCAGGAGATTTTGATGGAGACGCATACATGGACATAATGCTGACTACTCAAAGTCTAAATGATACTTCTGATTTGCATGCTGTCAGAATATTATGGGGGGGCGAGTGTACGTTGAACTGTTCTGACGCTTTGTCTACAAAGGCTATCTCTGTAGGCCAACCATTAGTAATGGACTATAATCGAGATATGATTCTTGACCTTTTTGGCATGAATACTGATCATGAAAGGGTGTTTTGGGTATTTGACAACTCCAGAACAACTCCTTTTGAAAAACAAATGGGTGATGATATGTCTAAGATAATAAAGCTGCCACATTCACACTCATTTTTAGATGTTAATGAAGATGATGCTGCAGATCTTTTAGTCACAACTACTTCTAACGTTGAAGTATGGCTAAATGACGAATTCGAAGGATTTAGATATAACAATAGTATTGAACTACTTGTGGGCCATCCAACAATCTATGGCCAAGCTCTATTTCTTGATGTTGCTCTCTCTGGAGAATTCTTTTTAGTAATACCTGTGTGTTATGACATACAGTGTTTTAATAGCACTATATTGATATATGACAACCAGAAGTGGCATGATCTTCAAGTGGATTTCAATGATGGCAAGGGGACATTGTGGCGTTTTGTGCCTCCGAGAAATGAAATTTATTTAGACACAATCACCATGAGAAGTGGAGATTATAACATGGATGGTTACCCAGACATCTTGATGACTCTCAGTCCTGTCAATAGTAATGAAACCAGGGCTTTTCTACTTCACAACAGTCCATGCAACTTACCAGGATGCAAGTTTTACAGAACATTTGAAGTCCAGTGGGATAAGTTTGATTCCTTTGGTAATGATGTTATAATGGCCACTTTCTATGATTTCTACATGGATGGCGTACTTGACATAATATATGTCAAGAAAAATGTAACAACTCTACAACACACAATGAACGCATTCAGAAATGAATTGGAATATGATACTAACTTCATCAAAGTCATTGTTGTTACTGGTTTGACAAATGAAAAAATGCCAATCAATAATAGAACTTTGTATAATAGAAAAGTAACATTTGGTAAGCACACAATTATATTTTATTTTATTTATTATAGGACAATAAGGTAGCTACAATATAAATGTTCAAAAATAACAATAATATAGGTTTTTAAGTGGTAAGTATAACAATATTAAAGCCCAGTACATTATCCGCATGTGAACAAGATTGAGATTTGGTAAAAAGTGCCACTAGTTATAAAAAATAAGTTGTTAAAATAGTTTCTTGGGATGGCTTACTTCCACAAGTATTCACTTGTCTTATTTTTTGCAGGTACCAACCTCCCTGGACCTAAAATAGGGTACAACACATGGTCTCAAGAGGGCACATACAGGACAGGAGTTTGTGCTCAGCTGCCACAGTCTGCATACTTCTCTCTACAGCTACCTTACTCCATATTTGGCTTGGACCGCACACCAAATTTTGTTGATACATTGACTGTTGGACTCTCAGGATATTCTAAAAGTTGGACTCAGATCATACCAAATTCTCAAATAGTTGTGATCCCAGCTCCTCCCAGTGACCCGTCTCAATGGAAGGCTCAGTTGTTTGTGACACCAAGTAAAGTTATTCTCAAGAGTGTGTTTGTATTGACTGCTATCATAATTATTATAACTGGATGTGTCTTGTATTTGCATTGGAAAGAAAGAAATGACAGACAGGATATCATAGAAATTGATGAGAAAACTTATGTTAAGATTTAATTTTGTTAGTTTTAATATTTTTATAATCACTAGGTACCTAATTAAAAATAATTACTTGTAAGAAATAGTGTGATCTGCTATGAAAAATGGATTATAAATAACGTTGCTTACACAGCTGTATTTATTTCAATGTATGGTAGAATCAAACATTGGAATTTAATTACTCTATTGAAACTAATGTTATTGATCAAGTTACTGTGATATAATGTTGAAGGTGTCTGTTGAATGAGAAATATCACAAGCAAGTAGTATGTAAAAAATAAAATAATTTTGTTACTTTTATTTAATTATATTTATTGCTTCAAAATGTTGGTCAATGAGAATGTGTCACATCTATTCTCAATTCAAATAAAATATGATACACAAAACATGCTTGTAATTCAAAAAGTTACTTATTACATACTTGTTAGTTAGTTAAATCACCTTGAAAGTTACTTTCAGAATAGAAAAAAAACACTTATTACCTATTACAACTACATTCAATATATTTATATTTGAACATGGCTCAGAATTTTAAAACATTTCTATTAATTGACTTGACAAAGCTTGATTTACATAGAAATAATTTAAGTGCATACAGAAACATTGTTTTTTATTATATGATATATTTATTATACCAACACCTCCTAGTCATTTTCTATTATTGGTATATTACTGTGATACTGAGTATGCATGCATTAGGTTTTACAGCTTGAATAGCCTTTGACCAGGGGCAAAACTTTGCCACAAAATAGTTGTCATAGCAATGGCTCAAGTAGTGACCTCACAGCCAAGTTACCTAATGCATGCAAGGGTTCTTAATGCTTAGACTTCTTATGTTTCTTCTCCTTCTTTTTCTCCATTTTCTCCAATTTCCTTTAAAAATAAAAAAATCCAGTGACCATTTTGCAAAATACTGATTTCTTACATATCAGTCCCGGCTTAGATAGTTTTAGAGTATACTGTACTTACTTCAACAGTTTCTTTTTCTGCTTTTTAGTTAACTGACTGATGAGATCCATTTCAGTGAGATTAGATGAGTCATTCTCTTCAATCTTAGTGACAGATAGAGGCAGAGCTCCAGCTTTCATGACCAGACCAGTATCTCTCATTTGTTGCATCAGTGTTGGGACATCTGGTTTCTCCTCCTCCTCTTCAGGAGTAGATGTGGAAGCCTGCAGGGCACGAGCTTCACTCATAGATAAAGAGTACATTGAACATTCCTTATCTGTAACAAATAATTGTAGGTTTAAGGACCATCATTCTTAGATAAGCAATTAAAAATAAGATACCAGTAACAGTTCAGGTTTCGAAATATCAATAGCTGGATTTCATTTTTTTTCTTGATCAGCAAGTTAAATACATTTAGGAACCAGGAGCAGTACAGTCTTCTAGATTGTTAGAATGCTCGAAAATAGCAACCCACCTGTATTTATGTGACCCCATTTGTGGCATTTGATGCATCTGACATTGCGAACCAGTATTCCAAAAGGCTGATCTCTGATTTCATTGTCCCCTTTGCAGTAGCTTTCTCTGGGCGCGTTGTACTTGCGTTGCCACTCAAATTTATATTCAGGTTCATTGTCTTCGCGTTCTCTTTCTTTCTTGACACCAGGAGGCGGCTCATACATGAAGTTCAAACTTAATTTGTCCTTGCTGTCTTTGCTCAGCAAAGCCCTTAAAACAAAAGTACATTTTTAATCTTCAAGGCTAAATTGATAAACTATTCAAAAAAGGATACATATTACGAACCAAGACTGTTACTTACTTGTTTTCATGAAGTTCTTGTTCTTTCTCATATTGCACACGTAACTCCTCCTGTTTCTTTTTATAAGCCTCTGTTTTCTGTTCTGCCATCCATACCTGATGATTCAAATAAAAAATTAAAATTTTTATCAAATTAATCAGCTGATCACTAGCTGTTGTAAACACAATGGAAAAAATGTCAGTCACAGCTGCATTACTTTACCCTTTTCAAATTATCTCTCGAAGCAGGATGGAAGAACTTTTTACACATGTAATTATTGAAACCTTTACCCATTTTGGTAATTTAATTCGTAAAGTTTAGGCAATCAAATAAAATCTTTCACAAGAAAAAGAATACGCAAGCTATACAGCACAGCACGTACCACACACAGAGTATATAATGATCACAGATTACTGATAATGATAATCACAGTGCCACAGAGTATATAATCACGCACGGACCTTACCTAAACTTACGGTATTGCCATTTAAAGTTTTGAAGAATAAATGGCCATTTTCCATTAATAATCATTCTAAGAAAATATGCTTATAATTAAACTTTTATCCCATTTAATAAATTTCAGTCAATATAAAGGTCATTTAATAGGTGGTTTCGTTGCATATTCATGACTATTTTCCAACAACTTCACAAGTGAAACTACCTAAGCAATTTTCCAATATTATTGGTAAAAAATTAGCCTTGCAATATTGGATCAATCATAGACTACGTGTAGATTTCATAGAACACCACAGATAACAACATTACAATGGGGATGCGACGAATAACCAGCTATAGTCGAAAAATAAAAGAGAACCGGTATTGCTTAAAAATCAGTCTTCAAAACATGCTCAATCCTGTTACTTTCCTGAGAATTTAATAATACATTTTTAAGGGCACACTTATCCGTGCCGAAGGAATCGACCACGCCGAAAGAATTTTTTCTCATACGTATGACGTCATCTATTCGTCCGATTCGACGCGGATTAGTGTGCGAGGTTTAGTAGGATTTCATACAAGTAATTCTAAAATTCGATTCTTTCGGCGCGGTCGATTCCTTCGGCGCGGATAGGTGTGCGTCCACCTTCATCCGCGCCGGAAGAATCGACCGCGCTGAAAGACTTTTTTCTCATCCGTATCAACTCTATGATCCGTATGACGTCATCTATTCGTCCGATTCGACGCGGATAAGTGCACAGAGTATATAATCACTACGTTTAAGCTACTCTTTATACGTCTGTGCGTTTAAGAGACGGGACTTCCATACATTCCCATTCCCATTACATGGCATCCAACACCAACAGATACCACAAAGATGTCAAACAACAGGTGCACAGATTATATAATCCTTACGTTTAAGCAGGAGTGCCAACCTAATGAACCAAATAGTGCTTACCAAATAGCTTTTTATCGATATCGATAAATATGCAGCGTAAAAACTGAGGCTACTACTAAATATGTTTAATGTTTAGGTATTGAATCCGCATTTATGAGTCCAATATTGATGAGGGGGATATTTGGTACTAATACAAGATTGGACTTAAATGCGGACCCGCAATAATTTTTTTATTTTTATTTTTATTTTATTTATTTGGAAGAACCAACAATTACACATTATATATTACAAAAAATAAAATATAAGGAGTTATACAAATGTGCAACCAACAACGTTCTCCACAGATACACAAAAAACAAAGACAATGTTGATGACAATGAAGTAAAAGTCGAAAAAATAGATAAATTCATGAGATAAAATTCACATACAGTAAAGCCACTAAGTAACACTATAATATATTATTCACAAAGATTCTGGATTGTGTCAAGTAATATTTTTCTAAATGATCCAACAGACAGAGCAAATATATCCAGGTTAGAGAAGAGCTTATTGAAATTGCCTGTGAGACGACGTAGAGGAGCACGCAAGCCTGCATTCGTGCGACTAGGAGTGACAGCGAAAACAGGGCGCGTGCGCACCTCCCGTCTCTGAATTGTTCTAGGTACAACAAAGCAAAGCTTATTACGGATGTCCACACAATCATATGAGTTGTTACATAGATCGTATAGAAACATAGTATCTAGAAAAGTACGTCTAGACTTCAAAGAAATCATGTTATATTTGTTTAGCAAGTCGTTATATGATTGATAAATACGACTTCTAGTACAGCGGTAATGCATCGTTTTCAGGAACTTGCGTTGTATACGTTCAATACTATCATTATATTTATTATAATAGGGACTCCACACCGGCACAGCATATTCAAGTTGAGACCGGATTAATGACCGATACAAATGTAAATATGTGCTCGGGTAGATGAATTCTGCTGCAGATCTTATCACGAATCCATACATGCGATAAGCCTGACTTATGATTTTATCAACATGTGCGTCCAGGTGCAGTTTACTATCGAGTAGTATCCCCAGATCACGAATTGTGTTGACTCTGTCTAGGATTTCACTTTGTAGTGCGTAAGGGTGTTTAATTTGGTTTTTGTTTTTGGTAAAGCTGATACAGCAACATTTGGATATACTGAGTTGGAGTTTGTTTTTAATACAATACTCGGCTAAGCGATTAAGGTCTTGTTGGAGTAAGTGACAATCTAATATGGTTCTAACGGGTCTAAATACTTTTAGATCGTCTGCATAAAGTAGGAACTTAGAGTCATAGAAACACGTGTCGATGTCATTTATAAAAATTATAAATAAAAGAGGTCCCAGAATTGAGCCCTGAGGTACCCCTGATGTCGCGGTTACGGCGGTGGAGTGGAACCCATTGACCACTACCTTTTGTGTTCGATTTGACACATAGGAAACAAACCACCGTAACAGATCCCCTCGGATTCCGTTGAACGCTAGCTTCTTTAAAAGCAATTCATGATCGACCCTGTCAAAGGCTTTTCGAAAGTCAGTGTATACAGCGTCCACTTGTACACGAGAGTCCATGTTATTAAATAAATAGTCGGTGAAAGCTATCATATTAGTGGTTGTAGACCTTCTTTTTACGAACCCGTGCTGTTGTTGTAATATTTTGTCATGGACAATTGGATACAACTGATCGTGAACGAGCCTTTCGAAAAGCTTTGACAATGCTGATAGAATAGAAATAGGCCGATAATTTTCAACGTCATGTTTTGAACCGCTTTTATGAACGGGAGTAATATTTGCCCGCTTCCAGATTTCTGGGAAAGTTCCCTGACGCAAACACTTATTATAAATAATACACAATGGTGCACATAACGCCTGAGCTGCCCTGTTAAGGAAAATTGGTGGAATACCGTCTGGGCCTGGCCCTTTGGTGCAATCCAAACATTTAAGGGCACTGAGTACTTGGTCAGTAGTAACCTCAAGACTACT
This sequence comes from Xestia ashworthii, assembly GCA_950022955.1. Classification (NCBI taxonomy): domain Eukaryota; kingdom Metazoa; phylum Arthropoda; class Insecta; order Lepidoptera; family Noctuidae; genus Xestia; species Xestia ashworthii. Next base: position 11,153,926 of record OX465553.1, on the reverse strand, counting down.
AACAATGGAACAATTTTCAGCATATTCATTGTCCTGGGTCTGATTATTTGGGAGCGTAGAAGGTTCGTACACAGAATGGAAGAAGTTTGCAAAGTGGTTACAAATCTCCTCAGGATCGGTCGATGATAGGTGTTTATAATGCATTGTTGAAGGGATCGGAGCTTTAGACTGCCGATTAGACACATAGGTCCAGAAATATTTGGTGTTGACTTTTATACTATCTTCTACTGATTTCAAGTATAGACTGTAACACTTTTTGCAGTCAGCATGGAACCTGGCCCTATAAAGTGAAAACTGTTCATAGTCAGATATGTTTTGATAGGTCTTCCATTTGTTCCATGCCTTCAATTTATTTTTAAATATGTGTATTAAAGATGGGGAAAACCACAATGGAAATTTGGTAGACTTAACTGTCTTTAGCGGAACATGGGCTTTAATAATTTGGTAAACAATTTCATAGAACGTATTCAGCGCGTCTTCTGCAGATTGTTCGTGGAGTTTATCAACCCAGTTAATTTTGAGTAGATCGCTATTAATAAGTTCATAATTCGCCTTAGAATAATTATGCTTTTGAGCCGCCTTACGCATCATCGCACCGCTGTGCAACTTACAGGACACTAAAATATACAGCGGTGGGTGATAGAGGTCTGATTTTAACAGTAAGTCAGTTGGTGTAAAAACAGAACAGTCGTTGTTACTTATCACCAGGTCTAAGATCTTCCCGTTCGAGTTCTTAATATTATTTTACTGGTAGCTATTGAGCAGGGACATAAAAATACTCAAGTGCCTGCAGACTGGAGAACTACCAACACACATTAATTGTTGCGTAGTAGCCGTGGCGTTGCTACCAGCCAGCCAATCAATGTCAGGAAGATTATAATCTCCAAGTACGTAAAAGTTTTCAATGCGCCCGTCCTCCAGCAGGGTTTGCAGGGACTCTAAGTAGGCAACATAAATACATTCGGGTGTTTTGGGTGGGATATATGCTGAACATATTATATCATATTTTCCTGTCTTTGCGCTAGGCAAGCGTACTATGGTGTGCTCAATGCTTTTATTAAATTGAAAAGCGGGTTCAACTATATTGGATCTGAGTCCCTTCAAAACCGCAACAAGGGTTAAAAAACAATAAAATAAAAAACTGTTTTTGCTGATTTAATTCAAATTTTATTACCGAAATGAAATAACATAATCAGCAAAAAGAAAATCAAACAATCAAATGAAATGACAATAAAAACTGATTCTTTCTAAATTTTTATCATTATTTTGTGATGACATGTTTTTCAAATAAAAACAAAATCAAAGCATTTATTTCAAATAGGTCAGTTACAGGACTTACAGGCACTTTTGAAGTGTCGAAACAAAGATGAAAGTTACATCTAGCAACACTCCCAGTCACAAGACATAAAACTGTGAAAGTACTGTAGTTGCCCTTTCCCTAGCGTAGATCTCGTAAGTCGTAGATGTATGCAACTTTTCAACGGGAACATATATATTAAATCTTCTGTGCCCACAAACTTGACCCACTATTTGCATCTGAAATTTTAAATAAAATTAAATTTAAAATTGCACAACCGTTCCTTGCTCATTTATGTAGGCACGCAATTTAAATATGTATAACATTGTGCCCCTAATCTTTCACGCAATATTATATTTCTTATTTTTTTTCAATGATAAACAATATCGTTGTTATCGATATGTTTACCAGTTGCAGTACAACACTAGCACATATTTTAAATAAGATAATTTTATTAATTTTACTTGTTCCTAGCCTGCTTTAACGTAGAGCTTAAAAGTAGGCTGCAAAGTATCATATTTAAGTACTTACCGGGCTTCATCTAAAGGAAATCTCGCCATAAACATCCTTATAACATTATTCGAACGACTTGCTCGATTTTCACATATTTCACAAGTAATAAACCGTCTTTTTGGTGGCATTTTAATTCAAAGTTCACTTCTGATGACCCTTCACTAATTTTGATGTGAAATTACACTTAAACGATTAAAATCCACAATCAAACACGCATTTACATTCAAACACACGGCGCGAAATGAAGTTTTGACAACAAACAACATGGCTGACACTTGACGGGATATTGCAAGAAAGAGAAACCCCACTGAGGGAGTGTGATAGCAAATCCGCCATTATTTGCCTTGTAAAGTCCATAGATGAAAAAATTGTTCCGAGTTGCGACAGACTGATAAGTGTGCGAGATTTTATAGGATTTCATACAAGTAATTCGAAAATTCGATTCTTATTATGTTACGTATTTAGTTACGGAAATATAATCATTAAATTATCAATACAAGCCAAGGTGGTGAGGACCAAGAGTAATTAACAAGCACATAGAACACAGAGCATCTTTATATAACATAGAATTTAGTTGGTTTCATTTCTCAAGACACTCAGTATATAATTGTACAGAATGATAGAAAAAAAATGACACGTAGTGTTCCTAACAAACATATATTATTCAAAACATCCGTCATCTCCCATACCAGCCAGTTTGAATAACGCTTGCAAACCTCTTCTTAGCACAAGGTCTAGGAACGATTATGACCTTTAAAAAGCAGTTCCTCGACCTCAATTGAACCTAACTTGGAGGGTTGTATTGATGATTTTGATGATTATAATTCTGTTACAGCCGCAAACGATATTTTTAACTTAAGACAACTTACCATTGGCCTGCAAATTGCAAAAAACGGAAGCAAAATTTGAATTTCGCGGGCTACGCTGATCCTTTCACCTTATCCAAGCAAACTGTCCATTCATTTTTCTCACTATCTGTCATAGTCTTCGTAAAATTGGCGTCGATCTTATTTGTAGCCCGTCAAAAATTCCCGCTTTTATCTTCTCTGCACTCAGTTTTGGAAACTTTTTTCATAGGAAAAGGAAACAATTTCCAGTTTTGTCAAGACCTTTTACGAATTGTTTTAACAGTCCTAGTTTTATATGTAATGGAGGCAAAACTATACGATCGCTTGATACTAAAGATTTTTACGGTTAATTAATACCAGTTATGTTTACCAAGCAAAAATAACAGTCGTCGTGATGGTTCACGGGTTCTTTCCACATCATAGTGGTTTCGAACCTAAATCTATTCCTTTTCATAAGTGTCCACAAACGTAGAAACTCAACACATATTTGGCATACTTTGTGAAATCCAAGGCCTGTTGTTCATTCGAGTGTCCAAAGTAATTTTTGTAAGCCTCAATAATTATGAACGTTGTCACATTCAATCGGCTTACGGCATTCTTTGAACATAAATTCTCCGCAAATGAAATAAAAAACATTCGTATCATTCACACGAACTCGTCTTGACCATGCCATATCAAATAATGCCATATTAAGAAAACTTATTATGTTAGAAATTATGAGCAAAGTAACACGGTTTTACCTAGTTTTATATATCATTGGTTTTACCTTGATTTTTTTGTGATAGCTATAACTCGTAAACAAGAGCTGTTACAAAAAGCTGAGGGTATATCTAGAATCAGCTACGTCAAATTAGTAAACATCAAGTGATAAAAGTCAATCATCAGTTACAAGTTGCTTTGTTGTGCAGTGTTCAAATATTGTTAAAAAATGATTTTGATTGGTCAGATGTCTCACTTAGATAATATTTATTTATGGTCACGGTTTGAATAATCATGACATTACTGAGAGATACGCGTGTGTGGTCGTCGTTGGACCAACGCTTGTTGTGCCCAACAGGATTACAGGACACAGGTAGATATCCTGCTCAAAACTGCGACTGAATTTCACAGTTTTCACGACTTGGAAATATAATTTATTGAAATCGACTAAAACAAGTTGGCTGATGTTACTAAGTTCCGGTTATCAGCTGAGTAGTGTCGTAGCGTTTTTTTACCGATATTCTTGTGTATGGTGCTGTGCTTGTCAAGTAGTGGTGGTTATGTGATGGTGGACGTGAAGATATTTTATTTGTATACTTTGCTGAGCAACAAGTTTTTGCGTTTCTCGTTGTAATACAGTGATTTTATCGACTGAAAGGTTTTGGATTCTATTATACGTCGTTATCATAATTCCATAACATATTTACTGAATAAACAGGTCAATTCATGAGTACCTACGACTTTCTAAAGTCCAGTGTTAAATTAAAATCGATTAGAATCAGTGTTATTATTTTGTTTAATTCGTTTGTACCTTAGAGTGCCTTTTAACTTGTGAGCTTTTAGTTACTAGTATTTGGTGTAAAGAAATATAATACCAGTAATTTTGATTTGTAATTCTATTATTTTCCATTGTGCTTGTATGTATCTATTTTGGTATTATCATTAGCTGCAGCCTATCACTATTACTACCCTATCACACACGTGAAGCGGTTAATCCGGATTCACAATCCATATTACATATTGTCATCATTGTGTTGCTGTAAGTTAACACATTCATACTGTTTTATCATGTTGATGTATTTTTAGAATCCAACCTACTATGCTATTCAAGCTTGATTCCTTTGTAAACATTTTTGAAGTTTATATTCAGTTTGTGTATATGTGAAATGAAATATAGATAAACAGTGGTTTTACATATTGAATGACTCTTATAGACTGTGATTTAATATGATCCTATGAAGGAAACGTCTGGAGAATTCAAACAGGACAATTTGACATTCATGGTGAGTAATGCATGTTTTCTTTAAATGCTTGTTATTATAGGTCTAAGTAGGTGTAATTTAAGCAAATAACAATAATTTGTGATGCACATTATATGTTTTATCATTGCTAAACCCTCAGTTTTCTTAAACCAATATTTTTTTATCCAATAAGAATTGTATGGTAACTTATTAGTTCTCTTTAATGTGATTCATTACTTGGACTTTGGGTTATTATTTTACATTGATGATTCCCTGTAAACTACAAAATTTTGTTGATGTTCAAAAATAGTTGGTTTCACCTATCTATGTAGAGCTGGTCATTATTAGAATGGGAAAGGTCGGCAAATTATCACATATAACAATATTGTTGTGTGAAAATTTTTATAGTCTTAGTTTTTCTCTTGAGTTCTTCATTACATCATTTGTTAACTTGTTGTTACTCATTCAACATTCTTTTATGATTATACATAATTTGGGGGATCCATGACAGTTGAAATGTTTCATCTTAATACTCATGTTTCACCTCAAAACCTTTCTGATGGTCTTTGTGGATAAGCAGAGTGTGGTGAGTTTTCATAAAAAGAAAGCCCATTGAGAATTCATTATTTTCTACTGGTATTCAGGTGCATCTGGTTAGACTGGAAGTCGCCTTCCAGTCCCAAACACAGTTAGGAAAAGGCTCTACTAGGCAGATGTTGATATAATGTAAATTAACACTCAACAGCAAAACTTAACCCAGATATTACTGAAACTATTTTTGAGCTTCGATAACCGTGATTTTTGAATATGTTTCTATATATGACTCATAATAAATAGGAAAAATGATGAAAAAAATTCAACTTTTCTGGAAAAGCCAGAAAAAGGTGGCCTTTTAAAAGGCCCGTCGTAATATGGGAGTCGTGTACATGTACGGTCGGTCTACTAATGAAATAAAGTATTCTAGAATCAGTATTTAATCAACTCATGTAGTAAAACACAAAATTACGGTCATTTTTTTTAACAATAGAAATACACACATACACCTGCAAATACGCTTGTTACTGAGTTTGATTGTGATACGCCATAAAACAGTTCTTGGGCTGTAAATGAATTTTCCACTTTCGGCAAAAAAAGCTCTTTACTTGACAAACTTTGCATCTTAGTTGAGGCGCACTATATTGAAACAAGTGATCAACCCCATCATATCGAGATGATTCTTGATGAGACCTAGGTGTAGGACAAGGTCTCGAGCAAACGCTTTGCCAATGATCTGAGAAAAGTACCACTTGTATAGCTGCCACGAATTATGTACAGCCTAGATATATTATCTAGGCTATGACAGAAAAGAGAAAAGTCCCGTTATTGCTACGAATAGAAAAATATCGAAATTCGATATAAACCTATGTTCTGGTCCGACCGATCTACCCCTCCCATATTTTTATAAAAAAGGGTTGATAAATATGCATATATTTGTAATGTTCTTGTGAAAACCTCTTGACTTCATGCAAGGGCTCCATAGTCTCAGCATTTGATCCAACAGTAACGACACCGTTGTTATTCCATTTGCAAACTAGTATGTGCTCAGGTAAACTAGATTTGTACTCAAATGAACCTCTATCAGTCTTTTTGAAGTCTTTGTTGGTGGTAAGAGGACACTTAGACGTTCTATTTGCCCGAATCGTGCCAGTCGCTCTCAGGCCCCTGTTATCGGTACGGTTGGCTGAACCAACCCAGAAATAGTTGACGTGCCTGGAGTAGAAGAAACAGATGTAGGAGGCACAGAAACTTCGCTATCTTCACCGATCGTGTCAATTCTGCGTCTTCTCTTACGCAAGCTCAACAAAGGCACGTCATCTTCCTCGTCAGAGTTCTGTGAAAACGTTACCTCAGCAGGAGCTTTTAGCTGAGAGCCTACAAGAAAATAACATAGGTACATATTCTTATAATATAAACAGAAAACATACCTACTTGTGGGTTCATTGAGATGTAAATGAAATAAATTCATAATTACTTTGCCTGGAAGATTTTGTAATGTTACGAACTCTGTTTGTCATCTCCAGAGTCTTCGTCAGTAACATCCACATTGGCATTCTCAGGTCGGAAAATGGTTATTTGGTTCGGCACCAAAGTGTCTTCATCATCTCGCTCTAACTCATCAACAATTTCAACGAGATTGAGCGCTTTTGCAAATCGCGGGCTAAAATAGAAATAATCATACAATAAACCCCTATATTACGACGGGACTTTTAAAAGGCCATCGATTTCAAACGTTAAAAAAACACATTTGTTTTGCGTTTTGAACCAAACAAATGAGGTTATATATTGATGAAATAACCAACATATCAATATCTAAGCGAGCTTCTATCAGATTCCGCATGTAAATAACATAAAAGCTTACCTTTGTGCAGCCATTGTAAAAAATCAATCTAAGATCTTCAAAAACACCTAATATACTTAAAACTGTGTGTCAAATTGTAAACGTAACTGCAATGGAATAAAATTTTGATAGCTACTTAGTAAGTTGTCAATATGAATATGCGTGTCAATTGATTGAAAAATTACGAAAAATGAAGGTAGATTTAGTTCTTCATTTGGGCCTTTTAAAAGTCCCGTCGCAGTATCTGGGTTAATTTGTTTATCCTGAAGGTTAATGAAAATCAAAGTTACTGCTGCTATTAAGAAATATACTTGAATCTGATCCAAACCAATTTTTTTAAAGCCAAATAAATATGTTTTCTTGCTTTCTTTTTAGACTTCTTTTTACATTCGCAAACCCACGTTTTTTTTCCCGTTTTCATTTGGCAACAAACCCTAAGTACCAACAACAAATTATAGAATCGTAAATCGTAGGTAGATGTAGTCACCATACTTACGAGTAGGTTAGGTACACTAGATTGTTTACCCTGAAAAAAGCAACCTCACATTTCCTGCATGAAACAATAGATAATATGATGAGCAGTATGTGAGCAAGACAATACTATTCAAATCTCATTCTCATCAAAATAGGAGGGAACATTTTTTGATGCAATATGAACTTTATGTTGAATCTATGGTTCAAAGTAAAATGCCTGTTTCTGGCTGCTGATAGCTGGCTTAATATTAGTGCCCATTATGCAATGCAGCAATGATTGCTAGTTTATCCTCAAATTATAAGAATATGCAATATGCATGAATCTATTTAATCAGTTTAATAATATTCAAAATCATTTCATACTGTGATTTTACTGAATTCTGCAATGATCTGGTTATTTCAAGATTGCAAAGGTCAGAAGGCAATTCATTACACATACTGACGACTTTGTACATAGGCAGTTTTTAAACAAAATGATGATTGCAAATAAGTATAGAAAACAGCAGTATATGTTAATAAAATCATTGCATTAGATTAGGTATGTGCACACGGCGACCTATCGAACTACACATTGCCAGTATAACATTGCCTCGAATTTTATGGATTTCCCGTACAATGAGAGATATGCCTGTACTGGTTTTGCATAGCTTGATTGGTTGTGGTTGTGCATACAATATTCTAATATTGGTTTTGAAATACTCCAGTACTTTACTGTAGTATTTGTAAAATTGGTTCATGTCTGCCAAGTATTAAAACCCAAATGTGTTATGAGACTGGTTAATAAATAATATGGGTGAAACAGATAACAGTTAGGCCGCATATCCGGCTTTTCGATGATCTGGTTAACAGATATTCGGCCGAATATAGTCATAAAGCGTCTTCTTAACAAAGGCTTTCTAGCTAAAAAATATTGGCGGGGTAAAAGCCTACTTTTTATTAACCACTAGCTGATGACCGCGGCTTCGCGTCGGGATTGGAACCGCAAACGTTATAAACTATCCGTGTGCCAAATTTCATCCAAATCTGTTCAGTAGTTTTGCGTGAATCCATCCATCGATACATCCAATCCTCACATCTCTCGCTATCTGATAGCAGCCGTACTTATTCGTTCAGCGGCGGGATATCCCTGAGGGACGACGACAAATCTGCCGTTCCGACCCTGGAATTTTAAGTACACCGTCCCTACTCCAAACGAGAGACGGCGTTTGGTTTTCATCAGGGTCGGTACCTATTTGGTCCTCAGGGATCCCGACCACCACAAACCACGGGTCGGCCTGTTTGTAGGTGCCTATCATCACCCATTCCCTAACGGGGACCCAGGGGTTCTGGTAAAACAGAGTCCGCCCAATGTTGGACGGCTCTGTGAATATCCCCTGCCCGTCAGTGATGGAGATTCCGCATCTCACCCGGCGCTTGATGTCCGCCTGCCTCCTCACTACTAGCGTGGTGCTAGTGGTCGGAGCTTGCAGCCTGGGCGTAGCTCCTGGTAGCGTCCCGTCTGGACTGGTCATGCCGCGACCGTTTGCGCTTACCTCGAGCGCAATAACCATGTGTGTCAAACGACGTTTTTCAAAACACTTGAAGAAATAAAATAAAAGAATGAAAAATATTTTTGTCATGAATTATTACGAAACTACCGGCAGAGAAACTGAGTGTTCCGCACAGAGAATTCCGAGGCACGGGGGAAACTCGGTATTTATGGGTGATCACCCATCCACAGACAACCCTAGGCAAGCACGGCTTAACCTAAAGATCGACCCGAGCGGCTGTTATTGTTTAGCCACGAGCTCCTCACTCTGCCGACCCTGATCCTGCTTAAATAACGTTCCAAGTTCGTTACAGAAGAAAATGACTGCTTTGCCTGTCTGGAAGGGTAGGTTAAAAAGTTAAAATTCACTTGATAGAGACAGATCTTACATGATCTGATCGACCAGGATCCGGCGCATTAAGGGGCCTGCGGAGCATGCGTTTTTCATACAAACGTAATACCAAAATAATATGAAAATCAAACATATTCATAAGGTAGTGTATATTTATTTCGATTGGATTACAGAATATCTATGTTCCCAAATAGGTACATATTTTGAAAGGACAATGATATAAAGACGAGATATGAGGAATTTAAAATTTTTATTGATAAAATATTTTTCTCATAACTCTTGTTTAAATCAGTGTCCATTCAAAATAATATGTGTTTGGGAACCTATACATATATTCTGTAATCCAATCGAAATAAATATACACTACCTTAAAGAATATGTTTGATTTACAAATTATTTTGGTATTACGTTTGTATGAAAAACGCATGCTCCGCAGGCTTCTTAATTCAAACAGCTAACATCACATAGTGGTAACAAGAAAATCTGCGACAAAGAAGACGTACGGTCGAACAAACTATTTGGTTTACACTTTACAATGTAATTTGTTGGTTAAACTGTAAATCAATTAGCTTGTTCGACCGTACATCGGAAAACCGGTACTACCCAGTTTTATTATGGTTTTATTAAAATACTTCCCTACCTACAGTACCTACCTTCTTATGAACCTGCCTTCTTTCGTTGTTTTCTGGTCATTTACTTACTAAAAGTACTAGTATTGCACCAAACACAACAAACATCGACCATTACTCTTTGGCGAGCTTGCACGCGGCGGACGTTTCTTATTTGTTTGCAGCGGTTTTTCGCGCGCAAAAGCTTACTTATGAAAATGTCTTCTGAATGGTCTGAAGATGCAATACTATCCTTTTTGGAAGCATACCAAAATTAACAATGCATTTGGAATCAAGATATAGCCGTAGGGCATGGCGACCTTCCTTGGGTTGATAAGGCACGGAGTGCATTTACGTCTCCTATGATTGAATACGCCACATATTCCGCCATCGGAGGTATGGTGAAAAATTGTACTTTTTGTGAAGCTGTTAAATGGCAAAAAGAAACAAACGGTACGAGTAGGGCTGCTCAGGTGGGAAAGATCCGTTATTTTCCCGTCCCCGGGCTCTTAGAATTCGACATCAGACGTGTTAGATCTTCGATTTTGACGACCCCGTTGTCGCTGGCATAAGCAACAGGATCCGCGTACGAAGTCGCGGGCAGAAGCTAGTCAAACATATTCTTTAAGGTAGTGTGTATTTATTTCGACACATATTTTGAATGGACACTGATTTAAGAGCGGGCCTAAAGCAAAATCTTCAATCTTAGATTATATTTTTAGAGTAGTACCTAAATCATGTTCAAATTAGAAAAAATATATATGCCAGGAAACTTCATTATAAATGTGAAGGTTGGGTCTGAGCAAAAACATAATAGGATAAAATTTTCTCGATAGAAAATCGTCACAAAGTTACCACCAATTTTCAACAATTTTGGTTTGTATTCTATTTTGGTGCATATTACTGAACCATAAACTACATAAATATTATTATCACTCATGTATAACGAGCAAGGGCAACTGATCGGTGAAACAAACTGATGTCTCAAGCTCGCGTCCCGCGAGACGGAAGACGGCGCATTTCGCGGATTAAGGGGCTACCTCACGCCAACGACCTTGAGCGAGTGGGAGAAGTTTAGCAATAGCGTATACCCGTGCGTGAGAGTGGTCAGCGATACACTGCCCCCTGTCGCCCCGAGGAGCCCCGATACAATGCGCACCAAGATTTTTCGAAAAACAAACCAACTTGGTTTATCAAACACAATACGGATAAAAGCCGTATACTAATATAAAGGGCATTAAATTGTCTTTGAGATGATCTAAGTTTCATGCAAATACGCCCTATAGTTTTTGCGTGATGATCGTTTTTTATGCCGCGTTAGACATTACTTTACAAATTAATTACACTAAGTTATAAAAATATTTCTTCACATTTTCACATATCAAATTATGAAAGAAATGGTCCAGTATAACATATATTTTTTTCAAATAAATTAGACTAGAAGTTAAGACGTGTTGATCAATTTAAAATCACTAAAAGTCATGTGTCTGCGCCTTAAGAATGTATTAAGCGCCAAATTCTTTCGAGTCTATTATCTCTTAAAATAGAAAATATTTTGAAAAATTTCTCAGATTCAGCCCTAATTTCTACTACCTATTTAATAAAATATTTTATAGAAAATCAGTCTTTTAATTAAATCATCATCATCTCAGCCGAAAGACGTCCACTGCTGGACATAGGCCTCCCCCAAGTGTCGCCACATTGACCGGTCCCTTGCGACTCGCATCCACCGGATTCCCGCAACCTTCACCAGGTCATCGGTCCACCTAGTGGGAGGTCTTCCAACGCAACGTCTTCCGGTTCGCGGTCGTCACTCCAGAACTTTTCATCCGTTCTGCGAGCAATGTGCCCTGCCCACTGCTACTTAAGTTTAGCAATTCTTCGGGCTACGTCAGTGACCTTGGTTCTCTTGCGGATGTGTTCATTTCTGATTCGATCACGCAAAGAAACTCCGAGCATAGCCCTCTCCATTGCCCTTTGGGTGACTTTAAGCCTTTTGATAAGGCCCATCGTTTCGGTCCCGTATGTAATCACTGGCAACACACACTGGTCATAGACTTTCGTCTTGAGACACTGCGGTAAGTTGGACGAGAAGATACCGCGCAGCTTCCCGATCGCTGCCCAGCCGAGTCGGATTCGACGATTGACCTCTTTCTCGAAGTTAGACCTACCTAACTGGACCGTTTGTCCTAGGTATACATAATCGTCTACAATTTCGAGTGTAGAGTCTCCGATCTTGATAGGAATGGGTGTGACATGGGCATTCAACATGACCTTCGTCTTGTCCATGTTCATTTTTAGACTTTCAGAGTTCATTTTTAGAGGTCATCGAGCATTGTACTGAGGTCCTCCATGGTCTCAGCCATGACCACAATATCGTCGGCAAACCGAAGGTGAGTGATGTACTCGCCATTGACGTTGATGCCTAGCCCTCTCCAGTCCAGAACCTTGTAGAGATCCTCCAGTGCAGCGGTGAACGAACAGTTTCGAAGATATGACGTCTCCCTGTCTTACACCTCGTTGCAGAAGTATAGGTTCCGAGGCTTGGTCCTGAAGTCGGACTGACATGGTGGCGTTTTTGTACAAACACTTTAACACCTCGATGTACCGATAGTCAATTTGGCAACGTCGGAGAGACTGCAGTACAGCCCAGGTTTCGATCGAATCAAAGGCTTTTTCGTAGTCCACAAACGCTAAGCAGAGAGGCAAGTTATACTCTTCGGTCTTCTGTATAACCTGCCGAAGCGTATTTATGTGGTCCACGGTGATAAAGTCTTTTCGGAAACCGGCTTGTTCGGGTGGCTGGAAATCGTCAAACCTGCGCGCGAGACGATTCGTGATGACTCTTGAAAGCAACTTGTAGACGGGTCCACCCTTTATAGCAGAACTTTTTATGTCATAATATTATTTTGCATACCAGCTGATAGCATAAACTTTATTTGGCAGATACTCATTTATCATACGTTCAAACTCATAATTTTGTAAGCCAGAATCATCTTTAGGCATAAATTTCATATGCATAAGATTTAAAAGTAGAACCATCTTATCGCAGAAAGTTCACAGTCAGAATCATCTTTTGGCATAATTTTCAAATCGATAGTTTTTAAAGGCAGAACTATCATATCTCAGAAAGTTTACAGTCAGAATTATCTTTTGGCATACATTTCATATGCATAATAATGGAAAGATTTATCTATCAAATCACAGAAAATTCATAAAGTCAGTTGATTGTGAACACTTGGTTTTTATTTGTCTGTAAGAAGCAGGCAAACATGCAAATAAGCATATATCGTGCATGTAGCAAGCATGCAATATGCAAGCAAGGATGAAGCATGTAAGCAAGCATGCAGCATGCAAGCAAGCGTGCACCATGCATGCAGCAGGCATGCAAACATCTGAACAAGCGTATACCATGCATACAGCAAGCATGCAGCAGCAGGCATGCAAAAATCTGAACAAGCATACCTATACCATGCATACAGCAAGCATGCAAACAAGCATACAGAATACATGCAGCAAGCATGCAGCAAGCACGAAGCATGCAAACAAGCATGCGGCAATCATGCAGCATGCAAGCTCCGGCGCTGCGGAGCTACGGCGGTCCCACGCGAGCTTATCGTCGCAGATGGGTTTAACGCTCACCACCGCAGCTTCGGCATGCTGGACGGCTTACAACCACCTGCCCCTCAACTCGCGGCCCGCCTCGCCCCTCCGCGCCTACGCGATTTTAAATTACACTCTAGGGGTAGGGCAGACAAGACTACGTGCCACGTAGTCTTGTCTGCCCTACCCCTAGAGTGTAATTTAGCTCCAAAACCGACTCCACGTAGTACGTGGAGTCGGTTTTGGAGCGATTCGTTTCTGTCACTAACTTTTCTAGCACAATTATATTGACTTTTTAAGAAAATATTTTAATTTTAAATTAAGCTTAAAAATGCTATTTTGTGGCATTGAAAAATGGCAATAATGCCAAATAAAATTATTCCAAATGGAATTCTGCAATCTTCATAGTATGCCAAGTGAAATTATATCAAATAATCGTCGTTCTAAATAAACATTATTCTAAACGAAATTATGCGAAATTTGAACACTGCCAAAGGTAATTATGTCAAAAAAAGTTCTGCCATCTAAAAGTATGCCATTCCAAATTCGGACATACAAAAATTCAGCCAAACAATAAGTATATTTAAAAAAATATATGCCTTTAGTATATTCGTATAAAGAAAATTATGCCAAGTGTGTTATGCTAAATGAATTTCGGAGGAACAAGATTCTGCCAGATAGATGGAAACCCTTGTAGACATGGCTTAGAAGTGAGATGGGCCTGTAATTCTTCAACCGGGCATTGTCACCCTTCTTGAAGAAGAGTACCACCACACCCCTGCACCATGCCTGTGGGTTTTCCCCTCGAGTATGACGGAATTAAACAGCTTCTGAAGGGCCTTAAGTACCGGTTTTCCACCCGCCTTCAGGAGTTCGGCCGTAATTCCGTCATCACCCGGTGCCTTGTTGTTTTTGAGCTGTTTCAGAGCCATCCTAATCTCGTACAGGCTGACGTCCGGGATGTCTTCGGTATAGTGTCGGGTTAGTCTAGCTCTTGGGTCGTTTGCTAGGTCGACAATGGCTTTGCTGGTTGACGTGTACAACTGTCCATAGAAGCTCTCGATCTCCCTCAGTAGCTCCGGTTTGGCAGATAAGATCCTGCCATCGTCGGTCTTCAGTTTCGTGAGCTGGCTCTGCCCAATAGCCAGATCTCTTGAAAATACTTTGGAGCCTTTGTTCCGCTCGATCGCGTCTTTAATACGCTCGGTATTAAAGCGGCGGAGGTCGCTCTTTAAGGATTTAGAGATGCGTTTATTGAGCTGCCGGTATTTCGACGCCTCATCTGAAGACTGCAGGATCATCTCACGCCGCTCCTTCATGAGCTCGAGAGTTTGATCGGAGAACCTCTTTTTCTGATCTGTACGACGTGTCTTGAAGAACTTCGAGCCGGTCGTATGGACAGTTTCCACGAACCCATCGTTGTATACGTCCACTGAGCTACCTAGGCACTCGAAACGATTCTGGAGTTCGAGCTGAAAGCTCTCGGGGTTTTGGATTTGGATCTGTGCTGGACGGAGCGTAGACTTCATCAGTCGAGACCTTTCTAGCTTGATATTGATGTTCAATGTGCCTCTTACCATGCGGTGATCGCTCCCGGTTTTCACCGAATTGATCACAGAGACATCATTGAACATTTGCTTCTTGGTTGACATGATGAAGTCAATCTCGTTTTTCGTTGCACCATCTGGGCTCTGCCAGGTCCACTTCCTGTGCTCACGCTTTTTGAAGAAGGAGTTCATCATATAGAGGCCCTCCTTCTCCATAAAACTAGCCAGTTGGTGGCCCCGGTGGTTCCGACGTCCAACTCCAAATTGCCCCACCTGCAGCTCATCCCCGTCTCGTTTGCCCAGTTTTGCGTTGAAGTCCCCCATGACAACGGTGAAGTGAGTTTTGAAACCTTGCATGGCTTTAGAGATATCCTCATACATGGTCTCCACTTCGTCGTCGGGGTGTGCCGAGGTCGGGGCGTAGACCTGTATGACCTTCAGCGAATATCTTGAGGATATTTGAGTATATGGTACGCCTCCCTGGTCGACACACTCTCGATCTTCACCACGTTGTTCACGAAGGGACTAGTGGACGATAAACCCAACACCACCCTGGGACTGGCGGTCACCCTCTCGGAAATAAAGCAGGTTGCCGGATTTTAGGATTATCATGTCCTCCCCCTCTCTTCGGACTTCAGATAATCCCACAATACTCCACCGCAGCCTGCTCAACTCCTCTTCGAGTTCCGCTTTAAAACCAAATACCAAATAAATATCTTTTGCGCACCTCTAGTGCAGAGGCGAGCAAATGAAAAAAGTCGTGCCAGCTACGCCACTGTCGTCTTCAGGTGACAAGTAAGTACGTCATGAATGAACATAGTGCTGTGATGGTATTGACTCGGTTTTATCGATTGTTGTTTTGAATTGTGGATTTAACGCCGAAACTGTGACACATATCATTATTATATCTGTCCTAAAGGACAAAGCGGAATGAAATAAAACTCCTGTATTATATGGTTCCGGTATTGACCTTTTATTAAAAACATACTCTAGGTTAAAAAATAAATAGTTAGTGATCTATCGATATAATTTCGAACTCACTACTATTTTGTAGGTATTAAAAGTTGAATTTATAGCTTGGCGCCGAGGGCACGCTTTTTCGTTTTTGACGTGGCGGTCAAAAGGTTAAATTGACATTAACATGGCCCAATGGCGACTATGACATTTGTTTGACAGACAAGACAAGATGGCTGTCAAGTTTGGTTATCACACCAAACTCCAGATGTCGCTGTCAACTGCTATGTAAATTGATGACAGTGCTAAGTGTGCCCCCTAGGGAATGCAAATCCGTTCAGTTTCAAAATCCGGATTTTAAGGAACGGGTTTTTGGTCTAATCCGGATTATCCGGATTTTACGGATTTTTCATGAAAATAAACAAATTTGCCCATATTCGTTTATTATACGGTGTTTCTTATTTTTGTGTGAATGGGTTAAAATATAAACACAGGAAAATTAAATCATATGATTTTTTAAACTTTTGTCATTTGAAATAATTCAAATTCAATACCTTGGTTGGTTTCGTTTTATAGCCATTATGTTCTTTGTAAATTTATATTTTACATTCTTTTAATTCTTTAAAAAAAAAAAATTGTGTCCGCGTGTCGGGAGCAGGGTTCAAGCTACCACCAGTGGTTACCGGGGATCCAGAGATAGGAACCTCCTCACCATACGGACCATATTGAGGAGTACTGCCTCCCGAAAAAGGCCCTTGATCCTACCACCTAAAGAAAGCCTCGACAGACATTCGTCGCCGTCGTTTGGGCCTATCCCAGTTGAAAAGGTCCCATTGTGCTTATTGGCCTTGCTTCGTTCTGTCTCCTACTGATATGGAGGGAAGTGGAAATTACGGGTTTTTCCTATACTTGCTGATTAATTTCGTTGCAGGATCCAAGGCAGTTAAATTCATTCTCTGGGACTTCGTTGAGCTTCATTGTCTCGGCGCTTTTCTGGTGGTCGCCACTGTTGATTCTGGCTTTCAGGAGTTACAGTGGTTTGGGAATTGTGTGGCGTGGAAATATTATTTATTATTTTATAACGCCATGCTGATCGGTCTATCCGCTATGTCCGGCTTATTGGCGACAGTAGTCCTGTCAATAATAAATTAATAATAGGTGATCCTAGTACAACGTGACATGGTTTTTCTCGAGAACTGGGTCGGGCACATACTTGTAGTATGGTACCTCAGATTCCACATGTTTATATTTCAAGGCAAGTTGCTGTTGAAAAATCCAATAAGGCATCTAAAGTGTTATCGTTTAACCTGCTACAAATTTGATTACACTCAATACCTGCTGCGGAAAAAGCTCGCTCTGAATCGAAATTGAATGCACTGAATATGCTTGTAAGCGGCCTCCAAGTGAAATATCAGTTTCAGGCTTTCGGCTTATGAGCAAATTTCCGAATATTCGCGCGAAAATGTAGCCCACGAATAACAATATCTTATTATTCAGAAAATCCGGATTCGATTTTCAAATCCGGATTTGAAAGTCGAGTAAAAATGTGGCGAAGTCCGGATTTTTCGGATCACGGATAGTCCGGATTGCATTCCCTAGTGCCCCCCCTGAAGCTCGCGCCCCGTACTGATTGCTACCAAGCGTCTGGATACATCGCAAACTGTTTGCCGAACATGCTTTGATTTGTGAAGAAAAACCGACACCGATGCCGAACACGGCAGACCACAAGCAAAAACAAGGCAAACACAAACAAACACCCATCCACAGGTTCGTGTTGGTTGTTTGGTGTTTGCTGTTTGCCATTGTTCGCCAAGCGTGTGGAGTCGGCTAATAATTTATTTTGAGAAACCGGCCTGGAAACAAGAAAACTTTCAAGAAATTTTAGAAATATAACGCCTATTTTCCAAAGGCAGATGTACTGTTTTGATAAATTGTTTTTCGGAGGATACATTCGTTCATGAGCTTTCAGAAAAGTATCGGTTTAATATCCTGAATGGCGTAGATTTCTCACGATCGGCACTTTATGTTGTAAAGCTGGAACATTTAAAGGAAAACTTTAAAAGTTCGATTTCTCAAAAAGCACCCAGTTTGGACCCCAAGGTATCGGGTCGAAATTGTTGCAAATAAGGTCTAGTATCCCCTATTTCAAGGCCTGCACCCAATTACCAATCTCCCTGTATATACCGTATATTCAATGGCGGTGTTGTAATGGCGAATACAATAAGCCGTGATGTCAAGACGTGACATTTTGAGTTCAGCTCATTCAAGGTACCTGCGGTCTGCCAACATCTTTCGCCGATATCATCAATTGCTGAACACATTAGACATCTTGACTCTTGAATCTACGGCTTATACCGATAGACAATGATATTATTAGGTTTTTACCTATAATATCATTGCCGATAGACACTTGAGATGATGGATGGATGTTACAGCTAAAAAATCCTAACACAATGGTCATGTCCAAGATTTATTTTCAATAAATACAAGTGAATAATATTGTCGTGTAAATGATTTGATTTAACGACGCACAAGACTAAAGCAATTTGTCACAAATTACTTACTTACTTTTTAAATCACTAACTTAATGGGTTATTGTCGTATTGTTCTATTTTTAACTCATCTATTTATAAACACTCAAGGAAAATTATGAAACCGAAGTATTGGATTGGTAGATCTAATATTTATAGGTGTATGAAGTGATGTTATTTATGTAAATTCATATTTTACTACACTACTTAATGAGTTGTCCTATTTTAATACTTTTATAAATAAACGCATGTTCAAGGAAAACTGAAATCAATATGTTCCTTCAAATACAACCAATTTGCCAAAAAATGCCAGAAAAACCTTTTTCACTCCTTTTGCTCAAAAAGACCGTCATAATAGCGTGCCAGAGCGGGCGTAAAATTGCATTTTTTGCCCTAGGGGAAAAAAGTTTTTTTTTTTTAATTTTCGTCGACGGTGTTCGAAAACGCATTTAAAGTCTTTATTCATAATTCATACATAAAGAATCGACTTATTACTGTTCCATTAAAAAAAAAACATTTTATTTTAAAAATGGAACCAAACGCGCCGCACGCCGAACTCTTTGGCAGAATGTGTGCGTTGCATTCCAGCTACAGAAGAAATAAAAAAAGGCATTGGCGCGAAATTTTATGTTTTTTTTTTTTCGGTATTATTTAGGTATTTGAATTATAAGTAGAATTCCTTTTTATCTTCTACGTTTACCCCATAGACGACACAATATTATATTCGTCTTCACAGAGAACTGAAATTATGTTGCCGGGAAAAAACATCACATTGAACAACAGTACAAATTGTACATTTAATTGTTAATAAAATAAACTATCATATTAAATACGGTTAAGTATTTTATTTTCTCGCAATCGTAGTGAAAAGTACGGTGTAACACACGGCGCTAAAATCCCATTATAACTCGGTTCCTATTTACTACCTCGCTAAAGCTCGGTAGTAAAACTACCTCGTCTATAATGGGTCATTTTAGCCCCTTGTATTACAATGTACTATTGTAAAGAGTCCTGGAAGTCCCAGAGCCAGGTGGTTTTGGGGGTGTCAGATATTTCCACTGGTTGTTATTCTTTCAGGCACGTGTGACCATCTTCATGCTTGTAAGGTTCGTCGTTCGTCGCGTGATCAATTCACAGCTGGCGTGGCTATTTGAACCACTTACTAGCTGCTATTCCTCTGCAACCAGAGCCTCGTGACCAAATCAACTATGTCTGGCTGAATGTTTCGCAAAATCGTCCATGAATTAAGATTTTGAATTTGACTACCTCTTTTCGCTTAGATGTATTGGAAAGGTGGTTTCCTCAACCAGGGGTCTTGTCGTCAATGCGGTATCCACGCGAATCTTCCAATCTAGTTTTTGCCAGGCTGATTTTATTTCATTCGAAAGTTCTATTCTTCAATGGTGTACGAAGCCACAGTTTCTTACTTAGGCATTGGGCTCTGTCTAAGATTTAACGATTTCTATTTGATATACTTAGTAAAACAATATAGTGTCAGTGTGTCGTCGGAGACGAGGGGTGGTCGATTTTTTATTAACTTAGGGTGGGTGCGGTCGGGAGTGGCAGGCCAAACATCGCCTTGGCCAGATCGATATCGTTACAAACTATTCCGCTTGCGACACATTCCAAATCGCACTATGATTTTTATTGTAGTCAAGCGCATGTGGCTAATATTCTGTATTCTTCGAGTTAATTCCCAGTCGCAGATTCGCTCTAGGTTTCGATAGCTTTTGTCACATAACTGTTATTTGTCATCTTCCGACGCTGTTGTGCAACATAACACCTAGATGCAATAAGTTTGCGCCATTGACTAAGATCCACTCTTTTTTCCTATCTGCTTAACAATTTTTCCAAAACTTACGTCTCTGCTTCAAATCATCACAGTATTCACAGTCTACGTTAACAGCAGATAAATAAGTTTGAGTATTATGTTAACATTTTGGCCAATGCAACTTTCCCTCTGAAATATAGACCGGTACAATTCTATATTATTTAGCGGAAATAGAAGATTTTAATACTTCTCAAATCATCGATCAAATCAAATCAAATTTATTCGTAAATGTAGGTTTCAATACAATAGGATGTTATAGTAAGATGGACGATTTGTAGTAGGTACGCTTATTGCTTAGAACTGAATTGTTGCGGTGTTAAAAATGTCATTCAACGGAAGTAGTGATTGTTATGACTGCCATGAAAGTGCATAGTGAGCAATAAAATAGTGTCTAGAATTTATAGCTACTTTGTTAAAATATTACTATTACATTCCTTTTGAGACATTAGCTACTTTTTAGAGTTTATAGTATACAATTTCGTCTGGGTTGTTGCTAATTACAGTGTCGTTCGTCCAGTCTAGGACTTTACCTGCTTAATTTTCATCGGATTCAAGCTATTTAACTACATATTTATCGTCTGACCAGATAATGACTTTATGAGATCGATAATAGACAAAAGAGACTAAAATAAATCACCCATTTAAATAAGTTTTTGAAGTTTTTCGTATGCGTTATCTTCATAGTGCCATATTCAGGGAACTCACAGACTTGGCTTGGCTTAAGTATTTATTTAGTAAAAGTAAAGTAAAGTAAAGTAAAAAGTCATTTATTCAAATTAGGCTGAAAATCAGCACTTTCTGAACGTCAAAAATTTACATAAGACAGTCCCCCAAAAACGCCCCCCCATGTCGCCAACTTCGTTGTGTTATAGCTGATGAGATACAAAAACAAAAAAACAAATTCATGTCAGAGATCGTGTAACTCAACGATTTGACAAACAATACCAATAACAAAGATAAAAAATAATAACAATGTCAGATTTTAAAAAATAAATCAAATGTCAGATTGTAAAAAATAAATAAATGTCAGATTGTAAAAAAAAAATGTCAGATTAAAAAAAAAAAAAAAAGTCAACGAGCTATATAAAATGAGCATTTAACGTTATAACAATAACAATAACAAGACTAGCAAGGCGACCAGTCACCACAAGCAGCACCCGTTCACGAGCATAACGCAAAGATCGGCCATTACCTCCCTCGCCTTAATTGAGGGAAGGTGGCAGCCCGACCCCCGACGCAACCGCAAGTAGTGACGTCTAAGGGAGCATGACGAACTTGCTGTCGGTTGCTCAAGCAGAAAATTTATGAGACTACCACATCTTTTAGCTATGCTATTTTGGTAATCTCCAGTATGAACAGAATTACTGTAATTTATTTAATGGCTAACGAGTGCCAACCGTGTTAGGTACGTGCTGAGATATACCGCAGAAAACAAGGAACTTCCCATTAGTTCAGCTAACTACGAACCCACGGTTATTATTTGAGTAAATAAAAACGTAATTATAATAGTTTCTATAAATAAATCGTGCACAAGGTCCGATTTTACATCCTACCAATATTATTGCATTTATTTTGTCTCGATTCTCATTGCTCTATTTGGTGATCTCAAGTGCCAACATTTCGGATGTAAGGAATGCAGTTGAAAAATCAAATTCAAATGAGGGATTTTTCAACTCTTCCCTAGTCGCTGGATAGATGGCGTTGGTCTGACTACGTTACTACAAGGAACAGAACATTACATAATTTCACTTGGACCTAATGGTTGTATTTGGAAGCATATGCAAACGAAAGTGTCAGTCAACGAGCGTATGTGACGTGTGTTTTTTCAAGCGTTTGGGCTTTGACACCTAGTAACGTAGTCGGATCAACGCCATCTATCGAGTTCATGGACTCTATTTTTTTTTTAATTCTCAAAAAGAAAACCTCTTATTCATTATTTGTCACAGGTAAAATATTAGGTCTTATGATTATAAAGGATCGCTGTAACATACGTGCATACTTATAAGGTGTACAATATTTAGTGTTGGTAAGTAAGTATTAATAAGTAGGTAATCCAGCAGTCGAACACGACTAGAAGATTTAATAGCATAACTGATACTTCTGTAGCTTCTAATAGGACGAAGGTACCTTCTAAATATACTATTTCGCTATTAACTTGAATTGATCTTCATAATGAACAAACACTTAGTAGGTACATCATACTTAGTGTCAAACGTCTACTTGCCAAGTTCATACTGGATCTCAGTTATCCGTCTGCTGATTCAGCCTCTAGCTTATGTAGGTATTTGGCGTACTATTAATAACTTGGTAAATATGTAACCAAAGTCGAGGTTACAAATATTAACTTGAATAAATGTGTGACGTAATGATCCATAAGGCGTACTTACCAGGAATACCAGCTTATGTCGTGTCTTTTCATTAGTCAGAAAGTAATGGTTATTATTCATTATTATTCTAGTAAGGACCTGGCGTTTTTTGCTTTTGTAGTTACTGGCTTTAATAATGAGACAGCTGTTGTCTGTAAGTTACAGATCTGTTTTTTTTTTAATATTATACCTACTTACCCATATTCGGAGTAAATCCTAGCATCATCATGCTAGAAGTTCACGCTCACATTGTTTGGATTCGATTTTAAATTTGATGGAGGGTTTTCATAAACGTAAATTATGCACAAATAATACAAACTACACGAAAGGGATATTATTAGTTAGGCATCTGCTATTCTGCCGATATCAGATCACGCGGTTGGTCAGTGATTTCTATACTGGTTGACGACTCTTTTTAATTCTTTAGGAGAAATAACGAGTTTCCACTGGACTATGCACTGATAGGATGATCGCATTGGGCGGAATAAACTAACATTTTCGTATTGTATTAACAACTATAGAACAGTGATAATAAGGCTGATCTTTGATTTTTGTAAGTTAGGTACCAAAATTTATGTAAATACCACCGTTAATATCAATAATACAACTTTTTTTGATAAAAATTTTTTTACAAAAAATAAAACCGACTTCAGAGAAAACAAAAAAGTGAAAAATAACTTCAGAAAAAACGCTTCACAAGTCGGTGACCTTTATTTGTGAAGCGTTTTTTCTGAAGTTATTTTTCACTTTTTTGTTTTCTCTGAAGTCGGTTTTATTTTTTGTAAAAAAGTTTTTATTTTACACTTTTTAGTGGTTCACATGTGCTTACCCCTTCACAGCGTACCGACGTGATTTTAGGTTATGAACTGGTGTAAGCAATAGACAGTTAAGAGATTTCAGCAATCCTAGTACATTTGCTGTCATTTATTGAGGAGTTCCGTTGCCTATCTCCGAAGTTCTTCATCAGATCTTCATCAAATTGTAATGGGATCACTTCGAGAAAGTACACTTCCTAAAACTACCCAAATCGCTTCTAGTGTGCCTATAAAATGTGAAGAGTTCTCTCTATTTCTCCAGGATTCCATCACCAGATCCTGATTTGATGATTATGGGACAACCTGAGAAGTATACCCTTTCAAACAATTTAAAAAAAAAACAAAATCGGTCCAGCCATCTTCGAGTAATCGGGGAACATTGAATTGAGAACCTCCTTATTTTTGAAGTCTGTTAATAACGACGACGTTATGGTAGGTGACTCAAATATCCGGATAGCCTAGATTCGGCCGAGTATCGTTAATTTGCTCTTAAGAATTTAAGAGTTCCGTTCCTTTGTCATAGATCCCATAATCAGAAGTAATCAGAACCTAACCAAATTCTCATCAATGTACCCTTGAAGTACATCCATTCCAATAACAAAAAAACCAATACATGTCACGGTAATAGGGCTTATCCCCAATAAATGGAACTTAACACACCTAACTGTCGAAGTCTGGGTGTATTATACACTTCTGACTACCCCCTCAAAGCATACAGGCGTGATGTTACGTCGTGATATTGTCTAAACAATAAACAACCAACCGTTTGCAGCAATCACTGCAGCTTTGCCGTGTATTTTTGAAGAGTTCCATTTATATCTCCGAAGATCAGCATCAGATCTTAAGCAAATTAAAATGGGACCACACGAGAAGCACCAGCTTTCGAATAAAAAAAGAACCATCAAAATCGGTTCACCCAGTCGAAAGTTCTGAGGTAACAAACACTGTCGAAATCTGGGTGCATTGTACACATCTGCGTACCCCCTCAGAGCATACAGGCGTGATGTTACGTCACGATAAGGTATAAACAATGAACCTACAAGCGATTGCAGCAATCACTGCAGATTTGCTGTGTATTTTTGAAGAGTTCCATTGTATATCTCCGAAGATCAGCATCAGGTCTTCAGCAAATTAAAATGGGACCATACGGGAAGCACCAGCTTTCAAACAAAAAAAGAACCATCAAAATCGGTTCACCCAGTCGAAAGTTCTGAGGTAACAAACACAAAAAAAAAAAATACAGACGAATTGAGAACCTCCTCTTTTTGGAAGTCGGTTGAAAACAAGGGATGAAGATGAATGCGGCCTCATGAAGTATTTAGTAGTACTAAAAGGCATTTGACCGCATTCGTACCAGTTGTAAGGGAGGCTCGAAGGGAGCTTTTGGATTCGAGATTCGCATAAACTGCTCAATAACATTGACTGCCCACAATTGATACGTAAGTTCAATTTCAGAGTACCCCGTATACCCCCTCGCAAACCTATAACACCCTTAGCTCCACCGCTTCGCCGTACAGTGTTTGGTGCTAATTCACCTATATCCCGCATGTGCAAACTCATAAACGAACGCAGCGACTTGGTTGACGTCCACGCAGACTCAATATCGAAGTTTGTCAGATTTTATAAGTATTAGTGCAAACATCAGTATTTAGTATAATTATCTTGAATTTAAGTAGTTGTAGTAGTCATATATGTAAGTAACTAGTAATTTAAGTTTTAAAATTATAAATAATTTTAAGAGCATTGTGCATGTGGTGTTTGCCTGTAATTGGTTGTGCAGTTAGATTTAAGACACAATTACTTGTAGGTATGTTTCTAGCTGTAAGATATCTGTAACAACTGTTGGCGAACCTTAACTAAATAAATAAATAAAAGGGGCATCTTAAATAGGTGACTAAGGTGACTTATAGGTGTATTATATCATAGCTCTTTCATTAATTCCAGCACTCAATAAACCATACACCAAGAAAAGGTATTGTAATGAACCGTCAGTAGGACGCAGCTTTTTGAAGTAGGTCAGTGTGACTTAGAAAAATCTTTGTCATCCAGTAGTTATTTTTATTGCAAAATGGGCCTGCTCTCGGCCTCTAGTTCCTGATTTGGGTATTCGGTGGAAAGAATGCTTACGCCAGGAGCAGCAAACACTGCTTTACCACGAAGAAGATAGTAATTCCTAGTTACTTCCTAAGTCATCCTCAACCAACCTAGTTGAATCACTTAAAAACTTTAGGGTGACAAAAATGGGAAGTACTTAATTCCAGCAGAGCCAAGAAAATTAACTCGGCGCTATGATGTGTCATTCTCAGCATTCTTTTGTCTCGCTTCCGGTAAATATTTTGTTTCTTCCTACACTGAACTACTTGAGGAAGTAGATTATCAATGGAACCTTTTTGCACAAAACTTGGTAGAAAATGTATGGTTCAAAGTTATACAAGGCAAATGCATAGACAGATATTTTTTTGCTGTCATCAACATAGGATTTATCGGGAAAAACGTGGCCGGCACAGCTGGAGGGGCGTATTAAGATCTTGACACAATATAATCGTGACATTTAAGTGCACGACTGACCGCTATAGGTAAAGTATTGTTGTGGACAAACTATACGGTTAGTCAAACCCGTGCGAGATCGACTTACGGCATCAGACAAGACGTGTTTGTAACTGCCGGTCACTTAAGTGTTCATTGGATAAACTAAATTTTGTCTGTCCACTTGCCACGTTTTACCTTGGTGTGTTAGTTTTTTCTTCGTGTCTGTAGTGTATTATGGAAAGTTAGTTCTGCCCCCGTATTCACAAACGCTCTGAATGAATTTCAATTCCACAAGTCGTATGTCTATCCTTTTTTGGCATAACGAAAAAACGAGCGGGACAGACATATGACTTCCCGAATCGAAATCGAATCGAACCGTTGTGAATATGGGGTCAGAAGTTGTAAAACAAACCTAATTTCTGGTTAGTGTGTAGCCTTGTATTACTCGTAATAAAAGATTACCTAGCCATTTTATTTAACAGTTGTTAGCGATACCTGTGGTGTTGTTGACCTCAATGTGTAGTGTGGGTATCTCTCTCTACAGCTACACTCTTCATTAGTGTTCTACTCTTTTCGTTTGGCTTTCCCTTTTTAGGGTTCCGTAGCCAAATGGCAAAAACGGAACCCTTATGGATTCGTCATGTCTGTATGTCACAGCCACTTTTTTCCGAAACTATAAGAACTATGCTGTTGAAACTTGGTAATTAAATGTATTCTGTGAACCGCATTAAGATTTTCACACAAAAAATGAAAAAAATCAATAAATTTTGGGGGTCCCATACTAAGAACTGAAACTCAATGTTTTTTTCATCAATAATGAAAATGATATGAGGTTTCTAAAATATTATTTTTCTAAACTGAATAGTTTGCGCGAGAGACACTTCCCAAATCCCAAGTGGTAAAATCCCCCCCCCCCTGTAACTTCTAAAATAAGAGAATGATAGAACTAAAAAAAATATATGATGTACCTACATTACCATGTAAACTTCCACCGAAAATTGCTTTGAACGAGATCTAGATAGTATTTTTTTTAATACTTCATAAATCTTAACCGCAATTTACCATAATAATAAATGTTACTTGCTGCTACGGAACCCTTCATGGGCGAGTCCGACTCGCACTTGGCCACTTTTTTTGTTAGGTATACCTACCTATTTCGCAAACGAAACGTCCTGAAATAGGTATTCAGCCTCTTGATAAGTTTGTGTGCGTCCAAACCATTAGCCGATGCGATGGACGAGGAACGGCTGCTGATGCACGATCCGAGAGTCTTAAGTATAATAATAATATGTAGATGGGCCACTTGCAAGTGACGCGAATTAACAAAAAAATGTCGGTTACAGTTGGAATATAAAAAATAAATTAAATTAATATTATAATATTTTGTTTGAAATCTGTTTGTAACATCTCAGAGACAAACTGAACTGAGACAAGCATAAAAAGGATGATAACTCCAGGAAATAAAGCAAGTAGTTAGCTAATGAAACTAAGGTCCATGTTCACCAAAAAGATGAACGTCTGATTATCTAAAAACGGCTGTTTATAACACATTTTTGTATGGGAACATGTCACAGTGACAGCTGTTTTTAGATAACCAGACCGTTTAGTTATCTCTTCGGTGAACATGGACCTAAACTGACAACAGTTAGACAGGGCTTATTCAGCTAGCTAGAGCATCGTTTTCGGTCGTAGGTATACGTATTTTAATACATACTTAGGTACTTATTATAAAATGCCACCGTTTGACTTCCAACTTGAACGTTATGCGGGAAGCGAATGGCATTGCGTGAAATGTAATCATAATCACATTACCTTTTTATTAAGTTCTATAAATAGCTGTGGAGAACGTTATCGCGGGCGTTATCTCATGGCGAGATCGTGGTTCATATGCGCTGGCGGTCGTGCGGACTCGTGCGTGTGGTGCGGGCAGTGAGCACGCCTCCAATGAGCTGCGGAGTGCGGCTGCCGGCTAGCAAGCCTAGCACAGTGCGCGCGGCCAGCCTAGCCTGCTAGGTGCCACCAACATGCTGACTCCGCGGCATGCGGCACCGCGCAACACGGGCTACGTGCGGTTATTGACTCTCGGGGTAGATACTGTTTATGTATACGGCAGAGGTAAAATTTCTATTGCTACACACCATCTGGAATATTTATCGGGCATAAGACATAACAACAAAATTGAAATAATGAATAAAAATGCAACTACTTTGCAAACAAGTCCACAAGAGGTTGTTTTACCTATTTGGCAGGTCTTGAACACAAGTTTTAGAAGACGAGGTGCATGTTGTCAAAACAGCGGCACGTCAATTGGTCTAATCGGTCGCCGGCTGCGAGCCAATTACTTACTTGACAGCATGGAAGCAATTCCTACATTTGAGGGCGGAAAACGCGCTGCAGGAAGACTTCCCTTTATTGAGTTACAGAAATAGACACTCTCATTGTCGCCATCATGTGTCTTTCAATAAATTGGTATATTAGGTATATTACGTGTAAAAAAGCAAGTGACTGTTTGTACTTATTTTTTTGTATTTTGTTTGGGGGGCACCTACTACAGTAAGCTATGTGTGAATTAGTCTGAAGTAAAAGTTATTAATTACTAGTCTTTGACTAAAAGACAATACAATTCCAACCCGTGAGATCTCTTCGGGTTTGAAAAGTTATTTAAAAGATAACATTGTGATTTTATTGCGACACAAATCTCATAATGCATTATTTTGTTTACTACCTATGATGCAATCATACACCTACGTCGGTTTCGCTAGCTACTTGATTATGGAAATATTCGCAGCAAACGAACAATTAAAAAGTGTTTATTAATAGATTGTAATTATTAATTTCTTTAAGTTCACTTCACGACAAATACATAACTATGTTTATCATGATAAGTTTTAATTGCCATCACAATAATTACATTTGCTGTGCGAGATCAAAGCGTAGGTATACTGTTTCAGATCGTCTGTTATCAACCAATCATCCTCTTATCGTAATAGGACAATGACTCTGAAGTTTTATAAAACCCCTAGGGTTTATCTTGATATGATGTCGCCATAGAGAAAATGCTTTCTGCAAGCAAGTACAGTTGACCGCACGTGGCTTCGTCGGTATCACTTTGACCTTGAGCTAGCCTAGTGTAGTACGAAGTTTAAAATAACAGGTTAGCTTACACTGGTTCAGTTACCACTGATGTGTGGCTTACTGACCGCTGTATGCGATACCTCTAGTTATTCTAATTTGATAACGGAAATTTCTACGAAGCAATCTAGTAAATCAGTTCTCTTTAGACATCATTTTATAGGTGCAGCCCCTATGCTTAATTTCGTATCATCAGACGATTACGTATATGTTAATTGATTCCACGAGATATCTCCTCATCTAGTTATTAGTCTGGGTAAACACTTCTTATATGATGGTGATTCCTATGTTACTCTTCATAGACGTACGTGTTAATTAATTCTAGTATCCTATAAAGCTTAATTGATGTTTTTGTTTGTGTCCCCAAGGTGAGCGTGTCGTGGTGAAGGCGACGTCATGTGGCGCGGCGCGCGGGTGCTGCTACTCGCGGCGCTGAGCCTCTTGGCCGAGCCTTCGCTGGCCGCCAACAAGCAGTTCAACCTCACCATCGGCTACCTGCCCTGCCTCACCGGCGAGCTGCGCGACCGACAGGGCCTCACTATCTCCGGGGCGCTCTCCATTGCCCTCGAGGAGGTCTGCTTGCATTACTACCCATTATCATAATTCAGATAATAGCCGATGGGATATACCCATTAAAATAAATCTAGTCAAGGACGCTGTGGATCTTTCCATTAGCCTCATCTCGCATACCGTGTAATATTTTTAGTATCACATTAAATCACATGTAACCGGCCTGTAATGCTAAACTGATTCCAATGCGGTTTCGACTGATTCATTTATGTTTAAATTCCAGACGATGTAATTACACTCGTTACTTTTAGAGGTATAAAATGTCACTATAAAATTCGGTTGGACGCGTACAATGATAAAACTTTATTTGATCAGCGCAAAATCATATCTACACTTCCGTAGCTATTTTTAGCTCGAGGGCAAACAAGTTGAGTTAACTTTTAGAATACCTCATACATAAATAAGTGTCCTATAAATACATATCTATGAGTTACTATGTGGTTACAGTTATCCCATAGGCAAGTAGCGTTTTATCTCTGTTTTAGCAAGCATAGGTCATGGACGTACCAGCCCGGCTAGCATGGGCAGGGGATAAAAATTTTATCCACCGGTTTTTCCACTGACAAGGGACAAAATTCAAACAAAAGTTGAAATAACCGGTGGATAAAATTTTTATCCCCTGCCCATGCTAGCCGGGCAGGAGAGTTTTACACCGGAAGGTTTTCGGACAATTTTACGGTGACATATATGTCACCGTAAAATTGTCAAACACGTTGATTGTAATCTCTCTAGCGATATTGTAAACTCTCGAAATATTGTCAACTGAACATACGCTCCCATAATCGGGACTTGGGGCAACCCCCCGTTAGGTTAGTTAGGTTCCTTTAAACCCTGCACTCGGAAATTAGGTTATATTAATCGGTATTTCTTGATACATTATCTTTTCATGAGAGTGTCGAGTGGTACCACTGGGCAAGGGGGACCCCTCCTTCTCTCCACACCGCATGAGTTGACTACCATCGCATGCATTTCACGAAAGATAATGCGTTTTATTGTAAGCAGTATTAGTATGTTCGTTTGACAATATTTCGAGAGTTTACAATCAGTGCTGTTGTTTGCCAATCCTTGTGAAAAGAGTCGAGTTCGTCCCGTGTCTCCTGGGTCTGACGCGTTGCGGTTTGCTGCTGTTTGGGACCCATTGTGTGGTAATTTTAGCTCATAACTCCTCCGGCATGCGACAGATGTGGCCAGTCCAGTTCCACTTGAACTTGGCAGCCGTGTGACCTACATCGACAATTTGAGTTTTGGAACGCAGTATCGTGTTCCTTATACTTATTTAGATAAGTGTAAATGAACGTTATTTTCCTTCCAGCTGAACAACAACACGGAGTTGCTACCCGACGTGAGGTTGTCCCTAGAATGGCACGACACCAAGTTCGACACGGTGACGGCGACACGCCTGCTCACCGACATGAGCTGCTCGGGCGTCGTCGCCTTCTTCGGGCCCGAGGGCCGCTGCCACACCGAGGCGATCATCGCACAGTCCAGGAACTTGCCCATGATCTCTTATGTAAGCACAATGATGACATTTTAGTAAGCAGTAGGGGGCGTTTTTGGAGTTTTAATATCACGCCTGTAATCCCTGAATGCTTAGGCAGAGGAGGTGTACCCAATCATAGAACACCCAAATTTCGCCAGATATGTTTACGTCCCATGTAATAGCGGGCCTATTGCCATCAATAGGGCACAATCCAGACTCCGTGGCTTCTGACAAAATTCTAGATGGAAAAACCCACTAACACTGCCCGACTCGGGAATCGAACCCAGGACCAGATGCTCAGCAGCCTCGCTTGCGAGCAGTCGACCAACAAGGCAGTCTACACTAAAGAAATAATAATTAATTTAAGTTAATCGACTCGCCCTCTATTAATATACTACAGATCAAACCCGAGTGCTTTAGAAAATATCACCCAAAGCTATCATTATCTGTCTAGCCTTTTCCCAACTATGTTGGGGTCAACTTCCAGTCTAACCGGATGCAGCTGAATACCAGTATTTTACATGGAGCGACTGCCTATCTGACCTCCACAACCCAGTTAGTACTGGGTAATATTTAGCTTTACACCCAAAGCTATATAGTAAATTAATAGGTTTTGTCCGAACATACGATCGGGCATAGATTATATGATTTAATTCGGCTTGCAGTGGCAAGGCATAAAAATATGAAATTATTTTCACATAATGAAAGCTTTGTCAAGTATTCAAAACACGGTATCCAACGAAATATCACGGCGATATATCCGGCTTTTTTGGCGGATACCGGATAGTAGTCGGATATTACGTCACTAGAAACATCTTGAGTTACTTATACTCGTAATATTCACGAGATTGTTTATTTGTTTCAGAGATGCTCCGATTACCAAACTTCGACTTTGTCGAACTTTGCGAGGTTGGAGCCGCCTGGCGCACAGGTAAGCCATAGTAAGCAATAACAAATAGCAATACATGATGCTAACCAATAGCCACATACATTGATGGTTATAGTAAACTGAGAACACATGCCTAAATATCCATTGGTTCTTCTAGAGCCAGACGCGAAGTATCTTCAACATTGTACAGCCTGTAACTTTTATAATTATTTCATACCTGGGTCGTCCTTTAATCACGTGATGTCTTAAAAAAATACACGTAATAGAAATCTCACCCTCCCCCTAGTGATATTTTGTGTCTTTTCCCCCTCACCCTCTCCCCTCTTTAGAGCCTCACGTGATTAATGGACGACCCCTTTCCTATATTTTAATCACTAATATAACCTGTTTTCATACTAAGATGTCTATTTTATGTATATACAAACCTGATCACTTAGTTTCTACTAAACCGATACATACCTATAGCACTATTCCTCCACCAAAACTTTAATAGCCATGACTAAATATCTTCTTCAATTTCAGGCAACAAAATCCGTAATATCGCTCCTACGCTACTACCGATGGAATAAGTTCTCCATTCTGTACGAAGAGTCGTGGGTGACGGTGGCGCTGACGCTGGAAAACCACGCGAAGAACAACAACATGACGGTGAATCACCAGCGGCCGGTCATCGACGCCTTCAAGTGCTGCGAGGAGAAGATGACCTGCTGCGCGCCTGGCTTCTGGTACCAGTTCATACAGGATACCAAGAATAAGACCAGAAGTAAGTGGGTTATATCATCATTCATCATCATTTCAGGCGAATGACGTCCACTGCTGGACATAGGCCTCCCCCAAGTGTCGCCAGATTGACCGGTCCTGTGTGACTCGCATCCAGCGGATTCCCGCAACCTTCACCTGCCCCCGTATTCACAAACGCTTGGAACTAATTTCGATTCGACAAGCATGTCTATCCTTAGGCCTTATCGTGCCGCGTTTGCTACCGGACGGACCAAAGTTTCATAACAACCAATTCGGTTTCACCGTGGGTAAATCTACTGTTGACGCGGCACTTTCTGTTAGAAAAATTGTTAATAACTCTGAACACAAGTACGTGGTTGGAATCTTTCTAGATATTTCCGGGGCTTTTGATAACGCTTGGTGGCCGATGCTACTACTTAAAATGAAAAATCGTGGCTGCTACAAAAACATATATAATCTTGTTTATTCATTATTTTTAAATGGTACCGCGCAACTAAAACTCGGACATCATTCTATGTCAAAGTCTCTTACCATGGGATGTCCACAGGGCTCGGTAATCTCTCCGTATGTATGGAATATAGGTTTTGATGATTTCCTCGCGATCCCACTTCCACCCGGCTGTTCATTAACCGGTTACGCGGACGATGGCCTGTTGCTCATTCAGTCAAGTACCCGGGCTGGGCTCGAGAATTTAGCTGACACTTGCCTACGATTAATATCTCAGTGGGGCGATCGAAACCGTCTGACCTTTGCACCGCATAAAACTTTTCAACTAATTTTAAAAGTTGATCTCAAATCGTGGCCGAGTATTAAATTTAATAACGTTCCCGTGAAAAAGAAGCAGTCCGTGTGCTACCTTGGTCTGGTCTTAGAGCGGCATTTTTCATTCGTAGATCACATAAAAAATGTCGGTGAAAAAGCTAAAAAGAACTTTTATTCCTTAACGAGGATATCCAAATCTACGTGGGGACTGTCATTTTTAACTTTAAAGACCATCTATGTAGCTACTTACTTGGGTTTTATGTGCTACGGGGCACCTGTTTGGGCCGATAGGGCCACCATAGGAGCGGTGCGACGTAAATTGCTTCAAAGCCAGCGTTTGGCGTTGATATTCTTATGCAAAGCCTATAGGACGGTTAGTAACGAAGCTTTACCGGTGCTTGCGGGTGTACTGCCAATCGATCTTGAGGTGCAGCGGCGGGCTGCAATGTACTATAACGCGCGTGAAACCACGGACGCAGACTTTTTAACCATACGTGATCGTGCTGGGATTTCTAGATTATTCAAACCACAGACCGACGTCTGGGAGGAACTTTTATCTAAATGGCAATGTAGGTGGGACAATTCCATCAAGGGCAGACACCTCCACCAGTTGTTTCCATCCGTTTGTGAGCGGCTGGACAGGACTTGGCTGGAGGTTGATCACTGTGTTGCCCAATTTCTCACGTGTCATGGCAACTTTAAGAGTAAATTATTTTCCTTCAAGCTTGTTGACTCGCCTTTTTGTCAATGTTCAACATCTGACTGCGAATATGAACAATCTGCACATCACATTTTGTGGGAGTGTAGTCTTTGGCAAAATGAACGCAATATTATGTTGGATAGTGTACAGGTTACATCCGGAGTTATTTACTATACGGACCTTGTAGAAACTAGAGAAAATTTCCGTGCGTTCAAGCGTTTTTGCCATACCTGTTATTGGAATCAAATATGCTCTCAACTTAGGACCCATTAACGTTAATATTTATCCGTGGTGCTAGGCAACTGGGCCTATCCCAGTTGTAAACGTCCCTTTGTGCCTATTGGCCTTGTTTCGTTCTGTCTCCTGCTGATATGGAGGGAAGTGGAAATTACAGGTTTTTTTTATACTCCTCTGCTATACTTTCTGATTAATTTCGTTGCGGGATCCAAGACAGTTAAATTCATTCTCTGGGACTTCGTCAAGCTTCATTGTCTCGGCGCTTTTCTGGTGGTCGCCACTGTTGATTCTGGCTTTCAGGAGTTACAGTGGTTTGGGCGTGCGTGGCGGGCTTGTCCCAAAAATAAAAAAAAGCATGTCTATCCTTTTTTGGCATAACGAAAACGAGCGAGATAGATTATGAACTTGGAGGGTTGTTGATAATTTTGATGATTATAATTCTGTAACTTAATACGTCTTACAGTCGCGACCGATATCTTTATCAACATACTACTTACCACTGCCCTGCAAATTGCAAAAAACGTAAGAAAATTTGAATTTCGCAGGCCACCCTGACGCTTTCACCTTAGTGATGTTTCGTTATGTCAGCTGTACATTGCTTGTTCAGTTACTCAGCGACAGACTGAGGTGGTTGTAAAGTAGCAATGTATTTAATTCAAACACAATACATTCGAAGTCAAAACAAAAATAAAGTAGTACAAGTCAGATATATTTTAGGGATTGTGGTTTTTCGTGATATTTAAGACAAATATTGTAAAATACTTGTACTTGCCTGTGGTAACTGACGCCATGACTTCTAAAGTTTTTGTCTTGGCTTATATTTTAGCACGAAACCACCGAACAAGACGGCATAATTGTTTTTTTTACGAACGCGGTTGACAACACACTAACTCGCGGAAACGGCCATTTTTTCAATAGCTGAGCGACACGCTCAGCTCCACGTGGTCGCCGACACGCCCCCTTGCCACTTCTCCTGTTTTTAGTATTTCTGTGGGCGGATATTGATACCCATATTGAGGGAGTTGTTAAATAAATATGTATTATTTAACAACTCCCTCAATATGGGTATCAAATGAAAGGGCTTGACTAGAAGAATACTACTTATACACTTTGATATGTTTAATCCAAGATGGCCGCCTCCACAAATGGCGAATTAACGAATTACCTGTTTTCTATTTAACTTTTAGTAAATCGTGGCGGGGGTTTTTAAATTTTAAATTTATTTTCACTTGTTGTCTGATGATGATTGAAAAAGAATATTGGTGTTCATAGATAAGGTAAAAATGCTCTTTTGATTTCAGTTTACGTGTTCCTGGGCTCGACCTCTGGCCTCATAGAAATGATGACGGCCATGGAATCTCTCCAGCTGTTCTCCAAGGGCGAATACATGGTCATTTTTGTAGATATGATGACATACTCGCCTAAAGAAGCCCTAAAGTATCTTATAAGTAAGTAAATAAAATACATATATGAAATTAATGCCTTTATAGAAAAAAATGGTAACATATCTTGTAACTACTATAATTTCTGCGTATTTGTCAGTACTGTTAAATAGTTCCGTTTTCCTTATTGTTTTAACCAAAGCGTCGTCGTCACATTGTTCGTAAGGCGTAAACATTACAATTGCAAATCTAATTGAAACAGAAATTATGTATATTACTGGATATATTCTGATTTATGTGTTTCGGACACGAGGGTGTTACATGTCATTTGATGTTCATTCACTTTTGTTGCATTCTTTCGTCAGTTGTGTCGTAATAATGGTGTAAAAACTCTTAACGAAGACGAAAGGTACTTCTTCTCCCTGTCATTGCGATCATTGTTGTGTTCTAGACCATGCCTGGGAACCTCATAGTTATGGTGGTATTGGGGGTCTAAAATCCATTTGATATTTTTTTTTAAATACTTACAAGTTTTTAATGTAAGATGTTTACTTTGAACACCTCCACGACCCCTGTACTATTCTACCCACCCATCAGTACAATGTTTTAAGTACGTTACACATTGAGTTCTATATACCATAAAACATGAACCCATCAGTACAATGTTTTAGGTACGTTACATTGAGGTCTATATACCACAAAACATGAATTTTCAAGCCAAAGCCGAAGTCAACCGTCAACCAAACATTCTGTACATCAAATTATGTAACTACGCAAAAATTATCGCTGGGAAACGACTTTTTTTGTTGGGGTGAAAAATCACTCAATGTAACGCACTCAAAACATTGTGCTAATGGATGGATTGAATAGTGGTGGAGGTGTTAAGAGCGCGTATTCCTAAAGTTGGCAACGTTGCAAATAGCTGTCAAATATTTACACATTTTAATTAATTTGGCAACTTTACTATATGAAAATAAGAAATATGGCTCTTTATGGGACTAAAAAATTGATAAGGGAATGCAATAATTAATATCGTAACACCGAATATATAGTTTCAGATGTAAAAAAAGTATTTGGGAACTTGCCAAATGCATTTTACACCTGAAACGTTCACAACATCAAATTTAGGGTTTTAATAGCAATTCATATTCAATTTTTTAGTGCACTACAGAGCCATATTTCTTATTTTCATACAGTAAAATTGCCAAATTAATTAAAACATGTAAATATTTGACAGCTATTTGCGACGTTGCCAACTTTTGGAATTCGCGCTCTTAAATTAAAGTAAAATTCTTACATTACAAACATGTATTAAAAAAAAAAAGTGGCAAAGTTGGAAATTTGACCCCCAATATCTCCGTAACTAGAAGACTTCCAGGTACCTATGTACTAGAACAAAAAAAAGGGTGGGTGGGTGAGGTCCTTAAGGGTGTTTTTACACCCTTTAGAATGTGAAAATCTGTAGCTAAATTATTCTGAAATCCACAGAAACGGAGGACCGTACGAAGCTAACATGTCCGAACACACCGGAGTTCAAGAAGCGCGCGCAGTCGTTACTGGTCGTGGTCTCCTCTGAGCCGTCCAGCAGCTACGAGGAGTTCACCAACAAAGTCCGCAAGTACAACACCCTGGAACCCTTCAAGTTCAAGGACTCCATATTCGGGAATAAGTTTAATAAGGTAGTTGTTTTAGTGTTGGGAGCTTAGAACCGCATTTGCATGAAATATTCGTGTTCCTTTAGAATCTGTATCAGGCCCGGTTTCCACCAAAGCGGAGTGGTGAGATGTGCAAGATTCGACCAATTACAGGAAAGGGTGCGTTCAAGTATTACGTAACGCAATTTTTGGAGATATTTTACCACCCCCCCCCCCACCCCGTATAACGCGCCGGAACATTTTTCTATACTCCCCTCCCCCCTAGTAAAACGTTACGTAGCCACCAAGTGACCATTTTACCTAAAATTCACAATTATGTGGCGTTTATGTGCAAAGTACCGGAAAGTCGCTAAATTACCTTTGTTATTCTGAAGGGACAACACCCCCAACACCCCCCCCCGTATTCGTTACGTAATACTTGAACGCACCCAAAGACGAGAGACGCGATGTAGACTTCACACCTCTCCGCTCCGCTCCTCTCCGCTTTGGTGGAAACCAGGCCTAAGTACAGTAAGAGAGTGAAAAGTTTAAGTAATTCTCAATGTATAGATTCGGCACGTGTCACCTATTCGAACTTTCATTTGCATTTATTATCTCGGAAACATAATAATTATGTTGCCTGCAATGTAATGTGTAATTGGGTCGTTCTTATTTACACATTGCATGCAACTTATTGTAATATCACGCCGATTAATCTTTTTATTCCTATATTGTACATGTGTGTACTCTCTAGAAATTGGCTGCCCTTATTTGAGCTATATGGACAAATTTTTAGCTAAATATAAATGATATTTATACACTAAAAACGTCGTGTATGTCAACATAATGTTCTGTTTACAGTTCGTTTCCATCTACGCTGCGTACTTATATGATTCGGTGAAACTTTACGCGAAAGCTTTGGATGAAATCATAAAGGAGGAGACTCGTACTGAAACGCTGACGATGTCCAAACTAAATACCATCGCCACTAATGGGACGCGTATCGTCGCCAAGATGATTCAAAGTTCACCATATAAAAGTAAGTTTGTTGCATATTTTTTTCATTCAAAATAATTCATGAAATAGTCTTAACAATGAACTTCTTTTAAATAATCATAATGTCATCAATAATAACGTTGTAGTAAGAATATCTTACTTGCTGCAGGTATATCGGGCATGTCTATCCGACTGGACGAGCGAGCAGACTCCGAGGGCAATTTCTCCGTGCTCGCGTTCAAGCCGACCAAGTATCGCGACGGCGACGTCAACTGTTCGTACAGCATGATACCCGTCGGTCACTTCCAGCATCAGAATAAACGAGAGTTTCCTGTGAGTGCATCTTTCATTTTGTCACGAGATCGTTTAATGATGTAGTTTACGAACACCCGTCATGTGACTAATGTCATTGTAATAAGGTTTCAGTTGGAATGTTCGTGTAACATTCGTAAAGACATTTGCTTTTAATACAATAATGAAACGAGTTGTTAATTTTTCCAGGAGTATAAACTAAACCCTCGTCTACCAATCGATTGGCCCGACAGCGTCAAACCAGAAGACGAGCCTTCGTGCGGGTTTCTCAACGAGAAGTGTCCCAAGGACGATTCTCAAATAACGTCTCTGGTGGTCGCGGGAACGTTAGCCGTGACTCTGTTCTGCGCGCTCGTCGTCACCATCAGCATATACCGCAAGTGGAAGATCGAGCAGGAGATCGAGGGTCTCCTGTGGAAGATAGACCCACAAGAGATAGCTGGATATTTGGGCAGTGGGCTCGTGTGGTCGCCTAGTAAGGTAACCCCTTACCAGAAATAGACGCGCAGGCAAGCGCTAGCTTTTGTGTAAACAGTGCAGACTTTATGTGCTATATGTGGTTGTTTCATGGTCGAAAACCGACGTTCCTCGAATAAATTGTTTATGTTGCAGCTGAGTTTAGCGAGCGGAATATCGTGCGAGAGCAAATGCTGCACGCAGATATTCACGACAACTGCGCAGTTTAAGGGAAATGTTGTCAGGATCAAAGAGCTCAAGTTCTCCAAAAAGAAAGTAAGTGTATACATTGTTTTCTGTCATGCCGGAATTCTCACTTATTTTATTTATTTATTTATTTAATTTATTTATTAAAACTTTACGCACATAATGTACAAAGGCGGACTTAATGCCATGGGCACTTATGCCTTTCAACCATAATGAATCGTATGAACTGTGCAAACTTGCAATTATATTATTAGCCAAATAGATTCAAAGTATTATATTACGTGTAGTAAAATAAAATCCCTTCTATTCGCTAGGACATTCCACGCGAGATAATGAAGGAGATGCGCCTACTCCGCGAGTTGCGACACGACAACTTGAACTCGTTCATCGGCGCCGTGGTGGAGCCACTGCGCGTTCTCATACTCACCGACTACTGTGCTAAAGGGAGCTTGTATGTAAGTATTGCTAGTTACTATAGTCGATGCATTTCACGAGCTCGCGACATTCAATTAATATTAAACCTTATGCCTATGACTAAAAGACAAATAACGCGAGCTCATAGTTGTATCAGCGAACCAACCAGAATTCGCTGTTTGAATTACTAAATATCAAACACTAATTTGCTCTAAAATGTCACGTGAATGCAATGTAAAAAACATGATTTTGTTTCCAGGATATAATCGAAAATGAAGATATAAAGCTAGACAAAATGTTTATATCTTCGCTAATTCATGATCTCATAAAGGTATGTCTTATATTATGGATACCGTTAACATAAAAATTGATTAACACGGCAAGAGGTGACACTGATGGTGTTATTTTGTTACAGGGTATGATGTTCATTCATACTTCGCCATTAATTTTTCACGGAAATCTCAAATCCTCGAATTGTGTTGTTACGTCTAGGTGGATGCTGCAGGTCAGTTATTTTATAACACATTTATTTTCAATACAAATAATATACTTCCGTACATTTCTAACTGATAGAACTTCGCACTTCATCAGACAACAATTTTTCGCAG
Source organism: Xestia ashworthii (assembly GCA_950022955.1). Classification (NCBI taxonomy): domain Eukaryota; kingdom Metazoa; phylum Arthropoda; class Insecta; order Lepidoptera; family Noctuidae; genus Xestia; species Xestia ashworthii. Next base: position 11,113,293 of record OX465553.1, on the reverse strand, counting down.
GTTGCTGATTTTGGACTCCACGAGCTTAGAGCTTGCGCTGAAAACGATTTTATAGGGGAGCACCAATATTATAGAGGTAAGATTTCACGACAGAAATATCTCATGATTTACGGATAATTTCCTTTACATCAATACTCGTAATTTCGTAAACAATTTAAAAGAGATTAACATTCTATATTGTTGCAGGCTTATTATGGAAGGCTCCAGAGCTGCTAAGGGAGATGGATAACCCCAACGGCACGGTTGGCGGGACGCAGAAGGGCGATGTTTATGCATTTGGTATAATTCTATATGAAATAATAGCTAGAAGAGGGCCTTTTGGTTTGACAGGGACAGAACCTAAGGGTAAGTGCACACAACTTCTTTCCGTTTGTTTTGTACAGTCAGCGTCAAAATTACACGGGCGTAAAAACTCTTTTGATTATTATTTCAGATATAGTAGAGCGTCTGAAGAGACCAAAGTTAGACGGCGAGGAGTTGTTCCGACCTGACACAAACGCCCTTGACCCGGCTCCTGAAGACTACGTGGTGGCGTGCATGAAAGATTGCTGGACCGAAGACCCCAACTTGAGACCCGACTTCCCTATTATCAGAAGCCGCCTCAAGAAAATGAAATCTGGAAAGTGAGTGCAAAATCTCTTATGATATTCTTCACGTTATGTAGACGATTTTGAACCCTAAATGTGGGTGCCATGTATGGTATGTTAACGTTTTTGTTAAATATTTCAGATCAAGAAACATAATGGACCAAATGATGGACATGATGGAGAAATATGCTAATAATTTAGAAGAACTAGTCAACGAGAGAACGAGGCTATTGATCGAAGAGAAACAGAAAACCGAAGACTTATTACATAGGATGCTACCAAAGTAAGTCACTTTTTGTATTATTTTACAATATTTATAAACTCCTGTAGCAAATACAATAGTTCTATCCAAGTTATAAGTTCTGTATATAAAACTGATGTCGTATCAGTTAACGGCAATAACTATTCGCGCATATTTGAACATTAGTATAAAGTTATGTGTCTAAGAATGCATTAAAGAAACAAGCTTTACTATGTTTATTGACGGGCCAGTCGCGACAGGTAGCGTCGTGAGATGTGCATGTACATGTCATTAATATTCTGTGTACATTGGTGTTATATGTTAGCGTCATCAGCTAATCATTATATTATTACTAATTTGATGGTTTGTAATGTAATCGGTGTAATTAATAATAATATACATGTGAGCACAGTTGAGGAAGACGCAAATACAACAAGCTGTATCACATACCCGGATGTCACAGTAGTGTGCGTACTGGTTTACATTTAGTCCAAGTCTCATCGCTGCTATGTGATAACTAACTTAGACGTTCTGTGAATCTCCGTACGAGTAGGTACACGAAATTGTTAACAGTCGAGGCGACGGGTAATAATGTGCTGTTTTTATTGCAGGAATAATCTTTTGCTTTACGTCACTATTATCTATTCTTCTGCTAAGAGTGTGTTGTACAATAAAATGGGAGTGTATTATCTTACAAACATTGGCGTGATTTATGTATAGAAGTAACCACACTGTAGGTTCTTTAGTGTTTATTGAATCATGAACATTATTGATGCTTAAATACTATTAGCTCGGATTGATAATGGTACTATAAATAAACTAATACACATAATATAGTTCATTCATCAAAACATGAAACATCGACATGGACTTGATGTAAAACAGTGGTACGTCGTCTAAAAATTTAATGTATTCACTTTGTTGTACTTGTGTTCTTTTCCAGATGTGGAGGTTGAATCCATTATAGAAATGTCGTGAAAATGTCTTGAGGTAATTAACTCCCTATTGGTGATTGTAGTTTAATATGATTTGCCTCACACAGGTGGCAGGCTCACGTCACAATCTTCACCGAAGTGTTCCCACATTGTGACACGCGTGGCTCACCTTTCATTAACCGAGTTTGAGTAGACATAGCGCTTGCTTGGGGTTCTGTGGCGGGTTCGCGTTTGACAGGACGTCGTTGTCGGTGATGGCAGTTTACTTCAAATTTACTGGTTTTATAGCTTATTGCAAGTGATTTTGTAGCGTTTCTATGGTAATCTTTCAGTATTGGGGCACGAGTGGACTCTTTTCAAAACTACACTGCACTTTGATAATTTTTCTTTATAGAACTGCATGCTTAATATTAATAGTACTACATATTTCCACTATTCTAAGACTTTCTCACTTTTTTAAATATGTAAAATTTAAGTATTTTTATATCTAAGAATAAACTGCTAAAATGTAGTTTTTTTATTAATTATTTTTAATTTAAGTTTTTTGCTGCTTGTCATTGAACTGTACATAATTGTAGGGTTTTATTAGTGTATGTTTTTATACGTAGCTTTCAGTAAGAAAGTAGCAGCATGATTTGAAGTAGTTGGGGTAAGTTGGAGTGATATTGTGTTGCGTCAGAATGTCGTACTAGTGTGGATCCAAAGCCAATGTTTTAAGCTACGGGCACATTACTGTGTCGTGTTGTGTCGTGGCGCGGGTTAAGGGCTTATTACATTACACGATTTATCGGGCACGATCGGCAGCGCGGCAGGGAAGTAGCCCGGCGGCGGTCGGGACCACTCGACCAACCGATTTTTTATTTCCCTGCAGGCAGGGTCCGATAAATCGTGTAATGTAATAAGCCCTTTAGGCCAATCATACGAATCGGTTCACGGTGACGTATAATCACGAGTTTTGATTGGCTATCAGTTTTCATTTGACACGACACAACACAATAATGTAAATCCGGCATTAAGTTGGGTGTACATGAGGGCGGTTGTTGCAGGTCTGTGGCGCGGCGGCTGACGACGGGTGAGGGCGTGGAGCCGGAGTCGTTCGACTCCGTCACCATCTACTTCAGCGACATCGTCGGCTTCACCGCCATGTCAGCCGAGAGCACGCCGCTGCAGGTCGTGAACTTCCTCAACGATCTGTACACTGTGTTTGATAGAATAATTAGAGGCTACGATGTTTACAAAGTGGAGACCATTGGGGACGCGTACATGGTGGTACGTTTCTCTTTCCTTTCTTGGTAGTGAGCCTCAATAAGTATTAAAATAGATGTTAAGATGTTATTTCTTATATTTTCAGGTATCTGGGCTCCCGATAAGGAACAACGACAGACACGTGGGTGAGATCGCCTCCATGGCGCTCGAATTGCTGAATGCAGTCAAAAGTCACAAAATATCTCATAGACCAAATGAAACACTCAAGCTTAGGATAGGAATTCATACTGGTAAGTGTCATTTTTACTGCGTTTCTATTGCAAAATGTGATTATGTTCTGTTACTTGAGACGATTAACAACCTCTCCATTGATATTTTATATATCAATGGATGCCTCTATCGCAGATACTTTGCAACCATAAATCAAAAGCGTTTTAATTTTTTAAGTGGAATTGTCTGTTGTTTTGTCGTTCATTTAGTAAACTAGTGACAGTTTGTTAAAAATACTCGCTTGGACGTAGAGTCACGGACACCAGACCGTTATATAACATTATACAGTTTTCTAAAGCAATATCTTTTTAATAAAACAAGCACACAAGCACGAGCATAAGTTTTGCTTAGTGTGGCACTAGGTGGCGCTGTGTGTTAATGTCCAGCGACATTTATTTATTTTATTAATTTTCCAGGCGCAGTAGTAGCAGGCGTGGTGGGTCTCACGATGCCGCGCTACTGCCTGTTCGGCGACACTGTGAACACGGCCTCGCGCATGGAGTCCAACGGCGAGCCGCTCAAGATACACATCTCCCCGAGCTGCAAGCATGCGCTCGATAAGATCGGCGGCTACATCGTCGAGCCTAGAGGCTCTATTCCTATCAAGGGGAAAGGGCAGGTTGGTTGCTGTGCATGTTTTGTCAAAAAAATGTATGCTTGACATAGATATAATAAAGAAGGAGATATACCCGTTAGACGAAAATGTATCTGAACCCTGTGTCTTAAGAAAGCAGTAATTCCTATTGTTCAAATAAATAAAGGTATTTGATCAAATGATAAATTGTTTAATCGTATATTAATTATTGTAGTAATAAAATACGTAAAGCTAAGCTTCTATGAAAAAATGCTCAAAAAAAAAATTCTGAAACAATAAATAAAAATAATTATTCCTCAACCAAGTCCTTTAGTAACTAAACTTGTATGTTTTCCTTGTAAGGTTACATACACGACGTCAACGTTCTACCAACACTTTGCAAAAGATCCCTTAGTCACCTTATTTGAACTGATCTGGCCAAAAGTTTCGATTTTTTTGGAGTTTGGGTAGCTGTTAGGTGTCGATTTTCGCTCCTCATATTTCAATAGGGAAGATGACACTAAAAAATATGGTTCCGTTTAGTCTGTCAGTTAGATTATCAAAAAATATTGTATACGTGTTTTTTGTTTTATCAAATTAATAAAATTTGACGAAGATGAAACGCGTCAAAGATCATGAGTAGTGGCTTTTGACGTCACATTTGAGTAAAAAATGTACTCAAATGAGTCGTCACACGAGTTTTGGACGCACTTCGTCCTAATTTTATGTTAACGTCGTGAAAAAAGAAATATGTGATCTTACGGACTAATTCATTTTTTTTTTTTACATCTACCCTATTGTTGGAGGTTTTCTGGTAAGCATGTAAACTTTTGTTTCTGTGTTATAGCTCCAGACATACTGGTTGGTCAGTGCCACTGAGAAGGCTATACAGAAGAGGGCCGTCGAAGGGGAGGAACGTCCTCTGTTCCGTCGACCAAGACGAAGTCCCAGATTGGCTGACTCCAGACATCCTTCACTATCAGGTATTTTCTTGGTGGTGGTGCGACGGCATATTATGACGTTTTTGTGGAGTGATGTGTTTTGTTTTGACATTGTCTGTATTTAAGATTGATAGATTCATCGTACCCGCAAACTATGGTGGCAACTCGACACGACGCACCACACTGCAAAAATATGAAATCGCGTTGATTTTTTGAATCAGTTTCAGTTGTAATAATATTGTATTGGTACGTGCAGGTGGTGGCGGTGGCAGCACAATCCGGCAGCGCATGTCGAGCGGCGCCCGCGACGGTGACGTCATGCGCGGGTCGCGCTGCTCGCTGCCCGCGCCGCTGTGCTCCTCGCCCTCCTCTCAGCGCCGCCCTGCGCCCGTGCCCCGGCCCAGGTACGCGCCCTACCCGCCCCTCCCGCCCCACCCGTCGCACCCGCCACACCCGCGCCTGGCGCAGCTGGCGGGCGGCGAGCGGCGCTGCAGTCAGTAATGTGCGTGTGTGTTGCGTGCAGGCACGCGCTCAGCTCCATCGCGTCGTCCACGGCGTGCTCGGGCTCGCCGGACGAGCCGGCGGCGGCGGCGCGCTGGGGACTGCGCGCGCAGTCGCTGGACCTGCTGCCCGCGCGCGACGTGCGCATGCGCCGCCACCACACCGCGCGCTCGCTGGACCACGACGTGGGCGTGGCCACGGTGTGCGGCGACCCCGTGTTCAACGGCACCATCATCGGCATCGTGACGGACGAGGCGCCGCGCGACGAGGACAGCCCGCTGCTGCGCAAGACCAGCCTGTCCAGTAAGCAGGAGCGCGCGCGCCGGAAGGCACCCGAGGCCAGCTACATCGAGTTCTACAAGCGCTGGCGCTCGCTGGAGAACGTGGCCGAGGGCAAGGCGGGCCCGCGCAAGGCGCCGCGCTTCGCCATCCCGTCGTGGCTGCTGGGCATCTTCTCGAGCCGCGAGCCGGGCGCGGAGCTACGTCGGGCTCCGCCGCTCCTCGACACCGAGTCCGCCGTCTGAGCAGCTGCACGCACTATGTTACATTATATGTATATTATATGAGATGTTGTAAATAATATGTCTAAGTAAAACGATGTTACCGTCAATTGTGAAATAAGTTTAATGTTATTAAATAATTTCTATTGAACAAGGTCTCTTAATAATACTGACGTAGATCACAATTACATAAAGTGTCATTCGAGAAACGAGAGGTGCGGTAATATCGTGAGGACCTATGACTGAGTCATGAGAGCGTTCACCTCCAACCTTAAGGAAGAACTCCTCGTCGCTCACGAAACAACCATTCTCGCACATATAAGTTACTGCTGCGACTCAGATCGAGCTATGCTTGAAATGTCGCAGTAGCTAGAGATGCATGTCGCTACCATTGACTAGGATTACATCGTAAGTACAAATGCACGCATTACGCGTCCGCGAGCAGTGGGATGCCGGCGCCGTCGCGCTCGTTGTACGAGCAGCCGTTGATCACCAGCTTGATATCGCACTGCTTGATATCGCACTGCTTGATGTCGCACTGCTTGATGTCGCACTGCTTGATGTCGCACTGCTTGGTGTCGCCCGGCGAGCTGTCCTGCAGCAGTAGCGGCGTGGCGGCGGTGGGGGCAGAGGGTGTGTGGACACATTCCGTGTGCTCTATGATGGGACATGACACGCTCGTGTACTCTTGTCGGAGGCTGGGTGCTTCTAATAAGTCGCATCGTTGCGCTGGAGCAAGTCTTCCTTCGCCGACCACCTAAAATACAAATTATGTAGATTTTTTTGCATTTTAACCGGATATACCATACCTTCAAAATGGTTAGAGAACACTTACTTCCATGAGATACTCGTCGCTGCGGTGATGTAGAACACCGTCTGTGTGGGATTCTAAATGATTCCCAGAAGCGAAACGCAACTTTTTAGGAGATTCTAAACTGCAACATCTGTAAAATTAAGAGATTATTATAAAATTTTCTGTTAGTGAGTTAGGTTCTTATTTCCCTAAATAAATGACAAGCGATTTTAAACTCTATCGTGCAAAAGAAATAGATTAAAGTTCAACACTACCTATGTAGTCCACCAACTGTATTCTTCCAGTTCTTAGTCTTGAGCGAGCTGCGTTGTCCTCGCTTGTCAGTGCTGCCGGGCGGCTGCACGTTGTCCCTGGCAGCGCGTCGCCGCGCCCTCGCTGCGGCCGCGGTGGGCTCTTCACCCTTCAGCCAATACGTCACCTGGTCTCGCTTGCCTTTCATCGACACTATGCCTCGTTCCTCGAGGATGTATCCGCCTAATTGGTCCAGCAGGGTCTTGCACGCTTGGCTACAGTGGATTTTTAGGGCTGAAATAACGAATTGAACATAATGTAGGCCTAATGTTAACTTTATGCCTCCTAAATATGACATTCGTATTCTGGTGAAAGAGTTACTTACGCGCCCCTGTCGATTCGAAACGACTGGCAGTGTTGACTGTGTCTCCAAACAGGCAATATCTGGGCATCTTTAGTCCTACTACGCCTGCACAAACTGGACCTGGAAACGTCAGATGATGAGCATGAGCTTAGGTATACAAATTCTTGCCCAAAGATGGCGGTGAACAAATTGCGGCGGCAAATTGATAGAATAAAACAAGTTTCCTGACACCTCGATGATCATCATCATCCACCACAGCTTGACCACCAACTGCTGGGTATAGGCCTCTCTTTGCTTGTGCCAAGCGCCACGTTCTTGTGCCAGCCGCATCCAGCATATTCCCGCAATGCCAACAATGTCGTCTGCCCATCTCGCCGTCGAACGACCAACACTTCTTTCCATTTCTTGGACGCCACTCGGTATTAGCTTTACTCCACCTGCCGTCATCATCATTCGCCTTGCTTACCGTACCAATGATAGTATCAGATAATCACACTTTCCACTGCTTGGGATAGGGAGGGAGCTAGCACGCAATAATATCTTATTTATAGGTGTACCTGAATGTAATCCAACGCGAAGCATAAGTCGATGGTCAGGTCGATGCCGCAATCGAAAGGCTCGTGTGGCTGACAATAGCGCTAGGGCCATTGATGCCACCTCTCCTGCGTGAAGTATACCGTTCCTGATGGGTAGGCCTGATACCTGGGAATACATAAGCAAGAACGATTAATTTTGATTCTAAAAATTCCAATGATGAAAAATAAAATGTTGCTCGTTAATACTTACCACCATATAAGCATCGCCTATAGTTTCCACTTTATACACGTCGAAATTTTCTAATATTGAATCGAAGCATGTGTAAAGATCATTCAAAAAATCTACCACCTGGAAAGAATAAAAACATCTAAGAAACGAGGCTCAAAATATCTACAAAAGTTAACTCGGTATCACCAATAGACCTGATAATATAATCAAACCTGCCCCCGTATTAACAAACGCTCGGAATGAATTTCGATTCGACAAGTCGTATGCCCGTCGTACCGTATGCACCATTGACCTGCACCATCAATGGTGCAGATGAGACAAATTAGTTTCGTTTGCACCATTAATATTAAAACAACTTACTTCACCCTACTTTCCTTGTCATCGTAAAATAAAAAAACCAATATAAGGCCGTATTTTGCTTGTGTGCGGAACCATTTTTAACCCCCGACGCAAAAACGACCATAACGAAAACGAGCGAGAACGAGGTCGGTATTAATTCACAATAAGGTGGGTTTTATCATGCCAAGTAGGTGTACCTGTAGCGGTGTGCTCTCTGCAGACATGGCTGTGAAGCCAACAATATCACTAAAGTAAATAGTCACGGAATCATAGCTCTCTGGCATAACTCGTCGGCCTCGCTTCAATTGCTCGGCGACTGGTGCTGGCAGCATTTCTTCTAATAAAGCCTCTGAAAAACAATTCAGGACATAAGATTTATTAGATTTAAGATTATAAAGAATTTTCGTTTCATAAAACAGTGTTAGGTCTTCGAATTCATACCAGTCTTTTTTTTCTCCTCCTGTAATTGATCTGTCCTTTCATCCACTAAAGCCTCGAGATTGTTCGCGTATTTTTCCATCATTGCTATCATGTTATCGAAAATGTTTGGTTTCCTGAAATAAATTTGAAGAATGTTGAGTTACTCGTGAGCCCACTTTTTTACAATCACATTCTGTTATGCTAAGTACTTCTATCCTCACTCTCTCTGGACATATCACACGTCAAGAAGACACATCTGTGGAGCGACTGGTAGTGCAGAGAAAAGTTGAAGGCACAAGAGCGCGGCAGGTCACCAATGCGTTAGACGGACCAATTCAAAACTGCACTCAATAGTCCACTCCACGAATGCACAAGAAAAGCCACAGCACGGAAGAAATGGCGACACATTGTGAAGCTTGCCACCACCCCTGATGTGACGGCCATGACCGCTCTGCCAAGAGTGTGACGACGAAGAAGAGAAGAAAGTACTTACATGCCCTTCCGCAGAGGTCGTAACCGCGTGCGGATAGATTTGAAGTCTGGTCGAGCTGTTGGTTCATCTGTCCAACACTCACTGCAACATTCTCGTACACAGTCAAAACTACCAGTCAGTGGCTCCAATGGAGGTCTGGAATTCAAAAATACTACGATTTACTTATTAGTTTAAGATTCCACTATCTTTATAAAATCATTAAATTACATTAGTGTCTAGCAAAATATTTAATGTTTTTTTTTTGTCTGGCGAGCAGATCATGTTATATTATTGGTCCAGTTGAGCAGGCCTTTTTTGTGTTGGTTAGTAGACCTTAGGCCACGTAGCCTGCTCAGACACATACCTACCTGTAAGGCGCAATGTCGGGTGATGCTACCCTGTGCAGTAGAGATGGCACTGGAAGAGCGTCGCTTCCGAAAGGACCTCGTCTTGTGTGTAACTCGTACAGCACCAGTGAAAATGCGTATACGTCAGATTGTGGGGTGCCGTCGTGTAACTCTACTGTCATGTTCGTGGTCTCCTTGCCCCAGCCCGCAGAGCGAAGCAACTCCGGCGATAAATAAGCTAGACCTGTGAAAGTATAGGACTTTATCGACAGTTGGCTAAAATTAAGGAGATTTACTGCTTTAGCAATGGCAGAACAGTGCAATGTTTAAGGCTGAAGAACCGCAAAAGAAATACACATCTCGGTAAAGCCCAAGATATATTAAGTTTAAGTCACCGTAAAATTGTCAAACACGTTATATTACAATATAACGTATTTCTCTCTAGCGATATTGTAACTCTCGAAATATTGTCAACTGAACATACGGAACTATGTCTGCCCGCATAATCGGGATTTGGGGCACCCCCCGTTAGGTTAGTTAGGTTCCTTCAAACCCTGCACTCGCAAATAGGGGCCCCGCGAAGCGGGGCTCCGTCGACTACGCTTTTTAGGGGAATGTAAAGTGTTTTAAGGTTAGGTTATATTCATCGGTATTTCTCAGGAATGGTACATTATCTTTTCATGAGAGTGGTACCACTGGGCAAGGGGGACCCCTCCTCCCCTCCACACCGCGTGAGTTGACTACCATCGCATGCATTTCACGAAAAATAATGCGTTTTATTGTAAGCAGTATGTTCGTTTGACAATATTTCGAGAGTTTACAATGTCGCTAGAGAGATTACAATATAACGTGTTTGACAATTTTACGGTGACATATATATATGTAGAAGGAAAATGCAGGAAACTACATAAGTAGGTAGGTTGAGATGATTATAAGCAGTGCAGTTTTAATGATGTGATAGCAATAAGTCCTTACTTTCTATATGAGATCTCAAAGCATTAGAATCCGATGGTGGTAGTTCCCCCTTCCGGAACTCCTTTAGTCCGAAGTCAGCCAGTTTGACCACCCAGCGAGCGTCCACTAAGCAGTTTGAAGGTCGCAGAGCACCGTGGTACTGCAGCGGTGATTCGTGTATGAAAATCATGCCCTAGGAAGAGAAACTTTGGTTAGAATAACAGCACAAAGCTAAACTGAAGGCAGATAGCTGAACCAAGGGAAAGGTTCAGCTTTTTATATGGATTTAGGTACCATCTAAGGCTAAAACTAATCAAATTGGCAGAAATCATTTGATAGGATATCTTACTTACAAGTTATTTAGGAAGGGTAAAGTCATAAGTCCCGGATTTGCTCATGATTGGCTACGGTTTCTGCTGTCTTAGAAAACGACCTTGCATTACGATCGCGAAATGAACGTGAAGGTAAAATGAATTTGTAACTCACTCTAATTATATCTCCAACTAGAGACGCGATGAACATGTTATCCAGCTTGATATCTTCATTTTCGAGAATATCCTGTGGAATGCAAAGTAATCAATAATAATAAGCCGATGTTGCCAAAGATTGAAATCTCTGTGTTAGGCCAGGATTCTTGTAGCGCTAATGGTCGATCGCGTACGGTCGGTCGAGACGTTAGCGAGAACAAAATCCGGCAGTCGGTCGCTGCTGACGTCTGTGTCGCAGTATGCAACCTATCGTCAGCGTGACAAGAACTCGGACCTTATTATTTACAGCAGTATTTTACCTTGAGGCTGCCTCTAGTGCAGTATTCGGAGAGGGCGCAAACGTTCGGCGGCTCGATACACGCGCCAACGAACCCGTTCACGTTATCGTGTTGCAAATCCCGCATCTGCCGACACACACATTTTATTACAGCTGCAGAAACAATAGCTCGTAGATAGCGGTGCATGTACGAGTATTGCGTAGATATAGAATATCAATGAAGCGGAGACTCACTGTTTTATTAGGGTTCCGCTGCCAAATGCCAAAGTACCTACTTGGATTCGTTCTGTCCGCTGTCTGTCTGTACGTCCCTATGTCACAGCCATTTTACTGCAAGATTGTTGGCACCACACAGTCGAAATTTGGTAAGTAGGTCACTTAAGTAACTTCCCGGGGCTGCGGGACTGTTCGAAAGAGAAACCGTGGCCCCGTAACACAAAGGGCTAAGAAGGAACATGAATGGGTTTTAGTCAGTAAAAGTCTGACACTCCCTTCCGCTCCGCCCAGAGCTCCCGCTCTGGACCCCCATTTGATGATTTCCCGTAGATAAGTTATGGAATCAGGCGTTACTTTGCGGAAATCCATGACATTAAATGATAATATTTAGTTTTAATACAAGATAAATATCCAGGTCTGAAAGCAGGACACAAGTCCCACCGTCATGCATATGCACATGCACATTGGGCCCACCCTCCCGCCCTCATGCATATGCACACATACAAAACAAGTGAGAAATAATTAGCATGCCATGCAACCAAACCTATACTCGACACGTGTTTCGCCCCTCCACGGGGCATCCTCAGAAAAAAAGGGTTGAGAATTCTACTTATTTAACTGTGTGGGGTTTCCATCTATAACTGTTGAAAAATAATATCGAGGTTTAACATATTTGTGTTCAATCAATGGTTGATTCTATATCCGATTTAAAACTTCGGACAACAATAATTAAGTAGTTGCTAATAGGCATGACGACTGTATCAAAAAATTAAAAATCTATTTAGTCCGTCAGTTAGATTATTGAAAAGTAATGGACACGTATTTTCTGTTTAAATCAATGAATATTGACAAATATAAAACGCATCAAAACTCGGGTGTGGGGGCTCGTGACGTCAGAACTAGCTACAAATTATACCTAGACGTGACGTATTGGGAATTTTAAATGCGTCGTATCTTCGTCAATTTTGATATAAGTATGTAATAAAAGAAAAAATACAAATATTTTTTTATTAATAATCTACCTGGCGGACTAATTAGATTTTTTTTAAATCTAACTAGTCCACAACATAGTGTTGATCAACACTATGTTGGTTCTAAAGCCGTAAAAAATGTGTCCCTCTAATTTTCAAAGTAAGAGGAAAATCCTCAATATATTTGGGAATGTTCTCGTAAAACTTAAAAAGTACTTTCAAGGAAAATTCAAAATTGGTTTCAATAAGATAAATATCAAATCATATACCGCGGCTTAGATATGTGACTTTTTCGTGAAACTGCAGCAGTAACTTTGTTTTCCATTATGGATGAACGTTAATAGTTATTTCATTTTGTTTGGTGTTACGGAACCCTTTGTGTACGGGTCCGACTACTACTTGATCGGTTTCTATTTGGAGGGATGGGTGCCGCTACGTTACTGAACATTGCGAAATAGTTTATCTTGAAGCTTATATAGTTCTTTGGGCTTCGTGTGAATAGAATTATGTATAAATCTATGCTGTAATGAGCGGGCAAGATTCCAAAATAGTGTACCTACCTAGGTAAAGCTGTCCTGCTCATTAACGTATCCCCAAAGCACGGATAATATGATACTCCCAAAGTGTGTATATCTTATCTTGATCATCATAGTGATTGAATCGAGTTGTTCTTGCCCCTCAGCCCCTCACTCAATACAATAAAATGTTAAATCAAATTGCGTGATATTGGGGTGTGGTCCAAGTAATAAATTAACGTTATCTATTAAGAGTTCCGGTACTCCCCCTATTCTTCAACAAAAACGAGCCAGATATAAAACTTACTACATATAGCTATTTATTTTTTAAACACATAATATACAACAGGGTGGAATTTTTCGAAAGTACTCTAAATACTGGATATAAGCCTACATTGCAGTAACAAATAAAGGTATAGGTATTGCAAGATAAATCTATCTTCTATCTATATCTATACTTATAATAAATCTGTAAAGAGGTCAATTCTGTACATGAAATATATTTACAAAATAACTATCGGGGGGTGATTAGTGATCGATACTGATGCCAAAAATGCAATCAGTAAAATTTTTGTCTGTCTGTCTGTCTTTCTGTCTGTCTGTCTGTCTGTCTGTCTGTATGTTATTTATAGAAAAAAAAACTACTCGACGGATTTTAACGAAACTTGGTACAATTATTCTACATACTCCTGAGCAGGTAATAGTATACTTTTCATCACGCTACCATTAATAGGAGCAGAGCAGTGAAAGGAAATGTTGGGAAAACGGGAGAAGTTACTTGGTTTTTTTAGCTTCCGTCGCGTGTGCAGCCTTAATGGTTAAAGCTACATAGAAATCATGTATAACGGAAATATTCCACATAAAAAAAATTATATAAAAAATATCCCACGACAGCATATGTCTATCTTTTATAGTTGACTCACAATAACACGTGTAACTCCCGATAGCTTAGCAGTTCGGAGAATAAATGTGAATGTAAGTTTGTTTGTTGCGCTTTCACGCGACAACTACTGAACGGATTTGGATGAAATTTTGCACACAGATAGTTTATAACCTGGATTAAAACATAGGATACTTTTTATCCCGGCAGTAAGATTCCATGGGAAAATAATCAAACTTCACGCGGGCGAAGCCGCTGGCAGAAGCTAGTACGTAAATATTTCTCATGTTGTTAGTAATGCTAATACGGTTGCTCTGAGCCGCGGGGCTCACGCGTTCCAAACTACAGAGAATAACATATTTCGTCACATATTGAACTAAAACATGGCAAAAGGTTAAAGTCGTCGTACCGACATGTTACAAGGTAAGTTCAGCAGTTCCAATATTTTTATTATAGTAAGTATTTGCAATTGGACGTTCAAATAAAGTTGGTTCTTAACTGAAACTGAACAAACAGGTGTAAGTTAGTGCGAACTATTCGTACGGAGGTATTTACCCACACCTGAACAAATTGTTATAGAAGTTTTACGTTTGTTTGCAGAGAAAGCCTTAATTCTTTTGAAGACGTTGCAATTAAAGTCTTCAAGAAGTTCAATAACATTTAAGTACCTAATCTATCCTTGTTAATTCAATAAATGAATACGATATTAGATATACTTATAAATTAAAATAACCTAAAGTAACTAACTATACTATGGGGTAAACTAAAAAATATTTGGTCGTGTACCAGATAAAACCAGCAGTAACCACGCTAATAATAATAGCAATGTTACTAAACCGAATGCTCCATGATGAAAGATGTTCATAAACATGATTATTGCGAAACATACATCGCTGGATAAACCCACCTATTTATTTCTATTCTACTAGTTATGTACCTGCGGCGTCAGTTCAGTAAATCCGAATGTATTAAAGCGATTTGTCTCAGTCGGTGCCTCCATCATACAGGGCTTGGAAGAGAAATGTTTTGTTTGTTTTGCGGCCTGAGGGAAGGCTTTGAGCTATCCCCATGTAATGCCGTAAGGATATATCAAAGTAAATTACAAAGACTATTTATAAGTTGGATATATCTTTTTCTTTGACTTGGATTTACGAGTTGGATAGTCTACGAAAGTCGCAGCAAGCGGTAAAATTAATTGCATTTCAATAAACGATTAATTTTTTTTTTCTCAGTAGCAGCCGCGGAGTACAACCTACATTTCGCCAGTTATGCCAGGCAGAGTCTGAACTATATGGTCCGACTCTGCCTAACCAATCTTGGATTACAGCCTACAGGCGTGATATGTTATGTTGTTAAATATTAAGGTACAGGTTGTTTAGGGTCGTAGCACATACGTATCAAATCGGAAGGGGATCGTCACCGCATCAACTCGAGCCGTTCAGGATTATGTGTTTGAAATTCCCTACTGCAACGCACACTAATCGTAATCGTAACGTAATCGCCTCGCCTCGGGACAAGCTCACGAACCACGGTGCGGTGCGTGGTCGACTTGCAGTCCCCGCGCTTACGGTTCTCCGTACCCTAGCTTACGGCTCTCCGTACCCTAGCTTATGGCTCTTATGGCTCTCCGTAACCTAGCTTACGGCTATCCGTACCCTAGCTTATGGCTCTCCGTAACCTAGCTTACGGCTGTCCGTACCCTAGCTTACGTTAACGTTCGGATTCAAAATGATTGAACTAGTGCCGCCCAGCCGTCAACTAGCGGTCGGCAAGCCGTAAGCGCGGCGTCGCCTACCTGTAGCCGAGTCGACGTGCCGGAGCTTCTGATTCGCTTACGTTACGTGGTTACGTTACGTGGACGCCTGTTCGACGCCTAGGTGAAAGGTGAGGTGGTGACGATGCCTTTCCAAGTTGATAAGTGTGCTACGACCTTTATCATTTAGTAGGTACCATAAAGATTCAAATTAAAACTTACAATCTTCAGCTCCTTCTTGATTTCCCTGTTGATATCGATGTGGTGTCTCCTTACTCGTTTGACGGAGAGCAGGCGCCCGCGGTAGAAGGCTACCTCGGTGAAGATAGCGGAGTAGCGGAAGTCCAGGTCAGGGTTGGAACTGAGGGACACCTGACTGGACCGCACCCCTCCCGTACTCCCCCCGCCGTTCTTCTCGCCCCCCACGGCATTGGTTGATGAGGTGACGTTCCCGCCTGCATTGCTATCTTGCTGGAAGAATTCAGCTCTGATCAACTTGTAATGAAGTGTTGCTTACGACTAAAAGCTGGAGAAGGTGAATCTGACGACCCTTCGTCAGATTCACCTTCTCCAGCAGTTTTAAAACAAATGAGGGTGATAAAACTAGAACGAATCCAAAACTCAAAACGATAGAATCGATTTTTCAAAAAAAAAAATCGCGTCGCAAGTTTTCGATGTTCGCCAAACATTTTCCTTTTCCCCGATATGTTTTGTTTCCAGTAGATCAGGTAGTAATGATTCCAACCGGAAACATTGTTGATACAAAAATTGGGGGCCTCTCCTCTAGGTAGGTACACTTCTCCTGTATTGAAAGGCGAAAACGGTTTTACGGAAACTGGCGTTCAACTCGGCACGATATAAAGTTCTGGTTTCTTTTATTAATTTCCAGATGTGATTTATTTTCGAAAGGAATTGCAGTAACACATATTTTTCTATTTTGAACTCTATGTCTCACGCCAATAGTCCTGAACTTCCAAATGGAAAAGTTAAAAATATGTTCATAAAATCTATTTCTATTGGCCTGAACTTTATCAAACCGTTCGCTGAAGCATTCGTTTGAAATGTTTTATATCAACAATGGAACGCAGCGTGAGACTGGAGACGTGAGTAAATCTATTTCGCTTTGTTCAGTTAGTAGTAGGTACGGTTCGCAAAGGAGATAATATGAACGGAACCAAATGATTTGATTTTTGATTAGACTATGAAACATACTAAACAGATAAAAGGCATCTGCTAAGATAGTATATTTATTGCTAGCAAGAAGAATACAAAAGCAATGTACAAAAAAACAACAATGTGCTCACAGTATTGAAAGTCTACGTACCTATCTCCTTAGTTCATACGGATATTTATTCAGTATCCTGCACTCGAATCTCCTTTGCCATTAGTAGGTACTCAAAGTAAATATTAGCGTAAGCGCATGCAAACAACATGTACAAGTTCGGTTTACCTACTCAGTTTGTTCGCTCGCTGTTCTTCGTCAGGCAGATGTAGCTCGCGGAAATCAATCTTCCAGAGTAGTGAGTCCAGCTCTTGTTCGTAGCGCCAGCCTCGGTATAGGGCGAGGGCAGCCAGAGCGAGGAGTGCAAGGGTACCTCCTGATGCTCCAAGTGCCCATGCTCCAATGTGACCTGATTGGAAGAAAGGAAACATACAGCCCATCAACATCGATTGGTGTACTTGACTTCTCGATCTTCCGTCTTTCAAGAAATCTACCTACAGGTTCACTGCATGCATGCAGTTTTATCGATACCTCAAAATCAAAATATTTTATTTCTCATAGGCCTAGATGGGCATTAGTAAAACGTCGAAAAAGGTGCACGATTTGCGTTGGTCTATTTCATTGGGAAGAACCGGCAAGAAACTCCATGGTACCTTTCCAAATCATTTGGTATTACAATATTATTATGTTACAGCATTAGTACCTACTTTAGTATGGGGGGACAGCGCAGCGTAGGCCCGACAATAGTTCGTTGCTTACTATACAAAAAATGTAATATAAGACAACTATTTAACAAAAGTTAAACAGCATCTGGAAATCTACAAAGATTACAATGTTGACTCATCTATACATATAATAAAATCGTTGAGACCAAAAAATCTGTACATTGAAGATTAAAAAAAAAAATCGCCCAGGGTGACTTAAAATAAGTAACTGAACATATTAAAACCATTTTTAAAATTTTTGTTTGTTTGTTTGTTTGTTTGAACGCGCATCACGTAAAAACTGCTGGACGGATTTTGATGAAAACTTCACTAATCTATTTAAATAAACTCAGAATAACATTTAGGCTATAGAAATTATGGAAAATTTTGGAAAAAGGGGATGAAAAAAAAAATTAGATTGTTCTAGAATCATGAAACTCAGAGTAAATACTTATTATTAAAAATAAAGAAATACCTGTTTCAGCATTTTTAAAAAAAACATCCAGAGACGTAAAAAAGAGGGTTTTGTGTTTAAAATTAATAAAGTTCATACAGCTATAGGAAAAAATCCAATGAAGTGTAAACCTTTAAAAGTTGCTGTAAATACTTCAAATCTAATACAGGTATATATTATTTCTCAATTTTCTTGAAATTTGATTTTTGAAGTGAATACGCCCAAAATAGCGGAACTCAAGAAAATCGGCTTTCCTCGGTATAAGTAGTTGGTAATACAGGGTGGAAACGGTAAACGGGGCAGTAAGGGAACTGCAGCTACACGAAAAAGGTCTTAGAAACAATCCATAATTTTTTCGCTAAATGTTGATCCCCATTCACAGATTTAACTAAAAAATAAAGTGCAGTTAGCAAGAAAATTGCCATTTTACATAAAACAATTTTTTTGATGCCAATAATGATAAACCTTAACCGTTGCAGCTACATGAAAATGGTCTTAGGAAACCATCCGTAATTTTTCGTGAAATTTTGATCCCCATTCACAGATTAAAAAAAGTACAGTTAGCAAGAAAATTGCTGTTTTACACAAAACATTTTTTGATGCCAATCGATCCTGCTTCTAATACTCAATGGTTAAGGAAGCTCCCCTTTCTGCCCGGTTAATCGTTTCCACCCTTTTTTTTTTTTTTTTTTTTTTTTTTAGGATGGGAAATCATCAAATGACTTCTCCCACGCTGGGCGGAGCAGGAGGGAGTGTCAGACTCTTACTGACTAAAACCCATCCATGTTCCTTCCTCGCCCTTTACGTTCCGGGGCCGCGGTATCTCTTTCGAACAGTCCCGCAACCCCGGCAGGCTTCGGCCCTTGCGGGCCCCTCTCTTCTGCTGACATCTCTTTGAGGCGCGCGTGGAACACGAACGCGCCGTCGACACGGCCTGTCGTCACTAGACGGACGGACGGCTAGCTAGCCCATAGCTAACCGTCCACAGGCCCGCATCTACGGTGGCCGGTAGCCACCACGTGGCCCCCGACGCCCGGTGCGTCTCCCGCGGCGGCCGGGAAGAGAGGCTCTCTCCCTCTCTCGTTCCGCCACCTCCTTCGCTAGCATGACTGCTTCGCAGAAGGAGGTGACGGCTTCCCATTCCGTCTCGCTCCGGACCATGGATTGAACCAGGGCCGGACGCGAGAGGTCGCCGCCGCCGATCGCCGCTACGAGGACACGGCGGTGCTCCGCCCACGCAGGGCAGACTTCCACCGTGTGCTCCACCGTGTCCTCCGGTCGATCCTCGCAGTGGAGGCACCCGGGCGTTTCCTCCCGCCCGATTCGGTGCAGGTACCTCCCGAAACATCCGTGTCCGGTGAGGACCTGCGTCAGGCGGAAGGTGAGGACGCCGTGGCGCCTCTCCAGCCACTCCTCAAAGAGGGGACTTACCGCCACTATCGTGGCGTGCCCTGCACGGGGTTGCGACAGTCGCTCTCTCCATGTCGCCATGAGATCGCGCCGGAGGTCTGTCCGCTGAGCGGCAATTTGCCGCGGCAGCGGAGTTTCCCCCCGGCGTAGTGCCTCCGCGCGCCAGTCGTGCAGGCGCGCGAGGACTATCGCCTCCAGATCCCATGGCGGCAATCCGGCAAGCAGGCCCGCCGCCTCGCGGGAGATCGTGCGGTACCCACGGACCATTTTTACGGCCACCACTTTCTGGGGCGCGTTCAGGTAATGGGCGGCTCGCCGCCTCAAGGAACGCGCCCACACTGGGGCCCCGTAAAGGGCCATGGACCGCACGACCCCCGCATAGAGCCTGCGGCAGGAGGCGTTTGGCCCCCCAAGGTTGGGCAGGAGCCGCCTGAAGGCAGCCCCGGTCCGTTCCAGCCTGGGGGCCAAACGTCGGAAATGTTCCACGAAGTTCCATCGGCTGTCGAGTACGAGTCCCAGGTACTTCAACGTCGGCTCGACGCCGATGGATACCCCTCCCACCGTCAGTGTGGATCCCGATGGTGGCGCATTCCGAGGCCCATGAAAGCACATGGCCTCGGACTTGTGCAATGCCACCTCGAGACCCAGTTGCCGGATCCTCTCAACGACTATCGCAACCCCGCGTGTCATAACTTCGGCCGCCGCCTTGTGCGACCTCCCCTGTGCCAGCACCAGGGTGTCGTCTGCGTAGCAAACGACGCTGACACCACTAGGGAGGTCGGCGCGTAGCACCCAGTCGTAACCGATGTTCCACAGGGGCGGTCCCAGAACCGATCCCTGTGGGACACCGCACGACATCTCTCGCCGGTTCCAATCTCCGCAGCGACTGGGGTAGATGACGGCCCTGTCCGTCAGATAGTCCCCGATCACACGACGGAGGTAGGTCGGCACCCGGTGATACCGGAGTGCCTCCCTGATGCAGCTCCAGGGCAGGGAGTTGAAGGCGTTGGCGATGTCGAGAGACACCGCCAAGACCACCCCGCCCCGGGATATCGCATCCCCCGTCGTGAGGGCTCTCACGCGCATGATGGCGTCCACAGTGGAGCGCCCCCTGCGGAAACCAAACTGGTTCTCTGCAAGATTCGGCCCCATCCCCTCAAGGTGCTCGGCGAGGCGGTTTGCAATTACTCTCTCAAAGAGTTTGCCCACCTCGTCGAGCAGCACAATGGGCCGAAATGCGGACGGAGAGTCCGCAGGGCGCCCCGGCTTCTGGATGAGGACCAGTTTCCCCGTCTTCCAACGAAGCGGGAACTGGCCTCTCTCCAAGCATGCGCTTAAGAGCCCTTTCAGTCGGGGCCCGAGAGCCTCCGCATCCGAGGCCAGGACCCAGGCTTTGCCAGGCAAGCCATCAGGTCCCGGGGCGGTATTTTTGGCCTTGAGCCTACCTACCGCCACTCTCAGGTCTACCCCAGTCACTTCCGGAGTGTCGTCGTCGTCATAGGGGTCCTCTTCCGGCACCGCAGGTGGCGGAGCCATAGGCGGGGGCGGATGTTCCCCCCGCGAGGGGAACAGAGCGCTCACCACGTCCTCCACGAGCTCTGGCCGGAGACTCTGTGTCAGCGGGGGGGCCCAGGTGCGGAGTTTATTCCGCACCATCTTGTAAGGGCGCCCCCACGGATCTCTGTCGAGAATCGTTTCCACCCTGTATTTACAAATAAAATAATACTACGAAGAAAATGTAGACTATACGAATGTACATCAGACATAAAACCCGAAAAGTTACAAATACAAACGAGTTCAAATCCTACTATCTACAAATAATAAAAATGCTTTGTCCTGAAGGACTGTGATGGATCAACGCACAGCCTGTACCGCAGATTGTAGAAACCTGAAGCTTGGAGGGTGTATTTTTTGTATAATAATTTCAGAAAATCATTTCTTATCGTATGCCTATGATACGATAAGAAAGGATTTTCTGAAATTATACCCCTAAGGGGGTGAAAAGGTGGGGGGCAAAGTTTGTATGCGAAAATGTGATTCCTTGGTCCAATCTACTTCAAATTTTGCTATCAACAATATTAAGGCGCTACCCCAAGCAAAAGCCGTTTTTTGTGCAGTTTTTTGGAGCCAACTCCTCTTTATCCAAAAGAAATACCAAGTAATAAAAAAACATTAAATTTCTACATATTCTTAGACTGCAAAGTGGTAGTTTTATTTTTTATTTTAAGTCTCATAATGTGTAATAAATCCCCTCACAATGAAACCACAAAAATGAGAAAAATATATTTATAACATGCTTCTTCTCGTAAAGTTAACAATATTTTGATTTGCTTCTTATACTAATGGATAGACAATTTAATAATGAACATAATGCTAGTTTTTTTTTTTTCAAAAGACGGAAATTTGATTTTATAAAGAATAAAAATCACTAATTTCGCACTATTCGACCCGCAGTGACTGACGTAAAAACCACTTTGTAGTGCAAGCTGATTAGAACTTTATTCTAATAGTATTTCAAACGAAGTTTGAATCACCACAAATAGAGTTGCTAATTTTGCCTGGGGTAGCGCCTTAACAGAATTGATGGACGCGTTTCGTATTGCACGTAAATTGATTTCAATGCATATCTTAGGAGATACACCGTTTTAAATAACTCCGCAGCAAAATAATGATCATGTACCGGCCGCGCATTTTCATTATGCGGAAGAATGTGTATGATGTGCTCTTTGAAAATTGTATCATAGGTGCTTACGACCTAATCTCTGTAACCCTCTCTTTCTCTTATGTGACGCAGACGAAGTTGCGCGGGTTAGCTAGTTCATAATAGGAAAAAAAAGCAACAAAGGTAAGAAAATATTAAAAAAAAGAAAATAAAAACCAAATTAAACACCTATGAATGAATCCTATGTTCAAAAGAACCATAAAAATGGGAATGAATTTACTGCGTAACTACGTTGGTTATACTTGAAGTGCTTGTTGTAACTGCCTCGTTGGTCTAGTGGTTGCAAGTGCGACTGCTGACCATGAGGCCTTGGCTTCAAATCAGGAAAAATGTTAAGGTCCAACAAGGTTGCGTTAAACGTTTAACACTACCATGGAGGCTACCCCTTCCTATTTTCATTTCCTCATTACGAAGTTTTACTTCTTCCGCGTGGAGGGACTCCAAGCACTATTTTTTCCTTTAGAGACTTCTTAGCAGCCATGGAGTCTTGATCATGCCGCCTACTATTAGATAGGATTTAAATATTACTAGCGAAATGTATTTGTATCATTAGGAACTCCTCTGCCTAAGCCAATGGGGATTACTGCGTGATGTTATGTTCTTGTTATGTTTACTCTTGCATGGTCATACATATATAAGTCTTCAATTTATTACACTGTAAGACAAGTTAGTTAGTGTACTTGAAAGCAGGAGTTAAGGTTCAGTTTATGATGTCGTTAAAGACAGTCAGGTCCTACCAAACGACTCGTAAGTAGTCCGTAGATCACCAGATTGACTGAAAGATGGAGTACACTTCAAAACAACGCTGAGGTGAATGACACGACTTTAATCTTTGCCACAAACATGTAATCCTAACTCGAGTTCATTATTTGTTTAGTGAATTAGCGAAACGACAGTGGAATTTAACGTCATAATGAAGTTCAAAATTCAATTTCACGATGGAAACAGTCTGCTTTGTAGAATTTTAATTGCTTTTAAACGTTTGTATTCAATTTATGGCTAGTTTCGAGCAACGGGGCTGGATACTTTGCAGCGCGTTGGGCTATAATAAAAGAACCTACGTTTGAAAGACTCCGAGCAAAAGAAGTATTTCTCCTTTGCTTCAAACGATCTTTCAAACAGGTGGCAATTACTACTATCTAGTCAGCTAGAAATACTAATTTTCTTGCGTAGCCATCAACTCTCCAATCTTACCTAGGTTTAATATTAAATTCCCAAGATATCAAAAACAAGTCCGGATTTTAATTAAATGAAAAATGAAGACTGTATATCCTTCATACCGTTTGAAAGCCTTCGCATCACATTCTCAAGGGACATAAGCACAAAGAAATTAAGGCACTACCCACTATTACCCTCGCCTCAGGCTACTGGCTAGCCACTATCGCTTAATAGAATGGAGGCTCATTTCCTTCGTGCAATTTCTTTTCAAGAAAAGGCTCTGTCTCAATAAAGCTTTGCAAATTGAAATGGACACCAAGTTCTTTGCAGAAAAACGGAAATTATTGATCTCGTTAGAGTTATGGATAGAAATACTATTATCGACGAAACGAGGAATATTATGAGTTGAAAAGCAAAATGAAACATTTGGTAAGGTTTAATCGCAACTCAACTTTCCAATAGAAAGCTTTCAAACAAAGTTCCTGAAATACATCTATTCAGATAGTGTAACAAAATGTTATGAACATGCCATGCTCGAAATGAACTAACATAGTTTTCAGAATTTCACTTTGTTCAATTCAGAAAGCAAAATAAATGGAATCTAAGATCAATGTTAATAAAAGGGTTATTTTGGTCACTATCCGTACTTCATTAACGTTTAATTAGTCCAGTTTACACAAATACGATTAATTTTAATATACAAAATGTGGAGTAACTACCATGTTAACTCGGTTAGCCTTAACTTTAAGGACTTCCAGCTTGACCTGAAAGCCTTGTTTCAGATATACTTAGAAGGCTCTACATGCACTGATTTAAAGTGGTTCCGTGTAGCACTCTGTGGGTCCAGAAAATGGAAGTAAGTGGTGTGAAGCTATGTACTTATGTAGCAAGCATTAGGCGACGATGTCGGCGCAGCAGGCGTCGCGTGCGCCCGATGGCCGCTGCTCGGCATTGCTTGTCACTACGACTCGTAACGACGCTTTTACGAGCCACCCCACTTACTGTCGCTTACCAACCTTGCGCTTAATGCCGACCCGAGCTCTAACAGTACATATTAGTTTTTTAGATCGCCAGTAAACAAAATGGTCGCGTCCGTTCCGCCGGCCGTTGGTAATGGAGTGCTCCAGCCCACTTGCTGATTCTATTAGCTTTCAACATACGTTGCGCATTAAGGGGAAAGTGAATACACTCTTCACGACGGCGGGTGTCCTATGGACGCGTGTAAAAGCATTACTTTATGAAAAAAAGCTGATGCTGGTTCATACTTACTGACGCATTTTTCTCCTCTGAACCCACACGGCGGCTCGGAGAGGGGTACCTGTCCGCCTGGCCACTTCATGTCCCGTAAAAATCGCACTTCCTGCGTGAAATAAATATTTGTAAGAGATCCACGAACCAACATTTTTCTTTGTACTAAACAAATGGGCGTAAAATTCCTCGTAGATCAAATGGATTGCTGTAGAACTAGGTTGCGAATATAAATTACCTACATGTGCGTAAATACTCGTAAGTATTTCAAACGCTTATAGGATTATACAGATTGTTCCAGTTTAAAGGACCTTAGCGTCTTCAGATTTGAATCCATACGTCGGTTGGCACCAGAGTGCATCTCCCAAGCCAAAATGTGACGTAAACGGTTAAAAGATGCCGTTTATTCGGGGCACGTCGAGTATCGTTGTGCGTACGTGTTTCGGATATTTGATAACGAATCTATTTACATGTAGATGTAAGTGTTTTCATGCGAATATTTATAAAATTGGCCTTATTGCACAGCAATTTGTTACAAACTTTTACGTTAGCGGAAATAACCACCAGTCAAACTATGTTGATGTTCCCATTGCTTTTGACGGCCCTCTAGTTTTATTTTGTAAACTATCGGCGAACACACATTAGTTCGTACAAGTGACGAATAGGCGCAACTTATCACTTGTCTGTTAGTGTAATGGCCGTAATGCATCATTATGCCATGTTCAAAATGAGTCGACAGTTTCACATTTTCTGACAACGTGTCACACATTCAAGTTTCTGTGTTGTTTTCATTTCACCGGTCATTTTACCTATCTCATAATAACTTCCAGTTTAGAACAAAAAACGAGGAAATTATTAAAAAAAAACATGAAACATGCTATGTGTAAACTTATTATGTTGGAGTTTATGGACAGTCCGAAGAAAAGTCTTTGGGAGATTTGTATATGTATAGGATACATTACCGGTGCAGACTTGTGCAGGACTGCAAGAGGGTAAAGGCCGGGTGGTCGTGAAGGATCGATGGATAGCAGGGTGTAGTTACCCTCGGCGTCGCCCTGCTCATCCATGTGCACCCAATACCTGAACAAAAGGAAATATCGTTTATTTGGTAACTCCAAATAATTCAACGTCAAAACATTGTTTTGGCGACATTTTTTTCAACCTAACACGTTGGTCATGACAGTCCTTTATGATAAGAATAATAGAAATAGCTTTTTATTTCACAATGGATAGACTATTATGCAAAGAGCAAACCTAGGAAAAAGGTCAATTAGAGAAGTAATTAAAAACCATTTCTTTGCAGCATGGAAATGAACAATAACCGTAAAGATTAGAAAATCTAATGGGTCAACCTAATTAAAAAAGCTTTACAAACAAAACGTAGACCGAGCTTTGACCGTTTAATGTCAACCTATTGTTGGAGGAAATAGTGTAAAACTCTTTTATCGCTACACGAAAAACACGCAATACGTGAAACGTGGTGCGGCACGAACTTTTGACGTGACGCGTTTTGGTTTAAAGTTCCGCAGGCAAATAGGACATGTTGAGCACGGCTTACATGTAACAGTTTTTTTATAATAAATAAAATTTAAGTGTCTGTCTGTAAAGTAGAACAGCTTTTTTGTGAATGCATATGAAAACATATACGGCAGTTGGATAAAAAAAAATATTGGCTGTATGTTCCGGTTTATATCCGAAACGGATGGAACGATTTTGTCGGAACTTTTACTGACGTCCTATAGGAGTAACATAGACTATACTTTTATTTTAGAAAAATAGGTTCCGTGCAAAGAACCGCCTTGAAATTGTTAACAAAATCCGATTTAAATAGGGAAGTAAAATTATTTATTTATTTATTTATCACGCAGACGAGGCAACAGCTAGTCTTTCAATATAAACGTGAACTATCTCAACTTCGCGTAACAGCAGTCCTGAATATTCTACTGTTATCAACAGAATCACCAAGGTATAGTACGCTTTTCCGATCCAGATTCAGACAATCTAAGCGGTCGGCTATATCGCTCGATCGCTCCTAATTCTGTTACCTAAGCCACAATCGGCAAGATGTGCCTCACAAAAGAAGCACGTCGCAGTTACCTAACCAGAGGGTAAGCCAGTTTGTTATCTGACTTTGTGGTAGAAGAAATTGGACGGATTTTCAGCGACCGGTTTTATATCTGATTGGAGTTGAAAATTACCTTAATTTTCAACAATCAGAATATAATACTTAAAACTACTGGACAGATTTGAAAAATTATTTCAGCAATGGATAGCGAACAAAGAAACAAAGGCTGTATTTAATAGCCGTACTCCTACGGGAACAGGAACTACGCGGGTGAAACCGCGTCATAGAACATATTTTTCATTACTGAAAAGTTCCTCATCGTATAAAATAAGCGATTGTAATATATGCTATCCAAAGCAAAAGTTGCCTATCGGATCGATCTGTATGGCTTTAAAAACATATACAGGGTGTAAACCACCTCATCACGAAGCCGTCAACCAAACATTCTGTAGATCAAATTAAGCCACTTTACGCAAACATTATTGCTAAGAGACAACATTTTTTTTGGGGTGAAAAATTACGTTTTGTGGTATAACTCAATGTAACGCACTCAAAACATTGTGCTGATGGATGGATTGAACAGTACGGGGTTCGTGGAGGTATTTAAAGTAAAAATCTTACAATAAAAACTTGTATTTAAAAAAAACTTGTCAAAAAGTTGTAACTTTGACCCCCAATATCTCCGTAACTAGAAGGTTCCCAGGTATGGTGTGGAACAAAAAAATGATCGCAATGACGGGGAGAACCAGTGCCTTTCGGCTTCGTGAAGAGGTGTTTTACACCATTTATATTGCTTACCCCATAACGCTGTGGTAGGTGGTGTTCCTCATTCTTGCTGCTATGGCCCTGCCATCCCGTGGTCCTTCGCCACTAGTGAGCGCTGCTGCAAGTGCCCGCGCATACACCCACACAGAGTCGTGTAGCCACGCTGCTTCCACAGGGATCTATCGAAAAAACAAGAGAGATGAGTTAACAAGTTATTCTTATCCTACTGTTCCATAAAATTCTCAAAGTTTCAGGTGTTATTAAGCCTTGTAATTAAGTTAAAACTTCTTCATTTAAAATCAAATCTAATGAACCAAAAGCGACCTTTTTCACATGCGGTAATCCCGGGAAGCTATTAAGCTTGGTGTCAACTTTAGGAGAATTCATTTAGGGGTCGAATAGGCGGTCAAAAAGGCAGTGAAATAACGAAAACTCATTTAGAGGGTCAGATAACCGGGCGGGTCCGGTGTTCAGGTAAAGTGCCTTCTACTATTTTATGTGTAGGAGTGTAAAATTTCCGGGTGCCTTTATCTAAATACGAATTAAGCTAGAGGTGTTAATCTACCAATCCACTTGCTTATTTACACAAACATTGTTTGTCTTCCTCATATTTCATATCTTTTATTACAAGGTAATCCTAGCCCCTGCAAGTACAAGCCCATAATTTCCTCGAACATGGACAAACCTATTAGACTTCAGATTTATAGCTATCACGGATACGGACTGCTGTTCCCCGTTGTTACCCATTTGCCCTTAACTTACAAAACAAATGAAAACACAATGCAAAAATTTGAATGAAATTTGAACTTACACGCAACAGTGTGTAAGTCGGACTTTACATGGACTTCATTCATTAGATTAAAACGTCCCTCCTGTGGGGACGAGCTCATTCTTTGCCTTTGAATTCGAAGTTTGAATTAATTACTTTGAGGATGCAGAATTCATTACGAAAAGGCAAAATGGACGCGACGCATAATTTGCTCTAATGTAGTCACTACTATGTTCATGAGGGTATAGGACCCTGTTTACATATAGATGTACCAAATGTGCCAATGTGTCAGATGCAGGTTTAATTAACGCAGTGTGTTAACGTCCTGTTTAATTAGTTTGACAGTTTATTATGTTAATGCTATAGTTGTGTTAAGGCACGTCCCCGAGCAAAAGCCGTTTTTTGTGCTTTTTTTGGAGCCAACTACTCTATAACCAAAAGAAATACCAAGTAATAACAAATACATTCAATTTCTACATATTCTTGACTGCAAAATGGTAGTATTTTTTTTTAAGTCTCATAATATTTAATAAATCCATCCCCTCACAATGAAACGACAAAAATGAGAAAATAGTAGATTATGCACCAAGGGGCTAAAGTTGTGTCTTATGTCACGGGCGTCATATTGAATCTCGAGCGCAATGAAGGATTCGGGATTTAACTTCCGAGCGCAGCGAGGTAGTTAAGA
The DNA here is from genome assembly GCA_950022955.1 of Xestia ashworthii. Lineage (NCBI taxonomy): Eukaryota > Metazoa > Arthropoda > Insecta > Lepidoptera > Noctuidae > Xestia > Xestia ashworthii. The sequence goes on along the minus strand of OX465553.1, from coordinate 11,084,527 downwards.
GTTTAACTCACGAGCGAAGCGAGGGAGTTAATACAAGAATCCTGAATGCAGCGAGGGATTCAAGCTAGCCCAAGGCAAAGACACCTTTAGCCCAGAGGAGGATACTCTACTTTTTACACCTACTGTGAGAAAATAATAGCCATAGGACGAAAAACAAAGTATTTATTAAATAAACAAACAGTAAGAATAAATTAATTAACTAATGTTACAGCCAATTACTATTACGGTAATAAGGCGCGGTAAAAATTCGAAGACATGTGACATCTACCAACCCGCACTGGGCCCGCGTGGTGGATTATAGCCCATACGCAAAATACGCGCTTTGACGTGGAGTTGCGGACATTAGCCCGTTGTACAATACAATACAATACAATACGGCGCGGTACGGTATTTGTTATTATTAATGCCAGTTTTAATGTTCCATTCCTTTTAAAAAATGGTTCGTAGTTATCTAATCATTCTTACAATATTATGTGTTCGAAAACATGGCAACGATATGAAGAAGCAGTCGTTATGATTTTGTAGGAAATCGAGAATATCATCCACGCGTAGTAAGGGTATCGAGAATAGCTTTCCTCTTTCTGGCACCAAAGGGTGTTTGTTAGTACTATACTGCCAATTTAGCTGAGCATGTGAGATTCCAAATTCAAATCACATTATTGACCAGCGGGTCATAATGAAATCCAGTACAACATTATTGACCGGCTGTGCCCCCGGCCACTAATGACTCACTTTAGGTTAAGGTTGCTTGACATATAATTTGACATTTTCGAACAGGTGGTGTGAAAAAATATTTATAACATGCTTCTTCTCGTAAAGTTAACATTATTTTGATTTCCTTCTTATACTAATGGATAGGCAACTTAATAATGAACATAACGCTAGTTTTTTTTTTCTTAAAGACGGAAATTTGATTTTATAAAGAATAAAAACCACTAATTTCGCACTATTCGACCCGCAGTGACTGACGTAAAAACCACTTCGTAGTGCAAGCTGATCAGAACTGTATTCTAACAGTATTGTAACTCTATTCTGTATTCTAACTCTATTTGTGGTGATTCAAACTTCGTTTGAATCACCACAAATTGAGTTGCTAATTTCGCTTGGGGTAGCGCCTTAACGACGCACGTCAGTAACACCAAGTTGTGTTGTTTCCTTTGCCAAGAAACAGTATATAGGTAAATTAAATCTTTAAGGGGCCGGCGGACCATGCGTATTTCATACAAACGTAATACCAAAATAATTTGTAAATCAAACATATTCTTAAGGTAGTGTGTATTTATTTCGATTGGATTACAGAATATCTATGTTCCCAAATATATTTTTTGAGAGGACAATGGTACAAAAACGAGATATGAGGAATTTAAAATTTCCATAGAAAACTTATTTTACTTATAACTCTTGTTAAAATCAGTGTCCAATCAAAATATATATTTGGGAACCTAGATATTCTGTAATTCAATTGAAATAAATACACACTACCTTAGGAATATGTTTAATTTACAAATTATTTTGGTATTACGTTTGTATGAAATACGCATGCTCCGCAGGCGTCTTAAGTTAAACAATGACACGACTAACGACTTTTCTTCTTCATAATATATTTTGTTACATTATGTTTTATGAGCTGTGGATTCTGGATTCGGTGTAACAACAAAAACAGTGGCATGGTTTTTACAGCACCTTAATACAAACGTGGAACAACAGATTTTACATTAAACATCTACTAAAACATCTCCCCGCATAATCACATAAACACACACATAATTTCATGAGTTTACCCAGCGAGGAAATGGGTTAATAACACCTAAATTTCGCTAGCATCAAAACGAAAACGATTATTAAATTTTCCTTTAAATACCAACATTTCTCCAACAGTTCAGTTAATCTTTTACAAACTTGGTACTCACTACTTTGCCTCCACCAAAAGCAAGTAAAGGATTTGTGAAATTAAACGGCGGCATCTGTAGCCTCCTGTTCACTTCTCTAGCGAAGACTGGGTATGACGGGGAGGGTGAAGGAGCCACTGCCATGTAAGACCGGAACGCTTGTGGAGTCCGGTGACCTGGCTCCTTACGTAAGGGACCGGAAAGGTAGCGGATTGCTTCTTCTGATTCGTATTTGTCGACGTCCACGCCGATGGCTGCGTATTCACCTATGAAAGATAAGAATTCGTTTTTTTTAAAGATGGTAAAAGAATTGGCTACCCAGCATGAGGTTTTAATTGGGTTAGCTTCCTAGGCACCATAAATTACATGGTAATATAACGGTCCAATGTCTAACACTTGGGCTAAAATACGCGAAATGTCAGAGATACATTCATAGTAAAAAGAGAGGCCTGACAAAGCTGAAAAATATAGAACAAGATTAGATAATCCCTCAAATTCAGATTTCTGAACAAATTTTGCGTGTTAACTTCAGTATTAAAGTCAAAAATCATATTCTTTTGTTTCGCATCAACGTCGGGATTTAACAGTCCCAGACACGTTTATTATCTCATTTAATCATCCATCTCGTGCTGCTATTGTTTTGTTACTTCATCTGGATTTACGTAAAAGTTAAAGACAAAAGACGCGTTCCTTTATTTCGTGATTACAGCGAGGTTTCATAAAATCCGACACGCTTCTATTTAAAATTTAATCATCCATTTAGCATTCGTTCTTGTAATGGCCGGTATGCGCACGAAAACTGTTTGTGCAAATATTATTCGCCAGAGCTTGTGCTTTCACGTGAAAATCCGCCATGTTTGGGTATTAACACTTAATATCTGTGGTGCAAAATGCGCGCGAAACAAAATATGGTGCTATTAAACTTCCACATTTCTGTTATTTGAGTTTTCAAAATGGAAAATCAGCCATAGTAATATCCGAGGTTGTTAAATATCTAGTTGTCAATAATAGTTACGTTTTATGGATTAAATACTTATCTGGCGTTCCGATGATAAGAGCTGTAACCATTGTTTATCTTCCCAAGGCTTATTAAACGTGTCACTGAATAATGATTACGACGCCATGATCCATAAACAATGGAATAAGATGGGTTTGAAAAATATAGTGTTATTGGTTTTGTTACTGTTGATACATCCATAATATATTATCCTAACATAATAGTGAAAAGCGGGTGTAAATTGAATAGCAGCATTTGTAGAGCTACGATATTTGCTCGTCACGTGATCGATGTGCGCTCGCGAGGCAAATAGTGCTCGCTTCGACGACCCGCAATGCTTCCTTCAATAACTATTCAATATTTCACCAAGATCTTTAAGCTTATTACTTTCGTGTAATCTGATCTTAGCCTTTTATCATCTGAAAAGGAATTAATTCTCTTTTCCATCGTCGTTCATCGTCTATGTCTCTTTTTCCAAGTCTTTTCCCATTAATCTTTCAGACGCATAGAAAAATCGTCATTAAAATGTGTTCTAATAAATAAATAGACTGGTTTATTAGTTATCTGTCACAAACATGACTGCTCCTCTTTTCTATTTTCGTGTTATGTGTTTGAGGAAAACCTTAAAATAGCTCTGATACACGGTCGGGAATATTTTTTTAGGCATGTGTTGATATTTTCGTTTGAGTGAACATTTTTACGTTTGCAAAGGTTCCGGTGCACAGTTTATGGATAATAGATATTCTGGAAAATAAATGGTTAAAAACCTTTTCAATAAAGCTCTTCAACCGACAGGACTGATACCCGGGGGCAGATTAAGCTTTTTAAAGCTTTCAACGAGCTTAAGTTTCAATATTCAAAGAAACAGATTTGAATCGTGATTGCGAGCTTTGTTTCACTAACGCAAATCTACATAAAAGCTTTGGGTAGATTATTATGCATGTATTTATATTCATTCCTAATGTACCATGAAAAGTGAGGATGAATAACGCGGGTAAAGGCTTTTCTCGTCGAATAATGGGGTGTTGGTGTCAGGCTAACAAAGAGAAGATCTAGACAAATATATCACATGCGGGCTTATGGAAATCACGCACGTAGTTAAGCTTTTCACTTGCACAGACACTCTTTGATATATCGTTCTACAACGCTAATAGGGTACTTTGTATAATGTACAAACAAATTTGTAAATTTATTTGTATTTGTTTGTTGTGTTGTGTGTAGTAAGAATAGTTTTCTAACTTCCGTTTTCCTAACTTCTGCGAGAAACCGAGCCTACGGAAAGCACGTGTTTTCTATGTTGCGGATCTTATTAGTATAACCTGGGCGGGAGGGCTAAGATGTCAAACGGAACTGATTGCTAGAATAGAATTAGATTTTTCTACAAATTTTCCCTTTTCCTAAAAAGGCAACCTAATATTGAAAGTTTCTCTTAGTTTCAGTATAGGATAATGTTATTGATATAGCCCTAGCTTCGGTAAATATTTTCATATTATTTCAGTAATGAGGGAAGTTTTCTTTTGATGCCGACACCGATAAATAGAATGATATGAATCCCGTGTTCTTTTGTGATGAAAATCTTTTATTCACGTTGGGAAAGAGAGACCAAGATTGATGCTAATAGAAAAAATATAGGTTGGATGATATAGGAAAACAGATGCTTCAGAAAATACGTAATTAAAAGCGTTTTTATGATTTCAGAACTATTTTGTAGCGGAAGCGGACCTTTAATGTTGTCTTATCCCTTTAAATGTAGACAAATTATATTTTATGTTGGCCGGTTTTAGTTTTCGCAAGCTATGTAACCGAAAGAGCGCCGTGTATAAATTTCACTTACCCGAATCCAGCAGCTGCATAGCGTCCAAAGCCAACATTAATCCGATGTGATCGTGATAATATCCAACGGAGACGTATACTGCAACAAAATACAATATTTTACTTGGAAAACGTTTCAGCGAGTTCATTCTCAATGTAAATAATTATAAGTTGTCGCGTACTTCTGGTATCTTTGTACGTATCCCGAACTATGTCCAGAAACGGGTTACGAGTGAAGTTTTCCCGCCTGTTCTCGTAGTAATAAGGCTGTCTATACACTTGCACAGTGCGGACTGATATTTGTTTTTCCCTCGCGGCCGCTATTATTGCGAGCGCTAAACGTGAAAAGTCGTGGTTCGGGGCCTTTAGGTACACCATAGCTACCTGCGGAATGAAAGACGTATTAATTTGAGTTTTCAGAGTATTCCACTGTGGTTTTATTCTGCCTTTTACCAAACGTTAATACTTACATCATAAAGGAACCATTCAATTTTACGGTGAGTTAAATCTTTTAATAGATCGTATTCATCACAGGACATGAACTAGGGGTTTGAGGGAACAGAATTGAATGCTAATACGTTGCGCTAATTTTACAGTATTATAACAAAATCGTTATTTTTACATTAGAAGAACAAGGAAGATATTACAGAAGTTGTGACAAAATTATTGTTTCTTTGGCTTTTCTGAATGAAGTTCTATGCAAAGAATATTTAAGAACATAAACGAGCAAAGTGAAATGTTATAATGTTTACATGCATGAAATTGAAATGCGTGAGCACGGCGACCACGGAACGGGAGATGTCGATGTCCGAGGGCCTGGTGCGCACGAACGTGGAGTACACCCGCTTGTTTGAGCTGGCAACATCGCGGCAGTACTGTAGGACAAATAAAAACAAAAAAAAAGTCGTTTAAAAAAAAAGGTTCTACTTACTACAATTCATCAGGATTCTATAAGAACCCGTATTAAGATTTACCCTACACGATTTTTCGCTGTAAGGATTAAAAAAAGGCGCAAATAACACTCCGCAAACATTTCTGGATTCCGCGGCGAGTATGATAAATGCCATATGTAAGCAAGTTTAAAATATTAATTACAGCAATTCAAGACAATCCGAAAATGCTTACATGGAGTACGATTACCTAATTATCCAAATTATAAACGGTATGTTTGTTTACCAGCGATTAAAACGAGTGTTAATCGTCTCGTGACAACCCAGCTTTATTGCTACTTCCAAACGCGAAGTACAGTCTACCGTATACAATCTTCCGACTCCGTGAAGTTCGTAAGACCCTCGATTGTTAATGTGATTACATTAACATAAGACATTGACTGCATTTGCAGTTTTGTTGCCTTCAACTCGACATCAATAACGTATATTGTTCTTTTTCCAATTAACTCGGAAGCTCTTTGGCAGTCTGCCTATTGAAGATGTCAAGTTTCATTGTAAACCGCAGCTGGGTATCGTTCCTATATGGCGGCCCCATAATATTTATGTTTTGTATATTTAGAGTGGATTTTTCACTTTTGGAATTTTATTAGTGACTCATTCTGCTATCTCTTAAGCCATTACAGCTGTTTCTCTTATCAGCCGTTTGTTGGTTTAATTAGGTGTATTGGGAGCATACATTCATACATCTAGAACCACTTAATGTTAAAACCTTTTTAACACGATAACCTTGTAGTGATTCAGGTAAAGTGTGTGAATACATCAATCGATAAAAGCTAAATTGCATTTTGACAGTTGATCGATCAAGTTGGGCAAACACTGCTGGAGCATGAGCCATCGTAATGGATGGTTAACAACATTAACGTTTGAAACTAGAACACCCTGTCATGTCAATGTCTATCATGGAAATTCTCAGAATGTTAGAGTTAGGAGTCGGTAGGACCAATGTATACGATGCTGTTGCTATTGCTACAGCATCCACATGCATACGTGCATCCTGTATAACATGGTTCCCAACCTATGGTCCACAGACCACCGGTGGTCCGCAGAAGCTTCGAATACTTATGGTCCGCGAAAGTTTAAAACGTACTTTTAACTTGCACAGAAGATGCAAGCTCAATTGAACCTATCAAAAGCGAGGTGCTAAAATTGTTTATTCCTATTTCTGTATTAATTGCTTAATTTTTCGAACGCACTTTGATCGCTTTTGTATCCTTCACTATCTTAATTCTGAAGGTTTTCATCCCATTATCCAATTTTTGCATTGTGTGAGTTAAAGATCCACCCCCTAGATATAATCCTGTCTGTGTCCATGTTTATCTAGAATCTTATGGTCCCTGCTAACATTAAAGACATCAAAGTGGTCTCTGGTCCAAGAAAGGTTGGGAACTTGGCACCCACTGCTGTTTAAGTTACAGGAGACAGTAGAAGGAGTTCGTGTGCTTTACTGTGACTGAATAAACGCGATGCATATATAGGGTATGTAGTACTCATGAAAATGAACATTTACCTATGTTCGCATATCTCGACAAAAAGTGGGGAACAGTGTTGTTCATATTCATGAGTGTCTTTCATAATCTTTTAACCAGCAATGGTGTATAACCACGAAGTAAATAGAACCCGCCTGTTCCTAATACTGTATTTTCATTATGGCAAGGGAAGGGTACTTACGTAGCTAACCATAGGTAGATTGAAAGCTGCGGCCATACGGCCCTCGTGGACACACGTCTCTTGCGGTCCGATGAACGCCGACACGTTGGCTGCCCACAACGCCGCCACCTGTATGACGCAATCATTTGATGTGAATAGGCTGGTTAAGTGTTAACCACAGAATGTGAATAGGCTGTTATACAGCATGTATCAGAAATGCATGGTATTTAAGGGTGGTACAGACTCCAAGGGTCATTTTAATTGCGATAAATATCAGCCGTTCCATACATTTTGTCGAGTACGTTAAGTTTTTATTTTTCTTACACATACTGTGACCACACTTTACTCATTGGTAAATGTCGTAGCCCTAGGGAAGAACAAGAATAGTACCGTGTACTTATTTTTTAAATAAATATTCTTTTTCAGTCCGTTTTACGACCTCAAGAAGTTTCAAACGGAGACTTCTTGTGGCTCGTAAAAATAAGTTTTATCATAAGGGTTCTGATGCAGTTGTAAAAACTTAACGACGCAACTTTAAAATGTTCCACGTCGTCGTCCGCGCGTCGCTACTTTTTCATTAAAAGGCTTTATTAATTAACCGACTTCAAAACGAGGAGGTTATTTACTGTTTAACTTTGTCCGGTCACTGAGTGACTTATGTTTCTGTGAACTAAAAGCTAAATGCGGTTTAGCTTCATCTAACATGCTGAGGACTAAACAATGGAAACAGATTGTTGAGCGCTTTAGCTGTCGCATTGCAACACCTTGGTAATGCAATAATAAACAAGTACTGAGGCAGATTTGAACCGTGCACCTAAAACAATACGCATTCATTTGTTTATTTGCTAGCTTGACGATCAGAGAACCAGAGAGGCTGCAATTACCATTTGAGATAGGTTCTACTTCTATAGGTTGCCACCTATTTATTTATGGAAATACTAGTTTATCTGCAGTTTATTATGCATTTTATTCAAGACCATTTTTCTCTCATATATGTTAGGTTATTGCATCTCAAAAGTCCAAACAAATGTCAGGAAATACCTACCATAACATACAGCCTTGTTAAACCGTAATGTATATTTTATCCACTAAGCATTTAATGGCCACATTTGCCTAATGCCAATATTCTGTTCTCCGTTTACTGGCAGTTATCCTTTATCAATAAATATTTCACAATCAACTTCAGAGGGCTCAAGTAACTTAATTTATTACGGATTTCTGAACGAAAAGCTGTTCGGAAACCGAACATTATTATCCGTTAAAACTTTGAAACAAACGAAACAGAATATTTATTGTTGAAGGAAACAACCCGCTAGCGGCTAATAGTGCCCATTAGTCAAGAAATGAGTTGCTGGTTAGAGGAACAGAATATTTTATTATTTACAATTGAGGGCACACGGACACCGATAATGACTTGCAGCAATTAGTTGTTGTACTGTTTTACTTGTACCTAGACGTGAACAGCTATTATAGTATTATCTGTAACGTAATGACATTGAGTGGGTACTTAATTACTCTAATTCCTGCGTGATGTTTTGAAGTGCGAACAAAGACACTTTCCAATCTAGTGTTATGGTGTTGCATAGGCACGCGCGCCAATAACATGTCTTTATAGCGTGTATGGGCATGGTAACTGTGACCTGCAACTTTCTCTGTCTGCCTCCCATTAATATTTTCTGACGGAGGACGTGGCAAAGCATGCGAGAGACAGCGAGTGATGCTCTCGTTTTTTACGGAACCCTCGACGTGCCCGCGAGATTCGCGACTGTCAACTTTACGCGACAACATCAATTTCGCAGACAAATACCCCTAATAGATAAAAGTTTGTAAAGATAGTGTATCCTGTAACAGCGATATTTATGTTCGATATTTCCTGTCCTACATGCAGCTACTTATACAGAGTCGTAACGATATACATTTATATAAACAAATCGAGATCAAAAGAAATATTGAACTATTTCTTTCATCTGCATCTCTATAAGAACGCTACTTTTTGCTATTACAAATTATTAAAATATCTTGTCAGTTGATGTGTTAGACAGATACAACAGTCTTCCCAGAACTTTTCGTTTATCGGTTAGGAAAAAGTATTGGAAAACATGTAGCACTTATAAAAGTTTTCCCGACGAAAATACGTTTACAAGAATCTCAGTGAGCCGGAAAGAATCCGCGATTTACCATTTTATGCGTTAGCTAGGCTGATACGTCAGGCTTCGAACTGAGGGTGGCATTAATGGTGACCCAATCTTCTTTACTTGCTCTCTTTCACAATACACAGTAAAAAGATTTTGTGGCCGTATTTTATGCTCCTTATTGGACTGGAATCAAAATCTTTTTTGCCGGAGATCACGGTTCTGCTGTCGCGGTTCCGTATCCAAAAGAACTTAAATTTCACTAAAGCCAGTAGTAAATCCTAGTAATGAATGTGATGCATAAACACGTTTTACACAAATGACAAATTCTTCGCCTATGTATTGTTTAACTTGTTTGTATGTAACATTGTTACCTACATGTCAGTACATACCTATACGTACTAATCCTTCATTGTTATTTCTTATTGGTAATGTCTATTTGCAGGTAAGTGGGTAATATACGTACACACGCGCGCCTGAGTGGTTTCATGCGAAGACTGGCTTGAATTAAACTAATAAGATGCTTCAACGACGAGCACCTGTTTTACTGTTTGCATTTCGATGGCCACCTTTACTGGGTCATTGCTTTTTGCAGAAATAACCATGGAATTATTTCTGGTTGATGCATCCGTGATATCATGTGTTTGAAGCTTCACAGATAGATAAACGGCGTTTATCAGTGCCCTTCGCAACAAAGTACAGTTTTAAATCAAGGTTTATTTTATACTGCTGCTTAGTTTAATGAGATTGAATGCTTAAGAAGATTGGAGAATAAACATGCAATAACGGTTAAGTAGCCCATTTACTAGATAAGAAACAGAACATTCCCTCATTTAAAGTTACGCGCAGGATCATGAGGCAGTAGCAATGTGAGGCTCTAAAGTTAAACTAATGTAATTCAATGGGATTTGTTTCCTCGAGGAACTGTAGATATAATTCGAATGACATCGGATCAAGCGAACATTTGGTGCCATCGAGTTATGGTGATTGTTAAACTTCGGTCTATGGCCCATAAAACTCATGCTTACTGCGCGTTTGGTGACTGTTGTCTATATCTGGCTCTACTAACTAGTTATTTGCAATTTATCGCTTCTACATTCCAATTTTTTCCGTTTTGTTTATTTATTGTTCTATACATTTTCATAAAATCGCGCACGATGATCAATACAAGTTATAGTACTGACCAATTTATTTTTACTCTTATGACCTATCTAGCTTGCATGTCATATCGTAAACGTTATCGAATATCGATTGTATCCTCTTGTCGTCTCGAATTACCCATAATTCAATATGTAATAAAGTTCGGTGTGAATTATGGTGACAGGGTTGTTGTACACGACGCGAATAAAATAGAAGTTTTTACGAAGAATAAAATACGAGCTTTGTATATTCGGGAAAAAAAATTACAGCTTACAAATAAACATGATTCAGAACAGTTTTCGAAAATTGTTGAGAATTGCGTAGCTTTTAGTATGATAAACATTAAAATAATATCGTGTCTAGAGAACATAAGTAGTAGAAAGTAGCTCCCTAAGATATCACTAATAATATAACATTTCCCGAGAGTAATCTGTGTTCACAACCTGTGAAAGAATAATGGTTGTCGAGTGAGTGGGCACTCCCAATGAACTCCCAAGTAATTTTGCAAACGATTGGAAAAAGTATCTAAGGACCAAATTGGAATACTTTCATAAGATTTTGTCCTCTAGAATTCATTTTAATGTCCATGAAGGCAATGGAAGTTATTTATTGAAAAGGAACACACCTGCCGAATGGAGACCTCTTCCTGTCCAAAGGTTTCTGCGACGACGAAGTCTAGCGAGTGACCCATTGGACCAAGCAGCTTTTCGTTCACCTCATCAATCGCCATTGAAATGGCGCCTGTGTAAAACAAAACATACAATTATAACAGAATATGTTTACCTATACGAAATTGTAACGTCAATATTTGTGTTACACAATTGTTTATATGCAATGGCAAATTATTTCATAAAGTGGATTCAGCGCCAAGTGTTGCCGCCATTAATCTTGTTGAAGCAATTCGATTTGTCAGTCAGAATATACAAATGCACGTTTGATGGCTTCAGTGTAATATAAATACGATCATGTTTGTGTAAATAGCATAATAAGGGGCAGCTACTGCGTTTTTCATCACTCTTTGAAGAACTATTTTACTTAAAACTTGAGTCACTTTTTAGGTAGTGTTGACGTTAATGGAAAATTTATCGACATGGTAAAGCTCTTAAAGTTGCACAGAACGGGCGAGACTTTTTGGAGTAATGTTTTACTTTCGAACTTGGTTAAATTAAGTATCTAGTTGGCATGCAAACTAATGTGGTGAACTTTTAAGTGCGTAGTTATTTTATAAAGTCTCATTGCTAGTCATTTGTCTCGTCTTTATGCCTTCATATAAATTAGCTTGTGATATACCTGAAATGACTCTCCCGGGTCTCTGGTAGCTGTAGTCTCCATTCCGTCGCTCCGAGCCCGTCAGATAGCCAAGTGTGAACTTCTCTCCGTATGCATATTTCAATGATATCACCAGTAAGCCCCAACACCAATGCCACTGTGAACAAAATGAAATGTTTTGGTGAGAAGAAGTATTTTCCTTTGACATTAATTAAATTTTCAGTCGAAATTAAATTTCGACCAGAGTAGTGTTTATTAGATTGAAACTGTGTTGCTTAGTGTTATGGACGCACTCGTGCATTGACTTTAACATGAAGTAAATAAGTTACTGTCAAATATCCAAACATCATACAGTTCATATTATTTGTCTGCCCCTTCGGCGGAAATGTTTCATGATTTTTTTGTAAAAGTCGCCTAGGTTTTTCAGGTTTTTATGTTTTCAGTGATCTTTTGTAGGTACAGGTTAGGTGCAATCGCGATTTTCTGAAAGAAAAGCTTTACATGAAATAAAGCTTCCCCATTATGGAAGGAATGATATTTCATCCTGGAAAAATGGAACGAGGAAGTGGAGTAGAGCTAAGCAACAATTAAAAAAAACGTCGTGGCAGCAAATCGTTTGGAGTGCACGTGCCACCAACATTTTTCCAATATTGCGAGCTCGTAGATGATAAGTGGGGGACCACTTTAAAGAGTGCCCCAGCTTTTAAAGCTTACTAATGTTTATCGTCCCAAATTATAGGCATTTGCGACATAACAGCGCCAGATTTAACAACGACGTTCTATTACTGAGCTTAATGGAGATGTCAACGTCATATCCTTGAAATGCGAAGTGCCGAATTTCCATATAATAGGGGAATTAGGGAAAGTTTATTGCAAGTACTGACGAATTCTGAACAATAGAAGGTGACACTGTCGCTCATCGTTGTATTATGGAAATTGTTACTGTTGATACCTTCAGAACGATTACAAAAATGTTCTTTTGGTAACCATTATAACTACGCACTTAAGAATTTTCAGAAGCACACACAGTTAAGTTATACTTAGAATTAGAATTAGTCCTTCAGGATCAGATTCTTTCAATTTCAGTTGCGCCTCGAATTCTTGATTTATTACAAAAACATTTTACTTAAAAAATGCTTTTACGCACAAAGTATTGTTTTTCTTTCAAATAAGTTGTGGAACTCACTTCCGCCTAACATTCGAGATTCCAAAACTTTATTTCTCTTTAAAAAACAAGTCAAAGAGCATTACCTCTCTTCTATACAGTAATATTCTACATATATATGTTATAGGTAAATATAGTATCTATACATATAATAAAATCGTTGAGACCAAAAAATCTGTACATTGAAGATTTAAAAAAAAAAATCGACCAGGGTGACTTAAAATAAGTAACTGAACAAATTAAAACCATTTTTAAAATTTTTGTTTGTTTGTTTGTTTGTTTGTTTGTTTGTTTGTTTGAACGCGCATCACGTAAAAACTGCTGGACGGATTTTGATGAAAACTTCACTAATCTATTTAAATAAACTCAGAATAACATTTAGGCTATAGAAATTATGGAAAATTTTGGATAAAGGGGGTGAAAAGGGGGGGTAAAGTTTGTATGAAAAAAAAATTTTTGATTGTTCTAGAATCATGAAACTCAGAGTAAATACTTATTATTAAAAATAAATAAATACCTGTTTCAGCATTTTTAAAAAAAATCATCCAGAGACGTAAAAAAGAGGGTTTTGTGTTTAAAATTAATTAACTTCATACACCTATAGAATAAAATCCAATGAAGTGTAAACCTTTAAAAGTTGCTACATATACTTCAAATCGAATACAAGTAAATATAATTTCTCAGTTTCCTTGAAATTTGATTTTTGAGGTGAAAATTGAATACGAACAAAATAGCGATTTAATGACTGACGATTTAGCTTTAGTGACTCGTGAATCAACGCACAGCTTATACCGCTGATCGCAGAGACCTGAAACTAGCAAGGTGTGTTCTTTACATGATGTAGGCATCCGGTATAGATGAATTTTCCAAGATTGAACCCATAAGGGGGTAAAAAAGGGGGCAAAGTTTTTAAGAGACAACGTGATTCCTTGGTCCAATCTACTTGAAATTTTGCATAAACCTTTTAACAGAATTGATGGAAGGCGTGTTTCGTATTTTATTGAAATGAACCCCTAACGGGGCTAAAAAAGGATAAACAATTATTTTGGCCATGGCGCTGATTTGCTTCGAAGTTGATATCAATACTCAAAGCTTTTGATTTAAACTAGATTTTATTTTGACACATGTTTGAAAACTCAATTCGATTTTATTCAAAAAGGTTGAACTCACATAAAACCTTGGTGCTAATACTCTAAAATTGGAATGTCTCGAAAGTCACCGTATTATATTTGAAGGTTTCAAAGCTTTAGAGGTTATGCACTATTAAGACACGGCCTCATGGGACGTAGAATAAAAAAAATGAAAAAATTTACACCTATGTGTGCAGCCGCCTGCAGTGAGCCAGCATGGGCCAGCTTTCGAGGGAAGCCCTTATTTGGAAAACCATAAGTATGAGCGCTTAATGCAAAGATTTCCGAGAAATTAAATTGTTACCTACTTGAATCTACACAAATATTATAAAGCTGAAGAGTTTGTTTGTTTGGTTGAACGCGCTAATTTCAGGAAATGGTGGTTCGAGTTAAAAACATATTTTAGTGTTGGACAGCCCGTTCATCAAGGAAGGCTAACATCACCAATAGGAGCGGAGCATCAATGAAAAAATTCCCAAAAACAAAGATTTATTCCTTTTTCTTGGCTTCCGTTGCACGTACGAAGGAATTGTTCCTCTTAAGCATTAAAAAAAAGTCCGCGATAGCATATGTCCATTTTTGAAGGTTGACTCACACTTTCTCTAACCCTCACTCGCAGACGAAGTTGCGCGGGTCAGCTAGTAATATATATATGTACATATGTTATGGTAAATAGGTATGTATGTTATAGGTAAATATTTTCAATAGTAGTTTATTTTGTTTTTGATAATAAGTGTATGTATTTGTATGTTATATGTTTATTTTAAATAGTCATAGTTTTGTTTTAAGTTGTATTTTCGATTTTCTTGTTTGACCTTTCTACACACTGTGTCTACATTTCTTATCAGACTTTCCTCTCGCAGGTCTGCTGGAAGAAATTTCTTTTGAAATAAGCAGTACCTTTGTGCTCTTCTATGTTAATATATTGTCCTATTAAGTATTTTGTGTGTACATGAATAAATAAATAAATAAGTTCAGAAACTCGTTATGGCTCATAGTCCAGTAGATACAGTTACCACAGTTGGCAAGACGGCCCCTATTTAATATTCGGCGTAGGTTTCCTCTATTATTGTTGGAATGACCATTGGCCGCATAGTAATATACGAGTAATAAATATTCCTTCAAGTGTTTATGTAACAACTCGAATGAGTGTCTTACTTAAAAGTCGTCTGGCAAGGTGACAGGTCCATCCGAAATTCAACACGATCGTATGTGAAGCATACAATTTGCCTCACATTGTGAAAGTTACCATCCGCAAATTGCCTTTAGGTACACAACCAATGATATTATAAGTAAAAAAAGGCGACAACAACACGTGCATAAGTGAAATGTTTTGTACTTACTTATAACCGGTAGTGGTAGTATAGTTGTTTTCGACGTAGGTAGATATGTATTCGTTTAGGTAAAGAAACGGTGCATGGTTACTGGAATGAGATATAATCTAATTATAAACCCTCCCGTTCATATATAATAAACAAATGTCAAAATAAACTATCAAGGCCTCAAAGTCTTGTTGCGAATTTATGTTACGAGTGTAAAAATTTCGCAGCACTTGTTTTGAATTCTTTTGAAGAAACATCTCTATTAGCTGATACCGTTCAGAAAGTAGACTAATAGCTATTGGAAGTATTAAAAACTGATGTCGACGATCAACATGACAGCGTTGTCGGCAGTTGAAAACACGGCCGACACTAGACGGGCTCTCATTTTGTGTACAATGTTGTTAAAAATAGCTCCCGTGGGAGATATTTATGTAACTATGACCGGGTTAAGTGAGTGAGTGTCATAAAACCGTCCCTTGTCTGCTTCATTGCACTTGCATTAGACCGAATCTCCTTTCGTATTGTCTTATAAGAGTATCTTTAATTAAAATCGTCTCGATCGTCAATGATCTTGTCCTAAATGTGTCCATTATCGTTTTTTTATGCACAATATCTTACTTAATAGTTTTATGTACTTACACATATTATCCTGCTGTGTTTATTGCCTAATATTTCTGCGAAAAGAATCCTTCGAAGCTGCTTCGGCATACTGTTATTTTATATCTTCCCTAGTTCTAACCTATATTTTACCATTAGAAAAACGTCAGATAGACCAAAGTCATATTTCTACCTAATGGATAATAATATTAGGATTAGGAAAATACTTTTACGCTATGTTTCGATATTTTATGGGACAGTCCAAAAGCTATTATGGGTTCAGAACAAAATAACAAGTTGGTAACAGGCGGCCGAAGCTAATTACTCATGGACGCTGTCGAACTTCGGATCCTCCTCCCAACATTTATATCGGATGTTCAAAGTACGAAGCAGAATGATTGAAAATTTCGCACAAGCCTGGAGTTGATTCCACTTTATGGTTATTTTATAGGTCCATAGCCATAGAAGTAAACCTTTTACACACCGATTTCGGCGGAATATTGGAGTGGATACCAACATTGTTTGCTCGGGGCTTTCGTAAGAAAATAAGTTTGACCCACGAAGCATTGACCCTACCATAAAAGAAGATTTGACCAAAAAAGTTTTAACTACAAATTGCGTGCAGTCATAAAGTGGGTAAACGTTGTTGATTATATTATCATTCGTGATCAGACCACCATAAAGAAGGAGCTGCAGATCGGCTATCTACCGATCGGTTACACTTATCGATTTTATTTCTTTTAAAGTATTGTAAGGTTGTTTGCTAATAAGGCGTCACAAGGACTTTAGTAGCTTTCTTTGTGCTCTATGTTACTTAATCCAATCACAATGCAAAAAAACTGAAACTAAACCACATGTCAGTTGGTCTTTGTCAATATTAGTGTTCAAATCTGTCTAATACTGATTAGTTCTCTTATCTACTTGAAGTGGTTAAAAGTACTTAAAAGGGGCAAGCTTTTATACTAGAGCAAGTGCACTAAAATCAAACTTATTATGCAAATTGCGATAACCATATCAGTTTATTATCGAAATCCTGTCATAGCAGCTTACAATAAATGACCATGTTTACCTACACGTCTAAATTAATGCTGTCTTGCACGAAACAGGTTGATTACGTGGTACCGTCTCCACGTTTCGTATACCGGTACCCACTATTAATCGGTGTATTTTGAAACTTGTTCCAAAGCGCCGTAGATTAATTGGTTACTTATTCATGTGTAAAAGGTTAGATAAAAGCCTTATGGGCACATCAGTGGTGTAATAAGCTATAGAGTGTTTGCGCGCATGTTGGCCATTATTCTTTGCAGCTTAGTTATAGTTTTGAGTATTCATTACAATAGAGTCCTGGATCTGCTTACCTTAAAGTTCTATGGTGATTACTTGCGTTGTATGGTTAACAGTATATCTATCTATATTGTTTATATATAGTGATACACGACATACTAAATATTCTCTATTGTATAAAAGAACTTTAAGAGTACTTTAGGTATCCTTTATTGATAAAAAGCTCGTTACTTTTTGAAGCACGATTTGTTCGTATATTTTTCGGTAGAACATCAGACGTACGTTTTACATTAGACAAATTGCGGTGAGATACATTTAGTAGATGCAGACAAGGATCTAACTCTTCTCTTTCAGAATAAAAGGAAAATGCAATAAATATCGGAGATTTATTGATGGAGTCCTCCCTCGCTTAGTCCAGCGTTAAGGTCGTGGCTCACTTGACAAGCACCGCACCAGCACCACTCCAACCCAGCAATTTACTTGCCATTCAAATTAGAGCATTAAATCGTGTGTCGCATAACATATTTTTTAATGTCCATATGAAAAAGCTTACGGCGGGTGGTCAACGCGCTTGCCGCTACCATACGACTCGCCTCGCGGGCGGCTCGGCGTCCGCGCGCGGTCCGCGCGCCGCAAGCGAGGGGAAAGCGCGCCGACCGCGCGCCGCAAGCGAGGGGTCCGCGCGCCGCAAGCGAGGGGACCGCGCGCGGACGCCGAGTGGCCCGCGAAACAATGTCATTGCGCCGTCATGCTTCTCCACGTCGTGGGTACTCTTTGTTTAATGTATGGCCAGTTACAAATTTAGTTAGAGAGCCCACGACACTAAACCTAGTTCGGTTAGAAATAAAAAGCAAATAAAAAAGCCCTAATAAACCGACTGATATTGTTGTAATCGAAGGTTGATCTTATGTTACAATAACTGAATCAATCGTTACAGTACACCGGCTGAAACTTTTTTGTAAATAGTTTACATATACTGAACTTAAAAAAATCTCAGAACTGTAATGGAAAGGGTGTTCGCGGGGTAGGTGAATTAAACCACGAATCCACGTTAACAAAATATAATTACTAGAGATAATACCTGAAATACAATGCTACCTCCCGGACTATTACTACCAGCGTGCGGACTACGAGCTTGCGCCTTGCGGACGGCGAGAGGCCGTCGCGTGGGCCGCGCGCCGCAAGCGAGGGGCCCGCGCGCCGCAAGCGAGGGGACCGCGCGCGGCCCGCGCGCCGCAAGCGAGGCGACCGCGTGCTTACACCTAGCTTGCGGCGCGCGGACCGCGCGCCGTAGCCTATATTCGAGGCGACGCCGGTCAGGAGCTGTGCTGGTGCCGTGCTGGTGCGGTGCTTGTCAAGTGAGCCACGACCTTTAAGGATATGGCAGAATGGATGGTTACGTTCAATTAACGCCATCTCCGAATTTTCCACTTTAGCCAAATGGCTTTAATATGAGCCTTTCAGAATGTTTTTATGCATTGAAACGCCATTCGTTTTACTGGAGTGGGAATGAACTTTGCGTGTTTTATTGTTATTGTAAGATATAAAATGGAACCCTTAATTGTTTTGACTCCTTCGGTAGGTGCGAACCTGTTTCTAGTGAAATTAATTTATTTATGAATTTGAGTTCGTGGGCTCCAAAACCAATTTTTTGCAAAACTGCCTTATTGTTTTGGTTTAGGTCCCCGTTGCTTTGTAAATCCGGTTTTGTATTTCATAATCTAAAACGTGGAATAATTTCTGACCTCTTCAATTGTAACAAAACATTCGTTTCTGTGTCTATTAGCTGTTGTTTTCCAATGTATCGAAGAGGTCGATAAGAATTATGCGATAGTGCAGTTGAAACGCGGCGCGGCATTGACATAGTTGCCGCGTCACCACGTCATCGCGTCATGGCGTCAACGGCCCGCGGAACGCGACTCTGGCGCACGCAACTTGCCAATATTTTTCAAATCTCTCGCTCGCTAGAGATAGATTTTGTTATAGAACGTAACGATAAATCAGTCCTTCCCCGACAGGGAAAAGGCAAATTAAAAGATGGGTATAGCTTAACTAACACTGGATAGCGAAAGGTAAGTGGCTAATTGGCTACAACAGAGAAAGAGCTGAAATGTCTCATGTTCCTGAACTACGATGCCTCTAAAACCAGAACACACAGCAACTCTGCGCCAGCGAAATTTTTGGTGTTAGAACTTTCCCAGTGGGGTTCCTTCACAAAGGTTTCATTCTACCATCTTCTGTGATAACAAAAGAAAATTTAAACCATCTGATAGCTATTTAATTGGGTCGTATCGGACACGGAACTCCGTGGATGGCTAAGGGGAAGCTCCTAGTTAGTTTAATTAAATTCCAGCGTAACGTGAACGCCAATAAGTTACGTTAGTAGGTTGCTTTTAAAATTCTTAACAAATACGAGCAACTATTTATTATGTACTTTATTAGTTGCTGTCAACTTGCTGGTACAGAGTGCGGGAAACTTTGTTTTTCAGTGAATTTACGTGAAGAATTTAAAAATAAGTTCATTCAAGGAGTGATTCCTCGGTGGTATTTTCCGGAATATTTTTTTTTTTTTTGGTCTAATTAAATGAAAATGATAACGCATTTGAAAGCTCACTATCTATTATTTGAAAGACCCATCGATGCTATCAATATAGGCAGGTTTGGCGTAAGTGAAAAGTAAACATTTGTATGCATGTCGGGGTGTGCCCGTACATTGCGGAACCATCGATTGTGCCCGCATCATCGATGAACAATGTCTGATCCCGGGCGCGCCGGCGGCGGCGGCGCAGCCTTCTTGTCACTTCACCTGATACATATTAATGGTATGTTTTACATTGTTGAATCATGTAATGCCGTTTATATTGATCCTGTATCACTGTAATCCAACCAGTTTGTAATAACAACAGAAGTTGTCCGTGGAGTTTCTTGCCGATTCCTCTTCATAGAGATCTAGTATAGTAGTACCTTTCACAATTTATAATCCCTTGTGACTACGACTGTAGGTAGCACCATCTTTTGTTTTTGACAATTTAAACTTGCATATAATGGTCTAAAGTTCTAAATTAAATATTTAGGACACCGTAAAATTGTAAAATCCGTTAGATTGTAATATAACTAGAGAGATTGTAAATTCTTGAAAGATTGTCAAACGAACATACTGCTTACAATATTACGCATTATTTTTCGGTAGAATATAATGTAACGAAGTGAAACCGTAATATTGTGAAATGTATGCGATGGAGGGGGAAGGAAGGAGGGGTCCCCCTTGCCCCATGGTACCACTCTCATGAAAAGATATTGTACCATTCCTGAGAAGTACTGATTAATATAACCTAACCTCAAAACACTTTATATTCCCCTAAAAAGCGTAGTCGACGGAGCGCCGCTACGCGGGACCGCTATTTCTGTCAGCAGGGTTTAAAGGAACCTATATAACTAACCTAACGTGGGGGTGCCTCAAGTCCCGATTATGGGGTATACTTCCGTCGCATGCATTTCACAATATTACGGTTTCACTTCGATAGATTACAATCTACCGAAAAATAATGCGTGATATTGTAATCAGTATGTTCAGTTGACAATATTTCGAGAGTTTACAATCTCGCTAGAGAGATTACAATCTAACGTGTTTGACAATATTACGGTGACATATACATATTACTTAGAATTTTTAGTTAGGTACTTACCTAATTTAGGTGAGGTCATGGGCGAACGTTAAACTTAATAAATATAATGAAGCATGAACGTTATGATAACCGTTAATAACTACAATTTATGCGGTCTTCGATTTTACGATAATGCTGGTTTAGAAAATAGGACAATGTTATACGTTTGTTTATATGTATTTCTTAGCCCGCATGTATAGACAAATGAGATTACCTAATGTAACGGTTAGCCAACATCGTCACATAACAACGGAAAAGTACACAAAATTTGAAAGATTTTTGATGACCTTTTTTATTTATTTATATTTATTTAAACTTTTCGCACAAATAAAGGGCTCCACGGTAGCCTGCAAAATTAAAATTTTCATGTTTTTTTTTTTTTTTAATTTGCAGGACAGTGTCAAGTTGTATGTTGATTAAAATATGAATCGCGACTGTAACACGTAGGTATGTAGTTACAGAATAATAATCATTAAAATCATCAATACAACCCTCTAAGTTCATGAATGAATGACTTTGTGAAATAGTCATTCAATACAGTTACTACATCATCATCTGCCCGTTTTCCCTTGGGGTCGGCGTCCAATCTAACCGGATGCAGCTGATTACCTAACAGTATTTTACATGGAGCGACTGCCTATCTGACCTCCACAACCCAGTTAATACTGGGTAATACGATACCACTTAGTAAAACTGGTTGTCAGATTTTTGGGCCACTGACTACCTGTAACTACTGCTATAGATGGACAAAAATGACAGCCGGGACCAACAGCTTGACGTGGTTTCCGAGGCACGGAGGAAACTCGGTATGCGAGGGTGATCACCCGTCCACAGATCAACCTAGGCAAGTATGGCTTAACCTAGGATTGGCCCGAGCGGCTGTTGTTATATAGCCACTATACATGAACCTTACATATTTACTACCAGTCCACACTCAACCATCTGGACAGAACAAAGGGTTAGTCATTCTCTTACATGACTAAAGTACCTATCTTACTTATTTGTAAACCTTTTGCGTAATAAAGGAGGAAAATTCACACCAAATGCACACAAAAGGTCGTTTGTTCGCAAGTTTCCTGGTAATCTTGTTACCTTTGGAATTCTGAATGAAAATCCAAAAATAGTATGTAAACTGTTTGCCTAAATGCCTATGCTTTGCAATTTGCATTTACCTCAAGGGCTTGTAACAGAAACTATTCAGTAATCAGGGTCTTTACGTATGTTTTCCATGGCTTATTTAGTAGTGGGGCGGCCAGTGCTGCCACCTATCTTAGTTGCTCTATTAGGAAAATACGGTACAGGCGGAGTTGTGCATACGCATAGGGAGAACCCGTAGAGTCTAGATATTATTATAACGATATTTTATATTAGTTACTTACCTATATTTACTAGCCCTGTAATTGTTAATCACATAGTAAATCTCTCTAATCAAAAGTAAAAATGTAATTATAGTTATCTCTTTTTATCTACTCTCCTTTCGCGGGGATGTCTTTGTACCTATTTTTACCTGTTCCTTTCTTCTTTTCTGTGTTTAGTGTTTACATATAAAAACGGTTAGAGGAACATAATAATAAGCTTGTTTGTTACCTAAGACCTAGTGAGTTTTTGAATAAACCTAGCTGCGAACCTAGGAAAAATCTAATTTCTTATTTATCGAAGAATCTGGACATAAGTGTACTTGAGTAAGTACTTACGTAACTTGCAATATTTAAAAATAAATAATATTAAAAAACAAGATCTTTATTACGATCACCATTTTTGATTTTACGACCTATAACGTTAAATCCGAACGAGAAAGTAATTTTTCATCACTCATACTCGGAAAGTAGGTCTGAAGTTGCCTGAGGAGCGGGTTGAAAGTAACACTTTTCAGCCCTAGGGAGAATCGCTTTCAACTGACAGCTGTCAAATGATTAAAAAAAGACTATTAGACTAGTTCTATTTTCACATTTCTATTGAACCATGTTCCGACTTCTATACAGCCTCATAATTACAGCGCGATGTAAAATTGAATTTATAACATAGAATTCAGAAAACTTAGTATTTAGTTACAAATGTTTCTTTAAAATAACATAGATTTGGGCAAAATATTTGCTATGTT
Organism: Xestia ashworthii; assembly: GCA_950022955.1. Classification (NCBI taxonomy): domain Eukaryota; kingdom Metazoa; phylum Arthropoda; class Insecta; order Lepidoptera; family Noctuidae; genus Xestia; species Xestia ashworthii. Next base: position 11,061,427 of record OX465553.1, on the reverse strand, counting down.
TTCAGTGACGAACGTGAAACATCAAAATAAGACGTATGGGTTAAAGACTTATTTAGCCCCTCGAACTATTGGTACCCGCGCTGCGCTTGGGCGCCAAACCCCGTCTCGGGACTAAATAAGTTACTTTCACCCCTAGGGTAACAATGTACTATTGTAATTTTTATCTCCCTGAAAACTGACCTACCTAATTCAACCGACTATACTTAATTTTAAATATGTACTGCCTTTAATAAGTAGGTAACCTAAGTTATTTTATGGAGTCTTTGCCTTAAAATTTAATGGGAGGCTCTTAAACATAACCAACCCCTAGCGTTCCCACTGCTGGTACATAGTTTTACTCTCTGTGAGGGAGTGGCCGATAATCAAACAAAGCTCACTCTTTTCTATTCCACCTGTATTTAAATGTAACCTACATTCATCACAAATAAATGATTTGATTTGATTTGTGGAATTTACTGCCGCCTTCTTTTTTTCTGCTTCCCGATCATTATAGTCTAATTTAAATCTCTTTAAAGTTTGAGTAAATCGGTTTCTTCTAGGCAAACTAAGGTCCATGTTCACCTTAAAGATGACAGTCTGATTATCTTAAACAGCTGTTTAAAACACATTTTTGTATGGTAATATGTAACAGTGACAGCTGTTTTTAGCTAATCAGGCTGATAACTTTTCGGTGAACATGGACCCTAGTCTTCCACCGTAGGCCCCAGCTTCAAAAAAACATACGCACACACACGCGCACTCGCTTCACATCAGGCGAGTTGCGGCAAAACACAAGCCTATTTATCATAAAAAAAAACCGCGCGGGCCCAATAGGGGTTGGCAGATGTCACATAATATGTCTTGGAAGTTTTAGAAACGTCTATATTTCTGGCAGCTTTCTAACTTTAGGTATGATCATCATCACATCAGTATGAAATCACCGACTGCTGGGTATAGGGCCTACCCTTTTTTCTGCCATTTTCCCGGTTCTGTGCGACCCTTATCCAGATATTTTCCGCGACTTTGACAATATCGTCAACGTCAACCCTACGAGCTTTAGGACGGCTCTGGTTTCTTTGGCCTAACGTTGGCTACCACTTACTGTTTTACATTATTGATTTTAATTCTTCACACCTTATAGTGTGTAGCACTGTAGACCATCCAAACTATTCGAACAACAACTATATTTGGATAGGACTAAATTGTTGATTGCATTCCTATAATAAGCCTTAAGCCGTTAGGGACAGTACAGGAACTTCCATGTAGGTGAATTCTAGTTTTTGTTTGCAGTAAGAAACTAGAAATAAGAATTTACCTTTGCATTTTTTCATGTGAGTAGGAACCAAGAAAAATTAACAATCCGAAAGGGCTTTCGAATAGGGCTATTAAAAAGGTTTTCACAATTTCCAGCTGTAAAACTTGCTGGTTTTCTCGTGAAAGCCACTGATCGTCCCTATTTTCAGCAACAATAATATTAAGTTCTGCGATTGTTATCACAGGAAATGGAGGTTCCCAGTCAGACAGTAATAACATTCATTCCAATGGTTTCCGGTGAATAGTAAATTGAATTCAAAGGTCCATTTGTTGAGGTTGATTTTCAGTGAGTAGAGGTAGGTAGAGTTGTTTATTTTACGAAGTCAGTCTAAATTTGAAATAGTGAATGGTTTTTCTTTCTTGTAAATGTATTATTGTTGCTTATTGATACATTTTCACGCCTAGTGGCATGTTTTTGGAGTTAAAGTATCTCCAATATTTGCATAATAGTCAGGTTTGTGAGCGTCTAGCTAGAAAATAGTAACGTCCATGTGCAAGCGTTAGATAATTTAATACATTAAGTAAGGTGAGTGAGCAGCACCCTTTCCTAGGTCAGTCGGCAATTTGTTCGGTGTTATCGATCCCTGAAGTGTTGATGTTGTTTAGTTTTTGGTCGAGCTTCAGATTTTGCGAAAATATTTATGTCAAAATCTTGGTTTCTTTTTACGTAAATCATCATCTGCCTAGCCTTTTCCCAACTATGTTGGGGTCGGCTTCCAGTCTAACTAAGATAATACATGGAGCGACTGCCTATCTGACCTCCACAACCCAGCTAATACAAGGTAATACGACACCCCATGGTAAGACTGGTTGTCAGACTATTTGGGCCACTGACTACCTGTAACGACTGCCAAAGATGGACAAATGAGAGCCGGGACCAACAGCTTAACGTGCTTTCCGAGAGACGGAGGAAACTCGGTATGTAAGGGTGGTCACCCATCCACAGACCAACCTAGGCAAGCACGGCTTAATCCAAAGATCGGCCCGAGCGGCTGTTATTATCTAGCCACGAGCTCCTCTTTCTTTCTTTCTTTTTACGTAAATATCGCATTATTCTCTTGCCCTTATCTCAATTCATTTGGGGTCGACGCCAGCATATGCTGTCTCCTTCTTCCATACTCCTCTATTTTTCGTCATCTCATCAGACACTTCTTTTCTTATCATATCCTTCTTAACACAGTCCATCCATCGTTTCTTTGGTCTTCCTCTACTCTACTGATATACTCATCCACATTCATACTCAAAATTTTCCTCAAGTTGTTTTCATCATTCCTCCGCGTCACATGTCCTTTCCATCACGACTACTGATTACCACAAAACTTTTCAGCCACTTTTAGACTTCCTCTTATACATATACTTATTCATTTCTTACTTTATCCATTCGCGTAACACCACATATCCCCCTTAGCATTCTCATCTCCGCAACATGAAATGTCTTTCATTCGTCCCTTTTGTCATCTATCCATGAAAGAAATAAATTATTTTAAAATATTGATTAAAAATGTGGAAGTGACAGTCATGTTATTCGAAAGCATAATGTTAACATAATTATAGCTTTTAATTTATGGGAGGTATATATTCGTCCCAGTTTTACAATTTTCTGGGAAAGAAGCATTTATTTGCAAAAACATTTTACTCAGCTACAGCTCCTATTGAACTGTCGTGCTGATGTCATCAACAAATACTAAGAATTTCAGGTTTACGGGAGATCGAAAGTGATGGAAAGTACTTACAGATGCGTTTTGTCCAAAATTAAAATAAGTATGAATTATGTATTAAAAATCTAGGTGCGTCTACTAGTCTACCATCATGCAGAAACTTTAATATACGTACCTACTTGTAGTCTGATATCTACCATGTGAAAGAGCGCATAATTTATGGATTTCTTTTATTTTGATTATAAATTAGATGAGAAATGTACTTATATAGTTAAAAAAGTTTGAATGAGTTATTAGATTACACCAATAGATAAATTAGGTACACAATTATTTATTATTTACAGAAATTTAATTGAAAATACATACTAAGAAAACAAATTATAAATGCTCACCAAGATCCAAGTTAAAAACTTCATAATGTCCAAGTTCACAACTTTTTCACTCAATAGTTTGGAATTTATTTAATCATAATCATTACTCGAAAGGTCACATAAATTCACATTTTAGATTTGTATGCAGTGTAGAATTATTTTCCCGCCATTACGTAAAGTTTACACGCGATTCGCGAGTCGGATGAAAGAGCGCGCGTGTCACCACCACGGATGACAGTAATAGACTGGCGGGCTAAAGCATACTACAGAAACTACATTCAGTTTTCGAGTTGACTGACTGGTAAGGTGAAATTGTGATGACGTTGATCTGTGGTCGTCAGAACTGGTGCTGACTCATTTCTCGAGACACTGATACTTTTTGGGATAATCCACCCTCTACAATCACTCACGTTAAACAGAGGTTTCAGCTTTAAAGTTTTCAGACCTTGCAAAATAAAATGAAGTGGTACACAGCTTTTAAATTTAAATACGATCAAATTAAACCTAATAGGTTTAACTTGCTGTTTATTTGCAAAACATGCACCTGTTTTACAAAAATACACACAACGTAGAATCAAAACCAAAAATCTTTAACAATTTTGAATAAAGAAATTTTGGGTTTATCTACATACCTACTTACTCATCAAAAATTCATTGAACTTCCGTTTTCACAGTAAGTTTGTGAAATCGTCCAAAGATTACGAATATTTAATCATCAGCATGGCATTATGAATGGAACACATTATGCATAACCGGAGTGCGGTCAAGGCAAGCATGCTTGTTGCACTACATGTATAAGTAGGAACCTGTAACATATGCTACGTATGTATAAATAAATAGGTATAGGTTTACGAACACGTCATTAACTGTAAATTAAGTTACCTTGTAGGTTGATGTATCATGTGATGTTTGGTGTTCATACCTACTTACGCAATATTTTATGTACTCGTACCTCTACATTCTGTGCTATCTCTGAGCAAATATCTAAACAAGGAGATCGACAATAAGTCTCACCTTCAGATAGATAGTTACCGGATTTTAACAGCCAATAGTTGGGTAACGGAGGTCACAAAAACAATTAATTGTAGCCTGTTACAGGTAATTCTTGGATATTCAAAGTAGATATGTAATCTAATCACCAACCTGAGCAAATATTTTGGTATAATATTCTGGCAGGGGGACAAATAAGACAGGCTCCGTTAGAAGTGGAAGCAGGACGCGCGGGCTCGCGAGAAGTTGGACTGGAGAAAGACCTCTGCCCAGGAGTGGGACAGAGCAAGCTAGGAAAAAAAATCTGCTAACGTTTCTTACATTGTACCTTTCTTGCACTGGCGTTACTGATTTCTTTCCAACTGTCTAGGGATCTGCGACTACTCTAAGCAGTAGCGGCGGCGGCGTCAGGGTAGGGCGCGGTTGGGCGACCGCCCAGGGTCATGCTCCTTCATACACAGATTGTTTTCAGCTTGTTCATCAATGGAAAATTCTAACCGATCACTTGGAAATCACTTAAACAAAAAAATAAAATTGAAATGTCTATTTCTTGTAATTACAAAATAACAGCTTTTTACTGAATGCATATAGTACGAGTATACGGGGTGGGAGGGATACCGACGCGAAAATGGTAACCACGTTTTCACTACATCATTATGACATAGAAAATTGCGCTATAAGTCAGCTATTCCATCCATTTTGACGTGTTTGCATAGAATAAAGCCTATTGGAAACTTGTAAATTATATAAAATTATATTTTCGGTCCTCTTCCCGTTCTTCCCTGTCTTCGTCCCGTTCTTCCCGGTTTTCTTCCCGTTGTTTCCGGTCTTCTTCCCGTTCTACCCGGTCTTGTTACTGTTTTTGTCCCGGTCTTTCCGGTCTTCTTCCCTTTCCTGGTTTTTCTTCCCGGTCTTATTCCCGTTCTTCCCGGTTTTCTTCACGGTCCTCTTCCCGTTCTTCCCGGACTTCTTCCATTTCTTCCCGGTCTTCTTCCCGTTCTTCACGGCTTTCTTCCCGTTCTTCCTGGTCTTCTTCCAGTTCTTCCCGGTCTTCTTCACGTCTTTCTTCCAGTTCTTCTTGGTCGTCTTCCGGTTCTTCCCGGTCTTTTTCCCGTTCTTCTTCCCGGTCTTCGTCCCGTTGTTCCCGGTCCTATTCCCGTTCTTCCCGGTCGTCTTCCTCCCTTTACTTTGAAACAATGCCAACCCTGTCCACTGTAGGTACTGCAACTTTAAAATTATCGAGTTCGCTTCGCTCGCATTTCTATAGTAGTTACTGCAAGTCGCTCAACTGTATCGGGTTTAGTAAGTAGACACAATTCTGATTTTCCTCTTTCGTAGAACATGTCCCTGACCACCTAACAAATCCTGTTTATTCCCCGATGTTTTATTGAGCCTATTGGGCATTTCGGGATAACCTTAATTTTTTCACGTCCTCACGGTTGTAAAAACAAAGCATGAAACACCAAATAGCCCACATCGCTTATTACTTAGTAGTTGGTTCTATACCTGTATGGTTGTCAAGTTGTGATGCTAGACACGTTCCACTCTTCATGTTTTACGAATTCGACATACGTCTAACAAAATACTCAGAATGTCTGCATACAATATAAGTACTCACTCAAAGATATGCTAAAACCATTTCTTCACACTCGTTGCCTGCCAGGTAGTTGAAACTGAGCACTAACTGATAACAGAATTATTCAGTCGATTTTGTTCGGCTGCCAAATGATACACATTCAGTACTGGGCGGATACGGGGCGACGGGTTAATGAAAAAATCGTTATCAGCTGGGTTCATTCCAAAAACTTAAGACAAAGAGGAAGATCTTATAGCTATTAATCATGTCTTTATCTCGATTGCTTTCAGATGGTGCCCTAAATCCATTTATAAGCAGTCACGATAATGTCAAGTTTTTATTTTGACCATTAACTTGGCTTTAATGAGAGAGGGTTTATTAAAAAAGCAATACGCAACGCAACGCAAGTTATTATAACTGACTAACTGAGAGAGTGCTCATATATTACATAAAAAAAATGGGTCGATTCTTATTCAATAAAATTGCCCTGAATAACACTATTATCTAGGACAGGAAGCAGCATAATTATGCAGCTTCGGATAGGCTTATCAAGCCAGTGTCCAATAGAAGAGTGCTTTATGCCCATTTAAAAGCCACGTTGTTGGATTCTGAACTCTCGGCTCAGCGCTGAAAGTTTGAATCAGGAACATGAAAAGTTCAAATCAAAAACTTTCTAGGGTAGTTCAAGATATCAGTGCAACTTTAGCCAGCTAGGTCAACAGTGTACCTATCACACAAGCGCTGTGTCCAAGTCCTAACAACAGCTGTGTTGAGAGGAGGAAGTTTTAATCCATTCTATCTAAGTCGTGGACCACGGGGTTTGTGTACTTTGTGTCGGCGGCGTGTCACCGCAGCGTGACTCGATGGTGATAGCGCTAGCTTTCAACTGGCGGAGTGGGATTTCTTGTAATGTGCAACTTAGTATCTACACAGAATCAAAGTGCAGGTACAGAAAAAATACGTTAGTTTTAAAATGTTATTGCAGGTAGACCTATTGTATTTAACTATAACATTTGAGTATGAATGGATGGCTATAAGGGTACAGGTAGTCCAAAGACTGTGCAGGGACTGTGTGAACGATAATCTGACTAAAAACTTTACTGAATTGAGAACCTAGCCTCTTCCTATTTTATTTAGAAGTCGATTACCTAATAATGGGATGACTACAGACTGGAAGACATGTTGCACCGACTGACACCAGATTAATTGTGACAAGGGTACGACAATGACGTTTAGTTTTATCTTTAGTTATGTTGGGTATATTTTTAGTTTAGTTTGAGTCTAGCTGTATTGGTGTGTGGTGTACCGACATGAGATAAATAGCAGTCCATCAGATGTCTTACATCTGTACAACACAATCCCACATACAGACCTGTCTTAGATGCTTTCAAAACAGACACAGACAAGCTGCTTACACCTAAAGGTCTTGTTCTAACAATAAAGTCTTGTGGATTTTATTCACCTTGAAACACCTAGGTAGGTAGGTAGGTAGGTACTTACGATTTACCATTACCAATATTTTGATTTTATCATTTCAAGTTTGAGTTTGTTGTGGGAAGAACTTTAAATCGTAAAAGAAAGAGAATGACGAGAAAAAAAATCGAGAAGAGATATCCAATGCTATGGAAAAGGCTAGGCAAAGATTTCAATTTGCAAAAAGTTCACAAAAACAAAACACGCTAGTATTTTGTCTAGAAAGACGACAGACGATCTCATTATAATGGTATCAATGTCTCTGATCTTACTCACGACGACGCGAGTTAGCTTCTAAACCACGGCTGGGAAAAGGGCAAATGAGACACATTTGTGTCTATTTAAAAATGCTGACGTTTATGACATTTTATGAGCCTCTCAGGCAGGGGCGTAGCTACCGCCGTATCTGCCGTATCAATTATACGGGGCCCCCGGTCCACGGGGGCCCCCGACGTGCGTAAGCAAAAATTAATAAAAACATCCCAATTTTTTTTTTCAGAAATTACAAAAGTCAAAAAAAGCTATTTCTTTTTTCGTTTCATTTGCCGAAAAATAGGCAAGGAGAGTGTATATATAATTTGAATTATGATGAATAAATATTTCTTTTAATTTTATGCAAACATTTTTTTCCGTTGTCAGAAATTTTTACCCATAAGGGCCCCCAAACAAATTTTTATACGGGGCCCCGCCAAGGCACAGGGTTGGATTTTGGTCACCAATACGTTCTCCCTAACGAGTAATATTTTCAACAGATAAATATAAAGGGTGTAAAACACCTCCTAACGAAGCCGAAAGGCACTTATTCTCCTCGTCATTGCGATCATTTTTTTGTTCTACGCCATACCTGGGAACCTTCTAGTTACGGAGATATGGGGGGTCAAAGTTACAACTTTTTGACAAGTTTTTTTTAAATACAAGTTTTTTTGTAATATTTTGACTTTTGAAACCTCCACGACCCCCGTACTATTCAATCCATCCATCAGCACAATGTTTTAAGTGCGTTACATGGAGTTCTACCACAAAACGTGATTTATAACCTCAAAAAAAAAGTTGTCTCCCAGCAAAAATTTTTGCGTAAAGTTACTTAGTTTGATGTACAGAATGCTTGGTTAACGGCTTTGTGATGAGGTGGTTTACACCCTGTATAAAGTCAGTAATCAAAAAGTTGTATGAAATGGCTGTACCTAACACGGCAAATTAGCGCAATGTTTTGATAAATAATCAGCTTTCCTGATGCTATTAAAATGGTCTATTTTGTACGGTCTATCATGATTTATAATTAGTCTTACAACACAGATGGTTGAACTTCAGCGCACAAGCGTTTCGGCTGCAGACGATAAAAACTATGGCTGTCTAAGACCACAGTCTTTATTTAGGTACACGAGTTTTGATAATAACTTCATTTTAATACGAGTATAAAACCATTTGATTTGTAAGGCAACAAAATTAGATTAACTATAGCAATGACATTATAGGTAGGTACTTACTTCTTTTCAACCGACTTCTAAAAAGAGGAGGTTCTCAATTCGTCTGTATTTTTTTTTTTTTTTTTTTTTTTTTTTTGTGTTTGTTACCTCAGAACTTTCGACTGGGTGAACCGATTTTGATAATTCTTTTTTTATTTGAAAGCTGGTGCTTCCCGTTGGGTCCCATTTTAATTTGTTGAAGATCTGATGCTGATCTTCGGAGATATACAATGGAACTCTTCAAAAATAGACGGCAAATCTGCAGTGATTGCTGTATCCGCTTGTAGGTTCATTGTTTATACTACATCATGACGTAACATCACGCCTGTATGCTCTGAGGGGGTATGCAGATGTGTACAATATACCCAGATTTCGACAATGTTTGTTACGTCAGAACTTTCGACTGGGTGAACCGATTTTGATGATTCTTCTTTTATTTGAAAGCTGGTGCTTTCCGTGTGGTTCCATGTCAATTTGGTTAAGATCTTACGCTGATCTTCGGAGATATAAATGGAACTCTTCAGAAATACACAGCAAAGCTGCAGTAATTACTGCAATCGCTTGGTTGACAAAAAAACTAAATCAATCAAACAAAGGTCACCGACTTCTGAAGCTAAAGTTATTTTTCACTTTTTTGTGTGAAGTCGGTTATATTTTTTGCAAAAAAGTTTTTTTGCTTAAACCTACAGATATTTTTTGACATAAACCGACCGTTTTTTTTTCAGTTCTACTTACGTGTCATTGATTAAATAATTATGTCAATATACTTAATAGGCAAGTTTACTATTAGAAAAATTGGTCACTATGCACTTTCGGATGTATTTAAACAAAATACAGATTATTAAAAAAAAAAAAAAACTCATTGTGTAGCCAAATTACCATGCTGGACTATACGTTTAAACACTGTTTTAAGCTTTCACGGCTTAAAACTAAACTTAATATTGTCACGTATATCTTAAACCCTTCACCAATGTTCCCGTATTGGAATGTAGAAGTCACAAGAAGAAAGCTTCCAGAAAACGACATCCCGATGGATTATGCTAAATTGCTGGAGGACTGCTTGTCCACCAATTTCTTCCTATACAAACAAATTGATGGTGTAGCCATGGGTAGTGGCACCTATGGTTGCTAACTTGTGGATGGATTAACACTTCGAAGACCTGGCTGTTTCGTCATGCCCTGTTCCTATCAAGGTTTGGAAGCGGCATGTGGACGACGTTTTCTACATCCTCAGAGGTGGAATAACAGAAGTTGAGAGATGTTTGAACCATCTGAACAATATCCACAACCGCTATGCGTTTCACAGCGGAAGAAAAGAAAGGTCGGACGTTGGCATTCCTTGACGTTAAAGTCAGACGTCAAAGGAGTGATGGGACCCTTGGCCACTCAGTGTTCAGGAAGCCGACTCACACGGACCGCCACCACCGCTACTTCCACGCTTACTAATCGCGCATTTGATCTGTGTGATTCCCAACATCTAACTGGCGAATTATCCCACGTGAAAATGGTTTTACATAGGATTGGCTACAATACCAATACTGGACCAGGAAGACCAAATAAGATGCGAGCCGCCAGATCTACAGTGGAGCGTCAACCAACTTTCTTGCACTATCTAAGAGGCATATGAGTCTAATATTCAAGCTCAGCATACTACCAGAATTTGCAGGTATTCTAGAGTCGTAGGTACATTACTAACAGAATGTTTAGAATACGGCAGGACGCACATCCGAGCTAAAAGCTATAAAAGCTGGTGTACCTCAAGGAAGTGTGCTAGGCCCAATTTTGTACTTGTTAAACACATGTGACATCCCAGAACTGGAAAACAACACCATTGCGACCTTTGCAGATCATACTGCTATGATGGCTACCAGATCAAGCTACAGAGAAGCAGCAGGAAAAGTTCAACTAGCTGTGAACAAAGTTTATGACTGTACTGCAATCTACATATATGGTACGCAACTACCTTATGCTAATACAGCCAAATACCTTGGCATCACTCTCGACGCCAAGTTGCGTTGGAAAGCTCATGTCAAAAAGAAAAGACAGGAACTCGATATACGATATAAAAGTATGTATTGGTTACTCGGAAGGAAATCTTGTCTATCAATACATAATAAAATAAGTCCATACAAGCATATTCTGATGCCAATTTGGACGTATGGCATCCAACTTTAGGGCTGTACTAAACAAGACATCGTCAAAATAATCCAGGAATGCCAAAATAAAGTACTTAGGGATGCCGTCAATGCACCCTGGGACAAAAGAAATGACGACCTACATCGTGACCTTAAAATGATATTCGTCACCACCACCATTATCCAAAAATTTGCTGAAGCCCACGAACACAGACTTCATCGACAAGTGAATGTCAGGCAATCCAGCTGCTAGACAACACAGACTTAGTGCGTAGGCTAAAAAGAACTAAACCTTTTGAGTTAGTGTACAAAGTGAATGCTGAGTAATAGTAACAATGTTGTGCTATACATAATAACACATGAACATAGTACTCTAAGAAAGTACTACGGACTATTGTGTATAAGAAAAAACTATTTTTACAAAAAATAAAACCGACTTCAGAAAACACAAAAAAGTGAAAAATAACTTTAGCTTCAGAAGTCGGTGACCTTAGTTTGATTGATTTAGTTTTTTTGTCACCGACTTCTGAAGCTAGTTATTAAATATATTATATATAAAAAGTTTTCACTTTTTAGTGGTTCACATGTGCTTACCCTTCCACGGCGTACCGGCGTGATTTTCTGTTATGAACTGGTGTAAACAATAGACAGACATGAGATTTCAGCAATCCCAGTACATTTGCTATCATTTATTGAGGAGTTCCGTTGCCTATCTCCGAAGTTCTTCATCAGATCTTCACCTAATTGAAATGGGATCACTTCGAGAAAGTACGCTTCCTAAAACTACCCAAATCACTTCTGGTGTGCCTATAAATTTTAAGTTCTCTATATTTCTCCAGGATCCCATCAATGTATCCTGACTTGGTGATTATGGGACATCCTGGGAAGTATACCCTTTCAAACAATAAATATTTTTGAGAACCTCCTGCTTTTTGAAGTCGGTTAATAACGACGTTATGATAGTTAGCCTATTAGAGACGGGTAACCTATTGTACAATCGGCCGAGTAAGTAAGTAAGTAAAGTAAGTAAAAATTTATTTGTTTAAACATTGGTGTAAGTACATGATACATTGCATGCAAGATAATAATGTTATACAGAAAAGTTCTAACATGTTCAGCCGCATATCGTGGCGTACAAATTGGTAGGAAGAGATGGTGCATAAACCGTGACAATATTATATCATCATTACATTATAGGAATTATTACATATTAAATCATCATTATTCAATAAGGATTAGGTATAATAAAATTCAAAAAGCATGTTTTTTAGATAAAATTAAATGTCAAAGTACTTGGTCATTAATAAAATAGTCAATAAAATATAAATACAATACAATAATATAATTAAAATTTCAATTCAAAATTACATCCATTCCAAAATAAAGAGAGTAAAATCACAAGATTCCTATAACATGTCATAAATACAACATCGTGATCTTAAAAACGATCAAAATTGTCTTCTTTCATAAACTCTGCTATACTGTAATATGCTCTTTTATTTAGAAAACTCTTCAATTTACTTTTAAGAGCAGATATAACCGAGTATCGCTGATTTGCTCCTAAGAATTTAAGAGTTCCGTTCCTTTGTCATGGATTCCATAATCAGAAGTAATCAGAACCTAACCAAATTCTCATCAAACTACCCTTGAAGTACATCATTTCCAATAAAATAAAAAGAAAACGATACATGTCACGGTAATAGGGTTATCCCCAATAAATGGAACTTAACACACCTAACTGTCGAAATCTGGGTCATTCTGCATTCTGCTCAGAGCATACAGGCGTGATGTACCGTCATGATGTTGTATAAACAATAAACAACCAAGCGATTGCAGCAATCACTGCAGATTTGCCGTCTATTTTTAAAGAGTTCTATTTATATCTCCGAAGATCAGCGTCGGATCTTAACCAAATGGGACCACACGGGAAGCACCAGCTTTCAAATAAAGAAGAACCATCAAAATCGGTTCACTCAGTCGAAAGTTCTGAAGTAACAAAACACAAAAAAAATACAGTCGAATTGAAAACCTCCTCTTTTTGGAAGTCGGTTCAAAAGTGCAAATGAACACTATTCTTAGTTTTAACATATTCTATCATGTAACATACTCGTATTAAGTTAGAGTTAAATTGCTTATTAGTATTATAGCCCAGATAATTTTTAAGAATTTTGTTTTTACTAATAAAGTAGAAAAAAAACTATCTAAGAGGGGTACCTAACGGACACGATAGGTCGTTTACTGAGTAAATACTCGATTACTCCGTGGTTACTCCTCATGAGAAAATTGCGCAGTCTGTTCCCCGAAGGATAACTGATAAGAACCCTTTTGAACATCCTGAGGTGTATAAAATTGACTGCAGCTGCGGCAGATTATATACTTCGGTCAAACGAAGCGAACCATCTCATGCCGCATCAAAGAGCATTTAAATTATAAAGGCTGTGAAAAATAAGGATGAGCAAAAATCTGCCATAGCCAAGCATCTACTGCAGTCAAGGCCCAATCACTGGATCGAATTTCACAAGCCACGTATTTAGTCAAAGGCAAACATTACCTACCACGACTGACAAGAGAATTAATTGAAATAAGGAAATATACAAAATTCAATCGAGAGGATGGCTTCAAAACTAGTTGGAATCCAGTTTTGAGTACGCACAAAAGTAGCAGCCGGCATCATACTAAAGACTCCACAAAACTTGGTGATACCACAGATTTGTGGTGATACTGTGAGTGCGTTTTGTGTGTTGAGTTCCAATAATGCGCGTTGCACAACACTAAGAGAGAGGGTAGACAGATTTATCTGCTCGTAACAATTTTATTTTCCATCCACCAGCATTCTCCAGCCAACCCGCGATCATGGCCCTTGCAACAGCGTCGAAATATCGGGAGCTCGAAATAATTAATAATCACGGAAGATAATCCCGTAAGTGACAATATGTATCAGTTTAATTTATGTTTTGCGTAAATACTAAACTTTGGTTTTGGGTTAATGTTCGCCGGATAGTGAAACAAATTTTCATTTTAATAAATTCGTGTATTATAACATTATAACAGGTTAGTTAACAAATAAAATGTAATAACTTAGGTATACAATATTTTCCTACTTAGTATACAAAAACGTCGCAACAGCACTACACCCGGCGCGTCGTTGCGATCACCTTAACTATCATTGCACTTTCTGAAACAAACATTTTACAATTGAATTTACTTATAAATGATGATGTTTTTCTATGGAATGAAATAAAGGGTCTCTTCTTTACAACAAAGATAACCAGGTTGTGAGCAAGGACTAGCGGCTATCGCCCACTGAGCAGCTTAATCCGGAGTAGACAATTCTGTTGAGAATGTACAGGAGGTTTCCGCAATGACCTGCCCCCGTATTCACAAACGCTCGGAATGAATTTCGATTCGGCAAGTCGTATGTCTATCCTTTTTTGGCATAATGAAAACGAGCTAGATAGACATACGACTTCCCGAATCGAAATGGAATCGAAGCGTTGTGACTATGGGGTCTGATCAGGATACATATTAGAAGGAGATATCCAGATGTACGTAATTTTACACAAGCTGAAACTTTTTCTGTGGAAGTAACATACAATAGGTAAGAAGAATGGGATATGTATTTGAAAAGTTGGTCGTGGTGGTTTTGGCACATAGCTTGTACCAAAGGTGACTACATCTACCAAATAAAAGGGACCCTAAAAATCGGCGCAGTACGCACGGAGACATCGGTGTAAATTCGTAAAAAGAGATACTTGGTGAACACATAACGTCTTTTTTTTTTAAAGTCGGCTGAAAACAAAATAATAGATATAATGAACACTCACCATAGTAATTTCCGGAAAAATGGTACTTAAGTTGAAGTTTGCACGGGACGTGACTGGAAAACTGGCCAACGATCTATCCACGTTGTGTCCCATACCTTGCACGTTGGCAGGCATCAGGTGGCTGTTGAAGAAATCGGCCTGGTACTGCGACGGCATTTGATTGCCCACATAGTTCGGAAAAGGTAACTCTTCCGACATCAAGTTAGGATGCTTCTTATTCAACGCTTTGTTCTGCCAAAACAAATGAGGATCGTTCCATTCTTCAACTTCATTATTGATCTTAGCTTTTTTACTTTGATACTTTTTACTGGATTCCTTTTTAGAACATTCCAGTTTATGTTTAGTTGCCGACTCTCTTCTTGAACTTTTGTAGGTAGGCGGCACTTTCTCAGATTGAAATACTGTTGAATTATTTCTCATCTTCAACTCTTCATATTTGTGGTTTCCGTAGTTGCATTCAGCTGTCTGATTGTAATCAATAAAGTCGCCAGTGAATGGGCCACTGGCATAATTACTAGACATTAGATTACTACTGCCAGGCATGAAGTTGGAGTAAAAAGAATTTGACATGGTATTAGTAGTCGTGTTGTACAAAGTTGTGCCCGAGAACTGTTGGGTTGCGTAGCTGTTATCAGAGTAATCCAAAATTGGTGGGAAATGTGATACTTGTGCCACAGCACTATCTTGCGGAGCGCTGAAATCCGTGTACTTCTGGGGTGGCATCATGAATTTCGCACTGTTGCTGTCTTGAATTTTTTGTGTACCATTAGCACCTCTTAACAATGCTTCAGTTGAATAGTTGTTGTTCTTTTGAGTTTTAGAAGCCTTTTCTGTTTTACTATTAGATTTCGTTTTAGTTGGCGGAAACTGACTATGTGCCATACTGTCATATGAGTTCACTAATTTAGGGTCGTTAAAAACATAACAAGGTTGCGACATATGATTTTCTAAATGTGACATAGATTTGCGGTTAGGTTCGTTTGTAAAGTGGTTAATATTTTGCTTTCCAGGGACTGTCTTCGATGTATCGATATTTGGAACCTGATATCGAGAAGCCATATTATCGTTTGAACGGTTCATAAGCTGCGTGACTGAGAGGAAATTACCGCAATTTTGTATGTCAGCGTGTGGTACCCCACGATTCGATGCATCTATTTTCCTATTTTTATCATGGGGACCTAGTGCCAGATCACCAACTAAGGTCGGCAAGTTGATAGGCGGTGGATCTATACTTATTTCCGTAGTTCCCAAAGGTCTAGTAGATGGCCACACTTGAAACTCGTCTTGTGGTGTTTGTGTTGGAAAATTATGCATCGATAAAGGAAAATAATTACTTTCATTGTGGTCTTGTTTTTTAACTGAATGATCTGTTTGATTGTAGGTCGCTTTGTGAGCGTCTTTTATCTGAGGATGTATCGGATTGCAAATGTTTTGAACAGATCTTGTTTCAGACGTCATCCAGTTGATGTGCATTTTGCTCGGAGATTTTTTGGTATACTTCTCGGGAATATGTTGAGTCACGATATTATTGCCAGTTTTTATTCCACTTTCCACGCTTACTTCAACCGTTTTCGGTTCGTAATGTTTGTTAGTATTTACTTTTAAATTGACGTTAGTATACACTGGATCAAATGTTGTATAATTTTGATTTTTGGTTGTTAAAGTTTTGGGCATGTTAGTATTGGTATAGAACGGTACGTCTTCAGTCCACAAATTAGCAGGCTGAGAGTAAAAACTGGTAATAGTTTCAGCAAACGACGAGGTCGGTTTTGTCGTGTTATCTTTCTTATTAGAATTTGCAACTAACGGCACATGAAAATCTGGATTGAATGGATTATAGGATGTCGTGTATGGCGCGGAAGTAGTCGTTAATATGGTGTCCTTGTTGAAAGTGTTTGCGGTTGTTGTGCAATTGACGAAATCCAAGCCTTTGTGCGACCAGCCCAAGTCAATATCGTATGTTAATCTTGAAGATCCAATTTTCATAAGATTTTCATCCACATTTGAATAATCTGGCTTATTTTTCGACGCATATTTTTCCATTGCACACGGGTAAAGGCCAAGTCCGTTAAATTCGTGGCTGGATGTAATACTACTTGTACTATAAATAGCACTCTTGGCAAATGGATCGGTTTTGTAGAAGAAGTTGTTACTACTACCATAACTAGCGGCCTGGCTTGGTACGGATTTACTAATATTGCAATCGAAATCTAATCCGAATGTGGTGTCTCCTAATGAACAGCTAGTTGTTATTATTGAAGGCACTGACAAGTTCAAGAATGGATTTTCGCTGGAAACGTTTGGTAACGTCACTGTACTAGAACTTTTAGTTACTGCAGCAACAGTACTAGATTCTTTAGTTACGATGCTCACAGCACATTTTTGCTGTTCGTTCTGTTTATTTGTAGGATTGCATGTATCTGGAAGTTTGTTTGTAACTGGTTTTACTTTAATATCGTTATTGTTAGGTTTTTCAAAGTATGGTAGAGGCGGAGGCAATAATTCGGGTCTCTTTTGATTATCCTTCGGGATGGCTTGCGCTGTGCTATGACCATGTTCTTCAGCAGGGCTATCTGCCCTATTTCCGCTTACTAGTGGAAATGACATAAGAAATGCGGCGGTTGGTGAAGTAGCTAGAAACTCTTCTGCTAGTTCAAGCCGTGCATTACCTCCGTCAACCACATTATCGCATAATGTTGTATCTAAAGGTAAAATGCTGGGCAATTTATTTTCTTTATTATCTGTTATTGTGTCTTTGCCATTCGGAATTTTACTTGGTTTAGCGATTTCATTAGGTGTCTTTATATTTTCTGTATTTGTTATGGCAGTAGTGGTTGAAGTAACCACAGGAGCTGATGTTTCTTTAACGATTGATTCCGTACATTTAGGTTTATCAATGAGTACAGGAACTTCATTGTCTTTATTTTTGTTACAAACTATATCAGTAATATTAGTATCTGGTTTCTTACTTTTAGTATTCTCTTCTTTTTGCATATTCTCTATCTTGGCTGGTTGGTCTTTACTTAAGATTTTATCACTCTCAGGCTTCTGATCACCGCTAATGATGCTGCTACACGCTGTTACTTTGTCGTTTTCCTTATTTTCGCTATTAGAACATTCAGTGCTTTTACTTTCTTTAGAAACCTCAACCACCGATTTATCCTTTATCTCCGTACTTTTCGCAGCTTCCTTAGCAATACTAACAACTGCTTTTAATTTCTTTGTTGGCTTTTTATTAATAACATGTTTTAACTTAACATTATTCTTTTTACTCTTGGTAGCTGATAGTGGACGGGAGTAGGCAGATATCGGCACAATATTTACCATTGTAGTTTTGGTGATATCTCCATTATTTCTATTGACTATAGGAACAGGCGATTTATTTAGTGGTTGTAAATTTTGGTCTACTAAAACTATGGCAGGCGGCGCAGATGGGAACAATATTGGTCTCTGAGGGAAAATGTATGGTGCTGCCGGCAGTACTACTATTGTATTTTCTGAACCTGAAACAATATCCAAAATTGGTGCATTTGTATTTTACTGTCTCCTTTCAAATTAATCTTTATTAATATTCATCTCATTCATATAATAAATTAATTTATATTTAATATTCGCATATCGCGCGTTGCAACGAATTACAAAAATCTTTCTACATCAGCATCACCATCATGCATTTTGTATGAACCATATTCCACTATTATGTCACACTAAACTGTACTGTACACTAGACTTAACTGGCAGCTGCCAGAATTACTAGTCAAGTATGCTTGGTTTAGAAAATATAGCATCTACATTAAGGAATTTGATAAGCAATGCTCTACAGTTCTAAAAATTATGATCATACCTTTTTTATTTATGAAACATGATCTTGGAAGGAGTAAGGGCAATTTCTTTTGAGTTGCGGTTAGTACAGGCTTCTTAGTTTCAGGGTTTTCTTGTTGACTTTGGTTTTTCTTCAACATCAATCGTTTCGCATATTTCCCATCTGAAATAGACAGAAATAACTATGACTATAATAACAGTATAAGTAGAGCTAGAAGAAAACTAACCAGATATTTTGAAAAACATATGAAATTTATTCACATTTACTGACTATCGCCGTAACTGTTTCCTGTGTGTTTGTGTGGCTTAGGTACATCTACTGTACCTACTTAAACTTGAATCCTCTCTTCAGAGTATTGTTATGTTGGTTTCAACAGTTGAATGTTCTAGATTATGTTGAGTCTAGAATTTTCTACTATGGAACTGTCTTGAAGAAAATTCGAGAGTTATCCTAGAATGTTCCAAAACGGAACTGTGAAAATGGTTCGAGAAAGTTGAGTTTTCTGGAAGGATTGGTGTAACATTATGCAGCCTTATTGTTATTAAAAAAACTACTGTTACTCTTTTGAAGATTCTACCTTCTCACCTTTACGTTTCTTAGTCAGATTCATATATACTTGAGTTGATACATCTTTGCCCTTCTCTTTCTTGTTCTTCTCAGTGTCTAGTTCCACTTGTAGGGCTAATACTTCTGCTTCTGTAATTAAAGGTGAAGAGTGTGGTGTATTACATATCTAAGTAAATAGGAAGAGACAATGACAGTGTGACATTTGAATTTACCGCCTAAATCAAGTATCGCAAAGCAAGTGCAACGACCGGGCAGCCATCTTGAATTGAACCAAGTGAGTACTTAACAAAGAGGATTATCCAATTTATTTCTTTTGGAAAGTTTTTTTTTCAGTAAATATAGATGACATGGAATTAGGTTGTAAACAGCATTTTTGTATAGTGTTGGCTCTGTATTGCAGAACAATACTCAACTTTAAACTGTACTTAATACTAAAGTCAAGAAATCAAAGGACTTTACATCTACTCTCAAAGCTTGAGTATGCCATGGATTATGATAAATGTAAACCAAGGCTAGTAGGATGACACTTAAATAGTTAGTAGGTAGATCTAAGATTTCACATAAGCAATATAACCAGGGCCTAGTTTAATTTATCTTACAAATTACAAATTGTAATTGTATTTTACCAGTTTTAAATCTACAAGTAGGTACCATGGTGGAAAACTGTCAAAATTGTTAAATTTTACCTACAATTTCTTTCTTTCTTTCTTCTTCTTTCATACAACTTTACAAATATGTCACTTGTTTACAAAATTGTCGGATTGTAATGTTTATTAAACGGGGCTCAGAACTCTATAGTTGGTGCCAGTTAAGACCGTAAAAGTGCTCTACTTAGGTTACTATTGTTGTTATCACTTAATGGTCACTTGATGACCTCTATTACATTCTTAACTGGCACCAACTTTACACACCTGGCTTTTACCTACCCTATGTCACAGTTATACAAAGGCTCAAAGGATTCAAAGGTTTAAGGGTATCTTTAATTACAGGAGATCACAGCATGCACATAAAACTAGGTGGCACAGTTCTGTAAGACATGCATCATTTAGAAACATGCATTATCTCTTAGCAGTTTGCAATAGTCCAACTGTCAAACAATTTGTGATAGTCGATCTGACACAGCAACTTTACCTATACAATCACCATACTTTGAATATCCCATAACAATTTAGGACAAAAATCCTACCTTTGCGTCATATAGGTCTCATGAAATCTTCTATAGCAGAAATAGGAGTCAATGAAACTCATTGACTCATTCCTAAATTACATATACAGACATATAAGTACTCATAATAGGAACATAAAACTACGATAATTCTGTTTATCCAAAACATGCATAAAAACAGCTCCTACACTCCACAAAAACTACTTGTAACAACTCCATTTCTACCCCTGTTCCAACTTACTTAATTGTGTTTTCTCCTTAACATAGTTACTCAGGTATATTATAGCTTTATGTATGATTTCAATCTTCGGATACTGCACATCTTCACTATCTTCTGCTGGACAATTCTTTT
The DNA here is from genome assembly GCA_950022955.1 of Xestia ashworthii. Classification (NCBI taxonomy): domain Eukaryota; kingdom Metazoa; phylum Arthropoda; class Insecta; order Lepidoptera; family Noctuidae; genus Xestia; species Xestia ashworthii. Next base: position 11,040,734 of record OX465553.1, on the reverse strand, counting down.
TATGTATAGCTTTGACAATTTCGCCAAGTTTACTTATAGCATCGTTGAATTTATTACGTCTAGCCCGTTCCCATTCCCGGCAGCGGCTGAAAAGTGATAACTCGTTGTAATTCAACCAAATCATTTTGGAAAAGTAAACAATGTTTTTAATTTTTTATGGCTGAATTACAAATTTACCTTGGAGTACGTTTACTGTTTACTCCTTCCATAATACAGAAACATTTTGGCAAACTGGTTCCCACTAAAATTTATTTATTTTAACCATTTTTAATAGGACTTCTAACAAAAACATAATACATGAACCTTCAATTCCTTTATTGACAATTTTCATCAATTTTGACATTGTGACAGTACCAAATTGACATCTTTCAGCCTCTCTGTCACCCACAGAAGAGTGAATAAAGGCCGCGTTCCGAATTAAGCTGTCATCGATTTGATCGTCCATAAATCATAAATGACGTCATGAAATGCGCCATCTTGCGATTACACCGACCATGCCCCAAATAAATATTAGGGATGGGCAAGCGAAAAAAATATAACGATATTTATCGAATCGATATTTTTAAACAGTATCCATAATTATCGAGTGAAAAATATCGATATATCGATATATCGACAGTTTTCACATGATTATTCATACATGTTCCCAAAGCATTCAAACTTTGTAAAAAAGAATAAAAGAAAACAGTATTTTTATTGATGCTAGACCCTAAATAATTTTATACAATTTAATCAAACCAGTAGTCATCAGATATGGACACGAAACCAAAGTTGCGTTAAAAAATAATCGAATTTGATACGAATTTGATACTCCAAAATAAATATCGATCATCGATATATCGGAATGAAAAAATATCGACGATAAATATCGATAATTGTATGGAAAAATATCGATATTTCGATATATCGATATTTTTTGCCCATGCCTAATAAATATTACCGTGAGCGCTGTCAAAAATGACCTGATGACAGCTCTTAGCTGTTATAATCGTGAAATCTAAAACGGAACGCAAAAAATTGATGTGTGCTGTGAGCGATTATTTTCTAATACGGAATGCAGCCGTACTAGAAAAAGTAGCACTCTGTGATATTTAACGAATGGAATTTTTCAATGCCACCTGGAGGGAAAGTACTTTAAAACACTTTATATTCCCCTAAAAAGCGTAGTCGACGGGGCCCCTATTTCCGAGTGCAGGGTTTAAAAGAACCTAACCTAACCTAACGGGGGGGTGCCCCAAGTCCCGATTATGGGGGTAGAGATACTTCCGTATGTTCAGTTGACAATATTTCGAGAGTTTACAATATCGCTAGAGAGAAACACGTTATATTGTAATATAACGTGTTTGACAATTTTACGGTGACATATATACGGGAAAATCTAAAGGCTGTCACTTATTATCAGTAGTGTAGTGACTAAATAGCTTGGCCAATTTTTTTAATGATGTGTTAGAAACGACTAATAATCATAATGAGAGGTTTTCTTTTTGACAATTAAAAAAAAAATAGTTTCCATGAACTCGATAGATGGCGTTGATCCGACTACGTTACTGGGTGCCAAAGCCAAAACGCTTGAAAAACATGTCCATTTCAACCACGCGGACAACTCATAATATTTGATGAAACTTTGCCAGGAATTAGTAGTAATTTGTTACTTTACACACCTCTTTTCTTGAATTTGTTACAAAAAAAACCAAGACGCTATGACAAAGAATAGTTGGCCGCTAGAACCGCCACTTGCCGTAGTCACCGCCTGTGATTACACAGAAACTATATAATGCATGTAGACGAATGATACATCAAAAGAAAGGTCTTACTTTGTTTAATTTGTTACAAAAACAAAAAACGTCAAAACGTAAATAAACAAAAAGTTATGCAATGTTTAGTTTTCAGGTTATGAGTAGGTAGGTATATCACCATAAGTATCAAATTAATATGGGCTAATGTGTATAGACAATTAGATTTTAATTTGTTACAGCGAAAAAACACAAAAAAATACTAGAAAGTAGGTTCAATAATATGTTAGAGTCGATTTTAGTTGGCCGCTCGGACGGCTATATGCCTAAAATACAATGGCGTTTATCTCGTTATTAAAAGTAGGTTTAAGCTTAATTAGAGTACTAATCGACAGGTAACGTAACCTAGTTTGCATAAATATGGCGAATATAACTGCAGCATTCATATTATAGAAGATATTTAGAAAAACACAGTAGTATGAAATCGTATGAGAGTAGGGTGACCATGAATTTTTACATTTTCGGAATTTTCGATATTCACATCTTATTTTTTTAAATTAAACTTACCGCAGTCGATTTGGATCCCTCTGCAATACACTTTTGGTGGTGAGTTCTACATTAACTAATCCAACATATAAGTGGGCACAACTGATAGCTAAGCACTTTTAGACACTTCTGGATTTAATGATAATTGTCTCAGTAAGTTAGTAGTATGAAAATCACGGGAATTAAATACGTACAAGCATACACTTCAAAATTCAGTACAGTAATGATATTATTCGCAACAAAAAATAATCGCTTTTTAAACCCCTTGCGACAAACATTTTTAACAATAGTTTGGAAACAAAAGAGATTCTTTTTTTGGAATCGTTCCCATCATAAAACACCTGCGGAAAGTCAATGAAACGAAATTTTTATCAGTAAATGGGTACTTTAAAGATTAAGAACAATAGACATCAATATGACCGCAAAACGAACCGCATATTCGTTCAGAATACAACATTAACAACATGCCTTTGTACTAATGTAATAATGGTCACCCTACTCTACTTGTATTCACTCGCCCTAAAAAAATAAGATGTGAATAAGTACTATATTTCGAAAATGTGAAAATTCATGGTCACCCTACTCTCATACGGTTTCATACTACTGTGTTTTTGTAAATATCTTCTAAAATGTGAATGCTGCAGTTATATTCGCCATATTTATGCAAACTAGGTTACGTTACCCGTCGATTAGTACTCTAATTAAGCTTAAACCTACTTTTAATAACGAGATAAACGCCATTGTATTTTAGGCATATTGCCGTCCGAGCGGCCAACTAAAATCGACTCTAACATATTATTGAACCTACTTTCTAGTATTTTTTTGTGTTTTTTCGCTGTAACAAATTAAAATCTAATTGTCTATACACATTAGCCTCTATTAATTTGATACTTATGGTGATATACCTACCTACTCATAACCTGAAAACTAAACATTGCATAACTTTTTGTTTATTTACGTTTTGACGTTTTTTATTTTTGTAACAAATTAAACAAAGTAAGACCTTTCTTTTGATGTATCATTCGTCTATCTGCATTATATAGTTTCTGTGTAATCACGGGCGGTGACTACACGGCAAGTGGCGGTTCTAGCGGCCAACTATTCTTTGTCATAGCGTCTTGGTTTTTTTTGTAACAAATTCAAGAAAAGAGGTGTGTAAAGTAACAAATTACTACTAATTCCTGGCAAAGTTTCATCAAATATTATGAGTTGTCCGCGTGGTTGAAATGGACATTGAAAAACCACACGTTACATACGCTCGTTCACTGACACTTTCGTTTGAAAATCATTAGGTCCAAGTGATATTATGTGACGTTCTGTTCCTTGCAGTAACCTAGTCCGACCAGCGCCATCTATCCAGCAACTCGGGAAGAGTTGAAAAAGAAAATCCCTCATTGAAAACAAAAAGAATTCACTAGATACGGACGGAATGAAAAGGCTAGTCTTTAGCCACAGACGTATTATACGTCTGTGTCTTTAGCACTCGAAGCTATAGTTTGGAATGCCGTCATTAATGGACTTAGGTGTTATGATGTGATTTAAAGCCCTTTTTTTCTTTGAATGCAGCTGTCCAATGGACAGTCTCAAAATAAGACTCAACAATCGATTTGGATATGTAAAACTCTACTAAATAATGAGGTGTCAAAAAATTCTACTCTTTTTGGTGCTGTCAGCTGTGGCACATCTCTAATCGTTTCAATTTATCAATTGGTTGGGGTTTTTTGTTGTTATGACCGTGTGATTCATTGTGTTTCCAATTAGTCACTGAAATAGTGATAACTACTCTGTGGAGGACGTCGATCTAACGTTACACGGTTCTTGATTTGTGGATTAAAAAGTGTTAATTTGGAAAACCAAGATGTCTTTGTACCCATCCTTAGAAGACATGAAGGTGGATACGATGGCGAGAGCTCAGATGGCTCATCATCAGGCGCCGCCCTCTTACAGCCTTCCACCTGCTGCTCCCATGCCAGCCAGCGCCCCTTCAGCTCATATGTATCCTGCACTGGGGGAATACATGGGCCTTGAACTGTCTAGTGATGTTATTGCAAGGAATATGCCAGAATACCAACTGCAAACGGTAAGTTTTGTTTTATCATTGTCAAAAATAGAAATAGCAAAGTTCGGTCAAAACGACTGGATAACTTTCTTTGCACCTAATTAACCTCAAAGAGCATTAATATTAGTATTTTGCAAGGAAATTATTTCCATATTTCTGAAAGTTACCATTTTGTTGTGCAATTAGTAAGAAAGTGCTCATGCCTTAGCTGCTTAAATATGTAGGTACATACTATGCAATACAGGTTTTTTAAATACCAACAGGTTCAGCCACATGGAATGGTAAGTAATCTGATAGCACCTTTGTCATCTCAATCAACAACTTTGGCAAAGGCTACAGTTACTGGGGCCATAAGACCCGTTATTCTGTGCAAAGACAAGGATGGGAAGTGTGGTGTGAGGCTCCATTCAGTGAACAATGGAGTGTTTGTGTGCTATGTGGCTGCCAACAGCCCCGCTGCACTTGCTGGCCTGAGATTCGGGGACCAAGTTCTGGAGATTAACAATGTTGCTCTGGCTGGCATGTCAATGGACCAATGCCATGGATTGCTGAAGAAGTCTCCTGCTAATGGAATTGCAATGGCTGTTCGTGATAGGTATGTTATAAATTGTTATTATACTTAAACTACTTCATTTGTACACGTAAAGTCCCTAAAAGATGTAAACAGGGATAAGGAGCCATTTCAGTGTTAACCTTTGCTCGGGAACATTGCATCCAAGGTATAGGTACAGCACTTACATTATTATCAATACCTTAACAATTACAAAATGAGCTAAACAAATCTGATATGGCTCTTAGTGAATGACACAACTTTAATTTTGTTTAAAAGAATACCTAACTCTTTTGATTTTGGTGAAATACATTGTCTATGGTCCTGTCGCTTAAAAGAATGCTAAGCCCAGTCGAGGAGATTTGTCTGTGTACTTAAAACATTTGCATCCCAAAATACTAAAGCTATTGTTTTGTAATATAAGGGTTATTGTTTCATTGTTGAATCATAATAGATACTTTACTGTCTACTTAGTACTATGGAATAGGCTGGAATTAAAGAAATATATAATGTTTACTTGCGGTTGTCATTCTTTTTATGTGACCTATATGCTCAGTTTTGTATTTGTACCTTTGATGCAATGTTACGGACCAAACGTTGTTAACATTGAAATGGCTCCTTGTCCATGTCTATATCTGTTTGCGGCTGACTGTACGATCTTTGTGGTATGAATTGAATCATTTTCTTTGTTTTTGTATTCATCATGATGTTTTGCAAAAAATAAAAATATACCATTGTAAGTAGAATAATAGAACATAAGAAAGTACAATTTATTCTTTTTGTTTTCAGACCATTTGAGAGGACAATAACTCTGCACAAAGATTCTCTTGGCCATGTCGGATTCCAGTTCAAGGATGGCAAGATTGTTGGTTTGGTAAAGGATTCATCAGCAGCTCGTAATGGTTTATTGACTGATCATCAGATACTGGAAATAAACACCATAAACGTTGTGGGCATGAAAGATAAGGAAATATCTAGAGTTATTGCAGACAGCCCATCTGTTGTAAACATTACAATAATTCCCAGCTACATATATGAGCATATGATAAGCAAGTGAGTTATTATTATTCATCAAAGCTTGTAAATTGTTACTCGTCTATGTACATTGCAAAATGCCATTGATTCTTATTAAACCAATTTTCAAACAGTGTCAGTTAAAGTTTTCAAAGTAATTAGACCCCATTGTTTTTAAAATAATATTACTAACGGGAAATAGCTTATCTATATGCTAGCTGCATGTGCAATGCTGATAACTCTCAAAGTGATTCTGTTTGCTCTATTAAATTGTTTATGTTATCTCTTTCAGAATGTCGTCGTCATTATTCAAGGAACTGGATCGCACCCCTGCTGTATAAACAAAGTTTTATTTGTTGTTATAAGCAAAGTCCAACACTGCCGTGCATTTACTGAATCATTGAAAATTTATAAAAAATTTATATACTGTTACAAAAAGTCTGATATATTGCACATGACAAGGACTTTGCTCAAAATGTTACCTTTGGATCTAAAATATTTAAAGCTTTATGTGTCACAAAAATTAGTTCTATCACACAAATTGGCACAGTTTTGAATCTACGTAGTTGCAATTGAATGTTTTTATATTATTTCGTATATTGTAGGTGTTCCATATAATACAATGATTAGATTTATTTTATGTTAAGTGTACTATCGTTATATTTTTAGTGCTTGTAATAGTCAGTAAGGGCTGTGAAGAGATGCCAATGCAGTTTGATTGAAGTGCAACTAACAGAAAGGTGTGCCGTGTGTCCTGCTAACACGGTGCTAATCTATGGAAATGTGAATGGTGTGGTGGAGATGTTTTACTATATTTACATTAATAAAAAAATCTATTGAATACTGTATATTTTAGATTCCCTCCTTTTAAATGTGATGATATATATTTATGATATAGCTTCAATAGTTTTAACTGGCTACATTCCTGTTTTTCCCAAGTACGCTCATTTCCATAGTCCTAGTAAAATATATAGTATTTATTTCTTAGTAATAACAATACTCGATGTTAGCAAGTAAGGAATTCAATTCAAGAGATTTTGGTTTATGTTTATATTTAAGTTTTTATGTGGCCATAGAATTTATTTTTATTGCATAGGTTAATTCGGTATGTAAAGTATTTTTCAGGTATTTTTTTTACATTTTTATTTCGTAAAACATTTAATTTTAAGCAACCAATTTTAAGCTTTTTTTTTTCCAAGTTACAGTTTCTTTTTTATTATTTTTTAAAGTATTATTCGTGATGACGTCATTTCATAGCCTGAATAGCTTTAAGTCTTTGCCACGTTTTCAGTACATACTTAAAACACTAAATAACTTCAAAGTTGACATTGATGACAGTTGACGCTTGACAGATACGTGTTTTTATTTTGTTGTGAAATGTGAATGCTGTGATCGTGACTGTGATGTGAACTTTTTGTTTGAGTTTCTTTTCCTACGATTTTTAGCAAATTTTAATTTCTATCCATTATCCGTGCTGCGTATCCGTGCAATGAATCTGTCATCGACAACTAGTGCTAAATGCTTCGTACCGTCATGTAAAAACACACAACAAATAGCCGACACAAATTGTTTGTAAATGTGAAAGAAACGCTAAAAAAAAGTGGTGCAAGGAAGTAAATATGGAATACAAGCCTGGGCGTCGTCGTCTTTTTTGTTGCGAAGATCATTTGAACGCGAAATTATTAGCGCGCGATGCATTCAAATAAATAACACAGTAACTAGCATTGACAGTTTTGATTTGACACTGACGGTATGACAAACAAAAGTATTTTTTTTTTAATTTATCTTGAAAAGCACGAAGGAAGTAGTCTATTCAGGCTACGTTATGACGTAATTTAGAGGTCAAATGAAAGTCAAATGATTACAAGTATTATTGTGAAAATAAACACAATCTTGTGATATAGAAAGCTAAAAATAGAAAAATAAGGTATAAGACCCTAAAATCTCCAAATGGTTTTGGAATCAGCGTAGGTTAATTTTTACTTTACATACCGAATTTTGTTTCTGTATTTACTATCCAATGTATGCCAACACAAGGTGCCACATTGCGTAATGTTCGGAACGAAACACCATAACTATTTACTGATTACTTTATATGACGCCGAATTTTATTGTAATTACTTACTATTTTTTATATTCAATAAATGATTTCGATAAAAGTGAAATTTGAATGAAAGCCTGTAGTTGCCTGATTATACACGTAAAAGTTTAGCTTTTCCCCAGGATTTTCATCATGCGTGACGCCCCGCAATAAACTGGAAGTCGTCCCATCGAAGAGACCAACAATATGACGGTCGGATATGCGTAGTTTTCGAAACGTTAAACAAACCTTTCGCAAGCCAATTAATTACCTATACCATACTCAGTAACTAACATTATTTTCGAGTTCAAATAATTTGCGGATGTTCGTGAGAACAGTGTTGATATTTCCATAATTAGTAACAATAGTGTAGCTTTAATAGCGTCACTATGTACCTAAAGTAATTCTAAACAGTTATCTAAAAAAATATATTTACCTACTTACATAAAAAAGTATAAAAAATAACATTTTAGGCGAACGTAACATAAGTTTGTAATATTAATTTTTTACGTAAAAAAAATGCTCAGGGGGTTCTGGAATGACCAGTCGGGTTTCAAAATGACTTCAGGACATGTCCATGACTTTGGTATGAAGAAACTGTCGTTTTCTGAAGGCGGACAGTTTCGGCGAGCGAAGAACTCCATCGGGTATAGACTCCACAGGATTCCTGAAAAGTAGTCAGTATTAATACCTGAAAGTCTGTACCTACGAGAACTCTGATAAATAAACCACATAATAATTTAAATAAAGTTCAATTTCGGAGTGTGAACAAATAAAACCGTTTGCGGAAATGAAACGTCAGTTCCAAGTTTTATTTGAACAGATTTGTTAAGTAAACTGTGGGTTGATAGGTAGCTACACGTGTGCCTCGCCAGTTCTGTAAACATTGAAGGTAGGTACAGTTCGCAACGGAAGTCACACTTCAGTTTTTTAAAACCTAATTGAAGGAACACCAAAATATTTAGGTACCTACCTACGTTTGTCTTAAAATATCAAAATTTGTCATTATGAAATTGAATAGATTCTCTAGTGCAGTATTCACATGTAGCATGTAGGTACCTGGCCTGGGCTTACCTAACCCCCATAAACTGAAAAGTGCCTACAGAACATAATTGAAATAGCGTAATATTCTGGAAAGTAACTGAAATAGGCACAAATTTTGGGGATTTTGAGCGACGTTATCAATATGGGGAAAAGTAATAAGTAGGTACTTAGGCATGCGAAATAAAATGTAAATTATGTAGGTATTATATCGCTTTGTGGTTAAAATCCACTAATGATTTCCTGCCGTGTTGTTTATTGACGACGTCAATATTACTCACAATGATTTCCCCTATTGTGCCAATTCGAAGGTACCTACCTACATTTGTTGCGTAATGTACCTACCTAGGTACTGTTTCCTTTGACTGCCTCGCTATGGCCTCGCTGGTCTAGATATCGCAGACGCTATTACTGAGCATGGATTCAATTCCTAGGTCGGAAAAATGTGATTTGATTTTCCAGTGGCAGCCACGGAGTCAAGACTTGTGCCCTATTGATAGCTCTAGGGACTCACATACCTAACTGGCGAAATGTGCGTGTAGGTATAGGTACCCTTTAGTAGGTACACCACTACCAAACCCTTCGAGCATAACAAACGTGATGTTATTTTATAATTACCGTTTCCAATAAAAAAACTCAGCCACATGATAAGGTTAAATGCGTTAGGGAAGCGACGCCCAGCTGTTGCCGTCAGGGGCACCATTACGACGCCGAGCACACCAAACTCGACCAACAGCACGGGATAGAAGAAGCCGAATGACAACGCTAGGATGACCTCGTGGGCTACAGATGAAACCTGTAAAAGGGAAAAAAAAATACAAGTGTTACTCGGTTCTTTCGCGTCCTCGCGCGATGTGACTTGCGTAAGGACTTCACCAAATATCCAGCATAGACGAGCGGAGCAGAGAGACCAATCATATTGGTTGAAATTGACATAGCGTCTCCCGTTTTTCCATTTTTTTTTTTCAATTTATGGCAAGATGTCAACTATTGGTTTACGAGATAACAAAACTGTTGACGTCGTGTAATCGTAGATAGGTTCATTGTTCACAAACGTCAGATATAATGCGAAGAAGGCTCGGCTGGTCTTTCAGCAAGGAGCCTCTTATCTTGTCACATGCACGGCCGCCTGTTTGCGTCCGACGTGAATCAGGGATCTTTGTTTATCTTTTGACCGTCAAGGAAAACGAAAAAGCATTTCGGTTCATCTTTTGTTATTACAGCTGATTATTTATTTTTAAATTCCAAGTTTGTTTTGAAATTCATAAAGTACTTATTCCTTTGATATTGTTGTATTCAGGTTCATTGTTGGCCTCTTATTATCCCAGTGCAGTCAACAATAGCTATTGTCAATTGTCTAGGTAGGTTTAACGCGAGCCCGGCTGTTGACCTCGTTAATATCTAATTAGCAGTTCATGTAGGTCGACGTTCAATTAGAGATGAATTACTAACATCGGATCAAGATCTTATATCAATTAGTTTGATGAATGATGTTTGTTATTTGCGGAAACAAGCTTGTAAACACTAATGGATAGTATATATAAGATACCATCGGATGGTAAAAAAAAGGGTTCCGTAGCAGATTGAATGAAAGGTAAATTATTGCTGTTTACCTACGATTTATGACGTATTCAAAAAAAACTACTTAAGTACTAAAATAGATCTCGTTCAAACCAATTTTCAGTGGAAGTTTACATGGTAATGTACATCACATATTTTTTTTAGTTTTATCATTCTCTTATTTTAGAAGTTATAGGGGGGGGGGGGGACACCACTTTGGAAGTGTCTCTCGCGCAAATTATTCAGTTTAGAAAAAAATGTTAGATACCTTAATATCATTTTTGAAGACCTATCCATAGACACTCCACACGTATGGGTTTGACGAAAAAAAAATTTTTGACTTTCAGTTCTAAGTATGGGGAACCCCCAAAATTTATTGTTTTTTTTTCTATTTTTGTGTGAAAATCTTAATGCGGTTCACAGAATACATCTACTTACTTACCAAGTTTTAACAGGATAGTTCTTATAGTTTCGGAAAAAAGTGGCTGTGACATAGGTACGGACGGACAGACAGACAGACAGACAGACATGACGAATCTATAAGGGTTCCGTTTTTGCCATTTGGCTACGGAACCTTATAAAGCAATGTTACATCGTAATTTTGGATGACAACACCAAGATATGTCCCTGGAATACAATAATTCAATACTTAGATTTTTTCGCGATGTCTGTACCAAGTTTCAAGAGGGATCCGTAGATTTACAATAAGGATAACAAATAAGTAAGTACGTAGTATATTTTTCTCTTACAAAGAAAACGGTGAACGTAGCTAGAGGTCGTCCTAAAAACGGCGCCAGAGGAAGGTAGATGTGGTCACGAAGCCAGGAGTGAACCACCCGGTTCCAGCGGCGATAGTATAGGGAGAAACGAGAAGTCGTCCACCAGTCCTGTAATAACAATATTATTAGGTGCTTTTATAGTTGTCCTAACTACACACAGGTCACCAACGAAAGTGTTTATACATTTTATTTATCCTATCTAGCTAGAAATAGAACATATACCTACATAACTAGATAACTTTCACAACTAAAGTCAAACAACAGGATATCACGGATAGTGTTCAGCAGAATCGACAAGTTCCTCGTAGGTATTAGAAACTCATTTCATAAGGTAGGTACCTAGGTACCTATGTATACTGCCTAAGTTAGTGCTCGCTTTTAAACTATGGCGCTGCATGAAAACGTAACATAAGTATGTAATTACCAAGAACTTCTCTCTCCGAAGGTGACCTTTGGTTCCCTATTATGTACTTATGTAAGTAAATACCCTACGAGTTATCTCGTAAACATTCAGCTTATCTAATGGATATGGTAAACAAAGGAAAACAAACGAACATACAGGGAAATGGTGCGCCTTGATATACACTGTTTATTACTTAACGTAGGTCCTTTCTACCACTTACATTAGACACATTATCCAACAAACATGAGTGCCAGCAGCGGTCTGTAGAGAGGTACAGGAGTTAAGCTAGTTGTAGTTAGGGGCACTCAACTGCTTTCGTATAGTGCCTCCTTACAACTGGTACCTAGTGTAAGCTATCGGTACATACGTATAGTTTGTGTCAAAACAGATGCATTAGGTCCTTGCTGCAACCCGGCAATGAGGGAGGTCTTTCTACCAGTACCAGGTATCAGCTACGGCGACGCGCAAATTATTATAATCATGAATTCCGTACATGACTTCGCTGGTTTCACTGGCTATACAAAAATCTTAGGGATTGGTAACCCTCTGCATAAGCAAAAGCAGTGCAAAAGTAGTGTTGTATACTTTATTGACTTCATTCCTAGGCCTATAATCGGGTAAACAGGGGTAAAGGATGTTACCTCGTAGAACAGGCGGTCGCCGAACCTGAGCATCTCAGCCCAGGCGTTGAGCCAGGCGTGTAGCACGCAGTAGAAGCCGCACAGGAAGGAGATCACCCCTGGAAGCACGCACGCGAACATTCCGCGGACCACCGCGCCTGCCTCCACCTAAGATAGAAGATTACTTCTAAGTAACAACTTATTCTAGTATTTGCAACGCAAGGTAAACAGTTTCAAATATATTTTGTGCGTATTGAATTGAAGAGCCTATAAATGGGCATTACCGCTATTACCTTTCATTAAAAAAAAAGTTAAATAATAATATAAGTTTCAGTGAGCTTGTAACTAACGTCCTTCGAGCTAAATGATCGCATGCCTCACGATGATTATGTTTTTCAATCTCTCCACACTTTATTCGTAGGGGAGACTGGGTACACTTGATCCCTCTGGGACACATGGTACATTAATTTTATAAACCAACCACGCTTGCTAGATTATTAAAAACTAGCAATCCTGTTTGTTTAGGGTACCGTATGACTTTTAGGAAACACCGAATATGTCAAAACTGACAGTTTGTGTCATGGTGACCAGTGAGTGATTTTCGTGTAATGAAACAATATTTTGGTAAGTTTACTTTTGTTTATAAAATAATCGAATAATATGTTTTAGAGTTTGAGTATTAAATTATTAGAACTGCTATTTTATGTGCAATGATTGCGCTAAAAGTTCAAACACATAAGTGAATACTGCTAGGAGAGAGGTTTTTTAAAAAAAAAAACGGTTACTGGGGAGAGATGATACAGAGCGTTGTGGGAGACTTGATCCGGGGGGATCAAGTCTCCCATAGCGGGATCAAGTCTCCCGTAGAGGATTGTGATGATCACTATTAAGTAAATGATATAGCTCAAGGTTTTCAGTTAACGTTATTATTGCAGGTCAAAAAATGCCGCGAATATATAAGACGAAGCAGGGTGCTAAAAAAAGGGAAAAAATTGACCCCTAAACATTAAAAAACGCAGTCTATGATGTCGTTTTGTTTGCTAGCAAATCAATAAGAAGCTTTAAGAGAAGACTTAAGACGCCTGCGGAGCATGCGTATTTCATACAAACGTAATACCAAAATAATTTGTAAATTAAACATATTCCTAAGGTAGTGTGTATTTATTTCGATTGAATTACAGAATATCTAGGTTCCCAAATATATATTTTGATTGGACACTGATTTTAACAAGAGTTATAAGAAAAATAAGTTTTCTATAGAAAATTTAAATGCCTCATATCTCGTCTTTGCATCACTATCCTCTCAAAAAACATATTTGGGAACATAGATATTCTGTAATTCAATCGAAATAAATACAGACTACCTTAAGAATATGTTTGATTTACATATTTTGGTATTACGTTTGTATGAAATACGCATCCTCCGCCGGCCCCTTAAGAGACGTAAAAAGTTAGAAACTTATTAACAATATAATATAATTGATATTTTTTATTATTACAGCTTAAGAAGTTGTTTTTGTACTTACATTTTGAATCTGATGTTCATGTAATAAATCTAGTTAGTAAGTTAAGATATCTGAAGCTATTTGAGACTAATTATTTTGATTACCTAAACGAGACTGAGACTGCCTACCCGAAGGCCTAAACATTTCAAGACTGATTGTTATGTTCAGTTCATACTGGATTTTTCTATTATAAAGAATTATATTTAAAGAATTGCTGTTTCATTTAACTTGATCGCCTAGAAAATATCAAGTATCTCTTAAATATGGGAGACTTCATCACCCCCCCGTATCAAGTCTCCTTTTGGGCGGGATCAAGTGTCCCTTAGATATGGGAGACTTGATCCCCCCCGTATCAAGTCTCCCTTTGTGCGGGATCAAGTCTCCCATACACGGGGACACTTGTTGCAAACCTGTGTTTTTCTTTAAAGTCCATTTTTTTTTACAAATACTGATCTACCCCGTTTTCCTTTTTTCGAAGCGTGGGCTATGAACTTCCCAACATTTTGGCTCAAACACATCCCCAATTTAGGGCTTAAAACTAATTTTATGAACCAAAATAAAAAGGGGGGATCAAGTGTACCCAGTTTCCCCTATTCAATAGGGAAAGACGGGCCTATTTTCGGCCAGTGCTAACACGGGAACATAAAATATTAATTAAAAGAGGGTACGTAAGTACTTATGCCATCCCATAAAACGCGCACTGTAATTAAAAGAGGGATTATCTTACCGTTTTCTCTTTGCCGAAATCAGACCAGTAGGGCATGATGAACCTCTCCCAAAGAAAACAATTGTAGAACACAATTGCACCCACTTCCAGGAAATGGAACACCACCTTGCCCCATCGGATCTTCTTTGTTCTGTTTAAATAGAAAATAACATTATTTATAACAATAAATAGCTTAGATACCGTGGCTTGGTTTGTTCCCTACGCTTGAGAAAATTAATGACCGTTATTACGACAATATATTTCAAATGGTCCTCGTGTATCAAACGTTTGTTTTCTTTTTTAAATAGAACACGCTTTTTGTTTACTTTTATAAGTACAGGGAAATACAGAATTCATTAACCATTTCTATTTTTGCATTGTACTTATAGCAGAATATTAAACGACTACATCATATCATTCATAGCCATACAACACGCAGATTATAAACTTTTGTAATGTACTTGTTTTGAGTACATAACGTGGAAAAATGTTAGCGTTGAACTTTGGTTGAACGAGGTTTATAACAACTAAGTAGATGATTTCATTGAACGAGCTTATTGACAACTGGGTAGGTGCGTATTCCATACAAAACCAGGAAAGCCGAAAGCGTCGATCAAGCAATTCGCCACCGCAAATGGTACCGAATCAAATACCGCCGGCTGAACTATGTGGAATTACCATCAGATGGCTGTTTACGACAGGTATCGTGACTGCTCCGGCTGCGATATTAGTAGGTACACATTAGTTCCGAATATTGTGGCTTTAATTAGGCACAATCACGGATTCAGAATGTAATACTGTTACGTCGTGACTCGAGTTAATTTGTCGTAAGTTAAACGATCTATGAATGTTGAAATTGTACGCATTGCGTGTCTTGGTTTTGAGGAGACAGTAAATATCTAAATAAACTAAGTAAGCAAGTAGGTAGGTTACGTCATTAATCCAAGTTACTCCTTAATTTCAAGTTGACTCAAACAGCTCAATCGCTCAATTACACCAGTCAGCTCTTCACTAAATAATTTGATTCAGGTAAATTCTCGCTGCCTTTGCCTAACTCAGGATATTACGGAGACGTGGAGCGTTTCTACAAGTAACGTGCAGTTAATTTACCTGGGATATTGATCTCTGTAGAGGAGTGTTGGCGCGAACATGAAGTACACGTAGTGTTTGAAGGTTGGCAACGGTGTGTTGCCGTTTACACAGCGAGGCCCGCAAGCTGATGCAACCGATACGAGTTTCATCATGAAACGGAACTGGAACAAAAAGTAAGAGGATTAGAAAACTTTAAAGCGTAGGCGGAAAAATCTAATCGGCTTCACGGGATATGGCCGTCGTCGCCGCGTCGTCAGTGTTGGTCATGTTTTAAGTTTCCCTTTTTAGACCTACAAAGAAATAAAATTGAAGTGTTGGTTTGTAATATCAGAATAACAGATTTTTGCTGAATGCTTATGAAAATATATACGGCACTTATAACAAAGGCAAGATTTTTTTTCAATTTTTATCTATCTTTTTGTTCCGGCTAATCCCCAAAGCGGCTGTAAACCGTTACTTTTTTCAAGTGACAGAGAAGAGGGCATTGGTGTCGATTCTGTTCTGCACAAACTAAACTTAATTTAGACTATTGCTATCTTTTACTAAAAGGCAGGGCGAGAAAAGGACGGCTATAGCTATGCACTAAGTTAGAAATGTCAAACTAGTTTATGCCTTGCGACATGTTTTTACGTGCACCCTTCATTTGTATGGAAATATTAGTTCGAATTAAATTTGACAGCTCTAAATTACGTCCGTCTCTTTCTCGTTTTATTAGTGAGAAAAAGATAGTAATAGCCTAAATTAAGTTTAGTTTGTGCACAACAGAATCGGCACCATTGACTTTCCTATTCGTATTTGAAACACAGTGTACTAAATCTGATAATAGAATCTTGCTCAGCGTAGTTGTAAAGCTCGCAAAACAATTCTGTCTTAAGCCAATGCCGACTTATCAAGGAAATCCTCTAAACAAAGATCGGATAGAGATACTGTTTAATATCAACCTCTTCAATTCACGAGTGGTCCATCAAAATAGTTCTTAGTAATCCATTAAGACTTCTCAAGTGGCCAGCGCTGGGCCCTGTGTACACTAGTAAACACAATTACTCTACTTTCCAGTAAAGTTACTGTAACTCTAAATATCGTGACTAGAACTTATAAATAATAAGAACAGGTACTTTAATACTTAATATTAGTTGGCCAGGTAGGTATATTAGAAACTTAATTAAATTCTTTTACTGAAGCCATATTGCAAGGTGTTTTCGAGCAATTAATCAAAAGTTAGAGGCTGTTCAGTTTTGTTGTTGATATTGAATAATTGCTGTAATAATTCACACCATATTTTAGTACAAACATTGAAGGTGAAAATTGGGAGAGAAACAATTCTAACAAAGTAACGAAACTTGCCTTCAGTTACAGAACAAAAGACTTGCCTTGTAATATAATATTAATTAGAATGTCTTGTTGAGTCAGTACGGGGGAAATCATCTTTCTAGTGTGCTTTCAGGCTTCTAGTGTAATGAACTAATGAGATAGAGCCATCACGGTGTTTGTACTAACTCAGCTCTACAATATAGCACATAAATAGTTATTTGTTATACAAGAGTGCAAAGTTGTTTTTTAACCGCGTGCTCAATTTTGATGACCGAGCAAGCGAAAGATTCTAAAATTGAGTCACGAGCGAAGCGAGTGATTCAAAACTTAGAATCTTGAGCGTTAGCGAGGGAATCAAAAGAGCTCCTGGTGAAAAATCTTTGCACTCGAGTGCAACACGTAACTTTTCTTCCCACCTCAGCGAGGAAAAGAATAAACGCAAAAAAAATTGCGCATTATTAAGAAATTCGGTTAATTCTGTTGGCGTCAAATAAACTTCCTCGTCGCTAGATGCTAGTGGTCATTTTAGGTTTTTCACTTGTTTTCAAGTTGGATTCCTTGTTTTTAACCTAAGGTGTTAACAATATGACCGATGCACGATAACGTGAAAAGAAAATGGCGCGCGCAAAACATTTAAAAAAAGCACACCAAGAAGGTTCTGAGTCTTAGTTCTTAACAAATTAAAAAAAAAATATGATAAATGCGGCACCATACAGGTAGAAGTAAATAGGTTTAATGATGTTTTGAATGCACATGCTTAGTGCACACGATGTTCTAAATTCAAATTTACTTTACCCTCATGACGATAAAAACGGCTTTTGCACTCAGACATCGAAGAGCAAAAATACTCTTTCCGAGATGGGGGGATGAAAACGTTATTACGCTGTACCATAACTGGACAGGTTACGTTGTATAATAGTAATATAGTATTGAGCAAGATGGCGAGTTTAATCACTAAAGTACTTAATTCTTGTTTAATCTAAACTTGTAAGGTTTTTATTGCAAGCTTTTTTGTTAACCTTGCTGAATAAAAAGGGTATTATAGTTTAATATCATTTGTATTACGATTAATGAAAAGAGAATTTAGTATTTAAACCTTTTTCAAGCACACTTTATTTATATCAAAATATAACCATACGTGCGTGGCGCAGTCTAGCTTGATTTCTGTTCTTGTTCATCTAATTTTATCTAGTAAGTACAATTTATGCGATTGTGTGATTGTGTGTGTCATTATTTATTTTTGTTCCAATAAGCTGACCGAAACAGTGATTCCAAAAAATGTGCCATGTCCACTGGGGCTTAACGCCCCATTCATCCTAAAAAGTCGCCCAAAAATACGAGAAGTATCCAACAATAAATCATAATTAGGTACAGAAATGTTCTACTAAGATACTTTCATAATCATGTTTGTACTTTAATTAACAAAATGGTGTCGGGTGCGCGCGAACGTAGGATGGTGCTACGGGCTACGCGCTACGAAGGGGTTCGTAGCCGCGTGGGGGGCGTAGGACTCCGACGCTACGCAAGGCTACGCAGAGCTACATAATGCCTCGTCAGCGGCATGCGGCGATCCTGTTATTTACTGGCGCCGGCCACGCAGCCTGACAAGGGTCCAACTCAGGTGATTTATGTTACGTTTCACTTTCGACGCTGTTGTACCCGTTCAACTAACATCGGTCTTTATAATGTTACAACTTATTTTGTGGCGTATAATTTCGTGTTTTTAGAAAAAAAAAATGTGGTTAAGTCATATTTAAGTACTCAGTAACTTTTTGGAGCTGCTATGTATTGAGGGAGTATTTCTATGAGATACCCGCTTGTAACTTGAATAAGCATTTATTTAATTTAAATATATTTTTGCCTAAGTCTAATCTATTTAAGTGTAAGCTGATACATGTATAGGTATATCTAGTTCACATCATAGACAATTTCAGCACAAATTGCTAACATAAAAGTAGTTTGAACAGGTACCTTGTAGTAATATTATTACGTACTAACCGACTGAACGTCCTCAATGGTTGACATTTTGTCTGTACATCAATTTTAGGTCAAATCTTCATCACATCCATTATTAGTTTAAGCTTTATTGTTTCACGTTGCTCTTTTATTGCCATCCTTTCATTTAGTTTCATTGTAGATATCGTTTTACTGTAACAATTACGAGTTTATCATTTTCATTTTCATACTACACTATACTCACAAATTGCTCACAGATGATGCGCAACATTATTTACTACACTATCCACGCACCAGAACCTTTAATTCCATCGTATTTCTTCATGTTTTTGCTAACTTTGTGTTTATTAATTCTTTGACATTTTATTGTCAATAATCTGGTCGTCATAGTTACCTTTTAATCGTTCGTGGTTTTCTTTGTGGCCATCCACCGTTTTTGTCTTAAAAGCCAGATAATCGTTCTGGCCTTCTACTTTACACATTCTTTTCGTCTAATTTTCAAACATTTTGCAAATTCCACTTTTGATTTCGAAATCGGCTATATAAGACAGGGCCGCTCTAGACATTCATTCATTTCATCGCTAGCTTTCGAGCGAAGAAAATTATATAGGCCTTGTCCCGGGGCCGACTGCTCCGGGACTCAAGAAAAGACCTCAAACCTCTTGACTTCTCCGCCAGTCACCTCAACTAAAACCTGCCTCTGCACTGGGCTTCAGAGGAGGACTGCTGCATCTGCTGTCAACCTTCATCCGGGGCTGGAGTCCTGTGCTGCGAAGCCTGCCTACTGCTGTCAACCTTCATCCGGGGCTGGAGTCCTGTGCTGCGAAGCCTGCCTACTGCTGTCAACCTTCATCCGGGGCTGGAGTCCTGTGCTGCGAAGCCTGCCTACTGCTGTCAACCTTCATCCGGGGCTGGAGTCCTGTGCTGCGAAGCCTGTCTACTGCTGTCAACCTTCATCCGGGGCTGGAGTCCTGTGGTTGGACCGTTTTTGGCTGACTCGCCCCGGACTGCCGTCGACCCTCTCCTGCGACCCTCTCCTGCTCGTCTTCATCCCGTGATCATCCCTTCACTCCATCCTCATCTTCACTATCATCTTCATTTTGTTACTTTCAGATTTTATTACTAAAATAAATTGTATTACGTTTATCCTCATTTTTTTTATTTATTCTATTTTTTTCTTCATATCTGTCGCTTCACGACAGTTTGGCGCCCAATTGTCTTCAGGTTCTACACTTCTACATAACACTACACATTTCCATCATCACAAAATTCTAAAGAAAACACTTTGTCTAGTGTCCATAAATCAGAGGGAAAATAAGTACCCATTTTAAAAACATTATTTCTGGTGGTCATACACGTAATACTTTTAAGATTGTGGTATCTTACCTTTACATAGTGTGACTCATTATATAAACTAAAGAGGTCATTACTCTTCACTAAACCTTAAAACCTTTATACAGACTTGGTTTATAAAAATTGTTTCTGTTTCACCTTAACTACAATTTTCCTCTGATTTAATATAAACCTTTTTGGCAGTCTCTCTTGGCAACTTCACTTTAGATCATTAGTTCATTGTCATACTACAGACATCATTAAACATTTTCATATAGCTATCATTGTAACTATTTTTTCTTTGGAAGGAAAATAATTTTTCTTTAATCTTTTAC
The DNA here is from genome assembly GCA_950022955.1 of Xestia ashworthii. Classification (NCBI taxonomy): domain Eukaryota; kingdom Metazoa; phylum Arthropoda; class Insecta; order Lepidoptera; family Noctuidae; genus Xestia; species Xestia ashworthii. Next base: position 11,020,112 of record OX465553.1, on the reverse strand, counting down.
TAACTTAATACTTCTAATTTTTTTTTTTTTTTTTTTTCTTCTAGAAGGAAACAAGGTATTTTCTTTGAAACTTATCTTTATTTTACCAATATGTATAGAACAATTAAGTTTGAATTTCTTAATAAACCTGAACTCGAATACGAAATTAAGATCAGACTTGAGGAACCAGTAGACACTGTCGTACGGTTAAGAAAGCAAATTCTTCGACTTTCTTCTATTACCTCCTCGGAGGAAATTTTAATCTCACCAATTCCAATTGAGGAAGAGCTCCCTCAAATTAATACCACTATTAATTACTTAGACTTAAAAGTAGATAAACTTCTACACGGTGATTCCAAATACACTCGTCTTATAGAAACTTATCTTAATCATTTATTTTTTAGACTCGAGCGTATAGACGTTGACGTACTGAACTCTGAACAGAAAATTGAGTTTGACGCTTTACGGTCCAAATTTGATAGCCTCAACAACAAATTTGAACCATTCACTTTTCTTCCAGCGGAAAATACTTCCCCTCCTCTCTACGATTTACCTACCTCTCATGACAACTCGGAAACTCCTCCTTCAAATATCCCTCCGTCACAGACCATTCTTGAGGCCCTCCTTCAACAAATTAACTCTACAGTTCCTCCTCAACAAGTGAAGCCTCATATTTTTAAAGATTTAAAAAGATACACTTATAATGGAAAGTCATGTCCTAGGTCGTTCCTTCAAAAACTAGAAGAATATTGCATTTCACGTAGCTTTGACAAAAAACTTTTGATTAATCAAGCGTACGAAATTTTTACAGACAATGCTTTACACTGGTTTAGATTTCAGATTAATTGTAATCCAAATCTGACCTGGCATGAAACTTCTGAGCTTCTTATAAAAGATTTTGGTGTTTTCGATTACGATTACAAATTACTAGAAGACATCAGAAAGCGAACTCAAGGTCTGGACGAAACTATATCGGTCTACATTTCAATTATGTCCGGAATGTTTTCACGCTTGACTAAAAAATTGTCTGAGTCAGAACAATTAGAGATTTTACTGAGGAATATCAGACCGTGCTATTCAGTTTTTGTGGCATTAAGAGATTGTACTACTATTGACTCTCTCTTAGCTGTTTGCCAGATTTACGAAAAATTCTTGGACAAAGATAAAAACTTTAAAGAACCATCTTTGCAACAAAATACTTTAACAGCTGAATTTAGCTACAAACCTCGTATACCAGTTACTAATTCTTCCTCTGTAAATTTTCAGAAACCTCCTCCTCAGTACCTCCAAAAACCAAAACAAATTAACACTCTGACTCGATCTGATCCTCCTCAACAGAGTAGCTTTTGCGTTCGTTGTCGTGTGCATGGACACACCTTAAACACTTGTAAGAAACCTCACTTCATTATTTGCTTCAAATGTGGTTTGAAGGACTTTAAAACTGCTGATTGCCCTAAATGCAATCCTAAGCCTGGTACTAGCTCAAAAAACTAACAACTGACTTGAAAAGTGAAAATTTCGACGTTAATGATTGGAATAATTGGATCAAAACTCTTAAAAATTTCTTTTCTTACTACAAAATTTCTTCAACCCTTTACTCTAATGACAATGATTCCAAACGCCCTTTCATTAACGTGCGAATTATTAACTTAAACATTTCTGCCTTACTTGATTCAGGTAGTTCTGTTACCATACTTGGCAACAATTCTCACCTGGAAATTCTTAAATTAGGTTTCAAGCTTTTCAAGTCAGACTTAATTACTGTCTCAACTGCTAGTAACCAAAAAATTAAATCTTTAGGATATTTTGAATTACCTATTTTCTTTAATGACCAGACTCATTTAATTAAAGCTTATGTTTTTCCAGAATTATTCCCCTCTCTTATTCTTGGTATTGATTTCTGGAAAAAATTTAATCTTCTTCCTACTATTTTATCTTCTGTTTGTCAGTCGAACCTTAAATGTTCATCTATTCAAGATGCGGAGAAAAAGATACTACCTTATGAACATCTTAGTACAAATCAAAAGGATATTGCAGATAACATTATCCAACGCTTCAAGAGTATCTCATTTGAAGAAAAAGGCATTTTGGGACGTACTCATTTAATTACACACAAGATCGACACAGGTGATTCTCTCCCCATCAAGCAAAGATGTTATCGATTGTCCCCTGAAAAACAAAAAGCTTTAATCAACGAAGTGGATAAAATGTTGAAATGGAATGTCATTGAACAATGCGAAAGTCCATGGCTATCTCCGGTGCTTATAACTCCGAAGAAGAATGGAGAATGGCGTTTCTGCGTCGACAGCAGGAAACTTAACTCAATCACTCGTCGTGATGCCTACAGCCTCCCACTTATAAGTGAGATTCTTGACAATCTTAAAAACGCCAAATATCTCTCAAGTATCGACATTGCGAAGGCCTTCTGGGAAATTTCTCTCAACCCTGCGGACAAAGACAAGACTGCCTTTTATGTACCCGGAAGAGGCATGTACAGATTTAAAGTAATGCCCTTCGGCTTAACTAACTCTCCTGCTACTCAACAGAGACTAATGGATATGCTGTTTACTCCAGATTTTGACAACAAAGTATTCTGTTATCTCGACGATATCGTAATTATAAGCGATACCTTCGAAGAACATATTTCTCTTCTCTTAAAAGTTCATGAAAAACTCTCTTTTGCCAATTTAACTATAAATTTTGAAAAAAGTCAATTCTTCAGGAAAGAACTCAAGTACCTCGGTTTTGTTGTAGGTGAATATGGCCTGAGAGCTGATCCTGACAAAATTCGAGCCATTTTGGAATATCCTACACCATCCTCTAGAAAAGAAGTACGTAGATTCATCGGTACTTGCAGCTGGTTCCGAAGATTCATTGCAAACTTCAGCACAATTGCTTCTCCACTTAACAGGCTAACTTGCTCTGGGAAGATTGCCCCTAAATTCGTTTGGAACCCCGAAGCAGAATCGGCATTCGTGAAACTTAAAGAAGCTTTGGTTACTACTCCTGTTCTCGCTTGCCCAGACTTCAACCTCCCATTCTCTGTACATTGCGATGCATCAAATTTTGGCATAGGAGCAATGCTTACACAACATCAAAACGACAAGGAAGTTGTTATTGCTTACATGAGTAAAGCTCTTAATAAAAACCAGCAGAACTATTCTACAACAGAAAGAGAAACTCTAGCCGTAATAACTGCTCTAGAACACTGGCGTTGTTACCTAGATAATGGTAAACAATTTACAATTTACACAGATCACGCTGCTCTTAAATGGTTCCAGAACTTATCCAATCCTTCAGGAAGACTGGCTCGTTGGACGCTACGCCTATCTTGCTTCAACTTCATTCTAAAACATAAAAAGGGTAAAGATAATGTTGTCCCTGACCTACTATCCAGATCAAAAACTCATGACTCTGAAGATTCTCAACGTCAAGGTGTAAATCCTATTTTAACGGACGAATCAGTTCCTAATCGTGACTTGGAACACTACAACAAGATTTTACTTGGCTGTCAGAACAATCCTGATTCTTATCCAAACTATACGGTTAAAGAAAACAAGCTCTATCGTTGCATTCACTCTCCTCATGCTCTGAACGATGACTTCACTTGGAAAGAAGTTCCACTTCCACATGAAAGACAGGCTATTATCGAAAGGAATCACAGTCCTTCTCAAGAACCTCATCTCGGAATTTTCAAAACCTACAAGAAGCTTTCGTTACGATATTACTGGTCTGGCATGTTTAAAGATATCGTTAAATTTATCTCTACTTGCGACATTTGTCTTGCTTATAAACATCCAAATCATTCTCCTTATGGCCCTATGGGTAAACCAAAAATTTGCTCGAGACCTTTTCAATCTATATCGCTTGATCTTATGGGTCCTTTTCCCATGACCAGAAGACGTAATCAACATATTTTAGTTATTAATTGTACCTTTACTAAATATACTTTTATCTTTCCCTTAAAACGTGCTACTGCGTCTAACATAATTAATATTTTAGAGAATTCCGTATTTCTCATCCATGGTGTTCCACAAACCATTATCATGGATAACGGTCCCCAATTTCAATCCCGTGAATTTACTACATTTCTTAATAAATATAAAGTCCCTTTTATATTCTACTCTCCATTTTACTGTCCCCAAGTCAATCCTACAGAAAGGTATAATAGGACCATCATCACGGCTCTAGCTACTTTGGTAGGTGATGATCATCGAACCTGGGATATTTATCTCCCAAAAATTCAACACGCGATAAACAGTTGTGTTAATGCTATAACTGGTTTTTCTCCAAACTTTTTAGTATTTGGTCGGGAAACAGTTCCTTGTGGTTCATTCTACACTCCAACTCAAAATCTTGAGGAAGTTGTTTTTCTACCTCGCGATGTCTACGCTACAAATATTGGTTTCCTCTCGTCAATTTTTGATAAGGTTCAAACTAATTTATACATAGCACACGCTAAGAATAGCGCTCGCTATGACCTACGTCGGTCATTTAAAGAATTTAATGTCGGTGATACAGTTTGGCGTAAGAATTACGTACAAAGCAACGCGGGTTCGTACTTCAGCGCAAAACTGGCCCCTAAATTTCTAAGATGCAAAGTCTTTAAGAAACTCTCGCCCTTAGTATACATATTAGAAGATACTAATGGAACGAAAAATAAATGGCACATCAAAGACATTAAAATCTAAACCTCGTCTTCATCGAATCATCTTATTTAGATAGTTAATCTCTCATTAGCTCATTTATCAATCGCTTAAAATTAATCTTTATTTTTGTTTTGAATACGAGTTTTTAAACTCACTATTCAACGTCCTATGCGGCGTTACTTTTAACTTGTCTTTATTTTGTGATTTAGAGCTTACTGCTCTTATTCTTCACTTCTACAAATGAGGTCAGAAGATCACTAGTTCAGATACCTTTACTTTAGAGCCCTACCGCTCGAATCTATCTTAGACTAAACTAAATAGTCATCTTAATAATTATATAATTATTCCTTTATAGGGTTTTCTTCGAGCGGCTGACTACTCGTAAAATAAGCCTTAGGTCAATATATTTTTCACCCAGGGAGCGGTTGATTACTCCCTAAATAAGCCTTAGGTCAATATATTTTCCACCCATGGAGCGGTTGATTACTCCCTAAATAAGCCTTAGGTCATATTTAGGAACATACTTCTAGAGTGGTAGTCATTGACTGTGAACTCCACCCTTACCATTATGTAGATGATAGTATACCTGAGGAAGAATGAATGTCTGTTAGATGATTTCTGTTTGGACGAAGTAATGTTTCAAGGATTTCTCTCGAACTTTAAACATAAAATTTTCTCTGAGTCGAAAAATTTCTGGGGTTGTCGGGGAAATGTAGTAATATTATTACGTACTAACCGACTGAACGTCCTCAATGGTTGACATTTTGTCTGTACATCAATTTTAGGTCAAATCTTCATCACATCCATTATTAGTTTAAGCTTTATTGTTTCACGTTGCTCTTTTATTGCCATCCTTTCATTTAGTTTCATTGTAGATATCGTTTTACTGTAACAATTACGAGTTTATCATTTTCATTTTCATACTACACTATACTCACAAATTGCTCACAGATGATGCGCAACATTATTTACTACACTATCCACGCACCAGAACCTTTAATTCCATCGTATTTCTTCATGTTTTTGCTAACTTTGTGTTTATTAATTCTTTGACATTTTATTGTCAATAATCTGGTCGTCATAGTTACCTTTTAATCGTTCGTGGTTTTCTTTGTGGCCATCCACCGTTTTTGTCTTAAAAGCCAGATAATCGTTCTGGCCTTCTACTTTACACATTCTTTTCGTCTAATTTTCAAACATTTTGCAAATTCCACTTTTGATTTCGAAATCGGCTATATAAGACAGGGCCGCTCTAGACATTCATTCATTTCATCGCTAGCTTTCGAGCGAAGAAAATTATATAGGCCTTGTCCCGGGGCCGACTGCTCCGGGACTCAAGAAAAGACCTCAAACCTCTTGACTTCTCCGCCAGTCACCTCAACTAAAACCTGCCTCTGCACTGGGCTTCAGAGGAGGACTGCTGCATCTGCTGTCAACCTTCATCCGGGGCTGGAGTCCTGTGCTGCGAAGCCTGCCTACTGCTGTCAACCTTCATCCGGGGCTGGAGTCCTGTGCTGCGAAGCCTGCCTACTGCTGTCAACCTTCATCCGGGGCTGGAGTCCTGTGCTGCGAAGCCTGCCTACTGCTGTCAACCTTCATCCGGGGCTGGAGTCCTGTGCTGCGAAGCCTGTCTACTGCTGTCAACCTTCATCCGGGGCTGGAGTCCTGTGGTTGGACCGTTTTTGGCTGACTCGCCCCGGACTGCCGTCGACCCTCTCCTGCGACCCTCTCCTGCTCGTCTTCATCCCGTGATCATCCCTTCACTCCATCCTCATCTTCACTATCATCTTCATTTTGTTACTTTCAGATTTTATTACTAAAATAAATTGTATTACGTTTATCCTCATTTTTAGGGTTCCGTAGCCAAATGGCAAAAAACGGAACCCTTATAGTTTCGCCATGTCTGTCTGTCTGTCTGTCCGCGGATAATCTCAGTGACCGTTAGCACCAGAAAGCTGAAATTTGGTACCAATATGTATATCAATCATGCCGACAAAGTGCAAAAATAAAAATTTAAAAAAACATTTTTATTAGGGTACCTCCCCCAGACGTAAAGTGGGGAGCGATTTTTTTTTTAATTTTGACCCTGACGTGTGATATATTGTTGGATAGGTATTTAAAAATGAATAGGGGTTTTCTAAAATCATTTTTTGATAATATTAATATTTTAGGAAATAATCGCTCCGAAAGTCAAAAACAATGTGTCCCCCCCCCTCTAACTTTTGAACCATAAGTTTAAAAAATATGAAAAAAATCACAGAAGTAGACCTTTATATGAACTTTCTAGGAAAATTATTTTCAACTTGATGAGTTGAATAGTTTTTGAGTTATATAGCACTTTTTCAAAAAAACGCAAATGATAACTTTGTTTTTCATACAAATACTATGAAAAACAAAGTTATTTTTGCTGACAAAAAATGTTGGTATTTTTAATGGTCTGGGAAGCTACGGAACCCTACAGTGAGCGTGGCCCGACACGCTCTTGGCCGGTTTTTTTTTATTTATTCTATTTTTTTCTTCATATCTGTCGCTTCACGACAACCTGTACCTACAAACAATTACGTCACGTACAGAACTTTAAACTTCTTCATTCGTAACTAATAAAAGTTCGCGAGCGAGTTATTGTTGCAAATTACGCCAATAAGGATTTATGACACACATACGTACAATATAATAATATATATGTATTATGTAGTAAAGGGAAAAGTTGGTGTTTGTGTATTACAGAGTTGGCTTTGTTTGGCGTCCGCTTGGAAGTTTCCTTTTGTAATGTAGATGAATCACTGGCGCTCCGAACTGCCACAGTGCCACCCGCTGCGATATCACAAACAAACAGTTAATTATTGTGACCAGATTGATGTCCCTTCTAATTTGAATACCATGTCAAAGTTCAGACACCCTATCTTGACCGTATCTGCCTGTATGCCTATATTTACGTATAGATATTATCTTGTTTGTTGTGGGTTGAACGGTCCAGGAGCTATAAGTACAGGACATACAATATATCAATGATGTTTTCTCGTAGAATCTGTTCTGAGTTCGGACAACAAACTTTTGTCTTAGATCTGCTAGATATAACCTTTTTTTTAGGAATGCCATGAAAAACGAAAATACTCGTAAATATGCCGCCTAGAATAAAACTTAAGAACTAATTTTACGGAACTAGGGCGCGCTGTTTTCTTTTTTATCAGCTACTACGTCTTTTATTATTTTTACTAGCCATGCTTCCCTTCCAGTGACTTAATGCCTCAACGTTTTTGAAATAAGGAAAACAATGATATTATCTGCTTAATTATTCAAAAGCAATTACTGGTCCTATCTCGCAAATGCAGAGGAACAATAATATCCTTTGTTTTGTCTTTTTATAAAATAAGAAGACTATTTATAGCGCAATCCAAGCACTTTGAGATACGAGAAAGGTCATTATTAAAGACGTAACTCTTTCATAGGAGTTTTTTTTAATATTCATCAATGAAAAGGGTCCATTCAAAGATCGCTTCAAACGAACCTTAAGGGATATTGCAATAATCAGATGGATTGGCGATCTCACCGTGCCATTATAAGAATAAGGGTCCTCATACTTTAGGTATCCCTTTTAATTCTTTGGTAGCTTCTGACGAAACCCACGAGGTCAATTCATAGCTGAGTTCAAACGCTGACGACATTTATCTAAGTGTTTAGTGTTGTATGTTTATGTTTCAAAATACAGTTAATGGAACGTTCATTGAATAACGCCCTAGTTTAGCAAACTGTGTCAAAACGGTTGCCAAGTGAGAACGTTATATGTTTGTGCATATATTTGTCAATTGTCGTTGGTTCTAGCTTTATGTTAAACTGTAGTTTTGAGGTAATTCAATTTGTGTTCCATTGGGATCATAGACTAAAGTCTGTTGTCGTGTCCGTCTGAGTGAAAGCTTCTCAGTAGATTTTGATGATATTTCACATTTGCAGAAATATTACACATTTGAATATATTAGAATTAGAAATAGCACACAAATCTCTATATTTGGATTATGTTACGAAATTACTTAATGAGTTAGTTATAGCTTTGCACTGATTTACTCTAATTGGTTGGTTGTTTACAATAATTTCTAACTAGCAGCATAGTCTACCATTAAAAGGGGGAGAAATCATTTCAATTTTGTGATTTAATGCAGAGCGAAATCAAAGCAATAACTCAGCTGAGATTGTACGAAATAAATGAGTTGTGATCAAAATTATCAATACTGAAAGGAGTTTGATTGTTACCCTTAAATTTAAAATTTTGCAGCAGTTGGTTGACAGCTCCAAGTATTGACTTATTATTAAACTAGCAGATGCCCGCGGCTTTGCCCGCCTGCAAATTATATACTAAAACCTTCCTCTTGAATCACTCTATCTAATAAAAAAAACCGCATCAAAATTTGTTGCATAGTTTTGAAGATCTAAGAATACATAGGGACAGACAGACGCAGAGGGCGACTTAGTTTTATAATAATTATGTAGTGACTAGCTGACCCGCGCAACTTCGTCTGCGTCACATAAGAGAAAGAGAGGGTTACAGAGATTGGGTCGTAAGCACCTATAATACAATTTTCAAAGAGCACATCATACACATTCTTCCGCATAATGAAAATGTGCGCCCGGTACATGATCATTATTTTACTGTGGAGTTATTTAAAACGGTGTATCTCCTAAGATATGCATTGAAATCAATTTACGTGCAATACGAAACGCGTCCATCAATTCTGTTAATATTGTTGATAGCAAAATTTCAAGTAGATTGGACCAAGGAATCACATTTTCCCTTACAAACTTTGCCCCCCACCTTTTCACCCCCTTAGGGGTATAATTTCAGAAAATCCTTTCTTATCGTATCATAGGCATACGATAAGATATGATTTTCTGAAATTATTTTACAAAAAATACACCCTCCAAGCTTCAGGTTTCTACAATCTGCGGTAAAGGCTGTGCCTGATCCATCACAGTCCTTCAGGACAAAGCATTTTTAGTATTTGTAGATAGTAGGATTTGAACTCGTTTGTATTAGTAACTTTTCGGGTTTTATGTCTGATGTATATTCGTATAGTCTACATTTTCTTCGTAGTATTATTTTATTTGTAAATACAGGGTGGAAACGATTAACCGGGCAGAAAGGGGAGCTTCCTTAACCGTTGAGTATTAGAAACAGGATCGATTGGCATCAAAAAATGTTTTGTGTAAAATAGCAATTTTCTTGCTAACTGTACTTTTTTTAATCTGTGAATGGGGATCAAAATTTCACGAAAAATTACGGATGGTTTCCTAAGACCATTTTCATGTAGCTGCAACGGTTAAGGTTTATCATTATTGGCATCAAAAAATTGTTCTATGTAAAATGGCAATTTTCTTGCTAACTGCACTATTTTTTAACTAAATCTGTGAATGGGGATCAACATTTAGCGAAAAAATTACGGATTGTTTCTAAGACCTTTTTCGTGTAGCTGCAGTTCCCCTTACTGCCCCGTTTACCGTTTCCACCCTGTATTACGAACTACTTATACCGAGGAAAGCCGATTTTCTTGAGTTCCGCTATTTTGGGCGTATTCACTTCAAAAACCAAATTTCAAGAAAATTGAGAAATTATATTTACCTGTATTAGATTTGAAGTATTTACAGCAACTTTTAAAGGTTTATACTTCATTGGATTTTGTTCTATAGGTGTATGAAGTTTATTAATTTTAAACACAAAACCCTCTTTTTTACGTCTCTGGATTATTTTTTTTAAAAATGCTGTAACAGGTATTTCTTTATTTTTAATAATAAGTATTTGCTCTGAGTTTCATGATTCTAGAACAATCTAAAAAAAATTTTTCATACAAACTTTACCCCCCCTTTTCACCCCCTTTTTCCAAAATTTTCCATGATTTCTATAGCTTAAATGTTATTCTGAGTTTATTTAAATAGACTAATGAAGTTTTCATCAAAATCCGTCCCGCAGTTTTTATATGATGCGCGTTCAAACAAACAAACAAACAAAAATTTTAAAGATGGTTTTAATATGTTCAGTTACTTATTTAAGTCACCCTGGGCGATTTTTTTTTTAATCTTCAGTGTACAGATTTTTTGGTGATAGTGATTTGACTGTAGGTATTAGTTACCTCAAACCAGATATCTAACAGAACGCATTCATGATTAAACCTTTTTGAAAGTACTTATGAACCTGTATATCATGCTTACTTACAATCACGAAGAGATCGTGGCTAAATAACAACAGCCGCACGGGTCCTCTTCAAGACAACTAGTCTTACCAAGGGGTATCGTATTACCCAGTACTAACTGGATTGTGAAGGTCACATAGGCTAGTCGCTCCATGTAAAGTAATAGTACTCATCTGCATCCGATGCGACTGGAAGTCAACCCTAACATAGTTAGGAAAAAAGGCTAGGAATATATATATTTTTCTATTGGGAAAAGCCCGCCACACTATTCCAAAACCACTGTAACTCCTGAAAGCCAAAAACAACAGTGGCGACCACCAGAAAAGCGCCGAGACAATGAAGTTCGACGAAGTCCCAGAGAATGAATTTAACTGTCTTGGATCCCGCAACGAAATTAATCAGAAAGTATTGCGGAGGAGTAGGAAAAAAACGTAATTTTTACTTCCCCCCATATCAGCAGGAGACAGAGCGAAACATGGCCAATAGGCACAAAGGGACGTTTACAACTGGGATAGGTCCAGTTGCCTAGCACCACGGATTTAAAATATTAACATTAATGGGTTCTAAGTTGTGAGCTGTTATATTTGATTACAATAATAGGAATGGCAAAAACGCTTGAACGCACGGAAATTTGCTCTAGTTTCTACAAGGTCCGTATAGTAAATAACTGCAGATGTAACCTGTACACTATCCAACATAATATTGCGTTCATTTTGCCAAAGACTGCACTCCCATAAAATGTGATGTGCAGATTGTTCATATTCGCAGTCAGATGTGGAAAATGGACAAAAAGGCGAGACAACAAGCTTGAAGAAAAATAATTTACTCTTAAAGTTACTATAACCCGTGAGAAATTGGGCAACACAGTGATCAACCTCCAGCTATGTCCTGCCAGCCGCTCACGAACGGATGGAAAGCACTGGTGGAGGTGACGGCCCTTGATGGAAATATCCCACCTACATTGCTATTTAAGCAAAAGTTCCTCCCAGACGTCGGTCTGTGGTTTGAATAATCTAGAAATTCTAGCTCGGTCACGTATGGTTAAAAAGTCTGCGTCATTGGTTTCACTCGCGTTATAGTACATTGCAGCCCGCCGCTGCACTTCAAGATCGACTGGAAGTACACCTGCAAGCACCGGTAAGGCTTTAGTACTAACCGTCCTAATACGCTTTGCATAAGAATATCAAAGCCAAACGCTGGCTTTGAGGTAATTTACGTCGCACCGCGGCTATGGAGGCCCTATCGGCCCAAACAGGTGCCCCGTAGCACATAGCCCAAGTAAGTAGAAACATATGATTAGGTGGTCTTTAAAGTTATAAATGACAAACCCCACGTAAATTTGGACATTCTCGTTAAGGCATAAAAGTTCTTTTTAACTTTTTCACTGACAGTTTTTATGTGATCTATGAATGAAAAATTCCTCTCTAAGACTAAATCAAGGTACATGGACTGCTTTCCTTTCACGGGAACGTTATTAAATTTAATGCTCGGCCACGATTTAAGATCACCTTTTAAAATTTGTTGATGAGTTTTTTGCGGTGCAAAGTTCAGACAGTTTCGATCACCCCACTGAGATATTAATCGTAGGCAAGTGTCAGATAAATTCTCCAGTCCAGTCCGAGTACTCGACTGAATGAGCAGCAGGCCGTCGTCCGCGTAACCGGTTAATGAACAGCCGGGTGGAAGGGGAATCGCGAGGAAATCATCAAAACCTAAATTCCATATTTACGGAGAGATTACTGAGCCCTGAGGACGGTGACCAGTCAGTTCACCAAACATTAATTCACAAACTTTTACTTGACAAGCAACGATTAGAAAACATATAATTTGTCATTTCATCACTATACAACAACAAGTTTAACAAATAATTCACTTTGCAAAATAATTATCCGATAGACTTTTATTTAATAACGTACTCGTATTATTTGACGAACAATTTCGTTTTATCTCATAAAACAACGTTTGAAATAAAGACATTACACATAATTGATTGTGCCATTCCAAAAAAAAAAAGAAAATAAATGAATTTGGTTTCCTATAATCACAAATTTTGTGACAGAAATGAATCGCTGCAGAACCGACTCCACGTAGTATTTTCTGCCCTACCCCTTTTTTTTTTTTTTTTTTAGGATGGGAAATCATCAAATGACTTCTCCCACTCTGGGCGGAGCGAGAGGGAGTGTCAGACTCTTACTGACTTAAACCCATCCATGTTCCTTCCTCGCCCTTTATGTTCCGGGGCCGCGGTATCTCTTTCGAACAGTCCCGCAACCCCGGCAGGCTTCGGCCCTTGCGGGCCCCTCTCTTCTGCTGACATCTCTTTGAGGCGCGCGTGGAACACGAACGCGCCGTCGACGCGGCCTGTCGTCATTAGACGGACGGACGGCTAGCTAGCCCATAGCTAACCGTCCACAGGCCCGCATCTACGGTGGCCGGTAGCCACCACGTGGCCCCCGACGCCCGGTGCGTCTCCCGCGGCGGCCGGGAAGAGAGGCTCTATCCCTCTCTCGTTCCGCCACCTCCTTCGCTAGCATGACTGCTTCGCAGAAGGAGGTGACGGCTTCCCATTCCGTCTCGCTCCGGACCATGGATTGAACCAGGGCCAGACGCGAGAGGTCGCCGCCGCCGATCGCCGCTACGAGGACACGGCGGTGCTCCGCCCACGCAGGGCAGACCTCCACCGTGTGCTCCACCGTGTCCTCCGGTCGATCCTCGCAGTGGAGACACCCGGGCGTTTCCTCCCGCCCGATTCGGTGCAGGTACCTCCCGAAACATCCGTGTCCGGTGAGGACCTGCGTCAGGCGGAAGGTGAGGACGCCGTGGCGCATCTCTAGCCACTCCTCAAAGAGGGGACTTACCGCCACTATCGTGGCGTGCCCTGCGCGGGGTTGCGACAGTCGCTCTCTCCATGTCGCCATGAGATCGCGCCGGAGGTCAGTCCGCTGAGCGGCAATTTGCCGCGGCAACGGAGTTTCCCCCCGGCGTAGTACCTCCACGCGCCATTCGTGTTCTGCCCTACCCCTAGAGTGTAATTTAAGCCCGCGTAGGCGCGGAGGGGCGAGGCGAGGCGAGAAGCAGGTGGCTTTAACACTCGCCGCCGCGGCTGAGGCTCGCCAGCAAGCCGAAGCTGCGGTGGTGACCGTTAAAACCCTCTGCGACGATAAGCTCGCGTGTGACCGCTGGAGCCCCGCAGCGCCGGAGCCGTGACAGAAACCATGCCTGCTGCATGTTGCATGCTGCATGTTTGCATACTGCATGTTTGCTTCTTGCTGCATGCTTGCTGCATGCTTTCTGAATGCCTGCTGCTTCCTTGCTGCTTTCTTGCTGCTTGCGTGCTGCTTGCATGGAGTATGCCTGTTTGCATGTTATGAAAAAACTATGCATTTCCTTATTTTTTTCTTATAAAAGAGTAATAAAAAAATACTAGCCTGCAGTAAATTATTTTTCAACACACTTGCTCATAAAGTGGCTCTAATTTCACCGCAATTAGGCACATAATGACACCTGTAATCAAACTGTGACTTTTTCATTGCTATTATTCACAAGTGAGTTATAGGTTTTTTTTTATTGGTTGAATTGCTTTGTTCAAAAAAGATCGTGTTCAATAGTACAAATAAATTAATGTACCTATTGCTTGCTCATTTTATGCAACTTCGTATCTACATAGATAATTTCAACAAGTTTTTAATAAATAAAACTTTCAATCAAATGTAACTTTTGTTTTCTCTGTATTAAATAAAACTTTGAATTCCCCATTTCGTACGTGGCTAAAACGCTATCCGCGAAAAGCCAAAAAAAAGAAACCTCATTCTTTTAGTCTATGGCCTATAGCCATTGTTAGATGCGCGCGCATAGGTAAACTGATTAATTATTCCCGCCATTGCGAAAAAAATTCACAACTCGTTTTCAACAAATTATAGTTATTTTTAGTATTATTTTATTCTCAAGTGTGTTGAAAAACGTCGTATGATACACGTGTGTGTTGATGATTACCGTCCTCGGCTCTCTTAAGACCCTCGCCTAACGGCTCGGGTCTCAATGGCGCCTCAGCGGTGATCACCAACATTACACACTTGTACCATAATGTACTATTGTTGAAACGTGATTTATGTCAAATGTATCTGAGTAAAAAATGAAAAATGTATAAATGAATAAATATCATCTGATGCATTTGATAAAAGAAATATTTACCAAATAAATGTTTGTAAAACGAATATTTTTAAAATAAAACATTTGCGGAATAAGTTGTTTGCGAAATAAGTAGTATACGAAACGTTGGTTGTAAAATAAAAATTTGTCAATGGACTTTTGGTAAAACATTAGTAAACCATGTTTTTATAGCAGCCACGATTTTTCATTTTAAGAAGTAGCATAGCATGCGTTAGCAAAAGCCTAAACGTAATCTAAAAAGATTCCAACTACGTACTTGTGTTCCGACTTATTAACAATTTTTGTAACAGAAAGTGCCGCGTCAACAGTAGATTTTTCCACGGTGAACCCGAATTGGTTGTTATGAAACTTTGGCCCGTCTGGTAGCAAACGTGGAACGATAAGGCGCTCCAGGAGTTTTCCCAAAGATGGTAGTAGGGTTAAGGGCCCACGCTCTGATCTGTTGATGGTAGTCATTGTCATTTACCGGCGAATCATCAGGTATCAGGATATTTAATAGAACTTCAGTCGTTTCCTCAATACCGGTGGTGTGTTTATTATTTACTTTAATGTTCTGGACAAACGCCAGGTCGACTGATCAATTAACCTTGAACTCGTGATACAAAGGAGACCACGGACCTTCTTTGTAGCGGCACTACAAAAAGTGCTTCAGCTACATTTAACAAAAAGTACTACAGCGACATCTATGATAACGGTGATGAACAATCAAGCGAAATACGTCAGAATTCCTACATCGCGCAAGCAACATTTTCCGCGATTTAAGAACATATTATACGAGATCCCGACAACAACCGTCGGGCAGTAGCCCACCAGACTTAAAACCCGTCTGGTTGGAGGATCCTCCCTTTTCTACGGGGGATGAAGAGCTTTACACCCTGTTCTTCACACCCCCAAATCTTTATCTTATTTTTTACAATTTTTCGCATTAAATTACCGTTAGATTTTTTAGAAGATAATTATGAACAATATTAATTTGTAATCATATTCTTATAACTTACCATTTCACAGGTGACGGCGACAGAGGAGCCTAGCTCCAGGTGTTTCCTGCCCAGCTCAAAGACCGGTAGTGCAGCCACAGCCACTTCCACTGCCACTATTCCAAACACACCCAGCAACACTACCGTCGGACGTAACACTGAAAAACACTTTAATTTTACATAAAGCACATACAATATGCATATCTGGTTCACTATAATACCCATAAATTACATGGTTAAGGAACTGAACACTTACGCGGTCCCAATCCCAAAACACAAACGAAAAATAAAACTGACGGTAATCATAAACATCAATACTCGTACAATGTAAAAAGTTAAAAATAAATATTTAAGTTGCCTCGCCTCGTCGCCAAAATAATTCGGGTGATTAAACCTAGATGAAACCCGATAAAAAGTTTTAAATTAGAAATAATTTTAAAATTGTTTTCTCACTGGTTGAAAACCAACAAAGGACAAGGTACCTAATTAAAACTTTGTGAAATATTATTAAACTTTCCCGTAGAGTCAATATTTCGAAGCATTATTTAGTCTTCACTTCTCCAGCTCCACCCGTTATTTAATTTAATACACTTTTGGGAACAATGGAAGTTTATACGTAACAAGGTCTTATTGGGAAATAGTTCGATACTAAGAGGTGGCACGAGGGTTGGTCGCCGTCGCAGCTAGATATATGGTGGTGTATAAGAGTCTCTGATGCGGCAAATTGGAAGGCACAGTGAGTTAAGCCATGTATTCACTGGACAAATTGCAACGTAAAGTTTCGATTTATATCGAGACACAGCGTTGGTGGCAAAGGATTGTGTAAATTAACTCTACCTGCAGAAGTAACAAAATAATAATAGGTTTTCATTACTACATTCGGTTAGGTAATTCTTAGAAGTAATAACTAAATACCATGACCAATAAACTTAGCAACAGATGTTCGTAGTTAAATGCAATGTAATGAGAGCAGGGCAGGGCCTATTCATACCGAACGGCTTTTGAAATTGAACGTCTTCACCGTTTTTAATATCTGTATCTGAGGTACTTTCGCGACCTTTGGGGCGATTTTATCGCAGATGCTTGCTATTATTGAGATGAGGGTTCTTTGATAATACAGTCCTTGAATGAGTACAGTCATGCTGCTACGTTTACATTTGGATTTTGAGGAAAAGATTTCGATGTAAGTTTCGAGATCGTTTACAATGCTGATTTGATGTCTTCTGGTGCTATGACACTGTAACATTTTCTGAAGAACTCAACTCTTCTGATGACGCATAAGTACTTGTCCTAGTTTGAGCAAACGAGCAAACAAATGCTTTGCAAAAGCGTTGCCAAAGTCGGCAAAAACTTTTATTTAAGTAAGTATAGAAGAAATGATAGTACCTAAGCTAATACGATCGTTTTTGAAGTGACGACAACAAAATAAATAAGCACTACATTTTCCCCCCAGTCACAGTTCTCAGAAATGGGCATTCAACAGTGAAATAAAAATAGAGAAAACAAGACAGTGTGAAAAGTGCACAACAGTATAAAAACTAGTCATTCCGGGTGCACGGTTATGACCAACCAAGTGACTAATTGGAGGACGCGGTGAGAGCGCGGCCGGCCGGCGCTTGCAACAAAAGACTCCACTTGCAACCTGAGGACGCCTGGCCACTTGCTGCTACTCTGCTCACGACTTTAATTTTTATAATGAGCTACATGTACCTACAACACGTCAGTTAATTTCGTCACAAAGACATCCGGTGGGGGGAATATTACGACAAAAACTAAAAGTAATAACTGAGTTCTTCTTACACTTTCCCGAAAGAGAGGTCGTTGAAAGTTGCTCTACTATGAAACAGTATTCCACTTATTTCTTTAATTGGTTAGACTGATCTGTTGTCCTCTTTAGATGCATTCAATTACCCACTTTGGAAAACTACATTTTATTTGATTTATTTGAATTACATTTAGGTATGTAATCATAAAATAAATTTCAAATAAACTTCAGTATTGTCAGACGATGTTTAACGGAAACTGATTGCGTATCATTTTTCATGTAAATACAAGTTGTGCCAATTCAACGTTGAACTTGACCACTAAAAAATATGTTGTCAGTGGTTTTTCAAGTTAGATAGTAAATTATTTTATGAATTAAATATTTATGCCTGATAAACAGCTGCTACAAGCAAATGTACCAAGTGGATATAAATTCAAGTAAATGTATGTGTTGTAGACATTAATTAGTGAGCCTGTAGGCACAAACCTGGATATTTTCTGGAGATGCCTCCTGTCCATGAATACGCAACGAGTAAGGGATAAAATGACATTACAACAAAAAAGTCATACACCCATAATTTTATTCCTCGGCTTATATCGCCAAATCCCGCTGCAACTATTGACAGCCCAATATTTATCCTGCAAAAAAATAACCAATTTAGTAAGTGAATTTTTAACAAGATTATTTAAAAAAACAGCCGGGTCCATCAAAAAATATACCCAAGTTTACATTATTATGAAGTACAAACGAAACTTTTGCATGTTAACGCCGTAAAAAATGGCATAATTTGGCGTCGACGTAACAAAAAGTGCTACGGTGCTTGTTCAACATTTTTTCGTAGCACAAAATATTTTGCATAATTAAAGCAACGCGAATGAAAATTGCAGTATTTAGTCTCTGCCAGGCTGAGAGATAAAAGCCTGTAGATCTGACATCTGGAATTTAAACGAGGAATATCCTCGGAGAGTTAATTACTAGGGAGTGCCTCGGAATCGCGTGACAACACATCCACTGCATTAAAAGTGTTTTTACAACTTTCGGGAACAAAATATCGTACTAATATATCAAATTGAAAGTATGTCAGTGTAAAATATAAAAAGTTTTAGTTCCATTTTCCGTAATGTGACTTGTTATAAATGTTAAATAACTTTCGTATCGTAAACGGGGCATATTGTAGAACTTTTGGGAAATTAATACTGAAAAGTTTCAATATTACTATAACAAATAGTTCGTCAGTCGTCGCATATTGGTAAAATAACAATTAGAATTTGAATGATAAGCATTATTATCGTATCAAGTTATGGTATTTATAATGTTTACTTGCTTTCCTCTCTCGACGAGGTCAAATATGACGGTATCACAGATCAGTACTAGAAGGATGACGACGAATATGTGGTATATAGCCCTTATGTGAAGAGACGAATCTAGTAGATTCGTCAGTGGGGACTCTCGTATGGAAAACTCTTCCTCCATGAAACTAATCTCCTCTCTGATTTGGTTTGTAGCGTCTCCATTCTGCTTTCCATTCTGCTTCCCGTTCTTGTAACGGTTGCGAACACCGTTTTCTGTCATTTTTGTCTTTTACTCTGAAACAAAATGTATAATTTAGTTGTATGTCGTATTGATTTATCCACTCAACTAGCGGGGCTTGTGGTAGTCAGTTCCAAGCTAGGAAGCATGGAGTAGGCCATGATTTCCAGGTTTGTGTTTTTGTAAAAGGCCGGTAAGTATAGAAGAGAGACAAGGCAAGGACATCAAGGAGCACTAATAACGTCCTTTATGCGTGTAGAATAAAGGCGAGATAGACATTGCAAATTGCGGTCAATAATCCTTTTGCAAAGCTAGGTATGATTATGATAAAATATAGCTTATCACGGCATGCGGCAGCTCATTAACCGTCTAATACAAACTCATGTTCAATGTTCATCAATAGACGTTAACGGCCGGTACTGATAAGATAATTGTCAGTACAAATTCAGTCCACACGCACCAAGCCTTGTTTTGTCTCGTTTGTTGGGAAACTTCGAAGATGGCAACCTCAAGCATGCGATTGGTTACCATGTGTTTAACGCGTCCGTGGTTACCAATCCTAAGAGGCCAGACTTTTTAGTCTGCCGTTTTCGAAATTCGAAGAGTGAGGTGCGAATCAAGCAAGTGAATTCGATTTTATATTGCGTGCGGTCACTTGAGCACGGATCGAAGTTTAAAGAATCAAAGAGTTACGCAGATGTAAAGGAACAATGAGCTTTGTCTTTCATGGATACAATACGTATTAAGACAATTATATCTTGCGTTCTTCTTGTGTTATACGAGTAATAAGTCTTTCTTTGCCCCAGCATCGTAAACAGAGCACACGTAATGCTTATTCTCTGTTGACACTATGCCCTCTATATTATTGTTGCGAGTGCTATATCGCTCTAATGTCGGCTACATTCGTAATAAAAACAAATGTTGACTTTCTCAATCTAAAATGTGTTGTTTATTTTTATAAGCAAATAAGTTTTTTATTCTAAATAATATTGTTGTCAGCGAGCTTGAAGATATTGCCATTGACCTTTTAAGTTAATAAAAGTTGATTAAAAGTACTCGTACTACATAAGCAGAACATTATTTTTTAATACAAAACATAAATACGTATTTCTATTTGGACTTATTGTTGTTTCAACTGGCAGTAAATTCTTTTTTCACATGAATATTGTATTTTAGATTTCGGCAAGAAATCACAAGCAGCTGTTGTACCTGTTATTCTTGTGTGTCGGAATCCGACGGTAGCCAAATATTAACACTATAATACAATATTAATATATTGTTGACGGTTACAATAATTGCACATGTCAGTTAGCGTAACTGAAACAACAAACGGGGCTTAGATCAAAGGCGGGTACTACACATGCGTCCGACAGTGAAACAAAACACACGGCTACTGGCAACACAGGTGTCAAACGGTTTATTTTCAATATAATCTATTATTGACGCCGCCGTATGTGAGCCTAATCACATCCGCATAGCCTACGATATATAATACAAATGTTTACGAATATAAATGACTATATACCCACACAATCACACACAATGTCTCACGATTTGACTTGGAAGAATAGGATTAGGTGCTTTGGTTTGATCCTAGCACCTAATACTACTGGGTGAGTATTATGAACTCACTGTCCTATATAATTAACACATATTTAATACAGGTAGTGGACACAACACATTGAAAACATCAAGATTTTTGCACTGACAATAGCTTGTTGTCGAGCCCATTTTCTGCACAAATAGAAATGTTACATTGTTGCCAATCGAAATCGAACTAACCTTTCACACTCGATAATGTTCCACATCAATAA
Organism: Xestia ashworthii; assembly: GCA_950022955.1. Lineage (NCBI taxonomy): Eukaryota > Metazoa > Arthropoda > Insecta > Lepidoptera > Noctuidae > Xestia > Xestia ashworthii. The sequence continues at coordinate 10,999,049 of OX465553.1, read as the reverse complement.
TATTACAATTTCATTACTGAAAACGCACTACTGACTCCTTTTGCATCGGCTTAATCTATAAAATTTGAATATCACGTCAGAGTAGGAATCGATCAATTACAATTAGGGAACTGATAAGATTTGAAGCACTTGGAAATATATCTAAAATTATCAAATCATTTGTTAACGACGTGTCAGTTCTTTTTCCTGACGATCACTGTCACAAATTATATAATAATGAGATGTTCCGGAGAATAGGAAACATTCATTATTTACTATACTTAAGTGTTTGTTATTTATTTGCGCACGCCTATCGATCTCATTAGCCTGTTAGCTACTGGACATGTGTCAATTATTTATATTTTATCAAACATCGAGCTACGAATTAGAGCTATCAAGAAAGTCGAACAAAGATAAAATAAAATTGCTTGTTGCCTCTATCAGATTTAATTAAAAACAAATCGATGATAAACAACTTTAGTATCGGATTATTATACAGTATATAACGCAAGTACATAATGTACATATGCGTTAGGTACAAGATATTTTAAAAAGATATGAAGAATTGCCAGACACGTTTCGTTCGGAATTTATCTTTTGGTAACTAAGATCCTTCATGAATTTTGAAAGCGTTGTGTTTGATTCTATTTGTCGGGTCGGACCTTTAAACTGGGTGTACTAAATCACCAAAATGAATAGTAAATTAGACTAACAAAATAGGAAAAAAAACGCTCTGAAGTCGGAAGACTAGAGCATGCTTATTACTTCATTAACTAATAGTTAATTGAGACCGATAGTAGTCCGCTGAAATTCGTTTTTAAAATATAGGGAGGCACCCAACTAAAGACTTTTTTCGATCCTTTCATATTGAAAACTTTAAATTCCCATAAATTTTGGTTAAGTGGACCGACAGCAAGGGAATGAAAAATAAGTTAGCTGGAGAAAACTTTATCAGAATTTTCCGACATTTTTTTTTAAAGTAAACTAAACATAGACTGGTATGATTTAAGTTACGGTTTTATAACTCTGTTGTTACAATAATTTCTTTAATACCTTCTTGACAGTTTAGCATTGATGAGGTAGATACACCTACAATATAGTTTAAAAGTTTAAATAATAATATAACTCATCATAATTAGTTACGTATTAGTTATAAGTTATCTTGCTGCGCCCTAACAGGGTCATGTACTCACTAGTTTTAAGCGTGAAATTGGTTGTGTACATTGTGCATTGAATAAATAAATAAATAAATAAATAATATTTTCATACCACGTGTGCTGGCCGGTAATGCTCAGTCTAATATTATGTATTTATTCTAAGTATGAGGATAGGTAAACAACCCATCGTGAACCCAAAATAACAATTTAATTCAATAGGCTTGTGTCCTAAAAAAATCTAATTAGTCCGTCAGTAAGATTATAAAAAATATTTGACCCGTATTTTTTCTTTTGTTCATAAACTAAAATTGATGAAGATACGACGCTTTTAAAATTCGCAATACGTCACGCCGTGCTATAGTTTTTAGTGCGTTGTGACGTCACGAGCCCCCACTCCCGAGTTTTGATGCGTTTTATCTTTGTCAGTACTCAGTGATTTACAAAAACAAAAAATACGTGTCTATTATTTTCCAATACTCTAACTGACGGACTAATTAGTTTCGCAATTTATTGATGGTGGAAACTAGCCTATTGCAAGCAATATTTCGATGTGGCGGAGATTGCATTCCTACACTAATGTTTCGAGAGTTTGAGATTATGCAAAGTTAGGGAATGAATACAGTAACTTATAAGATAGTATCAATTGGTGCATTCTTGTAAGGTCAAGCAGTGGTGTAGGAACGTATACTACACCACTACCAGTAACTAAAGTCTCTTCTGCTTATTATAATATCCTGCCTACGGGCAGGATTGGCATTGACGATCCGAATGGCGTAGTGGTAGTGAGGCTGCCTTACGTTCTTAGGGTCCTTTTTTTTTTTTTTTTTTTTTTTTTAGGATGGGAAATCATCAAATGACTTCTCCCACTCTGGGCGGAGCGGGAGGGAGTGTCAGACTCTTACTGACTAAAACCCATCCATGTTCCTTCCTCGCCCTTTACGTTCCGGGGCCGCGGTATCTCTTTCGAACAGTCCCGCAACCCCGGCAGGCTTCGGCCCTTGCGGGCCCCTCTCTTATGCTGACATCTCTTTGAGGCGCGCGTGGAACACGAACGCGCCGTCGACACGGCCTGTCGTCGTTAGACGGACGGACGGCTAGCTAGCCCATAGCCAACCGTCCACAGGCCCGCATCTACGGTGGCCGGTAGCCACCACGTGGCCCTCGACGCCCGGTGCGTCTCCCGCGGCGGCCGGGAAGTGAGGATCTCTCCCTCTCTCGTTCCGCCACCTCCTTTGCTAGCATGACTGCTTCGCAGAAGGAAGTGACGGCTTCCCATTCCGTCTCGCTCCGGACCATGGATTGAACCAGGGCCGGACGCGAGAGGTCGCCGCCGCCGATCGCCGCTTCGAGGACACGGCGGTGCTCCGCCCACGCAGGGCAGACCTCCACCGTGTGCTCCACCGTGTCCTCCGGTCGATCCTCGCAGTGGAGACACCCGGGCGTTTCCTCCCGCCCGATTCGGTGCAGGTACCTCCCGAAACATCCGTGTCCGGTGAGGACCTGCGTCAGGCGGAAGGTGAGGACGCCGTGGCGCCTCTCCAGCCACTCCTCAAAGAGGGGACTTACCGCCACTATCGTGGCGTGCCCTACGTTCTTAGGGTCCTGGGTTCGAATCCCGGTACGAGCAAATGTTTGTGTGATGAGCATGGACATTTGTTTCCGAGTCATGGATGTTTATATGTATAATAAGTATGTATTCACAAACAAAAAAAAAGTATACAGCGTGTTAGATTAAACAAGGGACATATTGAGGGAAGGTATTCAGTATTCGATTCTCAATCCAAATATGTAAAAAAACCTATAACCTTAATTTTTGACATAATTGTCTAATTAAATACATTACTCATGGACACTAATAAGCGCGCAAGTAGGTGTCACGCGGCAAAACACGTGCCGGTCCTGAGCTCCGTGCGCAAATTCCGCCCCTTTGCTTTGTGTCCCCGATGCACTGACAGGGCACACCCCCGCGCCACCCCGCGCTCACCTCAGTGTATGCGCGAGCGCCGTTACTTCCGCATGTCTATTATTGCGTTTCCGTGTATCGCATTTAACAAACAACCCCACTTAAGAGTGTCCTGTAAACGTGTTCTTTAATAACCAAAAATTACGTCATAATTATCATTATTCCATAGTGAAGAATATTGCGATTATGGTTCGTGCTTAAGTGTTATCTAGTGATATTGTGCGAGGAACCGTTAATTATTATGCAAGGTGTCAATCAACGACTGCGAACATTGGGTCAGTACCTAGTTAAATGATAAATGATAAATGATAAATGATATTTATTCAGTAAGTAGGTTTTCTCAAACACTTTTACACGTCATGTTTTTAAACTAGATGGGGCCGGTGTTTCGTACCTGACTACTCTGAGAAGAAACAGCCGAAACAAACTCAGAGGTCATAGTCTCTTTTAAAGTCCAGACAATCTTGTTCAACTCACATGAGAACTATGCAGATTAGTGTCTGAGATGGTCTTTTGAAGAAAGAACCATACAGATTTGAGTGGACCTGTCCAGTCAGTGCAAGCATTTGTCAGTTATCGTGTAGCTCGACCTTTAACTCAAGGAGCTCAACGAAACGACGAACAATACCAAAGAAAGGACATTTGGGTAGGTCGCTTATAGTACTCAAACTGCCAGACAGTCGTGGGAAAAAAAAAAAAAACAACAACAAGTGACCCACAAGGTCCTCACATTCACAATAATTAAATAAAATAAATAATAATATTACAATTCAAATTCGAATGTCAATAAAAATACGAAATGTCAAACACACACATAAAATAAACAAAAATAAAGTAAAAAATAATAAAATACTGAACTAAGTATTCATGTCAAATCATTAAATGTCATGACAGTCACAAGTAAATATTCATGTCAAATAAACACACACGTAAAAAATAAGTAAAGTAAAAAAAAAATAATAAATTACTGAACTAAGTATTCTTGTCAAATCATTCAATGTCACAGTGTATAAAATAAAGGAATCAATAATAAACAAGCGAAGCCCGAAATTTCAACATTCACAGAGCAAATTGGAGCAGCTTAATCCCAAGCCTTTTTATCTTCGAGATAGTGATTAACATGATAGAAGGCTTTCAGGCATAACTTCCGTTTTATAAACGATTTGAATTTATTTAGGCTTAGTGCTTGAATATGGCTCGGAAGTTTATTGTAAAAACGTATACATTGGCATTTGAACGTACCCCCTATTTTTTTGAGCCTCGTTGCAGGAATAATAAATTTGTGTTTGTTCCTCGTATTTATGTTGTGGATATCACTGTATTTTTTAAACAAATTAGTATTTTTGTGTGCGTACAAAAGGTTTTCATAAATAAACTGAGAGGGCACAGTAAGAATATTAATCTCTTTAAATTTTTCTCTGAGGGAGTATCTGGGACTTAGTTTATAAATTGAACGAATTGCCCTTTTTTGTAAAACAAATATTGTTTGAATATCGGCGGCATTGCCCCACAAGAGAATACCGTACGACATCACGCTATGGAAATAACTAAAGTAAACTAAACGGGCTGTCTCTAAATCAGTTAATTCACGAATTTTTCTAACGGCGTATGCTGCAGAGCTAAGTTTTTTCGACAATTTGTCTATGTGCGGGCCCCACTGAAGCTTTGCATCCAAAGTTATGCCTAAGAACACTGTGCTATTTTCCAGTTGCAACTCTTCATCCTTAATTAGTACAGTAGTTTCAACTTGTCTTACATGGGGTATCGTAAACTTACGTAAAGTTACCTAGATATTTGCCTGTCTAAAGCCAGATTTAAAGTATGAAGGGAAAATGGATTATATCTAGAAAGGTCATTGACCCGTACATATGTTCTGCTATAAGCGCATGGCGCACACGTTGCGAAACTTAGGCGAAGTTTTTATGGATCTATCTGTTATGTATTAGTGTTTTCTTTTTGTTCATATGTTTATTAGTATCATGTAAGCATGGACTATTGCGGGTTTGAATAAGTCCCTCGTTTAAACTAACATGTATACTGTATATGTAGTATATCAACTATCTAGTGTCCACGACACAAGCTTTGCTTAGTGTGGCACTAGGTGGCGCTGTGTGTTAATGTCCAGCATTATTATTATTATTATAATTTCATTTTGATTTTGTTTTTTCCTACGGGAAATCCTATTATTTTAAGGTGGCTTGAAACGACGGCTCCCGTGGGTGGATACCTGGTAGATTCTTCAAGACAATAAAATAAAGAGTAAAAAATAATATAACTTACCAAGTTACCATTTCTTAATATTAGTAACGCTGGTCCTTTCCTTTCTGTTTGGATTTTTGATGTTGATTCTTTGTATAAGTTTTCTAATATCCTAATATACTTTGGGTGTACACCTTGTGATCGCAGCGCTTTCCAAATGTGTGTGTGCTTGAGGGAGTCGAACGCCTTATTATAATCCACAAATGCCAAATAGTATTTTTTCCCATACTCATTGCTTTTTTGAATAATTTGTTTTACGACATGAATATGATCCATTGTTGAGAAATCGCTACGAAATCCCGCTTGATCTCTCGGCTGATTTTCGTCCAAAACTGAGGTAATTCTGTTCAATATTACCTTAGCAAATATTTTGTATAGATTAGAACATCAAAAATCCAAACAGAAAGGAAAGGACCAGCGTTCAAAATAAAAAAGGGAGTGCGACAAGGAGACCCCCTTTCACCTAAATGGTTTTCAGCGGTATTGGAACACATATTCCGAAAAATTGATTGGGACACATTTGGAATAAATATAAACGGTGAGAAGCTTAACCACCTGAGATTCGCAGACGACCTGATTCTGCTCAACGAAAACCCAGAAGGCTTAGAAATAATGCTCACCCAATTGGAAAGAGAAAGTAGAACTGTAGGGCTAATGAACCGAGACAAAACAAAAGTAATGACAAATCACATAAGAACACCAATCTCTATAAATTCTAATCAGATAGAGTATGTAGAAGAATACACATATTTAGGACAAACTATTTCACCGGAAAATCAGATGCAGAAAGAAATAAATAACCGAATAAGCAAGGCATGGAAAAGATTCTGGTCTCTGAAAGAAATTATGAAGAACCCACACATACCCCTCAAAGACAAAACCACAGTATTCAACTCTTGCATACTACCATGTTTAACCTATGGAGCACAAACTTGGGCCCTCACTAAGAAGCAGAGTACAGCATTAAGAGTGTGCCAAAACAAAATGGAAAGAAGCATTCTAAACATAAAGCTACGGGACAAAATCAACTTAGCAAATATAAGAAACAGGACAAAAGTTATAGATGTCACATACACAGTGAAAAAACTAAAGTGGAAATGGGCGGGCCATATGATAAGAAGTAAGAGGAAAAAATGGACAAAGGATGTGACTGTATGGTACCCTAGAGATGGAAAAAGACGGAAAGGACGTCAAAAAATAAGGTGGGAGGACGATATTAAACAAATAGCTTCAACAACATGGCAAAGAAAAGCCACAAACAGGGAAATATGGGAAACTCTAGGGGAGGCATAGGGCTCCCCTAGAGTTTCCCATATTTGCCAAAGGGCAAGCTGATAATAACGTTACCGATGTCGTGGATGAAACTGTTGTTATGAATTAAATTTTAAAATAATTAGTATATAAAATCAATAATTACATAAATTAGTAGCATGTTACTCTTTAAAGTGTTATTATAAAGAATTACAAATATGTTAAATAAAGTAAATTTAAGCTAAAATTATACCAGTATAAATAAATAGAATGAAATGTAAAACAATTAGAATTATCTTGATACAGTATCTTTATAATATTTCTTAATTAGTTGCATGATAATATAGTGAAATGATATTGTAGCATGCAAAATAAAATTATAAAACGATGTATTAGAAAATAGTCAAATGTATCCATATTATCAGAAATAAAGGCTATTTGAATTTGAATTTGAATTTGAATATTAGTAAAAGCTCGAACTGTCCTATGATAATCGTCCATTTCGAACTTTTACCAATATACTCGCATATGTCACCGTAAAATTGTCAAACACGTTATATTACAATATAACGTGTTTCTCTCTAGCGATATAGTAAACTCTCGAAATATTGTCAAACGAACATACTGCTTACAATAAAACGCATTATTTTTTGTGAGAGTTTTTTTTAGAGAGATTACAATATAACGTGTTTGACAGTTTTATGGTGACATTTATACTCCTTTGAATCTTAGGTTATACAGTAAAAAGTCTTTCACTGTATAACCTAACGTGAACGATGATACAAGTTGTGAAGATGAAGAATTGAAAGTTCTCATCCAACTTGGATGTAGCGCTTGCCGGCCGCTGCTGCGCACGGCGCGGCGCGCGCCTTATGCTACAGTTCCAACCTAACTGCGGGCCTAAAATGGCCGCTTTAGCAGAATCATTTTATGAATCACGTTAAAAAAATGACCATTTTAAGAATTTTAAATTTTTAACGTGATTCATAATTCATATTATGATTCTGCTAAAGCGGCCATTTTAGACCCCCCCTGTATGTCATCATCAGTCGCCAGATATTTAAGAAATAGTCAATGTTTTAGTCACGAAGCCAACAATCCAACATTTCTTAACTCGTATTTGTTAATTCTAGTATTGTCTAGCAAAACCTAAGATTTACTAATATACCTACGGGATTTTGCAGTAACATACACAAAACACAACGCATCCACTAGAATCATTAACGTACGTTGTTTATTAAGAAAAAAAAAAGAACTTACTTGGTGCCTACTTGCATATTTTCACTGACTCCGCGTCTCGTTCTAACGCTCGACGGCAGGAGTCACTGCATGAAACCAACACAATACCATGCTGAGCTGGATATCCACTTGGCGGAATCCTCAGACGAGCATCACACGCTGGACCTTGCAAATTCATAAAATAAAACCTGCACTGTGTCCGTATTCTGTTTGTGTATTTTTCCTTTTTTCTTTCGTTGTACGGTCTGTAAATATCCTGAAAGAGTATTAAAATATTAAATTCTAATTTAAATAACATTTTGTCATATTGCGATTTATAATAATAGGATTAGCAGCCAGATAACATAAAATAGCTTAATTAGTAGGTATAATTAATGTTTGGTCTAAATTATTTGTTATTAATCTCAACATTATTATTAAAAAAGCCGATAATTGCTCGCTGTTAGCTGATGATAGGGACGTGGTAGCTAGATAATTAGAAATACGAGAAGTATTTAATATTTATCTACAAAAGATTATATCTTTGACCTTTTACCAAAAAGTTCGCGCCGACCACAATAAATTAACACAAAAAATAGAAAGTTTTTAATTTGAATCAAGAGTTTCAATTAAAAGACAAAAATAAAAGGACTCTAGTAAATTATTTATCTGGAAACGGAAGTGGGACTGTGGAATTAGAAGGGTATTACGCCTTTGTCTTGTTTCGTAACAAGAAAGCGCGTTTTAAATGTCCACCTTTAATGAGTTAAGCGAAAAATGAAAAATCCGAAAAGTTTCCGTTATAAAATTACATACATACTGAAATAAATTAATCTGAGATTTTATACCAAGATTTTTTTTTTGTAAAAAATAGAGCGAGGAAGCACTGATCTCATTTTGTTAGTGGCTTTAATACCGCCTTTCCCTTCGTGCTTTTGACGTGGGTCTACATTTTAAACCTCATTTCCTTTTTTAATGTCAGCTATCTTCTAGCGAGATACTTTTACATGAAGTCGTGATTACCTGGCATTTTGAATTTGAATGCTAAGAATTTAATTATAACAGGAACTTTAAGATATTTTCAAACATAGCAGCATTTTGTATCACATTTTGTTGGTAAATTTATCCCTAAATGTTGTGAACACAAACAAATATACAATCATAGTTGGTGTACATATACAGTAGTGTGCAAACCCAAGAACGAGCACGTGAAGCATGGCCACTTTGATGCTTTGTCAATGGGGTTTACAACAAGCCAATTAGAGAGGGAGCCAATTTTCTCTAGGAGCTCCACTTAACTACATACTTTGAGGAGAACGACATGTGAACCATAAAAATTACCCAACCGCGTAGTAATATCTCTACACTTGAAACGTGCGAATTTAGGTCAAAATCTACCCACAGTCTGTTTAACGATATGGACCTAAAAATCATAAATGTTAAATATAAAAACTGGGTCAGTTTGTACTGACAACTAGAGAGGGTTAAAAACTTTTTAACATGCAGGAATTGATTTCAAGTAAGTTGAAATTCACTGGAGTTTGACCCATATCGGTGTTGCGCCGTAATGCCCGTTCGTGCACGTACTACGTCACACTGATGCCGTCTATCGCCGTGCCACGCTACACAATGTATCTGAACATGCCGCGAATATATAATATTATGAACGAGAAGATTTACTCGCAACGCTACCAAGAAATTGCCTTAGCTTTTGTGAGATTGGATATATTCCAACTGTTATGGTGATAGGGTTCAGATTTGCTTGTAAGGACGGAAATGAGTTAACGAGGTGTTGATTTGAACGGTTTACTTTTCATACTAGCTTGCTACATAGTAATACATGCGATTTAAAGGATAGTTCCACACACACATACTTAGATATAGAGGTATACACATGCATACAGTTTAATTCATTAAATGGTTCAAACATGCCGCCCACCAAAGGGCCTTTAAAGACCTTTACATTAACATAATTTACACATAGATGATATTAATAGAATTTTCATTAACAAGCATTTATGCTAAAGTCATAGATACTGTAATGCAAGTATATAAGTACACATATTTTGTTTAACAAGAAATAATATAAATTGATTTTTATCATAACAAAACATTAAACATAAAATATTAATCATCAATGTCTATAGGCAAGGGACACAATTTATTAAAACTTCGCTTAGCTACATTGTCACCACTTTTAACACTGTACACTCTTGTAACACCGTCGTCACCTGGATGTTTAGCAACAATCCGACCTAACTCCCATTTACCAGGAGGAAGGTGATCATTCTTAATGAGTACAAGGTTGCCGATATCAATCTCCTTACATCTTTTGAGCCATTTTGGTCTCTGCTGCAGGCTGGTAAGGTATTCTGCTTGCCATTTATGCCAGAAATCCCCAAGCAACTTCTGCATGTGCCTCCAGCGGGACAGGTGACTGACTGGAACGTCTTGAAGGTTAGCTTCTGGCACAGCGATTGGAGCTTCACCAATCAAGAAATGTCCTGGTGTTAGGGGTGTCATGTTATCTGTGTCTACGTCATCTATTGGGCTTAGCGGCCTGGAGTTTAGACACGCCTCGATCTGGCAAAGTAGAGTGCTCATTTCTTCGAATGTCAAATGACTGGTCAAAATCCTCTTCATGTGATGTTTCATGGATTTCACACCCGCCTCCCACAAACCACCGACATGAGGACTGTAGGCGGGTATGAAATGCCATTGTGTACCATCCAGTGCAAGAGACTCTGCTACTGGACCTTCGAGTTCAAATTTTGCAGCCTTCCATGCTGCTGCTAGTTCCTTATTGGCTCCTACAAAATTTCTGCCTTGGTCACTCCATAACTGTGAGCATCTTCCTCGTCTGGCGATGAACCTTTTGAAAGCACCGATGAAAGATTCGGTTGTGAGATCGCCGACCATTTCTAAGTGGATTGCCTTGGTGCACATACAGACAAATACGGCGACATACGCTTTATTCGTTCTAACTCCTCTACCTTTGGATGCTAAAACTTGATATGGTCCCGCAAAGTCAACTCCACTGTTTAGAAAGGGTTTTGCTGGAGTGACTCTGACTCTGGGTAAGTCACCCATTATTTGGTTTTTAGTTGCAGCACTATTTTTGAAGCATATTAAACATTTGCGGATTCTGTACTTGATCATATGTTTCGCCTTAATTAACCAATATTTGGTTCTTAGGTATGCCATCATCATTTGAATTCCACCATGTAATGTCTTAATATGAGCATCTTTCACAATAAGTATGGATAAATTGCTGTGATTGTCTAATATTATGGGATTTTTAGTGTCTTCGTGTACATTTGCATGACGTAATCTACCGCCCACCCTGAGAATGTTCTCACTGTCCAAGTACGGTTTGAGTAATTTTAATTTGCTGTCTCCCTTGACTTCCTTTCCCTTTGTTAAATTCATAATTTCATCATAAAACCTTTCTCTTTGTGTTATTTTAACGCAGGATTTGATTGCTTCATCTATTTCTTGAGTAGTTATGTCTGTTTCTTTGTTTTCTAGTTTCTTCCCCTTTAGGAATCTTTTGCAATAGATTATTGATTTTAAAAGTTCTTCCAAGTTGTCAAAATTATGAAATTGAGTGTCTAGACCTCTTTCTTCTAGTTTTAAATTCGACAGTATAATTTCTTTTCTTTCTAAAATTGTTATTAGGTTGTTAGGTCTATTCAATATAATTGTTTTCTGTCTTAGCCACTTCGGGCCCTTCCACCATTTCTCGTCTTCCTTTAACTCTAGGAGATGTTCTCCCCGTGATGCAACATCGGCAGGATTTTCGCTTGTTTTTACATGAAACCAATTCGTTCCTGTATTGTCTAGTATTTCAACAACTCGATTTCTCACAAATGTTTGCCATCTGGTGGGATCACCCAGTAGCCAAGACAGCACTATTGTGGAATCACTCCATGCGAATATTTTGTCATCAGGTATTCTCATTGCTATTTTGATTTGTTTAAGCAAACGAGACAAGAGAAGGGCACCGCACAACTCTAATCGCGGCAGAGATACTGGTTTAACTGGCGCTACTCGAGTTTTTGCTGCTATTATTTGTGTGCCTACTTCTTGACCCTCTTGTTCAACTCTGACATAAGCAACAGCGGCGTAGGCTTTGGTAGAGGCATCACAAAAACCGTGAACTTCTATGTTTGTGGTCGTATGATCTGTGATTCCCAGCCATCTTTGTACTTCAATTATATTCAGATGTTGAAGACTATCTCGTAGTGCAGTCCAGTCTTGTTTAACATTTGTATCTACTTCTTCATCCCAACCGATTCCTTGCAACCATAGTTTTTGTATTAGGAGCTTTGTGGGTAGCATAGCGGGAGCTAACCAACCCAGTGGGTCAAATAGTCGTTGAACGTCGGCAAGAATCGTCCGTTTGGTTATCTTGTTGGTCATGGGAGGTAAATTAAGACTGTACTGAAATACATCTTTGCCCATGTTCCAGCGAAGGCCTAAGGCTGTGATGGTACCATGGATGGTGATGTCTAGACTGGCATGCGATGTTCGTTTTTCAGGTTCGAATTGTCTCAAGAATTCAGCGTCGTTCGAACACCATTTCTGTAGTGTGAACCCTCCCTTCTGTAGTATAGCTTCTATGTGTTTAGCTATGTGTATTGCATCTTCTAGATTTTCATTCGAAGCCATGAGGTCATCAACGTAGAAATCTTCCTTTATCATTTTAGCAGCTTCAGGGCATACTGTTCCTTCATCATTTGCTATTTGATGTAAAGTTCGAACGGCCAAGTATGGAGCAGATGCTGTTCCGAATGTGACACGTGTAAGTCTGTAATCTTTGACTGGTTGGCTAGGGTCGCTCCTCCATACTATTCTTTGTAGGTCCCTATCTTCCTTTGTCACTAAGATCATACGGTACATGCGTTGTATGTCAGCTACAAAACAAATCTTCTTCATGCGCCATCTCATGATAAGGCTCCTCATATCAGTTTGTAGCTGGGGCCCAACCAGAAGTTCGTCGTTCAACGAAACATCGTTATTTCCCTTTTGCGATGCATTGAAAACTATTCTGACTTTCGTAGTTTCCTTATCTTCCTTGATTACTGCGTGATGTGGCAGGTAAACACTATTTTTATTTATTTCTTCCTTTGGTATCTCTTCCATATGATTCATTTCAATATATTCTTCCATAACCTTTGTATATTCTGTTCGTAGTGTATGATTCTTCTCTAGTCGTTTTTCTAATTGAAAAAGCCTCTTCATAGCTATTTCCCTCGTTCCTCCATGTATTGAAAGTAGTTTATCAGTTTTTGTTGGTAGTTTGACTATATATCGTCCTTCGTCTGTTCTTGAGTGAGTTGTTTGGTAAATTTCTTCACATTTTTTTTCTTCTTGTGTTAGTGTTGTTTTATTGTCAGTATCCAACTCCCACATTTCTTTCAACATCTTGTTCAAGTCAAGGCTATGATGCATCACAATGAAATCATTGTTATTTCCTTCTTCGTATATGTTCCCAAAAAGGATCCACCCTAGGCTGGTATTTTGAGCGCATGGAGAACCAGGGGGGCCCTTGATTATATCGCTTCTTAAGATTTGGGCACATACTTCGACACCAAGTAGTAGGTCAATTCGTCCTCGTTTATTGAAGCCAGGGTCGGCTAATGTTAGACCTTCTAAATGAGACCAGGTGTTGGTTGGAATGGTTTGTGATGGTAATTGCGTTGTAATTCGCGTTGACATAATGTAAGCCTTCACTCGTAACTTGAAACTGTCATCTTGTCTTGATCGCAGCTCGATATAGGCAGCTTGTTTAATGGCAGTTGTGGTTGAGCCAACCCCATTGACTGTTGCGTGAGCGGACATTCTCTTGAGTCGTAACAGCTGGGCAGCTCTCTCACTAATGAATGTGGCCTGTGAGCCCTGGTCAACTAGTGCACGTAGTATGGTCACTCGTCCTGATTCATCACACACTGGCACTAATGCTGTGGCCAATAGTGCTGTAGACGTGCTAGCTGTAAAATGCGATGATAGCTCAACAGGTTCATTAGCTTCTTTGGTTTGAGGTTGTTCTTCAATTTGATGGTGCTTAGCTTGCGTATCATCTGGTTGCTTGGTATTACTTGTTTGTGCATTTTGGTGAACTAGAGAATGGTGCCGTTTATGACATATACGACATGACATATTTAACCTACATTTTCTAGCTGAGTGTCCTGGTGCCAGACAATTGAAACAGAGCTGGTACTTCTTCACATATTCACACCTCTCTGTTGGTTCCATTTTAGTAAATTCTTTACAATGGCATAGCGTATGATTGTCCTTACAAATCAAACAACTTCTTGTTTTGGTAGCAGTAGGTGTTGTAGAAACGTGGACTGTACATTCTTTACCTCTTGATGCTTTCTCTCTTGAAGGTGGACTGATCAGTTCTAATGTGCGAAATTTAGTTTGTAAGAACTTTACAAGATCTTCCCACGTAGGCAATTCCTCCAAATTGTCCTTGTACGCAAACTGCTCCCACTCCCGGTGTGACTCGGGATCCAGTTTCTGCACAGTCACAAATATGACGAATGGATCCCACGAATCAGTAGGCACTTGAAGGTTTCTTAAACTGTTGATGCATTCACTGGTTGTGTCTAACAATGTCTTGATGTGATTAGCAGTTTGAGTGGGAATCTTTCTTTGAGTTACTAGTTTCCGTATTAGAGAATTCACTATAAGCCGTCTGTTACCATACCGATCTCTTAACAAATCCCAAGCTTGGTCATAATTACATTCCGTTATTTGTATGTGCTTAAGTAATGATTCTGCTTCTCCGGTAATGCTGCTCTTCAAGTAGTGAAGTTTTTGAACCTTTGACAGTGTAGTATTGTTATGAACTAACGATGTAAAGAGGTCTTTGAATGAGGTCCAATCTTCGTAAATTCCAGAAAAGGCAGGCAACTGAATCTGAGGTAACTTGAGATTTCCTTCGTAAGTTGAGCTGTTGTTGCAAGTAATATCACTTAATCTCTGGTTAATCGTTTTGGATAATAAATCCTTTAGATCGGCTTGTGTACACAAATATAAATCTTCAAAAACAAAGTAGTCTTCATTTACAAAATATGGGATATCATTCTTCTTTTCTTTCGGTACCACTCTCACAAGGTTATGATGAGCCGTAGTGAACTTCTTCCAATATTCTTCAATGCATTGTAAACGTGTTTCAATGTATCCTTTAGTAAGTCTTTGTTTTGGACATTTCTTCAAGTTACTTTGCGCCTTTTGTAGTAATAACGCAACATCTTCTAACTCCGTTAGCAATTGCTCAGCTGTAGACACTGTAGTATTCATTATTCCAAAAAAGATGCAATATAGGTCACGTAGTTGAAGAGATAAATCCAATCGTAATATTTTGCACAAAACACGTCAATAACACTTTGCTTAATAACTGCACAAATCGCTCATAGCAAACGAGTTCCTTATCTAAGGAATGCGGCGCTTTGTTCTCGCGTCGATCACTAGACCACCCAGGTAGATTATTAATCCGGCTCGAAATTCGACCATATGTTATGGTGATAGGGTTCAGATTTGCTTGTAAGGACGGAAATGAGTTAACGAGGTGTTGATTTGAACGGTTTACTTTTCATACTAGCTTGCTACATAGTAATACATGCGATTTAAAGGATAGTTCCACACACACATACTTAGATATAGAGGTATACACATGCATACAGTTTAATTCATTAAATGGTTCAAACACCAACTATGCCAAATTTTAAAAGAGTTTCTTCAAAGAAAATTTTAAAATTTATTTTAGGTGTAGTAAAGAATACCAAATCGTTTTAAAACTTGATTCAGTTTAGTTTGGTCGTGGCAATGAAAATACGTCCAAATGTCTCTTAAAATGCCATGAACAGAATTTAAAATAACTTCAAAAGCGTTTTTATGTGTGTGTAGTGTTTTTTTATGTTTAGGTGTAGTTAGTTCTAGTTTTACCCAAAACTGGAACTAACTACGGCAAAAAAATGCTTACTTTTGAAGGAGCACAGCTTTTTAATAGATTACCCTCTAGAAAAATGAAGAGAGAAATGAAGGCATTGAATGGGTGTAGTCTAAGTTTGTAAGTTGTAATTAATGACGACGAACAATGTGTTATTTATATGTATACTTTGGTATTGTTCTCAAGTGAGCGACTCTTGTCTTTATTGAGAATAAAGTTTCTTTAAACCTAGGTGTTGTTATTATTCTCTTAAAACTTAAGTGTAGTGGTTTATATAAAGCTGCCGAAGGTTTATGTTTATACCACTGAAAGTTCAGTGTTTATGAAGGGTGCGTACCATTTGATATAATAAAAAAAAGTTCTAACCATCACATGACCTAATTTCATTTCATTTACTTTTTTTAGTATAGCGATGAAATGATATAAATGAATTATTGATATAATTTCAGTTTATCTAATTTTATATGGTTCAATTAACATTTTCTATAATGCACATTTGAACTAATATTCAGTTAGTATATTATTTAAAATCCATGGTAACGTTTAATATATAATTTGAAGCGAACTAGGTACTTTGTGTTATAAATTTTTGCAAAAACTGATTGGACTATAAACGCCTGCTACTTTCGTGTGGGTCCCCCCCCCCCTCGACCCCCTCGAGTGCCAGATCCCCTCTATTGTTGTTGAATCATCTGGCTTAGGTTAGGTTAGAACAGTGATCATTAGCTCGCATTACTTGTTCATTACAAAATTTTGGCTGAAAATGAATAAAAATGAAAATTAGGTCAAATAAAATTTGGTCAATTAAACGTTATATTAAAACAGCATTATGCAAATTGAAAATGATTTGAAATTAACGTTATGCTAAATGTTATTAGAGTAAAAGAACTTTATATGACATTAGATCACATGAAATTAGGTTATTTGTTTTTATAGCATATGAAAATGATATTATGTGAACGTTATTTCAAGTGAAAATATACTTTCTTTTATTATAGCATATATTACACACCCGTTTATGAAATCGTATAGAGCGGTTGATTAAGAATGTAAAACTAGGTTTAAATTGCTATTAAAAGACTTCTTAGATGTTTACGCACTGAAATGAATAAACCTATTTTGTATTTAAAAAGTTTATCTTTTCTTTTTTAAAAGTTGTGAAATCTAAACCAAAAATATATCGTTCATATATTGCCCTACCACTCACTTAGTGCAGCATGGTTAATGTTTTCCTCAATTGACGACAGTTCATCCAATGTTATTAAATTAATACATTAATTTGGTTTAGTGAACTAATGTACAAACAGAGATTAACAGACTGTCAACAGTTACAAAAACTATCACATTTTTTTTCAATAATAGCTTAAAGGATTCATCGTATAACTTTGAATCCTCAGCATATAATCAGTTGATATCTACAAATATTCACGCAAAACTATTCATAAAATAAACGTATCGTAAACAAATAGAGAGCGAACTCAGAATATTGTAATAATACAGTCGCAGATTGTACGTCAAGGCACTTCTGGGAACACGGCGGGGAATATCAATCTCTTATGATATTGGATATCAATAGCTGTACATGCGTGTGTAGGTAATATCGACAAATCGTTTCTTTTCAAAGGAAGTTCTGTGTAATGCCTATTGCCTCTTCTCAACTTAATATATAAGTGAGTATCTCTCTTACATACCCACCGATATCAGTCAGTTTTATAAATTCCGACTGAGTTTATCAGGGTTTGCACGGAGTAAATACAATTTACAGCGTAATCATTACTTACTAAAGTTTGTTTTTCACATTATTCACTTTGTGCCAGTTCGAAGCATGAAGAAACATAGCTTTAAGTCTACACTACAGACTATTATGTACCGAAGTAGTTGTGAGAAACCATAACCAGTTTTACGTACTCTCCAAGGCACAAAAGCATCTCGATGTTAAAAGCAAGCACTCTTCTATTCATGAACGGTTTAGTCTATTTCTATATAATGCAGGAAGTCGTAGGCTACTCGTAGACTCGTAGCACCTTCGTAGCACCTCGTAGCACGTAGTCCAAAAGTATTTTATTCAGTTTTTTTGTAGCAATCTTTATTTAGTTTACCTCCACTAAGTAAGCCAGCATGCCAATTAAGTTAAGAAGCGGTATTGTAGGAAATCAGGATTTGGGCACGAGAAGGGTAAAAGCGTGGGCGGTTCCATTTGCTTAGAATGGGTATATTTGTTCTAAGTGACAGTAACTCCCTTGAAGCCTTTTTTATACAATTTAGCGGTTATTCGTATATATTCGACTAGTCTTTTTGTTGCTGACTTCACTTAGTAAATAAATACGTTACTGTATATTACTAAGCGTACGTATTGTAAGCCTTCGCAGAAAATACAGGGTTTATCCCAACAAAACCTCTCAACTTTTCCATTTTCTTAGAAATAGGATAGGAACAAGTAAAGTCAAGGTTCTGAAAACTAATTGTTCGGTGCAACCGCACATTCTGCAATTCAGCAGTTTACGCCACATTCATTTCAACTCATAACAATTAGTTCAGTTGGCGTTGGGCTATCAAATCAGCCAGGCGTAACAGCCAGCAAGGGTCGCGTCACTCACTTCATTGCCACACCATCAGTCCATTAAGGACTGATGGTGGCTCATTTTACTTTAAGTGCCTTTGGGACAGTACAATAGTGTTTAAGTACCTATTTTGCTTTCTTTTATTCCCTTCACCCCTCATTTAAAAGCAATGTATGGTCTAACAAGGGATCATACTCTTTTTAGAAGCGTCGTGTTATCTGTGATTGCAGAATACTATCATTTACCAATAACAATAACGCGGTTGCCTAATACCTACGGGATATCTTCAGTGATTGTTCATTATTTTGTGCTCCCACGGTTGTTGTTCATTGTTTTGTCATCCCGCGATCGCAGCGCTTGCAACAGCGTCGAAATATCGGGAGCCGAAAATATACAATCGCGGAAGATGATCGTATCTCGTAAAAGCTAGTCGCCTTTAAAAAACAGCACACACAAAAAAATGGGTCAAGCTTTGTTAGCATCCGTTGCAATTCAATATAATCCCTCAGCCGTTCAGTCCAGAAAGAAGCCTAAGACCAGGAACCAGCAGACACAGTTCAAGCTCGGTTAGGTTCAAATAAATATATGTTTTATGTACTACGGACCATTTACTCCGTGTATTACTAGGCATATATTACAGTTCTGTCGCCACCCTTGTCAGATAGACTGAATAGAATCATTATCATATACAGCGTGTTACTGAAAAGGTACAGTCATATGGAAGGTAGTGCTCCAGACTATCAAACTGATGAACTATTTCCAGGGAATCAACATCATACACGCGAAAAATAACCAGTTACACAATACAAATTTTCAATACATACTCGACAAATGCATGAGGCTGTACCCTTTTTGTTACACGCTGTATACCCAGAATTTGATATTTATAGGGATGGTGACGTCATACATATGTATGTGTGTAATGTATGTATGGGAATTGTTCCTGACTGAGTCTGTAACTCCGTGCAATACTCTCTGTAGTGTTGAGACGTGACAATCGATTTCGTCTGCGTTCAACAGCTGTGATTACGTGACAAACAGTGATTGCTTTTGTAGCTAACGCTACTCGTATATTTAGACACAACACAATATATAATCTTTTGATACATTTTCTCTTCGACTATAATAAAAAGGTCTCAAAAGGTTATACATAATCGAAGATAATTTATAGTAGAAGAAATTGAGACGTGTCCTATAATTATACATGTCGGCGCATCATCACCGTCATTGTCGGAGTCGAAGACATTGGTTAACACACAAAATATAGCAACAAGAAATATGTGGTTAAAAAATATTTGATAATGTGCAAAGATAATACCTTACTCCAATTTGGGGTGATTATTCCATGAGCAGTGAACAAACAATAACCTCCCATTCGAATTTCAATGACTTTTATACACAAAACACGATAACCAAATATGAAGTTGTCGGCGGCAGGTAAAAATAATATTACTTTTTACAAACCGGAAGTACTAAAATAAATCCTTAATTCCACTCAGACGGAAGTTTTGAACAATTGTTTATAAATCAATAACGGAAATACAAAATTAATATTAATTCCATAAGCCAACACGAAAGTTGATTTAATCGAAGTGCCAGCCGTATTGTGGGGCATGCGAACATTAACGACATCATCCGATGAGCTCTTGTTACCATCTGCATCGGCGGCGTCTTAGAGCCCATTGGCTTGACACGCTACGATGGCAAAAGACCGGACGGCATGTGTTTCCTGGAATATTTATTATTTATACTCTTGCGCCATCACATCTTCCCCAGCTCATCGTGCTGTACTGGCGTTATCATTGCGGCTGCGGGGTACCTCAAGCGGCGTAAATATACTTATTACTTTTCTGGAAACTATATTTTCGGGCCATTTGGGGTTGAAACTCTGTGGCCGTAGGGTCCGAGTTCTCACAGCTTTTAAAGGGAAATTTCTAAACGTCTAGTAGACGCTTCCCGTAACCCAAGTGCTGACTTTTACCTTGGCCAGCAGCTAAGTGTTTCCTTATGACGTGGCAATGCCGCCAGTCTCTTGGGCACATTAAAATCTGACAGCGTTGAGGAGTTTTAAATGCCCTTTTATAGTTTGTTGTTAGTTTAGTTAGTTTAATCGTTTTTAATTTTATAACCTAAAATTTAAATCGAGTCAGTTGTTATTTACCCGAGTAGGTGACTGCTTAGCTGTAGAACTGGCAAAGTAATTGATGCTGCCGCGAGTGACGGTCCTCAGTGGGCTTCCTAAGTTTAGTTAAAAGTTCGGAAAAATTTTCTTAAAGATAATTCGAGAATCCCCTCGTAAACAAAACAATGGCATTCATGTTTTTAAAAAGTAACAACATTGTTCCGCATTCCATCTTATTCCTTGCCTAAGTTTTAATAAGGCACAAACTCTCGTTATTTTCTTTGTTAAGGTAGGTCAAAATCTTGTTTGTGCACTTGTACCTCTGCAACTAACATAGTAATAAGGCCGCACGGAACGGCGCGCCATTAACAATGAAAATCAATAAAAACTTTACGAGCTTCCATCGTTGCTGAATCACCTTCTCACCTTCAAACACGAACTTGCTCCATACTTTAGCTGTAATAGCAGCCATTTTAAAGTTGTCTATTTAATTTGTAGGAAGAAAGGATTTTGGGTTTTACAATTTTGTTCGTTGGTATTTGGAATGTAGCTGAAATACCTACATTCATATTACAAAATGTTGTACTAGACCTCAAAGAACATGTGGTTTAAAAAAAATTAAGACATACTGAAATTGTTTAACTGTGCTGAAACGTTGCTCGATCGGGGACTCGTTTTCATACATTACACACCATATAACAACACTGCTTTCTAATAAATCGAATCCTAAAAGAAATAGAAATGGAATCCTGTCTGAGAAGGGCTTGCACATCGACGCGGCATGGGTACACACATGCTGGCCGGACTTCACCGCGTCGGTCAGACGACTCACGTAAAACCGGCTCACGTCATCTTCTCCACGAAATATGAGTACAATATTTCACTTTATGAAACACTTTCGAAGCACATACTTACTCATTACGTGATGAAACAGAAGCAATTTTCACAGAAATAGAAAAAAATATGTAACATTTCGTTCGTTAATAATTCACCCACCTGTCACGCACCAGTTTAATTATTCGTTTTATAGGCGTCGCCTCGTCAATATGTTACCAACCGCGGCCAATATTTTGTCTTCAATGAACATTCATCGTAGGACCTTCCATAAAATGTTACTGCTATCTATTTACGAAACTCCATAATTTTCAGCAGTCAAGCTCACGTAAACATGATATCATCTATTCATTAGGTACGTAAATACTTAAATACTTAGTATATTTTCAATTACTTATGAAGCCTTTATAGACAGAGCAAGGCTATTAAACAGAATATCAGATGAAAAGCGGGCAAGGAGGAAAATACTCTTGAAATACTGGAGTGACTCATGAAGATAGTTTGCCTTTTCATCAAGCTGTAAGAATTGAAAGTAAGTTAATAAATTGAACTCATAAATAAGTACTTACTCATTGCACTGTTAAGAAATTGAACTAACCAATGCAGACGTTCAACGTCAATAGAGCATCCGTTAGTAGGTATAGAGGTACCTAAGTTCCTTCTTTGAGTGAGAGCAGAATAAATAGCACTCCACTGAAGTGGCCTGGGTGGATATTTATTTTTATTCATACCAATGAATTGCATATTATATTCTACGGTCTTACTTTCGGCCTCTAAAACAGATAAGGACCTCTACTTTTGGTACAAAATACGTTCAGCTTATTCACACTCAAAATCGTTAATTTTCCGACATGATACCATGTGAGATTAACAGGATTTATTTAGAGTTGTAACTGGAAAGGTACACAAATTCACAATAAACTGACCACTCTCGTCCATTCCTAGTATTCCCCACAGGCTAGCGAGGAAACAGCGCATGACTATTATAAACGATGTAACAAAATTGTACATAAGTTTGGACACAGTGGGAGAATGACACTGACATTTATTGCAAGCCTTTTTTTTTTTTTTTTTTTTTTTTTTGGGATGGGAAATCATCAAATGACTTCTCCCACTCTGGGCGGAGCGGGAGGGAGTGTCAGACTTTTACTGACTAAAACCCATCCATGTTCCTTCCTCGCCCTTTATGTTCCGGGGCCGCGGTATCTCTTTCGAATAGGCCCGCAACCCCGGCAGGCTTCGGCCCTTGCGGGCCCCTCTCTTATGCTGACATCTCTTTGAGGCGCGCGTGGAACACGAACGCGCCGTCGACACGGCCTGTCGTCTTTAGACGGACGGACGGCTAGCTAGCCCATAGCCAACCGTCCACAGGCCCGCGTCTACGGTGGCCGGTAGCCACCACGTGGCCCCCGACGCCCGGTGCGTCTCCCGCGGCGGCCGGGAAGAGAGGATCTCTCCCTCTCTCGTTCCGCCACCTCCTTTGCTAGCATGACTGCTTCACAGAAGGAGGTGACGGCTTCCCATTCCGTCTCGCTCCGGACCATGGATTGAACCAGGGCCGGACGCGAGAGGTCGCCGCCGCCGATCGCCGCTACGAGGACACGGCGGTGCTCCGCCCACGCAGGGCAGACTTCCACCGTGTGCTCCACCGTGTCCTCCGGTCGATCCTCGCAGTGGAGACACCGGGGCGTGTCCTCCCGCCCGATTCGGTGCAGGTACCTCCCGAAACATCCGTGTCCGGTGAGGACCTGCGTCAGGCGGAAGGTGAGGACGCCGTGGCGCCTCTCTAGCCACTCCTCAAAGAGGGGACTTACCGCCACTATCGTGGCGTGCCCTGCACGGGGTTGCGACAGTCGCTCTCTCCATGTCGCCATGAGATCGCGCCGGAGGTCTGTCCGCTGAGCGGCAATTTGCCGCGGCAGCGGAGTTTCCCCCCGGCGTAGTGCCTCCGCGCGCCAGTCGTGCAGGCGCGCGAGTACTATCGCCTCCAGATCCCATGGCGGCAATCCGGCAAGCAGGCCCGCCGCCTCGCGGGAGATCGTGCGGTACCCACGGACCATCTTTACGGCCACCACTTTTTGGGGCGCGTTCAGATAATGGGCGGCTCGCCGCCTCAAGGAACGCGCCCACACTGGGGCCCCGTAGAGGGCCATGGACCGCACGACCCCCGCGTAGAGCCTGCGGCAGGAGGCGTTTGGCCCCCCAAGGTTGGGCAGGAGCCGCCTGAAGGCAGCCCCGGTCCGTTCCAGCCTGGGGGCCAAACGTCGGAAATGTTCCACGAAGTTCCATCGGCTGTCGAGTACGAGTCCCAGGTACTTCAACGTCGGCTCGACGCCGATGGATACCCCTCCCACCGTCAGCGTGGATCCCGATGGTGGCGCATTCCGAGACCCATGAAAGCACATGGCCTCGGACTTGTGCAATGCCACCTCGAGACCCAGTTGCCGGATCCTCTCAACGACTATCGCAACCCCGCGTGTCATAATTTCGGCCGCCGCCTCGTGCGACCTCCCCTGTGCCAGCACCAGGGTGTCGTCTGCGTAGCATACGACGCTGACACCACTAGGGAGGTCCGCGCGCAGCACCCAGTCGTAACCGATGTTCCACAGGGGCGGTCCCAGAACCGATCCCTGTGGGACACCGCACGACATCTCTCGCCGGTTCCATTCTCCGCAGCGACTGGGGTAGATGACGGCCCTGTCCGTCAGGTAGTCCCCGATCACACGACGGAGGTAGGTCGGCACCCGGTGATACCGGAGTGCCTCCCTGATGCAGCTCCAGGGCAGGGAGTTGAAGGCGTTGGCGATGTCGAGAGACACCGCCAAGACGACTCCGCCCCGGGATATCGCTTCCCCTGTCGTGAGGGCTCTCACGCGCATGATTGCGTCCACTGTGGAGCGCCCCTTGCGGAAACCAAACTGGTTCTCCGCAAGATTCGGCCCCATCACCTCAAGGTGCTCGGCGAGGCGGTTTGCAATCACTCTCTCAAAGAGCTTGCCCACCTCGTCGAGCAGCACAATGGGCCGAAATGCGGACGGAGAGTCCGCAGGGCGCCCCGGCTTTTGGATGAGGACCAGTTTCCCCGTCTTCCAACGAAGCGGGAACTGGCCTCTCTCCAAGCATGCGCTTAAGAGCCCTTTTAGTCGGGGCCCGAGAGCCTCCTCATCCGAGGCCAGGACCCAGGCTTTGCCAGGCAAGCCATCGGGTCCCGGGGCGGTATTTTTGGCCTTGAGCCTACCTACCGCCACTCTCAGGTCTACCCCAGTCACTTCCGGAGTGTCGTCGTCGTCGCTTGGGTCCTCTTCCGGCACCGCAGGTCCAAGCGGGCCAGTTCCCTGGCCCGCAGGACAGCGTCCCGGAGGGCGGTCTTCGCCGCTCTGTATCCCTCGTACAGCTCCGCCTCAATGGCTGCCGCATCCGGCGGGCGAATGCGGAGCCTGCGATGCCTGGCGTACAGGCGCCGCGCATCGACACACGCCTCGCGCAGAAATGTTATTTCGCGCATTTATTGCAAGCCTGCGGTTGAAGCTGCTCCTAATAAAAAAAGAAAGATCAGATTGATAGCTTACAACTGCTCGCACACAAATAACACTGACTGGGTTTTAGAATTGCAGCTTTAGTTTTTATTCCGTTCCTGTTGCGGTGTTTTATAACGGTATTTTTTCATTTCTTTAGAATAAGGGGTTTATAGGTAGAAATGCAGTTTAGCAACATTGTTCACAAATATTGACGAAATCAATAATAATTATGATTCGTTTCAATTTATCAATGAGAGAAAAGGAAAAAATGTTTGTACCTATTTTATTTTTTGTGGAACTTTCCAGGCTTGTGTAATTGTCAAAAGATTGTCAAAAGCATAGTACACAGGTCACTTTTATTTGAAAAAAAACCTGCAAGGAAGTCGTACAAAGGTACAGGTCCTCAATTTCCAGCGGGCGTGACGAAGTGGCCGCGTCGCAACGTCAAGCGAATGGCTTTTGTTCTAAAACACTGGTATGGCTGCACCTTGCATTCGGTCCAGTTCGCTTTTTGTGCTGAAATGCTTCGAAAATTACGACTAGGAAACTAGTTTAGAGTAACTGCATTGCTTTTATTTTTACCCAAAAAGAAGTGAAGGTAATACTGTGAGTGTATTTTGCTGTCGAGTTCCAGTAGTGCGCTTAGCAAAAGACAAAGAAAGAGGGTAGACAGATTGGTCTGCTCCTAATAATTGTTTCCATCCACCCGCATTCTCCAGTCAACCTGCGATCATGGCGCTTGCAACAGCGTCAAAATATCGAGACCTCAATGAAAATAATAATCACGGAAGAAATCTATAAGTGACATTTTGTAAATACATGTCTTTGAAACTTGTAGGTAATTTTGCAAGTAATATTTGATCTCATATCTTGAGCTATTGATTAAAGAAGTACAGGTGTGCAATCAGCTGTTACTTAATTCATTGATAATGTAGTTAGTAATCAAGCAGGTAATCACTTCTTAATTAAGTAGAAAAGTCATTCAAGATTTTACCTCCTAGCAACCGTAGATCTTTAATGGCAACACATATCAATCAGGTTCGTGAAAATTACGAAAACTATTCGTTTAAAAAAATCTTGGCTTGAACTAATTATCTGTAAATGTAACTGTAATTATGCTCTAAAATCTAATTAACAGTTAGGTACTATTAGAACCAAATGTAATGGCAACGTAGTTACCCGGTTAGATGCGGATAAACCATATTTTATACCTACCTAATAACAGTTACCACTGATAAAAGGTATATGAAATATGTATTTGAGTCACTAAGTAACACTCCACTCTTCAAAACCCCAGGCGAACGCTGGCAGGGTAGAAGGATTTATTACTGACAAGCTGTTTCCCACAACTTCATTCGCTTGAAAATTGGATAACATGACGTGCATTGCAAGCATGTCCTGTATCCTCGCTTTTCAAGCATGTTCTGTATTTCTGGCCGCTGGCTATCAACAATACCACATGACAGAAAATCGATGGAATACCGAATACGAACTCGATGCATACTTCATTCAACTTCGTGGGCAAATAAAAAGTTGTTTCTTTCTGTTCTCCGCATAATTATTATCTCGTTGAATGCAGTCGGCTCCTCGGGAAATAGTTCACTTATTGTGCAGGGGGGTGGGCAAGAGAAGAAAGGGGTGGTGAAGACTACATAACTTTAAAAAATAGAAACAAAGATAATTTTCAGAATTTATAATCAGATTTTTTTTATCATCGGTATAAAAATTATACGTAGGTATATAGAGTATAAGAGTAAATATAACTTAACGCCGAGGGGTAAGCTTGGTACAAACACCTCGGAGGCATCTCAGGGGCTCACGACAAATGGCGGAGGGTGTCTCTCCAAGCTCCTTGCTGTAAGTCTTGCAAGCAGCACCTTCGTCTGAAGAAGAAAACAAAATTAGTTTTAAAATAAGATCATGACGTCATTGGGGTATTGGGGAAATTCTGAATCAAATTAGCGGATTAGTAAACTAAGTAAATAAGTCTTCAGTGTTCCCAGTCTCTTATAAGATTATAACTTCTGCGCTTTTCTGAAAATAAACGAAGTTACAACGGTTCATCTTTTCTGACATGTTTCCATTTTTAATGCAATTGCGATCCCTTTTTGTTAGACAGGTACTTTCTATTTACGCTCTATCTATTTGCACATAAATACTAGCTAATAACCATTCTATTGATAGTAACGTTCTTATTGTGGCCATCGTTAATACTGTTATAAGACCGTAAGGGAAGGTGAAGTGTCGTATCGTGTAAAAAGATGACTATTTCCATTATTTCTATACAGTGGCGTTGTCTCGGCGACAATGTAATCACTTCCCGAGAGTGCCGTGGAGGCAATAACAGGATTATTAGGAAGACGTGCTATTCTTGGGACTGCGACTGTTTCTACCTGTATTATACTAATGATATTATACCGGGAATACTCTCCTGTGTGCGCTACAATTGAAGCAGATGTTCAGTTTCTTTACAGACTGTTGTCGTACTCTTGATGTTTTGAGATACACTCATATCTGTCTGTCTGGTTACCTTTTCAGACTTTATCACCTTTATACGAGTTTCAATTAAATTTTGTAGACTTTAAGGATTAAATTTCATCTAGCAGCACGGCTCCTTTTCTGTCGGTCAGTACCGTTCGGTACCGTTAACTTGGGTCTTTACCCTGGCCTACTTCAGGCGATTCTAAAACGATATGTGGTAACACTCTTAAACCGCCGGACCGCAACGACTAGCGACGCTGCCGCGCTGGCACACGAGTCGCCGCATTACAGCACGGATCACTGTGGTTCTGTTACCGAATAGCACATCTGATCCAAAAATCTTACGCGCGGATAACTATAGTCACTGCCTCTCCACAGCAGTGAGCGCCTCACCTACTTAGATAGTGCATACGTTCACGTGATCATTTCCGTCTACCACACGGGCGAAGCCGCGGGCAAAAATACTACATAGATATAATATTTATAATATTATTCCCAGAAAGTTCTATAAATTAATGGGATTGGAAGAAACCCTTGACTGTACCTGAATACATAAAAATGATCTTTTCAGTCCTAAATCAACAGTCTACAAGTACCTGCTCCATTTTCACAGATTACCCTTAAAGTTTCTCTCAAGTTTTCTTTTCAAAGTCTACAATGTAATCTTTGCTATTTATAGGTATTTGCTTTATTAAGGTATCTAATGGGTGTAAAAATAACCTTGGATGTAAAAGCAGAAAGGTAAAGGATCACAAGGATCCTCGTCATTGCATCAATCTTCTAGTTACGGAGATAATGGGGATCACAGTTCCAACTATTCTATTTTTTTTTTAAATACAATTTTTTAATGTGATAAACTTATAACAGTTATTATTCAAGGTTTTATTTTAGGTATAGTTATACCTAAAATGATTTCACGACCCCTGGGAACATTGAGTTCTACCTCAAAACATGTTTTTTACCCTAAAAAATAAGTTGTTTCGCAGCAATAATTTTTGAGTAAAGTAACTTGGTTTCATACACAGAATGCTTGGTTGACGACTTCGTGATGAGGTTGTTTGTATCCTGATTCCCAGAATAGTACGTAATGACTAGAAGAATTTTGTCTTTCGCCTTATGTTTAAAGGGTGCATGTTGAGTGACTGACTGAAGAGCGGTCTAAAGGTACTCAATTTCGACTTACTGAGGAAGGTGACACAGGCTGGGCAGCAGGCGCACTTGCCGGCGTGGTTGGCGCGGTACACCGAGGGATTGCGGCAGCTGTTGCGAGACACGGGGGAGGTGCAGGGGTGCTGCGTGCAGTAGTTGCTACCGCAGACCAGGTCACCGTACACCGCCGCCATGACACACGCCAACAACAACAGGATGAGAGTCGCCTTCATTCTGGAAATTGCGTGGTGGCTGGTTGAATATTAAAGTAAAATATTTGGAAAACCGTTGGCAACTATTTGCCAACTTATGGTTCCATAACCCATCCGTAAAAAGTTCTCCCAAAAAAGATGTAAACGCTTGCTCAATCGGAAGAAAACAAGCTGAAAAGTAAATAATACAAAATATTTCTAAAATAAAGTCTCTCTCAAAACTCGGAAAAACTCAATTCTGAACAAAGTAATAAAACTTCTGAAATGGTGCAAGGTGGCTTAATTTAGCTGTTTTAAAAATATAAAACGTTGAAGTTTGTAATCGGATTCCATAAATTTCCCTGTTTGGTATTCTGTGATTGTCTGATGGGCGTCATTTGGAATGGCATTTGTTTGTTGGGTTGCGTACGACATGGGGCAATGATTCACTGGTATTCGCTTAAAAATGCGGTAAATAAACAGAGAAAATTCAGAGCAGGAACCTATCAGTGGGAACAGGCAGTGTCCTGTCCGTCAGGCCGCGGCCGGACGGCCTCCGGGCCCCCGAGTCAGAGATTAATATTCTCCTACCGTCCGCTTTGTCCGTCCGCGCAGATAATGTTTTTTGTTTATCGAAAAACTTCGGGTTATCTAATTGAATTATGTAAAAATCCTTCATATAATGCAAATTAAGGTTTGCCCTCGTTTTCAATTTGGCCCGGACCTAACCAAATCAAAATTGATCCATCCGAGGGTCGGGTAAACCCCAAACGTATCTAGCTAAACTGAAAACAATCTTCAGTTTCCCGAGACTGGCATGAACGACATTAACTTGCGAGCGTGTTGCGAATCAACAATAAAAGGGAAGATTACGGGAAATAGGTATTCCGGGATTTATATTTGATCAGCGATTGATGCTAAGTGGATTTACGTATCACAATATCAGATTTATTTTGCTGAAAACATTTGCGGTTTTACTTACTTCGTCTTTTGCCACATTTACGTATGATCAACCACGAAGATCCAATTAATTGCTCATGGGAAATAAATGGATTATCTATTATAGAAAGAATGAGCTAGTTTGATGTACAGACTTACCAGGCTACCAGTGCATTCTGATAGTTTGTCAAACATCACTCAAAATTTAAGAAGCACTTATCTTTAACAGTTACTGAAAAGTAACGTTTTGCCTTACGAAAAGCTTAGGAGCTGATCAAATGTTAAGCAGCCCTTTAATTTTGAGTGACGTTTCAATACTCGGGGGTATGGCTACCTACCTACATTCAAAGTCACTTGAAGAATCTTAATATAAAGAACAAAATACCAAAAATATTCTTGAACTTACTTGAGTTTTGTAGAGAGGGAGAGTACTTCGTGCGAACTGTTCAATAGCTTTCCTATATAATGGCAATAGGATAGCGTACATAAGTAAATATAAAGAATGGCTGCAGATAACCCCGACCTGTTTACTTGTTACTTGCACCCGTGATCATTACTATAAATATATATGTATATATTATCACTTATTATCTTACTTGCCTGTTATTTTGAAACTTTGTTAGGTACACTATTAAGGTAAGTAACTTCTAGATTTATAGTTGTTTTTACATTAAAATTTTGCGGCAAATTGTGGTTTACTTTTCATTGAATATTATTTTACCCCCGGCCCCGTCAAAACACATTTGGGAATACCAAAGGTACTTTATAACTCAAACCGTAAAAAAACCAAAAAAAGAAAATGTGCGTATCGGCTCGAACGGAAAATAAAATGGTATTAATAATGCTGATAAAGTACCTCCATTTTTTGCCAATTATAATGTTTTTATTTGTTTCATTTTCCCAAATGATTTCCTACAAATACCTTAGAGGTAGGTTGGCAGAGTGTGTTTATACTTCTAGGAAATGAAAAGAAAATGAAACGGTGACAAATGTGCGATTGATATTCTAAAATCTTTAGTCGTTTGCTTTATTTTGCACATCATCATCTGCCTTTCCTAACTAAGTTGAGGTCGGCTTCCAGTCTTACCGGATGCAGCTGAATATCAGTATTTTAAATGAAGGGACAGCATAAGTATAATTTTAAACTGTGAGAGCTTAAAACAATGTAGGTACATTTCTATTGTTAGGAAAAGAAATTACAATTAAATTGCTCTGGGATTTCCCTTGTTTTTCCTCCTCTATTAGAATTCCTAATAAGCGTCATCTCTCTTAATTTTCGTTTTCCTCCTATTTAGACTTAAGTAAATACGGAACCGATTCATCATCAAAGCAAATGAAAAAGTAAAACCAATAAAACAGAACTTTATTTAAATGGGATGTGAAAATGTTTTGACAGCCGCCCAAAAATCCAGTGAATTTAAATTTTGATGGCCTTTTATTAATTGAATATACAGAGTAAGGAAGAAAATAAAGATTATGGGAGTAACCTGTTGTTAATAAAGGCCAGGCGGATTTCTTTTGCACCGCTTTGCATCAACTGAAATCTTTTAAGATAAAGATGTTTTTGTTGAAATTCAAATAAGCAGAATATTAATGTATCTGAGAAGTGTAACTACATGCTCTTATCATTTTCTAGGTATTTCTTCTCTCGTTTATATTTGCATTGACGTATTTTAAAATGATAGGTATAATTTTATTACTTTTGGAGGGTTTTTGATATTAAAAAAGTTCAAATAATGAATTAAATCGGACGAAAGATAAAAGAGTTATAAAGCCTTCAAACTTTTCAAAGTTACATCTTCTGCGATAACGGAGATTCGCCTAAAACTTTTGAGGGGAAAGTCAATATTTCGTATTTAATCGTTTTATGGGGCGGTGACGGTTCTGCTGAGGCGTTACGGGTCGCGAACCTCACTTCTGATTTCCCGGAACAAATATTTGTGTTACCTTTGGATGGGTGTTCCGGGTATGGGTGTTTGAACATGTGAGATTGGCGTTTGTAACCGTACACGATATGGAATTCCTACGTTTTGTCGAGTTATCTGACCCTTTATAGGATACCAGTGCTTTAGATAAATACTTACTCTGACATGACCTCTTCTAAAATACCTGTAGTCCTCAATTCGTAAAGATAAAAGGAAAGTTAGACTATACAATAAACTCATTAAGTGTGTTATTCTAACAAGTGCTTGCAAAGTTAGGTGCATTAGCGAGCAAAGCCTCGCGACATCTCGACGTACTTCAGTCGTCTGCGAGCGTAGCGTCAGTGAAACTCATTAGTTTCGTATGAAAGCATTCTCATATTTTGTGCTGTTATTTTTATAATTATCTTCATTGAAAAATAACTTAGTGACGATACTCAAAAAATAGCTGCCCGTTAGCTAGATTTGTGGTTTGTTGAGGCATAAATAAATGTTGATGTCGATTTGGTACACCTTTGCCTAATAAATAAATAAATCTTTATTGACAAATTATTTCTCAAACATCAGTGTAGCCCTGGCTCTTGTACTAGGCGTTCCTGTATCACAAGAGCCAGACCTCTCAAGTAACAGAGAATTATGTAAAAAAGACGATAGACAAAAAAATTTGGTACATTATAAGATTTGGCATGCATTAGAAGTATTTACAAACATAAATATTAAAAAGTAAAAAGTAGACAAAAAAATATATCTATGTGGTAATAAGTATGTACATTAAAAGGATATGCGATTTTAAAAATTAAAAATTAAGTTAAATTGAGTCACACTCAATGCGTTCTGAGGAAGGTGTGGATAAATGTGATAGGGGTGTTTGTGTGTGGTGTGAATGTGTGTGTGTGAAGGTGTGTGTGTGTGTGTGTGTGTTTGTGGTTAGTGTGTGAAAGTGATAGGGGGTCAAGTAATACTGTCGAAAAGATTTTCTGATTCGTCATAATCGTGTTTTTCTAGCCAGTCAAAAATAGTTTTTTTAAATTGGAAGTTTTTAAGCTTAATGAGTTGATGTATCCCCTTTTCCTGACCGATTCTGTTGTAGAGACGTGGGGCAATATAGTGATAGTGTTTGCTAGCGAAGACGCTCTTGGTACCTTGAACTGGGCACCTGACTATTCTCTTGGATGAGATAGGAAGACTCGGGATGGCGTATCGGTGGTATCTTCGCAGGCATTCGTAAAAAAAGTGCTTTCGGACGCTAAATACTTCAACTAAAAAGGCGTTATGTTATATTTTAAACGATAAAATATTAACTTCTATAAACCACTTAATAGGTATTTATTATATTATCTACATAAGTGGGTAATTATTTGTATCCGGCCTACACCTTCCTACTTGGAAGATGTGCACCCAGTTTGCTTATTGCTTCCTACATATTATTTTTAGGTTAAGTTGCAACATGTTGACTTCATATTATTTTCATCACGCACACATACCTAGTACCAGTCTTTTCTTCCACCTGCTCCTATTTGTCATATTCAAATGTGGAAATAAAATAACAAATACAAGCGCTTTATTAAAATAAATGCAAATGCAGCAGAATGGCGCGGCGTTATGCGGTTAGGGAAACCCGCGGCAACATGTGTTTTAAACACATGCACATTTTAAAATTCAAATTTATTGCCGGCTTCAAAACGAATTCCGTGTGAGCTAGGCACAGGGAAACATCAGGAAACTTATCACACGGGTATTTCTAGAAACTGCTACTTTATTTATAGCAGAGTAGCGAAAAGTTATCAGTATACATTCGAGTTCCACGAATGCAGCGCTGCAGTGCTATCAATGCGCCTGGCACGTTCCCCGAACGTAACTAATTAGAGCTCCTTGTATTTATATATAAATAAATCGTCTTTCGTCGTTAAGTTGCCGTCTCCCCGGCGACGCACCCGAGCCCCTCTGTAATGCGACTCACAACTGTCATTAGGGTCCCCGATGCAAGCACAGGATTCATCTCACTAACGAGATTAAAGTGTAACTGAAATTCTTGATTGTTTGTAGCACGACCGATCTCTCTACCAAGCACCACGTTTGTTTCGGCATCAAATTGTTTACTTTATATCAAATAATCTTTATTACACGTATAATTAAATAAATCTGACGAAGATAGTCAAGAAAATACCAACAACAAATAAAAACGCCCCAGTACAAATACTAACGCCCAAATAAATACAGTAAACTTGTTATCTGATTTTGTCTCTATCTGGGAATCAATCTCTTCGTCGTCCGACGCTGCTACGGCGTAGCAAATAAATAGTCTACGTCACTGTTGCTACGAGAAATTGTTGTGTGAGTTTTTTCAGTTTTCACAAGTTTACGATCCTACGTAGAATGAAGGCCTGTATTCATTTAATATTCATCGTTCCGAGGGTATTTGGTATGAAGACCATACTAACCCAGGACTGCTTTAATTCAGACAGCTGAGAGACGCCTCTTATAGAAGACAAATAACGCAAATTGTACGCCCTTTTTAGGAAAGAATTTTTAGAGTACACCTGACAGAGTTCATTATTTATTTCAGTGAATATAAAAGACTTTATTTAGAATATACGTATTTACATTACACGTATTTCATTTACGATTGTTTCCCTGAAGGTTGTAACTTGTTTCAAATTGCCATTCAAACTTTTAGTTAAAGAGTCAATGTACTTGTATATCAATCAAAACAAGAGTTGAGAGGTCAAATAATAAAGTTATCGAGTTCATAATTTCTATATTTTTATTAATAATACATGATTATCGTTGGGAGCTTGGACCTGACGATAACTATTATTAATAAAAATATAAAAATGATGAACTTTATAAACTCAATATATCTTGCATCGATACCTAGTCATACATATCTCCAACAAAGTATTTAAACTGTTGGGTTCAAGTTAGTGCTACATTTTTCATCGAAACGAATTTTTTGATTGTTGAATTGAAACTTCGCTTTAGATCATCCGTTTCGCAAGAAAAATTCGAATACAGTGTTTGATATCTAGTTCACTATTTCAGTTACACCGAGTGTTTTTTTTTTTAAACTAGCGTGTTGGAAAGCTATTGACGGGTTTAAACATGACGCCTGTTATCACCGAAAGAATAATAAACCATTTATTTCAGGTAACAAAGACCCATACAATACATACTAATAACATTTTTTGTTAGTATAGTAACTTAAAAACTATGTTAGTACACGATGCACTTCACTTGCACGATCTTTTGTGCGTTCTTGTGGAATCTGTCCGCGGAAACGACGGAACACCACATCCTGCGGCCAAAAACTTTCTTCCATCACCAAATGTAGCATACACGTTGGGATGCGCACCACAAACGCCTTGAAATTGACGTTGCGGCGCGACTCCAGTAGTTGTACTCTTGGCGTGTAGTTCAACCTTCGGCGCACGTACTCCTCGATGTCCTCAGCCTCCGTGGTGTAGTGTAGGCGAGAGATGTACACCGGGGTGTTCGGCTTCGCTGCGCGCAGTTTTACGTTGGGCTCTGCAGGAGCCTTGCTGGAGCGGTTCTTACAGCTTCGCTGACGGCGTTTCCACCGCTGCACCGTCACGAAACCGTCATCATCAGCCTGGTCCGTTGCCTTTGCAGGCATGAGCTTTGCGGGAAGAGCAGCAGGGATGCTCGAAATGACCACTGGTCCAGGTGGTCGCGTCGGTCGGGCAGCGCTGCGGGGAGGAGCTGCGGGGCCGGGGACGGGGCTGCGAGGCACACTTACTGCGCGCAACGCAGACTCAGCAATCGGCGCCGGCGACAAAACTGCGGACGCGAAACTCGTAGCTGACGCATTGAGACAGCTGGCTTCACGACATATGTTAACGTTGCTAACACGTGCCGGTGACCCAGTTAATGCCACAGAGTTGCGCAACTCAACTAATTGTTCGCGCAAGTCTCCAACGGTGCTCTGGGATGCAGCCAGATTTCTCTGCACATCAGCCAAACTAGCCTTAAGGAAGACAATCTCCTTCAGGAGGCTCGTAACGTTGACGTGGTCGAAACTGACTGGAGGTAATTTGGTTAAATCCCGCGCCACAAACGTCGGCACGTCGTCAGGGTCGGTCGCTTTCAGCAACGTGATGATATCTTGCAGGCTTCTCTTTGTACCGTCACGCCTACGAGACACCATCTGGTCGATTTTATTGAGCGACCGAAACAGCAGCAGCTTCGCAGCAGCAATGTCTTCCTCACTGAAGTTCGATCCACAGATCTGAATGGCGGACACCTCGTCCATCACATCCAGTTTCTGTTGCAGGAACGCCAGCAGCTCGTTTGCCACAAGTGTGTCACTCATGGCTTCAAAAGTTTCGAGCGACGGCTTGCGCCGCGCTATACTATAATAATTATATTATTACACGTATTACCAACGTCCGCCTAAGAGCGCAGAACACACACGTATATTATATTATGTCACCGTAAAATTGTCAAATACGTTATATTGTAATTTCTCTAGCGATATTGTAAAGTCTCGAATTATTGTCAAATGAACATACTGCTTACAATAAAACGCATTATTTTTTGTGAAATGCATGCGATGGTAGTCAAATCACGCGGTGTGGAGGGAAGGAGGGGTCCCCCTTGCCCAGTGGTAACACTCTCATGAAAAGATACTGTACCATTCCTGAGAAATATCGATTAATATAACCTAACCTTAAAACACTTCATATTCCCCTAAAAAGCGTAGTCGACGGAGCCCCGCTTCGCGGGGCCCCTATTTCCGGGTGCAGGGTTTAAAGGAACCTAACTAACCTAACGGGGGGGTGCCCCAAGTCCCGATTATGGGGGCAGAGATACTTCCGTATGTTCAGTTGACAATAATTCGAGAGTTTACAATATCGCTAGAGAGAAACACGTTATATTGTAATATAACGTGTTTGACAATTTTACGGTGACATATATATAGAATAGGCAGAGGTGTGCCTAATAGTGCCCCCACTTTTAACCAGTTATAGGAGGCGAGCTTATTATCATCAACCGGTCCCAATTCCAGACTTCGTGGCTGCTATTGAGAAACTTCTGATAAAAAAACCAATGATATTTTGCCTGACCTGGGAATCAAACCCAGGACCTGATGCTCAACAGTTGCGCTTGAGACCAACGAGGCAGTCGTCGGGTTTTCTCTTCATTATTTCTATTTTCCGTTTTTCCGGGAGGAGCTCGTGGCTAAATAATATCAGCCGCTCGGGTCGATCTTTAGGTTAAGCCGTGCTTGCCTAGGTTGGTCTGTGGTTGGGAGACCTTACATACCGAGTTTCCTCCGTGCCTCGGAAAGCACGTTAAGCTGTTGGTCCCGGCTGTCATTTGTCCATCTTTGACAGTCGTTATGTGTATTTTACATGGAGCGACGGCCTATAGAATAGAATAGAATACTCTTTATTATGTGCACAATAAAAAAGGATCTGGGACTTTTGTGCGAAAGACATTTGCGCGAAAGACACTTGCGCGAACTCATTTGCGCGAAAAGACAAATGCCCGAATGGACTTTTGCGCGATTGGACATTTGCGCGAACGCACTTTTGCGCGAAAGGACAATTGCGCGAGTGGACATTTGCGCGACCTAATGGCCACAGAGGTTTACTCTGTGGAGTAAACATAACATCACGCCTCAAAATACTTGAAGAGGGTTTTTTTATTCTTTCATCATGGGTGTCATTTTCATGGTTTTTGGGGTTTATTACGAAAATGGGGTCAAAAAGAAAATCCAAGATGGCGCCCATGATTTTATTTAGTTTATCTGTCACGGGTGTCGTTTTCATGGTTTTTGGGGTCGCTGATAACGAAAATGGGGTCAAAAAGAAAATCCAAGATGGCGCCTATGATTTGTTTGGTTTTTCTGTCATGGGTGTCGTTTTCATGGTTTTTGGGGTCGCTGATTAGAAGTTAAAAACAAAATCCAAGATGGCGCCCATGAATTTTTTGGTTTTTCTGTCATGGGTATTGTTTTCATGGTTTTTGGGGTCGCTGATTACGAAAATGGGGTCAAAAAGAAAATCCAAGATGGCGCACATTTTTCTTTTTGTTTTTTTTTCGTCATGGGTGTCGTTTTCATGGTTTTTGGGGTCGCTGATTACGAAAATGGGCTCGAAAAGACAATAGAAGAAGGCGCGCATGTTTTTTATTGGTTTTTCTGTCATGGGTGTCGTTTTCATGGTTTTTGGGGTCGCTGATTACGAAAATGAAGTCAAAAACAAAATCCAAGATGGCGCCCAGGATTTTGTTGGTATTTCTGTCATGGCTGTCGTTTTCATGGTTTTCGGGGTCGCTGATTACGAAAATAAGGTCAAAAAGAAAATCCAAGATGGCGCAGGGGAACTTTTTTTGTTTTTCCATCATGGAAAAAAAGAAAGAAGAACGAAAGAAAGAAAAAGCTTTAATAAGCTCGCACAGGACAAAACACATCACAGAAAAACCAAAAAAAATCTCCATTTTCGTAATCAGCGACCCCAAAAACCATGAAAATGACACCCATGACAAAAATACCATAAAGAAAAATGGGCGCCATCTTGGATTTTCTTTTTGACCCCATTTTCGTAATCAGCGACCCCAAAAACCATGAAAACGACACCCATGACAGAAAAACCAAAAGAAATTATGGGCGCCATCTTGGATTTTGTTTTTGACTTCATTTTCGTAATCAGCGACCCCAAAAACCATGAAAACGACACCCATGACAGAAAAACAAAAAAAAGCATGGGCGCCATCTTGGATATTCTTTTCGACCCCATTTTCGTAATCAGCGACCCCAAAAACCATGAAAATGACACCCATGATGAAAGAATAAAAAAAAAACCCCCTTCAAGTATTTTGAGGCGTGATGTTATGTTTACTCCACAGAGTAAACCTCTATGGCTATTAAGTCGCGCAAATGTCCACTCGCGCAAGTTTCCACTCGCGCAATTGTCCTTTCGCGCAAAAGTCCGTTCGCGCAAAAGTCCAATCGTGCAAAAGTCCATTCGGGCGTTTGGCTTTTCGCGCAAATGTCCAATCGCGCAAAAGTCCATTCGCGCATTTGGGTTTTCGCGCAAATGGGTTCGCGCAAGTGTCTTTCGCTCAAATGTCTTTCGCGCAACTGTCTTGATACCCATAAAAAATAGAAATAC
Organism: Xestia ashworthii; assembly: GCA_950022955.1. Classification (NCBI taxonomy): domain Eukaryota; kingdom Metazoa; phylum Arthropoda; class Insecta; order Lepidoptera; family Noctuidae; genus Xestia; species Xestia ashworthii. Next base: position 10,960,409 of record OX465553.1, on the reverse strand, counting down.
AAAAATTTTTAAACATTTTACAAGGGGTGACACAATGGGCGGTCTTATCGCTAAAAGCGATCTTATAGAGACAACCTTTATGTCTTTGTCTATCTGACCTGGGATTCAGCTGCATCCGGTAAGACTGGAAGCCAACCCCAACATTGGTGGGAAAAGGCTAGGCAGATGATGAATACTATTTTCCGTTTTTCCACAGACTGCAACCGGAACGAGGAGCAATTAAACTTAGATATTATAATTGAGCTTAGATTTACACAAAAGGGAAAAATATTCTTAAAGCTGATTCACTGGTTTTAAGTTTCTTTGTTCGCTATAATGGAGACATAACTGACAGGTAATTAGAATAAACATACGCATAGATAATGTAGCGCCCGACAGGTGGCTCCGTGGCCCGCGTGACAGTGTGAGGCCCTGGGCTCGACCTTTGCCATTCTCTCACTCACACCCTAATGGACTTTTATGGACCTTCTAATGAAATTTTGTGTACCTTAGCCCCACTGAGTGGCAATTGGCATATCATCTGGCGACGTGAACGTGAACTGTTGAAATGTTACGGTATCTTCTTTTTATAAATTAGGTTTTATTTTTAGATTTCTTGACATGATTGTAATATCTTTCGGTTTTAGTTTATCAAACAAGGCGTCATGCCTATCGCCTTAGCATTAGCATTCAAGTATCTTTCAGGCATATTTTTTACTAGCTGTTGCCTACGACTTCGTTCGTAAGTGTGAAGCAAAAAAAAGTATCGCATGTGCTATTCCAGTCTATAATCTATCGCTGCCCAAATTACATCCAGATCTTTTCAGCGGGTCCACCCTTTATTGCAGATTTTTTTATGTCATAGTATTATTTTGCATACCAGCTGATAGCATAAACTTCATTTGGCAGAAAATTGTTTGGCAGATACTCATTTATCGTACGTTCAAACTCATAATTTTGTAAGCCAGAATCATCTTTAGGCATAAATTTCATATGCATAAGATTTAAAAGTAGAACCATCTTATCGCAGAAAGTTCACAGTCAGAATCATCTTTTGGCATAATTTTCATATCGATAGTCTTTAAAGGCAGAACTATGATATGTCAGAAAGTTTACAGTTAGAATTATCTTTTGGCATACATTTCATATGCATAATAATGGAAAGACTCATCTATCAAATCACAGAAAATTCATAAAGTCAGTTGATTGTGAACATGCAAGCAAGCATGCACCATGCATGCAGCAGGCATGCAAACATCTGAACAAGCATATACCATGTATACAGCAAGCATGCAGCAGCATGCAAACAAGCATACAGTATGCAACATGCAGCAGGCATGGTTTCTGTCACGGCTCCGGCGCTGCGCGATTTTAAATTACACTCTAGGGGTAGGGCAGACAAGACTACGTGGAGTCGGTTTTGCAGCGATTCGTTTCTGTCACTAACTTTTCTAGCACAATATATTGACTTTTTAAAATAATATTTTAATTTTAAATTAAGGTTAAAAATGCTATTTTGTGGCATTGAAAAATGGCAATAATGCCAAATAAAATTATTCCAAATGAAATTCTGCAATCTTCATAGTATGCCAAGTGAAATTATATCAAATAATCGTCGTTCTAAATAAGCATTATTCTAAACGAAATTATGCGAAATATGAACACTGCCAAAGGTAATTATGTCAAAAAAAAAATCTGCCATCTAAAAGTATGCCATTCCAAATTCGGACATACAAACTTTCAGCCAAACAATAAGTACATATTTTTTTAAATATGCCTTTAATATATTCGTTTAAAGAAAATTATGCTAAATGAATTTCTGAGCAACCAGATTCTGCCAGATAGATGGAACCCCTTTTCAGCCGTTCATGCGTGATTGAGTAACAAACATTCATTTATCCATCCAAACTTTTGCTTCAATAATACGAGTATTAGCATAGTTTATATTTACCTATATTGTTTAGGTACGTTTTACTCATGCTTTTACCTGTAAAATATTTCAGTAAACGGGCAAAATACAGTGCAAACAGAGCCCTCATGAGATTTCTTCGTGCAAACAATGTTCGCCGAAGGTGGCGAGCAGTGAGCAATGTGTGCAATTAATTAAGAGCCGCAATCCCAGCAAATGTTGACTGACGAGTCTCGCCCTGCGCCCTTGGTACGTGCATCCCTCGTTCTCCGCTATGTGACATTGTTAGAACACAGATCATCATTTTTTCGAAAGTAATGCAGCCCTCTCTCTTAGTGCCTGTACCTGATCACGATTAGTTCAGTTTTTTTTTTAATTGGGCCAAGCCCGTCATCTTATTCCTAAACCACTGTAACTCCTGAAAGCCAGAATCAACAGTGGTAACTACGAGTACCAGAAAAGTGACGAGACAATGAAGCTCGACGAAGTCCCAGAGAACGGATTTAACTGTCTTGGATCCCGTCAAGAAATTGATCAGAAAAGTATATCAGTTCAGTTTGTATATCCGTGAATATTTGCTGTTGTTTCTTTTTGAAAAACTAGTTGATGCCCGCGGCTTCGCCGTTATCCAGTGAACACAAATAGGTTATAAACTACCTGTTTGCCAAACATTCAAATTCCTACAGTAGTTTTTGCCATCCATCCTCACAAATTTTCACATTTGTAATCATAGCAAGATAAGATAATTATTTCTCATTGTCGATTAAAGTTATTAAAAGTAGTATAAGATATATTATTTCCTATATAAGATAAACATTTTACTGTTGTATTGTATTGAGGTATGAACGAAACAAAAGGAGTGTGTAAGTATCGTAGCAGGTGGCATTCTGTGGGTTCTGCATACCCCCATGGGAAGAGGCGAGGTCAAGTATACTTGTACGTAAAAGTCACTGCTACGCATGTTATTATTAAATTCATAGTCAAGAACGTTAGTTGAATAACCTCTGGCTAGATTTATGTATGTAGACTTTACGCGCACCACTTTAAAGCCATAAAAATGAAAATTATTTTTATAATTTTCGGAAAAGTTCGACATTGTTTTTTTAACTTCGTTAACGGTTGAATGGTAACAAGTCTTAACAAATTGATTCTTATTATTCTTTATTCAAAAAATGATGAACGAATGAGAATGAGTTCAACTCAAAACCTCTAGCCACGACGCATTACTTGGGTGGGTGGGATCGTCTGCTGAACTTCAATGTAACTAATTTAATCATTATATTCTGAAATTATTCTCAAATCTGAAAGCAATGGCTACAAATCTGGCTGTTGACTCCTCCGACACAATAGTAAGCAGTATTTCATATACAGCAATTATGAAAAAAATATATTTTTAATTAAGTTTTGATTATTATATTACAATTTCTGAATCACCACATTTTCAAAAATCATGCAAAAGATTTCTGTAATAATCACTTCATACGTCCGTGCTTTTTTTATGAATCTAGAGGTTTTCGGGTTCAAGCTTCCGTGTAGATCAATCAATCTGCGAGGTAAAGCCGTGCTGCTCCAGTCAGGCTCGAAAAGGATCTTTATTTCTCGCGTGCGTGACTCCTCCGTGACTCGGAGAGAACGTTCAAATATGCGCTCCTTTTTAAACGTTATAGGGCACATATGGATTTGTCAGGCAGTCGTCACAATAAAGTCTTTTAGTCACAAGTTCTAACAAAGGTACTACTCAAGGAGGCAGAGGCAGCGGTGTACGACAACGTTAAATCCCAAGTCATCAAAAGGGAAATGACAGGGTCGTACATGGCAGCCTACAGCGCAAAGAACGGTTTAGTGGCCCTTGACGAGGAGGAAACGGAACGCGTGGGAAAAATAACATTCAGAACACCAAATGACGACCCAGTAGTGGTTACCGCCAAATGTACCAAGATCATGCTGGACGATAAGATCCTTGAAATGGCACAGTCCATTTCGGGGATCCCAGATAACACAGCATCTCAGGGAAATTGGACGGTGCCCAATATCAGGTGGGTAAACGGAGTTCCCGGTTGCGGCAAGACAACCTGGGTGGTTAAACACTTCGATGAGGAGAATGAGGTTGTCGCCACCGCGACGACCGAAGCTGCCAAAGACCTCAGAGAGAAGCTCGCGCACCGCTTAGGAGACCGAGTAAAGACAAAGCTGCGCACTATGGCCTCAATCTTAGCCAACGGGTTCAAGAAAGAAGAGAAATGCTACCGTCTAACGGTGGACGAGGCTCTTATGAACCATTTTTGGTGCCATAGTAATGGCAGTCAAGTTGTCAGGAGCAAGCGAGATTGTCCTCATCGGAGACATAAACCAGCTACCATTTCTGGACAGAGAGAACCTTTTCGAGTTAAGGTATACCCGTCCAAATCTGGTGGCTGGCATCACCCAGGAGCTGCTCTGCACACACCGCAATCCGATGGATGTGGCATTTGCGTTGAGCGAGATATACTCCGGTATATACTCCTCCAAGCTGTCGCTGTCGCGAGTCCACTCACTGAGCGTGAAAGTTTACACAGGAGCGCAAATACCGAGCACCGCCCAAAACACCCTATTTCTGGCCCAGGATCTTTCCTTCGACAGCGTGATTATCATCAACACCAAGTCTAGGAGACTCCAAATCCACGACAGCATCTCCCACGCGGTAGTGGCGGTATCGAGACATACAGTCAGTTGCGTCTATTACACCGACGACGCCGATGACGCCACTGGCCGCTTTGCGAAGAGAGCGATGGATGCGCCAACTAAAACGGTCGTTGAGTACAACCTGAAGACGGCCATGCAGCATCGAGATGCAGTCGTTGTGGAAGCTTTGCTCAGGCTAGCGAAGTCCCTGATCAGACGACGTAATTAACAAAAAAACCCCCATCCTAACCCCAAAACCCAAAGCCAATACATCCCACTCCCAAACTACTCTGTTACCAAAAATAGATTATGTAAAACTGCATGGCAGAGTGAGTCTGTCATACTCACGTAAAAACAGTGCCGATGGTGGCGCTGCACATCCGGTCGCTAAGTTCCCTACAAAATGGTTGAGCTAAGCGGCGCGGATGTGCAGGTCATGTCCGTGAACGGGTGCCGACGGTTGCTGCCGGTCGACTCACATTGCCATGCAGTTATGAAGAAAAAAATATACAACGTGTAACAAAAAGGGTATAGTCAAATGAAACGGTGTGCTATAGAACATCAAACTGAACAACTTTCTCCATGGGACCACCATCGTAATCGTAAAAAAATAATCAGCTGTTTCATACATTTGGTCGAATAGGTATTGGAATTTAGTATGGGGCCGTTGAATTTTCGCAATTGCGATGGTGGTTTCATGGAGAAAGTTGTTCAGTTTGATGGTCTGTAGCACACCCTTTCATATGACTATACCCTTTCTGTTACACGTTGTATATATATAGTTAAATAGCTTGGTGTAGATTTTTGTTAATTTTAATTAGTGGACATCAACAACTGTAAAGCCTAAAAAAAAAAAAAAATTGGATGGACTCACGTAGATCTTAAGTTACTAACAATAAGCTTAGTTTAATGTAACGTGTCCAATGATGGAGCACGATCGTAGTTTTAATTTTTTTCTTTTAAATCAATCAAACAATTAATAAAATGTAAATAAGAGCGCGGACCCCGTCTGCGGTAGAAAACTAATTGTAAAAAAAAAAAGTTCTAATAAACAACCTAGTGAAAATATAAAACCATGTAAAGGACATAAAGTGTGCTGTTGTAATTTCAACTTTCGACGCTAAGACTAAAACTTGAAAATCCAACTGAAAGCTCAATTTGTCTTAGAGCATTTAAAAATTTCCACCACCGATATTCCTATACGACTAAAGTGCAGTCCCATCAAACCCATCAGGGGGTTTCTATGAAATCTTCATAAATAACAAGTTTTGATAAACAAACGATAAAGCATCTTATGTCATCATTTTAATCGTCAGATAAACTTTTTAGGAAATTGTCTAACTCAGATAGATTTTGAAAGGTTACATGTGATGTAGGTACCTGTTAGTGATGGTTTATTAATAACAGTGACGTCAAAAGTTAGAAGAAAGTTGTGAAGTACTTAGCTAGAACATTGTTATTTAAATGTTTTTAAATCAAAGGAATATTTAACAGAAAACGACATGGAGACAAAGGAAATTAAAAAAATTAATGACATGACTTTTAATTTGCGAAAGTATTCACTATACGAAGCCGTCTGCGTGGTGGTAGGCTCTCGTCTCGAGGCGACTCCTATCATACCAAGTTAGCTATATTGATCGGCTCGCACATTGAATTATTGAAGACTACTTCATTTATTACAACAGTCCAGAAACATTTTTACTTTGTTAATTTAATCAACCGAACGAAATGTAAAGCGAGAGACTCCACACCGCACACCTCCAACATTCATGGCCGGCACATTTTACAATGGAAACCTATAAATTCAACGTTCACGTTGCGTGCCAATACGTAGTTAAAGTTATTGCGTTCTAACTGAGGCAATTTACTTAATTGTATGATTAAATATGAATGAAAGCAAGTGTTGTAAAAAGCTGTGCGCTTAATCTCAAACATTAATGTCCTCGAGGACATTTATAACTAGTCGGTAAATCGAGGTTGAGTTTATTTATGACAGGGCAAACATAAATATGAGCACTAAGAAGTGCCTTTGTCGCTTTCGGTCGCACCGGGGGTACAATATGTTATATATATTTAAGTCCACACGTTTCGTAATAGCCAACAGTAAGGGTAAAAGCGAGTAATAACTTAGGACCGGGAGCGCGGAGCGTTAAAAGGCGGTACGAGTAGGTATAATGTTTCCTTAAAGGAATACGAACGATAGCGAGGTCCACATTTGAGACTGGCGAATGTAGACCCCTGTCAACTTACCACAGCACACTGCTATTGTGCTATTTCTCCTCCTTTTACGTACAAAGCCATTCTGAAAAATCTTTATTGTTATTCTTGTTAACTTTTAAAAGTCTGCAAATATAGAGCATTGTTAAGGAAAGCAGCAAGGTAAATGTTTTCTAAACGCAAACACACTTTTATTTGGAGAGATGGACCATGAGCCTGTTGTCCAGTCAAACAAAAGTCAAGCAATAAAAATAATTGCAAAATATTGTTCTATTTGTTATATAGGTACCTATATTATTTGATCTTACAGAGGTTAGAAGTCTGGTAGGTAGGTGTTCTTAGATTGTCGGATGTCTGATAAATCCTACGAAAATACTCGTAAATGAAGTTCCGTTTCAATCATACTCAATTCGTAAAGCGTTTATTATTTAATTAAAACAATACGTTTCTGAGAACGCAGCCAAAATTGTATGAAATAAACCAGAACAACAATATTTTATGCTTTGACTGTAAATGCTGATCTGAAAACAATGTAAGCCAATTGGTTCCCTTCACTGAATGCATATTTTGTTTAATTTATTCATTTTAATTTATATAACAGTTTTGCGGTTCAAATTTTTCCGGATTAAGTGGGCGAACTGATACAATATTTTTTGTTTCGTATTTCACCGAGTGGAAAATGGCAATTTAGTACAACCATAAAACCAACCATTTAATTGGTTTGTTCATTGCAAATATGTAGCCAAATAGAGGTGTCATCGGGTCAGTGGAGGTTAGGTTTTCTTGTGACAGATCATACAGAAATAATTGTAAGTAACTGACTTATGTTGAAAAGCTAATAGACAATTGTGAGAATGTAGGATGCAAAAGCGAGCGAAGCGATCTCGAAAGAAATAATATAGAACAAGTTGAGTTTCGTTTAACAGCTATGACACTTAAAGGAAAAGAGGCGCCCTTGGAGCGTTAGTTCCTGGGTACTTGCCCAGAGAGTCCAATAGTAAAGATTGCCCTGACCATCTGAAGACCCTACTTGCCTACCAGGGCGTGCCAAGGTATGTTTTAGAGCAGTAAGAGATCGCGTGAGATAGCACAATGCTGATGAAGCCCACGTACATCGTGGATTGGTTAATATAAATATTTTTTTTTTCTATTGTGAAAAAACAAAGCGTCCACTTAAATCTATCTATACATTTATTGAAATCGTTGAGACCAAAAAATCTGTACATTAAAGATAAAAAAAAAAATCGACTAGGGTGACTTAAAATAAGTAACTGAACATATTAAAACCATTTTTTTAAGTTTTTGTTTGTTTGTTTGACCGCGCATCACGTAAAAACTGCTGGACGGATTTTGATGAAAACTTCACTAATCTATTTAAATAAACTCAGAATAACATTTAAGCTATAGAAATTATGGAAAATTTTGGAAAAAGGGGGTGAAAGGGGGTGGTAAAGTTTGTATGAAAAAAAAAATTAGATTGTTCTAGAATCATGAAACTCAGAGTGAATACTTATGATTAAAAATAAAGAAATACTTGTTTCAGCACTTTTTTAAAAAATCATCCAGAGACGTAAAAAAGAGGGTTTTGTGTTTAAAATTAATTATCTTCATACACCTATAAAATAAAATCCAATGAAGTGTAAACCTATAAAAGTAGCTACATATACTTCAAATCTAATACAAATAAATATAATTTCTCAGATTCCTTGAAATTTGATTTTTGAGGTGAATATTGAATACGCACAAAATAGCGATTTAATGACTGACGATTTAGTTTTAGTGACTCATGGATCAACGCACAGCCCAAACCGCTGATCGTTGAGACCTGAAACTAGCAGGGTGTGTTCTTTATATAATGTAAGCATCCGGTATAGAAGAATTTTCCATGATTGAACCCCTAAGGGGGTAAAAAAAGGGGGCACACCTTTTTAACAGAATTGATGGAAGACGTGTTTCGTATTTTATTGAAATGAACCCTTAACGGGGTTAAAAAAGGGTTAACAATTATTTTGGCCATGGCGCTGATTTGCTTCGAAGTTGATATAAATTCTCAGAGCTTTTGATTTAAACTACATTTTATTTTGATACATGTTTGAAAACTCAATCCGATTTTATTCAAAAAGGTTGTACCTACTCACATAAAACCTTGATGCTAATACTCTAAAATTGAAATGTCTCGAAAGTCACCGTATTATATATGAAGGTTTCAAAGCTTTAGAGGTTATGCACTTTTAAGACACGGCCTCATGGGACGTAGAGTTAGAAATTTGAAATGGAAGATTAAAACATTTTATCGTGTTTAGGGCGCTTTCAATTTAGACGTTTCGTGTCGCCGATGCGGCGCCAAAGCAGTGCGTTTGTTGTACGACTCGAAACGTGTAAATTGAAAGCGCCCTTAGGATCATTTCATGCAACTTGATGAGAACCTTTAACCTGAGTATGACTTTCATCGATGATCTGACGATGGAGATGGAAGACAGTAGCGAGAAGTCCCCAAAAGTTTACAGCATCTATATCGTGTTTCGGCTCATTTAATGCACTCCGATGAGAACTTTAGACCTGGCAGGAGTATGACTGTCATTGACGGTCCAACGATGGGGACAAAAGGCAGTTGCAAGAAGTCTTCAACGGTTTACAGCAGCTATATCGTGTCCAGGCTTATTGCATGCACCTTGATGAGAACTTTCGATCTAGCTGGAGTATGACTGTCATCAAGTATCTAAGAAAGCAAACGTAAATCATAATAATAACAATTTTATTTCAGATCAAATACAATCCATTTATGAACCTAATGTTAGTAATAAAAAAGTAAAAATAAAAAACACACTATATACAAAATAGATACGACTTACACCTATGTGTGCAGCCGTCTCCAGTGAGCCAGCATGGGCAAGCTTTCGAGGGAAGCCCTTATTGGGAAAACCATAAGTAGAATATATGAGCGATTAATGCAAAGATTTCCGAGAAATTAAATTGTTACTTATTTGAATCTACACTAATATTACAAAGCTAAAGAGTTTGTCTGTTTGGTTGAACGCGCTAATTACAGAAAATGGTGGTTCAAGTTAAAAACATATTTTAGTGTTGGACAGCCCGTTCATCAAGGAAGGCTAACATCACCAATTGGAGCGGAGCATCAGCAAAATTTCCCAAAAACAAAGATTTATTCCTTTTTCTTTGCTTCCGTTGTAAGTACTGCATAACGCGGTTAAAGTTACACAGCAATCACGTACGAAGGAATTGTTCCCCTTAAGCATTAAAAAAAAAAGTCCGCGAATGTCTATTTTTTAAGGTTGACTCACACTTTCTCTAACCCTCACTCGCAGACGAAGTTGCGCGGGTCAGCTAGTTGTTTAATATTCATAAAACAAACTTATAAGCTCAGTGACTTATCCGAGAATAACAGCTAAACCAATATTAAATTGTCCACTGAATATTTTATTTGTCCAAATACAGTCACAAAATCAATCAGCAGCGTAGATAGGCAAACTGCCTACTAAAAAAAGTTTTATAAAACAAAATAATAAACTTATAAGCTCGTTGACTTACCTACCTGAGATACAAACGCGTCAGCTAAACTAATATTAAATTGTCCACTGACTTGACGATAAAGTTTTAGTCCTTTCGTGTATGATTTATTCAGAAGGCTTTATGAGTAAATTGGGTCTTGAGAGTACGTTTACATAATGTAGAACACTCGGACGTAATGTATCAGAGGTTCGAAAACTTCGCACAAGGTAATTTTGGTTATAAAAGAGTCCGCAAATGATAAGGACAGCACCCTCGTCACTTTTCTGATAGAAGACGTGCGGCTTCAGTCGCAAAACACGACGAAGTGTATTTATGGTTCTTTTCGCTCCTGTTTACTTTTGTTGTTGTTACGCTTGCAACCTTATAGCATATATGTAGATACATATAGATACATAAAACATACTATGTAGTCCAAAACTATTCGCGATTACAGGATACGAACCCAATTCTTAAGCAAGTGTTTCTCTATTCAGTGTCCCATTCCTATCTTGTTGTTTGATAGAGTTGGAGATCATAAGTTATAGAAAAAAAGTTACACACAATACCGGCCTCTTTTAACGAATACCTACTTGAACAAAACCTACTCTTAAATGGCAAAATTCAGATTGGTACTCATAAAAATCTATTAAAGAATTAATTGCTGAAATACAACGACGGTCTCGCCGCCGCGCCGGTCGCAAATTTCATTACTGTGCCATTTTGTGACCAACAAGGGAAAATAACCGTGAAAATATTGGGAAGCTTAACACTTAAATACTCTTATCTATAGATACATCCCATGGGAACGTATTAGTGATAAAAGTATCCTATGGCCTTACCTAGGACTAGAACCAAGGTCTGCCTAATTGGTGTAAAAATTAACTTAACGAAGTCGAAAGCCACTTGTTTTCCACGTCATTGTGATCATTTTTTTATTCCGGACCATACCTTCTAGTTTCTCAGATATTGAAGGTCAATGTTCCAACTTTTGAAAACGTTTTGGTTTTTAATACAAGTTTTGAATGTTATAATTTTACTGTAAGTATCCCCATGATTCCTGTACTATTCAAGACATTCATCAGCACAATATTTTGAATGCGTCACATTAAATCCTAGCGTAAACCGTGAGTTTTCACTCCCAAATACCAGACAATATTTACTTTAATGCGTAGAGTTACTTAGTTTGATGTACAGAATGCTTGGTTGACGATTTCGTGGAGGTTCCGTTTACCTGTTTGTGACTTTCATTCGAAACCCGTTCAGTCATTAGGACGTGGTAAAAGGTTCAGACAGACATACTTCGCATTTATAATACTAGTATGGACATGTGAGGTTCGCCTAAACTTTACATTATGTTTCATAATGAAAGTCTGGTTCAGTCATGGTTTATTGCAGTGTGTATTTGTGTAGGAATGTCGTTCTTTCTCAGCGGCCAACAAGAAAGTTGTCCGCAATCAATTTATTATCTACTACAGTTTTTGCTACTACACCAACATAAGTAAGGGAAGATTTATTTCGGATAAATTACATTCGTAGATAGACGTAATGTTTTGTTTGGCTATACAGTACTACGATACTTTACTTATGCGATTTTTGCTAAGGAGTTTACTTTCCCCTGTATTCATAAACAACCCTTTCTAATATCATACTTACTCGTGCCAGTCATAGAGCACCCCTTTGCCTTCTTCCACATGCACATCTTTTCAACCTCGCTCGTCAGATGCGACTGAAGTCTGAAACACACCTGCTTCAGCTAATCATGGTCAAGGCCAGCCGTCACTAAAAGCTAGATCAGTTCTCTGCATGATCAATTGTACAAGTTCATTATGCAATACGCAGGATTTGGCACTTTAACTAAACCTTAAGGAGTTAACGTTTACCTGAGTTGATGATTGAGCACCACACCCAGCCAGGAGCAAGCCTGATCTGGACAAGCCGGATACACCAGGGGGCACGATTTTGTAAGGAAAGACATGCTCTGGGATGGGAGAGGAAGCCCGACCAACCGCAGCCAGTCGGGCACAATCAGCCGACTATGCAACTTAAAGCCAATATAGGAATAGTGGTAAAGACAGGTACAATCCATAGGAATGAGCATTGGTGTTTTGATCTTCGTTTGATTGTTCTCTTCTAGCATTGGAGAGGCATGTTCGTTTCTGGTGATTGCGATGAAATAAGTATTATGTTCGCGATGTTTCATCGTCAGTAGCATTTGTTTCGCTGTCAGTTTCGCTAAGCTGGTAGATTTCCTGGGTGGCTGATCTGAATTTTTCTCTATCTGCTGCCAGCTGAATCGATTCTTCTTTGCTTATATTGAAATATTTCATGTTTTGTTGGAGTGACTCGTTCCATGTATATGTATTGGTCTTCCAACTTTTAGCCGTTTTGCCTTGTACCTGATAGCTGCGTGTAGTAAGTGCGGCTCTGGTCGCCGGAGGATGTGCCCGTAGTAGCATAAACGTAGGCATTTAATTTTTTTGGTTATTGTTTTTCCCATAAGAATTTCGGGTGTTTTTTGATCATATCTTTAAGAATGAGTCTTTCGTATCTTCTGAGTTTCGATCGGTTTCGTAAGTCATTGCAGGTTCTATGACCATTTTATAGATAAGCCGCGCGGTTTTCCACTCCATGTTTGTGTTTTTTATAAAGGATGTTAAGGCCTTGCAGTTACGTATCGCTTGTTTGCATAGCTAGCGTTGACTGTGTTGTTTCTGTTAAGTGTCGTTGTTATTTACGTCCCCAGATACTTGATTTCGTCTACCGGTTGAATACTGGTTCCTCCAATTCTAATTAGACTTCGGGTATCGGTACCGTGTGATTACTAATTTTGTTTTCGTTTCATTAATGTGGAGTCCGACTGATTCCAGTAACGGTTTGATTTTGGTAACTATTTCGTCCAGTTCACTAAGATTATTTGTTGCTAATATCAAATCAAATCAAATCAAAGCATTTATTTCAAGTAGGCCAGTTACAGGCACTTTTGAATTGTCGAAACAAAAATGAACATTTAGTGTAGCTACAGTCCCAGTCACAAGACATAAGACATAATCAATATCAATATCACGTCGTCATCTGCAAATGACTGAATTTACTTGATGCGCTATGGCTATAAATAAGCAATTCCCGTCGCCGATCATATGGACTATTTCCATATTTAAATTTGGTGATAATGGATCCTGTTTGCTATTGTGCTGCTCCATTCTTGTTATCGTTGTTGTGGCTTCAGTAGGATTTGATATGTGTTGCTATTTTTGCTTTTTTGCGGTTCTTTATAATGTGGGTACCCTTGGTCTCGTACCTCTCTTGGTATCGTACCTGTAAAAAGAGCTTATTAGTTAATCTCTCGTTGTTTTGTGTGTTTAGATGCCGCTTTGTTGGTTTGTTAATGGTCTGGATATGCAATTTATTTTCGTTTCGTAGGTAATAGGAGAGAGCAGGGCTCTTTTTTGTGTTGGGCTATATTGTTCTGTTATTTGTACAGGGTTTGTTTTTTGTTAACGCTTTCAAGTTTAGAGATTTATTTATGTCACATGTGTTAGAGTTAACGTTTACCTGAGTTACAGTATTATTATTTTTTGAAGTGAAAACTTTTTTAGGCGCGTTGAGCACTTTTTGGGTGAACAAAACTCATGGACCTAGCGTCATCGTCACCGAGCGCTATTGAAGCGTTCGGTGACGATGATGGCGAGTTTTGGATCACTTAGTTTTCCCTTCTATCGGTAGTCCCCAAAAACTGCCCAGCATGTTTTTTTTTCTTAGCCTCTCATGTGTCCAAATGCTGGGCAAAGGCCTCCCCTTCCACCTTCCAAACCTCTTTATCTTGTGCGATATCTGGCCATGTCCGCACAAGATAGAGAATTATTATTCATACGTCACTGACAATTGTTACTGTGACGTATGAATAATGATTCTCTATCTTGTTTTGAGAGTAGAGAAGTCGAACTTCTTAAAAGAGGGTTATGTTCAGGGACATTTTGCAACTACGATGCTTCGGAGGACAACGTTAGAAGTACTTAAATAATGATCACTACATTTTCTACAAAAGATTAGCAAATTACTTTATGTGGCATGAGTTTGGAGGACGAGTTGTTCCACCTTCAACTAATCGCAAGTGCATGGGCTTTGTGCCTGCCGGGACTGCGGGACTGTTCGAAAGAGATACCGCGGCCCTAGTAAACAAGGGGCTAAGGAGGAACATTAATGGGTTTTAGTCAGTGAAAGTCTGACACTCCCTTCCGCTCCGCCCAAAGCGGCGGGGGGGGGGGGGGGGGTCATTTGATGATTTAGCCATCCGGAAAAAAAACGGGCTTTGAGACAACGATCTTATTGTGATTATCATGTTTATAGTTGACATCACTATTAAGCGTTCTTGCTAAGTACCTATTTCACATGTTTTCAGTCTGCCAAATTAATCACCTTATAACACCTTAAAAGCATGGATGTACTTAAACCGAATTAATAATGAACGACACGGTATCACAAGATCAGGAGGTATCAGGGATTACGCAAGAGGGTGGAATAACGGTGTGCGCGATTGCGATATATTATGCTAATTCTATTAATCAATTATGTATTATCCATCAAGGTCGGGACGTGATGAAGTGACACTTAAGCTTAACATGTTTGGGTGGAGTCAAGAGTGTCGTGTTATAATATTTAATTTCACATGTAAATAAGTGTCTGAGTTTGGTCTCATCACCATCCATTTTTCTGCGTGTTCTGTAACCTATTTTATGTGTTTAGACAACCTATCCTACCTATGGTAACCTATTTTAGACTGTATAATAAACCATGTGAAATAACTTGTTCTTCAATCTTGTTCTCAGTAGGATGTTAATTTTTCGAACTTTAGTCGTTTCGATTCCCGAGAGTGACCAGTGAATTTTCGAAAATCAGTGAATGCAGATTTTTGCTTCTTTTTAAAAATAATAGAATGTTAACATTGAGTAAAATTTGCTATTTCCAGAATTTAGAGTACTTTCCTTCCTGGTGGCATTGACAAATTCCAGCCAGTATAAGTAGCGAAATGTGGGTGTACCATTAGACACACAATATCTGCCTCACTCTTCAGAGATTACAGACTCTAGGATGTTCTTCAATTTTTCATACATTCAAAGTATGAAAAATTGAAAAATTGTGTGTATGTGTGTGTGTATGTCTTGTCTATGTTTGCCTTCACTTGCCTAAAGGCTGTCTGACTGACTGGTGACTTTATTATGTGTGCCTGTGTGGTGTGACTTTTGACTGACTGCTATGTATTTGACTGTTATGACTTTGACTCGACTGTGATTGACTGTGACTTTTAAGTTTTTGACTTGACTTTAATTGACTGTTCAACATTCCAACAAAATATTCTTGACTACTATCTGAATTAAACGATTGCAACTGGCTGACTTTTTTATTTTTATGCAATATTTAGCAAAATGACCAAAAGATTTACATGACCTGCATTGCATGCCTTTAGCTGGGCACTTGTAGCGATGTGACTGTCCACAGCGGCTGCATGTCTTCGAGTTGCTGGTGTGGTCGCTGCTTGGAGCTGGACCACGACTGCTCGAAGCTGACTGGCGTTTGCTCGAAGCTGACTTGCGACTGGAAGCTCGCTGTCGGCCTTCACCTCGACCACGGCTCCTTCGACTGAGATGCATGACGTTTTCACTGGCGACGGCGCTTCCTTTGACGATTTTCTCGGCATCTTGCTGTGCGACTATGAGTGTCATCGCCAGCTCTTGCATTCTCTGATAAGTCAAATCAGGTTCTTGCAATAACCTCTGTCGTATACGTGACAAATCAATGTTGAGGTTTGCAATGAAAATATCTTTGATGGGCGATTCCCTGAGCGTGCCAAACTCACATTCTTTGCTTTTTATTTCTAAATCCGTGAGGAAATCGTGGATGTTTTCCGATTTCTCTTGCTTCCGTGTGAAGAATAGGTATCTGCACATCGTCACATTTCTCCTCGGCTCGAAATAATTGTCGAATTTGGACTTGACCTCGTTGAGTGTGCTCGCATCAATTTGCAGGTTGAACGTGTTGAATATATTGAGACCACGTTCTCCGATTAAATGTAGAAGAATTGCTATTTTCCGTTTTTCGGTTGACTTGTCCAGGCCTGTGGCTAACAAATATAGGTCTAATTGTTGCCACCATTTCTTCCACGCCTCCGCATTATTGTTGGCTGGATCCGACGAGATGTGGAGTTGTTTCAGACTCGTGCGCAGACCTGTTGTGTCGGCGCCATCTTCGTCGCCACCGCGTGCGCTGCCAGGAGGATTCGGATACGTGCGTTCTTCCTTTTTCATTTTAAATGACCCACTTCTGACACCATGTTGTGTTCGTTGGTATATTCAATCAAAGACACCGTTGGGAAGACTTGGTTTAATCACAGCTTACATAGTAGGAGTATCAGAGACGGGGTTTACAGTCAGACAGCCATTAGGCAAGTGAAGGCAAACATAGACAAGACATAGATTATGATAGTCATGTGTCTATTAATTACTTACTAAATAGTGATGTTACAACAGGTACGTGCGTCAGATACCCATTTTCAACTAGCACCAGGTAGGCGACACCTAAATGAATAAATTCAATTGATGGGGTTTTGAAAATATTCGCCTGCCTAACTTTCCACCATCATCCTAGCCTACCAGTATTTTACATGGAGCGACTGCCTATCTGAACTCCACACCCCAGTTAATACTGGGTAATACGATACTCCTTGGTAAGACTGGTTGTCAGACTATTTGGGCCAATGACTACCTGCCAAAGATGAACAAATGACAGCCGGGACCAACAGCTTAACGTGCTTTTCGAGGCACGGAGGAAACTCGGTATGTAAGGGTGTTCACCCATCCACAGACCAACCCAGGCAAGCGCGGCTTAACCTAAAGATCGGCCCGAGCGGCTGTTATTATTTAGTCACGAACTCCTCCTGCCTAACTTTCCACCATTTTCATTTATTTTCAAAACAGCAGCTACACAAAAAACCGGCATTAATAATAGCAGGTATCAATTCAATACAAACAAGTACTGTTTGAGACAAAATGTTTAAAAGGATAAAAATTTTGCGGACAGGCCACGCTTCTGACAAAAATATATAAAACCCTTTTCAACTCTCAGCGCTGATTGCAATTCTCGTGTTGTACCTAACATAAGACCTGTATGAAAAGCTGTTGCAGCAACTGTTGATCCGATAAGACTTTCCTTAACTTTGTAACACCAAAGTAAGATGCTATCCTGAAACCTAACAATGAAGAACACGTCTTACCACATCCTCCTGGGAGATTCAAGCAGCAACTCGATTTACTCATTCGCGACACATTCGCAGAGTTAGTAATTACTCATTCGAACTGATTCGTTCGAGCACATTCATTTGAAACTTCCGTTAGTTGAAGAACTAATTTAATGCCTGCGGTGTTACAGCTAACCTTTACTGAAGTTCGCAGCGTCATAGCGTTTATTGCGTTCGTTGCGGAGCTAGGCACAACCGCTGCGACTGCTATTATATTGCAAAGTTACTGGACCGACATGTGTTACTGAAATATAACGCTATTTAAACCGACTGGAAATAATAGTTTTTTTTTATTGCCCCCTATTGTCCTAATGCTAAAAAAAGGTCTGCCCCATATGCTTGCCAGCTCTCTCTTAGCTTTCGCCTTTACGGTCCATCAGTCATGATGAAACATGTCGCGGCGATGACGCCCATCTTCAGGCACCCACTGTGTGTAGCTTGTGGGTTAACACAGTCCGAAAATTAAAATAAATCCAACTAGTTATGAAAGCGCGTGTACTTAAGATAAGCATTTATATCATATCACATTTGCATTTTTACCATTTATGTGTTTTATGTTTGCCAATTTATATTGGCAAACATAAAACACTTTACATCGTCGCGACAGCGGCAAGTAAGCATAAACAATATTGTCGTATAATTTTCTATTTACCCTTTGTTTATGACGCCCTAGGTATAAGAAAATTAAAGGAAAACACACAGTGTATCAGTCGTGTATAATCTGGAACAAATTCTTAAAGTAAACTGGATGTAGATAGGAAATATGAAGCGACGAAATTATTTGTCACTGTTTTTGAACTTTAGTGTAATCCTTAAATCGCTGGAAAAGCTCTGCTATTAATTAATTAATTAGCCGTTCATTTCGTAACATTTTATCTTGGCAAATACACTCGAGAGCAATGAATCCGGGTCACTTAAAGAATGTTAAAAATCTCGGAAACTAAAAATGATAGGTTAATGCAATAAATTGTATTTAATAGAAAATGTAATACTCCTTAAATGAAAGTAAAAAAAATATGAGTCACCATACATTTTATTAACACAAAATTACATAAAGAAAAAAACTGCTGATCTCTCCTTAAAACAAAAATAGGAAACATGAAATTTTTGAACTTCATTACGATTTTCTTGAATTTTAATACTTCGTATTGCCTCCTCGTGCTTCCATTACTGCGTTTACGCGGTTTGGCATGCTGTACACCAAGTTCCTTATACGATTTTGGGGAATATTCTCCCATTCCTCTGTGAGAGCAATTTTGAGCTCACGAAGCGTGATTGGGGGAGGGTGTCGTTGTTTTACGCATCTGCCTAGCTCGTCCCAAGCATGCTCGATCGGGTTGATATCCGGGCTGCGCGCTGGCCACTCCATACGAGTAATGTTCATCTCTTGAAGGTAGTCATTCACAATCCTACCTGTATGAGGTCGGGCATTGTCATGCATAAATATAACATCCTCACCTAAATTGACCATAAATGGACCAACGTGATCATTGAGGATTTCTTCCACATATCTTACGCTAGTTAAAGAGCCGTTTTCTATGATCACCAGCTCTGTGCGACTTTCAGAAGAAATTCCGGCCCACACAAGTACAGACCCACCACCGTAGGCTACTTTTTCTTCGATGCATGCTTGCTTGAATCTTTCCCCTGGTCTTCGATACACTCTGTGTCTTCCATCGTGCTTGTAGAGCATGAATTTTGATTCGTCGGAGAACATAACTTTTGACCAATCTTCAATACTCCAATTTACGTGGCTCTGGGCATATCTTAGTCTTGAAATACGATGCCCACGCTCCAGTTTAGGGCCGTTTGCAGGTCTAAGGGGTTTTAAGTTAGATTCAGCAAGCCGACGTCTTACTGTCCATGCACTTGGGTTACTTCCTCCGAGGCGTCGAAACTGATTTGTGAGTTCAGTTCCTGATGTGAGAAAGCGATTTCGAAGCATGGTGTTCACCAAGTATCGGTCTTCTCGTGCTGTGGTACACCTGGTTCTGCCCGTTCCTGATCTGCGTAGGTTAGAACCAGTTTCTTCGTAACGTCGGAGAACTCTTTGTACTGTTGACAGCGACACACCGACAGTCCTGGCTGTATCGCGCTGACTCCGGCCGGTTTCCAGCATTGTAAGTATTCTGGTGCATTCTTCAGGCGTAAGCGACATAATTTCAGCTTGAATAATGAATATAGAGCACTATCAACATGGTTTATGTACCCACATAAATGACAGATTACAAACAAAAGCAAAACCAAATGCTGTAATTTCGTAGTTCCATCTTCGAAAGTGGCCCTTTTTCAAATTTGATTTTTTTATGATATAACTTTACAATAACTAAGAAGTTTTAATACCTTCATTTAAGGAGTATTACATTGTCTATTAAATACAATTTATTGCATTAACCTAGCATTTTTAGTTTCCGAGATTTTTAGGATTCTTTAAGTGACCCGGATTCATTGCTCTCGAGTGTATTATGAAAAATTAATCAAGTTGCTGTTTTCAGGTAACTTAGATGGTTTCATATAAACATGTACCTATGTACCTACCCCGCAAATTCATCAGGAATAGGTACTAACAAAACCGAAACCAACTAAATTAAATGAATACTTCTGAAGCTCCAGGGCCATCAACAACATAAATCTCAAACATTCATACATTCATACATTATATACAAAACAAAGTACATCAAAAGAACTCTCAGTTCATAGATGGTATCTAGGCAAGTCGGTGGCATATAACGTGAGCTCTCGAGGTAACATACGGACGGGCGCACAACGACCTCTTTGTGAAGGAGCTGAATGTGAATGTGCTGTAAGCTCGCGTACACTTCAACCAACTTATCTGTGCAGGCGGGAAAACCCAGAACTAAAATAAATGTACCAAGTTTGGCATATTCGTTCAGTTTTTCTTGACAAGTAGCGCCATCTTGAACTGCAAACTTAAAGTGGTCATCCGTAGTTGCGTACTCACGCTGAACGAAACTCTTGTTCTATTTAATATGGTACGTGTACGTGACTCATTAGCATTCGCTTCTTATGACTGTGACGTAATCTATTTAAAATGTAACTACTAGTTTTCAAGGTATCCAAATAAGTATATAAGTACCATATGTTATATATGTTACCATATACGCAGGCTTCAAGCGCAGGCCACCAGCAAACCGGGCGGGCATCATTTTGGACTTTGTTTCGGCTCTTCCAGTAGTTCGCGGTGTGAACCAAAGTATGAAAAGAGGTGAAACGATGCCTCGCCCGGCTCGCTCGCTAGCCGTCAGTTTGGCCTGTGCTTTACACATGTAACATGTTGAAAGATACCTAAAACCTGCTTTCTATTAAATTATCGAATTCAACATCACCATTGAAGTATTGTAAAAAGCTTAAAATGTCGCCAATCTTCGTAATAACCGAAGAGCTTCTTATTGAAAGCTCGGCAATTACAGTGCCGTAAGCTTTTATAGAAAGAGAAGATTTAAAAATGCCTAATTTGTGCTAAAATCCATCGATTTGGAACAAAAAGCAAGTAGCAAAGAACTACTTACTAAGCTACGCTGCTTCTTAAAATTACTTTTGTACTAATAAAACTAATTAGGTTCATTCGAAGAAGCAGCTTAACCACTAGGAGTAGGTAAATACTCCGTACTTAAAACTAATTTTAAAATTCGAAGAAGTTTGGAGTCTCTTTTTCGGAGAAGTTCTAATAGTAGATAGGTACATTGCTACCCAATTCAGAGTGTGCAGGGTTCCTGAGACCATACTTACAGGAATTTCAGTAGAACCCTCATTAAATATGACGTATAAATTCGCGTTCGAGCCCTCTCTAGACCCCGACCTCTAAATACACACCCACATACATCGCTTGATCGTGAAGCAGCAATTGTAAAACTTGCTATCTTGAAAATTCTTTCTTTCTTTCCAACTGAATTTTACTTTGGAACAATTTTTAATTAATATCTTGAAATTAGTATGCAGAAAGAGTTTTTGTTCGTCTATAAGTTCTTTGTAATATTTTAAAAAGAGCTTTTATTCGCTGGTTAAAACGCTTGTAAGCAGATATTCTTAAAAGCACGAAGCTACGTGCAAGAGGGAGGTTTTCACTTCACTTAGCTTGTTTGATTTTAAATAATGGCTTGAAAAAGCTTACTAATCGTGTACGCTGATGTAAATGCACAATGAAGATTTTTTGCACGGGTATTGTATTAAAGTTTCAGCAACCGAGACAAACGTCAAACCTTTTTTAAAAGCAGAGGGAGGACGCTCCATTATACTCACATAAAACAAAGTGCAATAAAATTGTAATTTGTTTTGGAACAAGGAAACTTTCAAGGAATCATGCAGCAGTTTGAAAGTACCTAGTCAGCATTAACTACAAGACAGTGTCGCAACAAGCTCTTAGTTTTACACGGCGGGTAATTTATTATCTGGACACCCGACAAACTTTATCGAGTTCCCCGTCGTTAAACTATAATTTATTCACCTCCAAGGAACTAATAATTTACTCTAAGAAATCGGAAACTTTTTAAAGAGGTGACAATATACATTAATAAGCATTATGTAGATTATGTACTTAGCTTTCTCTTCTACCGGCAGTCCCCAGACTGCCCCGTATGTTTTTTTAAACTGAATATTGCTAATTGCTTAAATGAAAGTCTTGAATTAATAAAAAAGGTAAAAATTATTATGATTAATATAATCAAATAATATTTATTCAAAAGTTAGTTAAAACTTTATTTATTCGAGCCTAAATCTTGGATCACTCACGGGTACTCACGGTACGGCTGCCACGGATAAAGTAGGAATTTATCAAAAAGATTTTTGAACTGACATTTATTTTTGCTCTATTGTTTTCCTTGTTCTATCTCTCACTGAGCATTAAAAAAAATAAGCTATTCATTTAAACGTTATTTACTTAATCGTCGATCGGAGAAAATATTAATTGGTTTTTAGAAAATAATACACAAATATTTTAAGCGATAAAATAACACGAAAAATGTTGCGTCAATTTGTGATACAAATTTTAATATAATAGAAATAGTAACAAACAATACAAATACAATAGAAATAGTAACAAACAATACAAACATAATAGAAATAGTAACAAACATTGTCACCTACAATTTCAGAAAGAAAACAACAACGTACGATAGCTCAATTAAAATGGACCGGATCATCTAAATTCCGTTTGCGTGTACAAACACCGGGCCATCGATTACATTTCACTGTTCAAGCATTCGCCAAACGAACATCCGTTTACATTTGCACAATTAATTCAACGCAATATACAAATTCGTCAGTGGATAGAAGTGCTAAGTAGTACATAACTCATTTGTACTCCATGTACTGTGTTTATTCAAATACCAGTTAGTTTAAGTTGCACTGTTAACATTTTAGGAAAATGTTTTAATTTTCAACCAAAACTAGTCGTGAACAAAAACATTTTTGTGGCGAAAAACTTTGTTGTATAAGATGTTGACTAAAGTGACGCTATAACACTTTCGCTGCAGAATGCAGTTGGTAAGTGCCCTGCACAACGGGGGCGGCGGTACTCGACCGCGGGAATTGTTTTTGTTTTAAACGATTCTCCCTCTTAAGTCTGACGGACATTATTCCTCTTAAACGTGCCCCAGACTCATTGGGCGAGGCTTCAAACTTTGCCGGGTGGCATGATATTATTCTTCGGTCTCGAATTGCAGAGGGCTTCTTCGAGACGGGTCTTGAAAGCCAACTTTGAGATTAATAGTAATGGTGGCTCACACTCGTAGACTGTTAGACACGTATTAGCCACAGGGTTTTATTTATATGGGTTGTTCGCAATGTATCTTGAAACTTTCCCGACGCATTATCTATAGGTCGAAATAATTAATTTCCTCTAGTCGCGTGTTTGGCTTGCGCTACCAAGATTTATGGTCATTCTAAATTAGACACATTGGATCAAAATTAAACTCATCTATCAGGAAATGTGGCTTTACATATAAGTTAGAGAAAAGACATCGTTAAACTTCCATGACGTCACATCAAACTAAAACTTATAGCAGACATCACAAAAATAGGGAAATATCAAAAATAATTTATTGGTCATTAAAGTTATGGCCACGAAAAATCATTAATAAAATTTTAAAAACATATTTAATGCTAACATAATTAACAACACCGAGTTAATAGCCAATAACAGTTACAAAATTGGCCTTCCATTAAGTTCAAATTAAAGGTTCTTTATTTCCGCATTTAGAATAGAATAACATCCGTACCCCTCCGTACGGGTTATTGTACATTCGTCACAAAGTTAATTCGTCACATTTTACAACGACCGCGTGTACTATTGTTTGGAACAATTAAAAGTAAAGATAGGCGTCGTCAGGTGAGATGCATATCATACAATATTATTGCGGGTAGCAGCTGTGCCTAACGGGCCCGGCCGCGGCTCGTTCCGGTAATGTAGCTACCACCACACGGCACACGCGAACGCCTACGTAACCCTTGATTTATTTAAGTGATTTATAACCCCCGACTTTATATGATACGAGGCAAAATTTAACTGTTTTAGAGCCGTTAAACCTTGGTCCTTTTTATCTCTTTTTTCAATTCGATAATGTTCTTTGACATATAACCACCACCATCGTACGTATAATTTAAAATAAGGGTTTTGTGGCACCAAAACTACTACAGCGGCCATAGTTACACATATTCTATGAAAAGGGTATGAAGATTTTGGCCTTTTTTTTCAAAGTTTGTCCACCTGCCCACGGCTGTGACAGCTTTAGTTCCAAAGGGTCCGTTTTGGCGCTGGCGTAGCATCGCCGGCGCCCATGCCGCCATCTTGGTTTTGTTATGTCAGTGTCTGTCAAGCACATAACATTATATACTCAAGTGTCATAATCAAATGACACTTGAGTATATAATGCGCTCATTGTCAAAAATCTTCAGAGAATTCTTGCCTCTGACTGTATTTTCCTTAATTTTCCTCGTATTTTACCGAGTTGAGATACACAATTTCCTATGTAGTTTGAGACAATACTGATTGTGCATGTTAATGTGCGATTATTCGTCATGGGAATCCGAAAGTGCTGTGTAGGTGGTTGCAATGCAACAGTGAGTTTTCCCAAGAACAATGCACTTAGAAATCTGTGGATGCCTTCCTAGTGCCAACAAATTCCCTCCTCATTGGACTCAGGAAACGTGTCTATGAAAAACAGAAGGAGTTGCATAAGGCGTTCCGCTTAGTGTAGCTTGTGAGTTTTGTTAAACTTCTTAGGTTATGTAAAAGTCGTTTTGTTATAAGTACTCAGATCAAGTAAAAAGAGGACTATTTTTTGATTACTTGATTTGAGATGTTATAAGTTTTTTTTATTAAAACTTCAATCAACTAGAAACTAACAGAACGTAATGTGTACTGTATTAACTGTATCAAATATGTTTCCAGGGTGGGATGTAATACTTGAACATAATTATTTCAAGGAACAAGATGAGGATGTACATGTACTACAACTGGTGTGTATGGTTATCTAAATATAGTCCCATTTATCAGTATTATTTTACTATAAGTATGAGTACAACTCGCCAACCCGTCTTGAGCAAGCATGGTAATCAATGCTCGTGCCTTCTCTGTTGAGAAGAGGCCTTTGCCCAGCAGTGGGTCAGTTATAGGCTGGTTTTATTCAAATGAGTACAACTTACATGTATTACAGCAATATTTCTCAATTTTTCAGGGTGGTTGGTTGGTTGGTACAGTTGATCATAATTACTCCGAGGAGCAAGATGACAGTGTCATAACATCATCAGTTTTGATTGGAACGGCAGGTATAGATATACATATATAAATATCTTCTAATGTTTTAATTTTAATCCAATATAGGAAATAAGAAATTCACTGTGGCGCCCTCAGAAAATATTTTTAGCAGTGTGAGGGCTCCTTAGTGCCCCATAACTTTTGTCATGTCATCACTTAAAATTGTTTGTTGTGCGTCATGCTGATGGACCTTTTTTTACTTTATTAACGTACATTTCTTAGTTGTTGTGGCAACTGCGAGGGCTATAATTAACAGTCCAGCAACGTAACGTCTCATATCCAAAGTGTCTCCATTTCTACAAAACTGGTATTTGTTTACTAATGTGTTAATTATTCTTATTTTCAGATAAATTACATGGTCTAGATTCTGGAGCTACAATGGCCACAACAGCGCGCGTTGAATTTTTTGATGAACTGTTTGACAGCCTGGTGGTGGAAAAAGGAGAAAATTAAGACGAGCTGTAAAGAAGACTCACTACATCATTCTTTTTGGATTGACGCCATCAAAAAAATTAAATCAGTTAGTTTAAAAATGTTTATACAAATATAAACCTATAAATTATCCTTTTTTTTATTATAATTACCTGAACCTCAAAAATGAATCAACTATATGAAGGCGCCATTAAAGTATCGATATCAATGAAAAAGTCGATATAATAGAACATCACTAGTTATCGATAACAAGATTCCTGCAATCACTATTACACTTACATACATAACTATATCTATATACTTCTGTCAAAACCCCGATGGCTACAACAGCGCCAAACCGGACCCTTTGGAAACTCTGCCGAAATGTAACTGTCGTATCTGTAGCTAGCTACTAATATCTAATCTGTGCACGTAGCCCACGTATAAGACTTAAATTAATCGATTGCTGGTAACAATACAAACAAGGTCTGTATGAGATAGAATAGAATAGAATAGAATACTCTTTATTATGTACACCATAAAAAAATTGAAATACAAAATTTTAAATATTTTACAAGGGGTGACACAATGGGCGGTCTTATCGCTAAAAGCGATCTTTGACAGCGACGAGATAAAACTTTTTTGCAAAAAAATAGAATCGACTTCAAAAAAAAGTGAAAAATAACTTTAGCTTCAGAAGTCGGTGACCATTGTTTGATTGACTTATTATGTTTTTTGTCACCGACTTCTGAAGCTAAAGTTATTTTTCACTTTTTTGAAGTCGGTTCTATTTTTTTGCAAAAAAGTTTTTATTTTTCACTTTTTAGTGGTTCACTTGTGCTTACCCCTTCACAACGTACCGGTGCGGTGGCGTGATGTTATGTTATGAACTGGTGTAAACAATAGACAGACAATAGATTTCAGCAATCCCAGTCCATTTGCTATCATTTATTGAGGAGTTCCGTTCCATATCTCCGAAGTTCGTGATCAGATCATGACAATATTTCTATGGGACCAACTTGGAAGTATACCCTTTCAAAAAAAAAAAGAATTTTTCAAATCGGTTCAGGCGTCTTCGAGTAATCGGTGAACATACATAAAAAAAAAAACATACAGTCGAATAGAGAACCTCCTCCTTTTTGGAAGTCGGTTAAAAATGTTCTAAAATGCCTTGTTTCATACAAAACATTTTTGTATGAAAAAAAAAATCTTATAAGCTCTTTCAATTGATTATGTTACGTTTCTAAAAAAAAGCCATGTGCATGACCGACAGACGTATGGGTAGGTGCATTGGGTACATAAACCCTAAAAAATCGATCGATGGGATCGTTAGTGGTTTTCTATACCAACTCCAACTCTGCTGTGCAATGTTGGAGGTCGTTTGTAGGTCGCGGTGAAATCGGCTTACGTGGTCTGAAACAATTTTATGTCATGAAGAGAGTGCAAAGGACGGCGGTTATGTAAAAATAAATGGGATTTTTTCGTTTCGGCGCCGCTGTGTTGCAGATTAATTAATTTAAATTGAAACACTGCATTTCATTTAAACTTTTTTGTAAAAGGCTCTTTGAAAATGTTGGGCTTTTTATGGAAATGTTTTAAGTTTTCCTTATTTTACGGAAAGAGTTCCATAATGCTTATTTATAAACATGATGCCTGTCCGTAGACCAATGCTCAAAACAAACCCTCTGAATTTGATGGCCAAAGATGAATTGGGTAGACAAAGCAAGCTGTGGACGCACACTTATCCGCGCCAAAAGAATCGACCACGCCGAAAAAAAATTTTCTCATCCGTATAACGTTATCTATTCGTCCAATTCCATGCGGATAAGTGTGTGGGTTTTATAGGATTACATACAAGTAATTCTAAAATTCGATTCTTTCGGCTCTTTCGGATCTGATATGTGTGCGTTCACCTTAAAACTCCATCGGTTAACTGAGTGACGTAAAGATAAAGAAGAAAACGTCAAGTCCTTAAAAAACCGAATATTAAATCAGTTTAATTAAAGGATAGAATGTATATAACGTCAACCTTAAAGTAATTCTTTAAAGTTTCAGACGACCTCTTAAATCAAAAAGACGTCACGTCTGAAATTGAATTGCCATTTCCTCCAAACGGTGCCAAATTGTAACTTTTTATGTGGAAATAAAAGGCAGAGACCGACACACAGATACCGAAGTATTTTATAAGTATTCCATTTATGAATGTTTTTCTTTTACCTTCGAATATACTTCATTTACGTATATTTTATACATCAAGCCAGTAATAAGTATATCATTTATAGAATACAATGTACCTATATCAAAAGCGCTAACGAAGCGTAATTTAGAACCATTAAGTTTATGAAAACGTTTAAATAGAGTTTAACTGCTAAAAAAATTGTAGACAGCGTTGAAAGTTAAGGTTATATTAAAGATAATATTTATTGTCAAACGCCTTACCATACGATTCATTTTCTGACAAAAACTGAACGAAGAATTGATACCGAAAAAGTCTCAGTCCCTATCTATCATGGGGTTTAGGTTTTCGCACTTAGTCCTTGAAGTGGCCCATTGTGCGTGTCTCAGCCACTTTTTTATAAAAGCTGAACAAATGTATCATGTCACATGTCCGTGATAGCAATAACATCGCTGCCGAGCGAATAATACACGCGTCAGCAACTGTTTATAGGCTCATAAATACTGCCTATGCATTAGTTGATTGACTCCGAAAACATGTAGATACGGAAGGAATCGCATAACCTAACATGACTAGGCAAAGTACCATATTTAATTCGTTTACGTAACTGGAACTTTACAAAAGAATGTTCTGTTGTTACACTGTAGACGCTGTAGCCGCGTTCCTTGCCACAGAGTGTAAATACTTCTCGTTTTAATTTAAAACCTTGTGTAAGCTTCAGCTCAGAAATGAAGGACTTTGCAAAAGAAAACGAAACAGCATTTAACTCAATTATGTACATTTATTTTCTTCTCCCAATCTTTGAGAAACAAACACTTCAATCAATATAACTCAAATAATAAGTGCTTAAGAAACTTACGCTAGCTGTTAAAATCTCATCATCACCACTATAATACGCTGTTAATAGCAGAAAAACGTTTTACTCCTAGCGTTCTGAACAAGGGCGCCTGCCTCTTTTTTTTACCCATCTCCCGCCAAAAAGAAAAATACCATCATCCACGAAAATTGATTCAGCCTACGAGCATGGACTTCGTAAGTCCATGCCTACGAGCTGCAAGCTAACATGATGAACCAACTAATCAATTGTATCCTACGCGCATGGACTTAGTAAGTCCATGTCTACGAGTTGTAAGCTAACAGCTCGGCCATCCTGTTCAAAGCGCGTCCTCGTGCTTACAATCTTATTAGAATTTCTAAGAAAATAGAATAATAAAAAAAAGAAACAAAACGTACATTATCATAGAACCAATAAACAAAAAGGAATACACCAAAACATGTCAGTTCGTTATCTATAACCATTATCAGCTACAATTCACTTTAAAAATATAATTTCTAGGAAAATACCAAATTATTATATATTATCCAAAACTTTTACAATTCATATTCTTAACAGATCAACTTCACAAAATAATCATAAACATAAAATGAACATTCACAAAAATTAAACCTCCACTTCGTTCCGACTATTTTCGGTATTACCATCACTACCTGTCCTCACCATCACTACTTTTTAAGTTTTTATAAAATGTTAGCCAAGTGTAATGGACGACGAGCCCTTCATAAATATGTAATTTTAGTTTAAGTAGTTTTTGTGTAAACAATGGGGACCTATATGTCTGTCTACCCCCAAACTATTATATACTAAAAGCCTTAAGCATTGCACCATGGCTCGAAATGTTGCATCAGCCATTCGTGAGAGGGGGATACGGTCAGGTTTGAACCTGTCCGACATGGAATATTCCACAATAAAGAATATTATTGCATCAGCAATTGGGAAAGTCCATTTTTACGGGCTGTAGTTGGGTAAAGTTCCCTCAAGGACGCTCAGGTGCTCCCACGACTTGCAATGACGTAATTATTTATGTAAGGGGGACCGATTAAATTGGCGATAATCGAGTCAAATAGTAGTAAATAGAAACATGTAACTAAGTCATGCCATCAGCTAATCAAGGAGAAGTCTTCAAGAAGTCAAGGAAGAGCTCCATATCAGACAGATTGTCATGAGAAGTTAAAGTAGAATCATAGTTCTAATGAGTCCCACGCCCCCAGTGTTAAATTCCTTATATACAGTCTTATGTAAAGTCTTGTGCCCCGCTATGTAAACCTATAACTATATAATATAAAGTGTTAAAAGTAATCGCATTTAATTCATTAGACGCATAGAAGAACCACCCCACCTAGTTTGTCTATATAAGCTGGGTAAGCAGCTGAGTCCCAGCATTGGGATCATATGGGCTGGGTCAGCAGCCGAGTCCAAGCAACTGGTCCACGCGAACCGGGGTGAGAAGAACCATAATAATACAGTCCACAAAAAGTATTTGGCCTCCCTACGAGCCGAATACATAACACCAAGGCTGCATTTTATCTACGGCAACCACGACTTCGTATCGGCCGACCGTGTTTGCCTGTCATAGGGGTGTCTTGAATTACATAATTATCTTTTATTGGAAAGCACTTTCATTACCCGATATGGACCTTGGAATTTAACCACTAGCTTTTGTGATTGGCCATCATGAGGAACTTGTCTCTCAACGCGAACTAAGTTTCCTATTTTATACGATTTAGCCGATTTTCTATTGTTGTTGAACCTTTCTGCATATTTTAATTGCTGTGACTTTATATTAAAACTTGATTTTTCTCTTATGCTATTCAAATCTTCCGGATAAATTAAATTAGTGGTATCAGATAAAACGGGCACTAAAATACCTTCTGACCTACTGTATAAATTAAACCCAAATAATAATTCAGAAGGGCTTTTTTTGGGTTGTCTTGTGAACTTTGGTGTTGATGCCTACTTGAATGTCGCAGATATAGTCATCCCAGCATTTGTCACCTTTGTTGTGAGTGCAAGTCGAAATCTAGAATCTAGGATAGTCCTGTTAAACCGCTCAACTTGCCCGTTAGCTCTGGGTGTTGCTACGGCGTTAATAACGTGTTTTGTTCCAAAACTAGAAAACTTTAACCAATACTTTCTTTGAGCTTACTCATATTTAGTAACTCCTCTGTTTAGTGTGATATAAGTCTAATTTATCTGAATGTCGTATTATTTATATACATGTGGAAACTTGTAATTACTTAGCTGTAAATTTTCCTAAAATCGAAATAAATAAATAAAGTGCAGTAAAATCATTAAACGGTTTGCTTGTGAAACTAGATCCTTTATCGGTTATTAAACGTGTGGGAACCCCGAAATAACGTATGTGCTCTTTTATTACGCGTATACTAGTTAAAGACTTGGTATTTTTGACAGCATTTATGTTTACAAATTTCGTGAAACTATCTACCAACACCAATAAATGGCAGTTACCACTCCTGGTCTTGATAAAGAGACTTAAGTGTGTACTGTATGGAAAGGGACACTGATTTTCTATATAGGGTGCAGTTCGCCTTCTCGTTTGCCACCAGGCATCTTATGATGGGCCTATTCTAAGCAAGACTGCATGTATTTATTTACGACGTATTTTGGGAAACCAATAATGCAGTAAACGCTGTAAGGTTTTGTCAAATGTCCTATGTCGTCATGGTTACGTTTTAGTACTTGCCAACGTACGCCCTTTGGAACTAACTACCTAATCTCGTCTCCCAAAATGCGATAAATACGACCGTTCTTAATTTTGTAGTTTTTGTGAATATCCTACTTCAGATGTTTTATCCTCTAATATATTTTTAATTCTCTGTACCTCTTCATCTGCATCTTGGACGGTGGCAATCTAATCATCGGAACATTCGATAATCAGGATGTCTAAAACATGCGTTTCGGGCTCGGGAGCCATAACTAGTCCGCGGCTCAGTGCATCAACATGCGTCATTCGGGAGCCAGGCCCATATTCGATAGTACAATCGAATTCCTGTATTTGGACCCACCAACGTGCAACACGCGGAATCAGGTCGCATTTTATGAATGTGGATCTTAAAGCACTACAGTCGCTAAAAATTGAGATGGTAGGTATTCCCGTCAAATATACCCTTTTACTTAAAGATGCTATTACAGCTTGCGTTCATCGAGGGATGTTTTACGACTAAAATATGAAACCGGATGAAATGCTCCTCAAGAATCACTCTGTAAGAGTACCTGCCAGGCCATCTTTGCATGCGTCAGTATGCAATTGCGTTACTGCTTTAGGGGGACATTTAATATCTAACTCAAGTTCCTTAGCTTTGTTTATAGTAATAAGCGTACACTGGATTCCTAGATCTATGTGGCATTTTATTGCTTTACCTTGAATTTTAATATCAAAAATATATTTATCAGTAGACCTCTCAGTTGTCAACTCTGATCGCATGTTTTTCGTTTTTATCTTTTGTTTGAGTCTCGTTTTTAAGATTTTCTCTTGGCTTATTGATCTTATATAGCAGCTAGAAGCTTAAATACCCGATTTGTCACATAACGTACATTTATTTTGGGGTTTATCGCATCTAAAACTTGGATGACCAATTTCGTTACAATTAAAACACCGTACGTTAAAATGTATTATAACAGGCTTCGATTGATTCTGGGTTCGCAATGTCGCATTAGAAGTAGCTCTGCGCTCGTTCCTATTTCGATTAGTTTCATACGCGTCCCAATTTTGTGCTACCTTAACCGTTCTAAAATATTTTAAAAATTTGTTCCGGTTCACCAAATTGAGCCGCTTGCGCACCTACTCTAATAGTACGATCATCTACTCCGTGTAAGACACAATCTAGTGCTTGTTTACCATAAATTTTGCACCTATTAAAAAAAATCAATTTCGCGTAATAATAGTGCTCCAATGATTCGCCGTATTTAACACGCTAAGCCAACATTTCTGTCAAGAGTTCGGCGTAGTCCTCGCGACACGGGAATGACTCAAATAGTTTTGTCTTCCATTCGTCCCAAGTGTAGAGTAGGGAAGGTAAACCTTGATACCAAGTTTTGCTACCCCTGACAATTTTGCAAAAGCGTAGTGAATTATTTCCTTTTCAGACCAACCGTATATTTCGGAGCATTCTTCTACTTTACTAATCCATACCAACATAGTTTGCTCTTTATTAAGTAAAGTAAAGGGATCAAAATCCGGTACAACATTACTATTAAAGGACATTTTTGGCTTCTCCGAACTCTTGACATAATTTAAAATTGACAAACATTTAGGTACCTAATATTACATTCGTTTCAGATTCCCTGTTCCTGTTCCGACGAAATCTATTAACTCAGATTGACTCACAGTTATCCGAGCTTTCGTCGCTGTGCTCTGTCCACCTAGAACCGCCTCTCTTTGTACGTGACCTCCTTCTACAATTCCTCGTCCGCTCTCGGCTTGCACCGCCACCCGACGAACTATCCGAATCCGTGATGATGTGTTGCCATTTCCGGTTCCTAGACGGACGCAGTGTCCGGTCGTCAACCCTCCTTGCCATCCCAGAAGTAACCCGTTCCTCGTCTCGACTGTCCTTATTTATTATTCTTTTGCCCTTTACCCTGGGCTGTCCGTGATCTTTCAGCCTAGGTGTTGATATACTCTCCAACCTGGACCGACTCCTGCCCTCGAACCTGGGCTCACCTGCGCCCTCGAACATGGGTTCACCTCCGGCCCTCGAACATGGGCTCACCTCCGGCCCTCGAACATGGGCTCACCTCCGCCCTCGAACATGGGCTCACCTCCGCCCTCGAACATGGGCTCACCTCCGCCCTCGAACATGGGCTCACCTCCGCCCTCGAACATGGGCTCACCTCCGCCCTCGAACATGGGCTCACCTCCGCCCTCGAACATGGGCTCACCTCCGCCCTCGAACATGGGCTCACCTCCGGCCCTCGAACATGGGCTCAAATCCGCCCTCGAACATGGGCTCACCTCCATCTTATCCATATTGGCCAACAACTTCACCTCGATTGCAACCAATAAGGAATCTGAAACTTGCGATTGAAAAGCTTAGTGCATGTTCGTACGAGTGCTTCTTAAGAATTATTATTAAATCAAATAGCATCAATCGCGATATACATAGATGGTACATAAATATTATCAAACAATAATATCAGGAAATAAGAAACCTCTTATCAACCAAACATACTCGTAGTTTGTTGTCATTAAATAGTAGCAATAATATGTAGGTGTTTATTTCGTACCGCAACTAGTATAGGGCAACCAATAGTTATAAACTCGTCGTTACTTTATCATATTCTTTTCACTTTTTAAATCCATTTAGCAATATATTTCCATAATAACTATCAATAATATATCAATACGTTCACAAACCGTTAAGTACCAATAAGACTTTCATATCCAAGTTGATTTTGGAATTCAATTTCTTGTATCTTACGCCGGTAATTAGGTAGAGAGAGAGAAAAAAAAAAGAAGAGAATTCGTTGCTCGGGAAAGAAAACTTATCAATCCTTATTCAAGCTTAACGACATAAATATGTACGCCAGGAAAAGAAAATAAAGTACTTATGCGTGTCTCCATCCCGAGCTATCACTCGTTATTTTCAGTGGACGTGAACGAAAGAAAATTATGAGAATTCTCTTAGTATCCCACTTCTGAACTGTAAGCTTCAGCTCAGAAATGAAGGACTTTGCAAAAGAAAACGAAACAGCATTTAACTCAATTATGTACATTTATTTTCTTCTCCCAATCTTTGAGAAACAAACACTTCAATCAATATAACTCAAATAATAAGTGCTTAAGAAACTTACGCTAGCTGTTAAAATCTCATCATCACCACTATAATACGCTGTTAATAGCAGAAAAACGTTTTACTCCTAGCGTTCTGAACAAGGGCGCCTGCCTCTTTTTTTTACCCATCTCCCGCCAAAAAGAAAAATACCATCATCCACGAAAATTGATTCAGCCTACGAGCATGGACTTCGTAAGTCCATGCCTACGAGCTGCAAGCTAACATGATGAACCAACTAATCAATTGTATCCTACGCGCATGGACTTAGTAAGTCCATGTCTACGAGTTGTAAGCTAACACTTGTTTCGTCTTTACGTGTAATTAAAAGTACATTTTTGTGTTCACGGTAAAGGGTTTGATTATGCTCACATTGTTTCACAACGCATGTCAAGCGCGCAGTTTGGTGGAATTTTCTTTGTGATATTTATTTGACAAAGAGTTAAGATATCCTTCTGTCAATCATGGTAAATCCAAACTTTTTAATGTTTGTTGCTTTCAAAATGTTAACTGGCTAATTTCGAAATATGCGAATCTAGCATTTAACATTGCATCAAATATAGATCTCTGTTACAACTATACATTAAAGTAATGTTTATAGCGTTTACCTATCTATTCATTTTGGTATATTGCTATTGCCAAATTGCTAGCTAAGTAAACACAATAAATTTTAAATAATAGCCAGTAACACGTCTGGGATATTCTGTACATCGACCTCTCATTCTGCCAGTCATATTGCTTAGTATTACAGAATCTTGTATTTAATCCCCTTAACAGAGACATAGCCAATCAAATTAAATGCGGCGTAAAATTTTACTGTCTCTCGAAGTATGTTGTTTACGTTAAATTAAATGAGTATTGATGTTTTTCCCTTGGGAGTGAAATCTTCAGTAATGAAAATAAATAACCGTTTTTATTCTTGAACTAGCTGACCCGCGCAACTTCGTCTGCGACACATAAGTGAAAGACAGGGTTACAGAGAGTGGGTCGTAAGCACCTATATACATATATAATACAATTGTCAAAGAGCACATCACATCACACACATCATTCCGCATAATGAAAAGCGCGTCCGGTACATGATCATTATTTTGCTGCTGAGTTATTTAAAACGGTGTATCTCTGATATTCATTGAAATCAAATTACGTATCCAAGGGCAATTATGTTTAAAATTAAATACTTGTGATTAACAACGTATTTATTTTGATAAGGATAAATTACCATGTTTATAAAAACAGTTTAAAGGGCTTCTCTCGACGTCCTAACGTCTTCATCCTTAGACACTCGATGACAGTCTCATACTCCAGCTAGGTCTGAAGTTCTCATCAACGTGTATGAAATGAGCCGCGACACGATATAGCTGCTGTAAACTGTTGCGGACCTCTTAAAACTATAAGCCATTTCAAATTTCGAACTCTACGTGCCTATGAGGCCGTGTCCTAAAGTGCGCAACCTCTTTAAAGCTTAGAAACCTTCAAATGCGGTGTTAATATAGTACGGTGACTATCGGGACATTCCAATTTTAAAGAGTATTAGCACTAAGTTTTTATGTGAGTCCAACCTTTTTTGAATAAAATAGGATTGAGTTTTCAAACATTTATCAAAATAACATGTAGTTTTAATCAAAAGCACTAAGGT
Source organism: Xestia ashworthii (assembly GCA_950022955.1). Classification (NCBI taxonomy): domain Eukaryota; kingdom Metazoa; phylum Arthropoda; class Insecta; order Lepidoptera; family Noctuidae; genus Xestia; species Xestia ashworthii. The sequence continues at coordinate 10,924,212 of OX465553.1, read as the reverse complement.
CCATGTTCACCAAAAACATGACGGTCTGATTATCTAAAAACAGCTGTTTAAAACACATTTTTGTATGGGAGCATGTCACAGGGACAGCGGTTTTTAGAAAATCAGACCGTTATCTCTTCGGTGAACATGGACCTAAGGAGTGTTGATATCAAATTCGAAACAAATCACCGCCAAAATAACTTTCTACCCCTTTTTTCATCAATTCAATTTCAATTAAACACGTCTTCCATCAATTCTGTTAAAATTTTGAAATAGATTGGACCAGTAGTTCGTTGTATTATTTTATTTGTAATATGTAATTAACAGGGTGGAAACGGTCAACGGTTAAGGTAGCTCCCTTTACTGCCCGTAAAGGGAGCTACCTTAACCGTTGAGTATAAGAAACAGGAGCGATTGGCATCAAAACAATCTTGTGTAAAATAGCAATTTTCTTGCTACCCGTACGTTTTTTTTTAATCCGTGAATGGGGATCAAAATTTCACTTAAAATTTCGGATGGTTTTCTAAGACCATTTTCATGTAGCTGCAGTGACTTTTTGAGTACTCTAAACCTATTTCCATCCTGTATTACCAACTACTTATACCGAGGAAAGCCGATTTTCTTGAGTTCCGCTATTTTGGGCGTATTCACTTCAAAAATCAAATTTCAAAAAAATTTAGAAATTGTATTTACCTGTATTAGATTTGAAGTATTTACACCAACTTTTAAAGGTTTACACTTCATTGGATTTTATTCTATAGGTGTACGAAGTTAGTTAATTTTAAACACAAAACCCTCTTTTTTGCGTCTCTGGATGAGATTTTTAAAAAATGCTGTAACACGTATTTCTTTATTTTTAATAATAAGTATTTAGGTACTCTGAGTTTTATGATTCTAGAACAATCTAAAATTTTTTTTTCATACAAACTTTACCCCCCCTTTTCACCCCCTTTTCCCAAAATTTTCCATAATTTCTATAGCCTAAATGTTATTCTGAGTTTATTTAAATAGAATAGTGAAGTTTTCATCAAAATCCGTCTAGCATTTTTTACGTGATGCGCGTTCAAACAAACAAACAAACAAACAAACAAACAAAAATTTTAAAAATGGTTTTAATATGTTCAGTTACTTATTTTAAGTCACCCTGATCGGTTTTTTTATTGAAATCTTCAATGTACAGATTTTTTGGTCTCAACGATTTTATTATATGTATAGATTGAAAATGAATGTTGTTTGTTTTGGCCAAATTTTAAATTAAATATAGACATATATACGTTTCTTCTGGTTTGTTTATTTTAATTATGTTTTATTATTTCTTTGAATTTTACGTACCGTTAACTCCAGCTAAATTACAGCGCTCTATTCAAAATACACTTGCATAGTTCCTGTAAAGTTAGCTAGATATTTCATTCAAAGTCAGCCAATGTGGTGAACAGTTTAACCCACAAATTACATTATTAAATGTAAACCAAATAGCTTGTTCGACCGTACATTAAATAGCTAGCATTCACCACATTGGCTGACTTTGAATGAAATATCTAGCTAACTTTACAGGAACTATGCAAGTGTATTTTGAATAGAGCGCTGTAATTTAGCTGGAGTTAACGGTACGTAAAATTCAAAGAAATAATAAAACATTATTAAAATAAACAAACCAGAAGAAACGTATATATGTCTATATTTAATTTAAAATTTGGCCAAAACAAACAACATTCATTTTCAATCTATACATATAATAAAATCGTTGAGACCAAAAAATCTGTACATTGAAGATTTCAATAAAAAAACCGATCAGGGTGACTTAAAATAAGTAACTGAACATATTAAAACCATTTTTAAAATTTTTGTTTGTTTGTTTGTTTGTTTGTTTGTTTGAACGCGCATCACGTAAAAAATGCTAGACGGATTTTGATGAAAACTTCACTATTCTATTTAAATAAACTCAGAATAACATTTAGGCTATAGAAATTATGGAAAATTTTGGGAAAAGGGGGTGAAAAAGGGGGGTAAAGTTTGTATGAAAAAAAAATTTTAGATTGTTCTAGAATCATAAAACTCAGAGTAAATACTTATTATTAAAAGTAAAGAAATACGTGTTACAGCATTTTTTAAAAATCTCATCCAGAGACGCAAAAAAGAGGGTTTTGTGTTTAAAATTAACTAACTTCGTACACCTATAGAATAAAATCCAATGAAGTGTAAACCTTTAAAAGTTGGTGTAAATACTTCAAATCTAATACAGGTAAATACAATTTCTAAATTTTTTTGAAATTTGATTTTTGAAGTGAATACGCCCAAAATAGCGGAACTCAAGAAAATCGGCTTTCCTCGGTATAAGTAGTTGGTAATACAGGATGGAAATAGGTTTAGAGTACTCAAAAAGTCACTGCAGCTACATGAAAATGGTCTTAGAAAACCATCCGAAATTTTACGTGAAATTTTGATCCCCATTCACAGATTAAAAAAAAACGTACGGGTAGCAAGAAAATTGCTATTTTACACAAGATTGTTTTGATGCCAATCGCTCCTGTTTCTTATACTCAACGGTTAAGGTAGCTCCCTTTACGGGCAGTAAAGGGAGCTACCTTAACCGTTGACCGTTTCCACCCTGTTAATTACATATTACAAATAAAATAATACAACGAACTACTGGTCCAATCTATTTCAAAATTTTAACAGAATTGATGGAAGACGTGTTTAATTGAAATTGAATTGATGAAAAAAGGGGTAGAAAGTTATTTTGGCGGTGATTTGTTTCGAATTTGATATCAACACTCCTTAGGTCCATGTTCACAGAAGAGATAACGGTCTGATTTTCTAAAAACCGCTGTCCCTGTGACATGCTCCCATACAAAAATGTGTTTTAAACAGCTGTTTTTAGATAATCAGACCGTCATGTTTTTGGTGAACATGGACCTTAGTGCTTTTGATTAAAACTACATGTTATTTTGATAAATGTTTGAAAACTCAATCCTATTTTATTCAAAAAAGGTTGGACTATATATTTATATAGCCTAAATGTTATTCTGAGTTTATTTAAATAGAATAGTGAAGTTTTCATCAAAATCCGTCTAGCATTTTTTACGTGATGCGCGTTCAAACAAACAAACAAACAAACAAAAATTTTAAAAATGGTTTTAATATGTTCAGTTACTTATTTTAAGTCACCCTGATCGGTTTTTTTATTGAAATCTTCAATGTACAGATTTTTTGGTCTCAACGATTTTATTATACGTATAGACGTTATACGTCAGCTGTGCGCACTCATTGCGAATGGACGCGAACGAGGTCTCAGTAGCGGGGTCATTGACCCCTGCGCGCGCGCCGGAAAGAAAAAGTGAAGTTGGACGTAATATTGTGAAATGTAATCAATGTAATATTGTGATTAGTGAAGTTTTGTCGTTTATACAGAACAAAATTGATATTATGGACAATCAGAGTCTTATACAGATATGCAAAAGTGGTTTTTCTGAGGAAGACGTAGCATGTGCAAAGAAACTGTTGTATCAAGCCATTCCAAACAGCAAGCGTATAGTCAATAGGAAGTGCAAAGGCAAATCTGAAAGGGAGTTGGGTGATATTATAGACCTTTTTAAACAAACAGACCCGGAACTCATACCGGTTTTTGTTGCTCGTGACTTGCAGAAGCTTCCTCCACTTACCTTCGATCACGTAGATGTGACAAATTTACTAAAAAACATCATAATATTACAATCAGAAGTTAAGTGCATTAAAGATAGCTACGCAACTATAAGTCATGTGGAGGAATTAATTAAAAGAAAAAGTGAATCTCAACACCTAAAACACTCGTCTATTGAAAGGTCAGAAACTAGTATTAATACACGACGAGGTGCTGTCGTATTGGATGAGAGCACTTACGTTAATTTAAGTGATACCAAATATAATGAATCGCATAATGACTTGCAAAATACGGAAATAATAACGAATGTCGGTAAAATGACTCAGAACAATGGGTCAATGACCGATGCCCCCACTGTCGCTAAGCAAGGTTCACCATCTCACTTGCCACCGCACGCTCTCACTTGCACAGTCAACTTAGGCTCGCCTGCGCCCCGCTCTCGCGCGCATGACATGACGTGTGCGCAGCGCGTGGAGGCCACCGCGGTGTCGATAAGCCGTAATGAAGTGAATGAGGCCCGCGTACTTGTACAACACCCAGCGAAACATAATACAAACTCCAATTTGCAACAAGGGAATTTATGCTTGGATACATGTGAGGCGGTTAAGTCTTGGGCGAATACTGTGAAGGATGGAGAGTGGATTAAGGTAGAACGCCGGAAAACCTATAAATCGGTAAATAGATTTATTGGTAATCAGGGGAAGGGGGCAGTCATTCCCGACAATAAGTTCAAGGCTGCAGACATAAAAATACCTTTTTATATTTATAATGTGGATATGGCAGCTACCACCAAGGACATAGCTGATTATGTATTGAGTAGGACACAGGTAATGATATCACCTGAGAAAATTAATATGAAGAAACGCAAGGGATATGAGGCATACAAATTTTTAATCCCTAAAATGAAATTACCAGTTTTTATGGATGAAAATATTTGGCCGGAAGGTGTGTCTTTCAGGCAATTTATTGAATTTAAAAAAACCTTGAATGGATAAGCCTGTTAAGCTAATAAGTTTTAATTGTAAAAGTGTTACGACTTCAGTTGATTGTATCAGACGACTGTGCGACACTGCGGACGTTATCGCACTGCAGGAGACGTGGTTGTTGCCGCATGATCTGGCCTTTTTAGGAAACATACACAACGACTTTGCTTTCACCGGAAACTCAGCAGTGGATACGGCAGCAGGTGTACTTCGTGGTCGACCCTACGGAGGTGTAGCACTTCTGTGGCGGAAGAGTCTGTTCTCGATGGTTAGTGTTGTAAAGTGCAGCAGTGTTCGTATCGCGGCAATAAAAGTGAGTTTGTGCGACAAAGATATGCTAGTGTTCTCGGTCTATATGCCTACCAATTCCAGTGACAATCTCGCCGAGTTCACTGACTGCTTGAGTGAAATCGCAGCTATAATCGACAGCAATAGTATAGAAACTGTTTTTATGTTAGGTGACTATAATGCACATGCTGGCGAGCTATTCCATAGTGAACTACTTAAGGTCTGTGAGGAACAACAGTGGTTATGTGCTGATATTGAGTGCTTGCCGAGTGACTCATACACTTTTGTGAGTGACGCGCACGGGTGTAGGCGCTGGCTTGACCACTGTATTACGACACAGGCCGCGAAACGGACACTCGTTAATGTTAAGGTACTGTACGATATATATTGGTCGGATCATATGCCTATAGAGGTGGAATGTAATCTGAAGTTAATTACACCTAATATAGTATTACCTAAACCTAGCAGTAATAACATTGTCTGGGGGCAACGTGACTCGACTCAGATAAGTTTGTATGAGGAATTGTGTAATGTGGGTTTACGGGAAATAGATTTCCCGCAAGCATTCAGTCACTGTGCAGACTTTCATTGTAGGAATGTGAACCATAATATTGTTTTGGATGATTTATACAGTAACATAATATCTATTCTCCAACAGTCTGCTGAGTGTAGTGCGGCGGCGAATAAACCCCGAACGTATAAACCTGTGCCAGGGTGGAATAAACATGTAAAAATAGCTTACGAGGAGGCTCGCTTAGCTTTTCTCGGTTGGCAGTTATGCGGTAAACCAGATACAGGTATTGAATATAATAAAATGCGTGATGCACGGAGAAATTTCAAAAGTAAATTAAAATGGTGTCGTAATAATGAAAAACAAATTAAACTAAATTTAATAGCTGAAAATCATAAATCTAAGGACTTTGTAAAATTTTGGAAAAACTCGAATAAACTGAATCCTAGGTCGAGCCTCCCCGTAAGTGTTGGTGGTAAACATGATCCCACACAAATTGCTAATATGTTTGTAGACCAATTTAAAGTGAAGCCCTTGGCAAATTCCTCTGCTGGCTATGTGTCGCAGGAGGTGACTGGCGCTGATGTGGGCGTGGCGCGGGGATTGAATTTATCTACTAAAGATGTCAAGAAAGTGATAAAAAATATGGTTAGAGGCAAGTCCCCGGGACATGATCACCTTAGTGTCGAGCACCTTAAGTTTGCAGGTGTACACTTGCCAAGAGTTTTGTCGATGTTTTTTAGGCTGTGTGTGAGTCATTCTTATCTGCCCAGTGAACTTATGCGAACTATAGTTGTGCCTGTCATAAAAAATAAAACCGGTGATACTGCTGATCCCAGTAATTACAGGCCAATATCCCTGGCAACGGTCATAGCAAAGGTGCTGGATAGTCTGCTGGATACATACTTGGCTCCTAGGATTAACTTGCATGATGCACAGTTTGGCTTCAGGCCTGGGCTGTCGACTGAAAGTGCCATTATGTGTTTAAAGCGGACTGTCCGGTATTATACGGATAGGAAAACACCTGTTAATGCGTGCTTCTTAGACCTGTCCAGGGCTTTCGATCTTGTGCCTTATGACCAGCTGTGGGATAAGCTAAGAAATGAGAAAAATGTTGATTTTGAGGTCACGTCATTGTTAAGGTTCTGGTATGGGAACCAAATAAACAATGTTAGGTGGGCAGGGACTATGTCCGAAGAATATAAATTGGAATGTGGGGTGAGGCAGGGGGGGATCAGCTCCCCGCGTCTTTTCAATTTGTATATTGACCAGCTGATTGTTGAGCTCAGCAATACTGGTGTTGGCTGTCATATTGACGGAGTTGCTATGAACAACATCAGCTATGCGGACGATATGGTCTTGCTGAGCCCATCAATCAGTGCATTAAGGCGTTTGCTGAAGATCTGTGAGAACTATGCGGTGGCTCAGGGGCTTAGGTATAATGTCGCTAAGAGTGAATTACTTGTTTTCAATGGTGGTGGCAAAAGATACATAAATGTTCCATGCATCTCATTAGCAGGTACACCCTTGAAGCAAGTCTCGAAATTTAAATATCTGGGCCACTGGGTCACTGAGGACCTATGTGACGATTTAGATATCGAGAGAGAGCGTAGGGCGCTGTCTGTTCGAAGTAATATGCTGGCCCGTAGGTTTGCACGGTGTTCCTACGACGTTAAAATGACGCTTTTTCGAGCCTACTGTCAGACTTTTTACACCTGCAGCCTTTGGGTCAAGTATACGCAGAAGGCATACAGCGCCCTGCGTGTACAGTATAACAATGCTTTCAGGATGCTTGTGGGGCTGCCGCGGTTTTGTAGCGCTTCGGGTATGTTTGCCGATGCGCGAGTGGATGATTTTTATGCCGTTATTCGAAAACGTTGCGTTTCTCTCCGGCACAGAACGGATGTCAGCACCCACGGCATGTTGAGAGCATTGTGTGACCGGTGGGACTGCCCGATGCTTGGTCGTTGGGTGAGACTGCACACACAGTTTCGGCTCTAGGTGTACGCGGATTTTATTTAATTCTTATTATATTATGTTATTATTATTTACTATGCCTATTTGTGATTTTTATGTGTGTGTATTGTGTTATTTTTGTGTTGTTTGTGAGTTTCAATTATGACATTATTATGTAATTTGTGATGTTTTTCGATTATGTTTTTGTTATTATGCGTGTTTGTTATTTCATGATTATGTTATGATGTCAATATTTTCAAATTTAATTCTATGGACTTCAACGTCTGCAAATAAATGTTATTATTATTATTATTATTATAGATTGAAAATGAATGTTGTTTGTTTTGGCCAAATTTTAAATTAAATATAGACATATATACGTTTCTTCTGGTTTGTTTATTTTAATTATGTTTTATTATTTCTTTGAATTTAACGTACCGTTAACTCCAGCTAAATTACAGCGCTCTATTCAAAATACACTTGCATAGTTCCTGTAAAGTTAGCTAGATATTTCATTCAAAGTCAGCCAATGTGGTGAATGCTAGCTATTTAATGTACGGTCGAACAAGCTATTTGGTTCACAGTTTAACCCACAAATTACATTATTAAATGTAAACCAAATAGCTTGTTCGACCGTACATCTAAGAACAGGTAGTTTCACTACCGCTGTAATAACTTACCTAAGTTAATTATTACGTAGGAATCTTAAACAAATCTCTGGTAAAGATAAAATAAAAAATGTTTGTGAGGTAAGGGTTTGTTTGTACTTAGAGCAAGCTTGAAACTACTTAAGGCATTAAAGTGCTCCTTAAATTATTTAACACTTACACATTAGAGGTCTAATATCGCAAACATCTAAGTAGTAGGTACTACTTGTACCTTAGATGTACACCCACACCAACATACTTATGTTGACACCTGGGGCCTAATTCTGCTATTTTATTAATTTCTTCACTCCAACACGATTCCATTCTCATCCCATTGTCATTTTGCTTAAAGTTCGTAATCTGCTAAATTCACAATAGTCGGTCAATGGTCTCGTAATAAAATTGTGTTTTAATGGCATTGTCGTATTGTCATTATTATAAAACCCTTAGTAGAAATGGTTTTCGAAATCTACTACTAAATGCGAACATTTATTCATGCCAGATTTCATGTACGAGATTAATATTCTATGACATTTCTGTCAATGGAGTGTCAGTGGTTGTTCATTGAGAAGTCATAATGGCGCCATTATGATAGTAGAATTAACAAACTTGTCAAAATTTGACAGAACTTGATCCCGAAATCAATGATCGAATACTCTGAAACTATTGTAATAGCAGAATCGAGGCCCTGAAGAGGTGTAGTTTTATGAGTTTTAGGCAGCTAAAGCTTCAAGAAAAGTAAGTGCGACAATCTACGGCAATTCAAAGTATAGTCTTCGAAAGCAAAACAAGAAAAACGTGATGTAATGTTGAAAATCAAGTCGAACCACACAATAATATAGTTTGAAAACTATATTTTTAATTACTAACGTAGGAACATCTACAGTAGATGAACATTCAAGTGTAATTTGTAAGTATTAAAGAAACAAAAAACACTCACGGAACTCCCTCGCCATTTCTTAATAACGTTAATAATTTTATAGCCGGCCCCAAAACACATAAATACGAAACTCCTGTTTTGAAACAAGGAACGAAACGAGCCCTGAGACAGACATTATTTATCAACGTATACACGAAAAATTTCCACCATTCTCCCAAGTTTGGGAATGCGGTGAATGTACAGTAGGTAGGCAGGTTCACTTTGTTTACTGTTTAATTAAATGTCGTCATTTAATTAATTAACTGCACACCTCGTGGGGTACCTATAATGGCTTTGTGTGTTGAAGACTTCACATTAATTTCCGTTTGCCTAATTAAAAGGTTATTTTGTGAATGACAAACCTTTCATGTGGTGTCGTTGTCCTTTTACCAGACAGCGAGGGCGGAAAGCATTGATGCTTGCAAACAAATACTTTGGCATATGCATACACAATCTATCACTGCTGGGACATACGGGCGCAGTGCTGGTTGGTAGATGTCACTGTGTTTATGTCTTTGAATTTTTGGGTCTAGTTCCTAGAACATGGTGAATTTGTGTAGTTACAAATGCTATGGTGACACGGATTGGTCATAAACCACGCTTGGCAGTCAGATTCAGCACTTAAGACAGTCAGACAAACTTAAGACGCAAACGTTTACATCTATCGTTGCAAGGTTCTACATTCTAGGTACTATTTGACGTAAACCACACAAACCCTGACAATAATAGAACAGAAACCCCGCCGCCATTATCTAATTCCTTAATCCATTCTTAGCTAGCTATTAAGAACAATATACCTAAGTAGGCCTATTCCGTTCAAATACGGCTTCCGTGAAAGTTCCCAAACAAAAGATTAACCGTAGCAATCAGCTCGCCACGAGGTATTGATCTTCGTAGCCCGGGGTCACAGAAAAGATAAATACAGAAGGTTAACTTCATACAACGAGGTAAATCGTACGCACGCGTGAAGCCATTGCAATCATGCCCTTTCTGGAATTTCTTTGAAACGATTTGCTGATTACCGTACGTACACGTCTATGTGTGCATGCGGCTGTGCGCTATGTGCGCTATGTGAAGCTGCAGGTCTTCTGTTCCTCTATATTCTATGACATTGATCTTAGTAGCCCCGAGTCACGAGCTACGAGCTACGCTTACATAAATCCGATCACACTTATCTATATCGAACCACGGCGGATGGAAACAGAAGGTTTTACTCTCCTAATGTTGATTTCTGAAGGTCTCTTCTACCCTTTTAAAATGATAAAAGATTCTTTTCAATGAGTGTTTCTATTTTAAGAGATTAAAAAGAAGAATTTTGTATTATTACTCGCAATGGGAATAAATTGTCCTCTGAACAACAGTTTAAAAAGTAATTAAGGAATTGTAGTTTGCTTAATTGAATTACAATCAACATCCAATTCATCTATATTTAAATTGGTGTATATGGCATGCAATTACAGTTTTAATAAAACCACAATGTTCAACATTAAAACAGGCTGTATATTCAGGTGACATTTAACACGAAAAGCCACAAACCTTACCAGTTAGTGCAGTAAAGGAACTCGTAATCAATCGTAATTAATTTACCGGGTGATCAGAATCGGTGGTCGCTGTGCCGTGTTAATTAGATCACTAATGCATAGACAATGAAACCGCTACAACTGTAATATATCCCTATCAGCTATGCTCAGTATTTCTCTCTATTGGTTCCGTAAAACACTTTTCCATAATCCCTTAATTTCCGGGCTAATCCTGTTCCTTACACTAGAACAATATTTGAACCCTTTTTAGACTGAACACAAATATTTTATTCATCAAAATTAGATAACGTTATTATTACAGTTTAGTGAATTTTTATACAGATTAGAAAGTACGGTAAATATTAATCCTTATCTTTCTATTACTACCCCCAAATGGTCGCCCTATTAGCGATACCATAAGATTAATTTACTCTAATCCCTTCGAAAGTGTAATTTTATTTTAATTGCATCTCATTTGACTGTAACCCGGTACATAATTTTAATTGAATTAATCATTGGCCTTTCTTCAGAGGTAATCTTTTTCCGAACCCTGTTGCTATGCCATTATAGAAAGTGCGATTTTTACAAACCCCTTGTTTTCCTGCAGACCAAGTGCTGATTAGAACTTTTGGAAATACCATAATAGTGATGTACCATTTTCATTCGGTGTTTTCCCTTTACGACTGAGCTAACCCACATAAAAGTACTGTTAGGTCAGCTCACGTCTGAGGTAGAAACAAATGGAGTGACATGCACTCGCTCAAGGGAGGACCATCCCTTTATTATTCATAGTCCAGCAACAGTTCTGGCTACCGAATGTTATGGCTACTTTTTACTCGTGACGCGATACTTTAGGTTCACATTTCTATAAAACTATGTACATATTGCGGTACCCAATCCTATACCTGCTATGGCATATTTATCAGAGGCTTATAGGGGCCCGTAGGGTCTGACAGGTATATGATCCCACATCTCAACCTGCACGATACTCGTGTAAGAAATAAAGTATCATGTATATTGAGTTGAGGTTTATTCGGGTCATATCGTGTAAAATATCATGATGATTTCGGGGAAACTTTTATGAAAAGATGTTAGAAATTAAGTTGAAAATAAATCCAGAAACCAATAACAGCTTTAGCGTTAAGGAGTTTTTTGATATCCTTTGATAGTTTGTTGATAGTTTATATAATAGCTTTTAAATAATAATACACATAAATAATTTACTTTATTAAATAAATGTACAAATAATTCTGGAAACAATTTAACAGCACACTTTTCATGTAAGTAAAATTATTTGACGAATGTTATGTAGGCCATGCACACCTGGGTAGGACTTGTCTGCGAAAATACGAAAAATAAAACGTGAGCAAAGTGATTTACTTAGTTCCAAGCAGTCGTGTGAATTGTCAAAAAAAGATTAAATGAGTGCGACGAATATAATACACATCTACGTGTACATTAAATTAATTCAGACAACGAGCGATGGCGACGCGGGGAACAAACCTTTGTTCAGCGAGTTCGCGCGCGAATCATTCCGAGAATGCCAGAGGTCGCGTGCCCTTCCCTTGCAATGAACTTCTACATTTTCAGAGTTTTTAAGTGATTGATGTCGATCTCTTATTGCTTTTATTTCTAATGCATTCTTGGCCTCTTTCACTCAGAAATACTCAAAATAACATTAAAGTATTTTAGGCCAGATTCTCCAAAGTAATTTGTAAAAGGAAACTCAAAGGCGCTAAGGCGAATCTGAATATTTTGGCTTAACAGCCTCGCGTTTAAGAAGTCAAATACACAAACCGGCATTTATAAGTAGATGTTAATTACCTAACTTTTGATCGAGGTCAATAGGGGTGGCGGTGGGAATTCAGTTAGGGGTTGGTTTATTTTTTGTTTTGCAAATTTGTTGTCGGTTGATTTGCAAACGCTATTTCAATCAGAATGTAATTTAGTGGGGCTCGAGCACAATATTGCGGGTAAATCCGGTAGCGTGCAGCGCAGGATAAAGCCGGCCGCGGCAATATCGGAGCTAACCAAGCAATGTAATCGCGTTATCGAGTGTTCCCTTCGGTTAGAGATGATTATATTTCAATAAGCCCACTAGTTAGCACTATACCTGTCCTGTATATTATTCTGACATATATATTTGATTTGATTACTACTTTATTTCATGATTAGTTATTCACAAAACGGTTTTAGTCGAAGATAGGTGAAGCCATTAAAATTAAACATTTATTAGACATTAAGGAATTAGACATCACACGGTTTCGCCCCGGTAGTCTAGTGGTAGTAGGGCGGTAGTTTAATTATAACAGGCGTGTATAGTTATAATGTTATGTTAATAAACTTGTTTTTTTTTCTTGCGTAGTGGCATTTCCACACATTTTTGTCGTGTGAAAATGACTGTTGTTCTTCACAAACCTTTCCTTTCCTCACGTTTTAACATCGGATTCATTTAGCTTCAATTACTTACGCTTAAGGAAAAGTCCCTTGACGTGTGAAAATTGTACATTGTGTGACAGTTCGGGACAACATTGCGGAAAACCGAAAACGGTGTTTATAAATTCATCCCTAGATATATAGAATATACTCTTTAATTGTTTATTATGTTATCTTCTATTGCGTAATACATGAATATAATAAATTATGTAATTATCATAAAGTACATATCGTCGTTGAAGTTCTATTACCACGTAAGTGAAAAATAGCAACTTTATACAGGAGATTGGACAAACTACATAATTGTACCATGTAATGGTACGATAACCATTTTATAATTTGTGTTCACTTCAAAATAGGTAGAGACTTTGCTTGTTTCTGTAACAAGCTGAAACAATGCGTCTACCGATTATCTAGCAAACGGTATCAAAAATCAAAATGTCAACAGCGCCAAAAAATACTTACCTAGCGTTATAATTTCAACGACAGTATAATTATGTATTATCACACTGTCTTAATAACTTACATACATAATGAAAAGCTTACTGAAAAGGTAATTGCTGTTAAAGCATACACGTAATAATAATGTACATTATTTTCTCGTAGTCGCGACATATTTAATGGTGTAGGCACCTACTAAGTATCCGTGGTGAATTCTTAAGAGCAGGCTTACGAAGAAGGAATATCTGAAGCACTCGCGTTATGTTATACTCAGCATAGGTAAGTTTGTTTGTACAACGCAAAAGCTTTAGAGGCCCCAAGGAGCCTTTTAAGATATTTATGTCACCCTCCTGTTTTGGGAAATGTGTTTCGGCAAATACAAAGCTATAGTAACCCAGAGGCACCTCTAAGTGATCCTCTGATCCGATTCTCGAGAATTGATGCAACCACTGTGGCTTTTTTTCGGATAGAAAATCATCAAATAACTTCTCCCCACTCTGGGCGGAGCGGGAGGGAGTGTCAGACTTTTACTGACTAAAACCCATCCATGTTCCTTCCTCGCCCTTTTTGTTCCGAGGCCACGGTATCTCTTTCGAACAGTCCCGCAGTCCCGACAGTCCCGCAGCCCCGAACCACTGTGGCTGGAGTTCAGTTGGAATTCCGCGAATAAACTATTTATTGATACTTTCCTTATTTTCACCTACATACCGAGTTTCCTCCGTGCCTCGGAAAGCACGTTAAGCTGTAGGTTCCGGCTGTCATTTGTACATCTTTGGCAGTCGTTGCAGGTAGTCAGTGGCTCAAAAAGTCTGACAATCAGTATTACCAAGTGGTATCGTATTACCCAGTACTAACTGGGTTGTGGAGGTCAGATAGGCAGTCGATCCATGTAATACTGGTATTCAGCTGCATCCGGTTAGACTGGAAGCCGACCCCAACATAGTTGGGGAAAGGCTAGGCAGATGATGATGATGGTTTCGTTATTTGGGACCACCTCATTGGTCTAGTAGTCGCAAGTGCGACTGCTGACCATGAGGTTTGATTTTAAAGTCGGCAAAGTCTTATTGAGTTTTTCCATCAGGATTTTCTCAGTAGCAACCACGGAGTCTTGATTTGTGCCAGAAAATAACTGGCGATATGTGGGTGTACTATTAGATACAACTCTGCCTAACACTTCAGGGATTACCTACAGGCGTGATATAATGGGTTATGTATCCTTAATTTAGATGTCATTCACATTCAAAGTACAGAAACAGAATAAGGCGCCGAAAGTCACTCACGCTTCATACTTCAGTATAGATTTGCAATAGGTCTGTTTAATTTCCTAAATTTTCTCATGCCATGTAATTGGCACTACTTCCGTGATCGGTCTTTGTTTTGTACTTCAACAGCCAAAACTTGCGCGTTGTGAGCGGTGCGCACAAATAATTGATTAGCCGTTAGTAGATTCCGACCTTACTCAAGCTTTACGTAATACTTCATTACATTATTTTTCAGATTAACGAACAGAAACGCATAGAAAAAAGACGATTGATATCTTAGCAATTACGAATTGTTCTGTTTGTTACGTAAACTACGTGTCATATGTAGGTATATTAGAGCAAGAATGACACAAATTTGACGCACTTTTAATGAAACTGTTTACTCAAGACAGTTGGGTCGGATATCGGCCAGGGGTACTCCATCGGAAGTAATATTTTTTGGCGACAAGTCACGAGCCGGTCCACATCTTTGAACAGGGGCTACAAACTCTTAAGTGGATTAAATGTCTGACAAAGGCGGTTTATTGCGCGCAGTTACTCGCGCCGTCGTCGTCACGAACATACGGTCTTTGTTAATACTCACTTGCTATTGTTTGTCCCCTCCTCACTAATCTATAGGTACATGTATTTTTAGACCCCACTCAAGGTACTTTACTGCTAACCAGATTTGGTTGAGACGCTTTTTTGTTGGATCAACAAGCTCAAATTGGATCATGTCCCTTACATTGTCCGTGCTTTATTTAAAGTAAACATGTAATGTGTGTTGAGGCCTGGGTGGGCCAAAAGTTTTGCTGATGAACATTTGTTTTTACAGGTAAGTATTTCCGAGATTAGTTAGAAGAGTTAATTTTTTAATATTATTTTCCGGAACACGTACTTCAAATATCTGTCTTCTACGTCCGCAGTTTTGCATCGCTGATAAAAATAATACCTAACCCTTGTAAAGAAAATCATTCAATTGCAGTTTTTTGCCGTGGTAATAATTGTAGGTGCTAAATAGGTTATTTTATTGGTTTGTAATTTAATGTATCTACATTGTTTCGTTGTGCGTTGTGAAGACTCTAAGCTTATTTTCAACATTATATCAAATGGCATATCCTTACTAGGTGAACTACATATAATATATATAGAAAAATTGTAAAAAAAAAACTAACATCAAGGTTCATTATAAACCTATGTTAGAAACTAATTTGTTGTCTGTCCTCGAATAAGAAGTACCTAAGCCTGCATCTCTAGCCGTAGTCGTGACTTTACTACATTAGTGTTTAAATTGTATTTTCGTTTTATGTGGGTAATTCGACAAAGCCAGATGAGTCAATAATTGGATAGTAGGTAATTGTAAAACGTAACAAAGTCCAGACATAAACAGAAGAATACTGTGAACAAAGTTTCCGTTCATCGAAAGAAAATTTTACTGAAAATCATTTAGAGTTGCATAACTAATAATTCATACGTATTTTATTAATATTTTCAGGTCACGGGCTGTTGAGAATATCCTTTCAGGAGGATCTTTTTATCAAAGTAATATCCGCGCGATTTGGGTGCTTGCGTTTATTACTACGTCGCGGTTTACAAAAGAATGTAAAATTTGACTATTTGCATTTTATAGGGACACAAGGTAATAACCGTAAACCGTGGTAATACCACCGGCATAAGATATTTATAGTTAACTTTTTTATTTTAAAATATATATGTATTTAAGGGACCATTTTTTTTGCTATTTATATTTCACTGCATCGATGGTCTAGTGGTGATGGTGCGCAAGCGCAACAGTTGAGCCTGAGTTACTGGGTTCGATTCCAAGGTAGGACAAAGTGTTAAGTGGGTTTTCCATCAGAAATTCGTTAGTAGCAGTCACGAAGTGTGGGTTTGTGCCCTGTTGATGGCAATATATAGGCTCGCCACCACCTTTTACATAGGATTTAAACGTATCTGGCTAAGTGTGGCTTTCCTTTTCTTTGATAGTTTGCCTTACCTTCAGGGTTTCCAGGCGTGATCCAGGTTATGTCTGTATATTGTATTAGAAACTGAAAGCACGGGTGACCATTAGTAAAGACTTCGACTTATGAGTGTTGATAGTGTGTGATTTGTTAAACTATGTATGTCATACTTTGAATTCAGTTACATTTCAACCATATTATTACTAAAAATACATCGCCTACTTGCAGTCAGTATGAACTCTAGCCGTTAATACGTTTTTCTTAGCTACTCGTACCTTGTATAGGTGCAAACCACTTCGCGCTGGATTCATCAAATGTATATGGATGGGGGACGCAAAGAAGATCAAGAGGAAAGATGACTAATTATAGTACTTACTATTCAATGGATGAAAATTAATCGATTTGGACCATTTTTACTGCAATCAAGACTGTATTATTGTTAAATGGTACATGATGATAAATTAATCGTTTATGACACTTTTGGCAATAAAACAACCTGTTCAATTGTCGGGTTTGACAATCTTTTTAAACGGATACCTGGCAAATATACTCGTACCTAGTACGAGTATATTTGCCAGGTATCCGTCATATTTTAGCTCTTGGTTTGTGCATGCTTGGTAGCTAACACAAGTAGCAATCGCTTCCGCTTGTTTTCTACAGCGCCTTTCGACATGATAGACTTTCTTAACGTCACTATCGCTGGTATTGGCCGGTCTCATTTTGTCTAGGCCCGACCGACCTATGTTTACAGATTTATTTTAAAACCACTTATCGGTTATGAATAACTTACATTACTTATAGTTAAGGACATAATAAAAAGAGTTATCCTAGTAATCGTTGTAAAACATAAAAAGGTACATTTCCATATCACATTATTTTATTTACATTTTCATTTTATCAGTTAAATACATTCGTTAGAATACTCCGTCTGTATAGAAGGATTTGTTTATGCGCATGTTTATGCGCATAAACAAATCGCTCGTTTGATCTCCATTCAAGAGATCATGAAGTGCAGCCACAGTGTGAGGTTCTGGTGACTTAATAAGCACGCGCTAAAGTGCAATATGGAGGCACAGCTCAGCAAACGACCTATGTATTCTGCCACAATAGTAATAGTGATAATTATAGGTCGTGCTGATAATCTACACCAATAATATATAGAGGAAAGATTAGATTTTTTGCTTGTTTGTTAGGACTTAACTTAAGACCTCCTAAACTGATTTTAAAAATTCTTTCACTATTAGAAAGCTGCATCTTTAACTTAGGCTATAACTTGAGCAGTGGTAGCCCAGTGGTGGCGGCCCCGACTTACGAACAGTAAGTCGTGGGTTCGAACCCAGACAGGCGCATTACTTTGTGTAATTTATTTCATCACCGCTGCTCTCAAAACGGTGAAGGAAAACATCGTGAGGAAACCGGCATGTTCTAGAACCAAAAATTCGAAGACATGTGACATCTACCAACCCGCACTGGGCCCGCGTGGTGGATTATAGCCCATACCCAAAATACGCGCTTTGACGTGGAGTTGCGGACACCAGCCCGTTGTACAATACAATAGGCTATAACTTATATTGATATCACGCAAATTAGCCGACCTATCATCATTTTTGCGGACAAAGTCGCGGGCGAAGTGGTAGTTGCTTATAAATTTAGGCTTCAAAAAACTAGAATCAAAGCATTTAAAAGCACGCCCCGAAACTGCTTTAATTTAACATAGTTAGGTACCAAGAGAACAGAGAGCCCAATTAAAGTCAAAAATGTCATATCAATAAATTTATTGGATTTCAGATATAAACGAACGTTTTACACGGTAGTTAAGCTGATGTCGCTGTGATATTGTTTTCAGATGTCACCATTCCAAATATTAATCGAATGGAGCGTAGTGTTCTGGAAATAAATAATTGTTAATTGTTTTATTTAACAAAAGTGGTACTTACTTAAATTATTTTTATGATTTTCTGAAATCTGAAGTACTTTTAGGTTTGTTTGTGTCAAAGTTGGTGTGTGGTTTCCCTAATCATCATATTATTCTAATTCGCAGTGAATTGACGGTGGTCATCTTAAGTATTTGAAAAACCTATCTGTGTTAAAGATAAAATCTTCTGCTGCTCATTGTAAAGTATGAGTCGTTTATGAGCTTTTTATCTTTCTAGCTGAAGATGTAACTTCTTAAAGACTTTTCGAATGTAAAACGTTAACGACAGTTAAATAAGCGTTAACAGCAAAGTTTTGCAGAGATCTCATTTGCATTGTTATGCTTAATAAATTTCAGGCAAGTCTGGGGCATTACCGTTGATCTCTTGGGCTCAGCTCAAGTCGTTGCAGCGATCAGCGGTCGCGAGGATTTTCGGAGGTTCGCGTGACGTCAGTAGTGGCGGCGAGGGGGTGCGGGGGGCAGTGGCGCGCGCCTCTAGCCCGGCCTCGCGCGCTCGCCGTCTCTACCGCTACGTACTATCTGTTGCGCGCCGAGCGCGGTGGACGCGCTACGAACGCGCCGCACGCGACCCTACCGCCCGCCCTTCACGCAACCGTAAACAAATTACTACGTATCCCGTGTCCAATGCCCCTTACGCTTCTGTGAAACCCCACTTCAGTTTCGACTTCGACTTATGTGATTCAGTTTAAGTGACTTTTTGACGTCTGTCAGTGAAGTAGATAAGTGCCGACTAGGGGTAAACGGCCCGTCTGCCGCCCACGGACTGTAGTACCGCCGTAGTACCCGCGCCAGACTTGCCCACTGGTGATGCACCGACTCATAACACTACTCTACGACTTCGGCTACTTATAAACACAACTATTGCACCAAGGTACATTTAGTTATTAAATCCTGAATCTATGTTCTCTCATACTTTTATAGAATTTTCAGTTTGTAATTAGATATTTGTTTTTTGAGTTGTAGAGCTCTTCTTATGACTGAAATAGAATTTTAAATTAGAACGGGATTATTTATGTTATAGTCTCCAATGTTTATCACATCAATTTCAAGGCAAACGGTATTTACATGTACCTACAGCTAAACACATTTAAAGATGACCAAAACAAATACTTATCAAACTTAAGTAGGTAATTAAAATACCTACTTGGATCAACAGATTAATTGGGTTGGGATTTATAATTACCATTGACTTACTTTTCTTTTATTTCCTATTTGATATTTTGAAACAGTGAAAATCTATGGGACTTCAATAATGTAACACTGACATTATCCTCACAAAAGTTCCCATGTTAGAGATATTTACTGGTTTCATATTTTCTATAATTTCAATATTTGCTGATTCTTGCAAGTACTAACTCTTTTCTTACTTTAGCGTATTATCTCAATCAATTAGTCATATAGGTATTAAAGCTTTTCCAATCAGGCTAACTCTGCCTGAATTAAGTGAAAATGTCTGCATCTCGTTTTATAACTAGGTCTCGTCTATAATTCAGAGAACTCCAAATTTGTGCTTCAGGGCTAGGCTAGCCCTTCGGTCGAAGTGATGATTATAAAAATATTGGTATTTTTAAAAGAAAAACCACATGAAAATAAACCTGTTATATTACCAATTAAAATTCCTTTTCTTTATACATCATCAAGTATAAAAAATCTATCATCATAAAACGGAATAATTGAAAGGCACTGTGTGCGTATATTTCCACGGTAGGTTTTATGCTCTACTTACATAAAATCTTATGTCAAATTCATGAAAAACGCTGCGTCTGATAATCGAAAATGATGTACGTTGGTCTCGATCTTGGTAGTCCCCAGAAATTTTTGTACTACCGGGATAAAAAAGGATTCTTTATATTAATCTAGGTTAAAAACTATCTGTCTGTTAAATTTTACCCAAATCCGTTTTTTTTTTAATTATTCGAGTGAAAGAGTAACACACATCCATCCATTAATCCCAATAATAAGATTTTAATCTTGACTAGCAATTAATTGACTGAAACTCTGATTTCTTCAATTAATAATTTTCCATTCTATTGCATCGGTCATAACAAGGGCAAATAAATAACAGATAATCGTAATGTCATGAATGTCATGATCATAAAATCTTACTTTGTATTATTGTTTACGACTTACTTCAGTTCGTCTTTATAATTCTTTACAGTTTCATATTTTGATCAACTTAAG
Source organism: Xestia ashworthii (assembly GCA_950022955.1). NCBI lineage: Eukaryota > Metazoa > Arthropoda > Insecta > Lepidoptera > Noctuidae > Xestia > Xestia ashworthii. The sequence goes on along the minus strand of OX465553.1, from coordinate 10,903,573 downwards.
TTATGAACATGACACGTACGTATACGTGTGTTACATTTATCTCGGAAACTCCATTCCATGATAAACTTGGGAAATGAGGTTACACAGATGATAAAATAAAAAACAAACAAAAAATTTTTCAGTTCTGTTAACACTGTACAATTTAAAAAAACTTAGTCGCAAGCAGGGGCAGATTTCCCTATAGGCCGAGTAGGCAAGGGCCTAGGGCGGCAGAATTTGTTAGCTTTTGTTTTTAGTATAGTTGCCCACGCGCCTACGTGTAAAATCTCAAAAAATGTGTCAATAATTCCGTGTAGCATCCCGCAAAAAATTTTACATGTATGGCGTTTACGATTATTAGAAGTGTTGCTCATCGAACTGAACCTTTGCTTACTAGTTTATTCCAAGGTTAATTTAATTTTATAGTTTATTTAATTTTTCATGCTTTACAGCACATAGAGGGGCGGCAATCTTTCGTAGGCCTAGGGCAGCCAACGTATCAAATTCGCCCCTGGCCACAAGATACAAATGAGTCATAAGACGCTAGGTTTTTACGTATTCCCTGAACTACGCACTAGGATATCTGTGTCGTGAGGTTCAGTCGATTCCCAAATGATCCCAGGGTTGTCCGTAAACTCATGCTGCTTTGTAGTTGAATTACTTTTTTGACTCAACTGCCTCGTTGGTCTAATGATACAAGCGTCCCAGGTCGGGCAAAGTGTTATTGGGTTTTTCATCAGGGTTTTCTCTGTAGCAGCTGATTTGAGCCCGGTTACCGACAAAAGGGTCGCTTCCTATTACATAGAACTTGACATACCTGGCGAAAAGTAGGTGTACTATGTACGAAGTATGGGTATCTGCTTTAACCTTCGAGGATTACAAGCGTGATGTTGTTTTAAATTCGAAGTAGTAGAAAGTACTTACCTAATTTTACTACGGTCAACCTGTGACCTCGAGTCGTGCGGTAAGAAACGATTGACGAGCCGATTAGGGCAGTAAGCTTCATGTTTTCTACGGTAAGGGTCACTTGTTCGATCACAAATATTTGTACTGTATCAATCCGTTAACTTTGTTTTGTTCGTTGAGTAATTTACTTGAATGTTTTTTTTTTCGAGGACCTGGGCAAAAGGCCGTTTTATCGGCGATACCTAAATTAGAAGCGTCAAAACTACCAAGTTTTACTATAACTTTATATGTCAATCGAATATAGATTGACATAAGGTATAGTAAAAGTTACGTCAGTTGTGTTAAAAGTCGTTCGATACGCTATGAAAGCGATTACCAGTTGCCTAGGTAGGCACTTGCTTCTTGTTTGGAAGCTTACCAAAATAAAAACAAATGAGAGGTTGTCGTGTTACTTATCCCCAAAAAAAAGTTAGGGAAACACAAACAATTAAATTAATTTAATTTTAATAATTGAAATTAAAATATAAAATTTACAGTGATATTTATATAAAAAAAACACAGTAATACTATAAGGTACTACTTAGACATAAAAAAAAACTAGTGTTACATACCTAATCACCCACCTACTCTCACCCACCTAACATTATTCGCAGTTTTACATATTATCTAAAGTACAAAAGCTATTCTTAAATTTTAGTACGTACCCACATAAAAAGTAAGTTGGGTTTTAAATATTCCGTTATGCATATCTTTCTGAAAAGCCTGTTCTATTTCTATTCAACTAGGTAACGCTGAAATTCTATGGGAGGGATTACTCAGGGTGCACGATGGCCGGACTATTATACTTGGCGTGATGTAAACCCCCATTTCTCACATTTCACTCCTTTAAAGCAAGTCTTTATAGGCCATAAGTGAATCATGTCGATAATAGAATCTATAAACATATAGAAAAAGTAATTGAAAACATAAATAACATATAAAAGATACCGTATATAAACCTAATAGAAAAACTCCTACGATTTCATATTTGATGTGTAATTTTATTCTGTATCCATTGTATTCTCCATTGCCCGATGTTACGTAATAAAGAGAAAATAAGGAGAAAAGAAAAAGTTTTGACTGGCCCGAACATCTTGCGGGAGTAATTTAATTTATTTTCTCTGTATCTCTGTTTCATTTAAATAGCATTTGAACTTCGAAGGGAAACAAAAAACCTTTTCAAAAAGGGCAGTTAGCGACAACTTTGGCAGTAAATAAAAATGAGACAGCAAAATTGGTACAATCCCATGTGTATAATACGTAAATAGAGAGCGTGGGATACAGAAATCAGAGAGCAGAGAAGAGATAGAACACAGAGTTATTAGAGTGAAGTAGAGAAATGAGTTGACAATGAAAATTGCGCTAGCTGTTGTCCACGACCTTCGTCAGCTTGAAATTATTATAAAAATACAATTTTCCCCTTTTTTTGTAACATTTTCATTGATACTTCGATTGTAGCGTGATGATTTAATAGCCTTCCACGATAAATAACCTATCCAACACTAAAATATTTTTTCAATCAGAAGCAGTAGTTCCTTAGATTGCGTGTTCATCCAAACAAAATCATCAGCTTTATTTATCTTCTTAAAATACTTATATTAAAATCTCGTGTCAGTGTTTGTTACTGAACTCCTCCAAAACGGCTTGACCGATGTTTATGATTTTTTTGTGTATATTTGGTAGGGCTGAGAATAGGCCGTTGGCTATTTCTTAGTCTCACACATACACATCAAAATTTCCACGCGATCGACGTCACGTGCAACAGCTAATGTTAGTAAAGATTTTTTTGTTCTACACCATAAGTACCTGGGAACCGTCTATTTACGGAGATATTGGGGGTCAAACTTCCAACTTTTTAACAAGTTTTCTTTTTTTTTAATACAAGTTTTTAGTGTAAGATTTTATTGTAAACACCTCTACGGCCCCCGTACTACTCAATCCATGCATCAGTACAATGTTTTAAGTGCGTTCGATTGAGTTCTACCACAAAACATGTTTTTTACCCGAAAAAAAAGTCGTTTCCCAGCAATAGTGTTTGCGCAAAGTTACTTAGTTTGATGTACACAATACTTGGTTGACGGCTTTGTGATGAGGTGGTTTACACCCTGTATATGAATACCAAAGTATGGTTGCAACTATCTAAACAAGAGGCCGCTATACTAACAAACTTCCTAACCCTTCAGTGGCTTCTCACTACATTCGTGGAAAAAGGGTGTATACGATTCTTTGTGTGACAACAACCAACACTACAACATATTTAATTACACCCGGGGTCGGAAGTGTGTATCTTACTACGAATGTTAAAATAACAGGATCCGCAACAAAAATGTGAACCTATTTAAAATTCACAGCTATGCCTATTGTGTGATATTCAAAGCAGGACAGAAGGCGATTCCGGCCGTGAAAATTTCCTTAATTGTGTACGCTGCGAAGGGTTTACCATACGTTTACGAAATGAAACGACCGACGAAATATAATTAAGTTTGGTTTGGAATGTACAGATTCGAGTAGATGTACAATCATGAACAGTCGGGAAAGAGATTAGCAAATTGAGCGTCAGCTTAAATTCCCCGTTCATTCAAATCACAACTGTTTTTCCGTATTAGTTGTATGAATGGTGATACTCCTAGCATCCCGATTTTCAAAAGACCTATTAGCTATGTACAGTCAGAGTAATAGGTTCACACCTATACATACATACCTGTACATAACCTATAGGTACCCACGATGAAGTTAATGGCGCGTAAGTTAGGATCGCTCAGCGTATTAACGTCGTATCGGAACCAATCTATTGCTATGCATGGAATATCGTACGTCCTCTCTCTGTAGGGCGCATGCTTTATGCATGAGCATTTATCATAGCCGTATAAAGATAAACGCACAGTTGTCCGCTCCGAAATAATCGACTGCGGCGAACTAAACGTTCTATCATATGTATAACGTTATCTATTCGTTTAATTGAGATTTCCTAATACATAGTTCGTACCAGTAATTTTAAAATTCGATTTTTTCGGCGCCGTGCTTCCTTCGACTCTGATAAATATGCGTTTACCTCAAACTCTGGCTTCCTAGAATCACCAGTATCGGAAATTCTCAACCGATTGATTCTGTATCGGGAACTGGTCGCAATTCTCTTATTTTGTTCAATTCACTCCATTATTTTACGAACATCTGGCTGATTACGATGTTTTCCTTATAATATTTGACACAATTTGGGGATGAACCCGTAAATGTTTAACATTGTTTTATTTTCAACGAAGTATGAAAGGTATAATCAAAATTTTCGCTACTAGAATCCATACGAATGGGTTTATAACGAATAAAGATGACGACGATATTGCATTTCCAATGTCAGCCCTCTGAATACCTTTTCCTCTGCATTTTGTTCGCTAAGCCCAGTCTTGTGCACCTTATCTTTGTTCTCATATCGACTTTCATAACATTTTGCGAACGCCCCACTAGTCCGAGGTCAGACAGCTTGCTTGCAATATCAGATATTACTACTACTCCAAGGTTACCGCAGAATTACTCCTTTCCTACCTAATTGAGTAACATTATTATATGCACTACTGATTTTCATTAGGTTTACCTAATAAATTATGGGAAACTATTGTACCTCTAAAAATCCTTAATTCATTCACTGACAACCAACGCACAGCGTAATGGCTTGAAGCATGAAATTTTGTACAAGATTGATTTTATAAAGGTTTATCCTCTAAAGTGTTTAATGGGGGATAAATCTTTGTATTGAAGTACGAGTATGTTATTTTTTTCTGTCGTCTATTATTTTAATCATTTTGGAGTACAGTTTGAAAAGGACACATTCCATCTCACAATCTTTCATCACTTTATAAGGAACTCTAGTCTAATCATTTTTCATAGCAAAAACCGCCCAGGTTTTTGTTGTATCTTCTTTTACAACAAAAACCTTCTTTTAAAACAATCTCCATTACAATATTGTAAATAAAAAGGTAAAAACAACACGTTGACAAACCCACGGTAAAAAAACATCAATATTGTCTATCTGTCTACGATTCACTGGCTTTGTCTATAAATCACCGTAAAAACCAATACGGAAATGTAAAGCATTGAACAGGCGAATGGTTCTCGGAGATATGAAATTGGATACTGTATAGGCTTGGAAATCGATACGGCTGTAACAGTTAACTTCGATAATACTCAAACAATACCTTTTCAATCAATCTCTAGTTTAAATTTTTAACAAGTGAATTTGAAATATTTGAATACTGACTTGAATACTGACGAGCACACAACAATTACGAGTACTTAATACAGTTTCTTTGTCGATGTATCAACATTTTCTCAATTTATTCCATCAATCGTTGCGTTATAAAAAAACTGCAAAGTAATGAATGAACATAAAGGAGATAACTTTTTTTGTTCGGGCATTAGGCCACCCACATAATTGTAGCATTTAATAATGAATCTTACATTGATTTCTTCCTTATAACCTCTAGATTCAGCATTGTCTAACCGGAATAAATGTGAAATATCTGCAAAAACACTTACGAAAACCAAAATAAACAGAAAAAGTAAATGTCAAAATAATGAAGTTGTCTGTCAATCACTAAAAAGTGGGTTTTTATCGTTCCGTGCCACGTTGATTGCTTAAACCGTCTATGCGATTTTAGTGTAAACCTTTAAAAATAGCATTAAAAATGCTCACAGTATAATAATATTTTATTTTTATATTCTTTCTGTTTCTATAATAATTATAGCAGATATGATTACCAACGGGTAGGTACCGTACTTTTTTTAGTAAACAGGAAAAAACGCCCCTATTCATGTAAGTATTTGCTGTCAAATGACATTGACATCAACAGGAATGATTTGACTCGTAAAAAATATCTTTACATAGCTTATTTAATATGATTCAGGATTCCGTTTTCATTTCTACGTAATATTTCGTTTAATACTATAGTAAAATGGTTACTTTTTTTTGGTGTTATTATGAATAGTAAAAAGTGCAACGACAAGGTGGTCCCAAAAAAATTTTCTCCTTTGTTTAACAAGGTTTCCAACATCTAGAGAATACTGCTTAGCTTAGTTGCACATCTTTCCTTGTCCAGGAGGATTAAGATAATGCTTAAGCACATTCTATAATTAGTCCAAGGCTTTTGATTGTTTATTCATCAAACATTACTTGGGAAATAGTACTAACTAGTGTTGCACTGAGTCGTTTTATCTCTTGATTAAGTAGGATGGTTAAAGCAGTCGATGATCATAAGAAGATCCCTCTCTAATTGTCCAATCCATGTTTCATAATTATAATAGGAGTACCGCAAGGCTCTTATTTTGATCGTTCATTAATTTGAAATCAAATTACAACCAACTTTCTGAAGTAAATATTGCAAAACAGTTTTAACCAAGGTTTTGTCGATACAAAACATTCAGATCTATTTCAATTCATAAGGGTGTAAACAACTTCATCACGAAGCCGTTAACCAAGCATTCTGTACATCAAACTAAGTAACTTTACGCAAAAATTATGGATGGGCAATTGGGCAACGACTTTTTTTTTGGGGTCATCATGTTTTATGTAACGCACTCAAAACATTGTGCTCATGGATGGATTGAAAAGTACACGGGTCTTGGAGGTGTTTCAAATAAAAAACTTACAATAAAAACTTGCATTAAAAAAAAAAACTTGTTAAAAAGTTGGAACTTTGACCCTCAATATCTCCGTAACCAGAAGGTTCCCAGGTATGGTGTAAAACAAAAAAATATCGCAACGACGGGGCCTTTCAGCTTCGTTAAGAGGTTCTTCACACCTGTTACTTCTTCAAATTCATTAGTTTAACCTCAAACAGTCTAATCACTCTATTACACTCACTGCAAGAATCTCAATTGTCTATTGTGTGCATCTAAATGAATTTCACTAATCCTTCGATTATCATCACGTCAAGTCATCTAGTGTCCAATTTATAGACTTGCATCCCACTTAGACATAGTATTCATTGAACATTAGAATTTATATGGAGTCGGTTAATTTAGGAGTAAGCGGACCGTCAGCAACGTTGCCCACTGATGTGGAAGTTTGATAACTCTGTGGTCTGTTCTTGTCGGGACCTATCCGACTATCTATTGAGTTTAAAATCGTTTATTTAAAGGGCTTTGTATACTGGAGTCAGTGTTATTCGACATTTATCACCGATTAACGTCATCGCACTTTAATTCTGTAGCTAATTGGTAGAACAAAATGTGTTAGCTTCAAGGACAGAATAAAAACATAAATCAGAAGAAGGATAGCATTAACATCATTGCAAATAGTTATATTATAAAATCAAAATCAAAATCAAAGCATTTATTTCAAGTAGGCCAGTTACAGGCACTTTTGAATTGTCGAAACAAAAATGAACATTTAATGTAGCTACAGTCCCAGTCACAAGACATAAAAACTGTGAAAGTACTGTAGTTGCCCATTCCCTAGCGTAGATCTCTATGGAGAAGAACGGGCAAGAAACTCCATGGACACTCTTTTAAATCAAAATATTGTTACAAAATCTTGGTTACATCAATCATGTTGAGATGGTATATTATGTGAGAACAATGTAGCAAGATTTGCACGATAAAAGTGTCCATAGCAAAACAAAAACAAAATACAACCCAAAAACAAAATAATTAATTCAAATAAACCATGGCGACTAAGACATGACCAGTCACAACTGACAGCGCCCGTTCACGAACATGACGCATGGATCAGCACCATTCAGCTCAACCATTTTGAAGGGAACTAAATGGTCCGACACACGCGCCACCATCAGCGAGACATTTGAGTGAGCATGACATACTCATAACCGCCAGGGCACATTCAAGTAAAAAAAAAAAAATGAAATAAAAACGTAGGTTTCCAGCGAATGATAGCATTCTAGTACATAGCACTCACACAATATGGAATATGAGGTTATATAATACTAAAGATATTGAATTTATACAATGCAAAGATAGTTGTACAATCTTCAGCAGCTCCAACAACACAAATTAGCGCTATCCCTTTAAGCGCCCCTGTCCTTGTGGAGCAGGACCGGCATTGACCCAAGCATTTTTATCAGCGATATAATCGTCCAATTTGTAATATGCTTGCTTACACAGTGTGCGTTTAATGCATGTTTTAAATTTGGTTTCATTTAGTTCAAGAATGCTTTGTGGAATTTTATTATAGCATTTCAAACAGTACCCCATGAAAGACGAGTCTACTTTAGCGAGTCTGAAGCCTGGCTGAACTAATTGGTCTCTATTTCTAGTACTGTAATTGTGTCTGTCACCTCTTTTACCAAAAAGATGCAGATTTTTCCTGACATACATTATGTTTTCATAGATGTATTGACAATATACAGTCATGATGTTAATTTCCTTAAACAGTTCCCTTAGAGAATCGCGCCTACGAAGATTGTATATGGCTCTGATGGCTCTTTTCTGCAGAATAAATATAGACTCAATATCAGCAGCCCGTCCCCACAGTAAAATGCCGTAAGACATTATGCTATGGAAGTAACTAAAATAGACTAGTCTAGCGGTATCTACATCAGTGAATTGACGGATTTTCCTAATGGCATATGCTGCTGAACTTAAGCGCCCCGCAAGAGATGTTAAATGAGAACCCCATTGAAGCCTTGAATCAAGCGTAAGCCCCAGGAAAACAGTTTTATCTACGAATTCGAGTTTCTCTTTATTCAATATTATCTCACAATCACTACTTTTAACATTCGGTAAAGCAAATCTTATGCATTTAGTTTTTTTTTCATTTAATGCCAAATTGTTTGCTGTGAACCAATTATGGACTTCAAGTAAGGCATTATTCACGTCATCTAGATTTTGGGCTCGTCTATTTATCTTAAAAATTAAGGAAGTGTCATCGGCAAATAATACCATATTTTGAGGTTGGTTTTTCAGTAAATAGGGTAGATCATTTATATATACTAAAAAGAGAAAAGGACCCAATATTGAGCCTTGCGGAACCCCCATTTTTACTTTCAAGCCCTGTGAATTAACACCATTTATTTGAACATATTGCAGTCTATCACATAAATAAGATTTTACCAAACTAAGTGCAAGTTTACCTAGTCCGTAATGCTCAAGTTTCAAAAGCAATGTGTCGTGATTTACACAATCAAATGCTTTGGAGAGGTCACAAAATATTCCTACAGCGTCTTGGGACTCTTCCCACGCCATGAATATGTGCTTTAATAAGGTTACACCGGCGTCAGTTGTACAACGTCCCTTGGTGAAGCCATACTGTTGATCGTGTAAGATTCCGTTGGTGTTGAAATGATTGAGCATCTGATTAAGCATTACCTTTTCGAACACCTTACTAAAAACTGGCAACACGGATACAGGTCTATAATTATTAGTATCTTTACTATCCCCGGATTTGAAAAGCGGTATGACTTTACTGTATTTCATTAAATCAGGGAAAACTCCTTGGTCTACGCACAAATTAAAAATTAAAGCTAAGTATGGAGCTATAGTCTCAAGTATGGAAGTACAAACTTTGATAGACATTCCCCATAGATCTTCGGTCAGTTTGATTTTTATTTGCCGGAAAGCTTTAATAACTGTCATCGGGTTTATGTGTTTAAATTTAAATTCAGCCTGGCATCCAGATACATTCGCTTTCAATAAACCGATTGAGACTTCAGAAGAGGAATTTAGAGCCTCCGTAGTTTTTAACGGAATATCGGTAAAGAAATTTACAAATTCCTGAGCTACTTCCTGATTAGAGCTTTTAGGACCACATACTGTATCTAATGTATAGCTAGTATTACGTACTTTCTTCCTGTTAGTCTCGCTATTTATGACTTTCCAAACTGTCTTAATTTTATTTTCTGCTGTTTTAATCTTGTTGCTAATGTGCAGGGCTTTGGCAATCTTGCAAGAATTTCTAAATATTTTTGAATACTTAGCAACATAGTTGTTAAAAGTTTCAGTGTTTACATAAGGCTTAAGGCCATAAAGCTCAAATAGTGTTTCCCTACTTTTTCTGATACCTCTAGTTGCCCAATCACTAAATATAAATTTAGGGCAAATGCTTTTGGTCTTCTTTTCAAAAGTTTTATTGAATTCAGTGTGAACAATTGAAAAGAAATGATCATAGAATTGATTTATATTAATATTGTCATGGCTCATAACACTTAACTTGTTCTGTAGGGAAATATTGTACCTATTTAATTTACTAGAAGTTATAGGTCTAAATTTAATATCAACTTTTTGCAATGGTGTATTACACCTGAAAGTTACAGTTTGTCCGCTATGGTCAGACGGCAGACTATTTACTACGGCTCTATCTAAGTATTCACAATCGCAGAAAACATTATCTATACAAGTAGCAGAAGAAGGCGTGACTCGAGTGGGTTCTATAAAAACGTTAGTCAAGTCAAATGACTTAAAAAGATTTAATAACCGACTGCTATTTGAATTATCTTCCAAAATATTGATATTGAAGTCACCACAAATAATCGTAGATTTATTACTGGCTGTAAGTTTTGCCAGAACATCTTCCATTATTGATTCAAATAAGGAAAAGTTTTGATAGTTTGGGGGTCTGTACACACACACAATTATATGCTTATCTAGCTCAACACAGGACAGTTCGACGCAATGTTCAACCGAAAGACCTACTATGTCAGCACGTTGCTTATATTTAACACAATTTTTCACTAATATTAGGGAACCTCCACGCAGCATAGATTTACGGTTAAAGCAGCTACCCACCATATAATTCTCATAATTAATAAGCATTTGGTAATCTTTTAACCAATGTTCAGTAAAGCAAACAATGTCAAACATACTTTTCTCTAAATACAATTCAATTTCTAATAATTTGGAAGAAATGCCTTGGATATTTTGGTGGAATAATTTTAAAGAGTTCTGCTGAGGCCCTTTTTTACGAACTAATGAAGTGCCAGAAGAAACTTTGCTGTTGGTAGGATTAACAATATTGTTAATGGTACCTTCTGTTGTCTCACTTCCTAGTTTAAATTAATATTAAGATCTGGAGAGAGCCCCGAGACTCCCGATCCATCGCCAGACAACATGATCCTATCATTCCTAAGAGCTAATTGAGAAGTTTCCACGGTGACATATGGTTCCTCCTCAGTACAAAGTTTGTAAACATCAATAGCACTAATGCTATATTTATTTAAGGTCACCACCTGTTCATTAGTATTAGTACTAATAGTCGCAGTATCAATAATAGAACTAAACTTAGACATACTACTTATGTCTGTGTGAATATTAAAAGCTAATAGACGAGCTATTTTGTGTCTACAACTAATAGGTAGATACACTTTACCCCGCATCGATCTAAGTTTATCAACAAAAGTGTTAATATCAAGAAATATAAGTTTGTCACTATAGTGACCTACTAAAAAATGTATGTGTTTGTTTAACATGTGAATATAATCGTTTTTCCTACTACTTACATTTTCAAAATATGGAAAAGCACACAAAATGACTTTTTTACAATTTAACTTTAACAACTCAGACGTTAACTAGATGCCTGAGGAGTCTTTGTTTTCTCTCCAGCTTACATAAAATGGTATTTCCACAATGTCAAGTGCACTTCTATGTCAGAGCACTATTTCAAACAAATTCGCATGTAATTCAAGTTCTTATTTTTTTATCATAGCTTTTTATTTGATAAGTATTCTCTTCGACATAAAACTCTTTGCCTGAAAACGATATTATCGAATAGAGTACCGAATATTCTTCTAGTCGTAAATAGTACATACAATTTTTGTATGACATTTTAGTATGGGTGGTATGGGTGAGAATAAAGTGACAGCTAAAATGTGACTAACATCAAATATTTCATCTGAAACAAATTTCATTCTGGGTATCTGTCTTAAATACCCATTTCGTTTAAGTTTACTATTAAATTCAATTCTATTTGACGTTTAGTATTAGCAGGCTAATTTCGGTTACATTCTGTTACCGAGCGAGAAATAGCAGTCGCTGTAATAATGGTTCGGAATACCAATCAGTTTAACAAAAGACGAAGGTTTCCTATTATAATACAAATTAATTGAGCTGCTAAAAATAACAGTTATGTAGTATTAACATTCAGAGTACAATGGAGCCCAAAGTAAGGTAACGTATGTTCCCAGACTGACTGACTTTATACAAAACACTAGCTTCTGCCCGCGACTTCGTACGCGGATCCTGTTGCTTATGCCAGCGACAACGGGGTCGTCAAAATCGAAGATCTGAAACGTCTGATGTCGAATTCTAAGAGCCCGGGGACGGGAAAATAACGGATCGCTGAGAACTCAAGCGCAATTCTCTATCCGTGAACGTCTCCGACTCGCGAGACAATGCGTGACGTTCACGATCAGCGGTCAGTCGCGCATCTATTCTTCACTGGTCTCTAGAGACCTGGATAAAGACGCATAAATACGCTGAGAACGCAGGCGTGCTTCGCGATCCGAAGAGGTTTCCACGAAGCAAGTTGCAGCCTGATGTTCTCGAACAGCATCAAGTCTCTTCTGACGCTCTTCGGCAGATTCTTGGGATCTTATGATCCTCAATCTTTTAGCTCCTTTGGAACATTGGGAAAGATTTGACCTCTTTCTAGGCATGGTTATAGTTTTGTTGTGAAGATACCTGATCAATTAAAATCTAAGTGACTGCTCCCCTGCGTTACCGGGTAGGTTACCGAGTCACGAAGATAAATTGAAAAGGAAATTAAACACCCAAATAACATAAGTCCGAAGGCATATTTATTCGACAAAATAAAATAATAAATGGGAGTTTTGGCCAGTACAGTCAAATTTTCAATGATATACCATCGTCATCGAAAATCATTTTTTAAAAGTCAACAGGAAAGGCCCATCAGACCGAACAACTCTTGCTAAGACGTCATTCCCATATGTGTTATGGTGTAGTTTGGGCTCTTAGAGTTCCACATCAGGTGTTCCAGATCTTCAAACTTATTCTCGCAGAAAAATGGTCATCACGTGGAACAATTTTTGCTATGGTGTCATTTTTGTATCTCTTATAGTTTAGCTGGTCTGTTGCGGTTCTGCATCAGGTGTTCAAGTTTCCAAAATAAATTATAGCCCGCGACTTCGTTTGCGTGAAGTTTTAATATCACAACGCATCGCCTACTCAACGAAAGTTTAAACTGCTTTGTTCCCGCTTGCAACATTTCTTATTGCTGCTCCTATTGGACATAGCGTGATGTTATATAGCCTATAGCCTTTCTCGATAAATGGACTATCCAACGCAAAAAGATTTTTTCAATTCGAGCCGGTAGTTCCGGAGATTAGCGCGTTCAACCAAACAAACAAACAAACTCTTCTGCTTTATAATATTGGTATAGATGGTATAGATTAATTGCCCAGAAATCTTAATTCTTAACGCTTGAAGAAACATCGAGAAAGCTTACAGAAGTAACCTATTGTAACTAAATTCGGAGGAAATTCTATTTATTACAAACAACAGGTCTACAAGAATAAGGTATATCTGAATACTGAATAGTCAATAAATCGTTGGCGGTTTGGATTTATATTATCAATATTAGGTCAGCTTCATACCCGTAGTTATAACTTTATAAAATACTTGGTAATATTCTTAGAAATATTTACATTTACCAATAATATATTAAACTTAAAAAAAAACAATTATAAACATATTTTATATCTTCATAAATGGGTCCCTAGTTCCCTGCGCACTAGATACCGGCAAATTTAACTATAGGTACCTAACTGTCGATGTTGTTGTACGCATTGTGTAACCTATCTTTATATCGCTGGTCCTTTATGCCAGAATAAAAGTTTTTTCCTTCATAAAAATGTTGGGCATCACCCAACAAGATTAAAGGCCAAATGTGACACATGTCAAAAAGAAAAATATTTTGCTGCTACAAATAAAAGGGGAGAGTTGTCCCACCGTGTATGGGTGAAACATTGTGATTCAAACTTTGTTAAACATGTTATTTTTACAGTTTTTATTTACAACAAATCTGATACTATGTCCACAGCTTAATTATCATAGTTTGCGTTAGAACGTAGAAATGAACGTTTTTCTACAATCGTTGTTAATCTACAGTGAGATTGCGTTTAGAATATTTGGCATTTATTATGAACGGTGTTGCTTCGGGCAGGAGTTTAGTCCTAGCACAATTATTTGCGATCCCGGGCCATTCTCAGAACTGCAACAATGACGGTAAAACGGTTTATTCGGGGATTTGTGGCCGGATGGGCCAAGCCACTGACACAATTTGGCAGGCCATTTACTCCGTCAATACAAATCCTCGCAAATGCAACCGTTTCAGTTGCTCTTAAACTAATATTATTTCAAAGCGATATCGCTTCGCCCATGCCAGGTGACACTTCTTTGAAATACAAAGGTATTTCTTGCTTGTAAAATATCACAAGCAAGAAATACCTGTAGAGGTACAAAGAACTGAAAAATAAATGTGTTGCTTTAAACTTCACGGTTTCTTTGAAGTATTTATTAATAATGAAGAATGTTGTTATGTTTAAGGCGCTGGTAATGTAGAGAAGATGAATGAAAGGCGACTTACAAAAAAAATGTATACGGCAGATGTGAGTTGAAACGCCGCGGCGCCAGAAGGGGACGCCCTAGAAGGACATCAACATCATTATATGGACCTTAATGGTGATAATAACCGAAGTGCGTGCATCGGGTCCGATGTATAGATTCAAGTCCGTCAACGAAGATGCGGGGCCCGTGCGAAAGTAACTTTATAGGTACTTCGAAATGAACTCTCTACCTAATATTTCCGGATACATGAGTTGAAATGAAAACACATCGGGTGTAAGGGCCCAAACCGCGTGTTGTCATAAATTTTTAGTTCTGGCCCCTAACTAATTATAAGTATGTCCGTAAATGATACAGAGTAAGAAACGCGCGTAACTTCCGCCGAAGCAATGGATGCTTTGAGAGTAGACTTCCAGAGACGGTCGGTAGTTCCTGTCTTCCCAGTTATTTTCAAACTTAGGATTTTGAAAAAAATCTAAAAATATCAATGACACACGGTGTAATGTTTAAAAAGTACAAAATGGTGACGAAACGTAAAAAATAACATCCAAAAATAAGTGTTAAATGTTACGTTCACAACGTAATGGTTTCTTAAATTCCGTTTACAAACCTTAGCAATACGAAAAGGTCCTGCATAAAATCTTATACTCATTGCTTTGCAATAAAAACTTGTTACCGTGAGGGTATTTCAAGCGGCTTTCCCGATATCATTGTATAATTCGATCGTCGCCCATCTCTGATGTTATTGGCATTTTTACTCCATCAAATGTTTTATATCCCGAAATATCATCTCGTCGTTGAGATCATAAAGAATCATTTTTCCATAATATTAAAGCGATTCTAGGAAGCTATTGGGCCGTCAACAACTGAGAAATCTAAACATAGAATCGAATGAAAGACATAAACAGTTAATGATGCGTCCTTTTACTTATAACTGGCGTGCCGCATGACTCATCAAGCAAACGAAATGGGCGTGAACGTTACAAAATAAATATTAGATGTTACCCTGTTTGTTTATCAGTAAATATTCTACAATTCCAAAGGTAATTGGAAAATGTGGCTTCTGTTGCAAAATATTTTAAAAGTTTCACTTATTTGTTGAAATTAATTCAGTATGCTATCAATTTTCAGTACGCGGAATCGGACAGGTGCATCGATATATTACTTACTCAACTGACCACCGCAACGTTGTGCACTGATACTGGTCTTGTTAATGGAGCCTATTCTTTCTTCGTAAATATGTAAATTTTCCATATTTTATTTGATTTTAATTACTTGAAAACAATATCCATTAAAGTGATGAAAAAGGAGATAGGCTTCTAATAATAGAGTGTTCACGCAATGAGTTAAAAAAATTAAGTTTCCTGAACACCACATGACAGTACATTAAACCCTTCTGTTTCATTCACCTTTTGTTTTCGCAGAACGTCGTGACTTTACAAAAAGACAAAAGAAATTAAATACGAATAGGTATGTAGGTATTTCCTTCCTGTGAGCTTTTGTAATGGGTACAAAGTAAAACGGATGTTGAGGGATTCCTGTGTGATTTTAGATTCTACGATCGTAAAGCTCTATTATTGGCGAGATCAATTTGATCGCTTACTTTTGAGATCGTAACAAATCTGAGAGTTACTATTCCGTTGATGTTTCTGCTCTTATCGTGATTGAACGTTGAGGGGCGAAGCCGACGGTCAAGGAATACCCAAGTATCGATGTTGTAACAACGTTAAGTTTCAGAGGTCGTTACAGTACAGAAAGTAGGTACCTACACTAATATCTCTGCACTCTCAAAAAAAATATTGGCTTTGAATAATTCTACATTCTTTGCCTATTATTAGTTTGTAATATTAACAAAATTCATAGAAAGAGAAACACTTGTAGTTACGTGTTATTACAGAATTAGACATGCTATTATCGTTTTCGTGAAAACATTCATGTGTAATGACATACACTACGTACGGAAGTGCTGCAGATGGTACCCTACTTAGGTATCGTGTGTTTACTTGTACTTTAGATAAAACAATTATTTCTTTCAACTTATAAGTCTGTTTCAGTGGGTATTCTCTAACACAAAACTTGTAGCTCTCTCGCTTTTTCAAAAACTTTATGGCGAGAAGTTATATCGTTAGTGTGTCGCTTTGCAGTCGAGTCTAAAAGTTTAAATTAGATGCACAAACTAATAGAATCGATATTGGGTTCTCACTTTATTGAGAAACATTTTTAAATGTATGCTTATTGAACTAACTTGTCTTAATCCAATCGATCTATTTATAAACGAACTGAATAGCAAACGACCTTACAATCTTAAGTTAGTTTTCATCATTAATAAGTTAAATAAACAACCTGATTAATATAATTATCTGTCACCGTAAAATTGTCAAACACGTTATATTGTAATCTCTCTAGCGATATTGTAAACTCTCGAAATATTGTGAAACGAACATACTGCTTACAATAAAACGCATTATTTTTCGTGAAATACATGCGATGGTAGTCAACTCACGCGGTGTGGAGGGAAGGAGGGGTCCCCCTTGCCCAGTGGTACCACTCTCATGAAAAGATAATGTACCATTCCTGAGAAATACCGATTAATATAACCTAACCTTAAAACACTTTATATTCCCCTAAAAAGCGTAGTCGACGGAGCCCCGCTTCGTGGGGTATTTCCGAGTGCAGGGTTTAAAGGAACCTAACTAACCTAACGGGGGGGTGCCCCAACTCCCCGATTATGGGTGCAGAGATACTTCCGTATGTTTAGTTGACAACATTTCGAGAGTTTACAATATCGCTAGAGACATTACAATCTAACGTGTTTGGCAATTTTACTGTATATGAAAACAATCAGAAACTTGTGCACAGTACAAGAAAGTCGGCGCCTGAACTAAGTACTATGAGTCACAACACAACCCTCAGCCTACAGTTAGATAATAACAACAATTCCGTCGTCCATAACTGTACAGATAAAAATAACATTCAACATTAAACAGAAACAAGCGCTCTTATATTGATACTCGTATTGATGATGTCATGGCAATTACCATAAAATTATGGTTCTACTTATCTTTGTAAATTGCCCAAGTATTGTATTGCTACTTAGATATTTCCCACGAATTTGTATGCATAATACCTATAATGAATAAGGAATACAACGACGCCCTCAAAAATTGTATATCGAAAAATTTCTAAGCGGGCACCGAGAAACCAACTCAATACGTGCAAAATTTCAAGTTGTGTGATGAACGAATGGTATTTCATTTTAATACCTTTAGGAGCATATGAGGTTCGTCTATACTTTACGTAGTGCCGCCATGCCGCTTCAAAAGCTCGTTTTCAGTATCTCGGAGAAAATTTCTTGGAACTCACAACGTTGTACCGTTTTAATAAATAGTTTGCATCGGATAATTTTAACGTGCTCCGAGGCAGATTCACTCGTCTTGTGGTAAATATTTCTTAAGCTATTTATAAGGTCAATATTTTAAGTAGAGCAGGAGTAGTGGTTTTTGCTGCCAAAACTTTGATTAAAAATACTGTTCTTCCATTAAAGCCGGGAAGTGATGCGTTATTACATGCATATCAGGCAATAATAAATGTGGGGTCATTGATTTAAACTTGATTCATTTAAAGTTAACCGCTCGTCATTTAGAGAACGGTAACAGCTGGTCGGTATAACGATTAGTCCGTTGACAGTCGCGGTGACTACCATTCTCGCTGCTAATTTACTTTTAATGAATATTCTGATAAATGCGTAGTTATGACTTACGAAGACTGCTCCACCATTTAGACAATAATTGCATGACATTTCATGCATGGTGGAGGTGTATGATTTATTTAACGTGTAATTAAAAGAGACAGATGCTTGTAACTAATGGTCGCGCGACGTGGTGCATTTCATAAAAGATGAAGAGATTTATTAGTTCTCGTGTGGCTGCATTCCACGGAGTCTTCACTTTAATAACATTAGTTGAAAGTTCTGTACCACTGTAGACGCTTATGAAATAAGTACTATGACATTCGTTTTATCAAGCAATTAGTTCGAAATAAGAATGAGATTTTTTTAAAGTAAATGGTAGCTACTCCACCAGTTTTCCTCCTTCAAGAGCACCTAAAGCTAGGAAGAATGATTTTATTTTAGATGACACATTTCAGTCAAATTCCAAATCTATAACTAACTAAACAAAGGCTGGTAAATAAACACGATAATCACATTATAGGCATCGACACTTAATGATGGACTTGGTAAAGATTCAGATACCATAATCGGATATCGAAGTAATCCTCTTAAGTCCTTTTAGCTCAGTGAGAGATAGAACAAGGAAAACAGTAGAGCAAAAATAAATGTCAGTTCAAAAATCTTTTTGATAAATTCCTACTATATCCGTGGCAGCCGTGTGTGATCCAACATTTAGACTCCAATAAAGAAAGTTTTTACTAACTTTTGAGCAAATATTATTTGAACATATTAATACAAATCTTTTTTTTCCTTTTTTATTAATTCAAGACTTTCACATAATTATGCGATTAACAATATTCAATTTAAAAAAAACATGCAGGGCAGTCTGGGAACTGCCGGTAGAAGTGAAAACTAAGTAATTTATCTGCTCTGGGTTATGCCCCGCGTACGCCTAAGTGGTGCTACGCCGAAGCGGATCGACTACGAGTGCTACGAACCGATGGGTGACGGTCACGCGAGTTCCATGATTTTTGTTCACCCAAAAAGTGCTCATCGCGCCTAAAGAAGTTTTCAATTTAAAAATGGTTTTCATCATGACCTGCGGAAGACCTGACAATATTTTATGTATTTTTCATATTCCGAACACTTTATTAAAACAATATCTCAACTCAATTAAGTGATTTTTCATCTTCATTCATCATCAACATCCGTAATTTACTTTGGTGTGAAAGGCCTAAGGCAAAAAAATAAAAGGTTTCTAAATCTCGCGGAATTTATTTTCGAGTTTGATAACATCCCTTATTATCCCGGTTATTTCCTTCAATGTGTCGCCTACACGGTATTTTCCTCACGTTATGTAAAAAAAACGTATTTTTATTTTGATTAATAAAATGAATGTTACTTTTTTGCTTACAACAAAATTAATAACGCTACCATGTCTTGGAAAGTAATCAATATGTGAGTAGAACCTCATTTCTTTCAGCTATGGAAAGTTCAACTTTTCCTGGAAGGTATAATTATAACGAAGCTGACTTATTTTTGTATTTAATTTTTGTATTACAATTTCTTTACCTTATTTTATTTTCTTGTGTAACTACTACAAAGAGATGACAATTATAATGTTCGTATATTGAACCCTGATTTAAATAGGTAGGTATTTAAATATATGGTATGTTTAATTTTTATTAGTTTTAAATACTGTAAATTTTGATGTTTTGTCTTGTGCGGGCTAATACTTGCTTTTTCTTTCTTTCTTTGTATATCACATCGGTACATACAAGGAGATCGTGGCTAAATAATAACAGCCACACGGACCCGTCTTTGGGTTAAGCCGTACTTATCTAGGTTGGTCTGTGGATGGGTAAGTATCCTTAAATACCGAGTTTCCTCCGTGTCTCGTTAAGCTGTCGGTCCCGGCTGTCATTTGTCCATCTTTGGCAGTTGTTACAGGTAGTCAGTGGCCCAAAAAGTCTGACAACCAGTCTTATCAAGTGGTATCGTATTACCCAGTATTAACTGGGTTGTGGAGGTGAGATAGGCAGTCGCTAAATGTAAAATAATGGTATTCAGCAGCATCCGGTTAGACTGGAAGCCGACCCCAACATAGTTAGGAAAAGGCTAGGCAGATGATGTATATCATATCGGTAAAACGTGGTGGAAACATGATTCAAGGTATTGCATTGGCAAATAGCAATCAATCAGTGATCGGCATCACGTACAAGTATGATTATTTCCCGCATTTCCCCCGGGTAATACAAATTGAACTGGGCGGTGGGCAAAGTACACATGCTACCGGTTTTTGATGAAAATTTTATGTGAAACGTTCAATGTAATCGACGGGTAATATCAGAACGTTTACCGTCAGAATCGTGGTTTTATTTATTTTCATTACATTTATTGTGTAATTAATTTTAGAGGGCAGTTAATCGTGTAAGCTTGTTTTATACGGTAGTATGTACGTATATGTTACGGACCAAGTGATTAATTGGTCATTATTCATAATGCCAGGGCATTTTATTCCTAATGGCCTGGCATTATGGATAACTTCCATCAATGCCGCGCAAGCCGAGCGATTAATCGCAGTGTAAACCGGTAGTGGTGAAAAATAAGGTTTTGTGGTAACAATGTGCTGATGGCTGGATTGAATAGTACGGGCGTTGAGGAGGTGTTTAAGATAAAAATCTTAAAATAAAACTTGTATTTAACTTAATTTTTTACCCCCAATATCTCTGTAATTAGAAGGTTCCCAGGTATGGTGTAGAACCATAAAATGATCACAATGATGGGAAGAACAAGTAATTTTCGGCTTCGTTAAGAGGTTCTGTACACCCTTTATTGGTGCTTTTTGATTCATAAGTAATGCCCGGGCATTTAGTACAATGCCCTCATTTATCACTTGATCCCTAACATATATAACGTACGTGAAGATGTGTTTTGATGGTTTTAATAGACCTACGAACTGGTTCCTATTCCAAAATCTTAAGCCTAAACTTGTTACATAATGGATATCATACTAAATCAGCATTACATAGACATTATTGTGAATTTCAATCCTAGGTAGAACACGTAGAAAGAACGTAATAAAATAACCGAAAAGTATGATGGATGAGAAATCGTTACGTTAACGGTCACGGTCCTGGTGAACCCTGAAAGGTATTGCAAACTTGATACACCCCGACAAAAATATACGAAAGAAATGTGTCTAAAACCTTTTAGACATTAATTTATGAAGTGAACTCTACGACGACCTAGCTAGCCGTCAACTGTCACGGGACAAAACATTACAATTTTGTGGTACTACTAGGTAATCGTAAAATGGACGAGTTTATACCCCTTTTTTTTTTTTTTTTTTAGGATGGGAAATCATCAAATGACTTCTCCCACTCTGGGCGGAGCGGGAGGGAGTGTCAGACTCTTACTGACTAAAACCCATCCATGTTCCGTCCTCGCCCTTTACGTTCCGGGGCCGCGGTATCTCTTTCGAACAGTCCCGCAACCCCGGGAGTTTATAGCCCTGGAGTCTCGATAGAGATAACGACAAAATTGCTAACTTTCGATCACTGATTACTACGAATAAATTCGGTTGCAATAATTATGCATATGAGAAACGCATCTAGGATGTAGAGACTATCATTATTCGCAAGCATCATTATTGCGATTTGGTCATCTCTGTCGAGACTAACGAAATAACAGCCCGGCCCGGCCCTGGTCAAACTGAGGCATGGGGCGCACGAACGCGGGACGAAATTCGATCCTGCTGAATGTGCTTCACTGGCAAGAATGCTTGGTTGACGGCTTCGTGATGGAACCGCCCCTTCACCAAGCCGTCAACTAATTCGTCCATTCTGTAACTCAAACTAAGTAACTCTGCGCATAAATTATTGCTGGGAAACGACTTTTTTTTTGGGGGTGCACATAAAACATTGTGCTGATGTAAGCATTGAACAATATGGGGTCGTAGAGGTTACTTGTGAAATAGTTTGAACATATTGACCCCCAATATCTCCGTAACTTCCGTACGATACACGGTCCAGAACTCACAAAAAAAAATGATCGCAATGACGGGGAGAACAAGTGCCTCTAAGGGTCTTCGTTAAGGGTATTTTTAGACCCTTTATCGTCGCTTGATCTAATCACGAAATTAAATTCTAATCATTATAAAACATTCGACGTACACATCCATTATACGAGTATCCATCATCCCGTGTAACATTCGCCTCAGTTTGACCAGAGTAAAGTTGTACATCAATTATATAATTATATTAATAATCGGCATAAATCACCTTCTTTGACCGATCGCTTCACTTTACAAGTTACAAGAGGTGTTTTCAATGTGTCTTTGTATGTTTGCTTATTGATTTGGCATCGATACTCCATCCGAAGGTTGAAGTGGAATGGGTCGATAGACTATATGGGGGTGACCCAATTGCATCACCATTATAAGTGGTGTTAAGTACAAAGAAGTGTTTTCTGAATGAAAACTGACTGATTATTTACTAGTAAAGAAAAATATTTTGTGGGATAAAAATATGAATTAGTATTTGCATTTAAAATAAATATTAACACCAATGAATGAATTATTCAAAATATCAAGATTTTCACAATATTCTGATTTATCTATCTCTTCGTGGACTCGATGACCGCAATGCTTCTGATCATGACAAAACATTTTACGCAACGCACCCCTTTTTCATTGAATAAAGACTTTCTGACAACACAACGTGCATAAAAATGTCAAGCTCTTTGATTTATGCTTTATTTCTGTGACGCATAAAATATACGGGTCTGGCCGAAAACACCTGAGATTCATTGTCCAAAGGGCCGTGTGGATGTGACGAATTTAGCAGTGTACATTTATTATAACTTCAGCCTCCAATATCTGAGTTAATTTTATTAGAATGATATCACTATGTTCTATGTATGATTAGCGTACGTTTTTGCCAGTTTATTTGTAGTGATTTAGTTTCTGCTACAGTTGTTAGTGTGTTCTTGTCAATTGCTCATGTTTGCTTGCTTTAAATTCTTTGTCAAATTCTTGAAACTATGAAGATGCTGTCTGGACTAGCCAAGGTTTCAAATGAAAGACGTTTGCCACACTATGTACATTTTTACGGAACTTTTAACACGTTTAGTCAAGGATTTTATAATTACTGCACAATATTAAATATATTTTACAACTTCTCTAAAAAACCATTTAAAACAAAAAGTTGGATCGTAGATCTGTGATCTCAATATGGATGGATGCAACTTCGATTACAATTTTGACGAAAGTACAGTGATAGAAGCATTTTTGCGTTAAAAGCAGATAATCTCCTAAATTGATCCTATTTATGCCCTTCAGTTATCAGCATATATTTCAAATAGATTGTCGGTTTACCTAAACTGATAGCACGATCACTATTAGCTTATTAGCCTAAGCAATTAGGCATTATGTACCAATCCGTATGGAGTACCTATATTATATATCGACCAATAACACTTAGATCTGTGTGGGTACACTGGTGATTGACATCGAGTATTCTTTTACATGTGTAGTATGTCTATTTACATCATGTTACATGCGAACTCTCATAGACACAAGATAGCTCGATCGATCGGTCTGCCTCCGGCGTTCTCTCCGTAGATTTATTTGGTTCATTCTGAACACAGACTACTCAGTCCTCGTACCTAGGAGAGCACGTGGCCGAGTGTCATACGGTCACATTACCTTTGACGGTAAGATCGTATTTCTGAGTTATTGGGTTAACACGTATATGGCCGTTGTGTAATTACGATACTGATCTTTTGGGTCGCCTCTGAGTAGGCTGGAAATAAACTGTTTTATTTCTTAGAGCGATCGTCGTCGATATTGTCTGCCTTGGGCAAGCTGTAGCGATCTACCGGATTTTCTCTGAGTTAAAATAACATGGTATTCTTCCAGCAACTACCTCTAGTAAGCACTGAAGCACTCTCGCATTCGTCCCCTTATAGGTCACCTTTTGAAATTTGACCAAATAAGACAAGGGCTAACTAACAGAGTAAATTAGTCGTTTTCACCATATCTCCAAACAACGTTTTCTGTAAGCCTCTAAATAAAAAATAATAGACATATTATTGTAAAACATTGAAGTGTGCACAATCATAATTTCACTTTCACTACGAGGTTAGATAATCTCAGTAACGTTTAATAACAAGCTAATAATGTTTACTATGATAATGCAAGTACCCATTATAGATTGCTGATATGGTAAATGGAAAAACAAAGTGTGAAAACTGAGAATAATTTCCCTACTGCTTGTTAATGGAGCATTGACATGCAATAATAAATGGATGACATTAATGCAGTTTCTACCAAATGTAGTTCCGCTTCGTGCGAAAGAAAATTGAATGTTTTTTTTTCTAAACAAGGTTGTAAGATGATGGTAAAAGGCGATCTCTGTGAGATATGTTTCCCCTATATGTTGCCAAATGCACTACTACAACATCAACCCACGCACCAAACGTCACGTCACAAAGTGCCGTGTTCATACCATATTTAACAATTGTTAATACAATGTAACTGCAGACCCACGTTCAGACACGACGTTTACGGTCTAGTAATATATCTCCAATCTGAAATAAAAACCGAACGATAAAAATGTACATAACGAAGTGACATTTTATACAGAGCAGACGTTCGCCCTAGAGAGGTAAGTGAAAATAGTACAACGACAATATTTGCTCGAGTACGGAGTAAGGTTTCATAAACAATATTGTGTGGACCGTTTTACATTATGGAACGCCTTCGCCGCGCGCCGCCGGCAACTGAAGGTGGTACATGTTTTGCTAAGTTATAGTTGTTTGGTGAAAAGGGAAACATTTTCCTTACATTGATGTCTTTAGACGTGGACTGTTTTATGTAGTTTTGAGACTAGAAGTCGTAATGTGGGCTATTGCCTGACTTCATCTCCTGAATTTCAGTTTGCACGCGCTAGAGCTATTAAGGCTGGATTCAGTGTGTTTATGTCTAGTACTAAAGTCAGAGATACTGCATAAAGTGAAAACTCGCATGTTTTCACTACAAAAAAAAACAAAATTGGCTAAAAATAGGCAAGGGCGATGATGATTGATGAGTCAGTGAAATATAGGAATCATAAGTTTCATAATTTCCGACACGTGAATATGCGTGATCGATGTAATTTAGCATAAGTAGGCCTAAGCCTCCGTAAGACTACACGACATGAGACGTCTCATGAATTATTTAGCGGTCGGCGGGTAATCTTCCGTCTGTACGCGGTGGTAGCACGATCGATCAAGTTGCAAACTTCACCCATGAAAAGATAGAACTGATTCTCGAAGGAAGTTTTGAATTTTTGCTTCCTGAAACATTCACGGTCTTTAATGATGAATTAAAGCTTAATAACTTCTTAATTAAGTAAGTACGTTTTTAAAATGAACGTCAAAGCAATTGTAATTTCATCTCTGATTTAATAATTTTCAATAAACACGGACTCAAGTGTTTTAAATTCTACCAGGGGTACAAAGAAAAAAAGGATGTTGAAATGTAGGTTGAGAAATGCAATTTGCATTCTGCTCTGCTAAGAGTACCTACAATGCTAAGATATCATTTATTGTCCAGTCTCTAATAAAGGGTTTCCGGCAGCTGAACTTTTTACAGCAATACTAATTTCAAAGGTTTCCATTTTTAGGGTTCCGTAGCCAAATGGCAAAAAACGGAACCCTTATGGATTCGTCATGTCTGTCTGTCCGTCCGTCCGTATGTCACAGTCACTTTTTTCCGAAACTATAAGAACCGTGCTGTTGAAACTTGGTAAGTAGATGTATTCTGTGAACCGCATTAAGATTTTCACACAAAAATAGAAAAAAATCAAAAATTTTAGGGGTTCCCCCATAAAAATTCAAAAAATTTTTTTTCATCACACCCATACGTGTGGGGTATCTATGGATAGGTCTTCCAAAATGAAATTGAGGTTTCTAATTTCATTTTTTTCTAAGCTGAATAGTTTGCGTGAGACCCACTTCCAAAGTGGTAAAATGTGTCCCCCCCCCCTCATCATCATCATCATCATTTCAGCCGAAAGACGTTCACTGCTGGACATAGGCCTCCCCCAAGTGTCGCCACATTGACCGGTACCTTGCGACTCGCATCCACCGGATTCCCGCAACCTTCACCAGGTCATCGGTCCACCTAGTGGGAGGTCTTCCAACGCATCGTCTTCCGGTTCGCGGTCGCCACTCCAGAACTTTTCGGCCCCATCGGCCATCCGTTCTGCGAGCAATGTGCCCTGCCCACTGCCACTTAAGTTTAGCAATTCTTCGGGCTACGTCGGTGACCTTGGTTCTCTTGCGGATGTCTTCATTTCTGATTCGATCACGCAAGGAAACTCCGAGCATAGCCCTCTCCATTGCCCTTTGGGTGAGCCTTTTGATAAGGCCCATTGTGAGCGACCACGTCTCGGTCCCGTATGTAATCACTGGCAACACACACTGGTCATAGACTTTCGTCTTCAGACACTGCGGTAAGTTGGACGAGAAGATACCGCGCAGCTTCCCGACCAGCCGAGTCGGATTCGACGATTGACCTCTTTCTCGAAGTTAGACCTACCTAACTGGACCGTTTGTCCTAGGTATAATTTTTAGACCCACTCTTTCGGAAGCTCTACTGAGGTCATCGAGCATTGTACTGAGGTCCTCCATGGTCTCAGCCATGACCACAATATCGTCGGCAAACCGAAGGTGAGTGATGTACTCGCCCCCCCCCCCCCTGTAACTTCTAAAATAAGAGAATGATAAAACTAATGAACGAGATCTAGCAAGTAGTTTTTTTTTTATACGTCATAAATCGTAAACCGCAATTTACCTTTCATTCATTCAACTCAAATGTTTTTATTTTATGTTATTTGCTGCTACCCTTCATGGGCGAGTCCGACTCGCACTTGGCCGATTCATACTTATTGTTGTTTTAAACACCTCTGTATTCGCTCGTAAAACTCGTGAACGATAAAGTGTCACTGATTCTTGGCTAGGTATAATGATGACTTGCGCTGCTCATTAAAGCGTCAACTTTCGGCAATAGCGCAATATTGCGAACGATTAACTACAAATGACGTACAGTGAATAGGTATGAAGTGGGTGAGGTTTCGGGTTTCAGTCTGCGGTCGAGTGGCCAGGGCGCCGCGCTCACAATCAGGCTGTTTCTAGTCGAGCGAGCGGGCGCGGTGACGAGGCGACGCGCCGATGCGTGCTAGCGTCACCGAACCCGACCGTACCCGCGACTCGTGAGTCGTGACACTTCGCCAAGACGTCGCACACTAAATCACACTGCACTTGCTTTGAACGTCCCCGAAAACTCGCTCAAATACGTGCTCCAATATCACAGACGTCGGGAACTTCCGAACTCCACTTACATACTTTTTAGTCCCTACAAACGCTATTGCTATTGTTCCCGTCAGCCAGTCCGACTATACCTACCTAATTGAGAATCAAATATTCACGGGTTGTTTTATAGTACCTATTTGGAATTACACGGGACGGTAAATTAATCTACAAATTCCATATTAACAGAATCGTTTCTATTTGGTAAATCCTTTATTTAATGGGTAATTCGCCACTGGCTATCAAGTATCTCTCAGTATTGATGAGATCATAGGGCCTGTAGGCGTTTTAATTAACAATGGGGCATGTACTACCCGCTTTAGGTTGGTCTTCAATACAAAGATTATCACAATTCCTAAACATTCCTATTTTCCAGACATCCTGTTATTTAATTCAAGTTTGCAGGATTCATAATTCTTCGTTGGCTCTAAGTGTTTTTGTAACATCTGTTTGGACATAATGGAACGCAATAAAAGAATCTGAATAAATATATTCGACCGTTACTTCCATTTTTATAGTGAATTTGAAAATGAAAACCAAATCACATTCACAAAAAATCAGTAAACCTTGCCGACGAACGACCGAGACGTTCAAAATAGAGACTTCCACACAGTGCTAAAGCTGTTAAAGTATACTTGTATATGTTAAAGGCCAAACCCGATTTCAGGACAAACTAGTTTAGCCTAGGCTAAACTGAAACTTGAGCTCATTCTTGCATCCTAGTCGAGGGAGACCTGGTCGACGGAGCCCCGCTTTGCGGGGCTCCTACTTCTGAATGGTTTATAAAAAAATAACCACGAAGGGTATGGCGGGGTCTATTCGCTCGCTTCGCTCGCTCATTCGACCCCATCATACCCTTCTAACCTAATCTATCCGTGTCGGGGTGCCCCAAGTCGGTCTAGTTTAGCCTAGGCAAAACTAGATTGTCCTGAAATCGGGTCTGGCCGGTAACATATAGATAGGAAAATTAGCTCGTTTCTGTAAGTGCAAGGTGTTGTACCGTTCGGAAACAAGCAGACATCCGGCAGGTACAGACGCCGCACCGGATGTATCCGAGTCGCCGCGTTTATACGAGCACGAAATAAGTACGTTGCTTCGTACTTATTTCGTGCTCGTATAAACGCGGCGACTCGTTCCGCCGAAGACAATCGACCGTGTGGACTATTCCTTAGGTAATTCGATCGGGCGGAACCCTTTTACCCAAATATATACCACCACCCAATCCAATTTTCGTAAGAAAATAGCGCTGTGGTTTAGTGAATCTGAAATGAATGACAATAAGTGATTTACCTTCGATAGAACTTTTATGTGGGTTGAAATGTAGCGTTATTGTTACCGAAATATTATTAGGTTGTATTGATAGAGAACTGTTTGCGATAAACGAAAATAAACATTGATAAGGTTACAAATCACTAATGCTTCCAAAACATTACGAGTGAGGGATTACGGAGACCCTAAAATAAAACACGTGTATACTTTAACATAGTGCGGCACAGAACAAATCTGGCTAATAATGTTCGAACAACATGTATGGGCACTTAACTTCACTTACTCAATATTTTACGACATTCCATTAATGGATTTATTGATATCACATTGACACGTCAAAATGCCGATAGTGGCAAAAAGTGTACGCGTTTGGCAGATATCAATTATTTTCAAGATCAATTTCGATAAAATCAAATATAGATCATTTTTCAGTGTGTGAAGTGGCAATGGTGTGGAAAAAGCGTGAAATAAGGAGAGTGACGGTGATATATTGGTGAGGTAGTTCACATTCGGTTAAGATATAAGGTTCTTTTATATATACCAAGTGAGTTATCTAGGATTTATATCTTGTGAGCATTATGAAGAAATGCTTCTTAAAATAAGAAAATACTTATTAAAATTCTGTAGGAGCGACGAATTTTACATCAACATCATGAAACGTTATCGTCTGTAATCCGTATTGTCCGAATGATCGGCAAAGAAGATGGGCAAATCAATTATATTATAGACAAAACATGGCCGTAACAATCATCCGAGATCTGTCAAATAATAAAACGAAGGAAATGGATTCCTTGACTAATATCTTGATTGGCAACAGCCGACTCGACTTGACTTTTATGTGACGTGAACCGATTAGAAGGAACTCATGGAGCGACACAAAGAAGTCACAAAGAACACAATGTTTATCATAATGTTAAGAGCGATTGGTTAAATGCCAATTTACTGATGTACGATTCCTAAGCTGCGAATTGCATCAGACAATGTTCAATGCGTTGTTTCCTCATGTCATTACTCATTTCAAATCTAAATGGCTCTAAACTAGATAGTAAATCGTATGTTTATGAACTTAAAATGCTACCTACCTACCTATTTACTAGACTCTGGAGACTCCTATGTATAAATATCCTATTTTAAACTGTAGCCGACCTTGTTTGCTTTTAACTTTTAATCCTCTATGTACGAATTTCTCAGGGCGCTTTTTTAGACGTTTGGTCGCGCCGCTGCAGCGCCGAAGCAGTGCGTTTGTCGTACTGCATATATGGACGTTCGCTTGTTTTCATACAAAGCGCGCGGTGCGGGAACCGTGCGATATGCGCGGCGGTACCGACGCCGCACGTTTCAATCGACATTTTGAGTGCGCCACCTCTAAAATGAAACAATTTGGTTCTTAAGTAAACAACAAGATAAACAATTTCACTTATCTGAGTATCTGTTTTCATGTCAGCGGCAAAAAATAAAGAGGTCGAAGCGTACCCATTAACCGATATGAATTCGATAAAATCTGCAATCTACTAGACAGTTATATTTATAGACGGCCACTTTTATTCATATCGTGTTTTGGTTTTCATACAATCTTGCCGAGTCTGGAAGCAGACCGTACAACGAACAAGCCGATAAGATTTATGTTTGTTCATAGATGGAATGTCGTCCAGACAATAGCTTGTTTGTCCGGGTATTTGTCATTTGGCCGGCGCAAATGGCCTGGGACTGCTCGTGTACGGCTTGTTACACAAGCATTGGGAGCCACCCGCTCCTGTATGCATAATAGCGCAGAAATGTGCCGACACGCCACCATACAAGCCCGCTTTATTACTGTTTGTGGTACAGCTCTGTGAAGCTCAGCAGCTATGCTGTTACAATAATAACGTAAGTGTTGTTGAAGCGCACTCATACATAGAACTATAATTTAAAATCATTATGATATTATCCAGCTTTATTAGCAGTGAGAGAGCCGTTTGAGTCTACCATCGTGTAAAAGGATCGGTCAGCTGCTGGACTCTGTGTTACCGAGTGCTAGCTCACGCCCAAGATGTGCCGGGCGTTTTGAATCGCAGAACGAATTGTGTTAACTCATTTCATGCACCCCGTTACTGCGCAATAGGTATTCAAGGATTTTATTATTTTTTATGATTTCAATATACAGGAATTCATACTAATCATTTTGGTCGCGTTTGTCGCCTAGTGTGTGCATGTGATTCAGTATTCAATAATTTTTATCTTAATAAGCACATAACCTAAAGGTATATAAATAAAATCCGCGTGGGCTCAGTTATAAATCAAAAATGTTTGTTGTCGGCTCCCTACAGGCTGAGTGTGATGATACATTACCATATCGAATATCTGGAGTAGGGATTACAAAGGTCGTCCCTAAGGAGAACCCCAAAAATCTGTCCCCAACTTTTTAGAAGCTTTTGGGTCCAAACATAAAATTACAGGTGTCTTATTTTCGATTTGAAGTTTTCTAGGGACTCGAGCCATATTCGGTATTTTCACCGCGAGAAGTTTTTTTGTTTTCATTTGATATAAGAAAATATTGTGGATGTGGATGTGGATTGTAGGGTATCCAAACATTACCCACACAAAAATTCTAAAATAGAATCCTATTCTAAACTTACAGAGATTAGAGATCATTAACATTTTCTATGGTTTTGTAAAACCAATTTTCAAATCGAAACTTTCAATAAGTCTGAAGAAAGGTTATGGAGTCAAGTTT
The DNA here is from genome assembly GCA_950022955.1 of Xestia ashworthii. Lineage (NCBI taxonomy): Eukaryota > Metazoa > Arthropoda > Insecta > Lepidoptera > Noctuidae > Xestia > Xestia ashworthii. The sequence continues at coordinate 10,872,119 of OX465553.1, read as the reverse complement.
ACTACACTGTCTGACATACGGCACCCAAACCTGGATATTTAATAAGAAAAATGTAACTAAAATACGTTCGTGCCAGCGAGCTATGGAGAGTAGCATCCTTGGCATCAAGCTTATGGACAAACAGAACAGTAAGAAAATCAGACATAAAACGAAAGTGATAGAGGCAGTAACGCACGCACGGCGATTAAAGCGGAAATGGAGCGGACACATCGCCCGCTATCCACTAGAAAGATGGTCCAAGCGAGTAACAAAGTGGAGAGGCTCTGGCAGTAAAAGAGCAAAATGCAGACCACAATCTCGCTGGTTCTACATTATACTAAAAATAGCAGGAAGCGGCGAACACCAGAAAACGGGGCAGCCTTTGGGGACGGCCGATTGAAGTGAAAACTAAGTAATCCAAATTAAACTTTATCTTAATTGTGTAAGGTTGATTTTGTCAACCGTTCTATGAAAGCGTTCAGTGACGATGACGCGAGTTCCATGGTTGTTCACCCAAAAAGTGCTCAACGCGCCTAAAAAAGTTTTCACTAAGTACGTAAAGGTCCATGACAGAAACTTCTCACCTTAAAAATTGTGTTTTCTTGCATCAATTTTCTTATGTAATGGTTTTTTAGCTGAAAGTTCGTTAAATCAATGGTCTTTCAAGTTTTAATGATTTATGTAAGTTAAAAATGTAGCAATTTTCTCATGAATCACATTAGTGCTATAGCATAACGTCAAATTACAACAACACTTCATGCTTGGTAGGTTATAATGTAAATCAGCTAAAGCTATTTTGCTTGCTCTAGTCTCACCGAATAGCTAATTAGGCTTGCAGGCACAGCTTGAGAACCTAGCTTTAATAAAATTCTGCGCTAGCATATTCGGGTTAAATTAAGTCTGTAATTACGTCGTCATAAATATGTTCATATGAGGTGTTGCACAAAGGTGCTACAATATCCAGTATTCTCTATACCCTGTCATTAATTTAATTAATAAGAAAATAATTTTGTAGCTCGGTGAAATAAGTAAAGAAACTATAGGTTTTTTTTAGAAAATAGTAGACCTTTTTCCCGCGGGAAACCCGGCTGTCGTAAATGTAGACTTGTGAAATTGTCTCATAAGATGGGTTTAGCAACGCTCATAAACCTGAGCATTAGTAAGAAATAGGCAGGTAATATACTAAAAAAACAGTACTATAATATCCTAAAAACAAATAAAATCCTTGATTCATATTCTGTGATCTCTTACTCATCATTTTTACTTGTTTCACCGACATAAATAAAGTGAAACATTGACTCTTTGCAAAAAGTTAAACCACCCTGCGAAAAACTAAGAAAATTCTGACCTTATGGTCTATATTCTAACCGCATTCCGGGATCATCATCATGCCTAGCCATTTCCCAAACATGATGGCGTCGGCTTCAAGTCTAACCAGATCCAGCTAAATATCAGCATTTTATATGGTACTGCGTAACTGACTAGTCGAATCGGACCTTTACAACCCAGTACTGGCTTAAGGTGAAAGCATCAGGGTAGCCCGCGAAATTCAAATTTTCTTACGTTTTTTGCAATTTGCAGGGCAGTGCTAAGTTTCTAATCATCAATACAACCCTCCAAGTTCGTAAGAGTCGATGAACGAAAGTTTCACGCTCAAAGTCCTTCTTCGACTCTTATGAACTTGGAGGGTTGTATTGATGATTTTAATGATTATAATTCCGTAACTTATTACGTCTTACAGTCGCGACCGATATGTTTATCAACATACAACTTAGCACTGCCCTGCAAATTGCAAAAAACGTAAGAAAATTTTAATTTCGCGGGCTACCTTGAAGCACCCCCCCTTAAATGATATCGTTGGTAAAACATCCCAAGACCTGGTTCTGACAAAGATTTACAAAAGACAGCCTAAATCCATATCTTAGCTGCTCTTCGAGGCACGAAGAAGAGAAAACAGACGAAACGAACGAAGAGGGTAACGGACGGTTACCCATCCACGGATCAACCTAAGCATGCGTAGCTTAACCTTCAATCGCACACGTGTAGCTGTACAATGTTGGGAACATAGATATTCTGTAATCCAATCGAAATAAATACACACTACCTTAAGAATATGTTTGATTTTCATATTATTTTGGTATTACGTTTGTATGAAAAACGCATGCTCCACCGGCCCCTTAACCCTCACATTCCCTGCTAATGTTGTGTCGAAATATTTATCATATCATTTTACTGAGAAAATAAATAAACAAGGATATTGATGGATTACGTGATTCCATCTGCGTGACCTATTTTGAAGGATGCGGGTTGAAACGAGCGCCTAATAAATAGGCCAACTGTATGCTAATCAAAATCACTTCAACTGCAGGTTGCATGAATCGACGTTTATTCATTCAATAACAAATATCACTTTCTAAAAATAAATCCCGATTGTATCAGAAAACTTTTGCTCTCAAGTTCTTCTTTTCGTGTCGCATTTCACTCATTGGTGCTACGCGGTTTACCTACGGTTTCTTTTTATAAATAAAATGATTCGATCTTCGTCCATGTTTGGTTCAATCACAATTAGAAAACGTGTTTTTTTTTTCAATTTTATGACCTACCTAAATTTTGCGGGAAGCGAAGCTAATTTCAAGAGCGCCAATACAATAAAGACGAAGGTGAGATCTAACGGCATATTAAAATTTTAAAATAATCGGTTTCGGAGGCAGTAGATAATAGGGTGTTTAAATTCGCTTCGTGACCGGCACTCGTGTTCGCATCTCCCGATAGGAAACTGGAGACAACGATAAATAGCTAAAGAAAAAACGATGCTAGACAAAGGAACACTATTTCCTGGAACCCGTTTTCTCCAAAGGCTCTGCAGATGTAATAGTACAGTTAAATCAAAAGCCATGTACTAAAGGGCGAACCAATTGCCAATCACCGGGAACAAACTCGGACTGCCACCGAGAATTTCATAATGGAATAATCCAATTTGCACGACTCGAGGATCGAACTTTGGAGGACGCTCGGCAGTCACACCACTCGCGAAAATAAGATGAAGAAGGCACACTGTCAATCATTTTCGTATTGTTTCAAAATCAAAATCAAAGCATTTATTTCAAGTAGGCCAATTACAGGCACTTTTGAATTGTCGAAATCGAATTCATTAATGATAGATCCCACTTAGCCACCGCTAGGTATTCAATTTATACATGACACTCCAATTATCAATATTCACATAATTCTCAACACTATTGAATAATACAATTATTATTAGGGTCGAACATGATATTAATAATGTATCAAATGAATGGGTACGTTATGCCAACAATGAATGCATTCATTTGTGTACATTAAACTATCGTAATGAGAATGATCAAAATAAACCCAATGCTAATTTAAATTGACAAATTCGAAACCAATGTTCCGCTAGTATTTTAGGTCGAAGAAATAAATATGCGACCTTTTTCAACTTTGCAATTCGAATTTAGTTTCTGAACGCTAATGAAGTAAAAAGTTCTAACTGCCTTCAAATTAAGTTCCACAGGAAATAGAAGTCGTCGGCTCGGGAGTTAATTGTTATTTGCATCGGATTTCAATGGACATTGTTTGAAAGGACTTTTCCAAACATTTCAGTAAAGCCCCATTTGACTCGATAGCACATAAGTAATGTTTGGTTAAACCTACAGAAATTATGTTCATAGCTAAAAACCGGTTCATTGTGATTTATGTGGGTAGGTAGCGCCGGGTGTAATATTAAACAAGAACTTTCTACACGCTTGAGGTTTTATGGCATACTTAAGTACATAACTTCCATTAAAGAATCATACACGTAACTTTCTTACGACTTTATAAAGATGAAGAACTTACCAAATTCATGTTTGTTATCCGCAGAATGGTTTATCAGAAGAATTTATTACTTATTTATTAAAATGAAGTCTTCTCCTAGGAAAGTGTTAGAGTAGATGAATTTGTAGAATCCGCTGTAAAATAAGGACTAGCTAAAAGATTTATGTCCTAATAACTCATTCAAATGTGCACGTACTTACATTTATAAAAGTGGTGTCTGCCGGCAAAGCTGGGATAGCGCTCTACAGCGGCAAGGATAAATTATATTACTTTGTGAATCCACTGAATCAAAACCAAGTTACAGATTATTTTAAATTTTCCATAAAATTGAAACTTTCCAGCCCTTGGGAACGGCCCTTGCAATAGCTTTTTATATTCAATTTCTCCTGAGGAATATAGATCACAGGTACTTACACAATCTACATAATTTATCAGTCTTGTATCAAAACACGAACTGAATGGATTTCCATACTTAATAGATAATATGTTTAAGTAGGTAGGCTTTTCGAAAATCGAAAGATTATTTACGTTCAAAGGACCTATAAAGTTGGTTTATTACTTTACATAGTATTTTCTTGAACCATTTCATTAATCTTTAAAAGATGCAAAAACTTCAGGCTGCCTATATTTGTTGAAATGGTCGTAAAACTTTAATCTGGACACGTACGGGTTAGGTTTCGCTACTTACGTATATCAAATACGTGCTTTTTTTACCTTAAAATAGGCAATCGGCGATATACATATATCTACATACTTTTATCACCGAGTTACCTATTTTTAACTACATTTATGTATACTTCGTCAATACGAATGCATACTGGCCCAATTTTAAAGCGAACCTTTAGGAAATCCGGGGGCACGGCAGTGCCCCCTCCAAGTCGAGCGCGAAGCAAACACTGCCGTACCATCCTTTACTGGAACCATTTCGCCGCATTTTCAGGCCCCTATTTGAGAACCTCTGGATAAGACCAGAACGCAGAAATTTTCGTCATCCAGTAAGCTATAATCACATACTTAAAATCCAAAATTTCAAGTCTGTAGGTCATTTAGTTCCGAAGTTAAGCGAAAGCAATGTTTCGCATTTATGACACTCACTCACTCACTCATGATCATCAAAATAGAACTAGTACTTCCCATAAACTCAGAGAGCTGAAATTTGGTATAGAGTTAGGGTTTATTGGCCACATAAAGGAAAAACTATAAAATCTAGGATAATCGAAGATCTGGAGTACCTGGTCATCCTGATTAAAAAACACAAGAGTCCAACCAAACTATTAGAGAGATCGACATACCGCCTGTACAAAAAATATTCGACTTGGTGGGCCGTTTCATTTGATGTCAAAAATCGAAGGTCTGAAGTATCTGATGAAGAACCCTCAGCTGGTCTCAGCTGTATTAGATATATGGTTATGCCCCCTTCTACTATTGGTACATAAAAAAAATCGACTGTCATGTCATTGTAAAAATCCAGCATAGTGGGACACATCTTCTAATTTAATCTAGCTTATAGCGTCCCACTGCTGGGCAAATGCCTCCCTTTCTGCTTTTAATACGCATTTAAATAAAATTAAAGGAAAACTCTGGGTAAGACTAGACTGGCTTTTATGCTTATACTTACAAGTTTACAAGAACAAATAGTCGAACGATTAACTTTATTCTACTCGAACATTATACAAATTAAATAAACAAATTACACTAAAATATTAATTTCGCTCAAAGTTTTGTCAAAATATAATGCATTGGACTAAGAGTAGTAGTGATACCCGCAAACGTCGCTAGATGGCGCTGACTGTATTTTAAAACGCGCCTGCGTTTGTTTTTTTGGTAACTTTATATGGCGAAGTGGCAACCGGCCGCGTTACAGTCGTTTCCGACATTCTTCTACTGCGCTTGAAAACGTTTGCTAGGTATTAGGAGGGATTATTTGCATTTCGTTGATTTCGCTTATTATTTCGTGAGGCTTGCTAAGGTTAGCAGGTTGTTATTATAACAATTCGAAGATTTGAATAGGTTAGGAATTTTGAATTTTGATTTTGAATTATGAAGAAACAGTACTTCGAAAATTCGCTAGTAATTTGATTCACGAATTATTGCCTATTAAGTCAAAATTTGAGATCATACCCCAGGCATACGTGTACAGAGAACAATTCCCAATCTGTGTGGCGTATGCCCTAACAATTCACAAGAGCCAAGGTCTAACTCTAAAAAATGCCCTCAATTCATGGACATTGGCACCTCCATATTCTCTTGTGGCCAAGCCTACGTGGCGCTTTCACGAGTAACCAATCTTCATGGGGTGCACCTCATAAATGACTTCAAGAGTATAAAAGCTCAAGCTTCAGCGATCACCGAATACAACCGGCTTAAGGTCGTGGCTCACTTGACAAGCACCGCACCGGCACCGCTCCAACCCAGCAATGAACTTGCTATTCAAATTAGAGCATTAAATCGTGTGTCGCATAGCGTATTTTATAATGTCCATATGAAAAAGCTTACGGCGGGTGGTCAACGCGCTTGCCGCTACCATACGAGTCGACTCGCGGGCCACTCGGCGTCCGCGCGCGGTCCGCGCAAGCGAGTGAACCGCGCGCCGCAAGCGAGTGGACCGCGTGCTTACAGCGCGCCGTCCGCGCGCTTGCTGCGCGCCGCCTCCGAGTTGTCCGCAAAACAACGTACAGTTACATATTTATTTAGAGAGCCCACCACACTGAACCTAGTTCGATAAGACTCCCCTATTATATAATTATATGGTCATGTTAATACTTGACGTAGTTAACTTTAACCTCATTTTCGTTATCAGCCACCCCGAAAACCATGACAACGATGACCCATGACTAAAAATAAGACAATTATGCTTTAAATTCTAAGCAGTATTTTCGGTTGACAATCTTTCGAGAGTTTTTTCTTTCAGTTTCCGTCATGGGTGACGTTTATAGGTTGCATGAACTTGTAAAGACCGCCACCCACACAGCTGATTGTTGTTTTCGTAGTTTTGATAATTTAAACAATCACTTTGTTAAATTTCATTCAACGTACTATATTATTTCTTTTAGAAGTTCATGTGAGCGGCAGACACATAATGCCCCTTCCACCATGCAGCTGATATTTTTAAGCTCAGTATGATGTAAACTATTTATAAAAAAGTTTCAGCCTGCGTACTATGACTGCTTTTTTTTCGCCACCTCCGCAACCTCCCAATCCCACACCCACCTCGGGTGCCTCAGTAGATGCTGGGTTCACTTATCAGTCGTTCGGGATCTATTGAACCAGATGGCAACTGATCGGCGTAAAAAACACTCTAAAATGCAACACCGTCTATCAAATCCGGACTATCAAAGCCAGCGCACAGACTGCGTGCTTACGCCTCGCTGACGACGCGTGGCAAGCGCGTCGTAGCCTAAATTCAAGACAACGCTGGCCAACAGCTGTACTGGTGCGATGCTGGTGCCGTGCTTGTCAAGTGTGCCACGACTTTTAGGCGTAAATACCGCGCCGATCTTTCGGAAATTAAACCGTCTAAAAGAATAAATAATGAACGCGAATTGTAAATACGAAAAACTGTTGCTACTGTACAAGAATCTGAACCGGAAAAAAAAAGAAAAGAAAGATTTGTAATAATAAAAAAACTACTCCTAAAACGAAAAAAAACTGAGTCAAATAAGAAAATCTAATAAAATAAATCAATATGACGTTTCTACAAAAAGAAGTGAAATCCCACCAAAAACATTCTGTAAAAACCGGCCAAGAGCGTGTCGGGCCACGCTCACTGTAGGGTTCCGTAGCTTCCCAGACCATTAAAAATACCAACATTTTTCGTCAGCAAAAATAACTTTGTTTTTCATAGTATTTGTATGAAAAACAAAGTTATCATTTGCGTTTTTTTGAAAAAGTGCTATATAACTCAAAAACTATTCAACTCATCAAGTTGAAAATAATTTTCCTAGAAAGTTCATATAAAGGTCTACTTCTGTGATTTTTTTCATATTTTTTAAACTTATGGTTCAAAAGTTAGAGGGGGGGGGGGACACATTGTTTTTGACTTTCGGAGCGATTATTTCCTAAAATATTAATATTATCAAAAAATGATTTTAGAAAACCCCTATTCATTTTTAAATACCTATCCAACAATATATCACACGTCAGGGTCAAAATTAAAAAAAAAATCGCTCCCCACTTTACGTCTGGGGGAGGTACCCTAATAAAAATGTTTTTTTAAATTTTTATTTTTGCACTTTGTCGGCATGATTGATATACATATTGGTACCAAATTTCAGCTTTCTGGTGCTAACGGTCACTGAGATTATCCGCGGACAGACAGACAGACAGACAGACAGACAGACATGGCGAAACTATAAGGGTTCCGTTTTTTGCCATTTGGCTACGGAACCCTAAAAACTAGCCAAGTCTCGATGGAGCTGCTTGTTTATCTCTAAAAAGTAATGAAATCTAGACAAAGTCGTGCCAAGTCTAAGGGTTCCTTACTGCGATTTCTTTATTATTATAGTTAATGTTGAGTGACTTGGCCGTTGAACATTAATTTTGTTTACACGTAATGTTATATCTATTGTAACTACAAAATTTACTTGTACCCTAACACTAACGTAGGTATAAAGAATTTTTAACGGCCAAGTCACACTACTCAAAATCAAAATCAAAATCAAAATCAAAGCATTTATTTCAAGTAGGCCAATAACAGGCACTTTTGAATTGTCGAAACAAAGATGAAAATTAAATGTAGCTACAGTCCCAGTCACAAGACATAAAAACTGTGAAAGTACTGTAGTTGCCCATTCCCTAGCGTAGATCTCTATGGAGAAGAACGGGCAAGAAACTCCATGGACACTCTTTTAAATCAAAATATTGTTACAAAATCTTGGTTACATCATTCATGTTGAGATGTTATATTATGTGAGAACAATGTAGCAAGATGTGCACGTTAAAAGTGTCCATAGCCAAACAAAAACAAAATACAACTCAAAAACAAAATAATTAATTCAAATAAACCATGGCGACTAAGAGATGACCAGTCACAACTGACAGCGCCCATTCACGCACATGACGCATGGATCAGCACCATTCAGCTCAACCATTTTGAAGGGAACTAAATGGTCCGACACACGCGCCATGATCAGCGAGACATTTGAGTGAGCATGACATACTCTCAACCGCCAGGGCACATTCAAGTCAAAAACTAAAGTAGGTTTCCAGTGAATGATAGCTTTCTAGTACATAGTACTCACACAATATGGGCTATGCGTTTATATAATATTAAATAGATTGAATCTATACAATGCAAAGATAGTTGTACAATCTTCAGCAGCTCCAACAATACCATTTAATGCTATCACTTTTTGAGCCCCTGTCCTTGTGGAGCAGGACCAGCATTGAGCCAAGCATTTTTATCAGCGATATAATCGCTCAACTTGTAATATGCTTGCTTACATAGTGTGCGTTTAATGCATGTTTTAAATTTAGTCTCATTCAGTTCAAGAATACTTTGTGGAATTTTATTATAGCATCTCAAACAGTACCCCATGAAAGATGAGTCTACTTTAGCGAGTCTAAAGCCTGGCTGAACTAGTTGGTCCCTATTTCTAGTACTGTAATTGTGTCTGTCGCCTCTTTTACCGAAAAGATGCAGATTTTTCTAACGTACATTATGTTTTCGTAGATGTATTGGCAATGAACCGTCATGATGCCAATATCCTTAAAAAGTTCCCTTAGAGAATCGCGCCTACGAAGATTGTATATGGCTCGGATGGCTCTTTTCTGCAGAATAAATATAGACTCAATATCAGCAGCCCGTCCCCATAGCAAAATACCGTAAGACATTATACTATGGAAGTACTAATTCTACTTAACTATTTATCTATATGCAACATTTCTTATTGCTGCTCGGCCGCTCCTATTGGTCATAGCGTGATGTTATATAGCTTATAGCCTTCCTCGATAAATGGACTATCCAACCAAAAATTTTTCAATTCGAGCCGGTAGTTCCTGAGATTAGTGCGTTCAACCAAACAAACAAACAAACTCTTCTGCTTTATAATATACAAATGTAATATAGGTATATAGGTATTCATATTCATATTCATTTATTTGCGTTCCACAAGGTAAAACATGGTGTTGACAAAAAAGGCTTTGAGCTCAGAGTCGTTGTAGATCTGGTATAATCGGACACACAATTTGTCCCTAGAAGTGTAATATGTTACCTCACAAGAGTTTTATTTTAAAGCCATTAGCGCGTTGGATCGTGCAGCCCTAGGTCGGCGCGGGCACTAATTGCGCTTTCTAACGCTCCACTGCAACCTGCTCGATTGTTCTCCGCTTCGAATGTGTACAATTAGTCGATACCTTTTATTCCTATGAGTTCCTTTTGCTGTAATACCTACCGGTACACTTTTACCAACAAAAGAGGAGGAATTTTACTTCCACCACGATTTCAAGAAAATTCCTATCTGACCTTCCTACATTTCGACGACCCGAATGGCGTAGTGGTAGTGAGGCTGCCTTACGTTCTTAGGGTCCTAGGTTCGAATCCCGGTAAGAGCAAATGTTTTTGTGATGAGCATTGACATTTGTTTCCGAGTCATGGATGTTTATATATGTATAATAAGTATGTATTTACAAACAAAAAAAGTATATAAGTCTATCAACTATCTGGTGTCCACGACACAAGCCTTGCTTAGTGTGGCACACTAGATGGCGCTGTGTGTTAATGTCCAGCGATATTTATTATTTTATTTTATTTCATTTTACTTAGATTCAATTCGTCTGTAATTATGTAGGTATCTTGCAATTTACAAATACAATGTAGGAGCAGAAAGTTTTTATGTGATTTGGTTTAATCATTCAAAATTATTATAGAGTAAATCAGATTTTCCAGGCATGAGAAAGGAAGGGTTAACTAACTAAAAAGGGTGTAAAATCCCCCTCAGCGAAGCCGAGAGGCACTTTATTCTTCTCGAACATCCCTTAACTAAAAGTTACGGGATGTTCGAGCAGAAAAGTTTCCCAGGGACCATACCTGGGAAACTTTTAGTTACGGGATCAGACGTTTAAAAAAATACAAGCTTTACATGATTTAGCTTTACTTATACAGGGGCTTACTATATTCAATGCATCGATCAGCATGATGTTCAGAGTAAGTACGTAACATTTAAGCGCTACCGTAAAACGTGATTTTCGCACAAAAAAAAAATGTCTCTCTACAACAATATTTTCTGCCAGTATTACTTATTTTGATGTACAGAATGCTTGGTTGACGACGTCGTAAAGGGTCCGCTAACATCTTGTATCGATTGGGGTTTGACAAAAATCTACGTCAATAGAACCGCGGGTGGGCGACATTAAACCTAGTTTAGGTTTATTTATTGCGTGTTATGTTTGGTAATAAAAATAATGGCATTAACGATATTTCAAGTGATTGGTATAATTTATCTTTCCGAATACACCCACTGGGAATAAATTGGTTTGAGGCCAGCGGTAGGCTTTTACTTCCAAACAGTAACTTGATTATTTATTAACCTCACTGTTATAGAGAACACTCAATCTATCACGCGAGGGAAAAAAGGAGTACTACAATGTCAGCTGGTAACCGATCATCACGGTTTTTCTATTGTTCATGTAAAATTTTGTTTCTTCTTCTTCGTGTCGATGATTTCCCCTTTTTTTTAATTATATTATTTTCGACCAGTAAGCACTCTGCCACCTCGACAGCGTTGGTGGTGGTCTCGGACAGGTCCATCATAGTGCAGGTGTAACCACGCGATGGCAGAAGGTGTCCCGGGAGCTTTTCTGCTACTTCGACATAGTGTGCTTAAATTAGGTTAGGTTAGGAGACAATAAGAATACATAAGACTGCCTGAACTGAAGTTTGGATGTATCCACTTGACTATGGCAGAAACAAGTAGTTCGGTTGCAAAGGAAACACTTAAGTCGATATAATGTGCAGTACCTTTACCTACAGCGGACAACTTTAAAGCAATCCGTGGTCAAAAGCTATATTATGATCCATACGAAACCTTCAAATCAACGTCCGCGATCCGACCCGAATTAAATCAGAAAACTTATTATTACTTCAAACTTTTCGATTTCGATCTAAAAGTTTTTCGGAAGAGAAAAAATATCCGAATGATGTAAAAATAGTATTGATTGCACGACTCGCGCAGGCGGCACTAATAAATTGTAGATTTCTCATAAGCATGTACTTATTGTAAGTGCAGTTAAGGTGTAATGGAAAACTACGAATTGAACTTTGAAATATATCATTAGTAATGTTAGAATAATAAATAACTCGCCCGCAGATGGAATAACGTAATCCTGGTTTTTATATAACAGTTTATATTTATTGTCAGTTTATCTATAAAGTTACGAGCAGACTGTATGTCGGGTGTCGAAAACCGTTCAAAGGCGAGTCTCGCACTTCAGTGCGAGACTCGCCTTTGAATAAACGGAATAAACCAATATTCTATGAGCGGTGCTATAAACAAAAATAAATAAGTATTTATGATGTTGAATGATCCAATTGTTGAACGTTTACGTTTTACGGGTTCGGAGCTCGCGAACAAGAAATCCTTTTGACGTCTTTCGGCAAGTTGGAAGAACGCGTGTGTTACATTTTTGTCATGTCATACGTTAAGCCCGGGATTTGTGGGATGTCAGTGAGAGCCCGGGGCCCCAAGACGTGATATATTTATTTATTTATGTCGCCGTAAGTTTGTTTTGTTGTTATTTTTGACGGCTTGCCGCAAATTGCTAAAGCGGATAAAGTGTTTTTTTGGAGCTTTATCGCTTGCTAACCTCTTTCAATGTAGGTATATTGGTGTATATGTCAGCGTTAGCGTAACGTTGTAAAATCCGTTAGGTTGTAATCTATCTAGCGAGATTGTAAACTCTCGAAAGATTGTCAAACGAACATACTGCTTACAATTTAACGCGTTGTCGGTAGATTACAATCTATAGAAGTGAAACCGTAATATTGTGAAATGTATGCGATGGAAGTCAGCTCTCGCGGTGTGGAGGAGGGGGAGGGAAGGAGGCATTGGCCAATGGTACCACTCTCATGGAAAGATAATGTACCATTCCTGAGAAATATACCGATTAATATAATCTAACCTCAAAACACTTTATATTCCCTTAAAAAGCGTATAGTCGGAAGAGCCCCGCTACGCGGGGCCCCAAGTCCCGATTATGGGGGCAGAGATACTTCCGTCGCACGCATGTTTCACTTCGATAGATTACAATCTACCGAAAAATAATGCGTTATAAGCAAAGCAGTATGTTCAGTTGACAATATTTCCAGAGTTTACAATCTCGCTAGACAGATTACAATCTAACGTGTTTGACAATTTTACGGTGACTTTTTGCCAAGTTTTTTTCTAAATACAAGTTTTTTTTTGTAAGATTTTAACTTTTAACACCGCCACGATCCCCGTACTATTCAATCCATCCATCAGCACAATGTTTTAAGTGCGTTACATTGAGTTCTACCACAAAACATGATTTATAACCTCAAAAAAAAAAGTTGTTTCCCAGCAATATTTTTTGCGTAAAGTTACTTAGTTTGATGTACAGAATGCTTGGTTAGCGGCTTTGTGATAGGGTGGTTTACACCCTGTATACTCGTAGTTTTATATCAGGGAAACGAGAAAAAGAAAACATAGTGGAATCCAATCCGAAAAGTTTCTGCATAGTGCATCTGCATACCCAACTCTCTGTGAAAGAATATTGAGATTATATCGGTCTATAAATAAATGTGTTGTACCGTTTGTATGCAAAGAATATAATAACCACATCGACAGGCTCTCTTCCGATTCAACAAAATTATTCCCAAACTGGCGAAGACTTTAATGGCGGGTATAAATCGGAATTCAGTAACAACAAAATGTTTACAAACTTTCGATTGTGGTTAGTAAACAAATGCTTTCAATAACAACTCATTAAGTCGGGTCACAAAGCAACCGGGTAAGCATGACTCAAACTTGACCGGTTTGTATGGAACTACGAGTATCACGCTTACTTAGATCGCTGAAGGTGTAGGCAGAATCACTTGTTCAAATTAAAGTCCGATGTTTATGGAAGTGGATGAGTTTGCCTCTTGTTAAAAGAAGCATAGACCTCCAAGCATTACAGAATCGGGGAAAAGGCATCTACAAAAACCCAATTTAAAATCAGAAAAATAAAAATTACATTCAATGTACCTACCCATAATTATACAAAAATAGTTACAATTAATTTTGTGCATCAGCATACATGACTGTGATAAACCCGCGGCGGCTGAAACGGTTTTTGTCAATCAATCAGCCTGAATGGAGATAAGTAATTAAAATTGATCAATCAGTAATAGCCACAAAATTAATGAAATGGAAACAGTGATAATAATATAACAATAAACATCAGTTCTGCTATATTTGAAATGCAAATTGCGGTACATTTCACATTCCAAATTGTGAAAATTATCATTCTGTGGTGGCTGTGGGTTTGGCTGTATGAAAATGTTAACAATGGAAAGTCATAATACACTTAAAATGCCCAGAATTTAAACATAATTTAAATCTACACACTGGTTAAATATGTACAACGTAATTATAGGTAGAAGAAGCATAGAAATCCAAAAAAAAACATCAAATTTACATTTTTCAAAAACATTATTTCCATTAGAATCCACATTCTCTTGCAAAAATAGGCAGCTATTTACTGCACCGTCTATCATCTTGATGCATGACTGTGACTCAATATCCTGGAAACGCCAAAGGAATTTCGTCCCTTACTTATATCTCCTTAGCTCCATCTAAATGGGATATCTTGCTTCATCTAAATGGAATGGCTATTGACTACCGCACTAAGTGATATTGATAATAATATTCAATGAGCATCCGGCTTAAGCCCGGCTTGAATAGATCGCTCTAATTAGTGTCATAAGGATTACTGGGTGCATGTTACAATGGACGGACACTAGATACACTTTGTAGGTACACTTGATAATACAGCTTAACATGTAAATGCTGATGGTAACTTACACATAAGTAGGTAAAGATTTATCCCCTTTATGAAACTTAACTAAGTGTAAATTTTTGCAGTAAAATCTTATTATTATTATTTCTAACAAATGAATGAAAGAGGAGCTCGTAGCGTCATAATAACAGCTTCTCGGGTCGGTCTTCAGGTTAAGCTGCGCTTTCCTAGGTTGGTCCGTGGATAGGTGAACACCCATTACATACTGAGATTCCTTCGTGCCTTGGAAAGTACGTTAAGCCGTTGGTGTCATTTGTAGATCTTTGACAATTGTTACAGTACCTGATAATCCAACAGCAATCACTTTTACCAAGTACCCTTGGTAAAAGTGATTGCTGTTCTAACTGGGTTGTGGAGGTCAGATTGGCGTCGCTCCATTTAAAATACTGGTATTTCGCTGCATTCGGTTAGACTAGAAGCCGACTCCAAGATAGTTGAAAAAGGCTAGGCAAAATACAATTAATGTTTGAACGAAATAATATTGATTTGTTTTCATTTTCAACCGACTTCCAAAAAGAGGAGGTTCTTAATTCGTCTGCATTTTTTTTTTGTGTTTTTTACCTCAAAACTTTCGACGGGGTGAACCGATTTTGATGGTTCTTTTTTTGTTTCAAAGCTGGTGCTTCCCGTGTGGTCCCATTTTAATTTGCTGAAGACATGATGCTGATCTTCGGAGATATACAATGGAACTCTTCAAAAATACACAGCAAATCTGCAGTGATTGCTGCAGTCGCTTGTAGGTTCATTGTTTGTACTATATAGTGACGTAACATCACGCCTGTATGCTCTGAGGGGGTACGCAGATGTGTACAAAACACCCATATTTCAACAGTGTTTGTTACCTCAGAACTTTCGACTGGGTAAACCGATTTTGATGGTTCTTTTTTTTATTTGAAAGCTGGTGCTTCTCGTGTGGTTCCATTTTAATTTGCTGAAGATCTGTTGCTGATCTTCGGAGATATAAATGGAACTCTTCAAAAATACACGGCAAAGCTGCAGTGATTGCTGCAAATGGTTGGTTGTTTATTGTTTATACAATATCACGACGTAACATCACGCCTGTATGCTTTGAGGGGGTAGTCAGAAGTGTATAATACACCCACATTTCGACAGTTAGGTGTGTTAAGCCCTATTACCGTGATATGTATTTTTTTTTTTATTGGTAAGGATGTACTTCAAGGGTACATTGATGACCTGCCGGGGTTGCGGGCCTGTTCGAAAGAGATACCGCGGCCCCGGAACATAAAGGGCGAGGAAGGAACATGGATGGGTTTTAGTCAGTAAAAGTCTGACACTCCCTCCCGCTCCGCCCAGAGTGGGAGAAGTCATTTGATGATTTCCCATCCAAAAAAAAGTGTAAACGCTTCAGAAGTCGGTGACAAAAAAATCTAAATCAGTCAAACAAAGGTCACCGACTTCTGAAGCGTTTTTTCTGAAGTTATTTTTCACTTTTTTGTTTTCTCTAAAGTCGGTTTTATTTTTTGTAAAAAAGTTTTTATGTTGTCCACACAAAATGGTGAAAATAAATTACAGTAACAAACACCCTACACGAACAATTTTATATGCTGAATGAAATATCCGGAAAGCGAAGCGAAGGAAATGAAATTAAGTACACACAAACACTGCAACACTGAACTGGCTTTTAGAACTGTCTGAAGAAAGCAAAAAATATGTCGGAAAACGTAAAAGTGAATTCTGAAACTGGTTTTTAAACCCACAAGTGGCGCGAAAAGATTTAGCTAAACGAGCATTGCGTGCAAAAGCGCCGCCATTCCACTCTGGTCTGATAGTGAGATTATTTACGGCGTGCTGCTATTTTTATAACGCGTAAAATACGGAACATATTTGCATGTCACATGATAAATTTTGCATTATTCAGGAGCATTTGATTTTTGCAGTAAACATTGTGAAATATGCATAAAAACGCGAGGAAAAATTAAGAAAACTCATTGAATATAATTAAGTGGGTATACATACGTGTTTACAGACCAAACTCAGAATATATCGTAGGTTGAACGCACCATCCGTAGGTACCTACCCATTTTCTTAAACACTAACGCCGTTAACGCTCTGGCTGTAGTCTGCTCAAATAAGATAACTGAACTTGCCTTTATTTTCGACGTAGACGTCATACGTCCCCAGCGGTTCCGTCTCGTATCAAAACACATCCAATGATCACAAGTATTTAACAAAATAACAAAGATTTCTTGGAATTGTACTCATTATCAAGCAACTTTTGAAATTGGATTAGTTAGTGTAGTTTCGGCAATTTAAGATAGAGATTTTATTGGATCTAAAGCAAAAACAACAATAACAAGAACTATAATTTAGCCAATTAGAGTTTTATAAATCAACAGTCGTGGATACGAGACCTTTCAATTGTTTGAGGCTCAAATAACAAAGGTAAATATTTTTTTTATGAAATAGTTTCGAATTCAGTTGAACAACAATAGGAATTGTCACAATTTCAAGAGTCAATACTAATTGGTATCTACAACGAAGTATGTTCACAGAACGTCCTTATGCAAACGGTAATTCGATCGATGCTCAGCAATTGTATTACTCAACAAGGTACGCAGGTCCACTCACCAGTCCCGGGCATTCTGATGCGATAGAAACCCACACAATCAATATCAATGATGTGCTGTTGACTGTCCAATTGTTCGTGGTTAGCTACGAATTATTCAAGGTACGCGGAAATGATTGACTTCGTACTAGAATATGCATATGTGATTGCTAGAAATTGTTAACTATTAGATGCTTGTATATGTCACCGTAAAATTGACAAATACGCTATATTGTAATATCTCTAGCGATATTGTAAAATCTCGAAATATTGTCAAATGAACATACTGCTTACAACAAAACGCATTATTTTTCGTGAAATGCATGCGATGGTAGTCAACTCAAGCGGTGTGGAGTGAAGGAGGGGCCCCCCTTACCCAGTGGTACAACTCTCATGAAAAGATATTGTACCATTCCTGAGAAATACCGATTATTATAACCTAACCTTAAAACACGTTATATTCCCCTAAAAAGCGTAGTCGACGGAGCCTCGCTTCGCGGGGCCCCTATTTCCGAGTGCAGGGTTTAAAGGAACCTAACTAACCTAACGAGGGGGGTGCCCCAAGTCCCGATTATGGGGGCAGAGATACTTCCGTATGTTCAGTTGACAATATTTCGAGAGTTTACCATATCGCCAGAGAGAAACACGTTATATTGTAATATAACGTGTTTGATAATTTTACGGTGACATACTCGTATATACGATAACGTAATTTCGACGCAGTTGTGTTGCTTCTCGCTTGACTAACGGGATGTCTTAAAAGAACATGGTGATTTATAAAAAAAATGGAAAAACTAGGGTGATTCGTGTCTGCACTGCACTAGCTTGAATCTGAACCGGCCATGCTTAGAACAGCATACTTAAAATAAAATTAAGTTCAACTCGGGAATCATAAAATAGAAAGAACCGTGACTTACATCTCTCTATTATAAGTCTTTTAATTCAGCCTCTTTATAAGCATTAGGTAGATACAAAAATATATTATTATTATTTTTTTTCTTATTAAATAAATGCTTGTTCCCACAGGTTCATTCCCAAAGACTAATTGGCTGAATACCTTGAATTAAATTAACACTTAACTTCGTGATATTCATTCACCTATAATCATCTTATTACGGTGACACCTATAAATGTAATAATTAACAATTAAAACAAGCAATCAAATCACTAATGTATCCCTTTTAACGCCGTTTTTATGCGCAATTACATCTATTGTCTAACAGACATTAATTGTTTAATTGATCTTCTCGCTCGCTACAACAATAAAGCGATATAAATCAACGTTCTACTTAAGACTAGTTTTTACAAAAACGCATACATTTAAATAACAAACTATTGTAGTTAAAGTTACTGAGCAGTCGTATCTGAATCCCGTCTGCTTATAATAGAGTAACTTTGTAAATGGCAAACCAATTTTGTTATAACAAAAGTTTGGAACGTGCGCCGTATCAGGAAACATTCAACTCGGAACAATTATCTCTGAGATATGACGGAGATCAGATATCATAGGGGCATAGATGCACGTGTGTTCTGTACATAGAAATGCGAACGTCCTATTTTATTGAAACGTGAAGCGCCTCCGAAGTTAGATATCGAAACTCCAGCTTCCGTTTTCAATTTCATGCACGTACGATGCCGGTCCAAAATTTGAAACTGAAAAGAAACGCTGGCTGTATTGTGAATATATATTGAAACTATCGAAGCTTTGAAATTAATAACATCGAGTGAAGATATTTTGACAATAATTCAATCAGAAGCATTGATTAGAGTCGTGACGTGAATATGCAAAAGGGATAATATAATCAAGTAAACAGTGAGTTGTAGTGAAAGTTAAAAGTTCACGACCCTCTGTGACGAGCGCCGACCTCGCTTCGCTACATACCTCGCCTGTTAGTACATATTTACGCATTCACATACACACTAATTGAAAAAATATTTTAAAAAAATGTGTAAATATTAATTTCTATCTGCATTCACTTTACACATCGGAGCCTTTAACATCAATATCAAAGTGAACACTGGGAGGCAATCACAAAGAGAATAATCATTTTATTTATACGCAGTGTTCGGGTCCCACTCCATGATTTGTTTCTAGTCGAATGTTTTCGGGATCATCTTGAACGCGAATATTGCCGAGTTCGAAAACAAAATATGAACCAATAACGATTAAGATTCACAGATATGGAACAAAAAAGGTCGTAAATCTATATTCTCTTGTTTACAGATTGGAACGTAAGCAATAAACTACAATTAATGATGGTGGACCGAGTTTTGAGCAGTCTCTTCCGAAAATACAACACGAACAGTGAGTACCACAATGGTTACTAATGAATCTGCGTAATCATGGCGCATTCAAACATAACGGCAGCTGTCACCCGGTTGTTATTTAATTACCGAGAAGTTAGAGCGGGCTGAAGTTATAATTATGATCGGGTGCGCCCGTGCCATGGACTCTATCAGCGTTAGTTAGGGATGGACAAGTGAAAAAAATATATCGATATTTATCGTATCGATATTTTTAAACAGTATTGATAATTATCGAGTGAAAAATATCGATATATCGTCAGTTTTCGAATGATTATTCATACATATTCCCAAAGCATTCAAACTTCGTAAAAAAGAATACAAGAAAATTGTGTTTTTATTGATGCTTGAGCCTAAATAATTATATACAATTTAATCAAACCAGTAGTCATCAGATATGGACACGAAACCAAAGTTGCGTAAAAAAAAATCGAATTTGATACGAATTCGATACTCTAAAATCAAATATCGAATATCGATACATCGCGATGAAAAAATATCGACGATAAATATCGATAATTGTATGGGAAAATCGATATTTTTTGTCCATGCCTAGCGTTAGTTATGCACAAGCATTTACTTACCCTCTGACATCGCGCCTAGTTACTAAGAGTAAATAAATAAGCGTGATTATCATCTGAGAATATTGTTGTTTGGCACAAATATTTACACCACGCCATGTCTGTTACTAAGAAGGGCTTGATACAATAGCCACCTCATACGTTTCTTATTTTACATGAATTGCCAAGCTGACATCAGGATGGCGGCTCACTTTAAAAATTTTGCTACGCATTACATTTAAAATTATTTTAGTACAATAACGTTTATTTATGTAGTTTATTTTTTATCTATTTGGAAACGCATACACCCGCGTTTCTGACGGACACTACGTTCTTTCTCTGAATTTGGATTTGACTCACCAACCGTTACATACACCGCAGAAATTGGCAATCTATCAGATATATTCCTTACAAATACTCTGTCATTGAAACCCCTTTACCTTTTAATTTTAACCAGCCAAATATCATGTCCAGTATGCGACGTGGAGTCTCGGTGAGAGGGCATGGAGGGCGCGGACGGCCGCGATGAGCTGCTTGAATGGGAGGCGTTGTACCTGCGCCTGCCGCTGCAGAACTCGACGTGGAACGCCACGGAGTGGGACCCCACGGCCTGGAACGTCACCGTGGTGCCCAACGCCACGTGGTGGGAGGCTGCCGCGCCCTTCGACTCGCCGGCTGCGCTGGTACGCGCCGCCGCCAAGGCCGTCGTACTAGGACTACTGATTCTCGCCACTGTAGTCGGTAATTATACACCTTTGATATTGTAGTAGCATTGCTGTCTGTGACTGCGATATAATTGTAATAAACACACAATTTTATCAATAATATCGAGTTTAAAACAAAACATTATTATTATCATCCACGTGGTCTCAAGTATGTCAATCTCGTAAGACCATGAGTCTGTAAGATTATCAGCAAGTGCATCTTCACCACATAGCTGAAGCCTAGCTTCTGGCTGTCGTGCCGATAATCCGTTGGATCAACATTCATTGTGGTATCGTTGTCTCCTTACTGATAAAAACCACATTGTTTCAATATTTTTCCTGCTTTTATTTCCAAAATGCTCACTCACTCACTACACATCTTTTTCATTGAACTCCATTTGATCGACCAGTCTTTGACCTTGTACGCCAGTAGCGAACGATTTCACATCATATTTCAATGCGTTCATAGTTTCTCTATTTTCACACTTTAATATTAATGGTTTTTCATTGGAAAAATATGACACCAGATTCCGAAAAAGTATACGGCATGAACTTCAATTTGATGTCGAAAAGTTAAAATGTAACTGATACCCATTTGACAAAATGTTTGTTCGGACAAAACATCCATTACGTAGCTATACATCAAGCCTAGCGAGCTCGTTGCTCGGCACAGTCCAGCAATTTCGGGATTGGTCTCGCGTGGAACGTGTGCTAACGTCGACATGCGGTTATACTTGAAACTTCGTGTTGTAGCACTTGTAGCTGACTTTGGCCGGCCAATGCAGTTTGCTGTTTACGAGCACGTTAGGTACGTCGTTCAAGTTAGTTTCAGTTTTGCTACAAACACTTTCGAAATGCTCTTAGTGGGTATAGGATATGTAAATTGTTAGGACTGGTATGGTATATTCCTGTTTTCTTTGAAGGGTTACTCAGTGACATCGTATCGTCGCCAATTGCCAAAATTATATGACGAATGACGGAAAATGCTCATAGGAGTCTCAGGCCTGATTTTGATGAAACTCAAAGTGCATCTGTACTGCTCTGTCAAGAAAGTAACGAGAAAAGATCAATAATACACAAAGTTCAGTTCTCGCCGCGAATTCTTTTTTTTTTCGGTTTCGGTTCAGTTGGAAGGCGCCACTCCGTAGCTTGTTAACTAGTTTGCATGTCAAACTCGTAAACCCACGTCTCGTCACCAGTGACAATGCGTTTCATGAATGTTGGGTCGGAATTGACTCGTTCTGGCATGTCCTCAGCGACTCTCATGCGATTGAGTTTTTGGAGAAAATTCAGGTCTTTTGGGACTAGCCGAGCGGTAATATGTTTCATACCCAAATGATTAGTTACAATGGTACGGATCGACTCGTGAGATACAGAAAGTGCGGCGACTGCTATCTCTCTCAAAGTTGAATGAGGATTTTCAGTCACTATTTCCTTCACTTTTGCGATGTTAACTTCAGTTGCAGACGTTGATGGCCTACCGAGGCAAATTTTCCATCACATCTCAACCGCTTTTGAACGCTTTGTACCACTCATAAGCACGTGTTTTTGATAAAGTCGATTCAACGTAAGCCTTCTGTAACATTTTCAGTGACTCCGAACACGAAATTCCATTGGCGATGCAAAATTTAAGACAAACTGTTTGTTCGATGTTTTTGTCCATAATGAAATTCGCTATACACACTAAATATGATATAACTAAAAACAGCACTGTGTGTAATATAAATAACAGATGCAACTCAAACTCTACGCCAAAATGGAAAACAGCTGAGCAAATCTAACAACAACAAAAAAAAATGAATTTGGAACCATAATCAAATCATCTATTCCCTATACTTTTTTGACTGAATGTATATCTGTGGGGCGATCATTTTGCCATAAATGTGGCACAGGTTAGATACTTTGCATTATCTAGGAATCGAAGCCTTGACCTTTTGCTCAGCAATACAGAATTTACAAAATAAAAAAAAGAATTTAGCTGAATTGATTGTTTCAGGAAACGTATTCGTAATAGCAGCAATTCTGTTAGAGAGGCACCTGCGCAGTGCGGCGAACCAGTTGATCCTGTCACTGGCCGTGGCCGACCTGCTGGTGGCGTGCCTGGTGATGCCGCTGGGCGCGGTGTACGAGGTGGCGCAGCGCTGGACGCTGGGCCCCGAGCTTTGCGACATGTGGACCTCCGGCGACGTGCTGTGCTGCACCGCCTCCATCCTGCATCTCGTTGCTATTGCACTTGATAGGTGAGGATAATGGACTTATGGAAATAATAAAAAAAAAAAAAAAATCGCTGGACATTAACACACAGCGCCACCTAGTGCCACACTAAGCAAAGCTTGTGTCGTGGACACTAGATAGTTGATATACTACATATATACTTTTTTGTTTGTAAATACATACTTATTATACATATAAACATCCATGACTCGGAAACAAATGTCCGTGCTCATAGTAAAAATAATACGGAAATGGACGTTTTATCCACTTGAAATCTTAAATGAATTCTTTTTCTTTGAAGGTACTGGGCTGTGACAAACATCGACTATATACACGCAAGAACTGCTCGCCGAGTAGGCCTTATGATTGCTTGCGTGTGGGTTGTAAGCTTCCTGGTGTGCATCGCACCGCTATTGGGATGGAAGGATCCCGACTGGGACCGAAGAGTCTCAGAAGACCTACGCTGCGTCGTCAGTCAAGATGTAGGTTACCAAATTTTTGCGACGGCATCGTCGTTCTACGTGCCAGTTCTCGTAATATTAATATTGTACTGGCGGATATACCAAACTGCCAGAAAAAGAATACGTCGGCGGCGAGGAGCTACGGCGCGCGGTGGACCTCCCCCCGTGCCGGCCGGCGGAGCGCTGGTCGCAGCCGGAGGCAGCGGTGGGATCGCAGCCGCCGTCGTAGCAGTCATAGGGCGACCCCTACCGACCATTTCCGAAACGACTACAACGGGATTCACAAATGTATCTTCAAATAATACGAGCCCCGAGAAACAGTCGTGCACCAACGGCCTCGAGGCAGACCCTCCGACCACAGGCTACGGCGCGGTGGCCGCCGCCTACTACCCAACGCTAGTGCGGCGCAAACCCAAAGAGGCCGCCGACTCCAAGCGCGAGAGGAAAGCGGCGAAAACATTGGCAATAATAACCGGCGCGTTCGTAGCGTGCTGGCTTCCCTTCTTCGTGTTAGCCATCCTGGTGCCGACGTGCGACTGCGAAGTGAGCCCCGTGCTGACGTCGTTCTCGCTGTGGCTGGGCTACTTTAACTCGACGCTGAACCCGATCATTTACACGGTGTTCAGCCCGGAGTTCCGGCACGCGTTCCAGCGGCTGCTGTGCGGCCGGCGCGCGCGTCGCCGCCGGGCCCCTCCTTAGCTGCCCCCTCCCTTCGCCCTCCCCCGACTGACCTCGTCTAGTTCGAAACATACTTATGTTACCTTGTTACATTTTCAGAGATATATTTACACCCCATTATTTTTTGTACGTGATGAATGTGAATACGAAAAACCTGTCTAGTAAATAAATCACAAATTCTCTTTAAAACGTTGTTTCATTCGTTCCTCGCCGCCACCGGCCCGACTCGACAGCCCGGCGAACAGCGGCCCAGATTCAAATTAAAGCAATATAATGAAGGGTCGGAGCTGGAAAAGGGGACTCTACACAATTTCACAAATTGCTATTCGAGTAAATAGTTACGTTGAAGAAAACTTCCAAGTTCCAAGCCAAGCCAAATAAAATCCATTACGCGGGAAATCATATTTGTCCCGAGAGAACCAAGTTTATAAAGAAATGGAAAAAGTCCTAGTTTCAATCTCCAGCCTGATCAAAGTATTCTTTAATATTTACTTATGATTAAAAAAAACTATGAGAATATTTCAATAAGTTAAAACTTATTATTTTATATCTATAAATTACAGTTCTAGTCAGATAACAGTTTAATTTTCTTTGAAAGTCTTTTATCTCGAAACTTCGTTAATATCGGCAGCATTAAAACCCAAAATTACGATCGTTCATCAAAAAGTGAGTTTCTGCAATAACCACAGAGTATTTTAAACCTCCGGCAAATACTGGCAGAGTTATAAAATAAATGGTATGAGGTACTAGCACGCTCAAATGGCCACTTTATCACAATTAATGGATAATCAATGAATAATTACTCACTCAAACCTTCAATAATACGATAATAGGACTCGCACCCTATTATGAGCTTTTCATGTAAATTGATGTGCCGTTTTAATGAATTAATTCGTGTCTAGCAAAGAGGAGACGACTATAATTTGGCTATCTATCAAACGTACCGATCTAGGTAGCTATAGTAAATACCGTTATCTCTAAGACCTTAATGTCTACATCGCATAAAATATCTAATACTTAGACCACAAAAACGTTATCTTTGAAAACGTTAAAAAGTTAAAAGTCTTTCATGCGTAAACCGTATTTATGTTACTGATAAGATACATAAAAACGTAGATCTTTCTGATGTTCAATGGAAAAAAAATCTTTAAATTCTGTGATTAAATTCCCTTCAGGTGTAATTCTTTTCATAAAGCTGCTCTTATATTGACCGTAAACCTTCATAGAGTCATTTAACGATAAAATGTCCATATCTTTAATGTGCCGTTAGATTCCCTGCTTGTTCTTTATAGGTATGGACAGTAATAATTTTATTATTATTACTTTGATGATAAGCAAGACGTAATTTATTCTTCCATTACAAAGTAAGTGCTACTTTTACAAGCACTTTTACATTATTCGGAAATTATTTTTCATTCAATTGGTAACACAATATTCCATACTTTTCGCAATGAAAAAGCATAATATAATTCGTTTAACAAATGGCTGCCAACGGTAGACACTCATCAAGCGAAATGTCCGTTTTATAGCTCTCAATAAATCTGAGAAAAATATTGTCCGTGCAGTCAAAACTGCGGTTACAAAATATTCGTTTTTTGTATCCTGGTGATAAAAACTTTTTACATTGCAAACTTTGACCTACAACCGTCACACATTTATTACAAGGAAGTTATATATAAACTGGGGCTCGTGAATAGAACATCACGAACTTCTGCCATAGCAGACGTTAGAGAATTAGTATTCATTAGTATTCAATTCCTTAAGCCGGGTTGACTATACAGCTGATCCTTTGTGCGAGCCTATAATCCGCGTCCAATAGATTCCCCTAAATGACGGTAGTCAGTAGGTGTGCGGACCTGAGCCCGAGCTCGGGGCCAAAACTAACATCCACAATTTACTGACATCGGAAGTGTCTGATTACCATAAATCCGCTACAAAACTTTAGCTGACGCGAACTTTTACCATAAACAATATCAGCGGCTTCCCTCCAGGCACTCGCCGCTGAGCACCTACATTGTTCGCCCACAACTTCGGCTGTTAATTTAAAGCTACAGTTAATTAAATTGTACAATTTTCGTTATGAAACAGTGTATGCGTAGCATAGAAAACTCCTAATGAACTCCCAATAACACGTATTTTAATTAGTTTCGTTGATCGTTATCGAAAATTGTTTTCATTGAGCTCGCTAAAGTTCATCTGTGTTTCGACTGTGTTATTCTCAATATGAAATTGTACATTTATGTTTTTAAATGAAATGTGCTGATTTCAAAGCAAGTCTTTAGAAATCATGAAAATGGTTGTGACAAAGTAACTAATCAACTCTTAAACAAACGTGAGACTCTCGGGACCTACATAGTTAAGTCGGTCACGCCCTGTTTTTCCGCTGGTTTTGTAAGCCTAGCTAGCCGGGGACTAGCTACTTGTGGCCTGGGAAACTACCTACTTTGTTTGTTTTAAAGTGACTGCGAAGTTTTCGTCCAGTAGGCTTAATATCATCCTATAGGTACTTACAATAGCCAGATCATGGCGATTATCAATATGTGTATCATCCATACCTGAAACTGGAATTCCATCATTCAGTCATTACCATCATCAAGATAGTTTATTCATGTTTACAGTTCAGAGAATGACCTGCTATATTCACGTGAATCAAGATATGAAAGACTCGCAAGTAATCCAAGAATTAACAAGAAATTATTAGTAATTGCAATCTAAAAAGGAAAACCCAAGATGCTAAATAAGATGTTATGATAAAAAAATAAAACCGACTCCAAAAAACACAAAAAAGTGAAAAATAACTTTAGCTTCAGAAGTCGGTGACCTTTGATTGACTGATTTACTTAGTTTTTTGTCACCGACTTCTGAAGCCAAAGTTAATTTTCACTTTTTAGTGGTTCATTTGTGCTTACCCCTTCACAGCGTAGCGGCGTGATTTTATGTTATGAACTGATGTAAACAACAGACAGACATGAGATTTCAGCAATCCCAGTCTATTTGCTATCATTTATTGAGGAGTTCCGTTGTCTATCTCCGAAGTTCGTCATCAGATCTTCACCAAATTGAAATGAGACCACTTTAAGAAAGTACTCTTCCAAAAACTACCCAAATCACATAAAGTGTGCCTATAAAATTGGAAGAGTTCTCTCAATTTCTCCAGGATCCCATAATCAGATCCCGACTTGATGATTATGGGACCACCTGGGAAGTATACCCTTTTAAACAAAAACAGAATAATTCAAATCGCTCCAGCCATCTTCGAGTAATCGGGGAACATACATAAAAAAAAGGTTCCGACGAATTGAGAACCTCCTCCTTTTTGAAGTCGGTTAAAAAACACTCCGAGCTCAAGCTTGGAACCATACTATCTTGAACTTAACGCCCAATAAACTCCAATAATAACGCTTGGACACAATGTTAGCGTGTTTACTACAAAAACAAAGCTATTCATTTAGTTAATATTTCTACTGCGTACTTCCGAACGAACATCGTAGTTAAGAGTCGATAATAAACCCGCTATCTCCTACTAACGCATCCAATACTGGCCGGTTAAGTACGAAGTTAATGACTGCCAGAACGTGCCAGCGATCGAACTCACCGATATTATAACGTGGCTAATATCACCTGCGACAATGGATTCAACGCAATATTTCCTTATCGGACTGCGATATTATCGGATTGTAATGGCAACCGGAATATAACATGATCCTAATTTTATGTTACATTATATGAAGAATTATCTGCGTGCGGGATGCGAAATGAAGCATTACTTTTTATTATAATATGTGGATGTGAAATGAGGTACTTAATGTTTTTAATATGACGCCTAATGCTTTACCATTTACAGCACTGTAAAAATGAACAGAATAAAATGACATGATTGCCCAATAAACACATTCTTTTTAACGTAAGTATTTGACAAACGTCTACGCTATAATAAAGAATGAAGATTAAATGATTCAACACTCCACTCACAATCACTGAATGTGTGTTTACAAACATAGATTGTTTACCAAATACGTCAAAAGCTCTCAGCATCTTCAATAAAACACGTTTTAAATACAAACATGTTTTTTATTAGGTTCACAGAGTTCTTACATTGATCCATCTTTTGTGAAAGGTGAAAAGTAATTTCGTTGCTCTTCAAATAATGAGAAAAGTACCGACCTTATCGAGGTGTGTCTGTGAAATATTGCGTTGTAGGGAAGTAAGTAAATCCTCGTACATCATAATGAAACGTTATTATTTTCAAAGTATTTTCCACGGGCAAACTTAACTGTGCCTACTAATGTAGTTTAGACTAGGCTTTAGTTTCTTCAGATTTCTATCGAGATTTTAATATGGATGAGGATTTAATAAAAGTTGTATAAAACACAGCCACGACACACAAAAGAACTTTTACTATAACCTATTGTAAAAGTTTTAATAGAATATGTTGTTTTAGTCGTAATATTTACCTACGAGTAACAATTTATCGTTTTATTTTATTTTATTGTGTTTTAAAGATAGAAAAAAAGAAAAAGCATTTATTAGTCCTTTTTAAGCCTATGGTACTCCCACAACACTTCATGAATTAAATATGTTATAATCCCAATATATGGTAGTTTTTAAAAGACTTTTCATTGCCAGTCCAACTAAAAGTATTTATTTCAATTAGACTATTACAATCACTTATTAATGAAAACGAAATAAAAAAAGACGAAGCCAGTGACAAGGCATAATGACTTAACAACTAACTAACAACTTGAAAAAGTATTGTAGTTACCTATTCCAAAGATCTCTATGGAGAAGATTGGGCAAGAAACTCCAGTATCAGCGTCAAAAACCACAATCTACAATCGCACTTTTACAACTTTCTGATATGCCATATAACATCAAAAAACATTATCCTTCCATTTAGAGTCGGGTTAATACGACCTTGTTTGATAAGAAGTAGAAACACAGGAATTTTTCCAACCCCTATATACATTCAAAAAGTGTTGCAAAATTTTAATAGGGTTGCTCCTAAATTGGCACACATGTAGTGGTAGTGTTGTGCAACGTCATCGGGCGATGCGGGCGCCCCTCTGCGGTTGCCAACGTAATTAACGAGGTTTGAATAAGGGTGATTCTGCCCTTTGTTGGAACTATTACGCAAGTATAGACTGTTTGAACTATCAACTCTGTTCCCATGATTTCCGGAACAGAATTCAATTCATTTGTCTTGCGAGTGATGTCGGTGTTAGGGACGTTAAGATAATGTGATAATCAATTAAAACACTTTGAACAATTACCTAACTGTGTTACATATGTGGGAATGTAAGGTGAGTAAAGTGGCAACACTGATTGAATGAGGGAATATAAGATGATGGAGTGACAACACTGGGTGTGTCAAGAGGATATGATAGAGAGTACGACGGACGACGATTAAAGATGAAAGACGTGTAATTTATTAAATAATTCAAGAAGTAAATAAAGTGTGTGGGATTCGGAATAAACAAAGAGATAAGTTTGTCTCCCTTTGTTTATTTTGAATCCCACAAACTACATTTATTTTAATAGACTTCAAAATACCATCGTCAAAAGGGATTATTGTTTTTTTTGACAAAACATGAAATACCACTAAACGACACAGGAATTACTGACCACAGTAAGCTCCTCTGTATCATATCCTCCTATTCCCCTAGTCTTGTTTCAAGCGGACTTATCTTTAGAGATCAGTAGGTAGATAGCTCGCTATCGCTAACCATTATTTATGTCTGTCATAATAATAAAACGCACATGATGTATAGGTACAAAGTTCATACATGCAGTCTTTCGGCACTTAATCACCCTGTGCGTGTGGGAAATGATCAATGGATGTTATATTTATCGAAGAGCGATAGCGGCCTATGTGATTTATATAGATTACCGCACAACGCAGTACCGAATTGATATATGTAAGTATATTGAACTACACTTATAAATACACATAAAGGTCATTGACGAAGTACTGATACATGCTGGTATAGAGTAGGAACCAACGGGCAAGATAGTAACATCGGGAACGATATTGACTATAGGGTTAAAAACGCACCTGTGGACGGTTAGCTATGGGCTAGCTAGCCGTCCGTCCGTCTAGTGACGACAGGCCGTGTCGACGGCGCGTTCGTGTTCCACGCGCGCCTCAAAGAGATGTCAGCAGAAGAGAGGGGCCCGCAAGGGCCGAAGCCTGCCGGGGTTGCGGGACTGTTCGAAAGAGATACCGCGGCCCCGGAACGTAAAGGGCGAGGAAGGAACATGGATGGGTTTTAGTCAGTAAGAGTCTGACACTCCCTCCCGCTCCGCCCAGAGTGGGAGAAGTCATTTGATGATTTCCCATCCTAAAAAAAAAAAAAGGGTTAAAAACGCAGCCTATGGGAATTATTTAGTTCAGTAGTGGATTGTTCAAATTAATTACATTTGGCATGCAATATAATAAATACAATTAAATATTTATCAAATACAATTTTATATTTTATTCACGCTAAATGTATTTATTTTCATAGAAATTCATTGCAACTACGCGCGTAGCCATGCGCCGAGGTGCTGCTACGCAAAGCACCGCTACGCTCGTAGCACGTCTACACGTGCGACAAAGCTCTGCTACGCTCGTAGCACGTGTAGGCGCACGCCATTTTTCCATAAATGTCAGTCATACAATTTGAAGATAATAATGTACAACAGCGATAAAATAGACTGATTAATATGTGCTACGTTATGCAATAATGTACATTATGGAAATTAAACAACATGGATAACGTTACGGAAAAAATACAACGAGGATTGTAGGTGGACTCTTCTTCGAATATGAAAGTATTAATACATTGTACATTGTTATTTTCAGCTTTATAAAGCAGAATGCTTATCGGATGAGTGACGAATTTACCTCAAAAAATACTTGACAAGATTAAAGACTTACTTGAAGATCCCGTACTCGCGAAAAAATAGCTACATTTATTCCAGATCATGCATGATTTTCTTGATCGGATTGCCTTCATTATCATCTTAATCACAAGAGATTTAAAGCTGTGCAAACAGCTTATTTTCCCGATACACATATTTACGTTCTCCATGGCTTATATTTTATGTACACGGCAACAAAAACCATCAATCAGCCACCCTTGGTCTGTCAGTTCGAGAGTAACTTCCTCAAGTACTACTAAACGGGACAAAAAGTTGAGTTTACGCTCCATTTGATGAAGCTGGGAGTAGCGTCACCACAGCGGCCTGTTTGTGCGCAAAGTGATGGAGTTTGCAGTCTAATCTCATACCACGACCAACAAAACTCGTTAAAGGGAAAATTCCTGTGACGCTTCGACGTGATTTATTGGTTGGAACTAATTAACTGAATACACATTTATCATGGAATTGGTGGAACAAACGTTAATGCTTATTATACGGGCCTGTTCTAGTTCTACAACAGGGCAATGACCTCATACAGAAAATGAGCATTTATGGTGACTTTTAACCGTTGTAGTCTCCAATGTGGTCTTGCTCATATCATCGTAGACTCTAAAGGCAATCTTTCTAAACCTTTTCGTTTTTCTACAACAACATCGACATTAAGTTTTTTGATAGCATAAGTCAATCCAATATATTTTCCATCATATTTATCGTTGATAAAATGTGGCTGTGTCAAAGCCCTCATTTCGCAAGAACAGGGTCCCTAAATCTTTGACCATTAAGAATATACTGATAAAATAAATACGTCACTATATATGGAACTAGCACAGAACTAACGAATACTCGTGGACGGCAATGGCGTGGTGATTGCGGGCAGCCGACAACTCCCTTCAGTTTACTTTGAGTCTCGCCGCCCGGTCACACCACCATTACACGAAGTTAGCTTACTTTAGCCGAGCAAACTAAATCTGGCCGCACTCCCACACTATTGCTAGGCTTTAATACAAATACAGCTTAAACAATTAACACTATTTGGCTTTTTATAGGTGTTATACACACGTGGAAACGTCGTCTAAATTAAAACCACAAATATGCGGAGCATGCATAGTTCATAAAATTTCAATAGATAAATTATTTTTCTCTTAACTCTTGTTTTAATCTGTTCCTATTCAAAATATATATTTGGGAACATAGATATTCTGTGTGTTTTGGTATTACGTTTGTATGAACTACGAATGCTCCGCAGGCGTCTTAAGTTTTACGCTATGGTTTGCAGTTTTCTCAAGTATGAGTAGAGGATGCCTTTAAAAGAGCCAGAGAGAATAAGATCATTTGGATTTAAATAATAAAAGAATGGGTTGTGGAGGTCAGATAGGCAGTCGCTCCAAATGAAATACTGGTATTCAACTGCATCCGGTTAGACTGGAAGTCGACCCCAACATAGTTGGGAAAAGGTTAGGCAGATGGATGGATGACATTAACTTTAAAGTCTTGCGGCATAGGCCTCCTGTTTTTCCCTCCAATTATTCCTGTTCAGAGCAGTTCTTTGCCAGCTCTTTGGAAGACCATCCATTTAGATTTAAATCCGTACCTAAATCCAAATAACATAACATAACATCACGCTTTTAATCCCCG
This sequence comes from Xestia ashworthii, assembly GCA_950022955.1. Taxonomy (NCBI): domain Eukaryota; kingdom Metazoa; phylum Arthropoda; class Insecta; order Lepidoptera; family Noctuidae; genus Xestia; species Xestia ashworthii. The sequence continues at coordinate 10,839,268 of OX465553.1, read as the reverse complement.
AAGTGTTAGGCAGGTACCTAATAGTACGGTCGAACAAGCTATTTGGTTTACACTTTACAATGTTGTGGGCTAAACTGTAAACCAAATAGCTTTTTCGACCGTACACCCACATTTCGCCAATTATGTTTAAGTCTCATAAAATAGGTGGCGAGCCTATTGCCATTTACCGAGTACTAATCCTGACTCCGTGACTGTAACTGAGAAATTCCTGACTGATAAACCCAATAACACTTTGCTCGACCTGGGAATTTAACCCCGAACCTCATGCTCAACAGTTGCGCTTTCGATCACTAGACCAACGAGGCAGTCTAAATCCAAATAATCCTTGTTAAACACACAATAGTCTAGTTTCCACCATCAATAAATTGCAAATCTATTTAGTCCGTCAGTTAAAGTATTGAAAAATAATGGACAGGTGTATATTTTTTGTTTTTGTAAATCAGTGAATATCGACAAAGATAAAACGCATCAAAACTCGGGGGTGGGGCTCCTGAGTCTCGTGACGTCAGAACTCGCTAAAATATATACTTAGGCGTGACGTATTGAGAATTTAAAAAGCTCGCGTCGTAGGTATCTTCGTAAATTTTGGTTTATGTTACAAAAGAAAAAATACGGGTCAATTATTTGTTGATAATCGTCTACCCTATTGTATAACGTTTGCAATCACAAATCAGACAAACAAAGATAGTTTGAAGTTTCAGCCACACTGTGCCTTATCAAAAACTAGCCAGATTCATGAGTGTTGCAAAATTAATACGTGGACAAATGGGTGTGATTCCAAACTGACGGAAGTGTCACGTGACAGGCAAAGGTGATTAACTACAGCACTAACCGTTAATTATAAAACAGAATGTATATATGTGTACAGTAGGCGTGTTTCCCACAGTTATGTTAGAGCACTTAATTTATGTGATCGCGCAAACATGCATAGATTTTACCCGCGATTACTAACATGACAACATACCGAACATTCATTTGCATACGAAATGATTTCATTATAGTTAATTATGGTATATCGCACATAAACCACTCGCTTGCATGACAGATTCTTATACCTTACGAATTACGTAGGTACCAAGACTAACTTTTACCTAAACTTGAGATATAGGTAATGCTTAGAATGTATTGGCAAACCTTTATTAAAAACTTTTTTGCAAAAAATAAAACCGACTTCAAAAAAAACAAAAAAGTGAAAAATAACTTTAGCTTCTGAAGTCGGTGACCTTTGTTTGATTGATTTAGTTTTTTTGTCACCGACTTCAGAAGCTAGTTATTTTTCACTTTTTTGTTTTTTTTGAAGTCGGTTTTATTTTTTGCAAAAAAGTTTTTATTTTTCACTTTTTAGTGGTTCACATGTGCTTGATATACATGGAAAGTGCATACCGTTACAATTACAACAAGCCCAAACACGACTAGGGTACATTGTCTCATTATGGAGTTCCGTGACTCTTGGCTTCATCATCAGATCTGATGGTAGAATGGTTCTTATCAAACGCAAATGCTTCACTTGTTGTACAAAATACCAAAATCGCAACCCGTTTTCATATAAAATTTGAAGAGTTCCCTCGATTTCGCCAAGATTCCATCATCAGATCCCGACTTGGTGGCTATGGGACCATTTGGAAAGAATACCCTTTCCAACAAAAAAAGAATTTTCCAAATCGGTTGGCAAGCAACGGAGTTATGCCCGAACAAACATAAAAAAAAAAAAAAAAAAAAAAAAAAATAGAAACATCCGAATTGAGAACCTCCTCCTTTTTTAGAAGTCGGTTAATAAATGACTAAATTCAAAGAAAAACAGTGTCATGGATCACAAAATATTCGTTACATGGACAGAAAGTTATGTTTGTGTAACAGTTGCACAGAAACATGGCGGAGTGCCAATCCTAACCGCTCCCGTTGCAAGCCATTTTCAACGTTTTGTTAAATAATAATGTTGAGAAAGCAGAGATTTAAAATGTAATTTTACCGATGTGCAGTGGCATTTAAGTTGTATTGGTTTTCTTAGCTTTGTGACACTGTTGTAACGATGCTCACAATGCCTTTTAATAATAAATAGTTGCGACAAACGAATCGCATTTTCATTGCGTCGTAAATATCATAACTTTTCCATGACATTAATAAAAAGGCGATTGCCACTTAGGTCGGTAATTGTTAGCTGTCAAGCGAGCCGCAGGACCACCTGCGCTCAAACAATTACTAACAAGATAACAATGATAGTTATTTAATAGTGTGAGGAGCTCGCCGGCAACAGGTTAGGCGTGATTGATTGATCGCTATCGTGCGAATAATGCAGGGTTCATTAATCAAGCGCCCGCGCCGGACACGGCGACGCGGCCCGCACCGAGTCACCGACACCCTCGCCGCCGCCACAAGGTCACTACACGAGCTGTCCACTGACAGACAGGGTTCATAGGTAACACTCTCACTAAAATATGCAACGAGAAGATTCATAAGTGAAGCAATTTTGCCATACACGCTAAGCTTTATATAAATTGCTGGATTTATATTTATGTCCATATTTTGTCTATAAAACTTTAATCTCCCAATATTTCTCCAAAACTCTATTCAATGTTAGCTTTTCCAGTGTGCAGTGAGTGGAGCAGCGGATGTGCAGTATGTGCACTACATTAAGCTGTCAATCCTGCACAAAAGTGAAATACTCTTTTTGCTTCGTAACTGGGGCATTTCAAGAGTCCTTGGCGCGGAACTGAGCCAAGCCGACGACGACAGACGCGAGGGTGAGCACGAGGGGGGGGGGCGCCCCAGCAAGGAACTGCTCGTGAACAATTCATATCCATCGCACCCACTGAAAAGGTTTTAATTGCGAAACAGCTTGAGCTGTTTCGTTTCTTGCATTTTATCTTTTCTTTGGTCATTTAATAAGATGTCCAAGACAATTCCTAAAATGTTTTCTCGCTATTAAAACTACGTTCACAATTTTAACTGTTTTAAAAGTAATTGCATAAGTTATAACGCTGAAAGCGGTCTTCTGTTCGGTGCATGAAGGCAGTACGTTTGGTGGAGCAGAAACTTCGTTGTTTTAACTGAAAGTTACATTTCAAAGTTATCCTTCATGGTTGTACCTAGTTTCATTAACAATGAAGCAAGGAATAACTTAGCATACTGTTTCATCATACTTTTATTTCTCGGAGCTTTATAAAGTTTCCTCGAACTGTAAATAATTTGCAGCACCGCATGTTGCATTTGCATACACTCGACATTCGTGGAGTAAGAATGTACTCCACTTTATCTGTATGACAAAAGACGTAAGTTGAGACTGAGACGTGGGAGCTAAATGCATGTAAAGTTGAGCTAAGCCCAGACGGTGTTTGCTGAGAGCACCATTAGGGGCCCATTACTTAATGGACGCGGGTTAATGGTGGCAAAGGGCGGGCCCTCGTGTGCCGCCGCTTCCCTCACTAACTACCCCCGAATATAATAAAACTAGACTTTCCACTCTCACATGCTTAGATGTACTACGTTGTTCTTCGGCTTAACAAAGTCGAAACTTTTGAAAGCTATGACGTCAGTCAGTTACCGATTAATTAAATAATACGTCGAAAAATAACATTGTTCAGCGGGGCGGGGTAAGCAAATTAAATATAAAGTATTTAATTAATATTCATTTTCTGAGATGAAATTGTAAAAAATTAAGTTAGTTTAAAGTACAATGCCCTCTAAAGTTCCACGACTCCGTAGCTTTCTTTTAACAATACTTAGAACTATTTTACACTCAACTTGGTAAATAAGAAAACAATGGTTCAGCTCATTCGATCTCGGGTCGTAAACAAAAGTGCGACTTTGTTGTAAATCTAAGTACTGAATAAAAGAATAAACAATGAGTGCCAACCTGTCACCGCATAATACAGTTTAATCAATATTGGACTTGAGCTGGATTTAAAGTGCATTTACTTTTGTGACTTTATGTTTAATCAACATTTGCCTAACTATTGTCTTACAATCCTAAGCTTGAATGTCTCTTGCAGTTATAAGATGACAAAGTTTATATGTCTTTGTAAGAGTATAAAATTTTCAACCTAGTTTAGTAGTTTTAAACGGATGGTATTTAAAAGTACTTCAATTTATTCCCATTTCATTTACCTAATTTTGCCTGTGTTCCACCAAATATACTTACTCAATGTGCACCAAAATATGTTAATTAAAATATGTCATAACGAGCATCTATTTAATAACTAAACACTGTATATTCTCCATAGTCGACGGAGCCCCGCTTCGCGGGGCCCCTATTTCCGAGTGCAGGGTTTAAAGGAACCCTAGTAGCATTTTTTGTTGGCATTTAGTTGGGCCACATACCTCTGGTTAGTTGGCAAATGCATACAATTGGCGGGCAGTTTGCGGGTTGGGCCCAAAACTGATGGCCTACGTGGATTTGCCTACGAAGGCCCAACTTGCGATGGGGCCAACGTGGATTTGCCTACGAATGTTTACACCGAGCTGGTAGTGTTGAACTAACAACCTTGTGTGAATACTATTAGGGTTGCAAATAAAACCAAATTGCTTTCTGATCTAAGGCGCGGGTCATATACAAGTGGCGTATGGCGGTGACGCGGCGCTGGCGCGTGTGCGGGGGGCGAGATAGTGGCGCCACTTACTCGCCCTCCCGCGCAACCTGCGCCACCGCCATACGCCACTCGTGTTCACAGAACAGAACACATATTACCCTTACGGGCTCGTTTCTGTGCCGCGCCTATACTGGTAATATATTTACTAAAATTCACTCGAACCCAACCAAATCGTGGTAACACAACGATAGCGACTTCTAATTGGACTACAACGCCATCTATCGAGGTTGGGGTACAACTTTTGTACCTTTACTAATTATTAATTAATTAAATAACCGTAATGATAATAATCATTACAGTTTCGGCATGAACATACCGCCCACCAAGGACATTTAGTGACGGAATGTCCTTCTTAAATTATCCTTAATTTTCAATTTTGCACTTTGTTTACAGTATAAACCATAAATCTCAAATATAAACAAAAATATAAAAAATATGTTTCGTAAATCTAAGAGTTACTAAGAGTTAAGAGAGTACTAGTAAGCTCAACATACTGGGTAATTATACCTGTACCAGTATAAATACGTATCATCCCTAACAGGCACATTGAAAGGTTTAAGTTGGACCGATGTAAGTTGTTATTATAACTTAAATCCCTACAAAAACCTCCCAACAGTAGGAATAGAAGCAGCAGGCCCGTCGTTAGTTGGCCCAATGTTGTTATAATAACTGAAATCCCTGCAAAAATCACCCACCAGTAGGAATAGTAACAGAAGGCCCTTTGTTGGCTATTCGTTGGGCAAATAGTGCATGTTTATGACAATGGGCCTATTTTAAGTTTAGGTTGGCGGAACAACTAACCATCTGCCAATACATTCCCAACTGTTGGCATAAGGAAGCCAACGGCAATTGCTACTAGGTACCTAACTAACCTAACGGGGGGGTGCCCTAAGTCCCGATTAAGGGGGCAGAGATACTTTAATATTTGGTGCACGATCAGTATTATTTGGTGCACGATCAGTATTTTTCGGTTATTTTTATTAGAAAGATTTTTGGTGAACACAAAAATATTATCCGTTTTAAAATTGTAAATCAATTACGGCGGTTGACTACACAGGACATATATTTATAGCACCTCGAAACCTGAATTCCATTACATTAAATTAATTCGTACTTGACAAGCAAACCAAATCTCTCTCGTGTAACTATATTCAGGGACGTGTAACATACGCGATGTATGGAAACTATTTAAATGAAGTCCGCACTAATCCCCGTCTGGGTGCGATGCGAAATGCCAGCAAATGTAAATGTACGCAGCCGTATGCTTAGGTGCTGGATTTACAAAATATACAATGTAAATAGTGGTTAGAGGCCCGAGACCTCTAATGCTATTTATACCTTTTTCAGTGGGAAAATCTTTAGCGATAAACATGGAACACTTTTATAGGCACTGCGCATTCTCTGCCGGACGTGACTTTGCTATGAATATTTAGCGTGTGAATATGTTTTCAGTAACACTTATTGCAAAGGGGTTTCAAAATATGACTTATACTTATTTTCTACTCACCCTATTTTCTACCCGTCTGTAAGCACTAGATAAGAACCAGGTTTATCAATGTTCTATACTAAATCAATCTTGATTGGTTTTCCAGCTTTCCTACTGCAAGATGTAAACGGGTTTATCAATCACCAAGCCTTATGTTTCCGCCTGTATCGACCGAATGCCAGTAATAATGGATGAAAACTGCGCTCATCTGGACTACAGCGTTCATCTTACTTCGATCGCCTTCGGTCAGCTTACAGCCGGCGACTGTGAGTAATGTTGCTGTAACCTTGTAGAAAAATAACATTAATCTGGACTGTTGGACACGAAATTAATCGTTGTGAATCGATACTGTAAGGCGATGTACGACACGTTACACGCAATTTAGTTGACATTGTACGTACATATGCAGACTAAAGCGTTTTAATTTATGGGGGTAAGCAGATACCACATAATGACAACTACAACGATTCTTACCTCCTCCTCCTCCTTTTGCTTCGTCCATGTTCCTACTTCTTCGTTGAAAACCTCTTAGAAACGACTTTACAACCGTTCTTCTAAAACGTGAACAAATATTTCATGAAAATTCCTTCAAGTCCATAGAAACTTTAGTGGTTGGTCAAAATATCAACCAATATTGAAAATAATTACCTAATGAAATTGGTTTTCATTTAAAACCAGATTATTTTAACACATTTCAAACTGTTTCAGATTCCGGGAATAATCTCTCCATGTGAATTGTGTGCTTCCACGAACATAACAACATTTTGAGTTTCCATCAGTTTGTTAGTTCAACCACCAAGCAAATATAATAAATCCGGTTTCAGCAAATTTTACTCATTTCCCCAAACTTCATATTTCGCTATTCCTTTCCAAGTTCGACGACACTGGATGAAGTCATGGCGATTCACTGCAGAAGCCTGTTAATGAATTCTGAGCATGTGTTGAACAAAAATGCCCACCATTTAGCGCTCTGGCCACGTTTCCATCACGGAGGCGATATAGGTACCGAACGTTCACCACGATGTCATTCGATCGGTCCTGTTACCCACAGGGGATGAGGTGTTAAAATATTTTAAGTGAGTTTAACATAATGCTATACACCTGAAAACCCCGAAGGAGTAGGTAAAGTTGTTTTACTTATTGAGAACCTTTTAATAGTTCAATGACATATTAAGTTTCAATGTACTTTCGATACCCAAGGGTGAATCTAGCCTTTGAAAAGCGATATATATTTTTAGGTTTTAGTCGAACAAAATGAACAAATTATACCGCGTATGTTCTAGTCTTATTTTTCCTAACCAATTTTTTTATCTATAGCAGTATTTTAATTCTAATAGAGACAATAAGATAATATAAATTATGTAGAAGTGTTAAAATTAACTGTACCCATTTTTACGCACATAGCCCTAAATACTAAATAAATTCTATTCTAATTCAACATTTTACATTATTTTAAACATAATTGTCGTTAGTGCACTAGCTCTAAGAACCAGAACTAAGTGCCCTAAGTCCACCATAGACGGTTGGTTATGCATGACGGTTTTGAATGTGCATGAAAAATTTCATGCAAAACCAAGTTCCAATACAAGGATAGCTGTACAGTTTTCTCCTACACGTTATAAACCTTAGCCTTTTATTTGGTTTAGCCTTTGTTCGGCCCATACAGTTTGACCGTTTGACTGTGTTGTTAGGTACCGATAAGACAAAATGCACGAAATCATAAACAGACAGTCCGGTATGACACTGAAAGCTAAAACTATTCACGCCCATCGGCAATGATATTAGCAGTGACCGATACAAAGCCATCGAGATCACATTGCAAATGGAGCAATTAAGCTATCAATAGCGATAAACAATTTATCAGGATACCTCGTGTCTGGCAAACAACGTGTTTCGTGATGGGTCGTCAACGTCACTTGAACAAGAGAATCTGTCAAAATGCTTGTAATATGAAGCTTTTTTTAAATCTTTGAAAACACACAGTGCTAAATACATTTAGCTATTATAATAATGATTATTATTTTCTATTCTATGATGCATAAATGATCATCTAATGCGAAGTAATGAGTAAAATAAGAATGTTTTGAGGATTAATGTGGTTTGTGGATAAAGAGTCAGTGGGTGTAGGTAGACGAAACAGATGGTGAATGGACTGTCTGAAAGATGATATAACTTGAATAATAGGAGTTGGCTACTGAGTAGAGAGCTTATAGAGAAGTAGGTATGGAAAAGAAAACGTGCTGCTGTGACTCCAATTAAATAGGGGAGAGGAGTAGGAGAAACTGCCAACTCCACAAATATATGACTGCGACCAGAAATGAAAAACCTAGTTACCTTTTCCGACATCTACAAGATTGGAATGTCCTATTTATTTCCTGGATCGTCACAGAAGATTCTTATTGGTACATAAAGTACGTCAGGCCATTGTTCCAGTTTGTAACACGTCTGCACGTTCTTCTTTACTTAAAAACGACCAGATCTCGGGTGCTACAGACGACGTGCTAAAACTCTGGACCCGTTTAGATCAGCTATAAAATGGGACGTTTGGACCAATAAATTTCAAGATAGCACCTTTATTTCTACGAGTAACTGTCGCCAACAGTATTCGAGGTTCTACTATACAAACATACTACGGACATTTATTTAACAAAACTCAATAGATTAAAGAGTACACGACAAAAGAAGAGAAAATAGGAACGAGTTTTGTTTCCGACAAAGGTTTTCAGATCAAATGCGTGTCAATCTTCATAAATATGACTGTCTTTGTTAAGCTGCTTTGTGTCTATATAAATCTGTTCAATATCGGAAACATTAAATAAGAAAACATTACCCATCATTTGAAGGCAGTTGGGTAGAATTCCTGCGAACCCTGTATAGTGTGAAATGTCACACATTTGTAACCTTTGGTATGACGCCTATTATAATTAATTGCATTGTTAATAACAGATCTGTCAACATTAGTGTTTAGTTAATAACAGTTACGTTAATTTGATTGATTACAGATTAACTAATGTGTAGGCTACAGAACAGAGATCAGATCTCATCAACGGAATTATCTTTGATTATGATAACATGTAGGTATTCCTACCTATCTATATTACATTCTAGAACAGAATTTAAACAAAAGCGGAATAGTTTCAGTCGGTCTCACGGGTTCTGCACCTTTTATCCACTTAAATACGAATTCCAGTCCACAATCTAAACAATATGGCGACATTTTACTACCCGCACTCAAAAGTTGGTTTATTAAATAGTAGCTACGGTATTATTTCGAAAACAATAACCATTTTCGTATTATTTAGTTTTGACTAACTTGTACTCCGTGAAACTAACTTCTAACTTTAATTTTTAATAGCTAGGTTGATTCAATCAAAAAAGTGCTCTTACTTACGTTTTACGTACCTAACCCTAGAAACTCAGACCAGGTGTCTCTTAACCCCAGGATTAGTTGAATAAACGAATGGCTAATAGAATTTCAAAAGCAAAATGAAAGTTAAACACAAACGGGGTGAAAATCGATTTTGTTCGGAACAAGCATCTATCCTCATAAGATTTTCAATATTCACTTGAAGTAAGTAAAAGGAAATGGCATATAAAAGACTGATATAAAAACTTCATTTCGGAGAAAAGTAGGTATAGCCCATGAGATCAAACTAAATCAATCGCAAAACATTAAACTCGAACATATTAATAACATAGTGCACAATTTTGTAAATTGCCACTCAAACGTATTTTAAATCCTTTGTATGTATATGAACCTAGAGGAACTGTCGATCGTCAGGCTTGCCTAGGTTGATCCGCGGATGGTTGATGACCACCAATTACATCATACCGATGTTTTCCTCCGTGCTTCGGAACGCACGTTAAGCAGTTGATCTTATAGATCTTAGAAATTCGTTACTGGTAGTCAATCAGTCTTGCCAAGGAGTATCGTATTACCCAGTACTAACTGGGTCGTGGAGGTCAGATAAGCAGTCGCTCCATGTAAAATACTGGTATTCAGCTGCATCCGGTTACCGACCCCAGAAAAGGATAGACTGAGATGAATGTCTATAAACATATATTTGATTTTCTAAAAATAAGCACACAATCATAATAATTAAAATGCATTTAAATATAACAGGACTGGTATCTGCAAAACGTTGCTAGCATCTAAGCTAAGTAGTTATGAATATTACCTATGAGAATAAATTGGAAAGGAGAGAAGAGGAAACGAGATGGGTATATAAAGATGCGATTAAAGTATACAAACTTGCGATAACTAGTACGATATCACTATTATATGCATGTTAATAAACCTTCGTAGATACAATCAGCAGAATAATAAGGTTGGATTTATTATTTCACCTCTTTATTCGTATGGTGTGTGTAGTCAAATTTCATCATCATCTACCTAGCCTTTTCCGAAATACCTATGTTGGGGTCGGCTTCCAGTCTAACCGGACGCAGCTAAATACCAGTATTTTACATGGAGCGACTGCCTATCTGACCTCCACAACCCAGTTAATACTAGATAATACTATACCACTTGGTAAGACTTGGTTGTCAGACTTTTTGGGCCACTGACTACCTGTAACGACTGTTAAAGATCTACAAATGACAGCCGGCACCAACACAGCTTAACGTGCTTTCCGAGAGCACGGAGGAAACTCGGTATGTAAGGGTGGTCACTGGTCACCCATCCACAGACCAACCTAGGCAAGCACGGCTTAATCTAAAGTTCGACCCGAGCGGCTGTTATTATTAAGCCACGAGCTCCTCAAATCAATGAAATCAAAGGTTCATATTTCTTGGAAAATATTTTACTTTTCGTAACAAAGAGGAGCTATGTAACAAGCTACTTACAGATAATCAAAATGAAGCTTACGGATCGTTGCACGTGTCGAATTAAAGCTTGTGCCTCACGGGATCCTGGGAAAATGTAAGCGAACACCGTGTCTATATACAGGGTGACTGGTAATTAGTGTACGAAACATAAACAGTGATTGTGCTCATGATAACAAACAACTTTTACTATGAGATCAAACCTAATTTCGCGAAAAAAAGTCTGCTGTTCAGTACATTTATGTTCGCCTAATGTACTGAACAGCTGTTTTTTTTAGACACGGTGTTTCCTTAAAGGTTGAAGTATTTCTTAATTTGAATTTTGTATCTAGTGTCATGAGATACACGGAGTAGTCAATCTGTCAGTGAATTTGAGCTAACAAAGTTGTAATGACGATTGACAATGAAGTTGTATGACGTGTTTAAAATCGAATGATAATAAATTGGTAGAAAATTGATACAGGTGCATTATTTTTTATTACTTAAGAAATAAAAATAAAAATACTGGCCCGTAAATTGCCAAAAAATCGCGGTCCACCCATGCGCTTGGGCTATAACCACACGAACGTAGCTGGTGTGGTAGCACATCTAGTATTTATTATACATGTGTATGACAATGAGTTGGCATTTAACTTGAAACGATCAGCGAAAACTGAATTTTAAACCGAGTTAGCAACCCTACATCCCTCGCTGATTTACACCAACGCGACGTTCCGACGTACGTAATTAAATAACAAACGTGTTTCCTAAACGGTACCAACATTTTATGTAAATTGACGTCACGTCATCTGCAATTCAGTTACATGTTTACTTAGGTATAGCGTTTACATACCTTTATCAGATTGGGTAGTAGATAGAGTACGAAGGTACAGTCGGCGAAAGACGTCGCTGATCATCTCGAGTTTTGATTTATTTTTAAATTTATTTGTTAACATCATGAGGTCAATCTAGTTTTAGTCTAAAATAAATTGAGCTAAGAATATTCAAATTATTTTCTATATTAAAAAATGTACATTTTTTCAAAATCTCAACCTGGGATGGGAATTTCATTCGTAAATCTCTGTTAAAGATTAGGATAGCGTAGCGTAACCTAGTTTCGTTGCCGACTATAAAAAACCACAAGATGATAGGAGTCGGAAGGGCAGGATCCCCTCACAATTGGCTCGCTATCTATTAGATTATCACGATGTGTGTTGTTAGGGCATTCCGATAGATACGAGATCCTTTGCGTCCGACCGACGTAGTAAACACAAACGTTCCTGTTATTGTAACATCATTCCACGTTGCTATTAGTGGAATTTATATTGTATCGCAACAATATAAATTCCGTTTTGATACAGAAAATATAGTTTGATATTTTTGTCATAAGCTTTTGGTAACGACCTTTTTGTTGATGCTCCAACGATCACAATTTTGATAAAGCGTATTCGAAACAAAACATTTTTGATAGGTTGATAGCTTGTATCTGGCGCAGTCATCTGGTTGAATCTGCTATATGACTGAATGACTAGCGCGTTCATTGAATGACGACATTTAATTGAATGACTAAAGGACAACTCGTCAAGTTGTTTAATGTAGCGTTCAACGTCTTGACTGAACGTAATTTAGCATAGTCATTGAATGGGATATAGCCGATATATAGGGACTTGGATCACCCCCACGATAGGTTAGTTAGGTTCCTTAAACCCTGCAGACAGAAACAGTCCGTCGACTACGCTTTTAGGGGAATAAAATGTAGCCGGTGGCGGCGTAATAATAGGTTAATCCATGCGGTCACACTATTTAATTACGAATACCGCCCTTTAAAGTAAATTTAATCAAAAATAATATCAACACATTGCTATCTGTGCGAGCTTTTGACGCCATATTTGTTTTGGTGACTACTACCCCCGCAGTGGGAAAAAAATTAACTAAATTTCAATCACCTGACTGATTTTACTGTAATCCGCTAACTAGTTGGACGTTGAGTGACGCTTGTTCAATCAACGTTCGGCCTAGTCTTTCAATTGAATGGCGTCATTCAATGAACGCGCTAGTCATTCAATCAAATGGCAGATATAACCACATGAAGGCGACATAAACATTATAATATTCAATCAAACTGAATAATTTTAAGGAAAAACTCTTAACAACTCATGTTTCAACATTGATTATTTATACCTCTTTATGCTAATGATCTTTAATACGGTTGTAATACCGCATAAGACGGTTTTCGTGACACATTGTACAATGAGCATGATTCAGTATAGGACACAAGTCACAAGTCCTCTCCAAGTGTTTGTCACCGACGTCAAGTAGCTGATAACAGGATTACAGTAAAATGAGGATTTAATTAGGCACGTTTTATGACTTCCCCTCTTTTTATATTATACTGCTGGTGTGGATCTATCAAAGGTTTTATGGGATTATGGTGAGCCCTACAGAAATGGCGGTGTGTTCCATGTTTGTGTTGCCAACAAATATTTTGCCAGCTTGCCACACTTTAGTAAAAGAAAATGTTGTTTTTGAGGAAAATTCACACAATTACTAGACCAAGTCCAAAATAAATACAAACAAAACGTTTACGTATAAACAGAGGCGGACCTGTTAATACCCACAAATACAATGTCAATAAAATAAATTGTCGTACGCTCTTATAGAATAAAGACAAAGTGTAATACAAAACATTCGGCTCCTATAATATGTACGTATAACAAAGAGAGACCAATCCCCATTTACGGTCACGACATAATAAGGTAAAAGAGTGGGATTTGTGAATGGAATTACACAAGCCCGGGTAAATAGGCTAACCTTTCTTTGAGGTTAAATATTTATTTTTAGTTAGTGACCCTCGCCAGCAGCCGCGATCTTTGCCCTTATAACGTTCTGAATGAGCGGCGCTCTGATTGATCGACGCGAATCCTGCATTATGAGCAAATGTGTTTCTTAAAGTAGCTCCAATCTATAGTAAATATACACATATTGGGACTGTATGTGTTAATGTTATGTGTCTGCCTCTACCTCTCTCTAATCTTAAGATTGACCCAAACAATACTATTTAGGACAGAAGTACCCATTTGTGTTACCACAGTACAACTCAAATAGAGATTGTTGTAACCGAAGTTGTCATGTAATGTGTTAATAATGTTTATGTATATTGTACATACAACACACTTCGTATTTCTAAAGTTATCACTGACATACGGAACCTTTCATTATTTGGAGTATATGTTTTGTTTTCGACTACGAGTAATGACTATAGCTGTTGCCGAGGGCTAATCTTATTGTATTTTTTTCATTTAATATTAATGCTATTTATCAGAGAGATACGTAATGTAATGAATATTTTTTTATGTGCGCTACCTACGTACGAGTATGTAATACTCGCCAGCACACCCACCCCACCGTTCGCCTACTCAAGTATCTTTTAACATTTTGTTATTCATGATAGATAGAAAATAAAATAAAATATGGTGTCAAATAAAATGTACTTTTATGTAAATTATTGTTGCCATACGATATCTTTCTAAAAACATCGGATAAAAAAGGAGCCGTAAAATAAAAATAAAAAATTCATGCCTTCTTACTTTACTAAAAATTCTAGTAAATGGACTCGGAACGTACCAATAAGACGAAAATAAAGCGAAAATGTCTTTGAAATAGTAGTCGTTCAGAAATGTTAGAAGCCTTTGAGTCAAGATCAAATCACAGGGAACTCCAACAGCTGGAGTTTGATATAAACATTGAAATTTGTATTATGCTGTCAATGTACTAAAGAACGTTCAATGGAAATAAAAGCTCTGATATTTGAATTGTACACCAATGTACTCGTATTTATCTATGTACTACAGGTAGTACCACTATGTTGTTATCAATTTATTGCTGATACGGTAAGATAACCGCTCTAATCTTGATTTATAGCACATTGATCTCGCAACTTATTACGCCATCAGCCAGGGATTATAATGCTAAGTCAGCTCATAAACTATCCGAGAAAGAAGTTTGTGTGTTCATATTACTTTTTTGGTGCCGCTGAGAAAACAGTTTCCAGAGTTGATCGTCAGCCTTCATGAATACAGATTGACTGACACGAATCATGGACGTGGCTAAGTGATACTGATACTAGTACTGTTACCCTGCGTCATCCCAAGACTGCTGGGCAAAACTCTCTCCCCATGACTTCCAGTTTTTTCTATCCAGGGCTAATGTAGACTACTGGTCGTTAGTTTTACCCAGCTCGTACCGCTATCTTCTACGAGATCTACCGCGACGACTTCTGGCTGTGTGAGGGCTCCAGAAAGAGGGCTATTTTGGCCCACAGCTTATTGGCATGCGGCAGACGTGGCCAATCCTGTCCCACTTCAGCTAAGCAACTTTTTGAGCAACATCAGTAATTTGTGTTTTGGAGCGCAGTTCGATGTTAGCTGAGTGAATAACCAAAAAGCTCAATCTGTGCTAGTAATTAAAGCGAGCGAGGCGAGTACGTCTCACCTTAATTAGAATTACAAATCCCTGATTCAGCTGCGGCTTGTCAAACCACGCACTGCGAAGTTATTGTACCTAACAGACGATGGACATTTTGACACGCGTCAGAAATTATTTAAACATCCAAAACTGCCACTTTGTCTGCTAAGCACCAACTTCTAGTTAGGCATAATTAATAATCATGGAGTCATCAATTCGGCGCAAGCCTAGCTGCCTTTATAGGTGCTATTACATTAATGTACATGACCCGAACGCAATTACTGGGTATGTAGATAGGGTGTTTATGTGTAAGTACTTACCCTACTTATACATATCTATGTAAGTACGAGTAGTACCTCTACCTATACTCGTAAACATAACTGATTCTAATTTGTATATAGATCACGTAAATGGAAAATTGACTTTAATGGTTGCCAAAATGGTGCTTTGCTGAGTAATAACAAAGAACCTCTTTTTCATAAATTACAGGCCGAAATATAAGTCAGGAGCGTTCAACTTTTTGCTTGACATTTGGAATGAAATTATTCGTCAACGAGCGCGGACAAGTGGCACAGAATCAATACACAATGGAGGCTGTGATCTGAAGGCAGGTCGTTATTACCGCAAGGTGCACAATATTGTTCCGCTGCTGACAATACGCCGCGCTCTCAATTGTGTTGTGTGTACACTCAACGGGAACCACATCCATTTGGCAGTTCTGTATTCCCTATGTATTAATGGAACAGTATTGTTATGCAGTCAACGGAAATACATAACAATATATTTTTTCCTGTCTCTCGAAAATGAAAGAGTACTTTGGACGCATATGGATGTGCCCTTTCGCTCTCTATTTGCGACTCTTTATTTGTTGCTTATTTTAGCCAATCTTTTTTCATCATTCTGTTCATAACATGAAACAAACTAACTTGAAAGTAAAAAATTATCACAATAACAAGTTTAATTGATAGGAATATCCTTATAAAAGTAATGGAACGAAGTTCCAATCGTTACTAAAACTTATTGCTTTCAGTCCAGCTTTGACTTAACAAAAACAGCACAATAAAAAAATCTGCTTAATTTGAAAAAGCGAACTCGTCACTCTCGTACGACAACAACACCATACGAAAATAAATGTGAATAATCAAGTAGGTTGTTACAAGAGGAGTCATCCATCAAAATGCGTTACCATCAAAATTATCCGTTTATCGCAAATCAATTTCTGAATAAATTCCCGCAAGCCCAGTAATAAATGTCCCCGCCGTCGATTCAAGAAAATCAGCATGTTGAAAAGTCTAAACACTTTATCGGAAAACGCTGCGGCATGATGTGCATACGTATGACGGCTGTACTGTGTAGGTTTGTGATTGTACGCCGCCACTGATATTCTATCCACGTCGGCAATCTCTTTTACGAGGCGGAGTCACGGCGACGGAATCTTAATGGCGTACCTATTCAATACGTAGTTGGTAAATATAGCTGAGGAATGTTTTGCGAATCAATATACATGTGAAGTGTAACTATATCTGTAATGGATAAGGTGCAGGTGGGATTTCAGATGAAGCAGAGTCTATGATATACAGGGTGTAAACCACCTCATCACAAAGCCGTTAACCAAGCATTCTGTACATCAAACTAAGTAACTTTACGCGAAAATAATTGCTGGGAACCTATTTCTTTTTTTGAGGTTATAAATCATGTTTTGTGGTAGAACTCAATGTTACGCACTTAAAACATTGTGCTAGTGGATGGATTGAATAGTACGGGGGTCGTGGAGGTGTTAAAAGTCAAAATCTTACAAAAAAAACTGGTATTTAAAAAAAAACTTGTCGAAACCTTGTAACTTTGACCCCCCATATCTCCGTAACTAGAAGGTTCCCAGGTATGGTGTAGAACAAAAAAATGATCGCAATGATGGGGAGAACAAGTGCCTTTCGGCTTCGTGAAGAGGTGTTTTACACCCTTTATACATGCGTACCTACAAAGCGTCGACTAAGACCCTCATTCGCTATTTTCCAATTCATAGAAGTACACTGACTCTCTGGTCTAATGGTCGCAAACGCTGAGCGTGGATTTTTCCATTAGGAATTTCTCAATAGCAGCCGCGGAGTCTAGATTTGTGCCCGATTGATGGCAATGGGCTCGCCCCTATTACAATGTCCGTGTAGTAGGTACTATAAGGTACACCTCCGCCTAGCTCTTCGGGGATAACATGGGTGATATGTAATGTAGAACGACACGGTTCTATAGAATGGCACGTTGAACCTTAAAATGCACTTGTTCAGTCAAAATGTTCCCGGAAATCTGTATCAACACAGACGCTAATCATAACTAATAGCAAGAGCCGCGAGGGGCGCCCTCCAACGTCCCCGGTTCAAAAACCCCATATCAAAATTAAAATGTCAAGTGAAATCGATGCCGGATACATGGCGGCTTCAGTAATGCGTCTCATATATCCAGTATTCGTTAGGCGGGTGATGGATGACGTTCGGTATAGTTCGTGCGTCATCGTAAGGTCTGTCACGACTCCAAATTGACCAATCGCTCAGTCAGTCTCAATCTCGTAATACATGTCGGTGTCTAATACACCCCTATCTTTTATCATTTTTATCACGTCTCCATCTGTTCTTTCATTTGATAAATCTAGATGTACGGCCGCCCAGTTCATTGGTCTATATGCACCCATTTGAAAAAATAAACCTTTTGTTAGTTCAACATAACGGTAAATTTATAACAACTAAACAATAGGCGACTCGGCTGTGAAGATATTTCAAGGTAAAAAGCTTTAGACATGGGCATAAAAATAAACCCTGTCAATGCTCACCCTTTTATAAAACCACTATAACTTCACCTATGCGATATTTCATTCCATAAACTTTGTAAACTAGCAACGACAATGCCTAAAAGCACTTAGATATCGCTCCTGTAACCCTGGCAGGGTTGCAACTTTACGGCCCTCGTTCCATTAGACACAGAGGTTAGATACAAAGTAGATCTGACTTTATGAACTAGGCGAGCTAAACCTTCGTAAAGCCGGCTGCTGTTTTAACGTGAGCATTAAGGTTACAAGATAGGGTTTAATTTAAACGGTTAACGTTGCCACTCTCTGTCAGATGCGTGAATGGAGCGGAGTCGCAAATGTCGTGATTAACTTAATATACGTCGGTGTACACGCTGCCGTAGGAATTACTGCGTGTTCCTACGTGAATAACTGCCAGCGCTTTGTTTTAATCAGACGGTACAATGTAACAAACTCGAGGAACCACAACGATATTTTTCCGTTAAACTCAGATAGACACCGTTTATAACATGCTATAAAGCTTCGTTTGTAATTTCCCAACATTTTCAATTCTCCAATGGTGGTTTACAACCCTTCGTCTTTCGAAAATCGTAATCCTAATGTAATTAAATTAATACTTCAGTGCTTGGCTAATAACTTTTAGGTACTTTTGAAAGGGATTTCAAATGTACCTAAAAGTCAGCCAAGTCTTTTCAATAAATGGGACAAGAAAAGTCCGACTAATAAATTAAGATTTATTGGAGAAAGAGACAAATCTTGTAGCTAACAGCTGAAAAGATTCTTTTGCTTCTGTTTACTTTTCAACTACAACGACGATTGACGTAGACGTAGGTAACGATTTCTAAATTATTAGATAGGGTCATAACCTACGAAAATTACAAAGTTTTGTTCAAAATTAACTTTAAAAAAGTAAACGCTTTCTTTGCAAATCCTCCTTAAATATTCATTTCTATTTTTAATAAGTATAGTTGCAATTATACAAATGAGATTAATTATTTTACGTGAAATATGAAAACTCTTGGTCAATCGATTAAGTTTTTTATTAAAACATCACCTACCTATTTGAATATGACTACCTTTTATTGATATTAAATACCAGCAATTAACTCTAATTCTGATAGATAGTCTCTTGAATTTATTTATTTTAAATGTTATTATCATTTCTTTCGACGAGTCGGACCTTAAATTAGAATGAATTTTGAGATGAGCGCCAATATTTGTTAATACTTTTCTTGGTTTGTTCAAGTAATCTTTGCATATTGAAGAACGGGTAAAAGAACCATTAAAAATACTATCACACAGGACATTTTCATTTAAAAACATTGCAGGGTTTATCAGAGAATGGTGTAGTCTGTAGAGCATAGACATATACATATAGTATACACTCGCAACTACTGCTAAAATAAATTCAAATGCAATTTAACAGCACCAAATAAATTCCACAACATTGCAGGCTAACTGATAGGACTATACCTAAGATGAATAGAAAGCGAAAGGGCGACGAACTAAGTTTCATAAAGCAGAATCAAAACATTGATTACATTTGTAAATTCGTTAAGACCAAATTCGGCTGCGAGAGTTTCTGTGACGTCTGGACCAAATTCAATCACAATGTACTCCTGAATAACTTGTCTTTATATAGCTGCCATGCTATATTGAGATTTTCAGTCGTTTTCAATAAAGGTTGTAAAAAACTTCTTAACGAAGCCGAAAGGCACTTACTCTCCCCGTCATTCCGATATTTTTTTTGTTCTACACCATGGGAACCTTCTAGTTACGGAGGTATTGGGGGTCAAGTTCCAACTTTTTGACAAGTTTTGTTTGAATACAAGTTTTTATTGTAAGATTTTTACATAAAAATCCCGCCACGACTCCTGTACTATTCAATCCATTCATCAGCACAGTGTTTTGAGTGCGTTATATTGAGTTCTACAACAAAACATGATTTTTCAACCCAACAAAAAAAGTCGTTTCCTAGCAATAATTTGTGTAAATTTACTTAGTTTGATGTACAGAATGCTTGGTTGACGGCTTCGTGATGATGTTGTTTACACCCTGTATGAAAAGTAGAAAAACTACTACTGACTGTCTCGTTGGTCTAGTGGCCCGCAAGGGCCGGAGCCAGCCGGGGCTGCGGGACTGTTCGAAAGAGATACCGCGGCCCCGGAACGTTAAGGGCGAGGAAGGAACATGGATGGGTTTTAGTCAGTAACAGTCTGACACTCCCTCCCACTCCACCCAGAGTGAGAGGGGTCATTTGATGATTTCCCATCCGAAAAGAAAATGGTCTAGTGCTGACAAACACGACTGCTGAGCATGAGATACTGACGATTCTGAGACCGGGCAAAGTGATATCGGGTTTTTCCATCTCTAATTACTCGGTAGCAGTTACGGAGTCTGATTTGTGCCCGGTTGATGGCAATAATCCCGCCCCCGCCCCGTTACAAACTTTCAGGGTTTTAAACGGTATACTAATAAAATTTAGAAAAAAATGGGTGGACTTACGTATATCTTAAGTTACTATAATAATAAGCTTAGTTTAATGTTACGTGTCCAAAAAAAACAATAGTTTTAATAATTTTTTTTTTAATCAAGCAAACAATAAATGTAAATAAGAGCGCGGACCACCACGTCTGCGGTAGAAAACTAATTATAAAAAAAAACGGTATACATTGTACACCGTTTTTTTTGTAAACGGTATACATTGTATACCGTTTTTTTTTGTAAACGGTATACATTGTATACCGTTTTTTTTTACGGTAAAAGGTACATCTCTGAGTAATCCTAACAATCTAAACCTTCAGGAATTACTGGTGTGATGTTTTGAACAGTAGAAAAAGCTTTAAATAAAACGTTATCGTGGTGCGCTTAAGCTTACCTTCTAACTATGGGTTTTAATATGGTATGTTCTGATATTGTTACAAAGCTCACTGTGTAAACAAAATACTGCGATCAACATCCTCCTCTTGTGTTGGGACTACAAGCATGGACCCTTTACCGTGGAAAACCAAAAGGAAATGTCCTCTAGCGGAAGGATTCAAATCCCACATTGTTCCCTGTTATCTTGCAGTTAGGACGATGGGGTAACCCTTCCTTTCGGCGTTTTCCTTTAGCTGATTTTAAGCTATATCTGTCAGGGTTTGCCAGGTATCTTCATACTTTAGCTAACAGGCACACAAGTACAGGGGATTGAGCATAAGTAACAATAGATTTAACTAAAGTGAGCTAAGTTGTTATTGTTAGTCGTTAATGACCACTCCAGAATAATTGAAAGTTCAAGTTAAAACAGGGAACACGACAATCCTCTAGTTCCTTGTGTTCTCCTATTAAAAGTTTCCGTTTTAGTATTTTGCACGTAACATTTAGCAGTACGCTGTTCGTGTGATTTCCTCCCACTAAGCCAGGTAGCGCTACTTCCAAATTATAATTAAAACTTGAACGTTGACCAAGTTAAATGCACTAGTATTTAACTCATAGCAACTTTGTTAAACTTATAATCACTGCACACGTTCTGCTATTAACATTATTAAAACTTTTATAAATCCAGACATCGGTTTCTCGGCCACATTAAACGAAAATTCGTTAAAATCTTGACTTGAAAGGGACACTTAGCTTTAATAAAAAGCGAAAAAGGCCGCTGCCGCTCCAAAGTCGAATTACATTTTTATTTTGATCTTAGAAGTAACAAAGCCAGGTCGCAAATGGCGCGTAACCGCCGTTAATTGCAGTTAATTGACGGGTGCAAATGAGCCGCTGCCGTCTACACAATAGAGCGTGCCCGCCTGTCGCCGCTCCCATAACTTTTCTTCGAGGCCCGTCGCCTGACGTTGAGCCGGCCGACGAGCCAGCTTCCTATTAAATCTCTACGTAAATAAACAGATTTAAAAACTAAAAAAGGCGCCAATTTCTTTGAAGTAACAATTTGTATTGGGGTGTTAATAATGTTTATGTTTCCTTCTAATTTTCTTTCAAAATAAATAACTTTTACTCATAAAAACTAAAGAAACACATTGCTGCAAGATTTGTTGATAAATTGATGTGGAGTCCTTTTACCTGTCAGTGATGCTTTACGTTCGTCTGTACGTTACGGTGGCGAGTAACCTCTATGGGAAAGTCGATATCCTATGAATAGCAAGGTCGCGACCTCAAATTTACTCGCAAGTTTCTCTGTCGACCTTCCCATATCAAGCAAGGTGAGGCTTCAGGCGGAAATAATAGCAGCTCACACGCAACCCTCACATTTGGGGAGGTCTCATTTACCTCCATACCCTCTTGGAATCAGGAAGCGATGATGGAGTCCAGAAATCTTGTTAATATTCGGCGTCCTCCAACCACAATGGTTCGCCCTCGTGAACACGAACATGTAATGAAGGCTAATGACCTCCGATATTGTAATGTAATCATTTGAGGATTAACGAACCGTTTTTTGACTTTTATTACGTCTTGTAAATAGCCTTGTGGGGGCTTCAGTTAAAAGCTCCCCCTTCCTCATCACCCTCAACCTGACCCATCCATCCATTCCTGACCCATTAATAAAAGCATAAGACATTTTGTAGTGTAGAGGTGTCTGATGAGATGACGAGTAAAAGAAAAGTATGGAAGAAAAACTTACTAGTAGGTATTTCTAGTAGCGCGCGTACCTATTTTGCTAAGACATTTAATATGGCGCTCTACCTAAATATTTATTACTAGCGGACGTCACGCGGTTTCACCCGCGTAGTTCCCGTTCCCGTGGGAGTACGGGGATGAAATGTAGCCTATGTTACTCGTGGATAATGTAGCTTTCGAATGGTGAAAGAATTTTAAAAAACGGTCTATTAGTTTTTAAGCCTATTCATTACAACCAAACAAACAAAGTTTTCCTCTTTATAATATTAGTGTAGATGACAAAAGTGCCTTTTGTGGAACATTAAAAACTCATGCTGAAATGGAAACATATACATATTTATTGAAAATATGCTTGCCACACTCGGGAATCGTACCGACAAAAGTTCGAAAATATAATATCCCCTACTTTTTTACGTCACTCAAAGGTCCATCCGATTACTTATATTAATATAAACAGTATCTTTAACATCACTATGACGTTAAAATGACGATGAACTATTTAGATAGGAGGATTGCAATTTCCAAGTGTTTGTTTGTGCTAATTGCAATCTTCTCGCTTCAATTGTAAAGGTCCATCATCCTTTGAATAAAAGTGCTTTATCTTGTTGAATTTATAACTTTAGATTTCATAGTTTTCCTTTACTTTAATTTATTGTTTGTTACAGAGATTAGATCCATATTATTGACTCTATCGATGGATGTCAAAAATTACAGGATGTTATTATTTAGAATTGTTATAGTCGTTTAAAACCAGAATAAAAATACAGTCAAGATACTCATGCAACATCCAAAAGCTGCCGAGATGAAATATAAATAGGTAAGGTAACCTATTCTTAATCCAAAACATCATTGACCAAATAAAGAAAGCGCAAAACTGAACAATGATCACAAACATCAAGCTTTCATGAGTTTTCTTAATATTCAGCAAATAAACTAATATAAATATAAATTCTTACCACACAAGTTCGAACAATAAAAACTAAAGTTTTACCGGTTACATGCACTGTGCCACTTGGCAGAGCCGTTACGTATAGCCGCACACTCCGCACCTCCGCACAGTGCGCTGAAACAACACAAACCTAGCCAAATAACTAATCAAACTGTACCGCTGCTTAAAAGGAATAAATCTTACACGTTTATTTATTTCTTCTGTTGGAATTATTTTATATTGGTCGAGGGAAAAAGAAAGAAGTTGAAACTTTAACATATTTTCTGAGCAGCCGACATTGGCAATAAAGTAATTCAATGCTGCTGAATAGGCTTCGTTCGTTGAACTAAGTTTTACTAACAAGTTGGAAATTGCCAATAACCACAAGTGTGTGCCCAAAAGGTATGAGGTACAGTAAAATATCAGAGGGTGTCTACAAGTCAATTAAGGAGACAGCTCTAATTAGGAGAACTAGGGTCGCCGTGCCCGCCGCGCCCGGCGCCCCCATTGGAACCTCTTATATACGATACGACCCATGTCACATCACCTTCCTGCCACCATCACCCCGTTCCCTTATCTTTTGTGCTTGTTTATTTCGAGAAGGATAAATCAGACGGCTGTCACGAAGAAATAACAAAATATGAAAACTATTGCTTGGTTCCCAGTATTTAGAGTTTCGATTGCCACTCTGGGATGTGTCCCGCACTTCCGGCAAGAAAATATTTACGTCTTTTCCGTATACTTCTAATATTGTTTCGCAACAAAAAGCTACAGTCATTCTGAAAAAATACGAGTATTAGACGATGTCTATTCAACACGCTTTGCCAAAAATATATTAAAAACGTAAATGAACGTCCAAAAAATTGGCCGAAGCATCACAAAAATGCACTTAAGTTTAACTAATATAATTTGAGCTTGCGAAATATAAAACTGCGAACACGAAACGCCTCTCACTGCTTTGCACTCTGTACTCGTACGACGTCAACGTCCGCTATCAAGAAATATTTCAAAATTCACCCCAAAGTTTCAAGCGAATGAAGCCACGGGTAACAGCTAGCATATTTCAAAGTAAAGGTAAAATAGTCAATTTAAAAACCGCTTTGAAGAAACATTGAGGTGAAGGAAATTAGAGGTATGTAAAAATCGTAGCCGTTGGCGAGCACTCCTTCTGAAGTCATCGCATGAGTAAAAAATAAAACCGACTTCAAAAAAAAAAACAAAAAGTTAAAAATAACTTTAGCTTCTGAAGTCGGTGACCTTTGTTTGATTGGTTTAATTTTTTTGTCACCGACTTCAGAAGCTAAAGTTATTTTTAACTTTTTGTTTTTTTTTTTGAAGTCGGTTTTATTTTTTGCAAAAAAAAAAAAATATTTTTCACTTTTTAGTGGTTCACATGTGCTTGGTACACATGAAAAGTGCATACCGTTACAATTACAACAAGCCCAGACACGACTAGGATACATTGTCTCATTATGGAGTTCCGTGACTCTTGGCTTCATCATCCGATCTGATGGTAGAATGGTTCTCATCAAACGCAAGTGCTTCATTTGTTGCAGAAAATACCAAAATCGCTGTACGTTATCCTATAAAATTTGAAGAGTTCCCTCGATTTCGCCAAGATTCCATCATCAGATCCCGACTTGGTGGCTATGGGACCAACTTGGAAGTATACCCTTTCAAACAAAAAAAGAATTTTTCAAATCGGTTCAGGCGTCTTCGAGTAATCGGTGAACATACATAAAAAAAAAAAAAAAAAAATACATACAGTCGAATAGAGAACCTCCTCCTTTTTTGGAAGTCGGTTAAGAAAACAAAATTCAACGTAGAAAATACGTATGCAAAAATATACAATTATTTTGTTGCGAAAGCGATCGTCTGAAGTAGTGAAGGAAACAGTTTAATAAGAAAATGCGCTGCAACTTTCACAACTTGATATTTGTATTGTAAGTTGTCGTATTGGATTTTAAATTGTATAAAGATTTATACAATTTCACTCGTAGGTGGAGATACTTGAAGCGAAGCCATTACGGCATTTCTTTGTAAGAACTTTGGAGACTAGGTACATTACATTACATTAAACAATAGAAGTACACCAAACGGAATCATCTGCCTCCTTTCTCCCAACCATGTTGGGGTCGGCTTGCAGTCTAACCGGATGCAGGTGAATACCAATATTTTACACGGACTTATTGCCTATCTGATCTTCACAACCCGAATGAATACTAGAGGAATGGAATGCGATGAACGAATTTGAGGTTTTGTTGTAGCCGCAAAATCGATGTGCACGGACAGAACGTGAAAAAGTTTTTTGTTTCAATTTTCACGAACTTTTGTGTTTCCTAAGCCAGGTCAGCTGCTTAGGCAGAAAACAAACAAACGTATCTTTGCCAGTATTTATTTGTAAATGTCTATAAATAGTAAACCTAGGTGTTTTTACTATGTCTGTTATTTTTGCGCATTATGAATTTTGATGAAGCAATTTTACCCACATAGTTTTAAAGTGTCTAACAAATTGTTTCGTGTTTTTTGTTGATTAAGTTAGATTTCACTTAGATACTTTGTCTTGATAGGAACTCTGTCGAGTCGAATTATCTGTTAAATATTTTCATCTAAGTTTACATTATAAGTTTTAAACTTATCCAGTCGTCACTTAGCTGTGTATAATACTATTTTCAAAGACTTTAGTTACTTATTGATCAGATCAAATAACTTAGCAAGAATGTTATATCTCGTGTTTTAGTTCAAATTGTCTGTAATTTTGTATTGCACCTATTCAATAATGAAGAAGTTAGCTAAAAAAACTTTTTCTCATTGTGTTCTTTTAAGCTCAAGTGTATTGGAAGGAACGTAACGTTAACGTAATAATACAAAGCACTACTAGTGAAACATGCACTATTTGTGCCATTTAAAACGAAATGTTCTATAAAAGCTTAAACTCCCGATAAACAAGAAGCAGAACAAACTCGCTATAAAACGAGAAACGTCCTTACAAGTTAAAAACTGTTTTGTAACTCGCAACAAAATTAATCACAAGAAAAAACTTGTTCGAAAAGCTGGAAACAAACCTTTTGAGTTAAACGAAGCTTATATCCATGAACAGAATCAATTACAGTCGGAAGGAGAATGCTGAGAGATCGCGAAGCGTCGGGATGTACCACACGAGCTGTTGGTTTGAGTCGCGAGTGTAATGGATATGCCAGATTACCAGCTGTGGGGAGCGCGGATATTAAACCTCTGGCAGCAAACAACATGGGCAATAAACCACTCTAGATATTTCCTGTCTACCCGTGACAGCAATATTCTCGATAATGCCATATTCTCGGCAATGTCCTCCAATATGACAGCAATATTCTCGGTGATGCAACAATATTTTACTAGGTTTTCTCCTGTTTTCTCAGTGTGCATGTTTTGCGCATAAAAATAAATCATTTATCTATTCTAATATTGTAAAGAGGTAAAAGTTTGTAAGTTTGTATGTAGGAGGTAATCTCCGGAACGAATGACTTAATTCTAAAAATTCTTTCACTGGTAGAAAGCTACAGTATTCGTGAGTGCTATAGGCTCTACATTATATTTATATCATGTATATTAGCCGAGCTGTCACAATTAAACCAGACGTCGTCGCGGGCGAAGTTTTGGTGCTCTTAATATTTAAACAAACAACTTTTTACATGGTAAGCAAAACTTACAGACTACGATATTAACGGATTTTTTATAGGAAATAAATAAAACAGTATACAGACACACTTTTAGAAAAAGGAAGAAGCATAATGTAGCTAACTTATTGCCAGATAAAACTCATGGAAGTTTACAATTGCAGTTGTTTTACCCCTACGTGTTTCGGAAACTGTGCTGTAATTTATACCAGCGTATTTTATGATATACTCTCTCAAGTGCATTACATATTTTTACAAAGCTTGTTAGCTATTGTGATTTAACAAGATCGACGGAAAACCCCAAGAATAACAAGATCTTTGCCCTCATAAAATATCTTATGATATAAGAGTGTGTATTTGTAAGGACTCGCCCTCGTTGCTCATCCCTCCGTCAACTGACGAACAAAAAATATATTGTTTCGGTTAGTTAGTCCTGAAACTTGCGTCGTATAAAAAGCGGAAAATGTGGAAAATGTAGTCTGTTTTTTTGCCAAAAACTGCGTGGCGATAGATTGGTACCATTAGACAGATTGGAAAATGCTTTGCATCACCCAGGAAATCAGTTAATAAGACGGCTGGGCATATATCCATCTAGAAGTATCTAAGAGGTACATTCAGTTACTTATTTATTGGCCTTTTTGGGCCCTAAGCCATATCCTAAACAAGACGATAGTCACGCGAACTATCGGTCCTCGTGTTCATTTTGTTCCCCCGTATCCTCACCAAGGCGATCAGTTGCAAAAATTCGCATCGTCGCGTTCATATTTCATTCGCTTGTTAAAACTTTCAGGCGAAAACGAACGCGTGGTCGCGCCGAAAGGCGCCCCCTTCGTAGTTCGTTATATAGGATGTTTCTGTGATGCAATTTAATTTATTGTTTCATTGTTTCAATATATCGCTGGACAATACACACAGTGTCATCTAGTGCCACATTAAGCAACGAGGCTTGTGTCGTAGACACCAGATAATTGCAGATATACTACATGGATACTTTTTGTTTGTAAATACATACTTATTATACAAACATCCATGACTCGGAATCAAATGTCCATGCTCATCACACAATCTTTTGCCCCTACTAGGATTCGAACCCGGGACCCTAAGAACGTAAGGTAGCCTCACTACCGCTGCGCTTTTCGGGACGTTAAATATCATTGGTTTGTGCCAATAAAAGGATCTGAATAAAACCCTTTCAAAATTTTGAAATATTGGAGGACATCTCGATGGCTTCGTTGTGAAACTCGTTCGATACCCTCTCGGCGCGAAGTTAACGGCACATCCATCATCACCGCTCCCCTCGACAATTGCTTGATTTCCTTTCTCCTAAATTAGACATGAGCTGCTCGTTTTAATGAAAGCTATATATTTTCGGTTTAAACTTATAACCTAAATGATTTTCACAATAATCTAAATGTTGTTTTTTTTATTTTCCGCAAGTTACTCGATGTCCCACCGTTGGTCCTGTAGTGACAGTGTGGTTGATGAGCAAGGTCCTGGGTTTGATTCGATAGTCCAGTAAAAAGTCCACCTACTTGTAGACTTACCTATTTAGATTAGCAACTAGACAGAACTTGTTGACTTGACATAATTAAAGTGGATGAGTTCGAAGTATGGACGTTAATTCTATCTGGGATGTTACAGTAGTACCTCGCGATCGGGGTTTGTGCTCAGTTAAAGCCATTAGGCTAGCCCCCTATGTTAACGATAACAATTTAAATGTGTTTTTTCACTATACTGCCTACTCCTTCGGAAAAAACAGGCGTGATATATACGTGTGTGTGTGTGTAGTCAAAGGTCCACTGATGCATAAATTTCATGTGAATTTCCCATATCAGAAAAAAACATCAAGATACAAGTTATTTAAATATTCCTTCCCAATAAGACAGACGGGCGTTATTTCATTCCTAAGATAAAGAACCGTTACCCTAACAAATAATAAGATAAATATAATACAATCAGAGTAAAATAAACTTGAGTCCATAAACTCAGCTTTTAGAATTTGTCGCAAATATTATTATCAAGTAGGCACAATGTCTCAGATTCGTCTCGTAATTTCTTATCGCTTTGTTGGCAAATAATGCTTTCATGTTGATTGTGTACTGTATAGTCTATTGTGGAATGAAATGTATTCGTACTTACAGTAAACTTCTTAACTCTATACAATCAAAAATACACGTAAAACGATGATAGGATGTTATTTCGCGTTGGTACACTCGGTTCTCCAGTATGGTGTTGAGTTCTGGGGCCGAGCTGCCGATTGGGAGCGAGCATTTAGGATGCAGAAGCGTGCTGTGAGAGCCATTACGCTATCACAATGGGATGACACCGCGAGAACACTTTTTAAACGGCTAAAAATATTGACTGTTCCCGCTATGGTGATATTACAGGCAGCGGTATACGTTAGGCAACATCTAACGTACAGTAAACGCGGAGATAGGTATCATTATTGTACTCGTGGTAGAAACAAGTTAGCAGGCTACCCACATACCCTATCTAAGTCTGGAAAGTTAATTCATGTTATGGGTCCATCAGTATACAACCGGCTACCGGATAATATCTTGAGCGCGACATCTGACAATGCTTTTAAAGCTAAACTCAGAGGCTGGCTAACCGACCAGGCATTATATGACCTAAAAGAATAGTTTTAGATAATTTAGTATGATAGTATGATTATTATGTATTGTTTCTATTATTCTGTTCATCACTGTTAATTCTTAATTTATGATAATTTTTAATGTGTTAATTTTAATTTATTCTAAGTTTAATTTTGTGTCGGATGCCCTTTATTAATGTATAATGATTTGTGTTTTTACTTTTTATAAAACTGACCTGTAATTCTTGATAATTATTAATAAATAAACTAAACTAAACTATTACCTTTAATTTATAACAAATATTGAATTCATAGCTCACACAAACATAATATAACGCCTGTTATGCTCGAAGGGAGGGGCAGAGGTGTATCTAATAGTACAACCACACGTCGCCTGTTATGTTTTAAGGTCGTGGCTCACTTGACAAGCACCGCACCAGCACCGCTCCAACCCAGCAATTTACTTGCCATTCAAATTAGAGCATTAAATCGTGTGTCGCATAACATATTTTTGAATGTACATATGAAAAAGCTTACGGCGGGTGGTCAACGCGCTTGCCGCTACCATACGCCGCGGCGCGCGGCCGCGCGCGGACGCCGCGCCGCCCGCGCGGCGAGGCGACCGCGCGCGGCAAGCGAGGGGACCGCGCGCGGACGCCGCGCCGCAAGCGAGGGGACCGCGCACGGACGCCGAGTGGCCCGCGAAACAACGTCACTGCGCCGTCGTGCTTCTCCACGTAGTGGGTACTCTTTGTTTAATGTATGGCCAGTTACAAATTTAGTTAAAGAGCCCACGACACTAGACCTAGTTCGGTTAGACTCCCAGATAATATCTATATATATAATTGGTCACGATGCTGCAATGCATAAAAACCATTACTATTATGATAAGACTCCCGAGTTATGTGAAATTCAGTACAAATCGAAAGCTTGTTGTCACCCAAGTAACACAAACTAGTTGCTTAAGAGCTCTGGAGCCAATCCGATTATTCCCAAAGGCGCCAAGCTCAAGTGCTAGAGCGTGCACTGCAGACCTTATGTAGCCGCTTTGCAGCCAAAGGGGCACAACTTTTTGCAACCTACAGTTCCGTTAGAACTTATATTAGTAGCATGCAAGCGCTACAGCAGCTGCAACTAATAATTAATACAACACTAAAGCTCTTGTGGCGCTTATTGAATGAATTACAGGTTTAACTGAACGAATAAAAAATCACAAATCATTCACCTGTCTCATTTATTAAAATACATCTGTTGTTCCTGAGTCAGACATTCCTGAATACAAATATAAATAAATAATAAGTGAAGGTATAGTGTTTTTGAGCTAAATATGCAAGTGGCTAAAACGCAGATCAGTTCATCGTGCATACTCGTATAGTTGATATTATTGGAGTATTTTTAACGCGTCTCAATAATTGTCTTGTAAACATGACGTCTATGAGAAGCAGCTTTAACTTTTAACTTTAAAAAATCTCAGAACTGTAATGGAAAGAAAAATTAAACCACGAATCCACAAAATATAATTACTAGAGATAATTCCCTAAAAAACAATGCTACCTCCCGGACTATTACTACCAGCGCGCGGACTGCGAGCTTGCGCCTTGCGGACGGCGAGTGGACCACGCGCGGCCGGCGCGCGGCCCGCGCGGCGCAAGCTGGGCGACCACGCGCGGCCCGCTCGGCGCAAGCGAGGCGACCGCGCGGCGCAAGCGAGGGGACCGCGTGCTTACACCTCGCTTGCGCCGCGCGGGCGGCGCGCCGTAGCCTATATTCGAGGCGGCGCCGGTCAGGAGCTGTGCTGGTGCCGTGCTGGTGCGGTGCTTGTCAAGTGAGCCACGCCCTTAAAGGTCGTGGCTCACTTGACAAGCACCGCACCAGCACCGCTCCAACCCAGCAATTTACTTGCCATTCAAATTAGAGCATTAAATCGTGTGTCCCATAACATATTTTTTAATGTCCATATGAAAAAGCTTACGGCGGGTGGTCAACGCGCTTGCCGCTACCATACGACTCGCCTCGCGGGCGGCTCGGCGACCGCGCGCAGTCCGCGCGCCGCAAGCGAGGGGTCCGCGCGCCGCAAGCGAGGGGTCCGCCCGCCGCAAGCGAGGGGTCCGCGCGCCGCAAGCGAGGGGACCGCGCGCGGACGCCGAGAGGCCCGCAAAACAACGTCATTGCGCCGTCGTGCTTCTCCACGTCGTGGGTACTCTTTGTTTAATGTATGGCCAGTTACAAATTTAGTTAGAGAGCCCACGACACTAAATCTAGTTCGGTTAGAAATAAAAAAGCAAATAAAAAAGCCCTAATAAACCGACTGATATTGTTGTAATCGAAGGTTGATCTTATGTTACAATAACTGAATCAATCGTTACAGTACACCGGCTGAAACTTTTTTATAAATAGTTTACATATACTGAACTTGAAAAAATCTCAGAACAGTAATGGAAAGGGTGTTCGCGGGGTAGGTGAATTAAACCACGAATCCACGTTAACAAAATATAATTACTAGAGATAATACCTAAAATACAATGCTACCTCCCGGACTATTACTACCAGCGTGCGGACTGCGAGCTTGCGCCTTGCGGACGGCGAGTGGCCGTCGCGTGGCCCGCGCGCCGCAAGCGAGGGGACCGCGCGCGGCCCGCGCGCCGCAAGCGGGGGGTCCGCGCGCGGCCCGCGCGGCGCAAGCGAGGGGACCGCGTGCTTACACCTCGCTAGCGGCGCGCGGACCGCGCGCCGTAGCCTATATTCGAGGCGACGCCGGTCAGGAGCTGTGCTGGTGCGGTGCTGGTGCGGTGCTTGTCAAGTGAGCCACGACTTTTAGTCCCATGGGCGCACACCCAGACTCCGGCTGCTTCTGAAAAATTCCTCATGGAGAAATGGACAAGTAACACTTTGCCCGACCTGGGAATCGCACCCAGGACCTCTAGATCAACGAGACAGTTCATAGCTTATCAGCCTATAATGTTCCCACGGCTGGGAAACCAGCCTGTGAGAGAGAGTGAGCTGAAATTCATTACGTGGGCCCATTCCAGTTTTGTGGATGTTATATATATCTTTGAATTTTCGGTTCTAGGACATGACAGTGTCCACGCGATATTTTCCTGCAACGTTTTGAGAGCAGTGACGAGCATTCACACTTCTTTCTTTCCACCATAATTTACACAAATCAAGTGAACAGGCACATTCTGGACAAGCTCGTTCCATCATAGTCCTCATCCGTTGCTTTCTATCAAGAGTGATCAAGGTGCAGGCGCATTTCGTAATAAAAAAATGTAAAACGCTGTCTGGGATTCAACCCACAACATACAACTTATCAAGTCGCGGCCGCTACCACAATCGATGAAACTTTTTGAACTATTTGACCGGTTTGTTAAGTTTAATTCAACAACAATCTATATTATTCAAAGAGAGAAAATGTTCGCCGCTGCATAATCGGATTTCTAGGAATTTGTTCACATAAATCGAAACGAGTGGAATGAAACTGGATTAGAGCGACCATCGAAACTGTTTTAAAATTCAGCAAAGCGTTATTTAGTTGAGAGTTCACGTTAAAAGTGTAGCTGTGCTATACATCGGGAATAGTTCACTGGTTTCAATCATTGGATTTACTGGACACGCACTTGTAGATAACTGAAATGGATACTGACCTCTCTAAAGTTATAAGATTTTTATTTATTGTCTCTGATTGATTGTAATGTAGTTTTATTTGGTGGAACGACGCACGCTCCGCCGGCCCCTTAAGATGTAGATCTTAAGGGGCCGGCGGAGCGGCGTCGTTCATACTCGTACAAACGTAATACCAAAATAATTCGTAAACCAAACATATTCTTAAGGAAGTGTGTATTTATTTCGATGGGATTACATAATATCTAGGTTCCCAAATATATATTATGCATGGACATTGATATAAACAAGAGTTATGAGAAAAATAAGTTTTCTATAGAAATTTTAAATTAAAATAATAAATAAATAAATATCGCTGGACATTACACACAGCGCCATCTAGTGCCACACTAAGCAAGGCTTGTGTCGTGGTCACCAGAGAGTTGATAAACTACATATATACTTTTTGTTTGTAAATACATACTTATTATACATATAAACATCCATGACTCGGAAACAAATGTACATGCTCATCACACAAACATTTGTTCCTACCGGGATTCGAACCCGGGACCCTAAGAACGTAAGGCAGCTTCACTACCGCTTTGCCATTCGAGTCGTCAAAAAATTCCAAAAATTCCTCATGTTTCGTCTAAATATCATTGTCCTTTCAAAATATTTATTTGGGAACCTAGATATTATGTAATCCAATCGAAATAAATACACACTTCGTAAAGAATATGTTTGGTTTACGAATTATTTTGGTATTACGTTTACTATCTACTACCCTCATCCGTGTGTCACTGCGGGGGGCCTACTGAAAACCAGCGCTGAGTGTTTTACACCCAGCATATGCTGAGTTGGTTACCCTTTCGTTATGGGCATGCGAGGCGCAGTTGAGCTGTTTTAATTATTTGTTAAGCTGTTTGTTGTTATATGTATTTATGTATGTGCTGCTCTATTGTGTTGTGATGTCCATTAACGAATAAATGATTATTCTATTCTATTCTATTCTTCTTTATTCTCCCAATCAACCTTGAACCATTACACGATGCAAGTTTATCACCGGTTGCATACAATAATATTGAAGCAATAAATGACTGGCATCGTCTAGACCACATGTCACATTCTTGCAGCTCTACTAGGCAATTTTTCCATTCAAAACTATTCTTGGTATAAACAGCACGTACAATAATTTCTTATGCAATTTTTGTATTCAATTGGATTATCTCTTCATTTGCAAATATGAGTGCAGTGAGTGAGGGTGTGTTGATTGTTTCTAATATATAATATTTGCTATCAAGTTTTTAAGTTGATCCGGGTGTAAACAGTTGCTTGCAATTCTTGAAGGTTAATTATTGTGCTAAAATTATTACATTCAATTATTATTCATCATGTAAATGAGGCTTAATGCTTTAACGAAAAAATTTAAAATCTGTTAAAGACAATGATATTATAAGTAAAAAAATAGGCGTAGATAGGTTATACATAAAATTCGATCTTCAAAAACGGGACACTATCGCACACATGAGTAGATACTCATGTGTGCGATAGTGTCCCGTTTTTTAAGATTGTTGTATGATTGTTGTACGTCCATGTGTTGTTGATTGTTTTATATATTGTCACACAGCACACTGCATTACGATTAGAAGTCAAAGTAGGATAGCATGATTCAAT
Organism: Xestia ashworthii; assembly: GCA_950022955.1. Taxonomy (NCBI): domain Eukaryota; kingdom Metazoa; phylum Arthropoda; class Insecta; order Lepidoptera; family Noctuidae; genus Xestia; species Xestia ashworthii. Next base: position 10,804,070 of record OX465553.1, on the reverse strand, counting down.
TATCGCGAACGTAAAAACGTCCGTTGACGCCGTTAAAGTGACACTGAAGTCAAGGTTGGCTAATTAGCAATATTTTAAAATGCCGTTTGCTGAGCGCTTATAACCTATCTCCACCTTTTATAATATCATTGATTAAAGATATTTGACAGATTTTAGAAGCTTGAAATGCTGGTCTGTACATTGTTTTTGGTCGAAAATCTTGAGCTATTTGAGTTAGCCCAAAAAAAACCCAACTCTGGGTTAAGCTCGCCTTTGTACATAAGCTATATTATTGCAATTAATATGTATATTTGTTGTTTTTTATGTGCAATAAAGAATAAGAATAAATCATATTCTTTCAACGAGCATGTTTCATAATAAATTATTGTAAAATCCAACATTATGTAGTGTCGCATGAATGCTTACCCAAAAATTGACTCCACGACCTTCATAGCTGCCCTCATCCCGCCAGGATTATGGTAATAAATGACGCCATTTATTTCACTGATTATATCGTAAACAACTCCCCCAAGGCTTGCCTTACTCTATGTACGCGGATTTATCCTTATTTACTAAGCTTTCTAAGTTTCTAGGAATACACACCAAACAAATGTGTTGTCAGCTTAAACTGTAAAGCAACTACTTTTTTTACATTTATTTCCACACCCACAGTATAAATACTGTGCCGTACACTACAATACATATGCGAGATCAAGCTACTCGTAGTTTTATATTGTACTATTTTGTTCAAATTAACTTGTTTCATATACCTGTATAAATGAATCTTTCATGCACTTACAAACAAGTAGGTACCAGGATACGTAATGTATTAGTTTCAGTAGCAGCAGAACAAAGTTGGAGACTTCCCGTCTCGTAGCTTCGTAGCGCTACGCCGTAGCAGAGTTGGCAGGTTGCTACGGCCATCAACGGGAGCGAACTTTTGTTCTCCTGTCAGTCATTACACCCAAGTTGAATGGGAGTTGAACTACTTTAGACAACTGACAGCTTGGTAATGAGTTTGCGAGCTAAAACAAAAACTTAAATCACCACCACCACCAAGAAAACGTTTGCATCTAAAACAAAAATTCTGTACACGTCGAAGGGTGTAATTAAGCACGACACGCCGAACACTTAGGGCAAACTTTATGCTCCGTTGTATGGTGAATCATAAAATAATCAAAGTTGCTTTATTACATCGCCGAAAATTATTCTGTGGTACCTAGTCTAATATTGGTTCTATCGAAGCCCTATAGATATATCATTAGAAAAGTCTATGATAAAATATTTGAGTAATATAATTAAGTGGCTGTGTTACCTAATGACAAAGTAATTTGGGCGGTACGTGCTGTAGAATAATGTGCTCGTCTTGATTTTTAATTAACGGGATGTTCGGCACAACGCTATTGTTCTAAAACTTGTGTTTGCATAGGGTTTTCACATAATTATATTATGAATCATGTTATGTCAGTTTCGATGGTTAATAAATTGGGTAACTTAATTTTCAATTACAACTATCGGAAAACTTTCTCTTTCCTTTCATTCCTTCAATCATCAACCATGTATAATCATAAAAATAATTAAAAAGTACCTACATACAACTTCCCTTTTAATAGTAACATGTTGCCATTTAAATCTAGCAAACAAAACCAAGAAGAAAGCAAGTCCCTTATCCTGTTTTAAAATGATATTATTCACGCCAAGAGAAAAATAGTAAAACTAAAAGCATTTTAATGTCATGCAACGCATCCCACCTTGCATTTAAATAAGTTACCTATCTATTCCCGGGTTGGTGCGGCACTCTCACGTGAACAACGTACGGGATTCATCTGCATTGCAAATGATACCGGCATCGATGCATTGCATCCCACCACACCCTGCTGAAATGTCATAAGTAACTTTACATGGACTTTTTTGAACTCCTGTTATGAATTATTTATTACTGTTCCTGATGAAATACCGAGTGTTCTTGATTACGGCTATAGAGCATATTGAACTTTGTTAACTGTTGGTTTCCAGACCACAAGATAACTGTTATGCAAATTGTTTTGTTTCCAACATACGGAAAATACAGCCTAATGTGTTGGTATGGCCAACGCAGCGAAGAAACTTTTCTTTCATTTAAATCAAAGTCATTAAAACTTTATTACATTGCAATGACACTAGATTAAGTTTCTTATAGTCCATAAGAAAGTTATTAATACACTTTTATATCTATCAATCAAACACTGATTACTTCTATAAAGAATTTTATTAGCAATTTTATATGCTCAAAGAAAAACCTAATAGACATGTTTTTAACTACATCAATATCTATACTTAATCACTTGAGACTAAGTTTTGATGGACATAAAAAATACCTACTCCAAACACTACTCTTAAGGTACAATTTTGAAGACGTCAGCAGACCGAAAACCACAGCGGCACAACTGGTTTCTACTTATATCATTATTTATTATATCTGCATTTGTTTCCGTTTAAAAAAAAAATCTGCTGTTCAGTGCATTAAGCGAACATAAATGTACTGAATAGCTGTTTTTTTCGCGGTTCCAGGTTTAGTCCCATAGTAAGTAGTTTGTTATCATGAGTACAATCACGTGTTTAAGAATCGTACACGAATGCCAGTCACCCTGTATTCAATATCTGGATGACCACGCTTTGCTCGGCTTCTTTTTGGTATGTACACGACATTTTCTAAAAATTTAACCTAGCTAGATTTCATGAAATTCGTTGAAGCCGTTTCTGAGATTCAGACTATATTTATACAGGGTGGAATTTTCAAAACAATTAATGTTTATTTTTTAGCTTACCTACGTGTTTATTTTATTGTGCATGCTGTGCTCAATTAAATAAATATGCTCCTATAAGTGAAAGAGTACACTACGTAATACTTTATGTTGTCTATTGTCTGTGTTAAGTTTTGTTTAACATCAACATATTTTGTTGAATGAATTATTTACAGAAGCGTTTTCATGAAGGTACACAGAAACCAGTCGTTTCGCTACCGTTTGCGGTCTGCGGTGGCTATCAGAATTGTACCATAAAGATAAAAACAATATTTTTATAATCTTATAAGAACGTGTAGTAAAAGTTTAGATAAGAACATCGATTTGCTCTTTATGCTACATTAAGTGAAGTTAAATTAGTTTATTCAAGTGTTTTTGCGATTCTTACACACACCCGAAATTATTTTTCACACGTATTTAAGCAGCGATGTCTGACCCGTTTTAACCTTAAAGCTGAAAGAGCACTTTATCGTAAATGTAGTTTGAGGCTGGGAACAGTTGGTTGTGTTTTGATATGCCGTACCCCTAGTGGTACGGTGGGTTTTATAAAGTTAAACGATACCACTGTAAGAAGTGAACGTGTGCTGTGCTGATGAAGATACTAGAATGCTAAACTTGCAGCAAAATGACTCTGGCGTGAGACGGGCGAAGACCGTCTCGTGACAGTGTCCTTTATAAATAAATATCGCTGGACATTAACACACAGCGCCACCTAGTGCCACACTAAGCAAAGCTTGTGTCGTGGACACTAGATAGTTGATATACTACATATATACTTTTTTGTTTGTAAATACATACTTATTATACATATAAACATCCATGACTCGGAAACAAATGTCCGTGCTCATCACACAAACATTTGCTCCTACCGGGATTCGAACCCAGGACCCTAAGAACGTAAGGCAGCGTCACTACCACTACGCCAATCGGGTCGTCTTTATAGGTGGCATAAGCACCGGGTCGTAGGCCGACCAAGGAGGTCGGCGGAGGGTCGACACTTCGGGGACAGAAGTTAAAGCGCGCGTCATGGAGTCGTAGCAGGTTCTAAATTTGCTTATAATTATCTCGAAAAGTCTTGCTAGCTGGCATGAGAAGCGTAGGCCAAAAGCCGGCGGAACGACGATGACGACGATATTGTGTTACAACACTATTACCTGGTGGCATCGCTTCAACTTTAAAACACCCACCGTACCACCACCCACCTTACCACCACCATACGGCCAGGAGTACGTGAGAGCCTCAACGACGGGGGATGCGGTGTCCCGGGGTGGGGTTGGCTTGGCGGTGTCTCTCGACATCGCCAACGCCTTCAACACCATGCCCTGGAGCTGCATTAGGGAGGCACTCCGGTATCACCGGGTGGCCAAACTACCTCCGTCGTGTAGTGGAGGCTACCTATCGGACACGGCCGTCATCTACCCCAGTCGCAGTGGAGAGTGGAACCGGCGAGAGATGTCGTGCGGTGTCCGTCCCACAGGGATCGGTTCTGGGGCCACCCCTGTGGAACATCGGTTTCGCATTATATAGCCCTTTACGGGGCCCCAAGTGTGGGCGCGTTCTTTGAGCCTGCCGCCCATTACCTGAACGCGCCCGAAATGGTGGTAGCCCTAAAATTGGTTCGTGGGTACCGCACGATCTCCGGCGAGGTGGCGAGCCTCCTTGCCGGATTGCCGCCATGGGATCTGGAGGCGATAGTTCTCGTGCGCCTGCATGAATGGCGCGCGGAGACGCTACGCCCGGGGGGAATCCGTCCGCTGCCGCGGCAAACCGCCGGCGCCGCTCAGCGGACGGACCTCCGGAGTGATCTCATGGCGACAAAGATGGACTGTCGCAACCCCATGCAGGGCACGCCACAATAGTGGCGATAAGTCCGCTCTTTGAGAAGTGGCTTGAGAGGCGCCACGGCGTCCTCACCTTCCGCCTGACGCAGGTCCTCACCTTCCGCCTGACGCAGGTCCTCACCGGACACGGCTGTTTCGGGAGGTTCCTGCATCGAATCCTGAGAAAGTAAACGCCCGGGTGTTCCATTGCGAGGATCGACTGGAGTACACGGTGGAGGTCTGCCCCTCGTGGGCGGAGCAGCGCCGTGTCCTCGTAGCGGCGATCGACGGCGGCGACCTCTCCGGTCCGGCCCTGGTCCAATCCATGGTCCGTAGCGAGACGGAATGGGTAGCAGTCATGCTAGCGAAGGAGGTGGCGGAACGCGAGAGGGAGAGAACCTCCAGCCCTAGCCGCCGCGGGAGACGCACCGGGCGTCGGCGAAGGAGCGGGCCTGTGGACGGAGAGCTATGGGCCAGCTCGCCGTCCGTCCGTCTGATGACGACAGACCGTGTCGACGGCGCGTTCGTGTTCCACGCGTGACTCAAAGAGATGTCAGTAAAAAGGAAGGGGCCCGCAAGGGCCGAAACCAGCCGCGGCTGCGGGACTGTTCGAAAGAGATACCGTGGCCCCGAAACATAAAAGGCGAGGGAGGAACATGGATGGGTTTTAGTCAGTAAAAGTCTGACACTCCCTCCCGCTCGACCCAGAGCAGGAGCAATCATTTGATGATTTTCCATCCGGAAAAAAAGGGGGTACTGTGGGTCTGCTGCAGTGGCGTTTACTCTGTTGTTACAAATTAAGATACATATAAACGAACATTTAAACACGCAAAAATTAAATGCAATGCTTGTGTTTGTTTGGAATTTTGATCACTTAAGTAAGTGTGAGCATCTGCGAGTGCTGCGTGATGTGCATGCGTCCCTGCCGCGTGGCCGGCTCGCTGCGCGCGCGCATCTTACAGCGCAAAAGCTGAAGAGTGTTCTCCCACAACTTCGTCTGCTCCTCCACAGCTCCCTGACGAGAACTGATGGCTTGTTGCTCCTGAAATTATTTGTCTACGTTAACATTCATTCACACAGATATGAATAGAATTTCATAAGTAGAGTAATGTGAGTAATTTGATCAGATCACAAGCGATAACTAAGATTTTTGTAAACGAATAAACAAAGTAAATCAGATATTTTATCTGTTAATAATCAACCAATGATATAAACTTGTCGTATGATGAATGACGTAATATGTGTGTCATTGAGAATAATTTCCACTATCTAAATTCAGAGACATAAAACATTGTACTTATATGCCTACCTCTTCTAAACGCTTCACAATTTGTTCCGTGTCAGCAACTTTTTTCTTCAAAGCCTCCATTTTGGAGGGCTTCCTCGGGGACTGCATTGAATTTTTCATTTCAAACATTACGACTTCTTGCAAACTTTCCGCCTTTGTGATTTTTTGTCGTAAGTTTTTCCATTCATCCTCCTTGCTATTCAGCCGGTCAGTCAACTCCTTTACTTGATTCTTGAGAGGCTCCATTTGTGAGGTTATGTTGATAGATGTGGCTTCGTAAACCCTTTTCTTCTGTTCGTATTGTTGTTGGACTATTTGAAACTCGTCCTTCACTGGCTTTATATTGTCTGCGAGTGGCTGGATTTCTTGCCGGACTTGCGATAGCTTTTGGGCAGTTTGTGCGACGAGCTACAAAACAGTATTACGGTTTTTAACAAAAGATATTCCATTAACATATTACATACGTCTTTAATAAAAACTTGAGAGGTGTCAAGGAACACCCGGATGGAACGAAGTTCTTTCGATTAACTAGTGAAGGAATTGTAATAATATTTTATTTTTTTTCAAGTTATAATAATATTTTTTTTATTATTAACAAATATAATGTTCACTCAACAAAAATAATCTTCGCGACACCACACTGTTCAATGCGAAATAGAAATGAAACAAACGCATTGCAACCTTCATTTATTTTTAAAAAGTGTCGTGACAACTTTTTCGTAAGAATTTTTTCCGTCTAGCCCCCTTTCACAACGCGCGATAAGGAACTTCGTTCCAATAGGAGGAGCTCGTGGCTAAATAATAACAGCCGCTCAAGTCAATCGTTAGGTTAAGCCGCACTTGCCTATGATTTTTTCGTGAATGAACGACCGCCCATTACATACTTTCATTACGAGTTTCCTCCGTGCCTGGGAAAGCACGTTTAGCCGGTGGTCCCGGCTGTTATCCGGTTACACTAGAAGCCCACCCCGACATAGTCGGGAAAAGGCTAGGTAGATGATAATACGACTAATGTTTGAGTTAGTCCCCACCTATTTCTTATTATTTACTGACTCGGAATTCTTTCAGTAGGTATCTAAATATTTTTACAAATATCCAACCTGAGACAAATCGTGCAAGGACTTTTTGGTTAGATCCGTAGATTTATCGAGATTCTTTTCCATCGTTTCTTCGTCCTCTATTTTTAGTTTCTTGTGATTTAGGAGTGCCATTTCGACAGTTGGATCAGCAGCACTTATGATATGTATGGTCCTAGCCAAGATACCCGCCTCGACCTGACCCAAACCAAAACAAAAAAAAACATTAAGTATAGACAGCAACAGTAAAGAATAAACAAGCTTTTGTATTAAATGAAATACGTAATTACCTTGAACGTAGAGAGATTGGCTCTTTGCCTCTTGTACACAGTGCTCTTTGTGCGTAGAGAATTAACGTATTTCTTTAATTCTTCTCCTCTGAGGACTGTATCTCCCAAGAGTTGTCTGACCTGAAGTTTAATACAGTATTAAATTTTCATGGAACATTTTTATAGAAAACATGACGTTGCAAGACGAAAAGGGAAAGCGTGTTAGAAAATACAAGAGGTCCGCCACGTCGCCTACAAATATCCATTACGATAAATGATAAATCAGACAACAGCGTGTCTACCATATCGATCTTAAAGGAAATATCGTATTATCTCAATGGAAACTCCCGCTTCTCGACATAATGACCGATTATTTGAAATGGGGGAAAATGTTTTATCTGATTGCCGTGTCGTACTTAAAACATTCCGACAACAGGCTTCGGTTTCGATAAAATCCTGGTCAACGTTCACCGCTGCTCTATGAAAAGCTGCAAAATACTATCCAATTTTTGCGCAACGGTCACTGGTAGCGCTAGAGGTAAAATATATTGAAAAATACATGTAGGTAAACAGACAGCGAAAAGATATTTCGCTTCGAATTTATTGCAGGTATTGTTACGCTCTTACTTTTCCGAGCTCACCATAATATTGGAAGCCATCTAAATTTATATCAACTGGAATTATATGAAAAGCGAGCTGATTGCAAGTTTGTACATTGACAAAAAATATAAATAGATATACATTAATAGTAGATTTTTAATTGCCGATTGCATTATGTAGCTTTTGGCCAGCACCTTGAGAAAAAGGTCTTGAATGATGTAGTAATAACAGCAGTTAACTAGTTAGTACCTGTGACTGTAGATCAGCCAGTGTAGCCTCATAGTCTTTGAGCGTAGCAGCAAGCTCATGGACGCGAGTCGCACTGGTCTCCTTGTTCCGTCGTATGACCGCAGCCTGCTGTCTGAAAGGGGCCAGTTTGTCCTCCTGAGGCCCTGCTGACGCTAACTTGCGCTGAACTAGATGCTCCATTTCACCGTTTACAACAGCTACCTAAAAATTTTTTTTTGAGAAAACTTATTTTTTATTGTTAATTTAGTACAGCGTATACCATCAACAAAAAATATCATCATATCATCGGCAAAAAATAGCCCAGGACCGGGAGAAATGGAAAGCTTTGGAGGAGGCCTTTACCTGAGGGGGGTTCCAGTAAAAATAATAATTAGTACTAGTTCCTACCTACTAAAACATATCCTAGAATAGTATTAATTAGAATTATATTTAGATAATAATTTAGATAACATAGATATTAGTGTAATTTTTAGATTTTCTTTTTCTCTTGTTTTGTAAGGTAGATTTAATAATTTTGTTAACTGGAAATAAAAGGCTTTTTTATTTTATTTATTTATTTATACCATCAACACTAAATTAAAAACCTAATCCTTTTACTCGATCTTTGTTTTTGTTTCGTTATGTTTGTTGTCCTTTTCAATTGGACGCAGTTAAAGAAGAGTCCGTGGCTGATATTATATTGTTCATTAGTTTCATTCAAGTTATTGACACTACATCAAGGCAAAATACTAAAATAAATACATTTCGTTTATGGCAACTGCCATATTTTACCTTTGTATAAAGCATTTCTTTGGTATCCTATTTGCCTTTGAAGTTCGAATCGACCTCCAAAATTTCTGTTGTTCAGCTTTTCTAATTATTATTTAACTACCTTATCACTTTGACTATTAATATTAATGATTTCACCTTGTCCTGGACTGCTACTAAGTCGGAGCGAGTCGGATGTTGTTCAGCGGCGATCGTCTGCATGATGTTCAACTCTTTTTGTAGATTGCTTGTCTCTTGAGGCAACTTTTCTTTCACAAGATAGCTATTCAACTAAAATAATTATCATATTCGTTTGGTTAATTACACGAAGTACCATAATATTACAGTTTACTAAAATGAAAATTGAATTCGCTGAAAACTACCTGAACTTCTTCCTGCAAACGTTTCATTACGTCATTAACCGTTTTCGGAGTAGCACTTTGCCCGTGAATGACATTCAGATATCTTTTTAATTGATCTGACGCCATTTTTAATTGTGATTGCTGAGCGTCATACTGAAAAAATAAAAGTATGAAAAGTGAACGCACATTTAACAGTAGCAAATAAGTTGCTCCAAATATGAAGTTAGTTTTTCGTTTACCTGATTTTCCAGTTCTTTAGCCTTTTCTTGCTGAACTCGCAGAGCTCTACTAATATTTAAAAGCTCCTCTTTGTCATTTACGTCCACTAAATTAACTTGCACGTTTTCTAATCTTTTTATCACTGCAATGTCAGTTACAGAAGAGACTTTAAAGTTCATCGTTCACATTTATAGTGTAAGTCACATTAACATTTAAGAAAGTAACTTCAAGTGTCAAAACTTTAGAACAATTAGTCAAGTTTGGAAAGATTTTACTTAGTAAATGTTAGATGAGAAATTACCGATGTCTCTCTCAAGTGCCATTTCCTTGATGTCGTTAATTATTTCAGAGGCATTCTCCTTTTGAAGCAATCTGGTTCGTTTGTGGACTTCTTTAAATTCGTCTATAAGATTTTGGTAGAGATCCAAAAGATCCTGGATGGTATTATTCCGTGCTACGTCTGGTGGTATGTCGGGCAACTTTAAATATCTGAAAATGTTTTGCTTACTGAATAAAAGGATAGTTTTATTGTTTACACACAAGCCTACATAACATCATATGTATTTCCCAAGGAAGGAAGGAAGGGTTAAGCAGAGGTGTACCTACGCCCCCGTAATAGGCCTATTATTACCATCAACCGGGCGCAAATCCAGACTGGATTACTCCTAATAAGTCCCAGATGGAAAAAAACTGTAACCGTAAAATTTTCAAACACGTTAGATTGTAAAATAACTAGAGACATTGTAAACTTTCGTAATATTGTCAAACGAACATACTACTTACAATAAAACGCATTATTTTTGAAATACATGCGATAGTAGTCAACTCACGCGGTGTGGAGGGAAGGAGGGATCCCCCTTGCCCTATGGTACCACTCTCATAAAAAGATAATGTACATTTCCTGAGAAATACCGATTAATATAACCTAACCTTAAAACACTTTATATTCCCCTAAAAAGCGTAGTCGACGGAGCCTCGCTACACGGGGCCCTTATTTCCGAGTGCAGGGGTTAAAGGAACCTGACTAACCTAACGTGGGGGTGCCCCAAGTCCCGATTATGGGGGCAGAGATACTTTCGTATATTCAGTTGATAATATTTCGAGAGTTTACAACCTCGCGAGAGAGATTACAATCTAACGTGTTTGACAATTTTACGGTGACATATCCACCAAAGCGCAACACGTGACGCTAAAGCCTCGTATTCATGGTAAACATTTGTTTAGCAACAGACTTGATCATCATTGTTGATGAACGGCGAGAATGCTGCTGGAAACATTGCTTAAATCAATATGGGTTGTCCACACACGCGTTAAAATGTTGCCCGAGAAAGTAGTGTTGTTGTGTTCTCTGTATCAGATTTCTAATAAAAACGAAATTAAAGATGGTGGGAGCGAAACTATCTCCTGCAAAGAGAAAAGGGGTTTGAACTTTTTGGCAGGATTTTTTTCCGCCATTTTGATATTTTTTCAAAGTAGCGGCCACGCATAAGACTTACATTAATCGATGAAACAAAACGTTCTAAAGTGTCACGTTTCCGAGATATGAGCTATCAAGTTAAAATCCAATCACTGATAGCAACTTCAGCACAACTTTGATTTGATAAGACACGCATACAACGTGTATCAATCGATAGCTGGCATCATCATCAAATTAAAGTTGTGCTGAAGATGCTCAATGAATTTACTTAAAAATTGTATTAATTGCATAATTTTATCGTTGCTCCACACTACCGCCATGTTTATAAACAGTTGCAAAGACGTCCACACGCGTCAACATTAATTTGTTGTTACACTGATGCTCGCTCGCCGGGCGTCAACTCTGCAACATGGCGTGGTCGACTCCGCAACACAAGTGTTGCCCGCATTATGTTGCCAGCAACTCGGCAACATGTTTATGCAACCATGTTGCTAAACAAATGTTTACCATGAATACGAGGCTTATTATTGCAACAGTCAAGGACAATCTAACCTTAGATACTGACTTTATTTTCATCTAACAACGTGACAGAATTATTTAAAAAGACAGGTTTATATTTATCAACCGACTTCCAAAAACAGGAGGTTTTCAATTCGTTTGTTTTTTTTTTTTTTTTTTTTCCTCAGAACTTTCAACTGGGTGAACCGATTTTGATGGTTCTTTTTTTGTTTGAAAGCTGGTGCTTCCCGTGTGGTCCCATTTTAATATGCTGAAGACTTGATGCTGATCTTCCGAGATATACAACAGATCTCTTCAAACATACACAGCAAATCTGCAGTGATTGCTGCATTCGCGTGTAGGTTCATAGTTTATACTATATCATGACGTAACATCACGCCTGTATGCTCTGAGGGGGTACGCAGATGTGTACAATACACCCAAATTTCGATAATGTTTGTTACCTCAGAACTTTCGACTGGGTAAACCGATTTTGATGGTTCTTTTTTTATTTGAAAGCTGGTGCTTCTCATGTGGTCCCATTTTAATTTGCTGAAGATCTGATGCTGATCTTCTGAGATATAAATGGAACTCTTCAAAAATACACGCCAAAGCTGCAGTGATTGCTGCAAACGGTTGGTTGTTTATTGTTTATACCAGGGATGTTACGGAGCTCCGATTCCGATTCCGATTAGTCGGAACTTCCGATTGTTTTTGAACCTCCGATTCCGATAACTGTTCCGAAACTTTTCAATCGGAGGTAATCGGAGGTCGATGCCTTGCGGCGGGCGGCGACATACGGCCGCGGTCAACGCGTATAAAGTTTACAAGTACATAGCATACTATGCATAATTATTTTATAAATAATGATTGATTTCTTTTCAACGCCTCGTCAGGCGTTCTATTGTTTGTATTTGAAATTAAAAAACTTTTTTACAAAAAATAAAACCGACTTCAGAGAAAACAAAAAAATGAAAAATAACTTTAGCTTCAGAAGTCGGTAACAAAAAAAACTAAATCAATCAAACAAAGGTCACCGACTTCTGAAGCTAAAGTTATTTTTCACTTTTTTCTTTTCTCTGAAGTCGGTTTTATTTTTTGTAAAAAAGTTTTTTTTTTTGAGCCTTTTTCTCATAGCTTGTGTTTAATAGTTTATTCTTGTGTTGCGACGTCTCTAGAAATGAAATGTTAGTAGCTTAGGTACCGACTCTTTATTACTCTTCCAGTGATCTAGAAGTAATCCATTATCGTCTTTTACGACACCTAAAGGAAATTACTCTTCTTTATTTTTCATCGGAAACCATGCGACCAATGGCTTTTTCATTTAACAGTTATTAGTTATACAAGAGTGCAAAGTTGTTTTTTAACCGCGTGCTCAATTTTGATGACCGAGCAAGCGAAAGATTCTAAAATTGAGTCACGAGCGAAGCGAGTGATTCAAAACTTAGAATCTTGAGCGTTAGCGAGGGAATCAAAAGAGCACGAGGTGAAAAATCTTTGCACTCGAGTGCAACACGTACCTAAGTTTTCATCCCACCTCAGCGAGGAAATGAATAAACGCAAAAAAAAAAGCGCATGATTAACAAATTCAGTTAATTATGTTGGCGTCAAATAAACTTCCTCGTCGCTAGATAATGAGTGGTCATTTTAGGTTTTTCACTTGTTTTCAAGTTGGATTCCATGTTTTTAACCTAAGGTGTTAACAATATGACGTGAAAAGAAAATGGCGCGCGCAAATTTAAACATATTAAAGAAAGTACACCAAGAAGGTTCCGAGTCTGAGTTCTTAACAAATTAAAAAAAATGTATGATAAATTCGGCACCATAGAGGTAGAAGTTAATAGGTTTAATGATGTTTTGAATTCACATGCTTAGTGCACACGATGTTCTTAATTCAAATTTACTTTCCCCTCAAGACGATAAAAACGGCTTTTGCACTCAGATATCGAAGAGCAAAAATACTCTTTCCGAGATGGGGGGATGAAAAAGTTTATTTTATAATGGATGGGTTTGCGTGACCTACTTATATCAGTGAACTTTCTATAGTTATTGCAGTAGTAGCCTGAACTCGGATTTGGATTGGATTTCTCGGATTTGGAACCGGCTGGTCGTAATAATAGACTCCCCCTATCGTAGGGGACTTAAGGGGGCTACAGAAGCTAGATTAGCAACTCTATTTGTGGTGGTTCAAACTTCGTTTAAAATACTGTTAGAATAAACTTCTAATCAGCTTGCACTACAAAGTGGGTGCGTCAGTCACTGCGGGCCGAATAATGAGAAATGAGTGGTTTCGAATTTTCAATCGATTTACAAAAATTCTATTGATTGGACTAAAAAAAAACACTATGATGCAATATTATGTTGCTTGTAGAATTATATACTTAAGAAAGTTTTAGAGATAAGTTGGTGACGTTTTTTTATCGAGTAAAATTATACTTTCAGGCATTATAAAACTTGCGTTTAACTCCTGTAGTCGTCTTAAGGATAACTGTGGAAATGTCGTTGTAAGATAATGGGTGTAAAACTTAACGAAGCTGAAAGGCACTGACTTGTTCTCACCGTCCTTGCGATATTTTTTTTTTGTTCTAGGCCATACCTGGGAACCTGCTGGTTACGGAGATCAAAGTTTTAACTTTGTCTTTAGTTTGATGTACAAAAAGCTTGGTTCGCTTAGCCCCTTCGTAAGGGGCTTACACTTTATTGTAGGTACCCCCCTGCCAAACCCTTCTATATGTTTTTACAGGCGTGACCTAAGATTGTACTGTTTGGTAGATAAATACACAATAAATGAGTCAACTATACATCAATTAATTTGCGAAGAAAAGAGGAAAATCGTTATGTTCCAGAACATGTATGAATGTACCTATCTAGTAGGGAGGGTCAGTTCATTCTATGTTCTGATCACGTAATGCCTAACTCGGTCGTACCGATGCCAGTTAATCCATAACTGTACCTAATTCGTTTTCCCGAATGGACCCGAACAGCTTTCGGTAAATAATAGCAAATAGCTATTATATGGCACTGGAATGGTCAGCAATAAATGTAGGTTAACACTATACAAAGGCAGAGGTTCAGCGGCGTCGATTAATAAAAACATGGGAATTTGTACTAAGACCATTATTATAAAAGCCCTAGCCTAGCTTTAAAGTGCGGTTTTCGTAGATTAAGCTCGCAACAAGATTTATAACTTGGACGGAACTACGTAAACACGACTCCAGCTCGATTTAATTGATAAAATCCTGTAAGTAAGTTCTGTATTAAAAATAAAATACCTACTTAGCCAGATACGCCGTATTCTTAACCTGGTCCTTGTTGGTCAGGAGCCAATGCAGAACATGATGTATGGTCCTTGCGTCGCCCGCTAACAGCTGGGCTCTGAACCGCGTCGGCTCCACGCCTACCGGAGGACGATACTTCACACTGCCCAACATCTCGAGTAAACGAAGGGACACCGTCTCAGAGTCGTCTTCGTTTATGTCTAACTGTAAAAGTAAAAGTGGCCCTTTTTACCCAACTGAGGACGGTAATGTGTTTATCTACCTACCCATTATGTACCTATATTCCTTTGTGGCGCTCTAAAAACTAAACGCGTAGATGACTTCAATCGATTTTTAATACAGGGATAAGTGCCTGGTTTTTCATATAAAAAGTAGGTTTGAGCTGATGTGGTCTCTGCAGTCCCACAGCTACTAAATATGCATGGGATTTAAATGGAGGTCTAGTGAAAAAAGCGAAGCAGCTGGCGTTACTCCTAGTCCCAAAGCTTATAGCAACCTAAGTTACGCGTTGGTATCCTAGTAGCTTGGAGGTGTTATCATATCCATTTATAGTGAATATATTTTGGCCGAGATTATTCCAAAACAAGTAAGGAATAGATAGACGGACAAGTATCTCAATTAAGGTAAAACAAATTGCCAACATTATTCAGGTAGGCTCTTATGTTTCAGCGATTAGTGGGAGAAGCTAATAATAGTAGACAATTATTATTTAGGCAACTGATTATCTAAAAACAGCTGTTTAAAAAACATTTTTGTATGGGAACATGGGTCCATGTTCACCGAAAAGATAACAGTCTGATCTAAAAACAGCTGTCACTGTGACATGTTCCCATACAAAAATGTGTTTTTCACTTCTCATGCTCTAAAAGTACGCTATTATAGCCCTACGAAGCGGGATTAAAGTGACCGTTTATTCCCTAGGGAGTAAAAAGTAATTTAAAAATGGAACGATCTTTTACTCTGAAACATGGTCACAAAACAGTACTTAACTTTTTTTTTGTTTTTTTTTTTAATGGATCAAAGGTATTATTTAAATTTCGAATTGGCTTGCAAATAGAAAGCGGTTTATTGAAAAAAAAAAAACAAATGATTTCTTCAACTCGAGAAAAATTATTGTTGTTTGTGTGCATCGTTGATTTTGAAAAGTATGTGCAATGCCTCTGTTGCTAGCCGCTGCAGTAATGTAGGTACTAATTATCTGCTGTGGAGTGTGGATCATCTTCATTGCGACAATGTTGAGAGTTTGTGTTGTGTTTTAAATTGTTAATCTGTGACTGACCTGATAGAAGAAAAAACTGACCGCTCAGTTCAGAATTTTTGTCGAGTGTAAATTTGTTCGGTTTTAAATGACTATTTTTCTCGCACTCTAAGTGAAAAGTACAGTTTGCACCTCGAGACTAAACGCCAACTTAATATACCCTCGCTTTTTAATGACTCCCTCGCAAGCTCGGGAGTAAAACCACCTCGGGTATATTATAATGGCTTCGTTTAGTCCCTCGTTATAAAATATACTATTGTTTTTAGATAATCAGAGTGTCATCTTTTTGGTAAAGTAGGTGAACTCAAATGACAATTTGTTAATTGAAAGCTTGCCGTCATTGGTCATTGGTCAAAACATTTAAGTATTTCAAATTGACTCGATTATAAATATTTTTGGTCGTACTGTTTTCAGAACGTATCGATTTTTAGGTCAAGCAGTGTTTTACTTGAAGGAAGTCTCATATTTCTGTTCGATAACAGTCTTGCCTTCTATCGGTAAAAGTGCAGCGGGTAGGTACCTACATTTTCTTGCTTATCATCTGATACCTAAGTAATCTATGATAAGAATGTTTTATGACTTGCCTTCTCTCCAGCATTGAAATTCACTAGTAGATCTACAAGCAACTGCAAAAGTTGTTTCTCGTTCAATGCGTCGAATTTTATTAGATCATAGTTTCTTCCTAAAGTTGCGTTTATTTCTTTTACAATATACTTCATTTGCTCCGACATTGTTGCGAGATATTTACGAACAGTCTTCACTTAGTTACCTACTCACTAATTACCACAAATAAATGAAAGAACCCAGAATTCGACGAAATTACTACAAAGAACACAGGTTTCGTTGACATCAAACGTTGCCATGGCAACTTTCAAGTGACTTTGATACTAAACCTTTTTGCTATTTCCAACGTTAGGGATCAGTGGGTAAACAAAACTATTCTTTGTTTCCATTCATTCATTTGTAAACAGCTGTACATGAAGATCAAAACTGGTTAGATATTAATAATAGTTAAACGTGATTATTCAGATAAGTTAGCAACTCCAAACACCTACCAAACACCTACCCACCCACCTCCTAATACTCGCATTTCTATCTCATCAATAGGCACGAGAACCGAAATAGCCGCATATACCCACAAAGGACCGGTATCAAATAAACAAATGGGAATAGCTGATAAAATAACCATTTTCAAAGAGGACGAAATATTAAATTCAGTTTTCGTAAATGGCAAGTACCTCTACCTAGGTCTTTTATTAGTAGTAGTTAGCCATGCCAAAGGGAAATTGTAGTAATGTGTGTATAATGGGTCACGAAAAGCCATGACGAAGCTACAAGATGCTCAGCAGGGTTCGGTGTCAGCAATATACCTACCTACCTAAGAGAAGATTAGAGCACACTGTAGGCTCTTCTTCCCACACCCCCGTGGGAATAAATCATGGGCAAGTAAAATAATCATACTTTTTATTTACTACAATGTGTCTTTGAAAAGTTTGTAATAAGTTCCGATCTGAAAACAAACCATGAAGTCTACAAGTGCGCCATCTGTTGCGATAGATGAAATCTACATCGTGTCGATGCAACGACCATACAGTGTCGATGCCTCGATGGTTCAGTCGTTCTATGATAAAAATGCGTTGGTAAAATGTATGATCAGAATGATAGATGGCAGTAAAAGTAAGTTATCTTGAAGATATCGTAGTGAGCGAGCTGCATTGTTCTTTTTGGGACGTGGCGTTAATCGTTAAAGTCGCCATATAGTGTTTTTCAAAATAATCCTGACTAAGTTATTGAAGCATCAAAATAAGAATCTTGATTGTGTACCTACTCGTTGTTTTGTGATCATCGTTTATTGCAATTTACAAGCACTATTGAAGGCCAGATATCACCAAACTTCACCAGCCTTTAATGTGTATTAAACTAATTAGACATAAACACACCAAAGCTGAAATATATGAAAGTGTACTTATTCAAATTGTTTTACTTATTTTATTTTGTCTAATCAAAATCCTGTTAGCTACATTTGTAGCACAAATTATCAAAAAACAACGAAATGAACAGTGCGTTCCGAGATAGACTGTAAACGCTATGAGCGTCCATAAACCCGTTCCGAGATACCGTGAGCGCGATCATAAGCGCGATATCGATGTTCCTTGAGTCGTCATAGATGACGTCATGACACGCGCCATCTTGCGATTACACCGACCATGCCCCAAAGAAATATCACCGTGAGCGCTGTCAAATGACCTAATGACAGATCTTAGCTGTCTTAATCGTGAAAACTAAAACGGAACGCAAAATATTGCTGTGAGCGCTGTGTGTATATCGTATCTCGGAATGTACGGGAAAATGGAGGATTGATTAGGTATGTTTAGGGGCAAGATTTCCAGAGGGCGCGACAGGTTGGCAAAAAAACCCTAAATGCTCTCAAGTGTACGAGGTGGATTTTTTCAATTCCACGTGGAGGAAAGTACTCGAAATACTGCAGAAAGCAAATTTTACTCAAAGGAAACATTCCTTTATTCATAAAAAGAAACCAACCTGCATTCACAGATTTTCGAAAATTCTACTGCTGCTGGTTACGGAGAGGTCACAGTTTCTCCTAAACGTGACTTACAATAATTTTGATTCGACGGCACATATCGTCGGTCCTCACAGTACAGGGGGTCTAAAATGACTGGCCGCTTTAGCAGAATCGTAAATGAATCACGTTAAAAAAAAAATCTCAAAATGGTCTTTGTAACCATTCCCATAAAGTCCATTTTAAGAATTTTTTATTTTCGTGATCTGGGGGCCCGGTAGTGCCCCCGCCAAGACGAGCCAAGCGAAGCGCACGGGCACTACCTACCTTTTCTCGAAGCGCTTCGTCGTTTTTTTGAACCCTCATAACTTGGGTTTGGATTATGCTAGATCAACAAAATTTTCGGGATATATTGTCAATAGCGGACTTATTGAACATATTAAGTTTTAATTACATTAGCTTTTATACTTCAGATTTTATTTACATCTAAAAAACGCTGATTTCGTCACTGACTCACTGATGATCATCAAAATTCTTAGGGTATTTCCTAATGTCCTAGAAAGCTGAAATTTCGTATGTAAGCTAGTATTAGCACACAAACAACAAAAAAATTATAAAACTGGTAACTTTCATCCCCCAACCCCTTAAACTAGGGGATGGGAGTTTGTATGAGACCTGTAATTTTAAACCTGTAATTTTAAATTTTGATGACGCTAGAGGTCTAATCTAATAATCTAAATAAAACTTGATGCCCCCAGATATATATATGTACTCCTTGTAAAAAAAAAAAAAAAAAAATGTTACAAACAACTTACAAAAAGAAATGAAATCCGACCAAAAACATTTTCATGTAAAATGTTGCCAAGACGAGCCCATATGACTCGCACTGTCAAAAAGTTATCAGATCTCATGTAGAGCCAAGCTTCTAACACTACACGCCCTAACTCTACAAGGCCTAACTTCACAAACTCTACACCTTAGTCAAAATATGTGGCTTGGCCGTTCGTTACTACAAGAATTATTGTATAACGCCGATGTGAATGTAGCGAAATGGCCAAGCCACATATTTTGACTAAGGTGTAGAGTTTGTGAAGTTAGGCCTTGTAGAGTTAGGGCGTGTAGTGTTAGAAGCTTGGCTCTACACGAGATCTGATAACTTTTTGACAGTGCGAGTCATATGGGCTCGTCTTGGCAACATTTTACATGAAAATGTTTTTGGTGGGTTCATTTTACTGAACAAAATTTAATATTCTTAAAATGGACTTTATGGTTATGGTTTCAAAGACCATTTTAAGAATTTGATTTTTTTAACGTGATTCATTTACGATTCTGCTAAAGCGGCCATTTTAGACCCCCAGAACCACCCCATACACTATGCAACAACAGGGAACAGTAATGTCTCGAGAATCAAAATTGTTTCAGGGAGTAGGTTGCTGGCGTTTTTCAGTGCTTCAATGCACAGGAAGTCTGTGTTATGAGGGAATGAATAACCACATGGATATTTTGTATTGAGGAAACAGGGTAATATTTATTTATCAGCATGAAATTAAACACATTTTCATTCAATAAATTATATTATATCTCTTTACAATTCAATCATTTTCCTTTTTTCATAATCGTCAAAATATCAACAAATTCTCCTTAGACTACACAGTTTGTGCCTACCTCGCTGTAGTAATATTGTAATCTCAGATATTGACACACACTCGACTTGTAACCATCGCCATTCAGTCACCTCACAGCCCATTCACATTATTCTGCGTCTTTACATGTAAATGATTCTTGTAACGTTGGAAGTGAAACCCTGGCCAAGAACATGAATGATACAACTTTATAACAAACAAAGAGAATGTAGGTCTACGTACGACCAGTTTAATTTAATCGTAACTAATATAACATCACTGGCTGAAAAACATAATTATCTAGCACCAATTTCAATAACCTAACTGTGAAATTAAAGTACCAAATGGCTGCTATAAAAAAAATATTAACACCAACTACTGAATACTAAATTGTATTCATCGAAATAATAAATTTAAAATGAATTCAGTTTTACTTATCCTATGGCATGCACCATTATTTTACTCAGACCCTATGTTAATTACAACTTTAGCACAAAAGAATTGCCAATTGAACTAATCAATGTAAACGGTACTAATGCCAATGCGATACAATGGTAAAGAATTCCGACAAACGCTCCGCAATTAACAAAAACAAATTAATGATGATATTCTGCTATTCATTATGAATTACACTAAATCGGATTCATTAACATAAATACTTTGTACTCTTCTAAGTTAATGGAAATTCAATTATTTACAATACCACATACAAAATTTATAACTAGAGAAATAGTAATAATCATAAGCATGAAAATACTACGCAATGAGATGAGATTTGGGAATATGTAAATTATTACTCATAAAGCACCTACAAAACCTAGTGTTAAGTCTCACTATTCACCTATCCTAAGAAATATTACAACCCTTAAATAATTATATAATACTACAGACTTCTGTTTCAGGATTGTTTGGTTCGTATTACTACAAAATCTACCAAATTAATAGCATCAATTTAAGTATTAAAACATTAAAAGTAATAAAAAATAATAATTCGCGTGATGAGTCGTTCATTCAGATGTTGATCAAATTTAATTTCGCCCAATCCTTCAGTATTAAATGCGGGTCGCCCGCTCCTGGATATATGGGGGAACAGTGCTAAATATCGATCACAAAACGCGAACGCTTGCATTCATTGGTATAAGTGATATCATTAGCTATTGAACCGTTACCAATAAATGCAGGCATCCGTGCACTAAATGGTAACGCAGACCGGGAGCGGGTCGCACCTACATGTTTATAAATGCACTCGAGCTAACCTCGACTCAACAAAATAATCCCAAAATACACACGTCAAAACGTAAAAAAAAATCCTACATAATTTAAGGTCCCCGGGAAAAAACCAAAGCTAGGGACGGCGATGAGCTAACAAACGTAATCGACTATTGACGACGAAGTATCATCGCTCATGGATTTACGGAGACTCGTCTACAGGAGACCACCTTTCCGACCAAAGAGTAGGCTCAGAGTGCCCAGCGCCGACGAATGGGATGAGTGTGCCGGCACCGTCGGCGCAGGCACCGGCACACTCGACCCCACCGTGCCCAGGTCCGAGCGCGGGCGAGGGGCGCGCGCACGTGGCGGCCGGCGCAGGCAGCCCGGCGCGCACAGCGTACCCGCCGTGTCCAGCGCGCCCGAGCCGCGCGGCGCCGGCACGCCCAGCGGCGGCTCCACCGCCTCCACCGGCTCCACCGGCCGCTCGGCCGCCGCCGGCGAGCGCAGCGTGCGCTTCAGGCACGTGAGCTGCTCCATGGGGCTGCGGTGCATGAGCCCGGTGTACAGCGAGCCCGGCGTCTGCAGCGCGATGGGCGCGGGGGAGCCCTCGCCGCCGGGCGACGCCAGGTGGCGGCGGCGCAGGATGGACGTGCCGGACGCGATGAGCGCGTGCAGCGAGGGCGGCGCGTCGCCGGGGCGCGGGGAGGCGGGCGGCGTGGAGTCGGGCGAGCCCAGCAGCGGGCTGTTGGCGGGCGTGGCGGTGGGCGTGAAGTGCGCGGGGTGCAGGGGCGGCAGGCACACGGAGTCGCGGCGCGAGTGCACGGGCGACCCGCCGGCGGACGAGCGGCGCGACGTGCGGCGCGACGACCAGGCGCTGCCCAGCACGGACGACGCCAGCGAGGACATGCCGCTGCTGCACACGCTGCTGGTGCTGCTGCACAGCATGCTGCCGTCGTTAGGGTGCAGCACCGTGCTATTGACGAATGTGTAAACGTGACTAGAGTGCGGCAGGCGCGGCATGTCGTCGTCTTCCTCGACGTCGGACAGTCGGTACAGGCGCAGGCCGTGCCCGGATGAGCGCGACCCACGAATGCCGACGCCCTCGTGATCATCTAGGAGACCTATAGAAAATACAAAATTAAAAATATAAATATACGGAATTACCGACACCCATCTTATTTTAAAACACTGATTATATTTATCTACTAGTACTTATAAAATTTTACAAAAGAGACAATAATACTAACAGAAAAGTAACAATATAGGAGTTTACCTGACATAGAAGGCTTGGCAAGCTGAGCCCAGGTGTGCAAGGTGAGCGAGCCCTCCATAGGTTTGACGATCTGAAGCTTGTGTGGCGGTCGAAACCGAGCCATGCCGCCCGCGCCCGCTCCCCACACCGCACTCTCCTCGCTCGAATCCCGCTCTACAACAATAAATAGATAAAACTAAGTAAATACTTCAAACACAATGAAATAGCGCGCTAAACAAACAAACATATCGATAAAAGGAAAACTTTATCGATGACCATAACAATGATCATAAATAGAGAAATTATATCTTTACAGACAAACACTTTCGTAATAGCTTGTCAAACAATTAAGTAAGTAATGTTGTCTCGAGTGGTTTATACAAGCTTGGGTATAAATATAATAATATTGTTATGATCAACACTGGCATCCTATATTGGCCTTATCCAAGGTTTTCTCGGGTTTTTTTTATATTATTCACACTAGGGTAGAAGATATCCATAATATAGGTCCACCAGTGTTTGTACCGCATGCGCCATTACGCGGCACGTCATACCGACCACCACCTCCACCACACATAGAGTGACTCTCCCTTATGATTGTAAAGGTACAGTCCTTTCACACATATTTTACCTGTGACATCTGCTGCATCACTGCCAAAATCTTTATTCTCGATAAAATAAGGTAGTTGTTGGGTTGTTGCCTCTGACAAGTCTGTCAAAATTTCAGTGATTTAATTATTTATTTCATAAAAGGTAGCTTTACAGTTGACAGTAAGTAAAAATTAACAATATTATTCTAAATATGACGAAGTACACGGAAAAATATAAAAATATAGTACAGTAGTAGTGTATTTATAGTGTGGTGTATGATGTTTATTCTTATTACGATAGGGTTGCTTGCTGTCAAAGGTATATTAAAAATGTTAAAGGACTGTATCTACGTAGACTTTAAGGGCTTTCGCTGACTTGAGACAAGACTTTTTCTACTAGTGCGAGCGAGACAGACTTTTAATTATTCCTTTTAGCAATAGTTTGTCTTTAGACAGTGTTGTCTGTAGTCTGCGAAAGCCATAAAGCAGCATGTCATACCTGTGTACCGTCGGTGTCGCAGCACGTGCGAGGCGGTGAGCGAGGCGCGGCGCGAGTTGATCTCCTGCGGCGTCAGGCGGCGCAGTGCGGCCGCCAGCTCCGCCGCGCCCGGCGCGCCCGGGACTCCCACGCCCGTACCGCCACTGAATGTATACCAACACATTACTTACAATAAGGAACCTACAGGCTAGTCCGGCAGACAACAACCTACTAGGTTGACCTGTTGACCCATTCCCAAATAGCCCCTGGCTTAGAGGCCTTACTCTTTTTTTATTGGGACAAGCCCGCAACACACGCCCAAACAACTGTAACTCCTGAAAGCCAGAATCAACAGTGGCGACCACCAGAAAAGCGCCGAAATCGAGAGAAGCTCGACGAAGTCTCAGAGAATGAATTTAACTGTCTTGGATCCCGCAACTAATTAATCAGAAAGTATAGCGGAGGAATAGGAAAATACCGTAATTTTCACTTCCCTACTCTCAAGGCATCCGTACTTTTGTCAATATTGTTATGTATTATGTATTTCCTCGTTTTTTCAATAAAGATTATTATTATTATATCCACAGGATAGTCCGGTTAAGCAGAAGCCAGCCTCATAGGTTAACCTGCAAGATGCCATGTAGAAAAAAAACATTCCAGACAAGAGTTAGGATGTTCGGGTCATTTTAAACCAATTAAACTGCATTCATGAGCTGCCAGTATCGTAACATTGTTATGGAATGTGATCAATCACCAAGTTAATAATGATGCTTGTGGAAAGAATCGAATGTTATTTTCATGTGTCAGTAACGCGATAATTTCATTGGCTGAATGCATTAATTAAAAGAAAAACCAAGAAGGGATTATCTTAACTTCACCAGTTTCGAATAGTATATTTTATAACGAGGGACTAAAGTCGCTCGTTATGCTTTCGTGAGTCAATGAAAGCGAGGGTATATTAAATTGGCGTTTAGTCTCGAGGTGCAAACTGTACTTTTCACTTCGAGTGCGAGAAAAATAGTCATTTAAAACCGAACAAATTTACACTCGACAAAAATTCTGAACTGAGCGGTCAGTTTTTTCTTCAATCTCACAGATTAACAATTTAAAACACAACACAAACTCTCAACATTTTCGCGATGAAGATGATCCACACTCCACAGATAATTCGTACCTACATTACTGCAGCGGCTAGCAACAGAGGCATTGCACATACTTTTCAAAATTATGCACACAAACAACAATATTTTCAATACACTTCCTCGAAAACTGGTTCTTTTCGCACTACAATTAGGTTCAAAATGCAGTGTATTTCACACACGTGCGTTTTTCATGTTTTTTCCACACTTGTGCGGAAAGCAAAATTGCCACAGATAACTATACCTATACTTAGGTCAAACTGGTAAATGCATAATTAAAAAAAACGGCGTAAATAAACATTTTTTGAATATTCAAATTGTGTTTATAAATTCAATATCATAGATAAATATGATTCTTTAAAACTAATATTTTCTTTTAAAAACACTACTATTTTTTATACAGGGTATAAACCACCTCATCACAAAGCCGTTAACCAAGCATTCTGTACATCAAACTAAGTAACTTTACGCAAAAATTATTGCTGGGAAACAACTTTTTTTTTTGAGGTTATAAATCATGTTTTGTGGTAGAACCCAATGTAACGCACTTAAAATATTGTGCTGATGGATGGATTGAATAGTACGGGGGTCATGGAGGTGTTAGAAGTCAAAATCTTACAAAAAAAAACTTGTATTTAAAAAAAAACTTGTCAAAAAGTTGTAACTTTGACCCCCCATATCTCCGTAACTAGAAGGTTCCCAGGTATGGTGTAGAACAAAAAAATGATCGCAATGATGGGGAGAACAAGTGCCTTTCGGCTTCGTGAAGAGGTGTTTTACACCCTTTATTAGGTTGTATAACGGCTTCATACCATTGCTTCTCCTTCAACCTGGTGAAATTCATGACACAAATATTTTACATTCTTTTATTTTATTTCTTTAAAAGTGTATTGAAAAACGTCGTTTGATACACGTGGACATTTGTTATTGCAGTTCTCGGCTCAAAAGCACCCTCACCTACGGCTCGTGTGTTAACACCGCCTTTAACTACAATAATAAACTTTCTCCACTTGTATCAAAATGTACTATTTTTCTCGCGTTGAAGAGTTCATTTGTTTTTTTTTTTTTTTTTCAATAAACCGCTTTCTATTTGCAAGCCAATTCGAAATTTAAATAAAACCTTTGATAAGTTACTCTTTTGTTACCATGTTTCAGAGTAAAGATCGTTCCATTTTTAAATTACTTTTTACTCCCTAGGGAATAAATGGTCACTTTAATCCCGCTTCGTAGGGCGTACTTTTAGAGCATGAGAAGTGAAAACATTGTTAAAGCCTCTTTGCTTAGTGTGGCACTAGATGGCGCTGTGTCCAGCGAAACAAAAACCCTATCGGACACAGCAAAGTAGAAGGGAGGAAGGGGGTTCAGTATACTAGTAGCAGCATGCTTACGGGTAGAGATCATCGGAATCGGTATCCGATGAGTCGTCGAGGAAGGAATCACTGGAAGGTTTGTTGACCGGCGGCCGCAGGTAGGAGGCGCTGACGGACGGCCCGTCCGCCACGTCAGACCCCGGCAGCGACGGTCCCGACTGACCAGACCAACGCGATGCACACTGCACGGTCTCAAACACTTTGTGCATGCTTGATCTGAAATTATACAAGTCACCTGTTAAACAAACTAAATCGGTTCATCCGTTTGAGACCTAAGGTCACAGACAGATACACACGCAAACTTAAAACACCCTTCTTTTTCGGTCGGTTAAAAACTGTAAGTGTATCAACGAGAATACGCTGTAAACTGAGTCTCGCATTCGAAGCGTGCGAGATAAAAGATATCTTTGAGGGAAGTGGGTTATCTCACGGTGATCAGTTATCTAAACAGGTAAACTGTCGCTGTTTGTAAACATGTTTCAACTTGGTCTTAATTGAAGTAGTATTCAGAACTGTTTGTAGAATTAACGGTGTAGTCAAAATTGGATGGCAAAGAATGAACTATGAACAGTGAAAATGGCTCAAAGATTTTGAATATTATTATATGATTGCGTTTGTTTAGTTAACCTGGGCTGGTGAATTATAATGGTTTTCTTATGGAGCGATATTGAAATAATGTATAACTCTAGCAATGTGTAGCCCCGCTAGGGCTTCGGCCACGGGTTAATATTGTGAACACCGCATGCATTCTGGTAAAGGTCGTGCCCATCACGGCACCCGGAACGTTTCAGTGGCCGCTTGCAGCGCGGTATGTCTATGCTTCTAGGTACTCGTATAATTACCAGAGAATTAGTGTCCTGGTTCCCTGCACTTGTATAAATAAGAAGTATATTATGTAGGTATGATGTACTGACTGTGCGAGCGGATCGCCGATGCCGGAGTCGAGGCTGAGCTCGGAGTAGATGGAGGAGTGCATCTCGCGGTGCAGGCTGGGCGGCAGCAGGCCGGCCGCGGCCGCCACGCTAGGCATGAGCCCGCGCGCCGGCTCGCCGCGCTTGCGCAGCGCTCGCAGCTGCTCCTGCGCCTCCGCCAGGTGCGCCGCCACCTCACTGTACCGCTCCTACGACACGACCATAGCCCTACTATAGAAACAACACAGCAACACGCTCGTATCGCTTTCATTCAACCATAATCCGGTCAAATTAGACCAGAAAACAAGAGCAAAGATACATAAATTTACAACAAGCTGATAATTGGTACAGTCAGCAAAACAGTTAGGTATGCAGGCTAGGCTACGACTATTTAAAATGCAAAAGACTGTAAACATCGATTTTTGTTATACTTTCACGCAGAAACTACTGATAATATTAATATTTCTGGATTGGATTAAATTGCAAAAAAATTGATTTTAACCCTTTTCCATTTATAATAGTAGTTAGAAGATTGCAAGCCTGTAAACCTAACTGTTTTGCTGACTGTAAAATTGTTCAAAATATAATTTATTATAAATAAACTTATAAAGTTCCCCATCAGTCCTGTGTATGGATTATTCAAAGTCAAAGGTAAAAAAAAATAGTTTTTCGCGATTTTCAGCAAAACTGTAAGTTTTATCATAAAATTAGCTCAGACAAAAATTGGAGATCAGATAATTATCTATAAAATGTCTAAATACTTTTTTTCTAATAGCCACAGTTTTTGAGATATAACGATTCAAAAAGTTGAAAAAGTTGTAATCGAAGTTTTCCTTGAAATGTTCCACCTTTACACCATAAAGTCCCGATTGTGAGAAATCTACGCTATTCAGGATATTAAACTGATACTTTTCTGATAGCTCGTGAACGAATGTACCCTCTGAAAACCAATTTATCAAAACAGTACATCTGCCTTTGGGAAATAGGCGCCATAGAGGCCATCTTCTGAAAATTTCTTGAAAGTTTTTTTGTTTTTCGAGGACGGTTTCTCAAAATAAATGTATGACACTTGTCGTGCAAATTACAAAACCAACATTGTTGTCTCATTAGCTTTCTCAAATGGTACCACAATAACCTATTTTAGTAAGTGAATGACCAGAAAATAACAATTGTTCATGAGAAGGTAGTATTTTAATGAAACTGGGTAGTACAGGTTTTCCGATGTACGTCTTCCTTATTGCAGATTTTCTTGTTACCGCTATGTGATGTTAGCTGTTTGACGTAATGCGCCGGATCCTGGTCGATCAGATCATGTAAGATCTGTCTCTATCATCGGAAAATCTGTACTACCACATACATACAAAGTCAAAACTAAACATAAAACAATGTTTCGTATACAGCTGGAACCGAAACAATAAGTAGTGGTCATTACCTTCGTGTCAGCAAGCTCCGCTGCGAGAGCATTTTGATTTTCTTTTGTTATTTCTAATATCCGTAACGTGTGCTCATGCTCTGCAGTTAACTGTGAATAATTAAACATGACGTTTAACATTGCATATTCAAGTATTATCAAACATCTATTGGATAAAAATAAAAGGCATTCTTCAATAAAACCCTATAATATTAAGAAGCCCAAGTTGGTTCTAGACTAGGTAATCCGATTGTCTCCCTACGGCTCGAAGCTTCGCTTTTGACGTAATCCGGTTTACCTACCCGTTTTAGCCAATTCAGTCTGTTGTTTTATCTAGGATTTGAATTATATATCAAATAGCCTTTGAGAAAGATTACTGATAATTCCGAAACATTTAACAGGCAATTATGTGCTACAGATTATGATAATGTTGAAACGTGAGTTTTAGGCGAATTTTTCCACATTATTTTATTTGTTTCATATTTTTATGAAGAAAACACCTTTTGCTTGCTTGTAGGTACGTTTTATTCGCACAACTGCACTGTTTGACGATCGAACAACAACTGCCTCTGCATTGGAGCTTACAAATTCAAGTGACATTCACCCCACTCTTAAATAACGATGATGTCCCTTCAAAGTGTTGTCAAAGTAAAAATATATTGTCTTAATTGAAATTGCATTTAAGAATTAGTTTAAAAAGTTACAGTTATAATTCAAATTCTGACAGTGTTGCCACTGTGAATAAGATAATTCTACAGTCAAAACTAATACTTCTTAAATCAAATATCGGAAATCACAACACTCGGCCATCCGACGGCGTGCTATCTCCGAAGCACGCAATAATCACAACACTGAGGCAATTACATCAAAGGCAAAATTAAAATAGTTTCCTTAAAATCATCGTGCATAATCACATCACATTGATTGATACATATTACATCGTCTTCAGTTCATACATGATTAGAGGAAAATGAACATCCACTATACACAACGTGTCACTTAAAAACTATTATACACTTTCTAACTACATAACTAATTATTTTGGTTTATTCGTCCGACTCTGAACGAGGACGAATCAGATTCTGACATTGAGCCCATTTGTATCGCTGCTATGATTTTTAGAAGATCATCTGTAGTCAGTCCATTTGACAGGTATCTCTTCAGAAACACTCGAGGAAGATCTCCGGCGACGCCTTCTAGGACGCTCTGGGATGACACTTTCTACACGCTCTGGAGTGTAGCTTTCATCACGATCTGGGGTGGAGCTGGCTTCTCTTCGGCCTGAAATGATTTACCAGCACTTCATATCTTTTATTTATTTGTGTCCTATCCACAATCCTCAAACAAGATCAGTTACTATTTCCTACAGGGAAAGGCAATTTCAATAGGTGGCTACTTTCCAGAGTGGTTCACTTCTAAGGTCCATGTTCACCGAAAAGATAACAGCCCGACTAGCCAAAAACAGCTGTCACTGTGACATTTTACCATACAAAAATCTGTTTTAAACAGCTGTTTTGGACAATCAGACTGTCATCTCTTCGGTGAACATGGACCTAAATTGCATCGTTCTAACTCGGTAGGTACAATAAGGTAAGAGCATATCTGCATGGCTCACTAGAAGGGACTCTTACTAGACTTACTAACGGTACCCCTACGTAACACACTTTCTGT
This sequence comes from Xestia ashworthii, assembly GCA_950022955.1. Lineage (NCBI taxonomy): Eukaryota > Metazoa > Arthropoda > Insecta > Lepidoptera > Noctuidae > Xestia > Xestia ashworthii. The sequence continues at coordinate 10,774,050 of OX465553.1, read as the reverse complement.
ACACCTACGTGACACACTATCTGTAGACCTACATGACATACTTTCTGTTGACCTATATGACATACTTTCTGTTGACCTACATGACATACTATCTGTAGACATACATGAAATACTATCTGTAGACCTACATGACATACTATCTGTACACCTACATGACATACTATCTGTAGACCTACATGGCATACTATCTGTACACCTACATGACATACTATCTGTACACCTACATGACATACTATCTGTACACCTACATGACATACTATCTGTACACCTACATGACATACTATCTGTACACCTGCACGACATACTATCTGTACACCTACGTGACGTACTATCTGTACACCTACGTGACGTACTATCTGTACACCTACGTGACGTACTATCTGTACACCTACATGACATACTATCTGCAGACCTGCATGACATACTATCTGCAGACCAACATGACATACTATCTGTATACCTACATGACATACTATCTGTATACCTACATGACATACTATCTGTATACATGACATACTATCTGTATACCTACATGACATACTATCTGTACACCTACATGACATACTATCTGTACACCTACATGACATACTATCTGTACACCTACATGACATACTATCTGTACACCTACATGACATACTATCTGTACATCTGCACGACATACTATCTGTACACCTACGTGACATACTATCTGTACACCTACATGACATACTATCTGTAGCCCTACATGACATACTTTCTGTTGACCTATATGACATACTTTCTGTTGACCTACATGACATACTATCTGTAGACATACATGAAATACTATCTGTAGACCTACATGACATACTATCTGTACACCTACATGACATACTATCTGTAGACCTACATGGCATACTATCTGTACACCTACATGACATACTATCTGTACACCTACATGACATACTATCTGTACACCTACATGACATACTATCTGTATACCTGCACGACATACTATCTGTACACCTACGTGATATACTATCTGTATACCTACATGACGTACTATCTGTATACCTACATGACATACTATCTGTACACCTACATGACATACTATCTGTACACCTACATGACATATTATCTGTACACCTACATGACATACTATCTGTACATCTGCACGACATACTATCTGTACACCTACGTGACATACTATCTGTACACCTACATGACATACTATCTGTAGCCCTACATGACATACTATCTGTACACCTACATGACATACTATCTGTACACCTACATGACATACTATCTGTACACCTACATGACGTACTATCTGTATACCTACATGACATACTATCTGTACACCTACATGACATACTATCTGTACACCTACATGACATACTATCTGTACACCTACATGACATACTATCTGTACATCTGCACGACATACTATCTGTACACCTACGTGACATACTATCTGTACACCTACATGACATACTATCTGTAGCCCTACATGACATACTATCTGTACACCTACATGACATACTATCTGTATACCTACAAGACATACTATCTGTACACCTGCATGACATACTATCGGTGCACCTACATGACTTTCACTACAGCACACCTACATGGCTTTCACTATAGCACACCTACATGGCTTTCACTACAGCGCACCTACATGGCTTTCACTACAGCTCACCTACATGGCTTTCACTACAGCACACCTACATGGCTTTCACTATAGCACACCTACATGGCTTTCACTACAGCGCACCTACATGGCTTTCACTACAGCGCACCTACATGGCTTTCACTACAGCTCACCTACATGGCTTTCACTACAGCACACCTACATGGCTTTCACTACAGCGCACCTACATGGCTTTCACTACAGCTCACCTACATGGCTTTCACTACAGCACACCTACATGGCTTTCACTATAGCACACCTACATGGCTTTCACTACAGCGCACCTACATGGCTTTCACTACAGCTCACCTACATGGCTTTCACTACAGCACACCTACATGGCTTTCACTACAACACACCTACATGGCTCTCACTACAGCACACCTACATGACATACTATCTGTACACCTACATGACATACTATCTGTATACCTGCACGACATACTATCTGTACACCTACGTGATATACTATCTGTATACCTACATGACGTACTATCTGTATACCTACATGACATACTATCTGTACACCTACATGACATACTATCTGTACACCTACATGACATATTATCTGTACACCTACATGACATACTATCTGTACATCTGCACGACATACTATCTGTACACCTACGTGACATACTATCTGTACACCTACATGACATACTATCTGTAGCCCTACATGACATACTATCTGTACACCTACATGACATACTATCTGTACACCTACATGACATACTATCTGTACACCTACATGACGTACTATCTGTATACCTACATGACATACTATCTGTACACCTACATGACATACTATCTGTACACCTACATGACATACTATCTGTACACCTACATGACATACTATCTGTACATCTGCACGACATACTATCTGTACACCTACGTGACATACTATCTGTACACCTACATGACATACTATCTGTAGCCCTACATGACATACTATCTGTACACCTACATGACATACTATCTGTATACCTACAAGACATACTATCTGTACACCTGCATGACATACTATCGGTGCACCTACATGACTTTCACTACAGCACACCTACATGGCTTTCACTATAGCACACCTACATGGCTTTCACTACAGCGCACCTACATGGCTTTCACTACAGCTCACCTACATGGCTTTCACTACAGCACACCTACATGGCTTTCACTATAGCACACCTACATGGCTTTCACTACAGCGCACCTACATGGCTTTCACTACAGCGCACCTACATGGCTTTCACTACAGCTCACCTACATGGCTTTCACTACAGCACACCTACATGGCTTTCACTACAGCGCACCTACATGGCTTTCACTACAGCTCACCTACATGGCTTTCACTACAGCACACCTACATGGCTTTCACTATAGCACACCTACATGGCTTTCACTACAGCGCACCTACATGGCTTTCACTACAGCTCACCTACATGGCTTTCACTACAGCACACCTACATGGCTTTCACTACAACACACCTACATGGCTCTCACTACAGCTCACCTACATGGCTTTAACTACAGCACACCTACATGGCTTTAACTACAGCACACCTACATGGCTTTCACTACAGCTCACCTACATGGCTTTCACTACAGCGCACCTACATGGCTTTCACTACAGCACACCTACATGGCTGTCACTATAGCACACCTACATGGCTTTCACTACAGCGCACCTACATGGCTTTCACTACAGCTCATCTACATGGCTTTCACTACAGCTCACCTACATGGCTTCCACTACAGCACACCTACATGGCTGTCACTATAGCACACCTACATGGCTTTCACTACAGCGCACCTACATGGCTTTCACTACAGCACACCTACATGGCTGTCACTATAGCACACCTACATGGCTTTCACTACAGCGCACCTACATGGCTGTCACTATAGCACACCTACATGGCTTTCACTACAGCGCACCTACATGGCTTTCACTACAGCTCACCTACATGGCTTTCACTACAGCACACCTACATGGCTGTCACTATAGCACACCTACATGGCTTTCACTACAGCACACCTACATGGCTGTCACTATAGCACACCTACATGGCTTTCACTACAGCGCACCTACATGGCTTTCACTACAGCACACCTACATGGCTTTCACTATAGCACACCTACATGGCTTTCACTACAGCGCACCTACATGGCTTTCACTACAGCTCACCTACATGGCTTTCACTACAGCACACCTACATGGCTTTCACTATAGCACACCTACATGGCTCTCGCTACAGCTCACCTACATGGCTTTAACTACAGCACACCTACATGGCTTTCACTACAGCTCACCTACATGGCTTTCACTACAGTTCATCTACATGGCTTACTACAACGTACTAACTGATCCTACTAAAACCACACCTACACGTCTACTAACAACACTCATATTTATGGCTTTATCAAATGGTTGTTAACATGTAATATCAGCACATCATTACCCAAGCAACACATCAAAGCAGTACATCAGCCGGCTTACAGCATTTTTTTTTGTTTCGTTTTAGCATTTTGAGTTAGTTCTATGATAGCATTACAAACGTTTATACGGCTACTGTAATGCTTATTTGGGCACAAATTATGCGGCTTTAGGTCATAAATGAGTTCACACTTAGTTGTTTAATTGTACTACAGTCGCATTATATAAGCATAATTGTGACCAAATAAGTTGCGAATCGCATTAAAGAAGCATTATTACGGTCAATGAAGTTGCCAATTGCATTAAAGAAGCATTATTACGGTCAATTAAGTTGCCAATGGCATTACAGAAGCATGAGACTAGCATTAGATTGTTCTAAAAGAATGATTGAGGCCATTCAAGTGTTCACAGTTAGAACTTAAATAAACCCTACATCATTGCAAAAACATCTGTAATACTCGTACCATGACACAAATGTTATAATACAATAACGTTGTAATTTAAGTATTTTGTCTAGCAATATAATGTGGACAAAGACGGTCAAAACTGAGTGAATGACTTCATATTTGTTTGCATCAAAACAAAATGTGTAATACTGGATGCGTTTTTGACTCCTCTCTTATTCAATGCCCTCAAATACATTAACTCTAAATTTATATATAAGTTTCATTCAAAATTTTCACGCGCCCTCGATATTTTGTGGTTTTGATATAAAATGTAATATAGATATGTCTCAAATAACTAAAACAATTGTTTATTCCTAGTACAGATCGAATTTTCCATAATTAACGTAATAGTTTTGGTTGAGCAATATACATTTAAGCTATATCATTGTAATATGGGCCTATTGCTTTTATAAACAAGTCCGAATGATAATATTATGTTTATAAAACATTTACAAAATGGTGTCGGTCTATAATAGCTCAGTGATACCCTAATTATTGCCGCCAGCAGCACAAATTCTCACACGTGAACAATTATTAAGCTAGAGGCCAGACTCGGCCAGAGAGAAGACTTTTGATGAATCAGTGCAGTGCCACTGTCCAAAGAGTAGTCCTGTATGGGTTCACCGGTACACCAGCAGATTTGAACTGTCCATAGTTAAAAAAAATCAGACAGACGCGAATGACACAGGCATGGTAGCACCACGGACAACCATAGCTCAAAATCAAGAAGTCATGAAAATAAAAAATCTACCGTCAATATTTTTGTTGTTTTGTTGATCATACAATATGTACTTCTCCCCAATATGGCCGACAAATGGTTTTATAAAAACGTTAAAGTGAATGTATATAAAGCTTTACGCATTACAATGACTCACGGGTATTTGGTTATAAACCTGTTAGCTGTATAACAGAACTCAGGTGATCTTTACAAATGCAAGCATTACATTGGTTCACGTTTATGCTGTTCAGCAGCATTAGGCTTTTACTTGGCACTTAAAAGTGCTATTAAACAACAAAGGGCACTAAAACCAGCCCAAAGCAGTATAACTGATTTACGTGGCATTATAATGGTCCAAATGCTATTGTAAACCCTAAGGCACTAAAAACAGCTGAAAGCTGTATGCTGGATTTACGTGGATAATGGCTCACGTTTATTCTCTACAGCCTGCAGCATTTATTTTACTACTTAAAATGCTATTGTAGTTCCAAATGCAGCAAAAACAGCTGAAAGCAGGACAGCTGTATTGTGGTTTGCTGCACTAAAACTAAAGGCAAAACTAAACGCATAAACTAAAAGCATTTTTATATGCCTTTATCCAACTGTCACATCGCCGTAACATCGTAAAGCATCATAATGGTTTTGAAATGCCAATATAAAGCGTCAAGATGCTCGGTGAACTTTTATAAGAGTTTATAAGGGCCTTAAGTTCTACATAAGGATACTAGTAGTTGTTTATAATGCTTCCCGTTGTAACACTGTGTGATTTTGATAGCTTACAAAACTAGTTCAAAGGATTAATCTTAAAATCTCATTATTTACATCAAAAATTAACCCACTATATTTTATTATTTTACCTAGCAAACTAACCTATAATAATTAATATTAAACTATTTTACATATTCACATTACTATAAAACACTTTTAAACTATCAAACAATGATAGGAACTGTCTTCCGATGTGATTCTATGCGCGCGCGACGTTCGTATCTACTCGGATGTTGTCGGCAAGGCTCGTGCTGACGGGCGGTTCAAAGGTGACTTCCAGCCGATCCTCGATCCAGCGCAAACATTAGCCGTGCGAATACGTTGCTTTGTCGCTGATTTCCCTCCAAACCATTTTAGCGGTTTTACATTTTTTTATATTTCTTCCATTGCAAGACGTTCTATCGCTATAATCAAAGTATATTTTACCTAACAGTGAATTTGTGTAACCCCAATTGGGTAAGTGTTGCTTATGTAATTATTGTAGTACCTAAGTACGTAGAAATCATAGTCTGTATTTAGTGTAGTCGTAATTAGAAAACTGAAGATTATCTAGTAGATTCTAGCGAACATCTTGTTAATGGTAAATAAAATGTGATTTACTTATTTTATCACGTAATTGTTCTTCGTAGCTTGTTAAGGTACCTAACTACCTACATGTTCGTTATTGTTGAACATTTGATTTTGTATGTTTTAATTTAATTTATTTAGTAATGCTTCTGTGCTAATTGTCATTTTTCACATTCAGAATTCATATTGGGCGACACATGCTTTGTACGTGTCGGTCGATTGTTTTTTTGTCTGCGCTTTGTACATTGAACCAAAATAACCGTTATTTTATGTAAATGTATCAGCTGATTTTACTTGTGATCGCAACATCATTGATCATTATCTCATGCTTTGGTTCCACTTCGCCTAATCGACGCTTTCGTTCCCGGGCGGGAATTGATGTTGTAGTCACATACATGAAATCGGACTTTTTCTAAAATGTCCAATTTCCCGGAATTTCAGGGTCCCGGTACGAGACTACGCTCGACCCCTAATTGTTTTATCCTGCATGCTGCCTACGTCCCTGCAGCGGACCCTACCATTACTGAAAGACCGTGACCTCATCCACCTCAACGATTGCCTCGGACAACCACTACAACCGCCAGGGAAGTGGTTACCTTTTAAAACGCTCCGAATGAACTCAGAAAAATTTACGTACCCGCGACCCGGTTTTTTTTTTGCTACATAGTGTATTTTTTTATTAAGCAATATAGCTATTCTTTTCCCTCATTCACTAGTTTTATTTATAAATATATACGAGTACATCTACTATTTAACGTTGACGTCTACTAACATCACACCGTGTCACTTGGGTATGGCTGCATTACAGTCAAAACTCATAAATCATTATAATAGAAGTCATATGCCATATGTATACTTTCTGCACACCTGACTTACGTGGAGTTCTCAACAGGGTACACATGTTTCTCTATTTCACGTTATTACAAACAAAGCTCTATAGTGTAAAACACTGTACGCACTTGAAAGTCTATTTAGACATAGAAATGCTATTCTAGAAATGCTTCTGCACTTTTAATCTTACTGCAGAAAGTATACATCATAATAAGATAAAAAGAAACGATTTACTTAACTTTTTGCCGAGACATGGCTCGTGGTCTTTGTCACTTCTGATGTATGAAGAAAACACCTTTTGCTTGCTTGTAGGTACGTTTTATTCGCACAACTGCACTGTTTGACGATCGAACAACAACTGCCTCTGCATTGGAGCTTACAAATTCAAGTGACATTCACCCCACTCTTAAATAACGATGATGTCCCTTCAAAGTGTTGTCAAAGTAAAAATATATTGTCTTAATTGAAATTGCATTTAAGAATTAGTTTAAAAAGTTACAGTTATAATTCAAATTCTGACAGTGTTGCCACTGTGAATAAGATAATTCTACAGTCAAAACTAATACTTCTTAAATCAAATATCGGAAATCACAACATTTTATATTTCTTTTTACGTAATTCTTGTCATTTAATCCCAAACAAATGGCATAAAATATTATTTGAAACTACGTAGCGAAATCACGCTTAGCGTCATATTTCAGATTGAATGTTTAGAGCATGTGGCCAGCGCACGCTATGCATGTTTTCAAACAGAATCAACTTTGTGTTCGGTTACGCGAGTGCGGATTTACCACATGGTACGCTTGCCAAAAGAGAAATATTTATGTCACGATGCGTCGGCCACACACCTAGATCTCTTTACAAGAATGTATTTTGAATTGCAAAAAAAGATCCGCAATAATTCTCCCTGTAATCTCCGTTCCCTGCACATTTCGCCAGTTATGTTTAAGTCTCATGGGTGACCCTATTGCCATCTACCGGACAATTCCTAACAGAAAACTAATAACCATTTGCCCAACTCCAGGAGCTATTCCTCATCAGACGCGTTTGCAATCAATGAGGCAACCAACTGAGAAGAATAAATATACAACATGTAATGTTAAATGCGCAAAACCTCAGACACCCCAAATGATTTTGAATTCAATTGATCTAATTCTGAGATAAAAAAAAAACACTGAAAAAATTTAAAGGTTTTATGTGCTGTTTTAGTTTTACTGGCAATAGAATTTACTGACAAGAACTATTATTATACCACATATGAGAAAATTTAAATTGGACTACAACCATTTGTGTTTGTTTGTTTAGCTATTTTGGCGGGTTTGCGCACGTGATGGCTTGCCCTATTAATAAATAGACAGAGCAACATTTTAAATGAAGATATTTTTGAAAAATGTGACCTATATTAAAAAGTGGTTCGATTAATTCTGCTTGTGATTTTGATCAAACTATTTTCAGGTTTTGCGCATTTCACGTTACACGTTGTATATAGGGTGACTAGCAATTAGTGTACGATACTTACATTCATGTTCACCAAAAAAATTACGGTCTGATTATCTAAAAACAGCTGTTTAAAACACATTTTTGTATGGGAACATGTCACCGTGACAGCTGGTTTTTAGATAATCAGACCGTTATCTTTTCGGTGAACATGGAGCTTAAACACGTGATTGTTGTCATGATAACCAACAACTTTTATAATGGGACTAAACCTGAAATCGTGAAAAAAAAAAACAGCTGTTCAGTACATTTTGACCAGTTAGGCGAACATAAATGTACCGAACAGCCTATCTTTTTTTCAGGTTTCATCATCATCAGCCTATAATGTTCCCACTGCTGGGACACGGCCTCCTCTCAATGAGAGGGAATGGGCTATAATCTACCACGCGGGCCCAGTGCAGATTGGTAGATGTCACATGTCTTCGAATTTTTGATTCTAGGACATGCCGGTTTCCTCACGATGCTTTCCTTCACCGTTTTGAGAGCAGCGGTTATGAAATAAATTACACAAAGTAATGCGCCTGTCTGGGTTTGAAGCCAAGACTTACTGTCCGTAAGTCGGGGCCGTCACCACTGGGCCACGGCTGCTCCAAGTTTTTCAGGTTTGGTATCAAGAAATCTAACAAGGAAAGAGATAACTAAACATTTACCTGTTGATAATTTCTTTCACTAACGACGAGCCTAGAGTTGATGTTCTCAAGCTGCTGCTGAATGTCCGCCGAACGTTGCCGTTCTTCCACCAGCTCGGAGCCCAATACACTCGCTTCCGAATTCGCACTGGCTGGAAACAAACATCACACAATATAATCTCTGAAAGATAGGCAAGAAGTGTCCCTTAAGTAGACATGAGTGATGGATAGACATGACATTTCACAATTTCAGATGATTTTTTATATTTTGTAGGCCAAATGAAAACACGGCGAAACAATAGTAATACAGTGAACATTATCAAAATAAATATTTTAAACAGTAAAATAAGTTGTACCTGGTGAGTGGTGCTAGTCATTCAATGCAAAACGTTCAAGAAAATTGAATAGTTCTACGTATTTCTACACCACTAGTTTCATTGTTTACTGAGGAATTATCACATAGTGCAAACAACGTGAAATATAAATAGCATTATTGTTTATTTTACCTGTGCTTTGCCAATCAATAACCAACACCACGTTTAATTAGCATTATAATGCAAAACCAATAAAATATCTTCTGCTTTCTTTCTTTATCCGATGATTAGAGACATGTTGAAACAAGTATGGTCTGACAGGGTGCAAGCCTTAAGAGAAAACACGCTGCTAGGCCACCTTGAGTCACCAAGCTCGAACTCTTGAAGACTGCAGACTTTCTTCGAACTTCTCACCATTTCTTCCATATTCGAAGTGATATCGCTGAATAAATCTTCGTAGTCGATAGCATGAAGGGGGTCCCATTACTAAGTAAAGCATCATTAAGTTCTTTGATCAAGATAGATCAAACCAACCCTACCAACCAACCAGTCTTAAAAAAGGGTATCGTTTTACCCAGTACTAACTGAGTTTTGGAGGTCAGATAGGCAGGCACTCTATGTAAAATACTGGTATTCAGCTGCATCCGATTAGCTGGAAGCCGGCCCTAACATAGTTGGAAAAAGGCTAGACGGATGATGATGATAAAGATAGATCATTAGGAGCTAGAAAAACTTAGATTAACCTATACCCTATAGTGATTAACCTAGCTAGAATGATCGCGGTGCCTCTTAAGGCGACTATACGAGCTAAACGCGAGTTTTATAATTACTAAAAGTATATGATTCACTGCTATAAACAAGACCAGAAAAATATATGATATTCTTCAGGATATATGCTAGCATGATACTGTTTTGAAAACATAATACAATTAATTTGGCTCGATAAAAAGAAATCACGAACTTACCTCTAAAAATATCTTTCAAACAATAAAAAACATACTAATATGCATGCGATCATTCTGATTTTTTGGCAAATAATTCTACAAGCAATATATTAGCATGATACTGTTTTAGTTTTTTAATTCAATCAATAGTTTTTTTGTAAATCGATCGAAACCACTCATTTCGCGCTATTTGGCCCGCAGTGACTGATGTAACAACCACTTTGTAGTGCAAGCTGATTAGAACTTTATTCTAACAGCATTTCAAACGAAGTTTGATCCATCATAAATAGAGTTGCTAATTTAGCTCGTCTAAGCGCCCTAAGCGTTGATTGAAAAAATAACTTTACGTAAAATTATTGTAAGCATGAGGCGCTTTAACTTATATAAACTGTATTCCCATCACTTGAAATAATTTCAATAGACACGTTAACGACATACAAACTTTATTCGAAAATTACTTCCGCTACCTAGAAAAACGTTCAAGTTGTTATTCTAGTTTGTCTGTCAATGTCACCAGGCGTTGAAAAAAGGTTAGGAACAATCAAATGAGAATAAACGTTAAAGGCAAGTTTGAAAACAAGATAGGCATCTTATTTTGCTTAAAAACACGACCTGAACTTGTGTTCACGCAGCATCAGCGGTACTGCGTGAATAATCGTGATTACATGCGAACTAAATCAACATCACATTTGAATCAACATTTTGGCGGTTAATGATCATGTGAACAGGTTGGGTCAACACACTGACCACACCGCAAATGCGTGAACCTCCTTAAACAATGGTTACATGACTACAAATAATAACTTGCAATTTTTATTGTAGTGCATCTCACTAACAACATTGCTGACCTCATTACCGTCTACGATATGAATATCTTTATCTTAGATAAGCTATAATTGTCACACTATCGTCCTTTATCATAAATAATACTCGTGCCGTACGCCACGAAATTCCTCACCTTAGTAAAAGTCTTAAGGTATATAATTCAAAACATTGTTTTATTATTTTAGGTACCCTACACAGTTCTGCGAAGAAGGCTTAAGTTGAATGCTCAATCGATCATCAAGATAGTCTAATTTATTGCTAAAAAGTAGGCTGCAAAGCCGCTTGTAGGTCGTCCGTTTGACTGATAACGATAACCAGCGACCTCCTACCAACTACACGCAACAAACAATCGGCTACAATTGTTTTGTATCCAGCACTGACGGCTACTAAGATGCGGTGTGATGATAAAACATTACATAAACATCGCGCTCATATTGCTTGCGACATAATCGCATTTAAAGCCAATCAGTTGACTTGAGTGGCAATTTAAAGTGCAATGATAGTTATGAAAACTTGTTGGCGTTCAATGAATCCAGGTTGCGTCGGGATTTCATGTCCCACATGACGCAACCTAATAATCCTCAGCAGGATGTTACACATTATTCAGACAAGTATTACGAGTGTCCTCACGATATTATGCTGCCGTAGGTAGGAAGCTAGTAAAATGGGCGGATTTTGGCATTAATTGACTAACCTCTGCTCTTACGTATCTAAGGGTGTCAAAAAACTCTTAATGAAGCCGAAAGACATTTGTTCTCCTCGTCATTGCGATCATTTTGTTCTACATGATACTTTTAAGTTTTTTTTTTTCTAATATACGAGTAGTTGTTAAACATTACCTAAACACCTCCACACGTTTGAGTGCGGTTGACATTGAGTTCTACCCCAAAAAAAAAGTTGTGTAAAGATACTTAGTTTGATGAGCACATAATGCTTGGTTGACAGATTCTTGATGAGTCTGTGTACACCTTGTATGTCTGTGCCTTGAGGACACAAATACCCAATTAAAGCATTATAAATAGACAGAGACACTAGTGAGAGTTCTCAGTGGAAAGCCCGTAAAGGTCATTTTTACTGACTGTTGACATTAAACATAGCTATTATGTTGGTATTACCGAAAGGTAAAAGAACATCGTGAGAAAAATCTTACATATAAGGAACCGTAGTCTAGCTAGCTAGAGAATAGAGTAACGGAAAGCGAAGAATCCCATTTATTTATTACGAAGACGAAGAAAGTTATCCGTTAGCAATAAACATCCTCTTGACATTTTAGAAAATATTAACAAATTACATGTCTTTATAAAATATGAATCACATGCAAAACAGAAACTTCTAGAAGGATAGCATATTATCCTTTCATGATAAAATGAATGAACCAATTAAAATTCGACACGGCTAAGTATCAATGTTTAAGTCTTGATAACAACATTCCAATACAATATGAAAAGTTCCGAGTTTTTTCTGTAGATAAGTAAAACTTGGTACATCCGACAAGTCAGCTTGCAGATAGTTAACGATTGACTGATAGCGGAAAAGTTATCCATTATTGCGAAATTCCGTGCAGTAAATCTGCTTTTGTTTAAGTAGCTCGTTGATGCGCCTGTGTTCATGGTAAACACAAGTTGCAAAACATTGTTGCAGTAACAACGACTTGTTTGAAACACGATTGACACAATGTTGTGCAGTTTTTGTTTTGCTTCCACATGAACGGAGGAGTTTCAGGCTAACATCTCCAATTTCAGAGACACTATTGTCAAACCCGTTCTCGACAAAGTAGGCTGAAGATAAAGTGGTGTACACGTATATATATGTAGTGCAGAATGGCTTTTTTGGCGCTTAAATTACATTTTCAAGAGTAGGTACGCTGTAAGCGCTGTATTTATAAAAATGTATTGAAAAAAAAACATGATTGCGGCGCTTTTTTTGACTTGATGTAATAAATAGAGAGAACTCTTCACATTTTACAGGCACACCAGAAGCGACTTATAAAATATTTGATTGAAACAAGAAAACAAGTTAAAAAAAATCCTTTTGAAACCCTGACTCTGTGCTATAAAAGAAGAATGCACTATTAGTAGGTAGTTAAAAGCAGTCATACCGAGCTGGTGTGCGATATCCCTGAGCAGCTGTCGCTCGGCCAGCTCTGCGCAGTCGGCGCCGGCGGCGAGGCGCGTGGCCTCTTCGCGCAGCGCTCGGTTCTCGCGTTCAAGCGCTCCCGTGCGTCTGCGCAGTAGCGCCGCGTTTGCGGCCTCCTGCTCCTCCGGGGATGAGACCTCCTCTGTGTCATTTGTTAATACCTGCACAATGGTTTGTAGATTGAACCAACGTTGCGATTGAAAAGAAAATGTGTCAAAACTTGGGAATTGTTTGCTACTCGTAAGATGATTAGTCCTGTGCAGAGCGTGTGTGAAAGGAGACTAACAAAAAGTATTTACAAGGCAGATGTAAGTGGAAATGCTGGGACGAGACACCTTTGAAAGACTTCTACTTCTTTGTATTTCGTTCTTCTACTTCTTTCTTTTTTATTTCTTCTTCATCTTCGTGTTTCCCTCCGAAATATGCGTGTGTAACTGACACTGATCTTATTGGTGATAACCCATAAGGGAAAAAGGCGTGTTTACATTTGCGTATTTTTTTAAAACAGTGTTATTAGGGCTGGTGTTTGGACTTGAAGGATTCCTTGGAATTCATACCAGTTTTGTAAACATTGTGACCAAACGGGTTTACCAGTTAGCAAAAATCTTGAATTTGACTTTATTATTGAATAACCCTGACAAGAACTTTCCTCAGATTAAGCAGAGTCTGTTTCCCCACAAGATAATATCAATGTTCGCATATTATAAAGATTGAGTTTCCTCATAAGATGACTAGTGATGGTGATGATATCATTCAGGATAATAAAAGTATATTTATTCTTAACATGCGCGACAATGGTGAGAATAACGCATTGGATACAAAGGTCAGAAAACGAAATAAATTCTTATTGTTATTGCTTTATAGAACCTTAACAAATCGTTCATTCTTCAACTCCTACACACTCACTTAACTCCTTGGTAGATCGAAAATGCTGATTCGCGGATTCTTTTCCTCAATTAGTAGATTCGTTTTTTGGGAAATACGGAATAAGATTATCTTTTTAGGTTTACCTGTAGTAGATCCGCTTTGGCGTTGAGGTCGTGCCTCAGCTGCGTGATGTGATCCCGAGCGCTGCGCAACTCGCTCTCGAGAGCGGTGACTCGCGCCTCCAAACGACCATTAGCAGTTAGCAATTCCTTACCGATGCGAGCCGTTAGCTCCAAATCTTTTTCTTTCTGTGAAGAGTTGCAACATATCAATAACAATACTGATGATCCTCCTATATTTGCCCTATAATCTGATATCTGAAGAGATTTACCTACAAAACTATCTCTACATAGCCCAAATTATATTAAAAAGCGCCAAATATTACAGCGATAACTAATAGGTCCAAAACAGGCAAACGTTTAAAACCTGTACCTACATACAAAATAATGAACTCTGAAGACAATATTGTGACATAAACCAGTCGACAACAAGGCGAGGAGTTTGCCTTGAAGTCCCCGGACTCCCATTTACGTAATCCCTCTCTAGACGAATTACATTAGCAAAATAAATAGCATAACTTACTTCTTCTAAGAGCCGTGTTACCGCTTCGATGTCATTGTAGGTTTTTGTCATTTGGCTCACCCTGTTGCTGCATAGAACTGTAAAAAGAACACCACTATGTAGCAAACGGCAACCACGTCTATGCTATAGTAAATATAGCATTTCTAAAAAGCAAGCGCAAATTATATACAGCCTTACATTAGGAATGTGTCTAGATAATTTGTGATACAAGTAATCATACTTTAAATTATCTCTGGCGATGAAGAGATTAATCTTAAGTGTTTTCATTGATTGATAGTATTGGTGCTGATAAATAGATATTTAATTAGAGAGTGTCTACCACTTTTTTCTTTAAGTATCTTTGTTTATAAAGATAATAGATTTTAATATTTCTTAGTCAATAATTGTAATAAGAATACTGAATATCAAATTTTACAATAATTTATCACACTTCTTAAGCTTGGTAAAGTGATTACTTTGGCCAATAGATTTAAGCCTAGCTTAGATAACGCTACAAATAGTGCATCTGCTCACATAACATTTCGTTACGCGTATGTAATAAAAATAAAAAGTTAATTGGTTTTTAACGATGACGAATACTGTCGTACAATATCTTACAATACATACCTACTTGGTCAATCGATTACGTTGCTATCTTCCGCTTAACTATGAGTGAGTAAAAGCACCTCGGATCAAAATTTCGTTGAGTTGAAAAACCGGATCCGGGACTCGGTTGGATAAGTACATTCTTGGGCCAGGTACTTACTATATTGATACCAAACACGATCAGATAGAGGTATCCAGAGAAACTACTTTCATTGGTTCAATTAAAGTCAAGATATCGGGACTTGTTTTCATTTGATTAAAATGCTGGGTAAAACTTAAATGCTAAGTTTATTTTATGTTCATACGCTTACAATGGACGAATGACTAGTTAAATCTTCAATACGAAGACGGCCGATCAAGAGAAAATCTTTTTTAGAAAACAATTTGTGTTTTGTATTGCAATTCAGATTGTCTATTTATAATTTAGAAACAAAATAGTGTAGCTATTACTGAATTTTCTAAATGTTTCTCTGTAGTACTGTTTCTGGCACTATTTCCAGACGCTATTAGACCGAGCGAGTCTACGTCTGCGCAGCATCATTCTGATAATGTTGTATTTACTTAGATACTTGTTAAATAAAACTCGTGATACGGTAAAACATGTCTCAAGCACTTTACATACATTATGTCAACCTTCAAGATGACCACAGACTGCGGTTACATTATCGATCTCTTCACAATATAATGTTTACTATAAGATCACTGGACACCGCATCAATAAATTGGCAGGAGTCAGATCGTGTTTGTTCTTAGTCGTTTTTTAAGGTTTAGAAATAAAATAAGTCTATTTTTTCGGCATACTTTGTATCTAACCTATGACTCTAGTATTTCAACGAGTTTAAAAATAGTTTATGGCAACCTTGGCCAAAAATCAATACTTACTTATTATTCTTGAGATAGTGAACTAACAATCTATTTTGGACACTCCCAACTCGTTCGTAACCTACAGAGTATTCTCAAAGGGACGAAGCTAAACAAGACAAAGGCAAAAATTTCATGACATGTAAATTATATTTGACATTTTTATTTTAAGTTATTGACATATTTTGTAATATCATTTCTTTGGTCATCAATTTGTATGTTTAGTTTTTGAAAATTTGTAATTGAATAATTTTTATTTGACATTTGTATTTTGATAATTTAGACAATTGTGGATTTAGCACACTTAATTTGACATTATAAGTATTTCAATTATTTTGTTAAATTAGAACCATTGTTATCGACACAAAATTTGCATGCCGAATTTATATAGTTGGCGGAATTTGAAGAACTATTTGTATATTGTAAAATCTGTATAATACCATATTTCAGGCAAATAAATGAATCTGAATCTGAAGGGGCCACAGCCCACAGAGGATCAATATTTTATATTTGAAAGTACTAAAATAGAGAGAAGACTAAATTTCTCTGAAAGCTGTCCGGACTATTATTAAAGCAATCGATTGGATTGGTGACCTAGATGTGGTTCGTACATCGTATAGACATAAATAAAGGTTTAGGTTGTATTGTATAGCACACATGGAGTAACTATTATTTACTTTTATTGGTATCTAAAGAATGCAGCTAATAACAGGTGAGATAATGTGCGTTAATTAGTGTGATTCATAGAAATGTTACGAATTTTATAAGGAACTTTGGACTTTTCCCACGAGTTTCCTTTGTGAGAAAAAATGTAGGGAATACTCAACGTTTAGCAACTCTGAACCTTTGAACAAAGAACGTAAACAAAATGTTGAAACTGTAACTTCAAATAAAATCTTTTAATGACTATTGTTTATAGACATCTAGAGGCAAAGACAAAACAAATGTATGTATTGTTGTTTGGGTTATACTTATAAAGCATGGGATTTTCCAAGCGGTTTTTTCAATGTTTCAGTTAATTTATTAGGTCTTAATTCCAGCAAAAAAAATGTACTAACATAAAATAAATTATAAAATGATTTATTATACGGGGATCTCCAATAAAAGAAATAGCGAAGCTTTTAAAAATAAATTGAAAGGCTAATTTATTAAAATTCAAATCTAAATTATCAAATAAAAAAACAAACAATATCAAACCGGCATTAGTTGAATAATGATTCGGTGTTTTTATAGTACTGGAAGTTCCACCCGTAGAGCCTTTGTAAAAACTTTTACACACTAAAAACATTGTAACTACAATCTCGACTTCCCGTGCATAATATTGCCCCTTTATTCGTGCAAACAATCACAGTAATACACAGGCACAATGGGCGGATAATTCGATACTATGTACGGTACTTAGCCAACCCAAATCACTAAGTATCGAAAAACATCGTGTAAGCACGCACTGTAAACACCGAATAACGTTTAGTTTCGCAGCTTGCCCGCTTCAATCACATTGATAAGATATCACTGAATTTTAAATTTTGCGCTCTAATATTTACAATTCACCCATTGTGATTACAATTACTTGTTCTACTTATACATTATCTACGAACCCGGGAGTACATCACGTGTGTTTGGCCTCTGGGCGTTCATCGAACCCCTATTGTTCGATCACTAAATGCAACATTACACATGAATTAGCGATTCGAGGAATGGCACTGGCTGGATGTTACATCGATGAACCGCGCCGGCTAGTAACGTTGGCGACAAAGCGACAAATACGAGCGTGATGTTCCCGATCAAGTAAGTGACTGTGGAGCGCGGGTACCACGCAATGGCGTGTGGACTCCATGGCGCTCTTGTGGAGGGCACACAAAACATACTTTTCTATTGTATCCAATCTGTGGGAACAGTGAATTACAAAACAAATACACATCGACATTTTTTTACAGTTAACTTGGTAATTTTTAATGTTCCACTGAACACATTGTTTCAATTAATTCGCTTTCGATTCTCACATGACTTTTAGTATTATTGTTTAAGTACTTTATGTTAGCTGGTCTATAAGGGGATAAAACATAAACGTATACGTCCAAAGAAATTATTAGTCTAGTTGATTACACTTTACACTCATATGTGTCAAAGGTGTGCAAGAATTTATGATGATGAGTGTTTTTAACTGTATACAACATAAACATTAATGAGGTACAAAATGCTTTAACGGCGAAGCTGCTTTCAAGAATAAAAACTTATGGGAACTGACTGATATAATAGCTCCATTGAATGCGACGCGGGCGCAGGTATGCGAGTGTTTCCCACTCTTACCTAACTCTAAGATTACAACGGATATTGATTGTTCGTGCCTACATCTCTCACACGATACTGAAAGACTTTCACAGTTTTTGTTGCACTCACTTCCAGTACTACAAAACATGATAGTGTTGCCATATTCAAGTCAGCAGAACTGGCTAAATACATTTTATGATCGAACTTTATTATTTCTATTTTTAAGGGATTGGGAGTGTCATTTGCTAGCACAAAAAAAAGTATTTTATTTTAAAAAATGCAATACCTATTTGGCAATTTTAAGTTCTTGTGATTGTGATCACAGAAAAAAAATGGTACGTTCTATTACAGGCATCTTCCATTCAAAACAAAAAGTTTTTATGTCTCGGACTTATCATTTCGAAAAAAAAAAAAACTATTACCATGACACTTATGTGCAAGAAAACTAGAAAATGGTTCCCCCTATCCCTAAGAAAATTGTATCGGTTCGTCTTCCACCCAAACTTCCTGTATACAGACACTGATATGAGTGGTAGCTCTACCACCTGAAGGATCCGATTCTTCTATAAACAGCGGGCCTAAAATGGCCGCTTTATCAGAGCATAATATGAAACACATTAAAAATTTAAAATTCTAAAAAAGAATTTTAAATTTTTAAGGTGTTTCATTATGTTCTGCTAAAGCGGCTATTTTAGACCCCAGGTCATTTAAAATAGTGAACATGACATTTTAATAAAATCGAAATAAATACTTAATTCAACGCATTGAAATTAATTTATAAATAAGTAGAAGAAAAATGGAAATATGAAAACTTTGGGATTTGCCTTACTCATAAAATACTTCACTTGCGATAAGAATCCTATAAAAGCTTCTTACAAGCTTTTATAGGCAAATCGTTTAATCTGTCTGGCAGCACTGCAAGTCTTACTCATGGAAGTCATAATTGTTAGGTCATGTATAGAACGAGACAGGAATGTTTTTAATGAAGGAGTTCTTACTTACTGCATTTTTTTAACTGTACTTTGTTCAGAGAATTAAGTAAAAGTATAGATCTATTTATGTAGGAAGAAGAGCACATTTAGCGACATCAATATTTGGGAAGCAATGAAACGGGTTAGTTACATGAATGGGTAATGCTGAATTTACAGTGATAAAAAAGTTTTATATTGTTCAGGTTACTTGCTAAACTAAAGTCATCTAGACTTGCTTAGTGATACTGATTAGGTTATTGACAGGCCCTTTAAGTTACATTGTTAAAGTGATTACATGGCAATAAGCACAAATAAAGGAAATGGTATGCAAATCACCGCTTTGAAGAGAAGAAGAAAAGCGAGAAGATGGTTAAACGACATTGGAAGTGGCAACGAGCGATGAGGTGATCGACAATGACAACCGTACCCATCTACATGATGCTATACCTCGATCAAGGAGCAAGGTCCTGATGACGCGAAAGTATAGTCGTCCGAATTTGTCCCTTGCGACGTGGTACAGGAAGTCGGGGTACTCTCCGAGACACTCTTTGAGCTCCGCGTCGGGCAGGTAGCTCAGCTCCTGGAAGAGCTCGGGATCGAAGCCTGGCGGCGGCGAGGCGCGCGAGCCGTCCGCGCACCCCGCGCCCGCGCCCGCGCAACCCTCCGCCGTGACGCGCGCGACCCGCGATCATCTGCTCCGCCCGCTTCACGCCGGCGACGACTCCCAAGGGCTGATCGACTTTCTTCTGTTTGTCCACTTGTACTGTATCACTACGACACCTATGCATAATGTCTCCGACGTAAAGTCACAAACGAACTGAACTGACAAACCATTTTACACTCTGCTAAAACCAATATTTATAGTGACGTAATACCTGTAAAATCACGACAATCGTGTCGACCACTCACATGAGGATGTAATGGAACACGTCTGACAGGATAGTGTAAGTAGCTGGTGGATATCAGCAGCACGCTCGGGTGGCCAAGCGAGCTGCTTAAATTAACTCTCATATGGAATTCATAATACGCGAAGCCCGATTATAGAGCTCACGCCATATAAAAGTCTAAAACCAAGTGGTTTTACTCTGATGTTGGAGTTATCGATTTATACACCGAAATGAGGGCAGAGACGGCCGCTCCCTGCACGCCTTCGTTAGGGTAATGTTAGTTAGACGTAATGAATAAGGTATGTTTTATAGTGTTTAGTTAGTAAAACAAAGGAAGCCCTTAGAAAAAAAAAAACTATTTTAGTACCTATCTTAATTATTAAAAACTTACTATGAATAAATGAAAAAGAATTTCAGGACATGTTTATTAAGTTCTAACCAATCAGGAAAATAAACAAATCCAACAGCGACAGACAAATAACTCCTATTCTTTATAGTTCGTATTTATCTATCTTACTTGATGCAAAGTTCTCGCTCGCACTTTGGTATTTAACTATTGACAGTCGCCCGACTGTCAATAGTCTAACACCGAGGTTGAATGATAATAATATTATCGATGAATGTAAAACATTAACCTACCAACCTACCCTGCCTACCTTACCTTTTTATCTTTGCAAACTCAATAGTCTGTTAATCACCAGTATTTTACTTGGTCGAGTATCAAGTAAAATACTGGTGATTAACAGACTATTGAGTTTGCAAAGATACTGGTGATTACTTTACTTCACGACCAAGTCAAAAAACAAACGCATTAACGGTGTAATTGCTTAGTTTCCTCTAACTTCCTAATTAACCTTAAGTAGATGAGCCTGAAGTGCGCTACTGACATTGTCTAATGAATAAAAACAGCAAGTACAGCCGAAATTACCTTTGTTTTTAAACGGTGTGATTACAATTTCCCTGAGTGGTATAAGACCTGACCTTTTTGTCAACTGTAGGTAACTACATTGTAAGTAAATTTATTTGATACTAGCGGACGTCCCGCGGTTTCACCCGCATAGTTCCCGTTCCCGTGGGAGTACGGGGATAAAATATATCCTATGTTACTCGTGGATAATGTAGCTTTCGAATGGTGAAAGAATTTTTAAAAACGGTCCAGTAGTTTTTAAGCCTATTCATTACAACCAAACAAACAAACAAACAAAGTTTTCCTCTTTATAATATTAGTGTAGATTAGTGTAGATTTCATATTTGATATACAGGTATTTGTCATTTTGTATAGTAGTTTATAGAGTTGTTTCTGAAATGAAGGCCAGGCTGCACGTGATTCAATATTGACGTAGAACAACCTCTCTGAAAGGCTGTGCACTACACCCGGTAAGGCAGAGAGGCGTACACAAGCGGCAACTAGACTGCACACTACGACTATTGAACATATTTTAGACAAGGCATTTATCGTGATTTAAGACGCCTGCGGAGCATGCGTATTTCATACAAACGTAATACCAAATTTGTAAATTAAACATATTCCTAAGGTAGTGTGTATTTATTTCGATTGAATTACAGAATATCTAGGTTCCCAAATATATATTTTGATTGGACACTGATTTTAACAAGAGTTATAAGAAAAATAAGTTTTCTATAGAAATTGTAAATTCCTCATATCTCGTCTTTGTATCATTGTCCTCTCAAAAAATATATTTGGGAACATAGATATTCTGTAATCCAATCGAAATAAATACACACTACCATAAAAATATGTTTGATGTACAAATAATTTTGGTATTACGTTTGTATGAGATACGCATGCTCCGCCGGCCCCTTAACCAACTATTTATATGTATTTCCCATCTCATGGTCACGGTCATTTTTATGGTTGTTTAACTTCGTCCCGCGCTGGCCTTCCGAACTTCAACTCGGTTGACTCAAGACATTTTGACATTTTCCTTACTTCACGATTCAGTTGATTTATTTGACGGCACTGCATTTTTATACTTAAAGCAATTAGTCCAACATTACATATAGGTACATAATGTTACGCATGAACAACCTGCATGATTAACCGAAATAATCGCACATACCTAATCGACCGAGTCTTACTGGTTCAAGTTACCAGACCGAATGATTTATCGGTCTGTGTAATTTATGAAATTTTACGTGTGTCAATTACTAGTATACTTGATAAATGATATTATAATTTACTTTTCATATCTGTTTTAACGAGATCAATAAAATGTGAAAATGATACCAGCGTTATTTTATTCCCAGTGTACAAAATTACTATAGATCAAGATCGTTAAATCTTCGGACGAATAAATCTATTACGTGGTTATATTATCAATGACATTGATCTTAAATTTTGCTATAACAATTACCTTACAAACTTTATAGTAAAATGAAAGTAGGTTAACAGAATCTGACGTAATTTTGGCCCTGTACGCACACCCGCGAATACACTCATACCAATGAGCAGACAATGTCAGACGCGCTAGTTACTGGCCATTAACAGTGTCGGGGTCTGTTCAAATTTGGTGATGGTGTGTTATCAGGGGACGCGTCACGTGACGACCAATACTTCAAACTCCAAGCTTAACAAGCATATCCAAGTGAAAAGTATTATCACAGGTATTATTGGTAAATATACTTCAATATAAGTAGTAGGTACGTCACTATACATACTGCATGCATACACAACACATGATTCACATAAAACACCGACTATTACAGAAATCCATAACATAAAATGAATTATCGATAAGCTTTTGAATTAAGCCACACAATGACAATATAAATTCCAATCTAACCACTGAAATTACACACAAAACAACCTTTATCTCAAAACAAGGCGATTTCTTTTAGTAACGGTTCTAGTGTTTGAGGCCAGTGGTAATAAACTTTCACGATCAAGTGCAGGCGTCTGCACTCTGCAGTACGGAGGCAGCACGCTATTTGCGCGAACACGACACATATGAACGGTATCGAGACAGATTCGCGCGGCGAACGACCAGCCACGTCCACTTCCGTCGATACCATACCAATAACTAAAACTAAATTAGTATTCTACACTTACGTTCAAGTCATACTAACATTACTCACGACGCCGACGTGCACTATGTATATGATTGAACGGCGCTACTCATACACACTACGACCGACCAATTTAATAAGATAAGCTGTCTGAGATAACGAGCACACAAGTGATATGACAAAAAAAATAAAATATCAAAGTGCGATTATTAATAAATTATCTACATATGTAAGTATATAATGAAGACATTTCAGCTACCTACGTAACATAAATTGAATGAAAGCAAAGCTGGTATCGTAAGCGTCATAATTGTCAGACTTTTTTAAATTATTGATTTATTTTTAATAAAAAAAACTGAAAGAACGACAAAAATCAAAAGTTTTGTTGTGTTGAATAAATAGATATATCACAACCTTAATATAAAGTAAACGTTATTAAGGCGATTAGACGAGCTAAATTAGCAACTCTATTTGTGGTGGTTCAAACTTCGTTTGAAATGCTGTTAGAATAAAGTTCTAATCAGCTTGCACTACAAAGTGGTTGTGACGTCAGTCACTGGGGCCAAATAGCGCGAAATGAGTGGTTTCGATCGATTTACAAAAAAACTATTGATTGGATTAAAAAACTAAAACACAATCATGCTAATATATTGCTTGTAGAATTATTTGCCAAAAAATCAGAATGATCGCATGCATATTAGTTTGTTTTTTTTTTTTTGAACGATATTTTTAGAGATAAGGTCGTGATTTTTTTTTATCGAGTCAAATTAATTTTATTATGTTTTCAAAACACTATCATACTAGCATATATCCTGAAGAATATCATATATTTTTCTGGTCTTGTTTAAAGCAGTGAATCATATACTTTTAGTAATTATAAAACTCGCGTTTAGCTCATGTAATCGCCTTAAGCCCATGATACTATACTGGCCAAGGTCTTAGGTTAAATAAGCAAGTTTCCTGACGAATACATAATACGTCATACGGTCATACACATTACACATAGTCATTATTTCTTAAATATAGATATAATGAGCAAAATAAATTAAATAGACGTATACTGTGTACCTACAATGTTATTAAGGCTCAATCTGAATTACAGGAAGCACCTAGAACTAAGACTTTTTATCGGGAGCGTTTTTATAAAGGATGTTGGCAGAATAAGCCAATCGATCGGTTTATTTTCTGTAATTTTTGGTAAGGTTCGAGTTTTCGGAGCTGAGAAATTCAGAAAACCTGACTAATTGTGGGAATTAGCTTTTATTAATCCTCCGGCCTTTAGCCATTTTCTGGCTCGAGACTAAAGAAATGGTGACCTAATGATTTTTTTAAATCGAATTGCTTTTCAAATAGCAAAGTTGCATGAAGTTGATAATCACTTGCACTCAATGAACGTTCAATCGCAGACCGTTACGCATAATGATTCAGGTTACTATATTTCCTAGTCAGTGGTAAGTGCGCACAGCTTAATAATATTCTTTTTAACTGTATTGCGGCCAAAACTAACGTTCTTTTTTATCAAAAAACGTAGTGAATTAAATGTGCAAGTTTGAGCAACGGTAGAAAAAGGGGGTTTTATAAAAAAAATATTTTGTTGGAAATCGAAGTTGAGCTCCGGATTTCTTTCCGGAAAATGTTTCTATACTGATCATGGATGATGTCGATACATCAGAAGAGAAATAATAACATGAATCAATATCTGACAGGTCCCATTAATCACCATCCATGTAAGTCAAGGATTATTTCAAAGTAAAATGTCTGTTTTTCCCATGATTTATGTGCAATCAAGCAGCTTACTTATTATTGCGCTTCAAAGATATTATATTAAAAAGATAAATTGGACAACTATCCATTTACAACTGTGAGTGATTGCGTTGAAAACAACGGCTTCGAAGACTGCTATACGACGCATGCCCACAACATTATGCTTTCTGCTTGGGTCTTGCGAAGAAGGGCAAAGGCAGAAGGGTGGCCAACTATTTTTTAACATTGGGAAAATCTGCAGTGTAGATTCTAAAACATATGTAAATACGTATGAATAATACAAATAGATGTAATAATACGGATGTGTATCCATAATAAATACTTAACTAAACTCATTTATTTAAATAAACAATTGTATAAGAAAGCATACAAGTTGTACGTTTATAAAACTGAAAGAAACAATAGAATAACTCAACGTCAGTGTTATTAATGGACTGATTTACTATAAAGTAAATAGAAAACATTGCGCTGACATTGCAGTTTTCTTGAAAGCCTAAATACACTTAAATGCGGGAAACAGATAGTTGCTATTATATTTAAATTTTGTAAAGTACTACACAACAAAACAATGAACATAATAATAATTATGCTCTCACGGTCAAGATTACAGATCTGGCTCACAGCTGTTGCGCGGTGCGGCGCCGCGTCGCCGTCGCGTCTGTGACCCCCGACACCCAAACCACCCCTGATCGATGACGTACAGACTTGCTAATTTACCTTCTACAGCATGCCGAATATATTATATATTGGTATTACCAGAATGTTGATCAAAAGGAGAAAGATGTAAAACACTAATAAGGCTACAAGCGGAATGTTTCACCCTCTTACATAAGATATTAGTACTTATCACAAAATACAGTCTATATAATAACACGAACGTAAAGAACTTGGTTTTCCTAGTGTTATACCGGTTCTTTTGTCGGCAGGATGAGGCACGTGTGATAAGGTACCGGATCGGTGCAACGGTGCACCTCTACTCTCTAAGTTTAGCACGACTCGGGGCGTATGATGCGCGATGCGTGCGGCGCACGTCGGTTTTCGGCGTCGCGGTATCGATCGGGCCGTTGCGGCGCGCGGCGGGCGATGAGGGAGCACGCGTGCCGCGTGGCTACCGGCGCGACCGGCACTGGTGGTCGCGCGTCTCTATGCTCGCGCAAGCGCAGTGCTGCCACAGATATGACTAGCATACCGACCAGCCGCCCGTCAGATACGTCACTCACCCACATAAACAATGCGGTAGACAGTATAATATACGAGAAATATTTCAGTAAATTGTTAGGAAATAGCGGGTAGAACATAGGAGAAACAGTATACCTCCCCTGTCATTATAGAAAAATGTATGATGCTATTGAATTCAAGCATTACTTCTATTATGCTGCCGCACAATAAGAAATTAATTAAAACTTGACCAGTCATCACATTATGTTACTGAAAACTAATTAATATTTAAGTTTGTTTCAGTAGATCTAGAAAACTTTTTACTATTAGTGTTCATATTTAAGACCTATAATAGCTATGGTTCCTAGCAAGAGGTAAAGAAGTAACTGGTAGCAATAAAAAAAACAAACTTAATAAAAACCTCTAGAACAGGCCTAACAGAACCTTGCCATGTTTACCCTAGCCTTCGATAAAGGAATAAGGCAATGTTAAAATTGCACAGCTATGACGAGCAATAATAGCAATTCAGCGAAATCTTCGAAATCACATTTTAATTCTACTTATATGACTAGCCTTCACCAGTAGTATTATTTTTCATTTCATTTGTTATTCTGTGGGAATGTCAAAAACATAAATTACGCCTTTTTTCTTGGGACAGACAGCCAGAAACTAACTATCCTCCTTTTGCTTCGTCCACGTTGGTGCTGACAAATCATCATATTAACTGCGTCTGTGACCATTTTAAGTTTATGGTTTTTGAGTTTATGATTCTACTAAAACAACAATTTAAGGCCCTTTGGTGATACTGGCACGCACTTTAAATACACGAGGTAAACTCTTGTAATCAACAATAGCCAGACAATGGACACCAGGAAAGCGCCTTAGAAATGAAACTCGGTGAGTTCCGGGGAAACGATTCAACTGCCTTGGATCCAGCAACCAATCAGAAAAGCAAAAGTGTAAAAACTACATAATCTGTCGTCACTCCATATCAAGCATTGAAGCAGAAGAACGATCAACAGAGCTCGGCCTACAAGCATATAGAGACGGTTACATCTGGGATAAGCCCAAATATTTTTTGATCTCCAGTGACTTCAGCTTCAGTTGTATTGCACCGAACTTTGATGACAACTGAGAATGGTATTGTAATTGGTATTGCGTATCACATTGAGTGGATATCAGGTTACGGTTACTAACAGCCCGGGTATTTTTATCCCCCCATTTTTTATTGACTGTTATGCGGTTAAGTTCATCAATTTGATGCCCACTAAGCTTACAAAATCGCAATAATATAATATGTATCGAAGACCATCGCCCACGATCAGCGCCAATGACGTCCTATTTGATAGTCACTGGTCATAGCCTATACGAAACTAACCTTTTCACAGTAAGTTGTTAATTGATGAGCAGTTGTTAATTGATGAGCACTCAGCCTAGTGATCATCACTATTAACTGTAAACAGAAATACGCAATAGCCCAGCTTGTTGTCATGCACCACACGGATGGATTAAAATTAACATTAATATACCTACATGGGTCCTCAATATTGTAAGCTGTTATATTTTTTTTTATGTTGGGGCAAGCCCGTCACACTATTCCCAAACCACTGTAACTCCTGAAAGCCAGAATCAACAGTGGCGACCACCAGAAAAGCGCCGAGACAATGAAGCTCGACGAAGTCCCAGAAAATAAATTTTACTGTCTTGGATTCCGCAACGAAATTGGTCAGAAAGAATAGCGGCGGAGTAGATATATTTAACGGAGTAAATATGTTAAGTAGGAGTAAAGTAAAGGGTAGGGTAGGGTATGTTACTGTATTTAGCTGTTATATTTAACGCAAGTCAATTGCGAGTACTAAGCACTTGACCTTTCTAAAGAACAGCACCAATAAGATCAGTGAATATCTTTCTAGGGCATCCCCGGCGTTTTTTTTTTTTTTTTTTTTAACCTTTTTGTTATACATGCATCGCATACTCTTAAATTTTCGATAGTAAATACATCTTAATTTAACCGCAACGTTGTCTAACCTCATCATTCCTCAACGGATTTTCATATAAACTTCCATCCCCTATTTAACCCCTTTAGGGGTGGAATTCCCAAATATCCTTTCTTAGCAGATACTTACTCTTCACAAAAAACAAACCCTCCAAGTTTATGTATCCAACAGCGGTTTGGGTTGTGTGTTGATATAGTCAGTGAGACTGTTTACCATTTTATGTACAGGGTGTCCGGTAATGGATAACATGGATGGCCTTGAAATGGCTTATAGTAGAACTTATGGCCATTTAGAATAAAATACGAAAAAATCTATCTGATGTAGTAGTACCTTTTTTTTTTTTTTTAGGATGGGAAATCATCAAATGACTTCTCCCACTCTGGGCGGAGCGGGAGGGAGTGTCAGACTCTTACTGACTAAAACCCATCCATGTTCCTTCCTCGCCCTTTACTTTCCGGGGCCGCGGTATCTCTTTCGAACAGTCCCGCAACCCCGGCAGGCTTCGGCCCTTGCGGGCCCCTCTCTTATGCTGACATCTCTTTGAGGCGCGCGTGGAACACGAACGCGCCGTCGACACGGCCTGTCGTCGTTAGACGGACGGACGGCTAGCTAGCCCATAGCCAACCGTCCACAGGCCCGCATCTACGGTGGCCGGTAGCCACCACGTGGCCCCCGACGCCCGGTGCGTCTCCCGCGGCGGCCGGGAAGTGAGGATCTCTCCCTCTCTCGTTCCGCCACCTCCTTCGCTAGCATGACTGCTTCGCAGAAGGAGGTGACGGCTTCCCATTCCGTCTCGCTCCGGACCATGGATTGAACCAGGGCCGGACGCGAGGGGTCGCCGCCGCCGATCGCCGCTTCGAGGACTATGTAGTAGTACCTAAGATAAGTATTTAAAAGCAGCAAAACAATATTTTTTTGCCTGATTTTAGTTTATTGAACACTAGGACTAGAAATGAATGTAATTCATCGGGTTTTTGTTGTTTTTAATATTATACACTAACTATTCTGATAGATAGATAGTAAATAGTAAGACTAGTTATTGTCCTTTTTTTTTTAAATAAGTATGCAAGTTCATTTATTTTGGAAAATTAGCATAATATAAATTATTTTTTAAACCAATTTTAAACATCTTTGCTAAAAAAAGGTATGCATACATGAGTGACTTATAATTTTAAAATAATTTCGGTTTCAAGTAGATTTGATAATGGTACAATTCATAATTGTATCTGCCTTAAGGCGATTACACGAGCTAAACGTGAGTTTCATAATTACTAAAAGTATATGATTCACTGCTATAAACAAGACCAGAAAAATATATGATATTCTTCAGGATATATGCTAGCATGATACTGTTTTGAAAACATAATACAATTAATTTGGCTCGATAAAAAGAAATCACGAACTTACCTCTAAAAAACTTTTTTGCAAAAAATAAAACCGACTTCAAAAAGAAAAAGTGAAAAATAACTTTAGCTTCTGAAGTCGGTGACGTTTGTATGATTGATTTAATTTTTTTGTCACCGACTTCAGAAGCTAAAGTTATTTTTCACTTTTTCTTTTTGAAGTCGGTTTTATTTTTTGCAAAAAAGTTTTTATTTTTCACTTTTTAGTGGTTCACATGGAAAGTGCATACCGTTACAATTACAACAAGCCCAAACACGACTAGGATACATTGTCTCATTATGGAGTTCCGTGACTCTTGGCTTCATCATCAGAACTGATGGTAGAATGGTTCTTATCAAACGCAAATGCTTCACTTGTTGTAGAAAATATAAAAATTGCTGTACGTTATCCTATAAAATTTGAAGAGTTCCCTCGATTTCGCCAAGATTCCATCATCAGATCCCGACTTGGCGACTATGGGACCAACTTGGAAGTATACCCTTTCAAACAAAAAAATAATTTTTCAAATCGGTTTAGGCGTCTTCGAGTAATCGGGTAACATACATAAAAAAAAAAAATAAAAAAAAAAAAAAAAATACATACAGTCGAATAGAGAACCTCCTCCTTTTTGGAAGTCGGTTAAAAATATCTTTCAAACAATAAAAAACATACTAATATGCATGCGATCATTCTGATTTTTTGGCAAATAATTCTACAAGCAATATATTAGCATGATACTGTTTTAGTTTTTTAATCCAATCAATAGTTTTTTTGTAAATCGATCGAAACCACTCATTTCGCGCTATTTGGCCCGCAGTGGCTGACGTAACAACCACTTTGTAGTGCAAGCTGATTAGAACTTTATTCTAACAGCATTTGCAACGAAGGTTGAACCACCACAAATAGAGTTGCTAATTTAGCTCGTCTAAGAGCCTTAAATAGTGAATTATTGCTATTAACGTAGAAAAGAAGAAAAAATACTGAAGCAGAAAAATGTAATATGGGGCCATATTACATTTTTCTGCTTCAGTAATTGTCCGATTCAGGCCCTACATCTGCGGATGTTTTTTTTAATATGATAGATTTTTTTCTGAATGGCCATAAGTCCAATTCAAGGTTATCCATTAATAAGCAGACACCCCGTAGATATAAGATGGTGCTACGGAACCCTTTATGCGCGAGTATGACTCGCACTTGGATGGGTTTAAAGATAACTTTTTTTTTTCTCTTTAAAACTTTACTTTTTTATTCTGTTTTATAGATTTTTTTTATTAACCAAGTATATTTTGAACTAGATCGCCGGATTATTGTGATGTCAAATTTACAGGATGTTTTATTTAGAGCAGGTTGCACTGCGGCATCTACCTATCCTAAATACGAGATAAGGGATCTAATTAAAGAATCGATAGAAGGACTCTGGTAAAAGTTCGATTTAGACCATAATGTTTGAACTGATGAGCTTGGCATAATCAGTTTGTAATACTTTAATTACGCGCACGTTATTTCATTGTTTCCATAATAAAACACATCATTGAAATAAATTCCTCTTGTTGAAACAAACTTTCATGAATATGACACAACGAATCTGCTTACTGTTTGATATAAAACATTTAAAGACAATGCATAGTTTACGAAAACCATTACTTAAAATAATGATGTGACATCATGGATACTCACGGAAGTAATTGAGAGTCTCCCTGATCTGGTCAGGAGTGAGCGCGAGGTCGTTGTCGCTCACCGGCAGCGCCGGAGAAGGTATGAACCAATCTTGATTCTCGTATCCTGGAAAACATCAATATATTTGAGAACATAGTTATAACATACGTAATACACTCAATTTTTTTATGACAGGAAAAAACCTTTGTACTTGGTATGGTATGTGCAAGTACATAGTTCAATTTGTACCAATTGCTGTATTACACTCATTGAAATAATTACAGATACCCAGTACCGTATGAGCCCAAACACACGACAGCGTCACAGGGCCGCTGAATCACACGATACATCAACTGCCGTCAACCGCTTTATCCCACCACCAATTCAAATCTATTCAGATCGCGTCCTATTACAATGACTTTTAACTAAATGTCGAGAACTTCTCATGAACTAAGAATACATTGCTTTAATTTTACACCTGTGAGTACACACTCACTTACTACAGGCCCGGCGTGTAATTATATCATTACGGTTTTAAAGTTACACAACAGCATATGAGTGCACATAAACTGGCTGTTCGACTTAGAAGCCAGTAAAGGTCTTCCTTGTTGTACACCTACAGAAGAGCATAACGTAAGTAGACGGTATGAATAAACTTTCATAATGCAGTTGATTAGTAGAGCATTGGCTTGAACGGTATTTCCATTAAAGCATCTTAGCATCGAATAGTTATGGTGTTATGTGCAGCGAACGCAGCAAGTTGACAGATGGCACGCATCAGACCGGTCGGGGACGCATACTGGCCAGCGGGCGATGACTCGACCGATGAGACACCATTATTTATAGCGTTAAGAACGGCGCCGGCGCCGGAAACCGCGACTCAAACACTTACTAAGACGGAACACCACATATAGCCAGCCCACACCAACGTTGTCAAATTCTTACCATTTCTCTAAACATTTCTTTTGAATTTACTATGTAAACAAAAAGATTTTAGAAATGGAATGCCACATAAATATCGCTTATCTAACTGCTAAGACAAATGAGTCATAATATTTAACGATGGTTAGATATTATTATGAGTATCATTACTATTGATTAAATATGAAATGAGGCTGCAAGAGTAGAAAGTTCGCCTACAATTAACTTACAAGAAATATTGTGTTGGTTTAGTATTCATTTTATTTATTACACTTCCGTATGAATACGGCTAACGAGTGTTCCAGCGAAATGATTGTCATTCAGCTTTAAAGGCACATACTACAATTTAGCATTTAAAAGTGAAAAAATGTTTACTTTTCTACCAAAGAGCGAAGAATTTTAAATGATGAGAAAATATTCCTAAATTACCGTTTACTTTCACAAAATACCTACTTGTAAACTGTATTCCAGTTTGTTGTGCAGGCTGACATTTTGAGAAACTATTATGTCTCGCAAGAGACCTTGCCATACCGATTTAGTTGTTGCACACCGTCTTACATTAGGCCTGGTATTGAAACTGATGTATTATACACTTATAGTACAAAGCATTCCATCATAGGCTTATCACGGTACAATGGTACGAGTATATAGCGAATTGAAGTTCTAAAATGTTTTACAACCAACAAACAACGTTATACGTAATTACTTCTGCCAGCTCAAACGTCTTGAGCCTATCAACAATGTCGAGAAAAAAAATGCTTACAAGTAGGCTACGCCCTACATACTGAACACTGACCTGATGAAATTTACGCAGAACTACTGAAACAAAACTAGGCCGGCTCAGAGATGAATATTTGCATAAGGCTTTGCTCATGCTTTTTCAGATCATTTTAAATGTCAACTTATGAAATATCGGATAAGACAATCCAAAGCGACTACATTATTTTGAAAAACATGTAACACTTACATAACATTTTAAAATTGTGGAATAAAACTTTTATAGGGAGTGAAAGGTCCTTGAAGCGTAGACAGAATACGCAACATAAAAATATGAGAAATCCTGTTTTATGTTTTATACAGGGTGCAAACAGATTCAACACGAAGCCGTCAACCAAGCATTCTGTACTTACATTAAACTAAATAACTTTACGCAAAAATGATTGCTGGGAATTACTGGGAAACGACTTTTTTTGGGGGTGAAAAATTATGTTTTCTGGTAGAACTCAATGTAACGCACTTAAAACATTGTACTGATGGATGGATTGACTAGTACAGAGGTCGTGGAGGTGTTTAAAGATAAAATCTTAAATTAATAATTGTATTTAACAAAAAAACTTGTCAAAAAGTTGGAACTTTGACCTCCAATATCTCCCGTAACTAGAAGGTTCCTAGGAATGGCGTAGAACAAAAATATCGCAATGACGGGGAGAACCAGTTGCCTTTCGGCTTCGTTATGCTGTTTTTCAACCGACTTCTAAAAAGAGGAGGTTCTCAGTTCGTCTGTTTTTTTTTTTTTTTTTGTGTTTGTTACCTCAGAACTTTCGACTGGGTGAACCGATTTTGATGATTCTTTTTTATTTGAAAGCTGGTGCTTCCCGTTGGGTTCCATTTTAATTTGTTGAAGATCTGATGCTGATCTTCGGAGATATACAATGGAACTCTTCAAAAATAGACGGCAAATCTGCAGTGATTGCTGCATCCGCTTGTAGGTTCATTGTTTATACTACATCATGACGTAACATCACGCCTGTATGCTCTGAGGGGGTACGCAGATGTGTACAATATACCCAGATTTCGACAATGTTTGTTACCTCAGAACTTTCGACTGGGTGAACCGAGTTTGATGATTCTTCTTTTATTTGAAAGCTGGTGCTTTCCGTGTGGTTTCATGTCAATTTGGTTAAGATCTTACGCTGATCTTCGGAGATATAAATGGAACTCTTCAAAAATACATGGCAAAGCTGCAGTAATTGCTGCAATCGCTTGGTTGTTTATTGTTTATACAACATCATGACGTAACATCACACCTGTATGCTCTGAGGGAGTACGCAGAAGTATACAATACACCCAGATTTCGACAGTTAGACGTGTAAAGTTCCATTCACTGGGATCCCGGAGAAATAGAGGTAACTCCTTAACTTTATAGGCACACCAGAAGCGGTTTGGGTAGTTTTAGGCAGAGTACTTTCTCGGAGTGATCCCATTTCGATTTGATAAAGATCTGGTGACTTCGGAAGATAGGCAACTGAACTCATTAATAAATGATAGCAAATGTACTGGGATCGCTGAAGACTCACGTCTGTCTATTGTTTACACCAGTACATATCAAAAAAAAAATCCCTCCGGCAAGCCGCAGGAGGAGGTAGATTTCGTAGAAGGTGCTGGAGCGTCCGACTATTGAAAATTTGGATAAAGAGTTGTACTTATGTGTACAATCTACAAAAAAAAGTATGATTTCAAAGTCGTTGTCCTGTAATGGAAAGTTTACCCTTTTTAAATTCTCTCATAAGAGTTTAGCATGGAAACGCCCTCAAATGTTTAGTTATAATTTTTTATTTCGAAAACTATAAGTTTTATCGCTAAACTTTGAAGGTAACAATTGTAAAGTAAACAATTTGCTTTCAAACAAAAATATTTGCGACGGTCAAAATGTTTACTGTTTCGGAGATATGATTTTTTTTCGCAAAAAATTTGGAATTTTCAACCCCCTCCCCAATTTTGGGGTTGCATCAAAAAAGTTTAAATTTAAAGATGTCCGTATTCGTACTCAGAATGATAAAAATGAGAAACGGTTCAAAAATTTTCCATAGGAAAAAAGTTATGGCCAAAAAACTGATTTTAGAAAAACCGCCCCCCCGCCACCCCCCATGGACGAATTCCGCCCATTCACGAACTTAGCCTAAGTTTTGACCGTTTCGATTTTTTGGCCAAGTTTGAAAGCAATCGGTTCATAATTGCGACCTGTAGAGTGTGGCTAAATTTTGCTTGTCACCCATATACATACGTATTCATATATATCCCCGTAGGTGAGAGACCAATAGGTAGATTTTTTTTTTTTCAAAAAAAGGAAATCTACCTAAAAATCACACCGAGACGCTGTGAAAGGGTAAGCACATGTGAACCACTAAAAAGTGAAAAATAAAAACTTTTTTGCAAAAAACATAACCGACTTCAGACAAAAAAGTGAAAAATAACTTTAGCTTCAGAAGTCGGTGACAAAAAAACTAAATCAATCAAACAAAGGTCACCGACTTCTGAAGCTAAAGTTATTTTTCACTTTTTTGTGTGAAGTCGGTTATATTTTTTGCAAAAAAGTTTTTTTTACACCCTTTATGTTAACAATTCTGATTTTCTGGCATTTTTTACCCATGAACTTCCCAAGTATTAGGCAAAGTTTGACTTCGTGATTTAAAGACATTTTTGCGTAGGTCGGCATCAAGCTGACAAATTAGTACCAGGTCGTGCCTGCCGCTTATTTGAACAAGGTAGCAATCAATGGCTTGCCCTAACGTTCCTTGAGTATAGTTGAGTAGAGTTGAGTAGAGTTGAGTAGAGTTGAGTAAAGTTACATACTATAGTACTTATGTAACTTTAAGAAAATTCACAGGTTTAAAAGATTAGACCTATTCAAACGCTGTAGAAACTAGCGTTAATTGGAACAGTTGGACCTATTCAAATATAGATTGAAACAGTATTTTTAATTGTTTCCTCTAGTAGGGTTCCTCTCTGTAATATCGAGCATGCGTATTTCATACAGACGTAATACCAAAATAATTTGTAAATCAAACATATTCTTAAGGTAGTGTGTATTTATTTCGATTGTTTTACAGTTTTATGTTTCCAAATATATATTTTGAAAGAAAAATGATTTAAAGACGAGAAATGAGGATTTTAAAATTTACATAGAAAACTTATTTTTCTCAAAATATATATTTGGGAACCTATAGATATTCTGTAATCCAATCGAAATAAATACACACTACCTTAAGAAAATGTTTGATTTACAAATTATGTATTTTGTTATTACGTTTGCATGAACAACGCATGCTCTGCGAGCCTCTTAAAACTGGTAGGTAACCCTGTGAGAATATTCTGATTTGCTGTATCAAATCCAGCTTATAATAAAATAAAACAGTGACTCAACTTCACCGAAAACACAAATGAAGCGACGAAAGTCGGGAACTAATCAGAATATTGTGATCAAGAAAAAAAAGTCCTTTAAGCTTTGGAACGATTCCAAAAGAATGCTACAGAGCTTAAAAAATACGTGACTCGACGAAAAACTTCTAAACATCATTCGGTCACAGGATACGCTCAGTTATTATTTTAAAATGACCCTAGAACACATAGGAACATTGTTCCAGACGCGTTACTCATACTTTAACGACACCCTTCTAGCAGTAATGATCCCCACAAAGCTAAATTTAGATGTTGTAAATGATGAAAGTGGCCGTGAAAACAAGTATTGATTTTTGGGTGAATCCGGCCGTAAATGGCGAAACCCCCATTTTATTTTATTTTAATCCTCCATTTTGACTTACAACATAATAGAACGTAGTCGTAGTCGCGATGTTTTCATTATGATCTGTCTAAATTTTGATAGAGATATCAATAATTTTGCCAAATTCAGCGAAGATGAAAAAAAGTGATTATGAAATGATTTTGGGTGATAATGATTAAGCTTTAAACACTTGCTGAATGATTCGCTAAAAGCTCAGTGATAGAAAGCTTTGCTAGTTTGAAATGAAAAATTGAAAATCTAAAAGCAAAGCGCATAAAAGTATCTGTACCTCCAAATTGTGTGAGACTGTCGGCTCTCAAGTGATATTTTGGTATTTGTTCGTGTAGAAGACTGACTATCTCTACCTCGGGCACCTCCTCGCTATTGCACACCTCTGTTGACAAAAGAAACATTAAATGGAAATGTGCTAGCATCAACAATCACAGTAGCAGATTTATTTACAATTTTCTAAGCAGTAGTAGGCAGTAGAACAGGTATGGATCAAGATAATGAATAGTTGGAAAGCTGTAAGTTTCAACGCAATGTCGTGACTAGAAAAGTTTAGCGCATTGCAGTATTTAACTGTATAGCCGCTTTGTATGTTGCAGAGCGTCTACTTTCCGTATTTAGTATGGGTAGGGCGCTTGCAGACGGAATCGATATCTGCCTCCCGGCGCGTCGGCGACTGACCGATCTGCGGGGGCATGCACTTCTGTAAATTCCTCGCGCCACCCTCCGTACGTATTTCGAGTATGAAATGATTTGAAGAGGGAATCCTTATACACACACAGACACGCACTTTTGAATGTATGTTTATTGTGTTTAATTAGACACACAATGAACTTGAGTTAATTATGTACAAATTAAACCAACACGGTTAAACGAAAAAGTTCTGTTTAGTTGTTAACACTAACGTAATGAGTCTACTCTCAATCAAATGTATGTTACACTAATAGCACTTACACATAAGTGATATTTATTACATTTTTAGCGTTAGATTCAACATGTATTTATGTGTTTAGTACATACCCGGTGCACCCTCATTAGGGCGACTTATTAATTTAATAACAATACCGTTTATTTTTACCTGTTTATTACAATACCACAAAGTGCAGCATGGGTAATGAAATTATTGTTTTCAATCAGTAGTCGACTGAACAACAAATGCGTTTATTAACTGACATTGAAAAAAGACTTATCAATCTCTTATTAGAAATTTATAAGTTATGTATTTAGGTCTAGGAGCTGACATAATAGGTACTTGATAGTGCGCAAGGTCAAGTAATGCTACTCTAGCCTACCCTCGATGAAACTTTCTTGACCTAATAATACTGCTGTACAAGATACACAATTAGCATGTTCTAAATGTTTCTATAATCTAACAGACAAGCTAGTACTCATTTCTAAAAAAAACTAAATTTGCACCTACTTGTCTCAATAATTATTTTAATGTGGTATGTCCTGCCTTACATAGTAATAAACTTTGGCACTTATGATAAGATTATTTTTTCCTGTAGCTTCCCATTAAGCTCCGGAAAAGTATCAAGTGATTGGTAACAAGGGGACATTTATTTAAATAATATGTAGTGTATGGGTGCTGAAACAAACGAGACTTTCCTCTTTTGAATATATTTAGAATGATGATATCAGTGTGGTGTCGTGTAGTTTCTACTGAATAATAATAACCCACCTCTTCTCGTGGGCAAGGAGCGTGGAAACTAGTACGATGGTAGATCAAATAGTTCTGTCAACTGATAACCTCCAGTTAGGTTTCCTAAAGATTACAGAAGACGCAACACCGACGATACGACATATCCTACGTAAAGAATGGATCTTTTCAGACAATTTTCTTATCTAATAAAGCCTGAAATAATCTTAACCTAATATCAATTGATACATCGCATCGCATCACTGCATAGTGCACAAAGTGTAATTGCATATATATTATGGCATTTTTTAAATTGGTGAATGTTCTACAAACGATACCTTTGGCTTGACAAGTATGAAAAGTGACATAATACCACATTGAAGCCGAATTCAGGAACTTGGTACTGTAATTTATTTTAGCACCCAAAACGGAAATTCACATTTTTAAGTCAAGATAAACATTTCAATGCTATCGGCTGAATTAGAGCAAGTTTGCGACATTCAAATAAAATTATACAGTCCCGACTACTTTATTGATAACTGATAAGGGTTACCGGTGTAGGTGACGAGGTAGGTACGTAATGCACGTTACATTGACGCCTTTTCACACGTGTATGGCAATATCATTCAGCAGCAATCGATTGATATCATCGATTCCAAGTAGGTACTAATGGCAAATGTGCTTCTTACGTATTTAAATACAATATTTTAAGACATAATCACACAAACAAAGGTTAAGCAAAGGCGCTATTGAAATATCCCTACAATCATGTGCCCATTCCCTGAACAATCTTTATTTTTGGTGTTTCCGTTGGAAGTTGCCCAAGAAATAATATAAGTACGCACTTCTTTGAGTTGCTCGATAAAAATACATATGTAAACAAACTAAAACAATATGTTACTTAATTTGAGTTTAAATAGTCCTGATAACATGTTTGCGAAAAGGAATGTGCCAAAATTTCCCACGCAAAAACATACCCTTTCGCTTTCGTTACATAATAAATACAGTTGATTATGTTTCCGTTCTAAACTTGCATAATTGAAATAAAGCGAAACAGGTGCACATCCGATGCTTCCGTGTGAGTACGTTGTAACGCCTGCGCTACTTGCACCAGCAATCGATATTTAAGAAATTAGAACAGACCTCTCTACTATTCTCATAGGATGAATAGCAGTCGGTATATTCATGACTTAACAGAAAGTGTAGGGAAGTTGTTACAGAGATTTTTGTTTCTATTGAACAGCTACATTTCAATGGCTATCTCTTACTTTGCAAGTTACATTTGCATGGTGCATAAAGATACTGTATTAGCGAGACCGGAGAAAATACATTTTGTTTTCATGTGAATAGTCTATAACTACCATTCTGTTAGAAGCAGTTACACAGTACCTTACTCCATCTTACTGAAATCTATGCTTAGGCAATAATAGCTCACCATGACTCCAAGCTAGCAGCAAATCCTGTTGCCTCTCGTTCAACTCATCCCGACGCCGCGGCCGAGGCCGGTGTCTTTTTTCAGTCATAATCCGAACACATATATTACACTAACTTATACTATTATCACATCACATTGCACATCTTTCAGGTATCTAAGAGGAACATCACTTTCACCATACATCTGCGGACGTGCACCGTGTAGCCGCCTACCAAACAATCATCGATGTAATTAGCTCAGATAGGAGATAACGTGTCCGCAACGTCATAAATCCGATAACGAACAGCGCTGAACCGATCGCCTACAAACGGCAACAATGATTGAAGAAAAATAAAAGAGTGAACGTGACTTATCGCCGATCACAACTATAACAATCATATTTCCATAAAATTATAACAATTCCTTTGTATTGCAAGGTAAAAGTAAACAACTAAGGGTTCTACAGTAGAAGCAAGTCAACCGACTAGAAATTGTTTGCTCTGGCACCAGTTCTCCGCGTTACAACGATGTCGCACCGATCACATGCAAATTTATCATTGCATCAATGTTTCAACACGCTGTTTTACAATACACATCTCTCTAACGAGTGAGTCTCATGTCACGACTCCCGATCTTTAACAACTGTGTCAACATGCACACAATGCAGATGGCACATGGCACCGATCGAAAATGGCAATATTGATAGATATCATTTACACCAAATTATGGCTAACGAGGTTATTAATAACGAAACGAACACTGACATCTACGTACTGTCTGCCACTTCATATGAAGAATTTATCAAAAATAAAATTCTGCTTGACTTTAGATAGCAAAATACCAGCCGTTACACATTTATCTTTACCGCATAATTTTAACCTGCATGCAGTTCTATGTGCGAACTCGTCCTAATTTCGTGTACGGAGAAATTCTACGGGCTTTCTATTTTTGACCGATAGTGGGATAATACATTTACATAGTTACTATTGACATGGAAGGCCTGCAAATAGACACATTGCGAGGCCACACGCACAGTTCAGCGGCGGAGGCGGTACGGTCGACGTACTCATTCGAATAACCAATAAAAATAAGGATGTCGTCAATATGTTGGCATCGCTACCATAGCGGGGTCACCTCCGCCACGGGTTGCCCCGCTAACTCGGTGACGCAATTTTGTGACCTTGTCACTTGCTTGAATAAGGGCCTTACATTATAACATAATTATCCCATTCATTGAACAAGCCATAATAGAAAGAATGATTACATAACGGACAAAGGTTAGCTGTTCCAATTTCCCTGTCATAGTTTAATTCCTAAAAACCTAACAGCACAATCGTAATGCATGACTAATACGAAACAAATCAGTGCTAAAATTCCATGTGATTATATTCAGACCTGAGATGAACTGTGCATAGAATTGATTACATAAGGCTGACAGTTCATAGCGCCGCGCGCCGCCACGATGTATAGACTCAATACAATAGATTAATTGGCTCGATTTCTTTGACGTTGTAAACTCACTTTCGATTCACTTTCGGTTTTTTGACTTCTCTTATCAGATAAAATGAATGCCAAATAACACGATTAATTGGTTTGATACCGTAACACAGACCTTATTCAACAACAAATAAATTGACAGTAAACAGTCTATGAAATAAGGTGTTCAAGTATGAATTTTAGGGAAAAATTAAAGATGAGTTGTGAACAAATAAGAATGGTTAGTTTTCAAGAATGTCTCTGGATTCCTTATTGTTAAGTGCCTTTAAAAGTTGCTGTGATACCATTTTTTTCTTTTCATTAGACTTGTTAATCATTTTAAATCAAAAGTTGACAATAAGCATGCCATTCAAGACAAACTGTGACTTGGTTTGTAATACCTTTCATTCTTGTATTAGGTCGAGTTTTCAGGTTGTCATCAGTAGACCTTGATGGTAAATAAACAAAAAACACTATAATTACATCATCAACACAACCGATTCTTATTAAAACTGTGAACAATACTAGTTCGAGATTTCACAATGAATCTTAATAAAATTATGACTACAATTAATCGCTATCAGTCAGCACACTGTAATTTACGGACAAACCCGACAACCTATATTTGTTCAAAAAAAAGTGTTTTTTAAATACAAAACATAAGATTGATTCAACAAACCGAAAATAACGTCTACTTTGGGGCATCATCTATAAGATTTTTCAACATATTCTTTACTTTGAGTAAGTAACCGTTTCTTTTTATTTATAAGTTAATTTAATTAAAAACAAATAATCAACGAACGGTAAGTCTCTGCTATGTATCGTGAGAGCGAGTTCCTCCCAAACAGTAGGGAGGTAGAAACGCGGCGATCGACTGGATGCGCGCGCGCCGCCCGCCCGCCCAGAATAGCCACCATCTGGCACCCCGCCAATCCCACGCTTTCATTACAATTTTACCCCATTCATAACCAACTTAAAACCCTTTAAGGAAAAAAAACGCTGACCACCACAAAGCGTCTCTTATACAATAAATGTTTCACCATTGTATTCCCAATTAGTCATACCAATTTACAACACTTGAATACTCGCGTATTTTTAGACGTGAAGTTTTGCTGAAGCAATCAATTTTGTTGTAAATTATATCCTGTCCTTTGTTGAAAATGCACCAAACAATAAAGTGCAGATTTTTTCATGATGCGATAGTTTAAATAGTCACTTCCTAATCACGCTTACAAAAATGAATCTAATTTTTA
The DNA here is from genome assembly GCA_950022955.1 of Xestia ashworthii. NCBI lineage: Eukaryota > Metazoa > Arthropoda > Insecta > Lepidoptera > Noctuidae > Xestia > Xestia ashworthii. The sequence goes on along the minus strand of OX465553.1, from coordinate 10,731,011 downwards.
GATTGAATTAAATATTTTAGTACTTAATTATATATTTTTTTCGCTGAGGGCTGATGGAGAGCTACAGCAGCGCGGAACCATTGATGAGCTCTTGGTACAGACTGTCTACGGATGGGTGCTCATTGTTTACAATCCGAGACCTCCGTACCTTGAAGCCGTTAGTTCCGCCCGGTTGTCTTACGAATATCCGACATAGTTAAGACAAGGCTGACTGGATACTTGGTTTATTGTTAACTGCTAGACTGATCGTTCATAGCTGTATCTATGTCACCGTAAAATTGTCAAACACGTTAGATTGTAATCTCTCTAGCGATATTGTAAACTCTCGAAATATTGTCAACTGAACATACGGAAGTATCTCTGCCCCCATAATCGGGACTTGGGGCACCCCCCCGTTAGGTTAGTTAGGTTCCTTTAAACCCTGCACCCGGAAATAGGGGCCCCGCGAAGCGAGGCTCCGTCGACTACGCTTTTTAGGGGAATATAAAGTGTTTTAAGGGGCCGGCGGAGCATGCGTTTTACATACAAACGTAATACCAAAATAATATGAAATTCAAACATATTCTTAAGGTATTGTGTATATATTTCAATTGTATTATATAATATCTATGTTCCCAAATAAATATTTTGAAAGGACAATGATATAAAGACGAGATATGAGGAATTTAAAATTTCTATAGAAAATTTATTTTTCTCATAACTCTTGTTTAAATCAGTGTACATTCAAAATATGTATTTGGGAACCTATATATTCTATAATCCAATCAAAATAAATACACACTACCTTAAGAATATGTTTGATTTACAAATTATTTTGGTATTACGTTTGTATGAAATTCGCATGCTCCGCAGGCCTCTTAAGGTTAGGTTATATTAATCGGTATTTCTCAGGAATGGTACATTATCTTTTCCTGAGAGTGGTACCATTGGGCAAGGGGGACCCCTCCTTCCCTCCACACCGCGTGAGTTCACTACCATCGCGGCAATTTCTTTTTTTTTTCTTCCCGAAAAATAAAATTGCCGTTCACGGTTCAGAATGTTGTAAGTACTGAATTCGTGGTAAGCGTTTGTACGTCGATGTCTCGTCCACCCTGTATACTTAAATTCAGACTCTTAGATAGGTACATATTTATTTACATTCCATAGCTACCTATCAACTTTAGCGTTATGTAGTCAAAGTTATTTACCAAATGACCATTTGAAAATAAGCGGTCTTAAATAAATATTGGTTGCAATGGAATTTGAACTTTGTCTTGGACGTCACTGAGTTTTTTGTTCGAAAACTTGATTAAGTATGATATAAGATTCTTAATTCAAGTTTACTCTCCGCACACAGTGTGGCTACTAAAATAATTGCTGGGCAAAATACCTGTGATTGTGGCGACGTGGCGAACGCGCGGTGCTAGCGTGGGCGCACGAGCCGCATCCTGAAGGGCCGCCAGCTTGACGATCTGCCCTACAAATACACATGGGACAATTACAACAAAGAACAAGTACTACTAAAGAAGTACTACAAAATAAAAGTTTTTAAAAATAATGGGGAAACTACACTTTCAACTGTTTACCTAATCCTCGGCACACTTGGAAAACTTAAACAGTGTCAATGTTATTTATTACACATGATCACCGCAGCACCATAGCACGCTGCGGCCACTTTCGTTTAGATAAGTTTTATGTAGATTACCAAAGTATCTTTCAGTAGTCCTTTACTTCAATAGACTTGCTGGTATTGATAAGCCACACAACAAATACATATGTATAGTAGTCCTACATGCTTTGTAGCACATAGACAGGTTGTTAATGCATTGTGATAATTGTGTGAGTAAATACAGCCTCGACATTATTACAGGCGATAGTCTAGTGCTGCTGATAGTTTTATTAAAAGACTAGCTTCTAGTTGTGGCTCCACCTGTATTTTATAGTTCAAAAATTATCCCAGCGGAATGTGGTACTGGGATAAAAAGTATCCATTGTCCTGACCTATCTCATAGTCTACCTATGTGCCAAAGGAATTTGAATATGTTTGCCTGCCAAATCTGTGTCTCAGAAGTTTGATGTTTTAGAACATTTTGCCTCATACAATACTAGTTTGTATTGATACAAGCTACTAATAAATAGTATGCAGAATTCATGAGTGAAAATAAAAAGGTAGAAAGTGTGACAGGCCAAAAAATTCAAATCCCTATGTTTGAACTGTAAGGTGTGAATAAAGAAACAGAAGGACAGACAGACCCGTAAACAGTCAGATAAATGCTTATTTTGCTTATTTATAATATGAGTATGGATTAAAAGATAATGCATGTTTTATTAAATACCAGAAACATGAACATCATTTAATTGACTTTTGAATCTTGATAGTTTCAGTTTGCTATTATTAAAAAGATAAGTGTGAATGCATTTCTACTTAGAATCATTCATACAAATCATAGACAATCTTACTTTTACGTTATCTTTTATGTAAAAAGATAAAACTAATCAATAATCTAAGGTTTAAAAATTGTATAATTACTCACAGAATCAATTTAGTTGACCGTAGCAGGCATGAATTTTAATTTCTGGAAAAATAAAAAGTTTTTATGAAAAGGAATCTGTAAGGATTTGAATGCATGAATAATGATAATTTATAAGGACACAGTGCCCCCTTTAGCAGAATAGAAATTAAACAGCATTGATTCTTATTAGACTGTTTAACATCAGTGTTCTCACGGCCATGCCTCTTTAATACAGGGATCTTTGATCCTTCATTTCTTTATTGTTATGTTAATGGAAAAAACTGTATCACTACCATAATAATTATAAACCTACATGGGAAAAAAACTTTCCATTTATAATATTACTATGGATTAGTACGAGTATAGGCCCAGACTCCACTAAAGCAGAAACAAGAGAAGAAAGGAGACATACGGGAATCAACCAATCATATTGGTTTAAATCTCAACCATGTCTCTTGTTTCTCCTGTAATTGGTTGAATTTTGAACATCTCCACTCCACTCGTCTTTGGTTTGGTGGATACAAACCTGGTGATGAAATGTGAATACTCATTCAATTTATGTTTGCCTGTATATTACAAGAGATACTGAAAACTAATGGAGCCTTTAACTTACTTAATGGTAATGATAGCATGCTAGAAAAGGAAATTCAATTGCTTTGTTTATTTCATGAGTAACAACAGGAGTTATAAAACTATTACGGAGATAGAAACAATTCAAAAAGAATGTTACCACTTTGTTTTAAAGTTGAAAACAACTGACTTCTGGCTACTGCATTGAACAAACAAATTATGACAAAATTGCTTGGATTTTGAACAAAAACGTGACTAAAACAGTAGGTATGTAATTATAATGAGGATAACTTGAGCTGTGTGATTTGTTTGAGGTGCAAGATAACAATTTTATTTTGAAAGTTATGTGTGAGTGACATAACATGATTGATATGACTATTATTTAATACTTCCCTTGACATTAAACACAGATAAAAGGCGAAATTACTGTTAACGTGTGACCTGTGCATTCGTCACACTTCAACACTTTTAAACTAGCTAGAAAAATGAGTAACAATTTCAGTCAAGTACTTACTGAAGGAGTGGAAAAGAAAGCTTATTAGCATTGTTTTATTATCACCTCTTGAAATACATTTGTTTTATTAAGCTTACTTTGGAGAATATAAAAAGCACACCAAATAAATCGCTGTCTAACAGTCTGCAGAGTGCAATTTCTAGTTGCATTTTGAAACCTGTGGATGAAGTGACGTAATTTTCGGCACATGCTTCTATACAGCTAGTGTTAACAAAACCAGTTATAACTTACTGTCATAATTTACATTATTGCTGCAACTGTGACCTTGCTGCCAAAAACCCCAAAGACTCCATCCATCAGTCTTGTAACAGTTCTTTTGTACACTCGTTCACGTATTGGGTTCAAAGATTTCTCGCGCATATTATAGACACATACAACTATTATTCTATTCCACCAAATATCACTGTTTGCAATGTTTTGTATTAGTATAATTTACTATTACTCATATTTTCTGTCCCCGCGTTCCCCGATCGGCAGTACTATCATCATTAGGTTCGTTCCGTTTTTCTTCTATTCATTCATCACATTCACAGAGACTGTCAGAAAGTCTAATACAGTGTTGCAAGCGTTTTAATACAAATCTCCCCATGCATGACATTTCTTTACATCCTCGGCGGCTTTTTTTTAAATTATCTACAAAATGCCACTGGTTTTACTCTGTCTGAATGCGAGTGACTTACTACGCATAACTACATTCCTACAAGCACCAAGTTAGGAAGATACAAGTTCTACGCTGCTCCGAGAGTAGTGAACTCATTTACTTTTGGCCTACAGCCAAACGTCTCAGATCAATAGGCGTAAGGACTCTCGGAAAATTGACCCAGGTCAATGGTTCCAAATGTATTGAAAATTGGAGAGTAGAAAAAAAGAGTGCTAGAAAAGATTAAAATTCTGATATAGATATAGGCTGATGCTCCAGGGTAGACCGCAAAATTCAAATTTTGGAAAATATTGTTTGTGACGAGAACGATATTTTTTATCAACATACAACCTAGAACTGGCCTGCAAATTGTAAAAAACGTTAGAAAATTTGATTTTCGCGGGCTACCCTCACGCTTTCACCTTAACGCACTAAGGTTATTCAACTGGATTGTATTTTAGGTAGGGTTGCATGAGAAACTTTTAGGAAAAAATAAAAGCTGTTGTAACATATTTTATTTATTTTGACAAAAAACTGTTATTATTTTTACGTGAATTATTTTTTTCGTAAGTTTTTTACAGTACAACTGTAAAAACAAATCTAAGGACATGCATGACTGTATTAGATGTCTTAATGCTGCAACAAAATTCATAGATTCATTAAAAAATGTTTTAAGTTTTCTGTTTTAATTTTAAAACTTGTTCGTTAACTAGCAAATAATAAAGAGTAGAAAAAAAATAATAGCCACTTTCATATTACTGGCAAACTAAGTCCTATGAAAAGAAGAAAAAGAAAAAGTATTTATAGAGCCATTTATCAATATTGGTGCTTATTTTGGTAATTGGCCTTTACAAACATTATTAATTAATTAAACAAGTATGTATTTTATTTTAAAACACTAACTGAAAAGAATTGGCACCATAATCCCACAAAGATATTTTTTTCTGGAAAAGAAAGATGTCTGTAAAAATAAATTTTTTGACATTATTTTTTACCATTTCTAAATAAAATAATAACTTTACTCAGTGTACCCACTATTTAATACCAATAACTTAACACAATAATAATTATCCTTGTCAGTAATACTACAAAACTATGTTGAAAAATATACGACCAAATGATAACAACCGTCCTAATCTAAATGATGTATTATTGAGACTTTGTACTTTACCCCAACTATTATCATTACAATTAGCATGACTGTAGCAATAATCATACTTATTATTGTTACAAGTACGATGAAAATGAAACCTGAAACAAAGAAAATAATGAATGCAAAGAAAAGCATGTCAAATGAGTAAAAAAATATTTTAGAAATAGGCGCACAAATATTTAGGTATCTTACCTTCAAATAGCAAAATAACAATAGCAATTATAAGTACTCCTACTAGTGTAATAAATGCAGCTGACAAAATAATAATGAATAAAATTATAAGCACGGAAAATAATGCCGTTGTTAGAAAGGGTCTCTTCAAGAAAAAACTTATGATTTGAAGACATAGCTTTTGATTAATTTCCGCTAAAGCATGATATTTGTCAACGCAAGGTCCTGAAAAAGAAACAAAAAATTAAATCATAGACTGTTTATTTCCATTTTTTTTGCACAAAATCCAAAAGCATAAAAAAACTGGACTAAAAAGTTCCGTTTACTTACCGCATGAAAATTTGACTGCTTCTCTGAATGCATTTTTTATATTAATTTCCATTTTTCTCCCGGGGAATTAAAACTGATATTTTATTTACGAAAATAAATGCATGCGGGTACACGTATTACGTCTTATCAACTACAGATCACGTAATTAAATGAGGCTTACCGATATCGTATTTTTTGAGTACATGTGTTTGCGTTGGTACCACAACGAAAGATTGGTTTGAATCCAGAACTTCGTAACGATATTTACCTTACAGATAGTATTCTAATCACTAGTTGAACTTTAATTAAAATCAAAAAGACTTTACCATAAAATATATTCCAGATGAATTGACCGAGTGGTAGGCATGGCGTCGGGTTTCTTTAATGTTTCTTGGATGTGGGAGACGTGGATAAAAACTTGGCAACATATATCAAGGCTTAATAGTTTATGACTTTTGCCTGCCCATTGATGACAAGTTTTAAAAGTATTAGTTTCGCGCCAAAGTTTGACATTTGACAATGACATTTAGAAATAATGTGTTGTATTGTAATTGAAAGTTATAATTATTTTATTACAAAACCAACGGTTATTCCGATATTACGATATTACAGAGATCACTGTATAAAAACTCAACTGAAAGGCATCTATAATTTAAAAAAAAATGGTAATGAATTCACGACTATTCTGAAAGGGTTTTTGTTGTTTTTATGTACCCATAATACTTTCTATACTAACCAATCTTCTCGCTTTTCCAGGTCGGGCATTACGATGAGAACTTGCTGCCTGAGATGTTGCCTATCTATTACACTAGGCTTTTTCCTCAAAATATATTTTGTAGGTGGCTTACCTGTGGAAGTTCGCCCCAGCCACTGTCGAATAGAGAGTTATCATTCACACTAGCAGATGATGTTTATTTGCGGTATTTGTCAATTTGTAACCAAAAAGAATTACAAACTCTGCTTCAGAAGAAGTGTCCACACAAGCTGGATATTGGAGCTGTCTACAATACTAAGTAAGAAAAGTTGTCACATGTTTATACTAGCTCCTGCCAGCGGCTTCGCCCGCGTTCCTTATAAACTATATGTGTTTCATCCAAATATGTTCTGTAGTTTTTGTGTGTAAGAGTAACAAACGTCCATACACTCATAGTCACAAAATTTCGCATTATTAATACTAGTAAGATACTGGGTGCTTTTCTTTGTGTGATGCTAGGTTATTACACTGAGTTTTGCCATATTTGTACATAATGTTTTTATTTTTACAAGCTTATAAACATTTGCAGACCTTCAATAGGCCGTCATGATGCAGTGGTGCTATCTAGAGAACTGGTGTTTGATATAGATCTCACAGACTATGATGAAGTCAGAACATGCTGCCAAGAAGCAAAAGTTTGCGAGAAATGTTGGAAGTTCATGGTGATTGCCTGTGAAATCATTGATAAGAGTTTGAAAGGTAATAATTGTTGATTGTGATTGGATACACTACAATATAACATGCATGTAATGTGCATAATTCAGTTAGTGTGTCTTCTTATAGTACACCCAAATTGTGCTAATGTTTAAGTTTCATGTACTAGGATGTGAACCTAATATCATTAAGATACAAATCCAGACCTCATGGCTGCTACTAAAAAATCCTAAAAGAAATTCCAAACTAGGAATTGCACCCAGGACATCATGCTCAACAGTCACGCTTATGACCAGTAGACCAAAGAGGCAATAAAAGGATACTATTTTTATTAATGGATCGGTTTTGTTGTGGTTACTCAGATACTTTCTCTCTAATGGAGGTTAGCTATAATAAAATTTATATAAAATGGTTGATTTTGCTTTAAAACGTAGTTGTGTATAAATAAGTAAGATGTGAATAATTAAGTTAATTTGACTGTGATCAAATCCTCTTTTTTTCAACAGAGATTAAAAAATATGGTAATAAATAAACCCTTATTAATGGCAATAATTCCCGAATTTTCAGAGGACTTTGGTTTCCAAAGCATACTATGGGTGTTCTCTGGTAGAAGAGGTATTCATTGCTGGGTGTCTGACTATGAAGCAAGGACGCTGGACAGTCCTGGTCGAGGAGCAGTGGCCGACTACCTGTGCCTGATAATGGGAGGTGACAATCAAAACAAGAAGGTGCATTTGGGCAGTGACAACCTTCATTCTAGCATAAGGTAAACAGAATTTTGGTTTTTACCCATTAGGTCAAGTGTTGCTGTAGACTACTTAGGATACTTATCTATTGCAGATACATATAATACACCTACTCAAATTTCATTGAATTATTTATATAAGTTTCAAGTAGGTAATTTAGCCATCAAGTACCTTATGGATATGTACAGTCATAAACACCAATATCTATACACTTTCCTAAATTTAAAAGCAATTTTCGCGAGAAATAACAATTATAATTTGGAGTCTGGGTCTTTTTCATAAAAATATGAGTTCCAAAGTACTATGTTAGTAACAACATGACATTTTAAAACCAGAACAGTAGAAATTGTTGACTAAAATTGATTGAATTGAATAGAAAAACACTTTTAAAAGTTGTAAAGTGTTTACATATTGGTGCTCAAGACTGTACACACTGACTGGTGACTTGTTTAGTGCCTAATGAGTAGCAAAGTGCAACAATCTGCCCAGCCTTTTCCTAACTATGTTAGGGTCGATGCAGCTGAATACCAGTATTTTACATGGAGCGACTGCCCTCAACCCAGTTAGCACTGGGTAATACGATACCCCTTGGTAAGACTGGTTGTTAGATTTTTGGGTCACTGACTACCTGTAACGATTGTCAAAGATCTACAAATGACAGCTGGGACTAACATGCTTTCAGAAGCACAGAGGAAATTCGGTATGTTAGGGTGCTAGACCTGGAAGCAGTCATGCTAGCAAAGGAGGTTGCGGAACGCGAGAGGGAGAGAAGCTCTTGCCCCAGCCGCCGCGGGAGAGGCACCGGGCGTCGGGGGCCACGTGGTAGCTACCGGCCACCGTAGAAGCGGGCCTGTGGACGGTTAGCTATGGGCTAGCTCGCCATCCGTCCGTCTTATGACGACAGGCCGTGTCGACGGCGCGTTTGTGTTCCACGCGCACCTCAAAGAGATGTCAGCAAAGTGAAGGGGCCCGCAAGGGCTGAAGCCTGCCCGGGGCTGCGGGACTGTTCGAAAGAGATACCGCGGCCCCGGAACATAAAAGGCCAGAAAAGAACATGGATTTTTAGCCAGTAAAAGTCTGACACTCCCTCCCACTCCACGCCCAGATTGGGAGGGGTCATTTACTGATTTCCCATCCAAAAAAAAAGGGTGGTAGACCAGACCAACCTAGGCAAGCACTGCTTATCCATGAGATTATTATGAGTTGTATGATCCTGTATTGGTTTGAACACATTAGTACATAATTATCACTCTTCTTTTTTTCAGGAGAGCACTGACTGTCATTGATAAATACTTTGAGCTGCTACTGCAGGATCAAGAGTTCTTAAGCACCTCAGACCGCTTAGATAAGTTGCTGAAAATGATTCCAGATGAAACATTGAGATCACAAGTTCAAAAGAGCTTGGAAAGTATGTCAGATTCTTCTCTAGAGAGATGGAAAACTTTTATAAGTGTGTATGAAACTTACAGTAGAGAAGTAAGTTGATTTTGTTAATAACAGAATTGAATTCATTGTTCACTATACAACTTATTCAAAATCTTATTTTTCAGTCAGGAAACAACAACAGGAAAATAAGGTATTTAGTTGAAGAAATTAAAATACAGTACTGCTACCCCAGATTAGATGTTAATGTTACAAAAGGGTTCAACCATTTACTAAAGTCGCCATTCAGTATTCACCCAAAGACTGGCAAAGTTTCTGTGGTATTCAAACCAAGTAACGCAAAGAACATGAAACTGGATGAAATACCTTCAATCTACAGTTTGCTAGATGACAGTGCCCCAGATAACGCTCAGCATGAAATCAATATGAGGGCAGCTGTGAAAAATTTTCAAGAAGTAGTGTTTTCTTTGGAAAAAGCTGAAGCGATCAGAAGAAAGAATGATGCTAGTAAGTACATCATTTTCGAAGTTTATGCATGAGTTGTGGCTGGTTGAGATGCTGATACCGCATCCGGTTGTGTAAGTGTCCACTCAAGTGTTCTTGAAGAGACTTGGATGTGAACCTTAGATCTGTTTCAATATCCTAGTTTTTAGTTATCCTAATATAATATATCTTGAGCGTGATATGCATCTTGTTCTTAAAATATTTTATTGTTTCAGATATATCTCTGGAGTTCTGAATTTCTAGTATTCAGTCCGTTGTTGAGAGGAGCATGCCATGGGTCTGTCAAGTAGTACTGCTACATCCAGTTGAAAAAAATCATGTAAAAGCCAGTTATAGGCCATTATTAAAAAGCAAATGAAACAAACAGAAGTACAAAATATCTATTTATTTATTTCCTTTTACCAAGCAATAGCTAGCTTCATCAATAACACTCATAATACTCTTAAAAGTCGATGTATAAAATTTATATTGCTTTAAGTAATAACAAAAATAAAGATAATTTCATCAAGAATGGGAACGAAATATTGTATCAACAACAAACATAAAATATTGAATTATAATTATTGGTTGACAATAAAATTAAATTGAGGGGCGTAGCTTAGCCATCGACGTATTTTTTTTAAATGTAGCATTCTGAAAGCTTTTCGTTGGAGGCTAACTGCTAACATAAAAACATAATGTTATGCTATTGGCAAGCAACTCTGATTTATTATTGTAGTGCTATTACTAAGATGAGGTTGTTTTAGGCCTGAAACTGCGTTAAGCGGATGCCCTCGCGGTACCATACAAAAGTGCACCGTCGCGGATCCCCGCGTGGCACAGGTTGCGGGGAGGCTGGCCCCGTGCCAGCGTCGTCGTTTTGCTACGTAATAATATATTAAGTTGTCCATCGACACGACTGACGGTCGAACAAGCTATTTGGTTTACACTTTACAATGTAATTTGTGGGTTAAACTGTATACAAAATAACTTGCTCGACCGTACATGCACATCGTTAAAATTGAACTAGCGACACTGCGTAAATAAAACGCCGCGACGACGTGGCCCGTAGAGCCCACCCGCGTAGACACGCGACGGTTGCTAGTCGCGGGCGCCCGCTTAACGCAGTTTCGGCCCTTAGGATCTCCTAGGTCATGAATTGATTTTGTTTAAAACTCTGAATCTTAGCAAGGGAATATATTCGAGATGAACAGCGAAAACCATCAGAATTGCGATTTAGGACGACTAAACATTCTTTAAAACTTTAAAGCCAGGTTGTAAGGCATCAGGTATCATACCCATGTTATTTTACTATTTTGTTTTATCTTATTTATATTATGCTTGGAAAATGTTATGCAGTGATAATTATGTTAAATTAAACAGAGGTGGAATATTGAAACTTAATAAATAAAATAATTATTATTCACTGCTTTACAAAGTATGAAAGCAGAGCGTAAAGAGAATTGGTTCAACTCCATTAGGCTCTCTCTCTCATATAGAGCAACTCAGAGCCACATTAAGGAAATCTTCAAATCCAATGGTAACGGTTCCGTTCTGCTGGGAGTCACGTGCTCTAAATGCTTCAGTAAAACGTTGGATCTGCACACACAGAACAATGAAGTAATCCACTGAGACTTTCCCATCTTCGCATCTCTTCACTAGGAAGCTTATGAACTCCGGTGTGAAGCGGAAACCCATCTGCGTCAACGCTGTAAGGTAGATAAAAAGAATACAAATTACAAAAAAACATAACATCACGCCTGTATTCTGTAAAGGTGGTGTGTAGGTAGACAATGTGTAGGAAACCAACGATTCACCAGCCATGTTTGAGTTCTACACTTCTATGGTACAGGAGCTCGTGGCTTAATGATCGGCACGCAAGTGGTTGCTGGCCAAAGAGATTTAAAAGACTTACACATAGAGCGGACTATGTCATACAAAAATTTTGATCCCGAGCGTCAGTAGCGCTATCTAGCGTTGAATAGAAAAAAAAACACGAATATATAATTTTTTTAAATATATTACCGTAAACCGGGGGCTATTTGGGAAGGCCCAGAAATCGAACAAAAATATTGATAATCATCGGCCGGTATGTGGTAGAAGTTTTTTACAAACTCTAGCAACACTTTGATTGGCTGTTACTGAGAAATTCCTGATGAAAAAACTCAATAATATTTTGGTTTCTATGGTACCAAATAGCCCCCAAAAACTCAAATCCCGTTTAACTAAAAACACCTCGTTTTACTGTATATATTTGGGTGGGATCTACTGATTGCGCTGGTACCTGTGATAGGAATGCTAGAGTTTAGGATGGCATCAAATTATCGATAACGTTTGGTAAGATTAATTTCTTTTTAAATTATATTGCGACTGCTGGACTAGTAGCCGCAAAACGCAACTGCTGAGCATGATGGGTTTGATTACCAGGGTTTTTCCATCAGGAAATTCTCAGTATTAGCCACGGAGTCTGGGTTTTTGCTCGGTTGATGGCAATAGGCTCCCTGTTACATGGGACTTTAGGCTGTTGTCCCACCGCCAACGATGATGAAGAGCAAGAAGCGAGTAGATTTGGAAACTAGGAACGTGTTGTACCGCCTGCCTATCGCACCTACACAGGCTACACAACCCAGTAACTGGATGATACGATACCAGAGGAAGGGTGGCAGGAGTGGCAGATGCTACGTGACATAATCCATTCATAATTACCATTCGAAAGTTCTTTTTCTTCTATGCTCCCCGATTGATCCGTATCGTACGTCTTGAACACCGCCAGCCATTGATTAATATAGGTGTACAGCTTCTCGAACTCTTCAACATTTATGTGTCCTGAGCGGTCTTTGTCGAACATTCCTGAAAGAACACGCCAGATTGATTAGATCATTATAAGAATACTAGATAAATGATCCCGCCATTCTAAGGTGTATTGTGCTTGTGCTACTAAAAAAATATTTATATCTACCGATCATTAAGTTGCAGGCAGTTTCGGAGAATGTTTGGCCTTGAGCATTTACCAACGCTGCTTTCAGCTCTGGAGCTGTAATGAAGCCAGAGCGATCTTTGTCGACTGCAAGAAACCAATTCTGGACTTGAGGATTAACTCCCCCTCCGGCTCCTATTGATGGGTATGGGCCATGTCCTATTTCCAGTTGCCCCGGTGGGGGGGCTCCGTAGCCAGCGGGAGGCTGTCCATACCCTTGAGGCGCACCTTCACCGCCATAACCAGGCTGAAAAGAGTAAGATTTTTAGAATATTTGTATGGTTCAAGACATTAATTGACCTAAGTACATATAAACCTTTCGCACACTGTAGACAAGTCTGTCTTTTGACACAGACAGACTATAATATTCTGTCTCAAGACAGTCTTGTCTATAGTGTGCGACAGCCCTTATGGTACATCCAAACCGACTCTATTAAAGCATGTTCCACACTGATGTAATCTAGCGTGCACACAGAGGTGACCTTGGTGAGAGCTTGGTTTCCATCCGCGGATTAGGTGTTTGCAGCTAGACTGGTTCAACTTTTTGCTATACGTTGCTGCCCACTTACAAATGTGCTCCGTAAAAGTAACGTCCATAAATATATGACTAGCACAGCTGACCCAGCACCCACGCAACTTCGTCTGCGTCATATAAGAGAGAAAAAGCTCATAAAAGGAATTAATTTTCCCCGTTTTTTGCAACATTTTTCATGAATGCTTCGCTCCTATTGGCCGTAGCATGATGTTATATAGCCCAAAGCCTTCCTTGATAAATGGACTATCCAACACATAATTTTTCAATTCGAACCAGTAGTTCCTGAGATTAGCGCGTTCAAACTAACAAACTCTTCAGCTTTTTAATATTAGTATAGATGACCCGAATGGCGCAGCGGTAGTGAGGCTGCCTTACGTTCTTAGGGTCCCGGGTTCGAATCCCGGTAGGAGCAAATGTTTGAGCATGGGCATTAATTTGTTTCAGAGTCATGGATGTTGCTATTTAAGTATGCTATTATGCATTTGCATAATATAATCTGGTTTCGTTTTTAACCCCCGACGCAAAAACGACGGGGTGTTATAAGCAAAGCCTGGAATAGGTACATTGATTTTATGTACTTGCGTCACGAACTGTCATAGAAATCATAACATGGATAAGCCTTTTTTCCCGGGATTTCGTTTCAGTACTTACGGGATTAAATTAAATATTTTGAATGTATGGATCCTTACACCACTACATATTATATGTCACCGTAAAATTGTCAAATACGTTATCTACACTATCTACACTAATATTATAAAGAGGAAAACTTTGTTTGTTTGTTTGTTTGGTTGTAATGAATAGGCTTAAAAACTACTGGACCGTTTTTAAAAATTCTTTCACCATTCGAAAGCTACATTATCCACGAGTAACATAGGATATATTTTATCCCCGTACTCCCACGGGAACGGGAACTATGCGGGTGAAACCGCGGGACGTCCGCTAGTATTACAATATAACGTGTATCTCTCTAGCGATATTGTAAAGTCTCGAATTATTGTCAACTGAACATACGGAAGTATCTCTTGCCCCCATAAACGGGACTTGGGGCACCCCCCCGTTAGGTTAGTTAGGTTCCTTTAAACCCTGCACTCGGAAATAGGGGCCCCGCGAAGCGGGGCTCCGTCGACTACGCTTTTTAGGGGAATATGAAGTGTTTTAAGGTTAGGTTATATTAATCGATATTTCTCAGGAATGGTACAGTATCTTTTCATGAGAGTGGTACCACTGGGCAAGGGGGACCCCTCCTTCACTCCACACCTCGTGAGTTGACTACCATCGCATGCATTTCACGAAAAATAATGCGTTTTATTGTAAGCAGTATGTTCATTTGACAATAATTCGAGACTTTACAATATCGCTAGAGATATTACAATATAACGTATTTGACAATTTTACGGTGACATATATATTAATAAAACATTTTAAATTGATTTTTATAAATATAAATACTAATATTACAAAAAAGGAAAGGTTTGTACTTTTGTAATGGATTATAATTATGTATTAAAAAAAGAGTTTGTAAGTTTGGATGTTTGCTGCTATTTCACATCAAAAAGGCTGAATCGATTTGGATGAAATTTAAAATGGAGATTAGATTAACACATAAGTAGATCACATTTTATCCTGAAAAATTCAAAAGTTTCTAAAGTTCAATAACTTCAAAAGTTCAATAACTATTACTCTACTTTTTTTTATTGCACGCGGGCAGCAGCGAGTGCATGTGACTCAGGTTGGCTGGACAAATCTTCAAAATAGCTCGCATTTTACTAGGTCAATAGGGCACTTTATGTGACGGCTAAACAGCCTTATTTCAGAATTTGTGAC
Organism: Xestia ashworthii; assembly: GCA_950022955.1. Classification (NCBI taxonomy): domain Eukaryota; kingdom Metazoa; phylum Arthropoda; class Insecta; order Lepidoptera; family Noctuidae; genus Xestia; species Xestia ashworthii. The sequence continues at coordinate 10,715,803 of OX465553.1, read as the reverse complement.
GCTACAGAATCTTAGATAATCGATCGAATACGGGTCCAGCCATCTTGAAAAACGACTTTTCGCTGGTCTCTCAATCTCGGTAACGGAAGTGATTTTGACGACTTTTTGCAACGGGCGTCACATAAGTTTGTGACAGGCATCGAGCTAAACGTTTTGTGATACGTACAGTGGTTCAGTAGAGAAATGTAAAAATCTGTGCCAGCCATCTTGAATTTACGTAAAAAACTTTTGGCTGGCACTTCCGAATCTCAATAACGGTAGCGTTTTCGAATATGGTTCCTTTACTAAAACTTGGTGACGCAATGTGTGACAGTAATAACGTTTGATTTATGGCGTCACATGCAAGGGTTTACGAGAAAACAATAAAAACCTGATGTCCAGCCAACCTGAGTTCAAGCTGGCTGGACACCTGTATCTCCGCTGCCTGATGATCTACGACCTTCAAAATGTGTTCAAAATGTTGTGACGGGGACGATAATGGTAACCTGAATTTGTGACGGAGAAACTGCGCAGTTTCAAAGATATTGATCATTTAAATTTTCCCATACAAACATCCATTAATATTGTGAGGTGACCATATTTTTTACATAAATAAAGGTTTTCTTTTTAATATACTAATCGGCCGGTAGCAGCCACGCCTGCTTTGTATTTGATTTATCCGTGGGAATAAAAGGTTTTCCTGCAATAAAAAGCTTAAGTATGTGTTAATTCAAAATAATAATTGACTACCAGCGCTGCAAAAGAGAGCCCACTTGTATTTCGCGTTTAGTTCATTATCATAAGTAACTGAAAATGAGAACTAAACTCGACAGTCTGCAGTGTATGTACTTTTCGAAGTGTTATCACTAATCAGAGTAAGACAACTTTAAATTAATCTGCGTTAAGACAACAAATTAATAAGAGAAGATTCGAACAGTTGTCCCAGTAGTACCAACTTTAAGCAATAGATGGCGACACCAACATCAGCTATCATGGAAGTATTACATTCCGTTCACAGATATTTTATACATTTTTTACGCAACTTATTGATTCAAAATCACCTAGCTAACTAGGTAGTACGTATTAAAACCAAAAATGAACACTGATGCTGTGATTGATTTTGTGTAATAATTGTCTTTTTTAGATAGGTATTGAAGAATATTTTAGTATATTCAGCTATATTACAAATGACGACCACCGACTTCATTTGCGCTTCAAACACTTAGGGCGGTGGTAAAAACAACGTTGTGGTACAAGACGAGGGTTACTGAAATGGAGTTGATCGTCGTCATTTGAAACGCTGTGTAAGTACAAATAAATGTGATTTTATTTACAGCAAACATTATTTTTTCATTTTAATACCTTAGAGCATTAGTTATTTAGTTATCCTGACACATTAACTACCTATGTACTTACCATGAAAAACGCCAATACCTACCTACTAAAAAGAGTAGATAATTATGTCACCGTAAAATTGTCAAATACGTTATATTGTAATATCTCTAGCGATATTGTAAAATCTCGAAATATTGTCAAATAAACATAGGTACTGCTTACAATAAAACGCATTATTTTTCGTGAAATGCATGCGATGGTAGTCAACTCACGCGGTGTGGAGCGAAGGAGGGGTCCCCCTTGCCCAGTGGTATGTACAACTCTCATGAAAAGATATTGTACCATTCCTGAGAAATACCGATTATTATAACCTAACCTTAAAACACTTTATATTCCCCTAAAAAGTGTAGTCGACGGAGCCCCGCTTTGCGGGGCCCCTATTTCCGGGTGCAGGGTTTAAAGGAACCTAACTAACCTAACGGGGGGGTGCCCCAAGTCCCGATTATGGGGGCAGAGATACTTCCGCGTGTTCATTTGACAATATTTCGAGATTTTACAATATCGCTAGAGATATTACAATATAACGTATTTGACAATTTTACGATGACAGATATATCTGCACGTAAATAATCAATAACATTAAAAAATTACCCCCATTCCTCACTTCTACACTTTTGTCTTCTATTGATTTAAATATCTACAGTTGTTCTTATTAGTATCACCAGTACACGGATTTTCGTCCATTAAAGAAAACACCATAAAATATACTTAGTCCTACATAAAACCTACAATATTGGTAACCCTACTGCAGTGTTTGTATGAGAAAATTTAAATGATCAATATCCTTGAAACTACGCAGTTTCTCCGTCACAAATTCAGGTTATCATTATCGTCCCCGTCACAACATTTTGAACACATTTTGAAGGTCGTAGATCATCAGGCAGCGGAGATACAGGTGTCCAGCCAGCTTGAAGTCAGGTTGGCTGGACATTAGGTTTTTATTGATTTGTCGTAAACCCTTGCATGTGACGCCATAAATCAAACGTTATTACTGTCACACATTGCGTCACCAAGTTTTAGTAAAGGAACCATATTCGAAAACGCTACCGTTATTGAGATTCGGAAGTGCCAGCCAAAAGTTTTTTACGTAAATTCAAGATGGCTGGCACAGATTTTTGCATTTCTCTACTAAACCACTGTACGTATCACAAAACTTTTAGCTCGATGCCTGTCACAAACTTATGTGACGCCCGTTGGTATGCAAAAAGTCGTCAAAATCACTTCCGTTACCGAGATTGAGAAACCAGCGAAAAGTCGTTTTTCAAGATGGCTGGACCCGTATTCGATCGATTATCTAAGATTCTGTAGCGTCACAAATTCTGAAATAAGGGTGTTTAGCCGTGGGCACGCCACGATAGTGGCGGTAAGTCCCCTCTTTGAGGAGTGGCTAGAGAGGCGCCACGGCGATCGGCGGCGGCGACCTCTCGCGTCCGGCCCTGGTTCAATCCATGGTCCGGAGCGAGACGGAATGGGAAGCCGTCACCTCCTTCTGCGAAGCAGTCATGCTAGCGAAGGAGGTGGCGGAACGAGAGAGGGAGAGAGCCTCTCTTCCCGGCCGCCGCGGGAGACGCACCGGGCGTCGGGGGCCACGTGGTGGCTACCGGCCACCGTAGATGCGGGCCTGTGGACGGTTAGCTATGGGCTAGCTAGCCGTCCGTCTAGTGACGACAGGCCGTGTCGACGGCGCGTTCGTGTTCCACGCGCGCCTCAAAGAGATGTCAGCAGAAGAGAGGGGCCCGCAAGGGCCGAAGCCTGCCGGGGTTACGGGACTGTTCGAAAGAGATACCGCGGCCCCGGAACATAAAGGGCGAGGAAGGAACATGGATGGGTTTTAGTCAGTAAGAGTCTGACACTCCCTCCCGCTCCGCCCAGAGTGGGAGAAGTCATTTGATGATTTCCAATACTAAAAAAAAAAAAAAAAAAGGGTGTTTAGCCGTCACATAAAGTGCCCTATTGACCTAGTAAAATGCGAGCTATTTTGAAGATTTGTCCAGCCAACCTGAGTCACATGCGCTTAATGCTTGTCTTCATCGTACATGTTCCTAACAATTTTGGAATTCCGGAAAAATCTTTTTAAAATGCCGGAATCCCGGAGGCATGTCCATATTAATATAAACGTTTCAGGTTATTGACCCCAAATCAATCTACCTACTCCGGGCTTTGGTTATAAGTTTGACGTGTGTGTTTGTGTTTCTGTCTGTGGCATCGTAGCTCCCGAACGGATGAAACGATTTTGATTTGGTTGTTTTCGTCAAGCAGCATTATGTCCCGATTGAAAGGATGGCCTAAACATATTCATTCATTTCAATTCAAGATTTTTTTTAAGCTCCACAAAGCATAACGTTGTAAGGTGGCCAAACAGACACACATTTTTCCATTCATGACAAAAAATAACATTCAGGGAGGAGTCATTGTCCAGCCAGGCACCTACATTCTTAATATTTATGGCATCCATTCCTAAGCGATATTCGTTCGTAACCCTTTCTGTAACGGATGTTAGTAGATGTCAACAGGCCTCGAAGCAGTCCCTATTTATTCAATTGATTAAATCGACCAATCCTCATGGCATGTAGGTAATGTAATGCCAAGCCGAAATCGTAGTTCGCTCTGTAGTAATAATCTATTGCGATTGAGAACTACGGTTCAGTACCTAAGGCAGAGACGGAGTAAGTTCTTACGAGTCGAAGAAGGACTTTGACCGTGAAAAATTCGTTAATCGACTCTTATGAACTTGGAGGGTTGTATTGATGATTTTGATGATTATAATTCTGGAACTTAATACGTCTTACAGTCGCGACTCGCGACCGATATCTTTATAGAAAGAAAGAAAGAAAGAAAGAAAGAAAAAGCATTTATTGGCCCATACTTTCTTTCTTTCTTTCTTTTATCAACATACCACTTACCTACCACTGCCCTGCAAATTGCAAAAAACGTAAGTAAGAAAATTTGAATTTTGCGGGCCACCCTGACGCTTTCACCTTATGAGGTTTACAGTGCACAGATTGATAAATAAATAAAAAGTTTATTTTTCTTAGATTATTTTATTCTGTAAAGTATATAAATAGTTATTACCGTATTTACACAGTACATAAGAACAATAAAAAACTGTATTATTACTATTAAACGTTTTTACACTTATCAATAGGTATTAATTAAGAAATGCAGCAATGTAAATTCCGCTGTTAGGTACCTATTAGACGGATAATGACGCTTTTCGTCAGAAATGAGGTAGAAAAATAAATCATGAATGTTGTCCCAAGTAAAAACAATGAATTAGTCAGAAGAAATTAAAAACAATGTATTGATCATTAGTCGAAATTCTCGTTTTCCCAACCCCAACAGATAGGTGTGTACGTTGATTCTGCTCCCTTTTTGAGACGGCAGATTCGTACCTACATATTTATTCTCGCCTTGCCAAGCATTCCTAGATTTTCTTTTACTACACAACAGACCAGTGTCTAGCGGCCAGTAACTCAGCAGTCAAAACCACTGAGCTTAACATCAGGCGAGCTACACACAATCGTACTAGCATGACACACAGAGCCGGGCGACAAAAACGAATATACAGGGTTATTTGTAAAACAAGAACCTCGCAGGAGTAGATTACTAACATCATGCACAAAAACATTTGTTCTACTTATACGAAAACAGGCAAAAAAAAATTTACTTTTCATACAAAACTCGATAAGCTGTTCGGACATAATATGTATGGAGAGTTGTTTTTTTTTCGTCTGTTTTCGGAAAAGTCGTAGAACAAATTAATGTTGTTGTTTATGATGTAAGTAATCTACTCCTATGAGGATGTTGGTGTTTTACAAATAACCCTGTAGACATGCTTTCGAGGTAAAGCCGCTCGACTTGTGTGCCAAGTCGATTCAGCAATGGCGACGTAGTTTGCCGATCGGCCCGAGCCAAGCTAGGTTCAGGTGGGCTGGTTTGTTCAAAGATCTGGAGGATCGAAATCGCCCACATGAACTGATGTGCAGCGCGCTTCAGAATTTCAGATGCTAGGAACGGCGTAGGTTTTATTTTATGTGTGCAATAATTACATTTGTATAATCAAGCTGAATTTTTATGCATTAGGTAAATAATACAATTGCTGCAATTCCTAGGTACGTAAGAAACATGTGTCTTTATAAATGAGCATTGTCTATCCGATCTTTAACTTTCTAAGATAAGCAAGTAAAGGTCGAATGAATTTATTTTATGATTTTACTGCAGTTTATCTACAGTAAGAAATTCAATAAATATTATCGCTTGACCTGCTTTTCATAATGACAAGTTTGTGTGCCCCAAATAATAAATATCCAATAATCTCACTCCCACACACATATTGCTACACCTATCTTACAAATTTTAGTAGCTACTTATATTACCTGCAATATACATATTATAACATTACTAAGGTTTGTATTGTTATTTATCTTCAAATTAATGACATTTTATGTTACATTTAATTTCTAGTTACATGTACCTATATCAGTAGAGGTGGATAGCTATGGTAAAATAATTTATTTAAGGTGTTATGCCTAAAAGCACACCTGCATTTTACAGTAATTATAGCACAAATCAATTGGAAAAACTTGTTCTGAATCTGACTTTGGTTTCATTATTTTTAAGTGCACTTTAAGTATTTCTCCAAAATGTAGATGAATTTCTAAAATTATAATGTCACATACACATTATTTACTTAAGTCAATATCAAGTTTCACCTTATATTTAATAAAAAGCTGCTAGGTAAATCACATGACATAGCATCTAGAAAACTGTTATGAAATAACAAATTTAAAAATATTTATTGCCTATTTAATATTACAAAATAACAGTAATCATACACTTATTACTTACACGACATTCAGTCTTTTACATCAAAACCAATACTGGCAAGTTTGTTACATTTTGTACTAAGCAATCAAGTTACATAGATGCCTAACTTTATTGCCATTTCACTAACTACACTATTATTATTTATAACTTTTTATAAATATTATTTTGAATAATAACTGGGAGAATAGTGACTAACTCAGTATAATACTTAGATAAGTATAATAATATGATAATGTATGCTAATACATAGCTGCCCAATATGATATTACAATAAAAGTATAGTTGAAATTAAAGATTGATTTGATAGTTTTGTTTGACATTGATTGTTTTTACCTTTAATGTTGAATTTCAATAGCAGGATTAATAATTCTTTATTTTTTTACATTTACCTATAAACTTTATTGGTACTTTATAAAAGATCTAATCTGTAGGTACTCACATTACTTATGTGGGGTGAAATAAGATAAATGTAATTAGTGAAACTGCAGGAAACATAGGTATTGTAATACCTATTACGTATTTTATACTATAGAAATATACATAACTTAAACATTACCACTGTGACTAGAAAAACTATATGTAGCTGGTGTAACAGATGTATTTACACACACTTGAATTGAGGGTTTAAAAGATGATGGAAGAAGTTTATGTGCCTCAGGCACTGGAGAATAACTCTGACATACAGTCTCAAAATGTACTTGTTCACTTCTATCGGTGGGCACTCCATCAAAGCTTGTTTGTTTAGCAGAATCACCAGTTCCACTATCTTTGCATGATGAATGCTCCGATATATTGTCTGAAAACATTTGAGGTGAATCACTGTCACTATGCACCACATGTGTCATTTTTATACTTTCGGCGGGAAAAGTATGCACGGCGCTGGCCATGCGTCTACGAGTGTGATAAATGATAACCACCCAAATAATGGAAGTTCCTACAGCACAACACACAACTGTTATAATTATAATACCAGCCATATTTTCTTCATTCACCATAATGGCTACTGGAGGCAACACACGTAGCTCAGTCATATCTTTTTTAGTACCCAATTCATTAGTAATCTCACATTCATAACGTCCAGCATCACTCGCCTCAGATCCAATAATAATCAGCAGCTGATCATCATTTGTAAGGAAATGGCGTTCTGTACCAGTAATGGGCGTTCCATCTTTAAGCCATTTTATGACAGGCTTGGGAGATCCAGATATCATACATTGTAATACTACAGAGTCACCACTTGTCACTTCTTTATTTTCCATAACTCTTACAAATGAAGGTTCTTGCAATACTGTAAGTGTAGCATTAGCTATAATTGTTCCAGCTGGGTTTTTAGCTGCACAGCTGTATATTCCCATATCTGTGGTTTTGGCATTTACTATAAAAAACAAATGGTCAGTTGGCATTACATTCATTCTTCTTTCCCTTGCAGCAGGAAAATCATTACCACCATCTTTTTTCCAAGATATCTCAGGTGGTGGATCTCCTGTAGCAGCACAATTAAGTGTTACTGTCTCTCCTGTCTTCACGGTAACATTTGTTGGAGTTTTTGTAAACCGTGGAAAAGTGACTATATTTACTTTTGCCTTAGTAGAGTATGTTGTTCCAAAATTATTACCAACAACACACTGATATTTTCCAGAATCAGCATGAGTAACATTAGGAATCACTAAAACTGATGTTGCCCGGGGTTGACCGTTCGGTCCAATAGTGATATTTTCATATACCACAGGGTTGCTTACATTACCATTGTTCTTTCTCCACAAAAATGTCATGTTGTTAAATGGAATAGATGTTGCAGAGCAAACTAAATTAGCTGACCTTCCCTTTATGGCAAGATGAGTTTTAGGATGTTCCACCACTTTAGGTTTGGGAGAGTCACCACAGTTTTCTTCCTTCAGTTTTGTTACTGAAACTCCTCTTACTTCAGATGGGTAAGCACAGTTAGCGGTGACATATTTTTGTTCAGCCTTTTCTTTTATCCATTTTACTATCCATAATAAATTGCAATCACACAGCAGTGATGAAGAGTTCAAATGTAACTTTCTTAATTTTGACATTGAATCAAAAGCATGCTGTTGTATAGAGGTGATATTATTTCCTTTTAAATCAAGTTCAACAAGATTTAACAATCCATCAAAAGCTCTTGAATTAATAGATTTAATATGGTTAACAGCCAGGCTAAAAGAATTCAAATTCTGCAATTTTGAAAATGGTCCCGACATATCTTCAACAGTCCAAGATATTTTGTTGTTATTTAACTGTAGTGTTTGCAACTGGGTCATATAGCTAAAAGCATCCTGAGCAATTGATGAAATTTTGTTATACCCAAGGCTCAGAGTTCGAAGGTTTGCCAAGTGTTGAAATGATCGACCCTCTACTTCTAATAAATGATTATGAGATAAATCCAAGACTTCCAGGTTTGTGCATAGTTCCCAGCTTCCAGAATCAATTTCTGATATCAAATTATTGGACAAGGACAAAGTTATCAAGGACTCCAATCCATACATCCATCCTTTCGAAATATTCCTTATTCTATTATGGTCCAATTGTAACAAATTCATAGACTTGAATCCAAAAAAGGCACCATCCATTATATTGTCAATATTATTAAACCTCAGCTTTAATGTTGTCAAATTAGACAACCCTTGAAATAGCAGCGGGCTGATCACATGTAACTTGTTATGGTTCAATTCTAGTGTCCTCAGATTAGTTTGATACATAAACAAGTGATTAGGAAGAGATTTTATTTCATTCCTATTTAGTTTCAAAACTTCCAAGTTTGTCAAGTTTGTTAGAGCTCCTTCCTGTATGAATTTTATATGGTTACTGTTTACATTCAGTATTCTGATGGAACTATTAGCAGGAAAAGTTCCTGCGTCTATTGATCCAATATTATTCCTATTCAAACTCAGTTCTTGTATTTGTTCATAATGCAGCAGGCTTGGTATGAAATGAAAGGAGTTTTTGTCCAGCTTCAGTTCTTGTAAATTCAGTAGTTTGTCAAAAGCCTCCGTTACATTTTCATTCAACCTATTGTAACTGAGATCCAATCGTTCCACCCACTTAGGAATTTTTGGCACAGATACGAAATTCTTCTTTGAACAATCGACATACTGTTCCAGGCAATCACATTTGTGTGGGCACTCAATGTTTTCTGCATTTATAGAAAAACTTATCAAACGGATTATTGCTATAAACAACAACAAATGAGAGAGTCCCATTTTCATGCATTTGTATAGCTGCCCGATTGATACAACAAACGACTATAACTCTTTGTTCTTACATAATTCAGGACACTAATGAGACACACACAAAGTCTTTAGTAAAACACACCTTTTCAAAACTCATTTCTGACAATATTCGCATTGTAATTGTGTTAAAAACGAACGATTTGAAAAATAACTCAACATATTTACGGCGACCCACTCGACGGCCATTTTATTTTCATCATTGTTTGTAGTGATGTCCAATACGCACTTTCGTTGATTTGTTGGTTACCGGTTTTTACTTATGACCGTTTTTAAATGAAAAATAGATTATTTTAATTTTGAAGATATTAAACAACTGCAAACAAAATAGACATTACTTCAGTACTCTTAATATTCCGTTAAACGATATAACAGAGACGTAATTATGTAATTTATTTTACTATTTTTCCTAAAGGTTCTTTTAGTTCTCGTATCATCACTAAACGATTAATTTATGAAACGAAATGCCGGACATACTTTCGAGTGCTTGTTTAAAGGTGGACGCACACTTATCCGCGCCGAAGGAATCGACCGCGCCGAACACATCGAATTTTAGAATTACTTGTATGAAATCCTATGAAACCTCGCACAACTATCCGCGTCGAATCGTCCGAATCGAGCAGAACCCCAGAAATCCGAGACAAATTCGGATGACGTCATCAGATTCGGCGCGGCTGATGCGCGCGATTCGACCGATGCGGTCGCATTCTATCAGTTGCGTACGACAGCGCGCAACGTCAGACTATTAGAGTTTGGCCAACGGAAGCTGTCCACGAATTATTTTCAGAAGTTTAATAAGTATGGCAATAATTTAAGACTGCCAAAATTGACACGTTTTGTAGTAGAGTCATCTTGATCTTGTGTTTACGTGTATCACATTTACATTGGTTTTGTTTAAAATAATGCCAAAAACAATCAGAAGTTCGACGAGAAAGTTTCTATTTACTATAATTGACAAATAAAGACATAAAAAGTGATTTGAATCAGAATGAGTGTGAAATGTACGATGTACACAATGTTTACTACTTATTTTGCCTTATATGGCCTAAAGTACTGGACCGATTGACATGATTCTTGCGTAGAAAATGGTTTAAAGCCAAGTCCAGCGTTTTGATACTAATTTATACGTTATATCTCAACAAATAAAAATCATCATTTCGAGTTACGTAATTATATGACACAAAAACTTTAATCTACGTTTTTCCTTCTTATTGGACTTAAATACAATCTTGTTGGTTTTATGTCAACTTGGCATCATCTGAGATTATAATTATAGAAAAATTACTTAATTACATTTCTAAGATAATATCACAAGTTTTCAAAATACTAATTCAACTGATCGACTCACGTTATACTCTATGTACCCTGGTGTAGAGATAGTGTCTCGTCGCCGACAATAATACACTCGAAAATTACAGCTCATAAAACGTATTTTTATATTAAAAAAATACTTCCTGAGTAATAAATAGTATCAACACCGTTTAAGCAGTGTCCCGCCTTTTTCTTGGACAGCTTTCGTTGGCCAAACTCAAACAAAGTTCGCAAGTTTATAAAATTTGTAATTGCCCTAAAAGCGGGATTAAACTAACGTAAAGTGATAAAAAAAACTAAAACCATCCGAAGTGCTGGCAGAGAGATTATTTATAAGGTCCATAGGCGATATTTGGCAGAAAAAGAGGCTAAAACCATTCTTACAGATCTCAACGATGTTTACAAAAGAACCGCTGATATGACAGGTATGTAACTGGATGTTTTTCGATGAATTAAGTGTTAATTGATAAACCACATTCTGTTTTGAATTGCTTGCATACGAAATAAGTGGAATTTTGAACAATAATCATCGAGCACATAGGTTATGTTTACATTTTGTCTGACATTACTTTGGTATAGCGCGCCAGATTAATGTTGATACTTGAGTGGCGTACTTTGCAATATTTAAATTTAAATACGATTTCTACATAACTTATTGTTGAATGTGACTTGTGTTCCTCTGAATCGGAGAACGATTCAGACGAATATGCGGCTAGGTCTAGCCAAAACTCGGATGACATGGAGGGGGTGAAATATTTGGGAAAAATGTATTACACTAAATTATTAAATTACAGTAACATTATATCTACGTCTTTTTTTTAATTCCAGAAAATTTAAAAAACATAGTATTACTAGCATATATTTATTTTTAGGCAGTTACATGAGGTTAATAAATTCTTGTTCAATTAAATGATACTTACTGATATTAATAAATATGCATAAATAAAAAATTAAAAGTATCAAGACGATAATTTGGTACGCTATACGGTCACAGTAGGTTGCCATATGAACAGCACAGTGGCGGCCCCCGGATTTTCAACTCTTTTTTGCCAACCTGTACTATTTATTATTCAGGAAGTATTTTTTTTCATGTTTTATGAGCTGTAATTTTCGAGTATATTATTGTCGGCGACGAGACCCTATTGTTGTTTTTGTGTTAACTTGGCATCATCATAGTATTACAGTCCAAAAAGAAAGAAAAAACGTATATTAAAGGTTTAGTGTCATATATTTTCGTAACTCGATATGATGGTTTTTTATTTGTTGAGATATAACATTTAAATTAGTGTCAAAACGCTAAAAACGCTAGAATCATGTAAATCGGTCCAGTAGTTTAGGAAATATAAGGCAAAAAAAAAAACAGTAAACATTGTGTACATCGTAACGTATTTGTCAATCATAATATAGTAAATAGAAGCTTCCTCGTCGAACTTTTGATTGTTTTCGGCATTATTTTAAACAAAACCAATGTAAAAAATGATACACGTAAACACAAGATCACGTTTCGTACTCAAGTACGAAACGTGTCAACTTTAACAGTCTTAAATTATTGCCATATTAAAACTTCTGAAAATAATCCGTGGACATCTTTCGTTGGCCAAGCTCTAACACTGTCGCAAAAACTTAAGAAAAATGAATGTCGCGGGCTACCAACGAAAAAATCTAGGTGACGCTGTTCAAAACGAAGTGTAATTTTATTTAGCTCTATGGAGCTGGCATTCATTGCCTTTTTGATAAAATACTGGCTAGTAATTGTCTGGGGTTACAATAATAACTCAAATCGAACTAAGAACGACATACAAACAGTTCTGCCCGACCACCCAGCCAGCCCGCCAGTAAATTTTTTATCTTTTTAATTATTTTATTTTTTGAATGCTTGCAGCAAGCAAGAAAACTGAAAAGGACTAGGACTAGGTGGACCGATGACCTGGTGAAGGTTGCGGGAATCTGTTGGATGCAAGTCACACGGCCGTTCAATGTGGCGACACTTGGGGGAGGCCTATGTCCAGCAGTGGACATCTTTCGGCTGAAATGATGATGATGAAGGAAGAAATGAACAATTATAGCACCCACACACATTTACAAGTCACCACTTAATTTTATAAAGCATGGAACGCCAGCTCATAGTCAAAAAAATATTTACACCGATTCTTGTACATCACTGACAGTACCATCTATCGATTTTCCGTGGAAGCTGGCCCTGAAAACATCTCATCAGATTTCTATGAGGGAGCAGGCTGTCAGTAACATGTTGGAATGATGTGTCAAAAGAACCAAGCTAGCAACACTACTGTCCTTTCACAGATATTTTTGTCTCTGACTCTGCATCGTAATAATAACATCATCACAGTGATTTTTGTTCTCATTGAAAAAGTTTGCGGTTGGGTTCCTGCTGTCACTGTGAAGGCTGTCTAAATGAGAGTTTTAACGTCAGGGTAGCGCACAGAATTCATGCAGGGTTTTAAGGAACCTAACTAACCTAACGTGGGGGTGCCCCTAGTCCCGATTATGGGGGTTAAGATACTTCCATCTCATACATTTTACAATATTACAGTTTCACTTCGATAGATTACAATCTACCGAAATATAATGCATTATATTGTAAGCAGTAAGTTCGTTTGACAATCTTTCGAGAGTTTACAATATCTCTAGTTATATTACAATTTTATTTTAAAAATCTTATTGTACATTAAATCTACTGATAATATTAAAAAGTTTTGGCTACATTGCTATTTCCTATTTTATTCTCTTTCAATAAATAAACAGCATTGTGTACCGCTGGTTCTACATTATGTTCCTAATTATTGTCCTAAGGCAATTTACTTCTCTGACTTTGTAACTAAATAACCATCTATTTCCAAATAGTTTGTCAGTCAGTGGGTCGTCTTACTAATTGAGTTGATTGTGTCTATTAAACATGAAGTATTCCCAAGCTTGAAATTATGAAAGTTTGATAACTCATGATACTATGATACTTACATTATAAGCCATCACTTTTCTTCAAACCTGAAACAAATAGTTTGCATCAGTCATATTCACATATTCATTCAGTAAACAAATTAGAAAATAATATTTTATTTTGTTTGCTAGTTTTAATGGAACTAATACTTACTGCTGGAGCAAGTAGATAAATTATTGTTTTCTTATATGTGTTACTTTGGTTTAAGATAACTTTTATTCACAGAATTTGCCAATATACTTTTTTGAAGAAAAGATTTTAGGCCCCACCAACAAATGTTTAACAAACTGGATTGACAGACTGACAGTGACAGAAGTCACAGAACAGCAACATGCTGTCATTTCGACAGTGAGTGACAACAAACTTGACGATTTGAATTTTGAGTCATGGAAGTAATAGGTACAATCAAATCAGGGTCCAATTTCCCATGGTCCTAGTGCGTACTGAAACGAGAGTATTTTTCACATAAGAAAAAACTTGTTACATTTTAATCATTGCATACCTCTTTCATGAAAAAAAAAAGAAAAAAAGCCGTCGAAAGAATTTATTTTATTTGAATTTGAGATCTTTGTGGTAGAAAAAAATCGACTTTTGTTTCAATAGCCAAGTGTTTTTTTTCTCAGCCTGGTGTCTCAAAAAAGGAGTTGGTACCTTTTGGTAATGATGCTGTATGAAGTACTTCCTTTGCATTTCCATTTTTTTGTGCACGTCACGTCACGTCACTAACGTCATTCGTCAATAGCTGCTATCAAAATACTTATCCTAAAAATTTCATTGTTTTTCATGATAAATTGAATTGCTGAGGAAAATGGAATCATATGAAAGTGTTATTCTTGTTAAGAATGAAGTGTTTGTGTTTAAAATACCACCTAAAACTTCAAACAGAGGGTATAGGTAGGTGAAATAGTTTTTTTTATTAGCGGGGTATGAATGTGGATGGGTATTTGAGTAGAGGAAGACCAAAGAAACGATGGATGGACTGCGTTAAGAAGGATATGGTAAGAAAAGAAGTGACTGATGAGATGACGAAAAATAGAGCAGTATGGAAGAAGAAGACATGCTGCGCCGACCCCAAATAGATTGGGATAAGGGCAGGAGAATGATATTAGCGGGTAATTGTTTTGTAGGAAAACGATAAAACGGTGGGTGTTTTTAGGGCAGCCGATTGGAACTTACAAGAGCCGCAATGGACGGGGCGTATGAGACTGGTCGCAAAATCAGAAGAACTGATAATGAAACTGGAAGACAAAAGTTCTGGAGAGCTGTTTGCCAAATGCCCTATTGACAAATATCCGGGGTTGGCTCTCGAGTCCGTCACTGATAGTTCACGTTACTTCGTTGTCAGGATTCAAGATGATAATGGCAAGAGAAATTTCAATTTTATTTATTTCACTCTACTTAGTGTAGCCAAGTATAATAGGTTTTATGTTATTGTTATATTATTCCAGGTCGAACTGCTTACATAGGTCTTGGATTTGGAGATCGATCAGACTCTTTTGACCTAAATGTTGCTCTACAAGACCATTTCAAATGGTTGAGAAAAGAACAAGAAGGAGAGCAAGCTCCTCAGCAGAATCTTGATCTGGGCTTTAAAGAAGGAGAAACGATAAAAATTAACATGAAGATCACTGTAAGTACTACGTATGGTTATGTATGTGTAGAAAATCATGTTGCAGCAATAAAGGGCAACTGCTAATGTAATTGTATAGTGAGTCATCTAATTAGATAAAAAAACTGTTTGTTGCTTGAATAGTTTTATTCAGTGTAATGTGGTTTTCTATCTTGCAGAAAAAGGATGGTAGTGAAGGCAGCAGGTTACGTCGCGGTGGTGGTGCAGGTGGTGGTGGGGGCCTGCTACCACCTCCACCAGGAGGCTCTCGACTGCCCCCTCCTCCTTCACCACAACATGCCCCTTCTCCAGCTGCTGCTGCTCCTGCTCCTGCTAGTTCAGAATGGGGTGACTTTAATTCTGCCAGGTAAATGCATTGTATTGTATTTTCCTAAAACTTACTTAATTGAGAATATACATAGCTTGAAGCTTATTCCTTATGTCTTTTAGTTTATTGAATGTTATTTAATGAAAAATCTAAGTTTCCTAAGCTTGACGAAAACATAGTAAACATTGTCTATAATGTATCTGGTACACCACAGGCTACCTGCAGTATTGTCTCTCCTTCCCCTTTAAATCCATCCAAAGGTTGTTTTTAAAAGATCGCTTTTAGCGATAAGACCGCCCATTGTGTCACCCCTTGTAACATGTTTAAAATTTTTGTATCTATAATTTTATGGTTTACATAATAAAGAGTATTCTATTCTATTCTATCTGTTTGTTTTAGCCCACCTTGCAAATAGAGTCACTCACGTAAATGTAGATTAATAATTCAAACTTGCTTGGTAAATATATGATTGTTGTGTTGGTTCCAGTGCTCCCAGTCAACAACAGCCAGTGACGCCTGCCACCCAACAGAACTGGGTGCAGTTCTGAGCTCACACCACTACTATATTATTGTGATTTGGTGTCTGTCGTAGGATGGCACTTACGTGTGTTGCACAATACTTAAAATTACTTAATTACGTAGGAATACTATATCAATAGCTCTTGTATTCATTCTGTAGTAAGTTAAAGTAAAATATCATTATCATTGTAGGATAAAATATGTTATTGTAACATTACTATTTGATGCCAGATCACAATATAAGTTTATGCAATAAATAATATTAATAAATGATGTACTTTACTATCTGTATATGTTGTAACACTTGTATAATTACTTAGATATGTGGTAGAATATTTTCGGCTCTATAATAATTATTGTTGTTATTGTTGTTGAAAAATGCATGTCATAGACTATGTAAATAGTTGAAAAAAAAAGAAAACCACATTAAGCTAGTTGATAAAACATTTAAACTATTCTCTATAAATCTATATCAAACACAAGATCTGTATCTTTGACATTCTTGACAGATGTACAAATAATAAGAAGGTATAAAAGTTAAAGTAAAATGATATCCTTATCTTATGTTTTTTAGTTATTTTTCGAGGAATATAATAGTATTAAATGTAGGATCAGTTCTTTAAGAAATAGCTAGTGTCTGATCGATATTAATTTTAATTGTATTACTTAACAATCATGTACACGGTAGCTACTTATAAAATCTATGATAGAAGAAGATATTGATGTAAAATAAGGTCAATAGTTTATTGTCAACAGTCTCAACAGTCTTGCGAATGAGAGCTTTGAACTCAAATCCCCAGACAGCTATTTGCTTTGATTTCTTTACACAACAAACAGCAAATTCTCGAATAAGATATTTTATCTACTACTTATGTCTTATTGTTTTAGGTTCAGAGTTACAGAATGAAATATAAATTACACCGTTTGTGTTTGTTTGAATTTAAATATTTATAAACCTTAAAAGAGAGTCACTGACCAGGATTGTTAGCATGATCTTTTGTTATTGACATTCACTGATATAAAGCACTAATCTAAACAGGCTTAAATTACAGGTCCATAATATATCAGCATCTGCTTTGATGCCCAGAGTCAGTATATGGTGTGTTGGCGTTGTTTCAACATTCCTTTGCAATGTTTTTAGGGTTCCGTAGCCAAATGGCAAAAAACGGAACCCTTATAGTTTCGCCATGTCTGTCTGTCTGTCTGTCCGCGGATAATCTCAGTGACCGTTAGCACCAGAAAGCTGAAATTTGGTACCAATATGTATATCAATCATGCCGACAAAGTGCAAAAATAAAAATTTAAAAAAACATTTTTATTAGGGTACCTCCCCCAGACGTAAAGTGGGGAGCGATTTTTTTTTTAATTTTGACCCTGACGTGTGATATATTGTTGGATAGGTATTTAAAAATGAATAGGGGTTTTCTAAAATCATTTTTTGATAATATTAATATTTTAGGAAATAATCGCTCCGAAAGTCAAAAACAATGTGTCCCCCCCCCTCTAACTTTTGAACCATAAGTTTAAAAAATATGAAAAAAATCACAGAAGTAGACCTTTATATGAACTTTCTAGGAAAATTATTTTCAACTTGATGAGTTGAATAGTTTTTGAGTTATATAGCACTTTTTCAAAAAAACGCAAATGATAACTTTGTTTTTCATACAAATACTATGAAAAACAAAGTTATTTTTGCTGACGAAAAATGTTGGTATTTTTAATGGTCTGGGAAGCTACGGAACCCTACAGTGAGCGTGGCCCGACACGCTCTTGGCCGGTTTTTGATTTGATTTGATTTGATTTGCCTAATCAGTTTTAATGATCAACGAGCGCTAGTGTACTTTAGATTTTACGTTTAATAGGCTAGTTTCCACCATCAATAAATTGCAAATCTATTTAGTCCGTCAGTTAGAGTATTGGAAAATAATGGACACGTATTTTTTGTTTTTGTAAATCAATGAATATTGACAAAGATAAAACGCATCAAAACTCAGGAGTGGGGGCTGGTGACGTCAGAACTCACTAAGAATGATACCAAACAGTGACGTATTGGGAATTTTAAAAGCGTCGTATCTTCGTCAATTTTGGTTTATGTGACAAAAGAAAAAATACGGGTCAAATATTTTTTGATAATAAAAGTGACGGACTAATTAGATTTTTTCAGTTAACAAGCCTATTGTTGGCTTAATCTGAACGCGCCCTCCTATTTCATTAGAAAAATCAATTTTCAGTGTGGCTAAGTGCAATTTTTTTTGCGAAAAAGGTCGTAGGTTCGATGCCCGCACGGCACAAATATTAATCTTTCAGCACGCGACTGCCGATTGCGCAACCTTTGGATAGGCGCCAAAATGTCAGCCGGTAATTGCAGCATTGTACATAACGGGTCTTTTCTATAAGAGCAGATACAGTTTTGACTTTGTCTATGCATTGGAAAACTGACCAAGTAATTTTTAAACCGATAGTTAAACATACGGGAGGCTATTACGATCACTTGAAAATTATAATGGGCAGTTATTTTATTTTTCGGGGGTTGGTAAATTAATGCGACAGTAAAACATTAACAGTAATAAAATTTCACCCTACAGTACAAAAATACGTAAGCAGTCTAATAAATAAATGGCTGGTACAAATGTTGGAATGGGCAAGTAGATAAATAGTTCGGCGACACTAGAGCGAGCGAAGTGAGTTCCTGGACTTCGGGACCCTGACTCGGACAGTGTAGGTACTTACTTTAAACCTGCCGATTAATTCAGATTTGTTGTGTAAACCTAAACAACCTAAAAAAAAACTTAATTTGGTCGGGTTTTACACGGAGATTTCGTATGAAAAAGTAATGAAAGCTAATTTCTCTTAAAATACAATACTTGGGAATATGAATTTTTGGTCACTATAACTTCTTTATGGGTACAAATTTTTGTATCAATTTGGGAAGAAATCACAGAGTTTTTAATAGGGAAATCTTGAAATGAAAATTTAACACCGTGACTACCGCCACTCCACCAATGACAATCATGGTATATCTCGTAAACTACTGAAGAACGCATTTTGAATTTTGGGCACTAATTTTATCTTCCTGGGTACTAATTTTCTAGGTAGGTGTGAGGAAAGCGACAAGTGCCTGAAACTTGGAATTAACATTCAAATTTGTGGTCCTGCTGAACGAGCGCACGAAGTTATCATCGTTGATTTCTCGGTAAATACAAAAGTTTCAGTTCTGTTTTTTTTACGAAATGAATCACATTATGGGTACAAATTATTTTTATACTTAGAATAGCTGTAGAATGCCCCCTTTTTCAGCGTTCATGGTGGTCCTGCTGAAGGGATCGTGACTACCGCCGGGACCACCTTCAAAGTCGATTTTCTCGAAAACTGCTAAGGTACCATATATTTTGTTGTTCGAGTACTAATTGGTACCTACCAATTGCGTACAAATTATTGACCAAATATGGGAGCGATTGGCGTTGGTGGTCCGGCGGTAGTCACGGACATCATAAAAACGACACCTGACAGCTTTCAGCAAAAAATTAGCTGTTCCCTGCAATATGTTCGCTTGACTCGTCAAAATGTATCTTTTTTGCGATTCAGGGTTTAAATATAAGTAAGTAGGTACCTACGTATCGAATACCTTATCCACCTCAAATTCCATGAGAACTCGCATTACCTACCTACTCGTATCAATAGCTATTACTGATTTTCACGGACTTATAGGTTCCTGTGATTTTCGCGCGTGAAATTGAAATTGTCTCAGAGGGCGGCGTGTCGGGTAAATATTATCTAAGGATTTACCCTATATCACCCCGACGGAGTTATCTTCGAAAGTTTTTCGGTGATTTTCTTGTGAAGGTCTTGTACTGTGCATAGCTTACCTACCTGCTTAATATTACTATTTGTGTGTTTGGTACCTTTTGTAAAGATGTTGCTTCTTTGGATAAACGCCTATTATATTTGATGGAGCAATGACGAACCTACGTAACTTCGAGGTAGGATCTTATCATGTTTGACTTTGAATCAGCATAATGTATGGCCCTGAAATGGATAATGAAGTATCTAGGTACCTCTACTATTGTAAACAGATTGGTAAGTATAGATAGGGTCACTTATCAACCTAGGTAGGCATGTATCTATTTTTTAATCAAAATTAGGTATCAACAGATACCTACCTATAAAATAACTTATGCAAAGTAACTCGTTAATATTGCACAAGTGTTTTTACTTCAATGAAACACTCCTAGAAAATTGAGATGCGACATTGAATTTCCATTACCGAAGAATATCTTATGGAAGGCGAAAGTGCGCTCCGAATTTTAATAGCTCCTTATCATGTCTACGGTTTATGTAGGTGTTGAGAATAAGCTGTGTTCTTAACACATTTAGCTTCTGAATAATAAAGGTAGGCGGGTAGCTGTAACAAACAACCTAGGTACTTACCATATGAAAGTCTACCTTTTTTTTTTTTTGGCGTTGGGGAAAAAATGCATTACGCATCCCATCGGGGGATGAAAGGGCTATGTGGGACTCCCTGGGTCTGGCCCGGTATACCCACTAAAACACCCCAGCGACATTCCCGCTTCGTCCGAGTGGCGGGGGACTGGGAAACCGGCATAGCCTTTACGTCCAGTCCTCCGCCGACGATTGCCCTTCATGGCGGGCCCCTCACAGGGGCCCGGGAATGTCTGACGAAGGTGGTGACAGGTGCAATGCGGGCGAAGGCACCCCCGTGCCTGTCGCCCGCCCGTCGCCACCATGGGGAGGGAGAGGACGGTGACTTCTCCGACCCCTTCTTCGTCTGCGGAGCGGCGCAGCGAGAGGGTCGTCCTCCCGCACGCGCTCCGCCTCCTCCTTTTGCGAGATTACGTCCTCGAGAAGGAGGCGACCACTGCCCAGGCCTCCTCGCTCCCCAGCATGGCGTTGACGACGCCGGGAAGCGAGAGGTCCTGTCCAATTACCGCGGTTAGACTGCGGCGCAGCTCGGACCAAGCCGGGCACACCTCGAGGGTGTGCTGCGCCGTGTCCTCCGCCGCGCCGCAGTCGTGGCACGCCGGGGTCTCCTCCCTCCCGATCCGATGCAGGTACGATCTGAAACAGCCATGGCCGGACAACACCTGCACCAGGCGGAACGAGAGGAAACCGGGGACCGCTCGAGCCAGATCCGCAGGACCGGACCGAGCGCGTCCAACGTCCGGCGGCCAAAGACGGCGGAGGCGAGGTCCTCTGTTCAGTGGAGGACGATAGCATCCCTCGCCTCCCGCCGCACGGCCTCCCGCTCTTCGGCGACGGGGCGCTCCCCGAGAGCCTTTCGGCGCGCCGTCCACTCGTACACTCTGGCGAGCACCCAAGCCTCCAACTCCCAAGGAGGGGTGCCGGCCAGAGCGCATGCCGCCGAGAAGCCCACCGAGCGGTAGGCCCTCGCCAACCGCTGTGCAATGGCCCTTTGGGGCCTGCGGATGGCGGTCGCATTCTCCCTCCTGTGGAGGGAGTCCGCCCAGATGGGGGCCCCGTATAGGGCCATGCTCCGCAAGATGCCGGCGTACTGGCGCCGGCATGTTGCCCTGCCCCCCCCCAGGTTCGGGAGGAGCCACGAGAGGGCGTCCGCGGCCTTCAGCAGGCGCGTCGACAGCCCGCTGAAATGTCACCTGTCGTCCAGTACCAGCCCCAGATACTTCATCTGGGGCTGGACCCCTATCCTGACGCCCTCCACAATTATGTGGGCGTCGGGAGGACAGCGCTGCCGAGGCCCGCGAAAGAACACGGCCTCGGTCTTGTGTAGCGCCACCTTCAATCCCAGGCGGCGGATCCTCTCTGCAACCAATGATCCGCCAGCCGAGGCCAGACAGGCCGCGTCCGCAAAGTTCTTCCGCCGGGCAGTGAGGAGAGTGTCATCCGCGTAGCAGATGACACTCGTGCCCTGGAGGAGGGCTCCCCGCAAGAGCCAGTTGAACCCGATGTTCCACAGGGGGGGCCACAACACCGACCCCTGCGGAACACCGGACTCGGCGCCGTACCTCCTCACGGTGGCCGTTTTGTCTACGAGGAGGACCTCTCGGTCCTCCAGTAGCTGGCCAGGAGGTTCCGCAGTTCCGCAGGTATTGGGGCACTCCGTGATACCGGAGCGCCTCCAATATCGTCGAGTGGGGGACGGAGTTGAAGGCGTTGGCAATGTCGAATGACACCGCCAGCACTCCGTCCCCGGCCTCTACTGCCTCCTTCACCCGGCCCTTGAGTAGGGCCAGCGCGTCGATCGTCGAACGATCGGGAACCTCCCAGCCGTAAAGCACGCGCTGAAGAGGTCCCGAAACCTTTCCTCCATGCCGGAGGCGGCGATCGCCACCACCCGTGCGGGGACACCGTCTGGTCCGGGGGGCGGCTTCTTTACGCGGAGGCTGAGAACCCCCGCGTAAATCTCCGCCGCTGTCACCGGGGGGATCTCCTCCTCCTCCGGCGGAGCCACCCCTTGCGGGGGATCCATCGGTGGTGGGGTGAAGTTGGTCCTGCGCGGAAACAGGGACCGGACCACCCCATCCAGCACATTGGATCGAGGGTCTCCGACAGTGGGGGACCATAGGGGCGTAGTTAGTTCCGCGCCGCCTTGTATGGTCTCCCATAGGGATCCGCCTCTCGGTAAGAGGCGTATAGGCGGTCCTCCTCTGCCCGGTCTCGGTTTTGGGCGCTGCGCCGTCTGCTCCGCGTGTAGGCCCTTCTGGCCGCCACACAGGTGGCCCGGAGTCCCTCCAGCTCCTCCGTCCACCAATAGACGGCACGACGGGGAGGCGGACGGCGAGACCGAGGCATGCTGGAGTTGCACAACTCGGTCAGGGACCCCCTGAGCTGGACTGCTGCAGCGTCCACGTCCAGGACCTCGACAGGGGGCGACAGCCAGTCCTGGAGGAAGGTGTCGTGTTACTTATCCCAAAAAAAAAAAGTAACACAAACAATTAATTTATTTAAATAAAAGTCCTATCACGCTTCACAGAAAAAAAAAAATTAGAGGAAGGTCACGATACTTGTTGGCAACTTCCTACGGCTTCAGGGCTTGAGCAACCTCCGGGTCCAACTATATGAAGGCGAACAGCTTCCAAGTCAGCTTCAGGGCTTGAGTAACCTCCGGGTCCAACTATGTGAAGGCGAACAGCTTCCAAGTCAGCTTCAGTGCTTGGGGCGCGTCAGAGTGTCAGCGCCACCAAGGTACAGCTCCAACCTCCTGGTCCAGCTCAGTAGAGCGCGTGGAGTACTGCTTCCTGATCAGCTTCAGGGCTTGGGGCGCGTCAGAGCGTCAGCGCCACCAAGGTACAGCTCCAGAGGGCGAACTTCACCGTGAATTCGGTGACTCGATATAAGTAATATCTTGCTTCAGATCCCGTAGTAGACTGCCTGAAATGTGTCAGGAATGCCCTTTTATACCCAAAAATTCTTTTTTTGTTCAGTTTTTCCACATCAGTTGATTTATTTTAGTTCTTTCATTCTCTCTAGATTATTTTGATTTTAAAATCAAAAATGTGAGTTGCCTGTATTTAAAACGACCAGTATTATACAGTAAAAAACTTCCTCGAAGAATTCTGTGAGCGTGCTAATTAATTTTATAAAAGTAAGATAAGATACTGTTACTTAGTAAACAATCGTAATTAACTCTAAAATACATTATTTGAGCTAATATATTGATAAAATAAAATAAAATTATATAAATCAAAAGAAACCTTCATAGGCCTAGGCCAGTAAGAAAATTAAAAGTAGAGGAAAAGTAACTGACAGCTTGACAATTGACGTAATGTCAAAAAAGTAAATATTGAAAAATTATTTTTATTTCAGCTAAAATCGATGTTAAAAGATCGTTCTAGATTGAAACTAACGCGAGCTAAAATAGTTACTGCCAAAGCGCGACTTGAATGATAGTAAAAAGTGTAAGTACCTATAGTGTGTAAATACTATATTTCCTCATAAGTATAGTGTCTGAAACATGAAAATACTATATTTCCCCATCGACCCCGAGAAAATTTTTGGTCTAGAACAAAAATTTTGTAAGGTTTAAAGTATAACAGCATTCACAAAACGTACATACTTCATTCAATCACACCGACATCTTACGTAGTTAGGTCAGGTAGGATTCACATTCAATGATCACTACTCAACCTGATAAGTCAATAACTTTAAGGCTTATTTTCGGAGTTGTAATCCGCTCTCGTCTAAAACCCATAATGAAATGAAATATAGAGATTTTTTTTTTATTAGTTTAACAAGGGCTTATTTTTATGGAGTTGTTAGCCGCTCCGAATCAACTTTAGTTGATATATATGATAAGGGCTTATTTTTATGGAGTTATCAGCCGCTCCAATCAACTTTTAGGGCTACCGCACACTACAGACAAGACTGTCTTGAGACAGATTTGCTTCACATAGACAAGTCTGTCTCAAGACAGTCTTGTCTACGACACATCGCACACCTAGAACGAAACTGTTTGGTCTACTACGACTAGGGCATGCAATTATCCGCTCATTTTAGTATCCGGATACTTGGATAACGTTATCCGGATAAATCCGGATAATACTGATAAATCGGATTGTATAGGATAGATAAAAATAAAATTCAACCACAATATTGTCAATCATTGATATTCAGTAATCAGTATATATAGAAGCTACACAGATTTGCCTGCGTGACAATCGCCAGTACCATGAGAACATCACCCATTCCCGCACTTCACGTGATGCTGGGATTAGCACCTCTTCACTCCATAAGGGAGGAGGTGGCCCTGGCGACTATTAGGCTCGAAGTATCTGGCACCCAAAATACAAAATCAAACATACACGCATAAAAGGGGATGCTGTGAAACAACAGCCCATGTTGGCATCACCCAGCGACCGAACCCACTGCTTTCAAAAACACTACAACATAGAACTCATAGCGGAGACTTGTGACTACTCAGGTCCAAAATAGCTAAGAATCTACACTGATGGATCAAGAACCCACGACGGCACAGATGTCAAAGTCTTCTGCAACGACACCTTATATTGCTCAACTCTGTCCACCAAGCTAAGTGCGTAGGTATTATCCAAGCGACACTTGCCATAGAGGACAGGGAAGTTACGGATACCCATATTCGTATACTCGTCGACAGTGTCTCAGATTTTCAATGCTTAAAAAAGAAATCAGATCTACTCGAGACTAAAACTAGAATACCATAATGCCCTAGAACGAGTTACGGTTCTAAACCGCAACACGGTGACACTACAATGGATCAAAGGTCACAGTAAAACGATGCAGCAGGCTGATGAGCTCGCCAGAAGGGGATCCAGCGCAAACGCCTTTGGACCCGAGCCCATTGTACTCATTCCTTTCAAGCAGCTGAGAAGTTGGTTAAAGGATCACACTCAAATACAACCCTCCAAGTTCATGAAGGTCGATTGAATGACTATTTCATGAAAAAGTCATTCAATCGACCTATAAGAACACGTAAAAATGCGAAAAAATAATAAACCAAAAAATATCCGTTTTATTCGTACTATCCGAATAGTAATGCAATTAATGTCCGGATAGCATGCCCTAACCACGATGAAGCAAGGGTATGATATCCGCGTTAACTTGAGATTTAGTACGTAATAATGGCATAGATGGTGCTTACGCCAATCATCACCAGTTTGCTTAAAACACCTTGTTGATTTTAATTAAAATTGAGCCAAGAATAAAGCCTTGAATAATAATTTATGTAAATATTTTTTAAAGAATTTTACCCTTATTCTCATAGAACTGTTTATTTCCTCATTTACCCAATGTTAAGCTGTCAAAGATTAAAAGTTTTATGAATGAATAGGAATAGTAAGACAATTCAGTATTACCTAAATTATTAGTAACCCATTGAAAGCAAAACAAACACATTGAGAAAACGTTATCAGAAATTATGTGTATGGTATGGAGAAATTTCTCAATAATAAAATAAAAAACTGCAAAGCATGCAGTAAAACTGTTTTATGCAGTAAAAATGATAATAATTCCTTTAAAGAAAAAAAATCCTGACAAAATGTTGTTACGTTGTCCCTCTGAAGCATTGGAAGAATGTTTTCTTAATATACAAAGTATATGTGTCAGCGTAGACTTGTAAAAACCTAAAACCTCGAAATATTGTCAACTGAGCATTCTGCTTACAATACAACGCATTATTTTTCGGTAGATTGTAATCTATCGAAGTGAAACTGTAATATTGTGAAATACATGCAACGGAACAATGTTTGACAATTTTACGGTGACATAAGTGTTTCATAATAGAAAACTGATGTGCTGAAAGCTGTAATAAAAAATAAATAAAAGCAGTAACAAAAACATTTGTGCAGTTTCCATTCAAATGTGAAACACAAAAAGAAAAGATTAAAGAATACTTTACAGATATAACAATAAATATCTTGATATATAGTTGATGCAAGTCAACAAATCGAATTTTAGCAAGAAAGCTTACATTCGATGGTGAGGGTGAAACAAAAGACCAATAAATGACTTAAATATTAACATAATCATAGTTTTTATTCTGTGACGGCTTTAGAAAACGGCCAATTTCGTAAACATTAGCTGTATTTGCTTTTTTTTGTGAATTCTTATTATACGTTCATAAGGAACTTAGCAAGAAATGCTGTCGAACAAATACAAAATGTTTATTAAACTAAATTTTATATGGTCTACATTTCAAATTACCCGCCTACCCATAGCAATACGTATTCAATAATAAGGTATGGATGTATAGGTACCTAAGTACGCACCTCAAGCTTTAGGGATTAGTTCAGGGGATATAGTACCAGAGGGCGACACAGTCCAGCAAAGGTGTTCAAAATTCTCAAGAGAGGGCTGTCTATTCCATGTAACCTCTTTGGTTCGGACGAGACTACTAGAGAGGAGGTACGTCACCGTCACATACGAACCGGTTTTTCCCGGTTCTCAAAAACCCGGGAATTTTCGGGTTTTCCTTTGTAAAATAAACCGGTTCTGCCGTATGAAAACCCGGGTCTTTGGGTCTCTTCTAAATCGATCATTATTGATCTGTGAATTTTACAGATCAAACACGCAACAACATGTCGTAGGTTGTTTTAAATGTAATAAAATATGTGTACTTAAAAACTGTATATCTCCCGAGTTTAATAATCTTATTTATAATTTATTCTAGAAAGAAAATACGTTACAGGGTTTTTTTGGGTTGTGGAATTGGTAGAATTCTCATTCGAAAGTACCCGTTGAATATTTTTCTATCTTTTATCATTTATTGTGTATTTATTCTTCTGAGATATAATTTTTATTACAAAATATTATATTTATTGTTTTTTAAACAAAAGTATTTGATCACCTCGTTCCCGATGCGATCCCTCAGGGAGACTTCAAGCATTGCGCGCTCCATTGCTTCTAAGCGACTTTGAATTTATGGACTAGCCGTACCGTGAGTGTCCACGTTTCGGCCCCGTAAGTCATAATAGCCAGGATGCACTTATTGAAGACCTTAGTCTTTAGGCTCTGTGGAATACACAACGACAAGATCCAACGAAGAATGCTGCCCAGCCCAGCTTGAGTCTTCTCAAAGTTGTTCTTAAAAAACTGTACAGTTTGCTAGAGGTAAATTATATTCTTGAGCAACCTCGAGAGGACCACCATTGACAACAATAGGTCCTGGGGTGACGTGTTCGTAGAACCTGGGTTTTGTCTAAGTTCACCCTGAGACCAATGCATATTGAAGAATCTACTGGGCCATCCAGCATTTCGTCCCTAAAGATTTCCACCATTTGGTCGAGCGCCTGGTCAATATTATAACCTCTGTATTATTTCATTAATAAATAAAGCAAGAGCATTTAGTATTAATATTGTAATTGAAAAGACCATCTCAGATACTAATCTGCATAGTCCTCATGTGCATTGAGCAATGTCAGGACTTTAAAAGAGACTATGACCTCTGAGTTTGTTTCGACTGTTTCTCCTTAGAGTAGTCAGGTACGAAACACCGGCCAAATCTAGTTTAAAAAAAAATACGTGTAAAAACGTCTGTAAAACCTATTTGCAAAATAAACATAATTTATCATTTAATGAAAAAAAACCGAAAAACCCGGTTTTGGACAAAAAAACCCGTAACCGATTACCCACTTTTCGATGCCCTATCGCTAGACTGTTTTGTCGTAGATGTGCGCGCCCGCATACATACAAAAGGGAAGCCGACAATCGGTAGTCAGACTTGTCGCGGTGTAGTTCTTGTAGGTATGAGACAATTTTGTCTACGAGACGTTTTGTCTCAAGTGTGCGCATCTTCATATATTTTGTAATGCAAAAGTCTGTCTCAAGACAGTCTTGTCTGTAGTGTGCGGTAGCCCTTAGAGTCGATAGTAAGGAACAAGTCATACTAACTTGTAGAGTTAGTTGACACGAAGGTTAGGTAACTTGTACCTAAAAGCACTTCTTAGAGATATCTGATCGGAACAGATAAAAAGAAAGATTAAAAAAAATAATCTTATAATGGTGTAAGAACCGATGAATGAATTATAAAATAAATAGAGTTTGTAAAGAGCCGCAAAGAACTCTATTATAGAAGAAGGAAAGAAGAAAAAGATGAGTCATGAGTATGAAGAATTTGTTTTTTAAGCTGTATTACAGTATCCTTTGGTTCTTCTAATCTTATTTTAATCTCATATTCTAGCTCTGCTTTGTTAAGAAGTTCAAAGAAAATAATTCTATCCATGACTAAATTAAAGTTAAAGAGGACAAAATTGTATTAAAGGGAGGAAAAACGATAACTCAAGAGAGTGAGTTTTAAAGAAGACTTAAGAGTTAAAGAAAACTCAACAACTCAAGAGACGACTTAAGAGAAAACTCAAGAGGACTCAAGAGTAAAGAACTCAAGTGTTAGAAAGTACTCAAGTATTAAAGACGAGAGGACGAGAGGATCCTACATAATAATATCGTAAACCGATGATTTTAGTAATAAAAACTGAAGAGGGTTTTTATTTAAAAAGTTCAAGAGCCCACGACACTATACCTAGCTTGATATAAGTGTTAAAGAGGAGGACTTGAGTGTTAAAGAGGACTAGAGGATCCGATTTAATGACACGAAAAAAAAAATTTTTTTTTTGTGTTTTTAAAGTTCCATCATGTTAAGAATGACTTGAGGGCAGGGGGGACAAATTTTTCATTATTTTTGCGATAGGACGCACCGTTTCTGAGATATAAGCAGTTTTAGAACTTGCTATAATTCGATGACGCGCATCGTATGTTAAAGTGTGAGAGTGTGTGTTAGAATGAGATGAGAGAGTAAGTTATAAGAGAATAAGCCAAATAAGAGTCTAATAAGGGAATACTAGTGTTAGTTTTTTTTAGAATTTTGAAAAAGTAATTGAGTGAAATCTAAGTCTTGATTTTACGTTGGGCGCCAAACTGTCGTGTTACTTATCCCAAAAAAAAAAAGGAACACAAACAATTAATTTATTTAAATAAAAGTCCTATCACGCTTCACAGAAAAAAAAAATTAGAGGAAGGTCACGATACTTGTTGGCAACTTCCTACGGCTTCAGGGCTTGAGCAACCTCCGGGTCCAACTATATGAAGGCGAACAGCTTCCAAGTCAGCTTCAGGGCTTGAGTAACCTTCCCGCGAGGCGGCGGGCCTGCTTGCCGGATTGCCGCCATGGGATCTGGAGGCGATAGTCCTCGCGCGCCTACACGAATGGCGCGCGGAGGTACTACGCCGGGGGGAAACTCCGCTGCCGCGGCAAATTGCCGCTCAGCGGACTGACCTCCGGCGCGATCTCATGGCGACATGGAGAGAGCGACTGTCGCAACCCCGTGCAGGGCACGCCACGATAGTGGCGGTAAGTCCCCTCTTTGAGGAGTGGCTAGAGAGGCGCCACGGCGTCCTCACCTTCCGCCTGACGCAGGTCCTCACCGGACACGGATGTTTCGGGAGGTACCTGCACCGAATCGGGCGGGAGGAAACGCCCGGGTGTCTCAACTGCGAGGATCGACCGGAGGACACGGTGGAGCACACGGTGGAGGTCTGCCCCGCGTGGGCGGAGCACCGCCGTGTCCTCGAAGCGGCGATCGGCGGCGGCGACCTCTCGCGTCCGGCCCTGGTTCAATCCATGGTCCGGAGCGAGACGGAATGGGAAGCCGTCACCTCTTTCTGCGAAGCAGTCATGCTAGCGAAGGAGGTGGCGGAACGAGAGAGGGAGAGATCCTCACTTCCCGGCCGCCGCGGGAGACGCACCGGGCGTCGGGGGCCACGTGGTGGCTACCGGCCACCGTAGATGCGGGCCTGTGGACGGTTGGCTATGGGCTAGCTAGCCGTCCGTCCGTCTAACGACGACAGGCCGTGTCGACGGCGCGTTCGTGTTCCACGCGCGCCTCAAAGAGATGTCAGCATAAGAGAGGGGCCCGCAAGGGCCGAAGCCTGCCGGGGTTGCGGGACTGTTCGAAAGAGATACCGCGGCCCCGGAAAGTAAAGGGCGAGGAAGGAACATGGATGGGTTTTAGTCAGTAAGAGTCTGACACTCCCTCCCGCTCCGCCCAGAGTGGGAGAAGTCATTTGATGATTTCCCATCCTAAAAAAAAAAAAAAAAAAAAGGGCTTGAGTAACCTCCGGGTCCAACTATGTGAAGGCGAACAGCTTCCAAGTCAGCTTCAGTGCTTGGGGCGCGTCAGAGTGTCAGCGCCACCAAGGTACAGCTCCAACCTCCTGGTCCAGCTCAGTAGAGCGCGTGGAGTACTGCTTCCTGATCAGCTTCAGGGCTTGGGGCGCGTCAGAGCGTCAGCGCCACCAAGGTACAGTTCCAGAGGGCGAACTTCACCGTGAATTCGGTGACTCGATATAAGTAATATCTTGCTTCAGATCCCGTAGTAGACTGCCTGAAATGTGTCAGGAATGCCCTTTTATACCCAAAAATTCTTTTTTTGTTCAGTTTTTCCACATCAGTTGTTTTATTTTAGTTCTTCATTCTCTCTAGATTATTTTGATTTTAAAATCAAAAATGTGAGTTGCCTGTATTTAAAACGACCAGTATTATACAGTAAAAAACTTCCTCGAAGAATTCTGTGAGCGTGCTAATTAATTTTATAAAAGTAAGATAAGATACTGTTACTTAGTAAACAATCGTAATTAACTCTAAAATACATTATTTGAGCTAATATATTGATAAAATAAAATAAAATTATATAAATCAAAAGAAACCTTCATAGGCCTAGGCCAGTAAGAAAATTAAAAGTAGAGGAAAAGTAACTGACAGCTTGACAATTGACGTAATGTCAAAAAAGTAAATATTGAAAAATTATTTTTATTTCAGCTAAAATCGATGTTAAAAGATCGTTCTAGATTGAAACTAACGCGAGCTAAAATAGTTACTGCCAAAGCGCGACTTGAATGATAGTAAAAAGTGTAAGTACCTATAGTGTGTAAATACTATATTTCCTCATAAGTATAGTGTCTGAAACATGAAAATACTATAAAGGCCGCCTCCTTGGCTGCTTCCCGGTCCAGGCGGGTGAGTGCCCACCGCGGGAGGGGAGATTGCCCAGCACGGGTCATCCCCCTCCCCCCCTGCTGGGTGGAGATGTCGAACCAAAATATGAAAGTCTACCTGCTCCTCATTCACTCGTATATCGAAGTTGTGTTTCATCTCCGGCAGTTCATACCTACGTGGGAAAGGGTAATTCTATTCAGCTGTGGGATAACGTAAGTTAACAGTAACAAGAAATGTTGAGTACAGACGCCTCACGGCAGTACACCGACACTGTAAAATTTTCCCAATCAACCTTGAACCTAATGTTATTGCGATAAAGTTGAAAATATATTAAAGGAATTTGACAGCAGTAGGTAGTAAGTAGTTTGATGTGCTGGCGTCTGAACAGCGCACTTCGTCCTGTTCTTGTCTATCAAATCCCTGTACCCAGGGCCGGATTTGAAGGTGTGAAGGCACTGGGGCAATCAAGAAGTGAGGTGAGCCTACCTACCTACATATTTTTTTGTTTGTTCCAAAAAAAAATCTCTTCTTGATTGCCCCAGTGCCTTCATGGGTTCGTGGTTCGGTTCCCTATCCATTTGCATAAAATTTTAAGACCTAATATAATTTAGCATAATTTTATTTGGCATAACTATATTTTCGCATGACATAATTACGCATAACAGCTTACGCATAATGTTTTAAGCATAATTTCTCTAACCATAATAATGATTAAGCATAATATTCTAAAGCATAAATTTATTAAGCATAAAGATCTAAAGCGTAACTTTTTTAAGCATAATATCCTAAAGCATAAATTTATTTACGCATAATGATATTAAAACATATTTTTATAGGTATAACAATGATATAATTATTAACACCTAGAATATTAGACACTATACACGTTTATACAATATTCTCTAATGAAATTTGTAGGCACTTGATATTGTAGGTAGAATAGATTTTTTTTTTCTAAGTAGACGGTGGTGTCAGGTAATATATAACATATTAATTTAATATAACGTATTGAACAATTTTGTGGGTTTATTTTTTGCCGTAGGAAGCATGAAGCAAGCAAGCATACAGCATGCAAGCAAGCATACAGCATGCAAGCAAGCATTCAGCATGCAAGCAAGCATACAGCATGCAATCAAGCATACAGCATGCAAGCAAGCATGCAGCAAACAAGCAAGCATGCAGCATGCAGCATTCAAGCGAGCATGCAACATGCAGCAGGCAGGGTTTCTGTCACGGCTCCGGCGCTGCTGGCCTCCGGCGGCCCCACGCGCCTACGCGATTTTAAATTACACTCTAGGGGTAGGACAAACAAGACTACGTGGAGTCGGTTTTGCAGCAATTCGGTTCTGTCACTAACTTTTGTTGCACAGCATATTACATTTTTACACAATATCTAATATATTCTTCAGATAAAAGTTATCTCGCGATTGAAAAATCGTTTAAGTTACATAATGTTATGTATAATAAATCATTTGCATGAAAATTGTTTTTGTTATTTATATTAATTGTATGCCTAAATATTATTATGCGAATAGTCATATATTAATTGTATGCCTAAAATTATTATGCTAATAGTCATTAGGCCTACTAACGTTATGCGAATCAAATTTATGCCAAAACAAATTAGTCTTTAAGATGATTATGCCAACATAAAATGTATGCCTAAAAAAATTATCCCGAAGTATTATTATGCCAAAACAAATTGTGCCAAAATCGTTATGCCGAAGTATATTAGGACAAAGAACATTATGCGAAAAGAAGGGATCCCTCGTGTTATGGACACAACGAATATATTTTTTTTATTAAAAAAATAACTTTTGAAGGTCCCTTCCTTGTGGAGGCCCGGGGCAAGTGCCCGAGTAACCCCTGTTGCCCTACCCTAAATCCAGCGCTGCGTGTACCTACTTTACTTTAAAGTAGGTAAGTAATATACTTACTTATGTACCTACCTGATAGTATTTGTCAATACAATACAATATGGCATGAATATTTTACCTACTTACCTATCAAAATAAGTAAAATTCCTAACAGCTAAAGCTCCTGGGATGGAAATATAAAATCGAATCCATTTCGATTTCAATATTACATTTAAGACGATTGGTTGCGGTTCAAAAGTGCTTTAGATTGAACGCCGGGACCTTTATTTCTATTATTCCAATTTTAATTAACCGAAACGATACTGATTGTGATAGCCAATTATAAATAAATAACCATGTGCAAGTTATACGGCGGAGGAGCTTAGGTATTGGGTCGTATTAGCAAACCATTACTAGTTTGATCTTGTCAGTCCTCTACTGGCTTTAAACCACACGACTTTCCTCCTCGTCACTTCTGGCTGGGGTACGGGTACGCATTTGCTATCGCAGTTGGACACAGGTTCGAGCTACTCCACAACGCCCTACGTCGTCGAAGTCGGATCCCCTTCTAATACTTCCGTATCCAATCTGTCCCCGCCACCTTTTAAAGCTCATTTGTCCCCATTATAGCAGGGGTGCCCCGCGATAAGCTTAGGTACCTCCTACCTACCGATAGGTAGCTACGTGGTCTTCATTCCAGGCCCCAGGACCGATTTGGTCCACTGACCAACGGTCCTAACTGCAAAACTTGCCAGCCCACTACCACTTTACTAAAACAACACGCAGCACTTCCATACAGCACTGAATTTACTAAAAAACGTCGGAAAGATATAGTTTGCCCTCAAAAAAGTACAAAACATGCTTTCACAGGCAAGTTTTATATGTGTCACCGTGAAATTGTCAAACACGTTATATTGTAATCTCTCTAGCGATATTGTAAACTCTCGAATTATTGTCAAACGAACATACTGCTTACAATAAAACGCATTATTTAGTCAATTCACGCGGTGTTAGAGGGAAGGAGGGCCCCCCCTTGCCCAGTGGTACCACTCAAAAATCAAAATCAAAATCAAAATCAAAGCATTTATTTCAAGTAGGCCAATAACAGGCACTTTTGAATTGTCGAAACAAAGATGAAAATTAAATGTAGCTACAGTCCCAGTCACAAGACATAAAAACTGTGAAAGTACTGTAGTTGCCCATTCCCTAGCGTAGATCTCTATGGAGAAGAACGGGCAAGAAACTCCATGGACACTCTTTTAAATCAAAATATTGTTACAAAGTCTTGGTTACATCATTCATGTTGAGATGGTATATTATGTGAGAACAATGTAGCAAGATGTGCACGTTAAAAGTGTCCATAACAAAACCAAAACAAAATACAACTCAAAAACCAAATAATTAATTCAAATAAACCATGGCGACTAAGAGATGACCAGTCACAACTGACAGCGCCCGTTCACGCACATGACGCATGGATCAGCACCATTCAGCTCAACCATTTTGAAGGGAACTAAATGGTCCGACACACGCGCCACCATCAGCGAGACATTTGAGTGAGCATGACATACTCTCAACCGCCAGGACACATTCAAGTCAAAAACTAAAGTAGGTTTCCAGTGAATGATAGCTTTCTAGTACATAGTACTCACACAATATGGGCTATGCGTTTATATAATACTAAGTAGATTGAATCCATACAATGCAAAGATAGTTGTACAATCTTCAGCCGCTCCAACAATACCATTTAATGCTATCAATTTTTGAGCCCCTGTCCTTGTGGAGCAGGACCAGCATTGAGCCAAGCATTTTTATCAGCGATATAATCGCTCAACTTGTAATATGCTTGCTTACATAGTGTGCGTTTAATGCATGTTTTGAATTTCGTCTCATTCAGTTCAAGAATACTTTGTGGAATTTTATTATAGCATCTCAAACAGTACCCCATGAAAGATGAGTCTACTTTAGCGAGTCTAAAGCCTGGCTGAACTAGTTGGTCCCTATTTCTAGTACTGTAATTGTGTCTGTCGCCTCTTTTACCGAAAAGATGCAGATTTTTTCTAACGTACATTATGTTTTCGTAGATGTATTGGCAATGAACCGTCATGATGCCAATATCCTTAAAAAGTTCCCTTAGAGAATCGCGCCTACGAAGATTGTATATGGCTCTGATGGCTCTTTTCTGCAGAATAAATATAGACTCAATATCAGCAGCCCGTCCCCATAGCAAAATACCGTAAGACATTATACTATGGAAGTAACTAAAATAGACCAGTCTAGCGGTATCTACATCAGTGAATTGACGGATTTTTCTAATGGCATATGCTGCTGAACTTAAGCGCCCCGCAAGCGATGTTAAATGAGAACCCCATTGTAGCCTTGAATCAAGCGTAAGCCCCAGGAAAACCATTTTATCTACGAATTCGAGTTTCTCTGTATTCAATATTATCTCACAATCACTACTTTTAACATTCGGTAATGAAAATCTTATGCATTTAGTTTTTTTTTCATTTAATACCAAATTGTTTGCTGTGAACCAATTTTGGACCTGAAGTAGGGCATCATTCACGTCATCTAGATTTTGGGCCCGTCTATTTATCTTAAAAATTAGAGAAGTGTCATCAGCAAACAACACCATATTTTGAGGTTGGCGTTTCAACAAATAGGGTAGATCATTTATATATACTAGAAAAAGGAAAGGACCCAATATTGAGCCTTGCGGAACCCCCATTTTTACATTCAAACCCTGTGAATTAACACCATTTATTTGAACATGTTGTTTTCTATCGCTCAAATAAGATTTTAGCAGGCTAAGTGCAAGTTTACCCAGTCCGTAATGCTCCAGTTTCAAAAGTAATGTGTCGTGATTTACGCAATCAAAAGCTTTGGAGAGATCACAAAAAATTCCTATTGCGTCTTGGGACTCTTCCCACGCAGCAAATATGTGCTTTAATAGGGTTACACCGGCGTCAGTTGTGCAACGTCCTTTGGTGAAACCATACTGTTGATCATGTAAGATTCTGTTGGTGTTAAAATGATAGAGCATTTGATTAAGCATTACTTTTTCAAAAACCTTGCTAAAAACTGGTAACACGGATACAGGTCTATAATTATTGGAATCTTTACTGTCCCCGGATTTGAAAAGAGGTATGACTTTACTGTATTTCATTAAATCCGGGAAAACTCCTTGGTCTACACATAAATTAAAAATTAAAGCTAAGTACGGGGCTATGGTCTCAAGTATAGATGTACAAACTTTGATAGACATTCCCCATAAATCTTCGGTCAGTTTGATTTTAATTTGCCGGAAAGCTTTAATAACTGTCATAGGGTTAATATGTTTAAATTGAAATTCAGCCAGGCAGCCAGACACATTCGCCTTTAATAAGCCAATTGAGGCTTCAGGTGAGGACTTAAGAGCCTCCGTAGTTTTTATTGGTATTTCGGTAAAAAAATTAACAAATTCTTGAGCTACTTCCTGATCAGAGCTTTTAGGACCACATGCTGTATCTAATGTAAAGCTATTATTACGTATTTTCTTTCTGTTAGTCTCGTTATTTATGACTTTCCAAACGGTCTTTATTTTATTTTCTGCTGTTTTGATCTTGTTGCTTATGTGCAGGGCTTTAGCAACCTTGCAAGTATTTCTAAAAATCTTTGAATACGTAGCAACATACTTGCTAAAAGTTTCGGTGTTTATAAAAGGCTTAAGGCTATAAAGCTCAAATAGCCTTTCCCTACTTTTTCTGATACCTCTAGTTGCCCAATCACTAAATATAAATTTAGGGCAAATACTCTTTGTCTTCTTTTCAAAAGTTTTGTTGAATTCCGTGTGAACTAATGAAAAGAAACGATCATACAATTGATTTATATTAATATCCTCTTGGCTCATTACACTTAACTTGTTCTGTAGGGAAATATTATACCTATTTAATTTGCAAGAAGTTATAGGTCTAAATTTAATCTGAACTCTTTGTATTGGAGTTTTACAACTAAAAGTTACAGTTTGTCCGCTATGGTCAGACGGCAAACAATTTATTATGGCTTTATCTAAGTAATCACAATCGCAGAAAACATTATATATACAAGTAGCAGAAGAAGTTGTGATTCTAGTGGGTTCAATAAAAACGTTAGTCAAGTCAAATGACTTAAAAAGATTTAATAACCGACTGCTATTTGAATTTTCTTCTAAAATATTGATATTAAAATCACCACAAATTATTGTAGCTTTATTACTGGCTGCAAGTTTTGCCAGGACATCTTCCATTATTGATTCAAATATGGAAAAGTTTTGATAGTTTGGGGGTCTGTACACACACACAATAACATGCTTATCTAGCTCAACACAGGACAGTTCGACGCAATGTTCAACCGAGAGACCTACTATGTCATTACGTTGCTTATATTTAAAACTATTTTTTATTAATATTAGGGAACCTCCACGAAGCATAGTTTTACGATTAAAGCAGCTACCCACCATATAGTTCTCATAATTAATAAGCATTTGGTAATCCTTTAGCCAATGTTCAGTAAAACAAATAATGTCAAACTTACTACTTTCTAAAAACAATTCAATTTCTAATAATTTTGAAGAAATGCCTTGGATATTTTGGTGGAATAATTTTAAGGTGTTCTGCTGAGGCCCTTTTTTACTAACTAATTGAGTGCAAGAAGATACCTTGCTGTTGGTAGGATTAACAAAAATATTGTTAATGGTACCTTCTGTTGTCTCACTTTCTAGTTTAAATTTATATTTGAAGTGAGGCCGGAGACTCCTGTGCCATCCTCAGACGATAAGACCCTATCACTAATAAACCCTAATTGAGAATTTTCCACGGTGACAGATGGATCCTCCTCAGTACAATGTTTGTAAATATTTATAGCACTAGTGCTATACTCATTTGTGCCAGTCACCTGTACATTAGTAGAATTACTAATCGTCGCAGTGTTAATAATATAACTAAACTTAGACATACTATTTATGTCTGTGTGAATACTATAAGCTAATAGCCGAGCTATTTTGTGTCTACATACAATAGGTAGATACACCTTACCCCGTGTCGACTTAAGATTACCAACTATAGTGTTGATATCCAGATACATAAGCCCACAAGCACTATAGTGACCTACTAAAAAATGTACATGTTTATTCAACATATGTATATAATCGTTCTTCCTACTACTTAAATTTTCAAAATATGGAAAAGCACACAATATGATTTTATTACATCTTAACTTTAGCAACTCAGAAACACAGTCGGTGATATCCTCCTTTTTTACATTAGAACTATTTAATATTTATACTCTCATGAAAAGATACTGTACCATTCCTGAGAAATATCGATTAACCTAACCTAACCTTAAAACACTTTATATTCCCCTAAAAAGCGTAGTCGACATGTTCAGTTGACAATAATTCGAGAGTTTACAATATCGCTAGAGAGAAACACATTATATTGTAATATAACGTGTTTGACAATTTTACGGTGACATATGTACCTACCTCGGACCGCTACTATATAACAGGCTAAATGAAAAAGGAAACATCTATTCCTTAAATAGCAATAATTGCAAGCTCTTCAAACTATGTCCTATGAAGATACAGAGAAGTTATTACTTGTGCTAAAGTAAACATTGTTCATAGTGTTGTTATTTTTTTTAAAACTAGTTAGATAAGTTATGACAGTATTTTTTTATATACCTTTCTAGACTAGTACCAATAATATTAATCTGTTATGTGATTATTTAATCAATTATTTTTACCTCAAATTGCCTGAAACACAGGATTACCTAGTTCAGGCTCAAAACATTGTGTGAACTTGACATAGATTTAAGAATACCTGTAAAAGTTAACCTTGTATTTTCAATACACTTCCGCGAAAACTGGTTCTTTTCGCACTACGATTAGGTTCAAAATCCAGTGTATTTCAAACCCGTGCATTTTTCATGTTTTTTTACACATGTGCAAAAAAAACATGAAAAATGCACTATACTTAGTCCAAATTGGTTCATTGCATAATTTAAAAAAAACATTCACCTCTGACTATAGAGTCAGAGGTGAATGTTTTTTTTTTATTTCGGAAAAGCGATCTACGTCTTTCATTTTAACATTTTTTGAATATTCAAATAGTGTTTATAAATTTAATATCGTAGATAAACATGATTATTTATAACTAATATTTACTTTTATAAACAAATCAACATTTATTTGTGTTTTAAATTCAAAAATTAAAAAAAAAAAAAAATTATATTAGACTGAAAAAAAATAAAATTTAAATCATAGTCTCGTGACACAAATATTTTACATTATTTTATTTTATTTCTTCAAAAGTGTATTGAAAAACGTCGTTTGATACCACGTGGACATTAATTTGTTATTGCAGTTCTCGGCCCGAAAACATCCTCGCCTTACGGCTCTTGTGTTAATACCGCCTTGAACTACTATAACAAACTTTCTCCACTTGTATCAAAATGTACTTACATTTTTTTTTTGTTTTTTTTTTTTCACTGTGATTTGCTAACTCTTCAAGCTATGTTCCTCCTAGCTGTAGGTATGTTAGCATCTAATAATACCTAATCACCTATGTTCGTTCGCACTGAAGTGCTCTACTTCGTTAGATTTACCTACCTATCAATAATTGGTTAAGTGATTTATGTGGTAGGTAGGTACTTTCATTATACACCTACAGGTATGTTATGTTTCTATTACATGAAACCTACACCAAGTAGGTAAGTAATGTACCTACCTGTAAATTAGGAACCTAGGTAGGTACATACAATGAAACATAATAATCAACCCTAGCAAAGTGGAGGAAGTTCAAATGTGTAGCCATACCCGATCCATAGAGCATATAGGTTTATGACGGCAATAACAGCTATTTAGACCCTAAGCTTTCAGGAGCTCATAAATGTTTGTAAATTATACCCATGTAGTTGTATTAATTGGGGAACAGAATCATCAAGAATATTTTTAAAGGGGCTCGTTCAATTTGAAGATGACGGTACACCCATCAAGAAGATTATACATATTAGCATCTATTTGTTCTCAATTTTATACATTGAAAAAGTATATTTCTCGTCTTAACACAGCGTTTATCTTTAAAGGTGGACGCACACCTATCCGCGCCGAAGGAATCGACCGCGCCGAAAGAATCGAATTTTAGAATTACTTGCATGAAATCCTACCAAACCTCGCACACTTATCCGCGTCGAATCGGACGAATAGATGACGTCATACGTATGAGAAAAAATTCTTTCGGCGCGGTCGATTCCTTCGGTGCGGATAAGTGTGCGTCCACCTTAAGACTTCGGCATTTCCAATATCTTAATTTTTTGGGTGCGTTACCCTGGCAAAATGTTGTGCACTTGAGATGTGAGACCATAACAAATAATTAGTGTATCATGAGGAGCAATTTGCTTAAAACAGTTCCAGCTCAGCACAGGCTTTTGATTATGTAGATCATAATGTCTTAATCAGTAAACTGGAAGCATACGGGATAAGAGGCAATATTTTAAATTTAATTAGGTCCTATTTAACGAATCGACAGCAAATAACAGTAATTACTAAAGTGAATCCTAAAACAAAAAAAGAGGAAACATTCAGCTCTATGAGGAAAAATGTCACATACGGTGTTCCTCAAGGCAGTGTCCTAGGGCCGCCGTTGTTTATTATTTATATCAACGACTTGCCTAAGGCAACGACTCAACCTATGACATTATTTGCCGATGACAGTGCAGTTTCAATTGCCAGAAGGACATTAATAATTATAAATCTGACATAAATAATTCATTGACATCTATAATTTCTTGGCTTAATAATAATAATTTAAAAATAAACTTATCAAAAACAAATATAATGCACTTTGGTCAAAGATTTCATAATCCATTAAATGCACATTTGATTCATGATAATTCCACTATAAATGAAGTATCTAATGCCCGTTTTCTGGGCGTAATTATAGACAACAAACTAAATTGGAAAGAACACATTGATGCATTATGTAAAAAAATCAGTCGTCAAGCATATGCTTTGTACCAACTGGCTCCATCTATCATCTAAGATGTTGTTACTCTCTGCTTATTATGGGCTTGTTGAATCTGTCCTCAGATATGGCATTATCTTTTGGGGTAACTCATCAAATAAAGATATGGCATTCAAGATGCAAAAGCGATGCATAAGTGCTATGTTCGGTATCCAAAGTACTGAGAGCTGTAAACCACTTTTTATAAAGCACAAAATTCTCACTCTGCCGTCACTTTACATTTTGGAAATCACCTTATTTGTTAGAAATAACCCCCATTTGTTTCCTCGAATATCAGACATTGTAATACGAAATCGTCGGGATAACAGTAAACTTCGTGTTCAGCCAGCCAAGGCAGCACTACTTTATAACAGCGTTGTATGCAGAGCGCCGATAATTTATAATAATATCCCTAACTGCATGTATAAAAAAACTGAATACAGACCAGTTTCAGAAAACGTTTAAAAAAGTACTGACAGGAAAAGCCTATTATAGTGTCAATGAATTTTTAAATGACAAATCGCTCTAAAAATGCTTACTTTAGTCTATTAAATTATTTTTTATTTCGAATCGCTACACTACTTATATTCTATTATTAAACTTGTAATTTTATTTTATTTTTTGAAATATTATGGGCTTTCGACCTAATTTGTACACCAGCCATGGTTTTAAGCGTGTTGTGCCAAAGAATTTATTATTACCCACCTACTGTTATTCTAATTGACATATTATTGTTATTGTAATTGTTGTTGTTGTTGTTTTGTTTGTGTAATTAAGTAATTGAGTTATATATTGATATTACTTGTAATGAATTTAATGAAATTGTTGTGATTTGTAATGAATTGATTGATATTTTTATGATTTTTAATGATTTCTTTCCTACTATTATTTTATCGGGTTCAATTGTATTTGTGGTCTCTACTTATGGGTTTTTTTGCCTGCAATAAAACACTTTTTATTTTATTTTTTTATAATGTTATTAATATTTCGCTTGACATTATTTAATTTTTTTTATTACTTTGAACATGTTGACATTTCTACATATATTTATTTATTTTTAATGACTAACTATTTTTGACATCTTTTTATTTTATTTTTTATTGTATGTCCCTTGTTTTTCCATTGACATGCCACTTTATTTGAATTTGTAATTTTATTGTGAACTAATTATTTGCATGCCCATATGACGGCAAAATGTGGAGAACTTTATTCTAATAGTATATTTTATAACGAGGGACTAAACGAAGCCATTATATACCCGAGGTGGTTTGACTCCGGAGCTTGCGAGGGAGTCATTAAAAAGCGAGGGTATATTACGTTGGCGTTTAGTCTCGAGGTGCAAACTGTACTTTTCACTTCGAGTGCGAGAAAAAAAATCATTTAAAACCGAACTTTACACTCGACAAAAATTCTGAACTGAGCGGTCAGTTTTTTCTTCTATCAGGT
Organism: Xestia ashworthii; assembly: GCA_950022955.1. Classification (NCBI taxonomy): domain Eukaryota; kingdom Metazoa; phylum Arthropoda; class Insecta; order Lepidoptera; family Noctuidae; genus Xestia; species Xestia ashworthii. The sequence continues at coordinate 10,672,845 of OX465553.1, read as the reverse complement.
CAGTCACAGATTAACAATTTAAAACACAACACAAACTCTCAACATTGCCGCAATGAAGATGATCCACACTCCACAGATAATTATTACCTACATTACTGCAGCGGCTAGCAACAGAGGCATTGCACATACTTTTCAAAATCAACGATGCACACAAACAACAATAATTTTTCTCGCGTTGAAGAGTTCATTTGTTTTTTTTTTTCAATAAACCGCTTTCTATTTGCAAGCCAATTCGAAATTTAAATAATACCTTTGTTCCATTAAAAAAAAAAAAAAAGTAGGTACTGTTTTGTAACCATGTTTCAGAGTAAAAGATCGTTCCATTTTTAAATTACTTTTTACTCCCTAGGTAATAAACGGTCACTTTAATCCCGCTTCGTAGGGCTATAATGGCGTACTTTTAGAGCATGAGAAGTGAAAAAGAACATTATGTACCTATTACCCATGTTTGCAAAGAATAAATGATTTGATTTGATTTACTAATAGCATTTGTGTGAATTGTAGTTTTAAAGTTATTTGAGAAAATAGTTATTTGTGCAACAAGAGAGCACAGTGGGATTTTGCTGCGAGTGTTGATTTTGAATCCCGAGTAAGCGAAGGATTCAAAAACACGAGATGAAAATAACTTTGGTCTCGTGTATCACATACAACTTTTCACCTCAGCAGCGAGAACATATACCTACCTAAATACCTAAAGGTAAAAAAACAACATGTTTAAAATTAAAATCGAGCACCAATATACAATAATGATTTAATTTGCTTAATACTTCATTTTTAGGGTTCCGTAGTCAACTAGGAACCCTTATAGTTTCGCCATGTCTGTCTGTCCGTCCGTCTGTCCGTTCTTGCTTACCTAATCTCTGTGACCGTTAGCACTAGAAAGCTGAAATTTGGTACCAATATGTGTAAAAATGGAACGATCTTTTACTCTGAAACATGGTCACAAAACAGTAACATTTTTTTTTAATGGGTCAAAGGTATTATTTAAATTTCGAATTGGCTTGCAAATAGAAAACGGGTTTATTGAAAAAAAAAACAAATGAACTCTTCAACGCGAGAAAAAATATTGTTGTTTGTGTGCATCGTTGATTTTGAAAAGTATGTGCAATGCCTCTGTTGCTAGCCGCTGCAGTAATGTAGGTACTAATTATCTGTGGAGTGTGGATCATCTTCATTGCGATAATGTTGAGAGTTTGTGTTGTGTTTTAAATTGTTAATCTGTGACTGACCTGATAGAAGAAAAAATTGACCGCTCAGTTCAGAATTTTTGTCGAGTGTAAATTTGTTCGGTTTTAAATGACTATTTTTCTCGCACTCGAAGTGAAAAGTACCTACAGTTTGCACCTCGAGACTAAACGCCAATTTAATATACCCGCTTTTTAATGACTCCCTCGCAAGCTCCGGAGTCAAACCACCTCGGGTATATAATGGCTTCGTTTAGTCCCTCGATAAAAAATATACTATTTTCTGTGGCCGGCTATTCAGCCTTTATTATTCACCTTCGTCATTGAAAATAGTAAATATTTTGCCCAAATCTATGTCAATTTAAAGAAATATTTGTAACCTAATTGTAACTAAGTTATTTAAAAGAATAGGTATAGGTATTCTTTTATTAATACTGAATTTTATGTTATTTCAACTTTACATCGCGCTGTAATTTAGAGGCTGTGTAGAAGTCGGAACATGGTTCAATAGAAAGGTGAAAATAGAACTAGTTTTTTCATTTCTCATACTCGGAAAGAAGTGGTTGTTTGATCCGAATAGCGGGTGGAAAATGCTACTTCCCATCCTTGGGCGGGAAAGACTCATAGTAATTGAGTGTATAAACAGCCAGTGAATTAAAAAAAAACTGAGCGGGTCCGCCCCCGTCTGAGACGCAGTGTGTTCCATAGTTTAAATTTTAAAAACAATATATAATTTCGCGGGATACTAACTTTGTAAGCTGTATCGAAATCTCGGTTTTTTTTTCCAATTTCTTATTAAAATGAGTTCAAGTAATTCTGAAATGCTGACACCAGATTCTGTATAAGACGAGGCAAATACAGTTATCGAAAATCTTTTGCCAGAAATTCAAAAAATACATACAATGACTTTATTAAGTGGCGAGCAGATAAGAAAATAAAACTGATATTTTTTACTTTCCTTATATTCGAAATGAAAAGTAGTATGCTTACCTCGGGTGAAAGACATCAATTCCTACTCGGACTATAGCCGCCCTCGCTGCACTCGGGCGGCTAATTACCTCGTATGGGAATTGATTCCTTTCGACCCTCGTGTAACAATTTACTATTTTTTATAATTTGACAGCTGTCAGATGAAAGCGATTCTCCCTAGGGCTGAAAAGTATTACTTTCAACCCGTTCCTCAGGCAACTTCAGACCTACTTTCCGAGTATGGGTAATGAAAACACATTTTGCTGGAGTAACGTTTGAAACGTTATCCTGGCAAAATTGATTTTCAAAAATTCGTTTAGCCCGCTTAATATGTTTAAATTTGTTTAAACATTAGTTCTCCAATAAATCTGTAAAACTTAGGAAATCAGGAAATAATATTACACGCAGGCAGATGAGAGACATACATATGCCGTTATCGTGTGGTTACGCGCACCGCCTGGTAATAGGCGTTTTTTTTTCTGTCAGGTAAGTACCTACTTTCCTATTATACCCAATAAAAATAATAAATAGTTTGGCAAGTTTGCTACGTAGGTACTTTCTTTGGATTCCCTGTATTAGGTACCAACCTAGGAAAGAACCCCAGTAAATATTGTCGCTACGCAGTAAATAGTCTTTAGGCTACCAATTTTGTTTTGTTACCTTTGGGACTGTTGTATTTCAATTCTAGGAAGACCTAATTTGTCGAAATAAATATCGTTTCTTGGGTCAGTCTGAATCATCGAGCATAGGTTATATGCTCGATGGTCTGAATAAAACCGGTATTTCCTGAATAATAATGATTCAAGTTAATCGTTTTTGTGCGAATAAAACTTCTATTTTCATTTTCCTGACTATGAAGTAGTAGGTATACATACCTATATGTAGGTACGAGCAATTTCCTGAAGTGCCTATCAGAACATCTTTTAGTCATTCATAGTTCTTTGTTCTGTTGCGTTGCGGCAGCACTGTGTGCCTCCCAAAGGAGAACCACAACGCACTTGACGAACACTAAAGGAGAAGGAGAGAATGGAACACTACCTATCTAACTTTGTAAATTCAAGTACGGAATTCCGACAATGTCCAATTCAAAACAATCGACAATTCGTCAATTTACTTTTTTAGGACACAATGTTGTTTTAACATTTTATCAGAGAAAAAATAAACAAATGAACCTTAATTTTTAGGTATGAATGAAATTCTAACTTGATTTCGCCTGTTTTAAGAACTTAGTCAACACTGTTACTCAATTAGTTATCTAAACAACGCTCATAAATCTTTGTCTTATCCTTCGATGTACTCTAATGAAAATTTATGTCGGCATTATTTAGTACGAAACTCCAAACAAAGTATTAGTCACGTTGTTAAAAATATTAATTACAAGTAGGTACCTACTTACAAATATGGCTAACGAAGTGACGATGTCATGTGTGTGATTAGGTACTGTAGTGATAGATAACTTTGTGTGCACAGATGCATACGAAATCTGCACATTTGCATGCAAATATCAGGGGCATTCATGGGCAATAACATATTGATATTGTGGAAATGTGGGTCAACTGGCTTTACGGGCTCGTTAGTCGCGTAGAAAATAGAGCCAGCATTTTTTGGACGTTTTTTAATGTTAGGTGCCCGTGACTACAGGCAAAAGAATCTGTGCAATTTTGCGGAGATGCATGAATTGTTAGCAGGATGCTGTGATCATTTATGTTTTATCCACAGTAAAGAAAAATCCCCCCCCAACATATAACAAAGTAGTTGAGACCAAAATACTGAAATTACACTGAAGATTTAAAATAAAAAAACCGACCAGGGTGACTTAAAATAAGTAACTGAACATATTAAAACCATTTTTAACATTTTGTTTGTTTGTTTGTTTGACCGCGCATCACGTAAAAACTGCTGGACGGATTTTGATGACATATTGTTCACTAATAAATAAACTCAGAATAACATCTAGGCTACAGAAATTGTGGAAAGTTTTGGAAAAAGGGGGTGAAAAGGGGGGGGGGGGTAAAGTAAGTATGAAAAAAAAAATTAGATTGTTCTAGAAACATGAAACTCAGAATAAACACTTCAGCATTTTTTTTAATCTCACCAAGAGACGCAAAAAAGAGGGTTTTGTGTTTTAAACACCTATACAATAAAAACCAATGAAGTGTTGACCATTTAAAGTTGCTACATACATATACCTTCAAATCTACAGGTAAATATATTTTCTCAGTTTTCTTGAAATTTTATTATTGAGTTATACGCACAAAATAGCGGAACTCAAGAATATCGGCATTCCTCGGTATAAGCAGTTGGTAATATACAGGGTGGAACGGTAAACGGGGCATTAAGGTTACACGAAAACGGTCTTAGGAAAACATCCGGAAATTTTTCGTGAAATTTTGATCCCCATTCACAGATTTAAAATAAAAAGTACAAGTTACATTTAACAAGAAAATTATCATTTTATAGAAAACATTTTTCGTCATCGATGCCAATCAATCCTCTTTCTAATACTGATCAAAAAGTTCTTCCAGAACAACCCAGGTACTCAAAAGAAATTGTAAAAAAATAACTTTCAGCGGGGCAGTAAAGGGAAACCTTAAGGTGAAAGCAGCTACATGAAAATGGTCTTAGGAAACCATTCGTAATTTTTTCGTCAAATTTTGATCCAAATTCACAGATTAAAAAAAAAGACGCAGGTAAAGTTAGCAAGAAAATTGCTATTTTACACCATACTATTTTTTGATGCCAATCAATCCTGTTTCTAACTTACTGTCCCGTAAACAGTTTCCACCCTGTATAATATATATTACAAATAAAATAATACTACGAAGAAAATAGGTAGACTACGAATGTTCATAAGACATAAAGCCGGAAAAGTTACAAATATAACATTACTAACGAGTACAAATCCTACTTTCTATAAATAAAAAATGCTTTGGTCTGAAGGACTGTCTGATGGATCAACGCACAGCTGATCGTAGAGACCTGAAACTTGGAGGGGGTATTCTTTGTATGACGTAGGCATACGATAAGAATGGATTTTCTGAAATTCTACCCCTAAGAGGAGAGAAAGAGGGGGGTAGCAAAGTTTGTAAGGGAAAACGTGATTCCTTAGTCCAATCTAATTCAAGTTTTGCAATCAACATTTTTAACAGAATTGATGGAAGACGTGTTTCATTTTTCATTGAAATTCATCCCCTAGCGGGGTTAAAAAGGGGTAGAAAGTTATTTTGTTGACGGTGATTTGTTTCGAATCTGATATTGAATCAACACTCCTTAGTGCTTTTGATTAAACTACTCTTAGATATTTCCCTTTCCAACCTACCTGGTTGAGCGAACTCTTTGGATGATGCTTTATTCTTTTTTGGTCTCTGGTCAGAGGCACGTCAGAGGGAGCAACTGACAGATGCGAGTTTCCCGTATATATAGATGCTCAGTGGATGCGAGGAAGAAGATGGTTTGGATTCGGGTCGCGTTATTTAATTCTTATGGGCATTGCTTCTTGGGAAATACCCGTTTTCATATGTTTTATAATGTTGTTATTTACTTATTTGCTTGTTGCTGATTAAAAACACTTTGTAAGAAACATAACGTTAAAGGTTATTTAGTGGTCATTTTTAATCCATTTCGCTTCTGGTCTATAAGACTACGTTATTTTGATACATGTTTGAAAACTCAATCCGATTTTATTAAAAAAAGGTTGAACTCACATAAAAACTTGGTGCTTTATTACTTTTTAAAATTGGAATGTCTCGAAAGTCACCGTACTATAAATTAACACCGCATTAAGAAGGTTTCTAAGCTTTAAAGGTGAACGCACACTTATCCGCGCCGAAAGAAACATTTTCTCATAGGTACGTATAACGTTATATTTAATTCATCCGATTTGACGCGGTTAAGTGTGCGAAAATTTATAGGATTTCATACAAGGAATTCTAAAATTCGATTCTTTCGCCTCCTTCGACTCTGATAAGTGTGACTTTAGGACACGGCCTCATAGGCACGTAGGGTTCGAAATTTGAAATGGTTGTAAGAGGTCCGCAACAGTTTACAGCAGCTATATCTTCTTGCGGCTGCGGGGGCTAGCTGGAGTTTGACTGTCACCGAGTGTCTAAGGATGAAGACGTAAAGCTGTCGAGAGAAGCCCATAAAACTGTTTTTGTAAATATGGTTATTTATTCTTCTCAAAATAAATAAGTTGTTTATCACAAGTACATATTTAATTTTGAACATAATTGCCCTTGGGTTTGATTTCAATCAATATCTTAGGAGATACACCGTTTTAAATAACTCCGCAGCAAATGATCATGTACCGGGCGCGCTTTTCATTATGCGGAATGATGCGTGTCATGTGATGTGCTCTTTGACAATTGTATTAGAGGTGGTTACGACCCACTCTCTGTAACTCTCTCTTTCTCTTATGTGTCGCAGACGAAGTTGCGCGGGTCAGCTAGTTTTAAAATAAAAATGAAAGCATTTTGGTTGTTCAAATCAGTTTTCAGAAGCAGCTTAGAGCAGTAACGTATTATAGTAGGTAAGTGGGAGGTACTTACATAAACTAATTATCATGATAGATGAGTTCCCTAAATAAGACCTAGGTACCTACTCCCCGCTAGTAATTATGTAAGTATCGCGAGCAATTATGAAAACAAACTCTCACGACATCCAGGCACATTTTATTGCAGAATAAGGCTTCCCCTATGTACCTAAGATCATAGCAATATCAGCGAAATTAACTTTCAATCTCGACAAGTGTATTGGCAAACACATTAAGATAATGTTAGATGACAGATCTCGGATGCTGCAATATGGGTATCTCTCAATCTCAATGGTACAAAATAAAGTCACTTTTTGTGTCTGTCGGTTTGCCCGTTCTTCTGAACTACGAAATAGATGCAGTTTTCACCAACCGTTAGAGCATTTTATTCCAGATGGGTTTGTATGTATGTGTGTGCAGAAATTGTAATGTTAAGTATAACATACCTATCAAAAGATAGCTTATATTATCGCATTTGTACGGAGCAGGGGCGGTTTGCTAGTACTTGCTTAATTGAATCCATGATTGCAGTCTGTCGACTTTGGCACGAAATTCTGGTCGGCTGGCTGATTTTGATAGCGTTTATGTGAGCTAATCTCCTAAGTAGTTGCTGGCTGATCATTTAGTTTGACGCTAATGTTGTTAGCTTTGGTACCCTACTAAGCTTTAAGTACTTTACCAAATTGATTAATTCAATTTTGACTTAATTGTTGTTATTACACGCTGGTGTTCAATACCTCTGCTCAATCCTTCGTGGAAAACAGGCGTGATGTTTTGTTGTTTTATAAGATAAAAGGAATGCTTTGCAATAATATTTTCAAAAATGTTGTGCAAAATTTCATAGTATTTCCAGCTCGCATTGTTCTCTTACACGTGGTGTGTCAATAAAATTGAACAGGTATTTTTAAAAACAAGTTGTGTTTCTATGAAAACATCAAATGAACACGTTATCGTTACATGCATGGCTTCGCCGCAGTGTCGCACTTCTAGGTACGAGTAATACAATATTCTTAGTATTCATTGGATTCAATTTATTTGTGGAACTTTAAACTCATTTTTAGGGTCCGTAGTGCTGTTATGTAACCCTTCTATAGTTTCGTCATGTCCATCTGTCCGTCCATCCGTTCAAGGTTTTTCTAAGAGACCGTTAGTACTAGAAAGCTTTTTATAATGGTGTATATTAATAACACCGACAAAATGGTTAAATATTTTTTTTTGAAAATATTTGGTTTTATGTATGGGGTAGGTACAGCTACATAAATGTGAAGTGGGAATGAATTTTTTTTCGTCGTCTAACCCGTCGTGAGAAGTGTCGTTGGTATAGGTCTTTTAAAATGATTTCGGGGATGATAGCACTATTTTTCGTTTTAATAATGATCCATAAAAGTGTAAATTTTTGTTCCGCAAGGGCGTCCACCCCTCAAAGCTAAACGGCTGCCTTAAAAATCTGAAAAAAATCATGATGATAGTGCATCATGAACTTAAAAGGAAAATTATAGCGGTTAAGATAACTTTATTAGTTTAGCAGTAATAGTCGTTAAACTTGGGTGTTGAATAATTTAGTACCAAATAAAAAATCCTTAGAATAAATCCTTTTAAGTGCCTAAGATGAATAAACAAATAAACATTCTGATTCTGATTCTGATTCTGAAGTCGTTGCTTGTTTATAACGGGTAAAGACTTGCATTGAAAAACAAAACCAAAAAAATAAAATAAAAAAAAAACATAATCAATTGTCATAAGTTTTAGAACAAAAGATCGTTCTAAATTGTGATAACGGGCTACTATGGAACCATACACTGCGCGTGGCCCGACACGCACTTGGCCGGTGTTTTAATATACCATTCGAGGAAAGCGTAAACAGATTTATAACGTAGAGGAAGTATATTTTCGCTTCGGTATCGGCAGCTCAACTGCTCAACCATGTGGAAAGGATGTGTGAAAGGCGATTAACTTAAGGGGTTTATAGCGCTCATATAACTGGAAGTGCTGACTGCTGCGACGAGATGCCTCTGAAACTCATAGACTGGCCATAATAAATTGTGATATCCAGTAAAAAGGTCAAGTGCGTAGTTTCGTAGCACATTTCGTAGAACTTTGCTACGCCCTTGCATACGCTACGAGAACGTAGGCACTACATTCGTAGCTATGTATTCGGTAAACCGTAGCATGAAAATATTATAAACTGATCTTGAAGAGCGAGCTTTCTGAAGTGTATGCATACTCGACGTAATTGGTATGATTTTGAAGAAAATGTTTATGATTATTAGAATCTCGCATATTTTGTGTAGGTATTTCATGAACTGGGTAAAATACGAAGGAGATCTTTTTTTTTAGGCCCACTTGCATATTGTATTTATTATTCATATTACACCAAAAAAACGTAACCATTTTAGTATAGTAATGAACGAAATCATAAAAAATAAGTTATATTAAGTATGATATTTTTTTGGAAGTAAAAGCATTCCTGCTGTAGTCAATGCCGTTTAACAAAAAATACTTGGGTGAATATGGGCGTTTTATCCGTTTACAAAAAATAGTACGGTACCCAATATGATAATCATAAATCTGCTTTAATTATAATAGTGAGCATTTTTAATGCAATTTTTAAGGTGTACAATAAAATCGTGTCTACTACGCGCTACGAGAAACTACTTATAATTTTTGTAAACAAAGAATTTTTACCAAGTTACGTAGAATACTCCCAAATTCAATCAACTCTAATTATCATATTTATCATACGTGTAATAAGAAACTAACGAGCAATTTCACTTGGTCGGGTTATATTTTTGCGATAGAAAGCAGTGTCGATTTATGTTTTGAATTTGAGTTTCGAATGCGTCTCGTGCTGTATTCACGGATTGTCGTTTTTGATTTGTTTATTTTGATATTATTTTCTAGAAAATTGTTGGTTTTGTTAATTATTGTATCATCATTATTTACTACCTATAATAATGGATCTCGGTACGTCCAAGGAAATGAATTAAGTAATTAATTAAATAGGACAAATGACAGCCGGGACCAACAGCTTAACGTGCTTTCCGAGGCACAGAGGAAACTCGGTATGTAAGGGTGGTCACCCATCCACAGACCAACCTAGGCAAGCACGGCTTAACCTAAAGATCGACCCGAGCGGCTGTTATTTTTTTGCCACGAGCTCCTCAGTAAATAGCTGTGTGTGTTAACATAATTATGTCCTTGTATAAAAATAAAAATCATCACAAAACTGTTTTTTTACTTGATCTTTGGATTAAAAGAAAAAGGTTGCGAACCCCTGAATGTTTGTGTACATTTATAGCTTCTCGTGGCGGAGACTTTAGATGGTTTAAACCAGCGGTCGTCAACCCGCGGACGTCTTTAAAAGAGTTATAAATATCAAAATAAATGCACGAACGAACCGCGATCAATCGTATAGTGTGGATCGAACCAATGGTATTTTGTCACCTTATGGCCCTTGCCTGCCAAAAGGTTGCCGACCGCTGGTTTAAACAATCAACGTGGCACGGAACGTTGTATATCCGGTTTTATAGTGGTTGACAGACAACTTCATTATTTTGACATTTACTCTTTCTGTTTATTTCGAGAGTTTTTGTAGTTTTTTTTTGCATTTATTCCACTTATACTTAGCTAAATATAACCCCACTATAATCTAGAGGTTATAAAGAAGAAATCAGTGTTTGTTTCATTATTAAATGCTACAATTTATGTGGGAGGCTGACCAAACATAAAAAAAGGAAAACGGGGTTATTTTATAATCAAAGTATTTGGATTTGGGGGCTATTTGAAAATTACCCAGAATTTCGAACAAAGATATAGATGTTATTTTACAAAGAGGTAGAAGTTATTTTACAACGTCTAGAAACACTTTGATTGGCTGCTATTGAAAAAATCCTAATGGAAATACCCAATGACATTTTGGTTTACACCAAATAGCCCCCAAAAACCCAAATAGCCCCGTTTTACTGTAGTCTCTTTTAAAATTATGAATCAGATAAAACTTATTTCAGCCAGTATTGTTTCAGTTGCTATTGTACACGAACATGAATAATGGATTGGTTGCAAATCCGAATTGTGCACAAGCTACAAATTGCGTGGTGTTTCAATCGGGCTTGTCGGGTCCGGGAACAATTTAGAAGCTTCCACTTTTCGCTTACTTGATTTTTAGGGTTCCGTTGCCAAATGGCAAAAAACGAAAACCCTTATAGATTCGTCATGTCTGTCTGTCTGTCCGTCCATATGTCACAGCCACTTTTTTCCGAAACTATAAGAACTATGCTGTTGAAACTTTGTAAGTAGATGTATTCTGTGAACCGCATTAAGATTTTCACACATAAATAGAAAATAAACAATAAATTTTTAGGGTTCCCCATACTTTGAACTAAAACACAATTTTTTTTTTTCATCAAACCCATACGTGTGGGGTATCTAACTATCTATGGATAGGTCTTCAAAAATGATATAGAGGTTTCAAATATCATTTCTTTCTAAACTGAATAGTTTGCGTGAGAGACACTTCCAAAGTGGTAAAATGTCCCCCCCCCCTGTAACTTCTAAAATAAGAGAATGATAAAACTAAAAAAAATATATGATGTACATTACTACTTATGTAAACTTCCACCGAAAATTGGTTTGAGCGAGATCTAGTAAGTAGTTTTTTTTAAAAACGTCATAAATCGAAAAATCGTATTTTTTATATAATATTACTTGCTGCTCCGGAACCCTTCATGGGACGACTCGCACTTGGCCTTTTTTTTTTTCAACTTGCGCGTGGTATCTGTGGTGATGTATCTGCAGTTGGTTGACGATTGACCTGTAAAATAAAGACAATGCATAGCCTTTTTTTTTTTTTTTTCGCCCTTTACGTTCCGGGGCCGCGGTATCTCTTTCGAACAGTCCCGCAACCCCGGCAGGACAATGCATAGCCTGGCTTTATAAATGAAATACTTTAGTATTATCACACTAACATTATGAGTATAAAGGCGAAAATTTGAATGTGTTATATAATATTTGTTATTCTTTCACGCAAAAATTACTGAACGGATTGGATGAAATTTTACACACAGATAGTTTACAACCTGGATAGACAAAAAGGATACTTTTCATCCCCGTAGTAAGATTCCATGGGACAATTATCGAACTTCACGCGGGCACAAGCTAGCTAGCTACATACGATTTTTGTTAAGTACTAAGTTAGTTCCCAATTCTAAGAAAAATGGTCGAACACGGAACCGTATCCACATATTAATCAGATGACTCTCCAAGTACGTATAGACACGTTAAATTGATTTTCCCTCACAGTTCACTTGCGTATCAATCGTGATAAATGATGACGAAGCGTGGAGCGCGGTAACATCGCTAATGTTGCCACTTACAGGTTGAGTATCCAATATTTCCGCAGCCCCTTCACATATAATGATCGGGACTTTATACCTGCTAACACTCCTGAGTTTCAAAAGTGCTTCAAATAAGTATCATAAAAAACACGACGCTCTTCTGTATTATTTACGTCGCGACGACGCGGTTAGTTGTTAGTTTCACTTTGGCAAAAGTTTTGAGGGATTTTTCATCATGTTTTCCGATTGTGTCGTCTATATTGTCAAGCTTAAGTATTTATAAAGGTTCGTCTTGTCTACGATATCATTTCGACTTTTGTCAACCTTCTAAATTGGAGTTTTTCGATCGAGGCGACTCAACTTTGATAAACTAGCTTTAATTCACGTAGTAATATAACATCGATCATACGACATTGTGTAATAAATATTATAATGTACTATAAGGATGAATATGTGTTCTTTTTCCGTGTACTAGTAGTTTATGAAGTCATCTCAAAAGCCTTAGGTACTACATCGTCTCCTCATATTCCTTCGCTTCGTACCTGCTTCCTATCTGCTCTGAACTTTATATTCTATGGTTTCACGAAACTTCGGATTACCTGCAACACCCGGGCGTCAGACACGGTTTACGTTTAACCGTTTAACTTCAAATTAATTAGAAATTTGCTCGTTGTGCTCAAAAATATTCTAATCTCACAGAAAGAATACTGAACATGCTCGTAACTTGAGCTCTTAACGCAAAATTACGCTGTAAAGCGCCAAGTGATGGGAGAATCACAAAAGTCTTAAGTGCCTAGTACGTACTTACTATACGTTGTATGGTGTAACAGGTATTCCAGGTACTAGGTCACAGCGCTGCTCTGTTTTGTGTGAACTTTACACCCATATTTCGCTAGTTAGGTATGTTTAAGTCCCATGGAATAGGATGCGAGCCTATTGCCATTAACCATTGCTGGTGAATTGTGGGTGTTCCTAATAATAGGTACACCTACGCCCTTTGGGGATAACAGGCGTGGATAGCGTGGAACAGACGTGGGATTACAGGCGTTTTCAGCTCATCCTGTTGGTAAAGTTGTCACAATAAGTTAGTAACGATGAGATAACTATAAGAACTTTGTGGTTATTCTAATAAGCCTATAACCTACTTCATATGCACTTTATTTTTTCTTCTTTATCGTGTGGTTCGTGCCTTACCTTGTGTTAGAGCTTTCATGCCGCCCATCGCCGTTTTCTCGTGGTCCTACTATTTTGTCCTACTATTAGGACCACGAGGGAGACCAGCATGGCCTCTGAACTTGGGTTTAAATGACGTCATGAAATATCTCTCAGGCATGCTTCCTCACGATGTTTTCCTTCACCGACGCAAGTAATAATTAGGTATAAGTACATTACACACATCAAACCGAAAAATTGCGTGCTATGTTACCTAATAATAGTTACAAAATGGATCTGTTTTCCGAGTTGAAATTAAATTTAAATACATAAATATGATTGAAGGTGTTAACGTGAACAGTAATTTTGTGGACGTCGGCGTTGAAAACGTTTTCCGCAACTGTCAGTTTGTGAGATCGTATTAATCACCACAGTGTCATTAACTGCTTGTTTATAATTAAAGAATCGTTATTAATGCATTTTGAGATTAATCATGAAGATAAGCTAAGCCATTTATGATGTCGTGAAATCGTAGTCGCTTTGAATGAAAATCTTCTCTATAAAGATTTTGTGTTTTACAACTTCGAAGCGAACTTTATTAGCACAGTCAACTTCAATCGCTTCCAATTTGAAATCAATGTTTCATCAAATATGGGCTGATTCCTAATTGCTTCTTGTCCATAAAAATTACGTTACATTTTTTCATATCATTAAATACGTGAAAAAAATGTTCGCGTGTTCTCAATGCGACTCAACGAAGCTGAGCGACGGATTTTGATTCACTCATCCGGCATTATGTTCGTACATATGGAACAAATGAGCTCTTGCTTGCAGGTGTAAATCGATAAATAGTAGGCACGGCTGCAGTATTTGTAAAGACACCTAGTATTTGGCAGAGATTTTAATTTGAACACTGATTTAATCTTATGATTGAATTTATTCGGTAACTAGCTGTACCGCGACCTGCGTCAATTAAAAAAAAAACTTCCTAATTTGAATCTGATTTTGTAACCTAATTTGTTTTCTGCTTATATAACATTAGCTATCTGCCAATAAAAGTCCCGGTTCTGCCGTTTCGGAGATTAGTCGGAACAAACAGACGGACAAAATTTAAATAAAAGGTTTTTTTTTTTATTAATATGTTCTATAAGGCTGGCCCATAGCCACTTAAGCTTACTTATACTGTGAGCTATAGTATGTCGACAACTCTGGTTCTCTGTCAGACCACCTCGTTCAGGATGCAATCTCTCAGAGTGACTCCAAGCATTGATTTGATGGCCCGCTGGAACGGCAGCGAGCGATCTTGAATTTAAAGACCAGCCAGCCGTACCGTGATTGTTTTTCGTTTCGGCCCCGTAAGTCACAACAGGCAGTACGCACTGATTGAAGACCTAAGTCTTTAGGCACTGTGGAATATGCGATGAGAAGACCCAGCGAAGCTTCTGAAATGCTGCCCAGCCCGGTTGAATTCTTCTGTTGGTCTTCCTCTCCTTTGTACTGAGGAGGAACCATATGTCACCGTGGAAACTTCTCAAGTAGCTCTTAGGAATGATAGGTTCATGTTGTCTGGCGATGGATCGGGAGTCTCGGGGCTCTCTCCAGATCTTAATATTAATTTAAACTAGGAAGTGAGACAACAGAAGGTACCATTAACAATATTGTTAATCCTACCAACAGCAAAGTATCTTCTGGCACTTCATTAGTTCGTAAAAAAGGGCCTCAGCAGAACTCTTTAAAATTATTCCACCAAAATATCCAAGGCATTTCTTCCAAATTATTAGAAATTGAATTGTATTTAGAGAAAAGTATGTTTGACATTGTTTGCTTTACTGAACATTGGTTAAAAGATTACCAAATGCTTATTAATTATGAGAATTATGTGGTGGGTAGCTGCTTTAACCGTAAATCTATGCTGCGTGGAGGTTCCCTAATATTAGTGAAAAATTGTGTTAAATATAAGCAACGTGCTGACATAGTAGGTCTTACGGTTGAACATTGCGTCGAACTGTCCTGTGTTGAGCTAGATAAGCATATAATTGTGTGTGTGTACAGACCCCCAAACTATCAAAACTTTTCCTTATTTGAATCAATAATGGAAGATGTTCTGGCAAAACTTACAGCCAGTAATAAATCTACGATTATTTGTGGTGACTTCAATATCAATATTTTGGAAGATAATTCAAATAGCAGTCGGTTATTAAATCTTTTTAAGTCATTTGACTTGACTAACGTTTTTATAGAACCCACTCGAGTCACGCCTTCTTCTGCTACTTGTATAGATAATGTTTTCTGCGATTGTGAATACTTAGATAGAGCCGTAGTAAATAGTCTGCCGTCTGACCATAGCGGACAAACTGTAACTTTCAGGTGTAATACACCATTGCAAAAAGTTGATATTAAATTTAGACCTATAACTTCTAGTAAATTAAATAGGTACAATATTTCCCTACAGAACAAGTTAAGTGTTATGAGCCATGACAATATTAATATAAATCAATTCTATGATCATTTCTTTTCAATTGTTCACACTGAATTCAATAAAACTTTTGAAAAGAAGACCAAAAGCATTTGCCCTAAATTTATATTTAGTGATTGGGCAACTAGAGGTATCAGAAAAAGTAGGGAAACACTATTTGAGCTTTATGGCCTTAAGCCTTATGTAAACACTGAAACTTTTAACAACTATGTTGCTAAGTATTCAAAAATTTTTAGAAATTCTTGCAAGATTGCCAAAGCCCTGCACATTAGCAACAAGATTAAAACAGCAGAAAATAAAATTAAGACAGTTTGGAAAGTCATAAATAGCGAGACTAACAGGAAGAAAGTACGTAATACTAGCTATACATTAGATACAGTATGTGGTCCTAAAAGCTCTAATCAGGAAGTAGCTCAGGAATTTGTAAATTTCTTTACCGATATACCGTTAAAAACTACGGAGGCTCTAAATTCCTCTTCTGAAGTCTCAATCGGTTTATTGAAAGCGAATGTATCTGGATGCCAGGCTGAATTTAAATTTAAACACATAAACCCGATGACAGTTATTAAAGCTTTCCGGCAAAAAATCAAACTGACCGAAGATCTATGGGGAATGTCTATCAAAGTTTGTACTTCCATACTTGAGACTATAGCTCCATACTTAGCTTTAATTTTTAATTTGTGCGTAGACCAAGGAGTTTTCCCTGATTTAATGAAATACAGTAAAGTCATACCGCTTTTCAAATCCGGGGATAGTAAAGATACTAATAATTATAGACCTGTATCCGTGTTGCCAGTTTTTAGTAAGGTGTTCGAAAAGGTAATGCTTAATCAGATGCTCAATCATTTCAACACCAACGGAATCTTACACGATCAACAGTATGGCTTCACCAAGGGACGTTGTACAACTGACGCCGGTGTAACCTTATTAAAGCACATATTCATGGCGTGGGAAGAGTCCCAAGACGCTGTAGGAATATTTTGTGACCTCTCCAAAGCATTTGATTGTGTAAATCACGACACATTGCTTTTGAAACTTGAGCATTACGGACTAGGTAAACTTGCACTTAGTTTGGTAAAATCTTATTTATGTGATAGACTGCAATATGTTCAAATAAATGGTGTTAATTCACAGGGCTTGAAAGTAAAAATGGGGGTTCCGCAAGGCTCAATATTGGGTCCTTTCCTCTTTTTAGTTTATATAAATGATCTACCCTATTTACTGAAAAACCAACCTCAAAATATGGTATTATTTGCCGATGACACTTCCTTAATTTTTAAGATAAATAGACGAGCCCAAAATCTAGATGACGTGAATAATGCCTTACTTGAAGTCCATAATTGGTTCACAGCAAACAATTTGGCATTAAATGAAAAAAAAACTAAATGCATAAGATTTGCTTTACCGCATGTTAAAAGTAGTGATTGTGAGATAATATTGAATAAAGAGAAACTCGAATTCGTAGATAAAACTGTTTTCCTGGGGCTTACGCTTGATTCAAGGCTTCAATGGGGTTCTCATTTAACATCTCTTGCGGGGCGCTTAAGTTCAGCAGCATATGCCATTAGGAAAATCCGTCAATTCACTGATGTAGATACCGCTAGACTAGTCTATTTTAGTTACTTCCATAGCATAATGTCTTACGGCATTTTGCTGTGGGGACGGGCTGCTGATATTGAGTCTATATTTATTCTGCAGAAAAGAGCCATCAGAGCCATATACAATCTTCGTAGGCGCGATTCTCTAAGGGAACTGTTTAAGGAAATTAACATCATGACTGTATATTGTCAATACATCTATGAAAACATAATGTATGTCAGGAAAAATCTGCATCTTTTTGGTAAAAGAGGTGACAGACACAATTACAGTACTAGAAATAGAGACCAATTAGTTCAGCCAGGCTTCAGACTCGCTAAAGTAGACTCGTCTTTCATGGGGTACTGTTTGAAATGCTATAATAAAATTCCACAAAGCATTCTTGAACTAAATGAAACCAAATTTAAAACATGCATTAAACGCACACTGTGTAAGCAAGCATATTACAAATTGGACGATTATATCGCTGATAAAAATGCTTGGGTCAATGCCGGTCCTGCTCCACAAGGACAGGGGCGCATAAAGGGATAGCGCTAATTTGTGTTGTTGGAGCTGCTGAAGATTGTACAACTATCTTTGCATTGTATAAATTCAATATCTTTAGTATTATATAACCTCATATTCCATATTGTGTGAGTGCTATGTACTAGAATGCTATCATTCGCTGGAAACCTACGTTTTTATTTTATTTATTTTTTTGACTTGAATGTGCCCTGGCGGTTATGAGTATGTCATGCTCACTCAAATGTCTCGCTGATGGTGGCGCGTGTGTCGGACCATTTAGTTCCCTTCAAAATGGTTGAGCTGAATGGTGCTGATCCATGCGTCATGTTCGTGAACGGGCGCTGTCAGTTGTGACTGGTCATGTCTTAGTCGCCATGGTTTATTTGAATTAATTATTTTGTTTTTGGGTTGTATTTTGTTTTTGTTTTGGAATGGACACTTTTATCGTGCAAATCTTGCTACATTGTTCTCACATAATATACCATCTCAACATGATTGATGTAACCAAGATTTTGTAACAATATTTTGATTTAAAAGAGTGTCCATGGAGTTTCTTGCCCGTTCTTCTCCATAGAGATCTACGCTAGGGAATGGGCAACTACAGTACTTTCACAGTTTTTATGTCTTGTGACTGGGACTGTAGCTACATTAAATGTTCATTTTTGTTTCGACAATTCAAAAGTGCCTGTAACTGGCCTACTTGAAATAAATGCTTTGATTTTGATTTTGATTTGATTTTCTCAAAGTTGTTCCTGTGAAACTGCAGAGTTTGTCCGAGATAAACATATTCTCGAACAATCTCGAGAGTATCGCCACTGAAAACAATAGGTCCTGCACGCGTGGCATCAACAATTCCATCTCTATTCTACCAAGAATAGACAATGCTCTTTCTACACAACACGACATGTCTTCTGCCTAAGCATGAGGCGACAAGCTTGAGGTTATACTTCTCGGTCTTCACACTATGATAGGGGTACGCAAACCAGTTCGAGACATTAGAAAGTTCTGGCAATACGTTGTCACACTTGTCACATTGTATATCTTGGGATAGCTGGTTCCCCTTTCGAAAACTAACAGTGTTAATCATAAGGATGATTTTTCCTTAACAACAGAATGTCTAAAATTTTTTTTAACATGAGATGGTCATTCATCGGGCCATCTATTTCTTTTGCGCATACGGAAGAAATAAATAACACACTTTATAGCCATCCATAAACTTCAACCCTTGTCAAAAACTGCTTATTGAAATATCCATTTAAAGAAATTATTTAGAAACACAGATCCCAAATCACTTAGAAAATAAAATATCTATTGAATTTAGTTTTAAAATAATATTGCAAAACGACACTCAAAAAGCAATAAATCGTAAGTTGAAGCGACCTTTTTCGTGGTATCTGGTGGGATGTTAAGCAGATGTGTATGTTAGCAGAAGGCGCGAAAAGCACACGAGATGACATTTGGCGGGAATTGACCAGACGCCATGCTATCGACCAATAAGCGAGCACCTTGCTTATGACAACCAATGAGCAGATTACTTTGTTTTTAAATTTCACTTTACAGGCGGGGCCAACGAACTGACTTGGCTTGGATGGAAGGAGAGAACGGGCGATGAATGCTGAGGCCCTGCCCTTACGATTTTGGCAACGAGCGGAGACGGTCATGTAGTCATAATTTTAATGGATAATATTTTTGTGTTCACCAAAAATCTTTTCTTCCCCGAAAAATACTGATCGTGCACCAAATAATACTCATCGTGCACCAAATATTAAAGTATCTCTGCCCCCATAATCGGGACTTAGGGCACCCCCCCGTTAGGTTAGTTAGGTTCCTTTAAACCCTGCACTCGGAAATAGGGGCCCCGCGAAGCGGGGCTCCGTCGACTACGCTTTAAGGAGAATATACAGTGTTTAATTGTTAAATAGATGCTCGTTATGACATATTTTAATTAACATATTTTGGTGCACATTCAGTATATTTGGTGGAACACAGGCAAAATTAGGTAAATGAAATGGGAATAAATTGAAGTACTTTTTAATACCATCCAATTTTAATTTGTAGATTGTATTGTAAGTAGAAGCAGTGATTTTAGTATCTAGTAAATTGTTTTAGAAACAGTGTATTACCTAGTGTAGTGGGTTAATACTACTTAGAAAGATAGAATCTAGTGAAATTCGAGACAGAGAGACAAAGCTGAATCTGGTAACGTATTCTAAGTTCAAATTTTGTGTTAGAGCAAGATCCCAAGCTAATTTACCATAACTTCAATCACTAAATCAATCACAGCCACGTAATTAACGATCCAAACAAAATGGAGGCTACCACAAACTTCGACATCTTATATTCACTAAGACAGAAGACGAGTGAGCACCTTTGGTCTAAAATAGACAAGGTAGCTATGACACTATTCCTGATAATGGTGATTTATCTCTTAGTGTTAGTTTGTGTAGAAGTATGGTACATATTGTATTGTAGTACTGGAAGGCAGAACCTGCGGAGAAACCTCTTTACCGTGTCTAAACAGTGTACATCACGCAGACCTTGAATTACGCGAGACAGCTTAAGCTAGAAATTTGAATACACAATTGTGAATTATTATATGTGATCTTGTGGCTTAAGTATCTTTGATAAACTTTATAACAATTATGTTTAAACTAACTCTTCTCTCGGTTGTCTTGAGACTTCTATAAATTTTTGGATAATTGTCAATATTGTGTACATATGTATGTAGACTTAATTTGTATATGTCAGAAGGGTTTTTCGCTTGAGATGTTCCGTTTTCCCTTATCTGACTAGGTTTAGGAATGGGACACTCGACCTAGGTTCGTCACCATCTTAGCGAACCTATGCCTAATTAAACAAACAGTTTCTTTTGTACATTTATCGAAAATAAATGAATAGTATAAACGATAATCAACTCTTTCCTTTGCATTCCAAAATTATATGTACAGAGAATTTAATAATGGAGAACAGATAAACTTACGTGTTGCCTTAAGTCAGAATAATAGATCAATTCGAACCTACAATAGTGGATTCTCTGTATACATACATACTGACCCTCGCCTAACACGATATTTACATTATTGGTTCTATCCAAATATAATAATTTGTACTGCTATAGTCTAGGTCTGAGATAGGAATCCCGACCTAAGTCTGATACTTTAATTAGTTTGAGACTTAAGCTCCTTCAGAGCTGAATTAAACTCAGCATACATCAGTAAAACTCAAAACTGAGTGAGTAGAGACACTAGTCCACTGTAGCTTAAACATCACTTTGACTCAAGTCACTAGTAACAGCGAACCAGCTACAGAACGAGGAATTAAGCAGTTGATGCAGAATTATGAGGGTTCAAGTCAATAATCACTTGATTATATAGGAGGAGAAATACTGTTCTTGTGAGAGAGAGACATTTCGGTTGTGTTGTGATATAATGCATATTAAAATTCTCAACTCCGATAAACTGATGGCTCTGAGTATACATGACTGATCGACACCTCAGGCGGTGATAACTTAGCATACTATACACGCCATGTCTTGCAATTCGACTCCCGACCTAGATTTGGCCAAATCTAAATATAACTTAAATATAAATACATATCAAATCCATGGTTCTGGGGCATGCCTGCCCTAAAAGGGAATCTGGCAAATACAAAAAAATTGCAAATCGCAAAATCGCAATTGCAATTGCAAATGCAAGTACCTGCCTATATGGAAAAGGGAATCACCAACGCTTCGTAGCGACTTATGGAGTCGATTGCGCCCCAATAACATTGATTTAGGACCGTGTCGCGGTGTAGGATTTCCCCATGCTAGAAAGATATCAGTCTGACGTGGTCGCTATCAATTAGCACAACACACAATGAATGAACTTATACAATCATTCTAACGTGCCTAACTGAGAGTAAATCGTAGAATCCTAATTAAATCCGAAGGGTAAAGCATTGTATTGAATAATAACATAGACGCGTTAAGACAAACTCCGCGTTATCGAGTAGAATGATTAATAAGTCTACATTGTTCGAACAGTGGAGTGTACTCAAGATTGACCTAAGGTCAATCTAAAATTAATTGTTGAATAAAACCCCGAAACGACTCTCATGCTACAGTATTGTTTCCTAAACACTGGTGTAAGGAAGTTCGATCTTTCCTAGACTAAACACAGTGTTAATTATCAAAGGCTAATTAAGAAAGTTCGACTCTTTCTAAACATCTTCAATCACGAGAACAAACAGACCAGACGATCAATGCGAGCTAATACAGAACCTAGGTACGATGACTACACAGGTCGTCATCCAGTACCATCACAAACATATTCCATAAAAATGAGTTCCTATTAATCTTTTCGTTTATAATTATAACGTTTTTAAATAGATATCAAAATTCATTTTCAATAAAAGTACTAAATAAAAACAACGGGGTAGAAAAGGCATCAGTCAAGATACAACGGAGAACGCATCTACACAGAAGGTCAAAAACGAGAGTTCACAAGATACATTTGTCACGGTTAGATACCTAATTATACGAGTATCCGTGATAAATTAATTTGATGCAAGAGAGCGAAGCGAGCGCGGGACTTGGGTGTCGGACAGGTTGGGTTCGAAGGGTCTAAGCTCATTCGCTTTGCTCGCTCTCTCGACTCCGCCTTCCCTTTCGTGTTAGCTAGGTTACTTTAAACACTGCAGGCTAAAATTTGTTGCTTAAAATTATCGCATTTAATTAAGTTTTTAACTCAATTTTTAATTTAGGTGATCATTTGGCTGTATAAAAAGTATTTTTAATTATTTCACAAGATTAGTCTAGTTAGGTAGATAAAAATCCATCTTCCAGGATGTAGCTATAATATAACTATAACACGGCTATAGCTATCGTTCTGCGACACATGCAAGTACCTACTACAATTTACGTAGGTACCACTTTATTATTTTAATCATATACTTAATATAAGGAAATCATTTGTATTGCTAAAGTGAGTAGGTACTCTGTTTGTAAATACTTTGAAATGATAATGTCAGTTGTTGGAAGCGCGGTAAAGGCAGAAAAGTCTATTTTTCATTTACATTAACTAATCACAATCACATTAATATTGTAAAGGCGAAAGATTGTGTGCAAGTTTGTTAATCCCTCACGAAGCAAATGCTGATCTGTGCGTGTAAATAATGATGTCATTCTCATAATATTAGTTGTAAGTATTTACTATTCTGGTCAACTTATCATTTGGTATCAAGATAGGATATACTATTATGCACATACTTTTGATCCGGGAATAAATGCGGTGTTCCTGTGGGATGATCAAATAGTTTAAATAATGGTATTCCCGAATTTCGAACGTATTGTTAGGTTCACTATAAAGTAACCACCATGTCATCTACGAAACTTTCGATGTCAGAGAAATTTTGAACAGCATCGCAATAGGATTATCCTATTGCGTGGTGATCACGCGGTATCATTCGATGTCTTAATTCCAAGTTATCTGTTATTTGGAAGCTCATATTATAGCTTAAACACAAACATGCCCACAACTGCCCCATGCTGATTTGCAATAGATATGTTAATTGTTGCGCCCTCACCAATGATGTTTAAGTAAACAGATATGTTATGAGCGCGCAAAACGTGAAGACTAGAAAACGTCCTAATTGGGACGTATTGCCTTTAGTCTGTGTCACGCACGACTACGAGTGAAACGTGGCGCGCTGCTACGTAATTACCATCCAAAATGCCATCGTATGGATTTAGAAAGTGTACCAATTATGATACCAAAGTTAATAAAACACAAGGGATCTCATATCACACGATAGTACGCAATATACTTCGATTTATTATATATTTCAATTATTTTCCTAATATTCTGATATTTGGAGGTTAGAAAAAAGAAAGAGAGGGAAAATACATTTTTTGTCGTAAGAACGACAAGGATGCGTGCACTCCGGACATAGAATAAAAATACAGATGCGAATATTAGGCAGTAAAATCATCTTTACTTCAGAGTTCTAGTTTCCCTCTAAAAAGAAAAGTTATTAAACTTTTCTATATAATTTTGTTTGATATACTTAATTATAAATTAAACATGTCATAAGAAAAAGAAAATGTAAATAGCTTATCGTTACCATAACAATTGTCACAGATAGTGTTAAAATAAAGCTACCATTGAGATCAGGCTTCAAGAATGGATGGCAATTGTTCGTAAACAAGGAAATGAATCGTGAAACGTGTTTTATTTTTCACCTAACAAAATTTTAATAGTGTTTATTCGTTGCATAGGCACAAATCCTAGCCAGAAATTCTGTACACGCGGTTTGTATCTTCTGCCTAGTTAATTTGTTAGTCTATGATGCCAACGTGCGGTGATTGGTGGTTCGAATAATGTTTGTTTACATTCACGCGCAATTGACAACATCTAGCTGTCACTTTTTTTCTTATTGGTTTTATCAAGCTATCCTTTTTCTATCTTTTTTACTTGTAGTGAAATGTAAAATGAATGAAAAGTGTGTATGTGTGCTGCCTCTTGGCGCGGAAAGCTTTTTTCTGTTGTTTTGTTAGTGTTTAACATATCTGTTTATTGGAATATCATTGGTCCTCACTCATTACTTATCATGGCTTATTAGTACCGCAGCACATCTACTCATGTCTGAAGTGTATTGGCTGATAACGTGCAATCGTTACTGCGAAACTGAAGTAGAATTTCGAACTACTGCGAGTTGAGCAGTCGGTGATAGAATTTAATATGTAATTATCTAATAATACAACAATAACTTATTATAAAAATCTCTGCCGAACAAATATACTAGTTTGGAATACCTATATATTATAGTATATTAGATAGAACCTATTGGTGATAAAGGACCAAGATATGGCGGGAGAAAATGCAGAAGCAGAGCAACATCCAAAACAAGGCGATGGTGGAAGACGGAATGACCATTATGATTCCTGTAACACATTAACAAATGAATTTTACAAAATGGACCACAAGAACCGGGGTAAGGCTCTCATTTTTAGTCACGACTTTTTTGACGATACTTCTGACGACCAAAATAGAACGGGCAATGATAAAGATTGGCAGAAGCTGGAGAAATGCCTAAAAGATTTATCATTTAGTGTTGTTGTTTTCCCTAATTTAAAATATGCAGAAATTATGAAGGAAATTGAACGGACTGCGGAGATGGATCACTCCAAGAATGATTGTCTTCTAATTGGGGTTTTAACCCATGGATCGTCTAATGCATATTTGCGAGCAAAAGATATAAGTTACAGTGCGAACAAATTGTGGTGTCGGTTTACCGATGAAAACTGCCCCACACTTGCAGGCAAGCCGAAGTTATTTATAATTCAAGCTTGTCAAGGTGATAATTATGATGATGGTATTACATTAAAGAAAAACTTTACCGAAGCAGACGGATCGTTTGAACCACATAAAATTCCATTTCATCGTGACTTCTTACTCGCACTTTCTTCTGTACCTGGGTATTTGTCGTGGAGAGACCGGGAATATGGCTCTTGGTTCATCCAAGCACTATGTGAAGAGTTGGAGAACTCGACGACGGATACGGATATATTGACATTACTTACATCTGTGAGTCAAAAGGTTGCCTTAAGAGAATCGTACAATAAGGATGTGCCCGATCTATGCGGTAAAAAAGCAGTTCCATACTTTTCGAGTTTTCTGACGCGTCGTCTCGTTTTTACAAAACAACCTGATTGTTCAATAAGTGATGGGGAGGAGCTTTCGCCCAGGAACACGCACAGGATGACGCGGTCTGGCAGCGACAGTTCAACTTCAAGCCGTAAGAAATCATTTTTTAATTATTTTGGTGCTTGTTTGGGTTATTGATATGTTTTAGACGTCATGAACCAATATAATTTGAAAGGAATGTGTACCGCCTTCCTTATATATTACACTGGGTTGTAACTTAATATTTTTTTAATCTTTAGTGGTTGATACTTTTAAGTTTCACATGGTATGTATTACAATAAAAATAAATTACGTTAAAATGTTAGAAAGACGTTTTTTTAAACTAATCATTTAGGGTAGTGGGATGAGATGATAGGGGTATAATTATCTCCAACTTTATTTTTCCCTTTGATAGAGAGGAGGCCTGTGTCCCAGCAGTGGGACACAGGGGTAGGTGGGTAGGACATCATCATCACCACCATAACTTCTGTGGTTTGTTCAAATTCAAAGTCATTGTTTTTCAATTGTGCCATTAATAGCCATTTTTAGACATCAAACTTAATATAACTTTGTAAATGTAGAAGATTACTGCTATTGGTACGAAAGCGGCAGTCGGTGGCGGTAGGTGTAGTTTTCAGTTTACCTCTATAAATATATCGCAGACAGGTTTGACGATGTTGTGAGGTCTGTCTGACTGAGGTAATCACAACATAAGTTCACGGCTGTAAGCACGGAAGAGTTAGGCAGAGATGTCCCTTACAATATACCCACATTCGCCTGTTACCTATGTCACATGACGTGATAGAGGACGAGCTCGTTGACATAAATATATAGACTCCAACTCCGTGGCTGCTACTACTCGTACAAATTCTTCATAGAAAAACCCAATAGCACTTTGCACGACCTGGAAAACGAACATTTAGGCACTTGTGACCACTAGATCAACGAGGAGGAGGTATGAGGTAATGGGGAAGACCGTTATAAGCTAATTGTAGATGGCGCCACCATAGCCGGTCTCAATCTGACCAATGAGATAAAGGTATTTTAAAATATGACATGACATTCCTTGATTTTCAACCAATGACGATGCTTGGAACCAGCTATGCTAGCGATTAATTCCACAGTGTGCATCCCCATTGACTACATCTGAAAACATCTGAACTCACAGTCTTAAACACATTTACAGTATTAAGAAACAGGTACTGGCCAACAGTCACCTTCATCATACTCCAGAATATTCTTTCGCATCGAGAAAATTCCCAGAGCTTCTATCGGTACAGCTTTCCGATACAACACGTAAGGGTTAAGAGGATACAAGTGAAACAATAGCAGTTAATACAGATCTGCATACTAAGTTGCAAATTGCTTACGGCTATGTTGTTTTTATTGGCAATAGAATAGGAAACGTGACGCGACTCTGAATATCCCCGTGTTTGCTCTGTAACGAGAGATACTTCCATACTCCCACGTTGATATGCGCATAACGGTTTGGATCAACGCTCGTTCACAGTTGAAACGGGTTTTAAATAAAATTTGATTCGTCTTTTTTAAACTTTCACGATCAGAACACATCATAAAACATATAAATACCCGTTTTCATATGTTTTTATAAAAATTGTTTCTTTGTTTTTGATGTAGGTAACAATAACAAGTGTCGAATATTCAAACAGTTCTTTTGTGAAACGCCCAATTGTATTTTGTGTCACAAAAGTTATTCTAAGTGTGTGAATTCTCAAAAACAAATTAAGGAACATATCCTTGCTGCAAACGAGTTAGTTAATAGGGGTAATGACTATGTAGACATGATGACCTTGAACAGCACTCAATGTACATCACAAATAGATTCGAGCCCGGATGACCGGACCCGGTTAGGCAGTGTTCCGGGCTGTATCCCCATTGAAAATTCACCACTCATTACACAAGGTTCTACACCTGTAAGACAAACAGAAAATAGTTCTCCCCTTTCTAGTAGTTCACAGTGTGGTTGCTCCATTATGTTTACAGACAGTATCGGAATAGGGTTAGGAGAATTGATAAGTAACAATCTGAGTCATTCTTCCCAAAATTATTGTACACCTCAGGCTTCTTACAACCACATAATGTCATCCATAACTAGGAAGGAAATAGATCCTAATGCCATTGTTACTGTATTTGTTGGTAACAGTTTAAACGTAAAAATTGATGATATCACTGACAATGTCACTCAACTGTTAAAACTAAATTGCAAGAAAATAATTCTGTGTGCCTTTCCTTATTTTAAAAAGTTGTCAAGCAGGCAAAATCATTACATCCATACCCTAAACAATCGCATGTGTTTATTAGCTAGTCACTATAGTGACAGGTTGACATTTTTCGACACTAACAGTTTCGTTCAGAAACTGAAGTCAACTAGGAATAATGCGTACTTGCCTATTAGTTTTAGACGTCAAATAGCTCGGCTATTAGCTTTTAATTTAAACTCAGACATATGTGGTATGTCGCAGTTTTCTGTAAATAGTTCTACTGAAATTAGTAATTATACTAATTGTAATTATACACATTTTAGCTTAGATTTAAACTAGTAAATAAGACAACAGAAGGTAATAGTGACAATTTTGTTAAACCTGTCAACTTTAAGGTATCTTCTAGCTCTCAATCAACTATTTGTAAAAAAGGGGCTGAGCAGAATTCTTTGAAATTATTTCATCAGAATATTCAGGGATTTTCATCCAAACAATTAGAAATAGAATTGTTTTTAGAAAAAACCAAGTTTGATATTATTTGTTTTACCGAACATTGGATGAAAGATTATGAATCAATGCAAATAAATTATGATAACTACAACGTGGGAAGTTGCTTTAACCGAAAATCTAAGATGCGTGGGGGTTCATTAATCTTAGTTAAAAACTGTATTAAATCTAAGTCTCGGAATGATATAGTCGATCTATCGGTCGAACACAGCATTGAATTGTCTTGTGTTGAGCTTGATAAGCATATAATAGTGTGCGTTTACAGACCCCCTAATTACTTGAACTACTCTATCTTTGAGTCAGTAATGGAAGATGCTTTGGCAAAACTTGTAACTGGTAATAAACCAATAATTATCTGTGGTGACTTCAATGTTAATATCTTAGAAAATAATGTAAATAGCAGTAGATTTTTAAGTCTTTTTAAATCATTTAATTTGTCAAACGTGTTTTCAGAACCAACTAGAATTACTACAAATACTGCTACATGTATTGATAATGTTTTTTGTTGCTGCGACTACATACATAAATCCATCGTAAATTACCTTCCTTCTGATCACAGCGGTCAGACCGTTGCTTTCGCGTCCAATATACAATTGCAAAGAATTCAGATACAAACTAGACAAATGACACCAAGCAATTTAGACAAATTTAATAATAATTTAATTAAGAAGTTAAGTATACCGGGCCCTAATTTAGAGAATGTAAATGAATTTTATGAAGAATTCTTTTCGGTTGTGCACACCGAGTTCAATAATACTTTAAAAAAGAAATCTAAAACCATTGGCCCTAAGTTTATTTTCAGTGACTGGGCAACACAGGGTATTAGGAAAAGTAGGGAACGGTTGTTTGAGCTGTACGGTCTTAAGCCTTATATCAACACAGAATCTTTTAATAAATATGTTGCTACTTACTCGAAAATTTTTAAAACCACTTGCAAGGTAGCCAAATCCTTATACATTAGCAACAAGATTAAATCAGCCGATAATAAAATAAAGACGGTTTGGAAAATAATCAACAGTGAAACAAATAGAAATAAAAAACAAAGTAATGACTTCACACTAGAGACCTCACGTGGCCTCGTCAGCTCCAACAGTGAGGTTGCTCAAGAATTTGTAAATTTCTTTACCAGCATCCCAATTAAAACTACAGAAACCTTAAATTCCTCTCCCTTGCTCTCTATTGATTTATTGAAAGCGAACGTTTCAGCCTGTCCAAATGAATTTAAATTTCAGCATATTAACCCCATAACAGTCGTAAAAGCTTTTAAGCAAATCAAGATCAAATTGACCGAGGATCTATGGGGTTTGTCTATCAAAGCGTGTACCTCAATTATTGAGACTGTAGCACCGTATTTAGCCTTAATATTTAATTTGTGCGTGGATCAAGGGGTCTTTCCGGATCTTATGAAATTCAGTAAGGTAATACCGCTTTTTAAATCCGGGGACAGTAAGGACACTAATAACTATAGGCCCGTATCCGTGTTGCCGGTTTTCAGCAAGGTGTTTGAAAAGATAATGCTCAATCAAATGCTTAACCATTTTAACATCAATAAAATATTGCACGAGCAGCAGTATGGTTTCACCAAAGGACGTTGTACAACTGACGCCGGTGTCACTTTATTAAAACACATATTTACTGCGTGGGAAGAGGCACAAGATGCCATAGGAATCTTCTGTGACCTTTCGAAGGCATTTGATTGCGTGAATCACGAAACCCTGATCTTGAAACTTGAGCATTACGGTTTAGGTAAACTTGCGCTCAGTTTAATAAAATCGTATTTGAGTGATAGACAGCAGCAGGTACAAATAAATGGTGTGAATTCAATGGGTTTAAAAGTAAAAATGGGTGTACCACAAGGTTCCATATTGGGTCCCTTCCTCTTTTTAGTTTATATAAATGACCTACCCCATTTATTTAACAACCACCCGCAAATGGTGTTGTTTGCTGATGATACTTCTTTAATATTTAAGATAAACAGACGTGCCACTAATCTTGACGACGTAAATAACGCCTTACTGCAGGTCCATGATTGGTTTACCGCAAACAATTTAGTTCTAAATGGGAAAAAAACTAAGTGCATTAGATTTGCTCTACCAAATGTCAAAAGTAGTGATTGTGACATAGTATTGAATCAAGAGAAACTAGAATTTGTCGATAAAACGGTTTTCTTGGGAATCGCGCTCGATTCAAGGCTACAATGGGGCCCTCATTTAACATCTCTTGCAGGACGGCTGAGCTCAGCAGCATATGCTGTTAGAAAAATCCGTCAATTTACTGATGTCGATACCGCGAGGCTAGTCTATTATAGTTATTTCCACAGTATTATGTCATACGGTATTTTACTATGGGGACGGGCTGCAGACATCGAGTCTATATTTATTCTGCAAAAAAGAGCCGTCAGAGCCATATATGACTTACGTCGACGTGATTCTCTAAGAGAGCTGTTCAAGAAAATTAATATCATGACAGTACCTTGTCAATATATCTATGAAAACATCATGTACGTTAGGAAAAACCTGCATTTATTCAGTAAAAGAGGTGACAGACATCACTATAGTACTAGAAATAGGGATCAACTAGTTCAGCCAGGTTTCAGGCTTGCTAAAGTAGATTCAACTTTCATGGGGTACTGTTTAAAATGTTACAATAAAATCCCTCCCCACATTCTTCAACTGAATGAGACAAAGTTTAAATCTTGTATAAAACGCACACTATGTAGGCAAGCATATTATAAGTTGGGGGATTACATTGCTGATAAAAATGCTTGGCTCAATGCTGGTCCTGCTCCACAACCATAGGGGCAAACCAATTGATTCCCAGTTTAGTTATTGTGGAAGCTGCAGAAGATTGTAAAAAAGATCCTTGCATTGTATAGATTCCATATATTAGTATTATATAACTTCATAGCGCATGTGTGAGTACTATGCACTGTAAAGCCACCATTTACATCTAGTAATTTTATTTTTTTTGACTTGAATAAGCCTTGGCGGCTGAGAGAATGTCATGCTCACTCAAATGTCTCGGTGATGGTGGCGGGTGTGTCGGGTCATTTAGTTCCCTTCAATATGGTTGAGCTGAATGGTGCTGATACATGCGTCATGTTCGTGAACGGGCGCTGTCAGTTGAGACTGGTCATCTCTTAGCTGCCACGGTTAATTTTAATTACTTTATTTTTATGATGTTGATTTAATCTTTTCTCTGGACGCTCTTAATGTGCACGTCTTTGTACATCGTTCTCACATATATGTTTAATCCAACATGAATGATGTAACCAAGATTTTGTAACAATATTTTGATTTAAAAGAGTGTCCATGGAGTTTCTTGCCCGTTCTTCTCCATAGAGATCTACGCTAGGGAATGGGCAACTACAGTACTTTCTCAAGTTATTATGCCTTGTGACTGTGACTGTAGCTTTGATTTTTCTTTGTATTTTTGACATTCAAAAGTGCCGTAATGGTCTAATTGAAATAAATGCTTTGAGTTTGAGTTTGAGTTTGAGTTTAAAAAATAAGCTCTTTGTAATAAGTCCGCAACATTCACAACAACAACAACAACAACAACACACAACCAACCAACCTTGTCTTTGCAACATTTCACTACCATAAACAAAGACTGCAAGCAGAATTATCGGTACCACCGCCATCCATAAGCCATAAACCTATCGCTATAGGTAAGCCGCCTTTGTGTGTGAACCTAAAAAATCAAAGTTTTCATTTTCCCTTGTAGTCCGCTACACAATACACACACAGCATCAGTTTCATGTGTGTGTATAACATGTCCGTACACGAGATTACAGTTCCACAACCGTGTCAGGCAATCAATCACGCTCCCGTGCCGCGTGTGTCCCGCCCGATAGTAATCATACAGCAAATAAAACTATTTGTGTACTTTACAGTCCCGTATTTGTTCAGTGTTAGCGGTCCAATCTGATACTGTGTATGTTCATAGACATATTGTATGTAGTTCTGAACGGTAGGGGATTACTTAATAATTGTACGATCGTCTCTGCGCATACGGGTCAACGGGGAAGCGGCTTTCCCCGCCGATAATAACCAAGCATATCACACTATCTTACACAGCTCCGTCAGCAGTTCAGTTGTATGCGGAATGACATAATCCCAAAGTCAGCACTTCCTGTATCTATACGAGAAATAATGGTCCAATCGTAGGCCAAATAGTTTCCATTCAACCTAAGGGTTAAAATATTCATTAAAAATTATCCCCTAAGCATTAACAACCCTCTATTTAGAGGGTTGTTAATGCTTAGGGGATAATTAAGTGACCAACCTACACGTGCCTGGAATAAAATGGCGCAGGAAATGAGATAAATTCTACCATTACCTATACGTCTCGTGTTACCGAACTCAAAACAAAAGTAAAACGAAGGCGATCTTGTTTTCCTACTAACTTTGCGCTTTTCCGACACTTTCTACAATATCATTGGAGAGGAAATAGACAGTTGCAACGGAGGCAAATGAGATTCCTAACAAAAAAAAGAAAAATAATGTAAAATGTATAAACGACGACACAACTGTAACGAGACCGAGAGACTGACTACTCTTGTTTTTCGATCAACTAAAAGTTTTGGGTTTTCAGTTCGTATTTACATTTCCAGTCGAACGGAACTGATGTTTTCGCAGTGGAAATAAATGATATATTCCGAAAATTTTGAGCTAAAGTTGGTTCAAAATATAGAATGGTAAATATGAGTATAGCTCCAGTTTATGAGTGACGTAGTTCGCTCGCTGCAGCGTGCAGCGTCGGCAAATTGCATTTTACGGCTCGCGAGCCCCGAGCGCACGCTCCGACTGACGTCGACATGGCTCACACCGAAACTGGGGAATTTTAATTATGTGAGTATTTACAGTGTTGTCGCCTCGTTGTCAATTAAAATAATAAAATGTATCTTTTATGTCCAGTAGGAATTCTGTGAAAACATTAATATGTTTGGATCATCAATAAAACTTGTAATAATTCATTATACTTAACGTTTTTATTTTCAAATCTTTATTACACGACTGCCAAGGAAGTGTCATGTTTTTTTGCGTATTTCTTGAATTTTTTATTTCCTTTATTTTTCCTGTGGTTAGTGTTTAACCTGATGATAGTTTTTTCATACGTACCGTCGAGAAATAACTCTCAGGCTTGTTTGTTTTCTCACGACCTTTGCCCTCACAGAAGCAATGAGAATTATAAAATATGCATTACTCGAGCATCGACTCGATCAAACTGGAGACCTATGACTTGGCAGTCCGACGTCCGACGACACCACTAGGCTATTGTCTTTTTTAAACTTTCACTATCAGAACGCATATAAAACATATGAATACGGGTATTTATTGCGAATTTACCAAAACAACAAAATCCAATACTTCAGTCTCCCCGCGACCACGGCTAGAGCAATCCGGTCGAAACGTCGGGATTAAATTAAAGGTAAATTCGCGATAAATTCATATGTTTTATAATACCACTAGGCTATCACTGCAATTCACAATTTTCAAATACAAACAAACAATCCAACAAAATGAATAATACCTGTATGTGTGTAGAAGACAAAGCGACATTTGGAGCGAAAAACTAACTGAACAGAAACACTTCACAATAGATTTTCATTCATTCGATATTCAGGACAATAGGGTGATGATGAATAGCAAAACATGTAGTTGTCGTCCGTAGTCAGGAACGTTAAATATAGGTTTATTTTGTTTTACCTACGAGTAAGTTGACAATAACCGACCTACGCGGCTATGCTGCGAAGGTACCTACGGACCGAATACCGTTGTAAGTAAGTATTATGTTATCATGAATTATGTTATAGGTCCCTATATACCCGTCCCATTCCAAGAATTATTTATTATTTATTTTATTTATTTATGTATAAATCACATTTGACACACTTAAATATAAAGCACACAATTAGACCTCTGGGTCTGTCTTAGCATGCCATGGCCTGAGATTTGATCAACGCGCTATTAACGTTTAAGTTATAATCGAATCGATGTAATATTCTTTGAGTTTACGCTTTATGTTTCTACTATTCAATGAGTCTCTGATGTCAACAGGTATTTGGTTTAGTAAGTTGGGTATTGCGAAAGAAGCGGTACGCCTGCCATAGAAGTTATTTTTGCGTGGCACTTGAAGTGATTTGGATTTGGCTTGTCGTGTATTCACGTCATATTTCACTGGAACTTGAATATCACTGTTATCATAATGTTCTAAGAGGAACAGATACTCAGCGCGCGCAAGGATAGGTAATACCTTGCAATGTTTAAATAACCCTGTGTAATTGTCTTGGTATTTATTTTTTACCTGTTTTGGAACTATAAGTTTCAGTAAACGTGTTTGCAGATTATGTATTTTGTCTAGGTAGGTTTTAAATGTGCGTCCATAACTGGTGAGTCCATATGAGATTATCGACTCGGCAAGTGCTGTGTACATTTGAAGGAGGGTTCCGTACGGTATATTGCGCTTTATAACTGAAAATTTGGTGAGTATCGCACGTAACTTGCCGCAAACAGATTCCACCTGGTAACTCCAGTTGAATCGGTTATCGATTATTAACCCCAGATAGGTATGATATGTGACTTGCTCTATAGGTGGGCAGAGGCAGTCTGATACGTTTTTATGCAAACACTCATGACTATGAGCTATGATTTGAAAGGGATATGAGGTACTTATGTGACTTGAATGTACGTGTATAACTTTTGTTTTTTGTGGATTCAGAACAAGTCCCATATCATGGGCCCACTTAGTCATATGGGTAAAATCTTTCTGCAAACATTCTGCGGCCAAGTTAAGGTTTTTGTTAGCAGAAAGTATACAGGTGTCATCAGCGTATTGATACAGGGAACAGTGTGTTATAATATTTTCTAGGTCATTCACGTATGCTAGATAGTGTAGTGGACCAGAAACTGACCCTTGGGCTGTGCCTTTCGTCACATTTACAGGTCTGCTAAGGCTAGAACCAATCCTGACGCGATAACTTCGGCTACGAAGATATTCTTTACACCAGTCGAGTAATTTCCCTCTTATCCCCGAGTTTTCTAGTGTTTTTAATAGTGTACTATGCCCAAGCGTGTCAAACGCCTTGCTGAAATCAATGAATATGAGTATAACATGCTGCTTCTCATCTAGGTAGTTGTTAACTTCATCAGTGAAATTGGAAAGTAGTTGAGCCGTCGATTTCTTACTTTGGAAGCCGTACTGTGATTTAGAAATTATATCATTATCCCGATAAAAGTTGTGTATTTGGTCGCATATAAATTTTTCTACTATTTTATTTATGGCAGGCAATATAGTTACGGGTCTGTAATTTGACAAGTCATTGAATTTACCTTTTTTATGTATGGGCCTAACTATACCTGTTTTTAATTCTGACGGATACTTACCTTGTTGAATACTAGAATTGATTAACTTTACTATTGCATCCACAATTTTATCTCCTATCATTTTGATGTCCATGATTCTTATGGAATCATATCCAGCTGATTTATTAGCATTTAAGTTTTTAATGATGTTAATGATTTTACGGGGTGTAGCTTTTTTAAAAAACATTGATTTATCTTGAGTTTTCATAAATTCGCGTTCATCCAGCAAGGGTCTGTCACACCTGGGCACAATATTAGACACGCTGGTTTCAAATTCCAATGCAAAGTCATTGGCGATACTCAATTCATTATTTGATTCATTTAAAAAGGCGTTCGTTATCACCTCATCAACAGACTTCACTATTTTGCCGGTAAGTTTATTTAAGATTTCCCACAGTTTTTTGGGATTATTTTTGCTTCTAGCTATTTCTTCTCTGTAATAATTATTTCTAGTATTTAGTATATTTTTATTAACTTTATTTCTGGTTTTATTGTATTCTAACTTAAGTGTTTTATTATTTGGGTCATTTTTCCATTTTATAAAGAGTTTGTCTCTTATGGCACAACTTATCCTTATCTTATTGTTGACCCATTTCTCACAGTTTCTTTTGCTTGAGTTATTTATTTTTTTTGCGTATTTACATTCATAGTAGCACTTCACGAAGTTTTCTTTTATGTACTTATATATATCATTAGCGCCGTTTAACTCATCTATCATTTCCCAGTCGGTGCAAGCTAAGAGATTTTTTAATTTTGTATTATCAATAAACTCAATGAACT
Source organism: Xestia ashworthii (assembly GCA_950022955.1). NCBI lineage: Eukaryota > Metazoa > Arthropoda > Insecta > Lepidoptera > Noctuidae > Xestia > Xestia ashworthii. The sequence goes on along the minus strand of OX465553.1, from coordinate 10,636,560 downwards.
TTACATCCCTACCTTTAGGCATAGACGCAAGTGTGACAATCGTCATGCGATGGTCCGCCAAAACAGTTCCCAGAGCCGCTGAGTAAAGGTCATCAAGGCGCGATCTCACGAAAATGTGGTCGATACAAGTTTTAGAGACTATATTATCTTTGGTTTCGACACGGGTGAAGTCCGAGATCGCACATTCGAGCCCACACTCAGCAATTTTACTAAGATAATAACTGTTTACATTATTGGTTGTTTTAAGGTCCATATTTATATCTCCTAATAAAATAAGATCGCTTTTCTTTACACAATCAACATTAATCATACCGTACAGTTCATTAACAAACAGGTGCTTACTTTCCTTTGGTGGTCTATACACTGCACAGATATAAATAATATGATTTTGCTGCGCTGTTAATTTACCTAGTATACATTCACAATGTCTAGTTTGCGTCAATATCGGTTGAAACTTATGTTTATTATTAACATAGATAATAATCCCGCCACCTTTTCTGCTTTTACGCAATTTACTATACAGTGTAAATCCATCCAATTGATAAACAGATACAATTCATAATGTACTACCGCGCTCACTGACCGTCGACCACTTTTGAAGCTATGCTTCCCAGGGCATAAGGGAGAAATGTGGTCGATCGACGGTGAGCGCGGTAGTACATAATGTATATTACACAGTATCGGTTATCTCGGTAAGTACTTATTATATTGAATAAATAAATAACAGCCGCTTGACCGGTATTGACAAATTACAGTGAATATCTATATCGTTTCAGGAAAACAATAATATTATGTGCGAAAAAGAAAATGAAACGGGAAATTCTATAGGAAAAGAAATCTCCGCAAATAGGAATTTGCGGAGATTTCTTTTCCTCGGCTGTGACTGTAAGGATACAGTCACAGCCGCTCAATATGTGTTCGGAGCATGGTGTTTATTGCGACTTTACCAAACCGTGCCACATTCCGCTGTCGCGAAAAATACACATCTTATAGACACGAACTCTGTATAAAAGACATCAAAAATAATAACAACGCATCAACCCTCGAGTAAGCACTCCAAATGTGCGAGAAAATGGGTACAGTATTCCTTAGTAAAACAACTCTTATGATAATATGAATATCAGTTAACGACCGGCAAAAACGGCGAAATAACGTGTCTTGTAATGATCACTATTATGGACGGTCATAGGAGATAATACGTTACTGTCTTGACTGCTGTTGGCGATTTTCCCAATTACTTGTTATTTGGACTATCCCATCGACATTATCCCTCAGGCTTTATTTGGGATATCCGCCGATGGAGGTAAGCGGTGGCCTAATTTTTAACACGTTTCTGGTTACCTTCGTGTTTTTCGGGAATATCACGGTTGACTGTACAATTTTGTTTTGTGGTTGCGTAAACAACTACATGCGCGCGGCCTGGGCCTCAAGTCTGCTATTACAATAGTTTCAGAATAGTCGATCATTGATTTCATATTTGTCAAGTTCTTTCAAGTTTTGACAAGTTTGGCAATCTATTATGACTTTCCAACGGTCAACCACTGACACTTCGTCGAAAGAAATGGCATAAAATGGTAATCTCGTACATAATGACAAATGAATGACTGGTGCTATTTACGTGCTTACTACGAGTATGTCAAATTGAGAGAATAATATATAAATAATGACATCTGGCGGGTTTTATAATAATAATAATAATAATGAATCATTTATTTCGAGCGACAAGACTCATAGTGTTAGTAACAATACACTTACAAACTATGTTAGTAATACACTCACAATTTAAACAAACAAAACAGAAAAACAGATTGTGACATCAGTGATGCAAGGCGACAGGCGCAGCTGAAACCTTTGCAGCAGTGGTTCACGAACGCACAATCTAGCCTGCTCGCTATCATAGACAGGATGCTGTTGGCGCTGCCCCGCACCCTTCGGACCAGGGATGCGCACCGCTTCCGCTTCTCTGATGTGTAGAAGCAATCTACGCGAGCTTCAGCAAACATCCCTGATGCGCTGCAGTACCGGGGCAACCCCATCAGCACCCTGAATGCGTTATTATATTGGACGCGAAGGGCGCTGTATGATTTTTGAGTATAATGATCCCATAGACTGCAAGTGTAGAATGTCGTGCAGTAAGCACTAAATATAGTACGCTTGACCTCCTTAAAGGCACGCCTGAACCTGCAGGCAATCATGTTAGCTCTCACACACAGCGCCCTCCGCTCCCTATCAATTTCCTCATCGTCGTTGAGGCCAGCGGTCAGTAGGTTTCCCAGATACTTAAATTGTTCTACCCTCACAAAGGGTATACCGCTCAACTTCACTGATGGTACTGCTTCTGGGTATTTACCCCTGGCCCCAAAGACCATGACAACACGATAATATAATGGCAATACGATAATGTCATTAAAACACAATTCTATTACGAGACCATTGACCGACCAATGATCGGCCATTATGAATTTAGCAGATTACCAACTTGTAGCAAAATGACAATGGGATGTGAATGGGATCGTATTGGAACGAATTTATAAAAATAGCAGACTAAGGCCCCTGATGAGTTATGGTTTAAAAAATCCGGGGAAGGTATGAGATACCTAGTAACGAGTTTTAGACTTCGCTCGGGACACATTCCATTAAATAAGTTCGTTTGTATGATGGGTAAGGTTGTTTCATCGAACTGTACTGAATGCAGTGTAGTAGAAAATGTTTACCAAATATTGATGGAGTGTGTCCGGAACGAAGCCCTTAGAAAATCAATAAAATTTTAAATAAATTTGATTCTCTTAGACTAGCTTCTGCCCGCGACTTCGTTCGCGTGAATTTCCCGCTTGCAACATTTCCCTTCGCTGCTTCGCTCCTAATTGGTCATAGCGTGATGTTATATAGCCTATAGCCTTCCTCGATAAATGGACTATCCAACGCAAAAAGAATTTTTCAATTCGAGCTGGTAGTTCCTGAGATTAGCGCGTTCAACCAAACAAACAAACAAACTCTTCTGCTTTATAATTTATATTAGTATACTTAGATGTTGGCTGGCGTAACAGGATTTTGTCCTTTCCTTTGTCGAGGGAGGCCAGATTGCTGTACAGGCTCACTCATTTGGGCTTCAAAAATAGAATAGCCTTAGCCGGTGTGACTATTTTTTAAGTAGATTTTCTCAAAAAAATCCATAACTTTTTTCCTATGGAAAATTTTTGAACCGTTTCACATTTTTATCATTCCGAGTAGGTAGGAAGACAGACAACTTTTAAATTAAGGAGGGGGTTGAAAATTCCAAAATTTTTGCGAAAAAAATCAGTTCTCCGAAACGGTAAACATTTTGAACGTCGCTTTTTTTTTGAAAGCAAATTGTTTACTCTTCAATTTTTACTTTTAAAATTATACTTAACTATAAATTGTATACTTAACTAAAATTTGAGAGCGTTTCCACGCTAAACTCTTGTGAGAGGATTTAAAAAGGGTAAACTTTCCATTACAAGACAACGATTTCGAAATTCATATTTTTTTTTGTAGATAGTAGGTACATATAAGTACAACTCTTTATAACAAATTTTCAATAGTCGGACGCCCACGGATGAGATTTCACTATTTAAAGTTTCTATAATAACTGGAAAAAAGGACGCCATTTGCCGTGGTAGACGTCAAACTTGAATTTCACGTTCCGTTGACAGTAAAAGTGTATTTTGCACATATTTTTTACATAAACATAATTTTATTTGTACATATTCAAATACTTTTGGTATGTAATAAATGTGTACAATAATTGATTGCTGATTAATATGCAATTACATTGCCATTTTTACAAAATTATAACGTCTTTTTTAAAAAATAAATTGTAAAATGGAACGTGAACTGACACCATAAAGCACGCCAAGCCATCTGTCTGTCAGCCGTCAGCGTTAGTCATCGGATGTCGCTCTTGCAGACTGCAGTTGTTTGAAAATAAATTGTCCTAAAAGCATTGCTAGCTAGCATGAGGAGCGTAGGCCGAAGGCCGGCGGAGCTACGACGACATTTGTGATAGAACCTGGGTGTGTAATGTAAAACGCGAGCGTAGCGAGCGCGCGTCACGGAGTCGTAGCTGGTTCTAATTCTTAATTTGCTTATATCCTCAAAAACGGTACGTTCTATCACAAAAGTAATGGAAAATTGGCCCCCTTAATGACCACCTTGAAAAAAATAATATGAAAAGAATATAAATTTACAAACGTAAATATGCATAAGCTTCGAAATCTACCTCCTCCTGCGACTTGCCAAAGGGATTTTTAAATATGTGTGGGATTTTGTAATTTGTGTTACAGGGGCGACATCTTCAAATTGAACAAGCCCTTTAAATAAAGAGAAAAAAAACGCAGCCGTTAGATAGTATTTAAATTAAATAAAGTGGCATGTACAAGTACATACCGACTAACATTTGTACTTATAGGAAAAAAATGAAAGTATCAGTTTAGTGAAAATAAGCAATTGTTTATTTTTAAATGTAAATATATATATGTCACCGTAAAATTGTCAAACACGTTATATTACAATATAACGTGTTCCTCTCTAGCGATATTGTAATATCTCGAATTATTGTCAACTGAACATTATGGAAGTATCTCTGCCCCCATAATCGGGACTTGGGGCACCCCCCCGTTAGGTTAGTTAGGTTCCTTTAAACCCTGCACCCGGAAATAGGGGCCCCGCGAAGCGGGGCTCCGTCGTCTACGCTTTTTAGAGGAATATAAAGTGTTTTAGGGTTAGGTTATATTAATCGATATTTCTCAGGAATGGTACAGTATCTTTTCATGAGAGTGGTACCACTGGGCAAAGGGGACCCCTCCTTCTCTCCACACCGCGTGAGTTGACTACCATCGCATGCATTTCACGAAAAATAATGCGTTTTATTGTAAGTAGTATGTTCATTTGACAATAATTCGAGACTTTACAATATCGCTAGAGATATTACAATATAACGTATTTGACAATTTTACGGTGACATATATATACCTACTTAATACTAAAAATGATTTTTATTAGTATCCTCGTGCACTTATTTTTTCAGTGATTTTTATCTTTTCGCTTGAACAAATGTATCGAACGTATTGTGTGATTGTCGAATGGTACCTACTCGTTCCAAATCGAGAAATCGATTCGCGTTTCAGGATTTTCCATTTTCACTGACTATGCTTTTAAACCGGTGCCAGATTCTAGTTAACAAACAAACCACCCATGCTTTTTCATATTATAATAGATTTCTTTTGCTTATTAAAATGCGAGAAAGTTAGTTCACAAATCCTTATTGAGGCTATAGCTAGAGAGTACTTGTAGATACCTAGATAGTAATAGGAATACCATTCCATGCACTACTTATTCAGTTAACTAATAGTTTGATAGCCGTAAACTCCAGGAATGCTCGAAGCTGGGCCACGGGAAATTAAAGCAAGCCTGCTCGTCACGAGCCACCGAGCCACGACCTACATTTACATCATTACTTACTTTACGCGCGGCGAAGGCTACAACTTGCACAGCTTTGCATTTTATGGACAAGTTATTTTCTGTGTACGTTTTAATGGAGCATATGAGTTTATTACTTTACTTCTTGACCTTTTACGTACCTACAAAATAGCCCCTACCAGTGGTGATACTTAAATATATCGGCTCACGCTGTGCTGCCAGCTTCGCTATGGCAACCATCTTGCTTGCTGGTCAATATATTTACCATTCCATGAGATAGATATGAAAGATGAATATGAAATATTTATTCAAGGGTGAGTGTACCTACTTGCGTGTGACACTGCTACGTGATGTATCACACGGATATCTTAATAGGTATACATATACGACGATCCACGACGGTAAGGAACATGAGCTACACTGTACGAGGACATCGAGGAATAAATGATTTTGAGTACAAACCATTGAACATCTTCGTAGGACACTTTATTTTCTACCACACTGTTTGTGCGGAGGCGGACGTTACGTGGGAAGTATAGCTACCAAGGTAAAGTATCGCGGGAAAAATAAAATTGTCTTCTCTTAATAGGATTGTTCATCTCGCATCTAGTGTGCTCGTGAAAATAATTGTCTATCATTGTCGAGAAATGTCTTCATCGTTTCGTGTAAAATTTTGAAAGCACTCATTCATAACGAGTCTGTCGTAAATGAAGAGAACATGCTGTGATGAAAATATCCGACAATTCCGTGTGATTGAAAGATTAATCATTTCAACCATCCTTTCTCTCCTCTTTCTTTGAAAAATGATTTCCTGTCAGATGTTGATAAACATTTCATCGCAAGGGAACGCTTAATCCAATGCTATGGAGTTGATCGAGGTGCGATTTTAATTTGATTGGTCTCAAAACACGTCTTTGTTTAATTCTAGTGTTTGGTTTTTAATTATCAACAGATACCAACAGATTGCTGATATTATAATATTATTAGGTTTTTAGAACTAATGCAATTCATTAACATCGGTTCCTAAGAAAATATGTAAATAGTTCACGCAGTACACCAGACTTTAGATGAAAGTCCTCTATTATTGTTGACTCTCCTCTTACATTGTTTACATAAGACTATGACGCTCAGCTAAAGTTCATCGGCATGAATTGTTTGTGAACATTTTCTCTCCTGAATAAAAGCTTCTTTAATGGAGTTCGGAGGAATGAAGGGTGTTTGATGCAGTATTTATGGTGGGCCCGTTAATATAATAGTCTCTCCTGAAGAAAGTCAGATTTAGGAAATATATATTTAAACGTATTATGTTTTCTAGTTCCTGAACCCGAACCACGGTTATTATAAATAGACTATAACTCTGATAAGATGATTGAAAAAAAGTCGAGGGTAAACTGGAATAAGTACCTTTCGGTACAAAAGCGTGAAAATATTATAATGAGGTCAATTTTTCAGTGTTTCGTACGTGCCTCAGATCGGCAAAGATTATTTTGTTATTGACGTTTCCCATCTTTCCGAGAATATTCAATGCCAGACAATTTTATTTATTTACATTATAGTATATTGAATGTCGAGATCAGGGTGGCGTGAAAGTAAATGAACACGTTGTGTATATTTACTTTACTATTTACAACTTCCCCTTGAATTAATTTAGACGCAAGATCACATTAGTATATTTTATTATCAGGAACCGGCTTCATATAGCCAACGTTGTAAAATTTTATATCTTATTCTAAATTGAATGAAAGACTGGTTTCAACATCAATTTGTCTTTATTAAACTTTATGGTAACTAATACTTTGTACTACAAGATTAAGTTTCAATATGTACAAAATATGTTCAAAACGTATGCGTAATCATAACGTTTAGTAAAATAGTTTAGATTTAAAGATACAGAATAATTAAGTAATTAAATAAATAAATGAGATTTTAGGCACTGCACGTGTTTAACATCATATCACATTCATGGGTTCTATACAACGTACACCACATTTATTATTCTAGTAAGCGTTTCCGTTCTTATAACAATTTATTATCAAAGATATTTTTTGAATTTCATTTCTACTAGACTGTACATTTAATTAATAATAAGATTATAGTGTTTTGGCCCTACTCTTGCGGGACCGTAAATAACTTTGTTACTTCTACACTAGAAGTCAAAACAAACGCCTAATAGTTTCAAATATTGTTGAGTTTATCAAGGTTTATATCAATCGTGAATCATTATGAGGCAAAAACATTTATCTAACAATCTCTATCTACTTATATGTACAGAAATGTGTTTGAAACATAAAATTAACAATAATAATGTATCTAGGACTACCAGGTATTGCTTACAAACAGGTTTAGATAATTTTTATACCTACAAACATTGACTGTTATTTGAATTTCAGTTAATTAGCTGGAATCGTCGTAATATCATATTTATTTATTATTTTACTGCTGTTTTTTTTTCTTAATGGCAAATAAACTATAATAATAAGTTCTTGGAATATTGTTCGACAAGTAGAATCCTCGAGAAACACCCCTACGGAGCTCCTTCAAATGTTTTTAGAACGCAGTGCTATTTCACACTGTACTACTTTATAAAATACGCGTTAAAAGACAGTGCCTATGGAAAATATCTCATAGTTGTAGTTTGACATGATTGCTTTAGTAATACTTAATTAAAAATATAATTAAATTTTAAATTCTCTTCGTTATACTAATTTGGTCACAATGGAGAGGGCTCAAAATGTCCTAAGTAGATTTATCTACAAATAATTGTTCTCGTAAAAAACTAAATAGCAATAGTTTGCTGTACTTAATGAGAATAGACATTGTTAATTAATTTTGCGACATTGTCACGAACATTGCGGGTTTGGCACAAAGTTACAGTTGACCAGGCAGAGACAAGGCAGTTACCTAACTCATACATACATCAGAGTTAGTTTACTGGTTACTAATAACTTCAAAGGAAGACTACATCGTGTTTCTATAAATAGATATAAAACGTATTTTGAGATCAGAGGGAGATGTAGTAGGTACGTAGATGAATTATGTTTAGTATTGTCTTACATAAACATATCGAAACATCGGCATCTTTTAAAATTGATTTAAATAAAAAATAGAGAACAGTTTTACGAAAATACGGATAAGTGTCTGACATAAACGTCTTTACATTTTTACAAAGGAGTTGCTTCAAGGCCATCTTCTGAAACACGTTTTTTTATATACGGTTCTTTATTCCATTCCGTTAAGCGATGACCTAATATTCGGCGACTTGAAACTTTGACCTGGTGATACCTGTCTCTATTCTAAGTGTAATTTGACATGACCATAGTTTCCACTTTACAAGTGACACAAGTTTAGTTTCCCGCGGGACCGACACAGCAAGAACTTAACAGTCTGTTGGTATTTCAATATCAGTTAGGTATGAATCGGATTCAAGTCAGAAATAATTCCCAACGTCTCTCTCTTTCATTAAGCCTACACAGTGACTAGATAAAGTAGTTTTATAGACTAACAATTAAAACTTCTCATAAACTTGATATGTACAATCGTTCAGTATGTACTTTTACTTATGCATACTAACTAGGAAATATTCGTAATGATAAAGATAGATTTCGTTGATTGAGAAGTAATGATAAAAATTACAATAGTAGGTAGATTTTTCTAAAATTAACCAACGAAATAACTTATAAGGTAGAGTTTAAGGAACCAAATGTACAATTAAACTAATGGCATTTATTATTTGAAGTCTAAAGTCTAATGAGCATATTTAAGACGAAATGGAATCATAAACTTAGCTGTTGATGTTAAACTTGAGGGAGCGCGTGCTGGGGTGCGTGGAGCGCGTGGCCAGCAGGCGCTCCGACGCCTCGCACAGGTCGCTGGCGGAGTAGCGGCTGCGCCTCAGAGTCGCCGGGATGTTCTCTTTGTCAGGAGTTTTCATCACTTCATTTTCTATTTGGATTTCGAGATCTCTGACACTACCGACACTACCGCTGGGGCTTCTAATCTGTTCCATTTTCTCGCTAGCAGTGCTAGAGGGCGTTTGACTCCCCGTCTCGGACTCGATGATCTGCTCGAGAGTGCTGGGGCGGCGGCCGCGGGTGTCGGGGTATAAGTAGTCCACGGCGCTGGGCATGACCGGCGTCAGGTTCGCCATGGGGTCGATGCCCAGCAGCAACATCACAGTCGCTGGGTGCTCCATGATGTACTGCGTGACGAGGTGCAGGAATGGCTCAGTTTGTGTACACTTGTGTGCTTTCGGACGCTCCGGGGTAAGCGGCCGGTCTTGCTGTTGGAGATATTTTTTTCAATTAAGACAAAGTTTTGAAAATTATGACAGTGCAAATATACTAATATGGATTCTCATAATTACTCTACCAACCTGATCCCAGCAGAATACGTCAGGCGGATGGCTACAGCTCCTCGCGAGCTGGTTGGGTGGAGTGCTCCACTGGAGGTTAGGATTGGAATGTGCTGCGTGCCACCCGGTGGGCGCTGCCGTCATCTCCTGCAGCGCTTGGATGGCGTGACGGACCTAAACGGCAAACATAACACTATCTTAATCGCAGTTCTTATGGAGTGCTAAACTTTTGCTGCCCGGTAAAGTTTGAAGCATACATATACTGTCGGAATTTCACAAGAATGTTTAAGTTTCCAACATCCCAGTAATTTGAAGAACTAGTTTGAAATACTTCGCATAAAAAAACGTGTTAGGTCATCACATAAAGTAGGTGAATATAAACGTTATGAGGTCATAAATCCTTATCTGAAGACTGAATGATATCATTGTATTATTAAGGATCTATTTCACGTGGGTTGTGACAAGTGGGTCAGCGTGGGATTAGAGACGTGCCGTCATTGTACACTTGCCTCCATGCTGAGCGCCGCCACGTCGTGGTGCAAGCTCGACACCTGCGTGTCAAGTCGGTCCACAGACGACCTCGTATTGTGCACTTCTAAATTTAGCCCTTCCAAAGAATCCGCTCTTGAAACTTTGGGCGCAGCTATAGAGCGCTGTCTTTCTATTCTTTCACGTAACTCTTTATGAGACAGCCGAGGTTGTCCATCCGTCCTGAAAACATCAGTGTTTTATGATTCACAAAATAAACATTTTAGTTTACATTCGCCAAATACTTGTAATAAGAGTATCCAATATTATTTCATAAAAGAATTCCATTTGTATTCACAATGAAAACCAATCCAAACGGAAAATATTGGAATGCTTTGATATTTTAAACCAAACACGAGGTAATATTTTTTGTAATTCGGTTGAAATTATTTTCATAAGTGTAGTTGGCATTAAACGAAATTGAACCTGAATTTCTGATGTCGAGGGCTATTTGCGTTTGATCCGGGTAGTTTTTTAGGTGTGAGTGCTGAGTCCTCAGCGGCGTTTTCGTCGTCTTCTGATATTGAAGGCAGTGTTAGAGATGGGTGACCGTTCCCGTCAGACTCTGCCTCGGCCTCATAGCCCTCTCGCAAGTTGTAAGTCAAGTCGTGTTGGATGTCGTGCATGAACTCTTGCTGGTACTCAGGATATAGCCGTAACGCTTCGCCTAAGCCACCCATGTGTATACATTTTAAATCACAGTAGGTTAGAGCCTGTTGAAAGGACAATGCCGTTATTTTTAGAAACATTCTAAGTGCTACCGTATATGTATATGGCGATGGTGCTTTAAAAGCGGGATATGAATAATTCAGTATACCTTAACATCACTGCTCGATTTCACCACAACATCAGGATTATTCCCCTGTTGGTGCGACGTTGAACCGTTGTAAGCTTGCAAATGGGTATTCATGTCGCATCCCACCAAATCTCCTTTACCTATTTAATAAACGGTTTATGAATATTTTTACATATGCCGTGGAAGGAGTACCAGAGAGATGAATGGTGTAGGTGTGTGAATGCTGCCTGGTAAGAACAATAGGCATTTGTGTGACTCACCCAGTATAGCGACGACCATATCGTTCTGCATGACTTCCATAGAACCGTTGCATATGTAGTAGATGTACGTCAGCGCGTCCCCTTTGTGCACGAGGTACTCGCCGGGGGCGCAGAAGTTGTTCCGAATGTGCAGAGACAGCAGCTTCAGACAGCCCTGCGACGCAGACTCGAATATCGGCAGGGATAATATCTCACGGTGTAAGTGTAGCGACACGTCCCCCCTCAGCTCCTCGGGAAATTCTTTGAGAGTCTAAAAATAAACGGACCCTTCAAACACAGCTACTGGAAATAATTTCTCATATGATTTCAAAGCGGCCGAGATTTGCATCGACGTCAAGTCAGAAAATGAGATTTTATAAAAATATAAGGGCTCAGTAAAATATATATTTAAAAAGCGGAAGGAGATTAAGTTTATCGCATTATATTTCGTTTCCAACCCATTTAGCACGGTTGGGGTTCGGACGAACTTCAAAGCTGTGTTATCTTATCCGCATATCTCTATTTGATACTTCCTTACCGGTGCGTATGAAAAATTATGTATTTATAAGAGTTCAATACTTTATCTTAATTAGCACCAAATCGTTGTCTTTTAGCATAAAATAAATTCAAGAGAGCATTTAACAAATTGTTTTGCAAAATCCACTGATTCCCAAAGAGGAGTTAATTTGCTTGATGATAAATCAGTAATTACCTGTAATTATTGCTAATTAATCACACTGACCGCAACCGATATAATATACGTTACATGTATAATTAGTACCATAAACACAGTGTGTTTGACACGTCAATTTGGGAGTTGTAGCGACTGGGGTAAGATCATTTTCAAGTACATAATTACCTCATGTATATCGATGCCGTGGTTCAACGACCACATAGTCTGGAAGTAGTCTTGCATCCGCTGCTTCAGCTCTTTGGGCACTTGGTTTATGCTGAGAAAGTCTTTGAGATCGCGCCACTTGCTTTGATACATGGACCGGCGCGAGTACATACGCTGTATGATGGCTGTCACGTTACCGAACACTACGGCGTGCATCAGTGCTAAAACAGTGGAAATGCCCCATTTTACACTCGTTTTATCGTGTGTGGCGATGAGGTTGACGCTGCGGTTTCAAGCTCGTTATTTGCATACCGCTAAAAGTTACCCGTGTTATTAACTACGTGCAGAACACATAATTAAAATATTAATTATGGTGCGCCATTCTGATCGAATATGGCTGAATAAGTACGTGATATTAATCTACATTACGTTCCACTTCAATGCATTGAGCCGTTCCCAAATTAGAATTTGACAGTTTTATATTAATCTGGATATATCTGGATCGATCAAAGAAACAGGATACTCTGTTATGGTGTTTATTCTTAGATTCTTTTAAAGCAGGATTTGCTCGTAAGCGTCTTGAGTTAGGTATGTAAACTGATTATTGTTTACCTTTGCTTACTGTCAATACAGGAATATTATAACAACATAATATCCAAGATAAACAAGATACGAGTGAAATGCAAACGTGGGTCTAAGAGTTGACTCGATTGGTGACAGGTGCAAAAAGGCGAACGAAGAATGATTGTAATGTTGTTGGGAGCTGAGTCTAGCAGTGAGTGATTTGGTGATAACAATAACGATGATGATTTGATGAATAATGATGATGACAAGTGACGTACCTCCGATGAGCATTGTGATGATGCTGAAGATCTTCTCGGCGAGGGTGTTGGCGGACACGTTGCCGAAGCCGACGCTGGTGAGCGAGGAGCACGTGAAGTACAGCGCCGTCACGTAGCTCTCGCTGTGCGAGATGTTCGGGATCGGCACTTTCAGCCTCTCCGCCAGATTGTTTATCCATCCTATAATTAAACAACTCCACTTTACCCAAACGAAGCAATAAAAAAGTTTTATCTCCGGGAATCTTATTGATGTATCTCACAGCTGAAGTTTGCACAAGTTGAAAATCTGATTGCTGAATTTATATCGAGTAGATTTATTTAGGTGTATTTTATAGTGAATTTTACTGAAACGACCTGAAAATAGTGTTCTGCTAAGGTCATATTGTAATCTTTTTCAATATTTAATTTTAAATCAGTCTAGAATAAAATTACCTAGGTCCCAACTTTCGTTTTTGTGAATTTCAATCTCTTTGTCGGCTATAATGAACCAAATGCAGGCGAGCCAGTGAGCCAGCAAAGTGAAAGAGAGCATTAGCAACGTCAGTATCAAAGCCGAGTACTGCGAGTATCGATCCATCTTCTGTAGCAGCCGGGCGAGTCGCAGCAGTCTTGTTAATTTTACTAAATGCACGTTCCCGTGTGCCGACTCCTGTACCAATAAAGTAAAGGTAAGTTAGTCATAAATCTCCAAAGCGAAAAGCCAAAAATGTATAGCAAGAAAATACGGAAAGATCGTTGGTATACCAGAATGCGGCGTCAAGATTCGGGGTCGTTTTAGTTAAAGAATATATTAATAAGAAGGCTGTTACATTAATTAGTGTGTGGTGTTAACTCACCGCGCCGCTGTACACGTCGGACGCGTAAAGTAGGTCAAACGGCAGCGCCGCCAGGAGATCCACCACAAACCAGCTCCGGATGTAATTAAGGGCTATCGGCTTAGAATCAGAGACTACTTCTCCTTTCTTACTTACGAATGTCGTCCGGAAATTAAGCACTATATCTGCAACACGCACATATGAGGTGTAAAACTTTTCCATAAAGGATATTAAAAAGTTACTGAAGTGATTTACCGATAATGAAGAGCGCTTCTACCACGACATCACTCGTCACACTTATCCTGGGGTGTCCTTCGTCTACGAAACTGGCATTGTACGGAACCACCACGGCCACATAAAACGTAGCTATTAGGATCAGCCAATCCCAGAATGTTTTAAAAACCCCATAGTGTGATATTATTAACCTAGACTTTTTTAATGCTGACGTTTTATATTCAGGCAACGGAGGGTCCGATGAGTGTAATAGATTCTGAAATAATTTACATAATTTTATTGCAGCTCTCAACAGTCAACTGTATTATTAAAATTATCTCGGCGTCCGCGCCATATTTAATTCATGAAAAGTTTTCACGAGGACTCAGGAACCGTCCCAAACCGGAAGGACCGGAAGTGGGCGCTCGAGTACCTATATACTGTAGCGGAAAACTAAAATGCCTCGCAGTTGAAAAAAAGTTTACCTTACTAACATTGTTGAGTTTTAGTTTTGTCTTCGCTTTGTCCGGTTTATAATGTCCTGAAAGCTGGTATAGTACCGCCCTAGAGCGTCGTCTGCCCATGTTCGCGGGCGACGGCGCTTCGGGGTCAAGATTGCCATTCGGGTCTGGAAGTAGGCAACTAGATTCAGCGCGGAACCGGGCGCCCAAGAGTGCCGCTGCGGGTACAAATGGGGATAACGCTAGAGTGACCACGCCAGCCGAAGGCCGCACCGCGGCTCCTGCATGCATAAACCACCCTGTTACACACTGGACCACTGGCTCAGTACCAGCTACGACTCATCGCTACTTAGTGTACGGAAACTTTGCCCCTTCAACGATTTTCTTATAAAGCCGTACTCATAAAAGATATTTCTCGATTACTCTTAATTAAAGTAAGTATTCATTAGCTGTAAATCACTGAAGTAAAATATCTCTGTAAAAGACAGTTTCGAGGAAAATTAAATTAGATACAAGAATTATCTTTCCACATTTTATATAAGAAAATCTTGTAAGTAGGCAGTAATGCTGCTTTGATACCACGAAAGTTCAAAATACCGAAGTATAAAATTATCGGTATTTCCATAATGCGAAAACTTTGATTGGATTATTATGAGGCTATTTCCATTAATGTACCGATAAACAAGGCAGCCGTGATAAACTTTATTAATATATTGATAAGCAGATAGGTATCCAACTTACTGATGCGGTTTGTGATTTTGAACTTTCGTGAGTTTATATCAAAAACAGGATGTCGCCAGAAATGAAAGTAAGCAAGTACCAAGCAGCCTACGATGCGACAATTGAAAGATTTGTAGATCATAATAATTAAAAATTAAATTAAATCATTAATGTAAATTAAAATATGACGAACATTATTAAAAGGAAGAGGAGAAATAAAAAGTTAAAATTTCAAAAGCACGAGGAAGCGAGGGTAAATATCTAAATAACTTGGATCTAAATCCATTGTATAGCTATACTTAATATTTAACGATGAGAAGACTTTACTGTTGTTTTGTTTTTCTTATTGTCATCAAAGGTTGTTTACCTTCAAATAAAGACCGACAGTTTCCATGACAGCATCGGTGACAATATTTTTTGACCGAGTTTAACAAAAAGAGAAGGTTTTACATACATCGTTTTCCATCATTGTAGAATATTAAAGCTGTCCCATACAAAATTTCAATACCAGCTCGACCCAAATGTATGGGGCAGTTGATTTTACTGAACAATACGTTCTACTTCCGAACGAAGTAATTGTAACATAGGTAGGTATATCATTTTTGATTTGAAAAATGTTTGGGTTAGTAATTAACCTTTCCAAACTATGTTAGGTAACTACAAGTACAACGACAATAGCCATACGATAACTAGACATTACCTAAACTTTCTGCAGATCAATGACCGCTACAACTACTACCTACCTGCAATTAAAAATAGATGTAGACTTTTATGTAAATATTTCATTAATTAGTAGAAGTTTTACCCAAAATTACCTTCACAAAAGGTATTTGGGAGCATAGTCAGCGCGGATCACTTAGGTAATCCCCAATTTGTAGACAAGCACTCTTCTGACTTGAAAACTTTTTGTAATTACAGAAAATGGCCACATTCTGTAGTCATTACAAAGCTGTTTAGTTTAGTTTCTAAATTGTGTTCAATAAAAGAAAAGTTTTCCGATTGGGCCATTTTTAAACTCAATCGGATAGATAGAAAACTTTTGGATTCAGTTTACAGTTTTTAAAGAATTAAAATTTAGTCCGTCCGTGGTTTTTAAAAACTACTTTTACTTACCAAATGAAAGTTTGCGTTAATCGATATTGCATTTCATTTATTCATTGAAGAGACCAAAACAAATATTCGTTGGAATTAATTCCCTAGATGGACGCAGACTAACACATTTAGCTGATTGAAACCAGACAGAGTGCTGCCTTGTGTTGAGATTCATTTAATAAACGTAGGAACCGATACGCGGGTACTCAACAGTTTCATTTTGATATTATTTTCTTGTCGTAATGTTTGTTATTTTGAGTGTTCTCGTGAAACTTATTTGGGGATCGACAGTTCGTTTCAAACTTTATGGCAGCTCGGAAGTTAGCTGCGAGTGACGGTTTACGCAGTTACATTAATGGTTCAAACTTTATGGTGGCTTGGAACTCGGAACATCTAATGTAAAGCTGCGCAGAACACGATTAGGTATGTATCAGCGTGGCGCAGAGGACGCATCATCTTGACTGTATAATGTGCAGATTGTGACTTGAAGCTCACTTCCGAGTTCCGAGCCGCCATCAAGTTTGAATAGACCTATAATTATTTTAAGTTCAGTATGGCCCTTTTGGCGATTGAATGATGTTCTCAGGAGGGCGCTGTAGGTAATAATTTGTGACTTTAAGACGCCTGCGGAGCATGCGTATTTCATACAAACGTAATACCAAAATAATTTGTAAATTAAACATATTCCTAAGGTAGTGTGTAGTTATTTCGATTGAATTACAGAAAATCTAGGTTCCCAAATATATATTTTGATTAGATACTCATTTTAACAAGAGTTATAAGAAAAATAAATTTTCTATAGAAATTTTAAATTCCCCATATCTCGTCTTTGTATCATTGTCCTCTCAAAAAATACATTTGGGAACATAGATATTCTGTAATCCAATCGAAATAAATACACACTACCTTAAGAATATGTTTGATTTTCATATTATTTTGGTATTACGTTTGTATGAAAAACGCATGCTCCGCCGGCCCCTTAATTGTGGAAAAAATGTAAAAACAAAATTGCGGCAGTAGTTCCAACTATGGCCACGCAATAGAACGTTGAAAAAAATACAAACAATAAAATCAATTGTCTCAAATATAACCTTCGTGGTTAGGTACCATCTAAAAAAAATAAAAAGATAATTAACTGGCCTCTTTCCTTAAAATTAATGACGTTATGCAATTTTTTTACGTTTTTTTTTTCAAATTGAATTTATGGTTCTCTTATTTTTTAATAAAATGTCCAGCCAGCATTTTTTTTCTCTAGTAGGTATATAATAATGAGCTAAAAATTACGCTTTCGATTTATATTTTCAGATTCGTTAAGACATTGCTTGTAGTGAGTTTGGTTTGTTATAAAATACATACTTTACATATTTATTGCAACTAACTTGCCACCCTTTTACAAAATGATGACAGGATGCCATATATTATTCTTCATCTATTCATTTTTAATAATTTATGGTTTTTATCCTTTTTTCAGGAACTTTGCCAGGTTTAT
Organism: Xestia ashworthii; assembly: GCA_950022955.1. NCBI lineage: Eukaryota > Metazoa > Arthropoda > Insecta > Lepidoptera > Noctuidae > Xestia > Xestia ashworthii. Next base: position 10,618,737 of record OX465553.1, on the reverse strand, counting down.
TCTGTATTATTAACCGCCTACAAACCTTTTTTTATTCGATTTTAGACGATAAACCATTCAATTATTTTTTTTAAAGTTTATTCAAAATCAGGCCTCTTTTAATTGATTTTAGACACTGAATGGGTGAATCTTGGTAATTCAGTTTATTTCCTGGAATTAACAGATAAGAAAGCTGGTTTTTGCATGAGATGTAGCCAAAATTTTTATTTTTAATCATCTACATATATAAAAACGAATAAAAACATTGATCTTAAAACACAAAGTTTATTGAACGTATGAAGCATCATGCTTGACTTAGCGAATGATTTCTTTGTCCTTTACATCGACACTATGAATATTAATATTTTGTTTGTTCGTACTACAAAGCAGAAGCCTACGGATTAAGCATAATTTAAGTAAAGCCTAATCTAAACTGACTCTTAAGGCTTCATGCCACAGTATACAGATTGAACAGAAAAGCCTACCTACAGGTTTAAACTCGGTAAAGTGACGGGTAAAAGTAAAAGCTAGGTTTCCATTACTCAAACTTTCTAAAAATAATAATAATGATAATGACTTTTTAAAAATAACGTAAAAGAGTAAAATTGAATGTTAACATGCAATAGTGTATGCAGTCTGCAAAGTAAGAGAGTATTTATATGTCTATTAGTCTAGGATTGAGGTTAAGCATGGGTTTAAATGAAAATGCAGGCGGTTATAATTCACCGCAGAGAGACTTTGTTATCTAAGAATTTTGTCCCTATACGGAGTATTATCAAAAAACTAAACGAACCTATGGGCCATACGGCATTGCAACTGCATGCTGGGCCATGTATCACATATCATATATTCCATTTCTGCACAGAATAAATATTTGATTGACCTAGAAATAGTAGTTCCAAATCTGGCTTTGTGTGATTGTGTGAGAGTTGTATTTTGAAACGTGGATAGGTACTCGTGATACGGGACAAAAAGCACGTGTGGAGTAACGCTGTTTTTTAAGGCGCTACCCCAAGCAAAAGCCGTTTTTTGTGCAGTTTTTTGGAGCCAACTCCTCTTTATCCAAAAGAAATACCAAGTAATAAAAATACATTAAATTTCTACATATTCTTAGACTGCAAAGTGGTAGTTTTATTTTTTATTTTAAGTCTCATAATGTGTAATAAATCCCCTCACAATGAAACCACAAAAATGAGAAAAAAATATTTATAACATGCTTCTTCTCGTAAAGTTAACATTATTTTGATTTGCTTCTTATACTAATGGATAGACAATTTAATAATGAACATAATGCTAGTTTTTTTTTTTTCAAAAGACGGAAATTTGATTTTATAAAGAATAAAAATCACTAATTTCGCACTATTCGACCCGCAGTGACTGACGTAAAAACCACTTTGTAGTGCAAGCTGATTAGAACTTTATTCTAATAGTATTTCAAACGAAGTTTGAATCACCACAAATAGAGTTGCTAATTTTGCCTGGGGTAGCGCCTTAAATAAAATTACATATATTTTATGAATGTTTTTCGTTGCGGTGTGATAACAACCGCCTGCATTCACAGTCACGAATGTTTGTATAAGTAAATGTGCTTTGAAAAATGTTTTTGTAAAAAATAAAACTAGTAAATGAAACATGTAGAATAGCGCAGCGTATGGACCATGAAACAATTCATAAAACGCAAACTGGCGACATATTCGATTAGGATGTATTAAACAAGGGGTTAGTAAATGCTGTAAGTTATTATTGTTCCTCAAAGTTAAATCGAAATACAGGGTGGTTTCAATTAATTTGATATACAAGTTTGTGGTGTTCAAAGGGTATTTGAATTCTTGAACAAACAGCCCATGCTTCAAGTTTTATTAAACATTGCTGGTAGCGAGTTGTAGCGGGAGAGACAAACTAATCTGAAACCTCGCTAGAATTGTAATATATAGGAACTCTCAAAATATCTGTTCAGTTCAAATAATCATTTTGACAATAATGCTCTACGCAGAAATTGCAACGACAAGGTTTTTTTCCACTTGAAGCATCAGCTATCCTTTGAAAAATATAATTGAGTAAAAAACAAGCAAGAGTATTAAAGATATCATTAAAACTAAGTAGGGAAAGTGTTTCTGTTATGCTTACACCTACATACAGTTTTCGAACGAGGTCCTTTGCTAACAGATCGGCGCTAAGTTCATCCTCAATAACTTATACGTGTTGAGTCAAGTGATGCATTTGTAGATACAGAGAAAAACAATAGAGTTATATTCGCTACGAAGTGTTTATACTCACTAAATCTATTTCTATCTACTCAGACTTATTGCCTGTCTAGCTACAGACTAGTTTTTAAAGTCTACACAGTAGGTACGATACAATAGTCGTAAAGGAACTTTACCGTGCGGTGATGCTCGACTCGCTATGGCAACGGGGAGCTACGGGAGCTCAATCTAATGCTATCAATCTTATAGATGTACCTAGAGCACTAGAACAACGTGCCGAGTGATGAGTCAATACAAATGCACAACTGTCAGCATCCTCGAAAAACATCTCATTAAGTATTCAGAAGGCTTCGGAACAAGGTCACTATTTGGAAAGTAGGTACTTATTGTAATTTTTGGAGGGTTGCAATTTATTAAGAAGTTTTGAGTGTCATCATTACAAAGGCACTCACCGCTGTCGAAGTTCTCATTAGTGTTCATGGCGGCCATCTTGGTGTTGGTGATATCCTTGAAGGAAGCGAGAAATAAAACCACTTCTCGTTTCTCATTCTTAATTGGGACGATGTCGAGCAGGCACCAAAAGGGAGATCCTGAAAAGTTTAATGAATGTTAATTTCGGCCGAAATTCAAAGGAAGGAACGAGTGCCTTACGAAACATTGATTAAGTATGAATGAAGCTTTGAATTTTTGTGAACCGGTGTTCGAGACTTTAATGTTCCGTAAAGCGCTCGTCCGACGTCATTTTGAAGTGATCCTCAACATGGTGTCGGTGCTCGGAAGAGCGTCATTCTAAAAGCAGTTAAGCTGATGACGAGGAACAGCTGGCTGCTTGTAAAAGTTTAATTTTGTCGAATGGAATCGTAAACCTCTTATTGGTTTTGTTTACGATTGTGGCATGGACGACGTTTTGCAAAGCCATTAATGCAAAGGATCGAGGGTCGAATGAAAAGTCTTTCTTTTAGGAACGGGCAGTTTTATGACTCTGCTTTTTAATTTATGATAGAAATAATATTATAACCGCACTGTGTCTTTGGTTCTTTTGTCACTAGAGCGTGTGACGTATACAGTGCATGCCACTGCGCAATTAATATTAATAGATAAACGAAACATTTATGCACATGTGGCTTAGAAAATAGGACATCAGAAGAAAAATAACATAATTTTATTTTATGAAAAATCAAATAAAGGCAAATGTTTGAAAAAGTACCCTTGGTTACGGACGCAGGTGCATTCTGAATACAAAAAAAAACTGGTAATACGTAGGAAACTTCGATATTGCGGGCGAAACTCGAAAGTACAAAGCTCATACACGTTGCTTCGTTGCTTTTCCACGAATGCAATTTAACGGGAAAGCCTTTCTCCGATATCGAGTTTTGCGCTTTTAAAAGGCAATTCGCATAATGTTTATTAATATTATAATGGACTGTATATTTTATTTGATTTTTATTTTGGTGGTTTCCAGAAAGTATTGGTTCGGTACTTAAATAATATTTATTTTAAAGAATATAAAGGGTGTAAAACACGAAGCCGAAAGGCACTTGTTCTCCCCATCACTGCAATCATTTTTTTGTTCTACACCATACCTTTAGTTACGGAGATATGGGGGGTCAAAGTTACAACTTTTTGACAAGTTTTTTTTTTAAATACACGTTTTTTTTGTAAGATTTTAACTTTTAACACCTCCACGACCCCCGTACTATTCAATCCACCCACCAGCACAATGTTTTAAGTGCGATACATTGAGTTCTACCACAAAACATGATTTATAACGTCAAAAAAAAAAGTTGTTTCCCAGCAATATTTTTTTGCGTAAAGTTACTTAGTTTGATGTACAGAATGCTTGGTTAACGGCTTTGTGATGAAGTGGTTTACACCCTGTATATGTATATAAAAATGTTGTGCAAGTTTAACCGAATTTCTACTAATAAGCGTATCTTGGCTTAATAATAACAGCCGCTCTGACCGATCGTTAGGTTAAGCCGTGCTTGCCTAGGTTGGTCTGTGGATGGGTGACCACCCTTACATACCGAGTTTCCTCCGTGCCTCGGAAAGCACGTTAAGCTGTTGGTCACGGCTGTCATTTGTCCATCTTTAGCAGTCGTTACAGGTAGTCAGTGTCCCAAAAAGCCTGACAACCAGTCTTACCAAGTGGTATCGTATTACCCAGTATTAAGTGGGTAATGGAGGTCAGATAGGCAGTCGCTCCATGTAAAATACCGGTATTCAGCTGCAACCGGTTAGACTGGAAGCCGACCCCAACCTAGTTGGGAAAAGGCTAGGCAGATGATGATGATGAAGCATATCAAAGTCAGGGGACACAGGATTACGCTGGGGGAAACTCCGCTGCCGCGGCAAATCGCCGCTCAGCGGACAGACCTCCGGCGCGATCTCATAGCGACATGGAGAGAGCGACTGTCGCAACCCCGTGCAAGGCACACCACGATAGTGGCGATAAGTCTCCTCTTTGAGGAGTGGCTGGAGAGGCGCCACGGCGTCCTCACCTTCCGCCTGACGCAGGTCCTCACCGGACACGGATGTTTCGGGAGGTTCCTGCATCGAATCGTAAACGCCCGGGTGTTTCCGCTGCGAGGAGCGACCGGAGGACACGGTGGAGCACACGGTGGAGGTCTGCCCCGCGTGGGCGGAGCTACGCCGTGTCCTCGTAGCGGCGATCGGCGGCGGCGACCTCTCGCATCCGGCCCTGGTTCAGTCCATGGTTCGTAGCGAGACGGAATGGGAAGCCGTCACCTCCTTCTGCGAAGCAGTCATGCTAGCGAAGGAGGTGGCGGAACGCGAGAGGGAGAGAGCCTCTCGCCCCAGCCGCCGCGGGAGACGCACCGGGCGTCGGGGGCCACGTGGTGGCTACCGGCCACCGTAGACGCGGGCCTGTGGACGGTTAGCTATGGGCTAGCTAGCCGTCCGTCTGTCTAATGACGACAGGCCGTGTCGACGGCGCGTTCGTGTTCCACACGCGCCTTAAAGAGATGTCAGCATAAAGGGAGGGGCCCGCAAGGGCCGAAGCCTGCCGGGGTTGCGGGCCTGTTCGAAAGAGATACCGTGGCCCCGGAACATAATGGCCGAGGAAGGAACATGAATGGGTTTTAGTCAGTAAAAGTGTGACACTCCCTCCCGCTCAGCCCAGAGTGGGAGAAGTTATTTGATGATTTCCCATCCTAAAAAAAAAAGGGTACACAGGATAGTTCTTCAAGTTGCAGCAACCAATTCAGGATTAGGGAACGTCTGTTATTGACAGTTTGAAGTTCTCTGTCGCCAACTTTCTAAGTGTCAGTTAAGGCGATGCGAAGATTTAGTGCAAATGGGCTGATGGTTACCCGTATATTTAATTAATCAACATTCATTTGGGTACCCAGAATGGAATTTTAAATAACAATGAAGACATGTTGCGCGGAGAATGATGAATGATGGCTAGGATGTCAAACACAACTCACCATTTTTCTTATAAAATATAAGTTCTAGTTTAAGTTCGTGCTTGGCTTCCAGCGCGGTGTCGATCTCGTGCCGGTGCTCGTCCCTCGTGTCAGGCCCGTGCAGGAACTTGCACGCGCAGCCCTTCTGCATGATGTGCGCGCGCGCCCAGCCTGTCAGCTCGCAGAACCCGTCCGAACAGTACACGATGGGGTAGCACGGCACCTGCGCGTTGCCCAGCACGAAGTTGCTGTCTGTTGACAAAAAACAAACATGGGGTTACGAGACGGGTCCAACGTCTATTGTAGCAGTAGGAACAGTATTCCACTGTTAGCATATCACAGAATGTTTTAGGAAACATAATCGGCTTTCTAAAGCGTTGTCGTCTGAGAGTGCTAAATAAACTCACACCTTTTTCCAACGGAAGTAGGCAGAAACTTCTGAACGTTACCTGCAACCAACCTTTTAAGTCCATGTACTTTTCTTACATCGCGAACGCACACACGCGTATAGGTAGCGAGTACAACACGCCTGAACTTTCTGAAGAAGGTTGCCTTAGGTCAGTGTATGCCCTTAAGTTATACCTAAGTGAACCCTCGGGGACACCAAAGACACGAAATGCAAATTACTTTGGTCTCGTGTAACACATACAACTTTTCAGCTCAGCAGCGAGAAGATATAGCTAAACAATATAAAACAGTATATATGTCACCGTAAAATTGTCAAATATGTTACATTGTAATATCTCTAGCGACATTGTAAAATCTCGAAATATTGTCAAATGAACATACTGCTTACAACAAAACGCATTATTTTTCGTGAAATGCATGCGATGGTAGTCAACTCACGCGGTGTGGAGGGAAGGACGGGTCCTCCTTGCCCAGTGGTACAACTCTCATGAAAGGATATTGCACCATTCCTGAGAAATACCGATTATTATAATCTAACCTTAAAACACTTTATATTCCACTAAAAAGCGTAGTCGAAGGAGCCCCGCTTCGCGGGGCCCCTATTTCCGAGTGCAGGATTTAAAGGAACCTAACCAACCTAACGTAGGGGTTCCCCAAGTCCCGATTATGGGGGCAGAGATACTTCCGACTATGTTCAGTTGACAATATTTCGAGAGTTTACAACCTCGCTAGAGAGATTACAATCTAACGTGTTTGACAATTTTACGGTGACATATACATATAATAAAATCGTTGAGACCAAAAATCTGTACATTTAAGAATTAAAAAAAAAACCGACCAACACCTAAGATAAGAACCTACTTAACTGCTGAACATATTACAACCATTTTAAAAATTTTTGTTTGTTTGACCGCGCATCACGTAAAAACTGCTGGACGGATTTTGATGAAAACTTCACTAATCTATTGAAATTAATTCAAAATAACATCTAGGAAAAAGAAATTATGGAAAATGTTGGAAAAATGTAATGTAATGAAGTGTAATGAAAATGTTGGGGTGAAAAGGGGGGGTAAAGTTTGTATGAAAAAAAAAATTGATTGTTCTAGAAACATGAAACTCAGAAAAAATGCTTATTTTTTAAAACTTTTTTGCAAAAAGTATAACCGACTTCACACAAAAAAGTGAAAAATAACTTTAGCTTCAGAAGTCGGTGACCTTTGTTTGATTGATTTAGTTTTTTTGTCACCGACTTCTGCAGCTAAAGTTATATTTTTTTTTGCTATCATTTATTAAGGAGTTCAGTTGCCTATCTTCCGAAGTCACCAGATCTTTATCAAATCGAAATGGGATCACTCCGAGAAAGTACTCTGCCTAAAACTACCCAAACCGCTTCTGGTGTGCCTATAAAGTTAAGGAGTTACCTCTATTTCTCCGGGATCCCATTGAATGGAACTTTACACGTCCAACTGTCGAAATCTGGGTGTATTGTATACTTCTGCGTACTCCCTCAGAGCATACAGGTGTGATGTTACGTCATGATGTCGTATAAACAATAAACAACCAAGCGATTGCAGCAATTACTGCAGATTTGCCGCTTATTTTTGAAGAGTTCCATTGTATATCTCCGAAGATCAGCATCAGATCTTCAACAAATTAAAATGGGACCCAACGGGAAGCACCAGCTTTCAAATAAAAAAAGAATCATCAAAATCGGTTCACCCAGTCGAAAGTTCAGAGGTAACAAACACAAAAAAAAAAAAATACAGACGAATTGAGAACCTCCTCTTTTTAGAAGTCGGTTAAAAATAAAGAAATACCTGTTTCAGCATTTTTTTTAAATCTCATCGTGAGACGCAAAAAGAAGGTTTTGTGTTTAAAATTAATTTACTTCAAACGGGTAGGTACATATCATAATCCCGAATTTTAAAAGACCGAATTTTAAAATACCGATGGACGAAATCCCGAAAATTGAAACGCCGAATGGTTGTTTGACCGAAAGTTTAAAATCCCGAAAGTTCATTTGCCCGACAGTTTAAAATCCCGAAGTTCGAAGTCCCGAAAGTTCATTTGCCCGAAATTTAAAATCCTGAAGTTCAAAATCCCGAAATTGTCACCGTTTCCGAGAAAAAACGATTTTTTGTAAACCTAACGTAAAAACACTTAAAAGTTGCCTAGCAAGCAGCACGAATGCAGCAAGCATGCAGGAAGCATGCAGCAAGCATACAGCAAGCATGCAGCAAGCATGCAGCAATCATGCAGCAAGCATGCAGCAAGCACGCAGCAGGCATGCAGCAGGCATGCAGCAAGCATACAGCAAGCATGCAGCAAGCATGCAGCAGGCATGGTTTCTGTCACGGCTCCGGCGCTGCGGGGCTCTGGCGGTCACACGCGAGCTTATCGTCGCAGAGGGTTTTAACACTCACCACCGCAGCTTCGGCTTGCTGGCCGGCTGATGCTGGCCAGCCTCAGCCGCGGCGGCGAGTGTTAAAGCCACCTGCTCCTCAGCTCGCGGCCCGCCTCGCCCCTCCGCGCCTACGCGGGCTTAAATTACACTCTAGGGGTAGGGCAGAAAAGACTACGTGGAGTCGGTTCTGCAGCGATTCATTTCTGTCACAAAATTTGTGCTGATATATGTCACCGTAAAATTGTCAAACACGTTATATTACAATATAACGTGTTACTCTCTAGCGATATTGTAAACTCTCGAATTATTGTCAACTGAACATACGGAAGTATCTCTGCCCCCATAATCGGGACTTGGGGCACCCCCCCGTTAGGTTAGTTAGGTTCCCTTTAAACCCTGCACTCGGAAATAGGGGCCCCGCGAAGCGGGGCTATGTCGACTGCGCTTTTTGGGGCATATAATACGGCTATTAAATAAAAGTTTCCGTCCATTCGGGATTTCGTCCATTCGGGATTTCATCCATCGGTATTTCGTTCATTCGGGATTTCATCGATTCGGGATTTCATCCATCGGTATTTCATCCATCGATATTTCGTCCATTCGGGATTTCGTCCATTCGGTATTTCGTCCATTAGGGATTTCGTCCTTTCGGGCATTTGAACATTGGTATTTTGTGTTTCGATATAACGACTATCGGTATTTAAAACTTTCGGTATTTTGAATTTCGATGTTTTGGACGTCGGTATTTCAATCATAGGTATTATACATACTTTCTTATATGGAGTTTCTCCGAAATAAATAAACTATTATTATTATTAAATAAAAGTTTTCGTCCATTCGGGATTTCGTCCATTCGGGATTTCATCCATCGGTATTTCGTTCATTCGGGATTTCGTCCATTCGGGATTTCATCCATCGGTATTTCGTTCATTCGGGATTTTATCGATTATATTATTATTATGAACTTTCGGGATTATGATACGTACCCCTTCAAACACCTATACAATAAAAACCAATGAAGTGTAAACCTTTTAAAGTTGCTACATATACTGCAAATCGAATACAGGTAAATGTAATTTTTCAGTTTTCTTGAAATTTGATTTATGAGATGATAACGCACAAAATAGCGAAAATCAAGACAATCGGCTTTCCTCAGTATAAGCAGTTGGCAATAATAAAGTACTTGGTGGAAACGGTAAACAGGGCAGTAAGGAGCCTTAACCGCTGCAGCAAAACGTTTTTTGATCCCAATCCATCCATCATCCCTTTCTAATACTGATCAAATTGAAAAGTTCTTCCAGACCAACCCAGGTTGGAGTATTCAAAAAGTCAGAAACTTCCTTAAGGTGAAAGCAGCTACATGAAAATGGCCTTAGGAAACCATTCGTAATTGTTCGTGAAATTTTGGTCCAAATTCAAAGATTAAAAAAAAAACGTACAGTTAGTTAGCAAGAAAATTGCTATTTTACACAAAACATTTTTTCGATGCAATCGGTCTTTCTAATACTCAACGGTTAAGGTAGCTCCCCTACTGCCCTGTTAACCGTTTCCACCCTGTATAATACATATTACAAATAAAATAATACTACGAAGAAAATAGGTAGACTACACGAATGTTCATAAGACGTACAGCCGGAAAAGTTACAAATACTAACCAGTACCTACAAATCCTACTGTCAAATGATGGGTGAAAAGTTACGTGTTGCACTGGAGTGCAAAGATTTTTCACCTCGTGCTCTTTTGATTCCCTCACTAACGCTCAGGATTCTAATATTTGAATTTTAGAATCCGTCGCTTGCTCGGTCATCAACATAGAGCACGCGGTTAAAAAGCAACTTTGCACTCTTGCATAACAAATAAGTATTGATTTGATTTATTTGATTGATTGAAACAGAATCTCTGCAAATGAAGCTTTCATGAAACCAGTACCTAATTGCAATAATTAAAATAATTAAATTAAAACTAAATGTTAACGGAATTTCGAAACGATAAATCATTTCCGCACGTGATATAATTGTGCAGCGACATAAAACCAAGTTAGTCGCGCGTCGCGTGTGGCGGGGATTGTTGATCCTTGTTTACACGTTCTGTAGTATTTCACACTTAGGATTAACAGAATTGCCATGCTAATATTCGCTTTGAACTAACACTAAAACAACGTGCCCGTTAAATTAATTACACTTCTGATGTGATGTGCAAGTGCTTTGATACACTGTTGGGATAGTAGCTTTCCATTTACTTACCTGATTGTAATGGATTTCTGACCATTTGCGTAGTAGTGCGAAAATAACCAAACAACAATCGATGTATTTACACCGATTGTTGTTTGGTTCTTTTCGCACTGCATTTTGAACCTAACAGTAGTACGAAAAGAACCAGTTTTCGAGGAAGTGTATTGAAAACATTATTATTTAAAACTAATGTTTACTTTTTATAAACAAATTAAAATTTATTTGTGTTCTAAATTCAAAAATATATAAAAAAAATCCCTCCGGCAAGCCGCAGGAGGAGGTAGATTTCGAAGAAGGTGCTGGAGCGTCCAACTATTGAAAATTTGTAAAAATAGTTGTACTTATGTGTACAATCTACAAAAAAAATATGATTTCAAAATCGTTGTCCTGTAATGGAAAGTTTACCCTTTTTAAATTCTCTCATAAGAGTTTAGCATGGAAACGCCCTCAAATGTTTAGTTATAATTTTTTATTTCGGAAACTATAAGTTTTATCGCTAAACTTAGAAGGTAACAATTGTAAAGCAAACAATTTACTTTCAAAAAAAAATATTTGCGACGTTGAAAATGTTTACTGTTTCGGAGATATGATTTTTTTTTGCAAAAAATTTGGAATTTTCAACCCCCTCCCCAATTTAGGGGTTGCATCAAAAAAGTTTTAATTTAACGATGTCCGTATTCGTACTCAGAATGATAAAAATGAGAAACGGTTCAAAAATTTTCCATAGGAAAAAAGTTATGGCCAAAAAACTGATTTTAGAAAAACCGCCCCCCTGCCGCCCCCTATGGACGAATTCCGCCCATTCACGAACTTAGCCTAAGTTTTGACTGTTTCGATTTTTTGGCCAAGTTTGAAAGCAATCGGCTCATAATTGCGACCTGTAGAGTGTGGCTAAATTTAGCTTGTCACCCATATACATACGTATTTATATATATCCCCGTAGGTGAGAGACCAATAGGTAGATTTTTTTTTTTCAAAAAAAGGAAATCTACCTAAAAACGTTTTTTTTTATATTAGGCTGTTTATCGGCTTCATACCTTTGCTTCTCCTTCAACATGCTCAAAGCAAAGGGCGGAAAAAAAATAAAATTTAAATATGGTCTCATAATTTAATTATTCATGACACAAATATTCATATACATTCTTTGATTATATTTTTTCAAAAGTGTATTTTAAAACGTCGTTTGATACACGTGGACATTTGTTATTGCAGTTCTCGGCTCAAAAACACCTTTGCCTACGGCTCGTGTGTTAATACCGCCTCGAACTACAATAACAAAATTTCTCCACTTGTATCAAAATGTACTTAAAGCCACTCAATTGTGAAACCAATTTCATCTGTAATATGATCGAAAATGCCACCAGCTGCATCTCACGCAGAGGGTGTGACCGAGCATTGGTGTGCAAAGCGTAACCCGGTGGGATCCATACGTGACTTTATGTCATCAGGAGATACATAGACACGGCCTGCATGTATCTGCGTAACTCTGATTTCATAAAATGTATATCACGTGGTCACGTGTATGTGTGACGTCAAGGAACCTTGCAAACGCTGATCCGATTTTTCTATCCCAGACTATAGTTCTGATTCTGATCTCCGTCACAGCAATTTACATTAAAATACGAACGGTTTTAAGTGCTCTTACTCAGACTCTGTAGAGGAGCGTTGTCGATATGTAAATACCTGTTCCCCTTCTAGCACTTGACTTCGTAGATCAAACGACCTGCGTGATAGTCATTTTATCGTAAGTTTCTCAATTTAAGCATACCTTTAAATTGAATGAATATTCAAAGAAGTCGGTTGTTCCGCGTCTTATGATAAGAAGTTATTATGAGCTCGTATGTTGGGATAGCAGCGATGGCCTAGTGGTGGCGGCCCCGACTTACGAGGCGCATTACTTTGTGTAATTTATTTCATCACCACTACTCTAAAAACGTTGAAGGAAAACATCGTGGGAAAACCGGCATGTCCTAGAACCAAAAATTCGAAGACATGTGACGTCTACCAATCCGCACCGGGCCCGCGTGGTGGATTATAGCCTATTCCCTCTCATAGAGAGGAGGTCTATGTCCCAGCAGTGGGAACATTAAAAAGGCTGCGATGATGATGATGATGTTGGTTGAAAAATTAGAAAAGCAATGTATGGACGCTATTGTGTGCAGAAGCTAAAAGAAAATTCATCTTGGAATACACATTTTTCAGATTTTCGGTCGTAGCTTTCATAAAAGCTTAGGATTTATTCGACTGTATTCGCAGACATTTTTTGACAAAATAGAGTAACTTTCATTCGTTTACGGGTAAAATAAAAGAACGATTTGGACGTTTACTTGAATATCATAAAAGCGTGCCTAGGTACAGTACAGGTTAGGTAAAAGTTTTGATTGCTCCCCGGTGAGCGCCCCCTCCCTACATTTAAGCGGTGAGTGGACGATGAGCGTTTAATCCCGGAACTTTGTTCATAGCATTTGATGTGGGTAAGTGTTTACCTTAGATACGCAGTTGTACATTTTTATGAAGCCGAAGATGGTAGTCGCGAGGGGCTGAAATATAATCGCAGGAAAATTTTACAGGAAAAAAATGTAGCTGTTCCGTAGGTAATGGACTTTATCATTTTACCCCTTATCGTAATAATTGACGACATAATGATAAATTTACCGTTCTACTCCCTTGAATAATAAAGAAAGCGGGAACGAAAAATAGCAGCATACTTTTTATTTACGAATTTTACGAGGCCTAAAAATACTCAGAATGCCTGTGGCCAATCTAATAAAAAAACTAACCCAATTCAATGTTACAAAGTTACGGAAAAGCTCCCAAAACTAATCTATGAATAGGGAAAATAGTTGATATTCATGGGTGGAATATTTGCGGTCGAAATTCCACTTTTCGGGTTTCGTTTACATCCCTAGAGTAACTGAGCTCCATATCAAACGAGTTACATGACAGTATTAGTATTTAGCTCGCTCAGCGGGTGATGTTACGATCCGACCGGAAGGGAATTGTATTGGCTTTCCAGTTGCCTTAATATTCAAGCAATCTCCGAACATAGACGCAATTGCATTCCCACAAACTTGCTCCAGAATGGATGGCTGACTACTAGGGAGTTGCTTTTGAAACCTTTAGAGCAGGGGTAATCAAACTAATATAAATAATGCATTCCCAAATTGGAAAACAGTTGAATAGTCACAAAATGGAATGTGTCCCGCTAAGTCATTATTTTCTGCCTATCCTTTCCCCAACTACGTTGGGGTCGGCTTCAGCCTAACTGGATGCGGCTAAATATCTGTATTTTACATGTAGTGACTGGCGATATAGGTATCTAGCAAGACTTTTTGAACTAAGTATTGCAAACATCAGAACGACAATGCAGAATATTCTGCAGAGAGCCGCTGACAAAGTTCTTTTTCCAAAATAATTATAAATTGTCTATTCATCATAATTCGACGCGACAACGATTCAATGCAAATGTTTTTCTACATCTACATCTACACTTAATATTATAAAGAGGAAAACTTTGTTTGTTTGTTTGTTTGGTTGTAATGAATAGGCTTAAAAACTACTGGACCGTTTTTAAAAATTCTTTCACCATTCGAAAGCTACATTATCCACGAGTAACATAGGATATATTTTATCCCCGTACTCCCACGGGAACGGGAACTATGCGGGTGAAACCGCGGGACGTCCGCTAGTTTGTTATAAAGCTCTAAAATCACTCGAACAATTTTAGAATCGCAAACTATTTCGAGCGAGAATTGAGAGGAAATCATATTGAATTCCATTTTGCGTCAACCGAAAGCGTAAAGCAATTCCGAAAATGTAGGTAGAAGTGCATTCCCACAAAATTGATCTGGGCGACAACCGTGCTGGCGCTTCCTTATCGCCCCTCTCGACCTGTAGCTACACAGGTATCTATAGGTATTTCATCTTTTCAAGTTACAAAGCTCACTCTAGCGTTAACGTGGGTAAAGTATCGTGTATACCTCGTGGCTGGATGGAGCCCCGCACTACAGAATTTATTTGCTGATTCCCATCAGCCAAATATGACGTATCGATAAAGAGTATTATTTACTTTACGGTTTATTTTCATAATGGTGTGCTGCGATAGTAATTTAGTTGTTATATCAGGACTTAAGACAGATGCGAATATGCGATAACTGCGTGGCCGTGTTTTGTTTTTAGATATACTCGTAGAATCCCAAATCGAATATCCAAATAAAGGAATTTTAAACACACTCGTGGGGCAGTTCAAAAAGGAAGAAGCACAGAATATATAATTTGGTACAAGACGTAGAAGAGGTGCATATTGCTTAAATTTAAAAGTCAAGCAAGGATAATTTAAACAAAACAAAAATAATTTAAAATAATATTGTAAAACTAGCTGACCCGCGCAACTTCGTCTGCGTCACATAAGAGAAAGAGAGGGTTACAGAGATTGGGTCGTAAGCACCTATAATACAATTTTCAAAGAGCACATCATACACATCCTTCTGCATAATGAAAATGCGCGCCCGGTACATGATCATTATTTTGCTGCGGAGTTATTTAAAACGGTGTATCTCCTAAGATATGCATTGAAATCAATTTACGTGCAATACGAAACGCGTCCATCAATTCTGTTAATATTATTGATAGCAAAATTTGAAGTAGATTGGACAAAGGAATCACATTTTCCCATACAAACTTTGCCCCCACCTTTTCACCCCCTTAGGGGTATAATTTCAGAAAATCCTTTCTTATCGTATCATAGGCATACGATAAGAAATGATTTTCTGAAATTATTATACAAAAAATACACCCTCCAAGCTTCAGGTTTCTACAATCTGCGGTAAAGGCTGTGCGTTGATCCATCACAGTCCTTCAGGACAAAGCATTTTTATTATTTGTAGATAGTAGGAGTTGAACTCGTTTGTATTTGTAACTTTTTGGGTTTTATGTCTGATGTACATTCGTATAGTCTACATTTTCTTCGTAGTATTATTTCATTTGTAAATACAGGGTGGAAACGATTAACCGGGCAGAAAGGGGAGCTTCCTTAACCGTTGAGTATTAGAAACAGGATCGATTGGCATCAAAAAATGTTTAGTGTAAAATAGCAATTTTCTTGCTAACTGTACTTTTTTTTAATCTGTGAATGGGGATCAAAATTTCACGAAAAATTACGGAATGTTTCCTAAGATCATTTTCATGTAGCTGCAACGGTTAAGGTTTATCATTATTGGCATCAAAAAAATTGTTTTAATTAAAATGGCAATTTTCTTGCTAACTGCACTTTATTTTTTAATTAAATCTGTGAATGGAGATCAACATTTAGCGAAAAAATTATGGATTGTTTCTAAGACCTTTTTCGTGTAGCTGCAGTTCCCCTTACTGCCCCGTTTACCGTTTCCACACTGTATTACCAACTACTTATACCGAGGAAAGCCGATTTTCTTGAGTTCCGCTATTTTGGGCGTATTCACATCAAACATCAAATTTCAAGAAAATTGAGAAATTATATTTACCTGTATTAGATTTGAAGTATTTACAGCAACTTTTAAAGGTTTATACTTCATTGGATTTTGTTCTATAGGTGTATGAAGTTTATTAATTTTAAACACAAAACCATCTTTTTTACGTCTCTGGATGAAATTTTTGAAATATGCTGAAACAGGTATTTCTTTATTTTTAATAATAAGTATTTACTCTGAGTTTCATGATTCTAGAACAATCTAAAAAAAATTTTTCATACAAACTTTACCCCCCCTTTTCACCCCCTTTTTCCAAAATTTTCCATAATTTCTATAGCCTAAATGTTATTCTAAGTTTATTTAAATAGATTAGTGAAGTTTTCATCAAAATCCGTCCAGCAGTTTTTACGTGATGCGCGTTCAAACAAACAAACAAACAAACAAACAAACAAACAAACAAACAAAAATTTTAAAAATGGTTTTAATATGTTCAGTTACTTATTTTAAGTCACCCTGGGCGATTTTTTTTTTAAATCTTCAATGTACAGATTTTTTGGTCTCAACGATTTTATTATATGTATAGATAGGTGTGTTGTTTTTATTCGTGACAACGTAAATAAATAATTCATTTCGTTATCTGTCATGTTAACGAGATTCGAACTCTGACTCATCCATTAACTATAGAGTACTTATAGATTAAATAAATTGATCAAGACAAAGGTGTAGCAAAATCCATGAATAAATTATGTTTAATACAGATTATAATCTGAAATAAATCTCTTACTGCTGTCTAATACTTTAGGAATTCATAAACAATCTGTTGTTAACGCAAATTTTTGCATGTAATTTAATATTTGAAATTTTGCAAGATAATCAACGTGTAATCATCTAAGGTTCATGTTCACCAAAAAGATGACGGACGATTATCTAAAAACAGCTGTTTAAAACACATTTTTGTATGGGAAAATGTCACATTGACAGCTGTTTTAAGATAATCAGACTGTTATCCTCTCGGTGAACACGGACCTAAGGTCTATGTTCACCTAAAAGATAACCGTCTGATTATCTAAAAACAGCTGTCACTGTGACATGTTCCCATACAAAAATGCGTTTTAAATAGCTGTTTTAGATAATCAGACTGTCATCTTTTTGGTGAACATGGACCTAATTCATCTAACGTTTTTCGATTAAATATTTAGGTGAAAGTCAGCTTGTGGAGACGTTGTTGTGGCTAAACATTCTAACTCTCCACAAACAAGTTTTTACCACTGATAAATTGTTTCTACGGTCTAAAAACCCATGTCAAAGTCAACATTAACTCCCTTACAACAAGTTCCTTTTTGATTAAATAACCAAAACATTAATTACTTACAAAATAAAGGTAGCTAATATTTTAAAAATGATAATAGACCCATCGTGCCTGTTATGTAAAGCTCAGAAGTCTCTGTAATGGGGGAAAGTTTTTAATGAACAGTAAAAAATATTAAAGTTCGTTAATATTCTGTTACACTCTGTGGGCAAATATTGAAGCATCGAAGAATAGTGAGCTTTTGTCTGATAAAATATGAAAAGTGATAAAGTAGGTCATTGGCTGTGGAACAAAGAGTTTTCTGTAAGTTGGTAATAGTCCTTTTAATATTTGTGGTAGTCTGAGTAAATAGATCCAAACCTATGGATTTACTTGAATACATAAAGGTGGATAGAACACTTTTGTATGTTGAGATAAATATTAGACTTAATATTATTTCAGGTTAGGCCTACCATTGTACAAAGCCAAACGTGATAATAATCAAGTTTACAATTGTGTAGTCGTTGACAATGAAAGGTACACTTATTACATTTTACGTTTCTCGTAGTTTTATCAACTAGATTTTCTGAAATTACCGGGACGGAACGAATGAATTTTTGAAATAGAATCAGATTTGCCATTGGCTGTCATTTGTCCATCTTTGGCAGTCGTTACAGGTAGTCAGTGGCCCAAAAAGTCTGACAACCAGTCTTACCAAGTGGTATCGTATTACCCAGTATTGACTAGGTTGTGGAGGTCAGATAGGCAGTCGCTCCATGTAAAATACTGGTATTCAGCTGCATCCGGTTAGACTGGAAGCCATTTAGCAATTTTGCATAGGTACACATTTTGTTTAGATGACAATACATGGTCAGCCAATCAACGTCTTATTGTTTTCTAAATCCAACACGGCGAACCTCAAAAATGGTGGAATAGTTATTTTCTAGCACCCCATGATTAAAGGGCCGGCGGAGTGTGCGGTGTTCATACAAACGTAATACCAAAATAATTCGTATACCAAACATATTCATAAGAAAAAGTGTATTAATTGCGATTGGATAACATAATATCTAGGTTCCCAAATATGTATTTTGAAAGGACAATGATATTTAGACGGGATATGAGGAATTTTAAATTTCTATAGAAGCTTATTTTTCTCATAATCTTGTTTAAATCAATGTCCATTCATTATATTATTTGGAAACCTAGATATTATGTAATCCAATCGAAATAAAAACACACTTCCTTAAGAATATGTTTGGTTTACGAATTGTTTTGGTATTACGTTTGTATGAACGACGCACGCTCCGTCGGCCCCTTAATTTAATTCTTTTAGTCCAAAACATGACATAACACATGTCATCTTTTATTATTTTAAGCTTATTTCTAAACTAAACTGATGTTTTAAACCTAATTAGTCAACTTTCTTTACTGTACTTAGATTATGTCAGCTTCCCATTTACAAATAACCCATATTTCCTGTTTCCGTGGAGGTATAAGATATTTCCTTCCCCACCCCCACTAATAGGCGAGCCATTGTTTTACTGATATTTCACATCCGCAGGACATAAACACGGCTTGATAACGACTAGATATAAATCTTATTATATGTTGGACATCCTCCCTGAGGCAATGAGAACATATTACACGCGTGTCGGCCTTCGCGACAAATTATACGTTGGTGTATTTTTTATATAAAATAGAAAAACACTGGTAGGTAAGGTCTGTAAGGTGAAAAGGAAATGCTAGGGGCGATGCTCTATGTTTAAACGCTTTTCTTTAGGCCGCGTTTACATGAAATATGTGTTTGTAAAATGTGTGAAAAACAAAACTTGTTTTTTCATGCATTTTGTACAGGATACTCTACGGTTTGTTGTGAACGCAGACTTAGAGCAGGTTTATACCGGTGTTGTAAACAGTTTTCGTTGCTGGTGGCAATTTCTTAGCGGTCCGCGACGACTAGATTCCCCACACGCGATTCTATTCATTTCACATCACGCTACGGCTAAAAATAGGACACACTTAGACCTTCTCTTTTCAGATTTTCAGAACACCATTTTGTTTGCCAACTGTGATGTTGCGATATAACTATGTCTGTGTTTAAACACAAATGTTATATTAAAACCTTTTCTTACATTACATAATGTAAAAAGTGAATTCCTCTCACGAAAAATAAAACATGACTAAATTTTCGACCAATATCTTGATATTGGTCGAAAATTTCCCAAATTTTTTATTTAAATTTTTAGCCTCTTGAAGGCTGTTTACTTGTAAACAGCCTTCAAGAGGTCTCAATCTATTGATTAACAATAACGAAATTTATCTGCTAATAACAGAGAGTGTTCACTTAAATTAAATTAATAATCGGTTTTCCCTTTATAATTAATGGGATCAGCACAACAAAATTACTTCATGTTGGATACACCGGATGTGCGGTATTGATAAAGGTTTGAGTTGAGATTACATTTAACACGTCTTTCATTGATTACGGAAGGATATGGTAGACATTTGAGTCGAAACAGAATGGATTTTTATCGCAAAATGGCAATGTGAATAAAGATGTTCTATTATTGAAAAATGCTCAGTATGAAGAACCCTTACCCGCAGGTGTTCCAGGTATGAATGGACCAATGACACAATCAAGTAAAAGGGGAGGTGTGACCTCAACGTGACGGACGTGACGCAATCTCGCACTCCTCTCAACAAACGTAGGGTATCTGAACTGAACAAATGGTATCCAGTTACTTCCCTCCGGCGAGCGTTGTTTGATGTATCGATTGAGCTATTTGTCCGTTCAAG
Organism: Xestia ashworthii; assembly: GCA_950022955.1. Classification (NCBI taxonomy): domain Eukaryota; kingdom Metazoa; phylum Arthropoda; class Insecta; order Lepidoptera; family Noctuidae; genus Xestia; species Xestia ashworthii. Next base: position 10,598,549 of record OX465553.1, on the reverse strand, counting down.
ATATCAGTCTTTGATAAACATTTATTCAAAAACCCTTACAAATAAATAGCAATATCACTGACAACTATTTCAGACCCATCGTAATATGTAAGTGGTCGTACACCATTTCACAACTAGAAATAACTTGATCGCGGTCATGACTGCAGTATTGTGCACGTTTGCGAATCTGTGGCTAATTTTACTGAATCGGTTCGGTCAATGCGCCGACGATTCAGGAGCGGAACAGAAATAACAGGCAGTTAATTGAAACTGGCGCCGATTTGACCCGGTATAATGTGCAATCAAACTACGAGTACTTCAGTAAGATGATGCGCATCACATGCTTATGACCACCATATTACACAATAATATAAATTTCCTACGAGCTCGTACAATTCGTACAATTATTCATTCGTAATTTGTACATGTGTTAACTGTTCGACAATGTGTTAATGTTGAATGAACACAATACATCACTAATGTTTATTCTGAGTCAAAAAATCGCTGTAATAATGAATCAGTAGGTACCTGAAATATACTGTGTTCGATTTAAGCTCTACTCTTCTCCGAAATAGCAAGTCAAATTGACCTTGTATAAAATAAATTGAGTTTGTTCAACTCCAGTACAAATATTATTACATTTTTCTTGTAGGTACGCTTTGAACGTGTCTTTTGGCGAAGTTAATCCCTTGCATTCATCAGAATTCCTATAAAGGCGCAAGGGAGTGAGATTATGTTTGGCCGTTGAATAGCAGCTGATCCGCGGTCCTGTTTCATGCTCCTTTTTACCTTTTTTCATAGCTTTTTCCCTTTCAGCTTTCAGACTTAAAGGATTCGATCGTTTATTAAAACTTGGTTTCTTTCTTTACATTATTTTTTAAACTAAGTGCGCTTGTAGAAAAGGTTCACTGCTTAAGTACATACCTACCAGTGAGTTTTCTAACAATAAACAAGGGTCCTAAATCCTATTATCCTTACCTAAGAAGATTGTAGAGTTAGATATTACATTACATTATATTCGTGCAGTTTATCTCATCACTTTTTACTGAAATGAGAAAAGCAGACTGGCGTCGTATTAAACTGAGACTCATTAAATTAACTTAGACAAAAGGTTTATAACAAAGTTATTCAGTGGTTTTTAAAGTTAACAAGATGAGCAAATCTTGAGTATAATCAGCAGATGAGAATGCGTAATCATCATACTTCGAAGTAACTCTCTCAGTAACATTATACATAAGTATGTAATTAATTAAATTTTAACGTAGCACTAGAAGGATTCGCTAAATAAATTCCGCTTGTCTTTTTAATCTCTCAATTTGTTCGTTTATCTCTACTGTTGTTGTTTTCGTATAAGATTAGTTAATTTTGCTATACATAATGGGAACGAACGAAGCTTATCCCAAAGACAACACTGTTATTATAATATAAGAGTTTGTATTTTTATTTTATTTTTCATATTGTTACGTATATGTAGGCACAACATTATTTACAGGTCTAATGTGTGGGAAACAAAATATAAAAAAAGCTACACTAATTCATTTCTGAATGGCTTTTACAAAAAAAGGCTTGAATTGCAAATGTCGCAACGTTTTGCCTAATTAATGAGAGCCACTTATATGAGGCTACATTTGGGTCAGGCTTGTAAATATTCAAGATATGTATGGCAAAACCAAAAAATAAGGATTTTCCGTTAGGTTAGGAACGATACTACATGTCAGGTTAGAAAGAGAAAATAAATTCTTTTTTTTTTCTATGCTCCTGACCTAACACGCGACCGGGTTAGGTTAGGTAAGGTTATTTTGCGTAAGGTTCGGAATAATCTGTTTAATTATCATCATCGGAAATCAATTTAATTTAGGCAGTCAGTCTATTAAATTACCTACTAGGCGATGGATAAATAAGTCAATTTGTCAAGCAAAGCCTCTCTCTATGTTAGAACAGAAATCTCAATTCTAAAACAGAGCCTATATTAAAGAAAAGAAAATTGTATCTCCTAAAAACACAGCGTACAAATACAAGAGTACCCATTCAATGTTTCGGTAACCATTACAATAAAAGCGACTCGTTCATCCCTTTACGATGGACTTCTGTTTCCACTTCAAGCAACACGAAAAGAAAATATTCACTTTGTGCGGGACAACGAGAAATAGTGCAAAGTGCTAAATAGACTCTGATAGGACAGTACATAATGTGATAGTGATACATAGACACTTATTTACAGTGAAAAAGTGTATATTAACTTAGTTTTTTGATGGTTTGTTTTCACGTACTTAGTGTTAGGATATATAAGTTTTATTATGTTATGTTTTTGTTGATTTTATATTTTTATATGATAGTTCGTGATACATAGATCTCATAAATACATAGTTTTATATACGTTTACATAGAAAAAGTTAGTTAAAAACGTAAATATTGTTACGCGGTTCTCGTTACGGTAAAGTGTCGCAGTACTTCAGGTAATGTGCACAATGTTTTCGCGCTTTTTTGCCTTGTTCTGATTGGATTTTAGTTTTTTCCGCATTTTTTGTAAATTCTAATTAGATTCTGATTGGTTAATAATTTTTGTATAAAAGACGTGCCATTTTGGTGGTTCGAGACAGTCGTCGGCCAGCCAGTCTCAAGAACACTCTCCTAATAAACAAGAAGGAAGCAACCAGTGGTTTTATTCTCCACCAACCCAGTACACAAGTGTGCCCAGTCTGCACACACTTATTCATACATAGTGAAAAAAACCTCTTTGTTTTAATATTATGTAAAAAAGAAACCCAGACAGATTTTGGGGTTTGATTAACGAGGCTGATTATGTATATTACATTTTTATTTGTGAAGGTTAAAGAATAAATGTTTCCAGTTTATTTTCCGGTCTCTGGAGTCGAGATCTTTGTCGTGCAAGCAACGTCGCTTTCGTCTTGCACAGAGCAACGACCTGAAGAAGTGAAAATGTATCTATTTGAAGAGTCTGAGATTTGAAACATCATTTATTTCACTCAACTCACACAAAGGAGACAATTTTTCTTGTTCGGGGATCAGGCCACCCACATAAATTAAAGCATTTAATAATGAAACTTACATTGATTTCTTCCTTATAACCTCCAGTGGTTAAATTAGCTAATAAGCATTGTCTAACCGGAATAAATGCGAAAAATCTGCAAAAACACAAGAAAACCAAAATAAACAGAAAAAGTAAATGTCAAAATAATGAAGTTGTCTGTCAATCACTAAAAAAGTGGGTTTATAACGTTCCGTGCCACGTGGATTACCATCTATGCGATTTTAGTGTAAACCTTTAAAAATAGCATTAAAAATGTTCACAGTATAATTATATTTTTTTTTTAAATTTCTTTCTGATTCTATAATAATTATAGCAGATATGATTACCAACGGGTAGGTACCGTACTTTTTTTAGTAAACAGAAAAAAACGCCCCTATTCAAGTAAGTATTTGGTACTGACAAATGACATTGACCACAACATGAATGATTTGACTCGCAAAAAAAATATCACAACATAGCGTATTTATATTTCGTTTAATACCATAGTAAAATGGTTACTTTTTTTAGTGTTATTATGAATAATAAATGCAACGACCAGCTGGGCCCAAAAAATAATATCTCCTTTCGAAAACTTTTACTAGAAACAATTTATCACTTTTTAGAATTTAAATACAAATAAATTTGAAACATTGGTTGTTAATGTATAATTGACAAACAAGGATTCAGTTTGAATCTATACTAATATTATAAAGCAGAAGAGTTTGTTTGTTTGTTTGTTTGTTTGGTTGAACGCGCTAATCTCAGGAACTACTGGTTCAAATTGAAAAATTCTTTTTGTGTTGGGTAGTACATTTATCGAGGAAGGCTTTAGGCTATATAACATCACGCTACGACAATTAGGAGCGGAGCAGGAATGAAAAATGTTACAAAAACGGGATTTTTTTTTCCTTTCGTTTCTCTCTCTTATGTGACGCAGACGAAGTTGCGTTGGTCAGCTATAGGCTACAATTTATCTTGGAAACTTGAACACCTGATGCAGAACCGCAACAGACCAGCTAAACTATAAGAGATACAAATATGACACCATTGCAAAAATTGTTCCACGTGATGAGCATTTTCTGGAACACCTGATGTGGAACTCCAAGAGCCCAGCTACACCATAACACATATAGGAATGACGTCTTAGCAAAAGTTGTTCAATCTGATGAGCACTCTCTGTTGACTTATAAAAATCGAAGATCTGGGACACCTGTTGTGGAACTCCAATAGCCCAGCTACACCATAACACATATAGGAATGACGTCTTAGCAAAAGTTGTTCGGTCTGATGTTCATTTCCTGTTGACTTAGAAAAAATCGAAGGTCAGAAACCTCTGATGTGAAAATTATTGCAAAGCTATCACTAATTTCAATGTATAAAATAACATAAGCTGGGCGTACCTCCACGCGGTGAAGGCGGTAACATTTTAGGACTGATTTTCGATGACGATTGTATATCAATGAAAATTTGACTCGACTGGCCAAAACTCCCATTTATTATTTTATTTTATCGAATAAATATGTCTTCGGGTTTATGTTATTTGAGTGTTAAATTTCCTTTTCCATTTATCTTTGTGACTCGGTAGCCTACCCGGTAACGCAGGGGAGCAGTCAATTAGATTTTAATTGATTAGATATCTTCACAACAAAACTATAACCATGCATAGAAAGAGGTCAAATCTTTCCCAATGTTCCAAAGGAGCTACAAGATTGGGGATCATAAGATCCCAAGAATCTACCGAAGAGCGTCAGGAGAAAATTGATGCTGTTCGAGAACACCAGGATGCAACTTGCTCCGTGGAAACCTCTTCGGATCGCGAAGCACGCCTGCGTTCTTAGCGTATTTACGCATCTACATCCAGATCTCTAGAGACCAGTGAAGAATAGATGCGCGACTGGCTGATCGTGAACGTCATGCATTGTCTCGCGAGTCGGAGACGTTCACGGATAGAGAATTGCGCTTGAGTACCAAGCGTATCTACGCATCGACTTGTAGATCTCTAGAGACAAGTGGGGAACGTGATGCGCGACTGTCCGCTGATCGTGAGCGACATGCATTGTCTCGCGAATCGGAAACGTTTACCGATACAGAATCACGCTTGAGTTCTCAGTGTATTCGCACATCTACTAACAGGACTTTTGAAACGAGTGATGAACGTGATGCGCGACTAACTGCTGCTCGAGATTATCATACATTGCCCCGAACACGCACACAACAAAATATTCATAATCAGTTAGAAAGTGAGAGAGAAAGAATTGCTGGAGTACGGCATGAAGAGACAGAAGAAGAGCGCAACGAACGTTTGAATTCTGATCGAATTCGACTTTGTCTGAACAGAATGTCGATATCGATGTCGATCTTCGATTTTGACGACCCCGTTGTCGCTGGCATAAGCAACAGGATCCGCGTACGAAGTCGCGGGCAGAAGCTAGTGTTGAATAAAATGATTTGTTTGACTGCTGATACTTCAATTAATATTAATTTAGATCATGTGTGTATCCATAAGCCAGTACTTGAATAGGATCAAAACATGACAATCACTGCTGTATTTTACATTACCAAGTGTTCACAACGGATATAAAAACAAAACATAACACTGATTTTCCGAACACAACCAACCTCTATTATTCCTCACGAACAGTACTCAACGAGATACTTCAGTAAATGGAGAACCATTTCGTCTACGAGTATTGGCTTATTTGCTTCATTAATAGTAGGTGGCTAATTTGCGGTGCGCGTTGAAATCTCAGACAGAGTAATTTTCCCATCGCTTTCATCGGACCATCTCGCTTCGTGCCAGACATTCCGATAATGTGTTCTACAACGTACGCAGGTAAGATCAATACCATTACACAGTACTGTATGTGTGTAGGTACCTGTAAATAAACCTATCGTCTAGGAGTGCATTGTAGAGCAAACATTTGGATAGAGTGGCTACGTAAAACAAGACTGTTGAAACAGCAAGAGTTGCTCGTCAAACTGGGTAGATTTACATACGTGGAGATATCGATTGATTGAAAGCTGACGCCTCGACTGTGAAGATGGCCAATTTTGGGAGCAGATCCATGTAAACAATATTATCGACTGAAACAGGTATCAACAAACCCTTCTCTGTACTCATCATATTTTGTGCACCAAGTAGGTATACTTTGATTTGATTAAAAACTTTGAGGTTTCACAATATTAGTTAATAAAGTTTTCTCTCCAAGTTTCAAACTCGGGATGAAAAATAAAGGCGAAAAATTGGCTTCCTAAAGACAATCCTTTTCCATTGGATTTCAGTCTTGAAATTAGAAAAGGATTTTATTAAAACAACTCCAGAACAATTCGAAAAGGGAGGAAATTACATAAGGATAACTGAAACGGTTTGTAAAAGAGAAATCTCGTTATCATAAGATTCCTTTCATACTCTTGCGGGTTTCCTTGTAAACTTCAGTTTTAAGACTGAACTTCAAACACAGTAGATCGAAGACTTATCTAAAATCAAATATATGATTTCATAATGGGCAATAAAACCTTGTCTAAGAAATATGTTTACCTGAAGATGGACCTTTTATGATCTTACTTTTAAAAATTGATTGTAAAATAAATATCACAGTAAACAGAATAAATAAGAAGATAAATAAATAACACACATATACACATGTGTCACACATAAGTTCTCACACATTGTTCAATAAGTTCTATTTTGTATTTAGACTAAAGTTCTAATAAGAACTTAGAACATTATGAACTTAAAGTGCGTTTGTAAGCCTGGAGCCGCGCAGTAACTTGTTATATTAGTACGTCTTGGAACAACTAGCAAACTATAACCAACTGTAGTTCCAAGTTAGGACTATAACATTGATTGTGTTTGTGCCATTCAACAGAAAGTTACGACAAGTATAGTGAACTATTGTTTCAGCAGGTAAGGCATACTATAGTATTACTACACGTACTCTGTTTGACGTGCCTACGATGGATAGCTGGCATATCGTAACTCATAGTAAGGTAGACTATTGTAAACACTCTCGATCGTGGACCGTGAAATTGGAAACTTTACTGAGGTTTGTTGTTTGTTGTCGAATGTTGAACATGTATGTAAAACGCTAGGACGAATCCAACAATGAAAAATTATGTTAAACATCTGATATGTTTAGACGTTTTGATTGGCAATAAGCCATATGTACCAGCCTAAAATCGTTTCACTGCAGGGTAATGACCGCTGGTCATACAAAGAAGGAACGAGTGCTAATTACCTCCAGATAATAAATATCGCAAGCTAAATTTTGAACGTCTCCCGATTTCTGAAAAAAGAGCAACATTTCAGTATGTCCGTTATGGACAGCCCTGAACTTTAAAATATAAAAAATGTCTGATGCAGTGTTAAAGTATCGATTAATATCCGGAGCTGCGCTAAACGAGGCCGCGTTTAAATACATTATGCCACATTAACAGCGTCGAGAACGAAAACGTTAATTAGATTATTAGATTTCGTGCTCACGTCGGCTGCATAAGATAACGTAGATTTAGATGCAATGCAGCGTCTGCATGTACCATTATAATTATGTAAGTTGTTATATATATGTATATATATATGTATTTGTTATGCCGGCACTGTCGGCTGTCCGACTTGAATTAGGGACGTAATACGTTTAGACACGTCACGCCTCCGTTCTCTAAGGGGTTAGCCGAAGTAACGTACTATTGTATTTTAGTAAGTTTGTGTTTAGCTAATTACGGAATTTCGAACAAACTTCTGCTTGCAACTTAATTAACTTAAGGCAATAGATGAGCTAAATTAGCAACTCTATTTGTGGTGGTTCAAACTTCGTTTGAAATGCTGTGAGAATAAAGTTCTAATCAGCTTGCACTACAAAGTGGTAGTTACGTCAGTCACTGCGGACCAAATAGTGCGAAATAAGTGGTTTTGATCGATTTACAAAAAATCTATTGATTGGACTAAAAAACTAAAACACTACAATGCTATTATTTGCCAAAAAATCAGAATGATCGCATGTATATTAGTATGTTTTTTTTTGGTTGAAAGAAATTTTTAGAGATGAGTTCGTGATTTTTTTTTTATCGAGTCAAATTAGTTGAATTATGTTTTCAAAACACTATCATACTAGCATATATCCTGAAGAATATTATATATTGTTCTTGTTTTGTTTATAGCAGTGAATCATATACATTTAGTCATTATTAAAACTCGCCTTTAGCTCATGTAATCGCCTTAACAGAAATATCGAATACTAGCTTATGCCCACGGTTTCACCCGCATTGAGTTCGATAATTGTCACACGGGATAATACTACCGGGATATAAGTATATTATGTGTTAATCCAGATTATAAACTATCAGTGAGCCAAATATCATTCAAATTCGTTCAGTAGTTTTTAAAATAGTTTCAAACATCTTAGATACTCGTACATCCAGACATCCATATATCCTCAGAAACTTTCGCATTAATAATATTATAAGTAGGACTTTAGCTTACTTGTTGCTATTGCAAGCTGCCATCACACCGTTACACCAGAAATAGTATTATTCCATTAATTAATAAATTACCATTTTTCTAGAGTACTTAAATACTAAAGTTTATACAGGAAATCCCTCGTCATAAAAAGTTTCGGTGAAAATTTGATAGAAGTGTAAGTGGTGTAACAAAATTACCAAGTTTTGAAGAAGAGGAAAGTTTTGTTGAATTATAAAGGTGCTAGGCTATGTCGGATGGAGACGAAGATATCGTATCTGGATAATATCCGGCGGTATTTTGTGTTTGAAACTTCTTACGTTTATTATCTTTAATAATAAATTATAAGTATTATCGAATTATTCTGTAGTTTAATAGATATATTTTATGGTAAGGGAAACTAACGTTTTTTTGCCACAATCGAAATAGGACGTAAGAAAAAGGTTATCCATTTCTGAAGTACTGACATTACATTAATTTGTAGTTAATATTTGTCACATGCGTAGCGTAGTTAAGACGTAGCAGTGTCGTAGCACTCGCGTAGCACTGGTGGAAACTTGCGTAGCACTGGTGGAAACTCGCGTAGCACTCGCGTACTAGTGGCGTATCAGTACCAGCCAAAACCGTACTTAACTGTCGTAACAAAATGATAACAATGACTAGGATCAAATCCTACAGACTAGTATTTTATCGTTTCGATTTGTATAAACTTTACGATCGTCTGTTAGAAAGGAATAAAAATGCCTAAATTATGTAAGCTCATTCAACTATGGGTAATAATAATTAATCTTAGAAAATCTAATATAATCTTTCTTTAATATTATGAAAAAACAAATATCTAGATCTGGCTCGCGAGGTTGTCGACATGTGGGATGTTGATACAGCAGTCATTGTGCCGATAGTCGTGTCGGCCAATGGCTTAATAGCCAAAAGCTTTGACCAACATCTTAGGGGGCTCTCGCTTGGCAGCTGCATCAAGGAATTTATTCAGAAAGCAGTACTTCTTGACACGGCACGTATTGTTAGGAGGTTCCTCTCTCAAGAACCCTGACCACCGGCAGCTCGGACCCTGTTCCCGGCGCTGGTGAACTACTGTTTTTTTAAATTGTTAAACGTTTTTTTTTATTTAGTTTTATGAAGAAATATTTAAAAATGTAATTTGTATGTAAAAGAGATGAATAAAAAATAAAATTAATCTTAGTATGAGGTACTTACGCGTGCCATCGAAACGAGTTGCGATGGTATCGAGGAAGGTGTTCTGGGGCGCGAGCAGCCCCTTGCGCACGGGCATCCCCCTGCGCCGCGCACCCCGCGCTCACCCCCCTCCACCTGAAACGAAATATGTCACATATTTATTAAATTAATTATACAGGGCCTAACTTTCTTACATTTTATTGATTGTAACCGTCACACGAGTTCAAAGTTCGAATCGCCGAAATGTCAGGCCTGTACTGTAACTTTTCGGCTGTATCGAACTTCAAGTAGGAAAAAATAGGAGGTGTTCGGTAGATAGGAGTTTATTAAACTTTTGATTGAAATTGTTTCAATTAAACACCGACCAATTAATACGTCCAGAGTTACGCAAAGTTGAGAGGACATAGCGACTAATCCGACCAATTTTACGTAAGTCTTACGAAATGATTTTTATATTCTATTCAAGTTTAGGAGTTATTGATTTCCACGGGACCCTACTAAATCTGTGGACCAACAACACGTAGGTACTCAGCAGGTTCTTATAAAGCGCGACACTATATAAAAGCTATTTGTATCCAGTCGACCAATAGCGAAGAGATTTTTCAAGTCTCGTATTTTACTCGCGCCATTTTCCGCAGTTGCTGCTCAGTTGATTGATGATTCGGAGGTTTTCGGCCATTTGCTATTCACAAAGAGTAGTCCGCTAATGTTGCGGGCTTACATTAAAAGTATAGCTATAGTAGTTATAAAAGATATTTAGGCTTAGTTTTGATAAAGGTAAAGTAATACAAAAAAAAACTGAATGTATTTATTTGGTGGTTGAAGGCAGGTTGAAACAAACCCTCGCAAAATTACAAGGTACAAGCTACCTCGATCGACTGAATGACTGTAATTACGGGAGTTAGCTTTTGTTAAAAATGCACAATTGTGCCTTTTTCAGACGTACTTAGGTCGACTCAAGTATTCATTAATGGCAAATTTCAAAAAGCGGCAGAACAAAAGCTTAATGAGAACAATCAGCCCCTCTCGGATTGAGATCCGGCGAAATTTCAACGTGTATAAAGCGATTTTGTCATATGCCAGCGATTGTAAACTTGTATTTTGTAAATTAGGGTCATTTTAATGTTGCCATTTACTCACTGAGAGGCATTAATTAATGACTATTAGGAGTGTTACAAATAACGTTTATGCATGTATCTTGATTCGGCCTAAATAAAATACTTCGGCAAAGAAGACAGTTTCAATACTGGAAATACATACTTTTGATATTTTAACAGGCCTGTTGGTCTAGTGGTTAGTGACCCTGACTGCTATGCCGGAGGTCGTGGGTTCGATTCCCACCCAGGACAAATGTTTGTGTGATGAGCACGATCATTTGTTCTGTGTCTGGGTGTAATTTATCTATAATATGTATGTATTTAGAAATATATAAGTATGTTTATCAGTTGTCTAGTACCCATAACACAAGCTCTGCTTAGCTTGGGACTAGATGGCGTTGTGTGATAGTTGTGGAATATTATATTATATTATATTATTATAAAATATCCAAGTTTCTATGAAGACAAGCAGACTTGGCACAACACAACAGGTTGGTGTAAAATCAATGACATACCATGTTGATACTAACAAGCAGTATACTTATATACATATTACAAGGATATTCTTATAAAGGCTACAGACGAGAAAAATAACTACTAACATAGATACATCAGTATAGGTACGTGGAACTCATTCCTATCAAGTGCAATTCAACGTACCTCTGACGTATCACGAAACTGACACATCTCCAATATTCAAAGTTTTATGTCGCTAAAGCTTTTGTGTTGTAGTACTGCACTGACCACTTGTTTTCCCCTTAATATGATACCCACCCTTAATACTCTAGTACTTTTGCATTAACTCTTAAACATCTTAGGGCCTAAAGGGCCTACAAATTGGCAAAGGGTTTCGTATTTCTATAACAATTTTTAACTGCATTTGCATGACAAACTTTTTGGTAGCTTGCGTCAATTGAACACATTTTTCGATTTCCCATCATCATTTGTGTGTGTGTGTGTGTGTGTCACTTTCTCTAGTCTTGGCTCTCGAAACAACTAAACCCGTCTGACTGTGACGTGTTAACACTTCACTTCCCGATATTTCAATGACACTTCCCCTAATTCGGCACAAAGTTGTCAGTCCTTTAATTGATGGATCCCACACACACACATTCATTAATCTTTGTTAGATGTGTAAATAAACGCCTCGTAATAACTTGTATCTACACACGTAAATTATGTAATTATACAAATCTTAGTAAATAATCTTAGTAATTTAGTAAATGTAGTGAATCCTTCGGAAAAGGCTTGTGCGGTGACCCCTGAAGTGGTAATCGGTTAACATCCGACAAGCCCATAAATGAGTTTAAAACGGGCTTCGTTTATGGAGCATGAATATTGCTATTTATTTTTGGAGGGATGTCGGTATTTTCAACGTTCAAGGGCATAGTACTCCTATGTTTGATATATGTGGGTTGTTCTTTATTATACTTTGAGTGTAGATATGTAAGTTAGATAGATTGCCCCATTTTTATGTTACGCTAAAGAGCCCTAAACGAAGGATTGGTTCCTTCTTAAAGCTGAGTGAGCATAAATCTGAATGGGTTTCAATATGAAAATGGTCATGTCCGCAGTTTCTACAGGAGGAAAATGTGTCGAACATAAATATATGAGTTCTGAATGTTTTATCTGTTAGAACTTTTATTAGAGAGAAAAATGAAGCTTTTAAAATAAAGTGGCTGTTGGTTGAGCATAGCCGCCTGCCGGTAACGAAGGCCTTTTGTTAACAAATGGGTAGATTAATTTTTCGATAATAATGGCATTATTTACGAGTTCTTCTTATTATTCCCATTACTCTTTCTTTGTCATGAATTGTCAATTTTACCCGCTGGTGTTTTGCTAATAGTACTTTGTCTCAGCCGCTCCTTCCGCTTGGATATAATTCTTGTTCGTAATTTATTTATTTTCTTGTTTCTTAAGAGCTTCCTGATACGCGGACTTCGGACTTGGAACGTTAATAAATGATAAAGCAATATAGCTGGCTAAACATTCATCTTATATAAAACGAAGTAATTGCTCTGATTCAAGGATTTGTACAGTCAAATTGATTTTCCTTGGCACGGATATTTTATGAATATCCCCCTAATTGCTCGTGCAGAATCATAGCTGGATATTTTCTCTAATTCTCTTGCCGAAATGAATGAAAAATGTAAGTCTAATTGAAATCAGATAAGGATAATGTTATTAAATAGACTCATTGATTTGGCTATTGTTGATCTAATTTCAGTTAAGTAATAATATCCATAGTTTACGATGTTTATTAGATACTTCCCAAAGTTTCGTTTCACATTGTTGAAACATGAATCCTTTTGAGGGTTTTAATAAGATTAAACTTACTTTGAAACTCACAAGAAGGAAACACGACATATGCTTACATTAATAACATCTGTTTACGAACCTGCCAAACAGGCAACGCGCGAAGAAAGCTAAATTTCCCATAATGCCGCACTTAAATCCCATTTATGTGATAAGTTTATATTAGCTGCCTCGTTCACACTAACGGGATTGTTGTAAGTATGTCTTTTATCGTGAACGATGAGATATTAACAAGTTCTTCACACATTGCACACAAAAACAGAACATTGTAATGGACTTCGACTGAAAGTTTTGAACGTTGATTCTAATCTATTATTTTGGCATTTTACTCCAACAAACTGACTAGGATTCTCATTAACCATCTGTAAATCTTATATGTCTAATTAAAGCACCATTTAAGGTGACCCATAAAACGTAGTGAGCGCGTTAGAATACTGCTGCAACCTTCCTACTTCACCATAAACTTTTTATGTTTCATAAATACTGAGGCAGTAAATACGAATTAATGGTTTTCTGAGGTTGCGTTATGCCCTTTTGTTATCCATATTCTTTAGGTCCACGTAAACAAGATATGTTGAGTTTTCAGGTCGAAAGATATTAGTCTGCCCATAAATCCATTACCTATGTAACCTGAAATTAATATTAGTTACTTTGATAACGCTTAATTTTACAAGAATTAATTATGTGTAGCTATTACTTCAGTACAGATAGATGGACAATCGTGCTTGACTTCATGTGGTTCATAACATGCGTCAGAGATAGTTCATAATTATCACAATGTAATCATATTAAGTAAGTAGGCACCTACTTACGTTACCTTTCACAGATATTACTACCATTAATTATACGGCTATTAAATGTTAATTAGGTAGATTTCCTCCGAAAAAAAATCTACCTGTTGGTCTTGCACCTAAAGACGAGGATATATGTATACTTGAATGGGTGGAATTCGTCCATGGCAGGTGGCGGAGGGGGCAGTTTTTGTAAAAACAGTTTTTGGGCCATAACTTTTTTCCTTTGGAGAGTTTTTGAACCGTTTTACATTTTTATCATTCCGAGTAAAAATACGGATAACTTTTAAATTCAACCTTTTTTGATGAAACCTCTAAATTGGGGAGTGGGTTGAAATTTCCAAATTTTTGGCGAAAAAAAATCACATCTCCGAAACGGTATTTAATGTTACGGACTTTTAACGTCGCAATTTTTTTTTTATGAAAGCTAATGTTAATTATTGTACAATTGTTACATTCAAAGATTAGTAATAAAACTTATAGTTTCCGAAATAAAAAAATATAACTAAAAAATTTAGGGCGTTTCCATGCTCGACTCTAATGAGAGGAATTAAAAAATGATAAACTTTCTAATACAGGACAAATTTATTTTAAACCACAGACTAATTATTTACAATATATACACACTAACTCTATACTAGAAATAAAAATATGTACAAGTATCAAAAAGGGTTACAGGGCATCGAAAAATTCGTCCACATCGCTGCCAACAGGAAAAGTGCCCAGAAGGCTGGCAGCATTGCCACGTTGAATGGCAATGCTGATTCTTTGGCTAAAAAACAGGCCCGCCCTCTGGTCACGTGAAGAGTCGACCAACCGTTTAGAGATTTCTCGGAATACTAAGTGGGCACTCGGACCCCATGGCCCTAGTGTTTCAACCCCAAACGGCTCAAACACATAATTACCGATTAAATTATTATATTTGCGCCGTTTGAGGTTTTCAGCACCTGCAGCAGCCGCCCCAGCGCAGCACACCGTGCTAGGAAGATGGGATGGCGCAAGGGTGTCGACGCAAGTTGCGTCCCACACCAAAGGCCTACCCAACTTCCATGGCATAATGGTCATACCATCTGGTCTCTTACCATCGACGCGTGCCAAGCCAGTGGGTTCTAATATAGCTGGCACCCCGGCGGTGGCAAGAGCACGACGGATGAGATCATTAATGCTGGCGTGCCGCGCTATCCGACCTGCGCTCTTAATGCAAGAAAGGCCATGGTGTTCGAAGCAGTCGACTGCTTCACCACATTGACAGCGATGTGGAGCCCCACAAGGAGCGCCCAAACGCAAACATGTAGCGAGCCGGAAGGTCGTGTCACCTAACATAGTGCCTAAATTAGGTGACGGTAGTGCCTGAAGCCAGAGGCCCGACTCCCATTCACCCACAGCCAGCAGGCGGGCACGCTCAGCAGTATTGGTAGACGTATTAATAAGTTTATTCCGTACCAACCTGCAGAGCGGCTCATCCCACTGTCTCTGGGAAAATGGGTTCTCGGGCCGATCCGTGTCCGGGCAAGTCATTTTCCAGGCGTCCTCTGCTTCGGACAAGCACGGCACTTCCGAGTTAACCAAGGAAAGACTTAAAATTTTCCAGGTTAGCTTTTCAGTGCCGTGGACAGAAGAAAGGAACGCCGGTAAGCTTACGCTAGAAATTTTGCGGACGCCGAGACCACCAAAACGAATTGGTACAGGACAAAGATTTAGAAATTCATGTTATTTTTGTAGATAGTAACTATTTAAAGTCAACAGAAGAAAATGACTGTTATGACGGTCAGATAGGGTAGGTTTAGGTTTTGTAGCACTTTAAGGTGTAGAGGTGGAAAATTTCAAAGAAATCTTTACAAGTTTGATTTCTCAGAAATCGTCCAATTTGTACCCCCAGTTATCGGGATCAAAATTGTTGCAAAAAAGCACCGATTCACACCGATTATCACCGATTTTAAGGCCTGCACCCAATTACCAATCATGATTTAGACGTGGCCACACCGAGTGGAACAGGGACCAATCTAACTGAGGACTGAGACTGAGGACTGAGGCTGAGGACTGAGACTGAGGACTTAGACTGAGGACTGAGACTGAGGACTGAGACTGAGGACTGAGACTGAGGACTGAGACTGAGGACTGAGACTGAGGACTGAGGCTGAGGACTGAGGCTGAGGACTGAGACTGAGGACTGAGACTGAGGACTGAGACTGAGGACTGAGACTAAGGACTGAGACTGAGGACTGACACTGAGGACTGAGACTGAGGACTGAGACTGAGGACTGAGACTGAGGACTGAGACTGAGGACTGAGACTGAGGACTGAGACTGAGGACTGAGACTGAGGACTGAGACTGAGGACTGAGACTGAGGACTGAGGACTGAGACTGAGGACTGAGACTGAGGACTGAGACTGAGGACTGAGACTGAGGACTGAGACTGAGGACTGAGACTGAGGACTAAGACTGAGGCCTGTAGATAGTACACATAAGTACAACTCTTTATACAAATTTTCAATAGTTGGACACCCACGGTTTACGAGATTTAACTATTTAAAGTTTCTATTACTTAAAAAAGCACGCCATTTGCCATGGTAGACGTCAAAGTTGACATTTCACGTTCCGTTGACAGTAGAAGTGTATTTTTTACATGTTTTTTACATAAATATAATTTTTATTTTTACATATTCACATACTTTTGGTGTGTAATGACCCGCCGGCCCCAACACAGTTGGGAAAAGGCTAGGCAGAGGATGATTAGTGTGTAATAAATGAGCACAATAATGGCTTGGCGTGTTTTTTGGTGTCGGTTAACGTTCCGTTTTACAATTTATTTAAAAAAAAAAAATTAATTTTTGTGAAACGGAACGTAAAGCGACACTAAAAAGCGCAACAAGCCATTTGTCTGTCAGCTGGCAGCGTTAGTCATCGGATGTTGCCTTTCAGACTGCAGTTGTTTGAAAATAAATTGTCCTAAAAGTTTTGCTAGCTGGCATGAGGAGCGTAGGCCGAAGGCCGGCAGAGCGACATTTGTGACAGAAAGTGGGTGTGTAATATAAAATGCGAGAGTAGCAAGCGCACTTCATGGAGTCGTAGCTGGTTCTAATTCTAAATTTGCTTATATCTCGAAAACGGTGCGTTCTATCGCAAAAATAATGAAAAATTGCCCCCCTTAATGACCACCCTGAAAAGTAGAATATGAAAATAATGTTTTACAAATGTGAATATGGGTGAATCCTTCTTCGAAATGTACCTCCTCCTGCGGCTTTCCGAAGCGATTTTTTTTTGAGTGAAAATTAACGAAAATGAAGTTTTTTTTTGTTGTTTGTTTTATATTACAATCTAGCTTATTAGGGCTACAATCTAGCCTAATAAGCAATTTTTATGTAACTTAATTTGCTAAAAGTTAAATTATATCTAAGAGCACGTCCATTGCGTTTACTTAACGTCTATTAAGGCGAAGTCACTTTGTTCTTGTGTTCATATAAATAGCTATATTACACTCGCGGTAAAGTCACAAATATATAACACTACGTTACACTACACTAACTCAAAAGGTTTAGTCCTTTTGAGCCTTCTTACTATATCCGTGTTATTGCGGAGCTGGATAGCCTTGAAATTAACATGATGATGAAGCCGATGTTTGTGAGCTTCTGCATATTGGATTATACTGTTTAGAAACTCTATATTCAGGTCCCGATGGATGTCTTCAATTCTTTTAGACCAAGGCGCGTTCACGATATCCCTGAGTACTTTGTTCTGTAATTTTTGTATATTAATTTCTAGCAATCGCGGAATGCCTTCCTAGTAACCAGTTCATGCTTTTGTAACGAATTTCTAATTCTTCTGGTTTCTTTTTGACGTGGGCTTTCCAGTGAAGCTTTGCGTCTAAAGTCATACCAAGATATTTGGCAGTGTTCTTGTACGGTACACTTTTGTTGTTTATGTACACCGGGTTGTGTTCCGATTTCTTTTTAGTGAAGTCAATTTGAACGGATTTTGTTTCATTCAACTTGATCTTCCACTTTTTGGTCCAATCATAGAATTGATTGATTGCTGTTTGTACTTTTACCACAGCTTCCTTGTGATTAGATCCTGTGGATATTATTGCGGTATCATCAGCAAAAGTAGCAATAGTTGCATTTTCTAGTTCTGGTATATCACATGTACAATAGGTACAGGACCGGGCCTAGAACACTTCCTTGTGGTACAGCTTTTATTTCCTTTAGTTCAGAATAAGCATTTTCTTGCCTTACTCTAAAGACTCTATCAGAAATATATGATTCAAATATGTCTGCGAACTGTTTTGGCAGCATAGTTCTTAGTTTATAAATCGATCCCTTGTGCCAAACTTTGTCAAAAGCCTGGGCTACATCTAAAAATACAGTGGGGTGCATACTTTCTTGTCTTCAAGAGCTTTTTCAATTACTGTTGTAATTCTATGCACCTGATCTATCGTTGAATGTTTTTTTCTGAATCCAAATTGATAGTCTGGTATAATATTGCTATTTTCTATAATAGGTTTCAGTCGTTTTAAAAGTAGTTTCTCGAAAAGCTTTGGCATCACTGGCAGCAAGGAGATAGGCCTGATTTGGGGATCATGATCACTTCTGCGACCTTCCATAGGTCTGGAACATGCTTTAGTCTAAAAGAAGCATTGAGTATCTTAGTAAGTTTTACCAAGGCTTTTCTTGGTAGATTTTTTAGGATTTCTCCTGTGATAAGGTCATAAACCAGGGGATTTTTTTGGGCTGATGTGTTCTCTGATTTCTTTAGATACTTCTTTTGGTGTTACAAGTTTTATCTCTTGGTCTACTTGTTGTAGTTGTTCCCAGTGGAGATCTTGGTCAGCGCTCTCGGTTTGTGTAAAAGTGTCCTCTAAGTGTTGGGCAAACCTTGATGTTTTTTGCTCGTTACTTATTGCCCATTTAGTTCTTTTATTGGTGGTATGTGAGCAAAAGGTATTTTTTGGTTCCTTGTGACTTTCCATAGTGAGTAATCAGTCGATCGATCATTAGTCAGTTGAAGAAGATGCCTAGTTAAATTTTCGTCCCGAACTGTCTTGATTGCCTTCCTAATTTGTGTTTTATCTTGGGGAAACCTGCTTAGCTGCCACTTTTTTCACAAGGTTCTTTTTTCTCTTATCAGATCTGTTATTTCTTTTGGATAAGTATTAACCTTCACAGTTCTTTTTTTATTGGGTGTATTAGCCCATGCAGTTTGTTGGACATCTACAATCAATTTGCTTAGTTCTAAATTAAGTTTTTGCTTATCATTTATGAATGTATTTAAGTCTATTTTTTTTTCTTCTAAATCTATTTTAAAGGATTCCCAGTCTGTGAACTTGTTCACGAGATACAGAATACCTTCTCTTTGTTTAACATGTTCACTAGTATATAAAATTATTGGTGAGTGATCAGAGTTCATATTAAATCCTTCTTCGGCACTTATAAAGTCAGAGGATATTCCTTTATATATGTTATAGTCAAAGTCCGATACACAGTCTCTTCGCGGAAGGACTGGTTTATCCTAGGTTTGGCCAAAGCCATCAGGCAATCCCCGAAATACATTTCAATTTCGCCCTTTGCCTGAAGTATTTTTAGTCAAACCCAGGAGCTCCTAACTTTTCAGTCAAACGTCGAAAGTAAATTATTCTGTTTCGGTTTTGGCCTGGTCAATCCTAGAAGCGACTGCAAAACTCGGTCAAACGTTGATCTGAACATGTTTAAACAGGTTCATAATGTCTCTCGCGGTGTTCCGAGTGTTCCGACCGATTGTTTTGTCATTTCATGTTCGTTCATTGAGCGTGCGGGCGTGTAATTGTGTAAAATTGAAGATGAGTGAATCAAACGGTGTTGTTGTTACTAAAAACGTGGATAAAGAAGCTTTAAAAGTAAAGTTTAAAGAGAAAATTTCTAATTTGAATAAAAATACTTAAGTGTTCATTTCACATAAAAAACAAACAGTTGTATGAGCAGATTATCAGTGAGGTAGAATCCGCTAAAGTAGCTGAAAAGAAAACGTCTTTGCAGTATCGCCGTCTCAAACGCTACGACGTTGTTTGTTTTGGGGACGAAAAAAAATTGATTAAGCCATTGTCAGATACAAAAAATATACAATACTACGTTACGGATGACGAGTTCCAAATAGACTTCCAAATATACGAAGATAAGACACTTCATACCTATATCGGAGTTTGACTCGTCAAACCCCGATTTAATAAAATTGTGTTTTGACGTTTGCCTGACCAAATTAGTCTCTCCCAGGTTTGACGAAAATTGTTTAGTCAAAGTCCGAAAATTTACATTTGTTTGGGCTTTGACTAAGTCATTCAGTCTGACCTGAGGATTGACCAGTCCAACCTAGGAGCGCCGGAGCTTCGGAGTTTGCCTATAACATATATAAAAAAGTAAATTAAGTCTGGAACTTTTCTGTTGGCCAATATGTCGGCTTTCCAGTTGAAAGAACCTCTGATTTGGTTTCTTGTATAGCACTAAGGAGATCTCTGCCGTTTGTTGTAGTTAGTCTGGAGCCCCAATAGGCATTCTTGGCATTGAAGTCACCACCTAATATAAATCTATTCCTTTGGGAATAGACACTCTTAGCGTTACTTGTAACGCTAAGAGTGTCTTGTATTGCTCTTTTTTTAGTGCGTATTTTAGGGGGATGCATATAGCTCCTATAATAATGACCCGACTGGCGTAGTGGTAGTAATCCCGGTAGGAGCAAATGTTTGTGTGATGAGCATGGACAGTTGTTTTCGAGTCATGAATGTTTATAATTATGTTTAATAAGTATGTATGTATTTACAAACAAAAAGTATACATGTAGTATATCAACTGTCTGGTGACTACGACACAAGCCCTGCTTAGCGTGGCACTAGATGGCGCTGTGTTAATGTTCGATGTTATTATAGTAACAGAGTCGTACCTTTTCATTTTGATAGTTACACCGATCACTTGCATTTCCTGATCTTCACATTTCGTCTGTTCATAATGTTGTATGTTTTCTCTAATTATAACGGCGCTGCTCCTCTCGCTGCGTTATTAGGATGCAGAGCATGATATATCTTGAGCCTTGAAATTTTACAAATGACTGTCGTGTAAAGTGTGATTCTGATACTAAGCATATATCTATGTTTTCTGTATCTAGGACTACTTGTAACTCATGTTGGTGTTGTAGCAGTCCATTAGAATTCCAAGCCATGATCTTGAGGTTATTAATCATTTTCGCAGATTAATAGGAGCTTTTTTGGCACTCATTTCTAGTTGTTTAAGCCGTTCATCAAATGTTGACATTAGACTTATTTGGTCGAGTTTTGATTCAGAACTGGTCGCCATATTGTTTTTGACTACTTGAGAGTACGAGGACGGCTTGGGTGGTTGGTGGGTCATGCCCTTCTTTTCGTTCGTATCTTTGGTAGCTGATGGTTCAGTATGCTTCTTTGGTTGGGATGCAGTTTGCTTTTTAGAGTATTTACTTTTTAATACTTGCATCTCCTTTGCTACTGTACACCTACACCCTATATTGTTAGCTGGATGTGGCTCACCACAATGAACACATTTTGGTTTATCTTGTGCCGGTTTCGTGCAGTCTCTTGTGAGGTGTTTGCTCGTGCACTTGACGCACCTTGGTTCTTTTAAACAGTATTTCTGGGTGTGTCCATAGGCTTGGCATCTTTTGCACTGAGGAACTAGCTTCGATGCTCTTAGTGTGTGGATACATGCTAATAGTGTGGTTCAACTTTGCATCCTAGAATATTGGTGATTCATAAACTTTGTTTTTATCTTCATCTTATTCAAATGTCAACATATTTATGTTGAGTGGTTCTTTTTTCCTCCAACTCAATGTGATACTTAACAGCATTTTCAATTTTGTAGCCCTTGTTTTTCAGGTACTCTACAATTCTTTCTGGCTGGCATGATGCAGCTTTTTGACCATCACTCGTATCGGCCTGTCTTATTTGTTCTCATACGTGTGCCAGAGTAAATTATTTGAAGTTAGTAGCTTCGTAATCTCTCTATAGGCATCTTCATTGGTTGCATTTATTTTGACGCTATGGTTCATCATTTAAATAGTGAACATATCGCCCTGAGTACTGGTTATTGTGTCTGTGTGTGTAGAATGACTGGTAATCTTTAACACCCTGCACATTTATTGGGGGTGGCTTTGGCGTGTTTTTGGGTTTTATATTCCTTTGTTCATTATTAGCATTGTATTGGGAGGGCGGAGTCAGCGTACGGTTCAGCTTCCGTTTTTTTCTTTAATTTTCTATCCTAATCCACTCCGTTTCTCTGGCTGGTTCGTCCTCATCCGTCTCATATTCGTTACGCTCGGATGAACTTTCGTAACTTTTCCATTTCGGTCTTAAACAGCTCATGTTCCAAATTGGTGGTTAAATTTATCGTCTGCGGTTTCGTAGCCATGTCGGTGAAAGATGTCTTCGAATTAACAAATGTAATGATGATCAAGCCATGTTTTACTCAAACAGTATCTAGGTCATCGCGACCACTCCGAGCGAACTGATGACGCACGGGTCGGCCACACTGTTGTGATGCGTATGCACTTTGCTAGCTACGGCACGCGATCGAGAGGCACGTCCGTCCTCTAAGTAGGACCGAGCTGACTGACGAAAATGAAGTGCTATAATAATAAAATTATGCTTACTGGAAACAAGGTGTATTTTATTCAGATTCATAACTTGTGCAAAATACTGGTTTTTCCGACATAATTATCAGAATTGGACAGGTTTTTTCCGCTCTCGATAATTGAGAATCGATGAGGATGAGGACCGAGAGGCTATTAAAATATATGAATAACAAATCAAAGTCCCATTCAAACCGGAATGAATTTGTATTTCTTTGAATGTTTGTAAAGAACCGCTTCTTTTACATAATTGCTAGGGGATGGGGTTCAACGCCTGCGGACAAAAATCTTTCAGTTCAATCAATAAATTCTTGTCAAGGAAATAATTACTGATCGGTCACGTACGTACGTGTTAGTTCAAAACTTTTAATCAAAAGGTAATAAAGTCACGTCGGGTACGATACCCTGTGACGGAACACAAACGGTGTTTTTATCTACGCAAACAACAGTGGCCAAGTATATGGACCATTGTGTAAACACAGTGGGACCTTATGGCACAAAATATAGCGAGCGGAAAAGGGGAAGTAATTCTGTCAGATCAACTGTCAACACATCAAGTCAACGCGCTAAAATGGGGTTTGGCGGAAAATTGATTCCAACAACTGGGAATACAGCAAAACATACTCGTACTATTAGCTGAGAAAACTTTTTCGTGAATCTACTAAAATAGTGTCTGATCCTTTGAATCCTATTAGAAAAGTTCGTGCTCACACTTTTACAAGGCTATCCTAGTTGAGGTAATGATATTGAAAAAATCAGCCACTGAATTTCGGAATTTACTTTTAAAATGTACCTATTGGATATTGATTTTAAACTTCACAGACTTAGCAAAGTCTGGTAAGATTATTATTAGGTATATTGAACACTTGCAAAACTTGTCGTGAACGTTTTGAAAATTGGTTGGTCTTTGGGGAATCATATTAGTTCGAACAGTTTCTGTTATTTAGTTGTAGTTTGGGAGCCAGAACCCTAGATATTCGGTACATTAGTACCGCGATACCCTACAGTTTTTATCTAGGATCTGGGGCACTTTGAGGGTGTGTGGGTTAATCGCTCCAAACCAGACCAATCGATCTATCTGCCGATCAGTCACGTCTAACAATGTTGCCACGATCAAGTTTTCAATCATTCTTTATGAAAAATACGGTTCTGTTTGGTATCTACTTTTCTAGGCAACAGTATTACTCGTTATTGGATTTTTCTTGAAAAAAAAACTGTCTTGCTCGCTCATGTAAGTGTGTAGTTACGAGGGCTATTATAATTTTTCATCCACTAAACCATAATCACACACCAAAACTTAGAATTCAGATGTGTTATTGTGGTTTAGATATGGCCAAAAAACAAAAATGCCCGAGAAAGCTTGATTATTACTCTCGAGAGTTTTCTAAATAAATATCAATTTTTTTCTTGAATTTGAGTGTTAGACTCTTAGAACACTTAAATATGTACAAGAATAATTGTGATGGCCCTCTTAAACGTGATTGTACGTCACACCTCTGCTTATCCGAACAGAGAATAGAGGTGTGGTCTTATGCAGTATTCTATTTAAAGCAGCCTGCTTAGATACCACCCCATACTTAGTTGTAATAACGAGGGAGGGGCGTTGTGGTAGAACGTAATTATTGTTTCAACCCTAAGAGGTGTACTTAACTGTTGGTGGAGGGTTTATCATACAAGATGAGTCTGCTTTAATTAGGTCACTCGGCACTGGAATGCTCGTTACGTTGTTATTAGAGAGGACGATAGTGACTCTAAAGCGGATCCCTACACAGACCTTTTGTACACACACTTATGGAAGATGGTGAAGTTTTTTATGATTGGCTGATAAAGGTTAGGCTAACTGGTAAAATCTGAAACTGACTTTGGTTTCACTTAGTGTGAGTCAATAGTTTCAGCGCCAATCGTTCTAAATGTAATCGATGGGGTCGCAAAAGCTAGAGAGCGCTCCTCTTCTACAGTTACAAGATAGTTGTGAACTCTGTGTGACCTACCACACTGTATAGTGAGTCTTTTGACTTTACGATCAAGTCTAGCATCGCCATTGCCATTCTATAGTCCGGTTAAGGCTGATCCTCCACGGTAGCCCGCGAAATTAAAATTTTCTTATGTTTATTGCCATTTGCATGCCAGTGCTAGGTTGTATGTTGATTAAAATGTTGTTAGCGATTGTAAGACGCGTGTAGTTACAGAATTATAAACATCAAAATCATCAATACAGCTCTCCAGGTTCATAAAGGTCGAGGAACGATTTTTTCAAGGTCACAGTCGTTTCGCGGACTACCCTGACGCTTTCACCTTAAGCAGACGACAACCTCTCTAGGTTGAACTGCGAGATGCCATTTCGAAAAAAAAAGCCATTGCCATGCAACGTGTCTGGGGCATGTGTTCAGAAATAAAATATATTTACCCAATTTTCCACATCGTCGTCAATCTTGTGACTATTTGCGGCGCACAGTACACCGACACAACGGGTTCAGTACCTCCGCTATTTTTATATCGAAACCAGGAGATTTAACGTAAATACAGCGTGTAACTTCTTGTATGTCAGTATTTTTGTCTTTATGATCTAATAATTTAAGCATTCGAATTCGACGAATCTTGGGAAACCACACGCGTTAGGCATGTGCTTTACATCAGAAATATTTCATACAAATAAAGTAATTTATATCCGACATTGAGTTGAAAGAATTGTGCCTGATAAAATAAATGGAGTTTGCTCAGTCCATCGTAGCCTAAGAGCGTAATCCACAGCTGGTCCTAAAGTTAAATGGACTGGCAGCACCTTGCTCTACATTTGACCGAATCTGATCTTCATTTTTACTTACAAACTCATCTACTGGAATAGTTCTTGGTATTTTGAAAAATACAGTTCGCTCAGTACCATTCCAACTAAGTACATAATAATACTCGTATGTGACTTCATTTCTTTGTCATACAATTCAGTTCGGACTTCTATCGGGTCCGTACATACCCGAGAAACTTCTACGGTGACTTTGGATAGTTCGCGAACGGCTACAGCGAACCGAATGTCACTTCCCACTTTATCGTAAGCCAAGGACAATCCAGTAGACTCCGTTAAAAATGTTTCACGTTAATATATTTGATGCATCAGATTAAATGTATTCACAGTTTGACGTAATAAAACGGAGTGCTTTCTGCTAAAAATAACATCAAGTTATCATAATATTATGGCACATTTATAACACGAGGGAAGACTTGTGAATGTGAGTGTGTTTTTGTATGTCATTTTATGTGTATATCCACAATGTACGATCGCGATAAGTAATATCGCGCGTCAGTATGACATATCTGTTATGCCTTTTTGTGACGCGAACATGATAGCTCCAAATATTAGAAAACGGTAACGGATAGTGAATTGTATCTACATTTATTATTATGAAAATATTAAAATAATAGACTTAGAGGATTTTGTATAAGCCTAGAGCTTTAGGAGTTCGTTACAGTTTAGAAATGATTGATTATCCAAAGCAAAATTTAATAGAAAATTTTGCTGGGTTCCTGAAAATATAAGCCCAGCTGATACGGGTAATTTATAATCGTAGTTTACAAACTGTGCGGGAAATGCAGAGAGAATTCTGAATAACTGGAATAAATCGACAGCGCAGCTTTTTGTTACCCTGGGGAAGCCCTAAATCCGCGGGATATTGCCAAAGCTAAACATACTTTTCGCCGAACATTAATTATGTAAACGTTATCCGATATTAAATTATACTGAAAACAAACGAACTCACAACCGTTTCTAATCTAAATAATCGTATAAAGGTAATAAATTGTGACAGTCGCGTGCCACAAGTGCCAATTTGTATGTTATGACTACTAGATATTGTGGAATGCGACGTTTTAATGTAGGTAGGTAGTATCATCTCGCCAGCACTTTATTTAAAGCGCTTTATAAAGGCTAGACTAGAAGAAACATTTTTTATCTTTTCGTTTCATTTATCTTAATTAGGTACAGTTCTTTACAAAAAGGCGCGAGTCTCTAGTTAATTCAGAAACTTGCAAATAATTCTTAAGCTAAAATTGATGGTGCAAAATGCAAACGTTATTTAATTTCTCCGTGGTGTGCTAATTTGGTTATATATTTAAGAAAATTAACTGAAGAATTTTAATTAGTCTTTTGTAAAGGAAATTAGTATCATTATTTAACGGGCAACAAAGAAACAGGGTTGTATTGTGTTGTCGGCCATCTTTTTATCTATATTGTCAAGAAAAATGTATTACTTTGGTTTATAAAC
Source organism: Xestia ashworthii (assembly GCA_950022955.1). Taxonomy (NCBI): domain Eukaryota; kingdom Metazoa; phylum Arthropoda; class Insecta; order Lepidoptera; family Noctuidae; genus Xestia; species Xestia ashworthii. The sequence continues at coordinate 10,571,807 of OX465553.1, read as the reverse complement.
TGCAAAAAACGAATGAGGTAACATTTCAGAACGTATTATGTAAGTATTCTACATAATTTCTTGGAGTTGCGTTCCTGTGTTTATCTTCCAAGGTACAAACTGTTAATTAAAGTTTTATTTAGCGGCAATTTCACGCAGATATTAGCTGGAAGCCCTCGAGGATAAATTATTTTAATAGTACGTGAGGGGAACTTAATGTGCCGAATCTTGCGGAGAACCAGTTTGGTTTCCGCAAGGGGCGCTCTACCGTGGACGCAATCATGCGCGTGAGAGCCCTCACGACGGGGGATGCGATATCCCGGGGCGGGGTTGTCTTGGCGGTGTCTCTCGACATCGCCAACGCCTTCAACTCCCTGCCCTGGAGCTGCATCAGGGAGGCACTCCGGTATCACCGGGTGCCGACCTACCTCCGTCGTGTGATCGGGGACTACCTGACGGACAGGGCCGTCATCTACCCCAGTCGCTGCGGAGATTGGAACCGGCGAGAGATGTCGTGCGGTGTCCCGCAGGGATCGGTTCTGGGACCGCCCCTGTGGAACATCGGTTACGACTGGGTGCTGCGCGCCGACCTCCCTAGTGGTGTCAGCGTCGTTTGCTACGCAGACGACACCCTGGTGCTGGCACAGGGGAGGTCGCACGAGGCGGCGGCCGAAGTGATGACACGCGGGGTTGCGATAGTCGTTGAGAGGATCCGGCAACTGGGTCTCGAGGTGGCATTGCACAAGTCCGAGGCCATGTGCTTTCATGGGCCTCGGAACGCGCCACCGTCGGGATCCACACTGACGGTAGGAGGGGTATCCATCGGCGTCGAGTCGACGTTGAAGTACCTAGGACTCGTCCTCGACAGCCGGTGGAACTTCGTGGAGCATTTCCGACGTTTGGCCCCCAGGCTGGAACGGACCGGGGCTGCCTTCAGGCGGCTCCTGCCCAACCTTGGGGGGCCAAACGCCTCCTGCCGCAGGCTCTATGCGGGGGTCGTGCGGTCCATGGCCCTCTACGGGGCCCCAGTGTGGGCGCGTTCCTTGAAGCGGCGTGCCGCTCACTATCTGAACGCGCCCCAAAAAGTGGTGGCCGTAAGGATGGTCCGTGGGTACCGCACGATCTCCCGCGAGGCGGCGGGCCTGCTTGCCGGATTGCCGCCATGGGATCTGGAGGCGATAGTCCTCGCGCGCCTACACGAATGGCGCGCGGAGGTACTACGCCGGGGGGAAACTCCGCTGCCGCGGCAAATTGCCGCTCAGCGGACTGACCTCCGGCGCGATCTCATGGCGACATGGAGAGAGCGACTGTCGCAACCCCGTGCAGGGCACGCCACGATAGTGGCGGTAAGTCCCCTCTTTGAGGAGTGGCTAGAGAGGCGCCACGGCGTCCTCACCTTCCGCCTGACGCAGGTCCTCACCGGACACGGATGTTTCGGGAGGTACCTGCACCGAATCGGGCGGGAGGAAACGCCCGGGTGTCTCCACTGCGAGGATCGACCGGAGGACACGGTGGAGCACACGGTGGAGGTCTGCCCTGCGTGGGCGGAGCACCGCCGTGTCCTCGAAGCGGCGATCGGCGGCGGCGACCTCTCGCGTCCGGCCCTGGTTCAATCCATGGTCCGGAGCGAGATGGAATGGGAAGCCGTCACTTCCTTCTGCGAAGCAGTCATGCTAGCGAAGGAGGTGGCGGAACGAGAGAGGGAGAGATCCTCACTTCCCGGCCGCCGCGGGAGACGCACCGGGCGTCGAGGGCCACGTGGTGGCTACCGGCCACCGTAGATGCGGGCCTGTGGACGGTTGGCTATGGGCTAGCTAGCCGTCCGTCCGTCTAACGACGACAGGCCGTGTCGACGGCGCGTTCGTGTTCCACGCGCGCCTCAAAGAGATGTCAGCATAAGAGAGGGGCCCGCAAGGGCCGAAGCCTGCCGGGGTTGCGGGACTGTTCGAAAGAGATACCGCGGCCCCGGAACGTAAAGGGTGAGGAAGGAACATGGATGGGTTTTAGTCAGTAAGAGTCTGACACTCCCTCCCGCTCCGCCCAGAGTGGGAGAAGTCATTTGATGATTTCCCATTCTAAAAAAAAAAAAAAAAAAAAAAAAAAAAAAAAAAAAAAAAAAAAAGGGGAACTTAATGTACACTATATTTTGGTGGAAGATAATAAATTGTTTTAGCGAAGATTTTCCTTATTATGAGCTTACATAGCTTTACGTGAAATAATGTTTTTTTTGTCTTTTACCTTGGAGCAAACGCATTTCTTTCGTCATTAACCTTTCTCATTTATTATTTTTTCCTTATTTACTAAGACTAAGTTGTAGAAACATTACATTTCCTTGGCAGTAGTTTAAAAAGAAAAGTTTTTTTCCGATTGAATCAATATCTTTAGAGCAGTGTACTGCTTGGTGGCAAGTTCGGTGGGAAATCTACGATGACAGCTCAAATACAAATAGTACTACGGTTATTTCTGGACGTGTTTTATCGGATTTAGATTCGGAAAAGTTCAGTTTTTCGTAGCAAATCTTTCTCGTTCTCTGAGGAGTTCTTTGTCGTTTTGCAAAAATGTAAGGTATTTGAATATAAAAAGTGCACCACGGTACGCACACATGTATTTATATCATTCCTTTATTGTATTTGTAAATAATACAGTTATTCTCTTCAAATATCTTTTTTGTTATTACTTCCATTGATAATATTTCCCCATATCCTTTCCTGATATCTTCAGACTGCTAAAGATACTTTTCCTAAAGAAAAGGGTTATTAATCTGCGATTCTAATTAACTTAAGATTTTATCACAAATATCCAATTAGGTATACATTATTATGTTTCCCAATAAAATGTTACAATCATACCCATTTTAATCGAAAATGTATATTTGTATAGACCTGAAGAGAAGAAGCGAGAAGGCAGCAGTATTTTAAGATTAACCTTTGGTACTGGTTCGTAATGAAATTACAAACTCCACCCACGAAATATTAAAAGGGTATTTTAGAAACTAATTAACAGTAATCTTTTCAGTGTGCTAAATACTCGGCACTAAGCGAGTACAGCATACTACATACTTCCACAATTTATGTTGGAACGAAAATACACAAGTGTGTAAGAAAACATTGCAAATATTACTTCTAACATCTCAAATATTCGTATTTCTATTTAAACATTTACAATATATTATAATGAGCGAAATTAAACTTGAGCTAAGCGTCTCGGGAATTTTGTGATTTAGGAGAAAGCACTTCATTAAACACTTGGCTTCGCCCACGATGCCGAAGCTACTGGCTTTATATTATTCTCTTGTGGTGATCAGTTCTTTACAGTATCGTCCCTGAAGAATTGTAAATCAGACGATTCAAGGTAGTCGATCGTTTCAAGTCTAATAGTCAATACTTTTTGGTCTAGACATAAGTTATTGCCTATCAACTTGGGAAAACCGTAGGTACATGTTTATTAATTTAAGGACAACTGGAATGCTAATATTTTCATAACTTATTCTGCACAAACGAGGTTAGAAGTAAATAACCATGTGTTAATTGCTGCCCCATATGTATAATCCGTTTCACACAGAAGCCTCTGAAACATATTTATATGTACCTATGTATGAAAAAACTTTTTTGCAAAAAATAAAACCGACTTCACACAAAAAAGTGAAAAATAACTTAGCTTCAGAAGTCGGTGACCTTCATTTGATTGATTTAGTTTTTTTGTCACCGACTTCTGAAGCTAAAGTTATTTTTCACTTTTTTGTGTGAAGTCGGTTTTATTTTTTGCAAAAAAGTTTTTATTTTTCACTTTTTAGTGGTTCACATGTGTATAGGGTTTTCACAGCGTACCAGCGTGATTTTTTGTTATGAACTGGTGTAAACAATAGACAGACATGAGATTTCAGCAATCCTAGTAAGAGACACAAATTTGGTAGCAAATTTGTGTCTCTTACTGGGATTGGGATTAGATGAAGAACTTCGGAGAAAGGCAACGGAACTCCTCATTAAATCTACATTTAATGAGGAGTTCCGTTGCCTTTCTCCGAAGTTCTTCATCTAATCGTTACTAAATTTAAATGGGATCACTCCGAGAAAGTACTCTTTCTAAAACTACCCAAATCGCTTCTGGTGTGCCTATAAAATTTGAAGAGTTCTCTCTATTTCTCCAGGATCCCATTTTCAGGATCCTGACTTGATGATTATGGGACCTTCTGGGAAGTATACCCTTTCAAACAATTAAAAAACAAATTCGGTCCAGTCATATTCGAGTAATCGGGGAACATTGAATTGAGAACCTCCTCCTTTTTGAAGTCGGTTAATAACGACGTTATGGTACGTGACTCAAATATCCGGATAGCCTTTAAAAGATTTGGCCGAGTATCGTTAATTTGCTTCTAAGAATTGAAGAGTTCCGTTCCTTTGTCATGGATCCCATAATCAGAACCTAACCAAATTCTCATCAAACTACCCTTGAAGTACCCTTGCCAATAAAAAAAACAAAACATGTCAAGGTAATAGGCTTATCCCCAATAAATGGGACTTAATACACCTAACTGTCGAAATCTGGGAATATTGTACACATCTGCGTACCCCCTCAGAGCATACAGGCGTGATATTACGTCATGATGTTGTATAAACAATAAACCTACAAGCGATAACAGCAATCACAGCAGATTTGCCGTACATTTTTGAAGAGTTCCATTGTATATCTCCGAAGACCAGCATCAGATCTTCAGCAAATTAAAATGGGACCACATGGGAAGCACCAGCTTTCAAATAAAAAAAGAATCATCAAAATCGGTTCACTCAGTCGAAAGTTATGAGGTAACAAACACAAAAAAAAAAAAAAAAAAAAAAAAAAAAACAGGCGAATTGATAACCTCCTCTTTTTGGAAGTCGGTTAAAAATTGACAATGATTACAGAGTGCGGAAAATGTAAACTGGACATAATTATTATGTTACTGCATGTTAGCCTGAATCTTGTCACTTTTGGGAAACCTGTAAATTTTCAAAACTTTCAGTAATTACGATGCACACATATTTAAGTAACTGGGATTTGTGTGGATCATATTAAGTGAATGATTCTGATAATGAACATTGAAAATAGAACCACTAACTAATTGAAACGTGCGTTAACCTTGGACGTGGAGTTGCGTACCTACATGGGTTTTGAAGGAAATCCGTAATATGGACGAAAATGGTCGACTCGACAACGTACAAAATTCAGTGAATGTTGTATATCTTTTAAAATAAATTTTATAGCATTTACAATTCAAGTGTAGGACTAGGTACTACCCACATACCACAAACTTTGGTCATGACATTTAATATTCGTTATGAAATTTTGGTCATAATGTCAGGATTGAAGGTGTAATATATGTAAATAAAAAACCGGCCAAGTGCAAATCGTACTCCCTAATGAAATGTTCCGTACCATGGTAGTAGGGTTGCCCCGGATTTTTTATTTATTTTGATTATTCGTTGTTCTATCGGCAACAGAAATATATCATCTGTGAAAATTTCAACTGTCTAGCTATCACAGTTCGTGACAAACAGCACACAGAGAGACAGACGGACAGTGGAATTTTGAGTAAAAGGGTCCCGGTTTACCCTTTGGGTACGGAACCCCAAAAGGTCGAAATGGTTTTGATGCCGAATTTATTCCCAATTCTCAAATGTCCTCCAGTTTCCCGCCACAGTCGCAAAAACAACTATCATTCAAAAAACTGAATATGTAGGTACTAAAATAATAGTTATTTGTTATACAAGAGTGCAAAGTTACTTTTTAACCGCGTACTCAATTTTGATGACCGAGCCAGCGAAAGATTCTAAAATTGAGTCACGAGCGCAGCGAGTGATTCAAAACTTAGAATCTTGAGCGTTAACGAGGGACTCAAAAGAGCACGAGGTGAAAAATCTTTGCACTCGAGTGCAACACGTAACTTTTCATCCCACCTCAGCGAGGAAATGACTAAACGCAAAAAAAAAAATACGCATTATTAACAAATTCAGTTAATTCTGTTGGCGTCAAATAAACTTCCTCGTCGCTAGATAATGAGTGGTGGTTTTAGGTTTTTCACTTGTTTTCAAGTTCCCTGTTTTTAACCTAAGGTTTTAACAATATGACGTGAAAAGAAAATGGCGCGCGCAAAACTAATTAAAAAAACACCAAGAAGTACACGGAAGAAGTACACCAAGAAGGTTCCGAGTCTGAGTTATTAACAAATTAAAAAAAGTTGTATGCTAAATTCGGCACCATAGAGGTAGAAGTAAATAGGTTTAATGATGTTTTGAATTCACAAACTTAGTGCACACGATGTTCTAAATTCTATTTACTTTATTCCTCTAGAGGATAAAAACGGCTTTTGCACTCGGATATCGAAGAGGGAAAATACTCTTTCCGAGATGGGGGGATGAAAAAAACTTTCGCTTCGAAGGAGGAGCTCGTGGCTAAATAATAACAGCCGCTCGGGCCGATCTTTGGGTTGAGCCGTGCTTGCCTAGGTTAGTCTGTGGATGGGTAACCATCCCTACATACCGAGTTTCCTCCGCGCCTCGGAAAGCACGTTAAGCTGTTGGTCCCGGCTGTTGTTTGTCCATCTTTGGCAGTCGTTACAGGTAGTCAGTGGCCCAAAAAGTCTGACAACCAGTCTTACCAAGTGGTATCGTATTACCCAGTATTAACTGGCTTGTGGAAGTCAGACAGGCAGTCGCTCTATGTAAAATACTGGTTTTCAGCTGCATCTGGTTAGACTGGAAGCTGACCCCAACATAGTTGGGAAAAGGCTATACAGATGATGAACATACTTTCGCTTCGATATCGCGTTTTGCAATAATGTTACTAGGAAGGGGCAAAAAATCTCCCCGATCATAATATTTTAACAGTACAAACACGCTGTAAGTTACTACCTCATAAAATCCTTTTACTCAAATACTCCTATAAAACCATGAGTGCTACGGTAGGTAGAGTTATACCAACTCATTCAAAATTAAACGCTTTAGTACTTTACTTTTACGTTCCCATAAACCATACTCGTTTTCGAAAAAACTACCAATCAATGCGAAAAAGGAAAATCGAATCCAACTTTTGGTGCTGGCAAGGTCGTTAATTCTTTTCAACAGTTCTTCGCGCTTTACCAAACTGCAAGCGTATGTGAGAAAAAAAAATACTGTTGAATCGGGTAAGCTCATAACAAATAATATTATATTGTTTCGCAAAATATAAACATGCATGCGAAACACAAGTTAATATGTATACCTACATATTATAATAAAATCGTTGAGACCAAAAAATCTGTACATTGAAGATTTAAAAAAAAGAACCGACCAGGGTGACTTAAAATAAGCAACTGCACATATTAAAACCATTTTTTTGAATTTTTGTTTGTTTGTTTGACCGCGCATCACGCAAAAACTGCTGGACGGATTTTAATGAAAACTTCACTAATCTATTTAAATAAGCTCAGAATAACATTTAGGCTATAGAAATTATGGAAAACTTTGAAAAAAGGGTGTGAAAAGGGGGGGTAAAGTTTGTATGAAAAAAAAAATTTAGATTGTTCTAGATTCATGAAACTCAGAGCAAATACTTATTATTAAAAATAAAGAAATACCTGTTACAGCATTTTTTTTTAATTTTCATCCAGAGACGTAAAAAAGAGGGTTTTGTGTTTAAAATTTATTAATTTCATACACCTATAGAATAAAATCCAATGAAGTGGAAACCTTTAAAAGTTGCTGTAAATACTTTAAATCTAATACAGGTTAATGTAATTTTTCAATTTTCTTAAAATTAGTTTTTTGAAGTGAATACGCCTAAAATAGCGGAACTCAAGAAAATCGGCTTTCGTCGGTATATAAGTAGTTGGTAATACAGGGTGGAAACGGTAAACGGGGCAGTGAGGGGAGCTGCAGCTACACAATTCCCAATGATCCCCATTCACAGATTTAATTAAAAAATAAACTACAGTTAGCAAGAAAATTGCTATTTTACATCAAACAAATTTTTTGATGCCAATCGATCTTCTTTCCGACAGTGATCAAAAATTCTTCCCGACCAACCCAGATTAGAGTACACAAAAGTCAGAAATTGCAAAAAAAATTACTTTCAGTTAGGAAACCATCCGTAATTAAAAATCCGTAAAAAATTTTATACCCCTTCACAGATTAAAAAAAACGTACAGTTAGCCAGAAAATTGCTTTTTTTGATGCCAATCGATCCTGTTTCTAATACTCAACGGTTAAGGTAGCTCCCCTTACTGCCCCGTTAATCGTTTCCATCCTGTATAATACAGGGTGTAAACCACCTCATCATAAAGCCGTTAACCAAGCATTCTGTACATCAAACTAAGTAACTGTACGCAAAAATTATTGCTTTTTTTTTTGAGGTTATAAATCACGTTTTGTGGTAGAACTCAATGTAACGCACTTAAAGTATTGTGCTGATGGATGGATTGAATAGTACGGGGGTCGTGGAGGTATTAAAAGTCAAAATCTTACAAAACAAAACCTGTATTTAAAAAAAGCTTGTCAAAAAGTTGTAACTTTGACCCCCCATATCTCCGTAACTAGAAGGTTCCCAGGTATGGTGTAGAACAAAAAAATGATCGCAATGATGGGGAGAACAAGTGCCTTTCGGCTTCGTTAAGAGGTGTTTTACACCCTTTATATTACAAATAAAATAATACTACAAAGAAAATGTAGAATATACGAATTTACATAAGACATAAAGCCGGAAAAGTTACCAATACATTACAAACAAGTACAAATCTCACTATCTATACATCTATACATATAATAAAATCGTTGAGACCAAAAAATCTGTACATTGAAGATTAAAAAAAAAATCGCCCAAGGTGACTTAAAATAAGTAACTGAACATATTAAAACCATTTTTAAAATTTTTGTTTGTTTGTTTGTTTGTTTGAATGCGCATCACGTAAAAACTGCTGGACGGATTTTGATGAAAACTTCACTAATCTATTTAAATAAACTCAGAATAACATTTAGGCTATAGAAATTATGGAAAATTTTGGAAAAAGGGGGTGAAAAGGGGGGGTAAAGTTTGTATGTAAAATTTTTTTTTAGATTGTTCTAGAATCATGAAACTCAGAGTAAATACTTATTATTAAAAATAAAGAAATACCTGTTTCAGCATTTTGAAAAAATTTCATCCGGAGACGTAAAAAAGAGGGTTTTGTGTTTAAAATTAATAAACTTCATACACCTATTAGAACAAAATCCAATGAAGTGTGAACCTTTAAAAGTTGCTGTAAATACTTCAAATCTAATACAGGTAAATATAATTTCTCAATTTTCTTGAAATTTGATTTTTGAAGTGAATACGCCCAAAATAGCGGAACTCAAGAAAATCGGCTTTCCTCGGTATAAGTAGTTGGTAATACAGGGTGGAAACGGTAAACGGGGCAGTAAGGGGAACTGCAGCTACACGAAAAAGGTCTTAGAAACAATCCATAATTTTTTCGCTAAATGTTGATCCCCATTCACAGATTTAATTAAAAAATAAAGTGCAGTTAGCAAGAAAATTGCCATTTTACATAAGACAATTTTTTTGATGCCAATAATGATAAACCTTAACCGTTGCAGCTACATGAAAATGGTCTTAGGAAACCATCCGTAATTTTTCGTGAAATTTTGATCCCCATTCACAGATTAAAAAAAGTACAGTTAGCAAGAAAATTGCTATTTAACACAAAACATTTTTTGATGCCAATCGATCCTGTTTCTAATACTCAACGGTTAAGGAAGCTCCCCTTTCTGCCCGGTTAATCGTTTCCACCCTGTATTTACAAATAAAATAATACTACGAAGAAAATGTAGACTATAAGAATGTACATCAGACATAAAACCCGAAAAGTTACAAATACAAACGAGTTCAAATCCTACTATTTAGAAATAACAAAAATGCTTTGTCCTGAAGGACTGTGATGGATCAACGCACAGCCTTTACCGCAGATTGTAGAAACCTGAAGCTTGGAGGGTGTATTTTTCCATAATAATTTCAGGAAATCATTTCTTATCGTATGCCTATGATACGATAAGAAAGGATTTTCTGAATTTATACCCCTAAGGGGGCGAAAAGGTGGGGGGCAAACTTTGTATGCGAAAATGTAATTCCTTGGTCCAATCTACTTCAAATTTTGCTATCAAGAATATTAACAGAATTGATGGACGCGTTTCGTATTGCACGTAAATTGATACACCGTTTTAAATAACTCCGCAGCAAAATAATGATCATGTACCGGGCGCGCATTTTCATTATGCGGAAGGATGTGTATGATGTGCTCTTTGAAAATTGTATTATAGGAGCTTATACGACCCAATCTCTGTAACCCTCTCTTTCTCTTATGTGACGCAGACGAAGTTGCGCGGGTCAGCTAGTCTACAAATAAAAATGCTTTGTCCTGAAGGACTGTGTGATGGATCAACGCACAGCCTAAACCGCAGAATGTAGAAACCTGAAACTTGGAGGGTGTAATTTTTGGATGACGCAGGCATACGATAAGAAAGGACTTTTCTGAAATTATACCCCTAAGGGGATGAAAAGGGGGGGGGGGGCAAAGTTTGTATGGGAAAATGTGATTTCTTGGTCCAATCTACTTCAAATTTTGCAATCAACAATATTAACAGAATTGATGGACGCGTTTCGTATTGCATTGAAATTCATCCCCTAACGGGGTTAAAAAGGGGTAGAAAGTTATTTTGGCGGTGATTTGTTTCAAATTCGATATCAATACTTCTTAGAGATTCTGATATAAATTACATGTTATTTTGATAAGTACATGTTTCGAAACCCAATCCGATTTTATTCCAAAAAGGTTGAACTCACATAAAAATTGGTGCAATATTGCAAATACTCTTTAAAATTGGAATGTCTCGAAAGTCACCGTAAAATATTAATACCGCATTTGAAAATTTCTAAGCTTTAAAGAGGTTGTGCACTTTAAGACACGGCGTCATAGCTTAGGGACGTACAGTTCGAAATTTTAAATTGTAAGCAGTTGTAAGAGGTCCGCAACAGTTTACAGCAGCTGTATAGTGTTGCGGCTCATTTCATGCACCTTGATGAGAACTGCAGACCTGGCTGGAGTATGACTGTCATCGAGTGTCTAAGTATGAAGATGTAAAGCTGTCAATAGAAGCCCTTAAAGCTGTTTTTGTAAACATGGTAATTTATCCTTATCCAAATAAATACGTTGTTAATCACAAGTATTTGATTTTGAACAATATTGCCCTTGGGTACGTAAAATGATTTCAATGCATATCTTGGGAGATACACCGTTTTAAATAACTCTGCAGCAAAATAATGATCATGTACCGGACGCGCATTTTCATTATGCGGAAGGATGTGTGTGATGTGCTCTTTTAAAATTGTATTATAAGTGCTTACGACCCACTCTCTGTAACCCTCTCTTTCTCTTATGTGACGCAGACGAAGTTGCGTGGGTCAGCTAGTTATACATAGAATATATGATTATTACAGATAAGGCAACGTTCATAAGCAGTAAGTTCAGGGACATTAATAAACGCTGTTATTGGCTTGGGAGTTCTATTTCACAAGCACACTCAACTTCGCCTTATCCTCGTATATACTTGATTACGTACTTTTGTTGGAAATCCTTCCCGGATAAAAGACCTCTGAAGGGATGTGCTGGACGCGTCTGAGGGTCTTATTTCAATAGAAAGTTTATTGGTAATATTATAAGGCCAGTGATGACGTCTGTAATAGACGGACGTGGCCTTTTTTTACTCGTTTGTGATGAATGAGCCGATGACCTTGAACATACATTTTATTAATAAAACTTCAAAGCTGTGAAAAAGAAATATGGGACATAAGGTGTAGATTAAATCAGCTGTCAGAACTCCGGAGATAACTATAAAAATGCTCAATTAACAGTTGTAAACAAGCTGATATTCTACACTTGTCTGAAAATACACATAACAATTCTGAATTTTTTCACATAAAATTCATATATTTTCCATAAAATGTGTTCTGCTGAACAACAGCAAAGCGGATTTAAAGGCAGACCGATATTGAAAAATTCCACTCATACATTTGAATGGAGCTCGTGCACGGAGAAAGAAAACAATTGAATAACGTAGGACATTATGTTTATTTGGTGGAAATCCTTTCTTGACTATATTGAACGCGCTGTCGGTTGTTTAGGCACGAGTCAGGGAAGTATATCAATAGGTCATGTTTACAAATAAAGAAACGGAATGTTGGTTGCGTTGCTAGCCATCCACTTGCCATCACTCTCTATTTACCATTTCTAAAGCACATGCCACCAAAATTTGGCGTTGAAAATCATGTATTTCAACGCTAGCATAAACAATATGTTGTCAGTTACATTGTAGCACTTTAGTAACTGGTTAAAAACTCTTTGATTCAATTTAAGAGTCTATTTATTGTATTTTCCTTCATGTCCATCAATGTGGTTCCATTACAGTGTCAATCACTACGGGAAGCAAATGATACTGAAATGTGATCGGCGGCGAGATTAGTAGTAATCAATACGTCAATTATTTACGAGTAATATCCATTACAGCATCAAGAGTAAACTTCGTTAAATTTGATTAATTAGGCATTGATTAAAGGCGATGTTTTCAATTCAGCGAGCCGTGAACTTTGGCATGCCGTAACCAATTAAAGTGGTCGGTGCAGCCTTACATATACTCACTCATTTGCAGGCATTTCTAACGAATGCCGGCAATTTCACTAGTACTAACTTTGAGCTCCTACTGAAATGCTTCACGGACAATTTACCACTGACATTCGTAAGTTTTCAGACCAGTCATAGTTTTGCTTCGCTTTGCATATGTCGGAAACAATTTGTAACTTCCAATTGGATTCAATTCATCCGGGTAGCGAGTATATTTTCGTAATTTCAGGATATGATTTAAAATGATCGTGTGATTTCAAAATGTTTACTTTGTTCAATGTTTATTTTATGAGTATTGAAATACGTGTACTTATTAGTTTAGTATAATAAAAATTAAACCTACCAATATTTTTTGCTAACTCAATGAAAGGTCATTTTGTAGCGAAAGAAGCTAGATTTATTTTTGTGGGAACCATCTGTAAATCACTTTAGTCATTAATCAATCATCGACCGGAATCTGAGCGAGTGTAAGTAAGATGAAAAGAAACAAATCAAACTGAGTCATGAAATGGGATCAAGGCATCCTTGAACAATTCCCAGCTGAGTAATACGACTAATGTAATGTCTCGGTAATTCCTTTCAAACTCGTACATTGACAGTAGGTAATACCTTACCTACCATCGCGCGACGTCCCGAATCTCTCTTAATCCCTCAATGCAAGCTTGTGTCTTTGTGAGTTTTCCATCACATACCTATAATGTTTGCAGATAACACGCAGTTACTTTTATTATCTACCTGTCTCGTTTTCTGAACAGGTATTTCATGTCATAAAAACAGAGCATAACGGGTAATTCAGGTAAACGATCGACTTGTTTCAGAATGCCAAAGTGAGTAAATAAACATAAGATAACATCGTTACAGCTTTGCGAACGGTTGCCTACACTCACAAATTCAATAAAGCCCTATCATATAAGAAAATTGTACCAAACTTCTTAATACGTGTAATCAATATTGATCAGTCTCCTTCTTAAGTTTACGCAGAATATTTTGATCAATATTGATTGAGGTCTATCCATTTTGAAGACAAGATTTTCCCATGTCAATAAAGACTACAAGATAATAACTGACAGCCTTATGTTGAATTATGGGTCAACTAACTAAAAAGAACACAAGGAAAAACAATAATAATAGTTTGAGGTTTAAGACAGAAATCCTATGTGAGTGGAAAAAAATCCGCCTCACGTAAAACAAAAATATTATGAAATATTTGGAGGGTCGCTATTCCAATCTTTCGAATGCATACATGTCACCGTAAAATTGTAATCTATCTAGCGAGATTGCGATAAGTCGCGACTAGATTGTTCAACGAACATACTGCTTACAATATATCGCATTAATTTTCGGTAGATTATAATCTATAGAAGTGAAACCGTAATATTGTGAAATGCATGCGACGGAAGTACGGCCCCCATAATCGAGACTTGGGGCACCCCGACGTTAGGTTAGTTAGATTGCTTTAAACCCTGCAGACAGAAATAGGAGCCCGCATTGCGGGGCCCCGTCTACTACGATCTTTAGGGGAATTAAAGTGTTTCGAATTTAGGGTACATAAATCGGGGTTTCTCAGGAATGGGGGCATTATCTTTTCAACAGAGCGGTACCATGGGGCAAAGGGGACCCACCCTTCCCGCCCCCCCTACACACAGCGCGATTTAACTTCCGTCGCATACATTTCACAATATTACGGTTTCACTTCGACAGATTATAATCTACCGAAAAATAATGCGTCGTATTGTAAGCAGTATGTTCGTTTGACAATCGTTCGAGAGTTTACAATCTCGCTAGTTATATTACAATATAACGGTTTTTACAATGTGACGCTGACATATTGTTGAGAAGCACAACCATTTCATACTATTTTATAATTAATAAATGAATCTAGCTTTAATCTAATACCTAGAACACAGCAAAGTACATAATATTGATCGGTCGCCCTGTAAAGACCAAGCTTTAAAGCCAGTAAGTTAATATTTAATAGGTTTAGATAGCTTTTTGATGATTTCTGTCATAAATCGGGACTTAACGATGTTAAAAAGTACCCCAATAGGTAGCCTGAACCCTAATACAACATAATCCAATAATGTAAAGTCAGAATATAGCCCAGAAATACGATTAAACTCAATAATCTAGTAATATTGTATGAAAAACATGATAAATTAATGTGACAAAGTCCTAACTTGAGGGTAAACAAACAAGCTGATTGGTCGAGAAACCCCATTGTATTCTACATCCGGGTTCGTTGGGCGAGTCCATTTTTATTTGGGTCACAGGGGTGAGGAGCGGGGAGTCGAGGGGCGAGGTTTTCCCGGCTTCCTCGCTATAGATAGGCGAGTGGTCGGCAACAAAATATGCTACCACCGTGACGTGCGCTTATGTGTAACAGTATAAATAGAGGCGCTCTGAGGTGTTACGGGCAGTCTTCGCGCTAACTCCGTCATAATAACACCTAGTGGTTACTATATTTGTCGTCGTCGTAATTTTCGAAGTAAAAGTCTTTCCTGTATCCGTAATTATAGTGTAATAACAGTTTGTAATAGTTCTTCAAAAGTTTGTGTTAAAAGTTATGTAATCAGTACTGTAAATAAGTGTCAATATAATTACCTCAGTTCATCTTCAAGTGTTTCTATTTAATCAACCCTTGCGGCCTAAGATCCCTACATATTTGGTCCTTGCGAGTCGGATCTGCTGAGCACGCGCGAAGATGAGTGAAAGAAGCACTATTACGACGAGGAGTAAGTTGCGCCGGTTGGAGGCCGAAATGAATAGGCGTCGAGTTTTGGAAGCTGACTCTGGGTTGCCGTCTGACAGGGCACCGGGATCACCTTCAATTGCACCTACGACAACGTCGGTTCCTGTCCCTGTGATCCCATTGGCGGGTGGAGGTCGTGTCATCGACTTCACAGAAATGACCACGCCAGTGAGGTCGGAGAGAATACAGAGGGCGAGGTCCGAGACAAGCCACGTTTCGTCGAGGAGCGGCCAGAGAAGTGCCGACTATCTACGACGGAGGGTTGAGTACGAGGCTGAACGAGAGTTGGTGCACATGAAGGAGCGATTAGTACAGAAGAAGCTTGTAGCCGATCTCGCTGAGATAGACGCCGCGGCCGAGGAAGACTCAGATGACGAAGGGGCGACGCGTCGTGTAGAAGAATGGGTCACGGACACGGCGCCCACTGAAAGAAGAACTCCCACACCCGCTGTGTGTCGCGACCCGCCGCCGCGACAAGTGCCCGCGCCCGTGCGCGAAGTGTCAACGTCCGTACCGCCGCTTGACTACACACCAGCGCTCCAACAGGGTGCGCCCGCGTCGGTACAGTTTCGTGATCCGCTGTACTCGGACAACGAGACACCTGCAGCTACGGTGAGAACTCCACGACCGCAGGCTCGAGAAGTGCCTGATTGGGATAACACGTACGCTGATGATAGAGACAGGAGCAGGTCGCGGGACAGGAAGATTGACCAGTTGGCGGACGCTATAACAAGCTTAGCGCGCCCGCGGCCGGTACCAAGACAAGCCTACGAGTTGCCCTTTTTCAAAGGCGACCCAGCTGAGTGGCTGTCGTATAAAAATATGTACCGTGACACAACAGTAATGTACGAGTTCAAGCCGCATGAGAATTTAGCGCGCTTGAAAACATCGCTGCAAGGAGACGCAAAGATAGCTGTAGAGGATTTATTGCGTACCTCTACGAACCCAGCCGAAATAATGAAAACGCTGGACGAAGAGTATGGGCATCCTAATCTTGTGCTAGAATGTGCCCTAAGGAAAGTGCGAGCGTTGCCTAAAGTGACTGAGAGTGGTCGCGAACTTAGAAAGTTTTCAACAACAGTGAGGAATTGTGTGTCGCTCCTGAAAAGTATACAAGCAAATGGATACTTGAACAACCCACAACTGGTGAGTGAGCTTTTAAATAAACTTACCTCTGTACAACGTGCTCAGTACGGTGATTTTGCAATGGGCATGGCAACAAGCCAGGGCATAGATGTGCGAGTTTCACCCAGTCTAGAAATACTCGCAGAGTTCTTGAGTCATCTAGCCCGAGCCACGTCCTATTATGTACAGTTGGAAATGAGTACGCCCACAGCATCGACTAGCTTCACAAAGCCTCGAGTAAACGTACAAGCACTAAAGCAGACTAGAAATGTTCAACGCTTACATGTACATTCTGATAATGAACAACAAGTTAAAGCTACAGAGGAACAATGCACGCTATGTGGAGATAAACATAAACTACCTAAGTGTGAGAAGTTCACTGGGTTGAGTGTCGACGAGAGATGGCAACACGTCAAGCAAAACAAGTTATGTTTCAAGTGCATTATCAAGAAACATGGAAAGAACTTCTGTCGTGCAAGTAGGTGCGCGTCGTGTAATTACGCTCACCACACGTTGTTACATGCCGACAAGAAGAGCGAGAGCGTCACGAACGTTAGTGATTACACTGGGAAGGCACTATTGAAGATAATGCCCGTGTGTGTAACAGTGAACGGAGAGGACAAACATTGTTATGCCCTATTGGATGACGGGGCGACCGTTTCACTGATTGACGACTCTCTAGCGGAAAGTGCCAGTGGGAAGCAAGTTCCACTAACACTACACAGTGCGCGCGGTCAAGTGATCGTCGACGACTCATCAAGAGTTATTAGTGTGACAGTGCGCGGACCGAACGGGCAAACGCATAAAGTGAAGTGTCGTACATTAAAAAGCCTGGACTTGCCCGCACAAACAGTACCTGCCGCAGTGATATCGGAACACGCCCACATTCGCGACTTGGGTTGCGAAGAGATGAGGGGAGCCAGACCACTGCTGTTGCTGGGTCAGGACAACTGGGAGCTGCTGACCAGCCAGGAGACTCGCCGAGGGAAATCCGGTAAGCCAGTTGCCTCTTTGACCAGCTTAGGTTGGGTTGTGCACGGACCTGTAGGTAGCTATCACGACACTAATGAACACTCTTTAAACTGTGTAGCAGAGTCAACTATTGACTTACATGAGTTAGTTAAAAAACAGTTTGAGCTAGAAGCGATAGGAATTTCAGAAGTGCCTAGAAAACACAAGGATGTAGAGAGAGCCAAGGCTATTTTAGATGCAACTAGCCGTCAAACCGAGAGCGGTGCGTGGGAAGTAGGCCTGTTATGGCGTCGGGACAACCCTCAGTTGCCTGACAATTATAAATACGCACGTCAACGTCTAGCGGGAATCGAACGTCGGTTACATAAAGACTCTGTATACGCTACTGCTTACACAGCACAGATAGATAGGTTGATAGCTGAAAGGTACGCGAGTAAAGTAGAGGGCGGCGTCAAGTCCGATTCGGTTTGGTATTTACCGCACTTCGGGGTAACGAATCCCAACAAGCCGGGGAAATTGAGATTAGTGTTTGACGCCGCAGCTAGCTACAATGGGACATCATTAAATGATAATTTATTAACTGGGCCTGACTTACTCAATTCCCTGCTAGGCGTTTTATTTAAATTCAGATTAGGGCCCATTGCTTTCACTGGAGATATAGCCGACATGTTCTTACGCGTCTTAATTAGAGAACAAGATCGCGGGGCACAACTGTTTCTTTGGACAACTAACGATAATAAGGAGCCTGACGTGTATGTCATGAACTCCATGATATTCGGTGCCGTGTCGTCACCGACATCGGCAATTTACATACTCAATAAGAATGCAACCAAACATGGAGTAATGTACCCCGAAGCAGTAGCCGCCATACACGAAAAACATTATATGGACGACTACCTAGATAGTGCTTGGTCTGCCGCGCAAGCCCATAGACTGATTGAGGATGTCACACACGTCCACGCCACAGGCGGGTTTAATATACGGGGGTGGGTCACAAACTCTCCGGAGTTGCGCGACAAACTAAGCACTGAATTGCCTGACCGGGTTAATTTAGATAAAGGTGAAGGTGCGACGGAACGCACATTAGGAATGATTTGGTCACCGAACACAGACGAGTTGGCCTTTGACCTGTCATTTAAGCGTTTACCTAAAAACATAATAGAGGGTCACGCAGTACCAACTAAGCGGGAATATCTTAGGTTCATCATGTCGATCTTTGACCCTTTAGGTTTCCTATATCCGTGTGTCATACAGTCGCGTATCCTCATGAAACGGATATGGCACACGGGTATTCAATGGGATGAACAGTTAAAAGAGACGGAAGCCAAGTTATGGTTTGAATGGCTGCGTAATTTACATCATCTCAATGACGTGTCGATACCTAGATGGTACGGCCTACGATTAGAACAATTAGAGTTGCATGTGTTCGGCGACGCAAGTGAGTCCGCCTACGCGGCGGTAGCCTATATAGTAGGTTTAAATTCAGAAGGGAATAGGGATGTCGCTATAGTTATAGGTAAGGCGAGAGTAGCGCCACAAAAGGTAACATCCATTCCTCGGTTAGAGTTGCAGGCAGCTGTGTTGACCTGTAGACTAGCTGACACAGTTGTCAAGGAATTAGGAACATCAATAAACAGTGTGCATCTATGGACAGACAGTAAAACTGTCCTCAAGTGGATAAATTCAGATGCATTAGAATTTCAAAGGTACGTGTCACACCGCTTAGCTGAGATAGATAGGAGGTCAGAGAGGGCCAATTGGCGCTGGGTTCCGTCGGCGATGAACCCCGCTGACAAGGCCACCCGGATGGATTGGCCTGGCAACAGTAATCAGTGGTTGTCGGGTCCCCTTTTTCTTCGCTGTCCCCAGGAGCAGTGGCCGGCCGACACCGATCTCGACGCGGTGGCAGAGCAAGACCTCGAGAGAGTGCAGCGGGTACACACAGTCGCAGCACAAGCCGAACCGCTGCTACATTACGAGCGGTTACCCTCCTGGACGCGCGCCGTTAACGTTGTGGCGCGTGTACGAATATTTGCAGATCGATGTCGCAAGCGGCGTCAGACGACTGCAGTGACGGCGGACGACCGGCGCGAGGCTGAGACGCGCCTCTTGCGTCTGGCGCAGGCGGAGAGCTACGCAGCTGACATCAAGGCACTTCGAGAGGCACGCCCACTGCCTCATAACAGTAAATTACGGGCACTGGACCCTATGCTGTTTGAAGATGGGCTGTTGAGAGTACGCGGCAGGCTGGGCGCCTGTAGCGAGCTCGACTTCGGGGAGCGCCACCCCATTATTCTAGATGGGAAACATACACTCACACGGCGCCTCCTACATCAGTATCACGTGGAGGCGCTACACGCCAATCAAGAGACTGTGGTAAACAGAGTACGCGAGAAATTCTGGGTGACCAATTTGCGGTCATCTGTTAAGGCCGTCACCGCGAGCTGTCAGCGGTGCCGACTGGAGAGGGCCAAGCCGGTGACACCCAAAATGGGTGACCTTCCGGTGGCCAGACTGGAAATTACGAGAAGAGCCTTCGTCCACTGTGGGGTCGATTATTTTGGCCCCATGGAGGTCGCCATCGGTCGGCGCAGGGAGAAGAGGTGGGGCGTGCTATTCACGTGCCTCACCACCCGCGCCGTCCACCTGGAGCTGGCGTCATCGCTGAGTGCAGACTCAGCCATCCTTGCCTTGAGGCGCTTAATTGCGCGCCGCGGGCGACCTTCAGACATGTATTCCGACCGCGGCACGAACTTCGTCGGGGCACACGCCGAGTTACGCGCAGCTCTGCGCGACATGGACCAGGATAAGCTGAAGAGCGAGGTGACGGGCCGCGGTATCGCCTGGCACTTCAATCCCCCGGCATCCCCACATATGGGCGGGTGCTGGGAGCGACTGGTGCGCTCAATCAAGAACGCACTAAAGGCAACGCTGCGAGAGCGTGCCCCCCGCGAGGAGGTTCTCTATACCCTCCTTGCCGAAGCCGAGCTGATCGTAAACAGCCGGCCTCTCACGTATGTGAGCAACGACGTCGAGCACCCAGTGGTGCTGACCCCCAACCATCTCCTGCTGGGCACTGCCGCAGGAGATGCACCGTGTACGCGGCGGCATGCCGCCGACCTAGACTCCCGCCGCATGTGGCGACGGGTGAACGCGCTGGCCGACCTCTTCTGGAGGCGCTGGCTGCGCGAGTACCTGCCGACTCTTCAGCGACGCAACAAGTGGACAAGTGACGTTCCTAACGTAAAAGTGGGTGACGTGGTAGTGATTACAGACGCTAGTAAACCACGAAATCAGTGGACCAAAGGGGTCATTAAAAGTGTTTATCCTGGTGCGGACTCTATAATAAGAGTGGTAGATATAAAAACGAATCATGGGGTCCTGCGTCGACCCGTCGTAAAAGTGATTGTGCTTCCCACAGATGGAAATGTAGTCGGATGAACCCTCCTACAGGGGGTGGAAATGTTGAGAAGCACAACCATTTCATACTATTTTATAATTAATAAATGAATCTAGCTTTAATCTAATACCTAGAACACAGCAAAGTACATAATATTGATCGGTCGCCCTGTAAAGACCAAGCTTTAAAGCCAGTAAGTTAATATTTAATAGGTTTAGATAGCTTTTTGATGATTTCTGTCATAAATCGGGACTTAACGATGTTAAAAAGTACCCCAATAGGTAGCCTGAACCCTAATACAACATAATCCAATAATGTAAAGTCAGAATATAGCCCAGAAATACGATTAAACTCAATAATCTAGTAATATTGTATGAAAAACATGATAAATTAATGTGACAAAGTCCTAACTTGAGGGTAAACAAACAAGCTGATTGGTCGAGAAACCCCATTGTATTCTACATCCGGGTTCGTTGGGCGAGTCCATTTTTATTTGGGTCACAGGGGTGAGGAGCGGGGAGTCGAGGGGCGAGGTTTTCCCGGCTTCCTCGCTATAGATAGGCGAGTGGTCGGCAACAAAATATGCTACCACCGTGACGTGCGCTTATGTGTAACAGTATAAATAGAGGCGCTCTGGGGTGTTACGGGCAGTCTTCGCGCTAACTCCGTCATAATAACACCTAGTGGTTACTATATTTGTCGTCGTCGTAATTTTCGAAGTAAAAGTCTTTCCTGTATCCGTAATTATAGTGTAATAACAGTTTGTAATAGTTCTTCAAAAGTTTGTGTTAAAAGTTATGTAATCAGTACTGTAAATAAGTGTCAATATAATTACCTCAGTTCATCTTCAAGTGTTTCTATTTAATCAACCCTTGCGGCCTAAGATCCCTACACATATACATTGCAGGTATAATACAGAACCGGTGCTCCATGCAATTTTCAGTCATGTTCTTAAAAAATGTTTTGTAAACATATTTGTAACTTCAACTGGATCCGATTATATTTCAAACATTGGTCAATAAATAAACCCTTAAAGATAGCCGTCGTTACAATGTTTTTGTTACATATATTAGAACATAAGTCTCCAGTCCCTGTTTGTCTCCCAGCACATATATCTTTAGGCAGATCATACATAGATGTAGAATTGGATAGTAAATTTACGACCCGTGTTTTATACCCACATAACATTTGATATTTATGGTCAGAATAGACACGGAACGAAAATGTCAACAAAATTCATCTTCATGCCTCGAAAATATTTATTAGATGTGTGGGAAATTGCTCCAAAATTATTTTGGTACAAAAATGTACTTTGCATCCTGTATTTCCCCGAAAGGTTATGTGCAGGAGTTAGTAAACTGGGTCACCAACATTTCGCCAGTTATGTTTAAGTCCAATATAGATAATAGGCGGCGAACCAATTGCCATCAACCGGGTACAAATTCAGAATTCAGGATGCTACTGAGAAATACGTGATGGAGAAATTCAACAACGCTTTGCCTGATTTGAGAATCGAAACCTTCTTGTTCAGCAGAAACCTTTGCATTCGGTATGTAAAGTATTTTTCAGGTATTTTTTTTACATTTTTATTTCGTAAAACATTTAATTTTAAGCAACTAATTTTAACCTTTTTTTTTTCCAAGTTACAGTTTCTTTTTTATTATTTTTTAAAGTATTATTCGTGATGACGTCATTTCATAGCCTGAATAGCTTTAAGTCTTTGCCACGTTTTCAGTACATACAAAAAACACTAAATAACTTCAAAGTTGACATTGATGACAGTTGACGCTTGACAGATACGTGTTTTTATTTTGTTGTGAAATGTGAATGTTGTGATCGTGACTGTGATGTGAACTTTTTGTTTGAGTTTCTTTTCCTACGATTTTTAGCAAATTTTAATTTCTATCCATTATCCGTGCTGCGTATCCGTGCAATGAAACTGTCATCGACAACTAGTGCTAAATGCTTCGTACCGTCATGTAAAAACACTACAACAAATAGCCGACACAAATTGTTTGTAAATGTGAAAGAAACGCTAAAAAAGAAGTGGTGCAAGGAAGTAAATATGGAATACAAGCCTGGGCGTCGTCTTTTTTGTTGCGAAGATCATTTGAACGCGAAATTATCAGCGCGCGATGCATTCAAATAAATAACACAGTAACTAGTATTGACAGTTTTGATTTGACACTGACGGTATGACAAACAAAAGTATTTTTTTTTTAATTTATCTTGAAAAGCACGAAGGAAGTAGTCTATTCAGGCTACGTTATGACGTAATTTAGAGGTCAAATGAAAGTCAAATGATTACAAGTATTATTGTGAAAATAAACACAATCTTGTGATATAGAAAGCTAAAAATAGAAAAATAAGGCATAAGACCCTAAAATCTCCAAATGGTTTTGGAATCAGCGTAGGTTAATTTTTACTTTACATACCGTTCGGTATGTAAAAATTTTCACAATAATACTTGTAGTCATTTGACTTTCATTTGACCTCTAAATTACGTCATAACGTAGCCTGAATAGACTACTTCCTTCGTGCTTTTCAAGATAAATTAAAAAAAAAATACTTTTGTTTGTCATACCGTCAGTGTCAAATCAAAACTGTCAATGCTAGTTACTGTGTTATTTATTTGAATGCATCGCGCGCTGATAATTTCGCGTTCAAATGATCTTCGCAACAAAAAAGACGACGCCCAGGCTTGTATTCCATATTTACTTACTTGCACCACTTCTTTTTTAGCGTTTCTTTCACATTTACAAACAATTTGTGTCGGCTATTTGTTGTAGTGTTTTTACATGACAGTACGAAGCATTTAGCACTAGTTGTCGATGACAGATTCATTGCACGGATACGCAGCACGGATAATGGATAGAAATTAAAATTTGCTAAAAATCGTAGGAAAAGAAACTCAAACAAAAAGTTCACATCACAGTCACGATCACAGCATTCACATTTCACAACAAAATAAAAACACGTATCTGTCAAGCGTCAACTGTCATCAATGTCAACTTTGAAGTTATTTAGTGTTTTTTGTATGTACTGAAAACGTGGCAAAGACTTAAAGCTATTCAGGCTATGAAATGGCGTCATCACGAATAATACTTTAAAAAATAATAAAAAAGAAACTGTAACTTGGAAAAAAAAAAGCTTAAAATTAGTTGCTTAAAATTAAATGTTTTACGAAATAAAAATGTAAAAAAAATACCTGAAAAATACTTTACATACCGAATTGTGCTCTTACAATGGTGTCGATTCTGTTGTGCACAAACTAAACTTAATTTAGGCTATTGCTATCTTTTACTAAAAGGAAGTGCTAGAAACGGACGGCTATAGCTATGAACTATAAGTTAGAGATGTCGAACTAGTCTATGCCTTACGTTTCATCGCGTTTTTAGTCAACATGTTTTTACGTGCACCCTCCATTTGTATGGAAATATTAGTTCCCATTAAATTTGACAGTCCAGTCAGGCATTTTGTCCTGAAAAAGTGTAAGATCTAGAATGAATAGATACTTATTAATACTCAGTGTTTAATGAATATAACTATTATGAAGACGCGAACGTAGGTATACCTATAAATCCTCACACAGTCGAGCGCCTGCCGGCTTCATGATGACCTATTTCTCCAAGTTTAAAACTTAAAACTCAAGCAGGATTACAAAAGTTAATCATTCATAGTTTTCTTCTCGTTGTGGAGCACAGATGAAATATAGTGAAAGAGAATGTGTTTCAATTTATTTAATTATCTACTTCATTGAGTATTTCATCAGCTGCCCAACTTTTTTCAATTTTTATATTTTTAATAAGAATAATTTATTTGCTTATAATACAGGTGTTACCAGTTGTTACAAGTCGGTGGTTTAGGCACAAACCATAGTTTGCCTTTTTATGGCATGCAAATATGTATAATTTTACATTATTTTATAATGCGTATTTATAAGTATTTTCAATTTAAGCTTATTAAAAGTAAAGTAAAATAATTATTAAATAAAAATAAAATGTAAAAAAAGAAACCCTATCACATATTGCACAATGAAACTACGAGTATTCCTATATCTTAAAATAGAAAAAAAATCTTAACACATAATATATTGCACACGAAATTAATTCTTGTATTAGCTTAAATTAATTTTGTGTTGCAGAAATTCTTGTAAACTGTAAAAACAATTTTCCGTCAACCATTTACGCAATTTACTTCTAAAATATTTAAAAGGCTAGTTCTCTAATATTTCTGGGTAATTTATTAAAAATAGAAATACACATATGAAACACATTCTTTTTAATCAGTGTTGTATTGCAAAATGGTATCATAATTTGCAGTCTAACCGGATGCAGCTGATGGATAGGTACTGCCAGATAGAGTAACTGCTTGACCTACTCCAATCAGTAACTGGGTAAAACGATGTCCATAGGAGGACTAGTTGTCAGATTTTCGGGCTTCAGATTGTCAGTGACCCGTGACGACTTTCAAAGATCTATAAAGTATAGCCGGGACCCACAGCTGAAGGTGCATGCTTATTTCAGTTTGGTTAAATGGAATAGGTGCCTCTATTAGTAGCATATAGGTCTGTATGTACTGGGAACAATAAAATGCAGATCAGTCTCCGTATTGTTTGTATACGTACATAATTTACCGCGTGAGCTTTGTACAGGAGCGTCCCGACGCCCGCCCGCCTGCTATTATTTTCTTTGATCTCAATCCGTCGCTAGCCGCACATAGAAACAATTTAAATCTTCATTCTCGATTGAATAGAACTGAACGATAAGTTGGAAATCCGCGCCCTTTATTACAAATAACTTTTTATTGCAAACAATAAGCTCTTGAGTTATTTCTTTGTTCGCTGTGCGGATTCATTTCTTTTTTATTTAGTTGGAGTTTTTTTTGTATTTTAAGTGCCTTTTGTACTGAACTAAGCGGATGGAACTAAATTGTACATAATCCTTTTGCCAGCGTTACTAGTTGTACCAATTTATTAGGTAATTTATTCAGTTGTGTTCTTGTACTTATCTATATTTGCCGTTATACAGTACATTTACTAGAATCCTTCTTGTTGTTACAAAGACGAGGCTTGTGTCCCAGCACAGTAATGCATACTTAGAATGAAGCCTAGTCATTTTCCTAACATTTTTTATTACTTAATATAAAATGAAGGAAAATAAAACGGAGAGCTATTTGTTAATTAAAACTTATCCTGTGAAATACCACGTACATTTCATAATTGCAGTGGATTCCCGTATTTCAGTGGCAAGTGCTTGCTGTAAGTAGGACGGTTGATACTAAACAGAAATAACAAGTGACGGCGCACTATTTTTAATAACCTGCACAGAATGCATAAGAACCTAAGTAGGTACTTACTCATTTGGAATTCTTTCTACGTACCTACGATGCATATGAGACCTTTTCTTTCTGAACCCGACTATCTCTACTGGATAATATATCATTTCCCACTTTGCAAGTGATATATTATTCTGTTAAAATATGGGTCCTTTTGATATACAGCTGTATTTCCTTCAACTTTGTGAAAGTTTTCTATTCAGGGTAGCGTCGGGGACTCATACGACTTTTTGTGATTTACGAGTTTTAAGTAACTTTTTTGTTTTCTAATTTTAAGTACGTGGTTTTAGGGAATGATGTCTTTGCCTTGGCATGTGGTATTACTGTCATAACTTTAATACTTTCCCAAGAATAATTCCTTCATGTTTAAGCAATGGAATAGGGGAGAATTTTCCTTGAGAAAAGCTTTTATCAACAAGTAGTTGTTTGCTGTACATCTGGTCGGATGAAATAGATTGTTTGACTTCCGCCATGTGTGCTTGGATCGTGTCTTAGTTACCGAAGATCATAATTAAGCGACTACGGCAAAGCGCTCCCTAAGGCTTCAACATCTACTGCGGTATAATTTTGTTTTAATTTTGATAGGTAAGATACGTCAATATTACAGTTAAAGTGCTGTTATGATGGCAGTATAATCATAGACCCGTCATAATTGGTATATTGACTGAGAGAAAATGAGCATAAATGTTCTGAAAGCGAGAAAGTTCATAAATATACAATTTTACACACATGCACATTTTCATCGAATAAAGGCAATTAAATAAGGAAACATCAGTTGCTGCACTGTTGTACATAAAGCCCACCAACGTAAAATTAACACTGCCCTTTCCTGCTAGACCGCACTCACAAAAACAATATACCGTGAAACAGAAATAAATAAAACTGCCAATCACAAGCTATGAAATATCAGTAGGTAGGTTGATCGCGGAGAAATTAATTTAAACAGTGTCAGACGAACAGAAACGTTTATTTTCTTGTATAGCTGTAATGTTTGTATTAACGTAATTGCCCACATTTATTTTCGGAGGTTGGAGTAAAGTGTATAGGTACAGACCACTTGTCTGGGTTTCAGATTTTCACCATTTGTTTTAAATACTGAGAAAAGGTGGCTATAAATTCCATGTTTATCATAAATTCAATATCATTGGCACCCGATAAGTCTTACTCCTTTCAATCTTGTACTAAGATGAATCGTACAAAACTTTTACTGTGTTTTTATTAGGAGATAACGTTCACAAGTTGTCTTCGTGTAGAGGCTCTCACTTGGGAGGAATTAAATATGTAATACCTGACAATGTTTGTAGATAAAACTTGTGAAGGAAAAGTACGAAATGAATAAAAAATAACTTACTACTCGGCTCATAACGAAATGGGGTATAAAAAATTGAGTTATGAATAGATTTTCTCTGGAAAAGTTTTAAATACTTTAGAAAATTGAAAAGGTTTATTTGGCTATTGAGAAATCAATCTTATGATTTGGCATTTTACAATAATCCAATTTATTCATTCAAACTTTTAATTGGCTCCAATTGTATTTTCAATTCAAAACACAGGTAAGCGTACATAAACTCAAGCCTGCTCAGTTTCAAGGTAAATGCAAAGTTTGTAAATATTTTCTTATTTATAAGTGGAGTAGGCGTGTATGTACCTAATGCATATATTTGTGCTATTGTTTTAATAACATTTCACGAAAGACGAAAGTAACCTTGTTCCCGCACTCTCAACAGCTGATATGATACACTTAGTGAACATTACGTCTCTGTTCACGAAGAGATAATTGCAAGCTCATATCATCGAAATAATCTAACCTTTTTGCTTGATTCGTAAGTAAGGTACTCGTATTTACAAAGGATATGACATAATAGCTGCTGGCCTTGTCGATAAGTCCTATTGACGGAATAATTAGTTGCCTCCAAATAAGTATTAGCTTGCTAGAGTTCACTCTTTTTTCAAAGAGGATATTAGTGAATGGCGTCGCGCAACGATTTCTTTGTTGCAAAAAATAGAACGACGACTGTACATTCTAAAGACACTCATTGTTCATTGTATCTTGATTTTTATGAAACAATAAGTAACAACATAGTGTTTCATATCCTTCTTCACAATATTCAGTTTAACATTTTGTATATTACAGTCATGCATAAATAAAACTCGTACAAATATAATATTTTGTATATTTACTCTCAGGTGATATAGTACAAGGATAAATCAAAAGAGGGCCTTAAAGAAACGTGTGAAGTTAGTAGACGACAGCTTAACTGACAAGAAGTTTCAAAAATAAGAAGTAAAATAAATATATGATATATTTATTTTACTTCTTCTATCTACGACCGAATGTTATAATATATCTGAGCGAGTAGCTCCTTACCGAACGTCAAATAACAATGCTCTTCAAATATCTAAAATATCAATTTCCTAGAACCGTTCATGTCGACATACGAGCCTGTCCCAATTTATTTAAGAGTCGTAGATACTAACGTCTGAGCTAACAAGGATTATCATATCATGTGATATTTCACCAATATTTGTGAAATTGCTCATCATGTGGGTCTTACTGATTTATATTCCTCTTATGACTAGGAATTCGACGACCCGAATGGCGTAGTGGTAGTGACGCTGCCTTACGTTCTTAGGGTCCTGGGTTCGAATCCCGGTAGGAGCAAATGTTTGTGTGATGAGCATGGACATTTGTTTCCGAGTCATGGATGTTTATATGTATAATAAGTATGTATTTACAAACAAAAAGTATATATGTAGTATATCAACTACCTAGTGTCCACGACACAAGCTTTGCTTAGTGTGGCACTAGGTGGCGCTGTGTGTTAATGTCCAGCGATATAAAAAAAAAAAAAAAAAATGACTACGAAGTAGGTCTTTTTTTATCACAAGCTACCTGCACAAATATTTTGTCCAGAACTAGTTTTTCCCGCAACCTCGTCCGCGTGGATTTTGGAAACCAATTTGGTAAATGCGAGAGCTTCCATACAAAATTCCAACACCCACTGTAATCCTAAAAACGTGTTTTTTCTACCTTTATAGGATAGTTAGGCCAAATACATTACAATTTAATTTCAATGTGTAATATGTGTTACTTATATTCGAACGGCCTAGGTTGGGCCATATCTGGCGTAGGTTTCTAACGTATCTATCAGTCAGCGACTGGAACTGTTTATTACATTCATGACATAGATTTATTACTCAATGCGTCATTTTCATTATAGTAGCTTTATTCGAAATTGTATCGAAAGGAAATGTTTGACAACCTTTGTTGAAAATTCATAATCAACAAACTTTTTCTATAACCGTCAGATTTCTCGACTACATTTGTTTGAGTTGCCCCAAGTGGGCTTGACAACTTGTCCTCAATATTGAAATAAGGAATTGAGAAAATTTCGTTTTGTAACTCCACTTTGGCAGTCAATCGTATTGAAATTGAAATGCTAAAGGCTACCACGAAATCTACAAAGTCGGCAATTGCGCAAATTATGGTGATACAAACTCAACTCTAATAAATTACCTATCCAAGTTGAATGAATACATTAGTCTTGTGTTGCGCACTTCCTCTTCTTTAGCTCGTTTCTACTTCAAAGTGAAAAATAAGCAATAAATAATAAGGCAACTCCGCCATTTTTTGCTGACAACTCATCAGGAGCCGCCATCGCGACCCCCCCGCCCCGCGCCCTGGACCTGAGTTGACCTCCCCCGGCTCCCGTTTCAATTTACTTGTGAAATATTTATGTCCATTTAGACGCACGCCACTTTCAGACCTTTCGTTAAGCAGTTTCTCATAAATCATTTAACGAAATGACGAATTTAGAGTGTGAATAAATGAGTTTACTTCCCCATCTAATAAAAAAAGGTACAAAGTAGACCGGCAGTTTGGGAACGAAACAATATCAACATATAAAAACAGATATTTTGTTGTGTTATTTTTTAGTTAATTTTAAGTTAGTTATTTTATGTTACTTTAATTTAAAAGTGTAATTTCATTGGTAATTATGTGTTTGAGCCGTTTGGGTTTAAAACACTAGCGCCATGGGGTCCGAGTGCCCACCTAGTATTTCGGGAAATTTCAAAATGGTTGGTCGATTCTTCATGTGACCAGAGGGCGGGCCTATTTTTTGGCCAAAGAATCAGCATTTCCATCAAACGTGGCAATGCTGCCAGCCTTCAGGGCACTTTTCCTGTTTACAGGATATGGACGAAGTTTTCGACGCCACGTAACCCGTTTTGGTCTGTGTTTAAAATAAACAACACAGCTATATCGGTAAAAAAGTCTAATTACTATTGTTACGATTTGGCTTTTAATAAGTAGTGGTCGGAGAAAAAACCCAAAAAAATAAAATATTGCAACAGTAGATATCCCAGTTGATCGAATACTCTGCCACTGACTTCATATTTGCTAATAAAACTTTGCAGGACAGGTTGCTAGTAAAACATCGTTTTGAAAATCAATCACTTTGCTGGAATGAACTGAAATTTGAACTCGAAATGGACGGAAAAAGTACACGAATTTGGTAAAGGAGATAAGAGAATAAGGTATTTGAAATTGTCACCTTTAACTAATTTAAGCTTCCACATAACTGTGATCACTAGCTTTGTTTAGTGTAGATTGATACTAGGCTGTTTTTATGTTAGGATGAACATCGAGAGATATTGTTACTTAAGTATGTAGTTGTAAACATCTTGAGTTATTAAGGGGCCGGCGGAGCATGCGTATTTCATACAAACGTAATACCAAAATAATTTGTAAATCAAACATATTCTTAAAGTATTGTGTATTTTTTTCGATTGGATTACAGAATATCTATGTTCCCAAATATATTTTTTGAAAGGAAAATGATATAAAGACGAGATATGAGGAATTTAAAATTTCCATAGAAAACTTATTTTTATCACAACTTTTGTTTAAATCAGTGTCCATGCAAAATATATATTTGGGAACCTAGATATTCTGTAATCCAATCGAAAAAAATGCACACTGCCTTAAGAATACGTTTGATTTTCAAATTATTTTGGTATTACGTTTTGTATGAACTACGCATGCTCCGCAGGCCTCTTAATACTAACGGCCACCGCACCAAAAAAAGCCAAATAAAATAATGGCAATGATAAAATATAACTCGTTTGTGTGGCAAGCGCGACTGTTGAGTTCCGGAGTTCGATTTCTGGGTCTGGCAAAGTGTTACTGGGTTTTCCATCAGGAAATTCTGAGTAGCAGACACGGGGTCTGGATTTGAGCTCGGTTGATGGCAATAGGCATAATTGTTGAAATGTGGACACACCCCTACCTTTCAGCTTTTAACAGACATTTTTGTTTTTTTTCTCTCTTAAAATCTCACTCCACCACGATAAAAATATACATTTTACAGGCGATAAAAGAACAAATATGTATAGTTTTTTTTTTAAGTTTATCTTCAGAGACATCACAAACAACAGTTTCCATAAATTATCTGTTTGTTCCAGATTCACGGGACAACTGATAGACGGGTTTTAATTGGATTTCATTGAAAACTAATTTAACGCCCGGATAAAAATATAATCAGTCTGTCTGTGTCTTTCTCTAATTTAATTAATTATTCGCCTCGGAGGATTAGACAGGCCGCTTGCTGGCTTATCGAGCATGGCATGCATTTCAAAATTTCGACAACTTTGTTTTCATCTTTTGACAGTAAATATCGTCGAATGAGGTATTCCTCAGAGCGCACCTATTTTTGAGCGCAACCATCTAAGCGCAACTAAATCATTCCTCAGAGCGCAACCATGCCATGATAAAAAATTAGAGAGGAGTATAATGAATTAATTCACTATATCGATAGACAGTTTTAAATCAACTGTCCTAACTGTTTATATATTAAAACGGACTTCCAGGCAAACAGATGTTTACTGGAACTAAGTGTTCAAGCAAGTTTTGGTCAGTAATGTACAGAAGTACTAGGCTATCAGGAATTGAAGATGGTATTTCTATCACATGTTTGCTCTGAGGTAAGTACCTACCTACTTAGATACCCGGAATATAAAAAAATATATAAAAAAATTACTCCTTGAACTTCTGCTAGCCTAGTACATTTTGATGGGCTAGCAGAGGGAATGATTCTTTAAAACTATCTATCGATATAATTAATGAACCCTTCTCTATTTGTAATCATGGTTGCGCTCTGAGGAATGATTTAGTTGCGCTTATATGGTTGCGCTTAGAAATAGGTGCGCTCTGAGGAATACCCCCGTCGAAGTAATCTGAAAACTATTTGATTTTATTTCTGAAAATCAAGTGCATGCGTATCTTATTATAGGCACTGAAATAACTTAAACTCGGGAGTGTAGCTCGACGCAAAATAGTTGAAAGCTTGCCAACAAGAGACAATAGGGTTGCAAATTGCAATCCAACCAATTATGAACCACCGATCATCGATAACTTCCAAATGGTTGAATGTTCTAAGCGGATAATATCGAAAATGGCCAATTTGATGACCCAATTAAACACACAGTAATTACCCTTTGAAGTCTAACAAACGGATAACGACCATCCCTTTCTTAGTGAATCAAATACTTGGCCACAGTTCCTAATATTGTACGTTATAGGGTAATAAGTATATACCGAGTTATCTCCAGTAACCTTTGACCGCAGAAGGCACTTGATGGCCTTTACCTTACTAAAAGATAAGCTACAGACCCTTTCAGATAATAATAAATGATAGAAGAAAACCCAGACAAATAAAACAGAACCACAAGCAGGACTATCTCAGTTTGATGATCTACGAGTATCTGCTTTTGAATGAATCAAAATTCATGTCCAAGTTTTTGAATATCGATTTTGCATGTAACTTGATGCTACAACGTCTTGTGTGTTTAATTTCAGATTGCGTGAACAATTTACGGGTAGGTATTGACCCATTTGAATAGTTCTTTGTAATGTTTGTACCTATCGAATAAAACCAATTTATTGTTTCGATGAAACCTAGTCTATCGCATATAATATTGATCACAATAATATTGGATTACACCTCGAAGTAAGCAAAACATAAACAGTTCCAAAAGGAATACTTGTACATCCTGGTTTAGAATTACAATTTTGTGTAAGTACCTACGTTTGAAGATCCAAATACTTACGGATTTCCCATAAGCCCGTTTCCATGGAATTGTAAATCTAATCGTAATATACATAATGGTACCTACACTTTCCTTAGCCGGGAGTTTTCCTTTTTATTAGAATTTATAAACAATACTTTGTAAGTTGAAAGAAGGTTCGCTTACAGCTGCTGTAACCTACTTACGTCTCACACACATGGTTCACAGCTTGGGCTAAATGTTTATTAAATGTAACAAGGCTTTGCTCTCACAATATCGGTGTCTACAACCCTTAATTGGCTTTTGCTTTGAACGGATTTTAATCTTATCAAACTCTTTCAGGTATTGTACCTACCGTCAGAAAATTCCTTGTTCAATCAGAGAAGGAAAGGAACATTAATAATCTGAAGCCTTACACGTACCTACTGAAGCTTGAACAAGGGGATTAGGGATATGGAACACGCCGAGATTATATTCCTCAGCAAAATAGCCAAAGATATACAGATTATGCAAATGCTGAAAGTAACATAAAGTTAATTGTTCGAAGTGAGGAGTGAATTCAACTGTTTCTTATACAAACACATTCGACTATCATACCAAGAGCAAAGAAGAGATTGAATACGTCTGTCAATACTTGCAGTTATTTACTAGAACATACAACAGAATATCTTTCATATCTACGTCTAGTATTTGCTAGTCTAGTGCCGGCATGTGATGCTTGTTCGATATTCGAGAACTTTGCTCTAAATAGTCTGCCATATTCCCGCACAATTTCAGATAGCGTAGAGGACGTATTCAGTCGGTTACTCAGCTGTTATAGAATGCTACATGTGTCAACACAGTTGTTCTATTGTCTGCTTATAGGCTGAAACACATGCATCCAAAAATAAAGTACAGTTTACTGCTCAGACCCACATCTGTGTCTTACAATAGATTACAGATTGAAATAACGTGGACATTTCCAACTACCTTGCATTTGTTTTAACCATGATTTAACCAATCAGAACGTTGAATAGAACATAAAAATGTTCGTAGGCACTGGTTAATTTATTTCATAGACATGACATATATTGCTATCGAGTGTGTAATGATCAAAGCTAGAGAATTCATTGCTCGCCATATAGAAGTCGTACGTATTTGTCAAAACAGTTGATCTAAATATTGCCGCTCAAGCTAATATTTCGTTATTATAATCTACAGTCTAAACTTGAAGTTATTTCTGGCATAAATAATGTAGCAAAATACAGTGGTTATCTAAATAATATCTACATTTCAAATACGAATAGACGCTACGCTATTATAATTTCTGAACTATGATTTTACTTGAAATAATAGTTCATAATTTCTAAAGTTTGATTTGGGTTCATGTAGGTATGTAGGAGATAGACAGGACATGTCTACGATGTAATATAATGAATTTCCTATTGATAGGAACTTGGAACCATGGCCGTCGATAACAAGTAGATTCTACATTTGTGTAGGGTAAACTTGCTTAATTCGTACTTACGCCAAATTCGTACTCCACTTAAAACTCGGCTTTGGTAACAGCTATCAGCGCCTCTAGTGTCAAAAAATATAAATAACAGTCGGCCGTTTTACCACCTGACAGATAACACCTGTGAAGCTGCTCTCGACAAAGATATTGAAAAAGTAAGCTTTTTTCGACTATTGCTGTAATATTTTTACACATTTCGTAAGAGTTTTATTCAAATAAGGTCGTGTATAACCTATTTTACGATTTGATACGTATTAATGTGTATCTTTACGATTTCATCTGACGTGTTATCATATTCGTAACTGTTGTCAATTTTTTTGCCGGTAAATTTAAAATTTGTTTGGCTCTTGCTCCTATTTCGTACTTGAGTTAAGTTCTTAAAACAGCTTAAAACGTACTGGTACGATTTAGCGATGATTGCCGAGAATTGGCGAAGATCATCCGTCGAATTTGTTAAGAATTCCTACTTGTTTTAGTAACACATTGTTGATTTCGATGCTGATTCTCAATACTGTATACCAATGAATAAAACTCAAAGTACGATTTGGGATGAATGGTCTTAAATCGTACTTTTTTCAGTTTTTTTTAAATTGTTTATTTTTGAGAAGTTTATAAGGTTTATGTTAAATTTGATTATAGAAACAATAAAGCATTAAGCAAACAAAAATTCTTAATAATTAAAACTAATTTATCTTTCCTAATTTTCTAAATATGATGGTTTTCCCTTAAGGGGTACGAATTAAGCAAGTTTACCCTAATTGAATCTTCCCCTACATTCAGCCGCAGCCGGTATGAATCTGAGGTAAGTAATTTATTACTGCCAATATACCTCGACCGGAGAAAGGTCATAATAACTTGAGCCCCAAGCTCGTTAAGGGGTAGTCACTGTCATTCGAGAATCTAATATGTTATAGAAAAATATTTGACAAAGTATTTTTTATAGGTAGACTTGGTAAAAGGAATCATTATTTTTTCAACCGTATACCTCATACATAATTCTTCAAGCTTTGGGAACCTACATCCTAACAGTATAAATGCGAGAGTAAGCTTGTTTGCTTGTTACATTTTTACGCCTAAACCACTGAACGGATCATTCTGTGATTTTGCATTTACGTTGGCAGGTATTCAGAAACGGACATAGTGTACCTATCATCCCGAAAAAAAGGTAGGTACTGTTTCCGAGGAAAACAACAATAACGTTCTTATGATAACAGATAGCCCCACGTGTTTTTTGAATCATGATTAAATCATATTATTACAAGCAGAGCACAACCCGAAATATTATAGGTGTCAAATTCTAAACTAACGCGAGCGAAGCCGCTGGCTAAAGCTAGTTATTTTATGAACAACTAGCTGACCCACGCAACTTCGTCTGCGTCACATAAAAGAGAAAAAGCCCACAAAAGGAATAAATATTCCCCGTTTTTGCAACAATTTTCATTTGTGCTCCGCTCCGATTGGTTGTAGCGTGATGCTATATAGCCGATCAATGGACTCTCCAACACAAGATTTTTTCAATTTCAATCAGTAGTTCCCGAGATAAGCGCGTTCAAACAAACAAGATCTTCAGCTTTATAATATTAGTATAGATTCAAAAGACCGATACACTATAGAGGTTTTGATAAAAAACGTCCTAGTAAGGAAATGTGTAATTGGGGAAAAACATGAAACTTACCGAATATTATTATAAAGTATCTTCAGAAACCGTATCGTGTAACGAAGTGTTCTAAATGTAATTGTTCTGCGAAATATAATGTTGCTCACTTTAAAGAGTTTAATTACAAACGCTGTCGGATACCCGCGGTTCTAATTAATTATAATTTCCTTCTCGTTAAGAGATGAGTTTATTAAATCCTCTTCAGGACTGCTTTAGGAGTCCTATATAGTAAACTAAGTGTTCTCAACGAGCACTAATTTCAGTTTTAATCCTGGCTTGGAATGATCGTGAACGAATCAAAAGGGATCGTACCACGGGTGTTATGTAGATTCTACAAGCAAAGCAAAAAAGCAAAAAAAGCAAAGCATGAATTGACTTTAATTCAATAGATATCTCGACTCCCGACGTTAGGTTTGGTTAGGTTACTTTAAGTCCTGCAGATATATAAAAAGGAGGCTCGCGTAGCGGGGCTACGTCGACTACGTCTTATTTTAGGAATTTTCAGTATTTTATTGGGTCGTTTCTTCTTGCTGACAATAAGGCTAATGGACGCTTTAGGCAAAGGTGTAAGTACCTAATAGTACAACCACATTTCGAAAGTTATGTTTAAGTCATATAATGTAACTATAAATGACTTAAACATAACTTTCATGTAAAAACGATGAAATAAACTAAAATAACAAAACTAAACTAACAACAAATGAAATCTAGTATATACGTAAGTATCTTTGAAACACAGCATAACTAAAATAACCCTTTAATGTTCCCACAGTTGGGTCACATGACTTCTTCGTGGAGAAGTAAAAGTACCTAAGAAGGACTGGGCTATCTGAGACATGGTTTTATTGATTTTTTTAATTGTTAATGTTATGAGCCCCTTTACATTCTAGTGTTAGGCTAATTGTACAATTTATTTACGTAAAAAGGCACTTAGCGAAGTTCAAAAAGTATTCCATTATAATGAAAGTTCCTATACTTTCATAATGATGGAATACTTTTTGAGTGAGATGAAAGAAAATGTTGATAGTCTATATTCAATAGGATCTACAAATTAGAGGTCCCAAATCATGAAAACAGGTTTCCGTGAGTTTTTACTTAAACACGCATCGGGAGAATGATCTAAAATTCGCCCTATTATTATTGAAGTAGAGGAAACGAACTATTTGTGACAAGTAATTGTTATTTCAAGCAACGAACGGAATACATAATTTCAACGAGTAAAACTCGCAACTTGAACTTGACTCGAAACTCGTAAACACAACTTTATTTGTAACAGGCCTCTTAACATAATGCAGCTATCACGCTCAGGCCGGTTGCTGCATGGTTTCCAAATATCACGACAACCTGTAAACATTCACAGTTAAACAGTGGTGTCGATTCTGTTGTGCACAAACTAAACTTAATTTAGACTATTGCTATCTTTTACTAAAAGGCAGGGCGAGAAAAGGACGGCTATAGCTATGCACTAAGTTAGAAATGTCAAACTAGTTTATGCCTTGCGCTTCACGGTGTTTTAGTCGACATGTTTTTACGTGCACACTTCATTTGTATTGAAATATTAGTTCGAATTAAATTTGACAGCTCTAAATTACGTCCGTCTCCTTCTCGTTTTATTAGTGAGAAAAAGATAGTAATAGCCTAAATTAAGTTTAGTTTGTGCACGACAGAATCGACACCATTACCTAAGTTTTTATAAGTAGGTACGCTGGACAGTTTCAGCAAGCGTTCGTGTCGGAAAATGGCGAGAGGATGTGTAATAAATTGTGTTTTCATGTAATATATTGTGTCTTCAAACAAGTAATCACTTATTGCATTACAACAAATGTCTTTGAATGGCAGAACAAAGAGATTTTAATCATGAAGTTTCAAGAACACATCTAGGTCACTGGAGAATAAAGTTGGTTTCGTAATGTGGGTCTGTAGCATGTTATACAAGTAATGCAATCTTGGTAATTTACAGTATTTAGATAAATAATTCCGTAGAATTCAAACAATGGCTGAGATTGAAGTGACAAGGTAAGTGGGCATTCGTACATACGTTCCTGCATACATGTATTCCACATTACTGATTCTTGTTTGTCAGAACTGATGAGGGCATTTAGGACCACTTACCTACATTATTTATGGCCACTGGCGATGTGACGTCACGTCAAGAAGTTGAGCATTCTCTGTATTTGTTCTTTTTTATAATGTAACGTATGTACTAGCGACTCGCTCTTACTTCGCACAGCGCCACCTATCGGGTCTAAAACTATATCTAATGTAACCTATATTTTAAGCTAAGTATCTAGGCAGTAGAGCGGTGAAAACTGCTTTCAAATCCATGCAGTAATT
This sequence comes from Xestia ashworthii, assembly GCA_950022955.1. Lineage (NCBI taxonomy): Eukaryota > Metazoa > Arthropoda > Insecta > Lepidoptera > Noctuidae > Xestia > Xestia ashworthii. The sequence continues at coordinate 10,533,030 of OX465553.1, read as the reverse complement.
TTTGCGTGATTCGCGAACAAATTTTATGAACCGTATTACAAAATCTACCTGCAAATAAATCAAACAATAAACGGCCCTGGTCCCTTGGTCCCTTCAACCAAAATTAGTTCAGGATACTGTTTGAATCCACATTATTATATTATATGTATGTAGAATATTGTAGGTACATAATATTATTAAACGGAAAGGTTTTGGCTCTCTAATAACTTTGCTGTAAATCACTTGCTCCAACACACGTTTAATCCGTGTAAGCGATCAACACATTTTAGGAATATTAGGATCTTTGTTACTAAGCTTATCGTAATACATTAATAGCAACGGTGTTATGGCAAGTAATATATACATATATGTCGGAGAAGCAGCATCCTCCTCGACATCATCAGTGTTCACGGAGTCTAGTGCAGGGCGTCATTTGGGTGAAATACGAGCACAAAACAAAGTATTCACTGTTTCACACAATGGCAATATTTTACAAAACTAGTTTGGTTAACAGTTACATTCGAGCAGCAGGTTCGCGACACCGATCTAACTTCATCACCAGCGATCCACCAGGATCCTCGATCCACCACCGTTCTCCAAGCAATCCTTGCTCTGTCACCGCATGTGTCAAGACCATCAAGACAGTGAAGATGGCGCCTCGACCCCACTCTGGTTATTTTATCTTCTGCTCTGATTAGACATTATACAATGCAATGACGTTAAAGAAATTAGTTGGATTTTACACAATATTCAAATGTAGTAAATCAAATCACATTAAATTAGGATTTAACAAGTTATTTTAAATTAACAATCAATTAATCGTAGGCAACCAACAATCAACTCTTCGTTTACTTCCTCTTCCTCCGACAAATAAAAATAAATAGATTTTTATGATTTAATTAGTTGATACCTTTTGTTAGAGGTTACCTTTACCTACCATTTTGAGATTTATGTGATATAAGTTGAGTTTAGTTTTCTTTACCGAACAACAATCAAAATCAAAAACTAAATATTTTATTTCACATAGGCCTAGATTTTATAAAACGTCGAAAAAGGTGCAAATAAATTCTGTTCGTAGGTAACTCTTTTCAAAATAAAAACGCAAAGGAGGCCAAAGCAGTCCAAGTGGCGTCGGTGAACGAGACCTATGTTTTCTTAAAGCTGATGTAAAGTGCATCACTATTTGTTATGGCGTCAAAAAATCCTCCATGGAAAAAAAGTAATTAACCATTTAAAATGAACTATGTAATCAACGATTTCATTAGTTACATCATTTTAAAGGTTATAAGAAGAGGGCTTTTCTTTGTTAAGGTCACATGCAAATCGGCGCCGGGAGAAAAAAGTTATAGACCATAAAGTACAATTAGTGACTCAAAATCTTCTAATTCAAGAGATATAGGATCATCGGCGATTTACACATATTATATCATTTTAAAGCTTATAAGAAGATGGTTTTTCATTGTTAAGGTCACAAGCAAATCGGCGCCGCCGGGAGAAAAAGTTATGGAAAGTACAATTATTAGCGAAACCGAATCTTCTAATACAAGAGATGGTGATTCAGACATACATCATTTTAAAGCTTAGCAAACAGATCGTTTTCAACTCATAATAACTACTGCGACCAATTGTGAAATACGGCGGCGTACGATGAACATTTGTCTGCATACACCTCTCAGTCGTGAAGATTTTGTCTCCAAGACTTAGCAAACAGATCGTTTTCAATTCGTAATAACTATTGCGACCAATTGTGTAATCTGGCGTGCGAAGAACATGTCTGCTTAACCCTCTGAGGATTATAGTCGTTAAGATTTCGTCCCCAGAACTTAGCAAACAGATCGTTTTGAACTCATAATAACTAATGCGACCAATTGTGAAATCTGGCGTACGATGAACATGTCTGCTTACCCCTCAAAGGGTTATAGTCGTGAAGGTTACGCTTATGTTTATCAGTAATTAAGTGATGAGGGCTTCGTACTTCTTATACTGATGATATAATAATCAGAAATGAATAATTTGATTTACAAAAAGTACTATTTTTTTATCCTTTTTTTTCGCGATTGCCATGAGCTTTGGTAATTGAAAAGCATCAAACACGACAAGTGATTTGAGTATCCTAGAATCAACAACGCTTCTTGGGAGTCTATAGATAGGAGTCTGCTCGTTCTCCTTTTTCTTTGCTTTCATATTATGTTATAGGTCATGTTTATTCATAGCATCACTCCTATATTTTTAGATAGGTCAGCAACGATCCTATATTCCAAAAGAGAAAAAAATCTGCTGTTCCATACAATTTGACCATGCAGGTATTGTTATCATCATCATCGGCCTATTGATGTTCCCACTGCTGGGACAGGCCTCCTCTCTATGAGAGGGAATGGGCTATATAATCCACCACGCGGGCCCAGTACGGATTGGTAGATGTCACATGTCTTCGAATTTATGGTTCTAGGACATGCCGGTTTCCTCACGATGTTTTCCTTCACCGTTTTGAGAGCAGCGGTGATGTAATAAATTACACAAATTAATGCGCCTGCCTGGGTTCGAACCCACGACTTACTGAACTTAAGTCGAGGCCGCCACCACTGGGCCACCGCTGCTCTCCCTCACTGGGCCACCGCTGCTCTCCATCACTGGGCCACCGCTGCTCTGCAGGTATTGTACTGTTGTAAGAAACAACAGATTTTATTATAATTAAGTTGAATTTTCGAATTTTGTACTGAATATATGGTAATCGTTTGATGTCCATTCCAGTCCAGTATACATAGGTATTCTCAGACTACAACCAAATTAGAACAAAGGCCATCGAATCTGTTATCTGAAATACGGAACAGGCGTTACGGATTCAAGATAGGGTGGTAGGCAACTGACCTTGGGGTCACTCTCGATAGGCCCAGCACACAGGGATGATCGAAGTTGCATCACAACCATTGTTGTCTAATGCAGATACATCAAAAAACCGTGTATGGACATGACTACTTATGTAGCACAGAAAACCGGCCATAAACACTTCCTCCACACTTCCTTGAAAGCGGAGATGACCAAGATGCAGTCCAGAATGGAGGTTTCAGAAGAAGCCAATGCCGAACTACGTGCAGAAATAGCATTATTGCGCAACGTTGGTTCGGAAATTGGGTCACCAGAGGCCTCAAAGGTGAACAATCGTCGAGGGGCGCAAAATGCAACCATCGGCAGTTTTAGATCGGCGAACACAAGTGCGTCGCCAGCTGCCGATAACGCTGAGCAAGCGCCGCCCGCCACCGTCGTCGCCCGCGCCACAACACCGGCTGCGGATACGTCACGCGTAGGTACGTCGACCCCTAAACGTGCCTACGCTGCTATTGTCACTAGCGGTAAACCTGATGCGTCGCTGCCTAAGCGACAAACCAGAAAAGGGGAAAAATTGAAAATGGGTGCTCAACCTGCCCTGGCTGCGATACATAGCTCCGTGCCAAGAACGAGCCAAGTTGATGAGGAGGGCTTCACGAAAGTGGAAAGGAGGAGGAAGAAGAAGCCCTGTTCTCGCAACCTGTGCGGTACCGCTCCGAGTGGACCCAACATGCTGCTGCGTCCTGCAGTGCCTACGACGCAGCTGTACCTTTCACGTCTGCATCACTCAACTACAACTGAGGAAGTGGTGCAGTATTTGAAAGTGAAGACCAACTGGACTCTGAGGGTTGAAAGGTTGGAAACGCGCCACAATATCAACTTCAAGTCATTCGTGGTACGAGTTCCAACCAACCATCTACAGACCTGCATGAAGGAGGACTTTTGGCCGAAGGGTGTCGTTTATCGACGTTTCCGAGGACGGTTACGCGACACCACGCAGCGAAACACGACGCCGTCAACTTTACGTGTATAGTTATAGTTTCATAAGGTTTAAATTATGTATTAGTATATTTGATATTGCTGTTATATGTTATTTTGTGTATTTTGTCTATGGGCCATAGTTGCCTGATAATAAAATGATTATTATTATTATTATTATTATAAATAACCCAGTTTTCTACAAAGAAGTTTTAAACTATTCACGTCTTTTATCCCGTTCCTTTCAGCTTAAATGGAGAAGTCAATAGGAGACAGGTTGCCGTATTAACAACATAAATATTCATCGAACCGTCCGGTTCAAAGCCTCAGAGGTTTAAAGTCAAATCTTAATTGAGCGATGGTCAGATTAAATTCCTGATACAAAGTTAGAAAGTTTCCCAAAGCTGCTCAGACAATACCACTGCCGTAAAGTTTGTCCGACGGAACATTTCAAGTAAACGGACTAACTACATAGACTCACTATATTTAGATATAGTTAGATGTTGATTCTAAACGAGAAACTAATAAGATTTGGATTAATTTACTGTTGATTTAAATATTAATAGTTGTGTAGTCTCCAGCACCACGCTGATCAACTTTACTGAAGACGATCAAACAGACTCGATAGTCTCTGTAACGTTTGATTAAAACATCAAAGATAAGCTTTATTAATTCTTAATCTTGTTATTTGTGAAAGTGCCAAAAAAATTACAGTCGCAATAATTAAAAGTAAGTTATGATTTCTTATTTTACAATCAAGGCAGAAGGCGATAACAGCTGTTACATTCTGGAAAAAAGAACTTGGAGAGTCACGATAATCCCGTTAATAAACGATTTTTGACAGCTCATCCCTCGACAGAGTTTGTATGGAAGTTCGTCAAGTTTTTACGGCAGGAAATTCCATCGGGAGTACAGCTTGTAAAACAATAACTGTTATCCGGGACGTTTCACGCTTCAAGAATTTAACAGATTCCTGTAAACCGGCCAGATTGTTTGAGTTTCATGGAAAGGACTTCGATGACCCTTAGATATTACAGTCCTATTATCTCCGGAGAATTAACCAAGTCTTAACTTCGGACAGAAGGAGATTATGTCATTCACCGAAGTAAGACTTATTAATTAGGCATCTACGTAGATATAGAATTTTGATGATCGTCCGGGACAGAGTTTGAAAAATTCTGGTTTGAAAACTGTGAAACTATGTATACTTAAATATCCGTTAAAACTGAAGTGTGTGGTGTAACCGAATATAGGAGAGTAAATCCTTTATCGTGTTCAGTAGCGTGTTGGACGCTGGAGCGACTGCAATCCCTGATATGATAACGACTAGGCGCACTGTCGCAGAACTGACTCACCTCGATATAAAACACCTATGCACGAGCAGTGAAGTTGCTACTACCCACATGCACTTAAATAGAATATCGTACAACTGATACCAGCTCTATTAATGCCAGAACTATTAAATTAAGTACTATCACATAAATCTTGTAAAGTTATCGGCTCAGATCGGCTACATTCACCCACTGATAAAGCACTTTCATAAAACTCTCAGATAAGTATGGAGTACTGTGCGGTCTGTCCACAAAACGGATGAAAGTAGCTACGTTTATACAAAGCCAGGCATTCTATAGGTGTCCCTTCCCGGAGCCTTCCATATATATCTCTGTATTTAGACGGTAATTAAGCTAAATTTACCGAGTGGCCTACATCAGCCGTCCGGCGGCGACGACCGGCGACAAAGTGAAAAATTTAACGCTTCAGCACGTCAACGTTGACATCAGAAAGATAACGTGACTCACTAAACCGACACTTTGTGTATTCTCCGCACGAACTTTGATATTTTAGTATATAAATTGTTTTGTTTCCTACACGTTCCTCGTAACACTCCAATGTATCCGAAAGAGGGTGTTTCTCGCGGGAATTTCTAACAGCCACACCACGACTGCAAGCTTTATACAAATATGTTTTGTCCTGTTTGTTTTTATTTCTCACACTATTTTGGTTTCAATTTATGCCGGTCGATGTTGATTTTACATTGGTTAGCTCGCCAACTAGCCTCTGTGAATATTTACATGTTGTAATTATCAACTTTGCTGAATATTACCTATTTTTAAAGAATCTGGAACGAGTTTCATCTGTTTTAAAGCAAACGCAGCAGACGTGTAATGGTTTACCTACATACACGCAAGAACACATTTATAACGTTCGGAAATCATTCAGACTCGTTTCTAAACAGACAGCGAAGCGCGAGCGCCTACTGTACTTCATGTAAGTTATACCTTACATAGGTAGCTACTATGCTTAGGATTATTTCTATAGATGTATATCGCAATATGTCTCTTGAAAGGTACGTTGCAACACAGGTGAATAAACTAATAAAATTAAGAACGATGATAGATATACGATAGACTATTAACAACAAAGTGTGGTCTCATTGTTGGCGCTGTGCCAAATGTTCTGTACAATGCAATAGTTCAGATCCAGATCAGAACGAAAGGTACACTTGTTCAGATCTGGAGTAAACTGACCTAATATAATGAAACACAGGGAACAGTTTTTACCATCAAACCAAGGTTGGTTTTACTTTTATCTATTTTCGATAAAAGTTCGGTTTCTCTTATATGAAAACAAAATAAAAATAAACACAGTCATTGATGGTCTTAAGGTAAAAGGATCGACCTATATATAAATTCTTCCTACTTGGGAGGCTGAGATCAAAACAAGAAAGATATACATCTGATCAGCTTGTTATAACTGAAATAGATCCAGACTTATTTACGAAGCTGTATCCGTTAGAGATCTCTTAGACTCTTAATGTCAAAGCCGAGGTCAGGCTAACTAGAACGAGTGGATTAGGTAAGGAAAAATTGCAAAACTTTTCTCCTAGAAAATAGTAGAAAATATCTGCCTGAAACAGGGCCACGCATATTTTATCATTTTATAGACGTGTTTACTGTAGCATTTATACTAGTTTTATTGTGGTCATAAATATAGGCGATGCGTTTAGAAGAATAGATACCTTTATCTGTTTGTTTTTTGATATGGATTAGACCGCAAGAGTTATTAAGGTTCCAGTTAATTGCCGTTCAATGTTCAAGGTTAGATTCTATCGCCGATTATTTTCGAATTATCACGTCGAGCGGAGAGGCGTTACGATACTCTGATTAAAAAATAGCACATTCATTATCGATGGGATCATTTCCGATTGGCTGATTCGCAAGTCAAGCATAATCTTCAGTGAAACACAGATCTACTCGTACCTCCTTTTTACATGATTCAATCGTTAATCAACAGCTCAATGTTACCAGGTCAGTAAAATCTATTTCAGATATCATGAAATTCTGATAAGCACGGGGTTTTATCTCTTTACTTTGGTCTGGAATTTTAATCCTGGATTGTGAATTGCTTTCAATGTAGGTTAACCTTAATGTCAAACTCCAGGAACGGTATTATCAAGTTGATATAATTGAAGTATTATTACTAATTGAATCCAACCGCAAGACTTCTAATCAATCTATTGATGAGGTCTGCAAACATTTGAAAGCCTGCAAACCATTTTCCATTAGCATGTATAAAAGGTATAAAAACAGCAAGAAACCTTCAAGTTCTAACAAGACGAGCTAAAGATTATAAACTTCTCCTGAGACTGCTGTTGAAGGTTTTCAAGGTGCAGTGCATCTTAGTTCTTGGAGAAAGTGTTTAACAAATATTGACCTATATAAATATTAAAGAGAGTATTCTATTAACTAGTATCGATGGTATCGGCAGCTGGCAAGGTTCCAGGATCTGGAAAACAATGCAAGCCTTGACTCATTCGTTGTTAATTGGTTTACTTTTTGGGAGGCAATAAAAATTGGTTTAAATTTGTACAATAGTGTTTATAAACTATTCTGGAACAGCTGCAGAGGTAATCGTGTTCGGGAAATATTTGAATCGTTTCATGTATTCTGTTCTCGTGCGTCCGTTGCAGAATAGTCCTAACTTTGCTAGTGGGTAAAAATAGAGCGTAAATTGCCCTTGTGTAGCACTTTACGGCTCCTGCACATTACCAAGTCTAGCAACGTAAACATGAGACGAGAAAGGTGAGTGTAATGACGGCATATAGTAACACCTGGCCACTGAAGCATGTACTAGAAGAGGCCGCTTCTAGGCAAGACCTTAAGGCGATTACACGAGCTAAACGCGAGTTTTATAATTACTAAAAGTATATGATTCACTGCTATAAACAAGACCAGAAAAATATATGATATTCTTCAGGATATATGCTAGCTTGATGCTGTTTTGAAAACATAATACAATTAATTTAGCTCGATAAAAAGAAATCGCGAACTTACTTCTAAAAATATCTTTCAAACAATAAAAAACATACTAATATGCATGCGATCATTCTGATTTTTTGGCAAATAATTCTACAAGCAATATATTAGCATGATACTGTTTTAGTTTTTTAATCCAATCAATGGTTTTTTTGTAAATCGATCGAAACCACTCATTTCGCGCTATTTGGCCCGCAGTGGCTGACGTAACAACCACTTTGTAGTGCAAGCTGATTAGAACTTTATTCTAACAGCATTTCAAACGAAGTTTGAACCACCACAAATAGAGTTGCTAATTTAGCTCGTCTAAGCGCCTTAATAACTTCAATGTTATATTTTACTATGACGTAGAAAACAAGATACAAATTGCCATACAAAGCTTGAACGAAGTATCCTCGTAAGTATAGTCAGGAAAATTATATATTTAGGTTTTTTAAATGACTCACTACGGCAATTTACTATTTTATAGCCATTCCATACATCATTTATGTTTAATATATATTATGTTTTATGCTGATTATATTTGAACGTACTTAATGTAAATTGTTACTGAACAAATAAAATTAAAATACCTAAATTAAATTTATAGAATGACAGGTGATTCGGAAACACGGAAAATAGCGTTTGTGGTCAATTAATTTTCGTTATCCACATTATTTCTTCATCTACAATGTGTACCAACGGTCATATTAGCACAATGTACGACCCATGTGTCGTAACAATCGCCAATAAATAATATGCTCTGTAGGGTAGCGCTAATTGAATTTTTTATTAATGGAGAAATGTAAGCGCGTTACTAAAATACTTATAACACAAAACAGATAATTTGTTACATTATGTTGTATTCAACTAGCAAAGTAATCCTATAAAAAAAGACTATAAGTCTATATTTACTTATCGGGTTTGTCAGGATTTATTTAGTTAGGCTCGAGCATTATGTGGGCAGAAGACGGGTTTCGTGCTATGAAAACTCACTAAATGCGATACTTTGTTTATTGTCAGGTGCTCGGTTCGGGCTGGTTGTTTCCATGGAGAAGAACCGGCAAGAAACTCCATGGTTACTCTTTTCAAACAGATCTACACTGAGTAAACTAACGAATTACTTGACATTACACTTTCACAATAACACTCACTAAATGGGCAAACCGACAGTTTCGTTCTGGAGGAGTGATTTGGTTGGAGACTCGAGCAAAAGTGAGCTCAGCACAATCCCCACTCTCCAAGACGACTCTGTCCACGTGCCGCCAGTAAATCAACATCTGACGTCACGGCGTTTACCCCTACACAATAGTCAAATCAGCAACTTGATATTGAAAAGTTATCGCTTTCTCCGACACGGCCATCTTGACAATTCACACGTCCTCGTGTGAGGCATCTGAAACAAGAATTCACGGAAAGTAATACGTCCTTTGCACGGCCTTCCTGACCAAGGCATTCAAAATTAAAGTCACACAATACAATCAACACAATTTTATTCTGATTCACATTCTCATCAAATCTTATTAAGGAATCTCAACATTGAAATCACCACTCTTCAGGAATCATCAGTTTTCGAAACAATTCATGAAAACTTCTAAGCAAATCTAGTATGCAATGCTCTGTTCGGAACTCAACTTCGTCACATACAACACATTACCTCCATCCGGCAAACCAGCGGGACCTCCATCCGGTACCCGACTTCCACACACAACACATCACATTGCCTCCATCCGGCAAACCAGCGGGACCTCCATCCGGTACCCGACTTCCAAACACAACACATCACATTGCCTCCATCCGGCAAACCAGCGGGACCTCCATCCGGTACCCAACCTCAAGAGACAATACATTGCTTTTATTAAGCACCTTTGGCGATTACTTACATCGCTATGCTGGACAACTCACGAACAGCATTGGGATGCATGCAATCTGAGTCACTTGCATACTACATTTGCATCCTCTCACTAAGGAGTGACACCATCGCCATCATGTTACTCATAAGGTGCGGTCTAACAGACCCACCGCCACGTGTTACTCACGGGTGCGGTCTAAAGTCTCGAGTATGAGTGTACAAGCCTTTCCTTATCAGATTTGGTCTCACTACCACTGTCATCAACTACGACATTTAACTCTCGAGGAACTTGGTGATCGGGGATCTTTCTCACAAAAGCTGGGGATCTTTCTCACAAAAGCTAAAATCTTCGAATTAGCTTTACTGAACCTTGGTCTATACTAGTTGTAGTAATGACAGCATCAATATGCTCACTCTTGAGTCCAGACAAAACTGAATTGGTACTCTGCAGTCATAACAAAATGAAAACGACTCACCAGAGTGACGTAAAATCCCATTAGATGCTCATGCGGTAATCACACACATGTCCACGCGAACGTTGCTTATGAGCTGCGCTCGCTGCATCACCGCTGCTAGTACCGCCATTCAAATTGGGGTAGCTTCATGTCCTTACTTGAACCTCCTGGTATGTCCTCGTGTGATGGTTACCCTGCAAACAAATACTCCACGACAGAATTTTGTTCCACTCGGTCAGTCCTGACCAAACTCTAGATTCATCGGGTCAGTGAAAATAAAGAACTCTGTTTTATTTTAACCCAATCCTATTCTAATAAAATCAAACGTCATAACATAACGCCTGAACTCCCCAAAGGGTTAAACAGAGGTGCACCTAATAGTACACTCACACTCCGGTAGTTAAGTCCAAGTCCTATGTACCATCAACTGGGCACCACTTTGCCCGATCTGGGAATCGAACCCAGGACCTCATGCTCAGCAGTCGCGTTTGCCCCCACTAGACCAACGACGTAGTTTATTAAATCAAATACGGCTAAATTGGTAATACTTGAAAATAGGTCAACCCTTGGTCCATGTACCACAGTCGTTCAAATCAACCTTTATAACTCAACTGCAATAATAACTACTGGTACGGTCAAACACTACTAAACCGATAGGGTACTAAAACAGTGGTACACAACGTATGCAACGCACACACTACGCCTGCAACGCACACACTACGTCTGCAACGCACACACTACGCAAGCTACGCATGGACTACGTATGTATCACATACACTACGCATCCACTACGCACGCACTACGCATGGACTACGTCTACACCACGCATCCACTACGCACGCACTACGTATACACTACGCTTACACTACGTATACACTACGTATGCACACCATTAAAAGTTTCAGCCCTACAGGTGCCACACAGGCTCAGGTTGCCACACAGGCTCAGGTTGCCACACAGGCACAGATTGCCACCACTTAAGCTTACTCATCATCATCAAAATAAACACCAACATTATTCAATATCGACTGGTACGTGTCCCACTGGTATCTTCCTTAGCCTACCCTGTACATATTTGTAGGCACGCCTAACGTTCAAAACTTTAGTTAATGACGATCAGCGTCCAAAATCTCTAATCACTTCAAGCAACATTAAAATTTACTCTTTCATTAAGGTCCATTGAGTTCCAGAATCAAAATCGAAACACTCACCAAAGTACTTCCATATTCCGACTCGACGGTGCAAAGGTCGACTTGCTTCTCCACCAGTACAGCAGCACACGACCAACGCTGTCCTGCTGCGCAGCGACTAGCAATGTGCCCCGGCGTGCCACACTTGGAGCACACCAGTGAACTGCTGCTGGCCTGCGGTCGCTGCCCAACGCCTGTAGCAGCCGTCACAGGCAACCGCTTCTTGACGGGGCGGTCGTCTTCGTCCGAAAATCCGCTTGTTTGTGTCGTTGTTTGCCGCATTCGCGACACTTGATTGGTGGTACTGATGAAAATATCAGACGTGTCTCGCTCCCTGACGACGGGCGCATATTTTACTTTGTTTATTTTTTTTTTTCACTATTCACGTAAATGAGGGTGGTCGAAAATGTCTCGACGTACACGAATCTGGCCTTGAACAATTCTTTAAACTGGTCCCACGAAAAACTCTAAGCGATACAAAGTCTTTGTTTTGCATTTCAAATAGTAACCGTCACTGATTTTCATTAACACTAAAAAACGATTTGTATCCCGTTTTTCACTTGGTAAATAACACTTGTTTACTGTCTGTTTTTAGTTCCCGATATTTCGGCGCTGTTGCAAGCACTACGATCACGGATAAACTAAATAGCTATTGCGGGTGGGTGTTTATCAGCACACTTCGATCTACCCTCTTTCTTGTCCGTTTTTTTTTATTGCACTCAATAACCGACACACGAAACTCATCGCGAACTAAGTTTGTTTTCGACACTTTTTCGGTTTTTACGCAGTTGACACTGATTGTTATTAACACTGTCCCCGCAGCATGATTTCATTAGCACGATTTTATCCCAATTCTGATATCGGGTTTGTCAGGATTTATTTAGTTAGGCTCGCGCATTATGTGGGCAGAAGACGGGTTTCGTGCTATGAAAACTCACTAAATGCGATACTTTGTTTATTGTCAGGTGCTCGGTTCGGGCTGGTTGTTTCCATGGAGAAGAACCGGCAAGAAACTCCATGGTTACTCTTTTCAAACAGATCTACACTGAGTAAACTAACGAATTACTTGACATTACACTTTCACAATAACACTCACTAAATGGGCAAACCGACAGTTTCGTTCTGGAGGAGTGATTTGGTTGGAGACTCGAGCAAAAGTGAGCTCAGCACAATCCCCACTCTCCAAGACGACTCTGTCCACGTGCCGCCAGTAAATCAACATCTGACGTCACGGCGTTTACCCCTACACAATAGTCAAATCAGCAACTTGATATTGAAAAGTTATCGCTTTCTCCGACATACTAATAAAACGTTCTTATAAAGGCATTGCGGTAGACTATTTAACTTAGAATAGTATTTGCCAAGCCTTAACATACTCAAGCGCATTAGTTCTTATATCTCGGTCTTATAGTTAGCTACAAGACTTACTAATAAGACATGTACAGGATACTTTAACTAGTAATTGCATTTCACAAGCGTAGATAGTCTCAAGTGCATTTGCTCTTATATCTCAGTCTTGTAGTTAACTACAAGAATATCTTACAGGACACTTTTAGGAATAAGTCTCTTATAATTGTCTACAGTAAAACTAAATAATCTGGAATAAAATTTTGATCCTATAGTTGCATTTTGGAAGTAAACAAGATATAATAACATTTTTAGCTCAGATCACTATAAGTTTTCGTAGTTATTGTTTTGCTCAAGACTATTTTAAGTCAATCAGTACTTGATAAGAGCGCTTCCAGATCAAAAAGCTTATAAGCTACTTTATCAATAACTTGATTAGTAAACCTCAGCCATTTTTTTGAAATTCTGTTGTTGAGTGAATAAGGTGAACATAAATTTAAGCGATTAGAAACGATTAAAAAGTAGTGGTGGTTACAGGAGAACAGTGAAAAACAGATATTTAGAATGAATGAAGCCTAGTTCTTCAGTAATAACTTCAACAGGATTAGGAAGCGCATCAAGAGCGATTGCAGGCAAAGTAAATGAGGGTTCCGCGCCCAAAACTATTTTTTCACCCGAAGCATGAATGGTCATTTATGCTATAGGTACTGGGAGCTAGTCGGGCAACAAAAAAAGATTTGATGCAATAAGGCTATTAAGTTTTCTTGACTACAAATGAAATGAGTAGGTCTTTGAGTAGGTCTATACACATTGTTGAAAGAAACTGGAAATCCACACCCATTGCAGCATTCTGATAACACAAAATGAAATGAAATTAATAATTGGTTGGTGAATAATTGGTAATGTGAATATTTGGTCAAAACACAGTCGATATCAAGAAATACAACAATCTTGTTAATTAAATCCTACGAAAAGTAAATTCAAACTTTAGCAGGCATATTCCAAGGGAACCCTAATTTATTTTAAAATGGAGGCCGATGGAGGCAACTTATCTGAGCTGAAACTCTACTAGTACTAATTTACTTGTTAAGCACTTTACTTTCTTGCTACAAGTACTAATTTACTTATAAAGTACTTAATGAAGAGCATTTTCTAATCATATCGGATATTCATAAGAATTGATGAAATATTTTATTTACAACAATATTGTAATGTGCTATTTTTCGGAGGGGATTGTAAAAACTAACTATATTGCAGTACATATTTACAGTAAAATTGACTTCCCGGCGGGTTCATACACCATATTTACGATATATTAAAATGTTCTACAATAATACAAAATGAGACACGGCCTCATCTCTATGAGAGGAGGCCGTGTCCCAGCAGTGGGAACATTATAGGCTGATGATGATGTTGATGATGAATATAAAATAAAAAAAATAATAGAAACTTACGTTATTACCAAGTTTAACCACAAAACCACCAGCCGAAGCAAAAACAAACTCAACAAAGAAAAGCTCTTGAAATATACTTTTGCCAGTGCATTATAAGCAATATTGCTTTGGTAAGATACTTATGCCAGATACTAACAAGCGCGTTTGTGCTTGTAATTGTTTAGTCTCAGATCATTATAGAAGCTATTGCGGTTCGTCAAGTCTATTATAGGCCTTAATAACATTGAATAAGTTGATTATAAGATAGTTATAGAACTAAATGCTCTTATAACTGCGCCCAAATCCAGGCTTGTAGAGCATTATAAGCATATTATAAGTACAGAAAAAAGTAGTCAGAAGAGCGTTATAAGTACTGATTTTGCTAGTTGGGACATTTACAATTGATTGCGTTGAATAAAAGGAACAGGGCTATATTGTTTAAACAAATAGAATTCGCGTATAAATCACTGTGACAAACAGAACGTTCATTTGAGTGACCCAAAGCTATTCCATTCTTTTAAAATGTAATTATTTGTTGTACTGCAAAACTTTAGTTGAACGTATGACTTGTTCTCTGTGTCATTGATTTTATATTCTACCGATTTTAAACCAGTTTCAATCGGTGATCACTTTCGTTGGAATATTATGTTGGATTAGAATTTCAGCAGTAAGCACAAGCTTCTTTAATACACAATGGTGACATCTCATACATATTTAGATCACCAGACCGCACACTTAACGACGCTACGTGCATTTTAATATTTTCAACTTAATTTATGCCAAATGCCTTTGGCTCTTTCTGACTCACAGTCTAGCCAATGGCCATGAAAATATATATGTTTTCATACACAATGATGATGGTGCAAACAACTCGCACAATTACGTCCTAAAAGCATGGTCAACTTTTGTTTATTTCGCTTTTCAAAAAGAAAATATGAAATTTTAATCACAATAGCCTTAAAATAAAGTGTACATAGCAAAACATGCGACGTCAAAAAAAGTACGTTATGTACAGCGTTGTGCCTGAACGAGGTTTCGCTCTCAACGGCCTAAATATCAATAACAAATGACTTCACATACACAACCCGGACAAAAGCGTGGTGTCAAGTGCTCTGGGGGCGTATTATGACCTTTTTGAATTCCAGTCAGTTTCCAGGCAATTCAGTTTTCGGTCTCAAACTGCCTTGTTCTATTTCGTATTACGATGTACGTAAATCTGACTGGAATCATGCTGGATTGTTTGTCTCTGGATGGTTTATACGGGCTAGAGATTTCGTTCAAAAATCGAATCAACAAGTTACCGATAGTTACCGGTTTTATATTTTTTTGTGAAACATTTCTTTTTCAGTGTATATTTAGGAAATATTTGAGTTAAACTGTACTTTAATAACAATTTAAATATTTATAATCAAATTGAGCATCATTTACTGACATTTTATGCAAAAACTTAATAATATTCTTCAACTTTCGCAAAGGGGTTCGTTTCTGAACGATCGTATTGCGATAAGCGATTTGTAGTCTGTGGCGATTTGCTTAGCCGCCAAAATTAAAAAACATTTAAACTTTGCTTAAACATTGAGATTGAAACTAGACCATTACCTATACGCATTTTTTTAAGTAAAATTAGAATGTCGTAAGTGAATTTTCGTTTTACTTATGCTAAACAGTGTTATTTATTACCTATCTTGCATTTGTGTATATAACTTTTACTTTATGTAGAAACTCACGGGATGAAGTATCGCGCCGTCGCCGAGTGTCCTACGAGCAATTACAGAGTTTGTGGGAATTTTTAAACACCCATAGGGATCTTGCCGTAGGTTACAATAAATCTGCACAAGCGCGAGACTATACCAAACGGATGTGGGTGTCTCTATCCGAAACACTTAATTCTTTGGGAGATGGTGCCAATAAGGATTGGAAAGGCTGGTCTAATGTAAGTAAAACCTTTGTGTACTTACTTCAACATGTTATCCAATACAATGGCCTATTAATTAACCTCGGATTTGTGTATAACATGTGTTATGCTAAACAATACCTACTTAATATTGTTCATTTTGATATTGAAAATTGAAAATAATATAATATTTGTTTTTGTATTCTAGTACTGGGTAGACTATAAAGCGAAATTAAAGCGAAAAGTAGCTGCCATTCGCGCTGCTCAAAACCGCACGGGAGGTGGCCCTTCCGAAGCCAGTCCCCTGAACGACATCGAAAAAAAGTTTCATAGTTTGTTAGGGGAAGGATTTGGAACCGGTTTACCTAACACACAAGTTGACCCATTTCCAACTGTAAGTATATAGTTATACGTATGTATATATATATATATATATATAAAAGTATAAGTTCATATAATTATTATTCATGTACATAATTAATTTAATCTCTTTAGTTATCTAATGAGCAAGACAGCAGCACGCAGGCTCCTACAGAATCTAATGAAGGCCTACAACTGCCAGCTGGCAGTCTCCAGTTGGAGGAAGAGGAGGTAATACAGCAGCAGGAGGAGCCTGCATTAGAACAGCCAGTACCTGTGGCTCACAGTCCGAGACGAGTGCAGCGTCGGGCTGGCAGACGTCAAGCCATGAGCCAGATTATGGCTAGACAAATATTAGTACAGACATCACAGGAAAGATTAGTAATCGAAAGGCAAAATGCAGAAACGTGGCGGGAGATACTGCAGACACTAAATAAAATAGCGTCGGCTGTTGACAAGTAACTACAATACAATATTTTAAAATTATTTTATTAACAAATAAAAACATATTACTATTTAATTAAAACTAATAGGGAACATGCAAATATAATATTTATGAACATTTTGCTATTAAAATGTTAAAAAATTATAAAAGAAAGGCCACTGCAAGGTTTATATAAATTAATAATGTTGTTTTTTAACAATAATAATACGAATTAAAAGTAACGTGAAACGGAACGGATTTAGCGTTCAGTGACGTCACTCCTGTTATGACAACTTCAATACCAACGTATTTCTATTTGAGAAGTGTAGTTGTAGTAAAAGTGAACGTTAAAACGAAAATTAATTGCGTTTTTCCAATAAAAATGGAAGTTGGGTTTGTCAAAGCAGACTCTAGGAATCTACCAAAAGTTAGTGTTGACATGGTAGTGACTTTTTTTGTCGAAAGTGCAGAGTTTTCAAGTGTAGAAATGAAAGGGACTAAACTACTACGATACGATACGATACACTTGTGGTCTATTCTACATGGAGTTCTTTAAAATAAACACAAAAATAAAAATATCGCATCTTCCCTATTGCACAGTGATAACACTTTATAAGGAAAACAAAACAATGTTCTTAATATAACTTTGTATTAAAATAAATACTAAATCATCTTCAGAATCGGGACAGCTCTAGCAGGCTCAGGATCGAGAAGACCAGAGACGAGAGATGAGGGTTCGCCTGACTGCTAAACCTTCACTTAGCAGTTCTATATTGCTTCGGGAGGTAGAAGACGAAGGCTGATTTTCGAGGTGTGTTGTATTTATCTGTCTTGAGGCCTCTAACATTGATTCTTCATCAGTGAGTACTGGTACAGGGACATTTGCGTGATTGCAAATGTTGTGTAATATTACACAAGCATTTACAATAGACGCTGCAACAGGTGGGGAATAATGCAGTACTCTGTGTACAAGTAAACACCGGAATCTAGCTTTAAAAAGACCTATTGTCCTTTCAACAACATTCCTTGTACGGACATGGACACTAGTATAGTAAGCTTCAGGAGTTTCCGGGGTGGCATCAGTTACTGGTGTCATCAAGTACTTTCTTAAAGGATATCCTGAATCACCTAGAAACAAAACATCACCATGGTTAATATTTTTTAAGTGCATAAACTGTCAGATAAATGTAATAGATGTATTATCAAGTAGTTTATAGAGTATTTTAATTTCAGTTCATAAAAAAATTGCATACCAAGTAACCATACTGCTTCATTTCTGCTAATAAGCTCCATGTGCTCTTTTATAGGATGGTTTGCCCAGATAAAGGAATCATGGGTTGCTCCACCAAAGCTAGCATCCACACTTAAAATTTGCATATCTGCATTACAAATCTAAAATTGAAATTGTTTCAGATTATTACCACAGAAATGAAGACTGAAGAAATTAAAGAAGTGGCTTGAAACAAGGACATACCCAGCTAGCAATTGCTTCAAGCACTTTATGTAGTTTGTATGACTGACAAAACCAATCTCAACATAGTATTGGAATGGGAATGGGATTCAATACAAAATTGTTGATTGTTTATGACTTTAATTATATTGAAATGAGTATATTTTGTTAAACAGTGAATATTTTTTATTTGATTAATTCAATAAATTACAACCTTACCAGTTGAACATTTAGGGAGTGATACTGTTTTCTACAATAGTACCTCTCCTCGTTTTCCACGGGGCGTACTATTGCAATGTGTGTGCAGTCAATGCAGCCCAATACTCCTGGCATTTGAAACTTATTAAAGAACCTTAAAATAAAAATAATTTATTACTAAATTATTAGATTTGTATCATAACAAATAAAATAGAGTTTCAAGGTAATGTTTACATCAGTAATTTATATTCAAGTACAATAATATATGGTTTCATTAACATCCATCCATCCATCGAGGCTGTTTAATGTCTCGTAATCCTACCAATATTATAAATGCGAAAGTTTGTGAGTATGTATGTAGGTGGATCTTCATGAAATTTGGCATGTATACCTACACATAGTCTGGGATATAAAGAAGAACATAAGAGTAGGTATCCCACGCGGGCGAAAGCTAGTATCAGATAACTTTTAAACATGTTACACATTGGGAAACAAACCAAAAATAGCACTCACCGTATCTTGTTGGCATTTCTCTCTTCAGAAGTTCTTGGAAATTTTATGTATTTAGCCCTCATGTGGGGCATGTTCAACAATTTAGTAATCTGCTTTATAACTACTGATACTGTAGGTTGAGCTACAGAGTGAGCAGATATATCACCAACGGGCCGTTGGTAACTCCCCGTAGCATAAAAAGATAATGCAATTAAAACCTGCAAAAATATTATTGTTTAAATTGATTTATTTAATACCTATTAAATTATATATATTATTGATTAAATTTTTTTTTTATTATTTATTATTGGTTTTTTTTTACCTACAATGATATACCTACTTTGTGCATAAAAGCAAATTTGACTCTTGATTAAAACTTATCATCTTAATAAATTATTAAAATAAGATTGCTAAGTAAATAAATAGTTTTTGCTAGGTAGGTAAGTACTAACCTTCCTCTCAAGTGATAAATCAGATGCTCTTGATGGCGCAGCCACAAGCGGTCTCAATTCATCAACCAATTGTTTACTAAGCCTATATCGCTTAATAAACTGTACCTCGTCAACATCAAAAGGATCACTATAATTTCTAAGCCATCTTCTTTGTAATTTTGCTTCATTGTTACCTGAATTATCACTCTCAATGAATTCAAAAATTAATAACTCGTCTGACATTTTACAAGCTACAAAGTAGGTATCTATGTCCTAAAGAAGTTTAAGAGTGTCTAAAGACAAATTAAAAGAAACAAGTCAGTAAAAGTTACTAAAAAGTGGCGTAAACTGAATGGTTTGGTAGATGCAAATTATGACAGATAATCAGGCTTTGAAATGTCAGTAAGTAGCTTGTAATACGAAATTTCCAGCCAAATTCCAGGCAGAAGTTGGCAAAATGTCACGTGACCGCTGGCTGGCTGTCAAGGTGAGTTCGTAATACGAATAAGCAAGGCAGTTCATTTTAAGGTGTAAACTGACTGGAATTAAGAGCTTGTAATACGCCCCCTGATGATACAAAGGGAGAATATTGTACAAAGCAAGATTAACTAGTGTAGACCCGGCTTTACATTACCAATTCAGGGTTGCCAGGTTCGTTAAAATCCCGGGCGTTGCATCTGAATTTGAAAGGTTATTTAATTTGCAAATTTTCGCGCTGTTTTGGGATAGTAGCCAGGATTTAACATGGAAAAATACATTTTGGATTTTGCGCAACATAAATATTTGGACAAGCCGGCAGCACTTCAGCCGGAACGTCCATTCATTGGAATAGCTAACATATCTTTATAGGAAACAAAAAAGTTTTATTAAAGCAAAAATAAGGAAGGCGTTTTATTTTTTATTGATAAAAATGGCCAGTTCCTTATGCACATTTTCTACTCGCTCATATACAAACTGCACACTGAAATTCAATCGCTTAGCTTTTTAAAAAGCTGATGGTGATTGTAACTTTACTTTGTGTTACCAACATAAGAAAGGTAATAACAAAATCAGTCTCCCCTGTCAAATTTTGACGAAAAGGACATCCTGTTAATCACCTATTAAGTAATCAATTGCTCATTGTTAAATATGGTCACCGTTAGAAATATTTTGGAATTTTATCCCTTGCAAATTCCGACATAAATCTACAAAAAAGAGGTATTTTTATTACCTTCTCACACAGTTAGGTGGGCTGCTATCAAAATAATAGAGTGAGTTTTAAGAACTAAGTAATAACATATCAGCATTATGCCCGTTTTATCTTACAATTGCTCTGAACAGCGTCTCATTTCTTTTATTGTAGCAACTTATGTTTAACTTAGCAAAAATACGTACAAATAAAGTCGGTGTTTTCAGAATAACAAACCAATTTAAATAAAAGCTTGTAAAGAATGTACTATAACATTTCTGTGGCTTGAAATTATTTGAGAATTCTAAATTCTACTATTTCACTAGTATACATTAGTATATATACTAATATTATAAATACGAAAGTAATTGTCTGTCTGTTGCTTTAGACGCTAAACTATGTTTGACAGATATACAGCTACACGTGGGTTACTTTTCCCAATTGCAAACGCGGTGGCTGGCACCAGAAATTCACTTAAAATAATTAAACTTCTGTAAAATATCTGTATTTATGTAGACGTCATTTCTATGTACGTATTCGCAATTTCCCTATCTCTGCGTATATACATTTTCCGTCGATCGCGCCGTAAAATGACACGGCCGTAGCTACGTTATGAAAATTCCTAGATCCCTTTATCCTTCTGATATTTATGTTACGCCTCTCTCATCTCTTTACTAATTACAATTTAATGAGAAATACTACCTACCTACTTAGGTAACGTGAGCATGTCGAGTCAGTGAAAATAATTGCTATGAAAATTGACAATTTAAGTTAACAGGTAGCCAAATTAAATCTATACATATAATAAAATCGTTGAGACCAAAAAATCTGTACATTGAAGATTTAAAAAAAAAACCGACCAGGGTGACTTAAAATAAGTAACTGAACATATTAAAACCATTTATAAAATGGTTTTTTTTTGTTTGTTTGAACGCGCATCACGTAAAAACTGCTGGACGGATTTTGATGAAAACTTCACTAATCTATTTAAATAAACTCAGAATAACATTTAGGCTATCGAAATTATGGATTTTTTTTAAAAGGGGGTGAAAAGGGGGGGTAAAGTTTGTATGAAAACAATTTTTTAGATTGTTCTAGATTTATGAAACTCAGAGTAAATACTTATTATTAAAAATAAAGAAACACCTGTTTCAGCATTTTTTTTAAATTTTACCCAGAGACTTAAAAAAGAAGGTTTTGTGTTTAAAATTAATTAACTTCATACACCTATAGAATAAAATCCAATGAAGTGGAAACCTTTAAAAGTTACTGTAAATACTTCAGATCTAATACAGGTAAATGTAATTTCTCAATTTTCTTGAAATTTGATTTTTGAAGTGAATGCGCCCAAAATAGCGGAACTCAAGAAAATCGGCTTTCCTCGGTATAAGCAGTTGGTAATACAGGGTGGAAACAGTAAACGAGCAGTAAGGTGAGCTACAGCTACACAAAAATGGTCTTATGAAACAATCCGTAATTTTTTCACGAAATCCTGAACCCCGTTCACAGATTGAATTAAAAAATTAAGTACAGTTAGCAAGAAAATTGCAATTTTCATAAAACAATTTTTTTGATGCCAATCGATCTTCTTTCCGACACTAATCAAAAAGTTCTTCCAGACCAACCCAGGTTAGAGTACTCAAAAAGTCAGAAATTGCAAAAAAAATACTTTCAGCGGGGCAGTATAGGGGAAATAGTTAGCCAGAAAATTGCTATTTTACACAAAACATTTTTTTGATGCCAATCGGTCCTGTTTCTAATACTCAACGGTTAAGGTAGCTCCCCTTACTGTCCCGTTAATCGTTTCCATCCTGTATAATATATTACAAATAAAATAATATTACGAAGAAAATGTAGACTATAGGAATGTACATAAGACATAAAGCCCGAAAAGTTACAAATACATTACAAACGAGTACAAATCCTACTACTAAATAAAAAATGCTTTGTCCTGAAGGACTGTCTGATGGATCAACGCACAGACTAAACCGTAGATTGTAGAAACCTGAAACTTGAAGGGTGTATTTTTGTATGACGTAGGCATACGATAAGAAAGAATTTTCTTAAATTATACCCCTAAGGGGGTGAAAAGGGGGGGCAAGGTTTGTATGGAAAAATGTGATTCCTTGGTCCATTCTACTTCAAATTTTGCAATCAACAATATTAATAGAATTGATGGACGCGTTTCGTATTGCATTGAAATTCGTCCCCTAACGGGGTTAAAAAGGAGTAGAAAGTTATTTTGGCGGTGATTTGTTTCGAATTCGAGTATTTATATCAAATACTCCTTAGAGATTCTGATATAAACTACATTTTATTTTGATACATGTTTCAAAACCCAATCCGATTTTATTCCAAAAAGGTTGAACTCACATAAAAATTTGGAGCAAAATTGCAAATACTCTTTAAAAATTGGAATGTCTCGAAAGTCACCGTTACATATTAATACCGCATTTGAAGGTGTCTAAGCTTTAAAGTGGTTGTGCACTTTAAGACACGGCGTCATAGCGTAGGGACGTAGAGTTCGAAATTTGAAATGGTAAGCAGTTGTAAGAGGTCCGCAACAGTTTACAGCAGCTATATCGTGTTGCGGCTCATTTCATGCACCTTGATGAGAACTGCAGACCTAGCTGGAGTATGACTGTCATCGAGTGTCTAAGTATGAAGATGTAAAGCTGTCAATAGAAGCCCTTAAAGCTGTTTTCGTAAACATGGTAATTTATTCTTATCCAAATAAATAAGTTATTAATCACAAGTATTTGATTTTGAACAAAATTGGCCTTGGGTACGTAAATTGATCTCAATGATAAAATAAGTCCGCAGCAAAATAATGATCATATACCGGGCGCGCATTTTCATTATGCGGAAGGATGTGTGTGATGTGCTTTTTCAAAATTGTATTATAGGTGCTTACGACCCACTCTCTGTAACCCTCTCTTTCTCATATGTGACGCAGACGAAGTTGCGCGGGTCAGCTAGTGGTGAATAAAAGTGTACTAAGTACTCGTACATAATAGTTAAGTCAAATAGCAGCTCATTTTTTTGCTTAATTTATTAATTTGTTAAATAATTAATTTAACGTTAAATTATATCTATACTTCTATACTATATATTATATATTTATATATTTATATATAATTTATATATATTTATATACAACATGTCCCAAAATTCAACGATAAGCCAGCACCGGAGGATAGACCTGCCCATGACTACTCGGGGAAAAAATGAAAAAAATATATATCTCTTTTTTTTTGAAGTTATAAAAAAAAAGAAGAAATTCTTAAAAAAGTGAGACCTTTTATGATATTTTTCACTACCATGACCACACTTTTTTAAATATTTCTGTTATTTTTTTTTATAGGCAACCTGAATAGCACTGCTATCTACCACAATTCTTAAAAAATCCAGAATACCTCTAGTTTTTTCACGTAAATTAATGAAACTTAATTTATTCCCTTAATTTTTTTGAAGATTTTTACTTTTAATCAACTTTAACTCATCGTGGTGTAAAAAAAAAGTATGAACACTACTATGGCAAGTTTTTTTATAAATTGACGCAACTAATCAAGATTCCAAAATGGTATAATACTCTAGGAAAATCAACCACAAAAAAATAATATCCATACTAGTTCAAAACAAGAACCAAATTCCTTAAATTATAGTTGACAGTAATCACTTTCACTGCGTGCCCAAAATGGGTTCTTGTTACAATTTCTAGGAATTTGAGTGGGGCATACATACCTTAGAAGTTAGAGAGAGATAGATAGATAGAGATATTTACGTTAAAAAGAGACAACAACAGGGCAGGTAGTGGGTTCTTGTTACAATTTCTAGGAATTTGAATGGGGCATACATACCTTAGAAGTTAGAGAGAGATAGATAGACAGAGATATTTACGTTAAAAAGAGACAACAACAGGGCAGGTAGAGAAGCTGTTATTATTCTCAGAAATTGTAACAAGAACCCACTACCTGCCCTGTTGTTGTCTCTTTTTAACGTAAATATCTCTATCTATCTATCTCTCTCTAACTTCTAAGGTATGTATGCCCCACTCAAATTCCTAGAAATTGTAACAAGAACCCATTTTGGGCACGCAGTGAAAGTGATTACTGTCAACTATAATTTAAGGAATTTGGTTCTTGTTTTGAACTAGTATGGATATTATTTTTTTGTGGTTGATTTTCCTAGAGTATTATACCATTTTGGAATCTTGATTAGTTGCGTCAATTTATAAAAAAACTTGCCATAGTAGTGTTCATACTTTTTTTTTACACCACGATGAGTTAATTTTGATTAAAAGTAAAAATCTTCAAAAAATTTAGGGAATAAATTAAGTTTCATTAATTTACGTGAAAAAACTAGAGGTATTCTGGATTTTTTAAGAATTGTGGTAGATAGCAGTGCTATTCAGGTTGCCTATAAAAAAAATAACAGAAATATTTAAAAAAGTGTGGTCATGGTAGTGAAAAATATCATAAAAGGTCTCACTTTTTTAAGAATTTCTTCTTTTTTTTTATAACTTCAAAAAAAAAGAGATATATATTTTTTTTCTTTTTTTCCCCGAGTAGTCATGGGCAGGTCTATCCTCCGGTGCTGGCTTATCGTTGAATTTTGGGACATGTTATATAATATTATAAAGCAGAAGAGTTTGTTTGTTTGTTTGTTTGTTTGGTTGAACGCGCTAATCTCAGGAACTTCTGGTTCAAATTGAAAAATTCTTTTTGTGTTGGATAGTCCATTTATCGAGGAAGGCTTTAGGCTATAAAACATCACGCTATGACTATTAGGAGCGGAGCAGGAATGAAAAATGTTGCAAAAACGGGGATTTTTTCCCTCTCTTATGTGACGCAGACGGAGTTGCGTGGGTCAGCTAGTACTTAGGTACTTACTAAGTAAAATAGGGAAATTGATGAAAATTTGAGTAATATTAATGCATTTATTGCTAAACTTAGTTATATGCTTCACCGAGGCGCGATTGAATGACAAACAGTCCAATTGAATTCCGTCCGGTTTGTATGATTAACTGCGGTTATGATATTAGATTCAGTTTTAACGAATACTGATAAGACACATATTCATATATATATTCATATTCTTATTCTTTGGTTGGTTGGTTTGGTTTGGTTCTTCGGTTTGTATTACTGAATATTTCAAAAATGTAACGTCGCTTACCAATCTATACTAATATTATAAAGCTGAAGAGATTGTTTGGTTGAGCGCGCTAATCTCAGGAACTACTGGGTATTTTAGTGTCAGCTCATTTATCGAGAAGGCTTTAAAACATCATGCTACGGCTAATAATTTCACGCGGACGACGCTCGCGGACAACAGCTTGATAAAAATTAATCTTAATGTTAAAATTCGGGATTTAGAAAGAAATTGCACATTTTCTAAAAACAACTTGAAATGATCGAAAAACATGAACTAATAAACAGTGCAAATTGGCGTTACACAGATCACGAAAAAATGAAAGATTTTTCATTTCTAAAATCGACCCTGTATTGACTGACAATAAGATCGAATTATAATTTGCGTAGCTATATCGGGGTACTCATTCAATTCCTTCCCAGGCATTCCACGAAAAAAATATTCTGAATAATAACAATACCTAATATCTTCCGACAGAGCGGCTCGATGTCAACGCCTATGTATAACAATGATTATCGAATGTGTTCGGAAATCCAACAATTTGTAAGAAAACGCTCAACGGAAATAAAAGATGAATTTCGTATCTTAGTACTTACAGTTTGAAAGTTTTCCTATCAGAAAGTTATTATTGTGCACTTGTGTAGTGCTAGTTTTGCTTCCGAAGCTGTGTTTTTCAACCAACCTGGCTTTGTACCAGCTGCATCTGCCAGAAACGACATACTTAGACGCAAAGTACCTAAATTCACTCAAATTATTGTAAAAGTGTTAAACCATTAAACAATGTACTATACATTTCATCCGCAGCGGTTTAACATCGCATTAATATGTAAGTATGCACATTAATATTTAAATTAAATATTTGCGTGTAAAAACGTCAGCGCTTTCAGCCATGTTTACCTCAATGTCGGACACTACAACACTGTACCAACATAACATTTTAATGATCTTGTCTTAATTTACGTGATATTTTCCAGCCCGCGGCGAATGATGCCAACCGTGAATTTTTCGCGCGGCTGACAGAACGGTGACACAAATTCTGCTTGGAACACTTGTGTCATGTGACGTATCTTTGCTTAATTACTTCCGAGGGCTGTGTACTCGCGTTTTTAATTACTTTTCGTAGGCAGTCAACCACTGTCTTTACATATTTTTCATACCGAAAAACTCTCAGATCTTCCAGGTGCAAAATCAACACAATATCCACTTACTGTACGAAACGGTTGTGTTGTTTTTACTATGTCTAACACTGTCTTTCTCTGAAGATTTACTTTTTCCTTCTTGTCAGGCAGCCAGAAAGATACGAGGTCAAGTCGTAACCTTCCTCAATTTATTGATTGGATTGACTTAATTATTTCTGTAAACAGTCATCTAGCTTTTAGAAAAGCGAAACATATGTAAAGTAGGTAAGTTAGGCATATTAAATTATATCAGTAAACTAATTAATTTTCTAAATAGAATTAGGTTACGAGTGGCAAGTTAACTGGCAACAAAGGGGCTAATTAACTATTACCCGAAATAGGTAGGTACCTACCTAAAATTGTTCTAAAACGTATTCAGGGGGTAAATAACTACCTACGTACTGACGCTACCCTAATACATATCCGTTAATGTACATTAAATCGGTTATCTACAGATTACACGGAACGATTTAGATTTATCAACGTTGTTAGGCGTATCGTGATCCATATAATTTGAAATGACTGCTTCCGTACTTTCCCTGCTTACATCAATATGAAATTACTGCGCAATAATCAACACAGTATGTACCAAAAATATTTGATTACTCTCAGCTTTAGGGTTGGTAAAGCTTTTCAATATTAACGGGATACGGTAGCTTTCCCTAAAATATTAGAGTTGAAAATAAAAGTGATCCAGAAAATGGACCTTTTCATTTATTTCTCATTATCATGCTATAATCTTTTAGGCAAACCCATCTGAGTCGGATAAATCTGTTTAGGCTTTCATTTTCTGAAAATGTGTGGATAGCCAACAAATTATTGTATAAATAGGTTTGAATCCATTTCATACCCTTGGGGGTTGAGTTTAGTACGATTCTAAAAGCTTTCTGCTTTAAATTTTTTCTTACATAAGTATGAGAAAGTATAATGCTTGTTTATATGTTTTCGATGAGTTGAAATGAAACGAATCAATAATTCGAACAGTTTCATTTGGTATCGGTTCGGTCCCCTTTTAAATATTTTTTAAAAGGTTGATTTAAAATACTGTGAAGGTTAAGTGTTTAAAAATAATAAAATCGGTACCTGCTTTTCCGACGATTCATATTTGATTCCAGCTTAAAATATACGCATCTGCCGAGTTGCCGACGTAAATCACAACACACTGTGGGACGCATGTTTTCGCAAAAAGGGTGTACTTTTCGGGTGTTTTATAAATACACACAGCAATTATATCTTTTCCAACCTGAATCTAAAGTTACGGGAGTGATTCTCATTTCCCCAGCTTCTCTTATTCTAACTGTAAATAAATATATTTCCGCAGAATGTGTAAGTATTGCCTAAAATAAATAAATAGACGCTGCCCAGGCCATGCCGGTTTATGATTGCGATATTTCAGTGAAAGTATTTTTGTGTCGGTAACCGCTGCTTTGTTCTAACAAACAAACACAGGATTAATTTATAGATTTACGCTTTTGATTATAGAGAAACAGAAGACAAAAGTTTTGGCATCGTTCCATGATATACCTGTGCGGCCACCTTACAATTGCGATAGATCGTTGAACAGAACATTAGAAACGGCATGGTATCATCGACAAAACATGAGCCGCAATTCAATGGTTCGTAAGCTGTTCAAATTGGATTTCTCGATCAGTATTGTTCAATAGTTCAATATCCTTTCAATAACGATGTTTCCTGAACTGCGCCCTTACTGCCGACGCACAACACGATCTAAATTAGAAATTTCATTGCATAACTGCAAACTTTGCGCACGTGCTTTGTGTTACTCACGGTATGATCGTATTTTTTATCGCGATTGTGTTGAAGTAGGTGTGTGTTGTGTTGTGTCAGATGTGCACCACAGTGGGTGCACATGGGGTGTAGTAGGTGGAATGCACTGACCGACGTGAGCCGCGCCGCTGTGGCGGGATCGATCTAGCGCGGCCGGGCCGAGCCGGCCATCGGGACCCGCACACGATACTTCTCGAACGCACTACACTGCACTTTATTCTTCGATGCAATCTTCCCAATGTCAATCACTGAATTTTCACACATTTACAACTGATGTTCTTGTTTCTTGACTGGTCCTGTTAGGTAGGAAAGAAAAAGAAAAGATGAGTAGTCTTTACAGGAAAATTAATTGCGTAACTAAAACTATGTAATGTATCAAATAAACTCTCGATTCGTAAAACTGGGATAGTTGAACGATTGTAACCAAGTATGGTATTGAAACCCGAATTACAAATGTATACCTACATACATGTATCGATCTAGATATCAGGTAGAGATAATAGTTCTTATCTACGATAAGTTCAGGGCCTAATGACCGCGGATAGAGCAGATTGCTGCTGCCAGCTGCAGATTGGAACTAAGTAGTAATCCCAGGATGTCTTAATGTACCTAAGTCCTTAAGTCTTTTGAACTAGATATTTAAGCTTACTGTAATGAAAAAAGATAGAACAAATTACAAAACAAATAAAATACTACTGATTTCCAATGAGTGCAAATCGATTGTAATGAACATGGCACAAAGTTATCGCTGAAAAATGATTTTTCAAGTAGCCCTACAAGATAGTGCGTGAAACAATAACGTTTGCGCTGTTATAATGCAACATACAGTAGTGAACTACTTAGTCTGTTGTGATGGATTGCAGGTTCGACCATAATAGAGTACCTTATCTACAAGCATCAGCTTGCATCAGGAGACTCGTATCTAGCGATCCTACACGTGGATGAAAATATAGCTCTCGAGCAAATAGCGTCGGAAAATGAAGTAAATATTCAATAATGTTTTATTTTTACGCGATAGGTACTAGGCACTTTTTTATTACTGATAATATAGATTCGTAATAAAATTTAATCAGCAATAGTTCTCGATTCTTTAAACAATATTCGTCATGCTACTTATTCAAAATGACATAAAACGAGACAAAACGCTCAAATCAAAAGATAATGTCCTTGGGTTCCGTCGGTAGGGTTCTATTGTGTAAATGTAAATAGTGAGTGGCAAGAAGCCCGAAATCGGTGCCCGTAACCCTGAGGGACATAATGATTTCCTTGCGAATTGAACCGAGAGCAAAATATTCAAATGGCAACATCCCTAATGTTACACTTTTGTGCAAAACTTTTGAAGACAGACAAGGCAATAGCTACAAGCGACTTTACTGAAGAGTTCTTATGCTTATTTCAACTTTGAGAAAAATGTAACTTTACCTGGAGAAGTCGTATTTGAGATACGTAGAATAATTCGAATAAAAGTTAAAGCAATATTCAACTTGAAGCAAGAAAAAAGAAAAAGTGAGTAGAAATTGAGGTTCTTTTGTATTAAAGAAACACAACAACAAGCAGAAGTAAACCCTATTGACAAACCTGAAATCCATCTGAAAAACTACGTTGATGTTTCCCAATTTTTTTTTAAACGTTCCTAATGAACGTTTACCCAGGAACCAAGTGTTTTAGTAAAAGGCAAATACGTATTAGGAGTCTTCAATTAAAATAATGAGGATTCTAATTAATTGTCAAGAAGAGAGTAAATGCTTGTGTTTAAATAAATACTCTATTTTGTACCCATTCAAAAGGATAGGTATCATTTAACTTTATTTAATTAAGTGTTGGTAGCGTCTTTCTACGAATACTTCTTTTATCAAAACACTTTCAAGAAAAGACATGAAATTGTACACAAAAAAGAACACTTTTTCAACGCTAATCAGACAACATAGTATGTAGGTTTTCATAGACATGAAATCAAAACAGGTATGAGGGAGGTTCAAATGAGAAATCATTATGTTAACCATTAAACAAGAGAGATCACGTAAAATGAAATAATTTAGCTTGTGTGATCAAACATACTTACAAATGTTTCGATTTACACTCATATATAAAATCAGAAAACAGAAGCTATTAGAAGAATGGAAAATACTTCTAGTCAAACAAACAAGTAAACAGATCATGTTCTATTTATCTTTTTAAATCTAAACCAATTTCTTCACTAATTAATTTTTTGATAAATACTTACACTAACGGAGACCAGTTTAAAACATAAATATTTTTTCCAGCGATAAAAGATTCGATGAAAACAACAACTTAAAAACACTTTTAACAAATTTATGAGATCGGAAAAGAACTTAGAACTTTAAAAATAAAATAATATTTTAAGTTTTTTTTTTGTTAAAGTAACAGTAGATTTATGTGGAATCAAATAGCGCGAAGATTTATCTTATAGATTGATATAATGCACGTGTTTTGAACCGGAAAAGTGTATGTGTTCGACTGAGCGTCGCGCGGGCGGCGGCGGCGGCGTCGGCGGCGCGGTGACACAGACTGCGTGCGGCCGGGGCCGGGCCGGGTCGGGCCGGGGCGCGCGGTCGGCGGCGCGCAACAGATACGCCACAGGTTGGGCGGCCCGGGCCACCCGCGCCCACACCACCCTGCCAGCGCCGCACACGCCAATTTACATCCTCATTATCGTCTCCGGAGTCAGCACCTCACGCTGGCGTCCGTCACCACATCAGTCCCGGCTTCTCCCAGTAAAAACTCTCCTCGTACCTTATTCAGCAAAATCTAATAAAGCGTTTATTTGGAAGCTTAACATTTTTCTTTGTGCCAGCTACTTTCAGGGAGTTTTATCGGATTTATTTTGTTTCGTTACTTTGAATTATTCTGATATAATTTTGTTTGTTTAGGAAATCCCTTTGATTATAAGTAAAACAGTGGGGAGTACCTAGATGGGCTTCTCTAAGGTCGTCAGCTAAGGAAACCTATCTATTTATTGTAAATCCCAGAAGGTTACGACACTCTCATCAATTCGTAACGAATCCTTTGAGGAGTTCCTATTCAATATCCAAATCCGATAATTCTCTATTCATGTGGCACATCAATACTAATAAATTGACCGTTGGATAATTTTATTACGCCCTTAATACATTAAGATAATTCATTCTGAAAGTTTTATGCGTCGTAAAACACATTTAGTGTCGCAACTCTTCCATTAGAATGTTTAACACTTTGTGAAAGAATTTTCGTGATAAAATCTGAAAAAAGAAATGGTAAGAGCTGGCTGCAAGTACCTACTCGTACTACTAACGATGAAACGAGCGTTGTTTTGTCTTCAGGGAAGCTTTGTTGTGTTGACGCTGTGTCTACTTAAAAACTTCTAATTAATTTGGTAGGCCGACTTGTTAGCAAATTAATTTGAACTTTTTAACTAAGAAAAAGGAACTGCGTGTGAATAATTGTGATTGCCAGCATTGTGTTGTCTTCCATTTCTTTGAAGAACAAGTGAAACTTTAAATGCCGGCAAACTTTAACAGGATTAAAGAAGATTGACAAGGGAGACAGGGCAATGAAAGTTGAATTATCTTCAAAATGGTGACGCGTTTACTGAATTCACTAAATTGTCAGATAATAAAGGTGAGACAAAAGTGACAGAAATTTTTACTGCTAATGAGCGAACTGATATCATTTTAAAATAAACAGTCGAATTGATAATCTACTCTTAATGGCAGTCAGTTAATTATCGATACTTTGACTATATTTCTGAAAAGCTTCAGAAGAAAATATAGGTAAGCTAAAGTGAAATGCTCATA
The DNA here is from genome assembly GCA_950022955.1 of Xestia ashworthii. NCBI lineage: Eukaryota > Metazoa > Arthropoda > Insecta > Lepidoptera > Noctuidae > Xestia > Xestia ashworthii. The sequence continues at coordinate 10,500,347 of OX465553.1, read as the reverse complement.
CCTAAACCGCGAGGGTTATGATTATTAGGAGGATTAGCAATAATCGTATTAATCTTAATCATCACATTCATCAGTAACTGGTTGATAAGATTTAGTCGAAATGTGCTTTGTTCCCATTTATAAGTAAACCTTAAAAAAAATATGAACTGTTTACGGCGTAAGTATATAAATAAATAAATATCGCTGGACATTAACACACAGCGCCATCTAGTGCCACACTAAGCAAGGCTTGTGTCGTGGACACCAGATAGTTGATATACTACATATATACTTTTTTGTTTGTAAATACATACTTATTATACATATAAACATCCATGACTCGGAAACAAATGTCCATGCTCATCACACAAACATTTGCTCCTACCGGGATTCGAACCCAGGACCCTATGAACGTAAGGCAGCCTCACTACCACTACGCCATTCGAGTCGTCTAACTAAATAACTTGTTGGTTCATTTTTGTTATCAACAAAATAATTTTATGATCAAGAGCTATCGACCTACTCGAAACTCAAAGTGGTAATGGCGTTGCAAAAAGAAAATTCGACTTAAGGAAAATTATCTTATTTAGTTTCCTCAACACTTGTTGATCATTTTCAGCACCTACGTATACATTTTTAACCGACTTCTAAAAAGGAGGAGGTTCTCTATTCGACTGTATGTATTTTTTTTTTTTTTTTATGTATGTTCACCGATTACTCGAAGACGCCTGAACCGATTTGAAAAATTCTTTTTTTGTTTGAAAGGGTATCTTCCAAGTTGGTCCCATAGTAGCCAAGTCGGGATCTGATGATGGAATCTTGGCGAAATCGAGGGAACTCTTCAAATTTTATAGGATAACGTACAGCAATTTTGGTACAACAAGTGAAGCATTTGCGTTTGATAAGAACCATTCTACCATCAGATCTGATGATGAAGCCAAGAGTCACGGAACTCCATAATGAGACAATGTATCCTAGTAGTCGTGTTTGGGCTTGTTGTAATTGTAACGGTATGCACTTTCCATGTGTACCAAGCACATGTGAACCACTAAAAAGTGCAAAAAAAAAACCGACTTCAAAAAAAAAACCAAAAAAGTGAAAAATAACTTTAGCTTCTGAAGTCGGTGACAAAAAAATTAAATCAATCATACAAACGTCACCGACTTCAGAAGCTAAAGTTATTTTTCACTTTTTTGGTTTTTTTTTTGAAGTCGGTTTTATTTTTTGCAAAAAAGTTTTTTAGTAAAATATAACACTCCCAGCTCATTCTCCAACTGTTAAGATGTTCAAAGTGCCTATACGGAAATTAAAAATCTTGAAACATCTTGCGATGCTTGTCCTCTAGAACCTTAGGCTCCCAAAAGTATACGAGTATACTCGTAACTACATCCTGGAAAAGTCCACTTACTGCAACAAAAACTGTTAAAGTAGCTGTATAGTGTATTAAGATAGATACCTATACATTAATTTCATTCCATTTTACTAGTCCTCGTGAAATTCTTTACTTTTCTAACATAAAATCCGGCCCCAATTAAAAATAACTGGAATTTTATTTAATCGTTTCATTCGGCTACGTAACTAAAAAATGTCCGTTAACTCTAAACGAGGGCGAGCTGCACTGAGTGTTCCGTACAGCTGGTGAGTTGGCTGTTATATACTTTCGCTAGTTTCGCACTTTGCTGTGTTTGGGTTTGGAACAAGGTACTTTGGCTACTTCGGATCCTCTTTTGTCCTTTGCCCTGCGGCGGCTAATGTGTAACCATCCATATTATGACAAAATATTCGCTTGTTTGGACAGGTATCTTTTGCAATCGCTTACTAACCAGGAAAGCTCATGAGATTTATGTGGATTTGTATAAGAGGATTTTTAAAGCGAAAAGGGTAAAGGACCGAAATTATTCTTTGGGGATTTGCAGTGGACAAGGAAGAATTGCCGTTAGGGGCAGCTAAACTTTACGAAACCCGACCAAACGCTGTGTCGATAAATGTGTCCTAGAACGTACCTCTTGTGTAAACTATAACGTTCACAGGCATATGCGTCCTGTCAACTTGTGTATCTTTTCTTGGCGTTATGTAGATAAAAATAGAGCTCATAATAGCATGTGCGGCATGATTGATAGCATAACAAGTGCTGTTTCAGTTTCTACGCTCACTGAAGCTGAGCTTCCCTTTATGCAACGTAATAAATGTTTGTAAATATGAGCGTGAGACGTGTCTGTGTATACGTACGTTTATAAAACGTGTTTGCGTTCGGATCTCGAAAAGCTTTTATGAGAGAAAAAAAATTAAATATTGCAATTAATATTTAGAGTAGATAGGTACGCAGTATCTAAAGGCTGATCGTTTTAATATTGTTACACAAATTCCTTCGCTGGCGTGTAGCCGAGTAACTAACCAAGTAAAACGAAAATTATGGTAACGCTAATAAGATCCCGCCGCCCGCGGTATCAAATCCTAGTAAACCCGAGGTCACAACGTCACAAGTGCTTGCATTAGGCTCTCACATCGATAAAAGCTTTCCTCAAGTTTGTAGGCGTATCGATTTCCATTATGAAAACACAGTAATGGACCCAATGCGCGGACGATAAGAGTATTATTACGGGATTTTTCACGTTTCAGAGGCACGAAGTCCCGGAAAATAGAACTTGTCAAACTGGATGAACGGGCCGTTCGAGTGGAGCCACTCGATAAAATGAATTGAACAGAACGTGGTCAGCGTGCGGGTAGGTTCTACCGATAGTCATGCTTCATGAAAATGCTGAAAAAAGGTTCATAATTACATTTATACTCATTTGTAGACGCAGGTACACATTTATTATAGAAAATTATGATGTCATGATGTCACTTTTGATTTCTATTTTAAACGAATATATTCCAAACATGTAACTGACGCCCTGTTCAAGATAACCTTTACTATAAAATACTTAACTAAAGCGACACACATCATATTTTTATTGTTGTAAAACCATCATAAACTTTGCTCTGCAGGAATAAGACTGACAATAGCGTGTGTTTTGTTAAGGGACACACAATTTCCGTGTATGAAGCCTTCAGTGGGCCTTCATATCATTAATCACAGCATTGTTACAACGTCCACAATAGCGTTCAACTCCGGGATTACTTCCTCCACCATTCTTTCTGTATTTTATAACATCGTTCTGCCGTTAAAAATAACAGCCATCACATTTTATCTGACGTCAAGAACGGCCCTTTGTTCTCGCTCACCGAAAACAGCTGAACGAATTGGGTCAAAAGTATTCACGTACCTGTAATGTATTGAACTTACCGAAATGTACATCGTTCATCTCTAGTTTATACAATGTTAATTACTGCTTTTAGAGCAAGAGTTGAACAGCCGCAGCGAGAAAGAGTACTTATTATTATAACGTACCCAGATAGCATTTTTTGGTAGCCGTTACAAAACAAGTCGACACTAAAAAGTCGACCTTCACAACATTTTTGGTCGTTGTTACGACTATGTTTCGGTCGCTGCGACTAAAGGGTGCCCCCCCTTCTCGACACGGTAACATTTTGGTTTTTAAGTTACGACGCTGTATGGTAACATTGCGCCGACTATTTCAGAAATCATTCGTTCATTCGTCAATTATCTTCATTCTTTGCAACCTACAAGAAACAAGTAAAATGTCAAAGAAAACTCTGTGCCAATATGAAACAAATTGAAAGGTTTGCCATTATTATTTTGACAGGGGAGTTTATTTTTAAAATTAATTAGTTTTAAATGTGTTGCGACATTGAGATATTAGTGGGAAAATAAATTTTGTCGAATAATTTAACAAAATACATTGAAAATAATGGATGGGCCATCATATAATTGCAATTTAACTAGTTAATTGAAATGTTTACATGGTTTTCACTACAAGTTTTGTTCTTTTCTGGACTCCAGACCTTTTAGTTTAATCAAACTGTACACTTTTTATGCTAATATGTAGTATGATATTTAATCAAAAAATAATCCATAAACATAAAAAAAAAACATTTGTTTTTATAGTAAAATTATTCTAGTCGTATTTGGTAACAAAGTTACGACACTGCGTCGACTTGAATACACAAAGTTACTGAATTTATAATATGGTGTCTCTCACTTCCTCGCTTGTTGAAAACTCAACGCAATGTGTAAAAAATAAAGTCGACACAAATCCGTACATATTGTGTTGACTCATCGACTACAAAGAGTTACTGAAACACGTTCCGGTCAAACTGTGTAGACACTTTTACGACACATTAACCGAAATGCACACAGTCGCATTGTTTCGAAACAATAACGGAACTTTGTCAATTTGTTACTGAAACAAATATTTAGCGACCAAAAAATGCTATCTGGGTAGGTATACATTTTTATTTTTATTATATTTTCTGCGTGCAGTCAAGATAGTCGGTAGCCAATCATGCCGATTAATCGACCACTTACGAGTACACCTACTATTGTCACCACTGCGCTCACAACGCCGACAACTTCACTACACCATAGTTCTTCGGAACCGGATATGACCTTAAAGGATCAATCCACCGCCGACGATTGTAAGTTCCCTAATATTACGCAACGAAATAAACGAAAATGCACTGAAGGAAAAATGGACCCAGACAATCAGGTTTCTATTTTTATGGCAGAAATAAAAGCTATGTTCCAGCAATTCAAAGTCAAAGTCAAAGTCAAAACATTTATTGCGAACCAAGTGTACAATGTGGTGTTATGGTATGGTAGTACTTATGACTTAGCGGCCTTTTACAAGCATTGCAATTTCTCCTTCGATTGCCCTTCTCATTTTAAATTAGCATGCATTCAAGCATGCATTCAACATTTGTAATTACGTAATCAATTTATTTTATATTAGTTAATAGTAGTACAATTATTATTCACGAATTTATATTTATGTCAAGATTAAATGTCAATAATAATGAATTTAATACAATTTGAAAAAATGGTTATGTCAAATTTTATGCAAAATAATGATGAATTTAATATAATTTAAATAATAGTTATGTCAAAATTAAATGTCATTATTAGTGAATTCAATACAATTAATATTAGCTATGTCAAAATAAAACATCATTAATAGTGGATTTAATACAATTATTCAGCAATATTATCTTGGAATTTAAATTTTATGTAGGTATTCAATCTTACTGTTTTAATAGGACAGATCAAAGACGAACATAATAGAAAAATCGAAAAAAATTATGAAGGTATGGAAGAAATTAAACTCCAAAATTCCCAAATTCAGTCATCTGTAACATTCCTGTCTCAAGATTATGATAGTTTAAAATCTAAAATCGAATTACTCGAAAGTCAACTAGATGAGGAACGTAAATCAAATGCTTTAACTTTACAAGACTTCGAGGAAAAGATAGAAAGACTAGAGTGTGGTGCTAGATCATCCTGTGTGGAAATAAAGAATATCCCTGTTAACAAACCAGAGCCCAAAGATAATTTATTAAACTCTGTTGGCAAGATCGCTTCCGCTAATATAAGAAATTCAACAAAGGCAATAATAAACTGTCAACTGATCATCTAAAAATTGGCGGGCCAGTAAAGCCTATATTTATTTCGGAAAACCTTAGTCCCAGAATGAAAAGGCTCTTTTTTCTGGCCAGAGATTTTGCGAACACCAACAGTTTCAGGTACTGCTGGATTAAAAATGGAAAAATCTATCTTCGCGAAAAAGACGGTGCACCACATATTTTGATTAAAACTGAAACAGACTTCCCGAGAAAAACCGACTCTAAGTGACTAGTGATCATTGTTAAATCTGCAAAGGAAACATGTTGTAATCATCCTAACCAGCTATTCACACCTAACATTATAAAAAACCTGTACATAAGTATCACTTGTAAACCTTTTTGCCACAGTGACAATCGCTTGCGATTGTTAAAGTTGTTACTGCTCTGTATACAGATTGTCCTACTCATGCAAACTACACAGAAGTCATACACATATTATTTTGACACACCATACCACAACACTCACTCTCAAGTCCACAATCACACATACAAACACACGCGCATCATTAACATATTAACACTATTTCTTCTCATCTCTCGTGCACTCACCCTTTTTTTTTTTTTTTTTTTTTTAGCATGGGAAATCATCAAATGACTTCTCCCACTCTGGGCGGAGCGGGAGGGAGTGTCAGACTTTTACTGACTAAAACCCATCCATGTTCCTTCCTCGCCCTTTATGTTCCGGGGCCGCGGTATCTCTTTCGAACAGTCCCGCAACCCCGGCAGGCTTCGGCCCTTGCGGGCCCCTCTCTTCTGCTGACATCTCTTTGAGGCGCGCGTGGAACACGAACGCGCCGTCGACACGGCCTGTCGTCACTAGACGGACGGACGGCTAGCTAGCCCATAGCTAACCGTCCACAGGCCCGCATCTACGGTGGCCGGTAGCCACCACGTGGCCCCCGACGCCCGGTGCGTCTCCCGCGGCGGCCGGGAAGAGAGGCTCTCTCCCTCTCTCGTTCCGCCACCTCCTTCGCCAGCATGACTGCTTCGCAGAAGGAGGTGACGGCTTCCCATTCCGTCTCGCTCCGGACCATGGATTGAACCAGGGCCGGACGCGAGAGGTCGCCGCCGCCGATCGCCGCTACGAGGACACGGCGGTGCTCCGCCCACGCAGGGCAGACTTCCACCGTGTGCTCCACCGTGTCCTCCGGTCGATCCTCGCAGTGGAGACACCCGGGCGTTTCCTACCGCCCGATTCGGTGCAGGTACCTCCCGAAACATCCGTGTCCGGTGAGGACCTGCGTCAGGCGGAAGGTGAGGACGCCGTGGCGCCTCTCCAGCCACTCCTCAAAGAGGGGACTTACCGCCACTATCGTGGCGTGCCCTGCACGGGGTTGCGACAGTCGCTCTCTCCATGTCGCCATGAGATCGCGCCGGAGGTCTGTCCGCTGAGCGGCAATTTGCCGCGGCAGCGGAGTTTCCCCCCGGCGTAGTGCCTCCGCGCGCCAGTCGTGCAGGCGCGCGAGGACTATCGCCTCCAGATCCCATGGCGGCAATCCGGCAAGCAGGCCCGCTGCCTCGCGGGAGATCGTGCGGTACCCACGGACCATCTTTACGGCCACCACTTTTTGGGGCGCGTTCAGATAATGGGCGGCTCGCCGCCTCAAGGAACGCGCCCACACTGGGGCCCCGTAGAGGGCCATGGACCGCACGACCCCCGCGTAGAGCCTGCGGCAGGAGGCGTTTGGCCCCCCAAGGTTGGGCAGGAGCCGCCTGAAGGCAGCCCCGGTCCGTTCCAGCCTGGGGGCCAAACGTCGGAAGTGCTCCACGAAGTTCCACCGGCTGTCGAGGACGAGTCCTAGATACTTCAACGTCGACTCGACGCCGATGGAAACCCCTCCTACCGTCAGTGTGGATCCCGACGGTGGCGCATTCCGAGGCCCATGAAAACACATGGCCTCGGACTTGTGCAATGCCACCTCGAGACCCAATTGCCGGATCCTCTCAACGACTATCGCAACCCCGCGTGTCATGTTTTCGGCCGCCGCCTCGTGCGACCTCCCCTGTGCCAGCACCAGGGTGTCGTCTGCGTAGCAAACGACGCTGACACCACTAGGGAGGTCGGCGCGCAGCACCCAGTCGTAACCGATGTTCCACAGGGGCGGTCCCAGAACCGATCCCTGTGGGACACCGCACGACATCTCTCGCCGGTTCCATTCTCCGCAGCGACTGGGGTAGATGACGGCCCTGTCCGTCAGGTAGTCCCCGACCACACGACGGAGGTAGGTTGGCACCCGGTGATACCGGAGTGCCTCCCTGATGCAGCTCCAGGGCAGGGAGTTGAAGGCGTTGGCGATGTCGAGAGACACCGCCAAGACGACTCCGCCCCGGGATATCGCATCCCCCGTCGTGAGGGCTCTCACGCGCATGATGGCGTCCCTGTGGAGCGCCCCTTGCGGAAACCAAACTGATTCTCCGCAAGATTCGGCCCTATCCCATCAAGGTGCTCGGCGAGGCGGTTTGCAATTACTCTCTCAAAGAGCTTGCCCACCTCGTCGAGCAGCACTATGGGCCGAAATGCGGACGGAGAGTCCGCAGGGCGCCCCGGCTTTTGGATGAGGACCAGTTTCCCCGTCTTCCAACGAAGCGGGAACTGGCCTCTCTCCAAGCATGCGCTTAAGAGCCCTTTCAGTCGGGGCCCGAGAGCCTCCGCATCCGAGGCCAGGACCCAGGCTTTGCCAGGCAAGCCATCGGGTCCCGGGGCGGTATTTTTTGCCTTGAGCCTCCCTACCGCCACTCTCAGGTCTACCCCAGTCACTTCCGGAGTGTCGTCGTCGTCGCTTGGGTCCTCTTCCGGCACCGCAGGTGGCGGAGCCATAGGCGGGGGCGGATGTTCCCCCCGCGAGGGGAACAGAGCGCTCACCACGTCCTCCACGAGGTCAGGCCGGAGACTCTGCGTCAGCGGGGGGGCCCAGGTGCGGAGTTTATTCCGCACCATCTTGTAAGGGCGCCCCCACGGATCTCTGTCGAGAGTCTCCAGCATCTCCAAGCGGGCCAGTTCCCTGGCCCGCAGGACCGCCTCCCGGAGGGCGGTCTTCGCCGCTCTGTATCCCTCGTACAGCTCCGCCTCAATGGCTGCCGCATCCGGCGGGCGAATGCGGAGCCTGCGATGCCTGGCGTACGGGCGCCGCGCAGCAACACACGCCTCACGGAGAGACGTTATTTCGCGCGACCACCAGTACACCTGACGTCGGGCGCTTCCTGGCCGGACTCGGGGCATTGCCACGTCACAAATGTCGGACATAGCCTCCCGGAACCACTCTGCCTCACTATTAACGTCGGCAGGCCTGTCCGGTGATGTCACCCAGGCCTGCACGATCGAGGCTTCCAGGAGGAGCTCCCGGTCTAGCTGCTTCAACGCCCAACGCGGACCACTCGGGGCCTGTTGGACCGGCGCGCTTGAGGACTGGGTGGAGACGTCAAACCGGATGTACCGGTGGTCGGAATAGGTCTCCACCCCCTCCATGACACGCCAGTCAGCGACACGCGGTGAAAGAGCGGGGCTAGCGAACGAGATGTCCACCACCGACTCGCCCCGCATCCGCACACACGTGGGAACAGAACCCCGATTAAGGACGACCAGGCCCTTCTCCAGGGCCCAGTCCTCTACCATCCTTCCCCGCACATCTGTGCAACGAGAACCCCAAGCCAAGTTCTTGGCATTGAAGTCCCCGAGGACAAGCACGGGGAGGGAATGGTTTCCGACGACGACACTCAACTCTTCCAGAGAGTTGTGGAACTCGGCGAGAGTTCGGCTCGGGGAGAAGTAGACTCCCACCACGACGATCTCCCCGAACCGTGCTGCTACGCACCCCCGACCCCTCCTGACATTTTCATGGGTCGGGGTACCGGCGGCGGCCGATGACACTATAGTCACTGAGCCGTCAAGGTCCGCCACCCAGTCTTCCCTGGGCAGGACAAAGTACGGCTCAGCGACCACAGCGATGTGTATCGACCACTGCGCCATGCTCTGGAGCAATAAATCCTGAGCACAGGCGCAGTGGTTGATGTTCGCCTGGAGGAAGCGTAATGGCGCCGTTATTGGCAATCCATTACCGCCTCCTCCCCCTGGGCCCCCTGTGAGGGCCCCTCCGCAGGCGAACTTGTGGTGCTCGGGGCGGCGGCGGTGGCGACAGCGGCAGCGGCTGTGGCGGTCGTGGCAGCGGCAGCGGCGGTCGAGACGGTGACGTTGGCGGAGGCGGCGGAGGGCCTTCCTCTGCCTCTGGCTCTGGGCCTAGCGGGTGCAGCGCAGGCCTTGCTCCCGGCGCGGTGATCGGCCGGCTTGCGAGCCGCCGCACATGCAGGACAGTGCGGCGCAGCGCTGCAGGTCGCCGACACGTGGCCGGGCTGACCGCAGCGGAAGCAGAGACCGCTGCGGTCAACCTCTGAGGCGCACTGCACTGACACGTGGTGTCCCACGTGGCAGCGATAGCACCTCAGAGGTCTGGGCTCAAGCAGTTTAACCTGCGCTGAAACCCAGCCCACCAGAAGCCTTCGGCCCTCGACGATAGTTTTGGCCGCCGTCACGGGGCAGCTCACCATTACGGTTCGCATTCCCGTGGGGTCCGGACGTAGGGTGCCTGCCTTGACCTGCTCGGCAGAGCACCCCCCGGACCTAGCGATGGCGGCCACCACCTCCTCCTCGGTGACCGAGTCGTCCAGACCCATGATGCGCAGGTCTGCGCACCTGACGGGTCTAGACACTCTGGCCTCGTCCGCGTTTAGGGACGCTCTCAGCTTTTCAGCCAGAGCGTCAGCGGACGAGCCGCTGGTTTCACCGGGGATCTCCAGCATACGAGCCCCCGTTGCGGTGACTTTGAGCCGGAGGCCCCCGGTGATCCCGAGCTCCCCGAGGTTCACCGTCTCTTTTGCCTTTGCCAGCAGGTCGCGGTAGGACACGCCCCTCTTCTCCGCCTCCGGCTGTAGTGTGATCACTACAGCTGCGGTCTTTGGGGCGCGAAGCCTAGCTGCGACCTTTCGGGCCCTATTCTGGCGCTGCCGCTCCTTCTTGCGGGCCTTTTTGGCCGCCTTTCGCCCCCTCTGCTTCTCCCCGACTAGCTGCCATCCGGCTTCAGCTGTGGGAGGTGTAGGGGGCTGGGGAGGCGGCAGTGACGGCTGACGTGCTGCAGGCACTGGCCCACCCGCCACTGGCGCTGGTGCAGGCACAGTTGCAACCTGTGCCGCCGCCTTGCCCTTGCCCTTCTTCCGGCCCGCCGTCTTCTTCTTAGCCGGCGCCGCCGCCTGTTTGGCCGGAGTCGGCTTTACAGGAGGCGGGGGCGACAGCGCAGCCCTGCCGGGGGGCCGACTGGATGGGCCCGGAGCAGGTGCAGATGTAGCAGCCGCGTACGAGACCGTGCTCGTGCCCGCGGCCGCCCTGCTCGCACCCAGGGGAGGGCGCAGGACAATTCCCTCCAGGACGGAAAACCGCGCCTGGAAGGAAGCCAGCTCCTTTCGAACCAGGTCCAGGACCTGGTTTTCAACCGGCACAGGCTGGCTTATTGTTTGCGCCTGTGCCCCCCCACTTTGAGGTGCCACGCGGGAGCCAGGCTCCCGTAGACTGGCCAGGTCCGCCTGGAGCTTCGCATTCTCCTTTTGGAGAAGCTCCATGGCGGCCGTCAGACGGGCCACCTCGGCCCGCAGTTTGGCCAGCTCGTCTCCCTCTGCTGTGGGAGGGGGAGGCCCCGCAAAATTGGCCTCCGCTGCCGCCATGATGGAGGCGGAAGCCGCGGGTATGGCCCTGAGTTTCGACGATGCCTTAACTTTCAGGGCCACCGTCCTTATGGCGGCTTCTACCTCCTTGGTGAACCTGGCCTTACGCTCCGCTTCGGAGCCGCCAGGTGCACCCTCCTCGCTGCCAGACCCGCGGGCTGATGTCGTGCCCCGGTGGCGCTTCTCCTCGGCCGGTTTTGCCGACCTCTCGGAGGCAGAGCCCCCCCCCCTCTTGCCTCGGATCCCCCCGCGCTTGCTGGTGGGGATCTTGCGAGCAGAGGCCATCTGCCCCTCCTCAGAGGACGACGACCGGTCGCCGTCCTGCCTGGGCCGCTTAGCCCCGGCCCTCTCGCGGCGGGAGCTCCCTGAGCCTCCCGCAGCGCTTGCCTCACTCGATGCGGCGTCGGACTCCGACCCCGCATCCCTCCTCACCTCTCCTTCTCCTTCTCCTCCTTTGCCGTTGCCGGCGGTTTGTTTTTTATTTTGTTTTAAATATTTATCCATTTTGTTCCCACGAGTTATAGAGGAAATAATCGTCCGCCCAGGCAGAGCCTTGTACCTGGGTAAGCCCAATACTGTAGGGTGTGGCCGGTGCCCTACAGGGGAGGCGCTAACGACTGGAAACCCTCCAGCCATTCATCCTCTCGCCGCGCCTCAAAACTTAGGATTAGGTGGTTTTTTATCTTAGAGGTAGCCTTCCTCTGGGCCAGGCAGTTAAGCCAAGCCCCCAACGGTGGCATTAAGCATGCCTCCGTTCGCTGTCCGGCCAACCCGGCTCAGCGAACCCGCCGAAAGTTGTCTCTCCTAGGAATGCTCCTAGAAGAGAGACAACGAATGCCGCGTTGGTGCGCCTGCACCTCAGCGGCATGGTCACGTCCGCTGTGCCCTCTGCTTAGCAGAGGGTCACGTGGAGAGACCCACCATCGGTCCAAATTGGACCCCGCTCGTGATGCCAGACTCATTGGCCGCGGCAGTGCCAATCCCAAGGGATGAGAATTTCTTCTCATTCCAAGAGGAAGGACACTGCCGCGCCCGGGGTGCACCGGCCCAGCGGCTGCTGTTTCCTCCAGACGTATCGAGAGGAACCAGCAGCTGCCGGGCACACGTGGAGGACTTCTGGCATCGCACCCCCGTGCACTCACCCTCACCGGGCCATTTCGTACAACGTTTTTCACCTCATACTGTAGCCTAAACTTAAAACTACTTATTCGTACCGATTATGTTGGCTTGCCTCAAGCCTACATTGGATTACCCTTGCGACCTATTTGTTACCTCCTAGAAATACACTATGAATGATAATACCGAAATTACACACGAACTAGAGCAACTATCAAACTCGTCATCCTATCAGTGTTCCCCGGAACAATGTAATACCTACGAGTATTTAGATAACGTGGTACCTAAGCGGTCTTAATATCTTCCACCTCAATATTAGTTCTAACTTTAATAATCTCTTAATCCTTCTGAACAGAATTAAGGTACATTTTGATGTTATTGTTTTATAGGAGTGTTGGTTACAAAAATGCCCTTACCTTCCTGCTATACCTGGATTCGAAGCATTTCAGTCCAATCACGCCAATCAAAATGACGGTGTTGTTGGATATGTTAGGCAAAATCTGCGAGTTACTGTCGAAATACCGATATTTACGGATGCAAATTGCTTGATTTTAAGATTCGGCACAGACACAGCCCTTGTGGCAATATATCGATCTCCGTCATTCCGGAACACTAATGGCTTCATTGACTGCCTCGATTCAACTCTGCACTCATTAATGTCGTTTAAGACTATTATTTTAATTGGCGATATCAATATAAATATCTCCCAAAATGATAATGACATAAATGCTGACACGTATCTGAACACTATAGCATCTCATGAAATGCTTCCTGCACATTTGTTTCCTACTCGTAACAACTCCTGTCTAGACCACGCAGTTATCAAATCTGACAAACCTGCTATAACCTTGGTTCTTGATTCTACTACGAGTATAACGAACCATGCTCTGGTGATCGTCTTTTGCAAACTAACATTTGATGTAACCAAAACCCCTTCATCGACGTGCCGAGTAAACGTGGATGCATGCGTTGCAGTCCTACAAAGTATAGATTTTACTTCAGTGATGAATTGCGATGATGCAACCACGGCTGCTACTGATTTTGTTAATATTGTTTCCACAGTGGTCAATAACAACTCCGTTACTAAAATTACCCCAAGTAAAAAAAAGATTATAAAACCCTGGATAACACCAGGGCTTTTGAGGTGCATCCGAAATAGGGATAACCTTAGCCTTCAATCAAAAGGAGACCCTAATAATAGTACACTACAAGTAACATTTAAACGGTACAGAAACTTTTGTAATAATTTACTTAAAAAATAAAACGAGAATATGAACGAACTGAGTTTGAGAGACATCGTAGGAATCCTAAGGCTACATGGAATCTTATTAAATCAATATAAAATCTTCAAAACAACAAATCTTCCGCCATTGAACTTTTATCCATTTCTCCCAATCCTTCAGATTCAGTGGATAATGTTAATGACTTCTTTGCGAATATGGGAAAGAATCTTGCGTCAAAAATACTCGTAACGAATGAACATTGTACGCGCTCCGCTGACGACAATACCTGTCCCAACTCCATGGCCACTTTTTCAACAGACTGTGAGGAGATTAAACGCATCATCCTCGGCTTGAGGGCCAATTGCGCTGTCGGTTGGGATGGCATTTCTGCTGCCTTGATCAGGGCTGCCCGGCACACCCTAATACCTATTATTTCGCACATATTTCATATTGCACCAATCACACACATGATGATGTGTATTTCATTTTCTATATTTTATTTTTTTTTTTTTCATATTGCACTCACATCAGGAGTTTTCCCGGCTGTCTTTAAAAAAGCACTAGTACATCCCATCTATAAGAGCGGGGACAGGGGCAGTGTCAAGAACTACAGACCTATCTCTGTTCTTACAATTCTGTCCAAAATTCTAGAAAAAATATTAAATAGTCGACTACTTAATTACCTTAATTCACAGAATGTAATTTCAGAGAACCAATACGGTTTTCGATCAGGTAGAAGCACAGAAGATGCAGTCTTGGAAGTAACCGGAACTATAGCAAAAAATATAACGAATAAACTAAAAACATTAGCAATTTTCCTAGACCTATCGAAAGCTTTTGACACTGTCTCTGTTCCCCTCTTGCTTGAAAAGTTGGAGCGAATTGGTGTTAGGGGAGTCTGTATAGATCTGTGCAGGAGTTACCAGAGTGAGCGTTCGCAAACGGTAAAGTTGGGAAATCACGTCAGCAAACAAAAATTCCTAACTTACGGAGTCCCACAGGGTAGTGTCCTTGGACCTACCCTATTTCTTATATACATAAATGACCTATGCAATCTGGCCGTCACTAACACTAAAATTATAACATATGCGGACGATACCGTCATGCTCATTCATGGCAAAGATTGGTTGGACACCCGTTCATATGCAGAGTTCGCTCTGCTTGTTGTAATGAAATGACTGAATAAAAACCTTCTTACCCTCAATGTAGAATAAACTAAGTTTATTACATTTGCTCCTAGTAAAGCCCTTCAACCTCCGTCTCCCTATACCCTGACGGCCCATAAATGCGGTTTAATTCCGAATAATTGCAGCACGAGTGATTGTGCTCAAGTTACGCGCACCCATAGTATTAAATACTTGGGTGTTATAATAGATAGTACACTAACATGGAAAGAGCAAATTGAGGCTTTGGTATCCAGGGTCAGAAAATTAATCTGTGTTTTTAAAAATCTGTGAACATCTGCTGATTTTCAAACATTGCGTTCAGTACACTTCGCTCTGGCACATTCCATTTTAAAATATTGTATTGCAGCTTAGGGTGGGGCTGGGAAGTGCGTAATGCTCCGCCTGGAAAGGGCACAGAGGGCAGTACTAAAAGTCATGACTCACAAACCGGTTCGTTTTCCAACTACTGAACTATACGCCCTTTGCGATTTGCCTACTGACACGCATTTATTCTTGCTGTGGTGCTGCGTAAACACTCAGACCTTCCGTTTGATCCTGTTATCGTTAGCCAAAAACGAAGATCTGACAGAGTCTGCCAGGTGGAATTTGCCACGGTTCAATTTGTACGGCGGCAATATCGCTTTCTTAGCTCCACTTTGTATAATCGAGTAAATAAACTGCTCAATATATATCCACTGACTTTGCGAGAATGTCGAAGAGTCACGGATAAATGGCTCTATACTTTCACATATGAAGAACTGGAAAACTATGTGAAAAGTTAAACTCCCTTTCTAAGTGCCCTTTATAATAAAAAATGCGCAAACCAAACACCCCACACAAAAATACTCTCCTCTCCTACACACACACACACCCTCACACACATATACACCCACATACATTACACGCACAAAACATACACATCCCGTCATACATACACATAAACTAACATAAAATTACAACGTGAAATATTGTTATTTTTGGTAATATTAAGTTTAAATTGTTAGTGTTTAATTTTTATTTCATTTATTTCTAGTTTTTAACTTTTAGTTTTTCTTTTGTTTATGTCTCGACTGTTTGGAGGTGGGCGCTAATGACGGCGACACAGTGTTATACTAATGGAGTTGTTATCGAACACAGAGTTTTTGTAAACTGAGTTTTTCTTTTCAATAAAAAATATTATTATTAATAATTTGTTTCTTTTTAAAAAAAAGGTTACATTCCTTTATTTTTAAAAAGAAACAAATCTGCATTCACAGATTTTCGAAAATTATTTTGCCACACTAGGAAATCAAACCGATTAAAGTTCGAAAAAATAACAAACGATATGGATCAAATCTATCTTACGAACATGTTTCCTTTTACTAAAATTTGCTATCTCCACTATTTCGAGTACTTTTTCTCCAGGTGGCATTGCAAAATTCCACCCGTATAATAATGTGTACTTCGAATTTGTTAAGCACTTAATCCTAATTTTTGCTATTAATATTAATTATTGAGTGAGACCAAGACAACAGTTTTAAACAATTCATTCAAATCAGAAAGGACAATGGGAATAAACGCCCCCCCACCCTCCAAAAGATTTGAATTTTCTAACTGAAAATATTCATAAATGAGTACATTGATACTATTGGGTAGTAAGTACTCGTACCATAGAATTTTAAATAATTAATACTGTCATTACCACGGAACAGAAATCACTAGTGGAAGTGCAAAGTAGGCAGTTAGGTTAGGTCACTAAGTTAACCCAAGTTACTGAGCTAACCTAACTTGCTGACTTAGGTCACCTAACCTTTTTTTGTTTTTTTTGTTGCCGGGGTGGAAAATCATCAATGGATGTCCTCCGCCCTGGGGAGAGCGGAGGGGTTTGTCAGACTCGTACTGACTAAAAACCACCCCAGTGTTCCCTTCCCACACTTGCACCGGGGATCATGGGAACTAGTGCGCCTTCCACGATCCCCGGCTAGTGCCGGCCCGCCACTGCGGGCCTCCTCAGGTCTGCGGGGGGAGTGAGGTGTACTCCTCCCGCGACGTCCTATAGGGGCGCGCGCGGAACACTACGCGCCACCGCCTCGGGTCCTGTTATTCGGCGGGGCGGCGGACCTCCCCAAGTCCACCGTCCCTCTGGACCCGTCTAGGGGGGCTTGAAGAGGGCGTTGTTCGCCCTCCGCCGACGCCCGGTTCGTCTGCTGCGGGTCGGGAGAGTAGTCTCGACCTCCCTCAACCTCTCCGCAGCCTCCTTCTGTGAGATGACCGTTTCACAGAAGGAGATCACCCGCACCCCACGACTCTGCGCTCCCGACCATCGCGCGAGCGACGGCCGGCAGCGACAGGTCGGCTCCCACTTCTGTCACAAGGGCACGGCGCGGCTCCTCCCATGCGGCACACTCTGCCAGCGTGTGCCGAGCCGTGTCCTCCAGACAGTGGACGCAGTGATGACACCGAGTGTCCGGCTCCCTGTTTATGCGGCACAGGTACTTCCCGAAGCAACCATGCCCCGAGAGTACCTGCGTCGCCCGAAACGACAAGGAGCCGTGCCTCCTCTCGAGCCATTCCTTGAGCACCGGTCGGATCGCCTCGATGGTGGCGAGGCCGGCGGTAGGGCGTAGAAGCCTGTCTCGCCACTCCGCCACCAGGACCTCGCGGAGCTGAGACCGACGCAGATCGATCTCTCGCTGCATCGGTCCACTGCCCCGCGTCCGCACCACCTCGCGCCACCGCTAAAGTGACGAGAGGACTCTCGCCTCTAGGTCCCAAGGTGGCGACCCGGCCAGTGCACAAGCCGCCTCGTAGGAGAC
Organism: Xestia ashworthii; assembly: GCA_950022955.1. Classification (NCBI taxonomy): domain Eukaryota; kingdom Metazoa; phylum Arthropoda; class Insecta; order Lepidoptera; family Noctuidae; genus Xestia; species Xestia ashworthii. The sequence goes on along the minus strand of OX465553.1, from coordinate 10,482,839 downwards.
TGTGCGATACCCCCTGATTGACCTGACGGCCATCGCCCTCTGCGGTTTCCGCAGCATCGCGATGCTGCCGGCCGTCAAGTCAGAGGCCCACACCGGGGAGAGGCCCACACCGGGGCAAGTTAGCTAACCTAACCTAACCTAACTGGCTCACCTACCCGACCGAATGAACCGAATATTCGTTCCATGAACCGAACTTCAGCTGAATACTGAAATTCGGTAAAACCAGCCGAATTTCGGTAGGTATTACAGACAATGAAATGAATTTCGGTCCATCTCTTCTAATTACTTCTTAGCTAGTTAATTACATATATGTAAGTAGATCTTAGAATACACTTCATAAGTAAATGAGACATCTAAGTAAAAACTCAACGTGGAGACTATATTTTGAGTAGGTACCATAATAAAAGAAAGCTTAGGTATATACCGCCGCTTTGCTCGCTTTTCTTTAATCAATAAACACGTGCTTGATCACGGGCGCACGGTGCATTCGCACGTTCATTAGTTTCACAACTCAACGTGAGCAGTTGCATAAGTGCGAACGAGACTTACTACTCTCTGAGCTTTGTAATTATTAAAGTTACCTACGTTTTCCTCATTCCAAGGGAAAATTTTACTACCACTCATTTTACTTTTTTCATATTGGCGTAAGTAATGAAAATAGAAAAAAAAAACATTTTTAATCAACAGAGTTTATAACCAGTGTCCAATTCGAACTACCTATGTACATTGTATCAAGCGTTTCCACTCATACAGCAAATATTTATTGTATTTTAAATATTCTAAGATCTCCATCGCCAAACTGAGGCGTTTACTCTTCAAAACATTTCAGTAAACAAAAAACATCTCGTTAATTCTGAGAATTTGTTTTCAGGAAAATTAAATAAAAACATTTGCTAGGCTCTTTCGTCTTTCAGTAATTTCATTGCCTTAATTTACACAATGAAAAGTAGGTTTGGTTTTTGTGAAGACGAATTCTAAATTAGGTATTTCGGACTTCAAGTAGATATACAATAAAAAAAACAGTACCTAATACCTACTTAAAATATAAATATATTAAATATATAAAAGACAATGAGCAATGTATTACTTTAACATTGATATTACCTATGTGAGACTCGTCGTAGTCAGCGTTTTCCTCAATATTATGTTTGAACAGCACTTGTGTTTGGCAGAATGATATGGGAAAACCAAGCATAAGTAAGCATAGGTGTACTAAATTATTATAAAGGATAATTTCCACCAAACCGCTCGCATTGCATCGGATGAGAACGGAGTTTACAATCTTTATTTTATTTTATTAAGAAAAGTTACAGCACATTAATAATGTTTGTTTTGTTTTTCTTTTTTGATGTTTCGTGACAGTAGTGACAGGTTGTAGATGTGATATTTACCTAACCTGCTGATGACGAGGCAGCATGGTCTCAGACCTTAGCCTGTTCCGTCAGGAACAAATTAAAAAAAAATACCTAACCTGAAAATTGTCAAACCTACAAAATGTCTTTTGATTTATTCGTTCAGAAGTACAATTCAGAAATAGCAATCGTTACACTTGGAAATAGTTAGTCGAAAAAGTATAAGTGTAATGTATATGTGAATAATATAAAATATTAATGGTGTCAAATACTTATCTTTCACATTTAACTTATTAGGTATGTTATTTATGCTTTGATGTGACATGTTTTCAGAACGAAACCGAAATGCAAACTATGAGACCCCACGTTGATTATATTATGGCAATAATTGAGAAACTATTATTTTGCGTGCCCAAGAAATCAGGGTTAAATTCACGAAAGAATGAGATATTTTTTCCTCAATTCGTGGGATTTTTCCTCTTTTTTTTGATGTATGAAAATCTCATGGCCGAAAATAAAACATCTTTTATAATAATAATATACCTATAGTAAATATTACAAGCTTCTCTGAAGAAATTTTTAATAACACTGAAAATGATTAAACCTTAAGTATTTGTTAAAATGCTACCTTAGTAAAGTAACTAAAGTGGTCAATGAAACATGAAACTTTTAAAAGTGAATAATTTGTTATTCAATTTTTAAATATTTTTTTATTGATTTTACAACTGATCTTTAAACATCTACTAGTTTTTTCTAATACATTCGAGTAGTAAACAGTAATATGCAGAAAAAAGTCAACTACAACTTTCCACCAATATAAAACTAATGTATAATTTACAAAACGGTACAAACAGCGTGATATTTAAACAAAGAAACAAATAAACAGAGTAAACAAAGATAAAATACATTACACAACAAAGCTTTACTTAACGTTTTTTTTTAATTTCTGGACACTATTTGTAAATAAATCAAGCTCAACATCCGGCACACCATATTGAACATTCGACATGCCCTTAGGATATAATTATGCATTTTGCCTGTAGATAGTTTTTACTATAGGTACATGAAGGAGATGAGGTCTCCTAAGAAACACAGACGACACACGAAGTCCAATCTTGGCCACCAGCTCAGGGACCTCAGTAGATCCGTTCCTTATACTAATGATGAATGATATTTATTCAGCAAGTAGATTTTTTTTACTAAATAGGAAAGCGAGATCAGCAATTTTTCTTCGCTCTTTTAAAGGAAGAATATAAAATTTTATACACCGACTAGTATCATCATCATCATCATCGGCCTATTAATGTTCCCACTGCTGGGGCAGGCCTCCTCTCTATGAGAGGGAATGGGCTATATGTATAATCCACCACGCGGGCCCAGTGCGGATTGGTAGATGTCACATGTCTTCGAATTTATGGTTCTAGGACATGCCGGTTTCCTCGCGATGTTTTCCTTCACCGTTTTGAGAGCAGCGGTGATGTAATAAATTACACAAAGTAATGCGCCTGCCTGGGTTCGAACCCACGACTTACTGAACGTAAGTCGGGGCCGCCACCACTGGGCCACCGCTGCTCACCGACTAGTATAGTTAGGAAGATAAGTATTTAAACGTGTTCTCGGTATATTTATATAAAGTCTGTATTACCAAGCCGCGCACAGCAGCTTGACCACGGGCGTCTTCCACGATACGCGATCGTAGCTGAAAGTATGCTGCGACGCGCGATCGGCTCCGTTCGCCTGTTGTCGTATCAGATCGAATCCTTTCGGCAGTCAATACGGTAGGAATGAAACTATTGGACTAGGCGCAGAAACGAATACCTCCGCAGGCGACGCCCGGTTCAGAGCCAATCGTAGGCGCCGACAACCATGTTGTTGTGCCTGTCTAGGCTAGTTCAGTTGAGGATGAAGGGTTCCTTGGATTGACAACACTTCTTGATGGACTTTAATTTCTTATATTTGTACTAACAAGGTTATAATAAATTGCAAGTGTGGCTGCTGTCGCTACCGTACGAGATCGACTATTAGAGTAAAAAAAAAAGGAAACTGTCATAGACAACTTTCTACATGTTCAATGTTGCCCGACATAAAAATAATATCTGTGTTGGGATGCCAACATGCTGGGGGCCGCAGAAGTTATAAAGAACAAGGATTACATTACAACGGTTAAGCATTGGCTTCATATCAAAATACCATCCAGCATCTTGGTACTTACAATTTGAAACTTAATAAAAACCTATTGAAAATACACAATGTTTTTGTTACACTTTTTTCTAAAAGTACTTTAACAGGATAACTATCTTGAAAGGAACAACTTCTTATGTTACACACATAGGTAAATACACCATTATGTTTAAGGAAAAAAAAGGAAGATTTATTCTAAGTATTATGTAGAGGACAATTTATGAATGGTACACATAGGTAAGAATACCAAATTATATATAAATCTTAACTTATTCTAGGAGGTAGCACATAGCTTTTAATACCTACTTATTCTAAAGGCAGTATACACTAATCTTTATTACTTATTCTAGAGTATATAATCTTTATTACTTACTTATTCTAAAGGTAGTATACATATACCACTCAGTGATCTTTTGTATACCTTTTTGTTGGGTGTAATGACCTCTACAACACGAATTTTGTCATCTTGACCTGGAAAAACTTTTACAATCCTAGCCATGGGCCAGCTAAGGGGAGGAGATTTTTGGTCCCTCAGTATAACTAAGGCTCCTACTTTTACATTGGGTACACTGTCTCGCCATTTTGGTCGAGACTGAAGAACATTTAAATAATATCTATGCCAAATATTCCAAAAATGTGATTTTACTTTATTACACAACTCCCAAAATTTTAACCTATTGACAGGAACATCTGTTACATCTTTTTCTGGGAAAGTAGTTAATGCACTTCCTACAAGCCAGTGCCCTGGAGTAAGGTAGCTGAAATCGTTTACATCTTGAGCTGTTACAGGTAACAAAGGCCTAGAATTCAAGACAGCTTCTATTTGACACAATATTGTATTTATTTGCTCGTATGTGAGCACATAGTTTTGCATTATTCTTTTTAAGTGATACTTCATGCTTTTGACCGCAGCTTCGGCAAGGCCAGCAAACACAGGTGAGTAACTGGGCGTAAAATGGAAAGATATAATAATAATAATAATAATAAACATTTATTTCAGACTATGTCCATATTTTGTTAGTAACAATATTCTTAAAAAACTAATGTTAGTAGAAGCAAAACACAAATACAACATTTAAATAACAGCATGAAGCCGCACCCACCTTTGCAGCATGGGGGACTCCCACCTATCAACGAAAACACCCAGTATAGTGTTGGTACTGCCACGAACGCGAGCAAGTAGGGAGGCGCATCTTTTCCTAACGATAGCGGCAAAGCCATCCACCCGCGCCTCAGCAAACATGCCTGAGGCACTGCATCGCCATGGCAGCCCCAACAGTACTCTGAGTGCATTATTATATTGGACACGCAGGTCGCTGTATGACCGCTGCGAATACCTGACCCACAGGCTGCAGGTGTAGAAACTCTGGCAATATGCTTTAAAAAGCGTTATTTTCACTGAATTTGTACACCGTGCAAACCTGCGTGCCAGCATGTTACAACGGACAGCCAACGACCTACGTTCCCTTTCTATGTCTAAGTTATCACTTAAATCATCGGTGACCCAGTGACCCAAATATTTAAATTTAGACACCCTACACAGAGGAGTGCCATACAGTGTAACATTGGGAAAAGCTTGGTAAGTAAAACCACGGGCTTCAAAGAGCATCAGTTCACTCTTCCCAACATTATATTTGAGCCCATGAGTCACCGCATATGATTCACATATCGACACTAACTTCCTCATAGCACTGATTGATGGACTCAGCAACACCATATCGTCTGCGTAGCTAAGATTATTGGTACACACTCCGTCAATATGACATCCGACCATGGTGCTGCTGAGCTCAACAATCAGCTGGTTAATATACAGGTTAAATAACCGAGGAGAGCTTAATCCGCCCTGCCTCACCCCACATTCCAACTGGTACACACTTGACAAGGAACCGTTCCACCTTACACAATTGCGTTGATTGCTATACCAATACCTGAACATTGATATAACTTCAACTGGTACAGAAGTTTCAGACAGCAATTTATTCCACAACATGTCATAACTGACAAGATCGAAAGCCTTCGATAGGTCCAAAAAACAGGCAAAGACAGGCGTTTTTCTATCCTTGTAGTACTGCACAGTCTGCTTGAGACACATTATAGCGCTTTCAGTGGACAGCCCCGGCCTAAAGCCAAACTGAGCGTCATGCAGTGTTAGATGCTTAGCCAATTGTGCGTCAAGCAGACTGTCCAGCACCTTGGCTAAAACAGTTGCCAAGGATATAGGCCTGTAATTTGAGACATCAGAGGCATTCCCAGTTTTATTTTTAATAACAGGTACCACAACAGCAAACATGAAGTTATCTGGTAAATAACAGTGACTGATACACAAGTTAAAAAACATCGCAAGTACACGTGGCAAGTGCACTCCAGCGTATTTCAGATGTTCGATACTGAGGCCATCGTGACCTGGTGACTTACCTCTTTTCATTGATTTTACTACCGATGCAACTTCCTTAGGCGTAAAACGAACTTCAATGTCCCCAGAAACGGCCTCAGCATCGACAACCCGTGTCGTTCTCATAAGTGGTGACTCAACCTTAAAGTGCTGTTTAAATAAATTTGCTATTCCTGTTGGCTCATGCACGCACGCCACGCTCACAGGAAGACTCGACCGTGGATTCAATTTATTTGTTGCCTTCCAAAATGCACCAAATTGCTTGTCAGTCTGATTTTTAGCTATGATATCCATTTTTATTTGCTGCTCATTATCCTGGCAATATTTGAGCTTTTCTTTAAAAACCTTCCTGGATTTACACATATTCGTGTAAATACACCCCGATGTGGGTTTGTTATGCAGCAGCCACGTCTGATAATGCATGCGAGCCTCCCTGTGAGCGCCACGTACATGCACATTCCAACCAGTCACATATTTTCTATTACAACGCAGATTTTCAGAACCTTTGTATGAAATATCAGCGCCTTCTTTCAAAATACTTATAACTGTGTCGTACATTTTATCTAACAGTCTGTGGTGGCTAGTATCAGAGCACATTCCATGCGAACAATCCCGAAATTCCGTAGGAAAATCCACTAATCTCAACTTTGAATGACAAAAGGTTGTGAATTTATCAATTTGTTTAGCATTTCTTTCACCCCAAATGACCTTGTTACAAGAGTGGGATTTGCTCAATAACTTTGGTATTATCAAATTTATGTTACACTCAATAATCAAAGGAATGTGGTCTGACGAGTAAACATCATAAAAAACAGCTGCTTTCATTACTAATTGCCTCGCTGCACTACTCACCACACAATGATCTAACCAGCGTAGTGCACCGTTAGCTGTGCTTGTAAATGTATAAGTATCACTCGGTAACAATTCCATGTCCACACACGACCATAATTGCTCCGTACACACTGATGACAATTCACTTGCAAAACGTTCGCCCGGGTGAGCGTTAAAGTCTCCTAATATGAACACCGTCTCCGTATCACTATTCTCAGTAATCGCAATAATCTCACTCAAACATGTAGTAAATTCTATTAAATTATCACTCGAGTCAGTAGGCATATAAACCGAGAAAATTAACATGGAACGATTCATGTGATCAATTCTAATAGCAACTAAACGATCGCTATTACACGACACTACCGATACCTTTGAGAAAGACGACTTCCTCCACAATAGGGCAACTCCTCCGTAGGGTCTGCCCACAAGCACTCCGGCAGACGTATCGACAGCAGATTTTCCCGTATACGCGTAGTCATCATGCAATGTGCCTAAGTAGGCTAGATCATGAGGTAACAGCCAGGTTTCCTGCAGCGCGATGACGTCAGCCACTCCGCATAATCTTCTCACACAATCAGCTGATCGAGTGACATTTTTGCAATTAAACGTCGCTAGGTATGTATTTTTTATTTCCTTATCCATTACTCTGAGATGCATTTACATTCAAAATCCCGTTGTCTATCCTCTTCTTGAAATGTATAAATCTTCTGAACGCAATGCCCTCAGGCCATAAGTTGTCGTCTAAAAACGTATTTATTTTGTGCTTAGGAACAAACAGCTTGAATGCATTATATTGCCTATCAACCTTCATATTAATTCTTTCCAAAGTCACTACTTCGTTAACTTAGATATACCTTGCTGCGTCACATAATTTTGCACCTGTGCTTGATGATCTTGTGAGGCTTGAAGGTCGTACAGTCGGACTAATTCGTTCCTTGCGCCCTTGAAGCAACCCCCGTTGTCGCAGAACACGTCTGTGGGTAAGCCACGTCGCGCTATAAAGCGTTTGAAACATGCAAGGAAACATTCTGTACTAATATCCGATGAAAGCTCGAGATGCACGGCCTTTGTGACGAAGCATACGAATACGCATATGTATCCTTTTGTCTGTATAGCTCGTCTTACTCGCGAATTTTTTACAGTAATAGGTCCCGCAAAATCGATACCTATTTTTTGAAACGGTCGGCAAGCAGTTACTCTTTCAGGCGGCAAGGAACCCATTAGTTGTTTAGCGCAGTCTGCTTTCATTCTAAAACAAATTAGACATTTATGTATCAACTTTTTTACATGTTTGTAACCATTGACAATCCAGTATTTCTGGTTTAAGCTAGATAATAATAACCTAGGTGCAGCATGAAGTAGTCGGATATGCTCGTGGTTCACAATAAGATCAGTGATGCGAGAACCTTTAGGCAGGACGATAGGGTGCTTTTGCGAGAATGAAACAGTTGCGTGCTCGATCCTACCTCCTATCCTTAATATCCCTTTGCCGTCCAGAAAAGGATGCAAGGGTTTCAATGAACCTTTGATATTTTCGTTTTTTGATAATTTACTTAACTCTTCCTTGAAATGAGTGCTCTGTTCGCGTTGAATGATTCTATGTAAGGCGGTTTCTAATTCGAGAGAGGATAATGTACTAGACTGTCGTGCATTTTTGTTCTTTAAATTGTGACAAAACCTAAGCACGTATGCCATAATGCGTGTCATTTTATTGAGATCCGAAAACTTATCGAGAAAGACATAAAAATCTTCTTTCGTTTGAGCGAGAAGAGATACCTTAGCGTCAGAGACCGTGAAGCTCTTCTTCAGTTCGGGCAAGTCATCTGTGGGAAGTGGTGGAGTGATTGCTTTAAAATCGTACTTACAGTCTCGTAAAAACTGTGGAGCCATCCACCAGGACTCGCAGTGAATCAGCTCATCTGGATCAGCTCCTCTACTTACATAGTCCGCAGGGTTCTCTTTCGTAGACACGTACAGCCAGCGCCATCTAGATGTTCGCTCTCGAATCAACTTAGCTCTGTTCGCAACATAAGCATTGAGTTTCATGGGCTCTGTGGCTATCCATGCGAGTGAGATTTGTGAATCGGAGAATAGATAGACATCGTCTATTTTTATTTTGAGGCTCAGCGTCTCATAAACTCTGTTTGTCAGCTTTGATAGCAGAAGCATAGCATTTAATTCTAATCGGGGTATGGTTAGTGCCTTATTATCGCGGGGGTTGATTCTAGATTTAGAGCAGAGTAGAGAAACAGAAGCTTTACCTGATTCGTCAACCACCCGAAGGTAGACGCAGCAGCCATAACCCATAGTGCTTGAAGCATCAGCAAAGCCAACGAGTTGCACCGCAATAGCATTGCTAGGAATCTGTATGTTTCTTTGTATAGTAACGGGTTGCATAGCAGACAATTTCATAGCGAAGGAAAGCCATTCAGACTGCAGTGATTGCGGAAGGACATCATTCCAACCTATTTTTTCGCACCACAGCTTTTGCATGAAAACCTTTGCTTTCATTATAACAGGAGACATGAAACCAAGAGGATCATAAAACTTTGAGATATAGCTCAGTACTTGCCTCTTGGTAGGTGACTCAAATTCAAAGTTTTCAGGGCATGAAAACACAAAGCAATCTTTAGAGACATTGAGTGTAAGCCCTAAAGTTTTCATGTACAAATTATTCTTCTGTAAATCTAAATCATCAAATTGTTGTTTGTCTGGGGATACTCCCTCCAAGACTTGTTGACAATTTGAAGCCCACTTGTGGGTGAAAAAACTGCCTTTACTTAGCAATTCACACAATTGCCGTTTTGCCTCGATGACAACGTTAATATCTGAGTGCGAAAAGCATGCGTCATCAACGTACGTACAGTTTCTTATAATGTAAGCCGCCAATGGCAATTCTAGCTCATATTTTGTAGCGAGTTCGTATAAGCAGCGTGTAGCAAGGAAGCTCGAACACTTTTGGCCGTAAGTGACTGTATTTAACCGAATACACTTAATATTATCATTCACATTACTTCTCCATAGTATATTTTGCAAGCTAGCGTGCGAAGGATTTACGTGCACACAGCGAAACATGCGGCGTATGTCTGTGGAGACAGTAAACTTACCCAAGCGAAATAAAAGCATAATATCGAACAGTTCTTTTTAACCGACTTCCAAAAAGAGGAGGTTATCAATTCGTCTGTATGTTTTTTTTTGTATCATCGGACCATTCAGCAATAGATCGTTTAGCGAAACTTTCTTATCGGTTTGCATAGATGCATCGAAAACGACGCGCGTTTTTGTTGTTTTACTATTCTCATTAATGACAGCATGATGCGGCATGAAATACATAGGTTTTTTTTCAAATTCTAATGAGTTTATATCGATATAGTGCCCATGTCCTAAGTCTATATATTCGTTAATGAATTTCTCGTATTCGGAAAGCAAGTCAGGATTTTTTTGTAACTTTCTTTCAAGACTAAGGAATCTATAGAAGGCAAACTCAAATGAGTTACCAAGAGAATCATTTATTTCGCTCAATGGTAATTTCAGTGGCAAATCTACCTGAAATTTGTTATTTTCGAGCACAGTTGTGCTTTGAAAAATATTTTCACATAATTCATGTTCAGATAATTTTTCAGAATAAGTTTCAGGAACCTTTTCAGTTTCAAAAAACTGTTGCAAAGTATTATCGAGATCTGACTTACAATCTAGACATAGAAGTGAGACCTTACTTTTATTATTTTTTGTTAGCTGTGGCAAAGCCCCAGCTATGACGTGTCCAAACCTCGTGTTGACAAAGCATGGTTGCTGGCTCTGCTCCTCAGTAGATCGCGAAGCGTGTAGCTGTATAGAAGCTGGTTGCTCCGGGAGCAGCACCTGGAAAAATATATCGGCTCCGATCAACATATTGATCTCTGATGGGATGTGAAAATCATCATCAGCTAGCGTCAATTCTGAAGGGATGGCTAGGGACGTCATATCCACCTTATATTGTGGAATTCTGCATGTTATTTTGTCTAACACGTGACAATTTATGGTTACCCTATAGGGTGTGGACAGAGAAAAAACTTCCAGGGGCACAGAATAATTTGAAATATTGTTATTGTTGCTGACCCCCACTATGGTTGTTCCAACCTTGTTTGGAGTGATACCTAGAACCTCTATAACCTTACTTGTTACTAAGGACACCTGTGAAGCGGAGTCCAATATCGCCTTTACATGAACCTCGGTACCATTCTGAGAAAAAAGTTTTATTTTTACAGTAGGTAGCAAAACCTTGTCAGTCTGTGTGCTTGAAATCAGTGCTATCGGAGTTGATGGTGTATCCTCATGAAGCAGTGTGTTGTGATCTTCCTTGCAAACCTTGCACCGGAAATGAAACTTGCACTTGCCAGTGTGAGTGTTGAGACACACATTGCACAGATTTTTTTCTTTTGAAATCTTTATTCTTTCTGCAGAAGGCAATATCTTGAATTTGTTACATGCAAATAATTTATGATCATTGGACTTACAGTATGCACAGGAACTTGCTTTCGACGTTGTAGTGACGTTCACCACTGCTCTGGTAGGCTTGCCCGTCGTCATCGGCTCAGCATTCTCTAACGCTAAGGCTCTCTTCTCCATGAACAGCAAAAAATCCACCACTGTTGGATCTGTGTCAGTACTTCGCTCAAGTTGATAAGCCCGGGATGTATATGAATCTAGTTTGCGAAACAAAATAGACAATATAATGGGATCCCAAGTTTCAGTGTTTACCTGAAGATTTTTTAGGCTGGATAAACATTGTTTAACTAGTGATACAAACTCTCTCAAATTACTCGGAGAGGATTTGACCAGAGTATTCAAATCAAGCAGTGAATTTATGTGTTCATTTACTATTTTAAACTTGTGATTGAATCTTTCATCAAGCAGTCTCAACGCTTCCTCATAACTACCAGATTCCAGAGGGAGATTTTTGATGAGATCAAAAGGTTCCTTTTGCAAGAAGGATCTGAGATAATACAGCTTTTGAATGTTGTCAATTGACCTATCTTTGTGAATTATTGCTTTGAACAGGTTAATAAATGGATTGTACTCACTGTATTTCCCACAAAAGGTTTGAATTTCAATTCTAGGTAATTTTGTTCGAAATGCTGGATTTCCTGCATCCGAACTCGGAGTAGCTTTCGCTTTTATGGCCTCATTTATTGCAGACAATATCGTGAAATACTTCGTTTCGCAATCAGCAACGTCCTCATTGTCCTGATCGTCGAGCGCTAAGATTTGCTTATTGTAACCTTCGTACTCGCTAAAGATCTCCGACACCCTTGATCTTTTTGCCTGGAGCGTTGTTAAAGTACTTAAATCTACATCTTGCTCGTTATGCACGAATTGATAAAGTCTGGTGAGGGATGCTTTGGCATACCCTCGTGACGCCCTGAGTTGTTTTAACGTTTTGTCGTCTGACATTGTAAATCGCAACACCTATCGTCGCTTGCGCACTTTATGAAGGCACCGAATATATCTAACACCTTGCAATACCTAAAGGAATTCACTTAGAACCCGTTACAAATAACTTAAATAAGTACTATTTCGCAAAACAATTAAACAACTATTGGAAGTTTGGAACTGAATTGATACAACAACAAGTCAACAACGAAAAACAAAATGGAGTCTGCCGGCGCGGCGCCCGCTTGCTTATTTCACAGAGTATATTCACTACGCGGTTTAGCTTGCTTGACGAACCATAGAGTTTCGTGACGCGGTTGTCGTAGATTGGTGGAACATGCCGTTGTCCAATATGGCTGCGTTGGCGCGGATTGCGTCTTGTCTCGCGTCTCGCTCGCTCCTCGCTTGCACGTACTTCTTTCTTCTCTGTCTTGCAGTCTTCTCGCTAGGCTCAGCTGCGCGCGAAGTTGCAGCGTTCCAGCGACGTGGCGTGGTGTGACGTGACGTGTAAGTTTGACAAAAACAGCACGATCACACGATGACAATGCGAGTTTGGTTATGTATGAATGAAATCAAACCAAACTTTAGAACGATGATGTGACGATACGTATGGACGTATTAAATTGGACGACTCGTACCTCGCTTGCTTCGCTCGCAGTAAATACGAGAAACTTTGCCAGTTTGTAAGAAGGTGAAGTCCACTCACTTTTTTGGCAGGTCAAACCTGAGCTTCGCCGGCGTCCTGGAGAAGAAATCTTATCCCCTCGAATTGCAGGACGTATCGTGGGAAGTATCCAAAACGTTTTCTGGCGGGAGGCCGTATCGCAGGCCAAACCTGAGCCTCACCGCGCGTGTCTTCTTGCCGATGGAGCACCAAATCCTCACCGGATGCGAAGGACCATATGTTGTTGTGCCTGTCTAGGCTAGTTCAGTTGAGGATGAAGGGTTCCTTGGATTGACAACACTTCTTGATGGACTTTAATTTCTTATATTTGTACTAACAAGGTTATAATAAATTGCAAGTGTGGCTGCTGTCGCTACCGTACGAGATCGACTATTAGAGTAAAAAAAAAGGAAACTGTCATAGACAACTTTCTACATGTTCAATGTTGCCCGACATAAAAATAATATCTGTGTTGGGATGCCAACACCAGGCACGATCGGCTGTCGCCGCACTAGTTCGTATCCTTACCGATCCGATTCGATGCGAACCGTTTGGTGGAATAAAACATATGAAAACGGGTATTTATCGCGAATTTACCTTTAATTTAAGCCCGACGCGCGACGTTTCGACCGGATTGCACCACATAGATAATACAAGATTGCACCAGCCGTGGTCGCGGGGAGTTTTATAAACGACTAGCACTTCGACTACGACTTTGTCCGCAGAAATTGTGATAGCTCAGCTAATAGGCATGATATAGTATTGGAGGTACCGCGACAGCAAAATGAAGGCGTTTATTCAACTACCCTCACTTGATCTTCATAAATGTCAATTAGGGCCGGTTCACACTAGGACAGCACACTACACTAACAGTGCACAGTGCACAGCTTTCATATGTTTTATAATGTGTTCCGTGAATGTTTAAAAAAGACAATCATCTTTAATTGTACAACGAGCTGGTGCTATGGCGCGCGTAGGCTTGCGAATACGTTCGTAGCAGCCTTGCGGTGGAGCGATAGAAGCTTATGCGCGTCGGACCCAACGTAGCGATGCAAGCAGTAGCGTTTGTTAGAAACAACTTAGATGGTAGCTCTAGTCTAGCTAATGGGGTACTAAAACAAATAAAATTATGAACAAGAACTAGCACCAACTTTTCACAGCAAAAAGTAAGCAAGGTTTTAACGCAAAACGTTACAAGCAGCAAAAATAAATAGATTCTTATCAGGTTTCCATGAATGAAAAATAGCAGAATTTTAGCGTGGATACGAGAAAAGGCTATCATAAAGTTAACTGCTTATATCCATGAATAACATCGTAAAACTTGACGATGGAAAACGATTTTCAGTGCAGTATAAAGGATTACTTTGTTGTTTATATCTGTACTTTCTGTTTTCATATTCATTGCAGTAGAATAACATTTATAATTCATAATCAGCCCGCGGCTGTACCCGAATCAATCAAATCTGTAATTTAATTGTTGCATAGGTTAGCTTTAGTTACCTATATGTATACACGGGTCAGAGTCACCTACTCATTCATACAATATGGTACTTTTGTGATGCTATTTTGTTTACTTGTATAAATTGAAAAATTACAAGATGGGACGTAGCCCATAATCAGCCTATATTTTTTCCATTGCTGAGACACAGGCCTACTCTCTATGAGAGGGAATGGGCTACAATCTACCACGCGGGCTTGTAGATGTGCGTGTTGGTGATGTCACATGTCTTCGAATTTTTGGTTCTAAGACATGCCGGTTTCCTCACGATGTTAATCGATGATCACCGTTTTGAGAGCAGTGGTGATGAAATATGTATTGTATTGTTCAATGGGCCTGTGTTAAACTCCATGTCAATTGAATTAAATAAAATTACACAAAGTAATGTCCGGCCTGAGTTCGAACCCACGACTTATTAAGTCCGGGCCGCCACCACTCTGGGCCGCACGTACATTTGTGTAACCGAAGCTTTTCTACATTAGGGTGCGTAATAGTCCGTAGTATGTAGTAAGTAGATAAGGATGATACTTATAATTGACAAGCCCTGTTAACGGTGGTTATCTAACATTTCCGCATAGATTATGGTGTACCAAACTAAAGAATATTTCAGGCTTAAATAAGTAGATGATGGGTGTAAAAAAACCCTTTACGAAGCCGAAGGGCATTTGTTCTTCCCACCATTGCGATCGTTAATTTGCTCTGAGCATTAGTTGCCGGGATATTAATGGTCAAAGATACAACTTTTTCACATTTGTTTTTAAATATAAGTTTTTATTTATTAAAACTTGTCTTTTTTTAACTTTCACGATCAGAACACTTTATAAAACATAATTATGGAAACGGGTATCGTATGTAAACAGTGTCCATATGTAATTTACTTAATGCCTAGAGCACTTTCTACCAGTCTACCTCAGGGTGATGCAGAGACAAAACAGAATGTGCAATAGTTCAGAAAATTACCAAGAAGTAAAAAGAATAAATACATCATCATCATCATCATCATCGGCCTATTAATGTTCCCACTGCTGGGACAGGCCTCCTCTCTATGAGAGGGAATGGGCTATATAATCCACCACGCGGGCCCAGTGCGGATTGGTAGATGTCACATGTCTTCGAATTTATGGTTCTAGGACATGCTGGTTTCCTCACGATGTTTTCCTTCACCGTTTTGAGAGCAGCGGTGATGTAATAAATTACACAAAGTAATGCGCCTGCCTGGGTTCGAACCCACGACTTACTGAACGTAAGTCGGGGCCGCCACCACTGGGCCACCGCTGCTCTACTGGGCCACCGCTGCTCTGATAAATAAATACAATACAAACAAAATTTACACAGTAAAGAGAGATAGAGATAAAGAAAAACAACAAATTAATTGTGGGACAAGTCTGCCAACTTCTTATGTAGGTAAGTGTTTGCGAGCTTTTACTTACTTTAAATGTAAATCCACTGGTTGCCGTTCTGATATTCAGAGAGATCGCATTCCAAAGGACAGTAGACAGGTGAGTAGGACATCGCAGAAGACGATTATTAGAAGAATGAAGATTCTTGCTGTGCACAGAGCATAAATATTGTAAGTGAGAAGTCAGATAAGGAGAAGTGGGTTTGTTTAGAAGAGAAAACAAAGTTGTTAAAGCCCTTATTGCTCTGCGCTGTCTGTTGAGTAACCAGTTTAAGCCAAACCGATACTGAATAAGCGACTGTATTTGGTTAGACCAATAAATTATGAACAAGTAGTTATGAAAGATGAACGGAGAAATGAACGGCTTATGGCTCAAGTCATATGTACGAAGCTATGCATCAAGATTATTACAAAGGTGCACAACAATCACCATTGAAATGTACAATGACCTTTTGTTCTCTAACCATAGTCAATTTTACTTTCGTGGAAACAATTGGCGAAATATTGAAAGCCCAATGAAAGCAGCTCTAGGCATTACTAAAAGGCAGCCATTTTTATCTGCCGTGGCGTTAACTGTCGCATGCAGGGCCGTTGGACAGTTGGCTGCATCGCTAAAACTACATTTTAGTTCAAAAGCTCCGAATACAATACACCTTTGTGTCAACTGTCTTTTCACATGAAACGAACTAAACTGTTCATACTCTTTGCTCCATTTAAGAATCAAAATGAATCGTTATTAAACTAGAAATGTGGTCATTATCTGTCCTTTGTTATCAATACAAAGCAATCATTTAACGATTCTCCGTCTAGACGATCTTATTGCTTTTGACACGTTCGGACCGTTAATGAACATTTTCTCCGGTGACCACATTCAACCGTCTAGGAGCCAATGAAGTAAACTTTATTAGGAACCTCTTCTATTTTAAAGGCATTAACCCCAGACTCGGCTTTAAAGTTTCTATTAAATTGCGATTTAACTCTGAAAAGTTCAGACAGAAATAGGTAGTGTGGAGGTAACATCGAAAGTTCAATGGAGTCCTAAGTTTGAAAATTACATTTTTGAGAGCGCCTCAACAACTTTTCGAGCGAGCTATGTAGACAGCAATATTTTTGAGTAAAGACTCCGCGACCCTTTGATCTTCAAAGTTAGTTGAACATCTCCTTCAAGTTGATAGGTACTTTTACTCACGAGACAGGTATAATCCGTCAAGAAATGGAAAATTGGGGAACTGTCTGACTAGAGTTCTTATGAAATAAGCACCTTTAATGGAAACTTTCGATTTTCATCAACTTCGATTTGGTATCAAGTGTAAACAATTAACCCATCGATACTTGTGTTCTTTGCTTGTTTATTGAAATACCTATACACCGTGTTCCTGAGGATATACATTAATTTTGAATAATACTTCTATAGCTCTTGTTAAACATATCGTACAAAGGAAGTAGTAGTTTAAATGGCATAGTTTTTAAGTTATTGGTAATTTAAGTTTAACCAATTTAATTATGTTGTGCTGTGAGAAAGAGTCTTTATTTGTGAGATGTTGCCACTTTGTGCAACCAAAACTATCAAACTGAATTTAGAAGACTGAAACTGATTTTTGTTTTTTTTTGAAGCTAGAGGCATTTTGTGTTGTGTTGTGATAAAATGAGTTTGTAATCTAAGATGAACACGATATGTTTTTACTTATTGCCACTAAAAGTTAAAAAAAAAACTGTTAAAAAAAAGTTAAAAGAAAAATGGTAAAAAAAAAGTAAAAAATGGTCAATTTAATGGTCTGAATAACATTCCGAAGTTAATGTATAACCTCGGGAACACGGTGTATAGAGACAAAGAAATAAAATTGAAGTGTTTGTAATATCAAAATAACAGCTTTTTACCGAATCCATTAATGAATATTTTAATTTTAAAGGACTTGCCAAAAAATTGTATAGGCCTGTACCCCAGAATGAACAGATATAAAATCTATGTCATTTAATAGTAAAAATGTTCTATAACAAAAATAAAAAAGGTTCGTATAGCTCAGCAGTTTTGGACAAAAGTTAAAAAGGTTTAAAGAAGTTGTTTTTGTCAATACGTCTAAAGTATTTTTATGTATAAGTATACCTGTCCCAGGCATGAAATAATAGATTGTCTCATTTTAATAATACAAATACAGATATCAAAAAATTACAACGCACTATTAATACATCTCTTACCAAACACAGAAAACATCATCCAAAGTCAAGCATACATCGACTTACTCTGCCGCGCCAAGAAGGAGGAAGAGGCCTGATAGACATACACAACTTACACAATAAACAAATACATTCACTCAGATCGTACTTTTATAATAAATCCCTACACAAACATGTTACCGAAAACGATAGGAAACTTACACCACTTAACCTACATAATAAAACACTCAAATTAATGAAGTACCCATAACCACACAAGAAAAAATTATTGCATGGTCTGCCAAGGGCCTCCACAGGAGACACCGAGCCTATCTGAGTCAGCCACACATCGACAAAACTAAGTCGAACGAATGGCTCAAACGAGGCGAACCATTTCCCGACACAGAAGCATTTATGCTGGCGATCCAGGACCAAATAATAGCTACTCGTAATTACAGGAAATATGTAATTAAAGACCCTCATCAGCCGACTGACTTATGCAGACATTGCAACACTGTCTCTGAGACCATTCAACATATTACAGGAGCTTGTAAATCACTTGCACAGACTGACTATAAGCATCGACATGACCAAGTTGCCGATTATACACCAACACTTAGCATTCAAATATAAACTCATAAGTGAGATGAAACCATACTATAAATATAAACCCGAAATAACACTAGAAAATAGGAATCAGATAATCTATTGGGACAGCCTAGGACTATTATAACAGACAAAACTATACATTTCAATAGAACAGATATAACCCTTCACGACAAAACCAACAAAACAGTTTACCTAATAGATATAGCTATCCCAAACTCACACAACATTCAAACTACAAACATCATGTGCTATCTAGTGTCCACGACACAAGCTTTGCTTAGTGTGGCACTAGGTGGCGCTGTGTGTTAATGTCCAGCGATATATATTTATTTATTTTACAATATCTGAAAAGCTAGTAAATATCAAGACCTCGCCATAGAAATAAAAACCCAGTGGGAAGCACAAACCGTCCACATCGTTCCTATACTCGTAGTGCTCTCTTCCACTGGTAACGTACCGAAATCTCTTATGCAAAGCTTGAACACTTTACACATGCCCCCTCTCACACTTCAACTGCTCCAAAAAGCCACAATTCTTAACACCTGTCGCATCACCCGGAAATTTTTAACTTCTTCTACAATACGAGTATCACCAACATTCTCCATTTAAATTTCCCCCTACAAACTTGGCTACGGCCCGTGGTTAGGGTTTTTGTACTCTCTTACGTGAGAAGAAAATTAAAGAACAAGAAATAATAATAATGCATCACCCGCGTTCTTCAGTAATGAGACTGTATATCCCGCGGAAGTGTGGGGGTCGAGGCTTTTTAAACGCAAAGACTCTCCACAATCGTGAGATATGCAGTCTCATAGGGAATATTTTTAGAAGCCGACGTGGGGATGCATCGAGATGTGGTCGCGATGGACAAGGGCCTCACCCCGCTCTTCTTGGCTAAAGAGAACTGGCGCAAACCTGTAGTACTCACTATACTGATGACCGCAGGAAAGAATGGCAGGGCAAGGAGCTTCACGGGCGCTTCTACCGGGCTCTTCATGGGCCCGATGTAGATTTTCTAGCGTCCGTGTCCTGGCTACGCTTTGGCGACCTCTTTGGGGAAACTGAAGGTTTTGTCTGTGCGATTATGGACGAAGTTATGTTGACGAACAACTACCGGAAATATATTATGAAGGACGGGACGGTTGACGTGTGTCGGGCAATATGCCACCTTCCGGGTGAGTCCATCAGACATATTATTTCTGGTTGTTCTCGTCTGGCTAACGGCGAGTATTTGCACAGGCACAATCAAGTAGCCAGGATTATTCACCAGCAAGTTGCTGGTGAATAATCCTGGCTACTTGCCTTGAAATTTAATCTTGTGGAATCAGAGGTACCGTACTACAAGTATGTGCCCGACCCAGTTCTCGTGAAAGACCATGTTACATTGTACTGGGATCAGTCTATCATTACTGACAGGACTATTGTCGCCAATAAGCCTGACATAGTGGTGATAGACCGATCAGCGCGCCGTAATCGATGTTACCATTCCGCATGACGAGAACCTCGTGAAAGCTGAGAAAGAAAAACAATTAAAATATCTCGACTTGGTGCACGAGGTTCGCGACATGTGGAATATGAACTCTGTTATCATTGTGCCGATTGTCGTGAAAGCCAATGGCTTGATAGCCAAGAGCCTCGACAAACATCTGTCGAAGCTTTCTTTAGGCGGTTGGATCAAGGGCCTGATTCAGAAGGCAGTATACTCCTCGATACGGCTCGCATTGTGAGGAGGTTCCTGTCTCTGCAACCCGGTTAGGGTTGCAGAGACAGGACCGGTGACTTGGACCCTGCTCCCGACACCGGCGGATCCCTATTTTTTATATTTTTAAATGTTTTTTAAGAAATATTTAAAAATGTATAAAGTAAGATGCTAAGTGAATAAAGGAGATAATAAAATTTATTTCAGACCGTCGAGTCCATATTAAAACATATACAAAACGGTGTCGGCGTTGCTTTCCGAAGTCTAAATTGTCCAATGTCTTATTCCTTCATATTCTTATTTTTCCGAATTCTTATTTTTAGATATTCCGAATGTTTCATATTCATTTATTTACACATTCTCATTCATGAAACAACGATGCGAAAGGCTGCGCTATGCAGTATCGAGCCGATTCAATGACCGATTAAGCCATTAACGCTCCTTTTCAGTACAATAGAGCACGTGACCGCGGCTGTGGTAATACATGTTCCATTTTATTCCACATTCTGTATTTCCCATATCTAAGTACAATCACAATAAAAACTTTGTAACAGATTTAAAAATGTATAAAGTAAGATGCTAAGTGAATAAAGGAGATAATAAAATTTATTTCAGACCATCGAGTCCATATTAAAACATATAAAAACATTGCAATTTTTTATCGTACATATAACATAAAACACACATTCAATGAAAGAACACAAAAACATACATAAAATGAAAAGACATACATTATAAAATACTCAATGAGAATTTATTTCTAAACTTCTCTTTCTATTAGATAATCTATTCGTGTCTAACAATAAGATCACCGGGGAAAAAGCAGGTAAAGCAGGCAATCTCTTTGCAAAACAAAACACATTCAAATTATAACAACTTACATTTCTGTCAATATAAGGTCACCAGCGTAATATTAATCAGAAGGGTGTAAAAACACCTCTTAACGAAGCCGAAAGGCACTTGTTCTCCTCGTCCATGCGATCATTTTTTTGTTCTTCATCATACCTGGGAACCTTCTAGTTACGGAGATATAGGGGGTCAAAGTTACAACTTTTCGACAAGGTTTTTTTTTAAATACAAGTTTTAATGTAACATTTTGCAACACCTCTGCGACTTCCATACTATTCAATCCATCCATCAGCACAAGATTTTAAGTGCGTTACATTGAGTTCTACCACAAAACATGATTTTTCACTACTTTTATTTTTGTTCAGTTGGGGCAGGATATGTCCATGTCCTTTTTGTCTGTCTGTCTGTTTGTGCCGGCTAATCTCCGAAACCGATGGACCGATTTTACTAACAGATCGCTGATGTTGGTTGCATATTAGAAAATCAAAACTTTCTCGAGCAAATTTCAAAAGAACAATAAACGAAATAACAAAATTTAATTGACCAAATTTTTATTTAGAAAAATTTTAAAATCCCAATGTATGTGACATCAAATGAACGACTGATCAAAAGTTGCTAGATATAATTTTAAATTATCAAATAATTACTTATCAAGTTACATAATCACAAATGACGACTACTTACAATAAAACGCATTATTTTTCTTGAAATGGAGTCTTTGGTAGTCAACTCACGCGGTGTGGAGGGAAGGAGGGGTCCCCCTTGCCCAGTGGTACCACTCTCATGAAAAGATAATGTACCATTCTTGAGAAATACCGATTAATATAACTTAACCTTAAAACACTTTATGTTCCCCTAAAAAGCGTAGTCGAAGGAGCCCCGTTTCTTCTATTTCCGAGTGCAGGGTTTAAAGGAACCTAACTAACCTAACGAGGGGGTGCCCCAAGTCCCGATTATGAACTTGGGCTAAAAAATAATTAGGGTTCCTAACAAAAAATAAAACCCTTAAAATTGTTGACAAAATCCGATTAAAAAGGGAAACAATCTTTTTATTAT
Organism: Xestia ashworthii; assembly: GCA_950022955.1. Lineage (NCBI taxonomy): Eukaryota > Metazoa > Arthropoda > Insecta > Lepidoptera > Noctuidae > Xestia > Xestia ashworthii. The sequence continues at coordinate 10,460,743 of OX465553.1, read as the reverse complement.
AAAGGAAGGTCACGGGTAACAGCTTGTATGAAAAAAAAAGCTTTTAGTGAAACAGTTCGCCCTAGGGAGTAAAAACTGTTTGTTTCCATTTGAATAGTACTTCTTTAAAAGAAGTAGGGAAACGTGTTGCGCCGATCCCAAATAGAATGGGACAGGGGCAGGAAGATGATGAAGATGAGTACTTCTTAAGGGGCCGGCGGAGCATGCGTTTTTCATACAAACGTAATACCAAAATAATATGAAAATCAAACATATTCTTAAGGTAGGTAGTGTGTATTTATTTCGATTGGATTACAGAATAAATTCGAATTCCCTTTCAATACAGTGTAAATTATTCTACTAGTCAAGTCCTTTTATTTGATACCCATATTGAAGGAGTTAAAATGTAATTAGCCTTTTTATGATGGCGGCCATCTTGGATTAAAAAATTATCATACTGTATAGTATTCTACTAGTCCTCCTGAACATGGGAAATTGAAAGGCTTGCCTTTTCGTTTGATACCCATGTTGAGGGAGCTATGTAGTCCGCCACTTTGTGGCAGCGGCCATCTTGGACTGATTTTCATCAAACATAACTAAGAACACTCCCGACTAATTCACCTTTCAAACAAAAAAAAAACTAAATCAAAATCGGTTCATCCGTGCAGCTGCTATGATGCCACAGACACACACACACACACACAGACACGTCAAACTTACGGGGGTTAAAAATAAGGGAAGTTATATTTTTTATAATAAATTCACGCGTTGCCCGCGAACGAAGTTCTCTACAGCCACAGCTAGTCTACTATAACCTCAACTCTTGCTAGACTCTCGATCAATACATGCATGATGTTATGTCACCGAAGTCGGGTAACTTCAATTGCCAAAAGTCATATCACCAGTAACAACAAGGAAAACTCGAAAATCAACAACGCGGGTTTCTGAGCACGGAGTAACACAGAGTACCACCCGCGCACGTAATTAGTCTCTCTTAATTGGTTTCACAGACAAATTACTCAATATTAAACGGTATACTTAGTTAATTAAATTTTTCACCATGACTTGACTGCATACAAATTGCTGGTAGATTAATTAAATGTTTTATTATTATTAGATGCTCACAATATTTTTTTATTAAAACGTGTTTATGATGCTGTAAATTTAATTACTGCTGCTGTTCGTATGGTGAATAATAATAAGTTATCACTTTTTGTTTTTTTGCGCTTTATATGTTTTTATCAGACTTCTAAAAAGGGAGGTTAGGTAATTCCACCAGTTTTTTTTCACATTATATTCATCGATTTCTCCGTTATTACTGTTCCGATGTAAGTAACATATAAAGCTTTTTGCAAAAAAAAAATAATCGACTTCCAAATAATCGGCTTTACAAGCCCTTAGCAGATTTGTTGTACGGGTTATTGTCAGGTATGAACTGTTCCTCCTGTGAGGAAGCTGACTTTTATTTTAATTCCGGCTTTGTTTGGGAACAAAGTCCCATATATGTTGCCTTTTGAGCCTTCTGTCACATAATGGTTCACATAACGCTGTTGCCAGGGTATTTGTGTGTGTTTTTATTCGGTTTTGGTACGCTATTGCTCTTTGTTCCACTTCTTCTTTGACTGTTTTCATTTCTGTGTACTCATGCAATTCACTGATTCTGATAAACAGAGGTGCATTGGTTATCATTTTGAGTGCTTTATTCTGGCACCGTTGTAAGATTTCCACGTTGCTATTTTTTGTTGATCCCCATAACTCAATTCCATAAGTCCAGAATCAAAATCAAAAATCAAAATCAAAATCAAAGCATTTATTTCAAGTAGGCCAGTTACAGGCACTTTTGAATTGTCGAAACAAAAATGAACATTTAATGTAGCTACAGTCCCAGTCACAAGACATAAAAACTGTGAAAGTACTGTAGTTGCCCATTCCCTAGCGTAGATCTCTATGGAGAAGAACGGGCAAGAAACTCCATGGACACTCTTTTAAATCAAAATATTGTTACAAAATCTTGGTTACATCAATCATGTTGAGATGGTATATTATGTGAGAACAATGTAGCAAGATTTGCACGATAAAAGTGTCCATAGCAAAACAAAAACAAAATACAACCCAAAAACAAAATAATTAATTCAAATAAACCATGGCGACTAAGACATGACCAGTCACAACTGACAGCGCCCGTTCACGAACATGACGCATGGATCAGCACCATTCAGCTCAACCATTTTGAAGGGAACTAAATGGTCCGACACACGCGCCACCATCAGCGAGACATTTGAGTGAGCATGACATACTCATAACCGCCAGGGCACATTCAAGTCAAAAAAATAAATAAAATAAACACATAGGTTTCCAGCGAATGATAGCATTCTAGTACATAGCACTCACACAATATGGAATATGAGGTTATATAATACTAAAGATATTGAATTTATACAATGCAAAGATAGTTGTACAATCTTCAGCAGCTCCAACAATACCATTTAATGCTATCAATTTTTGCGCCCCTGTCCATGTGGAGCAGGACCAGCATTAAGCCAAGCATTTTTATCAGCGATATAATCGCTCAACTTGTAATATGCTTGTTTACAAAGTGTGCGTTTAACGCATGTTTTAAATTTCGTCTCATTCAGTTCAAGAATACTTTGTGGAATTTTATTATAGCATCTCAAACAGTACCCCATGAAAGATGAGTCTACTTTAGCGAGTCTAAAGCCTGGCTGAACTAGTTGGTCCCTATTTCTAGTACTGTAATTGTGTCTGTCACCTCTTTTACCAAAAAGATGCAGATTTTTTCTGACGTACATTATGTTTTCGTAGATGTATTGGCAATGAACCGTCATGATGCCAATATCCTTAAATAGTTCCCTTAGAGAATCGCGCCTACGAAGATTATATATGGCTCTGATGGCTCTTTTCTGCAGAATAAATATAGACTCAACATCAGCGGCCCGTCCCCATAGCAAAATACCGTAAGACATTATGCTATGGAAGTAACTAAAATAGACTAGTCTAGCGGTATCTACATCAGTGAATTGACGGATTTTCCTAATGGCATATGCTGCTGAACTTAAGCGCCCCGCAAGAGATGTTAAATGAGAACCCCATTGAAGCCTTGAATCAAGCGTAAGCCCCAGGAAAACAGTTTTATCTACGAATTCGAGTTTCTCTTTATTCAATATTATCTCACAATCACTACTTTTAACATTCGGTAAAGCAAATCTTATGCATTTAGTTTTTTTTCCATTTAATGCCAAATTGTTTGCTGTGAACCAATTATGGACTTCAAGTAAGGCATTATTCACGTCATCTAGATTTTGGGCTCGTCTATTTATCTTAAAAATTAAGGAAGTGTCATCGGCAAATAATACCATATTTTGAGGTTGGTTTTTCAGTAAATAGGGTAGATCATTTATATATACTAAAAAGAGGAAAGGACCCAATATTGAGCCTTGCGGAACCCCCATTTTTACTTTCAAGCCCTGTGAATTAACACCATTTATTTGAACATATTGCAGTCTATCACATAAATAAGATTTTACCAAACTAAGTGCAAGTTTACCTAGTCCGTAATGCTCAAGTTTCAAAAGCAATGTGTCGTGATTTACACAATCAAATGCTTTGGAGAGGTCACAAAATATTCCTACAGCGTCTTGGGACTCTTCCCACGCCATGAATATGTGCTTTAATAAGGTTACACCGGCGTCAGTTGTACAACGTCCCTTGGTGAAGCCATACTGTTGATCGTGTAAGATTCCGTTGGTGTTGAAATGATTGAGCATCTGATTAAGCATTACCTTTTCGAACACTTTACTAAAAACTGGCATCACGGATACAGGTCTATAATTATTAGTATCTTTACTATCACCGGATTTGAAAAGCGGTATGACTTTACTGTATTTCATTAAATCAGGGAAAACTCCTTGGTCTACGCACAAATTAAAAATTAAAGCTAAGTATGGAGCTATAGTCTCAAGTATGGAAGTACAAACTTTGATAGACATTCCCCATAGATCTTCGGTCAGTTTGATTTTTATTTGCCGGAAAGCTTTAATAACTGTCATCGGGTTTATGTGTTTAAATTTAAATTCAGCCTGGCATCCAGATACATTCGCTTTCAATAAACCGATTGAGACTTCAGAAGAGGAATTTAGAGCCTCCGTAGTTTTTAACGGTATATCGGTAAAGAAATTTACAAATTCCTGAGCTACTTCCTGATTAGAGCTTTTAGGACCACATACTGTATCTAATGTATAGCTAGTATTACGTACTTTCTTCCTGTTAGTCTCGCTATTTATGACTTTCCAAACTGTCTTAATTTTATTTTCTGCTGTTTTAATCTTGTTGCTAATGTGCAGGGCTTTGCCTTATGTTTAGCTCGTCGCGTTTTTTTATTATATGGGTTTTCCAAGTTTGTTTCCTGTCAAGATGCATGCCTAAGTATTTTGCTGAATCTTGGTGAGGAAGAACATCGTTTCCTAGTTTGATTGGGGGGCAGTTGTCTTTTCTTAAGGTAAAAGTGACATGCACTGACTTGCTTGAGCTGGCCTTGATACGCCACTTTTCCATCCATTTGCTGATTTTGTTGTGGTTGTAGAGTTAAGGACGCTATATTGGGATTTTCATGGTTGCTAAGTGCAGCGGTGTCATCTGCGAAGGTGGCAGATAGAACATTATCCGTTGTAGGTATATCTGCAGTGTACAAAAGATACAGAACAGGGCCCAAAATGGAACCTTGTGGCACACCGGCTTTTATGTCTTGAAAGGCAGAGCAGGTGTCATTGATTTTAACTCTAAATATACGGTCTTCCAAGTACGACTTAAGGAGCAGGTAGAAGTTGTGTGGGAGTTGGTTCTTTATTTTGAAAAGCAATCCCAGGTCCCAAACTTTATCAAATGCTTGTTGTACGTCGAGAAAAACAGCAGAGCAGTACTGCTTTTTCTCGAGAGCTTCTCTTATTTTATTGGCGACACGGTGAACTTATTCTATAGTGGAATGGCCAATTCTGAAACCAAACTGGTGTTAAGGGATGAGATCATTTTCGGTAAGTATTCGTGTTAGCCTTCGTAGGATGATCTTCTCAAATAGTTTCGATATGGTTGGTAGTAAACTAATTGGCCTGTAGGACGATATGAGATGTGGGGGTTTGCCAGGCTTTGGAATCATGATGATCTCTGATATTTTCCATATCCATGGAACACACCCGTTCCTAATTATGCTATTAAAAAGATGTGTTATACCGATTACAGTTTTTCTAGGAAGTTCTCGCAGAATTTCGGCTGTTATCAGGCAGAAACCAGGAGCCTTGTTTAACTCTATGCCTTTTTATTTCTCTTTGGATTTCTCTAGGTGAGCAGCTTCGTATTGGGAGAGATAGTTGTAGATCGGTTTCTGCATCACCGCCATTTGGAGTAAAGGCTTCATACAGGAACTGTCCGAACGCCTCAGCCCGTTCTTTGTCTGTTCTAGCCCAAGTGTTGTCGTTCATTTTGACAGGATGTTGTGCTACCTGAGGGGCCGCCCTATTATTTTTAACCGTGTTCCAGAGTTAGTACTTGTTTTTAGCTTGCGGATTAAGGTTAGCTAATTTATTTTGCAGTTTCCTCTTCAATATCTTTAAGGAACTGTTTAGGTCAGCGGCTGCTTTATCAAATGCTCTTTTATCTTCGGAATGTCGACTGTTATGCCACACTCTTCTTAGTCGTCTCTTTTCCAGAATCTTTGTTTTTATATCCTTGGGTACGTTCTTACTACCTCGTTTTTGTGTGGTAACCGGTGTACATCTCCACGCAGCTGTTTGTATAAGGTTTGTTAAACTTACGGCATATTTTTCGATGTCATCTTTTGTTTTAAGTGACACTTTAAGGTTCAGATTATCATCTACGTATTCTCTGATCGCATCCCAATCAGTTTTATTAGTGTAAAGTCGCTCTTTAACTGGTCTTTCAATTAAGGTGGTGCTTATTGTGGCTATCACTGGTGTGTGGTCTGAACTGCTGTCTAAACAGGTCTCTACTCCTAAATAACGGTTTGACAATCCTTTATACACGAAGAAATCTAGAAGGTCAGGTGTCTTATTTGGGTCTGTAGGCCAATATGAGGGTTCGCCTGTACTCAGTACATATAATTTATTATATGTACTGAGTACAGGCGTCTACACTTCTTTTCATTTCGCGGCCTCTAGGTAGAGTTAGTCGGGATCCCCAGCAAACGTTTTTGGCGTTCCAGTCGCCTCCACATATGAATCTGTGTCCAAGGGTTTTAAAGAAATTTGTAAATTCTTCTTCCTTAATGCTGTGCCTTGGGGGGCAATATACTGCTGATAATTTTATAGATCCTTGTTTATCTTGCACCATTACTGTGGTAGCTTGTATCGGGTCTGTTTTATATTCCTGGAAAATCTCGTGTTTGATGTGTTTTTTGATAATTACAGCTGTGCCTGCATGAGCAGTTCCGTCTGGATAGAATGTCGAGTATATGCTGTAATTTCTTATTGTTGTGTTGTGATTTGGTGTTAAGTGTGCCTCCGATACAAGAAGTACGTCAATATTTTCATTTTCTAATAAGGTTTGTAAATCATATTTGTGTTTAATCAACCCATTTGTGTTCCATGTTACTACTTTCAGAGTAGCCATTTCAATAGACAAGTTTGCTGATTACTGTTGTGAGAAGGTTCATCATTGTTGACATTTGATCGAGTAATTTATCCAGCTTTACAGCTTGTTGTGTGAGTAGCATTTCTAAGTTACCATTGTTTGTTGTGGGTTGCGTTATCGTAGCCTCTGCATAGGTTTTTGTTTCTATGGAGTTTTTGTTCTTATGTCTTGATTATTCAAAAATTTGGTATTGTTGGGCTGGTTCTTTAGTGGTATTTGGTTCTCCTACGTTATTTGGATTATTTTGTGTTGTACTGTGCTTTGTAGGGACTTTTGTTAGCTTTTGTTTACCCATTTTTCTAGATAATATTTTTTTGTACACCCCTTTGTAATTAGCGGGGTGTGCTCCTTCACACAGCGCACAGGTGGCGGGGGTGACTTCCAAAATAAGACTAAGGGGACGTTCATTAAAAACATTTCAAAGCTTATTTTTGGGCAATGCCAAAAACGTACTCTGCAAAAATATGATATTGGTTGGCGCTTGAGGAAGTACCAAATCATGGAACCAATGATTTATTTTCCTAATTGCACCGCCTACACAAGAAGACATACAATCTTTGTGGAAACAGAAATGTATGTTTGTACCTACCTACGCAGCGAACTCTCTGTTACATTCGATTTGATCCAAAGTAATTGGGTAGGTCCTTTTAATCCGCTAATGTTGAAGTTGGAAGAAAAGAAAGAATGCTCGGTAGATAGATCTACTTACTTCGTTGTTTTGTTAATTAAATTAAATCTAATGTAGATTAAAAATTGAACAATGGGATCAATTAACATTAATTAAAAAGTAAATCGAGAAATTAATCAGCCCCGAACCAAAAAAAATCCAATCAAAGTTCGTAGACGTAACGCGTAGCGGTCGTAGAACCCATTTGCTACGACCCCGTAGGTTCTTGTCTACGAGCTACGCTACGTCAGCTACGCCGTAGCAATCCTAAAAGGAGCAGGGATATTTTGCAAGCATTGTTGTCTAAACATTTTTCATGTTGGCCCACTGCTGGGCAAAGGCTTATTATGTGTCGCGTTCACAGGCCAATCAGTTACAAACGAGTCAAAGGATTGAATCTCATCTAGCAGCACGGAGCCGCATTTTTCCAACCTCCAACGCTTTTCTGTCTCAGCTAAAATATATGGATTTTTAATGTGAGCTAAAAATTTACTGAGAACCCCACTGGTCCCTGGCGGGACACAACTTCCTGCAGTGCTGTTAAATAGTTAAAGAGAGAGCAATCACCCTGTTTTACTCCGTTGTCGACTTTAAATGCTGACCTAATAGTATTTTGGGCGTACTACTTTCTTTGTGAGATGTCTTTAAAAGTTTCCTCTATCTTGACTTCTTTAAGCTGCGTATATTGCGCTCTGTTTTATGCTTTCAAAAGCCTTTGTGTTGTCCATGAAAGCCAGAAATTCAAGTTTTTGCACTAATGACACATTTTTATATCCTTAATTTTGAAGTGTTTTTATTTCAATTGTTTCCTCGAATCTCTCAATTCGTTGTAGTACCGGTGATTTGAGTTCACAAATAGTACTTCTAGAAAGTGTGCAAAATTAGCCCATAAAGTAGTTCCCAGCTAGGTACTTTAATGAAATACGAGAGCTTCGATAAAATAATGCTGAAGGCTAAGTTAAGATGAAGTTCTTAGAAGTCGTCATCGTTAATATCTGAAAGTTTGCAGCCTTGTCGTTATGAGATCTGTGTTTAGTTGCTCGACTTTATGTTTGAAGTACTTCAAGTCTATTTACATTACCTAAATTGATGAAGGTAAGATAGACATCTGAATTGAATTTAGATATCTATGTTTCGTATTGATGATCTAGTAGGTATAGATAAAGCTCTTTGTAGTACGTACTGGTAGAAGCAAGGTTCTTTGGAAGTCACCAAAGATACGCTCGGCCGTGTCAAAAGATGGTCAAGTTTCTGTTTCATTGACTGACATTTGAATTATATTGTCCAGCACAATCATTCATACTACAAAATAACTAGAAACAATAGTTATTTTGGTGTATTCCCGCTGACCCCACGGCTCGTCGTCCCACTGGTGGGGTCAACGGCAAATGATTAAAACAATCAAAAATTGTTCCCGTTGACCCCACCAGTGGGACCACGAGCAGTGGGGTTAACAGGAATTGATAAAATGAGTAAAAATTGTTCCCGTTGACCCCACCGTATTTTTAAGCAATGAATAGTACTCAAACACATTGTATGAATCGAGTAGTGTTAGATTAACCTTACGAAAAGTACTAGGCTAGCATGAATCCAAGATGGTATTTATTTCTCAAAAATCGTACCTACCCAGAATTATTGTAACCTACCACCACCTTGAGCTCATGCCCGCCTGGTACTTTTTGGGGAACATAAATGTGTCATATTTTGCGGGATGTCAGTAATTTCGGGAAAAAAAGCTAAAAGAATAGATAAATTTATAAATCTAAACCATTATGAACCGAACTTCAGTGTGCGTATCATCTTTACGCTGATGACTTGCAGCTTTATTGTCGGGCAGGTGTTGACAGCTTATCCGGTGCGGTCGAGGAGCTGAATCGGGATTTACGAGTTGTCAAAAATTGGTCTGATCGTTTCGGGGTGGCCGTTAACCCAGCTAAGTGTCAGGCTATCATCATAGGGAGCCCCCATTGCCTGAGGAAGCTGAATGGTCTAAAGGTGCCACCGGTTACATTTGATGGCACAGTGATTCCCTTTAGCTCTGAGGTCAAGGATCTGGGTTTGCATGTTGACACTTGCCTTGACTGGCGTAAGCAGGTCGCGATTGTGAGCAGGAAAGTCATTGGGACGTTGCGGTCGCTTTACCGGCTGAAAAATATTCTTCCATCACACATCAAGGCAATGCTTGTACAGTCCCTAATCTTCCCCATAATTGACTATGGTGATGTGTGCTACTATGACCTGAATGCAGATCTCCTCAACAAACTTGACCGACTTCTTAATAGCTGCATTCGATTCGTTTTCAATCTCCGGAAGTATGATCATATATCAGCACACCGAACACTTTTAAAGTGGTTACCTATCCGGCAGCGCAGAGCGTTGAGGGCTTTGACAACCCTGTTTTCTCATCTTCACAAACCTACTTCTCCTTCTTATCTAACTTCTCTTTGTCAATATTTATGCTCTGCACACAGCAAGAATCTTCGGTCCGAGAATAATCGTCTTCTTCGTTGTCCTTCTCACCGCTCTGGTTTTATAAAATCTTCTTTCTTTGTCCAGGCGGTTTTCCTTTGGAATGCGCTCCCTCAGAATATCAGGACGGTATCCAATCGGTTCACATTTAAAGTGAAAGCTCGAGAACACATACACAAGACGTTGGCAGATTCGTCTCAGAACTAAGTTGTTGTAGTTTTTTTTTATTGGTTTACCTCTCATTACTTTCATATATATATATATATATATATATATATATATGTATTTATGTTTTATGTATGTATTTATGTATCTATTCTTATATTTTATTTTAGTTATAATATTTTCGTACCTATTTGTTTTCTGTTATTGCACCTACTGTGTATTGTCTCTGCATCACCCTAAGGTAGACTGGTAGAAAATGCCCAAGGCATTAAGTCCGCCTTTGTACAGTTTTTACTTGTGCATAAAATTTTAATAAATAAATAAATTATGGTACAAGTGTGTAATGTTGGTGATTAGCGCTGAGGCACCATTGAGACCCGAGCCGTCAGGCGAGGGTCTTAACAGAGCCGAGGACGGAAATCATCAACACACACGTGTATCATACGACGTTTTTCAACACACTTGAGAATAAAATAATACTAAAAATCACTAAAATTTCAACAGTGAAAACGAGTTGTGAATTTTTTTTCGCAATGGCGGGAATAATTAATCAGTTTTCCTATGCGTGCGCATCTAACAATGTCGATCGGTCATAGACTAAAAGAATAAGGTTATTTTTTTCTGGCTTTTCGCGGATAGCGTTTTAGCCACGTACGAAATGGGGAATTCAAAGTTTTAATTAATACAGAGAAATTTTATTTAATACATTTGAGTGAAAGTTTTATTTATTAAAAACTTATAAGTTGAAATTATCTATGTAGATACGAAGTTGGATGAAATGAGCAAGCAATAGGTACATTAATTTATTTGTACTATTGAACACGATCTTTTTTGTATCGAACCTTTTTTAAGAACAAAGCAATTCAACCAATAAAATAAATATAAAAACCCTTTAACTCACTTGTGAATAATAGCAATGAAAAAGTCACAGTTTGATTACAGGTGTCATTATGTACCTAATTGCGGTGAAATTAGAGCCACTTTATGAGCAAGTCTGTTGAAAAAAATGTTGTAGTTATTTATAGGTAGTAACACGAAGGTTACGTAGGTAGCTGTTTATGTAGAACAGATGTGCCTAATTAAGACCCATAACCATAAACCCTAACTTACTTCAAATACATACGGGAAGCCTAAGCGCTATTTGAGAGTTACGCCCAAGTTAGGGGTCGGGCTCGCTCGAAGAATCTACCCTCCCACACACACACACGCGCTAGAAAGTAGGTACCGCTACACATCCTTGATGTCCGTGAACTTTCAGTGATATCCGCACTAATATTATAAGTCTGCGCGTTACTTTTTCACGCCTTTACCCTTTACGTGAGTTGGATGTGACACACGGATAGACTGATGGATTAGGACTAACGGGCGTTTTCTATAGCTTACTTACGTATAGCTGTTAGTTAACATGCCTACGTCACGTAGCTATCGGTGTTTCTATAAACAAAGTTCGCTTGAAACATCCTATCCGCGTCACCTAGCTGTCACTTGATTCATATTATAGAAATATCAAAGAAAGCTATTCTGTGACGTTTTGTTTCTAACGTTGCGTAAGCTAAATGTCAAACAGACAGAGATAGCAATCTTCCGATATCTGTTAGTAACTTATTGAAAATGACCGTTATTATACCTTTTTTTTTCCTTAACCTATATTGTCCCACTACTAGGCAAAGGCCATAGTATAACTTAAGTGTTTTCAATCTCGATAGTACCTAAGATACGTTCTCGTTTTGAAAACTCTATTTCTCAATCGAAGCCACTTATGTTACAAAGCTCGCAAGCGCGATTGCTGAGCATTGAGCTTCTCAGATCGGACAAAGTGTTATTGGGTTTTTCACCAGGATCAGGAATTTGTCAGTTGCAACCACGGAGTCTTGATTTGTACCTGTAGCGGCTTTACAAAAAGTCCTACAGCAACATATTACAGTCTAATAAGCTATTTGGTTTACAGTTTAACCCACAAATTACATTGTAAAATGTACACCAGAAAGCTTGTTCGACCGTACAAAAAGTAAAAAGTACGAAAGCGCCATCTATGACACGAGTGAAGGACTAACATTAAAATCCTAAATCATGCAATTAAAAGACCAAAAACCCATGCCAAAACCTATCAGGCGACCATACACAACACCTGTCTAGCCGGAGAATCCTCTCTTTTCCATGGGGGACGAAGAACTTCGCACTCTCTTCTTCATACTCCTATAAAATATACCTGGCTGTTGGCAATTCACCGTTTCTTTTAATTTTATCTAATCTAAAGGTATATGTTTTTTTTCTGTTTAATTTTTATTAGTAAGTTTTAAATACTGATAATTTTGATGTGTTTTGTCCTGTGCGGGTTATTATATGCTTTTTCTTTCTTTCTTTCAATAGGGTCGCCGCCTCTTACCTGCGATAATAAGTAGGTACTTAAACTTATGGAGACAACAGACAGGCGTGATGTTACGATGATGATGTGTACTTTAACGATATCCCTCCCTAAAGTGTCCATGATCGTAGGTATGCAAACATTAGGTATGCATGTCACCGTAAAATTGTCAAACACGTTAGATTGTAGGGAATCTCTCTAGCGAGATTGTTAACTCTCGAAATATTGTCAACTGAACATACTGCTTACAATATAACGCTTTATTTTTCGGTAGATTGTAATCTATCGAAGTGACACCGTATTATTGTGAAATGCATGCGACGGAAGTATCTCTGCCGCCATAATCGGGACTTGGGGCGCCCCCACGTTAGGTTCCTTTAAACCCTGCAGACAGAAATAGGGGCCCCGCGTAGCGGGGCTCCGTCGACTACGCTTTATAAGGGAATATAGTGTCGTGATTCTTTGTAAATTCTTGCAATATTATAATAATTATTCCATATCAGTAGCTGTTTTGACTCTAAATTTTAACTGATTCAAATAGTTTATAAATCATACTGTGAATTTTAAATATATTAAATTATTAGTAAGCATTATGATTGTCAGATATTTATTATTAAAATCATGTTTAGTTTAGTTGCTGTATTGATGTAAGTAAAGTTGGAAGGGGACATCCCCTCCATACTGCCAACGGCGGCGATGGCTGACCATGGCCGAGGCAGTTGTTCGGTGACGGCGGAATGGTGAAGTACATCTAACAAAAATACCGCACGCGCAAGATTATAATTTAAATATAGTTATTGTTGTGATGAATATAGTAGTGATTGATGTCATTATATGAAGTTTTATTTTAAGTCAGAAGTGGTATAAACCTGCGAGCCATGTCGGACAAAAACCGTAAGTAGTTTTATGAATTAATAACGTTATTTTCTTTTTTTTGTATCAGACAAGTTCAGTGAGCGATGTATTATGTAGTGTCATGATTCTGTAGCAGTCATTGTAGCATATTTTCTGGATAATTAGTAGTAATTGGGCCGATACACGTAGTGCCTTTGGTCGAGGCTACTCCTCGATAGGGTAAGCGTTGTTGGACTAATTATATAATGAGTTAATAGTCTGGCCAGTGTTCACGGTGCCTTCGGTCGAGGCTACTCCTCGATAGGGTTACCGTTGCATTGAACTGATTATTTAAAGAGTAAATGGAATTTAATTGAATTTCGCTACGGGATTTCACTTAATCGTGCTACACGAGTCTTTTTCACTCACTGAATTTTCTGATTGACCTTAAAGTCTGATTGATAAGCGACAGTTTAGATTTTGTTGATTGCGACAATTTCTAGTGACTGTGACCTGTAATATAATGTGTAAACTCCTATGCGGCGTGCACTCTGATTCAGCCATGTAGGTGAACTGTTCAGAGATGTTCGAGCGTAGTGTAAACTCCTATGCGGCGTGCACTCTGATTCAGCCATGTAGGTGAGCTGTTCAGAGATGTGCGAGCGTAGTGTAAACTCCTATGCGGCGTGCACTTTGATTCAGCCATGTAGGTGAGCTGTTCAGAGATGTACGATCGCAGTGTAAACTCCTATGCGGCGTGCACTCTGATTCAGCCATGTAGGTGAGCTGCTCAGAGATGTGCGAGCGTAGTATAAACTCCTATGCGGCGTGCACTCTGATTCAGCCATGTAGGTGAGCTGTTCAGAGATGTACGAGCGTAGTGTAAACTCCTATGCGGCGTGCACTCTGATTCAGCCATGTAGGTGAGCTGTTCAGAGATGTACGAGCGTAGTGTAAACTCCTATGCGGCGTGCACTTTGATTCAGCCATGTAGGTGAGCTGTTCAGAGATGTGCGATCGTAGTGTAGACTCCTATGCTGCGTGCAGTAATACAGCCATGTAGGTGAGCTGTTGTTTTGAGCTTAGAGTAAGCATTTGTGCAGTAATACAGCCATGTAGGTGAGCTGTTGTTTAGAGCTTAGAGTAAGCACTTGTGCAGTAATACAGCCATGTAGGTGAGCTGTTGTTTAGAGCTTAGAGTAAGCATTTGTGCAGTAATACAGCCATGTAGGTGAGCTGTTGTTTAGAGCTTAGAGTAAGCATTTGTGCAGTAATACAGCCATGTAGGTGAGCTGTTGTTTAGAGCTTAGAGTAGGCACTTGTGCAGTAATACAGCCATGTAGGTGAGCTATTATTTAGAGCTTAGAGTATGCATTTGTGCAGTAATACAGCCATGTAGGTGAGCTGTTGTTTAGAGCTTAGAGTAAGCACTTCTGCAGTAATACAGCCATGTAGGTGTGCTGTTGTTTAGATATTAGAGTAGGCACTTGTGCAGTAATATAGCCATGTAGGTGAGCTGTAGTGTTAATTTTATTTTTATTGGTTTATGTATATACATTGGTGTAGATAACGAGAGCTACACTCCAGAACGACCTCGATCACGGACACGACGAAGACTACGGTCTCCCTCCAGTGAGTCCGATGAGTCACGTAGGCCCCGGAAAAAGTCGAGGACTAAAAGAGGACTGTCTGCGGAAGACCTGTTGAAGATATTAACTGCACTGCCAAACAATTCAAGTAAGAGTACTTCTACGACCAATGTGTTACCCGAGTTTGATCCTAACAATAAATCCCAGGATGTCGAACGGTGGTTGAGGAAAGTAAATCAGTGTGCTGTGATCTATGGCTGGGATGAAACGCAAACCATCCATTACGCGCTTCAAAAATTATGTGGTCTGGCAAAACAGTGGTACGAGTCTCTTCCATCGCTCGATTTCTCATGGGAGGAGTGGCAAATTAAATTTAAGAAAGCGTTTCCAAACGATATAAATTTTGGTAAACTACTGGAAGAAATGTTACACCGAAGATCTCGCACAGATGAAACACTTAGAGATTACTTCTATGATAAATTAGCATTACTAAGTAGGTGCGAGATTGTCGGTCGTAAGGCCGTTGATTGTATTATATATGGAATCGCTGATAATTCCATTAGAAATGGGGCTCAAGCTCTTAAATGTGAAGAGCCTGAAGATTTGCTAAACTACTTAGCATCGCAACAGCAAACGCTAGTGAAGGAACCTGTGCGAGGATCATCCGATGGATCTTTTAGAAAGCGCGATTTTCGTGCAAGTAATAATGATCAGAATAGGGTTTCATCATCAAATAGGCCAACTGAAGGTGTTTGTTTTAATTGTGGCGAGCGCGGACATAGTTACCCTGCTTGTAACAAACCTTTGATAAAATGTGTCAAGTGTAAGAGGGTCGGCCATAATTCGAACAGATGCGCTAGGAAGCCTTTACAGGAAACCAATAGCCAGTCTACTCAGAATGCTGAACAAAAGGTGCTTAAAGTAACTTCTGATTTACATAAAACTAGTCAAGTAAATCCCACAACTTCAAATATTGTCGTTAAAAATGACTCTATGAGCAATAACAATAAATTTAATAAAATTGCTTATGTTAATGGTACTCAGCTAAATGCTTATATAGATTTTGGGAGCGAGTGTAGTATGATCAGGAATTCAGAAGCTAAAAGCCTCGGTCTCTCTGAGCGCCACGAATTGTTACCAACTATAAAAGGTTTTGGTAATTCCAATGTCAAGCCAAGGTTTCAGTCCACCGTTTGGATTAAAATTGATGAAATAGAAAGCGAACTGAGTATTTTGGCTGTCGACGATGAATTGTTAGATACTCCAATGCTAGTAGGTCAGAACTTTACCGAGCTGCCGTCCGTAATGGTAATGAAAGATAGTAGGAGTCTTAATTTTTACCATGCTCCTTGTGGTGTCTCTGGCGATAGGGACACGGTTCTCGATCTTTATGTTGCTAAAGAAATAGTCATATCGAAGGGGGGGCTAGTAGAAGTATTTACACGCGAATCATATACGGGTGACATATACTCCGATGGATGCTCTAGAATGATTCCAAACCGGGAGTACTACCTACATCAGGGATGTTATAAGATAGAGGGCAGCAAAGGAATCATATTTGTAACTGCGTTAACAAATACTCCCATTATTTTCAAAGCGGACAGACTAATAGCTAGAGTTATACCCATTAAAGAGACTAAGACGTTGATCGTGCGTTCGGATAAATATCATAGCAATTTGTTGCCCTTAAACGAATCTGATATTAAAGTAAGACATAACATAGATCAAAATGTCCGCGATAAATTATACAAACTCTTGCAAAAGTATAGGCACTGTTTCGCGGCTAATCTGAGTGAGTTAGGCTGTGCAAAAGACACTGTAATGAACATAGACTTGCAGGATAAGGGTCCAGTTGTCTACAGACCCTATCGTCTATCACATAATGAACGTCAAAAGGTTAGGGATATAATCAATGACTTAGTTAAAAATGATATCGTTCAAGAGTCCAATTCAAACTATGCCAGCCCCATACTATTAGTAAAAAAAAAAGACGGCGAACCTCGGCTTTGCGTTGACTATCGGGCGCTTAATAATAAAACGGTAAAAGACAAATACCCATTGCCATTAATTGACGACCAACTTTCGAATCTAAGTGGCAACAAGTTTTTTATAACTTTGGATTTAGCTTCGGGCTATTATCAGATACCAATGGGAGAACAGAGCCGTCACTTGACTGCGTTCGTCACCCCGGACGGACATTATGAATTTAAACGTATGCCGTTCGGGTTGGCAAACGCACCCTCAGTATTTCAAAAAATGATGAATCGTCTACTGGGTTCACGAAGGTTTACATCCGCACTAGCATACATGGATGATCTCCTTATTCCATCGGCCTCTATAAACGAAGGTTTTAATCGACTAGAGGACGTACTTAACGTGATTCAAGAGGCCGGTCTTACATTGAACCTTTCAAAATGTAGTTTTTTCGATACTAAAATAGAATATTTAGGGCACGAAATCTCGTCGGAGGGTATAAAGCCTAGCGAACGAAAAATTTTGGCTGTGCGAGATTTCCCAGTGCCACGTAATGTTCACGAAGTGAGGCAGTTCCTCGGTCTGGCGAGTTATTTCCGCAGATTTGTGAAAGGATTTGGGGAAATTGCTAAGCCCTTGACAACTCTGCTCAAAAAGGATGTGCAGTGGCGATGGAATTGTGAAGAGTTAAAATCCGGGTCCACCCTGTATAGCAGAACTTTTTATGTCATAATATTATTTTGCATACCAGCTGATAGCATAAACTTCATTTGGCAGAAAATTGTTTGGCAGATACTCATTTATCATACGTTCAAACTCATAATTTTGTAAGCCAGAATCATCTTTAGGCATACATTTCATATGCATAAGATTTAAAAGTAGAACCATCTTATCGCAGAAAGTTCACAGTCAGAATCATCTTTTGGCATAATTTTCAAATCGATAGTTTTTAAAGGCAGAACTGTCATATCTCAGAAAGTTTACAGTCAGAATTATCTTTTGGCATACATTTCATATGCATAATAATGGAAAGATTCATCTATCAAATCACAGAAAATTCATAAAGTCAGTTGGTTGTGACTTGGTTTTTATTTCTCTGTAAGAAGCAGACAAACATGCAAACAAACATATATCGTGCATGTAGCAAGCATGCAATATGCAAGCAAGGATGAAGCATGTAAGCAAGCATGCAGCATGCAAGCAAGCATGCAGCACGCAACATGCAAGCAAGCGTGCACCATGCATGCAGCAGGCATGCAAACATCTGAACAAGCATATACCATGCATACAGCAAGCATGCAGTAGCAGGCATGCAAACATCTGAACAAGCATACACCATGCATACAGCAAACATGCAGCAGCATGCAAACAAGCATACAGAATACATGCAGCAAGCATGCAGCATGCAAACAAGCATGCAGCAAGCATGCAGCAAGCATGCAGCAAGCATGCAGCAAGCATGAAGCATACAAACAAGCATGCGGCAATCATGCAGCATGCAAGCAAGCATGCAGTATGCAACATGCAGCAGGCATGGTTTCTGTCACGGCTCCGGCGCTGCGGGGCTACGGCGGTCCCACGCGAGCTTATCGTCGCAGATGGGTTTAATGTTACAACCACCTGCTCCTCAACTCGCGGCCCGCCTCGCCCCTCCGCGCCTACGCGATTTTAAATTACACTCTAGGGGTAGGGCAGACAAGACTACGTGGAGTCGGTTTTGGAGCGATTCGTTTCTGTCACTAACTTTTCTAGCACAATATATTGACTTTTTAAGACAATATTTTAATTTTAAATTAAGGTTAAAAATGCTATTTTGTGGCATTGAAAAATGGCAATCATCATCATCATCATTTCAGCCGAAAGACGTCCACTGCTGGACATAGGCCTCCCCCAAGTGTCGCCACATTGACCGGTCCCTTGCGACTCGCAAAATGGCAATAATGCCAAATAAAATTATTCCAAATGGAATTCTGCAATCTTCATAGTATGCCAAGTGAAATTATATCAAATAATCGTAGTTCTAAATAAACATTATTCTAAACGAAATTATGCGAAATTTGAACACTGCCAAAGGTAATTATGTCAAAAAAAATTCTGCCATTTAGAAGTATGCCATTCCAAATTCGGACATACAAACATTCAGCCAAACAATAAGTATATTTAAAAAAAAATATGCCTTTAGTATATTCGTATAAAGAAAATTATGCCAAGTGTGTTATGCTAAATGAATTTCGGAGCAACCAGATTCTGCCAGATAGATGGAACCCTTAAAATCCTTCACAACTCTAAAAGACCGTCTAATCGAACGTCCGCTGTTGGCTTTATACAACCCAGAGTTGGAGACTGAAGTGCATACAGATGCTAGTGCTCTCGGCTTAGGTGGTATTCTAATGCAATGGCAGCTTTCGCCCAGGGTGTTAAAACCCATTGCCTACTTTAGTAGGCAAACCACACCCGAAGAACACCATTTCCACTCGTACGAGTTAGAGACGTTAGCCGTGGTTTGCTCATTAAAGAAATTCCGCCCCTATCTTTTAGGACTGAACTTCTCTGTTTATACAGACTGCAATGCGTTGCGAACCACCTTGACTAAAAGAGACTTAATTCCTCGTATAGCACGTTGGTGGTTGCAAATTAGCGAGTACAACTTCACCATTGAGTATCGGCCAGGTAGTCGAATGAGCCATGTCGATGCTCTGAGTCGGAATCCTCCGAATGGAGATATTACTAGCCAAATCCTAAAAACCTTGAACATAAGCACAGATAACTGGATACTCACCCTACAGATGGCAGATCCTAAACTCGATCATATTTTCAAAATTCTAAAACCCAATGTTACTGAGGAAGTTTCGGAAATAAAAAAGAACTACGCTATTAGGAATCATTCGTTGCATAGGAAGGTTGGGGAAGAGTTTCGTTTAGTCATTCCCAAAGACGCTAGGTGGCAAGTTTGCAAGGCAAATCACGATGACGTAGGTCATTTTGGGTTTGCTAAGACACTAGAGCGAATTCAGGGCCGTTACTGGTTTCCAAAATTAAGGCGCTTTGTAAAAAAATATGTAGCAGCGTGCATAGACTGTGCATATAACAAAGACAATGCATCCCGGATTCGCACTGGCCTTCTGCATCCCATACATAAAGTGGAAAAGCCCTTCCACACGCTCCACTTGGACCACTTGGGCCCATTTGTACGGAGCAAGTCTCGCAACAGCTATATTTTAACGATAGTGGACGGTTTTACGAAATACCTTTTTGCCAAACCGGTTAGGGACACAAAAACAAAAAGTGTTATTAAAATTCTGGATAATTTGTTTTGTGATTTCGGTGTACCATGTAGAATTATTTCGGATCGCGGGACGGCTTTTACTTCGGCTCAATTTAAGACTTTTTGCACCAATAAAGGAATTAAACATATCCTTAACGCAGTTGCTTGTCCCAGGGCAAATGGTCAGGCTGAGAGATTCAATCAGACGATCCTCGCAGCTTTGTCTACACAAAATTTTGGCAAGGATGAACGTGTTTGGGACGAGCAGCTGGGTCGAGTCCAATGGGGTATAAATAATACGGTCAATGCTACCACTAAGAAAAGTGCATCAGAATTATTATTTGGGATAAAACTAAATGGTCCCATTGATAACATGTTGACAATCGAGACCATTGAACCCAGTGGTGAATCGATTTCTCACACATCAACTGTAGTAGCCACTGAGATTAGTAACAACCATTTTCCCAGTAGCAGTAACAATGTCGAAATGTCTTCTGATGATTTGCATGATATCAGTAATGCCAATCAATCCCCGTCGGCCCCTCTAAATACCTCCACTCTTAATAAAACGCATGAGATCCCTTGTCCACTTTCTTCTACCTTACCTGATGTTTTAGTGGACAATGAACACTCTAATCCATTTTCGTCAATTCGCCCCAAGCCGTCTGCGGAAATTGATAGAATTAGGGAGGAAGCTTCAATCAACATTACAGACAGCCAAATTCGCCAAAAGACAGTTTATGATAGGAACAGGTCTCCAGCAGCTTCATATCATGTAGGTGACTTGGTAAAAATCACTAGGACCAATTTTAAGAATGATGGCAAAAGCAAAAAGCTTTTACCAAAATTCATAGGTCCTTACAGGATTACAAAATGCTTAGGAAATGACCGTTATAAAATTGCAAATGTCCCCGGTTTTAAAGAAAGAAAATACGAGTCTGTAATAGCGGCAGATAGGATGCGGCCTTGGATAAATATCAAAGCGCAGAAATTAATGAATCTTCTAGCTCTTCTACGTCGGACTCTGATACTAGTTCAGATAAAGAATACTGTGATTAATTGTGTACATTATTGATTTTGGTTTATTTTGTCACGATAAGTGTGATTTTAGACATACTATGTGTGGTAGAGATTGTATTATAGGTATATCTACAAACAATTTTATGTTAAAAAATTAGAGATTAGTCGATTTATGATTTTGTGGACATTATTTTGTTGTAATATTGATAGGATCTGTTTCAATCAAATTGATGTTTTGTTTATACTCACGTCAGATTTTCACTTCAGCTGGTTATTGCGTATAATGTTATGTTATTTTGTAATAAAATGCAAGTATGTATACGCTATGATTGACAGGATTATTTCGAATGTCGTGATTTATTGCGTGCACCGGAGTTTTGCACGCAGTCGGACGGCCGAATGTCGTGATTCTTTGTAAATTCTTGCAATATTATAATAATTATTCCATATCAGTAGCTGTTTTGACTCTAAATTTTAACTGATTCAAATAGTTTATAAATCATACTGTGAATTTTAAATATATTAAATTATTAGTAAGCATTATGATTGTCAGATATTTATTATTAAAATCATGTTTAGTTTAGTTGCTGTATTGATGTAAGTAAAGTTGGAAGGGGACATCCCCTCCATACTGCCAACGGCGGCGATGGCTGACCATGGCCGAGGCAGTTGTTCGGTGACGGCGGAATGGTGAAGTACATCTAACAAAAATACCGCACGCGCAAGATTATAATTTAAATATAGTTATTGTTGTGATGAATATAGTAGTGATTGATGTCATTATATGAAGTTTTATTTTAATAGGGGTTTATTAATCGGTATTTCTCAGGAATGGTACATTATCTTTTCATGAGAGTGGTACCATGGGGCAAGGGGGACCCCTCCGCCGCTCCCCCCTCATGCACACCGCGCGAGTTGACTTCCATCGCATACATTTCACAATATTACGGTTTCACTTCGATAGATTACAATCTACCGAAACATAATGCGTATTACTGTAAGCAGTTTGTTTGTTTGGTAATCTTTCGAGAGTTTACAATCTCTCTAGTTATATTACAATCCAACGTGTTTGACAATTTTTCGGCGGCCTAAACAATGAAACTTTGGATATGTCACCAAATCGGCCAAATCTTTTATAGGCTACCCGGATATTTGAGTCACCTACCATAACGTCGTTATTACCCGACTTCAAAAAAAGGAGGAGGTTCTCAATTCAATGTTCCCCGATTACTCGAAGATGGCTGGACTGATTTTGTTTTTTTTGTATTGTTTGAAAGGGTATACTCCCTAGATGGTCCCATAATCATCAGGTCAGGATACTGATGATCTTCAAATTTAATAGGCACACAAGAAGCGATTTGGGTAGTGTTAGGGAGAGTACTTTCTCGGAGTCATCCCGTTTCAATTTGGTACAGACCTGATGAAGAACTTCAGAGATAGGCAACGGTACTCCTCAATAAATGATAGCAAATGTACTGGGATTGCCGAAATCTCATGTCTGTCTATTGTTTACCAGTTCGTAACAAAAAATCACGCCGGTACGCTGTGAAAGGGTAAGCACATAATATGAACCACTAAACTATGAAAAATAAAACTCTTGCAAAAAATAAAACCGACTTCACACAAAAAAATTAAAAATAACTTTAGCTTCAGAAGTCTGTGATAAAAAACTAAATCAATGAAACAAAGGTCATTATCTCTTTTATGTGACGCAAACGAAGTTGCGTGGGTCAGCTAGTTAACTATAAAACTTTGGTTAGGGAAAGCAAAGTTCAATACTTAGTAAACGACTTACTCTAAATATATGCGAATTTGTTATGGAGGGGTCCAGACTCAATCACCCTATATTCGAGGGACTCTTGGTCAACGCACACCAAGAGCAGAGCATTTTTGAAGTGAAACTTCTAATGCGACTTCCAACAAGGTTGCGTTAAACGTTTAACGCTACCATGGAGCCCTCCCTTCCCCTTCCTATTTTCATTTCCTCATTACGAAGTTCCACTTCTTCCGCGCGGAGGGACTCCACTATTTTTTTTTGAGACTGCTGAAAAATGCATCTTATGACAACTACATACGTTGTAAAATTACACGACCAAACTTGATGCTCAACTAAGCTCGGGCTTGCACGATGATGTTCGAGTAGGTACGCGTTTTGCAACGTATAGAGTTGTCATCATAAGATTCCTTTTTCATTAGTCTCGAAATATGCTCTGCTCTTGGTGTGCGCTGGCCGCTGTCCCTTTCATTTCAATGAGCATAACACCACGTGACACGATTTGCAACGACTCCCTCCACGTCATTGTATTATCTCAATATAATCCCATTAAGGGGCCGGCGGAGCATGCGTCTTTCATACAAACGTAATACCAAAATAATTTGTTAATCAAACATATTCATATGGTAGTGTGTATTTATTTCGATTGAATTACAGAATATCTAGGTTCCCAAATATATATTTTGAATGGAAACTGATTTAGACAAGAGTTATGAGAAAAATAAGTTTTCTATAGAAATTTTAAATTCCTCATAACTCTTGTTTAAATCAGCGTCCATTCAAAATGTATATTTGGGAACCTAGACATTCTGTAATCCAACCGAAATAAATACACACTACCTTAAGAATATGTTTGATTTACAAATTATTTTGGTATTACGTTTGTATGAAATACGCATGCTCCGCCGGCCCCTTAAGTAAATCAAACATCGATTTCGAATTAATTCGTGTATTCAAACTAAGTCACCAAATCACAATTCATTCACCATTAAATAATTTGTAAACTTTACATCAAACATGACTTGCATTATTGCTTGTTCAATACAAACAAGATTCTTAGTTAATTAGTAAAACAAAATGCAGGGTTTATGACAACAGTCGACGGAAATATTTTCACTGGTGGCTTCGTTTATTATAAGTACAGACGAAAGGCACTGATTTGTGTTAAGCGTCAAATATAACTATGTTATGAATTGACTAAACCAAGTGTATAATTCCGTGGACACTTACTCAGTCCAAATTTAATAAACTCACGCATATCTTGTGTTCAAAACATGTTGCAGTGTGTAAACCTAGTAAACTACGGTTATCTTAGCAGTGCAGTAAAGTGTTACCATCTAATTACTTAGGTTAGAGGTAGGCCTTATTCCCATTGTAAAATTAATTCCTATCTCTTAACCAATACAATGACGTAAATCTAATTTGTACCATGAAATGCAGGTTGACTACTAAATATATTGTCTAAAATGAGCAGAGTTACAATTACCAAATGTTCGTATTTTTAAGACAACACTACACAATTAATTTCATATTTTCAAAATTTACTAAGTTCTGCATAATGACTTTAAATGTTGGTACCTATACCAATAAGAATTTTTGAAATAAACAACATAATTTATCTCAATTGACAACGTTCGAAACTTCGAAAATAAATATAAAATAAATTAAAATAAAATACAAACTATTGTCATAAACTTAGCAAATTTGAAAATACACCATGGAAGGAACATCTATAATAAATCTAAGCCATAATCATAAGGAATATGTAATACTAAACTAAGTGTTTCTTCACAAACAAAATCACTGGATTTCTAACAAATTACATCTATTAGTGTAAGGTTAAAACATTTCAAACAAGCCCTTGTCTAAAGGAGCTAAAATAGAGATGGTTTAAATCTCACATGTCTAAATCAAATATGAGATCATTTTTGAACATAACTTCTAAGTATTTGCCTTTGTTTAATTTATCGGGATCGTAGAGGTCAGTGTTATGCTGGATATTATCGCATGTGAAACGTTCTCGCTTTCCTTGAGGAGGTTTTGATGGCTCTGATTCCCAAATGTCGGCCTCTGATTTATCATCTTCATTGTCCTCATTACCAACTATGTTGAAGACTGACTTATCAAATGATGCTTTCTCATTGTTATCGTTTTCGCTAAAACAATCTTCGTTAGCAGAATTGCAGGATCCTTCGTCTGCAGTGTTCTTACACTCGGACTCAGCATCGGAAGTATCCGCTAGACCACTGTCGCGTCGAGGCTTCAGTACCGATTTCAACCTTGGGTTTAGGTTCTGAAATAATAAAATACATAAATTATGTTACAGGTATCATTATGAAAGAGACATACAAACTTTACACAGGGAGAGATAATATTTTCTGAATGTGACTTAGGAAATTTTACGTTTTGAAATTATCGCGTTTGTCCCAAGGGTCTATTTTGGTCACAAACCTTTACTATCAGTCCTAATAAATCGTGTAGTCACTTGCCAACCGAAGCGATATCTGATGTCAGTATTGTATGACGTGTACGGCATACTTATACGTACATACAATTTTATGGTCACATCCGTCTGCATGGCGGTGTCATGCGCGCATATCAATTTCACACATCCTGAAGAGATACAATAATAGCACTCTCTTGTTTACATTCTTTGGAAAATTAACACGTACTTATACATTATTGAAAATTCTTTGCAAACATTTTCAAGGCAAGAAAATTTCCATGCATTAGCATTCCAATAAATACCTACTCATAAAATTGATCGCTGTGAAAGAATCTAGCAAAATGAAACATTGTTTATCATTCCCCTATCTGTTTGTGTTTACAGTTTGTTATCATTTGTGCAAAGAAAACATTGCAAGTGTAGAAGGAGGCTTGTACGTAAGCATGATGTAGGATTTTACATAGTTACATAAAGTAGCAAGTTATGAAAAAGTGGTGTATGAATGATTATGATGATGTCTAATTATTATGGGTACCTTAGTATCAGGCGCGGACTATAGACAGAGTCTGAAATAAATTAGGAGGTAGGTAATGGGTAAAGATCGACCCAAGCGGCTGTGATTAATTAGCCACGAGCTCTTCATTATTATCTGAGGCCATTATGTAAAAAAATTAATAGCTCGCTTCGCCAGCTCTTGCAGCCGTTTTTCTCGAGTCTTGACTTCGT
The DNA here is from genome assembly GCA_950022955.1 of Xestia ashworthii. NCBI lineage: Eukaryota > Metazoa > Arthropoda > Insecta > Lepidoptera > Noctuidae > Xestia > Xestia ashworthii. The sequence goes on along the minus strand of OX465553.1, from coordinate 10,434,810 downwards.
CTATAATTTAAGGGAACCAGGTAAAACCAATAAGGTTGGTAGGGAAAGTGTAAACAATTTCGAGCTCGCTTCGCTCGTTCTAGAGACTACTTTCTCTTGAACTTATCTAAAAGTCGATCAAGTTCCTCCTATTATATGAAGGATCGAAACCATTCTAACCTGTCCAAGGCAAGATTACAAAAATGTTGAGCTAGCTACGCTCTCCCCGCCTCCCCCAGGCCAAAAGCTGTAAATCTGTAAAGTAACGCTTGGTTCTATTTTTTTTACGAATTTTCCATAATATTGGTAAATGTAAACAAAAATTGCGCCTCCCTAAAAAAAATCCTGTATCCGCGCCTGGTAAATGTCAGTAGAATAGTCGCCCCTTAGCAACATGCATCGGCCGCGCGACGCGGTTATTTAGCTCCTTTTTTTGTCTCTGATTTCAATAGTAGGAAAGATTGCTGAACAGATATTGATGGACTGATCAGTACCTGAGAGCTGCTACTGAAATCGTCCTCAGCTTCACTTTCGCTCTTCCGCCGATCTTGAGTCCGCTTTTTACTCTTTTTTCGTTGATTTTTCTTTTTCTGGCCTTCTATTGATGAATTGTACCTGAAATTTACACATAAACATTTACATACATAGCTTTAGCTATGATGGAAAATTACGAGTTGTTTGTTTAGTAATATACGTAATATCTTATCTTAATGCTAAGGACGTACAAAACATGATACTGCTTGCTCAGATAAGGCTTCATCATTCAGTATGAGATAAGCCATGTTACCATGAATTTAACAAGTGCAATAAAGATGGGTTACCAATATTGGAAGAATCTAGTACCTAAGTTGTTATGATTTTTACAATAACAAATTAATATAAATAAATCTTATCAGTAACTTTGTGTTATCCGCATTCAAACAGACACAACTTTAGCCTGATAACCTACATTGATAAATTAAATAATCTATATTAAGGTTTGTTAATTTTTCAATATATCTATTGACATAATACATAAACCTTAATCTGTTAGCGAAGTAGACACAATAGTTAAACAATGGCATCAGACCGATTCGGTCAGGGCTTCACAGACGAAGGGATGAATAAAAACTGATTCTGCTTTTCAAATTACCTGTAAAACTGTTTGGCTATGACATCACTAAACCTAACAGTCTTTTTCAAACTCGATTCTTCAGGGATACAATCTGAACTGATATAATCCATTGAAGAGGCAACATCGCCGACACTAGACTCCGAGTAACTGCGCATCATGTTTGGCTTGCGGAGTATGCTTTTGGCACCATTCTCACAACCCCCAGATTCCGTGAACACTATATCTCTATCCATTGATGTTGGAGATTCAAAATCATCATCTTCATCATACTCCATATGATTAGATGACACTACTATATTTGTCTCAGTCCCCAAATTGGTTACCTCGACAACAGGTGAAACATCTTTAGATTCAGATCCTGCAGGGTTTTCTTCAAGCTTTGTCTTCTTGATCTGAGATACATCAAAGCATTCACATGTCATAGATTCCTTGTCTAAACCAATGTGGAATTTCTGGGGCAGGGTGCCAGCCAGTTCCAGCTGCAAAATTACGTTATTGTCCCATGCCTCCCCTGTCACATTGTCAAACTTGACTTCTGCATCAAATGTAATGATAGCAGCATAGTGCACCGGCACAAATCCAGCTCCAACTGATGTGAACTTGATGTAAATTTCATTACCATTGTTCTTCACCTTGACAGAGTCCGGCTCAGTATTTTTAACATGGAATGTTAAAGCAACAATGTCATCCAAAACATTGTGTGTGTATGGAGGTAGTATGTAACCAAATGAAGAGTCCAAAAAATCTTCAGAGATACGGGCAGTAACATTACAAGGCTCAGGAGGTGCTAGAGTGTCAGCAGAGGAAGTTGATAACTCCTCAATCAAGTTAGACCTACACACATTATCCTCGTCACTTTGTGAACCTGAATTTTCCTCACTTTCCACACCACTATCAACCTTTAATGAGTTTTCATTATTTTTGTTCAAGTTCTTTTTGATCACTGGTAAAGTCACTATTAACATGTGTTTACTTTTATCAAATTTGGCAGTACCACAATCATCGTTAACTAAATAAGGCAGTGTAATATCTAGTTTATATTTTGCTGGTTTCTCAGATACCAACTTGAGATATTTCTCTTGAACATCCAGAGTGCAGTCTTTTGTAGAAGACAGAAGTGGAAGGTATACTTCAACCACTATTTTGCATGGTATAGCACTGTACTGTTTACAATCTTTATGATAGGTGAAGTCTTGAAGATCTAAATTTTTTTGCTGTTTGATGGCATACTTTGGAATAGTATACCCTTCTTCAGTTGCATGTGCAAACTCTGTATTATTTCTCCTTACTTTACTTTGTCTAACTGGTTTAGTTGTTTCTTTGGGAGTCTCGGGTTCAGGTTTATTTTCTGGATAATTGTGCTGGGGATACAGTTTCTCAATCATTTCAGGAGTCAAACTGTCAGTTTCCTCCTCTCCTGGAGGTTGATAGTTGGGATCTTCTGTTCTGATAACAGAAGGTGTTAACATACCTTTATACTGAGATTTCGGGAACCGAAAGTTGTTGCTGTCTAGGTGTATGTTATAAGTTTTTTTCAAGGCATCAAAGGCGGTTTTGTTTACCATCTCACGGAATTCTTTATTAACCTCCGCCATGCGGAGAGTATACGAATGGAAAATTATGTCGTAAATGACACAACTTTTTCGGTTTTGATCAAAGTCTTCTCGTGGTGGTACTATTGAGTGCGGTATTTGCCAGTTCATGCCCCTTTTCCCATCAACAACTTGTACCTTATATGTCGGTTTGCCGACGTTATCATTGCTACAGATGTTAATGAATGCTTTTCTGTCGCCGGCGACACTTGTTTTGATAACATAACCTCCCTTCGGATTAAGGAATGTTACGTCGTAGCCTCGTTCTTTCTCGAGTTGGGTCATTTCTTTCTGATAAAGTTGTTGGTTTGCCGGGTCACGTATCTCCTCGCAGTACTCCACTAAAAGATCTCGAAATTTCTGATTCTTCATGGCGTCTTGTATTGTCTCCAGGTCTTCTCTAGTAAGACGACTTTCATCATCACGAGGTTTTACTCCCGTTGCCATTTTGTTTAGCGTACCTTGACTGATTTATAAATAAACACAAAATACGCATCTACAAAATTATTTTCAGCTGACGACTGACGAGTGATAAGAATTAATGCAATGTTGTTCCACAGAGTATATAATCACTGTTGTTCGGGTGACGGGTAAAAAAAAACTCTTTGAAGTAGGGCCACAGACGCACCACAGACTACAAATAATCGTATTTCACACGTATATTATGTCGCATGTCGGTTTTTCATCGTTGTGTTACAATTTCATAAATTAAAATTACCCATTCAATACTTTAAAGTACTTAAAGTACGTAAGTACTTTTACGCGAACTCAGTTTGAAAAGTAAGAAGTCTTTAACAATTTCTTAAATATTATTTTCTTCTTCTTTAATATTTTCTTTACTTTTTCCACTACCAAGCAAGTGAAAACTTCGTTTCGAGGATAGCTATTCCCACAGAGTCAACAGACAAAACAACGTAATAGTTTATTTTTACATATTCAAATATTTCTAAATAAAAAACACACTTACTTATACAAAATAACTTTTACAATTAAAAACATACATACATATTATAGTGGACGCTGGATTATTACAAACAGAAAAGTATATTTGTGGTCAACTGTCTGGTGACCACGACACAAGCCTTGCTCAGTGTGGCACTAGATGGCCCTGTGTGCAATGTCCAGCAATAGGTATTTATTTATTTGATACAATCAATCTGAAAAGAATTTTGAAAAAAAAATGAAAAGAGTAACCATGAAGTTTCTTGGCGGTTCTTTCCATGGAATCGATCAACGCGAACCGTGCACCTTTTTCTGTTTTATAAGTACTATGTGAAAATTACGAAAAAAAAACGATTGTGATTTTGACTGATTTGAAATCCTGACAACTCAATTTCTTCTATAAATAGGATGTTCAAAATTGACCAAGGAGTTAATATTATATTACTATAGCCTATTATTCCCTTTTATTGAATCCAAGAGAAGTTTTCTTTTTGAGAATTAAAAAAAACATAGTTTCCAAGATTTCTGTAGCTAGCGTTGAACTGACTACGTTACTAGGTGCCAAAGCCAAAACGCTTGAAAAAAAACATTGCATCACAGAAGCTCGTTGACTGACATTTTCGTTTGCATAAGCTTCCAAATATAACCATTAGATCCAAGTGAAATGATGTGACGTTCTGTTCCTTGCAGTAACCTACCGAGATCAGCGCCATCTATCCAGCGACTAGGGAAGAGTTGAAAAAGAAAATCCCTCATTGAAATCAATAGGGGAAATTGAAATTGTTGAAATAATTGAAATGAAAATATTTACAATATGGCCTTAAAAACTATAGGTATACAATAATTGGATTATACCTGAACTAGGAATAAACCTGTATCTCAGGTAACTCACTCAAGCGCTTATACATAAATACTATCTAAGAATGAATGTTAATATTTGCCAATAATTTGGTAATTATTTGGACAAGGCAACACCAGATTGCAGCCATAAAACATTTTAATATTTGTCAACAAAAAGAGTGATTATTTACTTGTTTTGCACAATTTTTTTTCGAAAATTTGCTTTAGCTATATAAAAACGCTACCTACTTGGCTACTTTATTTATAAAATTCTAGAACAATCATATTATGACAGATGGTTTGACAGTTGCACCTGTCGGTTATTCAGTTGTACCACAGTCTAAAAATCCTATAATTATGATACTGTAGTTGTTGTAACATTGAGATTGACTGGCTGTGACAACTTGCTGTCAAGCAGTGTTGCCAATTTAGCGACTTAGTCGCTAGATCTAGCGACATTTCGTATTCTACAGCGGCTTAAATTATGCATCTAGCGACAAAAAAAATCTAGCGACTATTCTAACGACTAATAAAACGTAACAACAACAAACGTACATCGCAGCCTCAGCCTTCAGGAATAACTGTCAGTTCCAGAGTGGATGCATCAACCATTTCAGATTTTCATTACATTAGCGAGTTCTGATGATGAATGAATCGTGATGATGATTCGAGCTATCGCTAATAATCTGATCTTTTTCATCTTAAACTGTTTTTAGTGTTAAGTTTTTGATTTTTTGTTTGTGAAATAATAATATTTTAGTTGGTTTTTATAATTTTCAATTGTTTATCAAAATTATAAGTTGATAATAGTGTGTTGCCAGTGATTACATACGGGACCGAAACGTGGTCGCTCACAATGGGCCTTATCAAAAGGCTTAAAGTCACCCAAAGGGCAATGGAGAGGGCTATGCTCGGAGTTTCCTTGCGTGATCGAATCAGAAATGAAGACATCCGCAAGAGAACCAAGGTCACCGACATAGCCCGAAGAATTGCTAAACTTAAGTGGCAGTGGGCAGGGCACATTGCTCGCAGAACGGATGGCCGCTGGGGCCGGAAAGTTCTGGAGTGGCGACCGCAAACCGGAAGACGATGCGTTGGAAGACCTCCCACTAGGTGGACCGATGACCTGGTGAAGGTTGCGGGAGTCCGGTGGATGCGAGTCGCAAGGGACCGGTCAATGTGGCGACACTTGGGGGAGGCCTATGTCCAGCAGTGGACGTCTTTCGGCTGAAATGATGATGATGAAGTTGGAAAATCAAATTATTTTCTTATAATCCAACAGACCAAAAAGCATGCATTCTAGCGACTTCTAGCGACTTTTGATATTTGTCCGTAGCTAACGACATCTAGCGACTTTTCAAGCGTAAGTTGACGACTTTTTGACAGATAGAGTTGGCAACACTGCTGTCAAGTGTCAGTTGCTGTCTCTCTGAATCTGACGTAAATATTTTTTCAAAATAAAAATAATCTTTAAAAACGTCTAATGCCATACTAAACTTGTTGTAAAATACTGCAATACTGTAAGAAAAAGGTACTAATCGGTCAACGATACGATACAGTAATACAGATATGGCAAGGAGTATCAATAGACTGGTTTCAAAATTCTTAATTTGTCAACCACCTGGGCCGGTATATGGTTCAGTGAGGTTATACTCGAGGTGGACCCACAGGTCTCCCGCAAAGGTTCTTTTACCTTTCGCAGAAAAATCTAATCTCAAAAAAGAAAAAGTGATAAACTTAGATCCATCCATTCTTATCAAATCCCAAGCCAAAGAAGGAAATGTAACTGAAAAGCGTGAAAGTGAAGAAGAACAAACACGATCATCTCTACCGCCAGAAAAAACAAAACAAATCAAACAAAAAAGGGATGAGAAGTTGAAAAAGCGTAATTTTTATCTGAGCCAACAAAAAGTTTTTGATGACGATGGTGATTTTATTTTTGAAAAATTGAAAGAGAATGATGGGCGTTTAAGGTATGTTTATTTAACCCGCCCCCAAGACGACCCACTGACCCTGAGTTGTAATATTCATATTTGCTACAGTTTTTTAGGCTTATTACTAAGACTCCAGCTGTCAGTCTGTCACCAGGCTGTATCTTATGAACCGTGATACCTATACAGTTGAAATTTTCACAGACATTGAATTTTTGTTTGTTTTTTTGCACTTTTTTGCTCAATATTAATAATGGTAACAGGTAGATGCTTGAAATATTCTCAGAATATTTTGTTGGATATTCCCCTTAAAAATAAATAGTTAAATTAATATAAAACAAATATTTAAAACGCCCCCTGTTTCATCTAAGTAATGTTTTATAGATACGGAACCCTTCGTGCGCGAGTTCAACTTCTAAGTGGCCTATTTTTTTTAATGCACCTAAATTCTTAATTTTTTCATTACAGTTCCATATTAGTGAAGTTGAAATCAAAAAAAGAAAGATTACGATCAGGTCACACACTGGTGGAAGGTTGGAGGCTGATAGTGGATGGGTTAGAAGCTAACTGTATGCTGAGGTATGTCATCTTCAGCAGATCTGAAGAACTAAACAATTTAAGACCATTCCTGCCTAAGTCTGGGGTAAAGTTCTACAAAATATCTTACAAAGAGATGCAATTGTGGTCTGATCTTGAAACTAGTCCTGGTATATTTGGTGAGTTTGTTTTACCATTTACTCATTTATTTGAATCATTTATCATACCAAGCAGGAGCATAGCATCATAGCAAGCCTTGAGTTGTGAATGCATATTGTTAGTATCAATAACGCTGGGTAACTTCCTCAATGTGCTTTGCTGCAACATCTCATGTCGCATATATTAATTTGATCGCAGTGTCAAATAAAAAAGCTACAACAAAACTTTCAGAACATGAGAGTTTAAACTTATAAGTCAGTATCAGTAGTGAAGGGTAAATTTTTTGTAACAGGTAAGCCGATGCGGTGCATATTTTTAATAATGTTTGAAAAAACCATACATCGAACCTGATTAAAACTACAAATGGTAGTTTTAGACGTATTTGGGCAATCACATCCTAACTGAATTACCTACATTGTTTGACTTTTGGCAATAGTAGCTTTAGTACAGTGGTTGTTCCGATGGGAAGCCGGTAGGTTTCGAGTTGTATGAACCCCTCACCACTGATCAGAATCATTAGCCTGGTCTTTTTCTAAACTTTATTGGGGTAGGGGTACATAATAGTCAACCCAGTACAGCCCAGTCTATAATGAAATCCCAGTCTATAAAACCAGAATTTTACATGGAGCAACTACCCATCTGACCTCTACAACACCACATTTTCTTTGTAAAACCCATACTCCTTGGTAGGTACTCATAGTTGTCACACTTTTGAGCTTCTGACAATAACAATAAATTTCATACTAGAAGAAGTAAATGTCAAAATTATCACATGTTAATCCACCATTTATTTTATTTCAGGTGTATTCGAAACCCCTAATGCAGACAATGTAAAGACCTTATCAAGACCACTACCACTTCAGTTTATTTGTGATAATGTCAGAGTGCCCGGTAACTTGGGGGCTATACTGCGTGTGGCTGTTGGTGCTGGCTGCGAAAAAGTACTGTTGACAAAAGGTACCTAAAAACATTATTAATAAACATTTTTGCTTTCTGGTCGGCGGTGCTGCATAATTCACTCCAGCCATGTTGCACAATATACATTTGATATTGCCAGACCTGAATCAGACAAACTTGAACATTTATGCATCCACAAAATTTTTGCATCCAAATTGCATTCAACTGTTTTTAACCGACTTCTAAAAAAGGAGGAGGTTCTCAATTCGGATGTTTCTATTTTTTTTTTTTTTTTTTTTTTTTTTTTTTTTATGTTTGTTCGGGCATAACTCCGTCGCTTGCCAACCGATTTGGAAAATTCTTTTTTTGTTGGAAAGGGTATTCTTTCCAAATGGTCCCATAGCCACCAAGTCGGGATCTGATGATGGAATCTTGGCGAAATCGAGGGAACTCTTCAAATTTTATATGAAAATGTGTTGCGATTTTGGTATTTTCTACAACAAGTGAAGCATCTGCGTTTGATAAGAACCATTCTACCATCAGATCTGATGATGAAGCCAAGAGTCACGGAACTCCATAATGAGACAATGTACCCTAGTCGTGTTTGGGCTTGATGTAATTGTAACGGTATGCACTTTCCATGTATATCAAGCACATGAGAACCACTAAAAAGTGAAAAATAAAAACTTTTTTGCAAAAAATAAAACCGACTTCAAAAAAAAAACAAAAAAGTGAAAAATAACTTTAGCTTCTGAAGTCGGTGACAAAAAAACTAAATCAATCAAACAAAGGTCACCGACTTCAGAAGCTAAAGTTATTTTTCACTTTTTTGTTTTTTTTTTGAAGTCGGTTTTATTTTTTGCAAAAAAGTTTTTTTTAAAAACAGTTAGCTATGGGTTGACACAGCAAAATATTAAATATTCAAATAGTAAATATCCTTTAAAAACCCCTTCAAATGTATGTCATGGTTTACTAATATGTAGTTTTATTACTTCAGGATGTGTAGATGTTTGGGACCCAAAGGTGATAAGAAGTGCAGCTGGAGCTCATTTCAGGCTCCCAGTTTACCATTCTATAGACTGGATTGACATGCCAAGCCACCTAGAACCAAACACATCAATATTTATTGCTGATAGCAACACCACAACTGCAGATGATAAAGATGACACAAATGACAATGACGGCAGAAATCAGATGCCAGTGTTGCCATACTATAGTGTGGAATTCTCACAATTAAAACACACAACTTTAATAATAGGTGGAGAAACTGAAGGGATAAGTCATGATAGCTACAAGTAAGTCAATGCTAATATGTGTTATATGAAACTAAAAGTTTAAAAACCACCGATACATAATGTTCTAATAGTTAATAGTTAAATAGAAAATAATTCGTTAATCGTTGGGTCCTAGGTACCAGTCATCACTCCACTTTCCTCGTCTCACTCCACTTTTCACTTTTTTCCTCATTCCCGTTCAATATAGTATACATTATTGTACTAGTCAAGCCCCATTTGATACCCATATTGAAAGAAGGAATTGTGAAAAAAAAAATGTATGAATCGCCTGTTTGTGGTGGCGGCCATCTTGAATTTTAAATGTATCATAATGTATAGTATTCTACTATTCAAGCCATATTGAGGGAATTCTGAAAAAATATGAAATCTGCCATTTTGTTTCGGCGGCCATCTTGGACCGATTTTCATCAAACATGGCTAAGAACACTCCCCACTAATTCACCTTTCCAATAAAAAAACAAAATCAAAACCGGTTCATCCGTTCGGGAGCTACGATGCCACAGACAGACACACACAGAGACGTCAAACTTATAACACCCCGTCGTTTTTGCGTAGCTTTTTCTATAATGGAAAACTGATTTTTACATAATTCTTTTTAGGCTAGCAGAAAGTAAAAATGGCGTGAGGTTAAATATTCCCCTGCAAAGGGGAGTGGACAGTTTAAACACGGGAATGGCTACAGCTGTAATTGCATTTGAAATCAGGAAACAGCTCATCAAGGCGTGGACCCAGGAGAAACTTGCGAGGCAAATGATACAAACTACTTAGTTATTTAGTAAATAATATGTAGAATTAGTAGCATAGTTTGAATCAATTGTTTATAATTATAAAAATTAAAAAAAATACATGTTTTTGATTCTAAAATAGTTGTAGATAACGGTGGTTGGTATGTAATGTGTAGTAATATTTTTTATGTATAGTCGGAGAACTTGATTGGTAAGCAAATCGATTGCAACTTTATTGTCATTACTTGTCAGTTATATGCAGTGGCATGATACAAATGGATGTGGTGTGTCAATATCTATTTCACAACAGGCTAACTGCAATACATTTAACAACACTTGAATTTGCTTCTATAAAACAATCGAATTATTTTGGTATTGTTCGTCGCTTCGTTCAGCTCCTTGAGTTATAAGTCGAGCTACACAACAGTTGACAAAAGCTTGCACTGACTGGACAGGTCCACTTCAATCTGTGTGGTTCTTTCTTCAAAGACCATCTCAGACACTAATCTGCATAGTCCTCCTGTGAATTGAGCAATGTCTGGGCTTTAAAAGAGACTATGACCTCTGAGTTTGTTTCGGCTGTTTCTTCTCAGAGTAGTCAGTTACGAAACACCGGCCCCATCTAGTCTCTAAAAATGACGTGTAAAATTGTTTGTAAAAACCTACTTGCAAAATAAACATCATTTATCATTAATCGTGATTAAACTTCCTATTCGAGGTGCCTTTTCTGAAAAAACCAAATTCGACCTGTAGTCATATTTAAATTAAAAAATTAGTAAATCGAGATTCGGGGTCACCTCACTAATAAGGTGGATTTTTTCAGTATACTTTACTTCAAGCTTAGTGAAAGATAGATTAACGTAACGTTCTTATGTGTTTGGTGTTTGCAAAGTAACTTACGCCAGCGACACCTACCGAATCCGTCCGGAACTATTAAATAGCTTGTTTGCCAAGAAACCTTCAGAGCGAAAGCTCTTACCCACCGAATCGAAGATAGGGGGAACTATTTGAGGAAGTTAAGAAATAATATCGTTCAAGACATTCCTACAGGTTCTACTAACATCATTTATCAGTTTATATTACTTAATTTATTTATATTCAGGTCTTCACATTGTAGAACGTTCCTTTTTATTGGCTCTACTTCACTTATTTTTACGACTTGACGAAACATCGAGATTTCTCTATTACATTTTACATCTAAGACATATTATACACATAAACGTTCTATAATAAATTTTATAAACACTGGCGAAAATTCGCATTAAAATTCATAGTTTAGATTTATTTATTAGTCACACATAGGTCCTGGAACTACGGTTTTATATTTTATACCATTAAAGATGTAAAAAAGTCGCACAACTTAGTTTTCTTCTGAAAATTAAAATGAAATGGGTTGTACCACCCGTTTTTCATTTCACGCAAATTGCTAAGTGTCAACTTAATAAGTAAATCTGGTTACTGTTATCGCTCTGTCCAAAGGGGATGAAGTGGTATACCTACATTTAGGTAGGATGGTAGATATACCTACATACTTATTTGCGGTTTGCAGTCTACGATTATTACCTAATCTCTCTTTATTCAGTCTACCATTTAAAAAATCCTTTTTAGAAGTCGGTTTAATAAAAACACAACACTTTTAATTTGTGCGAATTAAAGCTATAATTATGAATCCTTTTTATACTATATTCGGCTTCAAAAAAATTCTTGAAAAATATGAATTCTAGAGATAAGTAATAATATTCATGGAAATCAGCTTGCAGCAAATGTTTTCTGTAGCCAAGTACCCAGAGCCTTACCCAGAATCGTTTTAAAATGAGTAAATTTTCTGTTCTTCGGTAAGTAAGTACCTACACGGAACTTTTCCTGATCGGAATAAAATCCTTGGAAAGAGGTCGTGCGTAGTTTCCAATACTCCTTTATTGTTTGAGTAATAAAGTAACAATAGGTTAGATCTTTGATTATCCTTTTTGAAATCTATAGTACCTATTACTAAGTAACGAGTTTATTACTTCCATAAAATAAATATGAAATCATAATTTACAGGAGGACAGTTCAAATATTGCCGTCTGAATAGTAAACAGTGGAGCAGTTAACACGACAGACTTGGTCCAGTTTGTAGGGCATAGCTTATGTCATCCTTGAGTGCCACTACATCCCAAGTTAATTCGCTTTGCGGGCGTCTACTCGTTGCCAACTTACTCTGACGTCATCAACTGCGTATATAGGCTGCAGGCCAACTAGGCTGTCGCCTAGACTAGATCAATCACGACGACTTCGCGACCTTTTTATTATGTACTCATGAGGAATGGAGACTGCACATTATCTTTAGCCTCTTTTTTTTTAAATGTTTTGTGCAATTTGTGTGATTTCGGAAGACCATGGCCCAGCCAGAATTAGTAAAAGTAAGTTTCTTGACAATTGATCCTGTGCAGGAACAATTTTCCTTTATAGGTAGGTAATTAGGAAATGCGCCTCATCCAGGGTAAACATTCCATTAGTTATAAATGCACGAGGAAAGGTTGAATTGTTTCCCTCGCACTAACTTTGCACATTGCAATATGGTTTATAACTTTCATCACTTTTCTGAGCGCCTGGGATTTCAACCCTCCTAGCTCGAGCCAGCATTAGTGTAGGCAAAGAAAATGTAGCAAATAACCTAGTCTTCAGTAATTCACAACTTTATTGCTTGCAAATATTAGGTGAGCTTATTTCATGGGCCATAGACGTGGTCTATCTCAATCGGAGGTATGGAATTAGGAGATTTTTCAAAGGAGAATTCGTAGTACCTAGTTAAGGATGTGAAATGTAGGAAGGAGGCGTCGTCGGTCAATACTGGAGGTGGTGCGGTGCGGGCGCGGTGCGCAGGCGTGGACGACCCCCTCCCCCTCGGACCCCCCTCCGCCCCCCGGCCGCTGCCGGCCCACTCACGCAACTCGCGACTCAGCCGCCGTGCGCTGTGATCGCGCGCGAGAGAGCTTTCGTCGCCGCTCTAGCCATGTGTGATGTTTTCATCACAGAAGGATCTGTCGTCTAGTTTCCGCACTTGGTATTTCGCAAGATGAATGAGTAAGTTACTGGAAGATAGCGGCAAACGTGGGACAGTTCCGGTTGCTTCCCAGAAGGGCAGCTTTCGCCAAGTGTCTAGTTTTTCTCGTAAGCTCGTGGCCGTTGACACTGCAGCGTGCGGATCCCGCAGTGCGCGAGTGTGTGGTTAATTGGCGAACATAATAGACGAAGACGTCAGCTGAGTCGCGTAAACATTGGCTACATAGTTGAGTGACGGGACTGTTGACGATGGCTGCGGTAAACACACGCGCGTAAACGATCCACGCTGTCCTGAAAGCATTCCGTCATGCGGCGTTTAATTCTGCTGTTCCTACTAACAGGTAAGGTTGCATGCTTCTTGTTTGATTTGTAGTACCTATATCTAATATTTTTATAATTTGCTCTTATCCTAGGTAGCCAACAAAATATTTATGTGGTAGATGTTGTGTTTGTTGTTAATAATTAAATTCCTGATCCACCTATTGGAGCAGCTGTCCTAGTAGTGTTATAGCTAGTGCTTCGTTTTCTTATTTAGTAACCTTCTTTCCAGATTACACTCTAAAGGGTTATCTAAGTACCTACTTAGTCTCTAGCACTTAGATAACCCTAACCTTAGATAACCGCACTACCTAGGTAATGTTATTTTAAAGATTACCATTAAGTACATAAAGAAACTGAGCTTCACAATACGACTTTATTTAGGTACTTACTGTGTGTGTCATATGGCTTGAAAAATAAGTTGTAATTCAGCCGAGGGACCCTCATTCCGGGCAATTCAGGGAACAAATGGGACCGTTTGAGAAAGAGTACTTTTTGCGGGGGCGCCAATCTCATTTCTGAGAACAATAAAATTATGGTTGTTTTTATGGCAATAGGCTTTTGTTAATAGCCACCTTCATTGTTCTTTTAATTTAATTTTATAATTAACTTAAAAAGGTTACAGCTCATTAGAAATTTTAAATTCCCATTCTACGATTTCTTAAGTAATTTTCATAAAAGAATACTATCACATCACGACCCGATGAGGTTGTATTATTATTGAAAGCGTACCTATTGTTAAATGGACATCTGCCGGTACCATCAATGAGAGTGGCTTTTTTATGCGTCATATCAAATCGTGATGCAGCATAATAAGTATTTTCTTATTATCAAAATACCATTGCCATTTTACAATGTAAGGAGGTTTAGGTACATAATCCAGTACCTACCTATCTTAAGAAAAGTACTATACACGAGCAAAGACACTGGCTTGGACCAAAATTTTGCGCTCATATGCTATTAATGTAATCCCAAACAGCTAGGATTTAAGCATTTTTATAAATAATACAAGTTATAGGCAACAGCGTGCGAGTCCTGCGACAGGTGTTCAGCGCAGGTAGACGTCGTCGCTGGTCGACGGGCGCTTTTGCTTTTGTTAAATAGAATCGCTCAATCAATGGACCAGAAGTATCAGCACGAATATTAATAAAAAACGCGGAACATTGGCAGAACTCGGTCTCGGTTTTCAATACGATGGACAGATACCTACAGATATTTTAAAATTAACAGAATTTTAAAGGAGAAGAAGAAAAATATTAGAAAAATATTAGTTTCGATGAACCGGGACGGGACTAATATAAATGGAAGATCTAGAAAATTGCAATTACAAATAAGATGTAAAACCTCAGTAAGAAACGCGGTACTAGAACGCAGAAGGCAATAAAAATAACAATGCTACCACGATCATTCCTCCTCAGTAAGAAACGCAGCACTAGAACGACGAAGACAATTAAAATAACAATGCTACCACGATCATTCTTCCTCAGTAAGAAACGCAGCACAAGAATCGAACGCAGTAAAAATAACAATGTAACCACGATCATTCTCCCTCAGTAAAAACGCGGCACTAGAACGAAGAAGGCAATATTATTAACAATGCTACCACGATTATTCTTCCTCAGTAAAAACGCAGCACTATAACGCAGAAGGCAATATAATTAACCATGCTACCACGATCATTCCTCCTCAGTAAGAAACGCAACACTAGAACGAAGAAGGCAATAAAAATAACAATGCCACCACGATCATTCTTCCTCGGTAAGAAACGCAGCACTAGAACGAAGAAGGCAATAAAATATCAATACCACCACGATCATTCTTCTCCATTGAAAATTGATAGGTTTTTTAAAACCATTGTTGTCAGCTATCATTGAAAACTTTTGCTCTCGAATAATTTGTTCCGAAACCCATTTCAAATAGAATATGATAAATCGAAAAGTTTCTTGCGAGGAAAAATAAGAAAAGTTAGAAAAAGTGGGGTCTTTCCCTCATCAATCTACTGTTAGGTGTATTGAATCCACTATGAGTTGACTTCGCCGCAATGTCACTGACAACCTACAAAGTACGTTGGAAAACTTTTTCATCAGACCTTTCACATTTTTTATTGTGAAGACATTAAAGTTGCTTACTTAGGCAAAGGTTGGTAATCAGATGAGCGCGTTAAGTCCTTAGAGATTTTTCGAAGGCAGTTTTGGCAACGAGACCCAAAACACATTCGTGTATTAAAGAGCGATGTCAATAAATATTGATTTATTTAATGCTTTTGTCAAATTCCTGCATATGAACTACTTGAGCAGTTTCGAAAGATTTCGAAGAGAATACCTTTTGGTAGAGGAGCCCAGAGGGTTTTTCAGTAAATGATATTAATTCAGCATGAAAGCTTGATAGCTGAGTAGGTAGGGCGTGTTGAGAGATTGCTAAAACTATAAGTACTATGAAAAGTTTCAGACAGGAGCCCTTCGGTTTTCAGCTAACAACGGGCTTTTCAGCAACATTCATTTTCATCTTATCGTACGTCGTCTGAACCGAAAAGACTTAAACAGGTAAAACTTCTCGAAGATATGGTGGCCTTTCACTAAATCTACTATTCTGTAAAATAAAATTTGGTTTTTTTTAAAGATATTTTACCGCAACGGTACCTATATACCTTCTACCAGATAAGGATCACTTTCAGGTACTAAATCTTAAAAAAAATTGACACAGTCAGATTTTTCAGATTTTGTCAAAAGCTAAAATATCTTTTAGACGTTTTGCCTGCCAAGCCGTTCTGGTTCAAGCCGCGTGATGAGATGAAAATCGCCGTTGCTGAACCACCCGTTGTCAGATTTTGGCCTTGTTTGAAAACTCTAAATGTACCTCTGCCTGAAAGGGTCCAGTCTGCATCTTTTCGTTGTATTGTGTTAGCGTTCTGTCATCACGCCCCACCCACTCATCTATCAAGTTTCCATGCTGAATATGCTAGCTCATAAATCCCCTGAGCGCCCCTACCAATAGGATTTCATGGATCTACATCAGATCCTACGCTCCTTGATGAACTTTCTCAAAGGTTGAACTAAACTGAGTCCGGAATTTCCTTCTTTACTCTTTTTAGCCATAAATTCATGTCTCTCTAGCACAAAAAAGAAACGAATTAATGTAGTACTCTACCTCTCAAAGAGCACCCGTTTTTTTTTCTTTCTTTTCGAGCGGATATGGACTGCACCTGGCCTCCGCTCATTTTTTCACCGCATTTTAAGTTAAGAATTTATTTTAGTACACCAGCTCTACGTAACATGTTTTAAGATTCGTTTTGATCTATATAATATACATATTTCATGGAGCAGTTAAGAGTTTGTTTAGGGTTTATCCGAACTTAGTTATCAATTTAATAGACATGAATCGATCATTATTAGGATTATGTAGGTTGGTAGGTAATAAGTATCCAGATTAAGCTGTCTCAGATAAAAAAACTAAAGATCAATTTAACATCAATTTGATATAAGATCATATTCATTTAGTCGTTTCTATACTTCGGCGCCTATTAACGCTTCTAACGAGCGTTTAATTGTAAATTGCTTGATACAGTTGACACTATCGGTTTTCCCTAGAATTAATTCATTTATCATTTTCGCATTAATTATTCCACAAATCTGGTGAACTGTAATTTCCTAACAAAGTAATATTTTATTTGCACAACATAGGCATTCGTTACGTGTTCGGTGACTAGACTAATAATTTAAACTACCTATTGCGTTTAATGAATGAGGCACGCCATTCAGACTGTAATACCTAGATCATTTTTCTCAATTTAGTGATGAAATACGGCGATCTGTGTGTTTCTATTTCGGGGTGTTGACAGAGCAGGCATAATCAAAACGGGTGCAGGAGTCGATAAGTGGCTAGTGCCGGCTTCCATCGTTTCATCTCAGTGGTGTGTGTGTTTACACTCGTCGGGTTGCGCCGTCTACGCGTCTGTGGCGATGGCGGGGCGGTGTGGCCTGCGCCCGCGCACTTTAGTCGAGAGTTGTGCACTCGTGTGAATTTATTTAAATATTATGTGCACGGTTAAATGTTCATTTTCAGTTTTTTATTAGGTATTAGCATTCATTCAAGAGCCTTTTAAGAGGATTTGTTCGATGCGATGACCAAAAGGATGTCCTTGTGGCGATTATTATGCAAACACATATGCATAATTAGTTTCAGCTAGAACATCGAAAAGGCCAGAACGCGTAACATAAGGCCAACTTACTTACGTTGAAATCAGTCGCAGCAGATGTTGTAATTCTCAGTTGCACAGAATTGCGACATTAACATCCGTTGTCAATTATTTCTGAGTTCAATTTGATCGAAATTCTAGAAAATGTTTTATTTCGGAGCAGCTCTATTTTTCCCCAAAGAAGAAGAAATAGGTATGTTCGCAAAGTGTGAAAAGAAAATGATAAATGTACTAATATTATTTTCTTCCACTAGTTTTCGTACCGCAGTTACTATTCTAGTCCAGGACCCTTTGTTATTTCTTCAGAACATGTTGGTGAGAATGAGATTTCCCAGGTGCAATTGGGGCAGCTTTAAATTTCCCCGAAGAGTCCGAAGCGACCCGCAATGCCTAATCTCTAGTATAAATAAACTTATTACAAAAGTTTCCTCATTTGCCGCTTATGTTAAGACGGAGTACAACGGAATGTTTGTATAAACTTAAGACAGAATTTGCTTTCCCTAAAACTCAAAATATGCGGGATAACGAGCGTTACGGTAGTTAATCATAATTCTTAATCCTCTCATAAAGCGGTTATAACGTTGGGAATTTATATTCGTGCTTTATTACTAAGTTATTCTCACTAGGAAACACTGGTACAGTATTAACTCGGAGATTCTTTTGCTGTAACGAAATATCAGCAAGTCCGCGAGTTATTTCCCCAGCGGCATGACGATGGGTCTCCAAACTGCTTTGAGTTATAAACATCTAACTGTTCACAACAGAGTTTGCAATTAATCTACTATCAATCGAATCAACCGCTCTTTAGGGATAAGTATCTTGTTACAATAATACTGTTTGCCTTACACAAGACTACAACAGAGGATCAAGTAACCGACGAAAAAAAACAGTATTTGAATCTTGTTGGAGTTTTGGCAAGCTTGACAATTTTTTTTCGTCGTCTCTACCGCAAAGCCTGGCGCATCCAGTGGGGTTCAGCGAAATCTGCTTTTTGGATTAGACCGTTTTCCAAATAGCTGAATGTGCAAAGCAGCGAACAGCAGACCGCACTCTAATATTTTTGGAAGATTTCCGCTCCGGTCCGCTCATCTTCTTTTAATTTAAAGAACGGGAATGCTTAGTTGTAGTCAGAAAATACAGTTTTGGTGTGGTCGGACACCAATAAGACAGGCAGATTAAGAATGCACCAAGGGAAGCTACGAAACTTCGAAACGAAGCTTTGTGAAAAATTGGGTACCACTAGTGCGTGAAAACAGCGATCAAGCATTGATACACTGATTTTCAAATCAAACTTAGAATGGCCATTTATTTCACCTTTTATTCAGTTTAATATCATTTACGAAAACCAGAAAACAAACAGATGACATAGGTACCTATTCTATGACTTCTGTACAGAGCTTTTTAAGTACCTACTTAAATTCCATACGAAGACAGAATAATATTTACTCGCAAAGAGAGGGTAGCGAGCGAGGAACAAAAGACTGTGCAGGCTATAATTATCGACCTTGAAGAGCACAAGGGTGCCTGCGCAAGGCGGCACGTGCGTGAAGTAAAACGATAATGATATAGTGGCCAGAGGGGAGGCATAATCAACTGAATAACTAATTCAAGTCATTGCGCTTTACTGTACATAATAGACCTTTTTGTGGCACCCTTTGCTCTCATTGCCCAAGAGTCATGCCTATACTTTTGTAAAAATATTTTGAAAGGTTTTAAAAATAGTATTGTCTAATTTAAAATATGACCAATTCATAGCAATTTACTATTCTTAACAATACCGAAGTTCTATTAAAACTCCATTAAATGGCGAAGCGGAGAGACTCTACCAAAGAAATATTAATTTCAGCTCCTGAGAATAGTTGCGAAAAACGGGCGGAAGATTACCTTCCGCTGTGGAAAACGTAAATTGAATGGACAATGAATGAAAGTGAGGACATAACAGTAATGTAGATGCTCTTGATGACCTCTCAACCAGTAATATGAACTTATAATCAAGCAATCCTAGAAGTGGGCCGCAATATCAGCTTATTTGATAAAGAAGGAATGAGCGAGGCGCTGTTTCGGTTCATGTTTATCGATAAATTATATCATATTGTTATTCATCTACAATGGAATTTGAACGTCGCTTATTTTGTGATACAATTATGTGCTGAACTTCAAAGCACTCGTGTTATACTGGTGGGTCACAAACCGGTTTTGTTTGCTATACAAAACGTGATGTGGAGGGTTAACCCTTCTTGAATTTCGCGACATTCAAGTTCATGGTCATTTTATTATGTCATTATTAGCCGCTTGTGAGTGGAGAGGTGGTCCTGGTGTAGGTGAGGGCTAAAAAATGTAATATGTTCCGCATAATTGGGTCAGAGAGGTGAAGGACGGCATCATGGTGGTAGGGGGAGGTGCGAGCGTTATCCCACGTTGCGTACGAATGGCTATATTATTGCTCGCTATATTACAACACCACATTCTGTGCTGGAAACTTTATGGTAATGGGACTCACGACCCCTTTGGCTAAGGAAACTTGGCTACGTTTTGATTTTTCATCTGCTGTTATTTAGGTGATAATGTTGGAGCAATTTCAAGTTTCGTAGTCGTAGATCAAAAAGTTTTGTCTATACCGCGAAAATTTCTGCGGCGGACGCTTTGAAGGATGACATAGTGAACTACAAATCGATAATGAAAACGCAGTTCGCTAGGAATAATAACGTGAAGGGTCGTAGACGGTAATAAAATTTGATTAGAGTTTGATCATAAATCTTCTTTTTTCATTATCTCGGCTGGCGTCGCGCGACGGTTGGCCGTCCGTGCAGGGAGAGCGCGCCCAAATCCCCCATGTTTTGACATACATACCCGCTGTATTTATGACATAAAACGCGCTTCTACCGATCTGACATGAGATTTATGAAGTCCGCATGTGTGCCTAAGAGATTGAATTGCTTTTACGCAATGGGAATCCATGTTTTGCGTTTTTAAATCCAGCTTTCATTTGTGTAAACCTATTGTGGTGACATGGATATCTTTGCATGACAACTGTTATTTATGATTTTCAGAAGTTAACGGTGTTCAGCTTTCATACAGGGTGTAAACCACCTCATCACAAAGCCGTTAACCAAGCATTCTGTACATCAAACTAAGTAACTTTACGCAAAAATTATTGCTGGAAAACAACTTTTTTTTTTGAGGTTATAAATCATGTTTTGTGGTAGAACTCAATGTAACGCACTTAAAACATTGTGCTGATGGATGGAATGAACGGGGGTCGTGGAGGTGTTAAAAGTCAAAATCTTACAAAAAAACTTGTAGGTATTTAAAAAAAAACTTAAAATTGTAACTTTGACCCCCCGTATCTCCGTAACTAGAAGGTTCCCAGGTATCATCATCATCATCGGCCTATTTTAATGTTCCCACTGCTGGGACAGGCCTCCTCTCTATGAGAGGGAATGGGCTATATAATCCACAACGCGGGCCCAGTGCGGATTGGTATGGTTCTGGTATGGTGTAGAACAAAAAAATTATCGCAATGACTGGGAAAACAAATGCCATTCGGCTTCGTGAAGAGGTGTTTTACACCCTTTATACTTATATGTAAGTATATTTCATTGGAATCTTTCACTTGGTAGACCCGATGATGTTCTTATAATTAAATCGTGATCGAGACTGCCTTCTGTTCTGATACGCAGAACAAATTAATCAATTAGAACAGGCAAGTTATTTGCAGTCACTTCATAACCAGACGGACATTCATCTCATTGTTTAATTCAGATCAATTAGTATTTCTGAGTATAATGTGAGCTGGCGTCATTGTCTCGGTTTAAAGATCGTTTTATCTACATTAAAGTAGCTACTGTAATCTAAATATAGAAGCTACGTATATTATGTAACCTACTTTGTCAGTGAATTCGTAAGGGTAAGTTTTTGTATGCATACGGAAACTGGCCCCATTCCCCATCGTTCCAAAAATAACGGACCCCGACCCGCGTCTCTATAAAATCAGTCTGTGACTTACTTAGAGTGACATGTGGGACTCATGAGTCATCTTCTGGGAGATCCATTAGTTACAATTTGCCGACTCACGCTCGCTTTTTGAGGGCGCCTCTTATGCCAAATGCTGAATGACATAACAGTATTTTTTGCTAAAGAGCTGTTTTTATAACATTCGATTTATCTATTTTGTATAATAATAGATGTTTTCCCTAGATTATTTTAATAGATAGGTACAAACGGGGTCATCAAAACGAATAAATTCATGCAGTTATTAATATTTAGAGAAACTCTTATAACAAAGAAGCGACACGTTGACGTGCGTGACCTACAAGACTTGAGTTTAGTACAGCTATTATCGGTTCTTACCGAAGCCATTAAAGCTTTATGAATGCTTATAAACTCAAACTACGATAGCCTTATCGTAAAATAATCTGGCGCTTAGGTACGCGTCACAACTAACATCCTGGTTACAAGTGAAATTAATGACTTTCTGACGTGGCGATTATTTATTTTCATGAAAGTTAAAATATTTGGAGGCAGATAAGATCGAGTAAGTGATTAGATTCCCATGTCTTACTTCCGGGCCGACGGGCGAGTGCGGGCACTGCCAGCGGTCACCGCCGGATGACTCCGAACATGGAAAGCATTTTAAGCGGTTGTCCTATAATGCGGCGCGGCCTATTGTTACATTTTATTTTAGGTACAAGGTATTGATTCTTTGTTACCAGTAGTAGCTTGGTGTGATATTTGGCGCATAAACTTTGTATATTTCCTTTTTTTGTAGCCATAAATTAAAGACGTGGGAAATGCAACTGTGGTTTATAAAGTACTAGCTGATGCCCGCGGCTTCGCCCGCGTAAAATTATATACTAAAACCTTCCTCTTGAATCACTGTAACTATTAAAAAACCCGCATCAAAATCCGTTGCGTAGTTTTAAAGATCTAAGCATACATAGGGACAGACAGACGCGGCGGGAGATTTTGTTTTATTATTATGTACCTAGGTAGTGATTAAGCCATCATATGTAATTGATACCAGCAGCTATATTACATTTATCCTTGAATATTCCAAGAGTAGCTTGTGTCCCGAGTGAGGTGTACAGCGAGCGGTTTGCGGCTCACGAAGCCACATAATGCGGCACATAAGTACGTAACGGACCGGCTATCCGATACACCTCAAATCAAATGAAACTTGAAGCTCGCTAACGTCCAGTCCCCTTACAAATGGATTTTCAATACCTAGGTAATACCTATGTTGGTGGATAGGATACAGTATTTGCGGTAGATCCGATGTTGCTTTACAGAATGAATATATCAGTGCAGACTTACAGAGGAAAATATTTACCTCTGCTGTTCAAATATTTCAAAGTTACCTATATTCCAAGTCTATTTGTTTGTCTTTCAACTTTGTTATGTACCTACACTAATACGAGAATTATAAAAAGGAAAACTTTGTTTGTTTGGTTGTAATGATGGACCGTTTTTAAAAATTCTTTCACCATTCGAAAGCTACATTATCCACGAGTAACATAGGCTACATTTCATACCCGTACTCCCACGGGACTAGGAACTACGCGGGTGAAACCGCGTGACGTCCGCTAGTTAAAAAATAAAATCTTTTAGAAATTCCGCCGTACTCCGAACATACAAACATCGTCGAATGTTTTAATGCCATTTTACTGTCGAAATTAACCGGGGCGCGAACTGTGCAAGTCTCGCGAAGTGTCAGGGACTTGGGGAGTCGTTTGCTCCACATTGTCACAGAATGTCACAGGCGGTGGCGCCATTCAGGGGATTAGACGTGTGGCTCCCCCTCTCCCAGTGTGTGTTTTGGGATTATTTTTTTTGGGAATCAGATTCCTAATGTGTCTGGGGTTCTTATCGCAGACATGAGATCCATTAGCTTTAACTCATAAAGCTTGACATACGAGCATGGCCAACGGAAAATATTCAAATATTTTACATTTAAAACACGTGGACAAAAGGATTCGTATTCAGGTTTCCATAGCTTGGGCACCAGAATTATGTTTGTCTACGCATATCAGCTATTTTGTGATTGTGCCTCTACCACATGTTCAGATAGCGTAGTAAGTACGAAACGCCTTTGATTACATGGATGCCTTCATTTTTAACCGACTTCCAAAAAGAGGAGGTTATCAATTCGTCTGTATGTTTTTTTTTTTTTTTTTTTTTTTTTTTGTGTTTGTTACCTCATAACTTTCGACTGAGTGAACCGATTTTGATGATTCTTTTTTTATTTGAAAGCTGGTGCTTCCCATGTGGTCCCATTTTAATTTGCTGAAGATCTGATGCTGGTCTTCGGAGATATACAATGGAACTCCTCAAAAATGTACGGCAAATCTGCAGTGATTGCTGTTATCGCTTGTAGGTTTATTGTATAGACAACATCATGACGTAATATCACGCCTGTATGTTCCGAGGGGGTACGCAGATGTGTACAGTACACCCAGATTTCAACAGTGTTTGTTACCTCAGTACTTTCGACTGGGTGAACCGAGTTTGATGATTCTTTTTTAATTTGAAAGCTGGTGCTTCCCGTGTGGTTATATTTTTATTTGCTGAAGATCTGATCCGGATCTTCGGAGATATACAATGGAACTCTTCAAAAATACACGGCAAATCTGCAGTTACTGCTGCAATCGCTTGAATGTTTATTGTTTATACAGCATCATGACGTAACATCACGCCTGTATGCTCTGAGGGGGTGCGCAGATGTGTACAATATTTCCAGATTTCGACAGTTAGGTGTATTAAGTTCCATTTATTGGGGATAAGCCTCCTTGACATGTATTGTTTTTTAACCGACTTCTAAAAAGAGGAGGTTATCAATTCGTCTGTATGTTTTTTTTTTTTTTTTTTTTTTTGTGTTTGTTACCTCATAACTTTCGACTGCGTGAACCGATTTTGATGATTCTTTTTTTATTTGAAAGCTGGTGCTTCCCATGTGGTCCCATTTTATTTTGCTGAAGATCTGATGCTGGTCTTCGGAGATATACAATGGAACTCTTCAAAAATGTACGGCAAATCTGCAGTGCTTGCTGTTAACGCTTGTAGGTTTATTGTTTATACAACATCATGACGTAATATCACGCCTGTATGCTCTGAGGGGGTACGCAGATGTGTACAATACACCCAGATTTCGACAGTGGTTGTTACCACAGTACTTTCGACTGGGTGAACGGATTTTGATGATTCTTTTTTAATTTGAAAGCTGGTGCTTCCCGTGTGGTTATATTTTAATTTGCTGAAGATCTGATCCGGGTCTTCGGAGATATACAATGGAACTCTTCAAAAATACATGGCAAATCTGCAGTAACTGCTGCAATCGCTTGAATGTTTATTGTTCATACAAAATCATGACGTAACATCACGCCTGTATGCTCTGAGGGGGTACGCAGAAGTGTACAATATTCCCAGATTTCGACAGTTAGGTGTATTAAGTTTCATTTATTGGGGATAAGCCTATTACCTTGACATGTATTGTTATTTTATTGGCAAGGGTACCTACTTCAAGGGTAGTTTGATGAGAATTTGGTTAGGTTCTGGTTATGGGATCCATGACAAAGGAACGGAACTCTTCAATTCTTAGAAGCAAATTAACGATACTCGGACAAATCTTTTAAAGGCTATCCGGATATTTGAGTCACGTACCATAACGTCGTTATTAACCGACTTCAAAAAGGAGGAGGTTCTCAATTCAATGTTCCCCGATTACTCGAAGATGACTGGACCGAATTTGTTTTTTAATTGTTTGAAAGGGTATACTTCCCAGAAGGTCCCATAATCATCAAGTCAGAATCCTGATAGTGGGATCCTGGGGAAATAGAGGGAACTCTTCAAATTTTATAGGCACACCAGAAGCGATTTGGGTAGTTTTAGA
Organism: Xestia ashworthii; assembly: GCA_950022955.1. Classification (NCBI taxonomy): domain Eukaryota; kingdom Metazoa; phylum Arthropoda; class Insecta; order Lepidoptera; family Noctuidae; genus Xestia; species Xestia ashworthii. The sequence goes on along the minus strand of OX465553.1, from coordinate 10,409,356 downwards.
AAGAGTACTTTCTCGGAGTGATCCCATTTAAATTTGGTAAAGATTAGATGAAGAACTTCGGAGAAAGGCAACGGAACTCCTCATTAAATATAGCAAATTTGTGTCTCTTACTGGGATTGCTGAAATTTCATGTCTGTCTATTGTTTACACCAGTTCATAACAAAAAATCACGCTGGTATGCTGTGAAAACCCTATACACATGTGAACCACTAAAAAGTGAAAAATAAAAACTTTTTTGCAAAAAATAAAACCGACTTCACACAAAAAAGTGAAAAATAACTATAGCTTCAGAAGTCGGTGACAAAAAAACTAAATCAATCAAATAAAGGTCACCGACTTATGAAGCTATAGTTATTTTTCACTTTTTTGTGTGAAGTCGGTTTTATTTTTTGCAAAAAAGTTTTTTTTTAATACGGCATGTGCATCTTTAGTATTATCTGATGTGCTAATAAAATACACACAGGTTATTTATCTACAATTTTTTTAATCTTCTCGGAATATATCCGTTAAAAACTAATCTCCGTTATCATTTCTGAGAAAAGTTGTTTTGCCACTTAATAAGGGAAGTAGCGTACCCTTATTTAAGTTCAATATTGTAGTAGATTCGAATAAGGGTCGAATGCCCGCAGCTCCCAAGTAGCACGTAATGGCTTATTTCCCCTCAGTTAAATTACAATTTGTGCGGAATCAGCAAACTAGTGAAATCATTGCAAAGAGTGTCCCACAAGTGTGTCTATATGAGTCCACCCCAGTTCGGCGCGTCGGGACCAGATTAAACCGTCTAACTGTCGTAATGTTGCCATCCCATGTATGGGCATCTGCGTCCTCAAGAGTACAGGGGTCGCTGCCCCACCCCAACTTGTTTATCTGGTTATCGATCCACCCGACGTCATCGCGAATTGGTTTAATTTGCGAATCGAGGAACTTTACTGCTGATTTGTTATTGGTTCGCCCGAGAATGTTTGTCCGATTTCTTCGTTTACTACTCCATACATCATTTCACGTAATAAACTGTTAACTGTCGTATTGTACAATGCTCAAGAGGATAAAAGAATGCAGTTCAGTTCTTGAGAACCGTCTCAGTTTTATGGATTATCGCGTTATCTACATTGGGAGCGACCGCACGGCCGACCTCTGAATTCTGATCCTGTTTTGTTTAGTCAATACCGCGTCTCCCCACAGAGCTCCCTTTTCCTGTGAAGGTTTCCCCGAGGATTACTCTTACATGCTTTGGAATGGTGACTTTCGTTTATTTAGTAGTTTAGTTACTATTTCTATTTTTGTAGTCTATCCAAATACTTTCGTAGATGTAATAACATCTAATTGTGTTTGGTGAGTCTATTTTTCTCTTCGAGCTTTTACATTGTGTAGGTAGGTCTATGAAAAGTCCTGACAAATGCTTTAATTTGTTCTTTGTAGGAAATAAGCTGGGTAGGGTACATCGACCGTAGCTTGAATAAAACAAGAACTTAATGTTTAAAGCTTTACCTACAAGTTCTACGAACGTAGATACATAGTTTGAATGCTTACATTTTTTCTCGCTGACGTCAGTAGTGTCATGTGGCGCATACGTAAACCAAGTGCATGCAGTCATGTTGCTCCGATATACGTTAATTGATGTCACTTAGCTACATCCATTCATATTGAATAAATAAACTGATTGCTTGTGAGTACTGAGTTACAAATAAATAAACGGCTAGTAAAATTGTACCAGTGAAATTATTTGTGTCCGAGATAATGTAAGTAATTAGTTGTTTGTTGCAATTGTTTCGATAACAACTGAATGATGTATGTAGGTGACTGAATGATGCTTATTTCTTGTTATTACATAGGCGCCTAGGTTTATCAAAGCTTTATAGCGTATGTCATACGTCTAACTAATTTTCTTGCGTATGGTAATTAGCCTCGACTTTGAGCTCAGTCTCATTAACTGAACTTACTTGTTTCTAGAAATAGGTACCATTTATTAAGAAACAAGTCCACGTTCATCTTTCTTTCAATGGAACACATTCTCTTCTTATATCGTTTGATCTCAAGAATTTCTCGTGGTCCTGTACTCCTGTATATTTTCTTGTCCCCCAAGTTATTTGCCCTCAACAACAAAGGAAAACTCCGTGGTGGACTTTTCCGTTTCTGAAACTTTATTTAGCTGGGAAAATTAATGGCGTGCGACATTACTATCCCAGTTTTGTTACGGAGAATAAAAATGTTAACCTTTAAGGCTATAATAATAAGGTCCCTCCGTAATAAAAGCATAGGTATTCACTGAAATAATATTGTCTCCGAAATAGAGTACATGTTTCGTATGTCAAAGGATGCTGTAGTTTTATTGTTGCTCGGAGATTACTAATTTCTTTCATGAATCGTTATCAAAACGTTTCTCATTAGTGGTTCTCGATTGAGTTGGGTCTAGTGTTTATAACTGTCGAGGTGTGTAGTGTCCTCATTCTCGATTGTTCGTATTGTGCGGCGTGTCCTCCTATACGTATTTAGATCTTTCTTCAGACGAGACCGGTCAAACGCAATTTGCTTTTACTCCAGTGACGCGAAAGTATGGAACGTTCGAAGAATCCTGATTTATAATTCACTGGTCAGTAAGGTTTATTCGAAATCAATATCGAATAAATCTTTTGAATGCCTTTTATTAACCACGTCCCACGTCAATGAAAATAATATACCTAAGTATGAGTTTGTAGTTGTGTCACGTTCTTAGTTGTGTTGATATTTCCTTCACCCACCTGTCGGTAGAAGATGGTCAGTTCTCAGATATACTATAAGATTTCATAGTTTCATTACAATCTTGGGAATAGATATATTTCGCATGACATGATCTCTACTTACATCCAAAAATACAACTCAATTTGTTAAACACAACATGCAGTGCGAGAACACTGTTTAGTCAGTTTAGTACTGAATAAGTAAATATGTTTGCCTGAATGCTGATAAAGCTCAACTCAACACGATAATAAGAGACGTAGAAATGCCAGAGTCGAGAGAGCTCCATAAAAATTAAATCGCAGTAATTCTTCATAATATTATTTAGCTAGCAGTTAAATGAATGCTGCTTTATTTCTGCTCGAGTGGTTAAAATATGTCGGCAAAAAGGGGTCAAAGCGGCGATCTTTAAAATTCCTTTCGTTTTAATTCCAGTGAAATAGTCGGGATGCAGTTACACGTCGTAAGTGATATAACACTGCATTTCGGAGCCCGCCGCTGATTCCACCGGCTTGCTTTTATTGCACAGCTGCGATGCAATTTTAAGCCCATTAATCTTTTCCAAGCTGTTTAGGTGCTGCTTCACCTACGTTGGAGCTGCCATGCCACACTGCAATTTCGTTATTTCAGCAATTTCAGGCGGCGACTTTACGTAAAGTTTCACCTCTTCATTTTCAATTTGGTATTGCTGCTACCAAAATACCCGTTGTATTAACTGTATTATTAAAGCTTCATTCTGTTTGAATGACGACAGTGCCGTTATTTCCAGTGATATTGCATTAATTACAAAACTTATTCCCGGATGATCTACTGAAAGATGTTTTTTTCAGCAAAACATTTCCCGTTTCTGTTCAGAGAGGCCGCGGCGCCAGCGAGTGATAAAAATGTTGTTATGTACTTGTAAGCTGTAAAACTTTAGGTTCGGTATAACATTTTAATTCTTTGAGGAACTCTATTAGCATTTAGTTTGTAATTATCATCATCATCATAGGGATTATCTGCAGATTGTTATTAGAGTAATAATGTCGGTAAGTGTCGGTCGACTGGCAATTAAAATCCCTTTGATATTGCTTTGAAGCGTCAGTTTGTGGGAGTCTAACGAACGCCGATAAAGCTGGCCATTCACGAGATTTATAACTACGCCAAAGTTAACGACTCACCCGCCATTCAAGACACGCACTCTTGCTAACTTGTTTTTAGACGAAAAATGAAGTTTTAAAGCTTCCGAGAACAGCTGACTGAAGTGCTTTTGAAAACGTGATGCCCCTAGCGTTGTTTTGAAAAATGACTGGCTTGATCTCGTCGTTGAGAGAAAATTATAACATGAAATAGAAATATTTTAATTCATATTCTGTTCACTCTTTAAAGTTTTAATTCATGGCAGCTATTATGTTGTCAAACTGCAGGTCGTATCTCTATGAGCTCACATTTAAACTTTGCGTAGGTATAATGTTACCAACACTAGATCATCATTAATATGCAACATTACCGTGCAAATGATTCATTATCTTTTATGTTTCATATATGGCGAATGCTGAAAGTTTTAGTTGTTGACTGCTACTTACGCGTCGTTCCCTACTTTGAAGTTACGGCTCTCTATTAGCTAAGTAACTGCAGTAATGACTGCTCCTTATGAACAGGTAACAACTTATGCCTTGCCTTGCCTGAATTCAAGGAAATCTCTAGTGAAAGAGTAGCAAGTAAGAATAAGATGAAGTCAGCTACGTTTAGTCATAGAACAAATTCGCGTTACTAATTTTTAATACCTATATAACACTCTTAAATATGTTAATTAAAGCACGTTAAATTAAATTAATCGTTTAAGAAAACCGGCTCAGCTATTTGTAGGATAAGTCGATTAAGCCAAACCTGTCTAGAATTTTCGCGGCGTTCGTAGATTCGTACTACGTGTGTTGATTATTTCTTACATTTCCTCGCAGCTCAATACTTTGAATTAAAACCTTTTCGCGTGTTATCACACCATATTGGTTAAGTTACCAGTCAATAGTTCATATACACTGATATTTCTGCGAAATAAAGCTATAATCTAGTCAAAGGCTGCTGGGAGGTCCGAGAATTGCTGACAGGATGTTGTGAAAACGGATAGGAGATTTCATATTTCATTTGATGAGAATATGCAATCCTGTGTGGTGGATGGATAATATAAGTGTTGTTTTGGTACTAGAGTCAGTACATAACACAATTTCAATCAAACAAATGATATCGCAAACACGCATTGTCAATTGTAACACTAGTTGTGGCCTGCGACTCCTGCGAGTATTCTGCGTGAAATTACTATTTTCACCGTTTTTGCAACATTTTTCACTGATGCTGTGCTCCTATTGGTCGTAGCATATTTTATGTAGTCTTATAGCCTTCGTCGATAAATGAGCTACTTATCCAACACTAACTTTTTTTTTTTCAAATCGAACCTATGTCCTGGGATTAGCGCGTTCAACCAAACTCTTCAGCTTTATATAATATCAGTAGATATACTTAGATATAGATTTCTGACGTCATCGATGTATCTTGGCCAGATATAAGTAAATATGTGTCTAACAGTCAAAGTTGAATGCTAAGACTACAGGGCAAACTTGAATAAAGAAGCAACTTTATTATTCTAAGGCTAACACTTAATAGGATAAAGCGTGCCCATCAATATTCACCGTTGAGCCATCAAAGGCTACGATTACCACGACCTGTTGTAAACCACTGATTGATTTACTATAAGAAATGATTTGTAAGATTTATTTTGTGTGTCCACGACATCAATCTCAACGTCATTCCAGATTGTTGGATTAACATAATCGAATTACACGCTTTTCAATGACACGTACCTATGTGCGACGCTAATACCGAGGATTTAACCATGGCCGTGAAATAAAGCCACTATTAAACCGAATCGAATGCTAGCGGTGCGTGCCGTAACATTAAACAGTTCCTTTTGTTGGTAAAGCGTTTAGCAATCAAGTTGAACGCCTCAAGTATTGTGGCCGCAACTTTATGTACTTTTATATGTTCCTGCGAACCCGGGAATGGCCGAAGTCTCCCGCTGTGTGCACGGACCCTAATATAAAATCTGTCTTTTCTTCATTTCTAAATTGTTCCTTTTATATTCTTCGTATTTGTTTTGTATGTGTCCTTGGTCTGTTTCTGTTACATTGGGGAACTTTCTTAGGAAATACAGGGTGTAAACCACCTCATCACAAAGCCGTTAACCAAGCATTCTGTACATCAAACTAAGTAACTTTACGCAAAAATTATTGCTGGGAAACAACATTTTTTTTTGAGGTTATAAATCATGTTTTGTGGTAGAACTCAATGTAACGCACTTAAAACATTGTGCTGTTGGACGGATTGAATAGTACGGGGGTCGTGGAGGTCATCATCATTCATCATCATTTCAACCAAAAGACGTCCACTGCTGGACATAGGCCTCCCCCAAGTGTCGCCACATTGACCGGTCCCTTGCGACTCGCATCCAACGGATTCCCGCAACCTTCACCAGATCATCGGTCCACGGTACCTAGTGGGAGGTCTTCCAACGCATCGTCTTCCGGTTCGCGGTCGCCACTCCAGGACTTTTCGTCCCCATCGGTCATCCGTTCTGCGAGCAATGTGACCTGCCCACTGCCACTTAAGTTTGGCAATTCTTCGGGCTTTATCGGTGACCTTGGTTCTCTTGCCGATGTCTTCATTTCTGATTCGATCACGCAAGGAAACTCCGAGCATAGCCCTCTCCATTGCCCTTTGGGTGAGCCTTTTGAAAAGGCCCACTGTGAGCGACCACGTCTCGGTCCCGTATGTAATAACTGGCAACACACTGATCATAGACTTTCGTCTTGAGACACTGCGGTAAGTTGGACGAGAAGATAACGCGCAGCTTCCCGAACGCTGCCCAGCCGAGTCGGATTCGACGATTGACCTCATTCTTGAAGTTAGACCTACCTAGCTGGACCGTTTGTCCTAGGTATACATAATCGTCTACAATTTCGAGTGTAGAGTCTCCGATCTTGATAGGAATGGGTGTGACATGGGCATTCAACATAACCTTCGTCTTGTCCATGTTCATTTTTAGACCCACTCTTTCGGAAGCTCTACTGAGGTCATCGAGCATTGTACTGAGGTCCTCCATGGTCTCAGCCATGACCACTATATCGTCAGCAAACCGAGGGTGAGTGATGTACTCGCCATTGACGTTGATGCCTAGCCCTCTCCAGTCCAGAACCTTGAAGACATCCTCCAGTGCAGCGGTGAACAGTTTCGGAGATATGACGTCTCCCTGTCTTACACCTCGCTGCAGAAGGATAGGTTCCGAGGCTTGGTCCTGAAGTCGGACTGACATGGTGGCGTTTTTGTACAAACACTTCAACACCTCGATGTACCGGTTATAGTCAATTTGGCACCGTTGGAGAGACTGCAGTACAGCCCAGGTCTCGATCGAATCAAAGGCTTTCTCGTAGTCCACAAACGCTAAACAGAAAGGCAAGTTGTACTCTTCGGTCTTCTGTATAAACTGCCGAAGCATATGTATGTGGTCCACGGTGCTAAAGCCTTTTGGGAAACCGGCTTGTTCGGGTGGCTGGAAATCGTCAAACCTGCGCGCGAGACGATTCGTGATGACTCTTGAAAACAACATGTAGACATGGCTTAGAAGTGAGATGGGCCTGTAAGTCGTGGAGGTGTTAAAAGTCAAAATCTTGCCATAAAAACTTGTTGACCCCCCATAAATATCCCAGGTATGGTGTAGAACAAAAAAAATGATTGCAATGACGAGGAGAACAAGTGTCTTTCGGCTTCGTGAAGAGGTGTTTTACACCCTATATAGATCAACACATTTGGTCACAAGTTTATTCATGCACTTATTGTTTTAATCTGTCGCGGTCATGCATGACTAAAAATATGAAATTACATTGCATTGAGTAATGGTATTTTTAGACACAATTTATTTTTATATCTATTGTTATGACTGAAAAAAACGGTAGAAAACAACACTTAGTAGGTAGCAGCAGTTACTTTGCTAATAACCGAGTCATGTATTCCACGAAATAATGTACATAATTCCAGTTACAATGAATAAAGAATGAAAGAACTCTTTACCCGAATAAAGTGCTGTAACTTTGGAATTCAAGCCTAATTCCCTTTAATGAGGGTTGTTTTCGCCACACCCAGATTAAATGTGTATTCTTGTGTATATTGCCTATCCTGAGAATTCAAAGCTTAGAGAGTGCTTAGAGAATGGCTTACACAGTACAATTGCTTTTAAGGTATTTCTCAACGGAGCTTCGAAGTAACATTGACTTACAAGCGGGCTACTTACCTAGTAAGTTGAAACTTGTACAGCTTTTAGGTTCTAAATAAAACACATTTATGGAAAATTTCGCATTTGGATGAAGTGAACTAATAAACTGATTGTAAGCACCTACCAGCTGCTGAATGTTTTGTGCAAGTTGTAAAAGTCAATTGAGCGCAGCCGGCTTGTTTTGATCTTCACCGGGAACACAGGTTCGTGCAGCCAACTAACTTAAGCAAAACTGTAATAAACTTCACCGCTGCCTGCTGTTTGCCCTGCGAAATGTCAATACTGTATACAGCCTGAAATTCTCAACACTGTAAAGAAAAATAAACGTGAATTTCACACAAAACATTTCAGGAAAACATTTAAAGTTACCACTAAATTCAACCATCAATTTGCAAGATTAGCTCAACAACTGACAACGCGAGCTTAATTCTCCAAATATTGTTGGTGGTATTTTGCACTTTGGTTTTGAGCTCTGCTATTGCGTTCCTATCCTAAACAACGCAAGAGCTACAACCGTTTGCAGCAAATTACACGCAAGTAATAATATGTGTATTCCCTAGACGCAAGTAAATGCGGTTTCATTGTGTTTGCGGTGCTCTCCGGAACATAGATAATGGTTTCAACGTGTCAGCCATTGCACAAAACGTTGGTTGCTGACCCTGCAATTTGCATTTTGTAGCGCTTACCGACAGCAAAAACACTGATTGTGGTTGGAGAATTGTTTGCATTGCCAGTAATCACACAGGCACGCGAAATCGTAATGGGAACATGAAGAGGATTATTAGAGGAACTGAAGTTTGCAAACAATAGAAATGACTACATAGCATTCCTTTGAGTTTCACCAATTGTATGTACCTACACATAATACCAACACAATCATACTTAAGTAGCTAGTTTAGGTATACCTATATAATATATGAGTAGGTACTGCCAAATAGTTCACTTCATTCTAAAAGATCAAAATGTCCTCACAAGCTCACACTGCTCAAAGAATGATTAAATATTTTTTTCTACGAATTCGTCTAAATTAAAAATAGCTGTTACGCAGTTTGAGTAATTCACCAACTCGTCCCACATGCCCTCGACCCATTTGGGACGAGTTGGTGAAAATCAAAATAAATAATATTTCCATTCTGCAACTCGTCCCACGTAACTAAAACGTACAATCAGTAGTAAAAGTGTTGAGTGGAAAAATCATCTCAACATTTGACTGTCTAGTGTTAGTACAGTTATGCTAGTTACCTTACGAAAAGTACTAGGCGGGGATGAATCCAAAACGGTATTTATTGCATAACATCTCTCCGTATTTAGTGACAGCGTCCTAGTCCTAAATTAGTGGCATAATATACCTGTGGATGATGCACTCGCATCATTTCATAATGCCCGCCAGATGAAGTAAAACTTGACGTACTAAAGCGTCTTCCAACGTCTGATATTGTAAAATTCTGGAATTTTGTATTTCCTATCCAAAGTTTACTACATATTTATATCTTAGAAGCTTTGCCTCTAAGGATCCCCAGAATCCTTTTAAAACCTTTTAGGTAGAATTGACGCTAACATTTTTGAATAAAATACCTCTTAAGGTAGGCATTGACAAAAACCAAAACCGTTTCATAGAGACCTTATGTATAATCTTTTATAAACTGATTTACTTAATATTTAGTCCATACGAATGTAAATTAAGGTGAAGATCGAGAAACCTTAACCTACCTAAGGCCAATGATTTTCAAAAGGGCAAAGGTGTTGCCGTACACCTACAGTTCGCTAGGGAGGTTTTAAAGTGACAGGGGTTAAGCCGATCACCATTCGTTGACACGATTCTAATCCTGAGTTAGCTTGTACGGTTGTAACTGATTTTGGGTGAATGAAAAGCTTACTAAACGTGGATCTGGTTAGGTAAGCATATGCACTCACTTTTCCCGGTAGTTTTATTCGTTTTGAGCTCGTGGTCTGACACTGTCTATTTAAGAACACTGCTGGTCCCGCAAGGTTCGGGTTATTTAAAGTATCCTAATTACTTTTATTTTCATTTATAAATAATTCATTCTTTCTTCTGCAACAAAATTATGCAAAAGAATTACTTTGCCAAAGTTTTGTCTCGAAGTTCAGCCTTGTTTCAGGGCAATTGGGTCATATTTTACGTTGCTTACACTTTTACGATTAACTGAACTCCTGCACCATCAATACTGCTTGGAAGTCACGCAAGGTATGAATTTTTGTTTAAGTAGGTATATTTCCTCGCAAATGAAAATCACGCAGTCGAATTTACTCCCACTTTTAATTCCAGAATCGTGGAATAGATATGAAAGTGTTCAGTCCAACTAAAAATAACCTGCACAATAAGTTTATTTTTACATTCATCGGAAAAGCTCGTAACTTGAATGTGGGAATGTGGGATGTATTGATTTTATCTTTTGTTGCCATGACGCAGGCGATATCAGTAAATCGTGAAGAGTACCCAAATTACATTTGAGTACAGTTACGATCTCTATTTTTATCACAAAGATGACCCTTCCTTCCTTTTCAAGAGTTTCTTTTGATGTGAATCTCATTTGTAATGGAAGGTTTTTCACGGATATCGGTATCTTTTTTTCCATAAAACCTATAGGCACTAAGGTATGCTATAGGTGTATCTGAAATTCCAATGGTTACGTCATCTGTCATGTTTGGTATGATGGCGCAACGTGGACACATCAAACGCCAACGTTCATCACTGTGATTGACACTTGATAGTCTTGGTTTATGGCGCTACGCGTCGTATTTTTATGACTGTTTCTTCATCCACGTAGATCCACGTAGATTAGCGTGTGTCTTCCTCACCTGTTAAACAAAAGAACACCAAGGAGACCAGGGTAGTGTATGTGAGCTCGTTTGTTTAACGAGGTTGCATTGTGGCAATATGGGGACGCGCCGTCTAGCCGCTCGCCGACGCCGGCGTGGCTAGGACGAGGACGGGGGTGGTCGTAACATCTACGCAATCCTTGTTTCACTTTACGAATTCTGTAAGATATTTTTCCCCCGAATTTCGTCTACGTTTTCAGACGTCATCAATCACGAGAACACAAACTGCGCATTTACACAAAATAAAAGGAAAGCCTTGATTATCTTTTCTATTTGTTTTTGTGCGCACCATTTCGTTCTTCTCAGGACCTTAGTAGGACCGATACTGATCACGGGCTGGGGGCATGCCTTGGATCTGGAAAATAAAGTTTTCTAGGATTCTTTTAACCTTGCGTGCATATCATATCATAATATGGTCGTTATTTCGATACCGAGCACGTTTTATCGCAACCGCTAAATACAATTCCTAGATACGGATGTAAAATTTTAAGTTTCATTTTATATCGTCACATTGTCGATAAAATTCGTGTCAGTCGATGTGGGTGTTTTATTGATGTTCTATAATAAACCGTCGTATTCACTTAACCGCCGTTTAATTACGTCTTCTTTTTTAAGTGTCATAATATGCGAGTCGTGTGTTCCCAAGATCTAATCTGACAAAATATCCATATAAAATAATGGGTCAATTGCTTGTCCCTACTATGCATTTGCATATGTAGCGATTATAGAAATCGCCCCCCTCAGAAAGTATAGTTTCTACCTCATAAAACGCAAATAAAAGATATTGTCAAATATTTCATGGATCATATGTATATCAAATTATAGTGTGCTATAATTTTCCTACGGCATTCATCAAATTTTACTATAAACTAGAACTCTTAACTTAAGAACACGGATTTCCTTATGATGCTTGAATTTCTCTTCCTGAGTATTAAAACTAGTCTTGTGCAGTTAAGAATTACTTAGCTCGGGACGTCTCCGGGGAACATTTCGTTGCAGAGGCGAGCGTCAAGTTTGAACCAGCTCTGGTGTTGTAGTCAAACTTCTGGCGCTATTTTCTGCAAACTTCTCGTTTGATTAGGTAGGAAAACTTCAGAGAAGTTTCTACAAGTCTAGTCAAAAGTAAGATAAATAGGTACAACAACTTACAAAATGTAAGTACGTTTGAAGCAGAAACAGTTTATTTTGTATTTGTATTTATCTTCTTTATTTTCTCAAAACTTTGTAGACGTGGATTTCTATTTAAAAAACAGCAATAAAAAGTAAGAGTACATTTACTTACAATAAGAAACTACAAGTACTAGCTTCTTTTGATTGCCTATTCGACCCTTAAAAGACCTTTCTCAAAGTTAGGGACACAACTTATATTGCTTTCTTTTTGCTAAACTGGAAAAAATAAAAACAATGCTGGTTTTTATTTTTTCCAGTTTTTATTCCAGTATTTTCTTCAGATTTGATTCGAAGCTTTGAAATTCAAAACTCTATTTCTAATATAGGTACGTTATATGAATCTTGAAGCATCTTCATAAGTAGACAGACCAGATGTAGTACTTTCATGTAAAATACCAATGAAAAAATTTAATATTCCTGATTTCTGCTAAAACTTTCATATCACTAAGGTGCTTTCCTCAAAAATTTTATAAAACAAGATAAGCCTCATCATTTCTAAAAGTCCGTTTCAAATCCGAATTGACTGTTCTATTGAACAGACAAATCCAAAAGTTGCCTTCTCAAGTAAACCGTCTAAAAGGTCGGAGTCAGTGTTGCAGCAACACATCCCTATAAGCACGCAACACACCGTGTAACCGTGATTAGGCGGCGCAGTTCACTGGGTGTTCAATCAAACGGATCCGATACTCGCAGGAGTTAACAGAAGCCGGCTACACGAATCACAGCTTCCATTAATACCTACTTGTTAATTGACATTAATGCTCACTTAAAGCTCACGTGGTTTACTTTTAATTAATTAAACAGCTTCTTAATTCAATAACTATCTGAGTACATTTACCGTTAATCATTTAGTAAAAAAACAGGTCTGCACCAAAAATAAGCAGAAATGCGCAGTTACTTATGTAGAAATGTGTTTTAACATGGAATTAGTTAAGAAAATCTTGTAGAAGCTTAGGAACTTGTTCGTACTAATATTTAAACTTGCTCAGGAAATGCATTGCCCGCGAACAGGAACGTAAGATCCGGGCGAAGTTGTAACGTTAGACTCATTTAAAAGATTAAATTCATCTTACATTTGTACTTACGTAACTAAGTACCTAATTAAGTTAATTATAACTCTTTTTGTTACAAGAGAACCGAATGGGTTTCACTATTCGGTTTTCCTGTTAACTTCTAACGAAACAACGAAACTTATTCTATTTTGTGTGGGCTCCTTTGGGCTCAAACCGCTGAACACGTCACATTTTAATCGGCCAAAAATCTAATGAAGAAAGAAACGACCCCATAATTAACTTAATTAAATATGTTAAGTAGGGTTTACAATGAGCTTTTGAATACCTATTTGGTGGCTCAAATTCCGTAAGATGCATAACTTGACAGTTTAAAATTAATGTCTAATTACTGCTATAGTTCTTGTTTTATCTTTTTTCAAACTACTCAGTTTATTAAGATTTATTCACTGGTAGTTACTGAGTGCATCCCTGTCGGCTCTGACCCGAGCCTCTGCTCTGAAAAGTTTGGAACTTGTTACGCTAGGATTATTATTTTCAAGATTTCTGCGCTCCAACTCAACTCGGACTTCGCATATTCTTTGTGCCTCTACAATTCTACAAGCCTTCAAACGGGTTTTTAAAAACCTACTTATCAATGTCTTGGATATAAAGTTAAAAATAGCAACATGCCCTGTCTTTTTATTTTCTTTCTAAGTGGAATCCTGACTCGAGGATTCACAAGAGGTTAGGTCGGTTGGAATGTTTATTAGCGGTCTGCGGGACTACAGCTCTGTGATTGCGGCAGAAACATGTACAAAATTAACGACGCAAAATGCTGAAGCCCTGTACAGAATGCGCAATTTCTTACGTAACTAAAACCTAACTTCATGAATCTCGATTATGAAATAAATCTATAAACGAGTTATGAGTAAATTAATTAAGAGTCCTAACTGTATTAAAGCCTGATGCGCCATTAGTCCGGGGAGCGGCTCGTAACATAAGGTGCTTCCATTATGAGACCTGTCCGTAATGGGCGCCGCGACCTAATGACTTCGAGAGCTCTTCAGGTAAAGCGCTCTTTAACTCGATATTAATAATGGAACCCCTTCATTGTGATTACCCACATGAAGCCATTTAAAGCTCTGTTTTGTTTTAAATCGGCCGTATGCCTCTTTTTCAAAACGGTATGCTTTATTTTTACGTCAATAAAAGTACAATAGAGTGTATGTAAAACAAATAAAAAGCTTTTATACATATTTGTAGATGCTATCAGCTAGGTGCCGATACCAATTTTATACACTTTGTTACAAAATGAATTCCGGGAATCCTGGCACAGTGTCGCATGTTGAATCGATCGGCAGTATGTGTGCCGTTTAGAGAAATATGAATTCCAATGTCAAATGCCGAAGTGTAGTTCATGAGTGTAGTACACTTTGACTTTGCATGTAATAGACTGCGCACATATGCTTTCAATAAAATGTAATATGGATTCCATTGAGTAGATATGAATGCGCTGTTGCCTATCTGAGTGAATACTGTTATTAATCCCTGCATTCGACGCTTTCGGTGCATTGGCCGCGTTGACATTTTATTAAATTGACTCGTGTCTACGCGAACCAGTGACCCGTCTCCTGCGCTAACTAACCACATCATGTCAATATTTCAGCTTCCATCATGTTATTACTTTAGCTCAGGGGATGCAAAAGTCATAATTATCATGATGGATATTTATTTTTGGATGACACTAATCAATTAATTGCATATCATGCAGTAAACAGCGATACTGTTATACCTACGCACATTATTATTATCTTGCTACATGAATCCACGGAAGATTAATTTCTAGTAATTATGACTATGACTTATGACTTCCGAGTCTCAACACATAATTTAGGTTAACGTTAGGGTTATCCAAACAGGACGCACACAAGTAATCACAGTCGAGGTGACATGCAATGCCGGTGCTCTATAATACCAAAAGTCAGATGTCCGACTGCGTAAGTCAGTGCGTGTTTGGTCATTAATTTTGCGGCGTATTACTTTCGTGTTTCATCATGGCACTCGGTGTCGTGTTCACATTTTGACGTGATTCTACTGGCTTTCCATTAATTTCATAAAAACGACATACAAACCAGTTATTAAATACAATTAACCTTTTCATTATGGTAATTACTTACCCTTGTAGTTTGCAAGTGCTATGATTTAACAGTCCGTACTTAATTTACAGTGATATAAAACATTTTCGTATTCCCTTTGCCGACTTGGCAAAAGTATTAAAATCAATATAATTGGGGCTTAATGAACGGCATTCGCCAGATCTGTTCGGTTCCGCAATATTTTTCGTTTTGCTCCAGTAATTGCTTTTATCGACTTGTTATTTTGGCTGTTTATATGTTATCAACGAATACATATATCTTCGATAACACGGGGTAATATTCTTTCGTAGCACATACTTTCAGTTTCCGCTCTATTTGGGTTAACATGATCATTCAGAGAAAACAAAATGTTTTGTAGACACCATAACTCATTCCGTGCAATAAATGTTGCGCTGGGTATTGTGTGTTATTAAACTGTTTGTAGTAGTTCGGTAGATGGCTTCCTCTGGTGCGGTAAGTGAGAGCCAAACGTTCGGTTGCGTAACAGCTGACAGATCGATATTGTTATTGTTAGAGAATTAGGTGTTACGGACATTTGGAGCGTAGGTAGGTACTCCAGTGACTCCGACAGTTCGGCGTCCCAAATTGTATAGCCATTGTATCATTAGACAAATACATTCTACCGGGAATTAATTATCCTATTCAATGACTAAATAGGTCAATTTTACAATTCAATTAGTTTTGATGTTGAAAGCTCCACCGTATGTTGACCTTTCTTTCAAGAAGTTTAAATACGCAAATAGACAAATATTTCTAAGTTTATGTCGTAATTCAGTGTTTGTGTCGTCACATCATATTCCCGTAGCAGTATCGAGAACTTGTAGTTGTTTGTCATGTCCCGATCCGGGTGCCCAGGCGCAGCGTACAGAAAGCAGACGCATTCTCGGCGAACGGGCGCGCGGGCGCAGGGTCAACGGTCGGCCAGCGCATGCGCCTGGGAACCGACGATAAATATTTGAATTTCAACACTTGATACATATGCTTAGCAAATTGATTATGGCATGCCCCAAACCAAGTGGCGGTAGTTGTTTATGGTGTAGATTCTGGGTCGAGCAGAAGCAAGTAGCAACAGCACCCGATTATCGGTCAACTAAATGTAAGCGAATCGGTCAACTACGGGAATAATACACCTATATTATATTGGGAGCCAATACCATGGAATTAACTATTAAAGCAATAGCGATACACAGGATACTAGCGACGAAAAAATCAGTGACCCAAATTGAATCTGACCCTCTCGGACTGCTAGTGAATTACTAAAGCCTTCTTTGGTGAATAAAAGTACAACTGGTTATATCACAAAAGCGCGTCCTGCTGGTCGTGTTATCAAAAAGAATATCTTGGACAACGTAGTCTGTACAACATTGTAAACGTTAGCAATATTTTACTTTCCCGCATTAAATCTGCGCTGAGTTATTAATGGTTAGCGGTCAACTAAAAGCAATTTAATAGCAGCCACTAACTACGAGACATTAAAAGAAAGTAGAAATGGGCAGTAAACTTATAATAAATGTAGGATCTATTAATCTTCACGCTTGTTTTACCTTGCAAGATAAGTAGCTTAAGACTAGCCATTCGAAAGATAGTTATCAATAGGCTTCAATATCTTTCTAAGTATCCGTTTAGCTTACATTTAGTTACTGAGGACTGCTCTTACCTCCCTAAGCTCCTAACCAAGCAAGCTCTTCCTTCTCTTTTTACACTTCTTTTCGGTCTTCTACTGGATTATCTGCAGTGTCTCTAAGATCGCTTTTTTTCCGTTTGCTGGGCTCTTGGTCCCTTTTCTAATGTGACAGTCATCTTCTCAATACACCTACCAAGTGTTCTTTTGAAAATATCTTTGCCTCAATGTTGTCAGCGAAGACAATTTTTAATTTTCTCAACTGCGAATAAAATGGCGCACTTTTTCAGTCATATAGGTTTATTTCTGTATTCTTCTTTAATAAGTACTGCAGAAGTGTAGATAGAACTAAAATTGCCGAAGCAAAGATAAACGCCATGAATAGGAGCTCGACATAATTATTCCTTCGAGCTAATCAGTATCAGGCAGAATGTCAGGGAAACGCTAGGAGATAGAAGATACCCACCTATATGCATAATGCATTACCAGTGACACGCTTGCTAGACCGTTATCTACAAGCACTGCATTAACCTATTTCTCTAAATTGATTCGTAAACTTGCACACGACAGGCAATTGAATGTTACATTAGCTTTTTTAATACCCAGAAAAGTAAGAAAATAATTAAGACCCTGTTTCCATATGACAAAACACATTTTATATTCTGATTTTGAAATTAAAAAGTCTAATAAGCGTAGCGGTTGTAAAAGGATATTGAATGGGGCGTATCGGTGATACCCGGCCAGTCAAAATATATTTTTAATGATAATGTTCCAGTCATAAATATTAATGAAACATGCCTCGAAGACCGACTCGATATACGGGACAACATGTCGGGTCAACATCACAGGGCCTTGTAAGGCGTTGAAGCGTAATATGAATAAAAAAAGTACCTATACGTTTTTGAGGATAAAAGGGAATTTAATAAATTGCGTGCACCGTAGGGTTGAGCAGCGAGCTCGCGTGTTTCCAGAAACGAGTCGAGAGTTAACATTAATCAAAGCAACAATTCATCACGATTAACTGTTTATATTGACAGAAATAGGTATCGTGAGCTGCTTTTTAACATTTTCATAATAAATAAAAAAGGTAAATTACCGTTATTGTACCTACAGTAAAATATAGTTTTGTTGTGACTTTGGAAGTGATGTTTATACAAGAGTATAAAACTTAGTGCTCCTGCTTGGTTTATGTAAGCGTGCTGTACCGGTATCTGTTCGCAATGATTCAATTTCCGCTATGATATAATCAGATGTAGCCGACGCGACGCGACGCCAGGCTAATGAAATAGAGCCAAGAGCATGGAGCCGTCGTCGAACGGGAACGGAACTCAGTCAAGCACCAAGTTTAAGTATTTAGCGCCAAGATGCTCTGACAATTGTCTAACTTTAAAGATATTGTTTCACTCAAGTTTAATATCTTACAATATAGAACTGGTTCCTCCTAATTGAGTAAAAATGTGTCATCCTTCCTCCGGAGGTTCGTGAATGCTTTATATTTTGATCATGTTCGTCCACGCGTATCAAGGACGTATTTCCTTCAGTTCGGTTCCCATTTTGATAAAACATTGAATAGTGCTGCCTGTAAGTGCAGACGTGAAGGGAATTTGAAGAAAGACTGGGTTTATTTGGTTCCCTCACAGTAAGTTGCGGTGACTTTTTTCGCGTTTGTGAAACGCCTTCGAAAGTTTGTATTCTTCTTTATCGCGTGTTTAGTGCCTTACCTGATGTCAGAGTTTTAATGCCGCTTCTGACGTGTCTGAGTTCTGAATACTTACAGAATAAAAATGATGATTTTAAAATGTGTTGAATTGTTATAATTATGTAGCTTCTTCATTTTCCGAAGGTTTTCATAATTGTTCTCTGTTTTGGATAAAACGTTACATTTTCTTAGCAAAACCAAGTAGACATCAATCGTAACAATTCCGACTAAAGTCGACACAATATCAAAGTATCTCCACACTGTCCACAGTAATAAATTTTCACAAAAGGCGCTTCCGAGCAATAATGCACTATTTTGTCATAACAAAGGCTTACGTCGGAATCGAGGTCCTCGCGGAAATATTGATGAGGGCGGGAAGATGACAACCCCTTTTGTATTTCTACTTTTTTGCTAGAAAAAAAGCAAAGCTTGCATTGAAGAACACGAACGTGACAATAGCCGATAATGAGAGTTCTCAAGCCCCCAGCGTATATTGGAATGAGCCACCCGAAATTACATCTCTACTACAAAATGGAGCTCCATATTCGGGACGAGCGTCTTTAACTGGGTAATATTAGGGATCTTGTACATTGTAACATTGTATCCTTAATAGGGCATTGTCATGAATGAACAAGGGAGGTAATTTTGACCGCACACGTACGCCGTAATGTCTTGCCGTGTGTTAGGAATGTAATAAAACATAGGCATCCTTGTGGAACGGATGTGACTCGTCGCTTCCCTATGCCTAAGTAGTGTTCAACAGCTATTTTTGGAAATAGGGTAGAATAATGTAGACCTACGCCTTAATAAGTATTTACTCTGCAGGTTATGCCAATAATTGCTCAAGGTGTATTTCATACAAGTGTTAGCTATACAAATAATGAAAAACTTCTTTGGTTTTTATATAAATCTAATCTTGATAATTTACGAGATGTTACATCGAACACAGACCAATAAAATAACTTGAAGCGATTCCAAAATATCGAAACGTAAACGGGATAGATAAAAGACATCTAAAAGTGCGAGTTTACGAGATAGAGACGGACGGATTGATCGATGAAGAAATTATAATGATACGTGGCTACAGTTCCACAATATCTTCGGCGAAAGTTTATTTCCTGAAATAAAGGCGAGGGAAACTGATTGACATAATATCCTCGTCTCTAATTGTTATGTCGGATAAGATGTAAAAATATAGAGAAGATTGTTAGACGGCGAGGTAAGTCTTGTGGAAGGAAACACACTAGCTTAAGTAAAAACATTATGTATTCAAAACCGACAATACCCGAAAGGCGATGAGTTGTCCTCGCCTCATGAGGGATAAAAGTGTTATCTTCACGCGTACACGGATTTTTGTAAAGAAGCTCGTAAAAGGGTGTACTTATGTACATTCTGTACGATTTTCATACTCATTGTTTGTAAAGTGACGCTATCGGTGTATCGCCAGGGTGCTGTTAGAATAAGCTTTTGTTGAAGAATATGTTTGTTCAATGCAGTGTTCAAATATTGTCAGGAGTTGTAAGCGCCTCTGGCACCGCCGTGTTCGCTCCGCTTAGCACTGAGACTATAAAAATTGAAGCTGTATCAACACTGTACCGTTTAAATTCAAGTTGTTTGAATTGTTCCCCAGAAAGAAGGACACTGGAACAAGTTAAGGAAAGTTTGCTTCGATAAAACTTGAATAATCTTCTTCATAATCTTTATCTGAGAGAAAATATTATGATCCGGCCGGTGGTCGGACTTCTAAACGTTTAAAAGTAGGCGTAATATATTTTCCAAAAACGTAGGAATATTCTTTTGGCTAGCAAATAAGTAAGAATAAAAGAACTCTTACAAAACTTGCTGACCATATAAACTTCATAAAGCCGTACTAAGAATGTTATGATGATACCAGGAAGGAACACTGCAATAAAAATACTAGATTTATTTGAAAAGCTAAGCTTTGAAAACAAACTTATCGTTTACGGATGCTGGACGTGGAACTGATGGTAATTTCATGAGCAATTAAATACACTATTCATTGAAGCCAAACGCAAATATTTTGACTTTTGTGAGCGCTCTTGCTATTAGTTTGCAATTTAACGTTTATGGTATTAAACGGAATTTGTGAAAGGAAAGATTGAATATTAAACCTGCCTTGTACCGTTTTGATTTATACAAATGGACAGGTATGACGTATATCTGATAAGTAAGTAATAGGGCGAGCCGTCCAGTTGGATGGATAAGTTTGGTATGGTAGTTGACGACTTGCGCTTTGGGGTAGGGCGCATTACCATTTAACTAGAATTATCTACCTACAGGGCCTTAAAATATGAGTCACAACCGCAAATTATGTACAGTTCCTGAAACGGTTTGGTTTTACTTTGATTGTTCTAGTTCTTTATCAACCGACTTCTAAAAATAGGAGGTTCTCAATTCGTCTGTATTTTTTTTTGTGTTTGTTACCTCAGAACATTCGACTGGGTGAACAGATTTTGATGATTCTTCTTTTATTTGAAAGCTGGTGCTTTCCGTGTGGTTCCATGTCAATTTGGTTAAGATCTTACTCTGATCTTCGGAGATATAAATGGAACTCATCAAAAATACACGGCAAAGCTGCAACAATTGCTGCAATCGCTTGGTTGTTTATTGTTTATGCAACATCATGACATAACATCACACCTGTATGCTCTGAGGGAGTACGCAGAAGTATACAATACACCCAGATTTCGACAGTTAGACGTGTAAAGTTCCATTCAATGGGATCCCGGAGGAATAGAGGTAACTCCTTAACTTTATAGGCACACCAGAAGCGGTTTGGGTAGTTCTAGGCAGAGTACAATCTCGGAGTGATCCCATTTCGATTTGATAAAGATCTGGTGACTTCGGAAGATAGGCAACTGAACTCCTTAATAAAATATGATAGCAAATGTACTGGGATCGCTGAAGACTCACGTCTGTCTATTGTTTACACCAGTTCATAACAAAAAAAATCACACCGATACGCTGTGAAAGGGTAAGCACCTGTGAACCACTAAAAATTAAAGTGTGATTAGTGCTTAATCTGGTGTCAGTTTTTATGCCGCCTCTGGGCTGGATGGACCTCTGACTTGGCTGACTGTTCTAGTTAATCAATTATATAGTAGACTCTGGTGCCGATTCTGTTGTGCACAAACTAAACTTAATTTAGGCTGTTACTATCTTTTTCTCACTAATAAAACGAGAAAGAGACGGACGTAATTTAGAGCTGTCAAATTTAATTCGAACTAATATTTCCATACAAATGAAGGGTGCACGTAAAAACATGTCGACTAATAACACGGTGAAGCGCAAGGCATAAACTAGTTTGACATTTCTAACTTAGTGCATAGCTATAGCCGTCCTTTTCTCGCCCTGCTTTTTAGTAAAAGATAGCAATAGTCTAAATTAAGTTTAGTTTGTGCACAACAGAATCGACACCATTGTATAATTCGTGTTAGTGTTTTTGTACTTATTATAAATGATATTTGTTTTCGATTTTTGTGATCAGAGACAAACGATAAATCACCTCCTAGTAGCATTCCAGCGTAACAAAAAAGAACGATAAATACCACACATAGCAATCAAACAAAATGGAATTTAATTTACATCATCTAAATTATTTGATTAGTGTACCAGTGAAGTGTAGAGCTAACATTGACTGAAGGCGGATCTCCGCCGTCGAGCTCGGAACCTGCCGAAGCCACTTAGGTTCTATAGCTCTGTCTCTGTCTAGCATTAGTTTAAATAAGTTGACGTACAATATGCATAAGTTTCATCATGCGAGTAATGCTAATGCGTTTTGAAGCACCACTCCTCTACGCCGTTGCACTTGGTCGCTCCACCGATGGACCATGTTTCAATAACTTACTATAATGTACTTATGTGTGCTTCGAAACTTGCTATCATATTAAACGTAGAATATAGTTGCGGCTTTTTTCTTTTTATGGGCTTGAAAAGTTTCTTATAAAATAGAAATGCATAATTATTTAGTGCCATATTTCAATACCCAAACAAAAGTATAGAATGTACTTAATTATTGTTTTTTGTAAGTGAAAAGTTCTTTAGGAGCGTTGAGCACTTTTTGAGTAACCAAAAATCATGGAACTCGCGTGACCGCCGCGTACGCTTTTCGTAGCACTCGTAGCCGGTGCTCCACGACGTAGCCGTAGCGGATCGGCTACGAGTTTTCACTTCTATCGGCAGTTCGGGACTGCCGTTAGAAGACTGCACCGCATATTTTTTATTGTTTATGTTGTTTCTATTCAGAAGCAAAAGAAGAAAAAATAAACTTAGAAGCCTTTGTAAAAGCTCCCTTTTATTATTCAGAACTAGTAAGCCTATTAGCCTACCTATCTGCTTTGAAAATTGAGAACATAAAAGTTTGTAGTTGAAATAGCTGAAGCGTAGAAAAACAACTGAATATTTTTATAAGCCTCACTGTTTTCATCTATACAATACGTTTCGAACATTATTTTTTATTATAAGTACACAATTTTCGCTTTTGTTACTAGCTGCCTACACGTCATGAAAACGTTGTTCGTGTAATTCGTTTTGTTCATATAATTCGCCCAAATTTGAATTACTGAACGCGGAGATCGAGGAAATGGAATCCGAAGTCGTTCTCAAATTCCCGAAGCAAATTGGCTAAACTTCTTAAAGCGCTACCTATCAATTTCAGAAGACATTTCCAATTAAACTTCCTTCTGCTCTTTACTTCGCATCTTTGACTCTTTTACTTGTTAAATATTAATTTATCGAAAATTTGTATCTACCCACATACATAAATTGGCTATTGAGTTCAGTTACTCTGTAATAAATAATCTCGAGCGTTGTTTATTTTTCAAAATTGAATATTGCTGTGAAATTCCGTTATGTAATGAGAATTTGAGCCTTTGTCCAGCCCGGAATCCCTCGGGTCCACGTGCCTCGGGCTTTGAATAAATTGTACGTTCATGCCCCGCTCTTTATACACGTCATATTTTTATGTAGACCTACATACAAGAATCACAACAAAAATAAATTGAAAATTATGCCACATTTTAAACTCGAAAAAGCTGTAAAAATATGGAACTAGAGGAAATATGCATTTAAGCGTTGATTATCTTTTAACGGCTGCTTTGAATCTAATAGAGGGATACTACGGGAAATAACCAATCGACTATCGATTACGAACAGCAGGACAGTAATTATCTGCCTACAATGTACGATACGATTATTCCATTTGGCACACTTAGACAACCTCACAATAATGTTACATTCCGGTTCAAATGAATAATCTACATAGCTTTGGCATAAATATCGGTTGTTAAATTCGCGTGGAATTAGTCATACAGTGCCTAGAAATAGCTATTAATTGATATGTTCGGTATTGTAGATAGAGCACGCTCTTGTTACTGTTCGTTAACTCAACAATGTATAGGCTTTGTGATGCGCCCGCTCTCAATAGCGGAGGATCGAGACGTCTTTGACTACTAATCCACTAATTGAAGATGATGATAAGCACCTACAAGTTGTACCCAAGTTTATTGATTAAATGTTAATCTACACTTCCATTAATACCGAAAGTAGGAGTCGATGTCAGAGAGGATTAGACGATGTAGGGAGAAGGCGGGTAGAAGTTGCGAATTTGTATAGCTCTTAATACAAACACAACTCTTAATGAAAATTCAATGTTCTCATGGCATATTCTCTCCACGTATTACTCATATGACTTTTATTTTACATCATTTGACTTTTACCATTCGAATTGAAGTCTGTGAGTAACAGCGTATTGTTCGACTCCTGATAAATACAATTTCAGATAAAATGTCGAGAGAAAAGTAAAAAATCTTCCCCTTATTTTCCGCGTTTCGCCTGGTAATGTGATTTGGGTACTGGGAGTGCAATAGTGACAAGCCCATTATTGAGTTTGTACCAAACTTTGTGAACAGTGTGCGTGCAAACGAAAAAAAAACTTGCCAACATGGCGTTTTGATTAGTTTATTGTTTTTGTTTCTTGAAAATTAGCTTTAATGTGACAAAGAAATAGAAAACTCTATTTCTTTGCCATAAAATAACACAAGTATTTAAATAATTCTTAGGTGTCTTTTCGGTAGCTATTTTTCATAACATGAATATAAAGTACTTACAACGAAAAGAATACATAATGGTAAAAAGTTTTTATGTATTACTGAACTTATTGTAATAAACTTGCCATTATTCTGTCTGGAAATCTTATGCAAAGAAAATCTTTTCATTAGGTGATAAAAATACGCAAATTAGATGAGAAGAGAGCGGTGCGGCGCGGCGCGCGAAAAACTTCATTAGCGCTGCGAGTGAGCGTGTGAATACTTTACATTCGAGAACATGCAGATGCGTATGAATGGCCTCACATGAATACCCACGTTTTTAGTTTTCACAAGGTTTTGTGTTGACAGCGTTACCTAATTAATGACTGCGGGAAATAAAACTACGGCTCGTAGTGCTGCTCCGAGCTACGCGGTCTCGAATCAAATTATATACTCCTACTTAAAAAGGTTGTAAACCTAAATTCTCAGCTACGGCCACAAACTTATTTATAGCTTGTATAATGAAATAAAATCGTAATTTCTAACTATTCTAGTAAGCAGTCAAATATAAACTTTCTGCTTCCGGTTCTTAATAAAATTATAAACATGACAATAATTTGGCTGTGATGGTACGCGATGGCACCGTCAATACAAAGTTCCTAATTCTGACTTGGAGCTGCTTCATTATGTATACGTTGCAAAGCCACTATTTTTCCACGGATTTCTAATTAGGCAGGTCGGTATGTACGTGTTGGCAGCTTATCCGACCAATTAGCATAGCAAACGACGGAGCTAGCACGATGTGGTAGTCAGCGCGGCCTCATTATGAGGGGGTCGCATGATGCGCGCCGCACAGCTGGTTCCCGAGCTACGAATGCTCGCTGCTGTTTTAAATGCAGCATCTATCTCATCAGCTAGAATACAATCGGCTGAGCTGCAAAATGCTACTCGATCTATGTCCCTCGTTATCGTATCCATTGTTGTCATGCGAGTACATAAAAGCACGTAGGTATTTCTATTTTGAATGTAAACAGTTCTACTGAACTTGATTAAATGTACCCAAAATCGAATAAGTAACTTTTATTGTAACCCCAGTTTCCAAGAAATTCAATTCAATTGTAAACGCAACTTTATTACATGGCCACGCAAGACTGATAGGCGAAGTTAATTGAATTTATTTCGAATTACTCTTTTGCAGTCCTGAGCTAATATTTATAGTGGGCGATATTGCTTTTCGCATAATCGGTGGCTCATATATCATTCGTAGCGTCTGACATGGCTCTATTATTAAGTCCTAATCAATAGCAGTCATGTTTGGGCGGTGGGCGGATAAATACTCGCTCGAATTCCTATCTAGATTTTATTTTTCGATTTGGGGACACAATGTCTGGATGCCTACATTGTGTGACGCTTGATTGCGGAGTTTGATTGCAAAATATGATTTGAATATTGATGGGAATGTTTATTTTCATGATATTCGTGTGATCTGTGATAAGCATCCACGTGCTATCTGTTAGTAATAGGATGTTCTCGGATATCGTATGTAAGAGATGACCAGAGATCTTATCAGAAATGTGCAGCTGCAGTATCATTTCACTTGCATACTAATAGCCTGATCACGAATTCGTCGTTGGTCGGTGGCGAGATAATTTTAGCTTCTGATATCCAAAGTTGGTTAGTTTACGAATCAGCTAAGCTGTACCTTACCGCTAAAAATATCGCCGATACCGATATATCGGCAAATCCGAACTATCGCCGATATATCTGTATCGGTATCGGATGCATCCCTACTTACCGCACGTACATTTATGGGTCTACTTAGTTTTATCAAAACCTAGTTTAAAACTAAATCGAAAACTACAAGAAAGCTCCAATCTAAGCTTAAAGTAACATCGAATCGTTGAATATTCAATAGTTTAAGGTACACAGCTAATAGTCGATAGCGCTGAAAACACCTATTCTGAGCAAACTAGGAGTATTTTCCAATTAAAGTTTTCCCATGAAGTTTGTTCGGAGTACGTGACGCAGAACGAATTGGTGTCGCAGATGTCGATAGATAATGTGCCGACTAGGCATTTTGTGACACAGTTTTAAACCTCACAAGTTGATCAAATGATTTAATTTTTTGGATAAAAATGTTTAATTTGTTCTTTTATGTGAAGGGTTACCCTTTTGCTTTTTTATCCCGAAAGTAAACGAAGGTATAATATAAAAATCTTTATTTTCAATTCCTTTTTCAGCGTTTGATGCAGAATTGAAATTCACAATACACAAAAGCTCGATGTTTCACTTTTTTTCCCTTATCGCTGTTATTTTGGGGGCCTTACACGAGGTCTGTTAATTAACTCACTGGACGCGAAGGCATTTTTCCTTTTTCTGCTTTAAAATTGGCTCTTTCTCATTTCCTCGATCAATAAAGCTGTTACATCACAACGTTGGCAATATTAGTGCAGAGTCGGTGCAATATCTTTAAATGAAACCTTCAGAAGCGGCGCGCGGTGGTTCCGTGGATACTACCGCAACAACAAATTACTAGCGCCGAGTATCCGGAACCCAATATCATATTTTAATAGAATTTAAAATGAAACTTGGGTTTTCACGTAAGCGAATCCAGAATGTAATGAGTGGATTAATTTTAATAGAAGAGAGCGAGTATTTTTGCAAGCGTACAAACGAGTTGGATTTGATGACTTCGCTTTCGCAACTACCTAATTACGTTGTCTATCGGGTGGCTTTCATCAGTGTTCTAGTGAGCAATATCCTGCATACATATATGTATGTCATGTGCTGTTCAAACATTTTGCGTGACGCAACAGTTACACAAGCAAAATTGACGTGAAGGCACTCCCCTAGTGCTAGTCAGACGTTCACGTATAGGCAAACATAATTTAGCGTATCGTCATTCTGAATACACAGGACTCCCCCACCGCCACATAAACTTATAATTTATTGTATTGTTTATCAGTTCGTTTTCAGTTCCAGTAAAAATATTTCTGAACCGAATTTCAGTCAAATAAAGTTAACAAGGGTGTGGTATCCTGTGGGAGAAACCCTTGTAAACTATTTTATTTAGTTTTCGCCGAACTACAACTATGAAAGAAAGTCGGGGAAATATGTAGTAGCTCTACTTACGTATAAGCACATACTTTTCGTACATAAATGGGTCTGAAGAAGCTCTTGAATAGCCTTTACTTAGACATCGGTGTATCTACGATACAATACGAAGCCACTTTATTATAACGTAAGCCAGTACCTACATGTGTCCCCTTTGTAAACATCCGGGGAAGGGTAATGTATCATGTCGTGGGAAGCACTTTCTGGACATCATAACGAGATTAGTAAAGAGATTACTAATTAAGCTGATACCCCTTCAGTTTCTATTAATGACAAGGATACACAGGGAAGGATGTGGGCTGGTTATTAAATATTACTTATCTGCTCTACTCCCACGCTCGTGTTTATAGGTCTTCCAGAATCCAACCGTCTGCACTGCAAGCAAATTGAGTAAATAATGTCCATTATAAACTTGAAATCTATTTGTAGTAACATTGGCCGGCTTTTAACGACGTAAGAAAAAACTTTGATGACTGGGGAAATATCTACTTTTACATAAACCGCATGCCAAGTCAACGGCCTCATGAAACTGTTCAATACCACATTATATGGAGTGATAAAAATTCCGCTTTCGTGTGTCGGTATCGATTATAGCAGAACACATTAGCGCGATAGTATCAAAACACTTGTCGGCTCGTGTCGCCACTCTCCGGAATGGAGGAGCGACAGCCACAGCCGCGCCCCCGGGGAACAACACACACATGATACACCCTGATGATGATTATACAACCATTACTTGTATCAACATTTTGTGCACACAACATCAAATGAGGTTTTTACAACAATATTTTGTACCTCCACATAAAATACCAGCACCCGCAGAAAATTGGAAAATGCAAAGTCGACAATGAAACATAAATTGTTTTTTAATTCTAAAATACAATAGTAGTTAAGTGAAAAATACAAAGCGATAAACATAACAGAAATACCTGCCGCTGAATTCCAAACGTTATTTGAATAAAAGCTGTATTTTAGCGAAACTTTAGCCGCGCTTGCAAATCAACGAGAAAAAAAGTGTTTTTGTATTGTTTGCATTTCAGCATTAGCGTGGAAAATAGCCAGCATTTATTTAATTTACGAGCTACCCGTTGCCGCGATCAAAGTACATAGTTGAATCCTGTCGTCTGTCGGGCAGGCTCTGTGAATAGATCGGCTAAATACGTCCACCGCGGGCCGCGGAGCCTCCATTTGCATAATGGACGCAGACAACGCCCTTCGAACGAAACTTGGAAAGCAACCGACAAATCGAATGGTTTCGTGTGAAACAGAGTCGGCTTTGTGAAACTATTTCACGTTTTACAAACACAACGTGAAAATGTTACTTTTATACAGAGGGCGACTGAAAGACACGAAACCTGGTCGACCGTTTGCCGAGTCACGCAACGGATTGAGCGATTCTGAATTAACCCACTTTCAAAAGTTCATAACGCCCTTTGTATGTAGGTACCTAATGTACCACTACAACATGCTAGTGTACACAGTATTTATTTATTTATAATATCGGCTAAACCATAATAGTTCCGCATGTGCGTGAAATATTTCGAAACGCATTGTTTAGTTTAGTGGGCGCTAAGTGTTGACATAAACTGGATTAGTGAAATAACAAACATGGCCCCCGGCCTACTGAATACTATGTTGGTGGGTAGTTTGACTAAAATAAAAACTTACCTACCTACATTGGTATATCGGTAACTTCGCGCTGTTTTCTTTTAGCCGGAAGCCATTTTCATATTATAGACATACCTACCTTTTTATTGGAAATTTCTTTGACGGAAGAATTTCTTAATGAAACGATAAATTCCGTTGCTGATCAAAGTAATGTTGCTCAGAGAAAGATTTATAGAATCCAATTATTTATCTCAGAACAAGTTTTAATGAAATTAGTATTTGTAGCTACTAAACAGGGCCTAGTTTACCTAATCTTAATTACATTAGGTCGCCGCTTTGTTATTCATTAATTCATAGTTAATTTAGCCTTTGTCCAATAAACATAGATACAATGTTGTTTGGTGGCTGGTTGCAATTTTGTTTGTTATGTAGCTTCAAGTAACAGTTCAGTTGATTTAATAAAACATGTTTTTGTTTCAGGTAATGAATCCTTCGTTATCGAGGAAGTTTCTCTTCGCCAACATGTCACCAAGGTTGCTGAGGTTTGAGCACACCTACGCGACGGTCTCTTTGCTCAATGTTTTCTTTGTGGACGCCAATCAAATTTCACGCTTGTCGAGGTCTCAGCCCAACATAGCATTTCTTTGTCATTCGACGGCACGTAGACGGTTGTCCTCAGTTTTTATCGCGTTTCCTCGTGCTCCTGCCGTCATTTGCGAACCCTTAAGCGGCCCGGTGTCGACAATGGACTTTTTATCGACGTACCGCCTTTACTGTCGTGCACATACGCATCGTTTGCCGGTCATAAAGTTCCGAGCGACGCGGCTTGTCTACCGAGCCGTGGAATTTTGCTGCTCTCGTGATGTTCCTACGGTCGTTTGCTCACAGCATATGACTCTTGAATTTTAACCAATTTTTACATAATATGATATGGCACGAGGTGCGAAATGGAGACGCGGTTTTGTTAAAATTGAATGGAAAGCTTACAACCCTTGAGGGAAGGATTAATTCAATTTCTAACAAGTATACCATCTTACGCTTTTGTAACTGGTATCTTTCGACTTGATTCCACTTAACGATTCTTTTGAGTTCCAAAACGCTTCCTGTAACTTCAGATAAGTGCGAAGACTTGTGCAAGAGTTAAAGATAAAAAATAATTTAGTAGCCTCGTCCTGGAGGACGTTATCTATACGCTGGGTGCGCGTGGCGCAGTGGAGGCGCGTGGCGCGCTCGGGTTGCGTGTGTTTACCCGCTCGCCCTCACAAAGCAACCCAATATATCAAGTTGTCGGCTCGACTTTGCCGTGAGCCGCAAGATGTTGCTACACGAGCCGCTGTTTGTCAAGTTGCGCTACGCGACTCCCTACGGCCATTATGCACAGCATTGTTTGCCTGAAAACCGTATAATACTAGCAAACATTATTCATAGTCTTCCAATACTTCATATTTTACCGATACGTATTGTAAACAAGGATAAAATTGCGAAAAATACCTTTTCTATACGATGTTAAAAGAAGCGTAGTTTAGGCGTTACTACAAGGATTAAGCTATTCTTACATACATACAGCCGCTTGCTCTATCAGCAATTCTGTTGTAGTGGAAATGAAATAAAAGTGTACAAATCACGCGTGAAATTGAGTTCGACCCGATGCTGAAGTCATTGTTCGCTTGGGAAACTGGCTGCCACTCCGAGAACCGACATATCGCACAGGAACACCGGCGGCCCACGCCAGCTACAACAATTTTTTCCCAAGCGAAACATGTTTTTGAAATCCATTTAGATTTCAAACGGGCGTCTAGTTGCTCTTCAAACATTTAAGTTATATCGGAATTCAGAAAGTAAACGACGTCAACATATAAGTACTTACTTATTTTAAATCTTGGAAAGGTTCGGGAAGTGTCGGGTTTTCTTGACACTCGGGTTGTGTAAAAAAGCTTTGAAGGAGACATAATTCAAAAGTTAGGATTCTGGAGCAGTCGGTGGGCGGGCTGGATGTGTACAAAGTTTCATGTTTTCAGCCCCGGACGACGCCCTCGGGACTCATTTATCTGCCAGTACAAGAGAAAGAGATAATTAATTGAAATTATGCTGTCAGGCTCACGTAATTTGCACACGTCTCCTAAGTCTAAATTATTTTCAAGATTTAGTCCAGTTTTAAACTTTCAAAGCCCGCGCACACAGAGTTCGTAGCTGTTTGTGCTACGACTGCGAGTAACGGGAGAAATTCGATCGTTTGAAATGCAGAATGTTTTAGTTGCATGCACTAAATCTTTTGTGACCAAAGGTGCGGTCTATGAGCGCTGGGAGGCGCGGGCGTCACGCTTCAGTGTACGCACATACGAGTACATTACATTAGCATCAACGAGATTGCATTCCCGTTGTAAATGGAGGCAATATCGAAGTGACGGCAGGTCGCAGTGCAGGCGCGCTTCCTCGCAGGGCGCCGGGGCCATTTCCATATTATTCGTGACACGTCCGGTTATGTAAATGGGCCCCGTGCCGAGTGCCGACGCCGATGCCGGCCCTCTTGCCAGTTCGCACGCTGCGCTATCCGCACCCAAGCCTGAACACGTTCAATCCACCTATCACTTCATTTACCCTGTCATGTCTTATAAATATTTATTTTCGTCACCTCACTTTGTTAATGAAATAATACCCGACCGCATTTCTATTCAGTAGGAACGGATACTGACAAAATAGGACAAAGTCTCCAAATACAATACCGTTTAGCTAATGTAAATTTATCGTAGAACCCAATTTATAAATTTATCTGGCTTTCGTCCATGCCTTTTGAAATATCCGTCTAGCAGCAAGTTAATGTAAATTCAATAATAGTCCCTCTAATTGAGGATCGAAATATGGCTTGCTGAACAGTCTGAATTGAAACTCAGAACAGTTACATCACTACAATTTCAATAATTTTGCTATTGAACCGTCTGCGGTTTGGACTTTCAGTTCATAAAACCTCAAATTAAAGCTATTACAGCGTCAAATTAAAGCCGACCACAGCTGTATATCAATCTGGGAGTCCATCCACACATAACAGTATAATAACATACTAGCCGGGTATAAACACGTATTAATAATGGCGTCATCAATGAAGTTTTAATAATGTAATTAGTCGGGAGCATGGCCACGTCGCCGTCGCCAGCGCCATTGAGCTGGGGGACACCCGCGTCGCACCGTGTCCATTCATTGCGTCTATTATTATTTAGATAATGATACTTTATGATACGTCGTGGACACGCACTTCTCATTACTACACTACGTAGTAGTAGTACTCATACATTGAATTTTAATTACTTAGTGAAAGACTTACCTAGTTAACTTGACATAAGAAAACATGGGAGATTTATCTTATCAGCAAAATTCATCATCATCATTATCAGCCTATTAATATTCCCACTGCTGGGACACAAGCATTCCTCTCTAATGGAATGGGCTATAATCCACCACGCGGGCCCAGTGCGGATTGGTAGATGTCTCATTTCTTCGAATTTTTTGGTTCATAGTACATGCATCCAGCAAAAAATAACTGTCCATTAAGTTTAATGGCCACATGGTCAATAAGCTCTAAAGAAACATTTTCTAATACTTGGTATCTGCTACTGCAAGCCTGCACATCTTCCGGGCGATAAAGCACCCCAATGTTTTATTGTAGCAGGGAAAGTCTGTTATGTTTGCAGAGATTTAAGGCAGACAATAGAGCTCACTATCTACCAAAGCTCACACATTTTGCAGAGCATTAGGCATCTATTGTACTAATACTAAACTATTGTAGGCACACTGTACTTACTTGGTTTTATTCATTAGTGAACACGAACTAGTACCGGAACGTTAATTAACTCAAAGCTCGGCTTTCAGTGGTTACAAAACCATGCGATAATACCCTTTACTGGCAGGTACGTTCGCCAGATAATACCTTTATCCTGATTCCACGTCCGTCTAATCAACTCGAATTGCTATTACAAAAGAAATGGAAGAAAAATGCTGCCTTTTGAAGCGAAACCCTGTAATTCTGGCTACTTTAGTATTGCTTTCACGTTTAGACTTTTATTATTATAGGTTTGGTTTATAAAGAGCTTTGTTTTAGGACCTGGTGTTATGCCTAATGGTTATTTAACAGACACCATCCGATTAGCTCTGATAATAATATACTGAAATACGTGGTTAGTATTTTACAATGAACGAATTAAGTGGCCTTAAATGTTTGGCATTTAAACACTAATTGACTTTAATGGGAAATAATGCCCAGTGTTTTGATTGTGCGTATAATCGTAATCAGTGTATAATTGG
Source organism: Xestia ashworthii (assembly GCA_950022955.1). NCBI lineage: Eukaryota > Metazoa > Arthropoda > Insecta > Lepidoptera > Noctuidae > Xestia > Xestia ashworthii. The sequence goes on along the minus strand of OX465553.1, from coordinate 10,375,795 downwards.
CATAACACGATGTAAAATAACTGGACATACCTTGTATAAAAAGTTAAAAGCGTGTCATCCTATTACCGTTCTAGTGATTTTATTCCTTTGAGGCATGATAGCACGCTTCTTTTAACAATTAAGTAGAGCATCATCTCAAGTGTGTACAAGAGAAGATGCTTGAAATTTGCCGTAGTTCAAATAAAAGCGTACCTACTCCCAGTAGACGCCGCGCCGAGCCCAGCAAAGCGAAGCTCCCGTTTACCTCTCGGCATCTCTAATGCGCACTCACTTTAATTAAATTACTGATCGAGCAATCGAGAAGTGCACCGGAACCCTCAAACAGCTGCGCTGGCACTGAAGCTCACGATCTCGAACATCGATTTACACGAGTTCTTTAAAAAATCATGGTTTACTTTCAAACGGAGCTCAAAGCTTTATCGGATCGATAGAAAGGCCTTTACTCCGATGTAGTTTTAAAACCAGCAATTTGTGTTTTGCCCTGTTAAGTTTCTGCTTTAGCAAGTGAAATAAGCAGTATGAATTAGAGGGTTTGATATGGAAGGGTGATAACAAATCCCTGACATTATCGCGTCTCATAATATACCCGGCAGTTGTGTGTGAAACGCCGAATATCTGGGTTTAAATAAATCGCTCACAATCGCAGAGCTTACTCTTCGTACCAACGAGCGAACAAATTAATTGAATGTAATCGTGTGTGTTACTCGTGAACACTGCGTGCTTTAAAACGTAAATGATCTTCTAAAGCGTTTGAATGCTTTCATCGAGTGTTCTTGCTCGTTTGTAGCTTGATTTACTCATTAATTCTCTTGTTATACACGGATTATAAGTAAGTAGGTTTCGTGTAGAATATTCATCATTCGGTTGGAACAAGATTTGAAGCCTCTGCTTTTAGGCTGCTTAAGGCGTAATTTATGTTCAAAAATACTAAAGCAAAAATTCAAAAATAACAAAATGCATAAAAAGACTCCTTTTGAAGTCGAATTGCATGTCTAACAAACGCTTTTAATTAAATTAAAAGCCTTCAAAGACTGCAATATCAGATATGATATTAAAGTAGCAGGGGTGCCTTGTAGGCTGTCTGGCGACATTCGTTTATACAGCGATAGTGATCGCGTTACGTGACATTACACGGTTTTGGAATCATGGGATTCCCAGCCACGGGGGTGCAGGGGTGCAGTCATTTGTGTTCCAGTGGCACCCAAACACACCTCACCCTTGTTACATTGATTGTAACACGGGTGCATTTAAGGCGCTACCCCAGGCAAAATTAGCAACTCTATTTGTGGTGATTCAAACTTCGTTTGAAATACTATTAGAATAAAGTTCTAATCAGCTTGCACTACAAAGTGGTTTTTACGTCAGTCACTGCGGGTCGAATAGTGCGAAATTAGTGATTTTTATTCTTTATAAAATCAAATTTCCGTCTTTTGAAAAAAAAAAAACTAGCATTATGTTCATTATTAAATTGTCTATCCATTAGTATAAGAAGCAAATCAAAATAATGTTAACTTTACGAGAAGAAGCATGTTATAAATATTTTTTTCTCATTTTTGTGGTTTCATTGTGAGGGGATTTATTACACATTATGAGACTAAAAATAAAAAATAAAACTACCACTTTGCAGTCTAAGAATATGTAGAAATTTAATGTATTTTTATTACTTGGTATTTCTTTTGGATAAAGAGGAGTTGGCTCCAAAAAACTGCACAAAAAACGGCTTTTGCTTGGGGTAGCGCCTTAATTAAGTATGCTAACAATTACCCGCACCAAAATATATCACCCTTGAATGAACAAACTGGTGATTACTCAACTTTTAATGAAAACAAGTTCTTATCTTAACAAATGACACCCGTCACAATTTTTAAACAATTGGTCAATTGTAACGCGTTCACATTTAAATTGAGAGTCAATGCATTGACGAACAAAATAGCCATTACTTCCAATTGAACCAATAACTGTGTTGTAATCAATCAATAAGGTGTCTCTCTACATGTTTCACAATTCGTCGCAAATTGCTACGGGCGCTAGACTTAGAAGCGAATTATAGGTACTATAATATTATTGCCGTATTGTCATAGTAAAAAACTGTTTATACCTTGGTATTATTATTAGACGTGAAACATAAAACCTTTTATTGGTAAAGCTAGTACACATTTCGGCGCGCGACATCCTACAACAAAAATTGGGAACATTAGGTATATAGGAACAAGTTTTCCGCGGTGAAAATACGGCCGTGTAACAAAGAAGTTGTTACCTCAGGAAACAAAACACACAGGGTATGAAGAGACTCATGCAGTGACAATAACTGTGAAAGCAAAGAGAGTGCATCAGCATCTTGCCTTTGTGTCGCACAACCTCATGCACTTAGATCTGCCGCTAATGTATCAATCTTGCTGATGGACAACTTTCAGCATATCCCTCTCGAGTCGCAATCTCAAAATTATCCCACCTTCCTCTACCTCGCGAAAAGTTACTTGGAGTCCCGTTGCTTCAATTTTTAAACAACTTTATTGTTTAGTACAGTTTGCCAGAAAATTGTCTGTTATCAAAGTTTTGCGAAATCAAATTGCTTTTATTTGATACAATAAAAGCGCCTTTGTTGCTTCCAATCACAATCGAATCTATCAGACATTTTATTTTGGGTGTTTTTAGGCTTTTTGCGGCATTCTCTTTACACAAATATTTCATATAATATAAATGGAGTGTCGTAACGAGCCGAAAGGGATTCTCTAAGGATTTCCTCTCTGTTGTTAAATCCGTAGAGTTTACACAAATCTCACGTTTGGTGTTGGCGCGGCTGTTAGCGCTTGTTAAAATATTGCGCTTTATTTCCATAATGCTATTTCTATTCCTTTATTCGTGTCATGCATTCATTTTATAGAACGTGTATGTGTATTTTATTAACAATAAATTTGGAGAACTAAAAGTCAATAAGTTACAGTACACAACTGTTCCCAAGCTTTCAAAAATGCAAATCACTGTCGATAGTCAATAGATATGTAATAAAATAATCATGAATAATCGGGTTCTTCATAAGCCACTTGTCTCATTGTAGTACCTATGGGCATGCATATAGTGAGTGACGCTTCCCTGCTGCGTCGGCGGCGCGCGCGCAGCGGGAGGGCGCGTTACTTACTGCAATTGGTCACGATTACAATTTCACTGACCGTATAAACCCTAATTTAAAATAATATAGATGATTTTTTTATGTAACGCGCGAGTCGTTTCTGTCAAATGAAACGATAGTAAAACGCCTGTTCATTTCGTCTACTCACCGAACAACGACGTTTCTCAACAACAATATCAAAAGAATGCGTCCCATTAATTTATCGGTTGTGAACGGAACAGTTATTCCATTGGTCGGAGTAGTTTATCACAGTTCATGGTAATTCTGTAAGCTGATATCGTATCTGGCAACAAAATTGTCGCTACTTATGCCGAACACAGCTATGACCCCATTCTTGAAACATAAAGTAGTTGCTTTACTCCATATTATAGGTTACCTGTTGTTGGCGCCATCATGTTTTCAAATGTTCACTGCAAAATTTCTAGTAATATAAATAACTAGCGGACGTCCCGCGGTTTCACCCGCATAGTTCCCGTTCCCGTGGGAGTACGGGGATAAAATATATCCTATGTTACTCGTGGATAATGTAGCTTTCGAATGGTGAAAGAATTTTTAAAAACGGTCCAGTAGTTTTTAAGCCTATTCATTACAACCAAACAAACAAACAAACAAAGTTTTCCTCTTTATAATATTAGTGTAGATAGAGCTGCGGCAGTGGCTACTAACTACAAATTTTTTTTTTGTTTGCGAAGTGGCTACCACTACTGCCCCACCCGGCCACATTTACCCCTGCATTTACCAATGCTATAAAAATCACTACCTTTTTCCTCGTATTTTGCAACAAACTATTAATTGGTCCCTAAAAACAAAAGCCGAAGTTAAACGATTGCCATCCTCTCGGAATACCTTGGTCAGCGGTGGCCGAAGTTAAATTGGTTTGCAGCCAGGACACATAATTAAGTTATATACCTTGTGCCTGTGCGGTGTGCCAGCCTGGCACACGGTGCACGCCAGGTTGTTGGCAAATTGGCAATTTTAGGCCATTGCAAGTTCCTTCAGGATTAATTTTCTCCTTAATTAAAGGCAGCTTTTCAGCTAAATCACTTACCTAATCTACGTTGATAAAGAGACACGTTGTTACAATGTTCCATAGTTTCCCAAGTTGTCTAATGAATAGGTTACCTAAACAACATGCCAGTTATATTAAAAATACTTTACTATTATACAACAACAAACCTCCTTTGGCCCATCGTAGCTTTGAGTGATCATTTGTTATTCCAGCCAGCGATAAATATTCAAATATTTTTAATATCACCTTTTTCAACAAAATGTTGACAAATGAGGGATGCGCATACAAAGATCAAGGGTAGGTCCCTCCCTTTATTTGCATTTAGATGGGTGCGACAAGTTATTGTGGAGTGCGGGGAGGCGGCCGGGCGCGCGGCCTCGGCTCAGCGACTGCCGAGTCACCGCCGCCTTACCCCACAACTAATTACCGGCACTAACAGTAAACCTATGTAATTGCCAATTAAAGCCAAAGGAGTAAACCGCCTAATGCAGATAGGTAACGACATAACGTTCACCTGTGTAAGAGCATTTGCGCAATCACAGTCTAATCCCTCTGAATGTTTTATGAGACTAATCTTATCGATAATTGAATAAATAAACATGTAAATATCTTGTAGAATGCGACTATGCAGCCAACTTTACAAGCCATTAAGCCCATTTGCCTAATGCCTGTTCAATATATTCGTTTGAATAAATAGTACCTAATGCGGTGATAGTATCGTAACGGCACGCAATGAAGAGGAAACTTTCCCGAGTGTTTATCAAACATAACAGCTGATGTAGCACATCAATCCAAACAGGTGGTCAGTAGTAAATCTCTGTCATCAAACATCGGATAAGGGTCTACCGTTAGGCGGCAGTGACAAGTGTCTTCACAGGCACCGCAGCACCGCTCGTAGCCCGGGCGTAGGTACTCGTAGCCCAAACGACCGCTCGGAAAATATGGAAAATGTCTTAGTGCTTACATAGTCTGTCTAACTTCCTCCGCTCACTGATAGATACAAGTTATGTTTTGTGTTAACTCTTACTAGCAGTGACTGTTCACAATTAAGTTTCTATGCGTAAAATTATCTAAGTACAATGAATCAGAAACTATATACGACGAAGTTTGCCGGATTCTACAGTTACGCATATAAATCATTCATCTTGATTTGAGTGTACAAAAGTACGTTCATTCTACACAGGCCTACGCAAGTTGTTCACAATGATTAGGAAAAGCGGCATAGCCGTACAGCCGTCCGGTCCCACGACACGACATTCATGACGGATTGTAAACACGACAAGAATGTGCGGGGGCGATCCATCTCCGGCCAGGGATTCACAACGATTAGTTGTTCCTTAAAGCAATAACCTGTGAAATGGTTCCTGTTACTAATTGTACTTAATCCGTTCTTCGGCAAGTGCCCGACTACCCGCGAGGGATAGTCCTATCTTAGCTGTAGGCTGCTTGATGAATACATTTGGTTAGATTGAATTATGAACGGCAATATCAATGAATAAATCTGAAATAGGTATAATTTGAGTATATTGGCTCGGTTTGAATACATAGCATAACTACCAAGAAAATATTCAACAGAAATAATAGCATAAATTTTAACAAACACGATTTGGACAATATTAAATAGGTACCTACGGGAATTATTGTAAATTGCGTTAAAAATGCTGTTCTACAAAAAAACTGTCTGAGTATTTTCACCCCTAGTCCCTAAAGTGTTATGCCTGTTTCCTTTCTTGACACCATTTATTTACAATAATCTCCAGTTAACGAGTTTTTACAAAATAAAGCATAGGGTAGGTAGGGGTGAGAAAATAATGCGTTTCAAAAACAAATGAGGTAGGTACAAAAATGTTTATAAAACTTAATTTCCCTAGTGGATGTTGCACAACAAACGTAAGTTTTTCTAGCTACAGCGGCTCTTGAATTATGTAGTGAGGCGTAAATTATCTCGAAGGAACATATTGCGCGTAGGAGCTGTTCATAGAAGTGCACTTGAGGTCGAGTGCTCAAGAGGTTGACGTCCCTAGAACGTCTCGTCGAGTGGCATGACGCGTATCGCGGTTACAGTTATACATGCGGAAAGGGTTTTAAAAATAAATAACAATACCACTAACAATCGCGAGTGGTTCAGCTCGACATGGACGAAAGTTCGAGTGATGACGATGACGTCATTAAGGGCGGAAGAGTAATCGGCCTAAATAAGATGTACCTATATATGTATTGCCGATAGGTTCGATATTAGAGGATTCATGATATTGGTTTGCTCATACAATAATATTCGCACAAACAGTATTTTATAGCTGAGTGTGGGAGAAAATTATCTGTTTTTAGTCAATCAGATGGCACCTATGAGACCTATGAGATGTTATAGAATAGTATGCACCCCTACCTACTACGAGTATAATACGATTTCTAAGCGACTGTTTTTTTGTATTCTCGAATCGCAATAAAACTTTTTTTTTATATTTTGGTAAAAAAACTAAACTAAAATGATGAGTTGTTATCCAATCCAATATTATATTACACAAACCATTTGAGTTCAGCTACTTTAAAATTCTAATAAACCTCAGTATTCCTACTGTTACAATTTTAAAGTAGCTCTGCTCCCGTCGAAACAAGAATAATGTCATGCGTAACTGTTCAGCTATTCGTTGATCACAGATATTAGTATTATGGCTGTAGTTGATGTAGTAGCATTCCACAAGGAAGTCTATTTTAGACATTGTTAAATCACCATTCGTCCCGTTTCGTGAGTCAGGCGTTACATGTTCTGAGAAACTGTCGCCAGTTTTACGTCATGTACGGTGTCGTCGGCAAGGCGCGCATTCTTGTTAACATTGCACGTCTCTGATGCACATTTTTCTTTTACGTCATGAGATGTAGCGAGTCCTTATTAATATTCCTCTTCGCTGTGATATCAATGAAAATGGAAAATTGTGTTTGAAAAGCTTGTGCTAGCATGAGTTGGTACGCTCAAGGACAATTATCCAAGATATTTATGCTTAAATATACATTTGTAATACAAGCTGTAAGTACATGCAGTATCTTTGATCTCAGCACGAACTTCATTTGATAAAAACTTTCCCAGCTCCAAGCATCCCAACAAAAGTTACGTTTCAAACTAGTTTGCGCGAAAAAAGTCGGTCTCCTTCCGTGAAGCTACAGTCAATCCATCAAACTCACGTCTGCGAATCAATACTCTCTCGTTCGAGTATGTTACATAAAAAGGAATACAATGTAGTTATACTACGTGACAAGTCTGTTGTCGTAAAACAACAGACACACAGACATAAGGGCCCGCGCTCATGAATACCCACCGTTGTCTCAAGCCTTTTAAATCCGATGTCGAGTTATTGATGGCACGTAATGATGCTCGTTTTGAATACATCCGTTACCGAATCCGGAAAATATACCTGCTCATATCGATGGAGGAAAAATGTCTGTGTTTTCAATATCTATCCAGTTCACTTCCGTGTTGTTATGGGGTAAAGGATCCGAAGTATCGGTTTCAGGTTGTGTTTTTTCTTCGCTTTGTGCTGATGTGTGTTATCTGTTTTCTTCTCCACGTGCTTACATATGTCTTTAACGCTTCAGTGGGTCTGTTTTAACTTAAGAATTATTTTCTTTCTTTATAAGGACGAGGAACTTCAATATGGGTGTAAACTCAATAACAGCAAGAAACCACTACAATTCTCCAACCACAACATGTCGTTGAGTTGATTGTATTTGATACCCGTACAACAGATTGAATTCAGTGCCATATCTACATATGTATGCACGTTGAGGCTGTAACAGTGATACGTACTGTGGATTCGCTGTGAAATTGAAAAAGGCAAACAATTTATTTAGCAGGCCACCCTTGCTCGTCCGCTGAGGGTACGCCATTATTTTTTACACCGCCTCCTTTCACCTCAATTTTTCCCAGTTTATTGTCGTTTTATACAAATTTTAGGAGCTATTCGATTCGGTTTTGCTTAACGAATATTTATTTTATGATGAGATCTAACCAAAATATATCCGCGGATCGCTGTTCATATTTTATGACTTGCTGAAAACAAACATTAGGGCCATGTTTTTAAACGACATCTTGCGTCGTTGCACGCCTTCCCATATTTTGAAATGAGTTTTCCTTAAATTAAACCATACTTTTTCCCTTTCCATTCCTTCTACATATTTTTGTCGTCAACTGAGGAGAAAGGAGAACAAGTAAGTAAATCAACAGTAACGATCCCTCGGAGCCAAGACCGCCGTATCCAATAATGTATAGGATCAGAAGATTGCAGTGGTGACAAGGTGGTAATCCATCGCGGAGCACCATTAACCAACCCATTTCGTTCGGTTCACTTTTACGACTTTAACTGAAGATAAGCACTTGATACGTTTTACGTACTTACGTTTCTTCTTTATTTCTCAGTGAACATGGAGACCTAATGAGAATCGAATATCCCATATTGAAAGTTTTTTTTTTCTGGTTATGACATGTGATCGCTCCCGTTCGAATAGCTAAACGAAAGTTAAATTGTACTTTTTAGATAAATCAACACGTATAACGTAACCGTACATTTCAATAGGATCAATAAAACACGCGTTAGTAAACACGAAGCGTGTCTGCTAATCAACTTCCAATCTATGCGTCAACAAACAACGCCATGTTTGGACATACCTACATACATAATGCTGTATCCGTATCGGATTTATCCCATGTTTTTTGGATCCCCGTATATCTAAATAAAAACTCGAATAAAATTCAAATAAAAAAAGCATACACATCTCCATACTGACAGGCACATGGATCCTATAAGATACCCGCGTAGGAAGGATAATGGCAACAAATTTTCTCGAGCAAAAATAATTTGTTATGCAGAAAGAGTCACGTTACCTATTGTGTTCATCGAAGCAACGCATAGGAAAATATGATGCTATCATCAGCTACTCCTACGTATTGACACGGAGTACTATTTATCAGAAAAACTACGATATTTTTCATGGATACCAAATCTTACATAGTATAACTGAAGTCCTCGTGATTTTCCTGAAATGGTTCTATTACATAATGAATGATCCACTAATTGTAATTGTTCTTTCAATAATTAATGCTGCGTTGCTGGTCTTGCATGCGAATGGATCGATGGTCATCGATTTGTGGCTAATGTGCTCTATTGTGTGTTAGCTGCAGTGCAAGCTATACCTACTGGCAATGCTAAGTACCTAATTACATATTCCAGCATAATAACACATTATTACGTGAGGGACAGTCCTGAAGCCCACTCACAGATTTCATAGAATTTGTGCGATGTCGAGGATCGTTTTGCAGGGATGAATCTAGCTTTCATACAACATTTTGGTTACATAATTAGCGGTATTGGCACTTCATAGATACTCTACGATGTAGTCGATTGCTACCACTATATTATTAGGGAAAAATTGCTCGTGATGAAAACTATGTTGTGTGGTTTAGTTGCATCATAAAACGTTCCTAAAAGGCCTAAATGATTGCATGAAACCAAATAGTTCGCTTCTGACAAGTTACAACTGAGTTTGGAGTACCTAACGACTTAGTTTAAACATACGTCATAACAAAATATGCAATTCCACAAAAACCTTAATTAAAACTACGTGTAAAAGTTAATTTAAAAACTCACCGAATATTTTTAAGAGAGACCTTTTAGATTGTTTGTTTAGGATTCCTATTTGAGTTACGAAAGCAATCAAATATTTGGTTTATTAGCTATTCGTACATTTATTATACCTTGCTTGCACCCTTTTCAATTTAATTGAGAAATTCAAACAAGCGTTACTCTTGAAAAAATGTTAACGTCATAATTAATGACAAATAGCAAGTATTTTTAGGTGATAAGTATTCGCAGTATTATAACTATAAATAATAATGTAGTTTTACCATTCATCGTGGCATTTCCCCCCATATTCAATGGGCTGTAAGTAGTTAGGTAAGTAAATAGCAGCCTGAAGCCCGAACACAATTGATGTTTTTGCAACGATCCCCGTCCGCTCAGGCTAAGCTAAGCAGCTCGCTTAAAATATTCCGGAACCACGAAAAACCTATGACGTCAAGTACCCTTTATCCCAGAGGCTTAGCAGGATAAGAGCTACGAGGGTAAAACCCAGTTGACTTTTTAACGAGACAAGCGTGTGTATAATAAATCATTTAACTGAAAATGGAGATATGCGACGTTTATGCAAAATTGTAAAAGCAGCGGTTTGCGTTCACGTCAAAGAGCTGTCCATTGGCAACACAGCGTGACAAATGAACAAATATTTACTGTTAATGGAGTCCGACACATACGCGTCCGTGTTCGCTTTATTACCCTTCAATGAGGCTTTATCTAGCATACAACACACGGCTATCGTAACGTATCAGCCGGCGGTTGTTGTGTTGTGTTCATTTTCAAAATGTACGCGGTAATGAATTCGCGGGACGTTATATTAATAACACACCACAAAGGTGCTGCGAGGGCTATAGTGTTTCATTAACAGGATGTCCGGATTTTCCAGCGAAATATAATATCATTAATATAATGAAGTTACTGTAGAAACATATTTAGCGTTAAATTCCCGGAAGCTTTTCGTGAAGTCTATGGAAAAACATGGTTATGAGGATAATATCTAATTAACAATGTAAACTCGGTAGATAGGTACCTAAGTAAATAATTTCGTAAGGAGGTGGTTGGCGTGGGTGGGTAGGAAGATACTTATAATATGGCAAATGAATGATACGTAGTGAATAGAAACAAACTACCTATAAAGCCACAATGTAAAGTGGAAACTGAGAAGTAAGTTTTTCCAAACTTTACAATCAACGTTCAAAAAGCTTGTTTAGTTTTTTGAAACTACAAACTGTCATATCTCACCGGAAAGAAAGTGCAAATATACCGTCAGTAAATGGGAAAAGTTGGGAAAAGCTCCAAAATAAATAAGAAAACTACTCGAAAATGTCATATAGAGACTGAATAATCTTATCGAAACGAAAGCTCTATAGAAACCAGTTACTTTAAGTTGACTCTGCCAAATAATATTGAGTTCAGGGAATGATAAGGAGAAAGCACCGATTGGTAGGTAAGTTTAACCCGAAAAACTAGACGAAATGGGTCTGAAAGACTGCCCTACCTCTTTTTTGGCTACTTTATCAAAGCATAGTCTACATTTAGTCGATTGAATGTGGTATAGAAAATGATAAAAAGAAATATTAAGGTATTCGTGCCCAGTCGGGTATTTTTTTCCTATCTACATCTACGGTCCGGGTAGTAACAATAAAAATAAGAGCTGGATATTTTGTGGAAATTATGTATATTGCATGAATATGTATATAAAATAGGAGTTATTGGAAGGTCAGTGTGATAAAGACGGTTGGGAGGGGGCAGTGGGCACGCGTGGGCCATATCTAAGGATTTAGTTCTGTGGCAGTTATTACACCCGCTACGTGTCCCCTTGTCCCCCGTGCCCCCGTATGTCCCTTGCCCCCCAGTCTCCCGCCAATACTGCCCACAATCGAGGGTGCGATCGGAAAACGCGATATCAATTCGCGAAACTTCTCTTTTTGTTGCGACTGCGTTGGGGAAAATTAAAACGTATGGAAACGCGTACGTACAATACGTTTATTAAAAATATTGTTTGTCTTTGTCAAGCAAATGGGTTGTCAGCAATCTTATTGATTTACAGTTGGGACTGATTGAGTAGAGGTACCCAATCGGAGAAGAAATTGCGGAAAATTTGTTGCCAACTGGAGTTGAAAACGCTTCATAATAAAAATGTTTAACGTATACATGTTAAACTTAACTGTTCTTAGTTGATTTGTTTTAAGAAGAGTAGCATTTCAGCTTTTTTATTTTTAAATGCCCATAGCCGCCGTAGACTCTTGAATATTCATTATGTGCCCGGATCAATAACATCTACTCAGGAATGTAAAAATCAATATGGCTTTGCATAATTGCCGCCCATTACGTTCCTACCCAGCCTTGGGTAATTAGCACTTATTTTGAATTCACAAAGAGGCAATAAAGTTAAAAAATTACGTTGTACGCAACCATAGTTGGTTATACGGTCAGCTACCAATAATAGGAACTAAGGTCGACGACGAATAGTTTTACATTAAGGTATATCATCTTATTTGTTTAAAGTGGAAACTTCTATAGGCGCGTTGAGCTCTTTTTGGGTGAACAAAAATCATGGAACTCGCGTGACCGTCACCTAACGTTTCGTAGCACTCGTAGGCGATCCGCTACGGCGTAGCACCACTAGGCTTGCGCGGGGCACAACCCTTAGCAGATTAGATTACTTAGTTTTCACTTCTATAGGCAGTCTCGAATGTTTTTTTTTTATATTGAATCCTGATAAAGCTTTACGTTTTTGTAGTACGGTCGAACAAGTATTTGGTTTACATTTTACAATGTAATTTATGGGTTAAACTGTAAACTAAATTGCTTGTTCGACCGAACAACGTTGAAATTCTTTTGTAATACTGCTGTGCTCAAAAATCATAATAAAATGCTGAAGTGCTAACCGGCTTTCGTTGCTGACTATACTTACCTAGGTATCAAATGTAACATTTCTCAACGAGGTTGAAACTTGAAAGCTCTGAGAATTTTTCTTTGTCCTAAGAGCGTCACGTGCTAAAGCTTTTTATTATCCTTACTCCCCCTGGCTCCTTGGCTGGAGGGATGTGGCGTATTCGTGAAATTGCCTGCCGTTTCCTTGCAAATGAAGCAATAGCTTCCGCTCACAGGAAATTTCATGATTTTCATGACAACCAATTAATACTGTTACTGCTTTGTGATCAGCAGGCTGCTGGCTTCAGGGAATATTGTCCGATTTTAATTTAACGCTTGCTTAGGTAGTTTGATTATGGTTGAATTAATAAGTTTTAATTCAATCTGTTACAATGAATTCTGAAATAAATAGGTATTCCCCATTTAATCGACCACTTACACGAACATGTTAATTCAGAAACGTAAATGTCAGGTCAAAGTATACTTCACTGTTATTATAATATTGTACCTACCGTTTAATAATGTCTAAAAAGATAAAGTTTTTAACGCAATCTAAACCAAAAAAATGAGAACTCAATAATAAACGTAGGTCATTATCATTGGGGTCAGCTTCCAGTCTAACCGGATGCAGCTGAATACCAGTATTTTACATAGAGCGACTAGGCAGTAGAAATACAATACCACTTGGTAAGACTGGTGTCATACTTTTTGGGCCACTGACTACCTGTAACGACTGTCAAAGATGGACAAATGACAGCCGAGACCAACAGCTTAACGTGCTTTCGGAGGCACGGAGGAAACTCGGTATGTAAGGGTGGTCACCCATCCACAGACCAACCTAGGCAAGCATGGCTTAACCTAAAGATCGACCCGAGCGGCTGATATATTTAGCCACGAGCTCCTAAACGAATAAACGTAGGTAACAACATTATTTTATATAAGAGACCAACCACTGAGAATCATAAATAGGCCGCGTAATGAATTCCGTGAAGAGCGCCTTAAGACTCATAAGAGAAACGTGACACAAATCCTGGCTCAATAACCGAGAGGAGTGACGAGGCCTCGCCGCAGCCTGCGTGACGCGTGACGCTCCAAGCGAAGCCATCCCTCATAGAAACAAGAACAACCACTCCCGCGTCCTCATACCTAATCTCTTTTATATTCCTCGCTTACATATAAAATGTTTCTGTTATTACCGCCATATAACATTTTACGTATCCTCGCATAACCGTCTCGGAGCTGTGGAGCGTGTTACTTTAAAATGAAGCGGACATAAACCATGACCTGCTTCACTACCAAAGATTATTTTAAATACTTACTAAACGAGTGATTAAGGCATCGTTACGTTAATTCCATAATCGACGTAAGAATATCGATGTGTTTGTAAACATAAACCTAACACAAATGACGTCTCGCTGCAGAACAGGACAGAATGCGGTTGGCGCGGCGCCAATGTTGTGCTTCAACGCACTTTTATCTCTCGTCAAAATACCAAAAATAAAACACTTATTTAACATTTTACACGTGTTACGCATTCCTAAATCGATGACAAATGTTTTATTACATTTTAAAAATAGTTTTCTTTCTTTTCAGGGACGGCGCTTGGCGTCGAAGTGCATTTCGAAAATAAAGACAGTGGGTTTTTTCTGAAACACACGGCGAGATGGAGCGGTTCAGGTCCACCGCCGGAACCTATGGGGGGCACGGCACTGCCCGGCGCCCTATTATCACTAGACCGATTCACAGTATTACAAGGCTCTGCGCCAGCTTCAGTGCGGGCTACGTATGGGCCCTTCTCTACCAAACAAACGGTGCCCGCGCGATACGCAGTTCCTGATCCCTTGGAGCCACCAAGAAGAAATGCGTCTTTGATGGAATTGCAAGACGCCACTGCGCACAGACTCGATGTGTCAGCACATCTAGTGTTCAGGGAGCTTCCTCGGGATGCTCCAGTGCTACGTGTGCTGTTCCACACGGGTGGTGAGGGCGGTGCAAGACGTGCCGCGACTAGACCGCGCAGAGTGTGTATAACGTTGCATGCCAGTTACGGATCACGAACATTAACTGCGACTTGTGGCCCTGAAGGCGAGGAGGGTGCTTGCCTCGCGGAATTAACGGTACCAGCTGCTTGGTGGCCCGCGGATGGAAAGGGCAAGAGGCCACCAAGGACAGTGCGGTTAGCTTACAGCGCAGCTGAAGCCGGCAGTGGAGAAACAGCCGAAGGTGCTTGTGGGCGAGTGTCCGTGCAGCCGGCATGGCCCCTGGGTTCAGTCACGTTGGCTGGAGCTCGTGCTGGCTATAGAGAAGCTCGAGCCGGCGATGCTGCTCTCCTCCTGCCCCGAGCACCTCTGTATCCTCATTCTCGATTGCATCTACCCTTCGTAGTGCGGCGCGACACCAGCCATACCATTTCTCATGTTGTCATCAGGTGAGTTCATGTTTACAAGCACAAATTAAATGCGCATGCATTCTGTAACTTATTCTCTTCGAAAGTGAACAAAAACGTGAAAAAGCTCATTAAAATTGTGATTAAACGGTAGTGCTTAACCGTAGCCTCGATGCCACCCAAGTAGTGTCAGACTTTCTGTAAGCCTGACATAGCGGTTTGTAAGCCCACGCCAGGAGAAAATCTGTCAACGCATGAGCCACTTCAAGTTAACGACGAACAACTTGCGCATCTCTGTGTTTTGTCACGCTGACTAATATTTATTGGTATTCCGCCCAACTGGGACTGGTTTATTGCTTGTCAAACGCGATCTTCTATTTTGAGTGGGAAGTAAGGGACATGAAATAATTCATGGTATTTTGACAGTGATGTTGATATTCTCATCTAGAATGTAAACAAAAATTGTAAGTTGCCGCAAACTATATTGTTCTGTCGTAACTTTTGGCAAGTTGTGAGTGGCATGCCGCACTCCACTGCGGTCGGCAGAGGGACGAGGTGCCAACTGCCAACAAAACAAGTTCCCATGTTGTACGTTGAAGTACCGAACAGGCGGTCGCATCTCACGGCTTAACTGCAAACTGTCGACCTCAATTAAAAGTTTATCAGTTATTCTAGTTTTTAACTGAATAACGACTCCTCCAAAATCAACTCGTATATTTCGCACAATTTATTGCTCTTTGGGATCAACTTTATTCTTCAAATTATTCTTGGTCGCGTTCTAGACGACCGCAAGAAGATCAGAGATGACATTTTCATCGTGAAAATTACATTATGTGTTAAATTGTAGAGGCTTTTCTCAACTTTATTTGATTTATTTTATAATTTTATGATTACTTTGTTTTAAGTTAATATAAATTGCGCTTAAAGTCGTTTACTTAGATTACCAAAAGCTCTTTGTTAAAATTCTGTAGTCGTTATGAGAAGAAGTACATATTAACATTGTACCCACAAATTAAATTAATGTCTTTGTTAAAATTAAATTAAATCCAAAAACCACACGTTGAGGAGATAAACGCAAGTAAGTCCTACTGCTACCTACTCAGTCTTTACGGAATTTTCTTTTAGGCTTCATATTTTTACAGTAAAATACTACCCAGTAAGAACTAAGCTTTTCCCAAAGTACTCAACTATCATAATTCTTCCTTTAAGGAGAAAAGATCTCGCGCAATTTCCAAGCTCTACTCTAATATTGAGTTACGGCGTTCCACTAACTGCTTTTCTATTCCTTCTAACTGTTATATACCACTATCTGCACTAAACCATTGGTGAACGAAAATTCGAAGAACACTGCGCAAATATTGATATATGATCCGATAGTTATAACAAATGCAGCTAAAGCCAGCCATGAATATTACAATCCTTTTCAACATCCCCAAATATACAATTTGTAGCTCGGTTTCTAGTTCTAAATCCATGCAGTAGTTCTAATTGGTAGTTCTAATGACGTAGTTTTGGGTAGGGAATAATATGGAAGTTGTATTGTTGTTAAATTCAAAATATAGAAATTGGGTACCTACTTAATTCTAATTTACAACAGAACAGAGGGTCTAAAATGGCCACTTTTGCAGAATCTTAATACGATCATACAATTTTTAAATTCGTCTTAAAAGAAAATTCATAATTAACTGTGTCTGACCATTCATGACCATTTTAAAAATTGTAACGCAATTCATATTATGTTTCAATTATGATTCTGCTAAAGCGGCCATTTTCGACTCCCAGATTCTAGTATAGAGTACGAGTATGTACAGATTTTTTACGACCCAGACAAAGAGCGCATCACTTCACTACATATTATAAAACAAAGTCTCCCGCCGCGTCTGTCTGTCCCTATGTATGCTTAGATCTTTAAAACTACGCAACGGATTTTAATGCGGGTTTTTTAATAGATAGAGTGATTCAAGAGAAAGATTTTTGTATAAATAATTTTATGCGGGCGAAGCCGCGGGCATCGGCTAGTAATCAATAAAGCTTACAGTGCCCATAATTTATTAATTAATATGAAAACGCGTGTGTTCAGTTCACATAGACGTCCTTATAAGCTCAGTACCATTAGTGCTCACACTCTACTCATACGAACAATAAAACCGAGATGAAAATATAGCGTGTTCAATTTCTAGCTGTCGCGTAAAAAGGCAGTGATTGCGCGATTGTGGCGTTCGCAGTGATTGTGTCCCTAGCCCCGACGTGCACTATTGCAATCTTTATACCCGACGCTTCAAGTGCTACACGAGAATCTAATGGAATCAATATCCTGTCGATATCGCTAAAAGAAGCTAGTCTATTTCAAAAGAAATTAACGGATATGTTTGAAGAAAATGTAGCCGCGAAAAGATTTAATTTAACCCTTTGAAGTTAATAGGGAAGTACCGTCAGTGTTGTTATATGGGGTACTTAACTGTGCCATACACCAAAACTTCATCACGGATACGAGTATCTGTTTCTCGTTTTGAGTTACGGTTCGGGTCGCTCCCGCACGGGAATACTCGACTGCAACCGGCTTAATGGAAATTTATGTCGCCTTCGGGTTAGCTATTAAAATAAATTTTAGTATTTCAACAATAACGTGAGATAAGTAGTTTCGCTCGCTAATCCTTCGTTACCCCTCGTTGAATGTTGGTATCTAGGGGCTAGGTACAGTATACAGAAGCTGGTTTGTAAAACTATCTAGAAAACAAGTTCAAAGCATGAAATAAATTATCTTCAACGCAGGGAATTCTGCATTCAGTTAAACAGCTTTGATCTCTTCTCTTTTACGATTGGTATTCTAAGAGGCGCATTTGTGTCAGTGTACTTTAGAACCGGAAGAAATGCACAGCGCACGTTGTACGGTAAAACACAAGTGAGGGAATGAGGACAAAAGATGATACGCAAACAATGATTGTTTAGTTATTAATGAATGCAAGTTATCGCCATTTTTATGCTGGCCTTACACGTTACAATCAACAATGGGTTATCAATATTCAGGACTTCATTTTTTCATTCTTAAGTACGCAGTTGATTAATTTTAAGATATAATGTGATGTCTTATAGTTGAACAAAGAAGAAATTATAATGGTTAAACTTTGGATAGGTAGCCGTTTCAAAAAATATCCAGAAACTTTTGACGGTTTTTTGTTTACGTAATGCTTCTAAGCGTGGTTAGGTCAGGCAGAGTAACAACCAAAGCACTGTGTAAATCTCGCGTAAATTGCGACTATTCTGAATAACGTATCTGTATGTTGTCCTATAGAATGAAAGTGAAGTCAGGTCTACGGCTGGTGAGCGTGACAGCTGCGAACTCCCGCTGGGCGGTGACTGCCGAAGTAAAGCCTCGAGCTGCTACAGTGACGGCGACCAGACTTGAACAACCACTGCGAGACGACGAATCTCCCGACACGTATGTACCCTGCCTAATGTGACGTAGTTTCAGGTTTGATTGAACGCTTCATTAGCTGACCAAAAGGGTTGTTGAGGCAAAACTAATCGATAAACTAATCACTTCAGGAGTTATCTCCTAAGTAATGAGCATAATCTGTGATCCAAACGTTTCTCTGAAATTGGTTACATAGAGGCGTTTCAAGACGTGTTAATCAATTTACCTAAAAGCAGCAGGATTCTTCCGTTGTTTAGGGGTGGGTTTGACCCAAAGTTAAACTACTAGATGTAAAATTACTTCCGATTTAGTCCAAGTGTTGAATCATAATGAACAAAGAACCCCTTTCTTAGCTTGTTAGTGGAAACTAATTTAAACTAGGAGAAGATAATTAACTAAATTAGAAGTATGAGGACAAACTTCCTTTTGACATCCGCTTCCAGAGCACTTTATTCCAGTTCCTGAATGATAAGATTGACACTAACTACTACTTTCCGTTATAAAAGTATCCGGATACGACGTAATAGTCTCTTCGAAGATATTGTTAAATTAAACAATGAGATCGTTGAATAAGAGCAATTTCAGCTCCACATTGAAATAACGGCAGAAATTGCAATAAAATTGAAAAGAGACATTTCATTTTCAAAAATAAATCCGATAAAATGAAAATGCCATCTGCAATTCTACGTTCTTCCACTTTAGCGATAAAATGCTCTGCAATCGGAGTGGTCGTAGATAAAGTGAGGGCCTTCCAGCTAGCCGCCTAGCCGGTCATCTCAACGAGCGACTTTCAAGACTTATTCCTTTTCTAAGTATTTCTTAAGTTCGTCTTTGAGCTGTTTACTTCAGTATTCTGTTGTAAAGGTTATATTAAGGCTAACTAAACAAGAGGCAGCCTCAATGTTGTGAGGCATAATAAATTGTTGTAACTCACATTTCGTTCGATGCGCACAAGGACTTTTCATGTAATTTATGCATCAGTCGTATAGAGCTCATAAACGCCTTTCATTTGTTCCATGTACCTACCCGTACATAAATATACATCTAGTTAAGCGAGTTTCACACCAAAATGAAAATTTATTTTTATTCTTCACGTTTTATAACAGAATGTTTCCATTTCTCATTTCTTTGGCGGGATTTGTTCACAATTTCGCCCACGACTACTTTGCATTTGCACAGCCATAAATTTTGTCAGCGCTTTTCCGCTTAATGAAACTCGATGTCACGACTAACTTTTTATTGTTTAGATAATTTCGTGTTCCCACTGCGAAACACAAAGCGACAACACCCAAATAGAACGTGAACTTTGAGAGTAAAGAGTAAAGACTACATAATACGACTATTGATTTATTATGATATGACCCGGGTATATTCACCTTCAAGATGTTCGACCTCAATAAACAACCTTTTAGGTAATAAAAGCTTTTAGGCTCAGTGAGTTTATGAACTGAATATTGTAACTTCATTTTATGATATAGGGATTCTGAGGAGAGCAGTGGCGTCGGCGAGCCTGGCTGGGAGGAGATCCTCACGTGGCTAGTGGAAGTCGGCGCTGAGGGGGAGGGCGACGGGGAAGGGTCTGAGGGAGAGTCAGGGCGGGGAACTGCCCGCATCAGCTGGTCAGCCAAAGTATCATCAGCGCCCACCATGACCTCTACCACGGAAGAACCACCCCACGAACACAGGGTCAACACCAGACTTGACATCGAAAAGGATGACATACAAGCTGTGCTGCCAATTTCTAAGGTAATTTAACGACTTGTTAACCGTAGTCATATCATCTTCCGCAATTTACATAAAATTAATTCAAACAGGATTTATAGCACGTTGAAAGCATTTTATAGGGATATTCACGGCCCGCTCTTGATTAAAACTTTGAGATACTTTCAGTGAAAGCATAACACTTTAAAAGATGTATGTTCTTGTGAACGATCTACTACCTACCAATTTACTACGATTAACGGGTGTTAACACCTATACGTTTTTATCTTTCTTTCCATTTAAAATGTACCTATGAAATAAATGCGAATAGTGATTACAATCACGGACACCCACTCGATTATTCGACTATTATCGAGACAGGTGCTCGAAATCAACAATTTATTAAGACATCGATTGTAAGCGATAAATTACCCGAAAGGTATTTTCTTAGTAATTAATGGTACGAAGGGAGCCCCTTTTATTACTATAACGATATCTTTATTGGGTTCCAGAGGTTTTTATGAGAGTGACTCGTTGCGAACGACACGACCCTGTGTGAGTTAAATAGAAGTAGTAATTATTGTTGAGTTTATAAATGGCACATTCTAGCTTCATAATATTCCTTTCTTCTGAATTATTCTAAATTTTTGAAGTATTATTATGTCTGTTAGGAGCG
This sequence comes from Xestia ashworthii, assembly GCA_950022955.1. Classification (NCBI taxonomy): domain Eukaryota; kingdom Metazoa; phylum Arthropoda; class Insecta; order Lepidoptera; family Noctuidae; genus Xestia; species Xestia ashworthii. Next base: position 10,354,977 of record OX465553.1, on the reverse strand, counting down.
TGATTGTACCAAATAGCTCAGATTAACTTTTAATGGTACACTCTTAGTATGAATGAAGTGGTGTAATGGGAGCTTTATCACGAGCTAATGGAGGCTATATGGTGGGTCGTAGCCGCCCACCGCGCCCGCGCTGTGGCCGCGCGTCTGGTTCGCCTCCGTCTCATTGTGAATCACTGCTTCAAGCCTTCAACTGTTCATAATTATTCAACGATATCAAATAATGTCCGTTATCAAAATCAATGTTCATAACTTAACATTTTAACATCTTGCGGTATCATAAAATACCAACTTTATTTAATGCTTAGATAGTTCGCAAAAATAAACTTTTAAAAAGAGGTAAGTAATTTATTATAATACTTATAACATATTTTACTGTAATCGTTCTATTCTTTTGAAATAATTTTACAGCCATTAGTCTGTCAAAATAACGAATTAGGGATCAACAAAACTTCTAACATTCAAATTACATCAAACTTCAAGAACACGATCCACGTTTATTATCTTTTCAAGCAATTTGGCTTTTTTCCATTTCTTGTAACACGGACTCGTCGTTCATTTAATTTGAACGTTCTGTTAAATCGGGGAATCGGGTTGTGGGACTTCGGGGACTCGTGTGGCAGTCGAGGCAGACAAACACATTGTTTCGGGTGCCCGTATAATTTTCATACGTCAGCAGCAACGTGTGCGGTCCCACCGGTGCGGCTTTAAATGAAGTTACAGAATAATATTTATAAAGCAATTAGTTTATCTCAATATTAGCGTGGAGTCATTAACTCGGGCCGCGGGCGCTCTGACTGGAGTGGGCTCTTCATATCTGCTCACTGACGGATGAACGCTCGCTCCTTGTCTACCCATTACCCAACTAGATGATTAAAGCAATTAAATTACGACGTGAGTGATGGAGTGTTTGTATGTATGACTTCACTATTGTAGCCGTAGATTAATAGACAGTGACCATTATTGGTGGACTGAATTACTTGTTTGTGTCTAGTGTCACCTATAACACCTGTAGGCCGCAATTGCTCAGGGACGAGGACAGTTTTGAAATAAAGAACAACGGTTACTTTACTATAGTCCCCGCCACGAGAAGTTATACATTTTTAAACACACATTCGGGTTCGCAACCTTTGGTTCAAATAAAAAAATAACAGCGACATGGCCACAGCGTGAACTTACTTCAAAATAGCGGCCAAACTGTTTACGTTCCATGAAGTCAAATGCGTTCCAGTACCACAAAACATTAGACGACAGCGCTTTATATCGCCAAAATATAACCCGACCAAGTGAAATTGCTCGTTAGTTTCGTATTACACGTATGATAAATTGGAGTTGATTGAATTTGGAAGGATTTATTGTTGATTGAATTGTCGCGGTAGAAATTCTTTGTTTACAAAAATTATAGCTTTTCATGGCGCGGACTATAGGTACTTGGAAAACAGACTAACTGTCTAGGTCACGTGAATTTATTACCTGAAGCTATTTAAGAGAAAGTACAGTAGGTACTTAATCTGTCCTCAAATTAATACCTTTTAACGTCGACTAGATTCCAAACGTTCTTTTTAACGATCTCCTGGGTTACATTCACTAGTGTTAATCAACTGATTACTTCTGACTAATGGATTTTTTTATTACTATCTTCTATTTTATAGGTGTTTTTTTTCTCACCTGTCTTTACGGCTTTGAATGGCCGTCTCATTCAATTTAGTTACTGAAGTTGCTATAAAAGAAACGATATTGATGATGATTAGGGTGTCATAGCAAGGTGATGGGAATTCTGAGAAACTCATGGTTTCTGTTTAAGAATATTCTTTCTCATAAAAGTGACGCACAAATAGCGAGATCAAGGTAATGGATAGTGAACCTTATTCCTAGAGTAGTAGATACCTACTCGACAGTTTGTTAATATGATGGTTTTCCACCAGAACTGGGAGGTATTGAACACCGCGGTGCTGACGGGTCGTCAGGTGTCCCAGGCTATGAAGGTGCTGATCGTATCCCAGGCGGGCCAAGTCGCTGACGTCACATTGCAGAGCTCCTGCCACTCTGAGGACGAGAGCGTGCTCAAGGTAAGCGTCAAAGGAATCTGAGCTTTATAATCTATCTAACAAAGTGGGCAGTCGCTTCATCAGGATTAATGAAGCGAGTAGGTAGTACGTCCCACATATGTTACCTACGAGCAAAAAAGAATGATATCTATTTCAAAGGTTGATATCTAAATATAGCAGTTTGGCTTTACATATCTACCCTTCTTAGAGTTATTTTAGATTTTCCTTTCTTGTCATTATCTGAATTGATCTAACATCCGATATTTTTACTATTATCTTACAAAAGAAAGATTGCGAGATAATGCCTATAAAAAACTATTGAAATGGTTGAAAATAATAAAGTAAAAGCTTTTAGATCAGAGCTTTTACTTTTAATTGTCAAATAACTAGCCTACCATGCCTAAGCAATTGTACAGTAGGTCAAGGAGACAGTTTACAGTTTTACAGCACATTTTAACCGTCGTCAACTTTTTTTTTAGGGATTTTCCTACTTCAGGGCAAAGGCCTCCTTCTTTTTTCCATGTCTCTTGATTTATCTATGGCAATTAAGAAGCACCATTTCGGAGCTCGTGGCGAAATAATAACAGCCGCTCGGGCCAATCTTTAGGTTAAGCTGCTTGCCTAGATCTGTGGATGGGTGACCACCCTTACATACCGGGTTTCCTCCATGCCTCGGAAAGCACGATAAGCTGTTGGTCCCGGCTGTCATTTGTCCATCTTTAACAGTCGTTACAGGTAGTCAGTGGCCCAAAAAGGTCTGACAACCAGTCTCACCAAGTTGTATCGTATTACCCAGTATTAACTGGGTTTTGGAGGTCAGATAGGCAGTCGCTCTATGTCATCATTATCATCATTTCAGCCGAAAGACGTCCACTGCTGGACATAGGCCTCCCCCAAGTGTCGCCACATTGACCGGTCCCTTGCGACTCGCATCCAACGGATTCCCGCAACCTTCACCAGGTCATCGGTCCACCTAGTGGGAGTCTTCCAACGCATTGTCTTCCGGTTCGCGGTCGCCACTCCAGAACTTTTCGGCCCCATCGGCCATCCGTTCTGCGAGCAATGTGACCTGCCCACTGCCACTTAAATTTGGCAATTCTTCGGGCTACGTCGGCCTACGGTGACCTCACACACAGAGACAGAGTCTATGTAAAATACTGGTATTCAGCTGCATCCGGTTAGACTGGAAGTCGACCCCAACATTGTTGGGAAAAGGCTTAGCAGATGATGAATTAAGAAGCACCATCGCCACCATCGTCATCTAAGCTAGAGTATTTGATAACCCCTCAGGTCTCATCATCATGCAGCTCAGTGTACGTGGACGGTTCAGAGATCCGAGGCTCTTCCAATGCCTCAGTGATCGTCAAGTACGGCACTTACACGGGTCTGGCGCGGTTCACTGTGTGGATGCCCGAGTACCCTCTGGAGATCGACGTCGATGACAACAGGCTGTCGCAAATCAAAGGTAAACATCGTTTGTGCTCGATCAAAATGTCAGTTTGTGTTGTTGATCATTATTTCGCACTTGTATCGCTTCAAATGATTGAACGTTATAAAGTAGGTATCTGTGAGTTGAAATCAAAGAGAATTAAAGCTTTATAGTCTATAAATATATATGTTGGTATAATATATATATTGGTTGATGGTTGAAATGAATAGACTTTAAAGTTATACGATTTAAGCTTGCTAAGTTTTAACTGTGTTTAAATGCTTTGGAAACATCTTAGAATTTTAAAGTCTCAGCCCATGTCTCATTTATCTAGGGTAATTAAGTGAGTGACGAACATCATTTATCTACTTAATTTAAGAAACTAAAATCTACTAATTAACTTCTTTGACTCAAATGATTACTTTTCAGTACGAAAATACATTTGAAGGTTTATAAATTAATTAGATTTCACCCCCTGTTACATTGGAATTACTTAATTAAACGTAACTGACGAAATGTGGGTGTAAGCATTATACACCTCTGCCTAATCCAGGATATTATATAAATTAATGACGGACAGTTGAAGTTATTTTTTTTTCATTTCTCATGCTCTAAAAGTACCTACGCCAATGTAGCCTTACGAAGCGGGATTAAAGTGACCATTTATTCCCTAGGGAGTAAAAAGTAATTTAAAAATGGAACGATCTTTTACTCTACTCTGAAACATGGTAACAAAAGAGTAACGTAACAAAGGTTTTATTTAAATTTCGAATTGGCTTGCAAATATAAAGCGGTTTATAAATTGAAAAAAAAAGCAAATGAACTCTTCAACGCGAGAAAAATTATTGTTGTTTGTGTGCATCGTTGATTTTGATAAGTAGGTATGTGCAATGCCTCTGTTAATAGCCGCTGCAGTAATGTAGGTACTAATTATCTGTGGAGTGTGGATCATATTCATTGCGAAAATGTTGAGAGTTTGTGTTGTGTTTTAAATTGTTAATCTGTGACTGACCTGATTGAAGAAAAAACTGACCGCTCAGTTCAGAATTTTTGTCGAATGTAAATTTGTTCGGTTTTAAATGACTGTTTTTCTCGCACTCGAAGTGAAAAGTACAGTTTGCACCTCGAGACTAAACGCCAATTTAATATACCCTCGCTTTCATTGACTCCCTCGCAAGCTCGGGAGTTAAACCACCTCGGGTATATTATGGCTTCGTTTAGTCCCTCGTTATAAATTATATTATTTATCCAAGAATATTCTTATTTATATCGTGATTTCTAACTAATTATCGCATGGCTTAGGTTGGAAAGTCCCGGATGACGCGAACACGAAGGAGCGAGCGAAGCGTTCGCTGTCAGCGCGGGGTTGGGGCGGCGCCAGACCCGACAACACCAACTCGCTGTCCGAGCAGCGCTCGTGCCGGCTGCGGTACCAGCAGAGCAATGTTGAGGTAAGGGTGCAAATTCAATAAGGGCCATTTTCTATAGCCTTATTTCTAACTATGCCTTGGTCCGTAGCTATCGGTGCTTCTATAGGTAAACAAAGTTAGCTTGAAATATAAGGTCTCATTAAAATAGATGGACAAACTTTTAGGAATCATTCAGACCACCAAACTAAGGAAAAGGGTAAAAAAAGAAACAATACTTAAGGGGGATGCTTCAAATTTTCTTACGTTTTTGCAATTTGCAGGGCAGTGCTAAGTTTTATGTTGATACACATCGAGAGAGTCGAAGAAGGAATTTGAGCGTGAAAAATTCGTTCATCGACTCTTACGAACTTGGAGGGTTGTATTGATGATTTTGTCGCGACCGATATGTTTATCAGCATAAAACTTAGCACTGCCCTGCAAATTGCAAAAAACGTGAGATAATTTGAATTTCGCGGGCCGCCCTGACGCGATAAACGCATTAGATACTTATAAGAAAACTAAATCAGAAAACAAAAATACAGCAATGGCAGTCATGCTCTCATGCAGGAAGTTCTCTAAATATACGAATATAAGCAAAGTGTTAATATGTTTCCTGGACTGGTAGATCTATAGTGTTGCGAATTTGATTAGACAAACTTGTGTGTTATCGTGGAGGTGTTCAAGTCTGTCAGCCCACCACTGTTCTGAACGGTGAACATCGTGAGGAAACCAAAGAAAAGGACGGCCTAGACCCACACTCTTTCACAAAGAGGAGGCCTTTGTCCTAGCAGCGCGAATTTAATACGCTAATTCGTGTGTTGCCACGCTGACGCATCTTAGGATTGGATACCTTTTAAAACATTTATTCATTAGTCTTTTTTTAAGTTCAATTCCTTACAATACGAGTGCATAATATATCACCCTCTTTCTTCAACAATTAACGTAATTTCAACAGAGTGGTTGCTTGACGGCTTGAGTACCTAATAACCAGCCAGATGCTTAACAACGCCAACGCTTGAGTGAAGTGTGCGAGCACAATTAGCTCTTTCTGTTAAGAAAAACCTCGAAATTGCTCGCGATAAATGGCAACGGGCTTGCCCCCCAATCACGGTAATTGGCATAGGTAATTGTAGGTGTACCTTTGTATTGCAAAGGTCACAAAGTTTGCGTGACTTTTCAAGAGTTTTAAGTTCAATTTAAACCTTTATTTTTCCTTGTTGTGTAGGTGTTTGCCCGTTTCCTGGCTAAGGACCACGACTCTGGTCGCGTGTCGTACTTCGTGTCGCGTCGGACATGGCTGAAGGTCACGGAACTCGTGTTGACGCGAGTGTCGGACCCTCGCATCGCGTCGCTGCGGGGTCGCGTGCTGCAAGGACGCAGCACTGGACGCACTGAGGTGCAAGTGCTGTCACCTATTACAGGTAATCTATGGCTCTATTTCTGTGTATTTCCGTCGCTAGACTGATTTATGAATGCCGGTACGAATGGTTGGACTTCGTAACGTGAATGGAAGTAAAAAAATACGACAAGTAAGACACAGCAGACAGGAACGTCCCTTGTATAAGTAGTATCACTCACAGCCCTTTATTATGTGCGGTAACAACAACTTAATGCGGAAACTAATCCGTTTGTCTAGGATGTGATCCTGAGGGATTATATGAGTTTGGTGATACGTATTAGAAATATGCTCTTTGGACGTTTTTAGAAACCTGCCTACTTATGTGGCCTGCCTACCTGTGTGCCTATTATTTGGAGTTATGTAGGTCGATAATTATGTGGCAGATAATTATAGCTGTAACAACTAAGTAATTGTGCCGCATGGACCTATCGCAGCATTCCTAACTTAAGGGGCCGGCGGAGCATGCGTTTTTCATACAAACGTAATACCAAAATAATATGAAAATCAAACATATTTTTAAGGTAGTGTGTAAATATTTCGATTGTATTTTAGAATATCTATGTTCCCAAATAAATATTTTGAAAGGACAATGATATAAAGACGAGATATGAGGATTTTAAAATTTCGATAGAAAAAATATTTTTCTCATAACTCTTGTTTAAATCGGTGTACTTACATTCAAAATATGTATTTGGGAACTTATATATCCTGTAATCCAATCAAAATAAATACACACTATCTTAAGAATATGTTTGATTTACAAATTATTTTGGTATTACGTTTGTATGAAATTCGCATGCTCCGCAGGCCTCTTAAGGTGGTCTTGTAGAAGTTGTAGACTTGGCTAAAGTTTTATCTCCGACAAGATGGGGCGTACCTCGGGAAGACTAGAACTTCATCTTATCGTGTCTATCTCCAATTTAGCGCTTCCAAATGCTTTCGTGACTCCATCGAATCCCAGAGATAGCTCCATTATACCGTAGTTCGCCCGAAACTATCAGATTTTAAACTTATATGTCTGGGCTAGATATAAATCTGTTGAGGTACGTACGAGTTGATTCTGAATTTAGTCTGTTTCATACTAAGCGGTTTAACTTACGTTGTAAGGCATGCTTAGGTCTCGGTACAGATAGATTTAGATAGACTGAGCCCGGATTAAAGATATTAGTGTACCTACTTAGGTAGGTTCCTAAGTAGGCTAAATATCAATCATTTAGCCTTAATCTCTGAGAAAGCCTTCGCAAAGCGTTTGGCTGTGCTGTGAGTGACCGTAGATTCGCTACGAATTTCAGATTCCATCGCTATCTACCTTACTATGTAGATAGATTTGGATAGGTAAGTCCTACCTATCAATAGTATATTTTGTAACGAGGGACTAAACGAAGCCATTATATACCCGAGGTTGTTTGACTCCCGAGCTTGCGAGGGAGTCATTAAAAAGCGAGGGTATATTAATTTGGCGTTTAGTCTCGAGGTGCAAACTGTACTTTTCACTTCGAGTGCGAGAAAAATAGTCATTTAAAACCGAACGAATTTACACTCGACAAAAATTCTGAACTGAGCGGTTAGTTTTTTCTTCTATCAGGTCAGACACAGATTAACAATTTCAAACACAACACAACCTCTCAACATTGTCGCAATGAAGATGATCCACACTCCACAGATAATTCCTACCTACATTACTGCAGCGGCTAGCAAGAGAGGCATTGCACATACTTTTCAAAATTAACGATGCACACAAACAACAATAATTATTCTCGCGTTGAAGAGTTCATTTGTTTTTTTTTTCAATAAACCGCTTTCTATTTGCAAGCCAATTCGAAATTTAAATAATACCTTTGACCCATTAAAAAAAAAAGTTACTGTTTTGTGACCATGTTTCAGAGTAAAAGATCGTTCCATTTTTAAATTACTTTTTACTCCCTAGGGAATAAACGGTCACTTTAATCCCGCTTCGTAGGGTTATAATGGCGTACTTTTAGAGCATGAGAAGTGAAAAATCTATTATTATTCGTAAGTACGTACGTACCTACTTATTTCAGATTTCAGGCACAAGCTTTGAACATACTCCAAAGCTATTTAGGTACTAGGGTTTTTTTAAAGTCACTAATAAAACTGCAAGGTTGCAAGACGTGCTAAGCAGTTTAGTGTTACAGCTAGGACTAAGTACTTGTTCACGTAGGAACGCGCGGGCGCGGGCGCGGGTGCGGGCGCGGAGACCTGTCGAGTTCGTGTTCACATCACATTGGCCGCCAGGCGTTTGCGCTAATTGCGCGAGTCCGTTTCTAGCGACAAGTTCATACTTGAACTTACCTGACGTCGCAAGTAAATCGCGCGCTCCACCGCTAGTTCGACGTGAACACACACAAACATCTCACGCGTTTGATATTGCCGCGAGCCCGCCGCGCGTGCCAGTCGCTAGCTTACCCGCTACTTAGACCGCACGTTTGTTGTGTACGTGAACACTTGGATATTACGCCATATGTTTGATATTTCGTGACCGCGCCCGCCACCGCGCCCGCGAGTCAACGTGAATGAGTACTGAGAGTGGCTCGATTGATGGCAATGGGGTTGCTCCCTTTTACGTAGGACTTAAACATAACTGGCTAAATTCGGGTGTACCATAGTTATATACTTAGGACACCTCTGGCTGGAGAGGATTCCGGGATTATAGACGATGTGTGAATGAAGATGAGGTTTTAAGAATGTGGGTATTAGGAAAAGACTACACAAGTTTTTTTTTTATAATCACTAATTATACTTTATTCTCCATACCATATGCCACGTAAATAAAGATTATTCTATTCTCCAGGCCGTGTGATTGGTCTCCGCGAAGTCCGCGTGGGTAACGACAAGGTGTCGATCTCCCGTCTACTGGTGCGCGTCATCTCCGGCCTACAGCTGAACATATCACCCGACACCGCCATCGAGAACGGATACGTCTCCGAAACTACGGTCACTAGGCGACTTACAGCGCAATATCAGGTTTGTTCACTTGAAAATATAGTGGGTATGGCTATTTTATTCGCCGAATGATGTATAATAACCGGCACGAGTAGTGAGCACAGATTTGCAGTAGTTTTATTTATATTGTCTATGACGCAGCTGTCAGTTTGTGCTCAGTGCTCACGACTCATGCCGGTTACTATACCTCTCGGGCGTTTTGGGATAAGTTTAATGAAAAAACTAGGCAATCTCTTTACTAAGACATCTACTCATTTCTATGCGTGGGAAGCCGGAGCAGGAATGAATAGCTACACAATTAGACAGGCGTCAAAGTTATTGGAATAGCCTATAAGAAAATAACCGTGCGGATAATTATGGTTGGAGTACTGGGAGTAGGTACCTACTGTACAACTTACTTGTTTGTGGGACTTTACAGGGTTATTAATTGTAAAACACCAAAAACCTCTCAGGACTACTACTAACATCATAATCAACAACTTTTGTTCTATGAATTTTAAAAATGAATCATAATTATTTTAGTTCATCAGATTATCATACAAAAATATAAATATTTAAATTGAACGATCTAAATGTTACAAGGTCTATGCGAAGCAAAAGAAAGCGATAGTACTATAGCCAGGGGAGCTGGGTTAGGCCGGGGGGGGGGGGGGGGTCGTAAAAGCGTTAAAGGAGATCACCCAGTCTCCATACATTTTTGAGCTATTTTCAAAAGCAAACCATAATAAACAAATTATTTGGATAGAGCATTACAAAATAAACATTTTTTATTCTGACACCTAAGTCGTAAGTCAATTCATCGAGAAGTTATTCAACCACAAAATATCTGAGCTAACCCAGATTGGGGGTAAACATACGGCTCACGTGACCTGCCCGCTCCCATTTGAGCCTGGCAGCGGTTTTAATTCCTGTTTCTGAGCGTACCATTGTGTTCTGTATTGTATCTGTTCTCTTTACACCTACAATGCTGCGCTCCATCGCTCTTTGGCAGACCCCAAGGCGGATCTTTTGCAATAAGTTGAGTGAGTAGGTCTGAACTAAGGTTGTTTAGGACAGGCAGGAAAAACACATCGATGAATTTGGGCTTCAAGGAGATCGGTAGATCTCCCTTAATGCTCGTCTTCATCGAGCAGTAGGACTTACATCATAGTAATCATTATTGTTTATTTAAATCTTGGGTATAGAACTTGGATGGTGTAATAAAAATGTTTATATCCATAGGCTCTATGTACTTAGTTATTGCGTTTATTTTAGTCGGCCGGCAAAAAATTTTTTACCCCAATCTGGGGTGATCTTGATCTCAGATATTTTGTGGTTGAATAACTTCTCGGTGGAGAAGTTCATCAGATTTTTATGATTTTTTAAAAGTCATAAAACAAAAGTTGTGTATTAAGATGTTAGTAACATAGTCCTGACAGGTTGTCGGTGTTTTACAAATACCTAACCGTGTTTACAAATAAGTTTTAGTGCAGGTTCGCAAAATACCAGAAGAAAATATAGGTAGTACTTATTGCATCATTGAAAGGAAAAACCATAGAAGGAGCAATTAATATCCAAGTGCTCTATCTCTCGAGCAGTTGAAATAAACTCCAAAATGTTATTCAAAATTCCAGGAAGGCCTACTGGACATAGACCTGGAGTTCTCAGACGGCAGCCACACGGCGCTCCGTGACGTGGCCGTGTCGGACTACTTCCTCGTGGTGGAGAGCCTCGACCCTGAGGTGGTAGCCTTCGCGCCCATGTACGCGTCCAGACATCCCAGGGTTATCGCTGTTGGAGAAGGTATGTTGATGATCACTTCGGACTTATCCAAGCATATAAAATATGATAGCATTTCGTCTTCGCACAACACAATCACCTTATAACGTTCCCATTACTGGGAAGAGCCCCGTGTCCATGTCCTCTGCGAGAAGAATTACTTTCCACAAATCACAGCTAACTACAATTTAACTACAAAATGATGGCAACAAAACTTTCACTGTTGTTATGGTTGGGAAGCTCTATCCAAAACACGGCGTCTAGTGTCCCCATACGACGGATTCCTCCGGCTATGTCATCTTGCAGGTCTACCCACTATTCTCACCTTACTATACCCATATAACGCCAAATCTATACCGACCATATGACTTACCAACTCTTCAAATCCCAACCACACATTCCAGGAAGCGGCGAACTCCTCCGAGTGACCCTACTAACTCCCGAACAATGTCGAACGGGTCCGTTACGCCGCGTAGCTCTCCCGGGTAAGGGAGACACGAAGACGCCAGCCAACATCAAGAACATTCCCGGCGCCATCGCCACCGCGGCCGCGAGTGTGGACGTCGACTTCAGCGGAGGGGACGCACCACAGAGACCGGATACACCGCAGAATGATGATATCATGGCCAGGGGCGGCATGAGGAGCGGGATGGCCGAGCTTGGAGATATTCTTAAAGGTACGTGGGGTAGTTTCATAAAAAAGGCAGATTATTCAGTGAAAAGAAACCTTTAAATTGCTTTAAATGTCTAAAATAATGTGAATTGCGTTAATTGCTCATTGGATGAGCAATCGATTGACATATGAGCGTTCACTATGTGAGCGGCGCGCCTGCCCCGCCCACAAGTTAGGCCCTTCTGACCTCTTTTATCTGTTCTGTGGTACCGCTCGATTGGCTGCCCTTTGCGTTCGTTGCTTAAGCTCTTGACCAGTCTTGGTAACCGCCTAAGCCAGTTGCGAACCAGCTGTTTTAATTTTGTAACGCGATGAAGCCATACTTATTCCAGTTTAGGTACCTACGTTTGGATAGGTAGCTATCCAAACGTGAAAGTAATAACGCATCGGGCGTTATGTCATTAGCAGCAGCAAAGACTTAGGGTAAACCTTTATCTTCCAGGTTACCCATCGTTCAAGGACGAAGGCAACCACGAGCCGACGATAGCGCAGGCGCAGCAGTACAACTCCATCTACCGGAACAACCCCGCGCCGCACTCACAGCACCAGACGGCTCAGACTTCTGTTGTCATCGGTTAGTGTTGCCATATTTATGTAACATTAAGGGCTTATTCAGTCCCTACTTCAGTATAAGAAAGAGATGGAGCTAAATAGGTTGTCTATTTGCATCTCTTTCCCATATTGAAGTACTATTAAAACAATACTGCTTAAGAGGTCATGGAAAGCCACTTGACCCCTCTTCTCTACTACTTTGTAATGGCCAGGTAATGCAGGGTACTCAGTGTACTTTTTATGTTGACACGACAATTCTCACTTAGGTTTGTAACATTTTTACAGGAATATACGTGGTGCTCGGTGCATTCTGCTTCGCGATTGTGGTGAGCAATTCTTTACTATTTTCTCTGAAATTATCATTGACATTTTATTCAGCTCTTGAGTGCAGATCAATTGCTGCATGCAAAATCTGATCGCATTCAATTTCATTGTGTGGAATTGGACCTTTTTGCCAAAACATAAACATCTTCAACTAAGGAAATCTCTCCTCCCTCTCCAGGTATTCGTAGTATCGTGCGTGGTATACGCGACGCGCGTGAAGCCGTCTACCGCGGAGCGTCCCGCCGGCGTGAGCGGCGCGGAGAGCGGGCGTGCGGGGGGCACGGGCGGCGCGGGGCGGGGGGGCGGGGCGCTGGGGCTGGCGCGGGACAAACCTAGCCGAGAGTCCACCACCAACGCACACGACTGGGTGTGGCTGGGTAAGATACTGTCCTTACTATCTTTGAAACCGACCCACCCTTACTTACCGAGTTTCCTCCGTGCCTCGGAAAGCACGTTAAGCCGTTGGTCCCGGCTGTCATTTGTAGGTCTTTGACAGTCGTTACAGGTGTTAGTGGCCCAAAAAGTCTGACAACCAGTCTTAGCAAGGGGTATCGTATGACCCAATACTAATTAGGTTGTGGAGGTCAGATAGGCAGTCGTTCCATGTAAAATACTGGTCTGCTGTGGTGGTTACTGCATCTGGTTAGACTGGAAGCCGACTCCGACATAGTTGGGAAAAGGCTAGGCAGATCTTTGAAAATATCAGACGCTTCACTACGAGTGACTAAGTTTTGCAACAAAAACTCAGGCACCTGTAGTTCCTCGTTCACATTTTGTGTTCAGACTTCAGTTTCAGTAAAACATGCCCAATGAAAATCAAAAAATGAACACAGCGTCTGATTTCGTCTTTATGACTGTGTGAAACATACTAGTTGGATAAGTACGCAAGAAGGCCAAGAAGACTGTTTTTTTGTTTGCAACAATTCTCTGGTTCGTGTGTGTTGTACATCCTATAGTTAGGTGCACTTCACTGCTCTTCATGGTAACAATCATAGATAATATAGTACAAGGTAACAATTTTACAACACTTTAACAATGATGTTGTCTTCAAGGGCGCGGACCACCTAGTGTAGCACGGATGACCTTATCTTCTAATCAAGTTTGTAAATGAAAGACTTATTATAAAACTTTTGCAAACGGGTATTTATCGCGAACTTAACTTTTAATTTAAGCCCGACGTTTCGACTGGATTGCACCAGCCGCGTCTGGTCGCGGGAAGTTTTGGAGGTACCGCCACAGCCAATACTTCAGTCTTCCCGCGACCACGGCTGGTGCAATCCAGTCTAAACGTCGGGCTTAAAGGTAAAGTTTGCGATAAATAGGTACCCGTTTGCATAAGTTTTATAATGTGTTCTGATCGTGAAATTTTAAAAAAGACAATGAAAGACTCGTATTGTCTTACTTATAGGTCCATGTTCACCGAAGAGATAACGGTCTGATTATCTAAAAACAGCTGTCACTGTGACATGTTCCCATACAAAAATGGGTTTTAAACAGCCGTTTTTAGATAATCAGACCGTCATCTTTTGGTGAACATGAACCTAATTCTGCTCAAAATAACTTGAAATACAAAACAAAACTAACCAAATATATTTAAAAGCACGCGTAACCCCAAATACACTCAATAATTGAGTCAAAAATGAAGCTTTCAACTTTCCAGGACGGGCGACTATCGAGCGGAACGGCAACCGTCACCCGGCGAACAGGAACTCGTCACAACAGACCGACAACGGTAACACTGAGATGAGGATCACGGCCAACCCTTTGAACTACAACTACGTGGACCCTGAGGACGCGATACGTGAGAACGGGAACGTGATGGTCACCAGCTTCGATAACCCCAACTCCATCGAGCTGCCGTCGCAGAACGATAAGAAGGTCATCGACACCACCACGTATTGCAAGAAGCCGGCGCGACACACACGACATCACTCCGGTGATGGTCACTGGCAGTAAGTGATGTTTGCAAGTTTTTAAGCTTTTGCACTAACTTTTTCTTGTTGCAATGTCAATGTTCTATGTTTTTATAATAAGTCACTTCTGGATTGGTGTTCTAATACCTACTTGTATTCTTTTTGCATCGAATCACTGTTTAACTTTCTACTGGCACTAATTGATTCTGATATCTCTGGGTAGTACGCTCTGTCTTGCCTTTGTCAACTATTCTAACCTGTGTGTGTAATCAGCTTTCCGCTTAGTAGTTTTTCTGTGCATTATTGTAATAATTATGGTATAATTTACTCCATTTGGTCTACAGGACGGACGCCAACACCCCAGACGACTACCGACCTCCAGTCCCACCCCACAGGAACACATCGACACCCCAACCACAGCTACCAGTGCCACCTAGGAACCCCCCAAGCAAAGTAAGGATAAAAATCCGTACAAAACAACTGCGCTAATAAGTTTCTATAAATAAACGATACTTAAATGTCGTGATGTTTTTCCAGATTTTGCCCGATACAGTCATGCCACCCACAAGACGAAATCATTCCCGAAATCATCAGAAGAAACACGACCGCGATTACGACTCCCGAAGATCTCCAGAAAATGGCCGCCGCTCAGACCGGTAAGAACACCGTCCGTTTTAGATTTAATACAGTATGCAATCTCAGTCCGATTGACTAAGCAAATATCTTTTCTACTTTCAGAATTATTGATTTAAACAAACTGGACGCCCCCTACTTATTGAACCGAGACATGAAAGATTACAAACGCGATTCGAACCCGGCTCCCCTTAGAAACGACCTAGAAGATAACCCCGTGGAAAAGCTTACTGACAAGGACGACTGCGCACGATTATTTGAATTCGACAACGACGCTCCACTAGTGATGGAGAACAAGGACTACAGAGAGATCGTCGGCCTCAACAGAGGCACCGATGACTCACGACGAACGTTCGCCAAACCCGAAAGCCCCGACTACATGCACGACTCTGGAATCGGTAATTATCTCTTCCAATTAAGTATTTTCATTCGATTGAAGTGTTGGGTATTAATGAGCTAAGTGTTTACAGGCCTACCTGAAGTACAAATGAGGCACAAGAGAAACAAAGAGTCAAAAGGAGATTTCGTGGAAGCCGCCAACAAGAACAAAGGTGCGTTTATACTTTGACACGCAATAATAACGTATCCAAACAAAGGAGAAACTCCAAACTTCATAGAACCTTAGGTCTGGCGTTACAGGGCTAGAATTAGAAACTTAGGTCTGGCGTTACAGGGCTAGAATTTTGCCATAAATTAGAGTATTTGGGAAGGTTTTACGAGCCCAATTTTCACTTCTCCCAGCAATGGCCAAATCGGTAAAATCAGACAATATTTACATTTCAGGTTATTTTACTATTTCAGATATTGTGATATAGTTTTAAATAGCTTTAAAAAGAGTTGATTGATTATAGTTGGTTTTCTTTAAAGACGGAATTATATTAATTCAAAAGGAAAAAATTATTATGTAGTTTGAAAATGATATTTTTCATCAATATGGATATTTTAATGAAATTGGTGCCCAAAGGTAAATCTGTATTTAAAACCAATAGCATAAAAGGATTCACATAGGTAACTTGCATTAGTTTAGGAAATTATAGTAAACATTGTAAAGGGTTTAATCCAGATTAGATTTTAAACTTAATGTTCGAGGATTTTCTATTTAATTGCATTTTTTTTTTTTGGTTTCGTTGGTTGACACTTATAGACTTTTAGCTTTACCCAGTAGCATATATGGTAGTTTTAGGAATTTCCAGAAGTGTTACTGTTAAAAATCGATCATCTGAGTCCCCGGTCCTAAGTTTAAAACTGCTATTTTCTACAATTGGCCATTGTAATCGAGGCCAAGATTTAAATGGGTTTAATTAAGCAAAATAGTAGATTATTTTGATACGTGTAACGGCTAGGCCCAGAATGGGGTATCTCCTTTGAATAAGTCGAATGGATAGTTTCAAGCTCAGTGGCTAAAGTAAGTTGTGATGGTGTCTCAGACAGCAACTCGGCCGAGGTGAAGCGCGCCACGATCGTGGGCAACCCGATGTACTCGCGCGCCGCCGCCGGGGCGTCGCCCGCGCCCGACGCGCTGGGGCTGGACGACCTGCACATGGACTACGATCAGATCATGCATTATTTCCACAACCTCAAGGTATAAACCGCCACACACCGTCCCACCATGCTTCTAGTGTAGATGTTGCTGTGTGCTTGCATCGATACCCGCTCGCCGCGACGCGGTTCTATCATGTGTTGTCGTGTCTCGATGTTCGATGTACCTTCTTATGAATGATAGAGCCTCAATTTTGATGCATTTAATATAAAATTTAGGATAATATTTTATATGAGTACTTACATTTTATATGACTATACATACGAATGCCGTGCAGTATTATAACACCTAATTATATCTGATAAGATTCATTTTAAGTACCTATTCATTACTTCACACCCTGCAGCAAATTCAATATTTCGGGTGATCGCCTAGGCACAACATTTCACTTCTCACCTCTGAACCATTATTTATTTTGTCATCAATGTAGAATGCTAGAAAGCAGCTAATTCTTACCACTAGCCTAGAAAGTAGTCTCTAACTTCACAATTCTATTTAGAAATTCTATATATACCCTATAGATTTTGCTGCAGTATTCTGACTTATGTATTTTTAAAATTTTTCGCAGGAATCAAACGCCTGAGTAGAGCAGATCATTGCAAAGATCCGGCAGATATTGTCTACGTTTAAATATCAGCATATCATCAAAGCTCCGCCAATCGACGTATACAATGCACCCACTGATACGTCCGGGGCTGCCGGGCTGGAGGCTAGTACCATTGACTCGCACAACAACAACGCGCCGCCTGACGCGCACATTTACGAGAACGTAAGCAACGGCAACGCGGTCGCACCCACGCAAGTGCTCTGCGACTCCATCGCTCACAAAAATAATTTCATGAAACATCAACTGAAATTCTTGTTAGAGCACCTGAGCGAAGCTTACGAGTAAAGTTGTTGACAGTCAATGTACTAACCTCGATACAATATGTGTCTCAAAGTGGATCCTTGCAGTGATCGAAATCGAAACTATACAAATTGTAACTGTTTTATACATAATAATATTATCGTTAAACGTATTTACTCTAGTCATCTACAAAGCTGCACATATTTAAAGTACCTAATAATGATAATTGTGTGCATGTAGTTAATACTCATAATATGTCAATGAATATAATAAATTATAAATATTACTCACGCGAGGTTTGTCTGTATATTGATATTATTATCTCCTTATGGTAACGGGCTAATTTATTGCTGTACACTAAGCGCCGTATATCCTTGCCTACGATTCGCGAACCCTAGGATATGTCGCTATTGTAATATTCCCATACCAAAAAAAATGTTGCATTCGTTCTAGATCTGTATATATTTTTCCACTAGAAGGTAAAAACGCTACCTCACTTTTGTCTTAACTTAGAGCTTAGCTAATGTACGCAAGTTAAACGTAAAAATGCATTTATTTTATAAATCTCTCGAAGCAAGATCACTTTCATTTTCCCGCCTACCGTGTGTTGGATAATGAAACACAATAGTTATTATAATTAAGACTGCAAATCGCCAGTTTCTAGGGAATATAGTAATTAAGTTTAGTTTAAGAAATACAGAACTAGTCAAATATATTATTCTTCTAATTAATCTGGGCTAATTTATTTGCTCAATTCTCTACTGTTCCACTCTTTCAGAAATGGCTTAACTGTCTACTTGGATCTTTTTCAAAATATTAAATGTGAACTTGTTAAATTAATTTATTGCTAAGTAAAGTAAAGACAGCCTAATTAAATTAAAATACGGAAATTAGTTTCGTTTCGTCAGAAAGCACTGATTTATTCATTTATATAGACTTATTTAAATTAAATAATAATTATTATTGTTATAGAAGCAAAAACTGTTTACTATAAGATATTATAAATAAAATATTCACAATGTACCAATAATATTTCACAAGTCAGTACTAACAATAGTTTCAAGTTGTGATAAAATGACTGCTAGGGATTGATTTTGTATGCAGTCTATTTTATAAATAAAAAAGCCATATCATATATAAATGTAACGCTTGTATGATATTGTAAACACATTATTAATTTATTGAAAATGTAAATTGCATTTACTTGTAAGTTAGTATTTTAGGCTTTGTAAATATTGTTATGACGTTATATAATTTATAGGTACATGTGGTGGAGATGACAATGCAGAATAGAAAATATATGTGGTAGAAGTCGCTTAACATAATATGGACAGAGTAGAGTTGCACACAATATGATGAGATGTTTCATGTCTGTTACAATTGTACACTGAATAGTAAATGTTTTATCTTGTATTGTGTATTAATGTGACCCTAAATGTAATAATAGGAGCAGTGGACTACAAACTCGTACTGTTTACTTTTAGAAACAGATCGAAGCCTAGTGTTCTGTGGAATACGTCTCAGCTTGCACTATCCTTATTCGTGAACCATGATACTCTCTAAAATACTAATAGTGTGTTGTTTGGCTTTTGTCGTTAGGTTAGGGACGAGTCATAAGATACTAAGTACTCTACGC
Organism: Xestia ashworthii; assembly: GCA_950022955.1. NCBI lineage: Eukaryota > Metazoa > Arthropoda > Insecta > Lepidoptera > Noctuidae > Xestia > Xestia ashworthii. The sequence continues at coordinate 10,335,855 of OX465553.1, read as the reverse complement.
TGTAGTATTTGTTACTGTAATACATTTGTTTTTGTTGAGTTTTTGCCATAATTGTAAGAAAGGAGTTTATAAAGTAATTATTGCTACAAGGTTTAATACATGTATGCAAACTGAGGCTTGTCACGAAAATCCTTTCATGAAAATGTCAAATTTAATAAACCATTATTAATTATCTGTTGTTTTATTGGTATTAAAGGTCTAAAATAAAATCGCTGAAGAGTAACTCTCACTTTTCATATATTTTAACTACTTAAATAATTATTACATACTAATTTATTTTAAAATAAAAGTATTTACAAGTACTTTCCATACCAGCGATGATCAAACGGAGACAGCATCCTGTGACATCCTCCCATGTTGTTTTGTATGATGTACTTCATCGTGTAATAATTCTGGTTGTTCTCTTCCAACCATTTCTCGTGGTCAGCCTTCTTTTTCAAGATATCCACAGAAACAGCCTCAGCTTTGAATGGTAATCGCTCGGCCACTATTTTCAGCATGGGGTAAACCTGAAATTTAGAAAATGTTTCAGTATAACCAGCCTGAAATAGAGGTACCTACATTAAAGCCAAGAATTATGCCCAACCTGAATTTATTATGTGCCAGTTAATTATGTAAGTACCTACTTAACAAAAATAGGTGTAAAAAGACCTATCACGAAGCTGAGACGAACTTAAACTTCCCGTCATTGCAATGATATTTGTTCCGAACAGTAACTGTGAAGCATAGCAAAACTGTGCCACAAACTGCTTAGCATCCTTTAAAGTTATGAAATAATACATGGGCTAGAAAAGTTGACGATAGTGCCAAGGCTTTTGGCTAAATAAAGCTCCTGGATATTGCCTTATCGCAATTCCCTAAATCCTACGTCAATTGCCAAGAAAATCTTCATAGTAACACAGCTTTTTATAATTTGGCGTGACACATTTTTTTATAGCAGTGAAAGTGTTTGGAATTTTGAGGACTGGATCATCATTCGCAAAACCAGGAAAACCACCGCACCTTGTGTCGTCAATAACTCTACTGCCTGACATGACAATACCTACTATGTATTTGAGAAAATCTGAAATACTCAAAGATGGCAGCATCATCCCACAACATCAGTTCGCATTCAGAATGGGACACTCTAAGTGGTGAATAACAATTGAGTCAACTATTTTAGAAAGGAACTGAAAAGTATCACCAAATATTCCTTAGTCTGAAAGGTCAATCAAATGTGGGGAAAGGTATGGGTCGCGTGAATTAGGCGTAGAGCCACATGCCACAAACACGTGTGTTTAAAAACCTCGCGTGATTTATTAAAGGATGTTCCCTTATTGATATTTAGTAGTGACCTTCGGTTGAAAGACCGCCAGGCGGCCCATTTTGGCCGAAGCCGAAGGTATCTAGCAAGCGTCGAAATTAGAAGAGGCCAGACGCGGGCGGCGGCGGGGCAAAGGTTGTGGCGATTGCCGATTAATTGGCTTCGGCTAGAAATCGACCTTCGATCGGACACAAGGGCTGCGTTTCCACTATGAGTGAGGATGGGTAGCGAGGCTGTGGAGCGGTGTGAGAGTTTCCACCCTGGAGATGTCCTATGCCGCTGAGCGGTGCGAGAGTGAGTAGCGACGCTGTGAAACGGTGCGAAGATGAGCGGTGCGAGAATGTGTATCGGACTCGTTTCCGATGCGAGCGGTAACCACACCAGTGACTGCTATTGTATTGTACAACGGGCTGGTTGTCCGCATCTCGCACGTCAAAGCGCTTATTTTGCGTATGAGCTATAATCCCATCACGCGGGCCCAGTGCGGGTTGGTAGATGTCACATGTCTTCGAAGTTTTGGATCTAGGATCACGATTTTTTCCTTGATAGTTTTTGAGAGCGTGGTGATTAAATAAATGACACAAAGTAATGCGCCTGCCTGGGTTCGAACCCACGACTTACTGTTCGTAGCTCGGGGTCGCCACCACTGGGCCACCGCTGCTTTAAAGCCGCTCTCTAATGACTGCTATTTTGTCGCTTGGGTTCGTCCTTAGCACACCTTCCTCGCACACATCTTTCCCTTGTTATGAATGTACAAAAACCTCACACCACTGAGCCATTTCCACTAAAGCTGGGCTGAGCGAGGCTTAAGTAAATAATGTAATTCTATTGGTTCTTAACAAACACACCCCTCGCTACAAATCCTCGCACCCTCGGGCGTAAACGCAACCTAACACTAGTTTCTATGTTGAACAACAGAATGTAATGTATGTCAGGAAAAATCTGCATCTTTTTGGTAAAAGAGGTGACAGACACAATTACAGTACTAGAAATAGAGACCAATTAGTTCAGCCAGGCTTCAGACTCGCTAAAGTAGACTCGTCTTTCATGGGGTACTGTTTGAAATGCTATAATAAAATTCCACAAAGCATTCTTGAACTAAATGAAACCAAATTTAAAACATGCATTAAACGCACACTGTGTAAGCAAGCATATTACAAATTGGACGATTATATCGCTGATAAAAATGCTTGGCTCAATGCCGGTCCTGCTCCACAAGGACAGGGGCGCATAAATGGATAGCGCTAATTTGTGTTGTTGGAGCTGCTGAAGATTGTACAACTATTTTTGCATTGTATAAATTCAATATCTTTAGTATTATATAACCTCATATTCCATATTGTGTGAGTGCTATGTACTAGAATGCTACCATTCGCTGGAAACCTACGTTTTTATTTTTTTGACTTGAATGTGCCCTGGCGGTTATGAGTATGTCATGCTCACTCAAATGTCTCGCTGATGGTGGCGCGTGTGTCGGACCATTTAGTTCCCTTCAAAATGGTTGAGCTGAATAGTGCTGATCCATGCGTCATGTTCGTGAACGGGCGCTGTCAGTTGTGACTGGTCATGTCTTGGTCGCCATGGTTTATTTGAATTAATTATTTTGTTTTTGAGTTGTATTTTGTTTTTGTTTTGCTATGGACACTTAACGTGCAAATCTTGCTACATTGTTCTCACATAATATACCATCTCAACATGAATGATGTAACCAAGATTTTGTAACAATATTTTGATTTAAAAGAGTGTCCATGGAGTTTCTTGCCCGTTCTTCTTCATAGAGATCTACGCTAGGGAATGGGCAACTACAGTACTTTCACAGTTTTTATGTCTTGTGACTGGGACTGTAGCTACATTAAATGTTCATTTTTGTTTCGACAATTCAAAAGTGCCTGTAACTGGCCTACTTGAAATAAATGCTTTGATTTTGATTTTGAATGACCATTAAGTAAAAATCATACACATACCTCAGCATAATCGCACTTGCCACCAACTTCTAAGATAATTCTGCCAGCTTTGATAGGAGTAACATAATGGTCGATTGCTCCTTTACCTCCGCCCATACGTTGACCTTGACCTTTCTTTGTGACGGGCTGCCATGGGGGGTCTACTCGCCAGATGGCAAACATTCTCTTCTGATCTAACTTCCTGGCAACCACTAGACGAGCCATTTCAAAATGTTCAGAACGCATTCTGCCACCACCAGTAGCCTGGAAAGTTTAAGTACTTAGCAAAAGTGTATGTTTCTAGAGAGTTTTAAATTCTGAATATATTTTATAATTCACAATTACTCAAATTGGAAAAACCATGGAATTTAGTGACAAAAGTCAGATAATATTTTTATGCATAATCTTTGAACATTAAAAACAAGGCATGACTGTAACTTACAACAACACCATATTGCTGCAACTGTAGATTTGTGTGTAGTTGTTCCGGACCACGCATGTAACGAAGACGCTTCTGCATCTTAGGTGGCTTCAAGTTTGAGGGATATGTGGGCACCTTGTCATAAATACGAAGCCTCTGACGCTCAGGTATTTCAATATCTGTACAAGTACATTAATTTGTTTTTATAACATTATTGATGATTTGAAAAATGCTGTAAAATTAAGCATGGTGCATTTTTGGTTCCAATGTTTTCGTTTTGGAAATGACCTACAGAACAAACCCTGTGGATGATCAGAGACTCCTACAAAATGGAAGAGTTAAAAGTGATTGTAGAAGCGGATCCATCGCAAACCACTCCAGATTTAATGGCAGGCTTCGGTGTGAGCGGTAAAACAATTTTAATTCACTTGAAAAAAAATAAAAACTAAAAGTTTGAGAGATTCGGACTATCACTGAAGCAAACAAAAAACACGCAATAACTGCTGCTTTACATTACTTAGCCGTCACAATAACCAGGAGAATTCCAATTGTATACTTGTGATGAAAATATGGATAATTGGAGACATTCATCACAATGGTTGAACCCATGAGAACTAGTCAAATCCTGCCACTTTAGCTTGCACAGGAAAAAAATATTACTGAAGCAGTCAAAGATTTTATTGATTCTGACACCCACAATCTTTTGACTGTAGGAATAAATTAATACTTACTAGAATAGTAAATCTTTTGATTTATTAATTTTAAATATTTTTTTTTTGGTTTTTCAATTTTTTTTTTGCATTTAAAACGCCAATTATATAATAACGTAAGGACCTAATACATAATATATCACTTATTTACCCCTATTTTAGAAGCCAGAGCATTATTGTAAATCTCAATTAATACTGTACATAAAAAAATGGCAAGCACCATAAGCGGAATACAGTATACTCTGGTACTTAATTATTGATATAATATGTTTGATAAGATACAAGATCTATAATTTTATTAGTAAGAAGTTCCATAATCGTAGTAGTAGGTACCTACTAGCCGATTTGTGTGTAAACTTGAAATAATCTAAGAACTTACGGTCATAATTTTTTGGTGGAGGAAAATACTTTATACCAGCTACAAGTACCAGTTGCGAGCTTTCTGGCCGCAAAAGACCTAAAACAAATTTAAAGCTTCATTATTTATCATGTTTCTTTTATAACCATTTACAATAATCCTAGTGTACAAAAACATACCTAGAGTCATACGAAACGATTGAGTCAACATATTTTTAAAGCTTTAATTACAATATGAGTAGCTGTAATTATTAACGCAAGTACACTTATAATTTGTAATAAAATCCCATTTAAGTTTTCAACAAATCTTCATTTATTACAAAGATAGGTTATAAAAATTCAGTCAGTCAGTGCACAGAACATATATACTCTAGCGAGAGTCAGTGTCAAAATTGCAGTGACAGTACTGACAATGACGGATCAAACTGTTTTTTTTTTATTATTATCTTCTTTTCCCTTTTGGGAAGGCAAAGGGATCTAGCCCATGCAGCCTGTTCTTTTGTTTTATTATTTTACATAGTTATTAATTATATAAGGCAAGATAGCCTAGTCTTAGGTTTAAATTCTTCATGTTTTTCTTTTTAAATTCCTATATCCTTGTATACATTATATCCGTTTTTTGTTCTATCCTTGTTTTTCTTGTCCGATGGATTCCATGTTTTTCATGTTCAATTTATTATTCTTTGTCGAATCCTTGTGTATTTCTTAAGTCCAGTTCTTAGTCGATTCCTTAATTTATATGTTCAATTCTTTGTCAAGTACTCGTTTTAAATTTCCTTAACTGTATTGCGAATGAAGTTATAAATGGGTAAAAATGTTTGTGCATTTCCCATGAGTTGCTGAACTGAGCGCGGGATTTGTTCAGCAACCTTATAGATTTGTAATAGATCATCCATAAGCACAAGGCGGTCAATGCCAAAGGATGGGCATCCAAATATGATATGATCTAATGTTTGTTCTTCTCCTTGGCAGTAATTACATTCCGATGTATTAATCATTTTCATCCGATATAGATGCGAGTTAACTCTGCAGTGACCCAGGCGTAAGCGGTTTATTGTAGTGTAAAATCTTCGATTCAAAAAAGTTGATGATTTCGTGAACCATGGTTTCTTGTTTGCTGTCGTACCTTCTATACCTGCATACCATTGTCCTTTTTGTTCCACTGTTGTTATATGGGTCCAATGTCGGTTCAGATCTTCGCAATACTTATTTCTTAGCTCGATAATAATATCTGTGTGCGGTAGGGCAACACTAGTATGAGTGACAGCTGTATTCGTAACGGAATTTATTGACCTCGCCAAGAAATCTGCATTCTCGTTTCCTTGCACTCCTTTATGACTTGGAACCCAGAAGAAAATAACAGTGATGCCAGAGTCTTGAAGCAACTTCCATGCTCTTTTAATTTCATAAATCAAATAGTTAGACTTTGTATTCAGGCAGTGATTTTCTAGCGCAGTAAGTACACTTAAACTATCACTTAGAATAACCCATTTTATTGCAGATTTTGTATGTTTATTAATGTGTTCAAGTGCTGATAGAATGGCTGTAGCTTCGGCTGTGAATATGCTAGAATATTTGTTGATTTTGGATCCTCCACCTATTTTCAAAGTAGAATCGTATAAGGCTATGGATGTACTGCCAGATATTTTAGATCCATCTGTGTAGACATGTCTATAATCTGCCCAGTGAGATAGTTTGTCGTAAACTTCATGTTTTTCAGACAATTCTTTATCAACTATAATATCCATCTGTGGGTATTTACTTTTATATGTTCCCTGGTAACAAGGCCATTCATTTGAGGAGAAGATGTTCATTGACTCTATATATTGTGTTATTTCAGAAAAATCTTGAAGAATAAAGCAACGATCGGGAAAGTTTTTAAGAAGGTTGAGTTTAATAAGAAGAGGATGTGATTTAATGGCAGCTAGTTTGAGGAGAAATTTTGATTTTAGGAATCTAAAGCGGTATAATAAAGGAGGAATATTGCATTCTAGCTGCATAGAAACAATGGGAGTTGTTTTAAAAGCACCGGTTATAAGGCGTAAGTTACTATTCTGGATTTTCTCTAATTTGTCTATTAGCTTGCCATTGGAAGCAAAACAAAGAAAACCATACTCAAAATGACTCCTTACCAAAGATTTATAGAGCATTAACATGACTTTAGGGTCTGCACCCCAATAAGTTCTACATAGGACTTTTAAAATGTTAGAAGCCCTACGAGCTTTGCATACTATATAATCGACATATTTATTCCAGGATAAATTATTTGTAAAAATGATACCTAAAAACTTCGCTTCTGTAACTACTGGTATTGTGATTTTGTCATAACAAATTCTAATATTATAAGATTTATTCTTGCCAAATATCATGACTTTGCTTTTAATTGCATTTATGTCTAAATTTAAATAAGAAAAATAATGCTGAAGTTTTTGCAATGCATTATTTAAAGTTAATTCAACATGTTTTATATTGTTTCCACTACAGTAGATAGTCAAATCATCAGCATATTGCAGGTTTACAACATTATCTAAAACAAAATTTAATCTGTGAATGTAAAGCAAAAATATCAAAGGACTCAAAATACTGCCCTGACAGGTTCCTTTATAGGAATATCTTGGCCCAATAAGCTTCCGGTTATGTTTAACATAAACTTCCCTGCCATGTAAGAAGCTAAATATCCAATTAATCATTTTTCCAGGTATGCCAAGAAGATTAAGTTGCTCTGTGAGAATGTTATGATCAACATTATTAAAAGCACCAACTATATCAAAAAATACACAAACAGTTGTCTCATTGTTATGAATACTTTTTTGAAGATCAAGATGTAAAGTGCTTATACTTTCACGGGCTGAATAGCCTCTGCGAAAGCCATATTGATTGGATGGTAATAAATGATGCTTTTCAATGTAAAATTCAAGTCTTTGTTTTAAGAGCTGCTCAAAGACTTTGCCAATACAAGAAGTGAGAGCAATGGGACGGTAAGAATCAGGATTAAATTCCTCTTTATCTTGCTTAAGTATTGGGATAAGGCAGTCTGTTTTCCATTGAGAAGGAATTTCGTTATTTAGCCAAAGAAGATTAAAAATGTGAAGTACAATATTAAGAGATTTGGAGTTAAGTTTTTTAAGAAAAGTATAAGGTACACCGTCCAATCCATAAGCTGTATCTTTTCTTGAGGATATTGCTGATTTGAGTTCTTGATAAGAAAAGGGTTCTATTAGAAAACTGGTTGTGGAATTAGAGTTGCTGTCTCCATTAAAGTGTTCAGTCATATAATTATCAACATAGTCTGGTGTATATTTATTTAAGAATTCATGTATCCAATTACTATTGTTGTTACTCATAAATTTGCTATAAGTGAAGGTTTTATTAAATTTTTTCATATTATTCCAGATTATGGATAATGGAGTGGTTCGATTAAATGACTCACACAGGTGGGCCCAACTAGCATCTCTTTCCTTCTTCAAGGTAATTTTTTTTAAGGCCTGTAACCTTTTAAAATTAAGGAAATTAGCTTCAGTAGGATCTCGTTTAAATTGTAAATATGCTTGCCTAGACACTTCAACAGCTGATCTACATTTTTGATTCCACCATGGGAGGTGAGCTCGAGACTTCTTTCTATTGCATGTTGAAAATGGTCTGTTACGTTTTTGATGTATTGGTAAGGACTTTTCAATTGCAGAATGTAGTATATAACAGAATTCATTGTAGCTAGCTTGAGGATCCAAAGGATTTATTGTGTAATTATTAAGTGCACTGTCAACTTCATTAGAATATTTATCCCAGTTGACTAATTTATAACTAGGGAATAAATGTAAATCATTACCAACACTGTTATTATTGTTGTTACTATTACAATTAAAGATAATTTTTGTGATTACAGGTAAATGATAGCTACCAAGCGGATCATCATGAACAGACCACTCACAAGAAAGAGCTAATGTTGGAGATACAATAGTGAGATCTAAAGCATTTGGACGCCAGGTCATGGAGCCCACAGTAGTTACCTGACCATTATTAAGTAATACCAAACCATTTTCATCAATGACGTCCAAAATGTCTCTACCACGTGCATCAGTAGAGTTACATCCCCAGGAGATGTGATGTGCGTTAAAATCACCAGCTAGTATTAAAGGATGAGGAATACTTTTAATGAATGAATCCAATTTATTTTTATTAAATCTAGGAACTGTATGACTTGGGCAATACATACTAACAATGCTGATGACATGACCAGCAACATGCAATTGAACACAAATATTTTGTAAAGAGTCATCAAAGAAAGTATTAAGTTTAGAATATTTAATATTATTGTGAATGAGAATGGCTACTCCATTATGTTTATTACCAGTATCATTACGCTCTATTTGGTATCCTCTAAGTTTAAATGGTTGTTCTGGCCTAAGCCAGGTTTCAGATAAAATAGCTATATGTATGTTGTTATCTAGTAGAAAATTATGTAAAAGGAGTTTATTACATAGTATACTTTGTGCATTCCATTGTATCACGTTAATGTCCATAATTAAATGTTGTTTGAATTTTTATTAAATGTTTCATTTATTATTTTTTTGATGCTACTAGAGCTAACATTTTCTTTATTTTTGTGTAAAGTAATGATCTGTATGACAGATTGAACGAGCATGTTCATGAATTTATCTGAATTTAGAATGTTTTGAAAGTTGTCTGATGAAGAAAGAGATGGAAAAGATTTTTCGTTTACAATATCTGAGTATTTATATGACATGGCCTTTTTTTTCAATTCCGTGATTTTTTGTTTTTTAACTGGGCAGACAGAAGATATAGCAATATGATTGCCTCCACAGTTGTAGCATTTTGCATTGGCTGAGTCAATGGTACACATTTTAAAATTGTGATTTTCTGTGCAGATGGAGCATTTTTCTGTATTTTTACAATATTTAGCAATGTGTCCATACCTTAGGCACTTTAAACATTGTTTTACCGGTGGGACGTATGTATTGACCTCGTGGCGCCAGTGATCCAGGTAAACATGGTCGGGCAGCTGAGTGGCTGAGAACGTTACGGCCACAGTCTGCGTCGGCTCCAACTTCACTGCGCCTCCAATTCTTACCCGTCGCATAAATCTTCGAACTTGTATGATGTTCCTGGTGCTGGCCAGAAGAGAATAAATTTTCTTGTTAGACAATTGTATGGGGACCCTAGTTAGGACCCCAGTGGTCTCCGTGGCAGAGGCAGGTATAGAGGTTTTTAATTTATGTTCTGCAGTTAATTTACTCCCCTGGAGGAACATGTTGGCATTGTTGGCATTATCGAAGACAATGCCGACTTTAAATTTATTTATGGTGCGTAAGTGTTGGACGCCGCTTATACAATCCCTCCGGATTGCGCGCGAGATGCCCATTCGGGTGCCTTCGGTGATTGGTTGGTTAGCTTCAACATGTGAAAGGAATACAATGTATTCTACATTACCGATACTGTTATCAGGATACTTCCTTATGTAGTTCGGTGCATTATATGGAACGTAGTCCAGCTTTTCATCAATTGACGACGACGAGTCTGACTCTGTAGACGAGTCGTCGACGATGGAACTTTCCTCCTCTTCTTTTTTTTTCCTTTTGCGCCCGCTTTTCCCCATATTTACAATAATTACAGTGACACTGATATAAATAAGCTATTTACAACTATTATTTATAAAGTTCTAAGGATTATTTAATTAATTAATAGAATTAGCTTAGAAATTGCCGCCTATTTGTTCGAACGATTCCCGCGCTTTTGTTTTTTTTTTTTAAATAATCTTTATTCATGACCATAGATACAAGTCTTTCAGTCGAATACATAAATAAATAACTAGACACAACATAAAATCTAAAAATATTATGTTTTTTTTCTACAGTGTTACAAATATATTTATACAAAGCATTGTAATAACTCCTATTTGCCAATAGGTCCTGAACGTGGCGGGGAGTACTTTGTTGACGTTCACTGTCACTGCGACTGTTACTGTAGTTTTTGTTATGTGTTACTTATACTCAAGCCTTTTTCCTACGGAGGTTGGCATAAATTATAAAACGCCACGTCTTGCTTCCTTACTTACTTATTTCGTCTCACCTGTAAACGTAGCGATTATAATATACTCTGTGGTCTCGCCTACGTTCATAAATCTGGCTGGTCATGCGCGTTCGCGGCATGTTACACAGAGTACATTATACTTTGAACACAGGTGTGTAGTACTCGTAACAGCAACGCGTTGCTGTTACGAGTACAGAGTACTACACACCTGTGTTGCAAATGTAGCAGTACTAGATAAGTATTTCTTTTTTCGGACTTCTAAAAAAGGAGGAGGTTATTTATTTCACTGTTTATCGGCTATCACCAGGTTTTGGAATGATTCTTGGCGCCAAAGTTATTCAAATATTTACGACTAAAATCAAATGTTCTAAATCAAAATTTGTGACTTGATTACCTCGGCTCTATGTCTTTTGTAAATCTCTTTGCTTGGCGCCGAGTTAGCCTCATGAACTCATGAGCTTAGAGTATATATTACAGTAGCGTATTATAATATACTCTAAGCTCACGAATGTGATAACAGGCATATTCAATGACTTGAAAATCCGAATGCGTAAAGGAGCGTCCCCACTAGAGTTGCGCCGCTGAGCCTCATAGAGGTCGGAGTAGGTAGATTGATTTAAGGTCGTTATCGTCAAACGTAGAGGATAATATGGATATGCCTCCCAAATACCGGAACTTCATATTTATTGTGATATTTGTTCCGGAATTTTGAAATTAGCACGAATTTGTGTTTAAAGGTGAAAAACGTATTAAAAATAGGATGGTATTTAAAAGTACTTCAATTTATTCCCATTTCATTTACCTAATTTTGCCTGTGTTCCACTAAATATACTGAATGTGCACCAAAATATGTTAATTAAAATATGTCATAACGAGCATCTATTTAACAATTAAACACTGTATATTCTTCTTAAAGCGTAGTCGACGGAGCCCCGCTTCGCGGGTATTTCCGAGTGCAGGGTTTAATGGAACCTAACTAACCTAACGGGGGGGTGCCCTAAGTCCCGATTATGGGGGCAGAGATACTTTAATATTTGGTGCACGATCAGTATTATTTGGTGCATGTTTAATGAAACATGTAGTCTCCTTGAAACAATTATATTTGGTCAAAATTAACATTTACAATTTTACCATGAGCCATGATCACAGACAACGAACAATCCCCAGACTATTAAATTGCCGGGAAAACATCTTACATTGTCACTGTCACATTAGACAGTGACATCCATAAACATCCCCCCTCTTTACATAATAAAGATAATACAAAATCAACTTAGTCCAAATATTATTAAATACAATCTGAGCTATCAACATAATCTTTAAATCTATTAGGTCTTACAACACGACGTCCACTACGCGTTACAACTGAATCTTTTGGGGAGACAATGACACTCTCAGGATTTTCCATGTGTTGTGAACTAAGATCAGACTCTGCATTCTCTGCAGGTTGTAGACTGGAATCAGGTCCGAGAGCCTTACTGTCTTCCAATGAATTAGGTTTATTTTCAGACACATAGTCATTAGTTTCATTAATATTCACTTTTGGTAAAATCATCTCATGTGAATTACAGGATGTGTTATCAACGTTATTTGAATTATTACAAAAATTATCCCGTTTTATGTACTTTCTATTACGCCTATATTCATTCCCTCTCTCATCCCCCACAATATAGGAACGAGGCTCATCACATTTTTGTATAATTCTAGCTTTAATCCAGTGCTTATCAAGCCCTTTTTTAAAATAAACTCGCTGACCGACCTCTAATTCTGGAAGTAATTTTGCTTTCTTATCATAACTTCTCTTTACAGACTCTAAGTGATTATAATAATGTTTATCATATTGAGAAGCTTTTGGTTTCAAGTCTTTTCTAGGAATGGGCAGAAGTGAATTTAGTGTTCTTGAAAACAACAACTGAGCTGGAGATGGCATGTATGGTTTTGGTGTATTTCTATAATTTAACAATCCCAAATATAGATCAGAGCCATCCTCTTTACATTTTTTAAAAATGTTTTTAAATATTTTTACACCACTTTCACTCTGCCCATTAGATTGTGCATACATTGGGCTTGACCTAATATGATCAAAATGATATTCAGATGAAAAGTCATTAAATTTCTCAGATGTGAATTGAGGACCACCATCCGAGACTACAGTCACTGGTATCCCATGCCTAGCAAAGACTGATTTACAGTTCGATATTACACAATCACTCGACAAGTTATCCAATTTACATACTTCAATATATTTTGAAAAATAGTCCATGAATATGAGAAAATTTTTGTTATCTTGAGTGCATATATCAATTCCAACCTTGTGCCATGGAAGCTTTACAATGTCATGGCTTATTAATGGTTCTCTCTGCAAATTAGGATCAAACTTGGCACAAGCATGGCACTGTTTCACATATGCCTCAAGATCTCTGTTTATATCTGGCCAGAAAATACATGACCTAGCCCTAATTTTGCAAGTGCTTACACCTGCATGTCCTTGATGAATATACTTTAACATCTCAGTTTTCAATGACTCTGGTACAACAATTACATTGCTTTTTAGTACTATACCATCCAAGACACACAACTCATCTCTAAATGTCCAATAGTTTCTTAAATTTTGATCTAGTTCTGATATATTTTTTGGCCAGCCATTTTTAATATAAAATATAGCATTTTTAAGCACATGGTCTGATTCAGTTGCAGTTTGTAATTTCTTAAGTAGAATTTTGGATACAGGCAAACTATCTCTTTGTAATTTTACATGGCAAACAATATTCTTGTGAAGATCCTTTATTTTAGATTCTACTTTGTCTGCACAACTCCGGGACAAAGTGTCAGCTATAAAAAGTAATTTTCCTGGTTTGTATTTTACTTCCAAATTATAACCCTGTACAGCTAACATCATTCTTTGTAGCCTAGCCGGCACATTATACAAAGGTTTTTTGAATAATGTTTCTAGTGGTTTGTGATCTGTCTCTACATATACCTTCCGGCCATAAGTGTACTGGTGCATTTTATAGCATCCAAAAACAATTGCTAACATTTCTTTTTCTAACTGACAGTAATTTTGTTCAGTGGGAGTAAGGGACCGAGAACCATAAGCAATTGGTTTACCATCTTGTATAATTACAGCCCCCATTGCTGTTGAGGAGCTATCCACTGATAACACAATGTCTTTATTGGTGTTGAAATAAGCTAAACATGGACTACTACATAATGCCTTTTTCAGAATTTCAACAGCTGTTTCTTGATTGCAATCCCAGATGAATTGTACATCTTTTTTCAACAATATACGTAGAGGCTCAATAAGTTTTGAGTAATTTGGGATAAAACGAGAGAGATAATTGCACATTCCTAAAAACCTTTCCAAGTCTTTTTTGTTTTTTGGGTGTTCCATATTCATTACCGCCCGCACTTTACTAGGGTCTGGATATACACCTTTTTCTGTGAACTTATGCCCCAAGAACAAAAGTTCGGTTTCGAAAAATTTACATTTAGACTCATTAAATTTTATACCATTTTTCAATGAAATGTCCATGACCTGTCTAATTCTATCATTCAACTGTTCTATTGTTTGGGCAAAAATACATAAATCGTCAATGTATGGAATAACTCCATCAATATTTTCAAACATTTGATTAATTATTCTGCTGAATTCTTCTGGTGCTGAACTTATACCAAAAGGGAGTCTTTTATACCGATATCTCCCAAATGGTGTTATGAATGTGCATAGATCTGAGCTCTCATTATCCAAATTCAACATCCAGAACCCATTTGAGGCATCTAAAAGTGCAAAAAATTTTGCATCTTGCATCTTACTTTTAATTTCATCCATTGTTGGTAGCTGGTATTTAGGCAAAACAATGTATTTATTTAATGCTCTTGGGTCTAGGCACATTCTCAACTTACCATTTGGTTTTCGAACAGAAACTAAATTATTTACCCATTTAGTAGGTTTGGTTACCTTTTCAATCACACCCAACTTTTCCATTCTTTTAAGTTCTAAGCGCATTTCAGGCAGTAGTGAGAATGGAACACGCCTTGCTGCTTGTATGGATGGGACGGCATCACTACTCAGCTGTAAATGTACTTGCCCAGGAATGCAACCAAGACCACCATCGAACAGCTCACTGTAATTGGTTTTTAAAATCTTAATTAAGTTGGCAGTTTTGCTACTTTCACATCTGACATTGTGTACATTTACCAATTTTTTATTTACACAAACAAAATTATAAGTCAAACATGTTCGACATCCCAGAAGAGTGGGTACACTTCCATGTATCACAATAAACTTAACTTTATATTTTCTTTTGTTTGGGTGTATAATGTCTAGCCAGCAAGTCCCTCTAACAGGAACACTTTTCCCATCCAGCTGTATAATTTTTTTATCACATGGCAAAATCGCTGAACTTTTAACACAAAGTTGTTTACATACCTCACTTCCAATTATATTGCAAGCAGCTCCGGTATCCATTTTTATTAGTAATTTCTTGTTATTTACTGAAAATTCTTGAATAATTTCATTACCTATTGCATCTAAATGCCCAACAAAGAAATCACCTTCTTCTTCATCTTCTTCCTTTGTCTCATTTGCCAGATTCACCTGTTTTTTGTGATTTTTGTTGCTCCTGCACACTTTTGTAAAATGATTTAGTTTATTGCAGCGATGACATGACTTCCCAAATGCTGGGCATTGCTTTATTTTATGAGATGTACCACAATTATAGCAATTTCTTATCAATTTTTCATTTTTGTTAACTAATAAGACTTCTCCAGTACTAGGATTAGGATTCTTATTCTCTATGTATCTCGTAGAGGCTTCAGCGCCCAACAAATACTTCATGACATATTCAATCGTCAGTTTTCCGTCATCTTCGGCCATCAGTTTCGACTTTTGACCGTCATATTTGCAGTCCAGTCCTGCAATGATTTTTGTTACTGATAGGGTTTCTCGGAGTTCTCCTAACTCGCAGGAGTTTCCTAGGTTCAACACTTTCTGGAAATAGTTTTCTAATGTGTCGCCATTTTGAGTTATAGTGAAGAACTCATTTCGTAGAATAGTCAAGTTCTTTTTGGGTTGGAAGTACTTCTCAAACTTTGTTAACACTTGCTCTACACTCTCAGTGCCCGCGCAATTGAATGTGTTATATATTTGAATACCTTGGTCTCCAATATAGTTAAGAAGTATGTTAATTTTCCTCTTGTCTTTCGCCTCGTCCAGCCCGGTAGCCGATAGGTATATGTCGAAACGTTGCCGGAATTCTTTGAAATTTGCTGCAAGATTCCCTTCAAACCGCATACCGCGTAGCGGTGGGAAGTCCACACCTGACATCATGTTTAATGAAACATGTAGTCTCCTTGAAACAATTATATTTGGTCAAAATTAACATTTACAATTTTACCATGAGCCATGATCACAGACAACGAACAATCCCCAGACTATTAAATTGCCGGGAAAACATCTTACATTGTCACTGTCACATTAGACAGTGACATCCATAAACAGTGCACGATCAGTATTTTTCGGGGAAGAAAAGATTTTATCAATCTACGCTGCCAGTGTTAGCTAATGGTGAAAGAAATCAGTATTTTATTTTATACAAAAATACCTTGGAATAGTTACACCGTATTTTGTCCCTTACTGTTGAATTAGAAATGACGCTTGACAGTATGAGACAAAACTTAGACAGGGCCTTTTGTTTCTTTGTCTCATGTTCATCTTTGTTCACAACGCATTGACCGCTCGCAACGACCAATCAGAAGCAAGTATCCTGTATGACTCATTGGGTGTTTGTTATAACAATGCGCGCGCGCTGTGTTCTAGGTATCTCACTCATAGATTAGAATAATCTAATCTCACTCGCTTACCTCGGTTCGTAGAGTGCGCTCCTAATTTGTGAAATTCCTGTGTTGTGTAAATAATAATCTCACTCTGGCTTGTTTACTGATTTCTGATACCTTCTTAAAACGACGAATTTGGCTTGTATCTACGGACATCGATTTGTTTTTAAATTGTATCTCTACTTCAAGCAGAAAATTATTAAAGCTTACCTGAAGCGAAATACACTTCAGGTAAGCTTTAATAATTTTCTTATATAAGTATGTTTTAGGCCTTTTTTTAAAGAATAATGTTAACGTTTTTAGTCTCATATCCGATTGATAATCTTCCTATTCACGCGATAAATCATAAGTTGTTTTTAATACATATTGTGTCTAATTGTAATATGTAAAAGTTAATTTACTAGACGTTTGTGTATCGTTCTCTCGGAACCGATATAATAAACGATTTTGTTGGCCTATCCGTATGTTTTTTATTTTATTTTATTCCATAATTCCAATCTTGAAACTTTTTCCGCACATTATGGATAAAATGGCATGTCCATATTATTATAATATCTTGACGCAAGTATACAAAATCAATCTACCTACTCCGACCAGTCATAAGTGTGGACGTGCGCAATTCAACGGTCCAAGAACATTCAGCGTTTCAGGGTTGCTGTCAATCCGACGGTTGTCGGTACGGTGTGGTGGGGACGGGCCGCGAGGGCTGTCATGTCAGTGCACTACCACACCACAGATAAGATAATATCTAATTGCCGCCACTACACCAAATTGTGTTTTTATTTGGTACAAAATGAACTGGGCGGACGAGAAAACCATTTCTTACAGGAGCGGCGGGTGCTATAAGGCTGTCGGAGTAGTTTTTTTTATAGATAAATACATTTTATAAACATTTTTTTATATTTCTTGTTCATTCTTATAGTGAAACTTTTATTACATCGTCTCAAACTTTTTCGTCTGTGTGTTGCATGTCGCGTGACGGTCGGCCGCGGAGTAGGGGTAAAGTGAAAGCAAGTGAAAGGCGCTTTTTTTTTTTTTTAAACATAAAGTGGCATTCACTGAAAGGCGCTCGTCAGAGCAGCAGGTGCATGTTTTTGTTTATGGATTTATTTCAATTTTGAGTGCTTGAATTTATTATTTAACTTATTTCGTATGAATATTAAATTAAGATTTTTTTTATGTATATTCGGTCCATTCAATATATTTAAAAATATTTTCACTTTTACCGTGGTTTCCCACGGGCCCCCAGTCTGAAGGGGCTCCCGACCCGAGAGCTGTGAGCTCAAAAGTGACCTGACTTTTTAACAAAATTAAAAAAAAAAAAAAATGTAAGTACCCACATAAAATCAATTATCTACACCTTTTACCTACTTTATATCAATTACCTACCAATAACCCTACTAGATGGGAGGACGTTGTTATAAATATATGCCTGTGCTTTTGAAAATTAGATATTAACTAAAATGGACACAATGTTACTATTGGGTAACTATCTCGATGATTTAACTAAATTAAAATGTGCCGAGTTTTCTTGGGGCCCATGCAATGGATATGCCAAGGGCCTCAGATGGTATAGTTTCGCCACTAGCAGCGGTGCTTATTACTATGAATGCTGCTGAAGCTAAAAGCACATTCCTCTTCTTCGTACATCTCAAAAGAAACTGCCGCTAAATCTCTATAAAGCCTGCGGCATCTGCGGGCCGCGCGTTGAAAAAAAGCACAATAAGCCCGCGAAGCCGAGCCTCGTGGCCCAAAAAGCCGCGGGGCTCCTAGTGGGGACGCCCCTTCATGTACCCGTTGTACACGAACCCCCCTGGGTCCTTGTCTCCAGTCTGTTAATATTATTGTACCATGGTCTGTTAAACCTAATTTTTGTCATGTCATTGTGTCAATGCCAAAAAATTTGAAGTTTGTTTGTTTGTAATGTATTCAGTCACAGAGCATCTTGTATTCAGTATTTCAGTATTGTTTATAATTGATGCCTATATTATAGTATTCTGTGATTGATGCTCTGTGGTATTGTTTGTTGTGTGTGGTTGTCAACAACATTGGATTTACAGGAATTACAAACAAAACTTAAATTGAAAACAACAGCTCTGGATGTTGTTAAAAATTACTGGTGTTCTCTGAGTTCAACATAATTACTTATCAGATTTGAGATTAATTAATAATAACATTGAGTGAACGAGTTTTAAAAGTGTTTGAAAAGATAAATAATGATAAGCTAAATTATTAAATAAATAAATAAGCTATCAATAAAGCTATGAACATTATATTATAATCCTCGTAGGCTGCGCTGGCCTGATAAAAACACAAGATAGCGAATAATAAACCCATTCCTACCACATGTAATAATATTGATAAGAGCTGCATGCCTACTTCGTGTCTTTTTATGACTCAACATGGAATACAGGACAATGCTTCATTTACAAAAATGCCTCTATTTTAATTTCTACTTACACATAACATGGGTTATTGTCGTAGGCTTTTTTCTATATTCAAAGGTAAATGAAAGATTTGTCAAAACTACACTTAAAACCATTTTAAGTATACTATTAGCTAATTCCGTGCTTTTCTGTTTATTTCAGCTGAATGTTCTTGGACACCTAACAAAGTATCTTTTGCTGACTGTATTCACTTTATTAATAGTCATTGAGTCAGCAAGAATATATCTTGGCCACTATGGAAACCTTTCTCGCAGGGTTCGTTTTTTTATTTCATAATTAATTATGTATTTAAAAACAGACCCTAAAACCAACATTATTAATGATAGATAAATTCTTACAGGTCCCAGAACTGGCAGGGTTCCTCATGTTGACCATACTAATGCAAATGCCTCTGGTTAGCTTTTTCCTGTTCAACCCATACTTGATGAGCACACCGATGGAGCTCACTCTACACACTATGTTGTGGCTGCTTACAATTGCTGAAGTTGTTTTCAGTTTTATGGCATTGAAACAAGCATCCAACTTCGCCAAAAGTATTTACTTGTCACAACCTAAAGACAGGTGACAATAATTTAATTTTTAGGTAATCATAATTTATGTAATAATTTAGTGTAAAAATTAATTCATAACTTTATTAGAAGTTATGTTCATGAATCATAGTCATTTTGTTATTGTTTTGATGGGTTTCTTATCATCATCATCTGCCTAGCCATTTCCTGGGTTTCTCTAAGGAATCTAAGTAATAAGTAAAGTTTTTTTTTGTAAAAATGTGTTCATAATTATGATCCTATGATTCACAGTAGAGGTAGAAATAATTACTCACAGAAATTACATGAAAAGTTTTTATTATGTTGTTACACAACATTAAATGCTCATTTTATTAATTAAAGGACTTGAATTTATGAGTGGAAGTGTATGAAAGCAAAGCTTTGGTATTTTATTTAAATTAGTTGGTACCTACATAAAACACATTTATAATAATTTAACATTAATGTATACACAAGTTTGTAAACATAAGTTAAACCTAAATTGAGAATAGACATGTAAAAGCAATTATACAAGTTTTTATAATTATATTATCATTGTACTGACTTTAAATAAAGTTATAAGTATAAAGGGACACATTTAACACACAATGCTGTCTGTAAACCATACAATGAGCACCTCTCTTACACCATAGGTATTATACAATACAACTGAACTATGATCTACATTTCTTAAATGTATCAAATATAACCTTTTGGTAAAATGTTTGGATAGTCTTTATAAAATTGTTACTTTGCCTTCAAATATTTCAACAAGGCACTGGTCATTCAATATTATCTTTTTTCTAATAATAAAATTAAATAGGTATAAACAAAATATCACTGAAGTACCATACATCAAAATGCATTGCATTGGTGCCATTTCATATTGGAATAAGTATTAAATAAATGACATACTTTATTTCTTCAACCATGAACTAGCCTCTGGCGCATAATCTAAAACTTAAGTACTAACACAGCACTATGATACAATCTTAGGCATTATCATAAAATAATATTTTATTTGGTTAATTAATACTATTTACAATTTAGCATTCAAAACATTCACTTTATTTACTCCTAAATATAATTGTCAATATCTAAACCTTTTACTGGTCAGCCAGCCAAACTGTCATTTTACTTCATAAACATAAATTATGCTTAAAATAACAAAAAAAAACTTAGTAAAAAAAAAAAGTAAAATTTAAGTACTACTTTCTTTCTTTATATGGGTTTAAGTCTCGTTTATTTTTTCAAAGGGCACATCAAAGATTTTGTTATCTTTGAAGAAGTCATCAATTTTACAGCGTACTACATGTAAAGTTGCTTGAAAACTTGTTAATTTTGTTTCAAAGTCTTTCATTCTGCCTTCAATTTCAAAAGCCTTATAAACTTGAGGCAGAGTTGGAGACATTTTACAAATAAACTGAAAACAAAAAGAGATAATATTATGTTAGTAAAAAAAACAATAAATCGCTATAAGAAGATTAAATGGAAATTTCTTAGATAACAAAACATGATAGATAAAATGAGTACCTAGTAGGTGTTGGATAAAGTAGTTATATAATTAATACTCACATTAAATATTTGCTGTGTGACCCAGTTATGATATTTTCTGACAGAGCCTTCATATGCCACTGTAAATACTTGTTTCATGTTCACATCAGTATTATTTGCTTGAAGATGGCATAGGAGTTGAGTAAACACAATCTCAAAAAACAGTAGAGCCCTGCAAATATAAGAAAGAATAATTTGAATACTAGAGTAACAAGATTTATACGCAGTTTGGTTATGATTAATGCATATTGACGCACCTATTAAGCCACAGCACACTGTCAGCTCCAGGTTTGTCAGCAGCTGTCTCAGCAAGAATTAACTCGAGTAAGCAAGAGTTTTTGTCATAGGTGAAAAGCTTTTTCATTTTCTGAAACAAGGATAAGTAAATTAAATTATTATAAATTTATTACTGTGACACCGAGCAAGGTGACTAAGACATGATTCATAACACTTACATCGACATTTCCTTGCATGTCATATTTTACGGGAGCAAATAATGTGCCAAGCCGTTCTGTAATTATAATAAACAAATATAATTGCTTAATTGAAAGAAATTGGGGAAAGTAAATACATGACATGAAGCGTCTATACATACCAACTATTGCTACCAAGTCTGTAGACGCATCAATAAACTTAATCATATTAATTCTTCCATTTATAACTGGTGGAAAGTCTTTTACAGCGAGAAAAAAACATTCTTGATCATCAGTAGTAGAGGTGCTGGCCATTTTCAGTATAAAATATTTGCATAAAGTTAAATATCTAAGAGAGATATACTACACACATTCACTAAACTGCTTAATTATTGATTTGCTCAAACAGTGAATTATCAAAAATATTATGAAACAAACAATACGATTACCACTGAATGACAGAAGCACACAAATGTCATAATATTTATTTTCCAGTTGCCCACTGTCGTTTGGGGTTACCACTTAATACAATTTGCACACACTAGGAATAATCCATTGCTTTTTTCTTCACTTTTTAAAAGTATTTCTAGTCTAGGAGACGTAAACTTTTCTTTTTAATTACTTAATTATAATACTTCATTCTTCTTGTTTCAAACATTTTCTTCACTTTATTGTCAACTTTCCTAATACTGTTACGCCAACTGTCTAATATGAAAATGTCTGTTTCAGCACGTTTCCCAAATCATCTTCTACAACTATTGTCAACACTTTGGTATTTGGTGAAAAAGTAAATGGAACCAAAAATCTTTTTTCTGGTACAAGATTTGTAAATTCGTACGAATCTAACACCATTCCGTTAGATTCATCTCTTACTTCAACTATTCTAATACCGGCAGTTGAAATTATCATCATTTTATTTTTATCAAATTTCAGATACCTTGTTATCGCCTGTCTTTCTCTACCGTATTCATTGTTGAACCACCGATGATAAGACAGTAACACGGCGCAATTTCTGGTCCAATAAATTGAGTCGTTCCCGTTTGTTCGACTGACGTTTTTCTTTGAATCCGTAAGTCTATTTGTTATATTTGAATAAACACTTGATGGCCTGGTTATAGGTGTTACGTTTGGACTTCTTCGTATTATGTCAGATTTAGACATTGCGGCAAAATTTCCCAATGTGGTTTTACTTCTTGGTCCTAAAACTCGTAATGGTTCCGCCACGTTCACTGTAACACTTATATTGCGTTGTAGTGAAACAGTAGAATGTTGTACTGGTTTTCCACTGAAGTTGTTCATGTTATCTTTAACTAAAGTTGATCGTTTTTCTCCAATAACAAACACTCTGTCTAAGTTGTCAAAACCTCTTCCCATTATACCATCTTTCGTGTGTCCGAGATCAAACGTGTGACCAAGCTCGTGGAATACTGATCCCAATGTAGTTGCAAAACATCCTCCCAGTGTGCTACGGTATCCACTGTCATCCATAAATCGTCTCACGTTTACTGGCGTTGCATCTAAGAATTTCGGAACGATTTCTTCTACACACGTTGGCCAGGTGTAAAGGCACGCTGTCCCGAATAGCGCCAAACCTCCTCCCCCTAATGCAGCATATGCTTCAGTAAGGGAAATAATTTCTTCATGTGTCATTGGCTTATCGATATCAGTACCTTTATATCGAGTGCAAGATATAAAGCCCAGGAATTTTCGTTCATTACTTCCTAAATCGGATAGCATCAGTTCTCTTCCAAAATGTGACCATAATTCTGTTTGTTTCATTTTTCTTGCCTTGTTAACGTTGAGGGTACTTTTGAATATTATGCATTCTGGTTTTTTAGGATTAACTTCATGCTCAAGTTGGAATGTTTTTCTTCCGACTCCACTTTCAAAAAGTTTTTCGGCTGTTAAACTTTGAATTAACTTTGAACCAAGAGCTATTCGGGAACAAGCACTTTCCATCGAGTTGTCAATATCTGGTGGACTTTGAAAACATCCATCGTGACCTTGACATATGATGTAAACTGGAGTGACCCGTAGATTTGTTTTTCTTGGAGTATAGTCTAGGAGCAATATTTTCCGTTGCTGTTCTGTATATTCCAATTCAATTACGTTTTCACCTCTTCTCAGTTCGATTATCACTTTGAATTCTCCATTATAAACATCCCACTGCGATGAATTTTGAAAGTTTTCACTTTTTAATGTACATATTAGTTTTTCATGGTTATTAGAATTGCCTCTTGTTATAATTCCCTTGATCAAAACAAGCGAATAGTTCACGACGTCTCCATTTTGAAAATTAGTTATAAAAATTGAAGAGTTGTGTTCTGTTTCGTTATCTTCATTCATACGGTTGTCCATTACCTGAAATAATGTTTACATTACGTTAGTTCGTGAGAATAAGTGGCCTTAATGGTTGACCTTCATTAGGATCGGTGCGCCGTTTCCTCGGTTTCTTTTAGTGTGATCAAACACTACATAATTAGGTTAATGCCATTTTGTGACGAGGATTACTGGAACCCGCTACTCCAAGAGGTTTTACGCACTATCATTTGGTTATATTACTTGGAGCGTAACGTTTATTTTTATCTGTATCTAAACTTTAAAGGTCGACGTAAATGAATAGATTCGCACTGTGGCATGACTCACCATGATGCGGTTGGCGAGGAGCGCGCAGAGCCGGCGCGGCGGGAGGACTGCGGGAGCGGGCGGCGCGGCGCGGCGGCGACTCGACCACTCGCAGCCAGCGTGCAGTGCCGTTCCTCCTCACTTCTCACTAAACTTGGTCGAACGCTCGCGCGGTTGGTGTGCGCATGCCCGCCGATGCAGACCGACGCGCCTCGGTAACGATTGCGCCCACCAGACAGGTACGCGACTAGCTGTCTCCACTGGCAAGAGGGAAATTTGAACAATGCAGTAAACATAGATGAGAATGCGCCACTGTCATCCATCAAATCCTTGTTGTTTGTTTTGCGATTGTTTGTTTTCATTATAGCAAACGCGACGACGCTAGTCTGATACCCGTACTAGTATACTGTCTACTTGAAAATTTTCCAAGTATGTGATATTGCTAGTAGGGCCCGAACTCGGTAGGTAAGTAAGTTTTGTCACCACAATCTGTTGTAAGTAAGTACGTATTTTACGAATAAGAAAAAAAAACAGGGTACTGGAAATAGGAACTAACAGTAATATGCCAAAACTGTATCAAAGCTATAGAAAAAATGGCAACACCAATCTAATTCAAAGAATTGTGTCAAAGGTGTCCAGTAGGAATCATAATGATGAAGAGACTAGCCTCTAGACTTTGTATAACTTACCAACATTTTATGAGCGACTGTGGAGCAGCGCTCTTGCTAGAAATTGTTAAGAAACTACAACAATAGAGGGCGTGAGCGTATTCTTCAAATATAAAAAACAAAACAAATAAAACTAAAATGTTGATCTGACTAAGTACATTATTATACCTATTATTTTAATGATATATTTTCCAAGTTACTACAATCTATGACTGACTGGCCCTTTTCAAATTAGGGGAAAGGCAAGGTACCTATGGTAGAATAATATCCATAGATTTTTAAAAGTAGTCCCTTAATTTTCAATATTGTGGAGCTCTTTTTTCCATCAGTTCTTGAATGAGAAAACTTGATATTGCAGACGATAAGAGGCTATATTTTAAAACATTAAACGCGATTGGATAGAAGCAATCTGTGGGGGTTCAAGCCAGACAACAAAGCGCCTGGTGGAGTTAAGTAGCAACATGTCGCGCTAGCTACAGTTTGTTATTCTGACAGGCGCTGCTGCTTACAAAAGTAATAGTTGACCTTACTCACTTTGTTTCCTCTATTTATTAGATATTGTGGCAAAGGAAATATTTTATTTTAGCCAGCATTTACGAGTATTTACCTATTATTGCGACCCACGAATGCCCCTCGAGTCAAAGGGGAAAGTACACAAGTCCGTGATTAGACCTGTCGTACTGTATGGATCAGAATGCTGGGCTGTGAAGAAGATGGATGAAAAAGATTGTAGAATCCATGTAGCAGAGATGAAGAATGTTGAGGTGGATGTGTGATGGGACAAGAATGGATAAAAATAAGGAATGAGTATGTTAGAGGAAGTTTGAAAGTTGCGCCTGTCCAGTTACACAATATTTGAAAGGAAATCGACTATCTTGGTATAGAGTCTATAGACATGTGATAAGGAGGGACGAAGACGAATCACATGTAACTAAAAGAGTGATCAATATAAATATTGATGGATGAAGAGGGAGAGGAAGACCAGAGAGTGAGGAGTGATATGAAGGAAAAATGTGTAAATGATAGCGTGACGTTTAACATAGGGGAATGTTAGAAAAAAAACGTGCTGCGCCGACCCGATGTTAACATGGTACTAGGGCAGGAAGATTATGATGATTTATTTAGACATTATTTTTGGTGGAGTTACCACTAGGTGATTCTATATGATAGTGATGTGCAACCAGTGCAACAGTGCCTTGAAATTTCGATTTTTATTCGGTTGTATTAAACATTTTTTTTTGAAAAACCACTGACGGAAACTCCCACGTTGTTTTAAAAGAAATAAGTTACCTAACTTAACAATTTACATCTAGTTTGGTTTTCTTTTGCTAACCGTGTCGAATTTCGTACAATGGGGTCAATGGGTCAAATTCGCGGTACAGAAAGGGTTTTCTGTAAGTACTGTTATAATCTTTAGGTACAAGAAGCTATTTGTCGGGATATTTTGTATTTCGCCGGGATTCGGGACACATTCTGGACACCATATGAAATGTCGGGACAATCCGGACGAATCCCAACCACCTGGCAACCCTCGTATGTACATTTGTACAACTATCCTTGATCAAACACTTACTTGCGCGCCTGTGTGCTATGTTTAGCAAATGTGTGACAAAACACTAGAATATTGAAGTCAAAAACTTTGCTATCTACACATCTAAGTAGTTGATATTCCACTATAATACAGGTGTAACTTAAGATAATACAGGTGGAAGTAACGTTTCTTAAGTCATAAATTCATGATAGATAGCGTGTACTTAATATAAAATGTAAACCTTAATTAGATCTAATCATAGTTTGATATCATCATACGAATCACAATATCCAAAAACTACCTAGGACACGTAGCTACCTACCTATTACCCGCCCGATTTTTATTGTGGTAAGTTAGACTCGGTAGGCAATTCACTTTGAAACGAGAATTTAACTTGTTTTCAGAGTGGAAAAATGCATGAATGTCGAAAACCATTTCCGTCGTGAGTGCGGGCGCTAACGATATTACTTGAAACTCGTTGTTTTCACAATTCTGACGGGCGCCGGGTGGCGGCGCCGCCGACCGGCGCGTTGGCCCACAGGTAGTATTTATACAATTTTAACAAGCTGTGGACTTTTCAGTACTTACTAGCTGGTACTCTAACTACTACACACATAACCTCATGCCTGTGATCCCCGAAGGCTTAGGCAAAGTCATCACGACAGCATCAAAAAAATACAAATCCTTTTAGTCCGTCTGTTAGAGTATTGGAAAATAAAATGTTTTTGTAAATCAATGAATATTCACAAAGATGACGATGATGATGACGTCAGTACGCTTTAAAAATTATACCTAGGCGTGACGTATTGAGAATATTAAAAGCGTCGTATCTTCGTCAATTATGATTTACTTAACAAAAAAAAAAAAAAAATACGGGTCAAACATTTTTTGATATAATCTAACTGATAGACTAATTAGATTTGTCGTCTACCCTAAGTACACCCACATTTCGTCAGTTATATTTAAGTTCCGTGTAATAGAGGGCGAACCTATTTCCATCAACTGGACATAAATCCAGACTCCTTGGCTCATCATCATAATCATCACTCCGTGGCTACTACTGCGAAATTCCTGATGGGAAAACCGAAAAACACTGCTCAACCTGGGAATCGAATCTAAGGACTTCATGCTTAGCAGTTACGCTTGCAACCATCAGAGCAACGATTCGAGGAAGCACCTACCTAACTGGGCCCATCGTTTCATCTCTTTTCAAATGTCGGTTCACATTGCGAACTATCGAAAATGTCGAACCGAAGTATAAAGAAAGAAGAAACGATGCTCTCCCGGCTCGCTCGCTAGGGCGCGCGCTCGCGCTTACCGCTACCGCTTAGTGCGTGTATATTGAAGCAATTTGTAATGTACTTGCATATAGACGAGCCCTTGTCGGCACACATTGCCGAACTTTGCTTTTTGCAAAATTCAGAGGGTGTAGGCCATGTTAATTTAACGGGGGCTAATGGTCGTCTCGCGGCTTGAATATTTATGGGAATGAAGCGTCGCGCCGTGTTATGAGATGACGAGGAATGAAATATTCACGCGCCGACGTCGACGGACGTTAGAATAGCTCAAACATTTGTACGGACAATGCACTAGCCCGGCAGATACTGGCAGCACTGTTTAGCTGCTGAATAATTGCGTCGTGCGTTATTTGCCTTGTATATTTGTAGAAAAACCAATACCAACATTGGTTTTGACAGATGATGGGATCCTGGAGAAATAGAGAGAACTCTTCATTTATAGGCACACATGAAGCGATTTGGATAGTGGATAGAGTACTTTCTCGGAGTGATCCCCCTTCAATTTGGTGAAGATCTGATGAAGAAATTCGGAGATAGGTAACGGAACTCCTCAATAAATAATAGCAAATGGACTGGGATAGCTGAAATCTCATGTCTGTCTATTGTTTACACCAGTTCATGACATAACATCACGCCAGTACGCTGTAAAGGGGCAAGCGCATGTGAAACACTAAAAAGTGAAAAATAAAAACATTTTTGCAAAAAATAAAACCGACTTCTAGAAACACAAAAAACTGAAAAATAACTTTAACTTCAGAAGTCGGTGGCAAAAAAACTAAACCAATCCATACAAAGGTCACCGACTTCTGAAGTTAAAGTTATTTTTCAGTTTTTTGTGTTTTCAGATGTCGGTTTTATTTTTTGCTTAAAAGTTTTTATTAGGTACTAACTACTAGGTGTAATACTTTTCCGTACATTCAAACATAGCAAATATTACGATATCTTGAAAATGCTATATGGATTTTCTAGTCATGAGGGAAATACATATACTTATATCTATCATAACTACCTACATCACAAAAATGCCTACCCAAGCCAAACATTATGTAAAATATTAATCGTTTAAGTAACAAACATTATGAATAAGAGCCTATAATACTACGTTGTTATCGAAGTCATCAAAATAAAACGTAAGTTCTATCTAGGTAGCCACGAGCAAAACAAACGACGCCGGTTGAGCAGTGTTCCTATGCGCGCGGACACAGCGCTGACTAACAAGAGGTAGGTGACGCAGTCGCCAATGTTTGATGATGATGACCTGGACGCAGGAAACCGATAGGGCTGTCCGAGTGTCCGAAGGAGCCGGTCGTTGTCCCAGTGAACGCAGCACTTTCGCTTTTATCGGCGAACGAACCCGGTCCATTACTACCTCACTCACGCGGTTACACCATCACAGGCCGTTCGATTTTGGCTGCGTTTGTTGCTCCGGTATGCATACTAATGGCAATTTATTTAGGGTTGTGTTGTTTAGATTTCTCCACGCTACGATCGACGTACCGTTCATTGTTTTTAAACTGTATTATTTATAAACTCGGTGCATAGGCAACATATTAATCATGTTGCGTGTATATACGCGGACCGGTGGGTGGCAACACAGTTTTGGTGGTGGTGTTTGAAGTAGCTACGCGACATAGGTCAGGCTTACAGTCGTGAGTTCATTTTAATAGTACGGTCGAACAGGCTGTTTGTAAGTAATTTTTGGGTTAAACTGTAAACCAAATAGCTTGTTCGACCGTACTTACTAGCCGTACGTACGTCACGCAGTTTCACTCGGGTAGTTCCCGTTCTCGTGGGACGAAGTTTTTAAGCGCAATACGGGGATAAAACATGGTTTATGTTACTTGCTGATTCTGTAGCTTAGCTGAAATGATTTTTCTTGCTCATTTGAATTGCTGAAAGAATTTTTCAAATCGATCGAGTAGTTTTTAAGTTTATTCGTTACATACAAAAATAAAAATCCTTCCTCTTTATAATATACTTAAGTATAGAAGTATGGATATAGATAGGCAAGCCAAACCGTGTATTTCTGAAAAAGACTGCTGAACCTGTTAATACTCACAAGTCATTGACCGTTTTACTATCAATTAATAAATCGAAACTTTGATTTCCAATCCAATTTTACGGGCCTGCTCGTCTTCTACCGATTACATTTGTTATCTTCGATTATTGATCGAAGTTTGTTATAGAATAAACTAGCGAATGAAAACAAGTGTTTTTTTCTGAATTTCCTATGTTCGATTACTATTTTTGACACTATAACTACCTACTTACATCCATCTAGAATACATCAAAATGTCTAACACAAATTTCAGTCACTGAGATCGTACTCCAACGATTTTCTTCAATTTAAGATTAGGTACCTACATAGCATACCTACATAACTTCATAAAAAAAACCATAAATTTTTAAAAGTATTGTATATCTGATCTAACAGGCATTCAGGTAACAATTAATAATAATCTGTCTGATACTGATAATGCTAATCAAAGCAAAAATGATATAAGGTTGTTATTGTTTATTATGATACCTAATGCTTTTCAGCAGAACTTTGGGAGTTTCAGTAAAAAGTTTCAGTTAAGGCGCTTAGACGAGCTCTAAATTAGCAACTCTATTTGTGGTGGTTCAAACTTCGTTTGAAATGCTGTTAGAATAAAGTTCTAATCAGCTTGCACTACAAAGTGGTTGTTACGTCAGCCACTGCGGGCCAAATAGCGCGAAATGAGTGGTTTCGATCGATTTACAAAAAAAAACTATTGATTGGAATAAAAAACTAAAGCAGTGTCATGCTAATGTATTGCTTGTAGAATTATTTACCAAAAAATCAGAATGATCGCATGCATATTAGTATGTTTTTTATTGTTTGAAAAATATTTTTGTTTCCGAATCATGGATGTTTATATGTATAATAAGTATGTATTTACAAACAATAAGTATATATGTAGTATATCAACTATCTAGTGTCCACGACACAAACTTTGCTTAGTGTGGCACTAGGTGGCGCTGTGTGTTAATGTCCAGCGATAATTATTATTATTATTTAATTATTATTATTTTTAGAGGTAAGTTCGTGATTTCTTTTTATAAAGCCAAATTAATTGTATCATGTTTTCAAAACAGTATCATGCTAGCATATATCCTGAAGAATATCATATATTTTTCTGGTCTTGTTTATAGCAGTGATTCATATAGTTTTAGTAATTATAAAACTCGCGTTTAGCTCGTGTAATCGCCTTAAACGAGATTTTTTGCGACAGAACTTGTAGAAGACCTGAATAATACTTATTCGTTACTGCAACGAATGTTTTCCATGATGCTGTGAATAAAAATAATCTTAAAGCCATTTTGGAAATATCGAGAGAACCTGTCGGAACTTTACAGTGACACATGTTTCTTAGCACTCGATACACTACTGGATTTAAAAATATATTTGTAAATGCCAAAATGATTCATAAGTAGTTTTTGCCGGTTTAAGTAATGTTTTGCCGTGAAAAAACATCGCGTGTATATCTTTATTGTGTTAGTAAGCCTAAATAAACGTTGTACAACAAGGTCTTACGAGTACTAACAAAAAGCTTAATTTATGTGGGCATGTGTAAACGAGCAGAAAAAAATATGTCGAAACGTTTCAACGTTTGAAACTAGAACTTAGATAGGGCCGAAGATCTGTAATATCGAGATGTGCCACATAACTCGATGACTCGTACAAAATTCTTAACTCAAATATACTAAATGTTGTAAAAACGGAAACAGTGGAAAGCAAGGAATTTTCTGAAAACATTTTAGGTAGATTTCCTTTTTTTTTTAAATAACAATCTACCTATTGGTCTCTCACCTACGGAGAAATATATGTATACGTATGCATATGGGTGACAAGCAAAATTTAGCCACACTCTACAGGTCGCAATTATGAACCGATTGCTTTCAAACTTGGCCAAAAAATCGAAAAGGTCAAAACTTAGGCTAAGTTCGTGAATGGGCGGAATTCGTCCTTGGGGGGCGGCGGGGGGGGGGGGTTTTCTAAAAATCAGTTTTTTGGCCATAACTTTTTTCCTACGGAAAATTTTTGAACAGTTTTTCATTTTTATCATTCTGAGTAAGAATACGAACAACTTTAAATTATTTTTTTTGATACAACCCCTAAATTGGGGAAGGGGTTGAAATTTCCAAAATTTTTTCGAAAAAAAAATCATATCTCCGAAACAGACATTTTGAGCGTCGCAAATGTTTTTTTTTTTTAAATCAAATTGTTTATTCTATAATTGTTACCTTTGAAGTTTAGCGATAAAACTTATAGTTTTCGAAATAAAAAATTATAACTAAAAATTTGAGGGCGTTTCCATGCTAAACTCTTAAGAGTGGATTTAAAAAGGGTAAACTTTCCATTACAGGACAACGATTTTGAAATCATATTTTTTTTTGTAGATGGTACATTATAAGTACAACTCTTTATACAAATTTTCAATAGTCGGACGCTCCAGCACGTTCTCCAAAATCTACCTCCTCCTGCGGCTTGCCGGAGGGGTTTTTTTTAATGTTACTGTACATTTTTTAATTTCACATACTCACCTGCAGTTAGTTCTAATAACATAACATCAAGCTTGTAATCTCCGGAGGGCTAACTATTTCACCAGTTATGTATTTCACCAGTTATGTTTTTCACCAGTTATGTTTTTAGGTACCGTGCAATAGAGGGCGAGTCTATCAACTGGGTACAAATCCATACTCTGTGGCTGCTACTGAGAAATTCACTAACACTGCCTGCCCCGGGAATCGAACCCAGGATCAAATGCTTAGCAGTTCCGCCAGCAACTAGGTACTCGACCAACGAGGCAGTCAATTATAATCTTTTATAAAATCTATCTTTAAAACAGTATCTCATATTAAATATTCTATCAAGTGCCGTCCGGTAAGGAAGCTAACGGGTTCGATTCCCGTCTCCATGAATTAGGTTTCCATGTTAGGATATCTAAACGTGTCTCTGGCATGACGTAGGTGGTTGAGGTAGTACCTCCACTCTATTGCTGGTGTGCCCACTAAAACGGCATATTCCAATAATTGGCAAAGACATCATTATCGCAGATCCTTATTTTCTTTATGATCATCATCATAATTTCAGCCGAAAGACGTACGAGCGTAGTGGTAGTTAGACTGCCTTGCGTTCTTAGGGTCCTGGGTTCGAATCCCGGTAGGAGCAAATGTTTGTGTGATGAGCATGGACATTTGTTTCCGAGTCATGGATGTTTATATTTATATTAAGTATGTATTTACAAACAAAAGAGTTATATATGTAGTATATCAACTATCTGGTGTCCACGACACAAGCCTTGCTTAGTGTGGCACTAAATGGCGCTGTGTGTTAATGTCCAGCGATATTATTATTATTATAGCTGGATATAGCCCTCTCCCAAGAGTCGCCACATTGACCGGTCCCGTGCGACTCGCATCCAACGGACCCTCGCAACCTTCCCTCTTTGCTTCATTGAATTGAATTTAACCCTTTCTCTAAAAAAAAAAACCATTTTCAAACGTATCGTGTTTAATTTCTTGTTAAATACAAAAGTTTTAATTAATGTTGGATCGACACTGCAGATAGTAAGCTGAAAATTGTAATTGGTGGTACTATACGAGAATAATTTTTGTACACGCTGAAAAGCGGGCTGAAAGCTACGCTGATCTCTACGTATTTAATGGATCAACCCTTGGGAATTCCACACTAATATTGTTTTTCCAACGTATTACACCGATTTGGAAAACTAAGCTGTTAGCCTTGGTAAGAAAAATAATTTTTCATTACTCATACTCGGAAAGTAGGTCTGAAGTTGCCTGAGGAGCGGGCTGAAAGTAATACTTTTCAGCCCTAGGGAGAATCACTTTCAACTGACAGCTGTCACATTATTAAAAAAAAATCTAGTTCTATTTTCACATTTCTATTGAACCATGTTCCGACTTCTATACAGCCTGTAAATTACAGCGCGATGTAAAATTGAAATAACATAAAATTCAGTATTAATTTAAGAATATAATTATTTTAAATAACTTAGTTATAATTTAGTTACAAATATTTCTTTAAAATAACAAAAATTTGGGCAAAATATTTACTATTTTTTCAGTGATGATAGTGAAAATAAAGGCTGAATAGCCGGCCACAGAAAAAAAAAACAAAATAGGCGGGAAAGCGGCAATCCGATCTTCATTTTTTTTTCGAGTGGTTTCGTGTTTTTGTTTTTATTTTCCTTGTATTCGTAATGAAAAGCACAGTGTTTACCTCGGGTTAAAGACTTATTAAGTCCCTCGAGCTATTAGCGCCCGCGCTACGCTTGGGCGCCAAACCCCGTCTCGGGACTAAATAAGTTACTTTCACCCCTTGGATAACAATGTACTATTAACGTTGATGCTGACCTATTAAAGAAAAGTTTCTTTTAATGTGGCCGAATTACCCTAATATTGTAAATATTACCGACGACCCAAAAATATTCCAGACTATTAAAAAAGTTATAAGTTAGCAGATTCAGTATTTAACTTAATTTATTAGCGAAATTGTGAAATCTTCGCGCGAGGAACACGACTAAGTTGATGAAGTCATTTTATTGAATGGAGCCATTTATTATTCATCTCTTGTTACAGATGGCACAACGTGAGGCTGTAAACGGGTATATTAACTATTAAAAGTAATATATAGCCCGCTCGTTGAAATAGCTGCGTTCGATTTTCTTTCAGCGCAAGGTTTTATTTTATATTCCAGTCACGTAACATTTACATCTTTATTTTAAAATGAAAATGCATTTTTAATTTCAAATGTTTTCAAATAAAGATCTGACGTAGGTATTTAAATGCTTTATAAGTTTGTATTCCAATTTTCCAATAGTCCGCATTAAAGTTTTGGCATAAGTTCAGCTAGCTTTGGCTTCTAAACTTTGGCTATGCAGATACGAAAGTTAAATTAAGTTTGGTAGATATTATCCTTTCATGGAAAAACGTGGTAAACGCAGAACTAGCATGCAGTGTATTTTTCATAATTACGTAACGTATTAACTTCTGTGCACGCATTCATTACAGCCTTGAAATTTCGTGTTTTACAGTTAACAAAATATTCGCTATAAATTGTCGTACATTAGTAATTTAATGACTTGCCACGCAAATTACTTGTACTTGGCCGTAAATTACTGAAAATATGTTACAGCGGCATGAAAGCAGCTTATAACAATAAATCATGTTACGTATTCAGTAAACAGCTTGCGTCGCGTCGGTTCGTTGCGTTCGTCGGCGTGTCATATTTCGGGCCTGCTTTAGGGCCCGCTACGTGCCCTACGACATTGTACGTGGCCCAATATTTCGAAACGCTGTTCTTTGTTAATAATGAAGATTTGCGTAGTTTCATCACAGTGCGCTCGTTGAATAATAACGTCCCGTCCGGTTGAATGAACCATTGCAGTGTGTCCTTGTTTTCTGTGTTTTTCCATGGCACGTGCGCGCTTGTTCTTGTGGTACCGCTCTCCACGTAAAGACGGATATCTCATTCCTCATGCAAGCTAATACAATAAATTAACAGTTGATTGCACACGGACAGATGGACAACTGCGCAGATGTATGGACTGGTATGTTATCTGATGAAGTGCGGCCTGTCCGAACTGGTCAGGACACGTGATCTGTACGTTATTATAATGCAAATTTATTTAGATACACTCCATAATAATTGATTTATGTACTGAGGTCCGATTTAATAGTCTGTTGAGCAATTATCTATTTCAAGATAAGTACATATTTTTATTCTGATCAAGATGTAGGTAGTACTTTTGTAATAAATTGTGGTTGAGTTTGCGCTCCCTGAAAATACAAGACCCAATATTCTGATGTAGCCTATGTGAATACGACGATTGGTTTTCCGATGAAAACCGCAACCCTCATTAACGCGTCAAACATCAAGCCATAAATTCCAGTCTATAAATAACCAGTCTCACAATTTACCTAATTGAATAATACTGAAGTGGTAAACCGGAAATCATCGGAGGAAATGTGTCCGATGAGCGTAAACATCTTCATTAAAATTTTATAAAGATTTATAGTCGGACCACAAATACTCCGTTACAATACCTGACCTACAGCATTTTATTTCATTTGGAACGCAAGATGAATCGTTTTAGAAAGCCATTATAACTATGATTAGCGTTATTCTCTGCATGTATAACAACAATAATAGTAAAATATTATGTTTCAATTCAGTTATGTTACCGAATCTACGCAGCCTCGGTGAGCGTACGCGTTGTCATTCGCTTAGTGGACCAGTGGAACACTATTCTGTTATATTTTTAATACGGTTACTTTTTCTGATGACCCTGATCATGCCCAGATTTAGGGCGTGCCCTTCGCTATCTGATCGGATACTACGAGGGCAGCTCGTGAGTTTCTACCAGTCAACACATCTTTGTACCATTATGTACCCACTTTTATTTGGTTGTAAAAGATACGTATCTTCACGGTAAAGTTTTTCTTTATATAGTCCATTATTTCGGAAGACTTTTATAATGTCGGTACCAGAGGTTGATACTTCTTACTTAATAGCACCTATCAAGATTTTGAATACGGTAGCCGTATTACTTGGAATTTCTTGAACGAGGAGTAAAGTGCCGGGTACGTAGTGGTGAGCGCTGCCTACGTGGCCACCCACGATGCGCGCGGCACAATATAGGCCACCTCGCCAGCCTGACCTAATCGCATCGACCATTCAAACTCCGTGCAAGAAACTGACCGCACACACTGAATATGAAATGCTCACTGTAATGTGTCACTTTTGTCAGAAGTAAGCATTTTCGAGTACGGTCATTGACCCTAGCATTGCGTAGGCTAGCTACTTTCTCTCAGTGTTGGGGCGAGGAGGTGGCGGCAGGCGCGGCGAGAAGGGGGTCCTTCCAAATTAAGTGCGTGAAAGGCTGCGGACAGCCGTTCCGGTACGGCCACACCGGCCCCGGCGCTTACGCACCCTTCCTGCCACAACATTGTCGGTGCGAGGAATCTTTCAGCTGACCGTTTACAGTTACTAGGCTCCGTATTCATGCAGAAGATCGCATCGCTGCACGCTGTGTTTATTGTCGTAAAACGTTGGCGCCTGTTTGCAAAATTGTGAGCATCTTCGTAGAACGGGCCAGCAAGGTCGGTGAACTCAGGCCAAAGTAGCAATCGCGAATCAGTAGAGACTTGGAAAATCGTACCCTGGTGTTGTCGCTCACGTGCGCTGTTAAAAGGTTGTATAAGCATTGCGACGCTTTCTACGCCTTCTTGTAATCAGAATGAAGAAGTGAGCGGAGAAATTGTCAACGTTTAACGGTTCACTTGAAAAAGGAAACAATGAGACGAGAAATGTTGGGCACTCACCTACATTGTTCATTTTTGAGTGTCGCGTAATGACTGATTAACAATTAAGTGCGGGCTCGATGTAAACGTAGCGATTTTGCTTTGCTTTATCTTTAGTTGAGTAGGCACACACGCGTGACATTTGAATTATGCACATTTAACTATGATTCGTAAAGTACCTATGTATTTTTAGAGGCTGCCTGCATACATATATTTAAGCAATAAAGCAATTTTTCATCCCCCCATCTCGGAAAGAGTATTTTTGCTCTTCGATATCTGAGTGCAAAAGCCGTTTTTATCCTCTTGAGGATAAACTAAATTGAATTTAGAACATCGTGTGCACTAAGTTTGTGAATTCAAAACATCATTAAACCTATTTACTTCTACCTCCATGGTGCCGAATTTATCATGATTTTTTTAAATTGGTTAATTACTCAGACTCGGAACCTTCTTGGTGTACGTTTTTTTAATTTGCTTAGCGCGCGCCATTTTCTTTTCACGACATATTGTTAAAACCTTAGGTTAAAAACAAGAAAGTAGAAAACAAGCGAAAAACCGAAAATGAGTGGTTCTAGAGACAAGGAAGTTTATTTGACGCCAACAGAATTTATTGAAACTGTTAATAATGCGCAGTTTTTTGCGTTTATTCATTTCCTCGCTGAGGTGGGATGAAAAGTTAAGTGTTGCACTCGAGTGCAAAGATTTTTCACCTTGTGCTCTTTTGATTCCCTCGCTAACGCTCTTGATTCTAAGTTTTGAAGCACTCGCTGCGCTCGTGATTCAATTTTAGAATCTTTCGCTTAGTTGCTTTTTAACCGCGTGGTCAATTTGGATGACCAAGCGGTCATCAAAATGCTAGTTTAGATGAAGGCTGATTTAGATTAATCCAATATTTCAATCTAGCGCTTGAATATGCGACATTTGAACGAAATTTGACCGATGTACCCACTTAAATTATTTAAATCTAGCGCTCCGCCAGCAACTATCTACCGCTGGCGCTGGGTTGATCAAATGTCGTTCCTCGATTCAAACGCTGGATATAGGATCAATGTAAATATGCCTATCTAAAGTAAGTTGCAATTCTCCAGATCCATTATACTGGAGCAATTAATAATGCCAATGTTGTTTACATTTATCCTATTTCGATCGGCATCTAGTATGCAGCGCTGGATAGCTAGGTATACCAGTATTTCAATCTCAAGATCAGGGTTGAAATTACAAAAGCTAGATGCTGAATATTGGACTGGAGTGCAGTGATCCAATTTTAATCCAGCGTACCTAAATTTCAGCACAGGTTTAAAACCTCGATCAACGAATAAATCAGCCTTGAAGGTACCAAGTAGAAGTACCATGCACAATTTATAAACGATTTCATAGTCACATAGTGTATGGGTGGGTACTAGGTAGGTCTCGCATTTTAATGTAACTTCCAGCGCTACGCTAATTACGAGTATGTTGCAGTCGATAATGCGAATATTTATAATACATTTGTATAATGAATGAGTATTTTAGGAGCAGTTTGTACTCGATGTGTGTGGCTGTGCTAATGTAATGGCGATCACGTGGCGCCGGCGCGTTGCTGAACCACAAGTTACGAAAAGCACACGACGCCGCCCGCCGCAGGAATACCAATCGGGCTAAATTGGGCGGCTTACAAAGGTCGAAGGCAAAATTATTTATAAAAAAAATTACGAAACAACTACATAAAAAAGAGTTGGCACATTGGACGTGCTTACGACGCCACGTTCTCTCTTTTGAAGGTTACTCTGCGAAGCTGTGCGTGTACCGTTAAAACAAAACTGTCATCGTTTTGAAGAACTAGTTTAACTATTGGACGAAATGACCGTGCTTGATGGACAGGTTGCAGCGAAGAGAGGTAATCATAGAAAACTAGAATGACTTAACCTGCTGAAGATTAAATTAAAACTGTGTCATAAAAAGGATTATAAACCAGCTTAACTGTTACCATGTCAGAGTTATTGGATAATTATCATAACAGTATTTCTTATTTCCTTTTTTTTTAATTTTAATTGATTATTGAGTGAGTTGCATGTTGGTGCGGCGCTGACGCAGTACACACGCGCGGATCGAGCGGCGCACACGCAGGTTTGGTCCGCAGCATGCGGTTGCCCGGGGTCGGGTGTCGTATTTCTAGAGCATTGAACCTCGGCAACCTTGTGCGTTGAGCCCGACCGCTCTCCGCACGCTGCGCTGACGCAACCGCTCCAGCCCCTTCTCTACTTCGACCGCAACCATATCGCATAATTACTCCTTTAGGGCACACCTGTTCTTAACAACGGTTACAATGGACGATTTGATGTTAGCGCTAATCGATTCATGAAAGGTTGAACTTAATTGGAGGTTGTTTAGCATTACACAATATACCGACCATGCTAGCCACCTTTCAAATAAATATATACCTACTTGAATCACCCATTGTAATTGAACGATGTTCAATTGTTAATAATAATGTTTAGTATGATGAGCGCGGCTGCAGGCGGCGGCGGCTCAGCGGGCGGCACTAATGAAGTTAGCACGTTGCAGAGGAACAAGGCGGGAGTCGGTCAAGAGGTGCGAGTGCAGAGCGCTAACGAACCGTTGCCGTCCGCAAATAGTCCGCGAGAAGTGCGAAACGATCGCGGGGCTACAATTGGCGCCTGCCCCGAGAGCGTTGCGAGGTGACGCTTACGTAAACCGCTGACATAACCGAGTCGACGACCGCCGCTTGCGCAACCACCGCCGAACCCGCAACCCCACGCACCGCACTTCCCCCTCGCACCGCCGCTCCCCACTATCCGCCAAAATTACCTAATTGTACCCAAAATTCATCAAAAGGACACTGGTCCAACGCTCGAGTTACGACACCGGCAAACATTAGTGCAACAACCTTCTGTCTAGGCAGGTGACGGACATAGCACGAACGTTTGCTACGGTCGCGGTATGCGATCGTTTAACATTTTAATAACTTGATCTGATACGTACTTGATACTATTTTAAGGCTTTATTGCGTTTGATTGTCAACGGGCAAATGCTGAGCAGTCACGACTCACAGTTATAAAAACCTAGGTCAATGTGAAACTCTACTGTCTACTGCAATTATTATTATTATTTAAACAGTTGGTCGATTTGGGCTCGAGTTAAAAAACACAGGTTTTGATCACAATTATTGCATTCCGAAAAGATTCGAAGATACCACCGAGGTTCATTGGTGTAGGATGTCCGTTTTCAAGTTAATTGCTATGGGTTATCGAATCCTTTAAAGTTTAAAGACCCGAGTATCACGATTGTGCATTTAGGAGGGGGTCTTTTTCTCGGTCTTTTGGCGAGATACGAGCATACTGCACAAAATGTGTGACAGCAGAATTGCGTATTCTCCGCAGGTGTAAGGAACCGATTGGTCCGTCAACGGAATTGTGGGCATGTACGTGACGTATATGGTACAGTTATCCTTAGTGAACGAAAGTGAAAACTAAATGCGGGCCCAGTCAACGACCCCGGCGGGTCGTCGACCGCGCCAACTGCAAAGGCCGTTTGTGAGTGCTGAGGCCGCGCGCGCGACATTTAGCCGAGCACTGGACGCGCCTGCGCACCTATTGCACACCCTCGCTAACTATAATAACATCATCATCACTTGATAATCAAGAAAGTATATTAAAAAGTAAAAGTTATGGACGTCATGAAAGCTCGAGCGAGCTTAGAGGAATTTTGACAAGTGTTTACACGGCGACTTGTTTATCGGTCATTCGTTTTGTTTCTTATGTTTTTTACATAGATTGTAATACCTGTAGGTGCTTTTGAGATATCACGCAAGCACGGATAGCACGCATAAAAGTGTTTTTTTTTTGGCAGTGGAACGAGCGAACCCAAATGAAGCCTATTAATTGCACAATATCATAATTTGAAAACAAAAACACTTTTTGGTACTTACTGTTTCCAATTAGGCATGTACTTATATAGACCGTCCAAAACGATAACTATGTATTAACATATGTTTGTGTTCTCAAGTAAAAGTTTTTTTTTGTGATAGAAGCGATGTGAATGTATGAATGAAAATGAGGAACCGTAGCATCGTCGAGATTACTACTACACTAACTACACGCCTTTTACTTACTACGACGTTATTACATATGTATTTATTCAGTACCTAACATGTAGGGGAATAACATTTAAAAACAACTATTCGTATGCTGACTAAATGAATATTCCAGATAGAATTGCGAAGCTAAGTTCGTCGTTCTACCGCGCTACGAATGTTATGTCACCGGGAAATAACTCTTGAGTTTGTACCAGGTACATATTGGGGAGCAACGTTTTGGACACATTTCGTGTGTAAAAATTAAAATAAAGTCGATTGCGAAGTTAAGTAAGTGTTTCTAGAACAAGCATTACCAGTTACTAACTGCTACGGCTACGAGACTACGGCCTACGAAGTTTTCGTAGTCGTGTGCAAAATATACTACTTCATTTTTATGATCCTGAACATTTTCCCTTATTTGAAAAGCCAGCCAAGTCCGAGTCGGACTGGCTCATAAATAGTGTACCATCGTAGTAATTAATAAATAATTAGCCTACCCGCCTAAATAAAAAAAAATATTATTTGTTTTTAAAGCGTCCCGAAATACACATTCTGAGAAATTTTCAACTGTCTACTTAGTACAGATCATGAGAATGAGATACAGCTCGCTGACAGACAGACGGACTGCGGAGGCTTAGTAATAGGGTCCTATTGTTTACCTATCGGGTACGCGGGCCCTTAAAGCATCTTTAATACCTATACAAAACAACACTAACAATATCGTAGTCAGATGTCGTAGCGTAGCAAAATGTTCAGTGTGCATAAGTGAAATACAACAATTTACCGCTATACTAGGTTTTATTAGAATTCTACTTCCGCCTGGTTGTATTGTTGGCACAAAATGGAATGAGTGCGTAGCAACAGCATTTTTGCAATCGGTGTCAAACTTCTCGCGATTACTATCTGCTCGTATATGAACGTTAACTTGGTAAATAGAACTATATTTTGCCTGGGGTACTTCTACCAGACGATGATTAAGTTCTTTTCTATTAAAAAGATTGAAACGCATTGATAACAAAATTATTGTTACAAGTAGCGGAGTTTAAAGATCGAATTCGATCGAATTTATTGTTCAAATGAAAGTTTTGTAGATGACAAAACAAAAGTTATAGGCATGTGACAGACAATACCATGGTCGAGACTCGAGATCTAGTTATGATATTGCAACTGTACCTAAAGGTCAGCCTCGGACACAACAAAGGAACTGCGCTGGCGCTGAAAAAAAGCGTTTTTTTTTCAACGCGTATATTTGCGCTTGCGCATAGTCATTGTTGACACGTATAGACTAACCTTTACACGTGACTTCGGCTTTATCGAACGGTGCTTTAACTGGATTTAGTTATTTAGATACTGTTTTTACAAATAATTATTTATCTCTGATTAGTTATATATCTGTTAGTAGATATTAGGATATCGATGATAACTTAATTCTTTGAATGAATATTAATCATCCAGGTTTTCAATTTGAAAAACTTTTATTTTGCTTTAGGTGTGTTATTTCAGTCAGTCTCAATTCAACTCACTTTAGGAACAAAAGTTTATTTAGGTATAGATCCATCTCTCGAAGAATTTGTCCACAACGATTTTCAATTTTCTGAAAAATCAAAGAATAGAAAAGTTCAAAGTTTCAGGTACAAGCGTATCATTTTTAGAAGACTACTTTTATACAATGAGACTGAATTATGAGGCTGCACCTGAAATATTAAGTAGAAATAGTTAGTACCTCAATAGGTTGTGACCCCAATGTTATCGAAAGGCTAGTAAAGATAGTTCTGTAAACAGGTAAGAAGTGTAATCATTGAACGTTCACAACTGTTCCCAATCATTTGTTATTGTCTTGCCGCCTGATATTATACTATTTTTAGTGTCTCATCAAGAACAATTAGCACTTGGGCCGGGGCGAAAGTAGTCGCTTTTGGGTTTGTAGTAGAGCGGGCGGCGCTATGTGGGCAAGTTGTCGTCACAACTAGGCCGCGTTTCCACCGAACGGGTCTTGACTTTTTGTTCGTGATGATGCGGAACAGAAGAGAGAAATTCGGTGAGATAAAGCAGCACTCGCTAAGGAGGACACGGTCACGAGGAGTCATCGGCTCCAAACTCGACGAATGTAGAGCAAGCGATGTTTCTCCTTGGGCAACCTGTCCGCGGGCGCCGAGCCGAGCTTCATCAGCGCCCCGGGCACAATGCGCCTCGTTACCACTAACATTTCACGTGCAACTATTACTAAAAAGCCTACATTACAACATCACAGGTCATTTTTTAAGCCTTCTGAAGTTATATTTAATAAGACCTTGAATATTTTTTTCATGTTTCAAGGTGTCTTTGGTAACCTAAAACTTTCTATAATAAGTATTCCTCAGAATGCAAAGCATAAAGTTACTGGCCAACGACAATTATTTCGTATCTTTTTTATTATAAGAGTGTTTCTAAAGAGAGGCCCGTTCGTTGAATTGGTTATTTTATGTACGCATTAAGATT
Organism: Xestia ashworthii; assembly: GCA_950022955.1. Classification (NCBI taxonomy): domain Eukaryota; kingdom Metazoa; phylum Arthropoda; class Insecta; order Lepidoptera; family Noctuidae; genus Xestia; species Xestia ashworthii. Next base: position 10,292,274 of record OX465553.1, on the reverse strand, counting down.
TAGATAGGCCTAAATGGTCTCAATTATGTGCGCAACGAGCAACTTTCTTTTGCAACGCGCATGTAAATGCGTGACAAAGGCATTGTTCGCTAAAAAGGCAAAAAAATCCAATAATATTTTGGAAAGCACGGCGAGTCCTTATGTAAGAGTTCAACGTGACACTTGTTGCGGAGGCAGTGTGTTGTATGCGCTTGCGTCCGTTCAGCGCGCCACTTTCCTTCACAACAATATTTGGATAGCTACAAAACTATGTCTTGCGAGTGGTTCTCATCTAGCGCGTGTTTTACATCTTTGTTAGGGTTTCTCATCGAGAAATCTCGAAGCGGGAATTCCCGGGAAATTTTACCTTAATCGAGACGGGAAAAAAAGGGTCGAGTACCCGGGAAGTCGAGAAATTAAAGAATGAACTAAAAAAATAGCAATTTGACGTTAATTCCTGTGTTTCTTACTAAAAAATTATATCCTCTCTATCTCGTCTCCCCTTTTACATTCTTTTACAAGTCACACAACGAATAAAAAGCGATGACCTTGAGCGCGGCACTATCTTTCTTTCAATCACACATGTCGTGAATGCTGTACATATGCGCGAAGCAAATATAGCAATACTTGATGTATTGATCAATAAATTAGAATCGATGAACAATGCTTTGGCCTCAAAATTCCTAGACCATCTCAAAGACAAGATCAATAATAGACGGAACATCAACTTGATTTCACTTATAAATTACCTCCACAATCCTTCTGCGTACAACAGTGACCGAAACTGGCCCAACTGCAGCAAAACTGATTTGATTAAATATACAGAAGAACTCTAAAACCGACTGTTTCCAAGCATCTCTAACCCTGACGATGACGAGAATGTCCAAGAAGTCCAACAAACTGAAGGTGACTCTCCTATCCATTTTGAGATGCAATTAAGAATGGCTATTGAGACCGCTTCTACGAGTACAAATACTACTGAAGCCCAGTTGTTAACCAAAAGCCTGATAAAAAAAGAATTTCATTTATTTGAATCTACCGGAAAACGAACACCAAATCTAGAAAATTTATATCATGCCGTTATGACTGTGAAGCCTACGTCAACTGAAAATGAGCGAGTATTCTCTTTATCTGGTAACGTCGTTACAAAGATTAGGAACCGTCTATCAGACAAATCAATTAATGCTTTAGTATTTTTAAAATCTTATTTTAATAGAACCTGCTAGCGAATTTTTCGAAGCTGCTATTAACAGAATTTTTTTCCTTAATTTGTAATATTATTTATGTAACGGAGACAGAGATGATTATCAAAAGAACGTGATTTAAATGTCGTTAGTTATTATTGCAAAACTTTTATAAAGGCATATTTCTTAAACATCATTCTTTATTTTAACGAAACATTGACTTTTACATTAGGGACTCGTATACAGGGTGAATTTGAATAAATGCGACAAAATGAAATGGGAGCTTCAGTTACAGTCACATAGTAATTATAAACTGTTTTTTCTACTATCTAAATCGTTAAAAAAAAATACGCGATTATCGTTTTCAAAAGGTCCATTGATGTTATTATCTTTATTTAAGTACGAATTATCGGTATTCCCGTTCATAGCGGTCATTTACCTAATTTAGCCTAGTTTCTAATGTAAGTATCGCGCGACGTTGCCAAACCTCGCATGTGCGCCAGCGCTGACATCCCTTCCCGGCGACCGCGCGCCGCCCACTACCCTTCCTTCGTTCATTACAATTTTACATTTGATATTTTATACATTTTCTTGACAACACGTATTATTGTTTATTTAAATTTGTCGCATCTATTCAATTTCACCCTGTATATCAAAGTGATCTTATTTGTTAGTAGCAGCTAATATAAAGTCTGATGGATATTTTGTTAATTTTAAAGATTTTACTTATATTTTATTCTAGTTTTAAAACTCTGTGATTATAAATCAGTGATCAAATTTGTCAGTAACAGCTAATTATATAAAAAAAATGTCTGTGATTGATATCTTGTCAATTTTAAAGATTTTACTTATATTTTATTCTAGTTTTAAAACTCTGTGATTATAAATCAAAGTGACAGTAACAGCTAATTATAAAAAAAATGTCTGTGATTGATATCTTGTTAATTTTAAAGATTTTACTTATATTTTATTCTAGTTTTAAAACTCTGTGATTAATGATTATAAAGGAAATTAAGAAGGCATATTTTTTAGTAAATTGCCAAAGACTGATTAAAATGAACATATTGTTGATTACGAAAATGTGTATTTTATTTTAAAACCTTTTTCATACATTTTTAGTGAGATTAATCAAATTCCCGACTTCTCGGGAATTCCCGGGAAATGGTGCTCGAGAAGTCTCGGTATCCGGGAACAAAAAAAAGTCGGGAAATGAGAAACCCTAATCTTTGTACACGCAGTTTTGCTATAATGACTGACTTGGGCAAAATTTGACGTCTTTTTTATTCTGTTTTATTATGATTTCTTAGAAGATATCGTTTTCGATTTAGAGATTTGAACATTTTATCAATTATAATTTTATAGTACTTAGGTGCCATTAAATTTTTGACGTAATTACGTTTTTGCACACCCGTATTTTTTATTTACGTGCTTATCACTATGTAGTTATCACGGTATCAGTCATCAATACGGTGTATAATTTGCTGGCATTTAACAACAGTGTAGTGGCCTATCGGTATCGGCCAAGTGCTAATAAATTGATAAAACAAATTAAGTTCGCAGTTTTGAATTGTGTACAAAACAGTAAAATATAAACCAGAGTAACAAACGGTGGCCCATTCAATACTAAATGTCACTCTCAGAGGTAAAAGCTCTCCTTCGGAGACTCTTTCTCTCTTAAAATCCCCAAAAGCTCATTAGGCTGTCTAACCTGCAAGATGTTTAGGTTTTTCGAAAGTTATTGATCATGGAAATACTTACAAGATAAAGCACTTACTTGTCAGCAATAAAATTGTAAAATGCTCGTGTCTTATTTGAACACCGAACCGTAAGCGCCAAAGCTTTGTAAAGTTCAAGTGAATGTTTTCAAGAACTTGTATTACTTTCTAATTATTTTGTTTACGTTTAAGACACCAGAGTCCCTAATACGATCTATAAGTTGCATTGACCAAGTAAAATAAATTAAATAAATAATAAATGTTATTGACAGCACTCAGAATGGCCACCACATTGTTTATGCTAGTAGATACGCGATGAGGCTTGCTATGTATAATTTACAGCGGATGGACAGAGGATGTTTGCGTTTGCGCTGATGTCGGCGTGTCGAGTGTCGTTCGAAGAAGATTCTCTGCTGACGGCTGCCAGCAGCCGCACCAACACGGGGTCGACGACCTCCAACAACGCTATACATTTGGCGAACAATGATTTGGAGTGGCGAGGTGAATGGCCGCGCGAGGAGGGGCTGAGCGTGGGCAGTTATTGACCCATATTGGAGGTGAAATGTAGATCAGTGGGCGAGAGCGGCGAAATTCGCCGCGGAGTCTGCGCGCGCGCCGCCGCGGAGCCGCACCCGCGCCCATCGCCGCACTAGTCGAGTCACACAGCTGTGCGCTCAATGAAACGTTGCGTTACGACTCGAGCGTTACTTAGGTACTTGATTTAAATTGCGTTACTACGACACAAACAAAAAAGATTCCGACGAATTGAGAACCGCCTCCTTTTGGAAGTCGGTTAAAAATAGGCGTGTTTAATACTAAAATGCCAATTTTATACCATATCAATTATATTTTTGATTGTTAACATGGTAAAAGTGTTGATTAGTTTATAATAGCTATTCATACTCTATCTAATCTTATATTAAGCACTGTTTAGTGGCAATTTACTGTAGTAAATTACGTCTAATACATCATCCTGGATAGACGAAAGTGCGTCGGCATAAAATAGTCGTTATTTTGGGTAAAGTTTTATATCCGAGCTGTGTCGGGGAGGTATTGCGGGAAGGGTCAACATCGCAAAACAAATTGGTAGACCAACTTGACCTAACGGCCAATATTGGGCGGAATAGTCAATAGGTGAGGACCGCTAAGTAAGCAGGATCTCGTTATACTATAGTACTGAAAAAGTTCTGAACACTATGTACCTCTATCGAGTTTATTAAAGTAGAATGAGTATCATAATCAGATCGATGGCGATCTGACATAAATTAATGAGTGTTTGTTACGTCCTAGTTGACATTTCAGTAATGGCAACGACTTTTAGGGGCGAAATAATGAGTACTGTCCAACAGAATGAAATAATGAATAAAATTCATGTTTCATGACACTTATTTACGAGACTACCGTTCATTAAAGTCAAATAAACCAGTCGAACGTAAGTCGAATTTCACGAGTTCCGAACTAATTTGCGCGAAGGGAAATGCAGCATTGTGATGATAATGTTGCTGTTCGAAAATATTCGTTACTTTGAGCAATTTGCTGATTGTAACGTTCATCCAGTTTCTATTTTGTAACATAGGTTCGTTTGTGAATATCATGGCGTCTTTCTCATACGTAACGTAATGCCTATAATCCGCAAAGAGTTAGGCAAAAGTGGACCTAATACCCCCATTTCTTTAGTTATAAGTCCCATGTAAAATGGGACGAGCCTATTGCCATCAATCGGACACAAATCCAGAAGCTTGTCGAAGTGTGTCAAATCTAATTGACAAAAACCTTGACAACAACAGGAAAATACAAGTAGAACTCAACACGAGGTCAACAAATCTAATACTTAGTCCCGATTCTGCAAGTAAGTGTTAATTAAGTGTAAGCAACTTTCGTTGATCACGTGTTCGTGATACATCAAGCGCGCAAACCACCGAAGAGTGCGGCCTTCTGCCTGGCTACCACCTCAATATGACCTAATCGCCGAATAACGCAAAAAGTGGCACGCGAGCCACTCTTAATGAGACTTCAATTTAGTAGCTACTATGTTGGTATCTTTGTGTTACCTACCTACCTACCTACATTGTCGAGTGAAGTGGAGGTGTGCGAGTGTTCGATGCCGAATTTTTTATTCTGGAAATTGAAGTATTCAACGTTTAAAACATTTGAAAGCTCTGTTTATTTCAAGTTTCAGCTGAAACGTTGATGTGGATTAAATAACCTGAAAGTACGTAGATGTAAAGGTTGTAAAATACCTCTTAACGAAGCCGAAAGGTAATTGTTCTCCTCATCATTGCGTTCTTTTTTTTATTCTACACCATACCTGGGAACCTTCTAGTTACGAAGATATTGGGGGTCAAAGTTCCAACATTTTGACAAGTTTTTTTTTAAATACAAGTTTTTACTGCAAGATTTTTACTTAAAACATTTCCACAACCCCCGTACTATTCAATCCATCCATCAGCACAATGGTTTGAGTGCGTTGCATTGAGTTCTACCACAAAACATGATTTTCCACCCCACCCCAAAAGTCGTTTCCCAGCAATAATTTTTGCGTCAAGTAACTAAGTTTGATGTACAGAATGCTTGTTTGACGGCTTCGTGATGAGGTGATTTACACACTGTATGCTCAAAAGTCGTTTCCCAGCAATAATTTTTGCGTCAAGTTACTAAGTTTGATGTACAGAATGTTTGTTTGACGGCTTCGTGATGAGGTGATTTATACACTGTATGCTCAAGGGTTCCAGTATGGTGTTTTTAGCCAATTCCAGACTAATAATACAACATCATTGTTAAGCGGAAATAAATATCTGACTTTTATATAATATTATCTATATACATTTAATAAAAGAGTAAAAAAACTTCTATATACATAATTATAATAAAAGAGTAAAAAAACTGTGTCTGTACATTGAATAGGTATATTTAAAAAATAATAATTGAGGGGGGTTTAGAAACAGTAATATCGCACGAATCCAAAAAAAAAATCTCTGTCTGTTTGTCTGTTTGTTTGTACACGCTAATCTTCGGAAGTACTGGACGGATTTGAATGTTTTTTTTTGTTGTATAGATATTAAGTCTGGGCAACATATAGGCTATAATTTATCTTGGAAACTTGAACACCTGATGCAGAACCGCAACAGACCAGCTAAACTATATGAGATACAAAAATGACACCATAGCAAAAATTGTTCCACATGATGAGCATTTTCTGCTGAGAGAATAAATTTGAAGATCTGGAACACCTGATGTGGAACTCCAAGAGCCCAGCTACACCATAACACATGTAGGAATGGTGTCTTAGCAAAAGTTGTTCAATCTGATGAGCACTCTCTGTTGACTTATAAAAATCGAAGATCTGGAACACCTATTGTGGAACCCCAAGAGCCCAGCTACACCATAACACATATAGGAATGACGTCTTAGCAAAAGTAGTTCAATCTGATAAGCACTCTCTGTTGACTTATAAAAATCAAAGATCTGGAAGTACCTCCACGCGATGAAAGCGGTATCAGCTTAGGACTGATTTTCAATGACGATGGTATCATTGAAAATTTGACTGCACTGGCCAAAACTCCCATTTATTATTTTATTTTATCGACTATATATGCTTTCGGGCTCATGTTATTTCAGTGTTTAATTTTCTTCCCGGTAACGCAGGGGAGCAGTCACTTAGATTTTAATTGATCAGGTATCTTCACAACGAAAGTATAACCATGCTTAGAAAGAGGTCAGATCTTTCCCAATGTTCCAAAGGAGCTAAAAGGTTGAGGATCATAAGATCCCAAGAATCTACCGAAGAGTGTCAGGAGAGACTTGATGCTGTTCGAGAACATCAGGCTGCAACTTGCTCCGTGGAAACCTCTTCGGATCGCGAAGCACGCCTGCGTTCTCAGCGTATTTACGCACCCACATCCAGGTCTCTAGAGACCAGTGAAGAATAAATGCGCGACTGACCACTGATCGTGTACGTCACGCATTGTCTCGCGAGTCGGAGACGTTTACCGATACAGAATCACGCTTGAGTTCTCAGTGTATGCGCACATCTACTAACAGGTCTTTTGAAACGAGTGATGAACGTGATGCGCAACTAACTGCTGATCGAGATTATCATACATTGTCCCGAACACGCACATAACAAACATTCATAATTAGTTAGAAAAAGAGAGAGAAATAATTGCTGGAGTACGGCATGAAGAGACAGAAGAAGAGCGCAACGACGTTTGAATTCTGATCGACTTCGACATTTTCTGAACAGAATGTCGATATCATATGAAGAATAAGAGATGTGTCTCAAGATATAGCCGTAGAGCATGGCGACCTTCCTTGGGTTGATAAGGAACGGAGTGCATTTACGTACGACTGAATACGCCACATATTCCGCCATCAGAGGTATAGTTCAAAATTGTACTTTTTGTGAAGCTGTTAAATGGCAAAAAGAAACAAACGGTATGTGTTGCTCAGGTGGGAAAGATCCGTTATTTTGCCGTCCCCGGGCTCTTAGAATTCGACATCAGACGTTTCAGATCTTCGATTTTGACGACCCCGTTGTCGCTGGCATAAGCAACAGGATCCGGGTACGAAGTCGCGGGCAGAAGCTAGATATAAATAAAAACACGCCTGTAATTCCCGAGTTGTTAGGTGGAAGTCCACCTCGGCTTAACACTTGCCAACTGCCCAAACGTGGGTGGACTGTTAGATACACTTGATAGTCATCCCACGTTTGGCCAGTTATGTTTAAGTTTCATGAATTAAAGGATGAGGCTATTGCTATCAATCGGGTACGATTCCAGACTCCGTGGCTGCAACTGAAAATATCCCAATGGAAAACGTAATAACACTGTACACCTGGGAATGTAACCCAGGACCTTATGTTCAACAGTCGCAGTTGTGACTTCTATAGAACAACGAAACACTTGCTTTATTTAAACGCAAAGGAAACATTCTATCGAATTATAAATGAAAACCTCGAAAATGTATATTTCTCTGTCAACATGGGAAATTAATGAAACTTCAAGAAATCTGTAGGTATTTCAATATTTATCTACCTTCACTACGCTGGCAGAGTACTATCACTTTAACTTAAAGATTTATTAGTAAGAACAAGGTAATAAGTTGAAAAGGGTGAAACAGCTGTTCCCCGGATTGAAATAATTTTGAGCAAATGCTACTAAGGGACACTAAAACGTAACTCGTCTGAAGATTTAAGAGCTTTTGATAAACGAATATTGAAAAGTGTTGAAATTGCTGTGTTATTTATTTAAATTGGAGAATATCGCATTAGGCACTAGGGTATTATGCTACCTACCTACACGATTTTGGGTTCGCATTGACGTAGCATGCATTATAATAGTCAAGGTAAGTTAGGTAAGCAGTCTCCTTCGAATAAAATCAATATTTGTGTAAGATTGGTGTGCGGTCGTAACTGTGACTGTTTTCTACTGTTTTTCCTTTTGTATTTAATAAAAAGAAACCACACAATTCTATTCCTATCTGGATCTAGTCACAAAACTGTATCGCACAGCGACAAATAAGAAAAGAAAATGGTTGAAATTCCAGAAAACGAAAAAGAAATTTCTTTTCTAAGTAAAAGTATTTCTTTTTGTTAAGGAATTTCTTTTCCAGAACTAAATTTATAGGCCATAGGGTAAATATTTGTTCGGGGTCAGCTTCATAACGACATGTAGTGAAAGCCAGCCACGGAACCCCCCCCACGCTTATCGGGTCGTCAACAAAATAAAGGTATTATTTGAAACCATACGAACGTTTCGGTCTTATCTTTATATCGTTTTTGCGCAGGTTACTTTACCAGATTATTACTCGACGAATACTCGTAGGATTTAAAATAAAGGTCAGCCTACTTCCCCGTATCTTTATTTAAATAATGTGGCTAAGTTGCTTTCAATAGACTTGCCATTTTTACTGTTATTACATAATAAAAATATGCTGAAAAGACTCTGTGGAAACTATACACCTATATACTCGTAGATTTCTTTGGATCGTATCTTAAGGTTTAAAGTCAAATCCAAATGTGTATAATGAAACCTTGTACTCAAATTCCCTAATAGTTACGGGTTATGAATTTCCGCAAAGTAATTAAAAACCGTTTAAGTTTTCATGATTAGTCGTGGACGTGGTAGAGGCAGAATGGCGGAAATAATATCATCTCCAATTATACTAGTTTGTGAGTTACTGGACAAGCTCCCAGGGACGTAGCGAAGCTACTGATTGACAGTTAATTTCGCGTTCAATTTGTTATTTTCCGATGGACGAGAAATAGAAAACATCTAGCTTTCTTCCGGACCAAGAAATAAGTACGTTCAATATAAGTTCAACGTTGTGAGAATTTTTTCTGTAAGGTTTGAGTCAAGGAGTTGGTCAACAAGAAAACCTTATTAGCTGTCTGCCGTCGTATGTACCTCAGGAACGAATATCGCTGACCTAAATCAACACGTGCGCGACGAAGGATCCCATATTGCTTTCGGAAATAAAGAAAACTGCTTTACTGCCTTCGAAACAGTTAACGGCGCTTTGTCCAAGTCCAGACACATAAAAAGTCCCAAATATCCGAGGGAACGCTTTATAGCGTTTCAGATAACGGTTCTCTTAATAAATGTTTTGGGAGAGAGATCTATAGGTTCTACTACCTATAGGTCTATGTATTTGCTCCATAAAGATGTACTTCCTCGGCAGATAAGATCGTATCAATTGTTGTATATTCTCACGTCGTAAAATAATCCGTGGCCATTTATAACGCTAATTACTATTTGTAATAAAAGATAATAATATTTTATTGTTCCTTTCATAAGTAACGGCGGCGGTAACGGAAGTGACAATAATGAAAACATCGAATCCACTTCGACGTGCACTTACAAAAATAACTGAATTTGGGTTATTGGACTAAAAGCAAAGAAAGTAGGCCTTCTGATTGGTTTTATACCAATTTGCGGGCCCGTGTTAATCGGCACAACTTACGGTTTTGTTACCAAACTATATTGCAGTTATTATTTTTACAAATAATTTGAAAGCTCTGATGAGCTTAAATTGAAGTAATAATCATCTGTAATTGAATGTTATGTGTCTTTTTAATTCACTGATACATTAAAACTTTTCCAAGTTAAATACTTGCATGCCTTAATGAAGTGTCCCACCTACGTGCTTAATTGTTTTTCATAAATACACTGTAACAAAAAATAGAATCACTGTTAGAAAAAAGTACTACTAGTATAGTCTACTTATTAATTTTTAAAATTAACGACCAAAAAGAATTTTAAATTGAGATACAACGATGATCGCACTAAGAAAACTACATAGTTCACATTAGTAAAAATTCGTTGCGCTATCATAAACTACACTCGTGCGTTCAGGTTGTGCTGCCCCAGCATTGGCTGAATATTCGCATAGCAACTCGACTCAGCGAGAAAAATAAATACTGACCTAGGAATTTAAATAGCCGTATGGAATTGCATTGTCTAAAAAAATACTGTTATCTGTTCGATATAAGTTTTTTTTTCTACATTTTATTTTAGTCATTTGCATTTTTGCAAAGAGCAATTTATTACGGGATTAAGGCGAATTCCCGGTGGCTTCAGTGGCTCGCAGTGTTGGAAAAGTCAATTTATTAAATGGCATTCCGTGGGGTGAACAGTGCATGCTGATGAAGCAAGAAAGCTCGATAGTCTGATAATTCGGATAGTTTTTGTCCCAAAGGATTTTGGGTTGGAAAAATTTGCATGAAAATGCAATTTTAATTGGTCGATAGTCTATGTAGAAAATAAAGTTTATAAACAGAACAATGTTATTGTTAAAGTCTGTGAGAATATTATCGCCTTAACTAGCTGAAAACAATGTAGGTAAGTTGCGAGGTCAGGACGAAGGTTATGGGAGTTTGTAAGGATCCATAGCTGATCACTGATGTCATTCGTGGTGAACTGAAAACCTCCGTGGAAAAGAGACGAAGTCTTTGTACGTATTACTGCGTAAAAGTAGAAGTTGGTTCTTTCATAAGGCTGCACACTCAAAAAGCTTCTGTTTGTTAATTTGCCTAAACGCCAGCTTATCAATTATTATCTATACTATGTGCGCGTCACGTAGGTTGTATAATGTTATCAAATGTTTGCACCTGAAATTGTTTTATGTGCTTATTAAATACCTCGTTGTTTTATGATGTCTGCCGACAGTGTTCGATTACATTCATTCGTTTCAAATTGGAAATGACCAAAATGGATACCTATTTTAGTAATTTCTAGTTATAACATTTTACGATAAAGTTTTAACTAGAATTTCTTTCTCGCTTCCATTCTTAATTCGGCGTATTTGTGACGTCTTCCTCGCCAATATAACCGAAATATGAAGACACAGGGTCTACACAAGTGGCAATCGCTTGGAAACGGTTACTTCATTTCGGCTACTCCTTTCAATGGGTTGGCATGAACTTTTCGGCAGCTAATATCAATAAATTATATTGTAGTTCGATCTTTGTTATTGCTGACAGAATGTCGCCTTTTTGGCCTCAAGCCTTACGCCCTGTTCACTGCCTCTGGTGATGCGTCAAGCAACACACGCGTGACTCTTGCTTCCTTTTTTCACTTGAGAACCGTCACTACATACCATTATTCATTTGTTTTCTTCGCCGTTGCTGTCGTAACGCATAGCTTGGGGACAAGAGACTGGGTTTAATAGATAATCCCTTGGATTTTACCCGTCAAAATGACCGAAGTAACAGCTACATTTATTTGTATACAATAAGTTAGTGCAGCAGTTATTATCGTCCGGCTTCATACAGTCTGCAGTTATCTGGCAGGCCTCCGCCACCGGCCGTTGGCACCACGTCAACGCCACGTGCAGCCGGCACGTGTTCCCGTCGCTGCCAATATGCCGTGATAAAGATCACAACAGTGCATGCACCAGAATAACCTATTTCCTTCAATAGAACAGTGAACCTTGCCCGCTCGATCGTATGCAACGAACTCTTTGTCTATTGTTAGGTAGTTCTAATTTGTTATGGTGGCTTGAGCCAATAGTCAATCAGACTGTCAATAAAGAGGAATGCCTGTTGAGCTGGTCTTCATCTAGCAGTGATGATTAGAAACGAGTCGACACTCGTAAATAAAACTAAGCTTTATCTTTTTAGGGTTCCTAGGAACCCTTATAGTTTCGCCATGTCTGTCTGTCCGTCCGTCTGTCCGTCCTCGCTTAATCTCTGTGACCGTTAGCACTAGAAAGCTGAAATTTGGTACCAATATGTGTATCAATTACGCCAACAAAGTGGTAAAATAAAAATTGGAAAAAAATGTTTTATTAGGGAAGGTATAATGTAAAGTGGGAAGTGATTTTTTTTTTCTAATTTCAACCCTAACGTGTGATATATTGTTGGAAAGGTATTTAAAAATGAAAAGGGGTTTACTGAAATCATTTTTGATAATGTCAATAATTTCGGTAATAATCGCTCCAAAATTAAAAAACCCTCTAACTTTTGAACCATAACTTTAGAAAATATGAAAAAAGTCTGAAAAGTAGAACTTTATAAGGACTTTCTAGGAAAATCATTTTGAACTTGGATGGAAACAACAGTTTTTGTACAAAAAGACAAAAAGTTGTACAAAATAATTTCTGGACTGTTTGTAGTAATCGTATATGCAAGCATTTTTTTAACTTCGTTTACATATTTTATTATCCTGACCCTCGTATCTTTTTTCGAACAAAAAAAGAATTAGTAAAATCGGATTGGATTGAACACTTATTGTGACGGACGGGAAACTACGGAACCCGACACTGAGCGTGGCCCGACACTCTCTTGGCCGGTTTTTCGTGTATGAATGTGAAATGGAACGAGGAAAAGTCTTTGAGCATACCCCGAGTTTTTTATTAAATGAGATATGACGTATAGAAAACTGAAGAAAAAGTTTGTTTGTATTCGAAAAGCCTACAAAACTTTTTCATTATTTTTGTAAAAGTTCACAATCTGTAAGTTTTGTTTAATTGTCTTTTTTTGAAGAATAAGTGTTTTACATATATTATGCATACTATATTCACATCTAGTAGATGTATATCAGAGATATTGTTTTGTAACTTTTTCATTACATTAATGATGGTACATCGGTTTTGTGAATTTAAAAAAAAAAAAAACAATACACAATTCTGCTGTATATGGAAACCGGTACCAATTATATTCAGCCCCCAGATCTATGCCCATGAAATCAGCATCGCAGTAAATCGTACGTCTAGGTTTGCCTTAGGGATATAAGTTCTAGTACATCGATAGAATACCACGGGCGGCTGTACATAAGAACGTCCGGTGGGACGTGCCTCTCGACACGAGGACGTTCGTGACATGTTTTGATTTCCGGTTAATATATGAAGTCAACAGCGGTAGGCGAAATACGTTCTCTTTTGAATAAACAGTTCACTGAAACCTATTTACGTATTAAATGGAGTAGTTTGATGTGTAGTTCAGGAGACAAGGAAAAGGCATTGCTTCACTCTCAAGTATCATTAGTCATCATCTGCCAAACCTTTTTCCAACCATATTGGGGTCGGCTCCCAGTCTAGCCGGATGCAGCTGAATACCAGTATTGTACAAGGAGCGACTGCCTATCTGAACTCCCACAACCCAGTTAGTATTAGGCTATACTATACCCCTTGGTAAGACGGGTTATCAAACTTTCGGGCCATTGGACTACCTACCGGGATCAGCGACTTTACGTACTTTCCGAGGTACGGAGGAAACTCAGTATGATCGTCCATCCACAGTCCAGTCTAGGCAAGCGCGGCTTAACCTGATGATCGACCCAAGCGGCTGTTATTATAGCCACGAGCTCCTCCTGTAAAATCATGCTCGAGTATGATTAGTGAATTATTGTGTAAAAAAAGAACTTATTTTTACAAAGGTACCAGTTTAATGACGGTCGATGTCGATGAAAAATGAAAAAGGGTCGTTTGTTCTCTTGTAATTTTCTATTTAGGTACCCCTCGATTATAATAGTCTACGTCAGAAAACGTAGAGGCATAAAATAAACGTGTCTTTGTATCTGGATTTGGTTGACGCCGCATGGACGAGTGCTGTCGTCGCGTAGGCGTATTTTATCAAAAACGTCGTCCTGTTGGCGCAGACTGCTATATGAAGAAAACCGACTCTCGATACAGAGGGCGCGTTAAATGTTAAGTAACTTAAAAATATGTAACTTTTCTGAGCTGTCTTAGTGTTTATTACTTTAATGTTAACACTTACACGGTGTCAGAAATAAATGACTTATCTAAACAAATAGTCACTAATTTACGATATCTAGATAATTAATAGACAAGCATGCAGTAGCTATAAAATCAAAGTCCAACTACTACGTCAATAAGACTATAACTACAGGCACTTTGAAGTGCGTTGCACTGTGCAAGAAGAAGAAATTGCTTTTTCAGGCCATTTAATTTCAGGATTAAAACTTTCGCGACGCGTTTCACGACATGACAGTCACAAGGGGTTTAATTTCAGGCCTGTCAGAAACAAACTCCGCTTATTTTTTATAACTTAGGAACAAAGTACGCATACAAATTCGAATATATTTTTCAGCTTGATTTACACTCTTATTTATAATGTATTCAGCGTAGATAACCACAAGGGCGCCTAAAGCTTTCATTAAACGAAAGGTCAAAAAGATTATGCTTGATTTGAATAAATGATCGAGGCCATCAGTTTCAATACTAATAAATCTAATGCAGAGTGAAGGATAGATTCTGGCTGCCGTTCATAGTGACTAATAAAAGTATGTTTGTACCTATCATAGTAGTAGGAATATTATATTAAATGCGCGTACTGAATCATCGTAACATCCCATTGTTCCACGGATCAGGCAGCAAAGCATAATGTTACGGCGGCAATATTTCTCACGATCGCAGGCAGGCGGGCGCGGCTCGGTATCGATTGCAGTTCTCGGTACGCTATAAAATACCGACAGTTCTAATTATAGTGCACGCGCAGGCGAACGCCTTATGTCACATAGTACAAGGTTACTATAGCGAGGAAATTTGTTCTAGACGAGTTTCCGAAAGCGGCTTGAAGAAAGTACTTTTACTGAGAGAAGGCGCGACGTGGCACAGTTTCCACGCGAAACGTGGCGGGAGGTACATGCGCGCACGTCGGCGCCTGCGCAGGCTTTCCAACTCACGCAAATTTAACGAGCCGAGAGGGGAAATATACGGGATTTAATGTAATATACGAGTAGAAGCCACCGGATGGACACGATGTTTCTCGAGATTCAAGTAGTCTGGTCGCTACTTTTCCGAGTTTTCCAATGCGTGGGTGAACGCACCGACTGGTCCTAGTTCAGCCGTTTTCATAACGCGTGCTTTTGGTTTTCTGCCGCTAATTTCACGGTTATCTATTTGTTTAATATGCTGTGTCTGTCTTGTTTAAGTCACATGTAATGAAACAACTAAGACAATAGAATTATATTATTTGCTTAGAAAACACGGAAAAGTTGTGAAAAACGTACAATAACGACTAATCTCTCTTTACGTATACATACATGTACCTAACGACAGTTTAGCTGTTATTTTTCGTTTTTCCTGTGGCACGTGTACCTATGTTCTTTTTGTGAGTAATCGCTGTTTTTATCCTAAGTCCTAATCCACTTTAACACCATATTATGATAACTTTTAACAAGAACAATACGTTAGACATACCAAAATGATTAGGTACGATTTAAAACAATTACGTATTGAACCGTCTAATTGCTATGAATCATGATTGATATTTTCAAAATTGGGCATGTCACGCCTTTTTTTTAACGGAAACGGTATTTACATGAAACCTGAAATCGAATCACAGTTTTGGGGTATCATGTAAAAAGCGATTGTCCCATAGATTGATACATTGGGTCAAGTGTAGATTTATGTCAGTTAAATGACGTATGCGACATTGGGCACCCGCTTTAACGGCACTTGAGGTATTCCACATACGGCATCTGGGTGAAAATTTGAAGATAGACAGACATATTCAGGATTCGAAAATTTAATTCAAATAATGCTTCCACTTACAACTTTTACCAATTTAAAATTAAGTTTATCTTTAGGGTTTATTGATAACTTTTCGAGCATGAACAGTAACTGTTCATTTGGAATTGGGACACGAATGGTGATGAGATTTGAGGAACATTTATGAACATAACTTTGTTGTTTTTAACAATAGGAATACGTTAAATATAGCTGTATGTAGAGCTGGAACTATGTTTTACGAGAAATAAAAAAAAACATTGCTTTTTATCTCCCTTAGTAGTTTTTTGGGGAGGACCGCGTAATATGCACTTATTCAAAGAATCACCCAAGTAGTAAAAATGTATAAAGTTTCACTTAAAAATTAGTATTAAACGGGGTTATGATAATTTGATTATACCAGTACCTTTATGAAATTAATGTGTTTTCAGATACAGAAAGTATGGCTAGAAAGGTTATCATCAAACTCTCCCGCAGTCGTAACAAGCTCATGTTACCGTCTGATTGTTGGTAGATTTGGCGCGAGCAAATCACATCCTGCATCCTGTACGAACTGTGTCGTTTGTTCACCTCTTCATATTTAGGTTATTTAGAAGTATGGCTGCGGAAAATAAAACAAAAGGGTTAATGAAAGCAAGCTTTAAAAGCAGAGAAGGGAAGAATAAATACTTAATTCAATCAGTAGGTATATGGAAAAAAACTGAAAACTATCTAAAGTCAAGAGTCGAAACCACAATCGTTTAACATTTCGTCTTTAGAGTTTGAGTTTGTGTCTAAGTTTGAGTCTTTCAACTAACATGTACATATCCAATGTTCTAGGATTAATAATTCCAGAGTCGCCTGTTGCAAAGAAACCGAAGCAAAAGAAGAACAAGAACTAAATATAAATAAACGAAACGCTAAGAAAACAAACAGTGAGTATTTGTTTGTTTATCAATAGGTTGGTGAAAAGGCCAATGGTGGCCTGATAAGACCGTTCTACCTAGACCTGATAGGAAGTGGTTAATCATCAGGGTGGAGCGTGACTTTTTCCACATAATTATTTTTTTTTGGGAAAACTTCGCCATTGTTCTTTGTGAACCTGTCAGCATTTAACAGTTAATTTGACACCATGTAAGCCATGAAATATGTGGTTCTATTGCGATTATTCTTTACGAGTACCTACTGACTTTCGCACTTTTACGGGAGCTAGCGAATTATTATGGCAATGAAAGAAATGATATCCCATTTCGGGCAAATGGTGAGAGTCGACTGAGCGAAACCGATTATTGTGATGCTTGAAAGCGATAGCTTAATTGATAGGTACTACATTGTTTAGTTAGTAGAATTACTACTGTTTGTATTGCGACTGTCTAAAGTAAAACCGGCTTCTAAGTATGGGAGGAGAAGACGCAAGTCTGGCCCTTAGTTTCACCAGAAATTTTTGACTAAGGGTCAAAGGAAATTAAGTAAAGGGCATAGTTATAGTAAACCATAGTGGTGCAGCTTTGTGCTGCACTGGAGTAGATATACAAAATCACTCCGATTTTTCTGATTTTTATCCCGCTGAAGACATAACAGGGGAAAGAATTCATTTCACTGATGATCATGGTTCCGGGATAAGTCCTTACGTGATGGGCCGGGAAACACCACGTAAACACGCCTTACCGTGCAGGCCAAAATGTACCGCCCCCCATGCAGATAAAAAACTGCTAAAGATTTACGAAACAAAAAACAAGCCATATATCCTCCAACGATGGAATAGTTAAGCACGAGTTTGTTTAACAATTCGTAAGTTCCCTGTCTTCTTGCAATTTCGCATCGAAGAGATTTACCACCCAACAAGAACATTACAGATTCCACATCCAGAGGTGCATACGTTGTATTTGGTCGTGATAGGTCGGAGTTGCTTCCGACCTTTCGTTCCTCTACTTTCGTATTGCGCATTGTTTCGACATGTTCCTTATGAGATGCCCTAAAAAGAGGCTGATGGCCTATCTAATTTCTTAGTGAGATGGGGGAGAATATTGTCAGTTTTGAGAGAGAAAGAGATTTTTATTTCACCGTTATTTATTGCGAAATTGCCTAATTGCCCATTGACCCCACCAGTAGGCTAGGCTAGTGGGGTCAACGAAACGACAGTTTTGATTTTCTCGTTGACCCCAGTGGGGTCAGTGGGAATACACCTGTTTATTGTTTTTTTTTTGCTAGCCTCAAGTCTGCATAGTTTCCCACTGACCCATCAGTGGGAAACTATGCAAACTTGAGCCAAAGGCCTCCCCTTTCTCCTTCAATACCTCTCTGTCTTGTGCGATCTCCGGCCATGTAAGCCCTTTTTTTTTCGGATGGGTAATCATCAAATGACCCCCTCCCACTCTGGGCGGAGCGGGAGGGAGTGTCAGACTTTACTGACTAAAAACCATCCATGTTTCTTCCTCGCCCCTTACGTTCCGGGGCCGCGGTATCTCTTTCAAACAGTCCGGTAGCCCCGGCAGGCTTCGGCCCTTGCGGGCCCCTCCCTTTATGCTGACATCTTTTTGAGGCGCGCGTGGAACACGAACGCGCCGTCGACACGGCCTGTCGTCATTAGACGGACGGACGGAGAGCTAGTCGACCCGCGTCTACGGTGGCCGGTAGCCACCACATGGCCCCCGACGCCCGGTGCGTCTTCCACGGCGGCTGGGGCGAGATGCTCTCTCCTTCTCGCGTTCCGCCACCTCCTTCGCTAGCATGACTGCTTCGCTGAAGGAGGTGGCGGCTTCCCATTCCGTCTCGCTCGGGACCATGGATTGAACCAGGGCCGGACACGAGAGATCGCCACCGCCGATCGCCGCTACGAGGACACGGCGTTGCTCCGCCCACGCGTGGCAGACCTCCACCGTGTGCTCCACCGTGTCCTCCGGTCGATCCTCGCAGTGGAAACACCCGGGCGTTTTCTCCCGCCCGATTCGATGCAGGAACCTCCCGAAACATCCATGTCCGGTGAGGACCTGCGTCAGGCGGAAGGTGAAGACGTCGTGGCACCTCTCAAGCCACTCCTCAAAGAGGGGACTTATCGCCACTATCGTGGAGTGCCCTGCACGGGGTTGCGACAGTCGCTCTCTCCATGTCGTCGCCATGAGATCGCGCCGGAGGTCTATCCGCTGAGCGGCGATTTGCCGCGGGGCCATGTTAGCCCTGCAAATGTGATCAGATCGTCACACCACCATCGTCGAGGTCGACCTCGACGGCTCATTCCTTCCTCAGGCGTCCAGTGTGTGACGATCTTTGCCCACCTCTAGGGGTGCATGATAAATAAATAGATGATAAATATTTCATCATCATCATTATCGGCCTATTAATGTTCCCACTGCTGGGGCAGGCCTCCTCTCTATGAGAGGGAATGGGCTATATAATCCACCAAGCGGGCCCAGTGAGGATTGGTAGATGTCACATTGTCTTCGAATTTATGGTTCTAGGACATGCCGGTTTCCTCACGATGTTTTCCTTCACCGTTTTGAGAGCAGAAATATTTAGTCCCTTGATAATAAATGCCGAGTAAAGTTATGCCAACACTAAACCTCAAAAAACGTTTGGTAAGTACATCTAAAGGTTACACTGTGCACTGGTTGTAACTTTTCTCTGCGTTTATTAATAAAGAGGTTGGTTGGTGAAATTGCAAATAAGGTGTAAGATCTTGATTAATAAGCTTTCGGACTTTATGCGTTGTTCCTAAGTTTTTCGTAATATTCATCGAAGGTCAAAATAAAAAAGTTAATCGATTGTCGTAGTTCCATTTCGTGATTCTTAACCATTCCATATTTCGCTTTATTTGTGTTTCGATTAAGGTACCAACTACGAATTGTAAATAGGTAAATAGAACTAGATGCTTGGTTCGTACGTTTTTACCTACTTGGTTTTAAAAGTAGCGTAACTATCTATATATTCATAATAGAGGAAGAGGCTACTAAATATTTATAGATACCATTTGCGACAGTTGATAAAAGTTAATTCCCAAATTGTTGTAATCTGATAACATGTCGATTTACGGTTTTATGGGTTTAAATTTGTATAAAAGCTGAGTGTTTTTGCAGAAATAATTATAGTTCTCATTGTTTCTTTGTGAAAACAAGGTGAGTTAAAAAAAATAACAATATTAATTATTACTAATTTAATAGAAATTCAAGCTAACTGCAATATTTAATTCGATCTAAAGTAAAGAAAAGTTTTGTGTAGTTCTAAAATCGAAAACCTGAAAATGTTAAATGTGGCATTCCTATTATTCCTATCTATTCGAAAATTCTTTTCTTACTTTTAATTTATCCAGCACGTTAATATGTATTTAAAATAAGTTTTCTAGTCGGTCGAAACACGATGATTTTTAAACTGAATTATTATCCCATGCTCAAATTTGATTGAATAAGATTCGCCAGCATTTACCGTGATTTGTTATTAATATATTCAAATTTATTATTTCAGTAAAAAAACTTTAACCACACACAATGAAGACCTTCGTTGCTCTGTTCGCCCTGCTGGCCGTCGCCGCCGCCAACCCCCTGCCCCTCGTGCAGATCATCGTGAACGTGGACTCTCCCGTCGACGTCGCCCCCGTGGTCGTCCCCGCCAAGCCCGAGATCGAGCCCACCCCCGTCCTGATCGTCGATGAGGCCGAGAACAACATCATCCCCGACCCCGTGGTCATGCCCGAGCCTTCCCTCCCCGAGATCGAGATCCCCGAGCCCGTGGTCATGCCCGAGCCTATCCTCCCCGAGGTCGAGATCCCCGAGCCCGTTGTGATGCCCGAGCCTTCTCTGCCCGAGGTTGAGATCCCCGCCCCCGTGGTTATGCCTGAGCCGGTCGCCCCTGAGGTCGTCATCCCCGAACCCATCGTCCTGCCTGCCCCCATAATCCCCGAGCCCATTGTCGCCCTCCCCGAGGAACTCAACTAAGCAGTAACTCAAGAACTACACGTCTGCTGAGCTCCAACAATCAAGACTCAAACTGAAGTGACGATTATTGAGTAACTTTTGACCTGTGATATCTTGGAAAGACACTTAATTTCATCTATTACGGCAGATGTGGATCGGTGATTTTTATTATTTACGAGCATTAAATTTATTTTTCTAATTTGTGTTGTTAAATGTTTTATATCTTACCTACATTTTTCATGAAGAGTTAGCAACATCAAAATATTGCCTAACAATTTAAAAACTGTTATGCCAAGATACTACTCAAAATTGAAGCATTATCAATGACAAACTAAAACGCACTCGCAATGTCCTAATGTTAAAAGATGATGAAGTGCAGTGCACATGGCGCGACATTAAAATTCTGATAAATCTCTGTAGTATAAATATACACTTGACTCATAATTCCTGACGTCTAGCCGATGACGTAGCGGCCATTCCAAGGGTTGTATGAAAAGCAGGCGCCGCAAACTTTTTGTTTCAATTTCAATCCGATGACGCAGACTCCCACTTTGTTGCGATTCAACTTCGCAAGCTGACGAGATGACGTCAGCATGCCTAAATTAAAGGGCTTTACCATTATTGTATTAAAGGCCTTGAGTACTGACAACGCTTGTCTAAAAGTTCTCCAACTTTGAACACATCCCACCACCCCAAAGAGCAAAGCCGTTTACTCCTAAACGGCTAGAATAATTTTGGTAGATACGGCCTATTACTCAAAAAAATAAACAGAATGTGTGAAACGAGGTGGACACTCTTTGCCAGCGATTACTTGGCAAAGTGAGCATAAAAGGTAAGTATATAAAAGTATCTACCAACCAATTATCATTTAAAAACTTGAGCAGCTTCTTTGACAATTATTCGAACGATTCAATTTCATTATATTTCAGTGAATCCATTATAATTTAATACGTGTTACATCAATGACAATTATGTCATGCATTCAAGTATCATGCGATCAAGCATTCGATCCATATCATGAAATTTAACATTAATTATGGTTATAAAATTGAAACTAAAGTCGACGACAACGATCATTTTGCTTGTTAATTTTGAATAAGATAAGATACATGTCTCACACCACACGATGTCCGTACAATTGACACTGAATGGCACAACTCTCCTGCATCCTTGCTTTACCTTTTTATTTTAGCTGCTTTTTTGATATGATTCAGCTTTTTTTGAAATTAGAGAAAAGCTTGGATAAATAATTGAACAAGATATACATACGTGTTTCACTGTTGAACAACATAAAAACACTTTGAAGTTCACTGGCTTTTAACAAACACATGAAACGCGATTTCTTCGTCAGTAACGCTTTTCTAAAATATTCGATACCGACTCTCCTGACACACGAGACTAACACCCGTATTCCAAAAACTTGCTTAAGACCATTTTTTTGCTTGAAACGTTCTTTGTTGCCATGGTAACAAGGAAACCACTGCAGGCCACCGCCTCCGACACGCCTACAAAATTATGTTCATAGGGTGAGTACAGACTAGCTAAAACATGTATTTTCATTAAGTCATGAAGACACCAAGCTGCTTAACACTTTGTTAAAACTTGATTTAGGTACTACTTTTGCTTCATTCACGTTCATATATCTGGGAACACGCGGCGACACGCACGCAGGACTCGAGCACTGCCACCTGACTTTTTTTAAGAAACCTTTAGGTACCAATAAAGTATGTCCTCCTACGTTCTCTTTCAGTTTTTTTTAGTCGCCTTTTACTCGTTCTATCAAGATGTTTATACCATCTAAACATATTCTTTTATTTTATTGTCCTTTTACATCTTTTCAATCGCAAACTTGTAGTTTTATCATTATTCCTAAAATTATCAACCAATGTTACATCACACATTCTTGACGGAAACCAAAGGAATGTTACAAGTAAATACGTTGAACACCGTGCCAAGCTTTCGTAAAAACATTACAATACGTTGAAATGCTCATATGAGTACTCACCTTAATCTACCTGCAAAACATGCTGCCCATATCAAACTCAAAATAAGTATGTTGCATGAAGGTTGCAAGCTGCTTTATATGCTAAAAATGTTTTAATAGAATACGTCACAATGCTAGAGATGTCATAAATTGATGTTCAATCGAATGCTCTTGGTTGACATCATCTGTCAAAGAACAAAATCATAAAACCGCATAAAACGGATTAACTTTCAAATAAATATTTTTTCATCATTCAAGAATCATTCTCAAGAATTTAAAATGGCCTCAAGGTTTGCTTTACCTCCGGAGAAAAATCCTGCTTACTGGAACTTGTGCGCAAGTACAAGCTCCATTTATGTACGACGTGGACGGGCAGCCCATCAGCAAAAAAAAATGCTTGGGTTCGCCTGACCCAAGAATATAACTCCATAAATAATACGCGCAAGTACCGCGTAAGTACCAAATAACATGTAGGCTGTGAGTGGGGCATGGAGTTTGAGGCACGGCCAAAAAATTTAAAAGGGAATGAGGAACGAGATCAAGAATCACATTTGCTAAAAGTGAAAAACTTAAAGCGGATTCAAGAAAGAGAGGAAGAACTGCGCCAGATGAAAATGCAGGAGAGGAAGTGGCTATTAAAGGCAGCAGAGGAAGCCTACTAAAATGCAAAGCTGGACCGTTTAAGTGCCGCGCAGTTGCTTCAATTCAGTGAGGCTGCAAGGGAGGACGCCGAAAAAAATTAAAAATAAATTATTACACATTATGCAAGCCAATTGATTTTTATTATAAAAGTAGTATCACGTATGTATAACAAATAAGTAAAATATCTACATAACACATTTAAAGACATAGAAAAACAAAGAAAATGATTTTTCATTTTCATTTAGTCATACGTAACATTAGATCCAGTCTATGGGTTAGTAAAACCCAACAACACTGCATGGCCTGGGAATCGAACCCATAACCTCACACTGTGCAGTTTATGACTAGTGGACCTACGAGACAGCAAAAATATAAATATAAACATCACACAATTATCAACATAAAAAACTGGAGCATACATACATACTTATTTAGAAAAATAGGGGTAAAATCCAAGGAAGTGCCAGATTTTACATTTTTGCACCCTTGAAACCGCAATTTTTAATAAATTGTACCCTGCTGCCTCCAATCCGTCGCGGCTTCATGGTGGTCTCTCCAACCCAGCTGTGCTTTATGAGCTCACAGCTTCTGAGCTTTTCTTCGCCAGTTTGCTCTATTAGCAAGTTCCGGTCGTCCAGAGTTGAGCAAAGAATTCAGTCGGAAGATGAACCTTCTTCTGCTTGTCGTATCGATGTACTTCTATACTAACTTTGCAGTCCATAACACCCTTAATTGACTTTCACAAAATGGCATTCCAACTTTCACAATTCTTTGGGAATGTTTCTAAATCCTAAGCACTTTATCAAAGAATTTTAACAAAGTGGCCCTCAATCCACACGCACATAGTTTGGCCCCAGTAGGTGGCCACGTTTATTGCAGTGGCAGAGGCGCTATTCAGGTCGTAACAAGTGCAGGTAAACGAACACCTTGGACACTTCAGCAGATAGCCCCGGCATAGTTTGGTTCGGACCGCCGCACTTGCACTCGGTATTGGAGGAACCAATAATACTCCATTTTGCCAAATATGTTTTGCAGCGGCCTACTTGTGTACGCAATCGATTCAGAGCTTTCTAAATAGGCCACTGCAGGTCACTGTAGGTAAAGGGCGAGGAAGGAACAGGGATGGGTTTTCTTTGATTTCCCATGCGAAACAAAAAAAAATGTCTGTCCGTAGCCAGGTTGTGTTCTTGGGGCTTCAATTTGTAAGGTGGTGGGAACCTCTCTTGCCATAACTGGCTTCGACGATGAACGATGAACCGAGCAGCTTAGAAGTATTCGATCTGATTATATTATTACTAGCTTCTGCCTGCGGCTTCGCCCGCGTGAAGTTTGATTATTGTCCCATGAGATCTTACTACCGGGATAAAAGTATCCTATGTTTTAATCCAGGTTTTAAAGTATCTGTGTGCAAAATTTCATCAAAATCCGTTCAGTAGATTAAAAAAAAAAAAAAGTTTCTTAAACTCAAGGAATGTACTATATTAACGAGATACGAGTATATGTATAATACCGCAACACAAATATACTAAAGATGTAGGTTGGGGGCTAAATAAAAAAACAACAACAACCTTAGCCAAAAACTATTTAAAATAAATGATGTTCGGTAAGCAACTTATGTACCGCATTGGTTTCTCATACAACTTGCTAAATTTCAAAAATAAACCAATATTAGTTCCCAAACATCACGAATTCACGAGCTACCTATGCAAGCTCGCTCTTGTTCTCTGAGATTCAAAATGCTGCGTTAACATTTTCATCACCATCATCATCATCAACCTATTAATGCTCCCATATGATCGAATTTTTGGTTCTAGGACATGCCGGTTTCCTCACGATGTTTTCATTCTCATGCTTTAGAAATACCAAATGAATTAAGCTTGTATTCATCTTTTATGTGTACGATACTCCATATTATGATTATTTGTCACGACTATATTATTTACGCGATCTTGATAAATAGCTCATACAATTCCACGACATTGAACATTTCCAAATACCCACCGATTTGGGAAAGAAACTGTGCTCAATATATATTTACCACGGAGCAAGTGCTTGCAATTCTTAGTAATAATCATGAATTACTAATTCCTCCTACATACTAGGTAGCTTTGAAATTAAACGCGACGGAAAATAGGTATTAGCAACTATGGTCTCCGGCCGTCCATTGCACAGGCTGCAGGTAAAAGTTTTCAGAACGAGAACGTTGGAACCAAAAATGAACCGTGTTTTCTTTTACAAAAATAATACCAGCCTATTACTGTCCCACTGCTGGGCAATAGCCTCTTCTCATACTGAGAAGGCACGAGCATTGATCACCAAACTTGCTCAAGACGGGTTGGTTATTTATTTATTTATTTTACTTTATATCAGCCCGCTATGTCCCACAGCTGGGCAAAGGCCTCTCCCATGGCTTTCCAATTTTGTTAAACATTGCTTTCTTCGACCAATCCGTTATGACAGTACCCATAGACATTATTAATCTTTCGAACAGTTTCTGCATACGAAAATAATGTGATTTTTAAAGTTTTCCCTAGTGTGAAGAGAACGATTTCAAAGAAAATCAAGGCACCACGGTTAGGCAAATAAATGGTAAGACCTGCTGTCTTGTACGGATCAAAATCATCATCATCATTCCAGCCGAAAGGAAAGACGTCCACCGCCGGACATAGGCCTCCCCCAAGTGTTGCCACATTGACCGGTGCCGTGCGACTCGCATCCACGGATTCCCGTAACCTTTACCAGGTCATCGGATCACAATGTTTGGCTACAAAACAAAATGAAAGGCAATTTTATATGAAAATGCTCAGATGAATGGGGGATGTGTAGTGTCATGTGAATGGATGGAATAACAAAGTAATACAAAGAGGAAGACGTCTGAAAAGTTGTGGTAAGTCTATGGTTGTAATGGTATGAGTTCGTGATGCGGCTGAATGAGGAACATGTTGTGAAGAAAGATTTGATTACGAATATTTATTATAAGAGTAGGGGAAGACCAAAGAAACGATGGATGTACTCTGTCAAAAGAAATAGGATAAAAAAAATGGAAACATACTGCGCCGAGCCTAATTGCATTCGGATAACGGCAGCAGAATTATGTTGGACCACTCTGGGTTCTGGCGTCCGCATGTCTCCATTTACCATGATAGAAATATTGTGGAGTATGTTACAGGCACTAATGATATTCAAGGTGTTTGGTAATTTGTTTTGTAATTTTCTACTGAGACATGCAAATCGCCTTTTCCAGACCCCTTTGAATCGCTCAATTACGTTTCTTGTTTTTATGTGAGCCCTATTGTATTGTAACTCAGCTGGAGTCTGTGGATGAAGCATAGGCGTGAACATATACGATGTTTTGGCATAGCCGCTGTCCCCGATCAGTATGCAGTAGCTGGATTGTTGTCGGAATTGATAGTCCACGATCAGAACTACGCTAGCACTTTCAAATACCAAGGGTAAAAAAAAATTCTGCACGGTTTCCTTCTGAAACCGAAATCGTCTTTGGAACTGTTCGTTGTTGTAAAAGTCAAATGGGTTATCGGCGTCGCGATAAATAATTATATGACGTATCGTTCGCATAATCGACATACTCCTGAAAATTCATCTTACTTTCGCCATTTCTAGACAATCTCAAGAAAATAATTATACACACGTCAAACTTGAATTTCAGTAGGTACATATATCACCCACAACGTAAGTTTCTCGATTTCAAGAATCTTCTGGCGCGGGGCAAACATCAAAACTAATGCAGCCATCTCTTTCTTTTCTAAATATTTCTTACAAAACAATTAACAAAAGGTTAACCATCAGCGCCCCCCTGTTGGCTTCATTCAAGTGTCAAAAGATTCTTGTACTACTGTACGTTGAATTTGACAGAAAAGTGGGCGGATATGTCAAATTATAAACAAACTATAGCTGTCAATATCTCGAATGGGGTGGAAAGTAGGCGTGTCAAGACGGTTTTGAGTCAAGTCGAGGACTCTGCATACGGGTGTATGACTAATGTTCATTGACCGGGAAAAGCTCTCAAATCACCTTGTGAGGGCAACTTTTATTTTATTTTCAGAACAGCTTTACGTTTCGAATATCCTGGATGACATCATTCGACTATACGCAAAATGCATTTAGTTGTCTCAAGTCGTGCAGGTATGGACACAACAGGTTCTCCGAACGCTCTCTCGCTTTCAAGAACTTTGTTTTTTGTACACCTGCTCCATTTGAACCACCATTTAATTGTGACAGTGTAGCGAATGCTGCCATCAATTACCATGACAGCCTACTTTTTGTTTCAACTTTACTTATTGGTGTGATTAATGGAGACTACGACTATTAATGGAAAGCTCTTAGACAGTACTGACTGCTTTTTCAATTGCTCGAAATAGATAGCAATTATAAGAATGCCCTTTATGTGTTTTTAGTCATAATTATGCCGTTTATAGACAAATGTAAGTTGCAATAATTCAGTCATCTTTAATAACGATATTTCATAACGGGATGCTTGAAAATTATATACTTTTCGTTGAGCGTAAAGCTAATTGCAATAATGTTATTCTCGTTCTTAATATTGTAACGTCAGCTTCAATTGATATTAAATTCGCAATCTTAATTTATAGTTTTGTTTCTTTTATATTGTCGCGTCCCAGCAAAACGTGCTCACAATTAATTATATTCTGATATGGCAAATTACGCTTATCAAACTCGATTCACAACGCCCTAGTATGAAATAAATATTCTTTTTCCATGACAGCGCTCGTCCGGTATGAGTGCAGTTGTCGTACGCTTGTGAGTCGATAATAGTAGCAGAGGTCGCGCTATCACTCGAAGACTTCGTCCACATTGACCTTGCTCCAAATCAGCCGACCTTGTTCTCTCCGACAGCTAACGAGCCACAACGCCTATCGTGTAAAGTATAGTTATTCATTACTCGCATTAGTTGCCCCACTGCGCTTAATTGAGTTGCATTCCCATAAGGATCAATGTCAGTCGCATTGTTGTGAGTTATTAATATTATCAATGTTGCATATGAATTGTACCTTCTTTGTAAAGAAAGAATAGAAACGGTGATACGTTGAGATGATTTGCAAACGAATGCGAACTGTCCTGCCGTGTATAATATGATAATTGACAAGATATAATTTCCAAGGTCGCTGTGCATTTGTGTAAGTCAACAATTTTAGCTAAAATTACTTGGTGGCCGGTTGTTTGTCTATTATTTGAAAGACAATGTCTCTCCTTGGTTAATTAAAGCTCCTTAAATTTTTCCGCTGCACAGTCGCGCCGTCACACTTTTGTTTCATGAACTTATAAAAATTTAAAACATTTGCAGATTCTACCACACAGCATTTGATAAGACTTGTGTTAACCTTGCATTTACTAAAACAAATCCATTCTCATTATATTCGGTAGTCAGTCTGTGAATAGATATGATATAATAATGTATAAGGTCATTCGTAGCAACATTCTAAATACTTCATTCATTCTCTTGCCCTTATCCCAATTCATACCTAAAACGTAATTCTGTTTCAATTTCTCTCACAGGTTCTCTACACAAAGCGAGCTCTCAATTCAAATGCTTAAGAGTTAAATAACTTATCAGCAGCTGATCAGCTGTTGACAAATTAATTCATTTCACTTTGACACGATGGCATTAACTAACTAAACAAATATGCACACCGCAACGAGACTATAGAACATTCAACATAGGTAAACAGTGAACAAAGCGATGCCCGCCCATGTGGTAAGTTTTCTCAGCTTTCCGTGCGGTGCCCCCCACCCTGCGCGTGGGGCGTGAAAGCACCGCGGTCGTGCGCCCGCGCCGCTAAGTGTGTCACGCGGGTCGACGAACGCCGGCCTAGACCCACATACTGCAATGCAATTGGGGCACAATCAGCGACAGTATACGCGAGCGCGTTGACCCCGCGCGGTGAAATGCCCATCTCTCTCCTTCACACTCTTTCTCTCGACGTCGCTTGACGACCGCCGGCTTTCCCAGCTCGCCGCCGTACGTCCACACCGCAACACCGCACGTTACACGTGACAACTAATGACACATGCCATATTATTGTGTCTACACACACATTCATGAAACATCACATTTAAACTGATAGAAATAATGCATGCAAATCATAAAAGTTACCTATACTACACGTGACTACCTGGTATCACGAACTGTATACGGCGTCTTAAGTACTGAATTTCAGATAAGTAGTTATTGTGCATACAAACTCGACAATTGAATATGAAGTGCACGTATATGTCGTGTTGGATCGACGATGTTTGTATTTTCTCTCGGACTCGGCGCTCGCATGTGACCATCCGAACGATTTATCGGAACTTACACAAGAAACTGTCATTAAAATATCAAGTAATAACAGAATATTCGATCTTCATTCTCTACTAATGGATAGCTATATTCTCAACGGAGACAGGATCACGTAATAAAAAACAGACAAATGCCTGTTATATCCGCATCGGCATGTGCGGCGCGTGCGGTGCGTGATCTACGTCTGTGTACGTACCAATAATAGATATTTATGTATGTATGTTCGATTTTCACTTTCAGGTAAACACTGTTCAGGAAAATACTCTTGTTTCTATCTAGTAATTTCTTCACATTACTGATTTTTGTTGCGAGAAACAAGATATCAGTCTCGAAATGTACCTCTGAAACTTTAATTAAGCTTTTGAACTGCCATTAATTAATTAATAGTTACCGACTGTACTGTAACTTATTAAAGAAAAGAAAGAAAAAGAAAAAAAAAGAAAAAAAAATAGAGAATCTTATCTTATCTTATCTTATCTTAAACCAACCAACCAACCAACTTCTTAATACGAACCATAGAAACTCTATAAATGTTCTCGAATTTTCGAGAGACAATTAGTATTATTGTTCTTTAAAGCGTTCCATGGAATACGAAAGCGCCTGTTTTTATTTTCATTGAGAGTCGATTAATGTACCTAGATAGCTATGATAGTATGGAAGCGCGCGGAGAAAAAACGAACAAGAGCGAACGGAAAAGAAAGTAAAAATGAGTGCATTGATACAAGAACTAGGCAAACGTGTGGAGCGTCGAGAAATGTGTGCAAGCGAGTGCAGCGGTTTCATCTAGGGAGAAAAAGTGATGGCGATCGACCTGGAAACTGCAAGATTCGGAACGAGTGCGTATTGTCTCTAACCGCTCCACGTTCCCGCGCCTCCGTGCACTTATACTGCACATTTTTTCCCCTACTTCTTCACTTTCTTCTTATGTACACTTTCTAGGCTTTATGGGGAAATGTCTACGCTTTCTAACGTAACACTAGTGCAAGTTTTTCTTGCCACCAGCCATTTGCAATGAAAACGAGTTGATGCTGTCATTGATTCTGTGTGTACTATCAATTTTATTTTTAACCGCCGTTCATGCCGTTTGCACTCTCTCAAGCTGACCTGCGAGCAGCCGGACGATATGATCACGCGGAGGAAGAAAGATGTTGTCAGTGTGTAAAATAAACAACCTCTCCACGTGTCATACGCTTTGTAACGTTCGTATTTAGGTCACAGTCTCTGTGAAGGCTTGCTCTGGAAATCTGCATAGACGGATGTCGGTGCTATTAGATATTGTGAGTTTCTCTATCGGAGAAACTTTCGGAGTGAGCGAAGTGTGTCGATCCGCGAGCCAGGCGGTGGTCGTGGTCGTGCACCCACGGAAATGGGTCCGCGACAATAAACTATAAGACATGTCTATGTGGGCCATCGCGGAGCCTTGCGAGAGCGGGATCGCCTTCGCTTGTGGCTCGCCGGGTGCTATGCAAATCGCTAGGAACTTTCTTCCGGCGCGCTTGTGAGAGGCCATTGTAACGATTTCTCCTGCGGAAGCGCACGATTGTTGCCCTCCAGAAACTTTGGCCTGATTTGATTGTGTATCTTAATGTTTATTTGAACGTGTCTGTTTATTTTTAGTCATATCTATAAATAAACAATCTAAATTAGTATTCTCGACTCGGTACACAACGAGTCGAGAATACTTAAAAACCAATTATTTATCTCGGTTGACAAATTGCAGAACACAAAAACCTGAGAGCCTGAGGCAGAGGTCTTTTTAAGGGTTCTTGAGGGTCTTCGTTTTGGCTGAATGTTATTCAAATGAATAGCGATTAATGATGTTTATGTGATGGTGGTACGTCCGTTCCGTTTGAGAGGCAGCCGGTACGCGGAGACTGGCGGAGACCACGACCCGCGCAATACGGGCCGGCGGGCCTACGGCGCATACGGCGCGGTGCTGCGTTAACCTACTTGGCGTGCATTGATCTCTTTGTTTGTAAACATGGCGTCGCCGTCGCCGCCGCGGCCGCCGCCCTGAACATTCAGTTAAGAATAAGAAATCGATTTGTGGTTCTGTATATGCCAGTAATTTGTTTCAGTTCAATGTACACTCGTTACTACGACCGCTGCAGCTAAAACAAGAGCTGTGGTAAAAAAATGGTCAAAAAGGTACCTGGAGATTTTTTACTTTCCTCAAATCAATTCGGCAATGTTTTTGTACGATCGATGTGTAGGCATTGTGTAAGGGAATGACATTTATGTTATTATTGTTCCATTTGCAGAATCACCTTGACATATCTTGTCACAGTGTGTCTGGCACCGGGCCAACGTAGATGTCAAAAAAAAATAGGAACCAGCAGAACAGTTGAGGCTTATTATGTTTTCTTTTACAATGCTTTCTTCTACCTTGATGCATATCAGGTACATGTATAGATTAGTTCTTGTGTTGATACGTCTGTCGGTACAACGAAATATAAAAGAGCTTTTACTCTAAAGTTTTAACAATCGTCATGACAATCCTAGGGGCTAGGGCTGTGCCAGACCTCTTTCATTAAACCGTATTCCGTAAAATGGTTTCGAAATTGTTAATTTGCCATTTATTTGAGTTCGAAACTAAGACAAATGACATAATTTTAAAGTAAATTTTAATAGTAAAAGTTGTTTGATGTTAATAGCTTTTCCTTACCTTAATTAAAATTCCCACGATAAGTAGGTGAAACTTCACAGAACTTAGTGAATATAAGTTGTATGAAACGTTCCAATCTCGTGAGCACGTCGAGACGAGGAGGCTTTCATCTTGCTAAGTAGTTTTCAGTGGAAAACTTGTAAGATGAGTTTAGTAGAAATCAAGTCTTGCGTATCCCCAACACTTTACGACTGTTTGCTGGTCACGTAAGCATCGTATTTTGAGATGAAATATTGACAAAAATGATTGCCTGTAAAATTTGCTTAAGCACAATTTGCTGCCCAAATATTGCACCTCATCGTCTTAACATCACTACACGTCTCGAGTACATAAACAGTGCATGAGATCTGACCCCAATACGCGAATATTTATTACATCGCGATGCTGATACTCTTTATACTTGTTGATTGAATTTTATTGTATATTTTTAAACAGAGTATGAGAGTACTGAAGTTGTCTGCTCGGTTGTGAAAGGCACGAATTTCTTCTAAATGTTTTAAGGGCAG
This sequence comes from Xestia ashworthii, assembly GCA_950022955.1. Classification (NCBI taxonomy): domain Eukaryota; kingdom Metazoa; phylum Arthropoda; class Insecta; order Lepidoptera; family Noctuidae; genus Xestia; species Xestia ashworthii. The sequence continues at coordinate 10,259,425 of OX465553.1, read as the reverse complement.
CTAGTACCTCATGACCGCCAAATGGTCTCGACCCTCACGCCTGTTTCATTACGTAAGCTGCCGCGCCTCTTAGCCTAAGAGCTGATCCCTTCACATTGTAAAGGGTTATTGAACCGGTACCATTTTGCTCTACCTTCAAAGAATGCAAGGACATCGATGGCCCGTTGGGCGCGCGTAAGTGACTCGATTCGGACGAGCGAGCTTCACTTGTCTGTTTGTTGCACTGCCCATTTGTGTATTTCTCCTTAAAGTAGGTGGAAATTGGAACTTGATCAGCATTCCTTTCTTTGTTGGGCTCTGCAATCTCTGTTTGCTACCAAAAACAAGCTTTGCGAAACACCCTTTTAAGTGCAACCCATAAAAAATGTAGTAAACTGTAAAATGAACAAATATATTTAAGGCACACAACGTTATTTTCGTAGTTGCATAGGTTAAATACTCGTAAAATCTGGTCACATGAGTTTAACGGTCTGGTTAATGGAAGAGACATTACGATTAAAATTATAATAGTTATTTACGGCCCCATTTCACTAACAATCGAGAGTCAATTAAAGTCAAAGTCAAAGTCCTAGGACAGATAGTATGCTGATCATTGACACTACTAGTTTGGACGTTACTCCGAGTAGGTATCTACGGCACCAAGTCACTATACAAACTACTGTAAAATTAAGGTTATAAAATATTGAATTAACCCGGAGAAAGTTAATAATAAACAGTTATTTTGACATTGATATGTGGGCTTTGTATTAAATAACAAAATCAGTTGATGTTTTCACCTATATATGTGAAATGATTAAAGGTGCGGAATTAAAATGCGCATGTGTGTATTAAATGCATGTTCTGGGCTAAACAAAAGACTTCCTTGTAGCATAGTTTATCTAAGACATGTCATGACTGAGCCCATCAGTATTCAATGAATACGGGAAGTTTAATTGATTCGTAGCTATTTTTAGCGGTTGAAGTGCATTTTCCTGTCTCAGGTAGATATAAATAGCTCGATCACCCATGTAGAAGATTCCAGGAATTTCTCTATTATTGTGCAACAGCTGCATCAGGCAGGGGTAAAAAGCCTCGAATACGTTGACCCGCGCCGCTAGGACTGGTCGACTACCTTATTCGCACTAACTAAAAATAAAAGAAGGAAGACGTATACATGGGATGCAGACATTCTAGGCTATGCTCGGGAGTAAAGGAGCAAAAAGAATATAGTGTGTTGAGAGGCGCGCGCCGGAGTGGACGACCGGAGCCCACGGGCTGCGCCCCACTGCATGCGTTTGAAAGTAAAAGAGAATAGAGACGTGGCGCGATTGAGATCTGGCTCGCCGCGCTCATTGACAAGAGTGCCTCATTAGAGATGCCATTGAGTTGATGCTGAATGTACGCCGTACTCACGATGAAGTTATTGACTTTAATCAACGATGAGCATAATGAGACGAACATTCCATGACGCTGAGGGCCGACACGTCCGACTAGTTCTCATATCTGCACTTTTTATCGATTAACGCTACACTTAAACGCAGACGTGAAATTTATTTACTTGTTCGAATAGATTATCTTGTGCAACAGAACCTAAAATCGAGATAGATATTAATTGATACACAGCAAGTGTAGTTGCAAGGTACAAGGAAAAATACAACTTTTTTACAAGGTTGCAGGTGGGTAAACTGCTCAAATGCATTTTAATAATTATCTAGGAAATAACATTCTGCAGTAGGTATATAAAGAAAAAAAACTGTTTCGAGTATCAGCCAGTTACTTGGATACGGATTTCGGCCTGTGGCTTGTCCTGTTTTATCAGAACAGCTCGATAAAACGTAAATGTCCATTTAAGTGCTATGCGGGCAGTTTGCGGGCGTCCACCTCATGTTAACCTTGCATTGTGTCAGTAGCACTAGCCGCGGGATAACTGTACGGTGGGTGAATGAGAATGGCAACAAGGGCCTCGAGTGCTCTGAGTACGAGCGACTCTGGATCCGTCGCGCGCGCTATTGTCTCGCGCGGCCCTCGATCACACGCTGTCACCTGATTCATCATTATTGTAGAGATAGATACTATCTTGCAACGATTTCTTCATTACCTTTTCGGAAGATATGTTAGGATAATGGCCCCCTGACCCTATAATGGGTATAATTCGTGGCCCTCAAGAACCGAAACGTTTTTTTTATCTTTGCTCTGTGACTTTTTGGAACGTGATAATCTTTTACAAGCGTTTCTAATTCAGCTACAACATGAGTTGAAACTGAAATAAATTGCTGGTCTAAAGCGTTGAGTTACTAGTACCTACCTGACGCAGATTGAAAATCATGTTTTATTTAAAACCGTCGAAGCATTTAAAATAACAACTTCTGTGATATCTTGAACTAAATTGTACCTCTGTTAATTGGAAAATCATACCTATATGATTTTTTGTGTAAGTACAAGGTATAGGTACCTTGTACATTGTAAATATAGGTTTTTCTGAATCACGTACCATTTAATTATAACACTCGGAAGATAGGTGCATTCAATTAGGTAAACAAGTGTCGGCGGTTTTATTGTAAACAATCTTGTTAATTAAAAAACTTATAAGTAAGACAACTTTTACGAGTGACCTAGACTGTGAAGTAGCTTTTAATTTGTAGACTGTCAGCAATCGTTCAATTAATCGTTCAGTTCACATTCCCAAGTGCACGTTACATGACCACAGGCCATACTATACCGGCGCGATATGTTATACTTGTGAGTGTGCGAGAATATCATTATTTATTCAATTAAAGCTGGCGCGGGCAACTGCGTCTCGTAATAATTAATAAAATCAGTGGCACGTGGTGCAGCTAATGCTTTACATTAGTGGATACTACATAAGTGAGGTGATCGTTATGATTGGTCCGATAACGCAGCTCGGCCGCTGACCGGCCTTCACACCGCGCCGACTGCGCCCGCGACTGCGCGCGACCTCGCCCGTCCGTCTCGCGCGCCTCCAACCTAACTCGACACTATAAATCGGAGATCTTGATTTTTGTAAAAAAATATAATCATTAAAATTTTAAAAACGCTTTTGATAAAATACGATTTTGAAGAACATGCATCATTTGCAAACAAATGAATTGATGTTCTGCGTGTTTACAAAAACTCATTTTATTTTCACAAGCTAGCCTGTATTAAAAGGCTGCCCTCCATTCCTTGATTCCTTCCAATTCTCAAGGAAGACATCCAGTTCGTCTGACTATTTAACGGCTCAAAAAAGTCAGATTCCAAAAAACAAGTAAATATCACGTGTTTTATACAATTACATAATAATGTTTTCATTGAGAACTGAATGTTTTGAGATTTATTTAGATACTAGCTGACCCGCGCAACTTCGTCTGCGAGTGAGGGTTAGATAAAGTGTGAGTCAACCTTAAAAAATGGACAGGCTATCGCGGTCTTTTTTTTTAAATGCTTAAGGGGAACAATTCCTTCGTACGTGATTGCTGTGTAACTTTAACCGCGTTATGCAGTGCTTGCAACGGAAGCAAAGAAAAAGGAATAAATACTTGCTTTTGGGAAATTTTTCATTGATGCTCCGCTCCTATTGGTGATGTTAGCCTTCCTTGATGAACGGGCTGTCCAACACTAAAATATGTTTTTAACTCGAACCACCATTTCCTGAAATTAGCGCGTTCAACCAAACAAACAAACTCTTCAGCTTTATAATATTATTGTAGATTCAAGTAGGTAACAATTTAATATCTCGGAAATCTATGCATTAATCGCTCATATAATCTACTTATGGTTTTCCAAACAAGGGCTTCCCTCGAAACTTGCCCATGCTGGCTCACTGGAGACGGCGGCACACATAGGTGTAAGTCGTATCTATTTTGTATATAGTGTGTTTCTTATTTTTACTTTTTTTTTAATAACATTAGGTTAATACATAAATGGATTGTATTTGATCTGAAATAAAATGTATATTATTATCATTTACGTTTGCTTCCTTAGACACTTGATGACAGGCATACTCCAGCTAGGTCGAAAGTTCTCATCAAGGTGCATGCAATAAGCCGCGATACGATATAGCTGCTGTAAACCGTTGAAGACTTCTTGCAACTGCCTTTTGTCTCCATCGTTGGACCGTCAATGACAGTCATACTCCTGCCAGGTCTAAGTTCTTATCGGAGTGCATTAAATGAGCCGAAACACGATATAGCTGCTGTAAACTTTTGGGGACTTTTCGCTACTGTCTTTCATCCCCATCGTCAGATCATCGATGAAAGTCGTACTCTAGTTAAGTTAAAGGTTCTCATCAAGTTGCGTGAAATGAGATGTACAAGAAACGCACTGCTTTTGCGCCGCAGCGGCGCAACACGAAACGTCTAAATTAAAAGCGCCCTAAACACGATAAAGCTGTTGTAAACTCTCGTGGACCTGTTGCAAGGCCAACTACCTTCCATCTTCATTGGTGACAATTTTGAAACCAAAATGTTTTAATCTTCCATTTCAAATTTTTAACTCTACGTCCCATGAGACCGTGTCTTAAAAGTGCATAATCTCTAAAGCTTTGAAACCTTCAAATATAATACGGTGTCTTTCGAGACATTCCAGCTTTAGAGTATTAGCACCAAGGTTTTATGTGAGTTCAACCTTTTTGAATAAAATCGCATTGAGTTTGCAAACATGTGTCAAAATCGAATGTAGTTTAAATCGAAAGTTCTGATATCAACTTCGAAGCAAATCAACACCATGTCCAAAATAATTGTTTACCCTTTTTTAACCCCGTCAGGGGTACATTTCAATAAAATACGAAACACGTCTTCTATCAATTCTGTTAAAAAGGTTTATGCAAAATTTCTAGTAGATTGAACCAAGGAATCACGTTGTCTCTTACAAACTTTGCCCCCCTTTTTTACCCCCTTAGGTGTTAAATCTTGGAAAATTCTTCTATACCGGATGCCTACATCATATAAAGAACACACCCTGCTAGTTTCAGGTCTCTACGATCAGCGGTTTAGGCTGTGCGTTGATCCATGTGTCACTAAAGCTAAATCGTCAGTCATTAAATCGCTATTTTGTGCGTATTCAATATTCACCTCAAAAATCAAATTTCAAGGAAACTGAGAAATTATATTTATCCGTATAAGATTTGAAGTATATGTAGTGACTTTTAAAGGTTCATTGGATTTTATCCTATAGGTGTATGAAGTTAATTAATTTTAAACACAAAACCCTCTTTTTTACGTCTCTGAATGATTTTTTTTTTTAATGTTGAAACAGCTATTTCTTTATTTTGAATAATAAGTATTTACTCTGAGTTTCATGATTCTAGAACAATCGATTTTTTTTATACAAACTTTATCCCCCCTTTTCACCCCTTTTTCCAAAATTTTCCATTATTTCTATAGCCTAAATGTTATTCTGGATTTATTTAAATAGATTAGTGAAGTTTTCATCAAAATCCGTCCAGCAGTTTTTACGTGATGCGCGGTCAAACAAACAAACAAACATACAAACAAAAATTTTAAAAATGGTTTTAATATGTTCAGTTACTTATTTTAAGTCAACCTGGTTGGTTTTTTTTAAATCTTCAATGTACAGATTTTTTGGTCTCAACGATTTTATTATTATGTATAGATTGAAGTGCTCTCGATCGTAATAATATTATGATTAGATATGGTAATCCTGCTTGCACATTGCGTAAATGTTCTGCAGGTCATAATAATATTTAACCGACCTCAACGCGTTACGAGAACTGGTAAATTATGAGAAGATGCATGTTTTGGACAAACATATTCCGTGGGACTGCTCTTACCGAAAACCTTGGATCTAGGTATTGTCTACCTCTAATAGTAAACGTTAAAGTATTATTGTAACAGACAGACAAGTTTGGCCAGTTTTCAATATATAACAGACTAATTTACATTGACGCAGACGCAGAGAGAATATTTTTACAACATTTAAGAAGATGTTAAGATCGAACTTAAAAAAAGCTAGAAGGACTCTTACGAAATATTTCGACTGAAATAGTTTCAACGGTAATGTTCATAATCACAACGGTAAGTTGCTTCAACGTTTGAGTATGATTTTACGTTGCGTTGACGCCACGTAGACGTTAGAATCCGGCCTCTACGGGGCTGCTTTGCGGCTGCTACGCACCCCTACGCGGTGCTACGAGACGTCTACGAAGCGTTTAAGTCATGTCTACGGCTTTGCCTGGACAAACTCTTTGTAGCACAAAGACTCTTATTTGCTTTGTGAGATTGGAACTTTTTGAATTGTTTTTATGTGCTTGCTTCAGCTTCAGCTGTAAGTATCTATGTGCTGCTACGAGCCTCTACGCGCTGCTACGCAGCGTCTACGGAGCGTCTTAGCGCCTACAAAAACGTATAAAGTAAAGATATTCTTCATTGCGCTTTGTACAAATCTTACCTTATTAAGTAGTAGTTGTATTGAGGGGCGTTCATTTGCTATTGTATATACTTTGATTCTTTGTAGTAGTCACGTAGCGATGCTATAGTAACCCAGAATCCTTCATTGTACCTATGTATTTGTAGGGCATGAATTATTGGTTTTTATTCTGAATGTAACAATGATTCCAACTGTGCTTTAATCATTTTGCACAATATGACCTGGTTACGGTTAATGCTTGAATCATAACATTGACCGGCAAAAAGAAAACAAAAATGCTTATATCTGTATAATTATTAAATACATCCGTAATCCGTGTACTATTGAAGTCTTATATCCGTGTAATAGTAAGGTCTCTACATCAAAACATTAAAATTAAATAAACAAACTTAACGTTTATAATCAGTTAATAATTTATTGTACGATTAGCTACAACTTACAAGCTATTCAACTACGATTTATTAGCACAAAAAATGCTAAACTGCGTAATTAGAATAAAGTACATGCGTTAAATGCGCCTGTTTGAATTATGATATATTATTACTTAGATATGCGATAATGCGCGCGCGGTGCGTAGTTGTGATTAGCTAACGTTATCCGAGTACTTAAATATTTCTAAATACCCAGTTATTTATACAAACTGCTTTACATTTATGCAAATAATATTATTAGGTTTAGTCATCGTTGTCCTTAATTATAAAGCGATATTATAATAAGTGTAAATCCAATTAGGTAAATCCAAACACGTACTTTGGATTTAAACCATACTTAGTTAAGAATTGGGTTTCATATAAAGGAACCATAAAAATTATAACAGTCTTATCCGAATTTAAAAGTAAAATTCATCTACTGTCGCATATTCCAGTGTATAAATAATCAGGCTTACCTGAATACGGCGCTGGGTGGGACTGAGAAGGATAGCCTTTTTAAACAAATTTAACTCAAATTCATTTCCATTGAAAACACAACACGAACAATGAACAAAAAGATATCTGAATACCGATCAATGTATGACGAATTAATCACTACAATCGATACAGATCGACTCTTTGACAGATCGGCGAATCGGAGTACCTACAGGACAGGCCCGACATAAATATCAAATGCAATTTGAAAAGCAAATTTTATATTCCAAGAAGAGAATTGTAATTTTTATTAGGGCTTGGTAAAGGCGGGATATGGAACAGTCGATAGGCGCCTCGCCACGTGACGACAGGCCTCTGTTGATTGTTCCGACAGTGGACGGACGCCCGCACCTCTACTGTGACAGTAATCTAAACATTCTGTTACTTTTCCGGCAACAACCTTTCTAACAAGTAAGTGAAATAGATTTACATTTTAATTTCATGCAGTACTTACTGTTTTATATTACAATAATGGTTTAATGTGTGTTTCATATTTCGATATCAGTAATTCAGTATAATATAACTAGGCAATGCGTCACGCTGTTTTTCGGCGTTTAGGTTGGTAGCATTGGTTGTCAAACCCACGGTCGAGCGGCCCACAGACTCTTATAAGAGATTGAATGAATGATATTTTTTTGGCGCGTCACGAATGAGTGATTGATATTATTTACTTTTGTGTTTTATTTATTTTTCGGCGTCTAAACTTGTTTATCTTTATGATAATTAACAGGTGCACATTATTTTATTTATTCGATAAGATATTTACAAAATAAAGTAGGTAAACACAATTCATTTAAAAACAATTGTAACTATGTGCGTATTAGTGGAGAAGAAATAATTTTATTAATTGTGTACATAATATATATTTAGGGGGACGAGGAGGGATACCTCAGTCAAGACAACAGGAACAGTATTAATAATAAAAACAATCAAGTCAGTCATCAGTATTATTTCACTAGTTATCGTGTTTTGTAACAATTAAAAACGGATTATTCTAAAGGTTATTTATTTAGTTATTTCTTAACGATTAGCGAACGGTGTTAGCCTCCCGGAATAAGATAAGTAAGTACCTATAATATTTAAGTATGTAAATTATGTAAGATATTTTATTTTTAAATATGGTAATTAAGATGGAACAACTATGTTTCGCGCAGAACACATTCCACGTACTATGATAATAATTATTTAAACGTATTAATGAGAACCCTGCCTGTGATGCTCGGGTTCGTTTCCCGGGTCGGGAAAAATGTTATTGGGTTTTCCATCAGGAATTTCTCATTATCAGCCACGAAATCTGGATTAGCGCCCGGCTCATGGCAATAGGGTCTCTCCCTTCTGCATGGAACCTAACAATACTGCGAAATGTGGATGTACCATTAGATACACCTTTGCCTAAACCGTTGAGAATTATAAAAAAAAGGCGTATAGGCGTAAGGCGTGTAGGTGTATAGGCGTGATGTTATAATTCATGAGACTAAGATAGAATTAAAGAATTTATTTATTTATTTAAGGTTAACCTACAATTGTTCACACTTTACATTTCATTTAAAAGTACACGATATACATTTATGAGTGCAACAATTACTTACAGGCTAACACCACATGCACTATTTTATTCAAATTACATTAAACATTAATATTATTGCATTTAATTGTGAAATATGAATGTTAAAATTAGTGTAAAATAAAATAGAATAAGAAACTTAACAAACAAATCAAGAGATCAAATTAAATTTAAAATAATATATTGATAATAATAAAAACAAAATAACAGATAAACAAATTAAATTAAACTAAGATTAAATGTTTGGTCATTAAATTAATAAGTTATTTAAAATTAATTAACATAAAACATATTCATTATCAAATTGGTAATTCATGTAATCTAATTGTCTGAATAGTATTCTAAAATTATTCCACAAAATTTTCCTACGCTATCGTGGTGAATGTTAATCAGGTCACTACAGCTGTTTAGGATTTTACACATTCGCGGTATTGGTGAGTTAGCACCCACGAAGGTTCTACGCAATGGCGGTTAAAGCGGAGTGATGGGATTTCTAGGATAGGCACGAAACTGGAGGAGATCTAGTAACTAAGGATATATAGGAGATTAGAGGGAAAGGAAGAAGTAAATAAAAACTGCGATTTGTAATCTTCGCGCGTCGCCGCGTCGTGGTCTTTGAGCTGACAGCCGTTTGTCTGTATAAATAAATAAATATCGCTGGACATTAACACACAGCGCCACCTAGTGCCACACTAAGCAAAGCCTGTGTCGTGGACACTAGATAGTTGATATACTACATATATACTTTTTTGTTTGTAAATACATACTTATTATACATAATAAACATCCATGACTCGGAAACAAATGTCCATGCTCACAACACAAACATTTGCACCTACCGGGATTCGAACCCAGGACCCTAAGAACGTAAGGCAGCGTCACTACCACTACGCCATTCGAGTCGTCAAGTATACTTGTACGTCAGTGGGCTGATAAGTATAATTATATAAGGGTCACGTTCGTTATAATTAAATGCATTGTAGTTCAGTAATTATCATTATTTCTAAGCAAAGGGCCGGTTGAAGTGGGTTTCCACAAGCGTCAAGCCGATAGAGATGGTAACTTATTATTTAACTTACGCAATAATTATTTAAGACCTTTTATTGTATACCTATATTCGCAAATGAATAAATGATTATAATTATAATCATACGTTGAAATATCGATTTTTCAACAAATTGTGTGCAATTATTATAGAAAATTAATTTTGATTCAGTCACGGTCATAAAACTTATTCAAACATTTTTTATGACCGTGACTTATTCAATGTTTTTCATTAAGGATTACTCTTATTTTTGCCAAATGGTGCATGTCCATGCAGGATACCTTCTTAGTATTTTTGTGTTATTAACAGGCATCTAAGTCTAGACTATTCTGGCAGGTCATAAATATGTATGTTGCAAAAATGCCCAGCATTTCTGGAACCTAAACTTATCTTAGATGTCTCGAACAGAACAAAGACCAGACAAAGAGTCTGCTGCCTTCACAGCCAGACATTTTTTTACAAGCATTTTATTGAAAGTGCCTTATATAACGTTTCTCGGACGTTTTTTACAAAGGTCCTCGTCTACTGTATAGTAGGGGTAATAATATGCACAAAATATCTTCTTTGTTTCAGCTCGGAATGGATTTTTTCTTTTTGTGGCTAGTCACATTCATCGCGGGATTTTGGATCTTTAAAAAAATAAAAGAATGGCAGAGTCTGCCTCCGGGGCCTTGGGGCCTGCCGGTCGTAGGCTACTTGCCGTTCCTCGACCGCCATCAACCTCATCTGACACTAACTACGCTCTCTAAACAGTTCGGCTCGATATATGGTATTGGTATGGGAAACATTTACGCCGTAGTGTTGTCAGATTCCAAATTAGTAAGAGAGGCTTTCGCTAAAGAAAACTTCTCGGGAAGAGCTCCTTTGTTCTTAACACATGGCATCATGAAAGGAAATGGTAAGTTAACAAATGTTGGACCTGTTCAAAAATGTTGACTGAGTTGTTAATGTAGAATATTGTTGAAGGTATTATTTGTGCCGAGGGCGGGCTGTGGAAGGATCAGAGGAAGTTGATCACGACGTGGCTGAAAAGTTTCGGCATGAGCAAGCATAGCGTGTCGCGAGAGAAGTTGGAAAAACGGATAGCGTCGGGCGTCTACGAACTTTTGGAAGTATGATTAGTATTCTATACCATATCGTAGTTCTCACAAACTTATTCGACATTTTATAGCTAATATAAATGAGTGACACCGAAGTAAAAAATATGCAACCGAATGTAAGACTCATTTGTAACAATTTTTTTGCTTCGGCGGATACGATGACTGCAATATTATGTTTCATCGGACATTTAATTAATGTTTGTACGTTGAGCTGACGTAATTTAAATTTTCGAGATAAACCAATAACAAAAACAAATACCTTTGAATGACAGTGACAAATGTTCTGGGGCCACCACAATTAAAAATTGACCTTCAACTTCTGCATCGAGAACAAAAAATGATTCGTGAAATGTTAATTAGTGTCGTGTTAAACAATGGTCAAATTAATAATAGTTATTATTATTTTTTATAAACAAACAATGTTATTTCGTAATTATTTATCTTTTAGAACGTAGAAAAGGCAGCTGGCTCTCCTTTGGATCTGTCCCAAATGTTAACGAATTCCCTCGGAAATGTCATCAACGAAATTATATTTGGGTTCAAGTTCCCTCCCGAAGATAAAACATGGCACTGGTTTAGACAAATCCAAGAGGAGGGCTGCCATGAAATGGGAGTCGCTGGTGTTGTCAACTTTTTGCCTTTCGTCAGGTAAAAACATTAAGTATTAGATGAATTATGTAATTTAAATTAAATTTCCTTTGCCTGTGTTATCTTAAATTGATGAAACACTTGATAACAGCTAAGCTACGAGTATAATTATGACACGTTAATTTGTTTCAGGTTCATCTCATCATCAACACAGAAAACAATGGAAGTTCTAACACGAGGTCAAGCTCAAACACACAGGTTATACGCCAGCATTATTGATCGTCGACGAAAAATTATAGGGTTACCACCAATAAAGGAGGCCGCTTACCCTCCACATGACAATCTGTTCAGTGAACACCCAGAAGGTTTTATGAAATGCATCAAGTACAGCAAACACGCTTCGAACACTGAGGAACATTTCTTCGACCCGAATATCTTGATACCAACCGATGGAGAGTGCATCCTTGACAATTTCCTTCTAGAACAGAAGAGAAGGTTCGAGAGCGGTGACGAACTTGCTAAATACGTGACTGATGAACAGATGTTGTATCTTCTAGCTGATATGTTCGGAGCTGGTCTTGATACTACGTCCGTTACTCTGGCTTGGTTCTTGTTGTATATGGCCCTTTATCCTGAAGAACAGGTATGTTTTTCATTACATTTTTTCTATACATGAATGGTAGAGCCATCTCCGTCCCATCTCGTAACTTTATATAGGGTGTAAAACATCTCTTCACGAAGCCGAAAGGCACTTGTTCTCCTCATCATTACGATCATTTTTTTGTTCTACATCATACCTGGGAACCTTCTACTTACGGAGGGGGGGTCAAAGTTACAACTTTTTGACAAGTTTTTTTTTAAATAGGTACAAGTTTTTTTTTGTAAGATTTTGACTTTTAACACCTCCGCGACCCCAGTACTATTCAATCCATCCATCAGCACAATATTTTAAGTGCGTTATCTTGAGTTCTACCACAAAACATGATTTATAACCTCAAAAAAAAAGTTGTTTCCCAGCAATAATTTTTGCGTAAAGTTACTTAGTTTGATGTACAGAATGCTTGGTTAACAGCTTTGTGATGAGGTGGTTTACACCCTGTATAGCATCACAAAAGTCCTATTTCGTAACTATTTCGATCTTCATACATTGAATGCTATAGTTCGATTATTATGTTATGGTAGTGAGAAATGCCAGACTTTAGCAAACATTTATCTTGCGTCGAATAGTTGGATGGATTCGCGGCCTTTTATTTTGTAAAGAAAGCATAGAATTTGTAATGGAGTATCAATCATCGCTGTCAGTTTCCAACGATGTATTCAAGTGAAGGCCCTGCTGAAAGGAGCTTCATACGTTCTTAAGCTTCAACCTACATTTCGTATGAATATGTAACTCTAAGTGGCAGACGGCAAAAGTTAAACAAATTGTCTTAACGATGTGTGAAACAAAGCTTTCGGTCTTTGCACTAAGATTTGGTAAAGGACGGGCGTTTTGGGGAACTGTGTTACATTGAGATTCAAATAGGTTACTTTTTTGCCCCAATTTAAATGAATTACTCGTAACCAATATTTTTTCAGGAATTAGTGCGAAAAGAGATTCAGTCGGTATACCCTGAGGATGGAGAGGTGGACGGTTCCAGGCTGCCTCACTTGATGGCTGCGATCTGCGAGGTTCAGCGTATTCGAACGATCGTGCCAGTTGGAATTCCCCACGGATGCGTCGAAGTATGCAAATATTAAATGTATTTATAGACTTAGAATTTGCATATATTTTTTATCCAGTCCTGAAATTACTATTAACGCGGAAATGTCTCGAAGTACCTAAAAAACTATAGGTTTAAAAAAAACAGTTACAGTTATTGCTTATTGTATTTAAAGTTAAAAAAATCTTGTATCATCTCTTACAGGACACTTATCTAGGAAACTATAGGATTCCGAAGGGGGCAATGGTCATACCGCTTCAATGGGCTATGAATATGGACCCAGACGTTTGGGAGAATCCTGAAGAGTTTAAACCGAGCAGATTCATAGATGCTGATGGAAGTCTGCTAAAACCTCAAGAGTTCATACCGTTTCAGACAGGTAAGGTATTTCAGAACTTGTGTAGTGTTGATGGTAGGGAAAGGAAGAACAAAGAAAATATGATAGTATAGTAAGTGTGAGAAATGATATGAATGAAAAAGAAGTAAATGATAGCGTGACGGTTGATAAACAACATGTCGCGTCGGCAAGTAACATGGGACGAAGGCGAGAACTGAATGGAGATTTATGTGTTTCTTCTTCATTATTCGAGAAGCCTGGATCGGTCAATGTGGTCAGGCATGGCAGAGTCCTGCGTCAGGTTGAACTGTAGACGTCTGTCGTGTGACTTAATAAGAATGATGGTGGTGATTACGGGTTGTGTATGTGTAGGGATTGACTGGGTGCAAAAAAAGGAATCCATGATGTTAAAATATTACAACAAATGTTAAGTGGTAACAACAATAATTATCGTCACATGTAGTAGAAGATGTATTGTGAAGTCATTAACAAATCATTAAGTAATGAGGAGCATCAGGACAGCTAGTCCTGTTAACAACCACAATGGCAAAACACAACTACTTGGACCTAAATTTTATTCTGCTCGTACGGCACCAGTGAAGAACAACGTGTTTCTCCACTAACCTCTTCAACTTAACTGAATATAGTTTTGTTATAATAACAGTAGGTTCGTTACCATGGTACAACGGGGTTTGGCTTGTGACTTCCGACCTTTTGAACTTATCCGTTAGGCTTTTGTCGCTCTCAACTTATGTGTGTAAAGTTTTGAATTGTTTTTTTAAGTAATCAAACTCCTGCTAGATATTCCAAGATAATCAGCTTTTCGTGTTAATAACACAAAATGTTCTAGATAATCTAGTGTCTAGCTTGTTATATTCGTACGGACTTTGTGCACTCAGATAAGTGTCGAAGGACCTCATTAGAAGCTCATTATGATAATGAGTAAGAAGGAAGATAACAGTTCGATCTTCTTTCTTTTTCGAGTGGGTTAGTGTCTTTCCTGGTGTCAGAGTTTTTAAGCCACCCAAGGGCCTCTGACGTGGCTTTACATGCCGTCAAAAATATCTCTTAGGCATGCTGGTTTTTTCTCACGATTAAAAATGGATAGTCAACATAATTTATGTGTCCAAATACCAGTATTAATTGAAATAATTATTCAATCAATCAAACACTTCATTTCGAACAAGAGTCCATATGTGTTAGTAGAGCTATGTTAGTACAATAATAAGAATAAAAATCAATTCAAAACAAGGTCACACAACAGCCCAATTAGACAGTCCAAATTAGTTCATTAATACACTTTAACCTAATTTAATATAATCCAATTAATTTAATCAATTTAATTAATGTCAATATATTTAATCTGATTTAAGTAAATCTTAATTTAACTTTTCATTTTTTTTGTTTTTTTTTTTGTTTTTTTTTCTTCTTATTAAATGTAGGTAAATACTTATAGGTATTGCGGAGGTATGAGGAAAATGTCGTGAGAAAAGTTTTGAATTTGAATGGGATATAAGAATACAGGAAGGAAGGCCAAAGAAAAGATGGATGGACGTAAAGGATGACATGGCAAAAAAGGAGGTGTCTGATGACATGACGAAGTATGGAAGAAGAAGACATTGAGATACATTGAATTGAGATACATTGAATTGAGATACATTGAATTGGGATGTCGGCAAGAGAATGATGATTAAATGTAGGTACATATTAAGAGAATGAACGATTTCAACATGTTATTTTTATGTCACATAACCTCGGATATCGCACATAACCCGCATTCTCAGACTGAAAACATAATAATTATGTAGGTAGGCTTAAAAAAAGTTTTCACTCAAATCCAGAGACCTACTTCGATTTCAGATTGCTTATTTTAGTCTTTCTGTACCTACTACGTACAGTTTTGGACTGAGATAACCGCGATACATTATCATTAGACATTTATTTAATATTGTCTAAAAGTAGGCCTATACTTACGCTAGAGCATGGTGTGAGCATGTCTCCAGGACGCACGAAGACAGACTGGCGAAGCTCATCTTCTATTCTGAACTCCAAGACGGAAAACGGAAACGTGGTGGTCAGTTTTTACGTTTCAAGGATGTTCAGAATAGACACTTCAAAAGATGCGAAATTGACCCCTAAGTGTGGGAAATGCAGGCACAAAATTGGTCCGAGTGGAGACAACGTGCATCAGCAGGTCAACGCCTTCGAAGAGAGAAGAAGGTCGCAACTGGACTTAAAGCGTGATGCCCTTAAAGCTAGAACACCTACAGCTATACCCTACAATTTTGTTATGGTCCGCTTTGTGCTCGGAGTTTTTCGGCTAAAGTAGGATATGCTAGCCACTTGAGAGCACATGAAAGAGCGGCACACCAAACCTCTCTACTATCACACAAGGAAGCCATCGAATGCAGTCGCTGTGGCCGAAATCGATTAGATGGCATCATCATCATCAGATCTAAAATATTGATAGCTACAACAATATTTAGTAGAACGATTTAAATTCCCGTTGTCAAGTGTTCAGTAGAGTCTTTATAAAATGACATAAAAATAAAATGAGATAAGTAAGTACATTTCCCAACACTATGTCGGGTTCGGTTTCTAGTCTAATTGTATGCAGCTGAATACCAGTATTTTACATCGAGCGACTGCCTATCTGACCTCTACAACCCAGTTAGTAATGGGTAATAAGATACCCCTTGGTAAGACTGGTTGTCAGACTTTTTGGGCCACTGTCTACCTGTAACGACTGTCAGAGGTCTACAAATGACAGCCGAGACCAACAATTTAACGTGCTTTCTGTGGCATGGAGGAAACTCGCCATGTAATGGGTGGTCACTCATCCACAGACTAACCTAGGCAAGTACGGTTTAACCTGAAGATTAACCCGAGCGGCTGTTATTACTTAGCCACGAGCACCTATCTAGCGATCATATTACTAAGGAGGATTCGCTACAATATGGAAATTATTCGCAGTAACTAGGATGGAGCCGGTAAATCATATTGTTTTTTTTTCTTAATTTTTTTTTTGATTTTTTTTTTTTTTTTTTTTTTTTTTACTGGACATAACAAGTAAAATCCATGTTTCCTTTACTATTAAGATAATAGCATACTCGAAGGTTTACATTGTCAGTCGGATAAAGGGCTATCTATGTCTCTTTATAGTACATTCAGACAGTCGTATGGGCAATTGACAAATGAAAGATATCAATAAATAAACAATTAAAGAAAGAAAAAGATTAAAGAACACGCTGTCTAGTAGTAAGAGTGAGACGAAAAGGTAGCTGACGTTTTTGGTATAGAATAGAATATTATTATTTATTGTTAAACACATGAGAATACATCAAATAATATGTGCAACGTCTTAAATAACAGGTAGATCTGCATGTTTTGTCGTTAATGGCGTACAAAATATCATTTTTTTGGTTTCGAATAAAACTTAATAAAATATTGCTCTTGCTAATTAAAATTTACAGACTAAAGGGTCAAATTGTGTAAAATGTCATGATAATTAAATTATAGGAATTTATTTAATTAATAAGTTTCATTTTAAAATTCCGATATGGTGTAAAAGCACTTGGCTATGAGATATTTTTTTAATGTATTTTACACAAAGCAGTCGGCATTTGTCTTATAGGTTTGGGTGATGATAAAACAGTCCTAACCCCTAATTAAACTTCTAATAAAATCCTTAGGGACTTTAATAGTTAGCTTCTGAGGCGCGTGTGGAACACGAACGCGCCGTCGACACGGCCTGTCGTCATAAGACGAACGGACGGCGAGCTAGCCCATGGCTTACCCTATTAAAATACGTGTGTGTGTTCCCTATTAAAATATTGGGACCAGAGTTCAGACGCAAATAATATTTATTACATACAAGTCGTTACGATCAACAATTTTGTGACATAATGAATGACACTGTAATTGTCATTCATGTTTTCAAACACGTTTACATTCACTATGAAGATATCGATTGAAATGGTGTCTCCCTCAAGAAGTATCGGACCTCACGAAGCCTTCTATTTATTTTCGAAAAATCCTGTTTTACGATCTGTCGTCTCGTAAATGCGAAGGAAGCTCTCCTTAGAGAGAAATTGAGGATTTATGGGTTTGACATAACCTTTGATAGGGGAATTTTATCTGGTTTTCCGTATCGTTACTTTGTTCGTGACTCTAGTACTTCGTGACAAAGTTCAGAACTACCTACATACGAGTAAATCGTTTCTTGGAAGTGACACAGCAACTTTTGATTTTATTTTACCACAAGCTTCTAGTAAAGTTTAATTTATTCTGTGTCGGTTTTTCTCCTTATTAACATGACAGGATTTTTACAGCAATTAGTACGAAAACAGTATTGTAAACCTACATGTGTTCAGGCACATTGTGGGTGCCTATAAGTTGTAAGGAAATTGTTGGGCTTGTTAAGGGTATATGATGAGGTGGAAAGAAACGCATGTTACTAAAATAAGGATGTCTAAAATTGCTCATGGATGTAAAAGTAGAGGATGGTTTAATAAAATATCGATTGATTGTGTGAAAACTTATAAGAAATAAAAGGAAGTGATAAAACGTGTTGTGCTGACCCAACATGGGACAAGAAGTAATAGAAGAAGAAAATTTGTTCACCCGACTCGTATTAATAAGGAACAAGAGCAGGAAGTTGATGATGAAGGGAATTCCACAGAAGGTTGAAACTTTCGTTTAATTCACAGGTAAACGCATGTGTCCAGGCGACGAGCTTTCACGGATGCTGGCTTGCGGCTTAGTCGCGCGACTGTTTCGTTGCCGCCGCGTGCGACTGGCTTCCGACCGTCCCTCAGAGGAGGAGATGAGAGGAACCATCGGGTTGACCCTCTGTCCTCCACGCGTCTCTTTCTATTGTGATCCTTTGTGATTGTTTGTAGCGATATTTAAAGTATGTAGGTAAAGAGCTTAGTCCATACATTCTCTGAATAAAAAAGTGCTTGAAAGTTGAATGATTTTTCTTTTTATTTAGAACTATATATGAAGATGGTGCTAACATTACGTAATTTATTAATTGAATACCAGCTTTTATCGTGAGGCGGATATGTCTGAAACTGCATTTGAAACAGGAAGAAAATTATCTTTAGTGTTGATATTTGGCATTTTAATGTCTATACAAAGATAGCTTTTCACTCAGAAATGTCAGGAAAGTTACATAATGAATTTCCGCAAAAATGACCGGTTACTACTGTTTTCTTGGTTGTAAAATATCTTGTTAAATACACATTTAATTATATTAATATTAATTCTGCAATGCGTTTAATATGCAAAGCTTTTGCTAATTACATGCAGAAACGTGAGTGCATTTAATTAGTACAACAAAGGAAGTAGGTAGTATACGATAGGTGCCATATGAGTAATGGGAAAGACCGTGAGTAATGTCAGCTTGTCGATACCCTCGTTTGCACTAATTGTACGGGTCTACGTGCCTATATCTGTGACGTAGGCAGTCAACAGGTCATTCACCTCCAACATTACTTAATAGTGTTTATGTTCACGCAACTGCACCTTAACAAACTAGCATACCAGTTTAATTCAGTTTAAATTATTTAAATGTTGCAGTTACGAAAGACCAAAAGTTCAATAAACTTTGTTTTGTGAGCCAATCGAATTTTAAGTTATTGCTACATCATCGGAATAGGTTATGTATCTTGTGAGAAAAACGATTGATTCATTATGCCAGGAGGCTCCTTTGGTATTTCATATAAAAATATTTTATAAAATAGCTAACTAATGATTAACCAGGCCTGTGTTTATCTCTGCGTGTAGAGGTGGACTTTATTTTTTGCTTTTCAGTCAAACACGTGGTAGGTGTACAAGGTATTAATAAAACAGGGTGTTCAATTCAAAGTTTCCGCAGTTAATTTATTACTTAAACGTACATTCTTACATTAAAATAGAGCTTTATATACAAGCATATAATAGTCACACAGACAACAGTGAGCTGCGCCAACAGACTTTCGACTGAACTTCAGTACAGGGCAACTTTGTTGCAACACAATGAATTTAGTACAATACAAAAACATTAAAGTTAGGCGCTATTCTATTATATAGCGACGATATCGCTCTAGACTAGTTGCTGGTTGTTACACTGCCATGGAATGTTACTTCATACCTGTTAGGCACATGTTACTCTAAACATACAAATGAACACTTATAACTTACATCTAAAGCACGCAACATTCATGAGATCACACATAACATACCACATTCTCGCAAGTGACACTAATAAATAATGACCTAGAATTCTACATTTTATTTTGGTATAGGTACTAGAACTTAGAACGTAAACCTTAAATACAATGTGTAATGGTGTGATTTGCTGAAGTTCCTATCATTCTAGTCTACCAACACGCTAATACTGCAAACTCACACAAACGTCATTCTATAATCTCAACGATGGGAATATCTATATATCTAACGTTCGGTCTATTATTTAATTGAACACTTTATGCACAGCCTCGAGCATCGCGACGGCGATGTCGTCACTTATATAATAAAGACTTAAATAAATGGTTGTCGATTCGCTCTAAAACGAGTGATCATTGAATACTGGTGGGTGTGTTCGCGCGGTGAGACGCGATGTGGCGCGACGCAGCGCGTTGTGGCGCGTTGTGCCGCGGTGTGGCGCGCTGTGGCGCGGTGCGGCGTGGAGTGACGTGGAGTGGTGCGCGGGGCGGCTAGTGTGCGCCTACGTGGCGCAGGTGCGGGTGGTCGGGTGCGGGCGCGGCTGCGGCGGGCGCCGAGCGCGGGCTAAACTTGACGCGGAACGCTTTGGGCGCGATGGTGGCGCCCACCGTACCCTCCAGCGACGGCGGCGCGTCTCCCGTCTCCATCTGCACGTCGAACTGGTGCATGATGCACGAGAAAAACATGAACATCTCCATGCGCGCCAACACGTCGCCCAAACACATCCTCCTGCCGACGCCGAACGGCATGTAGAATTCGGGACGCTTGACCTTGCCTGTCTCGTCGATGAACCGGCTGGGATCGAACTTCTCAGGCTCATCCCACAGGTTGGGATCCATGTGTACGCAGTTGATGAGTGGTACAACTTGAGAGCCAGCGGGAATTCTGTAGCCGTTAAGGTTGACATCCCTAAGAAAAAAAAGTATTGATAAGTAATTTTGCCATAAAAGAACTTCTAATCAAGTTTTCCTTCCAAATATAGAGTTTTAATACTTACTTTGTAGGAGAGTGTGTTGTTGCCAGGGGCACAATATTGGACAAGCGCAATGTCTCCATGATCGTTGTTTCGGTGTAAGGAAGATTTGGCATATCTTCGATTGTTGGTAACCGTCCGCGACCGATGACGGCATCCAGTTCTTCTTGTACGCGCCTCTTCGCTTCGGGGTTCCTTAGCATGAAGACAATCATCCATAAAAGTGATGACTTGATTGTTTCCATACCCGCCGAAAAAAGGTCCCCAAGAATTTGTTTCAGTTGTAGTTCTGTGAAAAAAAAAAAACTTTATTAGAAACCTTCAATGTTTACATTACAATTTACAAGATATTTTTTTCTTGTATTTCAATAAAAACTATTTGCTTGTTGTTTAAAACTTACCATGATCTCTGCCCTCGAACAGTTCACCGGCGCGGCCCTCAGTCTTGGCCTTCTCGATCTCGATCAGATAGACGTCGATGAGATCTCTCGCGTTATCGATATCGAGGGTTTCACGATGCTCGTCGATCAGTGTTTGGTAGAAAGCGAACGTTTCTTCGCGATTCCTCGCTACTTTCTCCTGTGCTTGAGCTTTGCCGGGAAGGTACTGTATGTGAAAAAACAGGAATTGTTAGATTTTTTAACAAACTATAAAATTATTGCATGGAAATGTATTCTGTCATTAATAAGCCGAATGAATGTTACTACTTACGTTGTAGAGAGGGACGTATTCGCCGTAGTGCACTTCGCCGAACAGCCTCATGCCTTCTTCGATGAGATTGTTGAGCCTTTCAAAGCGAGGGTCGCCGTTACTGAAGCGCACGGACATCGTGATGCCGCAGATGACGTTGGACACGCCCAGGGCGAAGAGAGAGTTCGCGTCGATGGGCGCTCCCTCCGACCGGTGCAAGTTAGCGATCAGCTCGGAAACTTCGCTCTAAACAACAAATAGCCCCATTAATATTGTCAAAAACCATATATTTCACGAATAAGAACAAATTGAATTTTGTAGATTTGAACATAAAAGTAATTTTATTACGAACCTTAATTCTTCCTTCCATGACTTTCTTGCCGTTTCCCATGTAAGTCATGCCGAACTCACGCAGTTTTTCGTGCAGGAATCGGCGCTGGCTTTTCCAGAGACGGCCCTCGCTGTTGATGATGCCTGCAAAGAAGGAGGCGTTATAGTGACGGCTCATGAAGTGGGCGGCGCACGCGCACCGCCACGAGAGGGACGGGCTAGTGTGACGCCCACATGCACATGTGCACTTTTCTTGCCGGTATGTTATGGGCTACACTAACATTCAAACTAAGCATTTCTTGTGCTTTTCCAGAAAATATCAAATAAATGAGTAGAAAATTTGAAATGCTTTGTGACCTTCAAAATGTTGTGATGTCGCAAATATTATACAGTTCTATCATAAAAATAAATTTTAAACCAAAAAAGCGAATATGCAATCAAATTAACAAAATTGTTCTGAAATTTTGCAAACTTACCGAGACCATCCAAAGTGTGCATTAGCGGGGTGCTGGGGCGTCCGGTAAATTCTTCTCTTCGGAAAGCTTCCCTGATGAGTTTGTAGTCGCTAAGAACGATCGTCAACTGGTTTCCGAGTCTTGCGGAGAACAGAGCGCCGTAGTTGCGAGCAAGCTCCAGGAAGGTCTTGTGGCGGACTCCGAGGAAGGGCAGGTAGCCGACGACGGGCGGGCCCCAGGGCCCCGGCGGCAGCTTGCGCACCTCGCGCAGCAGCGACACCAACCGCAGCGCCAGCAGGGCTGCGCCCGCCACCAGCAGCAGCGGCAGCGAAGTACGCGAAGCACAGTAGTTCACCACTTGCCATAGTCCCCACAAAAGTTTAGAATTTGACAGTATTGATATCATTTTATCTGTATATATTGTTCTTTAAAATAAATAAAAACAACTGTTGAATACGTTTTAGTTAGTGAACGATACGTAGCATTAGTGCGCGGATCGTAAATCGCGATATTGCGATGCCGAGAACTCAGTGATTGTATATCGCGTGCGACCGACGTCTGCACACTGGCGCGCCGCTGGCGTGGCCTTGCGAATAAATACGCGGCGGGGTGGCGCGCGCGCAGGCTCTTCCCACCGGCTCGGGCGCTCCTCTCTCCGCCGCTTTTCCGGCGCAGCGCGGCGGCCCGGTGCGCTACGAAACCCGTAGCACTCCACTCGTAGAGCACTTTAATTTTTTCAATGTAGACTGCGTTTCATTTTGAGTTTCGTGATCTAATTTTAATTCAAATATAAAACAAAACAATTTACCGTAGTTGTCATCGTTTGTTAAAATACCTCCGCATATTCTATAAACTAAAGTAGGTATATGATTAGGTAAAAGTTTTAAGCATTAAGTGGTATGAATTCGATGTCATAGTCGTGAATGTACTTACCCATTTCGGTACTCCCTTGATTGTCCTAAAATTTTCTGTCCGAAAATCATTATCCATAACACGTTTACTATAAACTTCAGTAACCATAATGTTCAAAACACCGAAATTATGTTTTACATTACTAACTTTACTTCTAATACTATTTTGTCATAATATCGAATACTATAATAATTGAATCTCCTAATTTTACATGACATAAAGTCGTATGTCCTAAGTATTGTATCACATAACGTGTATGATTCCGAATGGTCATTTATTAACCTAACTTTTAGGGATTTTTTAGGGACTAACAGTCGCTAAAAAATCCCTAAAAGTTAGGTTTTAGTGACAGAAACGAATTGCTGTAAATCCGACTCCACGCAGTCTTGTCTGCCCTACCCCAAGAGTGTTATTTAAAATCGCGTAGGCGCGGAGGGGCGAGGCGGGCCGCGAGTTGAGGAGCAGGTGGTTGTAACACTCGCCGCCGCGGCTGAGGCTGGCCGGCGAAGCCGGCCAGCAAGCCGAAGCTGCGGTGGTGAGCGTTAAACCCATCTGCGACGATAAGCTCGCGTGAGGCCGCCGGAGCCCCGCAGCGCCGGAGCCGTGACAGAAACCATGCCTGCTGCATGATGCTTGCTCGTTTGCATGCTACATGCTTGCTTGCATACTGTATGCTTGCTTGCAAGCTGCACGCTTGCATGCATGCTTGCTTGCTGCATGCTTGCTTGTTGCATGCTTACTTGCTGCATGCTTGCTTGCTTGCTGTGTGCTTGCCGCATGCTTGCTGCATGATTGCTGTATGCTTGCTTGCATTACATGCTTGCTACATGCGTGCTGCATGCTTGCTGCATGCTTGCTTGCATTGCATGCTTGCTTGTTACATGCTTGCTTGCTGTATGCTTGCCGCATGCTTGCTACAGGCGTGCCGCATGCTTGCTGCATGCTTGCTTGCATTGCAGGTCAACGCCTACATACGATTAAACATTTACTTAGGACTTATGACTTTTATTGAAAACGATTTTATGTCTTTTGTATATTACTGATTGTAATACTTATGACAAACGGATTTAGAGCTTATTATATTTAGGGATTTCAACTTTATGGCATATGATATTATGTGATTTAAAGTTCGGGTAAATTATCATTCGGACGAATGATGATTATGACAAAAAATATTATGTCATTTTAGATTATGGATTAAGAAGTTAGATAATACGATAGAGAACCACCCATTTCGAATGTTAAATAAGAATTGACTTTGGGGATGACCTCACTGGCTTTACCTATTGATGTTAATGTAGGCGTCGAAATTCGGCGAGGGGTGAGAGGGGAGATCGAGGTCGTGCGGGTGCGCATGCAGATGATAAGATTAACGAATTGCGTAAGTTGGCGCGAGGCAAGGTGACGGCGGGTCGACGACTCGCGATTGAGAGCCTTGGGCGGACTTCTACGCTGCTCGACCTCTAAGCGACACTTAAATATCACTCTTAAAATTATACAACAAGATCGCATACCCCATTCATTAAAAGGCGCTTTTAATAATAATCGTGTCTAGGTTTTCTATCCACACGTATGAATTATGAAGTGTTAAGTATAGTGTACCAATACCTATGCTTAGCCATTAAACGTTAACCACTCTTAGAGAATGTTATAATTATTTAACATTCCGTGTATCAACAAAAAAAACAGTGAGATGATTTAAAAGTAGGCACTTTGTTTGATTTTCATCATTTTTAACTGAGGTTTAGACCTCGTAGTGAATACCTATATTATAGTTTACGAAGTGCCTTGCAATACCTAGCAATAAAAGGTAATGTGCATGAATAAAATCCATGTCAATTATTACTTCTATGCACATACCCATATTCCTATTTTTAGAACTTACCTACTCAAATGGATGATTCAGAATACCGATTAGTAGCTTCACTTGATGAAAACTGCATTTGTAAAACAGGAAAACGGATAGGTGTGCATATACGGTATATAGTGCATATACGGTAAGGGCACCGATTGTGATGTTGAGTTAAGATTTTATACACATATAGTGCTGTGAGGAAGAATATCTCTTATTTCTCATTTCACAAAATATTCGTATTTAAAGTTCTTGGTACTTCACAGCAAATTTGACCGAAAGCGAGCAAGGCTTAGTTCGTATGCACACAGAGCTCGTCGGAAAAGTGTCAGTAACCTAGTTGCAATTCTATCTAAATATCGATAAAATTTAAGATTGCAATAATATGATAAACAAAAACCAGGCAGTATAATCTGCGTTTTAGGGTTTTCCTCAAAGCTTATGTATTATATAAGTAAAGCGATTTCATAATTAATTATAATTAAGTTTAGTAAGATAATATAAAATTATTAATAAAATTATACATTCAGACTGATATCCTTGCTCAACGATGTTGTGGATTATAACTGTAGCATGAAGACTAATGTTTTAATATTACATTTCATTCACTTCGAATCATGAAAACAGAGAGTAGCTAGTCATACCACACTGCAATCGTATTGTTTTACAGACATTATGAACTTTACTAAGAAATATAAAACTATTAATAACCCGCTTGCTATTATGGTGTTTAAAACTTGTTTAGATATTGATCACGAATAAAATAAAACAATTGCGTTCGATATCATAGTTAAACAGTTTTGTAAGCTTCCAAAAACTTGAAAATTACTACTTTTAAAAGGTAGGTTATAATAGTATTGACATGCACTTATGGACATACCATGCTTATAACAGAAATAGATTTTCTAATGACTTTACAATTTTAAACAGAAAATAGCTACTAAATATGGACCAACCTCAGTCACGTAGGTCTGTGCCCGGAGAACGGTTGAAAATTACGACCATATACTACTACTAGCGTCATGCGCTGACAATTTCCGAACGGAGAATGGATTGATAAATGAGAGCTATCAATAAAATTGTGGGCTTAATTTCTAAGATGTATTAAGGGTGTATTACACACACGTTCACCTCTGCCGAACCCCCTTTCTATGATAATACATATGTATTAATCGAAAAGCGATGAATGAAACTTTAGTCCTTAGGTAGAGACTGGTAAGGTGTGTAGAAACAAGAACTTTTACTTTACTATTCGTATCAGATTTCGAAAAGTTAACCAATAAGGACGTATTCTGTTTTTAATAATTCATTTTGTGGTTTTTCTAATTAAATATACGACATGGTTGCGGCTATAACTTAGTTGTAGTAACATTTGTAGACGCGGAATTTTTTCAATTCAGTCCGTATTTTTCCGATATTTTCGTATGTGTTTCATAATTAACATCTATGTGTAACTTTTGGTTGAAATGCGCTTTGACGTAGCAGTTGATATTGCTTATAGATAAAGTTATGGACTAGCAAAACTTTAAGGGATACACATGTCCGGTAAATTCGATTGGTTGGTATTATTGAACTCAAAGCTAATCTGATTCTCTGAAGCAATTACTTACTACACATAGATATTCGGATTTTATTTGGTCGTGCCATCGGCTAACTTCTTCTACGGTTCTTAATTATATTCGAGTCGGCTCGGCTCGGCACAATTAAAGCAAAGTTGAACGGCATTTTTGTTAACACATTTCTAACCATATAAATGTGTTTGATTTTGCTAGACTGTGCTGAATCTTGACTGCCCGAATCCCCAACAGTAGCACCCTTGAGTCCTATAATATTGCAATGTCACTGCTAATATTCCTATTTCCGCAAATATATCAAAACTTACATTACATTAATTAAGAACCTATTTAATTTCTCTTGTCATAATTGCTTGGTTCTCCCAAGTTTTCGCATGTATTATAAGTGTATTGAATCATCGTACTGCAACAAGTTCAAAATTTTCGTTGGAGCGATTAGGTATTACTAGCTTAGGCCCGCGGCATCGCACGCGTGAAGTTAAGGAATTTTCTCACGGGATCGGTCCAGGACAAAAAGTATCCTAATCCAGGTTATAAACTATCTGTTTGACAAATCCGTTCAGTAGTTTTTGCGTGAAACGGACATCCATCCATCAATCTATCCTCACAAACTTTTGCGTTTATAATATTACCAGGAATTCAGGCGAGTTGCCTGGAATAATCAAGTTTATAGTTCAAGTATACAACGGGTAAGAACTATATAGTAGAAACTAATACTATGCTAAATAGAAGACAAATCCTCTTCTAGTATAAACTTCCTAGCTAGAATTTAGCAAACAGTAGTCAGATTAGTGCAACTCATGTGTGTTATCTTTGCAGTACAGATGCAGCTTTTATGGCTTAACGACTTACTACGAACTATACGCCTTTCTTTGTCTGAGAATCCCATAATAACAAACAATTTAAAGCAAAATAGGCAATTATTCACGAACAAAGTTCACATGAGTAATATTGTAATTAAAATTATTCTTAGGTTAAAGTTTGTTTTTTGAATGAGTAATCTTTGCCAAAGTGAAAAATAATGTTTGTGACAATGTAAACAAAGATGTGTGTTATTTTATATTTAATATTTTATCAGTTACGCAAGAAAAAGTTGTTAAATAATAATTATATTATCTAATACGAAATTACAAATAACCTTAGGTATAATAAAAATTAAAACCCACGATAAAGTTCTACTGATTCTCTTAACTTACGTTTTGTTTTGTTGAAAAAACTTACTGAAACCACTTTTAATAAAAATTATGTTTGTTTTCATAACATCTAATTATAAAGTAGCAGTAGTAGTCTTATATTGTTAATTAAATAAGGTTTGTGCAAAAGCTTAATTCAAAAGCGGCTTCATTATTCGGTTCAGTGTACGGAAAATTAAAATAAAAATGCAATTTAGGACATCGAATTATAATTCTGTTTACAATGGCCTTTGAAAACTTATAAGTGATTACATCAATTGTACCATTAAATGAATACCAGTACTATTGTAAAGTCAGGGACACGTTATTGTGCCAAAAACCTTTGTGTCAACTGTTGACGGAAATGCTGTGAAAATTAAGGGCATATCACAAAAAAAATAACGTACCTCTATATAGTAAGTAGTTGCGATTTTTTGTACTAACATAGAACCTTTTTGTGATTTCGACTACTATTACTCGAACTCACTTTGTAAAAAGGTCTTATAAAATAGAATTTTAAGAGAAAAAAGATACTCGTTTTGACCAATCCTAAAAAGCTTCCGTTTTAAACTGAAGCGTATTTTTTGTTTCCCCCTTTACCTATTTAATGTTATATCAATGCAGTGTAACGTCAACCTCCTGAAAATCTTATTGTAGATAACCGTAAGACCAATTATTTTGTTATGTTGGTTGGTTGGTTTAGAGAATGAACTTTTATTGGAGTTTTCCGTGCATACTGGAACAGTAAATAATTAAAAACAATTGTTCACTGGAGATCTATTTTTATTTTTCCATCATTATTAAGGGAACAAACTGACATAGTGGTGACAATGTAAAAACAACAGGTTCATCATACGATCACACTGATGGTCTGTTCAAGAACTATTAGAGCCTACGCTCTAACAGTCTCACATAAGACACTGTTCCGTTATTTTTTCAGGGCCAGCCAGTTAGTTTTTAGTTAAAGCTATGTAATTTTACTTGTGTTAGTGCTTTTATTATAAGTTACATACAAAAAGTCACGCCTTGTTTCCATAGGGACAGAAAGAAAGTTAATCCCTTTTTTTTTTTAGGATGGGAAATCATCAAATAACTTCTCCCACTCTGGGCGGAGCGGGAGGGAGTGTCGGACTTTTACTGACTGAAACCCATCCATGTTCCTTCCTCGCCCTTTACGTTCCGGGGCCGCGGTATCTCTTTCGACAGTCCCGCAGCCCCGGCAGGCTTCGGCCCTTGCGGGCCCCTCTCTTTATGCACGTCGCACCGTCGACACGGCTTGTCGTCGTTAGACGGACGGACGGCTAGCTAGCCCATAGCTAACCGTCCACAGGCCCGCAAGTTAATAATCCCTTACTTAGAAACCGGATTTGCAAAAATAGCGGCGGAACAAGCAAACAGCGTGGCTTGAGGGCTGTACTGTGTGATGTCCTGATAGCAGGCATTAATAGAGGTGGGGCTATCAAATGGGCGTGAGCTAACACATTGGTATATTAAGTGTCCCGTGCTAAGCATTCGAAACCGCGACTGATATCGATTAAGCTTGCTGACCACCTTACGATACAAACGTAACGATATCTTTCGTTGTAATATCAGTTTTCAGCTTCGTATAAATAAATTAACTAGTCACGTTTTGCTCCTAGGCCGAGAGATCAATGACCGTCCCTTTAATCGGTGAAGCGGATTTATCTAAACTGTTATCGAGTTTCGATATTTCCTATCGACCGATATTGTTACTTCTTAGAGTCGCGTGATCGGTTATATAATGGTGTCCATCGTAAATGGAACTGATAAGCCCAAGGTAGACTTGGTTAAAGATAGGTTAGAAGAAAAATGGCGTGATTATTTTGTGTTTTGGAAGGTCATTGCACACCTGCGGCTATAAAATGCTACGTTTGGGCTACTACATCGTCCCCAGATACACTTTAACGTCTGTGAGCATTGATCGCTACGCTGCGACGCGTCGTAACCGAGGCTCACACTTGGGGTGTGAAATGTGTCATTAAAGCTGCGCAGACTGCCTCAAGACTAGACAGACTGTCGTTCTGAAAACTTTGATAGTGCACAAACTCGCAACAATACAGTCGTCAACCAAAATATACTAACAGAAATATATGCAATAGGGAGAAATGTATGGATAAAATACTGCACAGCTTAAGACCCATTATCTATGTTTTATTTATGGGCAACTACAGTACTTTCACAGTTTTTATGTCTTGTGACTGGGACTGTAGCTACATTAAATGTTCATTTTTGTTTCGACAGTTCAAAGTGCCTGTAACTGGCCTACTTGAAATAAATGCTTTGATTTTGATTTTGATTTTCATGTACTTCGTGTTTTGCAAGGAATTCAGTTTTGTTCATCAGCAAGCACATCGTGAGCTACACACACACAGCACATTAATAGGCTGATGATGATGATTATGAAACACAGTGTGTGTGTATGTGTTTGTAGTTTTAGGCTTTGAAAACAAGCTTGGCAAACTTTCCGCGTTCAGATTAAGTACAAGAATTACTTCTGAAATGTATATGTGTGTAATCATCATTTCAGCCGAAAGACGTCCACTGCGTGAAGTGAACCTGGCAGAGCCCCGATGGTGCAGCAAAAAACGAGATCGACTTCATCATGTCAACCAAGAAGCAAATGTTCAATGATGTCTCTGTGATCGATTCGGTGAAAACCGGGAGCGATCACCGCATGGTAAGAGGTACATTGAACATCAATATCAAGCTAGAAAGGTCTCGTCTGATGAAATCTACGCTCCGGCCAGCACAGATCCAAATCCAAAACCCCGAGAGCTTTCAGCTTGAACTCCAGAATCGTTTCGAGTGCCTAGAAAGCTCAGTGGACGAATACAACGATGGGTTCGTGGAAACTGTCCATACGACCGGGTCTTAGTTCTTCAAGACACGTCGTACAGATCAGAAAAAGAGGTTCTCCGATCAAACTCTCAAGCTCATGAAGGAGCGGCGTGAGATGATCCTGCAGTCTTCAGACGAGGCGTTGAACTACCGGTAGCTCAATAGACGGATCTCTAAATCCTTGAAGAGCGACCTCCGCCTCCTTTAATACCGAGCGTATAAAAGACGCGGTCGAGCGGAACAAAGGCTCCAAAGTATTTTCAAGAGATCTGGCTATTGGGCAGAGCCAGCTCACGAAACTGAAGACCGACGATGGCAGGATCTTATCCGCCAAACCGGGGCTACTGAGGGAGATCGAGAGCTTGTATGGACAGTTGTACACGTCAACCAGTAAACCCGTTGTCGATCTAGCAAACGAACCAAGAGCTAGACTGACCCGACACTATGCCGAAGACACCCCGGACGTCAGCCTGTACGAGATTAGGATGGCTCTGAAACAGCTTAAAAATAACAAGCCACCAGGTGATGACGTAATTACGGCCGAACTCTTGAAGGCGGGTGGAAAACCGGTACGTAAGGCCCTTCAGAAGCTGTTTAATTCCGTCATACACGAGGGGAAAACGCCAAAGGCATGGTGCAGGGGTGTGGTGGTACTCTTCTTCAAGAAGGGCGACAATGCCCGGTTGAAGAATTACAGGCCCATCTCACTTCTAAGCCGTGTCTACAAGTTGTTTTCCAGAGTCATCACGAATCGTCTCGCGCGCAGGTTTGACGATTTCCAGCCACCCGAACAACACGATTTTCGAAAAGGCATGTGTGTAATACTAGAATATAATTTGCTTTTATACTATTTCCGCAATAAATGAACTATTAAACATAAACTGAGTTAGGACCGTGTTCCCGAAAGAAAAACTCTTGGATTCAGTCCGGGAAAATTTTAGTTTCGCTGTGTCCTACAAATTTTTCTTAACAAATTTTTAAATAGTGATGACAATCATAAAGTACTACATTCTTAATTTATTCAAAGGTTCTTGGGGTAATAAGGAAGTTTATAGTTGACTTAAATAAATTAGGATTATATACGTACGTTTATCAAACTGTGACAAACAAATTAGAATTATAATCATATATAATATAATGTTTGAAGATGAACTAAAGATATTAATAAGCATATATTGTTAACATTTTTTCATTGACCTCAATTCCATAATGACATATAACAAACATTATCTTACTTCCTATTTCAATCGTAAGCGATATTTATATCGTTGAAGGCTCTTTATTATCTGCTTAGAGTAGTGCTTGCTTAGAGCATGGAATTTTTTGTATGTTGTTGGTAAGCTTGACAGGTTGAATACATTATTCAAGGATATATGGTTTTTTTGTCTATTCAGTGATTCTAGAAAATTCGTAGTTGCGTTTCCGATAACTTGTGTTAGCAATGTGCGTAGCTTTTCCTCCCTCTCGTAGCTTTATCTAAACGAATATTATAACGCGGAAAGATTTGTGTTTTTGTTTGGTTCTTACGATTTAACTCAAGAAATACTCAACCGATTTAAAAAAATATTTCACCATTAGAAATCTACATCTATACCGAGTAATTATACCGAGTTATAAATTATATTGATATCAAGGAAATTAGCCGAGCTATCAGAACGTTTGCGGACGAAGTGCTAGTGATAACTAAAGTGACTATTACGTCACCATTTTTTTTGCCGAAATGTGCGCACAAATTTATGTCATTACGACAGCAGTCTACTAATTTCTTATCAAGTAAACTTAGAACAAATATTTCAGATGGAAAATGTTAAGGATCGTAGCACTGAGCTTAGCACTAAGTATCATCACATTTGTCACTTCATCAAAATACAACAACGTAACTTTGTAACGGCTAGAATAAAATATTATTTAGTTTTTCGAAGTTAGAACTGCACAATTGTTTAACTTTTTTCAATTGCGATTACATATTTATTGTATTAATGGCAAAAGAAGGTAACCTTTACTTGGAACAGGCAAATGTCAAATGTGATCTATTAAATTGGGCCTACTATAGTTACAAAGTGGGAGACATGTTCACTATGTAGAAATAAAAAGTCTTGGTTTTCCAGTGAAAGCACAGTTTTGGCACTGATGCAACTGAACACGCGGCGCCTTCTTCTAGAGCCAATTTTCAGAGTTTTTACTGCAAAACTAGAAATATACTGTAATCACGTAGTGGATAAATTGTCACAATTATAATAAAATGGTCTGGCACTTTTAAATTATTGTAGTATGAAGGTCTGAACTCAACATAATGATGGAATAAAAATATAATTATAGTGGTGCCGGTATGCAACACTTCAAAGTCTTCAAAATAATTTGTTCTGAACACGCACATGGAAAATCGTTGTATGGGAGTGTTCAAATGACAATAACTTTATTTAATTACAATGATTACCAGGGTCTAGGTAAGTCTATAAGTGTTATCTCACTTGTCAAAAGAGAGTCATTATAAGTACTTTGAGCATAGGATAGTATATTTCAAGGCGGACTTTAGGCTGTAATTTTTTCTTCGTACAAGTCAGAGAGATGTAGAGAAGACAATTATGCCTGTAAACCAGCGGTCGGCAACCTTTTGGCAGGCAAGGGCCACAAGGTGACAAAATAAACTAAAGGCGGGGCCGCACTTGTGATACTCTAGAAGCTCATTAAATTGTACCTAGGTATATTTAGTCATATCCCATAGAAAAAACGAAAAGCGAAAAAACTGCATAAATCAATTACAAATAAAATTTATTGAATTCTTCGATGATTATGCTTTGTCGGTACCGACTTTGTTTTGCAATTTTGACACTTCTTTTATTACTAAGCTGCGTTAAAATTGGCAACAAAAACGAATCTTCGGTAGGTAGTTCCTAACTTTTTAACGGATTTTTGTTTTACTATTCTGTTTCCGCACAGACAAAATTAATAATGAGAAAAAAAATATATCGTATTTTAACTTTGCATGTATAGTTTCAAACAGTGGAGGAATTCCCTCCTGAAATTTCTAAAAAATGTCGAGTGAGGGCAAGAGGGCTATCATAATTTTTCTTGTATGTGTGTGTGTATTTGAGTGTTGTAAGAGTAACACACACACAATAAAAATTGTGATAGCCCCCTCTTAAGCTCTCTCCTCCACACTATACGGTCGATCGCGGTTCGTTCATGCATTTATTTTGATATTTATAACTTATTTACAAAACATTCACGGGCTGCAAGTAAGACATCCGCGGGCCGCATGCGGCCTGCGGGCCGCGGGTTGCCGATCGCTGCTCTAAACAGTATAAAAGATTATATTCAATAGGGCCATGGCTAAAGTCGTCAATTTATAAAGAGCATATAGACATGAGGGGAATTAATACGCGATTAAACTTAAATTATTACAGTCGTATCATTTGCTTCCCTTTTCGTTGCCAAATCCGACTGGAGATGGTCTTTGCTGATATTTATTTCATGTGCAATTTATTTCTTATTATTTTCAGGAAGCTTCTGTTTCTCAGCAAAATAATTCTCAGAATCGTTGTACTTTTTCTTGTACGGAAAATGACTAGAAGACTTTGTTTTATTTTTAAAGACTTCATAAGTTCATACTACAAACATTCTAGAGAAATTCTCTAAAAACTAAAATCGTCAATGAATATCTAGGTCGTTAAATCTATACAATAATATTAAACTGAAATATTTGTTTGTTTGGTAGAACGCGGTACCTAATCTCAAGAACTCCTGGTTGGAATTCTTTTTTGGTTAAATAGTCCATTTATTGTGGAAGGTTATATAAAATCACGCTACGACCAATAGGAGCGGAGCATAAAATATGAAAAATGTTGCAAAACCGGGAATTCCTTTTGTGAGCTTTTTCTCTTTGTGACGCAGACGAAGTTGCGTGGGTCAGCTAGTAAGTAATATAAGTACTTATTTTCTTGGTTCATTGAGCAATTTAAGTTTGGTGATCAACTTGTCAGTATTTAATAGATAACAATGACATAACATTCATTAATGCGACATTATACTAAATTAATTGATTATACAAACAAGTAAAACCAGATACAAACACTAGTGGTGGTGGTATCTACATGGTACAAACTTCGTGACAAACAGATGACGTTACAATCGCTCGAGTTCAGGTAGAGCCTAAATTAAGGTTTTTGTAATAAATACATCACGACCGTTTTGAGGATTTTAATACTACGAACAAACAAACAAGTCAATTTAATTGTAATGTTTTCCTTAGTTAATTAAAATACATCAATGAGCAGGTTAGTAAAAATCGAGATCAAAACTTGGAAAAAATCACATATTCGGGAATATGTTTTTGAACTTCGATTTTTAGGCTAATCGACGTTGCGTCAACACAAACCTATTGACAGATTTAGGTCCATGTTCACCAAAAAGATGACGGTCTGATTATGTAAAACAGCTGTTTAAGACACATTTTTGTATGGGAACATGTCACAGTGACAGCTGTTTTTGGATAATCAGACTTATCTTTTCGGTGAACATGGACTTTAGGCAATTAATAAGAGACTCCATTCAACGCCTTGTCATTAATGAAAGTTAATTAGGCCGTCTTACGTACCAACTTACAATAGGTACATCGACGTCAGTGAACATATGCGCGCACGCAGTGTTTGTTTATCCTCGATTATTTACTCCTTGACATAAATGTATGTGCGAATTTTCGTAGCAGCCTTCACTGGCTTTTTGTTGTCATTTCCAGTGCTAGTCTGATTTATTTCAGAATCTACACATCAAGTGAATGAACCTTGTCTTTTCATAAACCTTTAATATCACACCTATTACGAAATTATGATGCGTGTATCCCGCACTTTTTAAGACAAACAGATTAACTATTATACTAACTGATTTATTATGCAATATTAACAATAAAAAAGTGAAATTAGACAAAACGCGTGAGTGTTCTAGTTATTAAGAAAGTCTACTCTATCTCGATTGTGAAAAGTGATCCGTCATCATTTCTTTGTAGGCGCCGCTACGGCGTGCTCGAAAAGTCAAAACAAACGTACTATAGGGTAGGAAGGGCATAAAAGCATAATAAATATTGATGATTTTCCCATAATATACCCTGATGCCTACGTAAGATATTAAGACGTATAACTTCTGCTCCGAATAATTGTAATAAATAGTCTAGCTAAAATATTTTTGCGACGTGTTCACGTAAAACTTTTTCCATAGGAGATAAAAAAAAATTATGAGTATTAGTAGGTTCTGCCAGCTTTTTACGTCACCTGCCTTTAATGAGATCACGTGGGATAAAAATGTGAGCTAAACACACATGTAAATAGCAAACAAGAAGCCCCACAATTTATCGTACAACCACTGACACTGGCTGAATAAATTTGGGGCGTACACTGATTTTTGCCCATGATCCTTACAAGGAAAAAACACTACCAAAAAAAGGAAAGCATTTCAATGCGTTATTCTTTTATATATGCTCGTATTCTTGTGATATGGTAATTTTATGGAGGGTTATAAACTCTAAACATGTGGATCGTGGAGATCTTGTTCCTTATTCAGATTTATAGTCCCTTTAGTATTATTCGTGGGGCGAAATTCATGTTTATTATGTTTTACAAGTAGGTCTGGTCCTAATTTAATGGTCATCGGTGTTAATTTATGGATACGTTAAAATACTGAATTTGAAAAATTATAAAAACTTTCATAAGAGAATTGCAAAATCATCATCATCTGCCTAGCCTTTTCCCAACTATTTAGGGGTCGGCTTCCAGTCTGACCGAATGCAGCTTTGACGCCCAATAATATACAATTAAAAAGGAAATTCGCGTTTTATTAAAAATAAATACAAATAATTTGTGAATGTGACTTTATTTTCGCATTTCCCCTAGCTACTCAGAGTTGTCTAAATATTACAACGTTGCATAGCAACCGCTTTGAACTAAGTATGTTGTCAATTAATCAATTTTAACTTTGAGCAAGTATGTATATGTCACCGTAAAATTGTCAAACACGTTATATTACGTTATATCACAATGCTGTCTTATTTGACCCAAAGGTTGACTGGTGAAGAATGCCTTGTGGCATTAAGTCCGCCTATGTACCACTCTTGTACATGAAGTTTAAATAAATAAATAAATGTTGTAATCTCTCTAGCGATATTGTTAACTCTCGAAATATTGTCAAACGAACATTCTGCTTACAATAAAACGCATTATTTTTCGTGAAATGCATGCGATGGTAGTCAACTCACGCGGTGTGGAGGGAAGGAGGGGTCCCCCTTGCCCAGTGGTACCACTCTCATAAAAAGATAATGTACCATTCCTGAGAAATACCGATTAATATAACCTTACCTTAAAACAATTTTACGGTGACATATATATGTCAACGTAAAATTGTAAAACACGTTATATTACAATATAACGTGTTTCTCTCTAGCGATATTGTAAGCTCTCGAATTATTGTCAACTGAACATACGAAAGTATCTCTGCCCCCATAATCGGGACTTGGGGCACCCCCCCGTTAGGTTAGTTAGGTTCCTCTAACCCAGCGTCATGGAGGTTGGGTCTATGCGACCCATCACATTTTATTGCGCTTCTAGTTCGGTTATTATGCGTGCGAAATTGCCGTTCTTCTCAATAGCTGTGTCGCGTCGTGACGCGAATGTAAATAATAGACATGACATGGCAGTACCAACTCAATTAACCAACGCATCGTTACTCTGTGATGAAGGCAGAATGTTTGTCTATGGTAAGGTCCACAGAGTGCATTATAGTAAGATCCCGCCAAAAGGCAAGCGTCGTGGCGTGGAGGCGACTATCTTTGGCGGCGTGTTCTGCGGTTACAAGTAAAAGTGGAACTGACGAGTCGCTTGGCGACAGAGTGCTGTGTGAAAGCTAAGTAGCCCCCTAAGTAGCCCCTAAGTAACCCCCCTAAGAGCCCCTGAGTTGCGCTGAGTAGAGCTAAGCTAAGTAGCCTTATGTAGCTTTAGAGTAGTTGCTATTATTAGAGTATGATTGCATGAGGCTAAAGTTGTTAGCTGGTGGCGGTGCTTGTAGATCATAACATATGATGTAGAACAAGTAACGCTGTAGCTGTAATGATCGAGCCTGTGTCGAGCTGGCCTCGTGGGTAGCACGTGGCAGATCGACAAGGCTGGCTTATGAAAGCCACCTAGTAAAGAGCCTGTGTCGAGCTGGCCTCGTGGGTAGCACGTGGCAGATCGACAAGGCTGACTAATGAAAGCCTAAAGGCCTAGAGTTGGAATGGTCGGCCATGAGGGTCGGATCCGCCCTTATGACGACCCACTGACCTAAGCAACTACCTAAAGTTGGAGATTCCTTGGGCAGAAGAGTGCGAGGGTGGGCTAAGATAGGGCCTGAACCTAAGCAACTGCTAGAGTTGGGGATTCCTTGGGCAGAAGAGTGCAAGGGTTGGCTAAGAGAGAGCCTGAACCTAAGCAACTGCTAGAGTTGGGATTCCTTGGGCAGAAGAGTGCAAGGGTTGACTAAGAGAGGGTCTGAACCTAAGTAACTGCTAGAGTTGAGGATGTACGAACTAATCCTACAGGCCTCCTTATATCCCTAATGGTGCATGAGAATGGCGCTAATGCCTATTTCTATTTACAGCTTGAGAAGAGGTGGCATAGTTACGGGCCGGATTGACCGCCCTGACGATGCTTCCTTCTCCCCGCCCGTGGTACAGAAGTAGTTAGTATCAATGGGCAATAACACCTACAGATGGTGAACAGCAGTGGCTAGCAGCTTGATGAAGCTGAAGGGCGCGCCTAGAGATGGTGAACAAGCTGTGGAAGGATGGTGAAATAAGGACGAGAACAATAAAGCGAGGTACGATACTCAAAGTATTTATTACCATGATGAGATCAATATATATTATTCGTGCGCCTGCTTATGTAAGCGAACCTAAGGCACAACTATATTACATACCCCATATGGCTTACATAATAGAGCAGGGGCGTCACGACAAGCTGGAACTGTTGAGTTGTTCTATGCGTCTCAAGCAACGTCTTAGTCGTGGCACAGCCGCAGTGAGAGTTACAGGTGCAAAAAATTGAATAAGGTATGTGAGACCCATCCCCGCAGTCAGTGTAACAATTTCACGCCATTTTGTATAGATATTGTTTTACTTATTATCTGTGTTTTCATCCTTTTATATTTGATTGTTTCTTGTTGTTTACAATTGTATTTACTGATATATAATTCAATGTATTTTATTTATGTATCTGTGTAGAACATAATTATAGTACCTTTTTGTGCTGATTGTACCAAA
Organism: Xestia ashworthii; assembly: GCA_950022955.1. Lineage (NCBI taxonomy): Eukaryota > Metazoa > Arthropoda > Insecta > Lepidoptera > Noctuidae > Xestia > Xestia ashworthii. The sequence continues at coordinate 10,220,512 of OX465553.1, read as the reverse complement.
GACACGAAGTGATTTTTTTTTCTTGAGTAAAAGTTTCCTAAATAAAAGTGCCATTAAAACATTGAGGCTGATTGTTTATTAATAATATAATCATATTTAAATAGAAGATTTATTTTTTTGTTGACATTTGTCGTTCTTTTTTAAAGTTCCATTTAATTTAATTTAAACATAAATATAATATGAAATTTGTGTTTCATTTATTTACTTAGATACCTAAAAAACTAAAATGAATAATAGTAACTTTATTATTTATACAGTATTGGAATAATTTTGACATTAGTAAACGGGTCGGTGAGACCCACCCCAACGTCCGTGTAACACTTTTCCACCCCCATGACGCTGGACTCGGAAATACACCCCGCGAAGCGGTGCTCCGTCGACTATGCTTTTTAGGGGAATATAAAGTGTTTTAAGGTTAGGTTATATTAATCGATATTTCTCAGGAATGGTACAGTATTTTTTCATGAGAGTGGTACCACTGGGCAAGAGGGACCCCTCCTTCCCTCAACACCGCGTGAGTTGACTACCATCGCATGCATTTCACGAAAAATAATGCGTTTTATTGTTAGCAGTATGTTCATTTGACAATAATTCGGGAGTTTACAATATCACTAGAGAGATTACAATATAACGTGTTTGACAATTTTACGGTGACATATACACTTGTCGTTAAGCCAATGATGTTTTAATAGAGGTATATTTAATTTATCCGAGAAAATTGTCGACTTTGCGGATTACTGTATAATTGATGAGTAGGTGCATTAAATGATATTCCTCGATTAGAAATTCAGGAATTGATTTGGGTATCGAGATTTGTGAGGTAAACAGTTGAGCTTTCAGTTCTACAGTTTTTATTGAAATTAGATTTTTCGGTACTTTGACATAGTCATACACAAAGTAACCTTATTGATCGTTACTAAAGAAACATGCTTACTATTATGGCGTTCTGTTCCATAATTTAAATAAAATTAACCAACACGCATCGAAAAAGTGTACCTACTCTGTTTTTTTTTTCAAGTAGGCATGATTCTGGTTGTCCGTGACACGAAGATCGACTGATTTGATGATTACACGATTTTTATAATAAAAAATATTATCACCGACCTTCAATATGCAAAAAGTAGGTGACACCATTTTTTGCACTACCTATACGTCAGGGTGATAACACGGGTGATAACCGGGAGCCCTACAGGCTACGACACGCGCACGTCACGTGACCGGCGCCGTACCGGCCGCCATCACTTTTAACTGTACTCAAGTCGAGCTTTTACACTTAAAAGTTCATTTCTTTTTTTTCTCTGATTGCGTAATCAGTGTTTTGCGTGCGTAATGGAAAACATAATTATTTTGTTTTGATAGCGGCGCGCTGTGTACTCTGTTTCGAAACAGATTATAATAATATTGACTATTGACCACCCACACCAGTACAACGATATAATATTCCATTTGTTGTGCCAGGCTTATCGACACGGTGCGATAAGTATTCCGTAAAATCCAAATGATTGTACTATTTGACACTTTGTACTGATGGGTTAATCCTGATTATAATAGTGCATGAACCTACTAAACTTAAAGTAAATAATCGGGGAATAATTATGTTTTAATTGTTAAGGTATTGTAACTGCGTAGTAGTAGTAGTACGTAATATACTTATTCTTTGTGATTTTGGGTCGATCAAATATTACAAAATAGGTAAAACGACATCCTCAATGCATGTTTATAGAGATTTTTCCCACAAGCTTACCGCAATTGGCGAAGCCTTCAGGTAAATAAAGAACAAACAACTCATATTAGGCGAGTCCTCACTATTTTTTCTTTCTGACTCTCGTTTTGAAAAGTGGCAATTACTAATATCGAAGTTGACATACGTTGGTAAAAACTAGGAATACTAATAAATTGGTAAGATAGTTCACTATCACCTCTTAGAGATGGAAATTAAAATCCTGAAAATGCCTACTACGTAAAGTCACATGTATGTAATGTAATGTAGGGTCGTTAAACTGAACCTAGTTCGATGCACATTTGGCGAAATGTAAGACATGTAATGAACACCTTGTTGATAATATTATCGTACGATCGTATTCTGCTCAGCGAAAACGAAACGATGCCGATGCGCTGTATCGATGTTTCTTATTTCGGACATAGAGCTGTCGATAGCCGCCGAAGCTGTTGAAACTCTTTCAACTTTTATATCCATTTGAGAAAGAACAGCTGCGTTTTTTGCATTGGAAATGTGTAGTTAGCTCTCTGACATTTCGTTTAATGTTCTCCTTTTTAATAGCATACGTGGGTAAAAGATGTTTCATGTTATTATTAAGTTTAAACAATAATAACTTGAATCATAATTTATTGTAAGTGGATGTGTTGTAAAAGTCAGATTATTTGTACTTCAGTTGCTCAAGACACTTGGATTTTTGGATATATATACGCTATTACTGAGTGAGTAATCCTCACGTTCACTGCAACTGACTACTGCGGGTGGTGGGCAGAATTGCAAGCAATGTCACCTCTAGGCGCTGAGTAATATGTTGCATATTATTACACCGGATATAATGTCAGATATTTTACACACCAGTCATCAGAGGTTTGGAAGTAGTCTTCGTGTGTCACTGTTGTTTATTTATGTTAAGTTAAAAGTGAAGTGCAGCAAAGGTTATGTACAGAGTGAGCGTTTTTTCCGCGGCGTTTCTGGTGAGTAGGCAATCTCACGGGGTTCGTATATCTTTACGTGGAAGTGTCTCGCGCTGCCCAGTGTGGACCGTGTCGAAACCGTAATGTCTTCCCGGGATTGCAATGCGACGTAACCCGAAACACTCCTCACGTTACGTATTAAGCGTCATTCGCACAATTTGTATAGTATGTATTATGTAAGCAATAGTAAACAGATTGTGTTGTGATGACATGCCGTTTTCCTTTATCACGTAAAAGGAAAGGAAAGCAAAATACTTTTACTCAGTTCAGACATACAGAGAAACTGTGGACAAAGTTGTTCAGACGTAAAATTCCGAGAGTCCCTTTAGAAGAACATTTTGTGATGACCGGTAGGAAGGGTCATAGTTTGCATAGTTAAACAAAGCTTCTTTTCTAGGGTTGAATGCAATGTCATGTAATCAAATGACGGTTCATTTAGCTTTAATAGAAGATATTTTCATCGAGGAAATCAAATAATTACAAACAATTAGGAGAAACATGAAAGGTCCAAAGATAAAATGGTAGCAAATAAATTCGAATCACTTGACTTGACTTTGTTCGATGTACTTTAGAAGATCTTAAAATTACAGTACCTAACAGCAATCAGAAAAAATACAACAAAACTAAAAAAGTGAGCTGAAAAATATTCTGAATTTGCAACTTGTAGGCTGGTTATTGCAACAAAGAAAGGAGTAGGAAGCAAGTATGAAAGTGCAACAACTCAGCTGGTCCATGAGGTTTCCAAATCTACGTATTTGCGTGAATGGCTGGGGTGAACGACCTGTTTAGAGCGGAGTGAGCGCAATGCAAGCGCGACCAATCGATAAAGGCTTGCGTAAGCGCCTCGCACGCCCTCCTAAGGGATTTAACATAAGGAGCAATTGCCAAAAGGTGTTTACGACGTTTTTGAATGGAAACAGAGCGTTAATGTTATGAGTAAATCTTGATTGTCTAACTTCCCTGAAGGGTCGGTTACGCCTGCCCTTATCACGGCACGGAATACAAACTAGAACTACTGGTCAGTACACGAGGAACTAGTCTTGCATACAGCCTTTAATTACTTTCTTAGATATCCGGCATTAGGCATATTGTTGTTCGATAAGGTATAACCTAAACCGTTTTTCGTAAACAATGTTGTATTTTGTAATGAAAATAGCGACAGTCATCATATTTTTAAGTCCTAACTAAGCTGTTTTTTTTTTAAATGGAGGTTTGAGTGCATTGGTTTCGTTTTTTTTCAATAGTTTTATGTTATAGGTCGAACATGATCAATGTGAATAAGTCCTATTATTAATAGTACACGCGACCTGTGACGTCATTAGCCAAATCTATCAACGACGCACTTCTTAGGTCAATTGATAACCTACTTAATGCTTACTGGACAGAACTGCGTTGCAAAAACTAACTGTAAGTTTATTATTAATTTGAGTAATTGCAAACTACATGAATCTTTGAAAGGAGAAATAGAAATTGAAATCGTTTTCTTTACTTATTTCTTGCTTCAGGACTTACGTTGTCAGCTGAAAACACCAGAATAATGCGGAACTCAAAATGCTTAATCATTTTTATTTAACTTTGAGGATATGCTATTGAAAAAAAAATACTGACCATATTGGTTTTTATTCTTTTGCTCATCAAAAAAAATCGTTAATTTTCACACATTTTCCCATTAAGTACCAATTAAAAAATAAAACGTGTATACCTACCTGATTAGTTTCAAAGTAAAGGCTTTGATTTTTTTTAAATCATTACATAATTTGTAATGATTCTGAAAGATTTCTTATGAACAAAGGATAACATCTTTTTTATAATAATATCTATGTGTTTCGATGACTGTAAAAAAACCGAAAGGAAACATCATGTTTAATCGAACGCTGAGTAAACTGTGAACAATATTCGTAGTAAAAATTCAGAAAACATGTTCCCGCCATTTTTTTAATATTTGTCAAGACGACATTAATTTATTTTTTTACAATTCTTCTAAAAAGGTTTATTTTAACTAGATCTATAATTTTACATTATTTTGCTTTCATTCCAATCTAATTTAATTTATAGGAAAATAATAACTATTTGAGTGAGTAAGTACTTCTGTGTGCTTTTATCATTTCAATAATTTTATTAGCCACAGAAAACTTATTTTCCTAACAGTTACTGGACATTTTACTCAAAATAATTCTGAGATGCCATTAAAGTTTTCTATTTATTTATTCTAAGTGTTCCATAAAGCTTTTACTATTGTTTACTGGTCAAATGGCCAGTACTCTTAATGAATACTAATACAACTATACAAACTTTTTTGTAATGAACTTCTTTAAGATTTTCTTTTTACCATTTTCATGAAAACTCTTAACAGCTCATTTTGTATTGGTTACTTAAAACATTGCGGAAAATTTCAGTAATTTAATGGAAAATCCGCTCGATTCGCAGGCTATCGCCCTCTAAGCTAAGTGCATAATAAGTAGATAAGGCTAATGCATTCTGTATTGCGTTCAAAGCGTGAATCACGTTTTTGTCAATAACCGCTTAATTACTCAATAATAGCGGCCATTTAAAGATAATTTGGGCGTTATAGTTCGGGTCACCTGGAAATGGTGCAGATAAATCAAATGAAGCCCACGCATCAGTGTGGTGGTACCCGGTAATTAGTGGAAAATTGTAGGCCAATAGCACAATCCCACACACCATTCGTGTACATTCTTGTATGACCTTGGATACTTTACTGTTCTGATAATATAATAAAAATTGATTTTCTCATAACTTGCACCCTCACGCACAATGTAACGGGTAAGAATGCCTATGTACTTATGTGGTCGTAGTAAAAACTTGATTTTTCGAAGCTATACGATAGTATGAATGCAATAGTGAAAAGGAAAAGTATGAATGAGCATAGTGCAGGAGTCACGTATTTCCTGTGAAAATTAGTGAAATCGATTCCTGTACTTTCACTTTTACTGAATGATGCAGTAAATAGCTAAACATTTACATATTATATACAACTATCACCATTTGGAATAAAACTAAAATAACTTCTTTATCTGTTTTTAATTTAAATCTCATAATAACACAAAATAATGTCATGCATAACTTTGTCGGTCCCTTGTTTGTGTCAAAATCAAGAGTTCTTTGACATTTGACATATTATAATGGAATAATTCAGTTTCCAATTTGTTATGTCAAATGTTAAGTTGGAAAATATAGTGGTTCTCGGAGACTTACGTAATAATTTAGAGCGCTGAGAATTTTGTGGGAGCTTTTCACGATTTTACGAGTACAAGGCTTTGACATAACTTTTTCTACAAGAACTTTTCTGTAACTTGGATTTAAGAACGTGCCACGATTGTGTGAAACTATAATGAGCTTTTAAATGCATATTTTATTTTATTTTACCATTCCTCAGTTTTGATGAAAAGACAATGAAATTTAATCAATGCTGATTCTCCGATTCATGGGTCAGGCAGGGGGCGAGTAAAAGTTAAGTTTGTGTTACTAACAGTAGTTATAAGTTATTGTACAACTAACAAATTGGATCTTGGTTATCTGAAATTAACGTTTATTTACTGAAATGAAAATTAAAACAGAAAATATGTAATGTCGAAGCAAGCAGTTTCATAATATCACTTTGTTATGAGTAAAAGTTACATAACTACCTATCGCCCCTACCACATAACACTATCTCCTCTGCTATTTTATTACCAATTCCCGTTACTGTTGTTCTGAATTTCACAAACGTCAGCTCAAAGCAAATATTTTCATACTTAATTAAAATACAAATATTTACGCCAGTAACGTTATCGATATGAAGTAGCTCGCTCTCTTGGTAACTTAGTAGGCATTAACAACAACCTTGTGAAAGTCATAGATAAATTATACAACACAAGGTGACCCAAAATTCGGCAATGCACTCTTCATTATTAATTAAATTGACCTTATTGACATTAGGTTTTATTATTAAACGTAAAAGGTAGCAAGTTATACTTGGAACGATCTTTAGCGTGACCTGTTGATGAAAAGGTCGCTTCTTCTGAATTGTAGGAAATGTCTCGGTCGATGTTATATTTTTTTTTAGTCTACTTTCCTCTCTGCAAGGGGTAACTTTGCACCCTAGCCAAAATTCAGGAGCTTGTCACAAAAGATATAAATATTTAATTTAAATTGTGTTAACCGGTCAAATAATAATTATTAATGCTGCTATTTTAAATTGTTCAAATTAGTCAGTATTTCAGAATAACAATAAAGTAATAGAAGATTCACCCATCGCGGGACATTTCTCCGAGTGTGTGAAGGCGTGATTATGGGGCCGGTTTCAGACGGGCTGCGTTTTAATACGGGTGGTTTACACTTACCGATTTCCGTAAATATTAAAAAAAACTACCCATTTTTCAAGGAAGCAAAGCGACACCTGGTATAAAATCAGAATTACGCATGTTTACATCATCTTCTTCATTTATATCATTCCATTGTTTTCAACAAATAAACTAATTGAATCGTACCGGATTACATCACGCTACGAACAAGTACATTAGGTACCACCAAAATAAATATATGGTCACAGGATATGAATCAACCGTAGTGGGTTTATTTTACGCCACCGTAGGGATTTCATAGCAGCTAACTCATGATTCACTTCATTCACAATATTATTCACGGTTTATTGACATTATGTAAGTAATTTAATATTCTTGTTTATTACATTCCTTCTAAATCCTATTTCGAACTGCAATAGGCCAACAACCTCTCAGACTTGGATATCATAAACGCGATACGAAATGTGCACTAAGTCTTTATTATATTAGATACATAGGTTACTTAGGTTTCTAACATCGTGACCTGCGCAATGAGTTTGGTTATCAAATTGTATTTTAGTGGCAACCATTTATCAAACACTAGCTGACCCACGCCACTTCGACTGCGTCACATAAAAGAGAAAAATCCCACAATATAAAAAAGCATTCCCCGTTTTAACAACAATTTTCATTTATGCTCCGCTCCTATTGGTTGTAGCGTGAGATTATATGTTACCTTCCTCGATAAATGGACAATCCAACACAAGAAGACTTTTTCAATTTCAATCAGTAGTTCCTGAGATTAGCGCGTTCAAACAAACAAGCAAACTCTTCAGCTTTATAAATATTGGTATAGTAATAGAAGAATCACCCATCGCGCGACATGACTCCGAGTGTGTGAAGGCGCGATTATAGGGCCGGTTTCAGACGGTGTTCAAACAAATAAGCAAACTCTTCAGCTTTAAAAATATTGGTATAGATTAGCAGCAGCCACGGAGTCAATATTTGTGCCCCGGGGATGGCAATCAGCTGCTCCCTCTGTTACATAACTGGCGAAAGGGTGTACTATAAGGTACACCTCTGCTAACCCTGCGGAGATTACAGGCGTGATGTTTTGTTATGTTAAAATCGAAAGTAATCTGAAGGTATTCTAAATTACCTAGGTCTTTAAGGGGCCGGCGGAGCGTGCGTCGTTCATACAAACGTAATACCAAAATAATTTGTAAATCACATATTTTTAAGGTAGTGTGTATCTATTTCGATTTAATTACAGAATATCTATGTTTCCAAATATATGTTTTGAAAGGACAATGATATAAAGACGAGTTATGAGGAATTTAAGATTTCTATAGAGAACTTATTTCTCTCATAACTCTTGTTTAAATCAGTGTCCATTCAAAATATATATTTGGGAACCTAAATATTCTGTAATCCAATCGAAATAAATACGAGTACATACACCTTTAAAATATGTTTGATTTACACATTATTTTGGTATGGGTAGTATTAAAACGAGTGACTAAATTAAAGTTTTAAGTGTGAAGTGAGCGACTGACTGCGAGTGACGAGAAATCAACAGAACATTGAGTTGCTTAAAATACAAAATGAGAAGCTTCATAATATTTGAGCGGTACCTAATATTTGTTTGAGTGTGATTTCCGAGTGCAAGGTTTAAAGGAACCTAACTAACCTAACAGGGGGGTGTCCCAAGTCCCGATTATGGATTATGGGGGCAGAGATACTTCCGTATGTTCAGTTGACAATATTTCGAGAGTTTACAATATCGCTAGAGAGATTACAATCTAACGTGTTTGACAATTTTACGGTGACACAAACATATTTATTGAAGAATTCGGGTTGTTCACTTGTCCTTTTTGTATATCTAGTCGCTCACTTAGTAATGTAGTCGCACAGATTGAATTTTAATAACTGAAATGGATTTATCACAACCCACTTTTTGTAAGCTCGTTCTGGATTTTATTATTAATCAATATTCGTCGTTAGTTTAGTTAATTTTTCGCTTACTCAAATTCATACCACTCAAGTTATTAAAACAGTATGTCATCATCAGTCGCTAAGTTTTTTTTTATTCGATCGTTTTATAATTCCCCTTTTGGTATTACGTTTGTATGAACTACGCATGCTCCGCCGGCCTCTTAAGTATTGGTTCTACGCTTGATTTAATAGTAGCTCTGTTAATTGTATGTTTGTATTTAATATTATTTAATTAAATATTTGTCTTATCGTTAACTAATTAACAAATTCATAGAAATAATTGATTCATATTTGATTAACACGATTTTAGCATGTCATTGACCGGCAAACTAGTAAATTCCGATTGAGTCTCAATTGACTACTTTGTGGTGGATTATGTTGACACACAATTAGCATAATGTAACACTATTTGTAATTATTAATTATTTACCCACAAATACTACGAATAAAAAAAACGAATTGGGTGATATAGTGGTATAGTCTGTACAAAGTGTAATACCTGACTCGAAAAAACGCCATTTGTACCCGTTTGTTAAAGAGAGTGAGTAGCTGATGCTGGGTTGAGCTTGGAAACTGTTCATATTTTTAGTAAACGCAGCATGGATATAACTCTTGCTTGCACTGGGTTCCATTTTTTAATGAATTTCTCTTCATAAGTGATTTATGTGTTACTAAGAGAGATGTATCTATATGTATATCTACATAATTAAGAATGTACGTTCACCAGGTTTCAGTTCAAAGTAGACGAAAGTAAAACCAGCCAAGTGCATGTCGGGCCACCCGCAGTGTAGGGTTCCGTAGTAGCTCGTAATATTTTAGATTTTGTTTTTCAATGCTAGTCTTCACCCGTGATAACAAGCAACTACTTCATCTAGTCAGTTTAAAGGATTTATTCTTATTTTGTATTTGTTACAAAATTGTCCAACACTCAAGATCAGCGGCTATTTTTGCTAGAATAATAAAGTTATCTTAACCGCTATAGTTTTCCTTTAAAGTACATGAAATGCACTATCATCATGAATTTTTCCAGATTTTTCAAGCCAGCAGTTTAGCTTTTAGAGGCTGGGGGATGCCCTACTGGAACAAACATTTGCATTTTAAAGTTTAATATTTCAATTTTATCTTTAGCAGCAACCCCTAAGTCATTTTTCAACGATACCCCACACAACCCTAGTAGCATTTTTTGTTGGCATTTAGTTGGGCCACATACCTCTGGTTAGTTGGCAAATGCATACAATTGGCGGGCAGTTTGCGGGTTGGGCCCAAAACTGATGGCCTACGTGGATTTGCCTACCACCAACCAACCAACTACTACCAATGTGTACTACTGACCTAGTAGTGTTGAACTAATAACCTTGTGTGAACACTAATAGGGTTGAAATAAAACCAAATTGCTTTCTGATCTAAGGCGCGGGTCATATACAAGTGGCGTATGGCGCTGGCGCGTGTGCGGGTACGCGGGGGGCGAGGCAGTAGCAAGTAGCGGCGCCACTTACTCGGCGCCACCGCCATACGCCGTACGCCACTCGTGTTTGTCCGGCGCCCAAGCTGGTGATATATTTACTAAAATTCACTCGAACCCAACCAAATCGTGGTAACACAACGATAGCGACTTCTAATTGGACTACAACGCCATCTATCGAGGTTGGGGTACAACTTTTGAACCTTTACGATATTATCATTACGGTTTCGGCATGAACATACCGCCCACCAAGGACATTTAGTGACGGAATGTCCTTCTTAAATTATCCTTAATTTTCAATTTTGCACTTTGTTTACAATATAAACCATAAATCTCAAATATAAACAAAAATATAAAAAATATGTTTCGTAAATCTAAGAGTTACTAAGAGTTAAGAGAGTACTAGTAAGCTCATACTGGGTGTACCAGTATATACGTATCATCCCTAACAGGCCCATTGAAAGGTTTAAGTTGGACCGATGTAAGTTGTTATCATAACTTAAATCCCTACAAAAAACTCCCAACAGTAGGAATAGAAGCAGCAGGCCCGTCGTTAGTTGGCCCAATGTTGTTTTAGTAATTTAAATTCCTACAAAAATCTCCCAACAGTAGGAATAGATGCAGCAGGCCCGTCGTTAGTTGCCCAATGTTGTTATAATAACTGAAATCCCTGCAAAAATCACCCAACAGTAGGAACAGTAACAGAAGGCCCTTTGTTGGCTATTCGTTGGGCAAATAGTGCATGTTTATGACAATGGGCCTATTTTAAGTTTAGGTTGGCGGAACAACTAACCGTCTGCCAATACATTCCCAACTGTTGGCATAAGGAAGCCAACGGCAATTGCTACTAGGGAATGGGGTAGACGAAGAAAAGAAAATTCATCCCCACTTCGCATGTGTAGGGGATTTACCCTAAAAAAATATTTTCCAAAATGTGATTTTACCTTTTTGTCAAAAAGTTACAAAATGACAGCTTTCTAGTACTAACGCTCTCTTAGCAAAACCTCGGACCCTGTCAGGACTACGGAACCCTAAAAATCGTGTACCTACCGAAGTTTTTGAACGCGAATGGTAATTACTTTTCTGCTTGATCGACTAGAAATTAGTAGTATTAGTAATTTATCATTGCTTTATTGGGTGATTAGTGAATTCCCGGACTTTGAGGTAGGTCTGTCGAATTATGCCTAGAGGTTAATTTCGCCTATACTAAATAACTCGGGTTCCTCTGCATCAAGGTTTTTAAATCCCGAAACAGCCCCGAGTTGCGCCCGTGGCACTGCTTTACCCCCGAGCTAGTATTCGAATAACATCCGTGGCTAGCTGTTTCTGAGCCGTTTTTAACGCCATAGGCGGGAATTTCGCGGTAAGTTTTTAATAACATTTGTTAGTATGATTATTGTACCGTTAAAAACTAGTGTTTTTCATAGTATTAAGCATAACATTTTCCATTATATTTAAAACTTAATAAGAAGTGTCCTCGACGGTAATTACGCCTAGGCATTGTTACCCATGGAAGGTGGGTATATTTTGACAGATTCGTAAACAAGTAACTCTTGCGAGTATGGGAAAAGTGCCAAACCTCCCCTTTTCAACTCCCTTTCTCCCCCTCCCTATCGTATCTCGGAAACTGAGAGACCCGTATTTTGTTTTTTTTTTTACGGATTCGTAAAGAAGAGGCTCGGGGAATTAAAAACCATTTTTCAAAGTTGATCCCCTTGCCCCCCTTCTCCCCCCTTTAGGCGGATCTCGGAAGTTAAGAGATTTGGAACATTTTTTTTTTCAGATTCGTTTCAAGGGGCAATCGGTTGGTCAAAATCATTTTTTAAAACTCCCCCCTCTCCCCCCTTCACTCCTCCCCCCATCGCATCTCGGAAATTAGGACACGTAGAGGCTTTTTAATTTGACTATATACGAGTACTTTATTATTGAGGGGCGTTGAAATTGGTATACCCTCCCCTCCCCAACCTCCCCTAAAATTGAAAGGGTTGTAACTTTTGCCACTGTTACATTTGCGTTTTTGTCCCTTCAGCGTTAAAGGAACAAAAACTCAGATGCAAGGTGGGTTGGTATTGTAAAGGAAGGAAACAACAAACTGTGCCAAATAAATTCAGTATATTGATTTAAACTTAAACCCTAATAATAATGAACGCTTACAATTAATTATGACCTTTAACCCTACTAGTAAATAATGCTTACAATTAATTAAGGCTATTAACAACAACAGGTAAATATAAAATAGGTTAATGCCAGCCAGCACAAAACTTCAGTCGGTAAAACTACGGTTGTGGGGGGTTGGAGATAACGCCAGTACTGTTCCTTATTTTAAAGCTATAAAGTTAAATTATAAAATTGTTTTAACAAATAATCAAGGTGCAACCTTCCAGTTATATGATAACCAAATATTTCTTATTAAATGGGCGCCAGGGACTTGAAGAGTCCCGGATCCCGGAGCCGACGAAGAAGATTAATCTTGCTCCCGTTAAGCGGAGTTGTCGAACCCGGGGTCCTTTAATTAAATTTAGTGGTAGACCGGCTTCCAATCTTGAAGCCACGGGCAGTAGTTACACAACGCCACGGGTTCTTATGTAACCCAGTGGAAAAATAGGTTAAAAGGTGTAGTTAAGTATATAAAAAAAAACCGTCTCGCCTGCGTGATCGCTAGGCGGACTGTCACCGCACGGTCGTCTCCACAGGAGGCTTCGAGTAGACCCGAGGAACGGGTCTCACGTCCCGGTGCCAGCGACGTCTCTGGTTCCGGGCGGCGAGACGAATTGCTCAAGCTGCCTCTCGGTTTTCATAACGGTTAGGGATAGCCATTGGGTGTTTGAACAAATATTATAGGCGTTGGAATCTGTCCGGTGGTGGTAATAATCCCCCTAGCGTAGGGATAGGGTCAAGATAGCTTTTCGGTGGTAGGTAGGTCCTGAGTGGAGCGAAGGGGGGAGGTGGCGAGCGGAGCGAGCCGGCGCCCTCCGTAGCGCAACGAAGGTTGAGTGGGTGAAGCGTAACTCGGAAAAGAAAAAAAGCCATGCTCAAAGTCACCCCCCTTCTCCCCCCCTTCAGGCGGATCTCGGAAGTTAAGAAAACCGGAACATTTTTTTTCAGAGACATACAGACACGTATAGGCTTTTTGATTTGACTATATACTTTATTATTGAGGGGCGTGGAAATTTGTATACCCTTCCGAGAGCTCGAGGCTCACCCGTTGTCCGTATCCAGGTTCTCAGTAGTAGGAGTAGTAGGAGTAGCAGCAGCAGCAGTAGTAGCAGCAGTAGTAGTTCTAGCTTTTCATAACTTAAGGACTTTAAAATGACGCCAGGACTAGATCTCGCTGGCTTAGCGACCACGTCAAATAGTTTAGAGAACCGTCAAGCTTCTTATCAGCTCGAGCACCAAGAGCAGACTGAATTTTCCGGCTCGGCTTCCCGTCACCTCGCAATTATAAATTTTTATACTGTTCTAGAACAAAGAAGACTAAATGGTTACAAAGAAGGTCTAACATCAAATGTATACAACCTACAACTCCTAGTTACAGCAATAAATTAAAAGAAAACTAGCTTGTCATTGTCATTATCTGACATCACAAAATTAAACAAAGATTGAAAACACTAAAATATACAGAAATGCAATAAATAATACGAATTGAAAGGCGAAAATGCATGCTAAGCCTCCGCATAAAGGCTATGCAGTTATTCGAAAAGAACGTATGATAAAATTTTGGATTACAATAGTCAAAAACGTAAGTACAAAAAACACAAACATTACAATGTTCCGGGGCCGCGGTATCTCTTTCGAACAGTCCCGCAGCTCCGGCAGGCTTCGGCCCTTGCGGGCCCCTTCACTTTGCTGACATCTCTTTGAGGCACGCGTGGAACACGAACGCGCCATCGACACGGCCTGTCGTCATAAGACGGACGGACGGCTAGCTAGCCCATAGCTCACCGTCCACAGGCCCGCGTCTACGGTGGCCGGTAGCCACCACGTGGCCCCCAACGCCCGGTGCGTGTCCCGCGGCGGCTGGGGCGAGAGGCTCTCTCCCTCTCTCGTTCCGCCACCACCTTCGCTAGCATGACGGCTTCCCATTCCGTCTCGCTCCGGACCATGGATTGAACCAGGGCCGGACGCGAGAGGTCGCCGCCGCCGATCGCCGCTACGAGGACACGGCGTTGCTCCGCCCACGCGGGGCAGACCTCCACCGTGTGCTCCACCGTGTCCTCCGGTCGATCCTCGCAGTGGAAACACCCGGGCGTTTCCTCCCACCCGATTCGATGCAGGAATCTCCCGAAAGATCCGTGTCCGGTGAGGACCTGCGTCAGGCGGAAGGTGAGTACGCCGTGGTGCCTCTCAAGCCACTCCTCAAAGAGGGGACTTATCGCCACTATATCGTGGCCATGCCCTGCACGGGGTTGCAAGAGTCGCTCTCTCCATGTCCCCTTGAGATCGCGCCGGAGGTCTGTCCGCTGAGCGGCGGTTTGCCGCAGCAGTGGAGTTTCCCCCCAGCGCGCCATTTGTGCAAGCGCGCGAGGACTATCGCCTCCAGATCCCAAGGCAGCAATCCGGCAAGCAGGCCCGCCGCACTGTCGTTGGCAAAATTTTACTTATGTAGTTTAATTGCGCCAAAACGATTGTGTTTGAATTCTGATCTTTTTTCGGTATTTTAATAAACATATCAATAATGTTTTGAGCTTTTTTGTACAATAATAAACATACGTCCCATGAACACATTCTGTTTTTCATCTACGTTTATTATTTTAGAGATATTTACGTTCAACCTTAGGTAGACGTTATTCGCCAGACCTACCTTACTCACAGACGTACCTACTACATTTAACCGTAGGTACGAGTATGTCTGCAAACTATACCGGATAGCATTGATAATAAACGTACTTTTTGTTATTCATAAATGTCGATAAAAAGTGCAATAATAAACAAATATTTCATTCACTATAATGGTGGTAAAATTTGATAGCTAGGGCGACTGGCGTGGGCGATATAACCTCATTTATCAACGTCGTTCCTTTTACCTTTTCCGATTTTCGAAGTCACGATGAACATCTCATTAAAAAAAATAACATGAATGTTGAAAAAACATGTTTTTTTGTTCATTTTGTGGATAGGTACCTAGAACCTACGTCTTCATTTCTTATAATCGTAGAGGTCTACGAAAAAGCTCATAATAAATTATTGCCCGCTTTAAATTTTGTATAAACCTAAGCATAACTTTGATTCATAACATATTCCCAATTAAAAATATTATTTAGATTTATAAAGCTCACGCTACGACTTTGAAAGGTTACCACTTACTCTATCTTACATAAAAGCCGCAGCAGGCAGAATAAATCTCAATAAACCCAAATAAAACAATGTTCCTGTTCGTTCAGTACTTAATAACATTCTGCATCAATGTTGTATGTCCTTCATCATCACATGGGACACAGCCTCTTCTCTATGAGAGGGACTGGGCTATAACCCACCACGCAGGCCCAGTGCGGATTGGTAGATGTCACATGTCTTCGATTTTTTGGTTCTAGGACATACCGGTTTCCTCACGATGTCTTCCTTCACCGTTTTGAGAGCAGTGGTGATAAAATAAATTACACAAAGTAATGTGCCTGTCTGGGTTCGAACTCACGACTTATTCTTCGTAAGTCGGGGCCGCCACCACTGGGCCACCTCTGCCACTTACTGTTATGTCCTTACATAAAAGTATAAGTGCGCAGTTTTGCGACGGGGAAATGCAATCAAGACATTTAGGTACACTCGCTCACTTTGATGAATCTATTTTGAGGAGCAGTAGACAAGCAACGGTAGCAATTGATTGTAATAGCCGGCAGTATAAGGAGGTCGCCGAGTTCAGGGCCAGCACTTGATCACTGGAACTCGTTTTGAATTTATCTACAAAATATTTAGACAATTTGTACGAACACGTGCGTCACAAAATACGATTACCTCTCGTAGCAAATTATGCTAATTAGTATCGTAATAGGAACAGTACTCACGGCCGTTCTATATACTTATTGTGGACTGATTTTTATTAATTTATATTTAGAAATGACACTAACGTTTTCAACGAATAATTATTCAAAACACGTTGAAACATTGGGGCACTGTAGTACTCGTAGCAGGAACAAGCTTTGAACTTAAGGAATGACACTGATTGAGCACCATCTACTCTTTAGGATGCTGCAAAGTTTGCAATAGGTACCTACATACTTATAATTTGCAAGTAAGTTGTTCGTAAATTACCTCGTTCAAATCAGAGGCATCGAACGAAGTGCTTTATTGATAGAAAATCGACAGTTAATTAAAGATAAGACGTGAGGCAGAGTGTGTAGCACGTCTGAGAATCCCTGGTTATGCACTTGTAAATGCTTCTAGGTAATATGATTCATTTTGTTTATCTCAAAGTCAAGGATGTAATGGATATATTTATTGCAAAGTACCTAACGGGGCGAGGGGAAGTATTTACTGGGTATTTGTACTCGTAAAAGCGAAGATACGAGTATATCGATACATAAGTGATAGTAAAAAAGGTTCAACTTTACCTTTTAGACAAACCTACGTTTAAAACATACTGCGCATTTTTCAGGGACTCCCAGAATTAAAGTGTAAAGAACAAACCAATCGGCGTTAAGGACCTATAGGCACCAAAAGAGTTCTATTGAATCGACATAGTAATATTTTTAAGACTACCTACAAAAACGAATTATGTATTTTCAGAATAATTATTTTGACTAACATACTGCATTATTTGATTACAAAATGTAGGTTAATCGTCCATCAAGGTGAGACTAATTTCTTGATCTGCGGCGAACTCGCCCCCAAAATCTGTCTGGCTATCTGTTACATGACAAATATAACCAGTCGTACACTCACAGGTTCTGTGTTGTTGTGGCATGAATCTTAGGGCTACCGCACACTACAGACAAGACTGTCTTGAGACAGACTTTCTATACAAAATATATGAAGATGCGCACACTTGAGACAAAACGTCTTGCAGACAAAACTGTCTCATACCTACAAAAACTGCACAGCGACAAGTCTGACTACCGATTGTCGGCTTCCCTTTTGGATGTACGCGGGCGCGCACATCTACGACAAAACAGTCTAGCGATAGCGCATCGAAAAGTGGCTATTATCAAACCCGGGTTTTCGGTTTCGGGTTCTTTTGTCCAAAACCGAATTTTTCGTTTATTTTTTTTTTCATCAAATGATAAGATGTTTATTTTGCAAATAGGTTTTTTAATTTAATCCGCTGGATGCGAGTCGCATGGGACCGGTCAATGTGGTGACACTTGAGGGAGGCCTATATCCTCAAATGGACGTCTTTCGGCTGAAATGATGATGATGAATGCAATAAATGAAACAAATCAAAACTCAACTTACATTTCTTATAATTGACCCGCTATTTACATCGTTGAATAGTTTTTACTCTCGATAATGATAATAATTTTCGATTAAAAATGTTTCGTTTTACCATTATTGTAAAAAAAGTAGTTTATTTAATATGACTTTTTACTGTATATTGAAAAAAAATAAAGTAAATAATATAGTACCGAAAGTATACCGAAAGACCCGGTACCAGATTGTTAAAAAAATACCCGGGATTTTCGGTACCGGAATTTCCCGGGAGCATGCCCTATAGTAGACCAAACAGTTTCGTCTCAGGTGTGCGATGTGCCCAAGACAAAACAGTTTTGAGACAGACTTGTCTTTATGAGGCAAGTCTGTCTCAAGACAGTCTTGTCTGTAGTGTGCGGTAGCCCTTAGACTATATCTATACTTGTATATTATTTATTCTTTATATTATATGACGGGAAGTTTTTAATTTTATGTAGGGCCCGGGTAATCTTAGGAACTATTAATAATCAGATTCCGAAAACTCTTTCACGAATAGTAATCTCACATTATCTCCCGAGTGTCATAGGCAAAATGTTTTTTTTTTTCGTGGAATAATTTTAGATCATAACAGGAGTGAAAAATCCTCGGGAAAAAATTAAAAGACACCTAGGTACTACGTACGAGTAATTTTAAGTGCACAAGCATTTATGATGACTTATTACAACTGGAAAAGATAAATTCAAATTAATTCATAGTTTTATTCAATACTTTGCTATCAGGCGTCACGCGCCGCGCCGGAGAGAGGCAGCATGATAAAAATAAGTGGGAGCATGTTAGTGGTATTAGGCCATAGGAATGTTTCTGTTGATAGGTCGTGTTGTTTTTCCGTTAAGTTATATTCTCCGCGTCAATCACAATCAGTAAAAAAAAGCCAAATAATTATTTATGGACGAAAATATTGACTCTATTCTATTTTGATACTGTTATTATCTAATCTGATTTTTCACCCTAGCTTTAGAACATTTCTACGGAATACAGAATTTAATTTCAGTTCCTACTTCAAAGTTTAAAAATAATTTGCGATCATTAAAAGTAACTTTAGTGCCCACACCTGCGTTCAGGTCAAAACAACCAGTTTCAGTTTAGGTCAAAACAATCACAACTTTAGTTCTACAGTTTTTTTTAACTGTGCCATAAATAAAGTTGTAGTTAAAATTACTCATTTTGTACGCGAGTGACACCAATTTGCAATTTATAACCAGCTTCAACTATTCATAGTCGTAAGTATGTCCATCTTCATCAAAGCTTTTTCAGGAATAGAATGTCTAATATGGTTCTGCTTGATGGCCTGGAATACCCCTTCCAGGCCACGGGGCATGGCCATGAATGTGATTAGGTACCCACTTAATCACATGTTACCGAAATATGGAAATATGAATCTATGGATTTAAGGTTATATTATTACGCTCCACTTATAATATTGCAATGTTTCAGGGAACGTTGGAAGATTGGGTCACTGAATTTAAATTAAGTTCCTATGTCATTGTTTATTATATTCATTGAATGGAGGTATCGCGTTAAAACATATGATTTATTTCGACGATTCCCTATGTCCAACACCGGCTTGTCCATCAGTGGTGAGAAGCGGAACAATTAAAAAGAAAAATCTACCACGTGGTTGATAGCGCCAAATAAATCATTAATTTATAATATTTTGGATCTGACACCCGTATTCCAAAAACTTGCTTAAGACCATTTTTTTGCTTGAAACGGTCTTTGTTGCCATGGTAACAAGGAAACCACTGCAGGCCACCGCCTCCGACACGCCTACAAAATTATGTTCATAGGGTGAGTACAGACTAGCTAAAACATGTATTTTCAACAAGTCATGAAGACACCAAGCTGCTTAACACTTTGTTAAAACTTGATTTAGGTACTACTTTTGCTTCATTCACGTTCATATATCTGGGAACACGCGGCGACACGCACGCAGGACTCGAGCACTGCCACCTGACTTTTTTTAAGAAACCTTTAGGTACCAATAAAGTATGTCCTCCTACGTTCTCTTTCGGTTTTTTTTAGTCGCCTTTTACTCGTTCTATCAAGATGTCTAAACCATCTAAACATATTCTTTTATTTTATTGTCCTTTTACATCTTTTCAATCGCAAACTTGTAGTTTTATCATTATTCCTAAAATTATCAACCAATGTTACATCACACATTCTTGACGGAAACCAAAGGAATGTTACAAGTAAATACGTTGAACACCGTGCCAAGCTTTCGTAAAAACATTACAGTACGTTGAAATGCTCATATGAGTACTCACCTTAATCTACCTGCAAAACATGCTGCCCATATCAAACTCAAAATAAGTATGTTGCATGAAGGTTGCAAGCTGCTTTATATGCTAAAAATGTTTTAATAGAATACGTCACAATGCTAGAGATGTCTTAAATTGATGTTCGATCGAATGCTCTTCATCTGTCAAAGAACAAAATCATAAAACCGCATAAAACGGATTAACTTTCAAATAAATATTTTTTCATCATTCAAGAATCATTCTCAAGAATTTAAAATGGCCTCAAGGTTTGCTTTACCTCCGGAGAAAAATCTTGCTTACTGGAACTTGTGCGCAAGTACAAGCTCCATTTATGTACGACGTGGACGGGCAGCCCATCAGCAAAAAAAATGCTTGGGTTCGCCTGACCCAAGAATATAACTCCATAAATAATACGCGCAAGTACCGCGTAAGTACTAAATAACATGTAGGCTGTGAGTCCGAGGGCATGGAGTTTGAGGCACGGCCAAAAAATTTAAAAGGGAATGAGGAACGAGATCAAGAATCACATTTGCTAAAAGTGAAAAACTTAAAGCGGATTCAAGAAAGAGAGGAAGAACTGCGCCAGATGAAAATGCAGGAGAGGAAGTGGCTATTAAAGGCAGCAGAGGAAGCCTACTAAAATGCAAAGCTGGACCGTTTAAGTGCCACGCAGTTGCTTCAATTCAGTGAGGCTGCAAGGGAGGACGCCGAAAAAAATTAAAAATAAATTATTACACATTATGCAAGCCAATTGATTTTTATTATAAAAGTAGTATCACGTATGTATAACAAATAAGTAAAATATCTACATAACACATTTAAAGACATAGAAAAACAAAGAAAATGATTTTTCATTTTCATTTAGTCATAAGTAACATTAGATCCAGTCTATGGGTTAGTAAAACCCAACAACACTGCATGGCCTGGGAATCGAACCCATAACCTCACACTGTGCAGTTTATGACTAGTGGACCTACGAGACAGCAAAAATATAAATATAAACATCACACAATTATCAACATAAAAAACTGGAGCATACATACATACTTATTTAGAAAAATAGGGGTAAAATCCAAGGAAGTGCCAGATTTTGCATTTTTGCACCCTTGAAACCGCAATTTTTAATAAATTGTACCCTGCTGCCTCCAATCCGTCGCGGCTTCATGGTGGTCTCTCCAACCCAGCTGTGCTTTATGAGCTCACAGCTTCTGAGCTTTTCTTCGCCAGTTTGCTCTATTAGCAAGTTCCGGTCGTCCAGAGTTGAGCAAAGAATTCAGTCGGAAGATGAACCTTCTTCTGCTTGTCGTATCGATGTACTTCTATACTAACTTTGCAGTCCATAACACCCTTAATTGACTTTCACAAAATGGCATTCCAACTTTCACAATTCTTTGGGAATGTTTCTAAATCCTAAGCACTTTTTCAAAGAATTTTAACAAAGTGGCCCTCAATCCACACGCACATAGTTTGGCCCCAGTAGGTGGCCACGTTTATTGCAGTGGCAGAGGCGCTATTCAGGTCGTAACAAGTGCAGGTAAACGAACACCTTGGACACTTCAGCAGATAGCCCCGGCATAGTTTGGTTCGGACCGCCGCACTTGCACTCGGTATTGGAGGAACCAATAATACTCCATTTTGCCAAATATGTTTTGCAGCGGCCTACTTGTGTACGCAATCGATTCAGAGCTTTCCAAATAGGCCACTGCAGGTCACTGTAGGTAAAGGGCGAGGAAGGAACAGGGATGGGTTTTCTTTGATTTCCCATGCGAAACAAAAAAAAATGTCTGTCCGTAGCCAGGTTGTGTTCTTGGGGCTTCAATTTGTAAGGTGGTGGGAACCTCTCTTGCCATAACTGGCTTCGACGATGAACGATGAACCGAGCAGCTTAGAAGTATTCGATCTGATTATATTATTACTAGCTTCTGCCTGCGGCTTCGCCCGCGTGAAGTTTGATTATTGTCCCATGAGATCTTACTACCGGGATAAAAGTATCCTATGTTTTAATCCAGGTTTTAAAGTATCTGTGTGCAAAATTTCATCACAATCCGTTCAGTAGGTAGATTAAAAAAAAAAAAAAAAAGTTTCTTAAACTCAAGGAATGTACTATATTAACGAGTTACGAGTATATGTATAATACCGCAACTCAAATATACTAAAGATGTAGGTTGGGGGCTAAATAAAAAAAACAAAACAACCTTAGCCAAAAACTATTTAAAATAAATGATGTTCGGTAAGCAACTTATGTACCGCATTGGTTTCTCATACAACTTGCTAAATTTCAAAAATAAACCAATATTAGTTCCCAAACATCACGAATTCACGAGCTACCTATGCAAGCTCGCTCTTGTTCTCTGAGATTCAAAATGCTGCGTTATCATTTTCATCACCATCATCATCATCAACCTATTAATGCTCCCATGTGTTCGAATTTTTGGTTCTAGGACATGCCGGTTTCCTCACGATGTTTTCATTCTCATGCTTTAGAAATACCAAATGAATTAAGCTTGTATTCATCTTTTATGTGTACGATACTCCATATTATGATTATTTGTCACGACTATATTATTTACGCGATCTTGATAAATAGCTCATACAATTCCACGACAATGAACATTTCCAAATACCCACCGATTTGGGAAAGAAACTGTGCTCAATATATATTTACCACGGAGCAAGTGCTTGCAATTCTTAGTAATAATCATGAATTACTAATTCCTCCTACATACTAGGTAGCTTTGAAATTAAACGCGACGGAAAATAGGTATTAGCAACTATGGTCTCCGGCCGTCCATTGCACAGGCTGCAGGTAAAAGTTTTCAGAACGAGAACGTTGGAACCAAAAATGAACCGTGTTTTCTTTTACAAAAATAATACCAGCCTATTACTGTCCCACTGCTGGGCAATAGCCTCTTCTCATACTGAGAAGGCACGAGCATTGATCACCAAACTTGCTCAAGACGGGTTGGTTATTTATTTATTTATTTTACTTTATATCAGCCCGCTATGTCCCACAGCTGGGCAAAGGCCTCTCCCATGGCTTTCCAATTTTGTTAAACATTGCTTTCTTCGACCAATCCGTTATGACAGTACCCATAGACATTATTAATCTTTCGAACAATTTCTGCATACGAAAATAATGTGATTTTTAAAGTTTTCCATAGTGTGAAGAGAACGATTTCAAAGAAAATCAAGGCACCACGGTTAGGCAAATAAATGGTAAGACCCGCTGTCTTGTACGGATCAAAATCATCATCATCATTCCAGCCGAAAGGAAAGACGTCCACCGCCGGACATAGGCCTCCCCCAAGTGTTGCCACATTGACCGGTGCCGTGCGACTCGCATCCAACGGATTCCCGTAACCTTTACCAGGTCATCGGATCACAATGTTTGGCTACAAAACAAAATGAAAGGCAATTTTATATGAAAATGCTCAGATGAATGGGGGATGTGTAGTGTCATGTGAATGGATGGAATAACAAAGTAATACAAAGAGGAAGACGTCTGAAAAGTTGTGGTAAGTCTATGGTTGTAATGGTATGAGTTCGTGATGCGGCTGAATGAGGAACATGTTGTGAAGAAAGATTTGATTACGAATATTTATTATAAGAGTAGGGGAAGACCAAAGAAACGATGGATGTACTCTGTCAAAAGAAATAGGATAAAAAAAATGGAAACATACTGCGCCGAGCCTAATTGCATTCGGATAACGGCAGCAGAATTATGTTGGACCACTCTGGGT
The DNA here is from genome assembly GCA_950022955.1 of Xestia ashworthii. NCBI lineage: Eukaryota > Metazoa > Arthropoda > Insecta > Lepidoptera > Noctuidae > Xestia > Xestia ashworthii. The sequence goes on along the minus strand of OX465553.1, from coordinate 10,196,679 downwards.
TCTGGCGTCCGCATGTCTCCATTTACCATGATAGAAATATTGTGGAGTATGGCACAGGCACTAATGATATTCAAGGTGTTTGGTAATTTGTTTTGTTATTTTCTACTGAGACATGCAAATCGCCTTTTCCAGACCCCTTTGAATCGCTCAATTACGTTTCTTGTTTTTATGTGAGCCCTATTGTATTGTAACTCAGCTGGAGTCTGTGGATGAAGCATAGGCGTGAACATATACGATGTTTGGGCATAGCCGCTGTCCCCGATCAGTATGCAGTAGCTGGATTGTTGTCGGAATTGATAGTCCACGATCAGAACTACGCTAGCACTTTCAAATACCAAGGGTAAAAAAAAAAATCTGCACGATTTCCTTCTGAAACCGAAATCGTCTTTGGAACTGTTCGTTGTTGTAAAAGTCAAATGGGTTATCGGCATCGCGTAAATATCGTCGCGATAAATAATTATATGACGTATCGTTCGCATAATCGACATACTCCTCAAAATTCATCTTACTTTCGCCATTTCTAGACAATCTCAAGAAAATAATTATACACACGTCAAACTTGAATTTCAGTAGGTACATATATCACCCACAACGTAAGTTTCTCGATTTCAAGAATCTTCTGGCGCGGGGCAAACATCAAAACTAATGCAGCCATCTCTTTCTTTTCTAAATATTTCTTACAAAACAATTAACAAAAGGTTAACCATCAGCGCCCCCCTGTTGGCTTCATTCAAGTGTCAAAAAGATTCTTGTACTACTGTACGTTGAATTTGACAGAAAAGTGGGCGGATATGTCAAATTATAAACAAACTTTAGCTGTCAATATCTCGAATGGGGTGGAAAGTAGGCGTGTCAAGACGGTTTTGAGTCAAGTCGAGGACTCTGCATACGGGTGTTAGTCTCAGTAAAGTGAAATTCTTGCTTTACAAAACATTTTGTTAGATATTCCAGATTTTAATCCAGAGTAAGGTATAATGTTTGCTTTCATTAATTTTAGCAGCTTTATGTCAAAATATTTTGCGATCCTGCTTGACGACAACAAGGAGAGCTATCCATTAATTTTGTCGAGACAAGACACAGTTGCGTAGAATCTTCGCATTAATTTGAGGAAAGTACTTACATTAACTCGTTTCGTAAATTATTTGCGTTGTTCGTAACAAGATCCTGCGGCTTTGCCATACGACGCTGTAGGGTTAATGATGTGTGGGTCCCGAATACTTACTGTCTCATCGTAACACCTACTTATGGGGTTTTATCTTAATATGTTGATATTCTTCTAACGAAATACATAGGTTTTTGTATGAAGTTGTGCACACAACATAGTTTTTTGAATGAGCTTTTTTATGGGAAACCTTTTCAGCGAGATACGAATTTTCTTGTAAAGTTACTAGAACATAATTAATGTCTGTAACAATTATACTTTGTTTTTACTCTTAATCCTTCTGTATTTGAAAATCGAAGTACCTATAATATCTATACATATAATAAAATCGTTGAGACCAAAAAATCTGTAGGTACATTAAAGATTAAAAAAAAAAACCGACAACAAACAAACAAACAAACAAAAATTTTAAAAATGGTTTTAATATGTTCAGTTACTTATTTTAAGTCACCCGACTTATCGCATCACGTAAAAGCTGCTGGACGGATTTTGATCAAAACTTCACTAATCTATTTAAATAAACACAGAATAACATTTAGGCTGTAGAAATTATGGATGTTTTAAAAAAAAAAGGGGGTGAAAAGGGGGGTAAAGTTTGTGTAAAAAAAAATTTTTAGATGGTTCTAGATTCATGAAACTCAGAGTAAATACTTATTATTAATAATAAAGAAATACCTGTTTCAGCATTTTTTTTTAAATTTTACCCAGAGACGTAAAAAAGAGGGTTTTGTGTTTAAAATTAATTAACTTCATACTCCTATATGTATATAAGTAGTTAGTAATACAGGGTGGAAAGGGTAAACGGGGCAGTAAGGGGAACTGCAGCTACACGAAAAAGGTCTTAGAAACAATCCATATTTTTTTCGCTAAAAGTGCAGTTAGCAAGAAAATTGCCATTTTACATAAAACAATTTTTTTGATGCCAATCGATCTTCTTTCCGACACTAATCAAAAAGTTCTTCCAGACCAACCCAGGTTAGAGTACTCAAAAAGTCAGAAATTGCAAAAAAAATACTTTCAGCGGGGCAGACGTATAGGGGAAATAGTTAGCCAGAAAATTGCTATTTTACACAAAACATTTTTTTGATGCCAATCGGTCCTGTTTCTAATACTCAACGGTTAAGGTAGCTCCCCTTACTGTCCCGTTAATCGTTTCCATCCTGTATAATATATTACAAATAAAATAATATTATGAAGAAAATGTAGACTATAGGAATGTACATAAGACATAAAGCCGGAAAAGTTACAAATACATTACAAACGAGTACAAATCCTACTATCTACAAATAAAAAATGCTTTGTCCTGAAGGACTGTCTGATGGATCAACGCACAGCCTAAACCGCAGATTGTAGAAACCTGAAACTTGAAGGGTGTATTTATCAACAATATTAACAGAATTGATGGACGCGTTTCGTATTGCATTGAAATTCATCCCCTAACGGGGTTAAAAAGGGGTAGAAAGTTATTTTGGCGGTGATTTGTTTCGAATTTGATATAAATACTCCTTAGAGATTCTGATATACACTACATGTTATTTTGATACATGTTTCAAAACCCAATCCGATTTTATTCCAAAAAGGTTGAACTCACATAAAAATTTGGAGCAAAATTGCAAATACTCTTTAAAAATTGGAATGTTTCGAAAGTCACCGTAAAATATTAATACCGCATTTGAAGTTGTCTAAGCTTTAAAGTGGTTGTGCACTTTAAGACACGTCATAGCGTAGGGACGTAGAGTTCGAAATTTGAAATGGTAAGCAGTTGTATGAGGTCCGCAACAGTTTACAGCATATCGTGTTGCGGCTCATTTCATGCACCTTGATGAGAACTGCAGACCTTGCTGGAGTATGACTGTCATCGAGTGTCTAAGTATGAAGATATAAAGCTGTCAATAGAAGCCCTTAAAGCTGTTTTCGTAAACATGGTAATTTATTCTTATCCAAATAAATAAGTTTAAATCATAAGTATTTGATTTTGAACAAAATTGGCCTTGGGTACGTAAATTGATCTCAATGATATACAGCGTTTTAAATAAGTCCGCAGCAAAATAATGATCATGTACCGGGCGCGCATTTTCATTATGCGGAAGGATGTGTGTGATGTGCTTTTTCAAAATTGTATTATAGGTGCTTACGACCCACTCTTTGTAACCCTCTCTTTCTCATATGTGACGCAGACGAAGTTGCGCGGGTCAGCTAGTACGTTAATATAACTATTCTTGGGTTTTCATTTCATTAAACACCGATCGGCAATTTTAAGTTTATTTTTACCATCAAAGATACCCTACGGCGATGCAACAAGGGCCGTCAACAGTGCGTGCATTTCTAAAAATATGCTGATGATTTTATCAAGAATTCGATATTTTTCTTAAATTCGTATTCATTCCGTGGCCTTGAGATCATTTCCAATAATAATTATTGAGCCGGTTTAAACGAAAATACCTACATGTTGCTGTTATTTTTCACAAATGGGCTCTCCTAATACGATCGTTATCTCAATAATTGAAAGTTAAATTTTAGTAAAATTAAAAATTAAATTATAAGCTTTAACGAAAAAAATGTTAGAAATCATTTCCATATTATTATAGAAGAGTAGGAACGATGTAGCTGTATCCGAACTTTCTCCGAAGGAAATCAGAAGACAGAATCATCAGATTCGCTGCGGTTTATACCTACGTTTACAAAATTTGATGCAGTTTTTTTGCGAATGCCCATGAGATCACCCTGAACTCCTTGACACAGTAACATAAAAATCGCTTAATATTGGTTAGGTTTAGTAAATTAATGCGTAATATAACATTTTAATTTTAAAATTACGCATCATTATTATAATTTTAACAAGCTATTGCCGTGAAACCATTTGATTACGCTACCGAGTTTTGAAATGGAAGAATGGGCAGGCTACGTATATTACTTATTCAGTTGCAAATTGGAACCGATCAATACATCGATACATGGAGAGGGGACATCGTTGTAAGCAAACGATGGTTATTATGAAAATTGCTGAGGGTGGCTTATCGATCCTACTCCAAGAAATACCAGCATATATTTATAATGCGGAATTACCGAGTAGCGTTGTTTCATGCGTCGCCATCGAGTCGCGTCGAACGAACTTGTAAATTATTGAGTACTTAGATACCTACGTTCCTACAAAAAATGATGATAAACAAAATATGGAAGTACAATGTACATTTGGTGACGATAGATCATGGTCGGTCTACGAACCCGGCAGAGACAACGTAAACATGAGTACGTTGTAAACAAGATTCAACCAGAAGTGGTTACGTAACCCTCGTATTTTTTATTAGACAAAAAAACTCCAATTGGCTGTCCAAGGCCTTCAAATCATATAGATTATACAATAATAAATTACATCAATTGAGTAGCGGTAGTTTTGGTTCAGCAGTGACAAGCTCGAATGTCAGATGTGTGATGAATGTAGGTACTGAAGTTAATAAAGTAGCGTTAGCTCAAACTAAAGGGAGACTGAAACTACTAGACAAGGCCTCATTGCTAAATCGGGTACTTAGCCTGAACGGCCCAAAATTAATGGACCACGGACTGTTCGACCGTATATATACAAAAAAATTCTATGTACGAGCGGCTCGGTGACCAAAGCTAAAAAGTTGAAATATAATGCAATTCCTTTTATTTTTCTTAGATTTGTGTTATCTTCTTTAGAAAAAAAAAATGAATTATAGGTAGAGTAGCACTAGTATTAACCTTACGAAAAGTACTAGACTATTAGCATGAGTCCAAAATGGTATTAAGATGAGATTTTCTTTGGAAGATTTAAAGTTCCACTTAAGAAGTTTTTCAGAAAAAAGAGTGTGCCTAAGAGAGTGTTAAAGTCGGGGGTTGCAGTAACGAAGTTATAAATCACTTATACCTAGTACCACACTCTGCAGACAGGTCGTATAAACTTGGTACCACAGGAACGTTGGTACGACTTCGAAGTGTTGCAGATTAACTTATTTGGTGTTTATTTCATGTAGGTATGTCTGCCTTATGTCTGAAACGTGCCGTTGTGTCACGTTGCTAGAACCACGCCTACTGACTGACATAGTACTTGTAGCCTATTTACTTCAATTAGCTTTTTATAAATACAACATGATAATTATGCATTAGAATTTTATAGACTTGGCTCTCAGTATTTTTTTGCAAATAATTGATGAATATCGAATCAGTTCGAAACATTGTCTTATTATTTTTTTGCTTAACTTAAATAAATACTAATTAAGGAAGCGAAAAAATATTGTTAATACTTAACACATAGCTACAACACAATTTGTTTTTATCGATTCATGAACAATGTTTGAACATATAGGCAACAATAAAACCGCAAAAGTTACTTCATACTTACATCCATTTAAAACTTTATTCCGGTTTACTGAACTACTACACTTGTAATAATTTTCCAACATAATATTATGACGTAGGAAAGTCGCAATCAAACTAATTAACAAAGACCTGACCCTGCACAATCTACGTGTTACTACAAATAAATAAATTGAAGAGTAAGTTTACTTTGGCAAGGAAAAAGATGACCAATTCATTGTGGTGACCTTGCCATGTCTGCACACCTTCGGGTTCCGTTGCGCAACCACCCGCCAGGTCAAGGGTAGGCCGGACTCATTTTTGGCTGTTTACCTACGCATACACAATGATAATTTGATCCTTCTGAAATAACCAGAATTGATGCTACCTGAATTAAGTTTTAAGTAAGTCCAGACATTGGAAGAATTTGTCAATTTTTCCTAATCAACTTTGAACCTACCTAATGCCTTAGTATAATGTTGAAAATCTGGATTGTAGCGGCTTGATGTGCGTCTGTACTCTGTACCTACCCATCAGAATTTTACAAATATACCTACCTACCTGAAAGAAAATTTAGAAATTAATGTTTTGATAAAGCACGTTTCTACGTGTTTAAAATGATAATAACATCATTTATTTCTGGCTAAAATCACGCTTTTCTCGCTACGTAATCAACATAATATATTTCATAATAATAACAAGATATTAATTTACAGGTCCACGAACCTATCTGAACACGTTGACACACGTCGGTATCGTGAATAAAATTATGTAGAAAACAGAGTATCTACACAACCTATTGGGTAGGTACATGTAGTAAGGGAAACGTGTACGATATGATCCTATGAGGTAAGATGGTCCTTTTCCCTTGCAGTAAAACTATAAAACGCTATCTAGGTGTTTTTCTGTGTAAAATTAATTGTAGTACATTTTGATACAAGTGGGGAAAGTTTTTCGTAATCGAGGCGAGTTTGTTATTGAGCCGAGAATTGCAATAACAAATGTCCACGTGTATCAAACGACGTTCTTCACTTTTGAAGATATAAAATAAAAATTAAGGACCGACCGAAGGTTCGGCTTCGGTTTCGGTTTCGGCTAGTTTCGGCCAAAAAATCTAGTTTCGGCCACAGTTTAAGGTTTCGGCCAATAATTGGCCGAACCTTCGGCCCCGCCGAAACTAGGTGTTCGTGAATTGTCACGCATCATTCGGCTTACTTTGAGTGAGTGAACGTGATTGCCAGTTGTTTTTGCTAGCCAGCGTGATCGTGATGATTTGAGGTTGTGGTTTTTCTCGCACAAACATTATTAGGTAAATATTTGTTTTTACTTTTGATTAATGATGATGTATTTTTATGGCATTCATTAGTCTAAAAAAAAAAAAAAATAGGTTGTTTACACTAATATTATAAAGAGGAAAACTTTGTTTGTTTGGTTGTAATGAATAGGCTTAAAAACTACTGGACCGTTTTTTTTAATTCTTTCAGCAATGGATAGCTACATTATCAGCGAGTAACATAGGCTATATTTTATCCCCGTACTCCCACGGGCACGGGAACTATGCAGGTGAAACCACATGACGTCCGCTAGTAAGTTGTAATAGAATAGAATTCATTAGATATTTTACTTGGTTCTGTTGAGTTATTCCCTAGAACTTGTACAATATGAACTTATGTAGAAATTAATGTAGAATAGAATAGAATATAATAGAATACTCGTAGGATAGAATACTCTTTATTATGTACACCATAAAAAATATAAATACAAAAATACACGGACGCCGGACGCCGGACGCCTTCAAATTAGCCACAGCCGCGCGGTGACACCGCGGCTACAGCGATGCTGTCGCGCTGCCGTTAGTGTTACCTACTATTAAAACAAAAGAAGAATTTGGAAATTGAAAAACCTCGTAATTGTCGTATGGAATCACATATTTGTCGTTTGGAACCTATATTGGAAAACAGAATACATCCTTCAAAACACTATTTTATTTTATTTTATTTTATTACTGTTCTTGACTGACTTCGAATCCCATAATATATTGCTGAACGACTCTCAACCTCATCGATAAATTGTTCAACCTGATTTTCGTTCATGTTTAGACCTGAACAAAAACTACGTGCGCATCGTCACGTCCAGTCGATCCAGGAACTGATGCGCGGCTGCAGCGCTGCAGTCGTTGGTTTTTTAATTATATGGATTAACTAAGCAACGAGGCGGCAGCGCTACAGCCGCGCTGCCACCGCGTGGCACTTAGCGGCCAATTTAAAGGCGCCCTAAAAGATGTGTGCTTGTTGTTTGTGATGTTTGTTGACCTGTGATGTTTGATTCAAACATTACTCTATTTGTTTGTAATTGTTGTTGGATTCAATTTTGTACCTGTATTAGAACCGCCCCGTAAATCCGATACACAACTACCTCCGGTGATTTAACTATTACCGTGAATGACCTTCAGTCATGTCGCATTTTTTCCCTTTAGTACGCCAGGTGCTTAGTCAATTCGGACCCGTAGTACAGTAGTACTGTACGTGAAAGTTTTCTAGTTATACTTCATTATTTACTTGAATTAATTTTCTTTTTAATAATGACTGCCTTAAGTATGTTTACCTTAGTGGTTTTTGTATTTTAATATGTGAGATTTTATTTATATGTTATAGACTGTTTTCTTTCAGGTAAAAAATGACACTAGAAGAAAAAAAAATCGTTTTGGCATTTTTTTTTTAAAAAGCAATATCGATACATCTAAGGTTTTTTTTATTTAAATTGTTAATTTTTTACTTTAATTGTTGCATTTTTTTTTGACGTGTTTACTGTCTACCTATATATGCGTAAAAATACAAAAGATTTAACATGCTATAAAAATTTAAATAAGTTTCGGTTTCGGTTTTGGCCGAAACTGGGACCAAGACCGAAGGTTCGGTTTCGGTTTCGGCTGAAAATTATGTTTCGGTCGGCCTCGAACTACAATAAAAAACTTTTTCCACTTGTATCAAAATGCGTACTATTGGACAATACCCCGCACCTCTGACAATTCGTAATTGCGGTGTGAATGAAGAGTTAAATGTTTTTGGGGAAAATCCTAAATGCGTAACTACTCACATATACGTTAAGTTGAATACTGTTTAACTACGCGCATTCTCCTTCTGATCTTGGTATCGTTTCCCCATATCTATAACCCATTTAAAAGTCTACGATATCGAAAAATACGCAAGTATAATGTAGGTAGGTACCCAAATTCACCATATTTTTTAACAAAACATGACGTGATAAAATTATATATTCAAAATTAATTTGATTAGGTACAACATAAAGATAACAATAAATGAGGATCGACGTCTAAATTGACAGCAGACATGGAGTCAATCGCCTCTTGTTACAAGCCGACGCTTCATTCTGAGAACTACTAGACAGACCGATAAACAGGCAGGGGGACACCTGTGCAAGTGGGTGTCAAACTCGTAAAAAACAAGGTGTTTTTCTTACTAATCCGCCATTAAAGTCGTACGAGAAATGTCGCATAATGGATTTGCGCAGACGAGTTTATTGGTTCCGTCCGAATGTAAGAATGTGCTCGCGGCGACAAACTGCTTTTTGTGAGGCACGACCTTGACCCGTCTGAGCTCTGCCAAACCTGTTGTAGCGCTAAAAGTAAAAGCTTTCGCCAATCCAATTAAAGCCTAAAGTTTATTAAGCTTTACATCATAAACTTTCCTTAATACTCACCTATTAATATTTTTATCAGCGTAAAGCAATGAGCCAATGACCCATTAATGTCTCAAGATATTATGAGAGCTTTTCTCATACATTTTCACAGCATTGTCTAGAGTTTTATTTTCGTTCCTATTTTTAAGTGACTGGTAAACTTCCTTTACATTACGGGAAGACCTATGGTTTTCTCATTTTAAACTTTTTCTTAAATCGCGAGATAAAAGACAGGGTTGAGGAAACACTGGTTATTCCTTAGGTACATCATAAAATTTCCATAATACTCACCTATTAATATTTCTATTAGCGTAAAGCAATGACCCATTAATGTCTTAAGGTATTATGAGAGCTGTTCTCATACATTTTCACAGCATTGTCTAGAGTTTTATTTTCGTTCCTATTTTTAAGTGACTGGTAAACTTCCTTTACATTGCGGGAAGACCTATGGTTTTCTCATTTTAACTTTTTCTTAAATCGCGAGATAAAAGACAGGGTTGAGGAAACACTGGTTATTCCTTAGGTACATCATAAAATTTCCATAATACTCACCTATTAATATTTCTATTAGCGTAAAGCAATGACCCATTAATGTCTTAAGGTATTATGAGAGCTGTTCTCATACATTTTCACAGCATTGTCTAGAGTTTTATTTTCGTTCCTATTTTTAAGTGACTGGTAAACTTCCTTTACATTGCGGGAAGACCTATGGTTTTCCCATTTTAAACTTTTTCTTAAAACGCGAGATAGAAGACAGGGTTGGAACGGAATAACCAGTGTTTCCTACAATAACAATTATGTTATGAATGAAATTCTATTTATATGAATTGTGTACGTAGGTATCGATTGCTTTATAAATTCAAACATTTATTGTTTTAATAAATAATCGTTGGATAACTGGTACAAATGTAGGAGCATGATGTCATCACGAACGAAAGCTCGTGTTTGCGTAATATTAAGACGCCTGCGGAGCATGCGTATTTCATACAAACGTAATACCAAAATAATTTGTAAATTAAACATATTCCTAAGGTAGTGTGTATTTATTTCGATTGAATTACAGAATATCTAGGTTCCCAAATATATATTTTGATTAGATACTCATTTTAAAAAGAGTTATAAGAAAAATAAGTTTTCTATAGAAATTTTAAATTCCCCATATCTCGTCTTTGTATCATTGTCCTCTCAAAAAATACATTTGGGAACATAGATATTCTGTAATCCAATCGAAATAAATACACACTACCTTAAGAATATGTTTGATTTTCATATTATTTTGGTATTACGTTTGTATGTAAAACGCATGCTCCGCCGGCCCCTTAAGATTATCTGTAGGTATAGGTACGTTCAATCATTCGTAGATACATAGTATAATATTATCAATAATTTACAATATCTTACAAACAGAAAATATTTCAAAGAAACATTCATGTTGAGTTTCATGGAATTCGAACCCGTCTAATAAAATATATAAGGAATTAATATTATCTGTAAATGCTTTTGTGTTGATGACGCGTAAGTGACATGGTATAGAACCTATTTATGGCTCCATTGACACCCTAGATCCAGTACTTGTAGTTAGTACTTAGTACTTACGCCATGATAATGAGCCATTCAATAATACAATAGTGTTTCACCCATTATAATACTTACCTTATAAGACTGAGCAATTGTTATCTGTGTCTTTGAAGCTGTTATAGGTACTCTAGGCAGCCTAAGATGGTTCGTGACAGATCTTCTGACGCAGGCGTTACCCAGTCACATCTCAAGAGGAGTCCGGCTATGCTGTATTTTACTCAGAAATAGGTAAGTCGTATAAGCTCAAAAACAACTATTTGTTTGTTCCAACTAATTCCGAGAATAACAAACAAATAAAACGTGGGATAAAAATACCCATTTCTGAAGTAACCAAGAATGAAGACCTCCGTTTATCTTAAAGGATAAACAACAATGATGAATGTTGTGTACGCAGAATACTAGACAAACATCGCCATTTTTATTCCTAAATGTTTAAAAATATAACAAATGTGTTTATTGTTACCTTATGTTGTGCGCAATTCTTTTACAAGATTTTTTTTATAAGTTTCAGGTCTCCTACGGATTAGTTAGCCTCCTCGGGCCCTATTGAGCTATGCAGGCACTTGTCGAAGCTAAAATTATAAAACAATAGACTAGTTTCCACCATCAATAAATTGCAAATCTATTTGGTCCGTCAATTAGAGTATTGGAAAGTAATGGACACATGTTTTTCGTTTTTGAAAATCAATGAATATTGACAAAGATAAAACGCATCGAAACTCGGGAGTAGGGGGGGGGCTCATGACGTCGGAACGTGCTATAAATTATACCACGGCGTGACGTATTGAGAATTTTAAAAGCGTCGTATGTTCGTCAATTATGGTTTACGTAACAAAAAAAAAATATGGGTCACATATTTTTTGATAATCTAACTGACGGACTAATTCGTTTTTTTCAGTCGCAAACCTATTGAAACAGGTTTTTTCCTCAAACGTTTCATCGACCATTGACCAGTGCAACTTACACAACTGTATCCGATCACTATAGGCATCATTCAGCAACAGTTGCGAATTCACAAACGTGATATATTGCTAAAACAAATATTTATTTAATTAGATCAAGGACATGATTTTTCTGCAACATAAAATTCCGTACAGCCGTCAGCAATAATTCTGTTCTGTTTAAAAATCGAATTCGTGGTTGCCTTGATGTCAGGAATTATATTAGTGGCCTGCTCGGTTTTTTACTTTAGTTGAATGTTACGAAAGTGTGCAAAATTAGATGATATTAGTGACCTTACGCACCGCAATCGTTACGCAACCCCAACATTACTCAATAATTGTCTTGCCGTCCGACTGTCAATTGTGATCATGTAATTTGTGGGTTTTTGGGAATATCTGGTTTCTCTATCTAGAATCTGCGTCGAGAAAGTTACGCGCGCGTCTTACGCACTTTTTTTATGTTAACTAACAAGGGGTTCTCTTTTTGAGATATCGCGAGCCTGTGCTCTGTAGCACTCGGTCAGGAGAATTTTGACATAAGTAGGAATTCATTATTTGTTTTCTAAAGGTTTGGAACGAAGTAAATCCTCATCATCTGCCCAGCCTTTTCTCAATAACTGATTTAATTCTTATTACAAGTAATCGTTAAATCCTCGAGTTGACAAAGAGCTTGGTTTTCTACAGTCGCCTTCAGTCAACACAAGGATTGCTATATTGGCTAACGCAAACAGGCCTGAGCTTGCTAAAATCTGCACGTCATGAATAGGCGTGGTCGTTACGCAAATTATTTCAATCCGATATTGTATGTCAAAAATGACAACCGTGTGCAAAAAAAAACCCTCAATTAAACCAGTTTTTTGTGATCCTATGTTTTACCTCACTAAGCAAAGACCTTCCGTTTTAGTCCAATCTCGTGTGCGATATCTGGCCATATTTGGTCCACATTTTGGCCTTTCAAAAATGTGTGCGGTCGGAAATATTGAATGCTTGACTATACTCTTGACAGTCCTCTAAACAAGCTTTAAACGCATATAGGTTATTTACAAGGGTGAAAGGAAGGTTTTAAAAATTATAGTTGAAAATAAACTTCACGACAATTTTAAGGCAGCATAGCCTATCTTTAAAAAATATATCAGCAGGAGGTAAGGTAGGTGCCTTCAACAAAGCGGTGATAAACAATCTGAACATAGACTCAACTAACTAACAAAAGATGTTGACCAATAGGTCCAGCGCCAGCATATTTCCTATTATAGTAATTTAGCACGGAGGTAATAAAACAATTATATAGCTAGTAATAAAAGCATTAGCAGGACGCAAGGCGACCCCGGCATTGGTATACTAATAAGGAAAACGATGCATTTGCAACTACTACCATTTTGTTTATATTATATTGTCTAGTGATGGGAAATGTCTAAATACTTAGTATCGTATTCGATTATGTCTAAAATTATTCAGAGGTTCCAAAGAATAAGAATGTATAACGTTCGGAGTTCACGTTTTTTTCTGTTATATGTTACATAAAATATAAAATATTTTTTAACAAAATCGAAATTTTCAAACATTTGATGGCAAGATGAATAAATATCAATTCGATCGATCAACAAGATAGTCGACATTGCCCATCTCTAAGATAATATCATAATCTATTCATTATTTATGAATGTTACTAGTGCTAGTAGGTACTTACATAAATAATAGAAGCAATAAATGTTCACTCAATCATTTAGATTAGACGAGATTTTGCTCCATATTTTCCTTATGCAATACTACTTTGTTATGAAAATGTATCGTTTTAGGAGACTTACAGAAATACTAAAATAATGTTAAATAACCATGCCATTGATAAAAATGACCAACTATTTGCCGCATATATAAAGTATCGAATAATTTTAAATTTATACCTTGTAACTCTTAATGCAAAATAACTAGAATTTCCTAGATTGAGTGACGCGATGTTAAAATTACCAGTAGGTACCTTTTCTGTTTATCATTATGTTTGGAAGGAGAAGACATGCTGCGCCGACCCCAAATGAATTGGTATACCTAAGGGCAAGAGAATTAATGATCATGATAAACTTCCTGCAAGAACTGAGAGTGTTGAATGAATGGTTTCAAAAATTAAATACTATTTCGTTCGATCGACGTATGTAGCGTTGTTTGCAACAGGTTACCTATGATTTAATGAATGCATAAATATATAAAGTCATATTTTTATGAAACTTCAGCGATGATTTTCCCGCACTAAGCTGCTTGCTGCACACCTTTATTTTGTTTTCAAAAGCTAAGATAACATTTTTTCTAGATTAGCATTGAGGCCATCATGTGCAGGAATCGACCAATCACATTGGTTGTAATCCGCATTGCGCCTCTCGTCTATCCTGTGGTTCATAGTTGAATCTTGCACGTCTCCGCTCTGCTCCCCTAATTAAATAAATAAATAAATATCGTTGGACATTAACACACAGTGCCATCTAGTGCCACACTAAGCATGGCTTGTGTCGTGGACATCAGATAGTTGATAAACTACATATATTACTTTTTTGTTTGTAAAAACATACTTAATATACATATAAACATCCATGACTCGGAAACAAATGCCCATGCTCATCACACAAACACTTGCTCCTACCGGGATTCGAACCCAGAACCCTAAGAACGTACGGCAGTCTCACTACCACTACGCCATTCGGGTCGTCAATTGATTTTGTAGTAAACTGGCATAAATTATCAATTACGTAGGTATGTCCCTAAAAATTAGCCGACATTACTACGAAGGTTCATAGTTCCTTCCACACCAATCAACAACCGAACCTTGCTGAAACGCAGCGCAGGTTGTTACAAGTTCACGTGCACTCACATGTGAGCTCTCAATAGATGCACTCCGACTAGATAACAGACCCGTGCAGCCATTGTTTATGTATACGAGCTGCAACGAGGTCAATGTCTCGCGTTTATCATTTAAAGACGGGGGGGTTCCATTTCTTATTTATAATTCAGGTTTTCTCGTGTCTCGTCTAGACCCATGTAAGATGATACCCGAACATTTGTATGAAGAAGGATTACCGCCGAATTTAGATACTTGAAGCCATATAAGTGTATTTAAGTAACCCCCCGTCTAACCGTGTGTCGTGATAGATTAACGCTGCAAAACAAAGTATGTGTCATAGTGTCATAGATACCTACCACAATAAAAACATGTCAAAATGTGCTTGCGATTACGAATTCAAGAAAATTAAAACAAAAACCTGATCATTTCTCTCTGTATGACATAATATTAAGACCTACGGAAAAACCCAAACATTTTAGAATATCCCATGAGAAAGTATTATTAATATTTCTGTTATTTGCCCGTTTCCGGCAAGCACCCGTAGGCCATAAATATTGCCAGATTTAATTATGTTTCTCGATATTGTTTGTCAGTGCTGTAATATTATTTCAGCAGCTGTAGAGAATATTATGAAATAAGGCAAACTTGTGTCTTCAATGAAGCAAGAGTGTAAAAACAGAAACCACTTTCCTCGTTAAATAAAATGACTGAAAGTGAAATCATTCAAGCTATTGGCAGTGGGTGTCGTGGCCTAGATATTCAAATCTAGGCAAACATTTTTATAAGACAATGAGTGCATTCACATCTAGCGTCATTGAAAGCGAAACAACAAAATTGTAGTCGTTTAGGCAATTCTGAAGCTGAAATCATTAGACACTTGCAGCGAATTGAAAAAGATGGATCACTATGCAAGTATGCATTGTCATGTCTACTACCTTTAGATCATTGGGCTAAGCTGAAACAAAAATACATTTTAAAGATGTCGGTAATTACCGATTTCGTAAATTCAACTTGCACAGCTCTATGCGAGTAGTAAACACCGAGCAAATGTCAGTGCGATTGATGTGCATTCAGTTGCGCCATTCGGTGACGTCACATGACAAGGATAATAGCGTTCACCTTGACCTTAGGCTAATGTCAGACCGGCGCCAGAGCGTCCGCGCGTGCCCGCACTTATGTAACTATTTGTGATAAGCTCTTGCACAGGAAATGCAGCTTGCAAACAGCTTGCATTACGTCATCTGCACTTAATTTTTAATGTCTTTTTCATGTCTACTACTTCTTAGCTTGTCGGCCCATGGAGTTGGCCCAGAACTTAGCTGCAAGTTCGACACCTTCAGTACCCGGTCCATCTTTATCTTCTATTCATAAACATAGTGATAATGGCAATAATGCACCTGAAAGTCATTGAAATAGACCTTTCAAGGCTTTCGTTCAATGGAAAACGTTTACGGGCTCATAATCTAGATGCACTTATCAATGCCAGCTATAACGTTTCAGTAAAATCAAGATCTTTTAAAATGATCTATGTTAAGTTTTAATCTAAGGTACCTAGTGTCAGAAAAAAGCTTCTACGAAAATCAAATCAAAATAATGCAGTATTTTTCCAATAATGTTTTCTTGCATGCAATAACCATATTGCGTAATAGGAGTACGCTGACTTATGATGCGCCGAAAATAAAATAAAATAAAACACGCCATATTTTTATGAACTCGACACTCAATGGAGGGTTAAGGGTCATGTTAAATATTATGCTTGTCGAATTATAACTAAGAGATGTGGGAGATGTATGTGTAGAGTGACGATGAGAAGGTTAAACATTTATATTTATTTTGATATTTATTTATACCTATGTAGTATTTTTTATATTCTGATAGTAGGTACTTTTTCTGGGGTGCACGAGAAGAGCCTCCCCGAGCGGCGTCCAGACCATAATTAAACGCCCTCGGTAACGCAGAGTCCAGCTGGCCAATCTTCTCACCACGATGATTCCCCACGGTCCCCCAGGGCCCTCGACAAATGCACTTTTCAGAGCTATCACGACCGTGACAGTCGAATAATAATTGGAGATTTTAATAGCCACAGTACCTCATGGGGATACCAAAGCACAAACGACGATGAAGCGGCAGTAGAACAATGGGCAGAGGCGGAAAGCTTATTTCTGCTACATGATGCAAAACAACCTGCGTCTTTCAACAGCGGCCGATGGAAACGTGGATACAATCCTGACCTCATATTTGTTAGTTCAAACATCAGCAACTTGTGCCTCATGACAGTCGAAACACCGATCCCACGTACACAACACCGTCCAATATGATGTACAGTTCACGCTGCTATCAAACCAACTGAAGTACCATTTAGGCGTAGGTTCAACTTTGCTAAAGCTAACTGGCAGCGCTTCTCTGCGATTATAGATGAAAAACTTTACTCCCTCGAACCAGAGCCCCATATCTATGACACATTTTGTCGAAAATCGTACAGCCTCCCGACAATTCATACCTAGAGGCTGTCGCTCCCAATACATCCCCGGTCTGACTCCTGAGACTAGGTACTAAATTACTTGAAGTATACAAAACTGGTTTCTGCCCTGGGAAATCATGCACCGGGAAAATCCTTCGCCTCACCCAATATATCGAGGATGGCTATGAAGCTAACGAAATAACTGGCGATGTCTTAGTCGACCTATCAGCAGCTTACGACACCGTCAATGTTAAACGACTGCTATCTAAACTTACATCCCTAACAGACGATCAAAATTTCATCCGGATCTTGAGTGAAATGTTACGCAATCGACGGTTCATAGTTCACCTGAATTCAGAGAAAAGTAGATGGCGCATCCTTAAGAACGACTTACCTCAAGGCAGTGTCCTAGCTCCCATTTTATTCAACATATACACCAACGATCAGCCCAAAACCACCAACACAGAGCGATTTCTTTATGCAGACGACCTGGCCCCTACAAGGATGACTAACTTCGAGGATGCCGAAACTAACCTTGAAATTGCTCTGAATACTCTAAGCAGTTACTATGAAAACAATGCTCTGAGGCCCAATCCGTCTAAAACACAATCTCGCGCATTTCACCTCAGAAATCGGGAGGCGAACAGAACCCTTAAAATAAAATGGCGAGGCGCGGCCATTGAACACAACAGCAACCCTGTCTATTTGGGAGCCACACTAGATCGCTCACTCACTTGCAAACCCCACTGCATTAAGACCAAGCTAAAGGTCGGCGCTCGCAACAATTTATTACGTCAGCTAACATCCACCGCCTGGGGCGCCTCCGCACATGTTCTCCGTACTTCTGGCTTGGCTCTCTGCTTCTCGGCTGGCGAATTTGCATGTCCAGTGTGGCATCGATCAGCTCATGCCCGAGAAATAAATGAAACATGCCGAATAATGACTGGCTGCCTCAAACCAACACCATTAGCTGCTCTATATCCGCTTGCAGGAGTGGCCCCTCCAGAGGTAAGAAGAGAGGCTGCCTGCTCCTCTGAAAAACATAAGCAGGAGACAGACAAACGCCACCCTCTGCATAAAATGGAGACGCGAAGAGGTAGGCTGAAGAGTCGGAAGAGCTTCCTCAGGTCGACTAATTTATTAATAGACAACAACAGGCCTAGTGTAGCAAAAATGTGGCTCCTCAAGCATCCCCCTCCGACACACTACGTCGAAGTAGCAGAAAAGCTCCCTCCGGGACACCTTCTGCCATGACCCACCTGGAAGACCCTAAATCGTTTGCGAAGTCAGGTGGGCCGCTGCAGATACAACTTGGTCCGGTGGGGGTATTCCGATGAAGCCTTGTGTGACTGCGGTGCTTCAACACAAACTATGGCTCACCTCCTGTCCTGCACTATGTGTGGCTCCACTTGCACTCTGAGAGGCCTTTCGGAGGCCACCCCCAATGCTGTCGAGGTAGCAGAGTACTGGTCGAAAACAATTTAAAAATAAAAAAAGGGAAATCATCGACACGACGAAGAAGATACTTTTTTGTATGTATTAATTAAAATTATTTTCCGATATTCACCTACCACGGTTTGTCTCTGCATCCCTTATAAGTTGACTGGTAGAAAATGCCTAGTCTGTCTTTATTTGTCTTTGTACTTTGTGCTGTAAGTGTTAATCAATAAAGTAAGCAATAATTAGTTATATAAGTTTTAATTTGACGCCAGCTTGGTTCCAGTGACAGGAAAGTTAAGGAGGGGTGAAACGTATGTGACTAAAAGACTGATGAATATAAATTTTGAAAGATTGAGAGGGATAGAAGGCCAGTAAATGATAGCGTCACAGTTGGTTGGGGGAATGGATGGAGAAAACGTGTTGCACCGCCCAAATAAAAAAAAATGCTATCTGGGAATTAGAGCTCGGTTAAAAAGGATAAAGACGGGAAGAAGCAGCAGGTACAAATAAATGGTGTGAATTCAATGGGTTTAAAAGTAAAAATGGGTGTATCATATTGGGTCCCTTCCTCTTTTTAGTTTATTTTAATGACCTACCCCATTTATTTAACAACCACCCGCAAATGGTGTTGTTTGCTGACGATACTTTTTTTAATATTTAGGATAAACAGACGTGCCACTAATCTTGACGACGTAAATAACGCCCTACTGATGGTCCATAACTGGTTTACTGCAAACAATTTAGTACTAAATGGGAAATTAGATATTTGCTCTACCAAATGTCAAAAGTAGTGATTATGACATAGTATTGAATCAAGAGAAACTAGAATTTGTCGATAAAACAGTTTTCTTGGGAATCGCGCTCGATTCAAGGCTACAATGGGGCCCTCATTTAACATCTCTGGCAGGACGGCTGAGCTCAGCAGCATATGCTCTTAGAACAATCCGTCAATTTACTGATGTCGATACCGCGAGGCTAGCCTATTATAGTTATTTTCATAGTATTATGTCATACGGTATTTTACTATGAGGACGGGCTGCAGATATCGAGTCTATATTTATTCTGCAGAAAAGAATCATCAGAGCCATATATGAATCACGTAGAGCGCTGTTTAAGGAAATTAATATCATGACAGTACCTGACGATATATGAAAACATCATGTACGTACGTTAGGAAAAATCTGCATTTATTTAGTAAAAGAGGTGACATACACCACCATAGTACTAGAAATAGGGATCAACTTGTTCAGCCAGGCTTCAGGCTTGCTAAAGTAGATTCAACTTTCATGGGGTACTGTTTAAAATTCTACAACTGAATCTAGCATAAAACGCACACTATGTAGGCAAGCATATTATTATAAGTTGGGGGATTACTTTGATGATAAAAATGCTTGGTTCAATGCTGGTCCTGCTCCTCAACCATAGGGGCAAACTAATTGATTCCCAGTTAAGTTATTCTGGAAGCTGCAGAAGATTGTAAAAAGATCCTTGCATTGTATATGTCACCGTAAAATTGTCAAATACGTTATATTGTAATATCTCTAGCGATATTGTAGAATCTCGAAATATTGTCAAATGAACATGCTGCTTACAACAAAACTCATTATTTTACGTGAAATGCATGCGATGGTAGTCAACTCACGCGGTGTGGAGGGAAGGAGGAGTCCCCCTTGCCCAGTGGTACAACTCTCATGAAAAGATATTGTACCATTCCTGAGAAATACCGATTATTATAACCTAACCTTAAAACACTTTATATTCCCCTAAAAAGCGCAGTCGACGGAGCCCCGCTTCGCGGGGCCCCTATTTCCGGGTGCAGGGTTTAAAGGAACCTAACTAACCTAACGGGGGGGTGCCCCAAGTCCCGATTATGGGTGCAGAGATACTTCCGTATGTTCAGTTGACAATAATTCGAGACTTTACAATATCGCTAGAGAGATACACGTTATATTGTAATATAACGTATTTGACAATTTTACGGTGACATATAGATTCCATCTCTTAATATTGTATAATTGCATAGAACATGTGTGAGTTTTTTTACTTGAATATGCCTTGGCGGCTGAGAGAATGTCATGTTCACTCAAATGTCTCAGTGATGGTGGCGAATGTGTCGGGTCATTAGTTCCCTTCAATATGGTTGAGTTGCGTCATGTTCGTGAACGGGCGCTGTCAGTTAAGACTGGTCATGTCTTAGCTGCCACGGTTAATTTTAATTACTTTATTTTTATATTGTTGATTAAATGTTTTCTCTGGACGCACTTAATAAGCACGTTCTCACATATATGTGTAATCACAACATGAATGATGTAGGTAACCAAGATTTATTTGTAACAATATTTTGATTTAAAAGAGTGTCCATGGAGTTTCTTGCCCGTTCAGAAGAACGGGCCTAGCGACTACAGTACTTTCTCAAGTTATTATGCCTTGTGTCTGTGACATGTAGCTATGATTTTGTTTTTTGTATTTTTGACATTCAAAAGTGCCGTAATGGTCTAATGGAAATAAATGCTTTGAGGTTGAGTTTGACTTTGAAGATGATGATGTGGGATTCATGTTTCAGTGTCCTAGGTACAATTACATTTTTATGTAAAATGAAATTATACAGCTCTGTTTTCTCAGAATGGGTGCAAAGGCGCCACTGCACGTAGACCTTTGTAATTGTTCTGAAATTAAAATAATTAAACCTAGTGCTTTTTACTTCACACCACGAAAACAAGTGTAACCTATGTAAAATCAAAAACCCACATTCTAATTGTTAAGGTCTTCAAAAGATTGAATGGGAAATCTTTATCTGTGTCGTTCAAACGGACGCGCGACGGTTAAGACATTACAGACATTGACAAAGTGACAACAGCACAGTAGGTAGATGGGAAGATTCTAAGGCCTGGAGAAATCGATGTATGGATTATGGAGGAACGATATGAAAGAAAAAAACGTGTTGCGCTGACCCTAAGTAACATGGTATTGTATTGTACTTTTAATTTGAATGGTGTAAATAATTATTTGGTCTTTATTGATATTTCTTTAGGAAAAGCTAAAGCTAAATAAAAATAATAAGTTTATTGTCACAAGGAAACATACACGAGTATACACAATATGCAAACTAACGCTATAGAAGTTTGTATACAGATATTGTGAGCCCTGCCTCTCAAACTAGGATAACCTGTATCTTAAGAGACAGTTTTCAGCTGTGAGGTTACTTAAAAATAGGGATTAAACAACTGCGGACTGTGCCAACTTATAGTACGTGTTAACAACTGAACAATCATATTACTCTTAAACTTGTAAACATAAACATATTAAAATTTAGGAAAAAGGAAAAACATTATTAACAATTTAAAACTTATGTATGTGAATGAGCGAGTGTGTGTGTGAGTATGTCTGTATGATTTATGTGTGTGTGGTGAGTTTTTGTATGGGAGTAGTGAGTGTGAGGTGTTTAAGTGTTATATGTGAGGCAGTAAAAGCAAAGTAAGGCAAATTAGGCAATGCATTTTAGCAGTGATTCAGTTTGTGTATAGTCCTGTTGAAGTAGCCATTCCATTAGCTTAGCTTTTAATTCAAACTTATTGCAATCCAGTATGTTTAATTCTTTATGAATTTTCTTGCAGATCAGATTATGAAACATAAAAGTAATCAATTATAACAGAAATGTAACTAGTTTTTTATATAAAATATCCTGCTTTTAGTAAGAACGATTCAATTGATATGGTCACCCTACAGTCGGGAATCTTCTTGCGCGTGTTATGTGTAAGTAATCATTATCAAAATATTCAGTCATTAATAAATATTAGCGATACTTCAAGATCAAAGAGGCGACTTATTGTAAACATAAATGAGATAGTAATTATTGTAAATTTGAGTTTTGTTTTAATAAACAAAGAGTAAAGCTGATTTAATAATCAGCTTTACTCGTAAGAATTTGGATACTTTGTATTTTTCTCAATTCTTGATAAAAACATATCAAGCTGTTTGTTAATTATAAAAAATGCAAGGAGTTAATCTTAATGCTACGACTAAAAAAATAGGGGTGGCATTCCAAACAAGTTACAGAAGGTAGAAAAATAAAAAAAAAAAATAAAATTCTCTCTTTCTCTTTGATATTAGTAAGAGCTTTCGCACACTTAGACAAGACTGTCTTATGACAGGCTATGTTTCTACTAGTGCGAGCGAGACAGACTATTTATTCCCTTTAGTTATTGTCTGTTCTTGTCTCTAGTTTACATGGGCTCTAAATGAGCAGCTTGATATTGAAAGAACATCTAATCATCCGGAAGCTCATTATTTTAATGAAATAAAATTGCGAAGTCAGATTGTTTTCTACACGTTTACCTCTGATGGAGACAAATTGCGTGTCAACAGTTCTATTGTTTTCAAGATTTAAATACAAATCTTGATGTTTTACAAGATTGTCGATTTTTTATTCTGCTCTGCAATGAATATTACTCGTAGTAAAGGTCTCATATTACCATCCGTGTAGATATCCATGGGGATAAGTGGATAACCCCTTTCACAGAATGACAAAATTACATAAAAACTTTCACTCTTGATTTAACGCTTTTACACCTTCGTCGGGCCTGTGGACGGTTAGCTATGGACTAGCTCGCCGTCCGTCCGTCTTATGACGACAGGCTGTATCGAGCGGCGGCGCGTTCGGGTTTTACGCGCGCCTCAAAGAGATATCAGCAGAAAGGAAGGGGTCCGCAAGGGCCGATGCTGATGCCGATGCTGATGATGAAGGGCTGCGGCGGCTGCGGGACTGTTCGAAAGAGATACCGTGGCCCTGGCGAAGAAGGAACATAGAGGGGTTTTAGTCAGTAAAAGTCTGACACTCCTTCCTGCTCCGCCCAGAGCCGGAGGAGTCATTTGATGATTTCCCGTCCAAAAAAGAAAAAAAGGGTACCTTCGTTATTCAAATCAAGCGTGCATGTTTAGGCTGTGCGTAGCTGTCAGTGTTTCTCTTTATCAGCTCGTCAAATGACGTATGTACCGTTGATAGTAAGTAAATAAGAAAACTCCCACAGAAACGACAATAACTGGACATATTCGATACTAAATCATGGCGGCGACGTTGCTCGTGTTAATTCAGAATTTTATAATCAATTCGCTTTTACTAAAGTTTCAATTATACATGTAATATAAAAATCACGATTCGAAAGACACGAAGCGCCACCTAGGAGCATAATAACGTTATTGTATTTCGGGATGAAAGGTACTTTCTATCCGTTTCTGTACAACGTATATGTAAAACAGGATTATCGGTTCAGTGGTTTAGGCGTGAAAAGGTAACAAAGAAACTTACGTTTTTTACTTTTTTTATTTCTTTTTTTAGGATAACCGTGGAGCTCAGCAGAATGCAAGCAATAACTCTTGCAATTTTTTTACTTAACACTAGTGTAAGTTTAACTTAAAAAAAAATAACAATCTTCAGCTGTCAAAAATCAAGGGCAGTATGAATAGCTGTCAGCCAGCAACGCTGCGCAGTCGCAGGTCTCACGTTCCATGATTCATCCCCTTCAACCTTGACGATTAGGTTCGGATGACGGGCTTACACGTGGCGAGCTTAAAGGTACGTTCCGCTAAAAGTATGCCACAGAAAGGGTTGGTAAAAACACATCCAGAATATTTTGTTTTCCTGTAGAGTATTAGAACGAGCAGACAAATTACATGTTAAGTAAATGGTTAAATAGTGCATAAAGACTTTCTTATCAATGTCATATTAGATGATATCATTCTATGGACACGTTAATCTAATAAATTATTGAAATCCATCATTCTGTGGGTAGAACCGCACTATCAGACTGATGCTGGTTTACTTTCTCAATTTAGGCAAACGATATGAGATGTAGGTTACTTACGTAAGAAAACAAAAACAATTGTATATCATGTATCATAAAAAAGAGGCTGAAAACATGAGCTAGACTATGACGGAATAAAGTCGTAATACAAACATTATCTCTTAACCTACTGCTATATCAGTTAGACTTTAGAGTAATGAAACTCCACCTTAAAACCTTGAACTTGTGCTGTAAGGTCAAGCTCCTCGTTTTAATGAAAAACATTCAATAGTGGCTCCCTTCCGACCTTTGAATTTATTTAAAATTACGAGGTCAACATCATAAAAGGGACAACGAGCTTTATCAAAATAGGCATTATATAATCCATGGAATATTTTATGTGAACATAAAACGGTGGGAGGACACCCTTGGTTCTTAAAGCAAGTACTATAAACACCAGAATTTAATGACAAGATCTACAATGGTCCTCAGTTATGCAAATTGCAGAGTTATACAATCCATTCAATGCGAATTTGAATAGGGAACGTTAAATAATATTTTTGCTTTTTTTAAGTAATGGGTCTTTTGAATTTGGAAGTAACGACCACTTTATACCGGACTAGGGTTTTATCACAAAGTGGTGTGAATTATAGGGATTGCAGAGTCTGCAAAGAGCGTTAACGGACATCGAACACATTGAAAGGCCTGCCTGCCTGCTAAGGTATGGGAATTTGGCAGAATAAAATATAAAGCTTAAATGTAGACTTTAATCCTTAATCCATAAATGTTTAGGCCCATTTTTGATATCTATACATATAATAAAATCGTTGAGACCAAAAAATCTGTACATTGAAGATTTAAAAAAAAAAACCGACCAGGGTGACTTAAAATAAGTAACTGAACATATTAAAACCATTTTTTTTATTTTTGTTTGTTTGTTTGTTTGAACGCGCATCACGTAAAAACTGCTGGACGGATTTTGATGAAAACTTCACTAATTTATTTAAATAAACTCAGAATAACATTAAGGCTATATAAATTATGGATTTTTTTTAAAAGGGGGTGAAAAGGGGGTAAAGTTTGTATGAAAAAATTTTTTAGATTGTTCTAGATTCATGAAACTCAGAGTAAATACTTATTATTAAAAATAAAGAAATACCTGTTTCAGCATTTTTTTTTAATTTTACCAAGAGACGTAAAAAAGAGGGTTTTATGTTTAAAATTAATTAACTACATACACTTAAAGAATAAAATCCAATGAAGTGGAAACCTTTAAAAGTTACTGTAAATACTTCAAATCTAATACAGGTAAATGTAATTTCTCAATTTTCTTGAAATTTGATTTTTGAAGTGAATGCGCCCAAAATAGCGGAACTCAAGAAAATCGGCTTTCCTCGGTATAAGTAGTTGGTAATACAGGGTGGAAACAGTAAGAGGGCAGTAAGGTGAGCTGCAGCTACACAAAAATGGTCTTTTGAAACAATCCGTAATTTTTTCACGAAATCTTGATCCCCGTTCACAGATTTAATTAAAAAATTAAGTACAGTTAGAAAGAAAATTGCAATTTTCATAAAACAATTTTTTTGATGCCAATCGATCTTCTTTCCGACACTAATCAAAAAGTTCTTCCAGACCAACCCAGGTTAGAGTACTCAAAAAGTCAGAAATTGCAAAAAAATTACTTTCAGCGGGGCAGTATAGGGGAAATAGTTAGCCAGAAAATTGCTATTTTACACAAAACATTTTTTTGATGCCTGTCGGTCCTGTTTCTAATACTCAACGGTTAAGGTAGCTCCCCTTACTGTCCCGTTAATCGTTTCCATCCTGTATAATATATTACAAATAAAATAATATTACGAAGAAAATGTAGACTATAGGAATGTACATATGACATAAAGCCGGAAAAGTTACAAATACATTACAAACGAGTACAAATCCTACTATCTACAAATAAAAAATGCTGTGTCCTGAAGGACTGTCTGATGGATCAACGCACAGCCTAAACCGCAGATTGTAGAAACCTGAAACTTGAAGGGTGTATTTTTGTATGACATAGGCATACGATAAGAAAGGATTTTCTTAAATTATACCCCTAAGGGGGTGAAAAGAGGGGGCAAGGTTTGTATGGAAAAATGTGATTCCTTGGTCCATTCTACTTCAAATTTTGCAATCAACAATATTAACAGATTTGATGGACGCGTTTCGTATTGCATTGAAATTCATCCCCTAACGGGGTTAAAAAGGGGTAGAAAGTTATTTTAGCGGTGATTTGTCGAATTTGATATAAATACTCCTTAGAGATTCTGATATAAACTACATGTTATTTTGATACATGTTTCAAAACCCAATCCGATTTTATTCCAAAAATTGGAATGTCTCGAAAGTCACCGTAAAATATTAATACCGCATTTGAAGGTGTCTAAGCTTTATAGTGGTTGTGCACTTTAAGACACGGCGTCATAGCGTAGGGACGTAGAGTTCGAAATTTGAAATGGTAAGCAGTTGTAAGAGGTCCGCAACAGTTTACAGCAGCTTTATCGTGTTGCGGCTCATTTCATGCACCTTGATGAGAACTGCAGACCTAGCTGGAGTATGACTGTCATCGAGTGTCTAAGTATGAAGAAAAAAAGCTTAAAACTGTTTTCGTAAACATGGTAATTTATTCTTATCCAAACAAATAAGTTGTTATCACAAGTATTTGATTTTGAACAAAATTGGCCTTGGGTACGTAAATTGATCTCAATGATATACACCGTTTTAAATAAGTCCGCAGCAAAATAATGATCATGTACCGGGCGCGCATTTTCATTATGCGGAAGGATGTGTGTGATGTGCTTTTTCAAAATTGTATTATAGGTGCTTACGACCCACTCTCTGTAACCCTCTCTTTCTCATATGTGACGCAGACGAAGTTGCGCGGGTCAGCTAGTTTCGTAATAAAGAACGAATGGGCTACACTATTTCCACCACTACGTTTCTTCAACCACGACGTGTAAACTAAATATGGTTTCGGGTGTTACATCAATTCAAACAAACATATTAAGTAATTGAAAGCATTTATTAAAATAATGGCAAAAAAAACAA
The DNA here is from genome assembly GCA_950022955.1 of Xestia ashworthii. Classification (NCBI taxonomy): domain Eukaryota; kingdom Metazoa; phylum Arthropoda; class Insecta; order Lepidoptera; family Noctuidae; genus Xestia; species Xestia ashworthii. Next base: position 10,169,390 of record OX465553.1, on the reverse strand, counting down.
ACAATTTGTTAACAAAAACAACTTACTAATAAACAAAATATTATTAATCTAAAATATTAAATAATCATGTCATAAATTCATAATACAATAATTATTACATCAAAATATGGTCATTAGCAACATTGTGTGCTCAGGACCTTGTGGAATTCATATTTCAACATTAATTATCAACATTGTCATCAAAACTAGCATACCTAGGTTATCTATAAAGTAAGTAACTGGAAGACAGTAAGTAATTCTTCATACATTGCTAGGCAAGCAAATACTCGACTTATCACTGGTCGATTCACCGAATACGTGCTCGTAGCCAGAACGTAAGGAGATAATAGCAACTCATCATAAAAGCAACAATGTTTTACAATTATGCACAGGATGACCTGAACTGGCTGACAATTCTATAAATAATGTTTTTATCGAAACGCATTAAATGTTTTTCAATACTTGTATGAAATTAAGAAATATTTGACACTGTACTTCGATTATTTAATAATTTAAGAAGCTCAGTGTCTAATGACGATGTTGTCTGTGATACAAGTATGTACCTTCTTGTTTTTCGATGTTAAAATTACACTTTATTAATTTATTTGTTATATGCATATTATTTACAAAATCCACAGCTCTTTGAAATTAGATCTTAAAATATATATAGCAAAGTATAATGTAATTAAAGCAATGAAAAAAAAATATCATTGAACTATTCAAAGACCTAATTAATATGCTACCCAAACTTCTGTCCAAGAGACTTATAAACTAAACTGATAATGTCATTAACAGCACTATAATATAGACTTTTACCTTTGTCAAAGGCTATATACGAACAATGTTTTACATTGTTCCTTTACTTAGTTATTAAATAGGTACAACCCTTGTATACAGTGTTTGCGATTGAACAATAGTTCTGCTAAAGATATTAACAATACGATTTCCTAGGAAGTATACCGGTGAAAGTTGGTAAAGCTTTTGAATAACGATCCAATCCGAGATATTTGTAGAGAACCAACTTATCTGGCGGATATTTAATAATTTTAAACCTAATAGGTATTGCTAATAATATCAAAAAGTGATTTTAAATAGCAAAAAATCTAAATCTAAAGGCGGATGAAACTGACGTCATAGAACTAAAGCTTTAAATAACAATTGTAAAACTAATCTTAAATAACTATGTTAGTAGTTGAAACAAAAATAAAACCTTACATTCCCTAAAAAATAAAATGAAAATCTAAAATAAAGGTACCGAAGCAGCGCAAAATAGGCGTGAAGTAAATCACTTCAAAATTACAAACTAATTAATCATTACCGGTATTAGAAAACAACAAGTGATAGTGTTTTTAAACACTACAGAATTACCCCTTGTACTAAGATGTTAAATTACTCTTTCAAGTTTGTAAAGCACAACTTAAATGGAATAGGAGAATGAGTGGTTCCCAGTACTCCCTCTAATGGAGGAATTTCTTCTCCTTCTGGCATGCTAAAGTCAAAGTTATTCATAATGTTGGAGAAAAAGAGGAACAATTCCATTCTAGCCAATAAGTTCCCGATGCACATTCGCTGTCCAGTTCCGAATTGCATGAAAGTGTCCGTTACAGTGAACTTGCCTTCTCTTATAAATCTTTCGGGCTTGAATAGTTCAGGTTCTGGGTAAATGTCAGGGTCCATGTTCATTTTGTTGATTAAGGGTATGATGTGACAGCCAGCAGGAACAGTGTATTTGCCAATTTTCCAGTCTCTGCATAAGAAAAAAATGTATCGTTAACATTATATATTACCACTACTATAAATACACACTTTCATACAGATAGTTTAGAACCTAGATTAGCACATACTAAATAGTTTTACTTTATAATACTTTTTATCCAAATTACGATCTCGTGGGACTATTACCGAACCGGGCAAAGCCGCGGATTTATTCGTGTCCATGTCCATGATATCTATTTTTTTTTATCTATTCTATTCCATTAAAACATCATAATTTTTTTATGGCGGGTTGATAGACAAACTAATACAGCCTAATTAATTAATGTTCGTGTATAATAGGCGGAGCGTTGTCACAAAATTATTCAATATTCATTTAAGTATCTCAGCCTATTATTATGGTTATGACAGGTGGCAAAGCTACTCATTAAAGTTATTGCCATAAACTGGTTCGGGTTAGTCAATAATCATTTATTAGATTAGCATTCTGTTCACACTTTATCTTCAATTATCATCTTAATGTTTCCTGTCAAAAAGTGTGGCAAAAATACCCGATCGTTAGATTACAAAATGTCTATATTGTGTCACTAAATCGGATCTAGCTTAATGTCAATTCTAAATTAGGTTTGGCTGCATTTAATTTTGTCTGATGTAACCAATTGTAACTAAGACATTGTAGATTTTAATAAAGCATTTAATATGATGTTTTTTTGGACAACGATTATTCTTGAGCTACAAACAAAAGCTATCAAAAGTTAAATGAAAAGATATACTCCTACTAAAGTTAGTAACTTACACAAGATTGACATGCGTGGTTCCCAAAGGCACAAGGGACACAATCCTCATAGTTTCCAACGTCACAGCTTCAATGTATGGCAGCTGCAGACGGTGGGCCATGGTCACTGATTCACCAGGTGCTACTACCTTCCTCAGCTCAGACCGCACCTTATCTGCAACTGCCGGGTTCCTCAGCATCATGACGAAGGTCCACATTAGCGACGTGAGTGTAGTTTCCATTCCAGCGGAGAACAAATCGTTCATTACTTGGACGATTTGCTTTTCTGAAAAGTAAGTTCAGTTATTATTGTTTGAAGGTTTCATTGTTATGGATAGAAACAGCTGTTCGTTATGAATTATTTCGCGCCTTCACGAGGTGCGCGGTCGTCGCAAGAAATTTTTCGCGCCGTCTAACTGCGGTCATATTATAACACTATTTTATGATTCCACGGTTCAAACTAAACTTATAGTGTCACTTACTCGATATCTTCCATGATTGCAAGCACCATATATAGTCGCGGAATGATTGGAGAATACGGGTGGAGGAAAAAAAATGTTAGGTGCAGAGAAATCTATCTACCCTCTAATAATGAAAAATCACGAAAGATATCCCGTAAGTAACAGAATAAGTCAGCATTTATAAAAGTTTATTACCAGGGTCAACACCGGGGAAAATATAATTCTTGTCATTCTTATCCATGGACTTCTGTTCGTCAATTTTGTCCAGGTAGTGATCCAAAAGATCAGCTGGTTCTTTGCGCTCTGGTAAATTTGCACGTTGTCTGACACGCTCGGTTATTTGGTCACGGTGAAACTTGCTAACATCCACCAAATTTCTTTTGATTTCGTTGATAACTTCCTTTTTGCCCGGAAGTTTCTGTAAAAAAAAATACACAATACAGTTAATTGTTTCATTGAGGAAAATGCTATCGTTAATTAGCACGGTCAAATGGTTTTGAAGTGAGTTCGACTCACTTTGGTAAAATCATAGATTTTAAAGCACAGTTGGTATCTATTGATCCAAAAAAGATTTGAAGAATTACGACCGGTTTATTTTATTTACTCATCTAGCTAGAATCTAGACTTAGTATAAACGTCATGCACCTAACATTAAGACTCAGTTTCCACAGAACATGACGTCACCTAGCTTAGACTATACTTAGAATTGCACATGGCATTGAAGAAGTCATTGGTGCAGGCGTTGAACCCGCAACCTTGACCGTGTAAGAATGGATCGGTGAACCTACGGGCACCATGACCATTGAGTTCATCGTAGCATGATGACCGTATAATCGGAAATTTAACATTTGGGGTTTTTAATATTTTTTTACTACTCGTACTACATATTATTGTTTGTAATTCAATCACTCCAGAAAGGCAGAACAGATCTGGATTAAATTCGGCACAGAGATAGATAGCCTGGAATAAAACTCCGCGCGGACGAAGCCATGGGTATAAGCTAGTAATTTATAATAACGAATTCGTCTTATCACCGAGACTAGAAACTTGGAATATTAAAGGTATATTCCATAAAGTCTCTTATATTCCATAAAGTCTCTTAAAAGCGGACTTTTAAAATTCTTATATTTTGGGGCCGATTTTCTATAACATCAAAATTACGTGCATTAATACACTTACCAAGTAGGCTTTGATATGTTCTCCAATCAGCACCATTCCAAACAGCCTCATTCCTCGGGACACCCTCTCGTTGAACATCGTGAAGGCTTCGTCATTAGCTTGGAAGCGGAAGCTCATCATCAACTGGCAAATGACGTTGTGGATGTGTCTTCCAATCAAATGCGAAGGGTTCACGGCTTTTCCTTTGGCGTCGTTCAATTCTCCGATCAATTCTTCGATTTCCACCTGGAAAATGGAACTGTTAGGACCAAGAAACTTTTACCGTTTTCACCAAAACGTTACGTTATAATTGATTCATTGTCTTACAGTGATATCTTTCTCGAAGCGGGTGTTGGGCCACAGCTTGACGCCAAGCGATCGGAATTTCTCATGAAGGAATTGTCGCTGTCTTTTCCAGAGGGCACCTTCGCTTGTTATGATGCCTAAAAATAATAATAAGACATTCAAAATAATGAACAAGTCTGCCCGAAACGAGTTTTTAAATATTGTGAAAAGCGATAAGTGTTTCAGATGCAAGAAGGACAGCTTATATTGCTGCTCAGTTCTGGATATGATAAAATATGTGGTTTTTCTTACCAAATCCTTCCAGCAGGCCGTTCAGTGGAGTATGAGGTCTGCCGGTAGAATCGTTTCTGCTGAAGGACTCCTTCATGAGCTTAGTGGAGCCGAGACAGACGGCGAGGTTACTTCCCCACTGTACGGAGAACACATCACCATATTGTTTGGACATGTTCAAGTAGACCAGGTGGGGAGGCCGACGGTTCATGAAAGGCAGGATGCCCAGCAACGGGATACCCCATGGTCCTGAAAGTAGGAGAACCATTAAGTACAACATTATTCGCATCGGGAATAGGCTAAAGCTTTAAAAAAGAAAGGTGCTGGATTTTGCGGTTCTAATCAAGCAGCTGATATTATTAAATAAATATCGCTGGACAATTTACACACAGCGCCATCTAGTGCCACACTAAGCAACGAGGCTTGTGTCGTGGACACCAGATAGTTGATATACTACATAGATACTTTTAGTTTGTAAATACATACTTATTATACATATAAACATCCATGACTCAGAAACAAATGTCCGTGCTCATCACACAAACTTTTGCTCCTACCAGGATTCGAACCCGGGACCCTAAGAACGTAAGGCAGCTTCTACTGCCTTACGTTCGCTACGCCATTCGGTTATTATTATAATTACCCGTTTAATTTAGAGGAATTACAGAAATTGACACAAGGAAATTAAAAAATAAGAAAAATAGTGAAATAAACTTGGTGACAGACTTACCAGGAGGAAGACTGTTATAATATTTGACGTTTTTAAATATTATCCAAAACAACAACGTTGAATACATAAAAATACGAGTAATCTCACTCGATAAAAAGTTTATAGCTACTATAAGGAAACAATAATAAAAGAAGTTGGGAATCATCTTTGTAAATAAAAATTAAAAAATACAATTAAGTTCGTCCTGTTATAGGAACGTCTGAATTTTAAATAAACAATTTACAGCGTTAATGTCGCTGAAAAAATATTTTAAAATTACCAAAAAGGCCTGAAAAGCTTTTTATAATTTAATTTAAAGCAATCAAGCCTGCTGAATTTTAAAACACAATTTATATTTAATATTTGGTCGTATTATGAAACTGCGGTGCGAAACTTGACCGAGTGTGCAGAATACTATTCGGTTTTGAATAATGACTCAAGGTGCTCCAAGTCGTTTTATATATAGTACTAAGCGGCGCAGCCATTTTTATCTATTACGTGTTGAATTGATTTGCTGATAAATAACTCAAGCGAACAACAGAGTACATACGGTATTATCGTTTACGACATATGTATTATCAAATCAAATTTAAGTTCAACAACCTGATTTGACACCTCTGATGAAAATGTATACAATTTGTATAATTTTTAAATGATTTTATCTTTCTAATCGTACATTGTTCAGCATCAAAAGTGCTTATCGTAACTTTCTTCACTGCTGACCCAGTGACCTAAAAACTTTCGCTATTGAATTAGGGCTCGTTCAGCTAGTGAGATTTATTGTAAGAGACATTTAGGCCATTTTGCACATTAATGCTGATAGATATTGATGCATTTTGACTATGTATTTTTTTTTAAAGACGAGAAAAGAGATTTTTTTAAATCTTACATTTACAGTCAGCTCAGCCTAAATTGAAAGTTGTTTTCATAGTAAGTTCGTTGAACTTGGTTAGAAATGCAACAATTTTACGAATTTAATTATGGGGTCAGGCTCCAACATCGATCTAGGTGATTGTTCATATTTTAATTTATTATTGTGTCAATATTTTTAGAAAATTCAAGGTTATCGGATAACAATCAGGATGTTCTTTTTCAGTATTTTTTTACATTCGCGATCTTCTTTTATGGACACGACAATGGTAAGTGGGTCAAATTGCTGCTGGAAGTGTTTTATACAAAAATAGGCGTTTTAAATCAAATATATTATAAAGTAGCGTTACATCTTAGAAGATTGGAAAATTCCAAGAATAAAGCTTGTCACTGCGTTTCATTACAATACATGATGCAGCTGCCAATGATCCTACGCTATACCTAAGTACCTATTATGATAGAATACGAAAGTGCATTGACCCCATTTAAATGCAATCTTCCACCAAAAACAACTTACATAACATCGTAACACATTTGCCCTTGTCATTTGACATTTTATTTTTATTTATCACTCTGTTTGTTTGAGTTTTCGTATTTTTATTTAACAAAAATACTTACTTAAGTACATGTAATCTGTACAAAGACTTAGAAGACTTTCAACATCATTATCATGGTATACCACAATCGTGATGAGTGATATTGAACTTCTCAATATATTAGGAAGCAGGAACCATTAGGTGCATATTGGTGCAAATGATATACTTAGTTAAGACTAAGTATATCACTTAATTGATCACATCATTAAGATGATGTGATCAATTAAGGGCATGGTCATTTAGACAGGTTTGTGATGTTGTATGTAGTACATTCAATGCACCAAATTGTCAGGGGATATCTAAGAATAAAATAGAACTCATAATGAGGTCAAAGACTTATTGTATAAGAACTGTATTCATATCGACAAACATAAGATAATGTACCCACGTATTTACCTAAAAACTGTTGCGCAGATAGGTATTTACGTAACAAGAATATGAGCCAGTATTATATATGTCAACAACCTCTATTGTAGGGGAATAAACTATGAAGGTCATCACATTATAACGCGTGAAGGACTTACATAAGCAGCTATCGAGATTGGATAACAGTTTATTGACCTTTATCAGCTCGCTTGTATTCCGGGTTGAACGCTCTGACAAGGACGTTCAATCGCACGTTATGCTCAGCAAATTATACACGTGGTCATGCTGTTAATATATTTTATACCTAGCACGTTATAAAATTAAAGTCCATTTCACTTTATCTATTTTTAGGTCTTAATGACGATGATTAATAGACATTCTACTACTATAGTAATTAAGGTATCGGTCGACAAACTTTATGAGCGAATCGTGTGGATTGTAATGTGGTTGGTGGGTCGAGACCTTGAGATTTTTTGCGTTTTTATGCCGATGAACCCACATGACCAACTCAGGAAGTTCTTTGCACTATTAGATCTGAAGTCAACGTACTGCGCATCTAATCGAGTCCCAAATCAGAAAAAAACAACGATGCTAGGTATAGATCTTAAATTCTTCGTATCTTTATGAAGTACTATAAAAGTAAAGGAAAATCTATCTACAAAATCAAAATTATTTGTTTCATGAAAACTTGATAGCAAAAATTTGCAATGTCATATTGGTATGTCGTGTCAAATCGATAAAGCCAATGAAAAACCAAACGGGTATGAATTTGTACTTCCGTAATTGCTAATTGGTGACTCGAATGCGCACTATTTTATCTACTTTAGCAATCGCGGGATCTAATATCAAAGAAGACCAAATTGAACTCAATTGAATGATTACTTTGATGAAAATTGACGATATAAAACTACCAGCTGAGCAAAAATTGAAGCAATAAATCGATTTCCGAATTCGCTACTTGCTGACCACGAGCAATTAACTGGTGTTATATATAACCGATTGTTCATGTGACCAAAATACAATGAAAAGGTTTCAAACTTTTCAAAAATAGACAATTGACAAAATGTGGATGTACTGTACACCTCTACCCTAACCCTGCGGGGATTTATATACGGGGCTTTATATGTTATATAACACAATTTTTATCGAAAAAAATATTGGCTGCTAAAAACATTTGTTCGAGTTACGCGACCAATAATGTATGAAGCAGCAGTTTTTTTTTTCGAGATTTCGTAGTCGGTACTATTGTAAAAGTTGTCCATTTTGTTCCGTGGGTAGGTACTAGACGCCCTTAAAGTAATTAAAGCGACTAAAAAGTAGTGTTGCATTGTGTGAAAATAATCATCACCAACATCATCAACTTGGCAAAAGATGCCCACTCCGGCCTCCCGGAAGTGCTACCTCGCGGCCTTCACCAGATCATTAGTCCACCTCGTGAGAGGCCCTCCAAAGCGGCCTTCCGGTTGCCAGAACGTAGTACTGTCCGAGAAAATCTTTTAAACAAGTTAATGGTCAAAGCACTTAGATAAGAAAAACATCGTAAATGAGCGAGGGAATCCCAGTGGCCTTACCTATGACGAAGTGCTACGTAAACACAGCTCATTACAAACTAGGTATAAAAGTAGGTTTTGTGACGTCTACTAATATAAATACAGCTGATTGTGCGTCAGACTATAAAATAACAGATGCAAAGGGTTCATGTAAGGTTCATTAAACGCATAGGTAGTATCAAGTTACAACGTTCACTGACAATAATATAAACAAATTGGCTACAGGTTCGAGAAGATACGACTATTCACCTACCTGTTGTAAGAACGTTTTGCAACAAGCGAAAATTTTCATGAATGTCTTCCGCTGTAATTAATTGTCCTTTTTCTTGGTGTTGCATCTTATTCTAACTGGATAAAATGGGTGCTTGAGAAGTTAATTATAATTATGTTAACACAGTTAATTACACAAATACTCAGCAGCACAAGTCTGAAAAATTCCAGTTTAGGGTGTTTTATCCATGATGAACGAACTAAGAATCCCTTTTCTTTCACAATACATCGGCTTTTATACCTACACAGAAATTGAAACTGAGGGTAGGAACGACAGGTAGCTAAAGAAAAAACTAACAACAATGTTTAATTTTGGTAGGCGAGAGACATCAAAATAAGTATTATTTTGTGTTTTCGTTTATTTAATTCAGAAGTAATTGTAACTTCCGTTTGCTTCAAAAATAAGGATTAATGTAATATTTTGCGTAAACCCGTTTGATTTACGTAAAATATTATTACTTCTGTTTGTTTTAGCAGTTGAGATTTATTTTGAAATGTCCGCTATAATTATTAAAAGTGTAGTCTAAAGCGATGATTTATTAAATAAAAAACGTAAGTACCATAAAGTTCTTACACTACTAAGTACTTCATACCCTACATAAGTTAAAATAAATTCGAACTACCCTATTATAAACTAACTTAAAATTAAAATCAAATGATGGTTTGAAACATAGTTGGGATTATTTTTAACAGAATTATTAAAAAGGTGGAGGTGACATGATAATTTACATTAAAGCTAGAAATTGTTATGGCATAATCATTTCTAGTTACAACGTAACATTAAATCGTGACAAGTTTTTGTGTGTATCTTCAACAAAAAGGGTGAAATAAAATAAAAGGACATCGAAATACATATTGTTGATGATACTAATATATTTGTTCACTGTTTATTTGTTCTTTCTGCTTTCTGCACGCATTGTTGTAAGTTGAATAGATTTGCGCCATGTGTGAAATTAATCCATGCACTTATTGTTTCGATGTTTGTGTTAATTTGTCAGTCTTGATATCGGAATATTGTAGATCATAATTCTATTTTTTTGGTATTTTGCTCTGCTTTCCATGTATGATCGGAGCCAGCATGATTTTACCACAGGAGTCAGATTTTATTTAAATATAATTTTAGGTAACTACATAGTTCTTCTTATTCCAATTAATCCAACTGTCGTAGGTAATTGCTCCAACAAAAAATTTGCTAAAATGAATTACTGCAGGCAGAATCGCGGGGCACATAGCTGCTAGGTACATTTGAATTCTAGTACAGCATTAATGTGGGTCATCAATTCTCACGATTCTATTATGTTATGCCTACAAATCTGTCGAGCAAGTATTGAAGTGTCATCGACCCCGAGCGTACTAACCCATATTACTTGTATTTTTCTTTAGGCCACTTGCACAAATGATTCAATTGTTATTTTTTCTTTATTTACGTATTTTGATCTTTTATTGTTTTAATGTTTTCGCATTATTTTTCTACCTGTACACTTAAGATTGCCTTCTTGTTTTACTACAAATGGCCGCTACGTGAATCTTTTTGTGAGATCGTTATCGACGTAAATACTTACAATCATGAGAATTATTGTTCAGGTTAAGCTTGAATTATTAGAAACGAATTTAAAATTGATTTAACTAAACGCTACAGCCTAACTTTACTGCAATAAATACCGTTTTGCTATAACACCTGCCATTTGCTACGAAACTGCTACGAAATTGTAGGCCTTCGTAGCGGTAATCTTCTCATTTTGTCCTATGGTGCAAATACACATGCGAAATAAGAATAACATGCATTTTTAAGTTAAGTTTCATAACCATGTTTCAAAATATTGAAATTAAGTAAGAGTTCAGAAAGCAATTCCATATTTGGTAGTGGTCGTGCAGCTGCTGTACCGACCACCCACCAGTCAATAAACAAATTCGGCCATCCTAATTGTGTGTATCGGTACTTCGCATTTCACTTTCGTCGAGGCGGTACAGCCCGCGGCGAGCTGGCCGGAGTCGTTGACCCCGTGTCCTCGCGGCCGCGTGCCGATTAGATAATTTCCGCGGTGCGTTGTCAAAATACTCGTGACCCAATGATACAGTGAATACGCGAGGCCGTTGAACCCGCTGCGGGCGCGATACGTGATCCGAGTTTATAGCGTGCTGTGTTATGATAAAAAACACTATCGGTCGAAAATTCTTTTTGGTTCGACACTATCTTGAATTTGTATGTTGGTATCTTGAATGATTAAGGCCTACATATCTATATCTTTAACCCATTTTTTAAGGTGTTGAGTAGATATGATAGTGACTTGATTTCATAAAACAAAAGGGTTTTCGATTTTTGTTTTCTCTTCGCTCTTTTTTGGTAGTGGTCATATATTATTGGTCATTGCCCCACTTAGTAAACAGCTTGTACCTATTTGGGGTGAGAGATTATGATTACTACTCGTACGATAAAATGATGGATGGCACATTAGAATAATGATAGTGTTTTCTAATACTACTCTATTACACTTTTACTGATTCCTATTTCCCAATTTTGGACATCAATACATTCTTCTAAACCAGCAGGGTTTCTGTGCGGCAACCCTTTTCGGTAAATATACCAACAGATTTTATGTCTTATGGCGCCAAAAAACTTCGGAGGAAAAGATAATATCCAATAAAACGATCGAGATATCGAAACCGCTCCCATTTTTCCTTTATCTAATAACAAGATTCGAGAGTTTTCGCAACTTTGTCTTCCAAGTAGCGAATTACCTACACGATATTGATAGGTACGCGCCTCACTGCCCGATAACTTTCCTGTTACCCTTCAGAATTTGGCAGTTATAACTCAGATAACCCAAGAAGGTGGATTGAAGAAGCTAGCATAAACTGGCACAATCTGTCATCACATACTGTATACTGATCTGGGGAGGGGCCACCAAGACCAAATTCCTATTCCTAGAAAGGGCTCAAAGGTCTCTCATCGAAGTTATGTATGTTTAAACCCCTTCGTTACTCTACAGACAACTTTTACAAGGTCAGTAACCTTCTGTCTGTAAGGAAATTATATAATGTGTATTGAATATAACCACACATCTACACAAGACCCTTTCATTTGATCCATCTAAGCTAGATAAAAGACGTAAAGTCGACATTGTGGCCCACTCCCCTCGGGTTCGTACGGTTTTCGCCAGGCGTCAGTATAACACTCAATCTGCTTATATTTATAATAAACTGAACCTCATAATTATATTGAATATTTACCCCATGTTGCGGTATGAATGCAAAAATACTTTATCGGAATGGTTGAAATCTCAAACGTAGGATGAAATTGAACTTTTACTAACTAGAATTTGCTAAAGTAGAGCCTGTAACAAATCTTAACATACATCAACCGATCAATCATTAACACACACACACCAACTCACACCCACACACCTTGCACATCCACCTTCCACACACATACGCACACTCACACACCACACACACACTCACACACTACACACACACTCACACACCACACACACACACAAACACTACACATACCTGAACTTGATAGAATAACTTTGTAACATCCTTAAACCTAAAAAAAAATGTTTTTCTTTTCTTTTTTTTTAATTCTGTCTCAACATTTTAAATTGTAACCCATGGGAAGTTGCGAGTTAACCCCATCACAAGTATCCTTATAACTTAACGGGGCTGCCTCAATTTTGTGCTGCAGAACAATATTGTATGAGAAACAATAAAAACTTTTTTATTTTATTTTTTATAAACTAGTTATGATAGGCCAGGAATTGTGGCGTGGTGAAACTTTCGAGAAACTTAAATCAAATCAAACTTAAATGTCCATTATTGACCTGTGTTGGCTGTGTAGGGTACCATCATCCATAAAGCTAATGATGATAACCTGTCTTATTTTTCCGCAAACTTCAGAATTCTCTTCCAGCCATCCTAATTTTATTCCAACTTCTTTCGTATTTTTCAATAGTAGACTGAAGTTTGGAATTTGAAATTTGGCAGTGTGATACCTTGTGCCTTGTAAATCACGTCAGGCTTCTGCGCCTGAATTATCTTCGATCGTGTCGTATTGCCGTTCCATCGAACTTAGGATTTGGGAAGAGAGTTTGCATCTCTGTCCTGATCACACTCACCGCCGCTTTGCATCCTGGTCAAATTGAACGGTGCTACAGACCATCAAACTGAATAACTTTCTCCATGGGACCACCATCGTTTTTGCGAAAAAATAATATAATCAATGGCCCCATACACACAACTCCAATATTCTATCAAATGTATGAGACAGCTGATGATTTTTACGATTACGATGGTGGTCCCATGGAGAAAGTTATTTATTTTGATGGTCTGTGGCACACACTTGAATTTGACCAGGATGCAAAGCGTCACCTTGTATAATACGAGTAGTACCCTTCTCCCGTGACGATGACTACTGTCCTCTAAGATTGGCCACAATAGCAAAAGATCTGTTTTTTCCTTGGCCCGCCTCTTTTCATGATCGTCTCTAGAATGACATCCTGTTCTCCTGTGCCCTACATGATTCCCGACTGAATTTTGATCCAATGAACTCACAGAAGTTTTTTTTTAACAATAGATTGTAATGTCTATTAGGTAGTTTTGCTCACTCTATAGGCAGTAAGATAGCTGCTCTACCTACTAGGAAAGTCGAAATGAATCCATAGGTAGGTTATTGTGGTGTATTGCTCAATTTTTCTGCCACACATTCAATAAAAGTATTCGGCGATAGGCACCAATACCAATCAAAGCGTATGTAACTCTGTGTGGTTTTCCCCAAACCTAGATCAGGGACGGAAATTTCCTTATGTATGTCGAGCATACAATGACAAATGCGGTAGTAAATTCTACAGATATGTTTTTCATCTAGGATGCCCGTTAAGCTGTAGGCAATACGGGTGATTATTATTTGTTGACGTCAATAGAGCCCTGGAATTGGGCTACAGTTCATCAACACACAGTACATTGTGGGCAATACCAATGAGGCTAATCTCCAGTAGGTGCAATACACTTAGATAGGTACAAAAGTAACTAGGTACCTACATACCTATTTGTTGTGTTTGTGGTAAATAAGTTGTTGTTACGTTTTGACAATTCAACAATAAATTCTAGGTACATTTTTCTTTTTTAAAATTACATTTACAATTAACGACTCAGGGTTTTTCGAGAGGATAAGGAAGATTAATTCGTTAACCTAAGTAGTGTTAGTTCAGCAAAAAAATCCCATTATGAAAGTATACCGAACCGACTTGTTCTAACTTTCTTAACCTCAGCATATGTAGGTACGATATCGACGAGATATTTCTATTTTTTGTATTTAACCTTTTGGACACCATTGTCACATATACGTGACAAGCAAGCGCGTGCCCTGTACGCCAAACGACACAAACATATGACAAAATAGTAGATGAAATTGTGGCTTGGCGTGGAGGGCACGCGCGTGCGTTTATGCTGTGGCAGTCATAAGTTTAATGGTATACGATGATTTTCAATCATCAGAGCATAAAACCCCAAAATAAAAAAACAGTTTAATTAGGTATCTAATTGAATCTGCTATATTGTCGCAAATCAATGGCCGCTACGACGACTGCTACGCAAATTGGTTCGGAAGATGAAACTTAAAATTGTTAGTAAGTAGGTACCTAAGTGAATAAACTAAGGTAGGTCTGACTTTTGTTAAGGCTGATGCTCCAGGGTTAACCGGTGAAATTCAAATATTCTCAGGTTTTCTGCAATTTGCAGGCCAGTGCTGTGTTGTTTGTTATGTAGGTACAGAATTATAATCAACAAAATCATCAATACATCCAAGTTCATAAAGGTCGAGGAAGGCATTTTTCCTTTTCAACCGACTTCCAAAAAGAGGAGGTTCTCAATTCGTCTTTTTTTTGTGTTTGTTACCTCATAACTTTCGACTGGGTGAACCGATTTTGATGGTTCTTTTTTTGTTTGATAGCTGGCGCTTCCCGTGTGGTCCCATTTTAATTTGCTGAAAACCTGATGCTGATCTTCGGAGATATACAATGGAACTCTTCAAAAATACACAGCAAATTTACAGTGATTGCTGCAATCGCTTGTAGGTTCATTGTTTATACTATATCATGACGTAACATCACGCCTGTATGCTCTGAGGGGGTACGCAGATGTGTACAATACACCCAGATTTCGACAGTGTTTGTTACCTCAGTACTTTCGACTGGGTGAACCGATTTTGATGGTTCTTTTTTTATTTGAAAGCTGGTGCTTCTCGTGTGGTCCCATTTTAATTTGCTGAAGATCTGATGCTGATCTTCGGAGGTATAAATGGAACTCTTCAAAAATACACGGCAGAGCTGCAGTGATTGCTGCAAACGGTTGGCTGTTTATTGTTTATACAATTATCACGACGTAACATCACGCCTGTATGCTTTGAGGGGCTACTCAGAAGTGTATAATACTCCCAGATTTCGACAGTTAGGTGTGTAAAGTTCCATTTATTGGGGATAAGCCCTATTACCGTGACATGTATTTATTTTATTTTATTTTATTGGAAAGGGTGTACTTCAAGGGTACATTGATGAGAATTTGGTTAGGTTCTGATTACTTCTGATTATGGGATTCATGACAAAGGAACGGAACTCTTAAATTCTTAAGAGAAAATTAATTGCAATCGGCCGAGTCTTATTAGGCTATCCGGATATTTGAGTCACCTACCATCATTCGTCGTTATTAAACGACTTCAAAAATAAGGAGGTTCTCAATTCAGTGTTCCCCGATTACTCGAAGATGGCTGGACCGATTTTGTTTTTTTTTTAATTGTTTGAAAGGGTATACTTTACAGGTTGTCCCATAATCATCAAATCAAGATCTGATGATGGAATCCTGGAGAAATAGAGAGAACTCTTCACATTTTATAGGCACACTAGAAGGGATTTGGGTAGTTTTAGGAAGTGTACTTTCTCGAAGTGATACCATTTCAATTTGATAAAGATCTGATGAAGAAGTCGGAGATAGGCAACGGAACACCTCAATAAATGATAGCAAATGTACTGGGATTGCTGAAAGTGAAATCTCATATCTGTCTATTGTTTACACCAGTTCATTACCGAAAATCACGCCGGTACGCTGCAGTGAATGGGTAAGCAAATGTTAACCACTAAAAAGTGAGTGAGTGTTCTTTTCTTTTCCTGCAAATCTCTCAGCTCAAGTATGGTTTGCTGTAAGAAAACCCAATTCTGGGTTAAGCTCGCCGTTGTACATAAGCTATATTTTCTAATTTTGTGTATATTTTTCTTTATAATTTTTGTGTGCACTAAAGAATAAGAATAAGAATACCTAATGTAAAAAAGTTTTATCTTTTTGACGCTTTCACCTCCCTTTTCTCGCTGATAGGAAGGTAGGTGCTTAATTTTTTTTTCCACGAATTTAAGATCTACATAACCATTTTTATGTAGGCAAATCGTAGGTATCCAGGAGCAGACCTTGTCCCAAGTTCATTTCTGATGATGATTCGATTTAACTAATCAGTTTTTTGCACTGTTTTAGACTTTCACGGTTTTTTACTACACTTAAAGTAGGTACTTACGGATATAATCCCGTAAGTACTTTAAGTGTAATCAGTTTTTTTTTTTATAGAAACGATTGTAAATATTTGTGTATATTGGAGTTCCTACCAGCGTATTGACCTGAGAAAAGAATAAGAGGTGGGAAAAAACCAGTCTTCTAAAACTCTCTACTACGTGATTGATGATGAAGACAGATAGGTTCCTATCTACAATTAAAGTAGGTGTGGTACCTATGCGGAATATTTGTCAACTCCACGTTTTACGAACGTCGCCAATGCGTCGGGTGTTTACCAAACCAACCATTCGAAATGCATTTAGTAAGTTCATTGAACTCTTAGTCATAATGATGTGTAGAAACTTAGGACGCCTAGTAGGTAAATAAGCAGACACTAGAATGCTGAGCACAGAGCTGACATTATTCTTGATTAGGTAAGCAATGTATCCGGTAGGTACCTTACTCGTGCACTCGAGCAATACGGAAACATCACAGAGAATCTACTAAGATTGGGTAATTGCTGATTCGCATAATTAGTCGTACTTTGATCTTTAATACGTTTGTCGCATCTCACGTTGCGTGGTAGCAGATTTGAACGACGACGAACGTGCATGATCGGTGAATGCAGGAGCGCTCGCACGCCCGCCTCGAGGCCGGCCAATCACCTGCTTATGTAACTCACCATAAAGTGCACGTTCCTAGCAAACCACGTGAAGCACGACCAAGTCCACAAGACTTTGATCTTGATGCGAATGCACTAAGCCAATATACGATTATATTTTTAACCGACTTCCAAAAAGGAGGAGGTTCTCTATTCGACTGTATGTATTTTTTTTTTTTTTTTTTTTTTTTTATGTATGTTACCCGATTACTCGAAGACGCCTAAACCGATTTGAAAAATTCTTTTTTTGTTTGAAAGGGTATACTTCCAAGTTGGTCCCATAGTCGCCAAGTCGGGATCTGATGATGGAATCTTGGCGAAATCGAGGGAACTCTTCAAATTTTATAGGATAACGTACAGCAATTTTTATGTTTTCTACAACAAGTGAAGCATTTGCGTTTGATAAGAACCATTCTACCATCAGATCTGATGATGAAGCCAAGAGTCACGGAACTCCATAATGAGACAATGTATCCTAGTCGTGTTTGGGCTTGTTGTAATTGTAACGGTATGCACTTTCCATGTGAACCACTAAAAAGTGAAAAATAAAAACTTTTTTGCAAAAAGTAAAACCGACTTCAAAAAGAAAAAGTGAAAAATAACTTTAGCTTCTGAAGTCGGTGACAAAAAAATTAAATCAATAATACAAACGTCACCGACTTCAGAAGCTAAAGTTATTTTTCACTTTTTCTTTTTGAAGTCGGTTTTACTTTTTGCAAAAAAGTTTTGTAGGTACCTATTAAGCTGTTAAATAATTGCATTCGTTGGCAGGTCATTAACACTCCCGGTGTGGGTATCTAATTTACCTACGATAGGATGTAAACATCGCCACCGTTTTTTAACATTCTGTACTTAACAGATAGCACTATAAATAAACACAAATAAAACTGTAAGTTCATAGATGGAAAGATTTTATTTAAAAATATTCAATTCTGAAGTTTAACATGGCACTGGGTCACAGTTTTTTTTTTCAACTTGACAGAAAATAAATAAATATAGCGATTACATTAACACATTTAAGAATAACTTATAGGTACTTTAAGCTGCCAATAAAATACAAAATAAGGCGTACCTATTGTCATGAGTTATAGTCGACCTTGTAATTTGTTTACCTACTAGGTACTATTGATAATAACTCACAGTAAATTGAACCTTCAATAGGGTTGAAAATGGGTTGAAACTATTCAACTGGCGTAGATATATTATAGGGCCTAGACGTTTCATATCTCTAAACGACTGATAATAGAATTAAAGCAAATTTGTGGTTTCCCATCATCGTTTTCGCTGTTAGATAGAACGCATCACCCCTCGTCGTTGTACCCAATCTTGTGGTGGTAAAACCATTACGGGATCGACTATACAAACTACAACTTTTATCACAAAGACATTGTTTTACTTACCTACTCCGACACTGTGTAATTTACATAAACGAAGGCCACTTGGCCATAGAGATCATCGCCTCTGAAATTAACATACTAGCCATTACTTCAACAGAATGATATTTCTAGGACAAGTCGTATTGTCAACTAGATTATTATTATAAGTTAACGTGACGCACGCTGCTGAATTAATTTGATCAGTTCCAATAAAAATAAATCAATATGCGCCTTAGTAAATAAGTCTAGCAACACACTGGAACAAAACGCTGCCGGTGAAAAGACATTTTATAAAGTAAAAAAGCGAAGGTAGGTAGGTACTATGCATCAATAGCACGCCTGCGTTTGTCGGAATATGAGCATTGAGCATATTTATAATAATAAGCTCGTTTTTATATTTTTAAATGTTCTATTGTTTTTTACTTATTCTAATAAAAAAAAATAAGTCTGTTGAAAACCATAACCAGGCTGTAACGTCGGACGGTTGTCCATACCTCGCTCGCATATCCATCGTTGTGAACTAGACTTTACTTATATGAAACTTAAGTGCAAGATAATAAATTCACTTTAAGCGCTATAAAATATTACAATTATATGTTTTAAAACCCGTTAAGTAGCTACACAATACACACAAGTAATTACAAAATAAATCCAGTCTTTTTGTTTGTTTAAAATCACATAAAACAGTCCCCGAAGTGGGTTATTTTAAAAGCTTCATGGATTTTTCTGATTTATCTAATGTTTAAATTTTAAAACCCTTATCATATTTCAAAGATACTGTGGAGCGTTTTTGTGTAACCCAAAAAAGAGCGTGTCGGGCCACGCTCACTGTAGGGTTCCGTAGCTTCCCAGACCATTAAAAATACCAACATTTTTCGTCAGCAAAAATAACTTTGTTTTTCATAGTATTTGTATGAAAAACAAAGTTATCATTTGCGTTTTTTTGAAAAAGTGCTATATAACTCAAAAACTATTCAACTCATCAAGTTGAAAATAATTTTCCTAGAAAGTTCATATAAAGGTCTACTTCTGTGATTTTTTTCATATTTTTTAAACTTATGGTTCAAAAGTTAGAGGGGGGGGGGACACATTGTTTTTGACTTTCGGAGCGATTATTTCCTAAAATATTAATATTATCAAAAAATGATTTTAGAAAACCCCTATTCATTTTTAAATACCTATCCAACAATATATCACACGTCAGGGTCAAAATTAAAAAAAAAATCGCTCCCCACTTTACGTCTGGGGGAGGTACCCTAATAAAAATGTTTTTTTAAATTTTTATTTTTGCACTTTGTCGGCATGATTGATATACATATTGGTACCAAATTTCAGCTTTCTGGTGCTAACGGTCACTGAGATTATCCGCGGACAGACAGACAGACAGACAGACATGGCGAAACTATAAGGGTTCCGTTTTTTGCCATTTGGCTACGGAACCCTAAAAAAGACAAAACTTGGATTGTTCTAAGAATTGTATCTTATCCTTCGAACGCGGAAATTGAAAATAACATCATTTCGCAAAAACTATCCGAACATGAACTTTGCAGTTTAAATGACCTCATACAGTACAATGACATGGAGGTCAAAATGAGTATCTGGTCATCGACCGATTGACACAAAGGGTATTTAGATTAAAAACGGATAATAGTATTTAAAAGTGGATTGTGGACCTCATGACGAGCTGTTGATCTTGGTAAGCAAAAACCAGGGTGAGGAAATAGGAGGTTATAATAATATCACATCTCCTGTTTTAACTAAAAAGTTATGTATTTAGTGGGGGTTCATAAATATTACAAGTTCTCTGTTTATTTGCTTTAGCAGAGCTTTAATGCCCGCGGCTTCTACGTAAAAGTTATTTAAACCTTCCTCGAGAACTACTCTATCTATATTGGTGAAAACAGCATGAAAATCGGTGCAGTAGTTTTTGAGTTAATCGCGAACAGACAGACGCAGCGGAGGACTTTGTTTTATAATGTGTAGTGATAAGTTTGCCAGAACTGTATAAACTAATGTAGATGTACGACATTTGGTACGTGTTAAAAAAAAAGTTTTTCAATACACTTCCTCGAAAACTGCTTCTTTTCGCACTATGATTAGGTTCAAAGTGTATTTCACACACGTGCGTTTTTGCTAAATTTTCCACACGTGCCGAAAGCAAAGTTGCCACAGATACATGTACCTACTTAGTCCAAATTGGTACAAAAAAAAAACCACCTCTGACTATAGAGTCAGAGGTGGTTTTTTTTTTAATTTTGGAAAAGCGATCTACGTCTTTCTATGTTAACATTTTTTGAAAATTCAAATTGTGTTTATAAATTCAATATCATAGATAAACATGATTATTTAAAACTAATATTTACTTTTATAAACAAATTACTTAACATTTATTTTTGTTCTAAATTCAAAAATTTACAAAAAAACTATTTTTTATATTAGGCTGTATAACGGCTTCATACCTTTGCCTCTCCTTCAACCTGGCGGCAGCAAAGCGCGGAAAAAAATGAAATTTAAATCATTGTCTCGTAATAATTCATGACACAAATATTTTACATTATTTTATTTTATTTCTTCAAAAATGTATTGAAAAGCGTCGTTTGATACACGTGGACATTTGTTATTGCAGTTCTCGGCTCAAAAACACCCTCGCCTACGGCTCGTGTGTTAATACCGCCTCGTCCTACAATAACAAACTTTCTCCACTTGTATCAAAATGTACTATTGTGCGATCCACGAACCAATTTTTTTTTTTGTAGGATTCTTATTTCTTCACAAAAGTAATTCCTAATTGCAGAATATACTTAGTCAACGTTCTATTAAAGGTGTTTTTTTTCAATAAAGGCTATTGAAATAGAGCTTAATCCTCCCGCAATACTGACTTTATCTAACCTTCGAGTGTCCTGAAAAATCTGAACGATTATGATGGTTCAAGGCTGATGCATGCACTTTAATTATATAATAACAAACACATAGAGGATGTAAATACCCAGATAACTGCATTAAGATTAACTTTATCTAACCTTTGCATGCCCTCGTATTTTCACTGATCTGAACGATTGAGTGGTTCAAGGCTTTACTAATCGCATGCACTTTTCCTGATCAGTTGCAGTTCATAAGAAATAATAATAAATGTATAGATGTAAATACCCAGATAGCTGAATTATGATTAAACTTTATCTAACCTTTGAGTGTCCTCCTGTTTTTATTCGTCTAGATGTGAACGATTGCGTGGTTCAAGGCTAAATGATCGCATGCACTTTTTAGTATATTTATCATGTGACGCACGTAATTCACTGATTTTATCAAAAAAAGTTCCAACGAAACTTGATCGTATAATTCGAAAAATTGAATCGTATATTATCGCAATCACTACAGAAAAGAGCGAAGTTGAGTGTGGACGAGTGGGAACTCGTTGCAAAAAATCGTATTTGGCAAAAACAGGGTGGGTAAAGGTTCGCAAGCGGCTCTGGATACCGAACACTGTAAGGTATTTTCCCGGCAATTTCTTCGTACCGGTTTGACGAAGGCACTGAAAAGTCGAGGACTTTGATTGATGAGCCACTTACCATTATTCGTATTTTAGCCGAGTAATACAAATCGAGTTTATTGATACTCGTGAACGTATAAAAGTGCAAAATTGGTAAGTAGTGAAAGTGGCTTATCAATTTAAGTCCTCGACTCTACATTTCAAGCACACTAAGTAACACTTTGGTGGTTAGATACGATTTGACGCTCTGAGGTAACTTCCTAAAGAGTTACTAAGGGCTAGTGTACCTTGGGTATAGACAAAAACTTGCCGGTTCGAAATAGCTGAATAGATTGAGGACTGTTATAGATACCCTAAATGTCATAACTGGTAGCTAGGCACAATTGATTTGTCATAATAGGAGCTATCAACAGAAAAGATTAGCTGTATATCTTTGCCGCCACGTGGCTTTAGTGTGATTGGTTGAAGCTGAAGTGGGACTGGACTGGCCACGTCTGCCGCATGCCCAATGAGTTGTGGGCAAAAATTGCCACTTTCTGGAGCGCTGACACAGCCAGGTGTCGCGGCAGACCTCGTAGAAGATGGCGGGACGAGCTGGATAAAACCAACAACCAGTAGTCCCCATTAGCCCTGAATAGAAATAACTGGAAGTCATGGGGAGCGGGTTTTGCCCAGCAGTGGGATGGCGTAGCCTAACAGTATCAGTATAATTTCTTTAATTTGAGCTTTAGCAACGGTTTACAGTTCAGTAGGTAACATTCGACTCCATACTCGTTTTATTTGCAAAGTCGTGGGCAAAGCCAGTAAAATCCTACTTCCTACTAATATTATAAATGCGAAAGTTTGTGAGTATGGATGTATGGATGGATGTTTGTTACTCTTTCACGCAAAAACTACTGACCGGATTTGGATGAAATTTTGCACACAGATAGTTTATAACCTGGATTAAAACATAGGATATTTTTTATCCCGGTAGTAAGATCCCATGGGACAATTATTAAACTTCACGCGGGCGAAGCTGCTGTCAGAAGCTAGTAAACATTATAAAGGGGATATGAGTCAATAACTGGTAGTACATAACTAGCTGTGAGGATATACTTTATCTAACCTTGGAGTGATCCCTGTGTTTTTACGCACATTTAGATTTTGGACGATTGCATGCGGTTCAAGGCTGAAAATAAGTATACCATTTATTATCGTAATCCTTATAACACGCTTAACATTATGACATAAATTGAGTACCTATTCATATAAAGCGTAACTTGATAAACCAGTGGGAATTTTATCTTCATCAAAATTGATCGTTGTAGTTCTGCGTCATTCCTTAATTATCATGCTTATTTTAATCAGTTTTTATGTAGGTACCTAAAGATAATAATATGGAAAATGTAACATCTAGATTACAGTAATTTTGAGTCAATAATAAATTTCATAATAAAATATTCGTAATTCCTGAAAATCATTTTAGTGAACTCTTTTTATGAAAAATGAAAATATAACTGTTTGAAGTGGCAGCGTTCTAACGATCTAAAAAGACCGCTTTAGCAGAATCATAATAGGATAATAATATAAATCACGTCACAATTCGTAAAATGGTCTAACAGCGTCTACGACCATTATAAGAGTTATGCTTCTGCTAAAGCGGCCCTTTTAGGCAACCTCGTCGAAGCTCATCTAACACCAATAAGAAAATTATAGACACAACAAGACTAAGAAGCATTTTATATATTAAAAGTACGTATAATAATCATGGATGTGTCACGATGCCCCAAAAATCTTGTCTTCAATGTTCGAGAATATTTCGTTCAAGCAAGATTATTCTTTTTATGCTACATTTAATAATTTTTAAGTATTATTTTATAACAATATCAACGTGCAATCCCGCGGTTTTATCTGGCACATGATACCCTATGCATTACGTGATCACGGTGTTTTGATAACAATACTATAAATTGGCAGTGACTTAGGAACTTGATTTTTCTCGCAAGTTTGTCCGAACCTTACATTGTCTCTTTTGAAATCATGATACATCCATGGTAGGTACATTAGGGTGCAAAAAAACCTCTTATCGAAGCCGAAAGGCACTTGTTCTCCCCGTTATTGTGATTTTTTTCTACACCATACCTGGCAACCTTCTAGTTACGGAGATATTGGGGATCAAAGTTCCAACTATTTGAGAGGTTCTTTTTTTTAATACAAGTTTTTATTGTAAGATGTTTTCTTTAAACACCTCTACGACACCCGTACTATTCAATCCATCCACCAGCACAATGTTTTATGTGCGTTACATTGAGTTCTACTACAAAATATAATTTTTCACACCAAAATTTCCCAGCAATAATTTTTGCGTAAAGTTACTTCATTTGATGTACAGAATGCTTGGTTGACGGCTTCGTGATGAGGTGGTTTACACCCTGTATAGTAAGAACCCTGTAGTAGTGGCAAAAATGTAGAATGTAGTGCCAGAAAGCGGTGGAACAGGCTGGTCTAAATTAAACTATGATGAATTATAAAATTATACAACGTGTAAACGAACCCTTTAATAAGTCGGCAACTAATGTCCATGTTTACCGAAAAGATAACGGTCTGATTATCTAAAAACAGCTGTCACTGTGACATGTTCCCAAATAAAAAAATGTGTTTTAAACAGCTCTTTTTGGATAGTCAGACTGTCGTCTTTTTAGTGAATATGGACCTAAGTATTTTACATCAAATTTAGTACTCTACGCACTATGCACATGATTACAGCGGAACGATATTTTATTATGGTGAAATTTCACGGTTTATGTCAGGATTCAATGTAACTTATTCAAAACATTGTCAATACCTCCGTAACAAGAAGATTAACAAGTATGGTCCAATACCACGAAATGATCGCAATGACGGGGAGACACACACAGACAGAACCGCACCGCATTGCCTGCACAACGGAAGCTTTTTTCCCGCTTGCAACATTTCTAATTGCTGCTCCGCTCCTATTGATCATAGCGTGATGTTATATAGCCTATAGCCATCCTCGATAAATGGACTATCCAACGCAAAAAGTTTTTTTTAAATTTTTTCTACGCAAGAAGATATTACAATATAACGTGTTTGACAATTTTACGGTAACATATACGTAAAATAAAATCGTAGGAAAGTCAAAACTGTACATTGAATATTTTTAAAAAAGAATACTTGGGGCGTGATCTACAATCGATATCGAAGCCAAAAATATAGTTTTTAGAATTTTTGTCTGTTTGTTTGTATGTATGTCCGGGCTAAACTCAAAAAGTACTGCATGGATTTATTTCAAATGTTTGCATGAATATTACTTAGGTCGGGTCAACATATAGGCTAGATATTATCACGCTTTCACCTCCGGGGAGGAGCTGTGAATCTTTATCTTTCTTACGCATTCTGTGACAGCGTGTAATTTAACGATGGTGCTGTAGAGCCTTCACGTCGCGGGCAGCAGCTAGTTTTATAATAAAATCTTACTTCAGTGGTTTTAATCCATTTGAATGGTCAGAATACCTATCTTTTAGTCGGTCTCTGTACTTATACCAAGCCTCTGACCGTCAGTCTTAGGATTGATGTCTCATTCATAATCTCAGTATAATGTTTCTTTCGAGATTAAACTACGTCTTAACTTTAAATATTTCAATTCCTTATTTCGGTTTCGTTGTCTTATATCAGATTCTGAAGGTTAAATATAATCTCTGATCTGGAGTACTTATTTCTTAATACCTATTATGACGCATACAAAATGCAAGCTTTAAAATGGATTACCTACTAGCTAAGCCAAATATAATTTAAAAATATTTAAATATTCAAAAAGAGAAAAATGGATTACTCTCTAAGTGTATACAGTGTGCTATAAAATCTTACTAGCTAACATAAAAAGGCATATTAGTGAGCTCCTTGGTGGCTAGCCTAGCCGCCCTGTTCAGTGCTACATTGCAATGAGTATGTAAAGCCTCAATAGATTCAGTCTCTTTCTTACTCCACCTCGACTCCATTGCTACTGAAAACGCAGTACAGGAGAATGTACAGAGCAAACTTATCAGAATACAAACTCTCATTCTCAACGCATCGCTAGGTTGTTCTACGAGACTCAAGAAATTAAAACTTGGTTCATCAAAGAGTATTTTCTCCACTACATCAGCATGCTCCGGCAAGTCTTGCAGTACAGTTATGAGAAGTCCCACGATGTTCAACGCTATTCGCGGAGATTTCGAATCTGTAAATAAAAATGTTTTTTAAACAACAGGAAGTCACATTTAATTGGAGATCCGACACTGAAACGACATAATTCGGTTTAAATAATCTTAGCATTACGTCAAAATGTCTTGTGGTGATTTTGAAATGTCACTTAGCGTGAGATATGGGTATCATCCGTCAGGCGTCTAGGCGAATGTAAGCTATAATTTGTTTGTAACATGACCTTTTTACAGTGAGACAGCTATGACGTCATCTTCTTAGAAATAAATTAGACTGTTGCAAACTTGAGTTTCAAATGTCCAATTACTATGTTTTCATTATGATCTATGCTGTACTTCTTGGTTGAAACCTTGGGCATTGTAGATCTGTTCCCTTGACCTAAATGCAAAAACATTTAAAACTCACGATAGATGGGACAACATATACAAACATTTTACTTATATCTTGCATAAACCTGTGCTGGCGGTACAAGTGCAAAGTGACGTGTCAAACTAGGCAACACTTTTTTTTTACTTTATATCGTTTCTACGTTTCTTCTGAAAGCCTCTCTACAGTATCTCTCAGTATCGTCTGTGCATCAATAATCAAGTAAATTGGTCTTACAGTGCATTAAAAGCCTGGTGAAGACTGGATGCGCGCTGTAGGCGCTGAGCGCGGTGGCGAACTGTCGCACGCCGCGACACGAGCGCACGCACAGCCACGCGCACACCTCCAGCATGCGCGCCACGCCCTGCACTCTGTCAAAGGTAATAACGTTCATTCCCTAATCACTATCATCTGCCTTGTCTTTTTACAACAATAGGGAGATGACAAAAAAAAACTAATTTGTCCGTCAGTTAGATTATCAAAATATTTTTGACATGTATTTTTTATTTTGTTACCTAAACCAAAATTTACGAAAATACGACGCTTTTAAAATTCTCAATACGTCACGCCGCCGTTCTATAATTTTTCCGACTAATGTTCTGTTTAATGGGCATTCATATTATTGGTGCTTCAAAGTAGTTGATAAAAATAAAATATATTCATTTTCACCAATAGTTTCCGCCATATTACCAATAGTCATTGGGCGACTGCTTTTGGACATGTATATGTCACCGTAAAATTGTCAAACACGTTAGATTGTAATCTCTCCAGCGATATTGTAAACTCTCGAAATATTGTCAACTGAACATACGGAAGTATCTCTGCTCCCATAATCGGGACTTGGGGCACCCCCGTTAGGTTAGTTTGGTTCCTTTAAACCCTGCACTCGGAAATAGGGGCCCGGCTCCGACGACTACGCTTTTTAGGGGAATATAAAGTGTTTTAAGGTTACGTTATATTAATCGGTATTTCTCAGGAATGGTACATTATGTTTTCATGAGAGCGGTACCATTGGGCAAGGGGGACCCCTCTTTCCCTACACACCGCGTGAGTTGACTACCATCGCATGCATTTCACAAAAAATAATGCGTTTTTATTGTAAGCAGTATGTTCGTTTGACAATATTTCGAGAGTTTACAATATCGCTAGAGAGATTACAATATAACGTGTTTGACAATTTTACGGTGACATAATATATAACTTTTGGTCTTATACATGTTTTTCATACGACTTATGGCGTCCACCCGTCTACCATGACTTTTGCAATTAGAAATATGTTAGAAAATAAAATAAATAATAAAATATAAATAATATGACTTAAATTATATATGACTATTGCTTCGAACAGAATACTACTTTACAACTGTTTAGTTGCTACAATAGTACATTGTGATACAAGGGGCTAAAATGACCCATTATAGACGAGGTAAGTTTTACTACCGAGCTTTAGCGAGGTAGTAAATAGAAACCGAGTTATAATGGGATTTTAGCGCCGTGTGTTACACCGTACTTTTCACTACGATTGCGAGAAAATAAAATAACCATATTTAATATGATAGTTTATTTTATTAAAATGAAATGTACAATATTTTGTACTGTTGTTCTAATGA
Source organism: Xestia ashworthii (assembly GCA_950022955.1). Classification (NCBI taxonomy): domain Eukaryota; kingdom Metazoa; phylum Arthropoda; class Insecta; order Lepidoptera; family Noctuidae; genus Xestia; species Xestia ashworthii. The sequence goes on along the minus strand of OX465553.1, from coordinate 10,141,131 downwards.
GATGTTTTTTCCCGGCAACATAATCTCAGTTCTCTGTGAAGACGAATATAATATTGTGTCGTCTGTGAGGTAAACGTAGGAGATAAAAAGAAATTCAAATAAATAATACAGAAAAAATCTTAAAATTTCGCGCCAATGCCTTTTTTTATTTCTTCTGTAGCTGGAATGCAACGCACACATCCTGCCAAAGAGTTCGGCGTTCGGCGCGTTTGGTTCCATTTTTAATATTTTTTTTTTTTTATGGAACAGTAATAAGTCAATTCTTCATGAATTATGAGTAAAGACTTTGCGCTTTCGAACACCGACTACGAAATTTAAAAAAAAAGCTTATTTTCCCTAGGGCTATAATGAGCAATTTTACGGCCCCTCTGGTACGCTATTATGACGATCTTTTCGAGCAAGAGGAGTGAAAAACTGTTTTAAAGCTCTTACATGTCTGTTAGTTGTATAGTTCCAATATTATACAACGTTTTTACTAGTTGGGTAAATAGACTTGCAATTTATTGATGGTGGAAACTAGCCAATTTAATTATATCCTGATCGGCTTCCAGTCTAACTAGATGCCAGTATACATGAAGTGATTACTATATAACTTCCACAAATCAGATACAGGGTAAAACGATACCCTTTAGTAAGACTACTTCAGAATTTCGGGCTTCTGGCCCCGTAAAGACTGTCAAAGATCTAAGTCTAATCTAATAAGTATGAATACAGCTTACCTCCTAGCCATTCTAATAAATGGTGCATGCTCGATGGTTTACTGGCGGAATTCGGGGAGGTTGCAAATTATAAAGAAGATTGTCGCTATGTTTACCTGTCAGGGGCTCCATCGTCGTTGTCTTTGCTGTCTTTCATGAGCGTATTGATGGCCGCTACGAAGTTGTACACCACCTTAGCTTCGAGATACACCTGAAATTAAAATGATTGCTTTATAAATAAGAACAATTCGTTAAAAACAATATTTCTGATGCTGAGGATATTGTAGCCAACAGTAAAAAAGAACTACAGAGCCATCTATAAATCAAAGGCCATAAAACATAACATTAAAAAATCTGGATCGCGCTATTAAAGATATCGGTGAAATAAGATTTCATAGAAAAACTCGAAAACAACTATCGGGCAGTAGCCCACCAGATACAATACCCGTCGGGTCGGAAAATTATCCTCCCTTTCTTTGGGGGATGAAGAAAACACTGTTCACACAACTGTTCTTCATACTTACCCCTATTATATCAACATACCAACTTTGTGAACCCCAATTTCAGAAGATTGAAAACATAGTTATCCCAGGAAAAGTGGCAAAAAGTGTTAATTTGTACAAGCTTACAACAAAACAAGTTCTCAAAATAAACTCACATCTTGAATATTAAGCAGCGTGTGCCTCGGTAGTGTGTGCGCAAGCGCAGGCAGTGCTAGAAGCGCCGCAACAGCGCCACAAACTCGACCACCTCCGCTGGCACGCGCTGCGCTACCGACTACGCCTATCACCATGCTTACCTGGAAATTATAACATAATAGGATGTTCATACTAGCTGGAAATCTTTGAAATGCGTGAAAAATAAATAAATTTTTATATTTTTTTTATTTTTTATTTTCTTAAATTAAGTAATTATTTTTTTTTTTATTAAAATTGGCGTGATGTAAAGCGATGATGCGGCCAAGGGTAGATGAATTTAGAAGGAGACGGTTCACTCGAACTTGAAGAGTATCACATTATAATGATCGGGAAACAGTCAGCAGTGAATTCCAAAGACTGGCTTTGTCGCTGCGGTCCGTCGAAGCGATTCGGACGGCTTTGTCGCTGCGGTTTGCGTTTGTTTTTAATTTTATGTTATAAGATGATTGTTACATGACTTTATAGGATGAACTTGTAAGAAGTTTTTCTGCTAGTTATAAATAAGAACCTCAATGAGTAGATATCGGTACCAAACTCAAACAATGGGGCAATAAAAGAACCCACCCATGCAATTAATTCTTACGTATCTATTCTGCGACTGAATTGGTATCGCATGACATTATTACATACCATATTTAGTTGAGTTAGAGACTCCACGTCGCCATCCATAACTTCACTAATGTTGGAGTTGAGGAATGCTTCCCATTCCTCTAATTCTATAGAAGTTGGCTCTTTAACTGAAAACCAAACATACATAGTTATTAATAGAATAATTATAATTTTTAAATATAGACTTAAAAACTGGTAAATATTAATTATTACCATCACTTTTGTCTTCAGTCTTTAACATCCTGTCATTATCAGCAACTTCTTTCTCATCAGAAGTTTCATCAATAACTTCAGATTTCTCAACATCCTGATCTTTTTCCTCTTTAGAACACTTTTCTTTATCATCGATAAAGCTAGACACCTCAATAGTAGGTTCACTCGTCCGTCGCTGAGTTTCATTTTTGTTTTTGTCCCAACTTCTGCTGAAGTGAAAAGATCTCTTGATACTTCTTGTCAACTTATTTCCTCCACTACCAAATCTGAGCTTGTCACGAGAAAATTGTAATATTTTCTGCTTGTAAGAAGGTGGTACACTCTTACTAAGCCCAGAACTGACGTCACTGCTACATTTGGTAGAACTTTTCGGATGCTCCAAACTTTGAGATGCTGTGTCTATTATAGATTTCGCCTTCTGTTTTACATCCAGCAATTCTTTCTGACTATCACTGGCACTAAGAGGCTTTTGCGTTTTCTTTTCTTCAGCTTGCTTCTCTGGGTTAGGCTTTTCTTCATCTATCTTATCCATTTTGTTGAGATCTGATTGTTTTTTGTTGGCTGCCATTAGTTGGGCCATGTTGTTTTCTAGGTTGCATACAACGAGGTTGGAGTTGTTGAGGACATTGTACTCGTGCCTGAGTAGTTTCGCATTGGCTGCAGTGATGGGATGTGATTGGTCTTCGTCGTCAGTCTTGAGACTGTCTCGCACACTGAATGCGCTGGTCGCTCTGACGCTGTCGTCATCCGACATAGGAACACACTCCATCGCTTGCATTACTCTCGCATTCCGCAAATCATGTTCTTTTGGTTCTGGTTTTTGTTCAGGTATTGTTCTGGGAAAAGGAATGTAAAAAGACTTTTGAGATGGATGAAATTGAATACTTTGTTTCTGTCAATGCTGGATTAACAAGTTTTTGCTAGTTTTCTTCAATGTAATCACCTACATTTATTTTAAGAGCTCTATCATAAGTCTCACCTCGTATTACTGCTAACTTTATCCCTTTGAAGCTGCTTTGCCTCTTGCTGGCTGTGGGTCAAAGGTTTTGTGAAAGGTGACTCACTCTGTACATCTTCTGGCAGAATAGTCACATGACCAGCAACAAATGCATGCTCCAGAATTTCTGGCCAAGTCATCCTTTTCATTGGATCTTTGTGAAGTAGACCCTTAAACAATGTAGAACTAGTATTGAAAACTTGATGAATAGCCACAATATTCTTGCATACTCACAATATGTTTTGCACAGTAATCATTCAGAGAAATTATTATTGCTACCAGAACATGAGTCTCACAAGCAATTAAACTAGACATATTATATAGGCCATTGTTGAAAGACCCATAGTTTGACGTAACCTTTCCACAAGTTGAGTCAACAGGGGGTCTAAAATGGCCGCTTTAGCAGAATCATAATAGGATAATAATATAAATTGCGTTACAATTCTTAAAATGGTCATAGACACAGTATTATGATTTTTTTTGAGACCTTTTTAAAAATTGTAACGCAATTCATATTATTTTCCTATTATGATTCTGCTAAAGTGGCCATTTTAGACCCCCAGGATTAAGGCACCACAAATCATTAAATCTCGAAATGTATTTAGCTATTTTTTTGTGTATTTGGGGCCTAAGTATAGTATCTCATTTACACAATAAACACATACCTGCAAGAAGGATCTAGCATCAGTGCTGATAAAGCTGGGCCACTGCACTGGCTTGTGTCTGATCATCCGCACCAGTTGCCATATTGACATGGTACAGAATGGAGGCTGGCCTGCTATCAGCTCATACACAATGCAACCGAGGGACCATAGGTCAGCCTGAAAACACATTGTATCAAATATATTTTGTTATTAATTATTTATTCTGTTTACAATACAAATGACAGAAACAAACAACTTATTGACAACTATTTGAGTTCTTAAAAATAGTTTTGTTTACACCAACCACCAGCTTTTTTACAATACTTAAATTAATTTAAACAATTGCATGAAGTTCCTATGTTAATAAGACACTAGCCGGAGCATTTCGGATTTTCCACATCATTCTCAAATATGTACAAAAAGTTAATTAAAATTTTGTCTAGGTTGGTCTGTGGATGGTTTACCTATTACATACCAAGTTTCTTCTGTGCCTCAAAAAGCATGTTAAGCAGTTGGTCCTGGCTGTTATTTGCAAATCTTTGACAGTTGTTCCAGGTAATCAGTGGCCCAAAAATTTCGGCAACCATCCAATCTAAAACTGGTTGCCACTTGGTAAGCCAAGGGGTATCGTATTACCCAGTACTAACCGGGTTGTGGGGGTCAGATAGGCAGTTGTTCTATGTTAAGTACTGGTATTCAGCTGCATCTGGTTAGTTAGACTCTCCCAACAATAGGAAAAGGCTATGCAGATGATGATGTATTAAACAGTCTATTTAAACTTACCTGGTGATCATAAGGCTTCTCCTCAATCAATTCAGGTGCCATGTATAACGGAGTACCTTTGATGGAAGTCAGAATGTGTGTTGCATTTGTCATGATTCTTGCTAGACCAAAGTCACAAAGTTTAGCACGTCCTGTACTGTCCAGTAAAACATTCTGTGGTTTTAAATCTCTGAAAAATTTAGTGTTTTTCTGTAAATACTAATTACCACTACATATTGAATAAAAAACAGCAATACTGGCTAACCAGAATTATGACTGCTCAAAGAGGTTTTGTCGTAAGCTTGGAACTACTTGTTTACTCTCTGAAACTATTGTTGATCTAGGATATTCTAGAAGGAACAAGTTTTACTGCTGAGGATGGGGTCTTTGGTGTGGTTTCTCGAATACCCTTTTGATTTGTGAGTTTACTATTGGTGTAAGTCTGCCAAGCCCTTTAGGGTTTACTTTTAATTAATCTCAACTAGTCTTGACAATGCAAGGTAAGATTCAGCAAGCACAGAAACATGAAAAAATAAAGTCATTTTCAACTACAACAAAAAAATTGCTAATATATGTATAAACTCTTAACAGACCTGTGGAGCACCCTATGAGAATGCAAGTAGTACAATGCTGAGACCAAATCCCATGTGATTTTCTTAACTTGATCTTCATTCAAACATCCTTCTTTTGCAAGGATGCTATGTAACTCTTTCTCTGCATACTCTGTGACTACAACCAACTCCGATTCAGTGTCAAAGCTGTCTATCATCCGGATAATGTTTGGATGTTTTAGCTGCCTCTGGATATCACATTCTTGTCGCAAGTTTTTCAAGTCTTTGACTGAACGTCCTTTCTGTAATGAAAAAGAAATTACTTAGAGGTAAAAAATAAGTAGGTGTTAACACTCCTGTGAGAACTATCACAACTGTAAAACGACGGCTGATAGGATATCGGCCAATTGTTTAATTCTTATGTCGTGAACTCGCGACAGTTAATAGTTTTACTTGTAAGAAAGCAGGTGAAATCTGGCCTTTGAAACATTAAACTTATCATGAAACTAGAGCCTGGAGTCAAGATTTCACACAATCCGAAGCTACAACATACCTTTCTTATAACTTTTAGAGCTACAACAGCATCAGTTTCTTTATGTTTAGCTTTAAAAACACGACCAAACGATCCTTCACCAACAAAAGATATAACTACATAACTTTCCATTTTTGTTCAAAAAATTAAAGACTGATTATAGCTTTCAATCATTCATCACTAGTTTTATGTACTTTATGATTGAAAGTAGAAAAAAACAACACGGGGCACGTTCTAAAAGTTCTAATAATAAAAATAAACAAATTGTAATTGAACACCTATTAACTGTCAATTTCAGTTTATTTGTCATTTTGACATTGACATTGGCGGATTGTCACATTGATTGTCATTTGGATTGTCAGTCTAGAATGGATGCGTTCCCGTGAAATTTTTAAAAAGTTTTTGTGATTGCAAAAAGCAATAAATAGCAATTCAAAAAGGGGTTCTACAACGAACTGACAACCAGAAATACTGTTTTCCTTGCAACGTCACCACATCAGTATAAGATTTAAAAACAAAGGTCCCTGCAACTATTGTAACTTAAGCGTCTTTTTGAGGATTAATTAAAAATAGTTTCCATGAACTCGATAGATGGCGTTGATCCGACTAAGTTACTAGGTGCTAAAGCCAAAACGCTTGAAAAAACACACGTCACAAACGCTCGTTCACTGACACTTTCGTTTGCATAAGCTTCAGAAAATAATCATTAGGTATAAGTGAAATTATGTGACGTTCTGTTCCTTGCAGTAACGTAGTCAGACCAACGCCATCTATCTAGCGACCACGAAAGAGTTGAAAAAGAAAATCCCTCATTCTAATAATTCTATAGTTTAATAAAATGTTGGCAAGTAACCGTCGTTTTTAGTACTAGAAGACAAAAAAAAAGAATAATTAAGGGCCCTACTCAAAGCACTGCTTGCAGTTAATGTCGCAGAGGGTGTTGCTCCACAAAGCCATGCGAATCATTAGGTGTGGCTATTAGGGTTGCCACCTTTTTTTTTCAGATAAAGTACATTGGTTCTATTTTTATCGTTATTATGTTTAAATATATACGTACATGTTTCGTATATGTTTTATTACTTTCTGCGAGTAGCATCTCTGCACAGCATTCTTAGTCTATATTTAAAAATAAATAAGTAATTCGTTTTTTAAGAGATAATAACAATGATAAAATATAACAATGATATAATAACTTTACCTAGTTAACCGCAGTTGGCTGCAATATTTTGCCACAACACCAAAAAAGGTCAAATTGACTGTTTTTGAGCCGTTCTAGCGCCGGTGACCGGTTAAGCTCTGCACACATCAAGAATCTTCGGTCCATGAATAATCGTCTTGTTCGTTGTCCTTCTCATCGATCCGTAAAGTCATCTTTCTTCGGCCAGGCGGTCTTCTTTTGGAATGGGCTCCCTCAGAATATTAGGACGGCAACCGATCGGTTCACTTTTAAAGTGAAACCTCGAGAACACCAAGACATTGGCAGATTCGTCTCAGAACTGTTGTAGTTTTTCTTGTTTATCTCTTATAACATCTTTTATATTTTTCACACCACCTGCTCGAAAATGTCAAATTATATGTCAAGCAACCTTAACCTAAAGTGAGTCATTAGTGGCCGGGGGCACAGCCGGTCAATAATGTTGTACTGGATTTCATTATGACCCGCTGGTCAATAATGTGATTTGAATTTGGAATCTCACATGCTCAGCTAAATTGGCAGTATAGTACCAACAAACACCCTTTGGTGCCAGAAAGAGGAAAGCTATTCTCGATACCCTTACTACGCGTGGATGATATTCTCGATTTCCTACAAAATCATAACGACTGCTTCTTCATATCGTTGCCATGTTTTCGAAGACATAGTATTGTAAGAATAATTAGATAACTACGAACCATTTTTTAAAAGAAATGGAACATTAAAATTGGCATTAATAATAACAAATACCGTACCGCGCCGTATTGTATTGTACAACGGGCAGGTGTCCGCAACTCCACGTCAAAGTGCGTATTTTGCGTATGGGCTATAATCCACCACGCGGGCCCAGTGCGGGTTGGTACTGTTGGTAGATGTCACATGTCTTCGAATTTTTACCGCGACGTAATACCGTAATAGTAATTGGCTGTAACATTAGTTAATTAATTTATTCTTACTGTTTGTTTATTTAATAAATACTTTGTTTTTCGTACTATGGCTATTATTTTCTCACAGTAGGTGTAAAAAGTAGAGTATTCTCCTCTGGGCTAAAGGTGCCTTTGCCTTGGGCTAGCTTGAATCCCTCGCTGCATTCAGGATTCTTGTATTAACTCCCTCGCTTCGCTCGTGAGTTAAACTCTTAACTACCTCGCTGCGCTCGGGAGTTAAATCCCGAATCCTTCATTGCGCTCGAGATTCAATATGACGCCCGTGACATAAGACACAACTTTAGCCCCTTGGTGCATAATCTACTATTGTTTTATGTATGTACGGTCGAACAAGCTATTTGGTTTACAATTTAACCCACAAATTACATTGTAAAATATAAACCAAATGGCTTGTTGGACCGTACATAAGTATTTATTCTTTAGTTATAATAGCTGCCGGAAAGGACTCGTAACTACTTCAAAAGCGATCGATGTGCAGATACGGATATGTCACCGTAAAATTGTCAAATACGTTATTTTGTAATATCTCTAGCGACATTGTAAAATCTCGAATTATTGTCAAATGAACATACTGCTTACAACAAAACGCATTATTTTTCGTGATAAGCATGCGATGAAAGTCAACTGACGCGTTGTGGAGGGAAGGAGGGGTCCCCCTTGCCCAGTTGTACAACTCTCATGAAAAGATAATGTAGTACCATTCCTGAGAAATACCGATTATTATAACCTAACCTTAAAACACTTTATATTCCCCTAAAAAGCGTAGTCGACGGAGCCCCGCTTCGCGGGGCCCCTATTTCCGAGTGCAGGGTTTAAAGGAACCTAACTAACCTAACGGGGGGGTGCCCCAAGTCCCGATTATGGGGGCAGAGATACTTCCGTATGTTCAGTTGACAATAATTCGAGAGTTTACAATATCGCTAGAGAGAAACACGTTATATTGTAATATAACGTGTTTGACAATTTTACGGTGACAGAAGTACTTATGTATACTTACGGAGATTGAAAACGAATCGAATAAGAAGTCGGTCAAGTTGGTTGAGGAGATCTACATTTAGGTCATAGTAGCACACATCACCATTGTCAATTATGGGAAAGATTAGGGACTGTACAAGCATTGCCTTAATGTGTGATGGTAGAATATTTTTAACCGATAGAGCGACCGCAACGTTCCAATATTTTTTGCTCGCAATCGCGACCTGCTTGCTCCAGTCAAGGCAGTGTCAACATGCAAACCCAGATCCTTAACGTCAGAGCTAAATGGAATCGCAGTGCCATCAAAGTTAACCGGTGGCACCGTTAAACCATTCAGTCTCCTCAGGCTATGGGGGCTACCTAAAATGTTAGCCTGACACTTGGTTGGGTTAGCCGCCATCCCGAAACGATCAGATCAGTTTCTCGTAAATCCCGATTTAACTCATCGACCGTCCCAGATAAGCTGTCAACACCTGCCTTACAGTAAATCTGCAAGTCGTCTGCGAACACCGGCTGCGTCTGCTTTGAGATATTTAAAGAACAAAAGTGGAGATAAAATGCCGCATTGAGGGAAGCCAGTTTCAAGATCACACCAGCTGGAGTTAAAGTCACCAGCAAGCACTGATAGCAGACGCCCCTGAAGATAGGATGAAAACCATTCCAGAATCTCGGGAGAGACTATAAGATAGGAGAGGATGGATAGAAGGACTTCGTGACTGACGATATTGAAAGCATTTGAAAAATCGTCAATACTAAAACCGTAACCTTGGTGTCTTCCATTCCTCGCCTTATATCGTCAGTCACTTTAAGGAGAGCAGAAACGGTACTGTGCTCGGGCCTTAACCCGGATTGGTATGGACTGATGAGAGAGTTTGTGTAAATGAAGTTGGAGAATTGTTTATGTCCAGTCAAGGTCAACAAAAGAGTTAGGTATGCAGGCTAGCAATCTTCTTACTACTATTATTAATGCGAAAGTTTGTGAGGATCTTTTTTTGTTATTCTTTCACGCAGAAACTTTTGAATGGAATTGGATGAAATTGCAAACAGATTGTTTACACCCTTTCGCATTTGTAATAGTAGTAAGAAGATTGGTGACCTGCATACCTGTTTTGTTGACTGTACACAGGCCTCGAGTACTCTGGATAATAAGGGTAGGATGGAAATTGGGCGAAAGTGACTGAGAAGAGTAGGATTAGGGATTTTAGGAAGTGGTCGAACATGGGCTTTCCGCCACAGGGAAGGGAAAAGATCGGGGTAAAGGGAGAAGTTAACTATATGGGAAATTGCAGGAAGGAGCTGATCGACAACTGTCACGATGTTCATGTGTCGACTGATGTTATCACAACCCACGGCTTTTGATTTAATGGATATGATAATCTTTTTGATCTCTCCCGTATCGACTGGGGTGAAGGCACAGGGAGTGATGTTGAATAATCTTAAGTCAGCATTTTGGTGATTATCTTTCCTTTAAAAACTTATGGATTGGTGGTCAAGGTACATTTCGCGAGGCCCTCGGATGGTGCAAAAAGAAGGGAAAAATATAATAAAAAATCACTTGAAATTTTTTAGTAAGTAAGTGAGAAAGAAACCTAAGTTTTGATTTATACTTATTTGTAACATTTAAAAATAAGAAATAAATAAAAATAACTTTTCGAAGAAACAGAAATTTTCTACTTTTGGTTTAATTCATTTTTTCTCGAGTTTTACGTCACTTAGGGCTACCGCACACTACAGACAAGACTGTCTTGAGACAGACTTTCGCTACACAAAATATATGAAGATGCGCACACTTGAGACAAAACGTCTTGCAGACAAAACTGTCTCATACCTACAAAAACTGCACAGCGACAAGTCTGACTACCGATTGTCGGCTTCCCTTTTGGATGTACGCGGGCGCGCACATCTACGACAAAACAGTCTAGCGATAGGGCATCGAAAAGTGGCATTATCAAACCCGGGTTTTCGGTTTCGGGTTTTTTTGTCCAAAACCGGGTACCCGAGTTTTTCGTTTTTTTTTGTCATCAAATGATAAGATGTTTATTTTGCAAATAGGTTTTTTAATTTAATCCGCTGGATGCGAGTCGCATGGGACCGGTCAATGTGGTGACACTTGAGGGAGGCCTATATCCTCAAATGGACGTCTTTCGGCTGAAATGATGATGATGAATACAATAAATGAAACAAATCAAAACTCAACTTACATTTCTTATAATTGACCCCTTATTTACATCGTTGAATAGTTTTTATTCTCGGTAATGATAATAATTTTCGATTAAAAATGTTTCGTTTTACCATTATTGTAAAAAAGTAGTTTATTTAATATGACTTTTTACTTTATATTGAAAAAAAATAAAGTAAATAATATAGTACCGAAAGTATACCGATAGACCCGGTACCAGGTTGTTAAAAAAATACCCGGGATTTTCGGTACCGGAATTTCCCGGGAGCATGCCCTATAGTAGACCAAACAGTTTCGTCTCAGGTGTGCGATGTGCCCAAGACAAAACAGTTTTGAGACAGACTTGTCTTTATGAGGCAAGTCTGTCTCAAGACAGTCTTGTCTGTAGTGTGCGGTAGCCCTTACAGTCTTATTCATAAAAAGATAAAATAGGTTTATTAGGTTGTTCAAAACGGGTACTAGGCATTAAGTTAGATATCACTTAGTGTTGGTGAAAACAGGAATTATGCGTTCAGTTAGATGACACTTAGTGTTGGTGAAAAAGAGCAATTAGGCATTGAGATAGTTGTCACTTATGTATGTGAAAACGGACATTAGACACAGTAGGGATATCAAGAGTCCCGGTTGATGCTCGCACAGCATTTCATTCGGAGTTACCTACTATCATTCGGTTCGGTTATTTCACGCTAGGACCCCGACATGTTTGTAAAATCAATTTACTTAGATCAATAAACACAGAATATGTAATACTAAAATTAATCTTGTCTAAGTCCGAAGTGATGTAGACTATTTGATATTTGTTGAAAAGAAATGTCTCTACCCAAGAGTCAAAAGTCACGAAAAAATTGTCGGTGTAGACTTTTGTTGACTGAAGAATAGAAACATTTCTTTTCTACATTTTTATCATCGCCAAGGTTACGAAGATAAAAATCTTTTTACAAACTGTTATTTTGTCGATTCTTCCACCAACTAAACCGATCAGTTACCCCAGATCCCCTCGAGGAGGAATCGTCGGGGTAGTCCACTAAATTCAAAATTGGAACATTTTTTGCCATCTACATTGATTTTAATGATTATAATTTTAGAGGCGTGTCCCCTTTTGCCCTACGGGATTTCCGATCGGCAGCCAAACACTGCCATAGAAACATTCAAGCTGTTTTTAATCATCTTGGGTAGGTATTTTCTTTCGTTATCTCGTTTGTATAAGTCTAAAAATCTTTTGGGTTAAATTTCAATCTTCTAGTCTAGACCACGTGATTTACACTTTGTGCGGTCAGTCAGTAGGTAGGTAATTGAACATATTCATTTTAAATAGATACATGAGTAAATAATGTCGGTCTACGCAAAGGAAGCTGCGCGAAAAGCAAGCATGAGTTGTTATAATAATAAAGGTACCTTTGTAGCTGTTTAATATTTACATGACCCATATACCTACCTACGTAGGCAATAGCTAGTTATCTATATCTTCTCAGACTTTACTTTTCACCTTGAGCTTTTTAACGATCCTACCTACCTAACTGATTCTACTGATGATAATGAAGCGACGGTATTCTGGTTTCACTAAGTACTTAAAAGATTTGTCCATCTGATAACAATTTACGTCTGAATATTATCATGAATTTATGTATGGACGAAACGAGTCTTGAAATAGAACAATTTTAATAATTTAGAACGGCCATAAAATAGGCGAGTCGGACCGCTAAACATTCGACAGGCAACAGCGGTACCCGATACGAGTTGGATTTGTTGATGCTTTGTTGTCTATACGCTATTTATACTCGGATTATCCGGCAACCAGCTGTACGAGATAAAACTCTGAATCGCGTACACACAATAAAACACCAAGTGGGCTAAAGTTCGGACGGGAGCATTATTTCACGTTGAAACATATCATTCCACAATCCACAGCCGTGCACCATTCTGTAAACATATGAGACATGGTGCGTGGGACGATGTGTACATTAGGGATTTTTAGTAACTCGCAGTTTTGTCTAATCAATCTTTATTATTCATTTCGTAAGATTGAGAACTAAAAACACAATCTGTCTGTAAGAAATCTAAATAATTGGCCATTAACGGTTTCGTCACGTGAAACAGAAATAGCTTCAACAACTTTCAGATCTGAATGAAAATTTTCTACGGGAAACAATTTCCAGAAGCTTTGATGGTTTCAGGCACCTTGATGAATAAGATCGTGACTCAATAATTGCTTTTCCGATAAAATAATTACAAAGGTTGATCTTAGCGATAAGATAAAATTCGTAGGGAAATGTTAGTCACAGTTTTTGAATTGCACCAGCGCAACGTAGGCGTAAACAAAATATTAAAACTTGCAAATGATTAAGAAACAAAGTTAAAATAAAAGGTGTACAACAGAAATATATATCAGAGTAACGGACTCTAAAGGGAAACGGTTGCCAATAAATCATTTCTGTTAGTACAAATCGTAAGTGGGTAGGCATAAATTAATTTTGAACGAGTAAGTACTGTAATAATTTCGATGACCCGTATAATAAGTCAGTTACAAATATATTTTTGTCTGTCTACTAACTACTACTATAATTATGAGACGCGGGAATAACATTAGACGAACATTTTAGAATCACAAAATATTTTAATTCTCAGAGTTCGAAATTTTCTAACACGCGTTTTTCTTTACAAACTTTATATCTCTGTTGATAGATATTGGGATGGCACAAATGACCTTTTCAACATGTTTTAAATATGATTTTATGTGACTAAAGGTGTCACTTATTTATAAAATACCCACCTAGGTACAAAAGCACGCAAAAAAACAATGAGCATTTCCATTCTTTTTCCAACTGCGGCGACGCGACGCCCAAAAGGAGGGCATGATTTATGTGCCCTGGGAACAATCGCCTTATGCCAGTGGCAGGGAAAGGGTTAAAACAATTACTTGCATCCTGAGTACCTACTACTTTAGATCATTTAATTCCTACTAAATATCTAGTTCATAGTGTTACCCTACTACTGCAAAATGATCGTGTAAACTAAATAGTTGAATTATCCGAGGAATAGTTTTAAATAATAACATCTGCAACTCTTCCTTCACTTGTATTATTGTAGTTACGATCATTCCGTATGTTTATTTAACTAGAGCAAAATTTCACATATTTTCTTTTCACGTCATTTCAATTTGTACCTACTCGTCTGGAAGCGAAACAAAATGCTAATAATAAAGGTAGCGCGGGATGGTTTGTATAAAATTATGCTGTTATGATGCGAATAGGTACCTCTGTATACAAATGTGGCAATCTGTTTGGCTGCTATCCTTATCGCTCAACGAGCTTCGTAAAAGCTAATCAATAAAACTTGTCAGTAGGTAACTACCTACCCTGAAGATTCCGATTTACTCACTTTTGAAGATTGATGATGATTGATAGGGAGTGATATTTGTGCAAAACGGTTGCATTCGATATTACAAAATACCTAGGTAACAAGATACGGGATTTCTTAATGGCCGCATATAGTGATGTATGAGGAATTGAGGATGACTAGACATTGCAGGTGCATCGTGTTTTTAGTTTAAAAATGTTGTTATCGTTCGTTCTAGAAACAAGTGTTAAAATATTCCATATTTTGGATTGTATGTGTGTCATGAAATGTAGCAAGAGCTTATAAATTGTAACGCTACGTTATTTCGTAGCAGCTGCGTTGGTTAAGTATTAATCGAAGGTATTCTAAGTTATTCATACCTTTTTAAAGGGCTTTGTGCATTATGTTAGCGTTTAGGTTAAGTATACCTATGTAGACTGCACCTATAATGACGGACTAAAATAATAAAGCTGTTGTTCTTTTCAGTCTTCAGTACCAATTGGAATTTAATTACGTTTGCCAAACGTCAGCCTGAACAATAAAAACACGAAAAAATGTTGTGAGACGTTTAAATTGTTGACAGAACGATTCACAATAGATTACATTGATTTATTTGTAATAAAAAAGCTCATCTACTCCATTGTACTGTTTGTACAACGTGTAACAGAAATGGTATATTCATATGGAAGGATGTGCTACAGACCATCATACTGAACAACTTTCTCCATGGGACCATCATCATAATCGTAAAAAAATATCAGTAGTCTCATACATTTCGTCGATTAGGTATTGTAATTCTGTTAGGGGCCGTTGACTATTTTTTCGTGTTCGTACATAATACCAATGACTGAAAATTCATTGTCAGAATAAAACACATTTCCATAAACCTACTAAAGAGACCGAATTCATTAAACCTTTCCTACGCAGAAAACCTACTTCATCAACCTACTAATTGTTATGATTTTAACATTGACTCTTCTCCTAAACTGAAACCCACATGCTGGTATGGATTAAGCCTTATTAACTTGATATTCAGCATTTTTGTGTATTGCATCCTTATAAGCCTTAAATCTAGACAGTGAGAAATCATTTTAAGTAGTCTCTCGTAGTATTCCCTTCGAATAGTAGGTACCAAAAATAGGTCAATCCTGATCAGACCATATCAACATATCCCTATTCGTCGTTTTATCATTGATCTCCAGTTCCCTATTGACGGTTGTCCTGGATCCAAATTGTTTTACGAACTGCCGACTCCATAACTGTAGCCCAAAATAACCTGTCTCGAGATTTCCA
Source organism: Xestia ashworthii (assembly GCA_950022955.1). Classification (NCBI taxonomy): domain Eukaryota; kingdom Metazoa; phylum Arthropoda; class Insecta; order Lepidoptera; family Noctuidae; genus Xestia; species Xestia ashworthii. The sequence continues at coordinate 10,125,505 of OX465553.1, read as the reverse complement.
GTGCTCATAAAAATCCGATTGATTTATAGTCAGTACATTTGTACTGGCACCCACCCATTCCATTACACTACTGAATAACGCTACTCTTGCACACGCACACAGTAAATTCATATAACATTATTTAATTTCTCCGCTATTATGAATAAATTACAAAGTAATCTGGATTTGTATTTGGTGTTTCACAGAATTATTTATACGGAATGTAAAACTGAATTAATATTATACTGTCTTATTCCAATGGTACCTATTTACAGAGCTTGTCTTCTGAAAATATTCGCATCGATCACTCATATTAAAAGGTTTTCTGTAAGTCTGGCTGGATCTACACTTCGATAGTTTATTTCGATCTGGTGATGAAAAAATTAATAAAATCTACGGTTTAGCTAAGTAAAACAATCGATTGACGTTGGATTGGCACAGTAATGTCCGGCAAAACAGATTTTTGAAATTTCGTAACCGAGCTGCACGCTTTTATTTTATTGCAATGTATATCTACTTTACTTACAAATTGTGCCTTTAAGATGTGGAACGAGCTCTTAGTCGATTAGACTCCGGATTTAAAAATACTTATTTAGGGTTGAATCTCATCTGATACCTCGGATTCGCACTTTTCCATGCTCCTGTCCCTTCGATCTGAACTATCATTTGCTAGAGCGAGAAACGGAGCGGGAATGCTATAGTAGGTACACGACATGAAAGTGCGATTCCGTGCTGCCAAATGAGGTTCAACCCTAAACAATAATTTTGACATTTGTACTTTGCTATTGGATACCCAAATTCAGGCCAAATACAACCGTCGCCGTCCAGTCTGTAATTTCTTCTATAAAACACTAGCTGATGCCCGCGGCTATGTCCGCGTACAAATTATATACTGAAACCTTCCTCGAGAACCAATATATCCATTGGTGAAAACAGCATGAAAATCGGTGCAGTAGTTTTTGAGTTTATCGCGAACAGACAGACAGACACGGCGGAGGACTTCTATTATGTAGTGATAGTGACTAGACGAAAAGGCGAACGAAATTAGAACCCCCTACAAAATAATAACATAATTAAGAAAACCAAAACATTTTCTCCAAACCAACAATCAGCACGAAGCTTGACAAATTTATAGAGCAACAAAATAAACACGAAATGAAGCAATAACCGCGGGAAAATAAAAATAACATTGCATTACGTGAGGCTAGGATTTATTTACAAAATAGAACAAAAATGTCATGTCATGTTCCGAAATGTTACGGTCTCAGTTTTATTCAGTAGTGGAACTATATAGTCTCCCACTGGGAGCAATGCTCCAGGGACGAGAGGACGTCATTGTAGAAAGCTCTCTTTGTGCCAAATCTCCATTCAAGCTTCACAAGCGCCTGATGATGGATTGTTATTGTCTTTTAATCTTTTTTGAAAGAGTAACATACTTGCAATAACAAAAGGACATGTTTTTACAATAATGTCTATTTTCATTAAATCAATCTTCGTCTTGTAATTGTTTGTAAAGCTGCGTTCATTGTGAGTAGAGCTTCCCAACTATTCTCCAGTGCGGTATTAGGTATGAAAAAACAAAAATTTGAAATATGGCGGAACTAGTTACGTGAAAGTCTGTCAAGGGATCTATGCAGAAAAGTCACTTTTGCTTCGGTTATCATCATATGCCCTGTCTTTTCCCCACTACTTATGTTGGGGTCGGCTTCCAGTCTAACCGGATGTAGCTGAATACCAGTATTTTACATGGAGCGACTGCTTATCTGACCTCCACAGCCCATTTAGTACCAGTCCTACTAAAGGTTATGGTATAACCTGGGTAATACGATAACCTTTAGCAGGACTGTGGTTGTGACAGTGGTTGAAAGATCTACAAATAGCAGCTGGGACTAAAGGTTTAACGTGCTTTCCGAGCCACGGAGGAAACTCGGTATGTAATGGGTGGTCACCCATTCACAAACCAATCTGGGCCAAAATATTTATTTTTGCCACGAGCTCCTCCTTACTTTTGCTTTGGTAATAAATGTATTACATTACAAAGTTAAGCACCCAACCAACAACGCCTTGCAAATCGCAAACTAGTGAACAATTTAGAAGAACTTCGGTACTCAAAAACAAGCTTTCATATTATTTTACCGGTTTTTTATCTATCAGTAGGTAAATAGTAGCAGAGCAGTGGTGGCGGAGGGGTTCCAACTCAGGCAGGCGCGTAACTTTGTGTATGTTATTTCATCACCACTGATCTCAAAACGGTGAAGAAAACATCGTGAGGAAACCGGCATGTCCTAGAACCAAAAAATTCCAGGACATTTGTGACATCTACCAATCCGCACTGGGTCCACGCTGGCTCATAGAGAGGAGGCTTGTATCCCAGCAGTGGGGACATTAATAGGCTGATGATGATGAGGTAAATATATTGCCAAAGTAAAATACACTTTTGTTGTTAAACTTCAGCTTACTAATTTGCGACGCAGGAACTACACGTAAATTGTGATTACGTGCTGAATGACGAGTACCGTGATTTTTGACAACTAATGTGTTGGAAACATGTCGTTTGACGTTTTTTAATTAGAGCTGAAGCACATATTATTGAATTTCCCTGAATAATAAAATGCGAACGTAAGCGCTGGGTCCTAACTAAGTTAGGTCCTCGGGTCGGGAAAAGTATCTTTTGCTTATTGTAAGGAATATTTCCACTATGAATTTCTCTCCAATTTAGTCGCGGTATTTTCATACAAGCTTGGCTTGCCCTTGTAACCTACTAAAAAGACTTGAAAAGTTTGCTCGCCTTACATTGGCCACTTTTTAATGCATTTTATTCGTATGGGATATCATCTAATGACCCCTCCCGCTTCGGGCGGATTGGCAGGGAGTGAACACTTTTACTGACTAAAACCCACCCATGTTCTTTCATAGCCTTTGGTGTTCCGGGGCCACGGTATCTCTTTCGAACAGTCCCGCAGCCCCGGTTACGTTGGCCCCTAGACACGCCACTTCTCAACTTCTCATTAAATTGAAACGTAACCGTTGAACTGTGCGTGTACTACAGACATCTCTGCTCATTTCTTCGGGGAATAAAAGCGGGATATTCTGTAATATTAGTTTTCCTGTTCCATTTATTTCGGGAAAGCGGCTCAATGGGCCTGTTATTCAGGGCACTAGAGTTTCAGTCATTCATCTTCTTCAGTTGACGACTTACCTACACCGGAACTCATATTTATATAAATTACTGTAATGCTGTAGGTACAGAATATCTGAACTGTGAGTAAATTTATAGTAGCAGGTCATTTGCGAAATGATAATTAATTATTCTACATTAGAATTCAGGTGTTGAATTGGATTCTTAATGGATTTTGGAAAAACTGAATATAGGCCTCGTGGGTTCAGTGGTTGCGAGCGCGACCATTGAACTATAGGGGCGGGGGGTGGGGTCCTTTTTTTTTTTTTTAGGATGAGTTCTATTCTCAGTTCGGTCAAAGAGTTATTGGGGTTTTTCATCAGGAACTTCTAGGTAACAGCTACGGAGTCTAGATTTTTGTCCATACATGGAACTTAAAACATGACTGCCTAAATGTGGGTGTACTATATTAGTGACTAACACTTCGGTTATCACCTTCAGGCGTGATGATACGTTATGTGAATAGTCTACCAGAACTAAAATTTCCAGTTCAGGCAGAGCATTTTTAAATCGTGTTCGTCAAGGGATGGTATGTAATGTACTATCTGCGACCATCATTTCCGCTGCCAAATAACTTAGCTGCGCCCTAGTCCGGTGTAGTTACAGGCTTTATCTCAGGATTAAGTAACAAACCAGCGATGTCTCTAGTATTGCTCATAGACTGCGCGTATGAACAACCATCAAGTAAGACGCCAGTTTGTTTACCATACAATTACAGGATACCTTATACCAACCTACTCGTACATTAGCAGTTTTTTCATGTTACTGTACATCAATATCGCTATCCTTAGTTACTATTTCTTATCCAAAGTAAAGATTAATGTGTAGGTAACAGTAAAGATTAATGTGTAGGTAACTAACATATATCGATAACTCTATCTCTCCAAGTTAAATATTCTACTAACGCATTAGTTTGGTATTGCTGTTTGCTAAAGCACCACATCCGCTATGCATATCTAGCTGGTTCTGACTTTTATAAATATTTCTCTTTCGATTACTAAAGTAAACTTTCCTCAGTACTTACGTCGTACTCAAAACCCGTGTATAAAATAAAATGTCCGCTTACGATTGCGTTTGTCGTAAATCAAAGAAAGCTTAGCTAATGCTAATCCAAAAGCAAGTATAATGGTGCCGGAAGGGGTACCGTGTCATGACGTCACGACTATTCTCCACAAGCCTCTCGTCTCATGTTTTAATGGCGCGAAAGTTAATGGCGCGGCGCGATGCCCTAATGATTGACGCCACCTAGGAAAATAAGCCGTAGTTAACGCGCGTGGGCCATTGGATCATACACATCATTACTCACATGCTCAATTAGCAGCTCATCCAACCGTGGCTTATTCGCACTCGTTGAATAAATCAGATTCACAACTTATCTACATTATCCGGCCCTCGAGCGGATTCAACAGGTAATATCTAGATAATAGATAAAGAGACCGAACAGTAAAATGTATTTTTATAATAAAACTCAAAAATTCCTCAGTTCTGAGATTCACGTAGGTAGTCAGCTATTAAGCAGACGCCAATAAAAATGATTTCGATAATAATTTATAACGACTGCGTCGATGAAAGAAAAACTGCAATTTCCTAACATCATAATAATAAACTGCCTACACACGACAAACGACTTAAAATTACACCCAATTATTCGCATTTATGAAACAGCAGTAGTTGGGTCGTTTGGGCGGGCGGCGAGGTTACGGGGGGCGGGCGGCACATTACACGCTTCAGCATCGCACGCACCGCTTGTTTACGTTTTTCATAACCACGTTTCTACTAAAAATACTTTAGCATCCTGCCGTTTGAGGCTCACGCCATTGGTCGGCGCAAGCGCAGGAAGCCGGGGAGGACTCGGGGGCCAAAGGGGCCGCCGGGGGCCCCTCGCCCCCCGACCCCCTCGCCCCGCCGCCGCCGCACACATCGCCCGGTTTATATGAAAGTATCAGAAAGGCCAGCCTAACTCGTGGGGCAGCAGAAATAACCCTGAACGCTGGAAACATCAGACTAGCGGGCAGTCGTGTTGTGCGTCTCATAGTGTTAACTAGTGACATCAAACATGGTTCTGGATACAGCAGACTGGGTAGGTGTCCAGAAAATGAAAATAAATCGATTTACTAAAACATTATTAAAAATTATATTAAAATTATGTGACTCAGGCATGTTACTAATTGTTCAAAATGAAATATGAGGGGATATTTGAGAAGAAAACAAATGGTGATAGCCGTTGAGTGGACGCTAACAGGTGCTGTCACTGTGTTCGTCTACGGCCCAACGATTTCGTGGTTGAGTGACAGCCGTCGCGGAAGTGACAACTAACTTAGCGTTTGTTTTGTTATTTCTAACAGTTAAATCTACATGTGACAATAACATGACACTTAACATTATGCAGCGGTCAACATTTAACAAAACTTCTAATAGCTTGAATAAAATAATGCTGATAATGCAAATGTATTGTGAAATTTTTGTTACAATGCTATTATGTAGGTAAAGTTAGTTAGCGACTTTTATCAGAACCTAACACTAAATAAAATAAAATAACACTTTTCATAGACAGACTCAGCCATTTATCAGTTAATTTATTTTAAGAAAGCTTTTAACACAATGAGAGGAATTTCATGTTTGCAAGTTCCTGTGGTAGCGTTCAAATTAATTACACATTTACATACTTCTCTCTAATTCTGTTCTAATTTTGTTTATTTATAATTATTTTGTATAGCTAGGTACTTGTTATCGGATGCACATTATACTTATAACATGGCTTTTATTAAATTAAATATTGTAAAATAGTCATAGAATGTATGATGTGGAGAGGGAAGAAGAAGGAAATATTTTAGCGAAACATCAATATTAGGTATATTGGAGATGTAATGCCCAAATTTATAATTGTTTTTTTATTCTTCATAAAAGAGATATTAAGATTGTATTTTTGTTTTATCATAATTGTAGTCATTCAACTTGTGTTTTGCAATTCATCAGAATATTTTAAAATGACCAACTTTAGATGTAAGAACATGAACAATTGAACATACACCAAAGTTTAGGAATTACTAAAATTATTACCTTTGTAACTTACAATCGCATGACTTTTAAACTCTTCAAAGTAATGTAAAGCATCACAAATGTTTTTAAGTATTTAGAGTCAGACTGATATAAATGTTGCAGCATATAGGTACACAAGTCCAACAGGTCTATTTCAGTTTCAATTGCACATAAAATAAATTTATTATGCTTTAGTAACGCAATCCCACGGAAAAGTTGTGTCTACAACCTATTTATCTGCATAGAAACTTACGTATTTTAATAAATATTTTCGTGCACATTACTTTCCACGAAAATATTTTTATTTACCTCTGCCAACACAAATTATAAAGTCAATGAAACATTCTTGAAAACATTCAGATACAATGCAATAAGTTTGTTAAATAATAAGACAGGCTTTATTTTAAATAGCTTTCTGTTATTGCTATGAGTTTTGTTTTACATTTTTGTTTTAATAATAAAATCATATTTTCATTTAATTTTCAGGCCGATGAGCTCCCCCCAGAACAGATTGCCGGTAAGTTCACTGACCTTATCAAACCTATTGCTAACATTTATTTTTAATTCAAACGCTCGAATAAATAACGTTTTAAAATAAAACATGAAAATGTTATAATGTTTACATAAATGATGGAAAAACGCAAGCTTTGTATTGGCGATACGCCAACTATACAATGGAGGATGAAGTTAATAAAAGGGGACTCGTGCGTGGCGAAAACAATTAATGGTTTAAATTTTGCATGTGGGCTTAATTAGGAAGATGAAAATAGGAAAAGACTATCTTAAAATGGCCACAAAAATCCAAAATAAAACGTGCTAGGTATATTTTTAAAAAGGTAGAAAATGTACTTACTTTAGTATAAAACCAAATGTGTTGTAAAGTCCACTATTTATTATGTGTGTAAAATCCATGAGACACGATCATGATTTGTCAAAAGTTAATGAACATATTACTAACATGTGTTGTTGTGGGTGTGCCAGCCATTTGAAACTGTGCATAAACCTCTAATACGCTGCACTCTTCAACATTTTTTCTGCACTAGAATATGATTGTAATACCTGGTTGAATGAAGTTATTAGTCATTATTCTTTCATAAGACTGCGATGCGATACGATGCATTAATTTATAGAGCTTATGAACTTGCACTAAAGTACACCCCAGACTGTTTATCTGGCTCAAATGCCAATACCACAAAAGAACGGTAAAAATAAAGTAGGTAGAAAAAACAATCGTAGTTACTTTAATTCTGACAATTTAACAACTGCAAAGCTTGAAAGTCGTGAAGGAAAACATTACAAAATTTCAAGTATTCACATTGTAAGGCATGCGTTAAATCTTGTTACATTTGACATTGATGTAGGCACAGAGCTTTGCTGACTCAGCAGTGTGCAAAAGTGTGCACGAGGAAAATAGATAGGTTTCGGGAACATTGTTATTTCTCCATCTGAACATCGAAAGTGTTTTACTGCCTTCATTCAATTCACTTCCATGCCAAGTAGATACAGCAACTTCTGTTACTAGTTGTCCGTCGGAAATCTAATAAAATATAGCTCCAATTAATTAGTCTTTCAGTACAAGTGTGAATTTGTTGCGTCAGACATACACAAACTAATGATTAAATGTATCAGTGCCAAGTATTAGCAAGTCATTATCTGCGTAGCCTTTTCCCAACTATGTTGGGACGGCTTCCAGTCTAACAGATGCAGCTAAATACTCGTTTTTAGGGTTCCGTAGCCAAATGGCAAAAAACGGAACCCTTATAGTTTCGCCATGTCTGTCTGTCTGTCTGTCCGCGGATAATCTCAGTGACCGTTAGCACCAGAAAGCTGAAATTTGGTACCAATATGTATATCGATCATGCCGACAAAGTGCAAAAATAAAAATTTAAAAAAACATTTTTATTAGGGTACCTCCCCCAGACGTAAAGTGGGGAGCGATTTTTTTTTTAATTTTGACCCTGACGTGTGATATATTGTTGGATAGGTATTTAAAAATGAATAGGGGTTTTCTAAAATCATTTTTTGATAATATTAATATTTTAGGAAATAATCGCTCCGAAAGTCAAAAACAATGTGTCCCCCCCCCCTCTAACTTTTGAACCATAAGTTTAAAAAATATGAAAAAAATCACAGAAGTAGACCTTTATATGAACTTTCTAGGAAAATTATTTTCAACTTGATGAGTTGAATAGTTTTTGAGTTATATAGCACTTTTTCAAAAAAACGCAAATGATAACTTTGTTTTTCATACAAATACTATGAAAAACAAAGTTATTTTTGCTGACGAAAAATGTTGGTATTTTTAATGGTCTGGGAAGCTACGGAACCCTACAGTGAGCGTGGCCCGACACGCTCTTGGCCGGTTTTTTTAAATGAAGCTACTGCCTATAATAGGCTAGTTTCCACCATCAATAAATTGCAAAACTAATTAGTCCGTCAGTTAGAGTATTGGAAAATAATGGACACGTATTTTATGTTTTTGTAAATCACTGAGTACTGACAAAGATAAAACGCATCAAAACTCGGGAGTGGGGGCTCGTGACGTCACAACGCACTAAAAACTATAGCACGGCGTGACGTATTGCGAATTTTAAAAGCGTCGTATCTTCGTCAATTTTAGTTTATGTAACAAAATAAAAAATAGGGGTCAAATATTTTTTTGTAATCTAACTGACGGACTAATTCGATTTTTTTAGGACACAAGCCTATTGCCGACCTCTCGAACTCAAACCAAGTATTAGCAAGTGTCGTTAATAAAAATAAAAATAAACAGCACGTTTGAAGTTCTGATACATTGATATAATAACTAGTCTGCAGAAATGAAAACGTTTGCTTACATAAACACAGACAAGAGGATGTTCTGTTTATGTTATTACAAGAAAACTGTTATTTTCTCGAATGTAGATAACACAACGATGTCGTATTTCGAAATCCGTTTCTAGAAAACAATAGGAATGTTCTCTAAATTGCTGTGAAACAAATTAAGAGATTATAAAGGATTATCCACAACTAAGTATTATTTCGATCATACTTCTTCTTAATAAAACTAGTTAATTGTTTTGTTTGTCTCTCAAAAACGATTCTTATTTTACTAATAGGATTTACGAGTTGTTCAATGGCCAAAGATTTACTAGAGAATATTGAATTAAAGTTTTAGTTAAAAAAAATGCAAATACTTCTTCTTAGCCTAAAAGCGTTTTGTCTTCACCTACTACCTATTTATTTACTGAAACGTAAATACACATAAAATAATACAAACATGATAGATATCACGTTACTTATCGTGTAGGTTATTTTAAACCATCATTTGAGATGGCAAAATATTACTGATGTTGTGAAATGCTGAAAGTTGCATTAATCATTACATAGATAACGGAGTGCAAGAGTTTTTTGTTTATGGGGTATCATAAAATCGGCTTGGGTGTTTGGTCGATGGCGGGCGCGGCGGCCGGCGTGGCAACACGGCTGGAAGCCTGCCAACGGACCGTGGAAATCAGATAGAACGTATCGTCATTGTTTAACCAGTAACGTGGAACCAATTTCCCAGAACTTCGAAATAACTGTGTACCGTTATTATCGATATTTCGGTTCTAAATTTGAATGATGACTAATTGAAAGTTCACGCTATGTGTGCCACTGGTTTAATGTTTATTACTAAAATTATTTCGGTATTCAAACGGTTACAGCTATTCTTAATGTTTACAATAGTTTGCGATTCCTATAACATTACTTTGTTTACATACAATGACATGACAGCGTATACAACATGAAAGCGGCGCGAATTCACTTACTCACTATACAACATGTTTGAATTGAGGTGAGGAGAGCGTGTTTTCATTATTTGACGTAAACGCGTAAAACAATTTTCGTGGAAACACCTTTTTTATGTCATTTTGTTTAAACTACTCACGTTTATCTATTTCTGAAATCGTTATTAGGTTTGAAGTCGGGATTAGAGCAAGGGACTTTTTATTGAAAGTATAAAGTGTAAAGCTTACACGCAGGTTATATAAGGGTATTTAAATGTTCTTATTTTTTTCACAACCGTATTATAATTGTGTGATATTTAAATATTTTTTTCTTAACTTCCATAACTATAAATAAGTCTATCAAAGAAGAAATTAAATTTTCATAACATGTCGTTAATATTTTGAGTTATTTTAGTAGACACTTTCTGGATGTCAGAGTCAACACCTACTCGAGTTTGTTTAAAGTTTGGATGTCCACAATAAACTACACGTAAATCGTTTATGTTCCACGATATCTGCCAAGGAACCTAAATCATGCAAGTCCAGCGCTGGACATCACGATTGCAAGCCAAATTGCACGAAATACTGTTATTGCAATTTGTTATAGTGATTCATTGCTGTCCCTATACACTCATTCATGATCGCGAACATTCACAATTTCCAGAACAAACTGTCGCAGTTCATCATAATAATATTGACGTAAAACATGTTAAACTGTGTCATATAAGTGAAACGTCTTTTAAAATGATTGTGATGTGAAATCCGATATGAAATACCAAACAACTGTAATTGATGAAGGCATAAAGCTCGCCTCACCCGTGCCCTGAATTAAAAAAAGAAATTTTGCAGCGGATTGCAGTAGCAGCGCTCGAGTGTTGAACTTGTAGCGATTTCGCAAGCGTACCGCACCGCCTCCGGGTAGGTAATTAATAAACAGCTAAAATCTAGAAAAAAAAACGCAATAAAACTCATGGGACTTTGAGACAACTGCCAAGTCTTGACGATTAAAATTAACACTCTGGCAAAAATAAAAATCATGTTTTTAAAACTATTTTGTTGCCAACATAACATGGAACAGCTGCACAATGTCGGATAGAGCTGCGTTATCGCGCTCTACTGATTATAACATTAAAAAAAGTTGTAAATAGCGTTTTTTTGTGATGCATGGATAATTAGAAGATTATAAAAAGTTTTATCGTCGACTTCATCCTTGATTCTAATTGCGCCAGTCACAAAACGACTCTCGTCACCCTGAATTATTGAGGAAACTAGAGACCCGGTGAAATGTGCCACTGTCCACATATTAAGATTTATTATCTCGATGTAGCGGATATAACATATTATTAAATATTCAGAAGAATAAAATGACTCACTCGACTGGAATTTTTCTACACGTGTAGTACCGATTGAAGGTCTTCATCGTCGCGTGAAATCTGCTTTACCTCCCTACGTCTCTAGACACACTGAAGGTATCGTTACCTTCGCAAAACATTTCATGCATAAATAACCAGAAAAAACACAGGACAATTACGGAACTCCGTGTACAGAACCCACTGAGACGTAAAAGCAGTTATATGGCAACAAAGTTGCGTTGCGCTGGGTTCAGTGTGTCATGTCTAAAACGGTTGCAAATAAAATCCAACTGCATGCAGTTAGCCGTGCGGTTCCTGAGTCGAACCACAGCGCTTGCAGAGTGCGTACTTCGCGTCACGTATGAGATCAAAAGTTTACGCAGCTATCTAGTATCAGCCGTAAACATGGATTAAATGGGTTTATAAGACAATGAAACGTCTTTCTTTGCTTTGAAGTAACGGATGTATCCTTTACATCAAAATATATAAACTTTGAATGAAAAATCTCTTCTCCTATTTATCTCTCAAGCAAGTCATTAAAACACTGAAAGAGTTTATTTCGGTGAGCAACATAAGAATTTTATATATTTATATTAAATTCGATGACGCACGTTCGTTATTACGGCTATCAAACTAAAAGTCAAGAAAGTTATGATGAAAAATTTATTACAGTCGTTTAGTCATCGGAAATGATTATTAACTTATTCCAACGAGTACATGCTATCGGTTTTGAGAGTATTCCACAGCTGAATTAAATATAGTTTAGGGTCATAGTTGTAAACCTTGTACCATTACGTGCGTGCGTAAAGAGCGATAAGTAGTTCGTGCAAATGGACAGCTAAAGTAAATAAACATGAATGAGTGAAAGATTCATTACGAAGTGACTATTCTTCGTTTACGGCGGTCCATTAAATACTCCGATAATTTATTATGAATTCAAAATCATTTAGAACGCAATGAATTACACGCGCCTGCGTTTCTTGGTTTTATCGTATTGCGAGAAATATGACCAGCTATGCCACTGACCAATACCAAACTGAACTGTTTATAATGCAGTATTAAGCTAAGTCCTCTTGAAACAGAAGGATATAAAGTGTTTCAGTAATAGGTATACAAAAAAGGTCGCCTCGTGTAGTTGACGATTATCTTAACGGTTTCACAATTTAGTAAGAGCCCTACTCAAAGCTTTTAAGAATTTGACATTCACGAGTGTCGTGAAAAAGGACATGGTAGTGTTTGATTGGGCGGCTATGAGGACATGGTGTTGTTTTTGTTATTTACTGACGCCCTAGATTCCCGCGCTGCGCCACGCGCGCGCCGCGACGCCGGAGCGCACCGGTGCACCACGCTGATGCACCGAAATAGCTGCATTGCACAACTTATTCGCACCGCATCTCAGTGCATTGAACCGATGTCCTAATCTCATCGCTAACCGCCCAGTCGAACGATCAGTTTAACTAGTTTTATTGCCAGTGCAACACAGCATTTCTCTGGTCTTCAAAACGGATTTTGAACAAAAAAACTAACTTCAAGCCTAGTCCAAATCTAACGTACAATTGACATCATGTCACATACGCTAAATATTGACGGTAGGAGACGGCGAGCGTTTGATTAGTAGTATAGTTACGTAATGTTCTGGTGGATGAGTTAACACAGGATGTTTGTTGCAGTCCTGCGCAAGGCGTTCGATGGCTTCGACCACAACCGCTCGGGCAGCATCCCCTGCGATTTCGTCGCGGACATCCTCAGGATGATGGGGCAGCCCTTCAATAAGAAAATCCTTGAAGAGCTCATCGAGGAAGTCGATGCTGACAGTGAGTTTTTGTCTTGTGTTACTGCTTTTGTCATTTTAAACGTGTCGATCATCGCTTACCACTTTTTTAGACACCACTTAAAAACTATTATATTTTGATCTTATCAGATTATTTTTATTCTATTGCTCAAACGTAAAGGTACGTTATAGCATAACTTTGGTATTTAAATAAAGGTATTAAAATACCAAAGTTATGCTATTATAATGATACTGCTATGTTAGCAGTTTCAATTACATGTTATGTTTATTTCGTATAGATGAAGAGCTTGTCTACAAATATCTTAGTCAGGCCAAGGTATTTGTCTACCTCTATCTATATCTGTATTAGGTGATGGAAACAAATTTTAATCATTACTAAGTATCATTAATTTTGGTACCAACCACAATTTGAAAGAGTATAAATAAGATGAATGATGTTTGAATTCCAGAGTCGGGTCGTCTTGAGTTCGGAGAGTTCGTGACGCTGGCCGCCAAGTTCATCGTTGAGGAGGACGCGGAAGCCATGCAGAAGGAGCTCCGGGAAGCGTTCAGATTATACGACAAGGAAGGTGAGAATCACACCCTTACAGGCATTCAAAACGATTTGGGCACTTATTAGTACGAGTATCCATGCTTTAAAAAATAGTCCTTGCAGAAGAATTCCGGGCACTAGTCTTTGTAGCTATAGTAATTTCTTTCACCATCTTGCCTTTATTGGAATTAGTTGCTACAATGTATTATTTTGTAAAGTTCATGAAATAAATTATTGAAGGATCGATTATCTTCAGATTCTTCTAAATTGATAATAATTCTTAAAATAAACGAACTTCCCATATAAAAGTCCAGACAATAATAAAGCGTTTTCCTGACAGGCAACGGTTACATTCCCACGTCAAGCTTGCGCGAGATCCTTCGCGAGTTGGACGAGCAGCTGACAGAGGTTGAACTGGACGGCATCATCCAGGAGATCGATACCGACGGCAGCGGCACCGTGGACTTCGATGGTGAGACATTACCACTCATATTAGAAGTACTTAGAGCCTTAGAATATTCGAGAGAAGATCAGCAGAAATGGAAACCTAAGTACAAGGCAGCAAGGGAGCAAAATTGTGTGAATGGCTTTACAAAAGCTTTTACACACCTTATTATATTAAGTTCAAGACGAAGCCAATTTTGAAACATTAAGTTTAATTTATGTTTCTGGTCTGGTTTCATCTTCAGCCTCCCCCGATACCTGACCATAATGACATCGCCAAATATGAGAAACCCATAAATACCTATGTGACTCAGCATTGGGTCGACAATGGACACGAGCCAAATCGTAGCGTTAGTTAGAACAACGCATAATAATTAGTGCCGATACTAATACAGATTGCATAAAGTTTTGGTTCATCCTTTTTGTACATGTGCACACTACTTTAGCAAATCAATATATTGTTTCAGAGTTCATGGAGATGATGACAGGCGAATAAACTTGTATATCTACACACTTTTATATATTTATATGATCTAATATAAGGAATCTCTACTATATTTCGGTACTTCAACCTTTCGAGTCTTGGGAACATTGGACGAGATCACTTCAAGCGATGGAATGAAAACATCACATCTGTTTCATTGGTCAATATCATTCAAGTATTATGTATGTATTGTACAAAATAATATTTTGTTCTTGTTTAATTGATGTGTGTGATTGCGTATAATGTTTATATCTACTTTATTAATAAATCTTTTATTCTATTACCTATGTTTGAATGAGGTCTCCGACATTACCGCCGCTGACGGATTTAGACCGCAACGCGGTGTAAGAACGACTAATTCTTAAAATAATATTCGTGTCGAGAATGTTGAGATATCATTTCATTTCTTAAGATTTCTATTCAAGATAAATATAATGACTCCTCTGTTTTAAAGCGGACGCCAAATTGTCCTAGATAATTTTGATGACATAAAACTTTAAGATATTTGGCGGTCAGCCAGACAAGTAATGGGACCATTGGAGATAACATTCCGCGTTTAAGAGTTATAATTATTGTGAAACTAAACATCACTACAGGCTGAATAACTAAATAAAAACACATTTCAATAATAATTATTATTTATTACGTAATTCTTTGTTCATCGTTTTCATTATAATCAAGATCGCCAAATAAGTAAATAACATTCAAAATATTATTGTACCTTGGGTCATATATGTATAAAATATACGCACTTATAGAGGATTATTCACGATTTTATGACACAATTATAAATACCCACATTCACAAATTCTTTGACATAGATATCAATTTCGTATGGCGTTTGCATACCTACCATTTAATAAAAACATATTTTAATTAAATGCATCTCTTTTATAATAAGTATTCAATTAAAATAAATCAATAAGATTCACACAAATGATTGACATGGTAGTTATGTTAAATAATATTGGACACATTTGCTGAACATAATTTTACTTACCAAATTAATTATATAAAATAAATCTCTTAAATAACTTAAAAGCCTACATAAAACGTAGACCCTGCTTAATAATACGAAATAAGTAGTACGTAATAGTTATTTTGTAAAGGAGTCTTAGTGAAATAAAATCAGAAATTAAAAAGAGAGTTTAGCGGCTTTTTTTTACAATCGGATGACATCTACTAAATAAATAAAATAACATAATATAATATATAGCAGAATGTGTCTTTTGGCTCGCTTCCAAGTTCTGAATATCAAGACAGGAACGAGACACGAGTTAATGCTCCGTAGACGAACAATAAAGCACCCTATATACATAATAATCTGGAATATACTGGGTGGCGCAAAAGTAATGACACTATAGAAAACACTTATATTTTTTTTATATGACATTTCCTGTCATTCTGTTGTTGAAAATTGTGTAGTTAACAAATGTAAAATACACTGAAAATAAACATGGACCGTTTTACTATGGCACACACAGCGCGCGACACTATGGACTTAGTGAGGGACGCTTTTCCAGGCCGTGTTATCTCTCGTTTTGGCGATTTGCCTTGGCCTGCAAGATCACCCGATCTGACCAGTCCAGACTTCTTTCTTTGGGGTTTTTTGAAATCTCGGGTCTATGTGAACAAGCCACAGACTCTTGCAGCTCTAAAAGAAAACATTCATCAAGAAATAAGGAACATATCGCAGGAAGTGTTACGGCAAGTTATGCAAAATGTCATAAATAGGGCTCAAATGTGCTTCAACTCTGGAGGTCACCATTTAAAAGACATCATCTTTAAATCCTAATGGTACGAAATTTAATGGCACAAATATACATATAAACAAACCTAAAACTAGTTTTCTAATTTAGAAAAAAAATTATAGCTGAACCAAATAGGGTCATTACTTTTGCGCCACCCAGTATTTAAACACTATATTATAATTTGTTACGCGCATAATTTGATGGACATTCACATACATACAATAATATAAGTAAATAGTGTATAAGTAAGCTATGATCGTAGAACAATGAGGCATTGACAGATATCATTATCACAATTTAGTAGATTTTAGCCGCCTTCTGATGGCACTTAGCACATTCACAAAAGACAATAAAATTCGATGTCACACATTCGCCCGCGCGAACTGTGATATACCTTATAAACACACAGTTAACATTTCTTCAGCTAAATAATTATTTTTACAATACATCAAAGTCAAATATTAAAATTCATTGGTAACGTATTTAACAACTAAGCTTTACAAAGAGTCTTCGATTAAAACATTAGAGCTATTTATCCTTAGTGTAACAGTGTTTAATGCATATGTGTGTATGTACATCTATACATATCTCTCACAATCTCTTTAGCATCTTGGCTTCGGATAGCTAGATTTATCTAAGATTTCGTAAAGAACTACCTACAGATGAGATCTCAATTTGAACTATGTTTTACCAAACGTCCCTCTCTTGCCTGAATATTCAAAGCTAATTATCACATTTTACAGACACGTTTAGTATTACAATGCAATAAATTACTAAATTTATTTTCATAAATGAAAACATAGTGCTTGCCTATCACATATTAACAACCAGCAAACAAACAGAATGCACTACATTACAAACATATCGAGCGGTACCTGCGGTTGTATTGTTCATATAGAGCAGCTAGCATACTGATTCCGATCCAAATGATTACTATACTTCTAAGGAATGGGCGACAGGATGCTGGCCGGAACTGGCGAGGCAATAGTGAGCTATACAGGTGGTCTTAGTTATAATATTCTTGTTTACCTAACTAGAAATAGTTTTATGAATACTGTTTAAGTAGATAGATCTTCATTCCTTTAAAGCTGGCTGTGTCTTTGAGACGCAACCCACGAACAGTCCAGTTGCGAAATATTCATAATACTCTGAAACAAGACGAATTACATTTTAGTGTAAGCCCTACATATCAGTCATAATTTGTTATAATTATTATTTATATTAAACCTTGGCAACAGCTGCAACAATGCAGATCATTCCAAAACATCTTCTATTTAAATAATAAACAAACGTATTCAACAAATTGTTGCAAATTTATTGTGGAATCCAGTGTTATTTAAAAATATCTTTAAACAATTGAAGCTTTAGTCAAAGTATTGGTTGGATTAGGTGCGTTAGAGATGTTATATAAATTTCAATATTATAAATCTACTAATAGACACGTGTAGTTAAATAAATTATAGTTACCTCACGTCGCCACACTGGCTTTTGACTAGTATAAGCATCGCCACAAATACATTAGTGCAGTATAGGAGGCGGCGGCCGGGAGCGGCTGTTGTTGGGCTTGGGCACCGCGCTGGGGTCCAGCAGCCCCTCGTCGTGGTGCGGCGGCGCGCGGCCCCCGGGCCCCTTGCGGCGCCGGCCCAGCCACGGCGGCGCCGGGCCCTCGCACCACGCCGTGCGCGCCCACGCGCGCGGCTCCACGCCCAGCCGCGAGCACTCGCGCGCATACGCGCGGTACGCCGCGCAGTGACACCGCGTGCCCGAGCAACTGCGCGCGTCCACCTCGCAAGCTTCTTTGTAGTTGTAGGGATTCACTTTACCCCTACAATCATCGAATGCCTTGTACCGTATAAATCCGCGACATAACCGTTTAGCCTTCATCACCTTTGACTGACGATAGTTATTCGGTCCCGGACGCTTCTGGCGCCGCGTGCACGCCCGCGTTCCTCCTACTCGCCATGAAGATCCGAACCTCCAAGTATCATTGAGTAGCCTACCGTCACGAGTTTTCATATCGTCTCTAGCTACCGAATTAAAATTACCGCAGAGACCGCACAATTTTCCTTTATACACACTAGACACTGTCACTTCGAGGAAACCATCACCGTCCCATAGCATCTGTATACCGATATCAGCCTTTAGTAGAACAGATCCATTACTGCGGGTTATTTCTGCAACTTCGTTTATTTTATGAGGCAGTGGCACTCTGTGTCCGTTAACTTTTATTCGCATCTTCTTGCCCATGTTTATCTTAGTGGGGCCTATACGAAGAGTTGCCGTTCGAGTCCACGACGAGTGAGAGGTATTTCTAGCATCGTTTGATATTCTGATTGAGAACGAGCCATTAGCACAATCTGAAGCCAATTGATACTTGCAAGATCCTTGGAAACTGTAAAACTTTCCGTCGAAAGTTTTATAGTGGGGGTCTCCGAACACCGTACAGATACCATCGATGTCGATGCACTTCTGACAGCACTGTCCAGGCAGTTGCCGGAGCGTCTGGTCTGGAGGGCAGGTCAGAACGGGACATCGTTCCATGGCACACCTCGGCTCGCCCCCATGACATTCACATGACTTGCAGGCATCCAGTTGCCACGTTTCACCATCCTGTAACCATACAATGATAGGTAATTTGTAAGGTCATTTAAACACACACTTTCTATGGAACTAATCGACTTTTGGAAAAATGGTAAATGCCACAAAATCTTACAGAATATGTCTTTAAACCTTGCTTTAAGAGTTCGATACGACTTTGAGTCTTTCCAAATGACTAGCGTCAGATACAATACGGCTCAAAGATCAAGAAACAAAACCTAGAATCATATTTTCAAAACGCATATTGTAGACTATAGAAGAAACAAAGTCATGTCGTATTCAATAAAATAGGCTTTATGCCGCAGGTCAACTCCGCAGAAAAACAAACGAACCTGGTAAGTCTTTCTCCCGATGACACAAGCGGCCTTAGCCTCCTCGACCTGGGGACACTCGGGGCAGCACTTGCCGGGCGGGGCCGGCAGGGCGCGCGCCCCGCACGTGAGCACGGGACACGTGTGACGCGTGCACACCGCCGTGCCGTTCAAGCACCTGCAGTCTGTGCACGGATCCACACGGAAAGGGCTCAGGTGTGCGTGGTACTCCTTCCCAATTATACAAGGCTTCAATAGCATGGTGCCTGAAACTGAGATTGAAATGTATATATTACACGGTGTCCAAAAGTTTTAAAATAATTTGAGCTCTATCCATTGAGATTGATGTTATAACAACTTTCGACTCCATCACGATGGACAGCAGAGAATTTTCGTTACTATCTTTATTTCACTCATTCATACTGTCATGAATAGTAGAGAAATCTGAACATTCAATTGGCTATCCTAGTCAATGTTCAATCATTAGTTTTATTTACCCTTACTTAGCCATCTAGCAGTATCATTACCAAATAAAAACATTATAAACAACCTTTATTATGGGACCAACTGCCGGTTTCACCGTTGCAACGGCAAAAACACAGCTGTCCAATACATTTGTGTCCAGATGAATCTTCAACATATGGGGAACGGCTGCTTATGTTTCGTGATTTCAGGATATCTCCCAACCACCACATCCAACTTTAAGGTTGTATACTGGATAAACACGACGCGAGCATCGCACTTTGTGCAGCTCAATATGATTCAACAGTCTATGACTCTATGCCAACACCCTTTCTGTAATAATCGAGTTACTGACGGCGCAACAGTTTACTCCTTGTCTAAACAGAAGAGTGAACATTCAAGTAGCCGCTACTATACAGGTTATACTGAAATACGCCAACAGATGAAAGCTTCGCAGCTTTTCCGCTACAACCTGGGGGTTGTGGTGGCTTTTTAAAATAGCTGTGAAACTTACTTGGTAGTATTTTATCGGAGGTTGGATGAGTGCACCTGGGACAGCACTCCCCGAGTGGCGTGAACTGCTGCGCAAGCGTGCACGGCAGCACGGGACACGCACGCTTGGCGCAGGAGAGCGCACCGCGCACGCAGCGGCATGACAGGCACGGCTCCTCAGGGATTTGCACGTCACGGCCCTCCCAAACACGCTGCCCGTTTATCACGCACTCTGAAATATTAAAATAATACATTAGAAAATCGTAAAACTATAGACAGACCTTTTCAAGGCTAAGGTATCCCATTAATCAACCATAAACTCTTTTAGGATTTTACACACGAACTCATTACCATGAATTTATAGCAGCGCTAAAAGTCAAACGTCCTTTCGATCCCTCAGCAAATAAATGAATACAAAAGAGATTCCTTTTAGGGGAAACAAACTCTTTAGATTAGCAGTAAAAGCTTAAAACAAAAATCCCAACCATTGTTCGCTAAATGGGAATGAGGCCTCTGGCGGCGCAGTGACTACGACAAAGCGCAAACTCCATAAATTAGTGCGGGTAGACGATGAATCAATCAGGGGCTAATGAATGACGTAGCGCGGACGGCCGCACACGGCGCGCCCACCGCTGCGCCTGCGCTGCCCACCTGCACACCCCCGTGCACCGTGCAGCGGCCGCCTCGCCCGGACTTGCACACATCACACCACGTACGAGTACGAGCACGACTCACGCAAACGTTGAACACTTTCTTAACTATGGTAATTCTGTCGACAGTATTCTTTCCTGAGCCCTGTATTAGTACATTTTGGGTGTGATGTTCATGATAATAGAACGTGTTCCCGTATTTTCTAGTATTCGTTTATTTCCGACCAGAATAGAATCATAATGGTAGAATAAACGAACGATTCCAATGGGAAAATGATATAAACTCACTGTTGAGCGTGGTTTATCTACAAAAGTACGTATGGTTATTATAAAACACGTAGTCTCGGCGAGTCACTTAAAATGTTAAAGCGTTTAGAGCTTCAGTGTACATGTACAATATTTACATTTATTTTGTCCTCATGTTAGAATGCGCTTCATTCAACAGACACGGACATTGGATTCAAGGCGCGGTGGACCGCCGCGGCCGCCTCGCCACACATAATTGTGACAATGAAAACGGTCAAGTGTCTGTCGTAAAACTAGAGACGACTACACAAAGTAGGCTGTCCTTTTGTAGGCACACAATTAAGTATTCATCGTTGGTGCGCGCCGTTTATATGAGCGATGTGCTCTGTCATACAATGTGCCCCCCAAGCCCCAGCATATGCGCTATTCGATCATAAATCTGGTTGTGTAATGAAGGTTTTGTTATAACGCTATAAATATTTATCTAGCCTTTGTCGATTTCGAAACTTAGGTATGATAAATGTATATTTTTATTAGTTGAGAGTCAATTATATTCTGATTTATTCTACTACATTAATGAAAACAAACCAGCCATCATTTCGATTATCTGGATCCTAGTTGTCCCCGATACATGTCATTAGATTATTATATTGCCTACAATATGGTGGAGTACGAAGGTCTAAATACCATCATTCTAATTTATTGTTTTCAAAAACTATGGAGACCACTGCTGACAACTAAAAGCAAGAATGTTAAATGGACACGCCCAAACACTTAGCGAAGATATATTCCCCAGAATTTTGGTTCAAGTAGGTATCATGTGGTCATAAACTACATATTACAAAGTCTCATCACGCCACGGTTGTACATCACAAACTAATTATTTCAATTTCTCAGGTTTCTGTCGCAGGCATACCTAATAATACTCGGTTTACGAAACATCACTTGAATTTAGATTAGTTAAGTTCTGTCGTGTAAAAACTTTTCTTCCTCAAGCTTATTTTTAGCAGCGAGTCCGCATTCTTTGGTGTTTTCTTTCTTTAATATTATGAGGAAATACTTACTTCTTCTAAAAGACCAATTTGCCAAACCGCCGCCGTTTCTGTTTTTGATAGAGCTTTCAAGCTTCGATAACTGACACACTAATCGTCACTTTTCACTTAAGCTCCATAAAAACATTTCCCATGTTGATAAGAAGAATCGTGAAGATTAACAAGTAAAGAAAAAATCTAATGCAGTGTTGGGATCGTAAAACAAACAAACAGAGGGCACACGTCGTGGTTCCCGCAGCAAAGCCTAGTCGGCCGCTTTGACCACCGCACAAAAACCCACCCGCCCCAACCTTTTAAGTAGGTTGTTAACTTTTTGATTTATGGACAATAATAGAGACGCAACGCCGTGGGAGACTCGCAGACCACCACAAATATAATTTTAACGAACCCCCGTCGACTATAATAAGACCTTATTTCGTTGTCAATTTCTTTGTCTCTAGTTATAGAGTAGGCAACTAGGCATCCGATAGAGGAAACGACTTTGCGAAACGCGCGTCTCGGGTGGTCCGTGCGCAGAAAACAATTTCGAAATAATTCCAGACCCCTTCATTACTGAAGTGTACATTTTAAAAATTGGATTCTGTTTTCATTACCACTTTAATTTCCACAATCAATTCTTTGTACAAGTTCGCGCTTCTTCTGGGATTTTATTGCAGACTTTAAATGCTTTTGTTGTTTATTCAGCATCCACGTACGGAGTAATTACTCTTTGGCGCCATCTCTATGTACATACCGCATCGCGAGCCTTTTATAGGCGGATTGTTGAACAGCAAATAATTGTATAACAAGTTTTTTTTTGTATTGTATCATGTAACCTTCAATATGTGATATATTAAATTACATTCAGTAGATGACTAAATTATTCTGTTGTTGTAATAGTCATCTCTGACTCGTATGGAACAAGAAACGGGATTGAAATTATGGCACAGTGGTCCATTGTCTATCGCGTTGCTATGTCACGTTACATGTGTTATGTGTTCCGTCGT
The DNA here is from genome assembly GCA_950022955.1 of Xestia ashworthii. Classification (NCBI taxonomy): domain Eukaryota; kingdom Metazoa; phylum Arthropoda; class Insecta; order Lepidoptera; family Noctuidae; genus Xestia; species Xestia ashworthii. The sequence continues at coordinate 10,102,408 of OX465553.1, read as the reverse complement.
CGCATAGCGTCGTGCCGTGTGTGGGCGAATTGTCGCGACAAAGTACAAACATAATTATGAGAAATCACTAGGCACCCGCAGGCGCAGCTCGCAGGTGGAACGTTAAACACCTTATCAATTCGTCTATTTCCGAAGCGTGGTGCAACGTCCGATGATCCCTTGATCTCCCCGCTTAGCGACTGGCGGGTAATTAATAAAATATAAACACAAGCAATAAAACGATAGTTAGGAATGTGTCGGCGATATTCAAAAGCGATATCGAGTCGTCATCTTGTAAATTACTATTATTTGTTATGGAATTTAATAAACTTGTTAAGGTTTGGAAGCACAGGTAAATTGCTTGTCGTTATGGTTTTATTAAGTTCGCGTGGCGGCGTGTGTTTGTTTTTGTGTGGGATCATGGTGGTTGTTTTTGCGGCGCGCACGTCTGGGTGGGCGCGGGCGCAGCGCTGTGCGAGACACGGCTGCGCCAGCGCAGGCCCGCGCCCCCGCGCCCATGCGCCCCCGCCCCGCTCTCACATTATGTGAGATGAATAACGTAGAGATACTCGACAATTGTGGTGGGAACTGTTGGCGTGAAATGGCTAGTAAATTGTTTCAATTCACTTTGATTTTTAGAAGGTTTTATTACATGGACTTGCACAAATTCTCACAATCCTTCTGAGAGAGGTAAGATTTGTTTTGTTATTGGAACGGGAAGGTGCGATTAAAAGTAGGTTCTGTATCTTATTTTTCGAAATTGCAAAAAAAATTCCAAATTGAAAATTTCGAAGCACGTGGACTTATGAACGGCTCTTTAGTAATTTCATCCCACACACCTGTGTCCCGCGGGATGAATCGACCTATTGAATTTTTGAATTGGTCAACTGATCCCGCTGACCAATTTTATAATTTGTATAGTCAAGAAGAAAAGTTTCTTGATATTAATTTATATGGTGATTCCCGTTGGCCTCATCGCCCGTGTGGTGGGACGGGGGTGTGTTAATATTTATATTACCTAGTTTAACTACTCAAAAATATTGTATAGGATCTAGTACTTAGTACAGCTGTTGTTCTAGTTACGGGCAGTAACCTTACGAACAGTACCAGGCTGGCATGAATCCAAGAAGGTATTTATTACTGGAAGACCGTACCTATCCAGAATAATAATTATTGAAATGCATACCACCTTGAGCTCATGCCAGCCTAGTACTTGTTGGGGAACGTAAGTGTATTTACGGGGTGGAATTTTTCATTGCCACCTGCAGTGAAAGTAATTAAGTACCTACTCTAAATACTGGAGATAGCAAACTTTACTTGAAGGAAACATTCCTTTGTTTTTTAAAGAAGAAAATCTACATTCACAGATTTTAGTTCTGAATTCTGCCCAACTTCCATAGGCATTACGTTCATACCATGGTGTCTGAGGCAGTCAAATGCTTTATCACATTGGCAGCAATATAGAACCCCACAAGGAGCGCTCAAACGCAAACATGGCGTGAGCCGGAAGGTTGTGTCACATAGCGTAGTGCCAATATTAGGTGACGGTAGTGTCTGAAGCCAGAGGCCCGACTCCCACTCACCCACAGCCAGCAGGCGGGCACGCTCAGCAGTATTGGTAGACATATTAATAAGTTTATTCCGTGATTTAAATTTGTTTGATTTAAATGTTTTTATTTCGTCCTGTCATTTCGTCTTTCTCATGCTTTCTTCATTTCAATACTTTTAACGTACTGTCTTATATGCTTACTTAAAGTATCGAAAGTATGGGAGTACCGGTGGTCCAGTGGTGGCGGCCCCGACTTACGAACAGGTTCGAACCCAGACAGGCACATTACTTTGTGTAATTTATTTCATCACCACTGCTCTCAAAACGGTGAAAGAAAACATCGTGAGGAAACCGGCATATCCTAGAACCAAAACATCGCAGACATGTGACATCTACCAACCCGCACTGGGCCCGCGTGGATTGATTATAGCCCATACGTAAAATACGCGCTTTGACGTGGAGTTGCGGACACCAGCCCGTTACAAAGGAGTCCCAGTTCTTTATCGGAACCGGCTCTGCATTCCCTAAATATGACACAATAAATTATGAGCCTCAAAAAGTACCAGGCTGGCATAAGCTCAAGGTAGTATGCATTTTAATAATTCTGAGTATACGTACTTACGTAGGTACGGCCTTCTAGTAATAAATACCCCCTTGGATTCATGCCCGCCTAGTACTGTTCGTTAGGTTACCAACTAACACTACTCGATCCCATACAATGTTAAAAGTACGGTGGGGACAAAGAGATTTTATTTTTATTCCTCCTAACATTTTTCTACACGCTGTTACTCAAATTTGAAATTCGAAGGCATTTTCTTTTTAATTTTAAGAGCGGGACCAATCTACCAAAGAAAATGACATAAAAACAATAATTTAGTAAACTCATCCCGCGGGACCCAAATGACCGGGACCAATCTACTAAAGAGCCTTATGAACAGTGTCTATTTAATTAGGCCAAAAACAACCTAAAACTCACCATCACAAACAGGACAATTATAGTGCGTATGCCTCTGATGTTTGGGCCTCTCGCAGGGCACGTAGCACTCTGGCTTGGTGATAGTGATGACTCCGGCCTCACACCTCAGGATTCTATTGTCTTCGTTCCACTCGGTGTGGGAGGCATGCTCGGTGCCGTTGTACCAGCATCCCTTGCACTTCGCACAGCATCCCTCCCGAGGCATCACAACCGCGCAGTCGTCCATCTGCCCACACTCCTCCACGCCGCTCCGACACTCCACGAATCCGTTCTAGAAAATAAAAAGAGGGATTGGTTAGGCATAAGCAATTAAACATCAGCTACTTAATTAAGCCTAATAACGTCTTCACTACGCTTGTCAATTTCAGAGTCCGTCACAATGCTTGCTTTTATTAAAGGACATTTTTCCAGGAAATTACGGGATCTTGAAACAACTTTTATGTACTTTTCGTCAACTTTTGAAGTACTACAATGTCTTTTTAATGGTAGAAGCCCCAAGGTAGTGAAGTTGGCTGTGACCTCTTACAGCACACCTGCACACCTAATTTCATGATCAAACTCATTTTCATATAAAATCGATCAAAAAAATCTTAACTAGACTGACCTAGACATTTATTTCAAGGGTCCTATTGATTTACGGTCGAGTTGATAACTGTATTTATGTGATCAATATTGATACATTTGATTCAATTCAAATTCATTATTAGTTAGTAATGGATTCTCCTTATAAGCACCGTTAAAATGCTGCTGTACAACAACACGATAAGTAAATAATATAATAATAAAGTAGCCAACTAATTGTGTCTCAGCATTCACATTTGTGTCAGCATCCATCACGGATGTACAATTGTATAAGCATTCCTTAACAATTTACCGAGGGCTGCTACATAAATTACATAAGTCTTAGGATTATCACCAGCTACATTGACAATAGCAAATAAATTGTCCTATAAACACATGTAAGTACTACAATATTTTATGAGGAAACAACAATGTGGGATAAAGACCATCCTAATGATAAATACATTTTATCGCTTTATTCTGCCAATTACACGCTAGCTTTAATTAAAATTGGTTGGTTAATGAGCGGATGGTGGTATCAACTGAAGCCAAATATTTTATTGCTCACAAAATATAGAACAAAGAATGGGAGCGAGCGAAGCCGCGGCTCGTGACGATGTGTTGATACGGAAAAGGTTTCTCTGAAACTTTTCCTTGTTCTCTCCTTGTTAGTCAGTTTTTTACAGTTTTAATATGCAGCGAATGTATTTGGGATTTTATTGGCACTTTGTTTTATTTATTTTTATTATTATCTTTTATGCGGTTGTGGTTGTGGCTGCTATACTGATATGGAAATGTAGGAATACATAAAGTGTGTCAGCTATTGTATGTACTGGCGAGTTTGCGAGTGCCGCGCAACGACCATCTGAGAGATTGCTTTTACTTTATTTTGTTTTTAATGTTCGTGGGCGACGCACTGCTGTAATAATACGACCCTCGGACTGTTGCCTTTATTAACTTCGACGTTTAGAGCAGTATTTACGTCTGGTCAGTTAACAAAGGACAAATTTAATTACTGAAAAGAACTTATATTATTCATATTTATTTGTCAATGATAATTCAGGACAATTTATTAATTTCTCAGATATCTACCATTCTTTAAACAGTCGTATGGTATTGTTTATAGCCATAGCATGGAAATTATTCACCTATTAATGTTAATCTACTAAACAGTTAATTTCTTTGACTTTATAATTCACTAGCGGACGTCCCGCGGTTTCACCCGCATAGTTCCCGTTCCCGTGGGAGTACGGGGATAAAATATATCCTATGTTACTCGTGGATAATGTAGCTTTCGAATGGTGAAAGAATTTTTAAAAACGGTCCAGTAGTTTTTAAGCCTATTCATTACAACCAAACAAACAAACAAACAAAGTTTTCCTCTTTATAATATTAGTTTAGATTGAACTAAATACAGTTACAGCACAGTACAATGGTACATACAGTTTCATTCAAACACAAATCATTATGCAGTCATACACACAACAAAATATTTGAACTCACTTTCTCAAAGCATGACAATACATTTATGCAATTTTTGTAAGCAACCCATAAAATGCAGACACGTTCGCGGTCATATTGTCTAACCGAGGCAAAGGAATGCAATGATTCATCCAACATTACACGACAATAAAAAACCTCAGAGAGCACAAAGACTGATTAGGAAAACAAAACGGAACTGAAGAAGAAATGCACATTTTAAAACATCACAGAATCATCACCTGTCTAGCATTTTCCTAACTATTTTGGGGTCTGCTTCCAGTCTAACCGGATGCAGCTGAATACCTACCAGTATGTATGTATTTGGTGCGACTGCCGATCTGACCTCCACAACCCAGTTAGTACTGGGTAATACGATACCCCATGGTAAGAATGGGTGTCAGACTTTTTAGGCCACTGACTACCTGTAACGACTGTCAAAGATGTATAAACGACAGCCGGGATCAACTGCCTCAAGTGCTTGCCGAGATACGGAGGTAACTCGGTATGTAATGGGTGGTCACCCATCCATAGACCAGCCTAGGCAAGCACGGCTTAACCTAAGGATCGACCCGAGCGGCTGTTATTATTTAGCTACGAGCACACATTTCAAAACACCAATTAAAATTATCTAATACATAACGGTAATATTATGAGCGAGTACTAACTGTGTATTAAGTGTGGACATCCATAATAAGATCAAAAAGCATTGTCGTAATTGTATGCGATTATTTTACGGCTCTTTGTTCTAAAACGCATATGCACCGGCACGTGGCGTAGACGCAGTCAATGTTAATTGCTTTTCTACATAATAACCTCTCGGTACTCGTAGCTCGTAGGTATCAGCGTGCACGTCCATTTGTACACATTGTATGTACATAAGATATCAATATAATTAGATCACAATGCCTCGTTATAATTTTTGCTAAGTTACACTAATCGACATTTAATCCGCACGATAAATAATTGGGATGCGTTCGTTCATTTAAAAAAACAACCTGAAAAAAAATGAATTGTTATCTACATATCTAACATTATACTCTGCTGAATGAGCCTGCTGTTGAATTTATCCCGTTTGATATAATATCCGTTTATCATGAAGAAGTACCTACTTATTTATATTGGTATTTCCTTTGCTTAGCTGTTGTACAAAACTATGATAACTTTTTAATGTCTGGGCGAAACAGAGATTTGTAAATGTTATTTTAAAGAACTCTTGATTACAACATCCTTCAATTCAAAAATCCTTCATCTGTGACTCGTCAAAGTTATTCCAGGAAATGGTTTGTAAAAAAAAATATTTATCCATCCAAGAAGTCAAGCAACTTAATAGCATGTAAGCTCGCAGACATGATCAATATTAGAGGCTAATATTTGCACAAATCTGTAAACTTATCAAACGTTTTAACACCAAACATTATGGCGTCCTAATTTGTATAGCCCGTGGTTGCGAAGGAAACTCAGGCGTAGCCTCCCGCGCCACCATTGCTGAGAACTTAGCAACGGAGATGTATGAGTGGTCCTCAAAACTATTAACCAATATAAAACTTTATTTCTCTACTATAAAGTGGGTAATCCATTGTTTAGCTCGCTGGGGTCTGTTCGTGACTGTATGGCGTGTTACCAACTCTTGGGCACTGTTGTGACGGGCTAACAGTCCCACAGATTATACAATTAGACTTTTTGTCATCAAGTAAATTAATGATTTGTTTTATGAATGGAACCTACTGTGACATTATCTAGCTCTTAAGATTAAAATTATACGAGTAGTTGTTCTTACAGTGACAGATAATGATTAAATAAAGCAAACTTGCAAAGTTTTCCAACTGAGTAAATAAAAGTCAAGAACTTCTGTTACCTAATGGGCTAACACAAATTGCAACACGTTAATGACCGTTTGGATATATTGGAGGACATAAAAGAGCCTCCCGCTTCTTTCCATAAAACTGAAAGTTAATGGTAATAAATGTCCGACACACAGCGTGTCATATGGCAATGTAAATAGTGAAAAGGAGTATTTGTATAAAGAAACAGAGGCACAATGCAATACATTTTACAAAGTAATTTATAAAACCACGCACTACGTATCAACTGCCTAGCCTTTCCCAACTACATATGTTGGGGTCAGCTTCCAGTCTAACCGGATGAAGCTGAATACCAATATTTTGCATGGAGCGACTGCCTATCTGACCTCCACAACCCAGTTAGTATTAGTACTAGGTAATACGATACCACTTGGTAAGACTGGTTGTCAGACTTTTTGGGCCACTGACTAACTGTAACGACTGTCAAGGACCCCGTAGACAAATATCTCTACTCTACTAATTGAAAACAAGTATCTCGAGTCACACGTTCGTAACATCGTAAGCGTAACTGTTGATAAAGGCAACAGGAACAAAAGAGCTGCCCTCCTAATTATATATAACGAAGTATGTACCGAGGTCGCTACAGCTCTGATGTTTATTACTTTTCAATACTTCGGCCGAATTTCACGTGCGGCTCTCTTTGAAATCACCCTCAAATAGCGTAATATTTACGTTACGCGTTGTATAATAACTGTAAGTCTGTCGACTGGCCATTACTTGTTATAAATAATGTGTAGGCACCGAACAAAATAGAACAGATTATGAACACAGATTTGGTTAGACAAATTGGGGTGTGTAGGTAAGGTGAAAATTGTACCCGGATTCATTGGAAAAGTCTATATTTAAGATTACTTTGACTGACTCATCGTTAAGAAGCCTGCGGAGCATGCGTTTTTCATACAAACGTAATACCAAAATGATTTGTAAATCAAACATATTCTTAAAGTAATGTGTATTTATTTCGATTGGATTACAGAATATATAGGTTCCCAAACACATATTTTGAATGGACACTGATTTAAACAAGAGTTATGAGAAAAAATAATTTTCTATAGAAATTTTAAATTCCTCATATCTCGTCTTTATATCATTGTCCTTTCAAAATATTTATTTGGGAACATAGATATTCTGTAATCCAATAGAAATTCAAACACACTACCTGAAGAATAATTATGTTTGATTTTCAAATTATTTTGGTATTACGTTTTTATGAAAAACACATGCTCCGCCGGCCCCTTAAGCAGCTTTAATTTCGTGGAGCAAATGGTACATAAGCCATCTGTTCACGCAAGCTATTTAGTGATTTGAATAGAGCACAGGTGCTTTCAAATAGGTTGCTAAGCTATGCCAATACTGGTTAGCCGCTACATTAACAAGTTGTCGTGTGGTCTCAATTGCAAATACACTTGATGCATGCATAATAATGTACTCAATTCATTTATTTAATTCAAAAGAGGAAACCTAGGGATTAATGATATCAGGGAGACAGTATTGTACTGCGATCTTGATGCGAGATTAGCGTCGAAGGGAATCCACTTTATTAATGTTAAGCCTTCGCTCTTGGAATACTGCGAACAATTAGTGTCCTGATATTATGACCAAGATGATGATTAGCTGCGATTTGATAAAAGATAAGCAATTATTAATGAAGTTAAAATGCTAACTTTACAAAATATAAACTGCATGACGTTGTTCTAAATACCAAGAGTGATAATACAATATTATTCTAAAGCAACGCTATTTTATTGAGATCTGTAAATAAGAGATAATTGATGTTGAATGTAACAGCTGATTATCTATCCGCACTAGAGTTGTTGAAAAACTGCACTGAAAAATGGGTTAGTAAGGTAGCCGTAGGCGTTTTTCTGTAATGATTCGCATGTTTAGTGAATTATTCGTTTAAAATTAACTTAGTTCTACGTCAGGCTGACTACCTCAAATACCGGAGAGCTAAAAATTCAAACACTATTTCTATTTTACTGAAAATTTGTTTATTTTTGGTTGTTAGTGCAAGCCAAAACAACGTTTGTTAGCACGTCGTAGTTGATACAGATTACCTTAGAGACTACGTCACTGAAACTTTTTATTACAGTCTTGCTCATAATTACCCACATTTACTTTTTTTAAACAAATATAAATCTTGAATAACCCAAAACTGAATATAAATTACGGTAATCTCTAAAAAAAGGGTTCTAGGATTCACGTAGTGAGTGATATCACGAAGTAAATAATATACAGCTACCAGTCGTTGTGCACCTAATTTGTTAAATGATTTTATCTATTGATCTGTTATCTTAAAGTCATATTTTTAGAGATCCAATATCCTCACTGCTATTTTTAAAATATCATTATAATAGATAAAAAAATAATCTAAAATTAATTTAAAATAAATCAATATAAATATTTATAAAATCATAAGTATCAAAAAATTATGCATCAAACTTGACATTTTAATTATTTACTCTCAATAACAAAGGCACTAATAAATACAACAGGTGTGTGTAATTGTGTGTCATAAAAATATTCAGATTCGGTAGCGGAGATAAGATCTACGAGAGTGCTACGAGGGTCTACGACGTTGCATCCGTTTGTAGCACCATCACGTGACATCAAATACCCCCATTTACTACTGAAAATCATCAAATTTTGTCTAAACTGTGTAGACTTAGACGTAAATAATCGATTTCTTCATACTGCCCGTACTTTCGTGGTAGAATTCGAATGCGTTGGTAGATCGTTTAATGCATCAGAGGTAACGTAATGTACCTGTTTAATAGCCTGGCTTTTTCTCCTATTTATGCAATTACTTTGCTCCCACTGCTATTGCCTGGCATTTATACAAATTACCTTATTATTTAGAGTTACTTATTTATTTAAAAAATATACGTTTACACTTGTGAGATAGATTTTAACGTAGATCAAAAGCAAAAGCTCCGATTTCGTGTCATAAGGTCTCAACTACAAAAAAATTTAAAATATAGTATCAGCGTATAATGTGTGTTATGTACTTATCAGAATATCGCAAAACAGCAACCAAATAGGTGCTTAACATAAATTTAAACGAGAATCATCGAGTGGCCCGTCCCCGAGCAGTCTGTGTGGATCGCGACTCCATTATGTAAATGAAGAGATAAACATTTTAAATGAATGTTAACGTCCACATTTTATACAACACAGCCAGTATTTCTTGTAATATAACTACTAAGAAACTGTTGATTGAAATTATCAAGCATTTCAATGAAATTACGCTTTGGTTTAATCACGTACGCACTCGGTGGCAGGTGTAGTGAACCTTCGGACTATCTTAGCCAATATCTAGTAAAGTTATAAGCTAGCAACTGTATATCATTAAATAGCATTTTTTTGTTTATGGCTTTCGAATATGTGCCTACAGGCATCTAAACAACTTACAGTTCTTCTTATTTGTGTAGTGTCGCGGTTGGTCGTTAGAGGTTTGTACTCCACAAATTAAGTTTATTTCGTTGGTTTTAATTAGATAATGAGAATGATAGTGACAAGCTGAATTAACCATACTTTTCATTATAAATAAATAACCTACCGGTTGGTTGTCGATTCGAACTTTTATGTTAGTATCTGTACAAATTCAATTCTGTATCAATTCAATTAATCCTTTTGTGTTTCTCTACATTTTATCAGATTTCGCTTGTTTAAAGCCTTCGCAGATTCATCTGTTCTTGATAAGCTTTTTTTTCATGTTGATTTTAAATCTTCAGTTAATAAATGATTACAATAAAACGTTAGCGTATATATAAGGAACGTCTTTTATTATGAATTATTTTCGTAGGTAAACTTTTGTTTCATACTGATTACTATACTTTATAAATAGACCGTTAACGAAAATAACGTTAGTTGTTACGAATTATTTTCATATGCATACGACATTCCGAGAATGAGATAAACAGTCATGTTATGGCCTTTTTACCGATACTACAAACTCTATTTCCAATTATTTATATTTTATTCGGTTCACATATTTCCGCATATTCTCAGAATTTTGTAATTCACGATTTATCTTCATGTGTAAAATTGCGCGAATTTCCAGGAAGCGTTGAGGATATTCGTCCCTTCGATATTACCGAAATGTATTGCCACTTTACCTGAAAAAATACTATAAAATATAATAACAACTATTGAGTAGGTAGGGTACGATTAGTTATTTAACTAATTAGTTTACGATTAAATTAAACCATGGTTTGGAAAAATGCTACAAATAATTAACTATAAATAAATAAAGAAGAAGAGACAACTTTAGATGCTTTAGCAAACGTGTGATAAAATCAAATTGGCTTTTTTTAAATATTTACTCTCTGCATGCCATTTTTTTTCTCTCTCTCTGTTATATTGATTCGTAGCAGTCGTAGCATAAATAATGTAAGGTTACATAAAATAGACAGATCACGAAATATGGTAGGTAACCCTACATAAATAAAGTATCAAGTATTTTAGTATTTGTTAGGCTTGTGTAACATAGATAACTATTTCTGCAGTTACAAAGCAGGAAAACAGAACTTATCCAGTTTTCAGCCCACTCGGTTTGCAAAGTGCGCTGATGCCAAGATGGTTAGTAAATAATACCGTTAAATGTTGTGCAAAGGATACTGAACGAATTATGTATTAAAAAGATTTTAAATAAGTTGGCTTTGAGTGCTACGTTTTGTGCAAGAAGGTGACAATTAACAGCCAGTACAATCTGAACTAAATCCATGATATAATTATTTTTATGTAGATTTATCGAGTTTAGAATTGAGTGCTAATTATACACATTTAAAGGCAGGTACTTATAAGCTGTAATTGTATCTAGTCTAGTAAATGATGCAGGGGCGGCGCGGCGGCGGGGCGGCGCGGGTGCGGCGGCACACAAGGCCGCGAGTGGGTGCGCGCGCGCCGCGGCCGCTGCGCTGTCGCGCTGGCGCCTTCACAACAACCATTTTTTGCGCGCGACACGCGCCTCCTCTCCGCTTTGATATACTCATTTGATGCGAACAATGTTATCTATTCCGTCGATAACTGAATAAACATTCACCTACTAGGTACTACTGAATTACTGACACATGATTTGTTGATGTTCTAAAGCTACTTGCGAGAAATAAAATAGGCTTCGTGATTGACGTAAAACTGGTATTTTGCTGCGAACTCCGTGTTTGTAGAAAATCTTCTATATTTCGGCGTTTAAAAGAAATTCTCCAAAACCGCTCTAATCTGACTCATACACCAGCTATGCACTGAAAGCTACTAACTGTAAATATTAATTATTAAAATAGACGCGGATATGGAACGAAAGCTCTTCTTAGTTCTTGGTATAACGGCTCAAAGTCCGTGTAAATACCTGCAACTGAATTAAACTTGATTTTTTTTGCATCATAGCAAAACATAACAACAATGTCGATGATGTGTGGTGTGTAAAAAATACGCGTTGCTAGAAGAACCGGTGCGACCGCATACCGCGCGCGCGCTCGCGGCAAGGCCTCGCACCACCTGCGCCCGCGCACGCCTCAGCGACCGCGCCCGCCACCGCGCAACAACACCCACTTTCACATTTAAATACAACGTGCACCTAACTACCGCACGCTATCCCTCTTGATGTCCAGCAACGCGTATATGCTCAAATATTTGCGATTCCATCGCTTCCCCTTACTGTCAGCCACTCATGATATAACTCCTATTAATCATTATTTTAGTAAATAAGTTATGAATCAGATACGAGATAACACAGGGGTTTTGAAATTATGAGCAATAATCTTAAAATATCTCTCGTTATTGAATACATTCTCGGGTGCCGCCGCCGCCGCGCGCCGCGCCGCGCCGTTGCTGGCTCGACTCGAACGCCGTGCGATCATTACAGGTACTTGAGTTAGCAATTTACTTGTAACTATAAAATACAATTTATGAGATATTAATAGATTGCAGGGTCTGGACAAAAATAGCCTCCCGTATAACATTACTTAATTATCAAGCAACAGTTCGATGGACACGTTGTCAGCCAGACTAAGGAATTACTGGGACTGCGCATGATTCAATTATATTGTCATGAAGGAATTTGGGAGCTATTATTACGGTACAGTAGTATTTAACTGTTTATTTAGGATCCTTTCTGGCCTTAAAGCAATGCGTTTGTGTTAGTTAAGAAGCAATGCCACGCAGTGCAGTAGACGCGATAATACAAACATACATTAATTTCGAAGCAAGACCACTCGTTAGTCTAAACTGATTATTTTTTAGAGCAGATAAACTTGGAGATATTTGGGCCGCTGAATAGTTTATGTGACACATGCTGACCACTGACAGTAACAACCTGGTAAACCTATTACGATTGCCGACAAACTTAGTAATTGAACAACTTCGTATTTAGTTAGTGTTTTATTGCCAGTTAGCAGCCTAAAAGCTTTAAAATTGTACGTAATTCCAGTTATAGACAGGCAACTTTTTGAAAAACCTTGATTTAAAAGTAACGAATTAATATTGATGTTTATGAAAAACTTTGAAACCATTCACTAAACAATGATTTGCAAGTTATTTAGGTACCTATCTTAAATCTCGTATGCTAATAATAAAACTGGATCACGAATTTGGTATGTCGCTAATTTATTGACTTTTCGATCGTAGTAGATGCAGAGATAAAGTTTACACACATTTTATGGTGTTGCTGGTTCCATTCCGTGTTACGTAAGTCGGAGAAGTGGATCGTTGGCCAGGCTTCCTAAACCGTAATGACGTGAAGTTCATTGGTACGTAGCGCGTCGCAGGCGCATATAATCCGCGCGTCGATAAATGGCGTGGCTCATTAAAGTAAGCGGTGCGCGGGAGCTGCGATGCTATCAACCGGCTACTGGTTTGTATAAAAAAGCAAGACTAATGACACCCTCGGGTCAACATGACGCTCGCCGCTATACTCGGCCCTCTTAAATCTCACCTCAACCGAATATTATTTACTTTGTTAATGTCGATACAAGAAAAAGTAATTAACCTTCACTGCCTACATTCCATCAGACGTCCAAAACATTGATAAATCATATAAAATACCATCCGCCACATGTTTGTCCCGTAGTCGCTACGTGGCACGTGACAAAAAATGCCCATTAAGTAAGCAAATGTATATTTTAATTCAGAATAAGCGATAAATCTCGCAATGGGCTTTCGAATTCCGCGCAAGTCATCCGACGAGGTGAGATCGGCTGGGAAATACCATTATATACATATGTAGGTACGGAGCTGCCGAGTGCCGATGCTGCGCCGCCGAGCCACCGCGCGCCGCGCCGAGCAGCCGACCTCCTACATACATACTGATGTCGTGTCCGCGACAACAGCTGTGCAGCCATCACGTATTTATTGTCTTTTAACTCTTTTATTAAATACCAAGCACTTTGAACTATTGTGAGAACCACTTTATTGAGCTGAAGGCGGATTCTGTGGGTAATTACCTATTACAAATAAAAATCTAAGTTGAGGAATGCGGTCGGGGATAAATAATAATGGAATGTTAGGAACAGTTGCGTCGGATTCCTGTGCTCGCTGTGCTTGTCAAGAGGTTCCGCATTGTCAGTTTTTGCACTGCGCAGACAGGCGGCGCGCGTGCCGGGAGCAGCGCCGGCACGCGAGCCGCGCCCGCCACGCCAACACATCGCCAATTAGCACCAAATTATATCTCCACATATAAATCAATTTTAATCAACAACAACCTGCGTCTAGTTCAAATGTATTACCGATTGTGTCGTGAGAATTCTAAGGACCGAAGTGGATATGGAAATAGCCTTACAGAACCTCGCAGACTGTTCAAATTGTACCTAACCTAACGTGTGAGGAATTTACAAGTTCACTAACTAAATAGTGCGGCATGAAGTTGACATAACAGGTTATTTCCCATGTCCTTCGATGGCATGTGAGACGTCACAGAGTTGCAGTAACAATTAGCACTATACTATATACATACTAAGTACAGAGTGACTACTTTATTCCAGCTTCGAACAACTCAACACATGTCATGTTAGGCAATAGTCTAACTTGTCTAAGTGATAAAAACCGGCCAAGAGCGTGTCGGGCCACGCTCACTGTAGGGTTCCGTAGCTTCCCAGACCATTAAAAATACCAACATTTTTCGTCAGCAAAAATAACTTTGTTTTTCATAGTATTTGTATGAAAAACAAAGTTATCATTTGCGTTTTTTTGAAAAAGTGCTATATAACTCAAAAACTATTCAACTCATCAAGTTGAAAATAATTTTCCTAGAAAGTTCATATAAAGGTCTACTTCTGTGATTTTTTTCATATTTTTTAAACTTATGGTTCAAAAGTTAGAGGGGGTGGGGACACATTGTTTTTGACTTTCGGAGCGATTATTTCCTAAAATATTAATATTATCAAAAAATGATTTTAGAAAACCCCTATTCATTTTTAAATACCTATCCAACAATATATCACACGTCAGGGTCAAAATTAAAAAAAAAATCGCTCCCCACTTTACGTCTGGGGGAGGTACCCTAATAAAAATGTTTTTTTAAATTTTTATTTTTGCACTTTGTCGGCATGATTGATATACATATTGGTACCAAATTTCAGCTTTCTGGTGCTAACGGTCACTGAGATTATCCGCGGACAGACAGACAGACAGACAGACAGACAGACAGACAGACATGGCGAAACTATAAGGGTTCCGTTTTTTGCCATTTGGCTACGGAACCCTAAAAATTAAACCAAACTCCTAATTTGACATTATACTTTATTTGCTAAAATCATTTTCATCCAATTGTAAGTAGTTTGTCTAGGCAACGTCGAATGCCTAAACATAGTTTTGAAAATTGAAAACAATTCTACGTCACATTCTCCTAATAAACGTAACCATGAAAAGCGTCTCCAAGGACCATCATTTTTAACAAGAATTACTTGGATCATGTTATTATGAGCTCCAAGTAAGTCGCTCGGGTTTATCTGTCTCGTTAAACCGCCCTTGCCTAGGTTAGGATGGATGACCACTAATAGCATACCGACTTTCCTCCATACCTATTGTATTACCCACTACTAACTGGGTTGTGGAGGTCAGATAGGCAGTCATTCCACGTAAAATACTGGTATTCAACTGCATCCGGTTAAGACAGTTAAGCATGTTGGAAAAGACTCCGCTGATGATGACTAGGAAATACGATTTTTTTTCATTCAATCTGCCAATTGCCGTCACTATCAAGCCTTTCAGACAGTTCTCCTTCTCAGTAAAGTTTTTTAAACAATATCATGGTTTACGAAAAACTGTCTTCGTTCCCCCTAAACTTTCCTACCTCGTAAGCACATCCCATCACTAAACATTCAGGAATTCAAAGAATAACACTAATCAAATATCAAAACGACTAGTTATTGTCTAGGTGTGAGTTAGTCGCACGTGCGACTTAGAATTATTATTCTGTACTTGGTGCGTGATAAATTGATTTGGTGACAGTGACCACCGTATAGGCATACAAACGGTCCATAAGTGAACCCCGAGAGACAATTACGATACTTGTGTGCTGTATTTCACACCTCACATTTATACATTTATCGATAAGTGCGTAACTTGTTAGATAGTGTTGTTACCAAGCAGCTCCAATGTTTGTCGATGATTTCTTAAGTGATTTGTGACATGGCTTTCGTAATATTTATGAAGGCTACATTATTTTAATTCTTTAATGATATTCTAAGCCTTGTTTTTCAAATCAAGTCAGAAGTTGCTAATGTTAATTGATAATGTTCATTAATTTTATCTAAAACATATTTTAATTACTCTTAAATGTAACAAATTACTGTCAGTCCACCTGTTCATTAATAACAAAACAACATAAGCATATTAAGGATCCTTTTCAGGTCTAGCCAACTTTATCTATCTACTGATCACCTACCCAATCATGTAAATTCGATGATAATCAGTTTCATCTGAGTTTTTCTCAACGTTTCAAATGTCAAATGATACCAATTCCAATTACGATCCAACTCTAAGATGATTAGACTGTCGAAATCGGAATATATGAATGCAAGATTGACGTAAGTTATTCTAAACTTAGAATAACTTATTTGAACCCAAGTTCACTTTAACCGCAGAATAACTTATAAATAGTACTACAGAATGAGTAATTTGTTATATCTAAAACAGTACATACTCGTTATGTCAATTGGCACATGCCTACTTATTAGTCAAGCGTTAATCTGCAAAGATTTGTATTGTAATCTATCTATTTATAAGATCAAGCGATTGCTTATGCATAAGCTAACTTACTAAAGCTAATAATAATCCGTGTATTTAAATAGAACAGACAGTAAACAATAATGATATGTATGTACAAACGATTATTATTCGATTGGTTAAAACTGACAAACAACTAAAAAATGGCGCTTATCCTTGTTGTAGGGTACTTCATATTCTATATTTAAATAAATATAGCAGTTACTACGTCTCCCGACGCTCAATTAGAATCTCTAGCACGTGTGCAGAACGATTAATTTCATCGTATTTGTAAGCTAAACACGGCTCCAATCACGTTGGAATTTAAATAAATCTTAGGTGGCAAATTGCAAATAGGTTAACCTTCAGTTTAATGGTCATTGGTTTTTCGGACCCTTTAATAACGTGATGAGAATATGTACAAAAAAGTAGATTCTGTACTACTCATAAGTGGCTATAGTTCTTTTTATCCCACGTGGTTGAAGGAGCAAGTCATGATCGATGACCACGTGTTGACACGTCCCTACAACTAGCTGAGCCTCGCACAAATGTTGTTTAGAAAGGTTGCTAACCTATTACGATCTTTGTAGGACCAAAGGTGCGCCATTAACTCCTTGAGGTAATGTTTTCCTAGTAGGCTATATGGCAAGGAACACTCGACAAGACGAACTACTAATAAATTAAGAGGACAGACTATCACTGGTTAGCTTTTAGTTTTGTACTATGGAGGATAAAGGTATCCAGGTATCCTAATGTTAAGTTACCTATGTGATACGATTTTTAAAAGACAGATCATCCTTTTATAATATATCAGACTAAAAGATAAAGGTGACGAAGATAAGGCTGAAATGTAAAGAAGAAACGCCAACTCCAATTGAATTATGATCAGACAATGATTCAAGATCTTACCTTACAAATACAGCGGAAGCAGCTGCTCCAGTCCTGCTCCAATCTGGCGTCTTGCAGCTTAACAGGCTCGCCTTCGTTGGAGCACGGTGCACGCTGCCCCTCTGCAATTACAACAGAATGTTAATTGTTTATTTAGCACCGGTAAATGAACCTGAGTTAGTGCCCAGTTGCTGGACTACGGACCAAAAATGAAGTAATTTAGTATCGAATGCATAATATTGAATTTAGTTGCGACATGGCTGGGCTTTGTTGTTTCGAAATCAGTGAAATTGTAGATTTAAGATTTGAAACGGATTAAAGAGGTAAAACTGTTGAATTTGAAATCCCATGTGTTAGAGCTATAAGTACTAGGCAAGATAAAACCAAACAGTCTAAAACAAACGAAGCAGAAAATCTTAATAGCGATTAAAATTATGAAGTAGTTGAAGAACATGCTGTATCTCCCAGTAGCGTTGCTGACAGGCTCAAAATATAATGAGAAGGCTGAGAAGCTATACAAGCTTGCGATTCCGAATCATGCACGGTACCTGCCGAGTAGTGCCGAGTGTCGTACAAAGGACCACGAACTGCGGAGGAGGCTGTGGTTTGAGCAACATGCGTGGGAAACGACTGTCCTATATAACGGTGCACCGAGCGCTGCACTACTGTGTGCAAGCGAATTTATTTTAATTTGTGTAGTCAATTATTTGAAACTGAGGAATTAGGTCGCACGAACTTATAAGTTCTGTTAGAACTCCGCGAAGAAGGATAGGATCGTCTTTCTTCAACAGCAAAAAGTACACAAATCAGAACAGAGAAAGGACATTATCTTTTCGATAAGTAATCAAGCAAATAAGGATAAGTAGATTCACTATCATTATGTTTACGTCAAATAAATTGATTATTATTGTAAATAATATTAATGTCAAAAGAGAGATATATTGATAGAGCAGCTTAATCAAATGTTGTCGTCCTTCGAAATGCCAAATTCCAATGTAATTGGAGAGCTATTATTGAAACGGTTTAAAAATACTGTCTACGGAATCGGAACCTACAACGGTTCTATAAAAAATGTAAAATACAACCATCATTCTTGCATATATTATAGTGCACCGAATGTCCCCGCATAGTAACATAAACATAACATAGAAATAACCTAAACAAGTCATTGTATCACATAATAGGCATAAACAGGTTTAGTTAAACAAAATAGAAGCAAAGTTATAAGTATTCTTTAAAATATTTCCAATGAGGTTATCACAGATACATTTATCTGTATAAACATGTCGTTAAACAGCGTAAATTCTGGCAAATTGTATTTCAAAACAGAACACAGTCTCTTATGACTCCTCTATTGATGTACTAGCGTGGTAGAAGTTCGGCGCGTCAAGTTTCGTACGGACGACATCGACATTGCGGCCGAGTGTCGATGTCGGACGTCTGATCACATGTTACCTTGATTTAGATCCACGGATCCGCATTCTTATTACGTCGCCATCGGCATCGGGCGCCACCGGCACCGGTCAGACTGTCCTGCCTCCGCGTCAATATTTTTGTAGGTAATTAATATGTGCTCGTGTACGAGAATTCCTCTCCAAATGTTTACTCGTAGCTAATATTTTAATGTGCTGTTTTTTACCAGACGGAATAAATTCCTTTTAATCCACGACCACGTTACTGCATTGTTGCTTCAATTAAATACCAAGTTCATTTAGCAATAATGAATCACTCACTCAATTCAATTGTGTGGACGACGGAAGACTATGCTTTATAGAATTTTGTGAGCACGCAGCATATTTACATTTCATAATATCTCTTAGCAACGAGCGGTTTTCAAGGTAAACGATTTTATAAATAATTCGCGGAATTGTAAATTAACAAATTAGATAGGTAATTCATATTGTTAAAGAATTATATTAAAACTCTGATAAAAATAAATATTCACAATTTAATGCGTGTTAAAATAGGAGCTCTGACTGATGTCAATAATCGTTCGTACTAAACCTATTTTATTTAACTAAATAAAATACACCTACAGCATACATTGTGACGGAAATTAAAAGTAAAGTATGAAATGCAAGTGACGCATCATAATACGAATATGAGCCCTTGAATCGCTTTAACCTATATTCGAGTCACGACTGTCCTTTACGCTCGTATTAGATGAGTGTTGATAACAGCGTGTAGATAAGCGCCTTAATCGTGAATCAATGTCGTTATGCAATGTCACAGTTCGACACTGAACTTGTCCTCAGCTGGATGAACTTGTTCCGCCGGGATAATAACTCGATTGATTCACATTGTCAGGGGCTTAATAGAGATGATATGTGAAACTTGGAGCGACGTCGCCCCAATTAAGAATCGATACACCATTTCAAGGTCAAACGATAAATTCTTTTAAGTAATAATATTAGTGGTTCAAGTAATAAAATATCAAGTGGTTTTAGATCAAGTTTGCGAATATTTTTGGGCGCGTAGTACTTTCGTAGACCTTTTTCGTAACCCCGTAGAGGGTCTACGAAAGTTTCTTTTGGTAATTTATCTACGAATTTTATTGTTTTTATTGTATTGTTTGTTTGTTTTTACTTTTTTTGGGTAGTAACATATTAATAACGTTTGTATGTACGAGTTCCTCGTATGTGATACATTTAATTAGAACACGTGTTTGCCGTTCAAGGCCTCGTCCGACAATACTTTGTATATTGTAATCTGATCTTCCGAGTTTCTAAACATCACAAAACAACAAATAAAATGCCATTAACTTTAAGAACGTGATAATAATTACAATTTACTTTATGTTATAAATACGATAAAATTATCGAGCCCATAAAATTGGTTAAGTGTGATATTATTTTTTAATTTATGCTCCACCATGGCACCATTACAAACTTGATATATTTTGGTGCGCTCATAATTCTTGAAATTAATGTTGTATACGAGCTTAAAGTACTAAAGTAATATTCCATTACCGCTAAATGATATTATTATTCCGGTTAAGTGACAAGAAATTATGCAAATATCGAAAATATACGGTACTTTAAACACTTTACACGCGATTTAATTGCAGCGTTTCAGGCATTTGAGGCATACCCATAAAGCGATTACAAGATATACACTTAACGGCCATTTCAATACCTAATGGCGACTAGATGAGAATAATTTTTAGAAAGTTGCTCCTGCAGCGATCAACTATAGTAATTCTGAGCCTAGGGATAATATTAACTTAAGCACCTATTCATATGAACCCCTGAAACCGACTATGATTATCAATTTGATCTCAATGGCTTCTGAATACAACCTAATGAAGTTGTAGAGGCCTATTACGCAAATAATAACTATTCATGATAAATAACCCGCAATCTTCTAACGTCTCTATATCATTATTTTTCTATTTCACTGCGATTCCTTTAATTTTGTGCCTCAATTTAAAAGTTTTGTCCATAAATCATTAGTCTACGATAGATCATATATGTTTATGTGTAGGTACTAAAATATATTCTTGTTTCCATGCGTTTTATCCAACTAATAAACCAACGATTTGAAACTGTAGTAACTGAATTCTCATGAAGTTAGTTAGTTAGGCAATGCGTTTGTTACATACACATAACTAGGTAGGTGAGTAACTGAGTATACTAAGTATTGACTCAGTCAGTAGCAAAAAGTGATTGAAAGGAAGGAAAATAACATTTTTTTTAAACAATGGGAGAAACCTTTGTTAGCTTTTATTAAAATACTTACCTAAATATTACCTATACCTACCTATATTGTGTTAGCTTTTATTAAAATATTTATCTGAATATTATCCATAACTAATTTTATTGTAATTAAATGTATGTGTTCGCATGTCATACGGATGGTGTATTGATTTGTTTGTCATTCGATCTTACCGTTCACTTCGCCATTCGTTCCGACATTCACCTACAAGCGTTGACAATGCGAACACAGGCATTCGAGTTGGAAGCATCGTGCAGACAAGACGTGCATTGTACAAGTGTGGTAGAATAAAGTGATTATTTGAAGAAGGACTGGATTCTTATTTCTGACCTTTTAAAAGGTCAGAAGTGGGATCACACCGGAACTATAACGGTTTTGGTGGAATACTCAACGCCCATATTTAAAGCTACGCAAGTAATATGCCAAAGCAACGGTCTCGAAAGCGGGTACGACGTTCTGAGGACTCCAGCAGTGAGTCAGAATTATCCTCGGAGCGCAGTCGCAGATCACGGCATAGGCGTCCACGACGAAAGCGTTCTCGGCATATGGAGAAGTCGAGGCAACGCCGTACCCAGACGCCAGATACGCAAGCGCCGCCGGAGGAACCAGCAGCACGACTGAGTGCTGGGACCAGCAACAGCGCATCATCACCGTTGACAAGTAAGCAATCAACGGTTTTTGACTCTCAAAATTTTGTTAGTGTGTTCCAAGAACTTGTTAAGTCTTTGCGTACAGACGGCATTGAATTCAAGAATGAATTCGATCCAACAAAGCGAAATCAAAGTATAGAAGTTTGGATTACAAAAGTAAATGAATGTGCAAAGATTTATAATTGGACAGAACGACAGATAGTTCATTATGCTTTGCCTAAGTTAGTAGGGTTGGCCCAGAAATGGTACCAGGGTCTACCCACTTTGTTATTTACATGGACGGAGTGGCAACAGAAATTGAAGTCGGCTTTTCCCAGTGACGATAACTATGGTCGGTTGCTGACGGAGATGCTCGCCTGTAGGGCACGTTTTGGTGATAGTTTAGAAGATTATTATTACGAAAAGATAGTTCTTCTTAATAGATGTAACATTTCAGGTAAAAACGCTATCGATTGTATATTATTCGGTATTGAAGATAGATCGGTCAGAACCAGTGCTGAGGCCGTGCAATTTAGCGAACCTGATAAATTATTAGTTTTCCTTCGCAATGTTAAAATAACTAAAAAGAATGACAAGCAAAACGTGACTGTGCAGCCGAGCATGTCCGACAGCAAGCGTTTTAAAACCTCTCAAGACAATGCATCCGCATCTGCGAATACTAGATCATCAAAGTGTTATAATTGTGGAGAGGAAGGGCACTCTTTTTACAAATGTAAACATCCGATTAAAAGATGCGACCACTGTCATAAAGTAGGCCATTTGATTGGCGATTGTCCCAATAAACGTGAGCATGAAAGTATTAATACTGTTTAAAACATTTCAAAGGAGCAGGATAATGATGCGGAATATTTTAAGGTCGCGATAGTTAACGGTCAGACTATAAGTTGTTTTATTGACTTCGGTAGTCAAATTACTATGCTCCGAGAATCGGATGCAAAAGTGTTAAATCTAACTTTGTCTTACGGTGACCTGCCAATTTTAAGAGGGTTTGGAAACTCAATTGTTCAGTGATTAGGGAAATGTGTTATCGAAATTGAAATAGACTCAGTTAAAGCCCGCGTTGAAGTACTCATAGTCGCTGATCATTATTACGACCCGAATGGCGTAGTGGTAGTAATAATAATTATAATAATTATCTTTATTTCAGACACATTAATGAAGTCCATACATTTTTACAAAATACAACGTTAGTATGTTTGTTAGTAGTACACAAAAAAAAAAAAAAAAAAATAGAGTAAAGTAAAATTAAATAAGAAGGTGTTAGTAATTTGTTAGCAAAAAAAAAAAAAAAAACTTAAGTAGGTACAAAATCTATTTTCTATTTCTGAGCAGGTGTACACTTGCCCAGTACACAGTAAACGGACTGTCAATTTTGCACGGTAGTGAGACTGCCTTGCGTTCTTAGGGTCCTGGGTTCGAATCCCGGTAGGAGCAAATATTTGTGTGATGAGCATGGACATTATTTTGTTTCCGAGTCATGGATGTTTATATGTATATTAAGTATGTATTTACAAACAGAAAAATAATATATGTAGTATGTCAACTATCTGGAGTCCACGACACAATCCTTGCTTAGTGTGGCACTAGATGGCGCTGTGTGTTAATGTCCAGCGATATTATTATTATTTAAAGGTTTCATTACTTGTAGGCCAAACGTTTACGGTTACGGTTTACGGAAACGTTTACTGATTATTAAGGCGATTTATTAAGGCGATTACACGAGCTAAACGCGAGTTTTATAATTACTAAAAGTATATGATTTACTGCTTTAAACAAGACCAGAAAAATATATGATATTCTTCAGGATATATATTAGCATGATACTGTTTTAGTTTCTGAATCCAATCAATAGTTTTTTTTGTAAATCGATCGAAACCACTCATTTCGCGCTATTTGGCCCGCAGTGGCTGACGTAACAACCACTTTGTAGTGCAAGCTGATTAAAACTTTATTCTAACAGCATTTCAAACGAAGTTTGAACCACCACAAATAGAGTTGCTAATTTAGCTCGTCTAAGCGCCTTAAGAGTAAACTATAAACGTCCCTGAAAGTGTTAAACACTATGTTAGTAACTCTATTAAAGTATGGGCCGCACCAAAGTGGCTGTAGAGTCTAATCCACCGTACGATGGTAAGGTGGTCGTGGAACCTAGTCTATGCTCTCAACCGCAAATGACGTACAGTATAATGCCTTGTATTTTAGAGCTAGTTTGTGGCAAATCCACACTTCAATTGGACGGTTTGGTAAAATCGGGATTCGATTTAAATAAAGGTACCCTTCTGTCTCGGGATCTGCCGCTAGCAAAAGTTAACTGTCAAAGCGTGAATAAAATTGATAAAGGCGCGGATAACTCTTCTAAAATTATTATAGATCCTAAAATGTTGTCTGTGAGTGACCAAATCAGTGAAAACAATCTCTTGGAATTGACTAATTTATTAAATGAATACAGGGATTTTTTCGCTTTTTCTACCAGAGAGTTAGGCTGTATTTCCAACACTGAAATGAACATAAATCTCAGTGATAATACACCAGTAGTTTACCGGCCGTATCGGCTGCCTTTTACAGAGCGAGAAGTAGTTCGTAATATTATGGTACAAGAATTTGAGGACTCTGGTATAGTTAAACCATCGACTTCAGGTTATGCGTCACCAGTGCTCCTCGTCAAAAAGAAATCAGCAGATTACAGATTATGCATTGACTATAGGGCACTCAATAAAAATAAAAAAAAACGATCAATTAAGGAGCATTATCCCCTCCCTAGGATTGACGATCAATTAGATAACTTGGCAAGCTCATTACAACGATTTAGGACGAACCTAGTAGGCATTAAACACGTTATGAACGCGGTAGCGACACCACGTGCCAATGTGCAAGTGGAACGCTACAACCGCACTGTCTTAGTTGCCCTAACTGCAACAAACCTAAATAAACCCGAACATAAATGGGATGAATGTATTTCTGAAATACAATGGGGTTTAAATAATACCCTTAATAAGGGAATCGGAAAGACACCAGCACAGGCATTATTTGGCATTGACTTGGTTGGTACGACTAACTCCCTACTAACCCTTAATATTATAGACTATACACAAGACATAGGGAACAACGTAGAAAATGTTAGAGAGGAAATATCACAACACATAGAAAAGAATCAAGTAGAACAGAAGAAACGTTTTGATAAATCTAGAAAGAGAGTTACATTCAAAATTGGGGACTTAGTCAGGGTAGAGCGAGAAATTCCTTCGACGGGGAAAAGTAGGAAGTTAATCCCAAAGCTTCGTGGTCTTTACCGTATTGTAGAAGTCTTTGACAATGACCGATATAAAATAGAAGATACCCCATTGTCACGCAAGGGTAACTTCACTGGAGTTTTTCCCGTGGATTAAATTCATCCGTGGTTGGTTTTTAAACGAAATAGTGTTAGTGACAGTGATACGCAGTCTGGAAATGTTACTGATGAATGAATTGCATTACTTTTGATTGGATGGTTATTGGTGTAAATAATTAAGATAAAACAGGTAAAAGTATTAAGAGCAGAATTTTGTCCATGTTACAATCATGTACAATTTAATTTGAATAATTGAGAAAATTTACTTTGTTCTGTTATTAATATTATACAGTTTTGTACATTATTTATTTATTATTATTAGTTCCTTTTGTTGTTTTATATTATACGATTATTATTATGATGAATTTATTTTTACATAAACATTATTAGAGCCCACTGTAGACATGCAGCTAGGCTACAATGTCAGATACGTGGTTATTATGGATATAAGATATAAGAGGCCATAATAACTTGTCAAGTTGGCGTGTTGTGGACATGCAGGGGCCACGGCATACCGGAATTGCCGTAGATATGTAGAGGCTACGATAGTTCCACCAATGTTATGATTGTACTCGTAGTTGTGATATTGTCGCTAGTGTGTTGTGGACATGAAGGGGCCACAGCATGCTTGAGTTGTTGTGGATATGTAGAGGCCACCGCAACTCCTTCAATGTCGCCATGAGTGTGATTGTACTCGTAGTTGTGATATTGTCGCTAGTGTGTTGTGGACATGAAGGGGCCACAGCATGCTTGAGTTGTTGTGGATATGTAGAGGCCACCGCAACTCCTTCAATGTCACCGCGAGTGTGAATTATTTTGAATAATGCTGATATGTAGAGGCTACGATAGTTCCACCAATGTTATTATTGTACTCGTAGTTGTGATATTGTCGCTAGTGTGTTGTGGACATGAAGGGGCCACAGCATGCTTGAGTTGTTGTGGATATGTAGAGGCCACCGCAACTCCTTCAATGTCACCGCGAGTGTGAATTATTTTGAATAATGCTTGAGTTGTTGTGGATATTTAGAGGCCACCGCAGCTCCTTCAATGCTGCCGAATGTAATTATATCTGAGTTATGCTTGTTATTGTGTTAAAATTATCGAAAAGTTATATTTAATTAGTGTGATGTAATAGAAAGAGATCAATATGTCACTATGTAGCCATAATTGTGTCATGAGTTGTTGTGTTTCGTTATTTTGAATAATTGTTAGGTTTATTTTCTTTACCTTGCATAATCTTTCCACGGGACGTGTAAACGTCAGGAAAGGCCGACTGTTAGCTTTTATTAAAATACTTACCTAAATATTACCTATACCTACCTATATTGTGTTAGCTTTTATTAAAATATTTATCTGAATATTATCCATAACTAATTTTATTGTAATTAAATGTATGTGTTCGCATGTCATACGGATGGTGTATTGATTTGTTTGTCATTCGATCTTACCGTTCACTTCGCCATTCGTTCCGACATTCACCTACAAGCGTTGACAATGCGAACACAGGCATTCGAGTTGGAAGCATCGTGCAGACAAGACGTGCATTGTACAAGTGTGGTAGAATAAAGTGATTATTTGAAGAAGGACTGGATTCTTATTTCTGACCTTTTAAAACCTTTATGTGAGTCGCAGTACAAACCTACCCAAAATTTTACCCACTTCTAGTCTAGGTACGAATAATAATTCAACACCCACAACGTCGTGTTCGTGTTTCAGTACACTTTGTAACATAACACTTTATTTGCTGTCGAACAATCCTATAAACTTGCTTAAATTCGCTTGCGCTCACTATGCGCTTGCGCTCACTATGCGCGTCATGATCGAGAGGTGAACGAATGTGTGATCTATGTGGGAACGGTCCGGAGCGTTTCGCAACGGACCAATATTGTCGTGCCTTGCGCAATCGATCTGTCGAACCTTATTGTTAAACTATATTGTTGCAAATAACGCTTTCTTTGATAGTTGCAAACATTGTCTTAGCAAGACATATTGATCTGTAGACGTGGCTTAGTGAACTTTTTCACACAAGACTGAGCAAAGCTAGCATTTTGAAGCTGAGAAAATCGACAGACACACGGGGCAGCCTGATCCGGCACAATAAAAATCGAATGTACAAACATAATTATATTTTGTCGCCCGGTTGTGCGTGTGTTATATGTGTTTAAGGCCGAATAAAACGTGTGACGCACGTCTTGGACCAACAGCTGTGAAAGAGGTTCTCTTTGGAGGCGTCGCTTGGTCAAAGCTGCTCACTGGCTGGAAAAAATAATAAGAAGAAACCTTCTCCTTAAAGAAGAGGACTTACTGATGACAGCGGAGGACGCGTGTGTCGTGCTAAGTAGCGAGCAGACGATCAGGGCGGCGGCGAGTGCAGCTCGGCCCCGCATGGTCGCGGCTAGTCGCGGCGCCGGCGACCAGCGCTCCGCCCGCCGCGCATCACACTCGCGCGCCACGCCACACACGCGCAACACCTGGACCAAAGAAAAACAGAAAACAGTTAGTATTTGCACAACTAAATAAAGTTCTCTCCCTAAATCTTGTGAACAAATGTCAAACACCATTAGAAGTACTTCATCAAAATGTTAGTAGAAGATGAAAAGGATTAATAAACACAACATATGGAACCGAAACAGAATGGTGTAAACTGTGGGTACAAACCGAACGTGTGCCTGATGAAAGAAAGAGCTAAGTTAAAAACAGATGTCCCGCTACGTAGACGGCTGGCGTAGCACTCACAGGTGCGTAGCCCCGAAAAAACTTCAAAAAACCTTAGCTTTTACTATTTTATTTTGACACAGTCTAAAACTTTTAGTTCAACTTTTAGTCCAACTTTTAGTCCAACTTCTAGTCCAACTTTTAGTCGAGCTATGTGCACTTCTGGGTTTATAAGTACAAACTTGTAAGCCCAGAAGTGCACAGGGCTGGACTTAATGACCAAGGCATTTTCCAACTGTTAAACTTTGGGTGATGCAGCGACAAGGTACATCTGAGAAAATGGAGAAAATCAGTTTGCTCAAATTCAGTAATGAAATCATAATTTGAATAAATATATTCTAATACGAATGATAAGAATTTAAGACAAAAACTACTTTAAAAAAAATATGCAAAAAAAAATCAACCAACACATTTACAACAAAATTGATGAAGTTATTATTTTTTTTTAATTTATCCTTTACGTCTTGCCAACAAGTTCCAAACGTAAATAACATTTATTAGTACATTACTGTCAATCACCCGATTACGTGTGTCAGATTCTGATACAATACTTTAATTGAAAAGAAGTGATGAAGTCATAAGTTTCCTTCTATTTTACCATTTGATTGAATGTTTATTTATTTTTCTTCGTCACGATTCACCGTTTGTGTTCGTGATACTTGTTTACGTAGATACGTCTCACGTGAACCTGATATAATAAAGATAGGTAATCGGCATCATCATACAAGTATTTCACTAAATCCCTAAATATTTATTACTATATCTTTTATTGAGATTGACTAATAAATATTAAGGAATTTCTAACTAAGTAGTTATTGCTGTAGTAAATTATGTGAAAACATTATCGTATACTTTGGTACTTTAGCTCAAAATAGTTCTTAATAATTTTGCGTAATAAGACTTAAAAGTTCAGAATTAAATAAAGTGAAACTACTTGAAATAGCGCAACATACTACACTTCCTATTCTTAAGAGAAAACCACGAATTACATTAAATTATAGACAATTATATCATAACAAGCATATCGCGCGATTCATGGTCTAATTAATAATTCAAAACTAATGAGAGAATGAATGACCCCGAAGCATAGTGGACCATCGGTTCTACTTGATAGAACGCCGGGCTGATGTCCTTAACGCATTTTTTACAACATTCCGCACGTACGTTGACCTCGAGTACTCGGACATATAGCATTTATTCATTAATAATAACAGAGTGAAGCAAAAAGTGGTTCATATTAAGTGCGTTTACACGGCGATCGAGTGGTCGCCGCCGCGGCGCCGTCAGCCCAACCCCGCACTCAAAACCTCATCTCAACTATATTGTCAATTACGCTAGTTCCGGTTTCAGATCCTCCTCAGTAATGCGTTTTAGGCACACTTCATAAAAAAACTCATAAAAACGTAATTGAATCGCTTAACACAGTACACTTTTTATAGAATGTAAATAAAACATACTTCGCTTTATTAACACGGAATGGTTAAACTGATAAAGAAAACGCACCGTTGGAATTCATTTGATTTAAATTATAATTATAGGAGCTTGATATTTTATACTTCAGCTAATTATAAAAGTTTCATTACCCGTCATAACTTAACATCCGGCGCAGACGGCAGAAAAACTCACGTCGAAGAAAAAGTTATAGGTGCAAAAGCATTTTATACAATTGAAACTCAAGTGAAGTCTATTTTCTTAGAAACTAGAATGAGCAGTGATAATATTAATCAGTAATTTCCGAGAACCGTTGAGGAGATCAGTGAAAAAAACATCAATGAAGAGCTGCGCAAGAGTCTCCGAGAATGTCAGATAAAAGCCAGTATCAGACGCATGCGCTACTAGTATTGTTTTATTTTTTGTCCAACATGTCAATCATCCCGTTGTTAATCGAGAAAATACCGATCGGACAATAGAAGCGATAAAAAGTTTAAGTTGATATTAAGAATAACAAACACATTATTAGCATACTACGCATATAATGTTATCGTAGATGCTTTGTTACTTAATGACTGCTTACAATTTAACTTACATTTACATTAATCATAGATGATACACGCGATAAATTTGTTACTGCCTCCTGAGTGGACTCTTTGGATTTTTGTAGAAAACGTGTACTGAGCACATGAATATTGATATTATATGTTATGATAGAGGTACTAACTTTCAAATCTGTAGACATGGCACGTACTGGTGAGTTGGAGATCCTCACAGCGACGACCGACCAATCGCACAAGACATGTGAAGGCAACTGACTGAAAGGCTGAGAGGCAACAGGTTCCCCGAAGAGCCGTCGAGTGGCAACCGCGAGCTATCCTGGAAGCCCGCGCTAAGCATTTGATGGAATTCGTTGAGTTCTACGTGGACGTTATTAACAATGGAATGCTTCTTCGAATAAGTTGTGCAAGCTACTTGCTGATAAACTGTTGCAAAAAGAAAGTCCCACACGATTCGTATAACTGATTTATAATAAAATACAATATTAAAACCGTCTTCAGACTGTTGATTCAGTAAATAACTTTGTCCATTGTGTGGTCAGACAAATTGATATCAGTTCTGGATATCAAAATGATCCGAAAGAGGCTTGTACCTCCATTATTACAGCGCCCGGTGTATTAATTATTTACTGTTTATACAAAGAGATCACATTAACAAATTATTATTTTAATTGGACATCACTACACAAATGCCTAAGTAGCCTACAATCACAGGGTTTACAGTTAATTGCATGTGTAATTCATGAGACATGTTTTAACGAATAAAATATAAGTAATTAAAACGTTATTTTTCCACGACATTGTGCCCCTTTAAGGTAAAAACTGCGACTGTGACATTAACAAGACTTGATCTCGATAACGTAGCTCTGATGATGTTTGATTAGGTATTCAATGGGAGCAATCAAGCCTCAATCACCGACCTAATGACTCGTTAAGCACACACAACCCTCATAACATTCTAACTAGACGAGGTAATTTTAGTAATTTAGCTAAATTATCTGTCTATAATAAAATCGATTTAGAAGTCTTAAATATTTTTCCTCAAGAATGTTCAAGTATGACGTTAATCTAGAAGTTTTTTGCAACGTGCAAAAGCGTTAAGCCTGGGAGTTGATTCGTTTGCCAACGTATATGTGTGAAAGACCATGTGGCCATGTAACTTTATCAAGTGCCTTCTATGACAGCTGCAGACTGACCATATACTTAAGCGCAGTCACATACAGGTACAAGCATACGAGAACATTTAGAAAGCCGCTTTTAAAATCGGGCGTAGGGCCCGCAAGTGGCAAGCGAGTGTGAAGACGGGTGCCACCGCAGCGGGCGTCGTGCCGTCACCTACTTTCACGGAGGCAGCAACGGAGGAGCGCCCGGCGGGCCGGCGCAGGCGCTGCGGCCTGCCCGGGGGGGAGGGGGGAGGCTGCGTGCGCGCGACAAGGTCGCCGTGAGGCAAACCACTCGTCGACAGAATTTCTTCGTCGCAGAGACACGCGCATACCAGTCCGGGAGCGGAACGCGGTCGCAATAAAAACGCTCGGATATATTTCACGCGTGCGCAACATTATCTCGTCGCTCTCGGCTCCGATTACTTAATGCTCCGCAGCTAACTGTACAAGCGGAGAGAAACAAGATCAGGTTTTTTCGTAGCAGGTTCGATGATCGCAGGGCGACACCTCCAGGGTGCACTTCTCAGCGAACTTTGTTGTTTGACAAACACACACTCACTACGTGGCTGAAAAGCTCCAACTTCGCATCCTGCTGAACTCTCATCATCTCGTTACAGGGATTTTCTACTGTTATTATGTCACCACGCTTCACGCTTTTCCGGGTTTTCCTGTAGGTTTCAGTTCCAGCCGATAAATGATTTAACCGAACGCCTAATCAACATTCAATATTGAGGTCCCTGCAAAGGGGTAACAACCGATTACACAATTTAGAAACAACAGCCTCACACTACTACTTGGTGTGTGTGTTTCTAAAGAACCGACAAATGTGTAAATACCCTGTTTGCCATTATAAGCCCTCTAATCTGGCTTATCTTCAACAGACATTATTTTTTAAATCTTTAAATCCTCCCACAATATGCAGAAGTCCGCGTAGCTTCCCATGAAACCTAATTTAAAACAATTGGCAATGTTCTCCTTCATAGCAACCATACAAAGTGCAAGGAGCACGTTATTTATATCATGAATACAGCGATTATCGTTATGCCACTGTGCTGCGATTTATCTTCAGCAAATATTGGAGGTGAATCCGTAATTACCTCTTGTTTGTAGATCTAAGATAAATTCGGTTCGTACCTATGTGCGAATGGGTATTTCCTGAGAAACTGTGCGTATCATTGTTTTAATAGTACGTAGTGTGTCTAAACTGAATGGACATAGTCTACGAAGGTTTTAATTAAGAAATAGAAATCGGTAGTTTCAGTAGTGGATGTTAAAGATTTCCTTGTGGCGTAAAAACAATGAGTACCGTTGATTGACGAGGCAGCGTCTGGCAGCTAATTGAGTTAACAGCCCAAACACAACATGTCCATTAAGTGGCCTCTACAAACAGTGACTGGTGTGAGCGCTGGTTGGCGGGACCGAGGGGCTCCGGCCACATTACTGACAGCCGGCAGGTCATCATCCCGCCGACATTAATCCGATACAATGACAATTAAGCAGCAGATGCTTTGGGGACGACACATCAATTGAATCCGCTCTATTTAGTGAGTTAATTTGCGTACAGCTTGTGAGTAGTGACGTCATTTAGCTTGTCGAGTGTTCGGGTTTATCTATATATATAAAATGGTAAACTGACTGACTGACTGACTGACTGACTGACTGACTGACTGGGTGATATATCAACG
This sequence comes from Xestia ashworthii, assembly GCA_950022955.1. Classification (NCBI taxonomy): domain Eukaryota; kingdom Metazoa; phylum Arthropoda; class Insecta; order Lepidoptera; family Noctuidae; genus Xestia; species Xestia ashworthii. The sequence goes on along the minus strand of OX465553.1, from coordinate 10,069,665 downwards.
CACAGCCCAAACCGCTGGGTCTACAGATTCCAAATTTGGCAAGAAGGTTCCTTATGTGGTCTAGGGGTGCACTAAGAAAGGATTTTTCAAAATTCACCCTCTAAGGGGGTGAAACGGGCCCCCAAAGTTTGTATGGGAAAACAAAATTAGTTAGACTATTTCATAAGAAACTTCACAAGAGTACTCCTATTGATAAATCAGTAGAAATGGGTTTCAGATTTTTTCAAAATTCAACCCCTAAGAGGGGTTAATGGGTTGACAAAGTCTAAAAATCAACGCACAGCCCCAACCGCTGAGTCTACAGATTCCAAATTTGGCAAGTAAGTTTCTTATGTAGTCTAGGGGTGCACTATGAAAGGATTTTTCAAAATTCACCCTCTAATGAGGTGAAACGGGTCCCCAAAGTTTGTATGGGGAAAAAAGATTAGTTAGACTATTTTATTCGAAACTTCACAAGAGTACTCCTATTGATAAATCCAAGATAGCGCCGAGGAAAAGTATTTTTTTTTTTCATCTCGGGTGTCGTTTACATGGTTTTCGAGGTCGCTGATTACAAAAATGAGATCGAAATGAAAATCGAAACGGCGTTGAAGTAAAGTTTTCGTCATGTGTGTCGTTTTCATGGTTTTTGGGGTCGCTGATATCGAAAATGAGGTCAAAATAAAAATCCAAAAACGCACCTATGTTTTTAGGGTTCCGTAGCCAAATGGCAAAAAACGGAACCCTTATAGTTTCGCCATGTCTGTCTGTCTGTCTGTCCGCGGATAATCTCAGTGACCGTTAGCACCAGAAAGCTGAAATTTGGTACCAATATGTATATCAATCATGCCGACAAAGTGCAAAAATAAAAATTTAAAAAAACATTTTTATTAGGGTACCTCCCCCAGACGTAAAGTGGGGAGCGATTTTTTTTTTAATTTTGACCCTGACGTGTGATATATTGTTGGATAGGTATTTAAAAATGAATAGGGGTTTTCTAAAATCATTTTTTGATAATATTAATATTTTAGGAAATAATCGCTCCGAAAGTCAAAAACAATGTGTCCCCCCCCCTCTAACTTTTGAACCATAAGTTTAAAAAATATGAAAAAAATCACAGAAGTAGACCTTCATATGAACTTTCTAGGAAAATTATTTTCAACTTGATGAGTTGAATAGTTTTTGAGTTATATAGCACTTTTTCAAAAAAACGCAAATGATAACTTTGTTTTTCATACAAATACTATGAAAAACAAAGTTATTTTTGCTGACGAAAAATGTTGGTATTTTTAATGGTCTGGGAAGCTACGGAACCCTACAGTGAGCGTGGCCCGACACGCTCTTGGCCGGTTTTTTTTTCCTTTTTCCTTCATGGGTGTCGTTTTCATGGTTTTCACTGAACACAAATCTAAGTTTTCTTTAAATTTAGTTTGTCTTCGTAGCTACGTATCGTTATGTAATTTACCGGCCATAGTAATTCCATCCTAGACAATAATTTAAGATTTTACACAATACTTCTGCAAATTTCCTCTGTTCTGCTTTGAAACCAACTAATTTATGAGCAACCCAGTTAAGTATATCTTTAAAATACTCCTCGATCTTGAATTTTACTTACTCTTTGTTTTGCGCAATGAAATTCCCTCATTAGGGTTCCGTAGTCAACTAGGAACCCTTATAGTTTCGCCATGTCTGTCTGTCCATCCGTCCTCGCTTAATCTCTGTGACCGTTAGCACTAGAAAGCTGAAATTTGGTACCAATATGTGTATCAATCACGCCGACAAAGTGGTAAAATAAAAATTGGAAAAAAATGTTTTATTAGGGTAGCCCCCCTATATGTAAAGTGGGAAGTGATTTTTTTTTTATTCCAACCCTAACGTGTGATATATTGTTGGAAAGGTATTTAAAAATGAATAGGGGTTTATTGAAGTCATTTTTTGATAATGTCAATAATTTCGCAAATAATCGCTCCAAAAGTAAAAAACAATGTGTGTCCCCCCCTCTAACTTTTGAACCATAAGTTTAGAAAATATGAAAAAAATCTGAAAAGTAGAACTTTATAAGGACTTTCTAGGAAAATTATTTTGAACTTGGATGGAAATAAGTTTTTGTACAAAAAAGACAAAAAGTTGTACAAAATAATCTCTGGACTAAGTTCGTAGTATAATCGTATATGAAGGCATTTTTTTAACTTCGTTAACATATTTTATTATCCTGAACGTATCTTTTTTCAAACAAAAAAATAATTATTAAAATCGGATTAGATTGAACACTTATTGTGACAGACGGGAAACTACGGAACCCTACACTGAGCGTGGCCCGACACGCTCTTGGCCGGTTTTTTTTAATTAAAATTACCCCAAATTCAACGCGAGCAAAGCCGCAGACAAAGCTATCTAATACATAAAAATATCGTGTCACATTGTTTGTTATCGAAGTCCTCCGAAACGACTTCACCGATTTTTTTTTTTTGTGTATTTTTGGTAGGTCAGAGAACAAGTTAAAGGCTACTTTTATACCTCTAGGTGACAAGGGTGGTTTACGCGGACGAAGTCGCGGGCAACAGCTAGTATGCGTATAATGTTGTTAAAACAACAAATAAGACACGTCTACCGTTTCATTTTCCATATTATGGTGATTATGAGCCAATGCAGTTACCTTTACCTCTGTCCTGCGACTATGCCAAATCTATGCATTAGCCGTGCCGGGTCTACTTATACGGGTAAATGTCTACCTACATAGGTTACGTACAAACACAAACGGGTTATCCTCCTTACTTGCATAGAATCCAAATACCTCGTAAACTTCATGTTTTGTTTTTCATACCTTCGCATTATTCGACGGTAACTTACACTTTGTATTTTCCAAGCGGATTATGTTTTTGTTTTTCATTGGGTCCTTATTAACACTGGTTGGATGACCAGTGGCTTTTCAGGTGGAGTATTAACAGTGTTTTTTTATGGATAAGAGGATAAAGAGAGGTAAGTGGCTCATGATTTATACCAGGAAGTACAGCAGATCCTAAGTAGTTTCTCGAATTGTTGTGGTTTACATAAAACCTACTGTTTAGTGCAAATGGCAGACATTCCATGTTTGCAAAGTACCACTATGTATTGTTTGTACTGTGTAACAATAAAATAGAAGAATTTAAGAATCCATTAAGGCTATTAGGAATGCGAGATTAGTGACGATGAGTAATGGTACGGAGACGGTTACAATTTTATTAGTGTCAAGTCGGATTTGATTTATGTCGGGTTTTCACCATAGTTCGACACAGCTATGGGAAAAATTTACGAACAGCTCGAATTAGAGATATTTTTATCTTTAAATGACGTCTTCGTTAGCAATTTGAATAATAAGATAAACAAACAAAGAGACCCTCCGGTTTTACGCGGAAGTGCGGTTTTAATGTGATATAACTGAGTTATTTAACACGTTATTTTGTTTTATCATTATAAAACTAGTTACTTACGCAAATTGGCCAGACCATAACTCAAATAAAAAATAATGGCAATAAAATAAATGAAATCTATAAACTAAAGATTTTAGTTTTATTATACAATCATTATTTTAGAAGTTATTTTATGTGAACACATGTGGAATCTGAGGTGTCCCGGAGTTTCCTAGAGTTTCCACTGGGGCACTTTGTGGCCTCGACTTTCGTGTAGTTCGGTTTACCTAAATCCATACAGAGAGTATCTTTATTTAATCTAATCAACTTTGAAGCACGGTGAAACAAAGATTTGTTAGAACAAAAAAAAATTCAAGACTTGTGATAGCTCGCACTGGGCTGGCTAGCTAAATATGCATGACGACAGTATCAAAAAATTGCAAATCTATTCAGTCCGTCAGTTAGATTATTGGAAAATAATGGACACATTTTTTTTTTTTGTAAATCAATGAATATTGACGAAGCTAAAACGCATCAAAAGTGACGTCACGACCCCCGCTAGTGACGTGACTCGCTAAAAATTATACCTAGGCGTGAAATATTGAAAATTTTAAAAGCGTCATATCTTCGTCAATTTTAGTTTATACAACAAAAGAAAAAATACGGGTCAAATATTTGATGATAATCTAACTGAAGGACTAATTTTTATTTTTTTGTCGTCTCCCCTATTCTAAGCTGATTATATTATACTATGCGGAAATTATATTAATCTGCATAAAATTTAGTTAAAGTTATAATAACAAGTCTGGCAGTAATGAGATAAAACAGTTTTATCTGCGCTATCCATACGCTTTATTTTGAGTATTATCATTAAATTAATTACATTTATTGCTACTAATTTCAATTGCATGTGTACGAGTAGCTATTAAATTATATTAGCTGTAATCGTTATAATAAATTATTTATACATATTTTACACTTGTTACATTATTATATGTTAATTAGTATTACACATTCATAAAATACAGCAACAAATAAATTTCAATGTATAAGTTTTCGCAAGACCTATGATGTTTCTCAGGTAAAATCGTCAATACGATAAAAACTTCCAAAAAGTTTTAAAGGTTGAGGTCAAATGGGACCTCTTTGTTTGGAACAGTAGTGCGAGTGGCGGGTGTGGGGAGGGTGGCTTTAGTGCCACGCCCTCTCACCTGGTCACGCCTACCTAGCCTATCACCTGACATCTACATCGTCACGTCTATACCTAAACGTAGGTAGTAATTAGATCATTGTGACGTATCTGATGTTTTTGTAATGACCAGAGTCAATTTAAAAAAAGTCCATGGTGAATAAGCTTTAGTTTTTTCCAGTTTTTTCTTTCGTTGCCAAATAAGAAAGTAATATTCTTCCCGCATGATAATGTCCTTAAAAACATCCCAAAATTTCCATTCCACAGGACAAGGAAAGTCACAAGGTAAATCCCTTAAAATGCAAAATATTAAACGTTGTTGAGCGCTTAAAGAGAAAATGGCCATGAACCGCACATCGCCTTATAAAGAACAACACTGAGGTTTACAAAGAGCCAATCTTCAAGAGCAACAAAATGTCACATCGCAGAGATAATTAACTCGTATAGGCGCGTATAGTTTACGAATGGAAAATAATCTGGCAGAACAATAGGGTTGAGATACGAGTTGAATTATTAATAGAGCTAATGAGGCGTTCGTCGATAGCGGGGTGAGCGAGCGACCTCGCCGGCGCGATATGCCCACGCAGCCAGATTGTCGCCGCACCCGAAACCAGGGCTGGCAACGACAGTCGCTACGCTGCGCGTACGCACCCAGTGCAATCTCACGGGCTTCCCCCAGAATTCAGCTGGCGAAACTGCCGGTAATATTGTAAAAAAACCCGGGAGAAATAGAAACACCAATGATGGAAGCAGGGCTTATTACGTCAATTAATGAGTACGTAGAACTATACTTACGTTCGTCTACAAAGATATTTATTTTTTCGCCAAAACATAGGTATAAAGGTATAATTTGCACGTTATCATTACTAAACATGCACATTGCACACACGTGAAGCCGCTGGTCCCCGCTGTCGTTACAGGTAGTCAGTGGACCGAAAATCTGACAACTAGTCTTACCAAGGGGTAATGTATAGCCCGGTACTAAATGAGTTGTGGAGGTCAGATAGGCAGTTATTCCAAGTAAAATACTGATATTCAGCTGGGTCCGGTTAGACTGGAAGCCAACCCCAACATTTGAGAAAGAGGCTGATATGATGCCACTACCAACATACATATTTAGAACAAAATCCTAGTTTGCTAATTCCAGATTCCGGCTTTAGCAACCCTATTATAACTTACAACAGCTACTTTTAATATCTGTTTGGATGTAGCACTAATCTGTACTGTATTTAAGCTCAGATTTATACAACAGATAAATTATAAACTGTGAGTGTACACGCTAAACTTTATCTTATTGTTTAACTTGCTAAAAAAGTAAACCACGTGCTACTAACGCTATATAAAGTTGTATCAGCAAATCCGTTTTAATAGCACATTCAGATTAAAAGATTAAGAGTGACTTAGGAACTGATTTCGTGAGATACCTGTGCTGGGTAGATAGAAGTACGGTCAGCAAAACAGTTAGGTATGCAGGCTAGCAATCTTCTTACGACTATTGTAAATGTAAAAGTCTGTAAAGATCGATTTTTGTTATTCTTTCACGCAGAAACTACTGAAAGGATTTGGATGAAATTGCAAACAGATTGATCATAACCTTTTTCCACTTATAAGAGTAGTAAGAAGATTGCTAGCCTGCATACCTCACTGTTTTGCTGACTTACTTACACTGTTTTTGACGTAAAAAGGGAATTCGAGACCCACGTTTATAAATAGGAATTAGGAGGGTCAGAGCAAGGGATACAGTGATTCTCATACGTCTCTTTGTCCACCAATCACCATCAGTTACAAAAATGACAATGAAATACCAAAAACAAACGAAAAAAACATGATTGTTTATTCCTAAATCACGTGTTCAGCGATAAATAATAAAAAAAAAAAAACAAAAAAAAATGAAATAGTACATTGTTGTCCAAGGGGTGAAAGTAACTTATTTAGTCCCGAGACGGGGTTTGGCGCCCAAGCGTAGCGCGGGCGCTAATAGCTCGAGGGACTAAATAAGTCTTTAACCCGAGGTAAACACTGTGCTTTTCATTACGAATACAAGGAAAATAAAAACAAAAACACGCAACCACTCGAAAAAAAAATGAAGATCGGATTGCCGCTTTCCCGCCTATTTTGTTTTTTTTTCTGTGGCCGGCTATTCAGCCTTTATTTTCACTATCGTCTCTGAAAAAATAGTAAATATTTTGCTCAAATTTTTGTTATTTTAAAGAAATATTTGTAACTAAATTAAAACTAAGTTATTTAAAATAATTGTATTCTTTAATTAATACTGAATTTTATGTTATTTCAATTTTACATCGCGCTGTAATTTACAGGCTGTATAGAAGTCGGAATATGGTTCAATAGAAATGTGAAAATAGAACTAGATTTTTTTTTAATAATGTGACAGCTGTCAGTTGAAAGTGATTCTCCCTAGGGCTGAAAAGTATTACTTTCAGCCCGCTTCTCAGGCAACTTCAGACCTACTTTCCGAGTATGAGTAATGAAAAATAACTTTAGCTTCTGAAGTCGGTGACCTTTGTTTTATTGATTTAATTTTTTTGTCACCGACTTCAGAAGCTAAAGTTATTTTTCATTTTTTTTGAAGTCGGTTTTATTTTTTGCAAAAAAGTTTTTATTTTTCACTTTTTAGTGGTTCACATGTGCTTGGTACATGGTAAGTGCAAAACGTTACAATTACAACAAGCCCAAACACGACTAGGATGCATTGCCTCATTACGGAGTTCCGTGTCTCTTAGCTTCATCATCAGATCTGATAGTAGAGTGGTTCTTATCAAACGCAAATGCTTCATTTGTTGTAGAAAATACCAAAATCGCTGTACGTTATCCTACAAAATTTGAAGAGTTCCCTCGATTTCGCCAAGATTCCATCATCAGATCCCGACTTGGTGGCTGTGGGACCATTTGGAAAGTAGGTATACCCTTTCCAACAAAGAAAGAATTTTTCAAATCGGATGGCAAACGACGGAACACAAAAAAAAAATAGAAATATCCGATTTGAGAACCTCCTCCTTTTTTAGAAGTCGGTCAAAAAAGTAAATTCTAATTGAACAAATTATTGTTACAAACCAAAAAAAATACAGGGATCCATGATATTACTCGTATCTTTTTAATAAGCACATCGGACAATTCCTACTTCCCATTCAACATTTATATCACAGCTCTACTGGAATTAGCCGAGCCTGGAATCCGTCAGAAACATCAATGAAAAAAATGTTCAATGAAATATTCCATTATTATTATATTTATTATCAATACTCATACATAGACGGTACAATTGCACAACTTTATATACTCGGATTGAGCCCAGTACTCGCCACTCTGACTCCTGATAAGAGGGTCGCCGACTATTCATTCAAGTTGTAATTAAAATATAATGAATGAAGAATGTTCCAAATTCTTCATCATTAAAGAACGTAGCACACTTAAGATAAGTGCTAGGTATTCTTATTAGTCATAATCCACCTGAATATTGACGTATTTTTCATGAAACATGTATAATTCGTCCATCTTGATAAACTAGTTGCCAAGTGTTGAACTGTATCTACATCTTACATGTCAGTACGAGTCTGTACGTGCCTGAGTTTTATCATGGTGAAATAGAACGTGTGACGATGACAATAAACAACAGACGAGCAATAAAAGTATTGATTCATTACCAGTGTACCTACACGATGATTGGACATTCAATTTGTAATACAAATCAATGAAGATCATTGTAATTGACATTAATATGATGCTTTTTGGAATTCGAACAAGAAATATTACTTACCTCTTGCAACATGTCATTGCATATGATTTTAGCATTATCAATATATGCATGTAATGTGCTGGATTGATTAGGTAAGCGAAGTCTACAAAAACGGTCAATTTAATATATCAAAAGATTACAGAACACTATTTTTAGGCTTAGTTACAATGCAAAAATAATTTTGGTGGTACGTTATACGGTAATAACTTCGAATGATTCCTTTTAACACATAGTATTATGCCATATAACTAAGCCATGGCAAATAAAATAAGTTTAAACCATTGTTGTTCCCCAACTAGGTCAATTGAAAAGAAAAGAAAACTCAAGGATAAGTAAACTACAATTTTCCCGTCTGGAACGTTTTTCTATCGCCTCCACCACATAAACACAGTATCTAGTGAATAAGTGTTTTCTTTTAACATAAAACGAACGTTTGTTTCTTGGAAAAAGCCCAAGCTTTCAATAGTTTCGCTTCTAATCTAAATCTTTGCCATGAAACCGACCACGAAGATATATCGACCCTATATTCTACTCGATTAGGAGTTTAGGACTGACCATACAATCGTTGTTCACCTGTTTCCATGTTGTTATCGTCAGGGTCACATCACTGGCAGACTTTATTGTATCGGAATTCAATAATCGATAACCAATTAAGATATCGAAGAAAACAATCGTACTCCTCATCGATACCTCGTCTGTATAACAACATGATAAACATTCTTCAAATATTTACTGATTATGATCATGTGTGACGTCACAACGGATTGAATGACTCGATGACATCGTTATCGATAAGAGTCAGCTTGTTCGCTCGATTGCAATATAATTTCATCAGGGTAGGTAATCTCTTTGTTTACATAAAATGAGCCTTCGTTAAGCTGATATCGGGGCTGATGAAAGTGGAATTAATATCGAAATGTCTGGTTTATGTATGATAGTAAATCATTATAATTATTCAAATAACATCTGTGTGCATTATAATTGCGTCTGTAACACGTAAATGGATTTTACACGGCTGTTTGACCTCATATTAACACAGTAAATATAAAATTATATCTAAGATAAATAAGATGGATGGCTGCAAAGTGACTAGATAGGTGGTCGGAATTAATTAGTTCATATTTGTAGTGGACAGTAGAAAACGTACTTCAGCTACATAGTAAATCAGCGTCATCTATGCCACAAAGAATGAACTAACATCAAAATTCTTGATGTTAGTTCTCTTGGATCGTGCTATTGAACTTATCCGCGACTTAGGACCATATAGAAAAACCCGTCCACAACTGTCAAGCACACCCGACACAACACTCGTCTGGTCGGAGAATCCTCCCTTCTCTGTCAGGGATGAAGAACTTTACACCCTGTTCTTCATACATATATTTATCATACCTATGACTATAAACGGGTTTACAAAGTATTCGGGAATAGAAACTATATCCAGTTTCTACGCATTAACATTATACCTACACATTGTAGTTTTACTTGCTAAAAAGGCAAGGAGTAGCCTTTACAAAACTAGTGCAGATTCATCATCATCATCATCATCATCATCATCATCATTTCAGCCGAAAGACCTCCACTGCTGGACAAGCCTTCCCCAAGTATCGCCACATTGACCGACGGCGGTCCCGTGCGACTCGCATCCAACGGATTCCCGCAACCATCACCAGGCCATCAGGTCTGTCAGTGCAGATTAATTTACGGATAATACCATCTTAGTGATAATGACCTTCACCACCATGCAGCTGGGGTCGCTACAAACCACAATAATTACAAAAAAAAATATGTATACGTATAAGAGTAAAACATCACCCTAAGGTAGACTGGTAGACAATGCCTAAGGCATTAACTCCGCCTTTACAGTTTTAATTGTGCATAAAGTTTTAATAAATAAATAAATAAAATAACATACTAAGCAGGTGGTGGGAAAGATTTTGGCTTGAAAAAAAACAAATCTACAAAATGCCTACAAGCTGCTACGGCGTAGCAGGGGCAGGTGTACCGTTATGGTTTTGAAAATTCCTAAAAAAATTTCAGAATTTTTCACAATAAAATAATCGCCCATGAAGTCAGAGTAATTTTATGAAACCAGGTTTCATGCATACATGCTTTTTACAGTACTACGAGGCTTAAGTCCAGACATAAATTAAAGAAAAAAAACTTACATTATTTAACAACATAATTATCATGCTTTATAAACAAGTAACATATATACATATATATTATATACACACATATATTATATTGTAACACTGACAGCATTAAAGCAACATTAACTTACAAACTCGTACATATACTATCGAGACACATAATTAGGATAAGACGAAAGGCGGTCAGTTAAGCAAACGGATGGCTTGAAAACCAATAATTATTGGCGGCGAGGCGAGGTCCGACGGAGAACGAAACTAACTTGTGGCAACGTTTTGAAAAGGTTCGCTTAACAAGAAAGTAGTAAACATGTCTTCTAGTATTAACTGCGTCCGTAGAGCTGGAGTGTCCTCACTTACTTATACGACGACGAGTAAACTTTAATTAGCGCAGTGCTCGTGAGAACGCTCAGTGAAATTACTCGTTTATCTTCCAGTTAAAGGTTATCTGCGCTACACTTTGTATTAATTAAACGTTCTATACTCATGTTCAGAAAAATCTACACAATCTGTGTTTGATTGTGAGTCGTCTAGACAACGACTTCTAAACATGTCCTCGAATTATTTTTGGTACTCGATATGATTAAGTGCTGGGTATATTATACGAAGAGACAATGGTCAGTGAATTCTTTATGATATAAATAGTGTATCGTAAATGTGTCGGGAAATCCAAGTCTTTGTGAGCACAAGACAATGCCCTTACATTCAGTTTTTACCAAGACTAGTTTACCATAAGTTAAAGTAGAATATCACAATTTCGTAATCATTAAAAATAATCATGAAAAAAGAAGATGAAACAGATTTACAAATCTTTTCCAAAATCGACTGTTTTCGAATGCAGTGGGTTCTTTAAAAGTTTATTATGTCCCCAATGACATCACTAATATCCTAATTAGTTGTGCCGTATCTTCAGAAGGTAATAAAACAATACGAGTAGTCAGAGTACCCACTAAGGAAAGTTGAACAGGTATTGCACACGGCTTCAAGCCGTGTTTATTGACCTACCTACCTACTGTCTGACTGTTTTAGCTTATATTTCTTTCAGCAGCTTTGATGTAGGTGAGTATTTGAAAACATATGTGATGACTCTGCAAAATGGCTATTATACAAGCTTATCTGATCTATGAATTGGTAGATTTACTTCAAATGTTTACTGAACTACTTATCTACGTCACAATTAAAGGGTGTAAAAAGACTTATAACAAAGCCGATAAGCACTTGTTTTCCCCGTCATTTTTATCATTTTTAGTCCTAGACCATACTTGAACCTTCTAATTACGGAGATTGAAGACTCAAGATCCAACTTTTCCACAAGTTTTTTTTTTAAATACATGTTTTAAATGTTTGATTTTTACTTTATAAACCTTCACAGCCTACGTACTATGCAATCCATCCATCAGCACAATGTTTTAAGTGTGAAACATTGAGTCCTACCGAAAACAATGATTTTTGACCCAAAAAAAAAGTAATTTCTCAGCAATTTTTATTGCGTTGTTAATAAGTTTGATGTACAGCATGCTTGGTTGACGGCTCCGTGAAGAATATATTTACGCCCTGCATGTATAATTATGAAAAGATCTTTAAGAGGAAATCTGAAACCATTTGGAGTACATTTTTAATTGTTCATGAGGTCAGAAAAATGTCACAGTCTCCAAAACTTGTTTTACCTCTAACAATATCTCACTGATTGATTTCCAGTTGTGTTTTATGACTCCACCAAACAATGGATGATATTTAAAGATTGTAATACTATTCTAAAGAACCTTTTGTTTGATAGATTGTTGCGGATATAAAATTTGAATGTTTGCCAAAAACAACATACCTATACCACAAAGTCTTGGTTTTCCTTTTCCGTACAACAGGACGTACTACATCTTATTGTTAAAGAATTATGTAATGTTTACTATGAAGTACAATAGTTATTTGCTACAACGCTGTTCAATTAACAATAAAAGTATACAATTACATATATAAAATATAAATAGAATTGCCAAACTTAAGTGGCAGTGGGCAGGGCACATTGCTCGCAGAACGGATGGCCGATGGCCGATGGGGCCGAAAAGTTCTGGAGTGGCGACCGCGAACCGGAAGACGCTGCATTAGAAGACCTGCCACTAGATGGACCGATGACCTGGTGAAGGTTGCGGGAATCCGTTGGATGCGAGTCGCAAGGTACCGGTCAATGTGGCGATACTTGGGGGAGGTCTATGTCCAGCAGTGGATGTCTTTTGAAATGATGATGATGATGATAATTCAATACTTTAGATATACAGTCGTTACAAACTATTGTATGCTAGAAGCGACTGTATGAATGATTGCTTAGTCATGTAATGTTTCGCTGAAACGATGAAGCATAGTGTCATAGGGAGCGCTTCTAGTCGGGATTCATGTATCTATGGTTATGCCTCCTGTCTGGCTCGTGAATCATATTTGAATAAAAAATAACTGAGAACAAAGAAGTTCAATGAATTGTTATTACTGGTAATAGTAATAATTTTCTTATTCATAGGGATTACGAGATTATAGAGGATGCTACTAATATGTAACTTCAATGTTTCATTAGCTTTGTATGTGTCGTACTCTTGAGTCATTTAGAGTCTGTGTATTTTTTTATTTTAATAATCAGCAGGTATAACGTATGCGATTTGTTCAAGAATTTCCGAATAATAGCGCAAGATGAGACTTGATTTTTATCGAATTTCCAGGACGAACGTAATAAACCAGCAATTTTTTTTTACAAGATATCACGTTGTTTAATATCCAATCTGTCCAATTTGTCAAAGATCGTTAGCAATTATTTGCGTAGTCACCGCACTTGGCTGGTTGTTGTTAGCAAAAGGATTCTGAATATGCTGATCCCTGTGCTCTATACGATTTTTTAACCGACTTCAAAAAGGAGGAGGTTCTCAATTCGTCGGAACCTTTTTTTATGTATGTTCCCGATTACTCAAAGATGGCTGGACCGATTCGAATTATTATTCTTTTGTTTGAAAGGGTATACTTCCCAGGTGGTCCCATATTCATCAAGTCAGGATCTGATGATGGGATCCTGGAGAAATATAGATAACTCTTCAAATTTTATAGGCACACGATAGGCGATTTGGGTAGTTTTAGAAAGAATACTTTCTTAAAGTGGTCTCATTTCAATTTGGTGAAGATCTGATGAAGAACTTCGGAGATAGGCTACGGAACTCCTCAATAAATGATAACAAATGGACTGGGATTGCTGAAATCTCATGTCAGTCTATTGTTTACATTTAATCATTTTTATTGTTCATAACATAACCTCGCGCCGGTACGCTGTGAAAGGGTAAGCACAAGTGAACCACTAAAAAGTGAAAAATAAAAACTTTTTTGCAAAAAATAAAACCGCGTCAAAAAAAACACAAAAAAGTGAAAAATAACTTTTGCTTCAGAAGTCGGTGACGCGGTTTTATTTTTTGCAAAAAAGTTTTTATTTTTCACTTTTCACAAAAGTTTTGTTAGTACATAATCATTTATTGAATGTATAGCCTTTCATACAGTTTTTACTGGAGTCTGCAGGCCTATTACCATACATTGTTCCTAGTCTAACTATAGAACTACTTGAGACAATTGGCTACTACTTAGCCCCCATTCAGACGTTGATGTTGAGACTAGAGTTGAGAGGTTTAAAATATGGATAGTACAAAGGTTTTTGGAGACACACCCTGAAAACCAAACATCCTAATTTCCTGCCAACAATGAGTTTCTAACACTACTGGTAACGAAGCCAACTCGAATTTATTAGAGAATAATGAAATAGGCACAAGATAAATAATTTTCAGAATTCACAAGCATCTACTTAAGCTGTTTCGAGTTGAAAGCCTAGAGCTTAAAGCTCTGAGGGAGAGTTAAAAAAAATCCTAGTCACAATGACTTAATAGTCATTGTGACTAGGATTTTGTTTAACTACCATTTGTTTTCTGCAATATTTGGGTAACAAATAACATAGTTCAGTAACGACTCACGACTATGTAGATAGTTAATATTACAAAACCTTTAGCAATCAGTTTTCCTGAAACTTACTAGAGTGCACGCTTACAAAGGCGTAGACGATTTTCAAAGTTTTTAAGTACTTTTTATGATTTGTGTATAAGAGTTATTGGGATCATATCATAAAAGGAAATGTTATACAGTATGCAACAAGTATATAAAAGAAAAATTGTAAGAAAAGTTACACAAAGATGCTGTAATTCTTTCATTTATAGGTCAAGACTTGACTGATAATACTTTATTACTTTTCATTACGAAACCAATGATTTCAAAATACCTGCCTAGTCTGTAGTATTATTGTACTTTATTTTATTGAATCATACAACCTTTTGTTTCATAATGTGATGAAACTTTCTTCACAATTACGTTTCAGGACATTCGACTTGTGGTCACACAAATCAGCCATTTGCATTCATTTATGAGTTAGTTAATATCTAGGTATTATGAGTTAGCTTTATCATATAAATAAACAAAGAAACCATGTATTTGTAAACAAATAGCGGTAGATGAGTACATTATAGTGATAATATTATTTCCTTATGCGTATTTCCTTGCGAATGTTAACCTGAACCTTTCTATAACAAAAACACCAGCATGGTACCGATAGCCTTAAATTCCGAAGAATAAAATTATAATTTATGAGAATAATGAACTAACATCGAAATGCTTTAGAATTGCCAAAATAATAAGCCAATTAAAAATAAATTTAATCAATTAAAGTCGGGCTGAGTTACGACTGTATCCGCGACAACTGATTTTTATTTGTTATTGCCTATATTTTAATTTCTGTTGATGGCTTTCTAAATTTATTCGACTTGTATGATAAGTGACATTCGAATAACTTCGTGGCAATATGCGCGTGTCGTATACCTCGCGCTCGTAGTGGATGAATATCATATTAGAGTTACCACATCATTAACTGGTTTATAGTCGTGTTACCTTAGTAATAGTCGTACACTTACTAGTATCGCGCTTTAACATCATTATATAACTTTAACTTAATTCTACAAGTCCTGCGAGCAAACTTTGCCGACCGTTGTTATTATCTTCGCGAGTACCTACGGTGTTTGATTGTTTATGTTTAAGTAAAAAATTCTAGCCATTATCAATAAGGAAAATGATGATTGATTCAAATATATTTGAGGTTTCGAACTTGCCAAATATGTAAATGTATTTGAAGAATCGGACATTATTTAACTTGCCCCAACATAACGAGGTTACATCAACTCGAGTACCTACTTGCTTACTTGTAGTACGTTAACTTGTTTCGTTGCTGTGCAAGTAACTTTCTAATATAACATTAAATATTTTCATAATGAACATAGCTTAAAAAATATACCCCCAGGGACGATGTCAACATTTCTGTAATATTGTAAATAAAATTTTTCATACCTTAAAATTTAATATCTTGATTCCTCAGGCACCTTCCAAAATAATAACTTCACTCGCGATGCACTTTGAAGAAACTTGGTAAAACAAAAAATAGCACCTTCGGAAAATGTAAACAGAAACAGTGGTGGCGAAACTCACGTGTTACAAATATTTGCAAAGTTTTCGAGGGTCCTTATTTTTTCAGTAATGTCGGGGGGAGATTTGTCGTGAGTAGGTAGGAGATAGGTCGCGTGTGACGTGAGTGTGCGTCGGGTCTGTCGGGAGCGAGGTGCGTGGTGGACGGTCGGCCACGCAGGCTGGCGGCGGCGAGGCAGCGCGTGCACTGAGTGGCGAGGCTGGCCGGTGGCGCGTCGCTGCCGGCCGCCGCGAGACTCTGCCCCGCGCGTGCGCCGGCCGCCGGACCAGTTCCGAGCAGCCTCCCGCGCCGCGCCACCACCGCTGCCTGTACGCCTGCACGCTGCACCACGCACCGCACCACCATGCACTTGCTCGCCTGTCACCCGCCCGCGCACTCCACACCACCATATACTTCAGGCCAAGCGAACTATCGCCACAGACTGACACCACAAAATACTACTTGTCAATTTATTGTACTAGGATGTCGTCCGATAGGTCTGTATCGAGGCAATAAATATCCACTAATGAGCCCTGTTGCCCTTATCTCTCAACTGGAGCAAGGAGCAAATATCTCAACGGAACGTAATTAATTCTATTTAATTATCAGGGAAATTAGTTTTCTTGTGAGGTTTCCTAAATGTCATGTTCCTGCAGTCGTGTTCCACGTTAGGTTCCGTGGTAACTTGACTAATGAGTCTAAGATGTAGGCAGACAACCAGTCCTAGTACAACAAAATAAATTATATTGTTCAGTTTGTGTAATGTATCTGAAGACAAATGATGTTGACCATTAATTTATGTTAATCTGCATCCGTGTAATACCTGGCTCGTAATTTTGACGTCAATATCTATTCAAATCCTTTAAATTACGCAGTGTAAAATTGACTACACTATGGATTTATTGAATGAAACATCGTAACATGCAAATATAAAGGATAATAAGAGGAAACACCTGACATAGTATTGTCGCATTTAAATTAATGGGACGAAGTGCGCAATAAATTAATAATGATGCCGTTTAATTAAGCTTGTATTTATTTCTAAACCTTAAACACGTATTGTTAGCTTTGCTATTTTCTTGGAAACGGTATATTTATAGTCAGATTTTCTGCATAATACAGAGTATCTGTACTCAGTTTTATGCCAAAAGTTTGTCTGTTCACTGGGCGCCTTTTTCAGTATTAGCCCGCTTGATGTGGAGTTCTGATTTTGGCTTAATAACAGTTAGTTGAAAGCTAAATAAACACGCTCGGTGATTACACTCAATGATGTATAACTTTAAACATGCAAATGCAGATATATTAATAAGAGGAAGTTCAAAAACAAGGTAAATAAGCACATTAGATGTATGTACCTAGGAACAGTCGGCACTAATCTTATTGCTTCCTAGTAATGTTTTCAGTACCTATTTCTTATAAAGTCTTTCAGTGACGGTTTCTGACATCTACACTAATAATATTATAAAGAGGAAAACTTTGTTTGTTTGTTTGTTTGGTTGTAATGAATAGGCTTAAAAACTACTGGACCGTTTTTAAAAATTCTTTCACCATTCGAAAGCTACATTATCCACGAGTAACATAGGATATATTTTATCCCCGTACTCCCACGGGAACGGGAACTATGCGGGTGAAACCGCGGGACGTCCGCTAGTTACTTATAAAATGGGAATGGCCTTTACAATTTCTGATATTTTGTCAATCTAACCGTCACATTATTGTAATGTTACATCGACCCCATATAAGGAAATTCCTATTCTTATTTCGATATCAAAATACGTGTCTTTGATAGGCACATTTATTGCCGTTCGATCGAATTTACTTCCATCTATAAAAATATTGATTTTTTTAGCGATCCCTTCAACATGTGAGTGGCATATGTTTGGCTACTTGTACTCACAGCTAGATACCACTCCGCTTCTGATAAACTACAAATACTTAGCGTGACCTTTGCTCCGTATTGGCCATACCTTATAGACTGTTGCTATTTGCTTATTCGGAAATTTCATTATCATTTCTACGTTAATGTAATGGCTAATTGGCTCTTATTATCGTTCGAATATTTGGGTCGATCACCGCATCTAAAGTTTTCTTCTTTTTGCCTGTTGCAGAAGTGGAGCACTTGATCTACTTTTTATGTAGAGGTTTCTTTAGCAGATACTTCATACTGCAATTACCTAGATTTTAACCTTCTTATCTTCGTTATTGTGATGGCCTCTTGCCACACGAGACGAGACTGGGACTTTTTCAATTCATTGGCACCTTCTTTCTAAGGTTATTTTGGACATCACTGACATCGGTTATGGAAAACGTCTAGGGGAAACCTGGACTTAAGATTATTATTTGTCTGAAATTTTACATCCGCCTTGAGCTTGAATTGCAGTGTGGTACAAAAAATTGTTGGTATTATAATCCTTCTTAAAATTCGATATTGTTTCAATAAATACTTTTTGAAATTAAGACGCCTGCGGAGCATGCGTATTTCATACAAACGTAATACCAAAATAATTTGTAAATTAAACATTTTTCTAAGGTAGTGTGTATTTATTTCGATTGAATTACAGAATTTCTAGGTTCCCAAATATATATTTTGATTGGACACTGATTTTAACAAGAGTTATAAGAAAAATAAGTTTTCTATGGAAATTTTAAATTCCTCATATCTCGTCTTTGTATCATTGTCCTCTCAAAAAATATATTTGGGAACATAGATATTCTGTAATCCAATCGAAATAAATACACACTATTGTATGAATATGTTTGATTAACAAATTATTTTGGTATTACGTTTGTATGAAATACGCATGCTCCGCCGGCCCCTTAATAGGTAACTTGTCTTATCGTGACACTTTTCTTTCAATATCCGGAAGCATGATTGACTGAAAATTGGAAGTGCCACTTGAAGTAAATGCCTCAGTCTTACATAAAGCCAGTACGTAATCCCATCCATGCAGAAAGTATCCGGGTTCGAATCACTCATATAACTTATCTGCGCACGCCTCTTATGAACAACACAATAAGAATCCAACAAAGAAGGAATCTTGAATGAAATGGCACTTGTACCTTGATACATTTTTTCCGGCTACAAGTGTTCTAGATAACGACTTCATATGTGCTGATTCAGATCCAATCAATGTTCCACTAGATATGACGTCATTCGACGTCACTGCGCAGGCGACGCTGACAGACAACCACTATAAACAACATCGATACGTAATCAGTCTTGTCGTACTTAATCAGTTTTTAGGGTTCCGTAGCCAAATGGCAAAAAACGGAACCCTTATAGTTTCGCCATGTCTGTCTGTCTGTCTGTCTGTCCGCGGATAATCTCAGTGACCGTTAGCACCAGAAAGCTGAAATTTGGTACCAATATGTATATCAATCATGCCGACAAAGTGCAAAAATAAAAATTTAAAAAAACATTTTTATTAGGGTACCTCCCCCAGACGTAAAGTGGGGAGCGATTTTTTTTTTAATTTTGACCCTGACGTGTGATATATTGTTGGATAGGTATTTAAAAATGAATAGGGGTTTTCTAAAATCATTTTTTGATAATATTAATATTTTAGGAAATAATCGCTCCGAAAGTCAAAAACAATGTGTCCCCCCCCCTCTAACTTTTGAACCATAAGTTTAAAAAATATGAAAAAAATCACAGAAGTAGACCTTTATATGAACTTTCTAGGAAAATTATTTTCAACTTGATGAGTTGAATAGTTTTTGAGTTATATAGCACTTTTTCAAAAAAACGCAAATGATAACTTTGTTTTTCATACAAATACTATGAAAAACAAAGTTATTTTTGCTGACGAAAAATGTTGGTATTTTTAATGGTCTGGGAAGCTACGGAACCCTACAATGAGCGTGGCCCGACACGCTCTTGGCCGGTTTTTTTCCGATGTCTTTTGGATTGCAATGCACAGGCTTTAGATTGTTTGCAAATACCATAAAGTTTAATGTGGGAAAATGGAGCTACAACGGAAAAATCAACTATTCTTTCGAAACTTGAACTTTGCATTGAACTATTAACAAAAAGTTTGGATATTTGGTTCAGGATCACATTGTAATTTAAAGACATTCAAAAAGTTTGAATATTGAAAGACAAAGATATGTATTGTATTTATTTGCAGGATACATTACAAGATTAGTAGAAAAAGGTACTTTTTCTACTTATAAGGTCCTACAAAAGCTTCAATTTAAGAACAAAGAACATCTCCGCGACAAAAGCCGACACACCAATAGATTTAAGTTTCATAGAGATAATAACTGCAGCATGAAACCTTTGTTGTATAATTAGAAGTAACGGGACTAAACGTGTTATGACACTCGTCTAGACATTAGACTAGCGATAAATTAACGTTATTATAATCTTTAGGTCATACGTAATAGGACCCACACGTGTTTCTATATTTGTAGACATCCTAAAATCTTAACGTCAAAGAACAGATGGACAGATATTACAGATTTTGTCAGATCCCGATTAAGTTGAAAAACCGGCCAAGAGCGTGTCGGGCCACGCTCACTGTAGGGTTCCGTAGCTTCCCAGACCATTAAAAATACCAACATTTTTCGTCAGCAAAAATAACTTTGTTTTTCATAGTATTTGTATGAAAAACAAAGTTATCATTTGCGTTTTTTTGAAAAAGTGCTATATAACTCAAAAACTATTCAACTCATCAAGTTGAAAATAATTTTCCTAGAAAGTTCATATAAAGGTCTACTTCTGTGATTTTTTTCATATTTTTTAAACTTATGGTTCAAAAGTTAGAGGGGGGGGGGGACACATTGTTTTTGACTTTCGGAGCGATTATTTCCTAAAATATTAATATTATCAAAAAATGATTTTAGAAAACCCCTATTCATTTTTAAATACCTATCCAACAATATATCACACGTCAGGGTCAAAATTAAAAAAAAAATCGCTCCCCACTTTACGTCTGGGGGAGGTACCCTAATAAAAATGTTTTTTTAAATTTTTATTTTTGCACTTTGTCGGCATGATTGATATACATATTGGTACCAAATTTCAGCTTTCTGGTGCTAACGGTCACTGAGATTATCCGCGGACAGACAGACAGACAGACAGACAGACAGACAGACAGACATGGCGAAACTATAAGGGTTCCGTTTTTTGCCATTTGGCTACGGAACCCTAAAAAGAACAGAACGACAGACGACAAAAAGACGAAATTATCTAATAAAGGGATCTTTAGGGTCTGTGGTTGATCAGATTAAAAAAGAAGATATTGAAGTAAATTAATTGCTCGTTCTAACAGGATACCTTATCATTTTATCTTTGACTTTGATTACATTAATTCGCAAAACAGGTTCATATCTTCACCCATAAATACTTCCGCTATCTATCGAAGTCAGTACAAAAGATATATCAAAGATATTTTGCTTACACTATGACTGACAGAATGAGTCACCCGCATTCAGGGGATTCATAGTATTTACGCGGCCGTAATCGGTCCATCGGTTTGTCA
Source organism: Xestia ashworthii (assembly GCA_950022955.1). Lineage (NCBI taxonomy): Eukaryota > Metazoa > Arthropoda > Insecta > Lepidoptera > Noctuidae > Xestia > Xestia ashworthii. The sequence goes on along the minus strand of OX465553.1, from coordinate 10,048,203 downwards.
TACGGAGCGTGCCATTTCTGTATTCCAATAGGAATGAGTGACAGAAATGACTCATTCACTAGTTTACTCGTATTTTCATTCGCTTTTTTTTATGAGGTGTAAACGTTGCATCATTTTAATAGCACTTGATTATGTAGGAGTAGGAGGCTAGCTTTTGGGCTGCGGGACTGTTCAAAAGGACTAAAGATAAAAAAACCGTAATTTCCACTTCCCTCCATATCAGCAGGAGACAGAACGAAACAAGGCCAATAGGCACAAAGGGACGTTTACAACTGGGATAGGCCCAGTTGCCTAGCACCACGGATAAATATTAACGTTAATGGGTCCTAAGTTGAGAGCTGTTATATTTGATTCCAATAATAGGTATGGCAAAAACGCTTGAACGCACGGAAATTTGCTCTAACAAGGTTTTAAAAAAACGGTTTAAGAAATTTATTTCACTCAAAAAGAATACAATTATTCACTTCTATGAGGACACATACAAATAATGGTACAATTAAGCGACGGTTTCGCTTGGTAATAAACTAAGTTACGGAAAACACACAAAAATGCAAATACAATTTATAAATTATTCAGGTGGTGCTTTAATAGCCTTTTAAAAGTTGGAAGTGATTTCGATTCTTTGATTACTTTAGGTAAAGAGTTATAGAGTTCAGCCCCCTCATATACGACAGTCTTTCTACCGTAGTTTGTCCTCGGTGCTCTTAAAATTATATGATTAGCCTGCCTCGTAATCCGCTTCTGAATTTGCATTCTTTTTGTAAATGTTATTACAAGGTCCGAAAAAAACGGAAAATAACCGGGAAGAACGGGAAGAAGACCGGGAAGAACAGAAAGAAGACCGGGTAGACCAGGAAGAAGACCGGGAAGAACGGGAATTAGAACGGGAAGTCCGGGAATACTGGGAAGGCGGGAAGAAGACTGGGAAGACCGGGAAGAAAGGGAAGAAGACCGGTGAGAACGGGAAGAAGACCGAGAAGAATGGGAAGAAGAGCGGGTAGACCAGGAAGAAGACCGGGAAGAAGACAGGGAAGATCGGGAAGAAGACCAGGAAGAATAGGAATTAGAACGGGAAGACCGGGAAGTCCGGGAAGACCGGGAAGAAGACCGGGAAGAATGGAAAGACCAGGAATGCCGGGAAGGCGCGAAGAAGACCGGGAAAACCAGGAAGAAAATCGGGAAGAACGGGGAGAATGTCCTGTACTATTAACTTGTGTACGCCCTACACGTACGTCCCACGTGTCTATTAACTTGCACTGCTGCAAAAGGTCTTTCCTGCTGCTGTTATTGGTGAACGAATGAACAACTACAGTGAAAAACTTCATCCCCCTTTACTTCTTTATGGGTTGAAATAAAAAAACCAACGACTTACTAACTTTGATACTATTTAGTAACTCAAAAAATAAAAACTTAAATTTAAAACAAAATGTTGCTCCTCTTTCACCCCTTAAGGGTTGAAATTCTAATAAAGCCCTTGCGTTAGCTTCCAACCATAAGCCCAGATAACAAATTTTGTACTTTTTAAGTCGAAAATTAAGGATTTTCCATACACAATTTCATCCCCCTTTTTAAGCCTTCGGGGTGGAATTATCAAAAACGCTGAAATACGTGTAAATTAATTTTCAATCGTCGGCCTAAACACAAAATTTGAAGATCCTAACTTTAAAACTGACGGACTTTGATATAAACTTCCATCCCCTATTTAACCCCTTTAGGGGTGGACTTCCCAAAAATCCTTTCTTAGTGAATACTTACTCTTTACAAAGAACACACCCTCCAAGTTTCATAGTTTGTTTCTCTAGGACCAGCGGTTTGGGCTGTGCGTTGATATATCACCCAGTCAGTTTACCATTTTATACAGGGTGGAATTTTTCAATGCCACTTGTAGGGAAAGTACTCGAAATACTGAAAAAGCAAATTTTACACAAAGGAAACATTCCTTTATTTTTAAAAAGAAACAAATCTGCATTCACACATTTTCAAAAATTCGCTTGCCACTCTCGGGAATCGAACCGACTAAAGTTCGAAAAAATAATATCTTGTACTTTTTTGACATCAATCGATAGGGCCAACCATACAGATCAAATCTCTCTAACGAACATAATAAATTAAATGAAAGGAAAACCATGAAATCTAAAGAACAGTTATAAATTTAAATGGGATAAATTCAACAAGATATAGCACTTTTTATTCATGTTTTTCCTTTCATTTAATTTATCACGTCTGTTTGACAGATTTGATCCATATGATTGACCCTATCGATTGATGTCAAAAAGGTACAGAATGTTATTTAGTCGAACTTTAGTCGATCCACCCCGGGTGCGATGCCCGAGTGAGGCAAAATAATTTCCAAAAAACTATGAACGCAGATTTGTTTCTTTTTAAAAATAAGGGAATGTTTCCTTTTGCTATCTACAGTATTTAGAGTACTTTCCCTCCAGGTGGCATTGCGTTGCATTGTATATGTGTCACCGTAAAATTGGCAAACACGTTAGATTGTAAAATAACTAGAGAGATTGTAAACTCTCGAAATATCGTCAAACGAACATACTGCTTACAATAAAGCGCATCATTTTTCTTGAAATGCATAAAATGTAGCCTATGTTACTCAGGGTGAATATGGCTTTCCAACACTGAGAAAAATTGATTTCTGGCATAAGGTGTATTCCGCCTTCGACGGCTAAATTGTAATGTCGCGAGGCGATTTTGTAACGCTTACGGTTATTTTGGCTTAGCTAGGCGTTTCCGTTAAAATGGTACGTCTTTTATGATAAACACTAACCGACAAAAATGTCTTACCGTAAGGCAGTCTTAGAATTTAACTTTATACTGTTAATACAGCAGTAATGGACTACAAAAAACGCTTTAAATTTACGACGTCGAATATTTGGTGAATATCACCGTAATTATGGCAATATTTAACTTAAATTAAGGCGATATATACTTCACTAAAAACTAAACAAACGTAAACATAAGTCATAAACAAACTTTCGAAAGCGTCATAAATAATCTTTAGCATGGCAATATTCACCTTATAATAAGGCGGAATATACTTCAGTCACAACAATTTGAACGTAAACATGAAGTTTTTCAGCGACATATGTATTCGGCAATATAAACGTATAATGTGGCCACATTTGCCCTATCATAAGGCGAAATATGCTTAGATCACGACGAATCAAATGGTAACCTTAGGTTATATAACGACGTACTTAAACGGCACACATAATCGTAAATATGGCAATATTCACCTTATCATATGGCAAAACATGGTCTAGTTACGACTGATTGAACGGTAACATTACGTCATATAACGACGTACATATTTGGTCAAAGCAACCGTATATTTGGCAATATTTGTCTTATCCTAAGGCGAAATATGCTTAGATTACGACGAATCAAATGATAACCTTAGGTTATATAACGACGTACATATACGGCACATATAAACGTAACTATGGCAATATTCACCTTATCATAAGGCAAAACATGGTCTTTTTACGACTGATTGAACGATAATATTACGTCATATAACGACGTACATATTTGGTCAAAGCAACCGTATATTTGGCAATATTTGTCTTATCATAAGGCGAAATATCCTTAGATTACGACGAATCAAATGGTAACCTTAGGTTATATAACGACGTACATATACGGCACATATAAACGTAAACATGGCAATATTCACCTTATCATAAGGCAAAACATGGTCAAGTTACGACTGATTAAACGGTAACATTACGTCATATAACGACGTACATATTTGGTCAATGCAACCATAAATTTGGCAATATTTGTCTTATCATAAGGCGAAATATGCTTAGATAACGACGAATCAAATGGTAACCTTAGGTTATATAACGACGTACATATACGGCACATATAAACGTAAGTATGGCAATATTCACCTTATAATAAGGTAAAACATGGTCAAGTTACGACTGATTGAACGGTAACATTACGTCATATAACGACGTACATATTTGGTCAATGCAACCGTAAATTTGGCAACATTTGTCTTTTCATAAGGCGAAATATGCTTAGATCACGACGAATCAAATGGTAACCTTAGTGAAGTACATAAATGTACTTAGAATAAGTAGAGCCTTATGTTAGGGTAGTCAGTAATAAACGCTTGTATTGAACAGACGTGTTTGATTCTACCTGCATACTTCATGGCGACCCTGCCACACATGTTCCGGGAACTGTGCTGGCAAGTTATCCGATAACGGGCGCAAAGTGCAAACGCGGCAGGTTCCTGTGTGCCTTGGTGCACCAAGTTACAATGTGAAACAATTGGAATATTACGAGTATAAGCACGAGTGAAAATGGGAAAATGTTATTCGAAGACTGAGGATAAGGAGGTTATCATCGCCTAAAACGCTTCAGGAGGCAATAACAGCGCCAGTGAAACAGAGCAAGAAAATCACATAGAACTAAATAACATTTTGATGATGACCTTTTTGGTGCTGTTGCTTATTGTGATTCTTGCAATAATTTACAAGAAAATCATACAAAAGCATAAGAAATGGATAGACGAGCAAGTGGATTCTGCATTTGTAAGAAGGATGCGGCAGCGTCTATCCGGAAGGAGAGACCAAGCTCACGCTGAAGATGTTTAGGCGCATATAATTCAATTCGAGAGAAGATTTGTGAGTGCATACGTGGAAAAAAGTGAAGTTGTGAAGTGAAGTGTGAAGAGTATTGACAATCTTCGATTTAAAAGTATGTAGTAATATTAAGTTCGTACGTAGACTTACGACTCTGCATTTTTTTATCGGTGCATTGAATGAATGTGCCTCGAGTTAGGATAAGTTAAGTTGCGATGAATGAAACATGATATTATGGTGCAACTTTTATTTTTAACACTTTATTTTTCTAGAATTTTTTATATTATGGCTGAAAATTTAATCGTATTATATGAAGAATTGTTACGAATACGGAGATATCTTATAAAAAAGGGCAGAGTAGATACAAAGGTTCAGTATCGTCAGATAAGTTGCAAGAGGCCGAGATATTGTTAAACAAAAGTAAAACATTATTTTCCACTTTGGGTAAAAAAGCAAAAGAATCAGAATTTGAGTTGATTAATGCCACGTACAAAGAGATTTGAGTCGCTCAGCGGAAGAGTGACATAATCCACAAATTTACAGCAACAGATTTAAGTAGATATTTGTATACTATACTATGGACCTTTAAAACTATAGTGGCCTAAAATTTGTGCAAGGCTTGGGCCACTATTCCGCTGAGCGACTCATTTGTACTTTATTTCAAGATATATCTAAATTGTGTACTTTGTCTAGCATAGAATTAATATCAGAAACAATGGAATTTGATTTAAAAACTGCTTGTATGTTAATACCTCTATTGGATGAAACGGAAAATACATCGAAGCGATTGATTGACGCGGTGGAGATGTATGCAGATATGCTTAGTGATGTAGGTCAACAGTTATTAATTAAGTTTATATTAAAGGGTAGGTTATCTGAAAATGCCAAGTTACGAGTAGCAGACACTTACTCGACAGTTAGTGACATGATTAAGGATTTTAGGAATAAACTATTAATAAAAAAATCCTTCACAGCAATTCAAAATCAAATTCAATCTCTGAACCAAGGCTATAGGACCGTTGAGGAATACGGGTCGGAACTTAAAAGATTATTAACAAATTTTAATATTGGAGACACTGCCAAATGTGCGATTCTTAAGGGGCCGGCGGAGCATGCATCGTTCATACAAACGTGATACCAAAATAATTTGTAAATCAAACATATTCCTAAGGTAGTGTGTATTTATTTCGATTGGATTACAGAATATCTATGTTCCCAAATATATATTTTGAAAGGACAATGATACATAGACGAGATATGAGGAATTTAAAATTTCCATAGAAAACTTATTTTTCTCATAACTCTTGTTTAAATCAGTTTCTATTCAAAATATATATTTGGGAACATAGATATTTTATAATACAATCGAAATATATACACACTACCTTAAGAATATGTTTAATTTTTATATTATTTTGGTATTACGTTTGTATGAAAAACGCATGCTCCGCCGGCCCCTTAAGCCAATTAATGGAAAAATGATCGTGAAAAAGTTTACAGACGGACTTAAGAGTGAAAGGTTGGGCACGATCATTGCCTCACGTAACTACACATTGCTGAAGGACGCAATCCAGGCAGCCAAGGACGAGTCCACACCATCATCGTCTTCTACCAGGCCTGCTGAGGTTATGGAGGTAAATAAAGAGGATAAATAAAGACTTCCAAAAAATGGGTATCATTTATTTTATATATTCAAAAAGGTATTTTTTAGTACTTTTTGCTGCTCATATTAATAACAGTAAACAGACTCTTTTTTTGGTTATGATAATGGATTTGCATAATATTACATGACTGGCACTAGTATAGTAAACATTGTGTAAAAAAGAGTATTTTAGCGTACTCTATTTTTGTTATAGATTATAGAGTACGTCTACTTGATATAGAGTACAATACTCTATTTTAGAGTACGGTTGGCTACCCTAATCATAACCTACCCTTCTCATTACATTTAAATTAAATAATTAATAAAATAAAATAATAATTAATTTTTATTTAATGAAATTTAATCTTACCGATGACTACTTGTTGATATAAAAGTCTGATTACTCGTAAGTTTACTCTAAGTAAGACCTCTGTTTTAGTTTTAAATTGTTTTAAGTTCTTTTACCTAAAGGTACAGTAAACGGAATGAAAAGGTTCGTCACACCCTTCAAATTCAATTTAAATTAAATGATTAATAAAATAAAATAGTAAATAATAATTAATTTTTCTTTAAAGTTAAATTTTATGTTATTAAATTTTTCTTAACAATGACTACTTGTTGATATAAAAGTCTGATTACTCGTAAGTTTACTCTAAGTTAGACCTCTGTTTTAGTTTTAGATTGATATAAGTTCTTTTACCTATAGGTACAGTAAACGGAATGAAAAGGTTCGTCACCTTGAAGTCGGTTTTCGCTTTGACATTTTGACAAGATAAACAGTCAAACAACTATGACCTGAATAATTTTGAAGTTTGATTACGAATAGTTAAAAGATTATTTTCTCTTATCTCAGTGTATTCTGTCTATTCCGTTTCAAAAGGAACGTATCGTCACGAGCACATGCTCGTTACGTTGAACAAATCCAGTTGAAAACTGACGGAACCTTTTCGTTCCGTCAAACCTATTACTTACAATGTAAAATATTGAAAATTTGTATACTAAGTACGGTCGACCAAGCTATTTAGTTTACATTTGAACTTGCAAGTTACATTATAAAATGTAAACCAAATAGCTTGGTGACCGTACCCATATTTTTTATCTTGTTTTAAGTATCTAAATATAGTAATGTATCTTAATTTTCTAATACAGATTTTTTTGATTATCATTTAATGGTTTTATTGAAATGCCACTATCATTCCTATAAGATACAGACGCTATCGGCTTATTATTAGGTTGAGGTTGTAATGTTGAGTTGAGGAGGTACTAATCTATTTAGTATGTTCCTTTAGTATCCTGTAAACAGTTATTACTGAAGTGTTTTATACATTTTTGTTCTATTGATTGCAGAAGCTTACAAAGACTGGGAGAACAGCTTTCTGAGAACAGCAGGTAACGCTGTTCACTGAAGGCACGGTTGGCTGATCTACTATCATGAAGTTCATGTGAAGGATATTAGCTCGCGCTACCTTAGAGTGAACGCGCACTTTGAGCGGCCCAATACCCTTAATATGAACTAATAAATGATAGTAAAGCAAGTCAATCATGCCCTTAGGGAAAATCGTTACCAGCCGTTAGAAGGCTTTTTCCGGTCTTCATAAAACATTTCTGCTCGAAAAGAAAGCATAAATTACCTTACGATACGGCTTACCTAATCGTATGGAACATTCTAAGACAACTTACTAGAAGGTGAATACGACTTAGTAAACGTTGAAAACGCTTTGTGGATAGGTTAAACCACAGTAAGGAAAGACATAAGACGCCTTAAAAGAAGTCGATTACGAGTTAGTAAACGTTGAAAACGCTTAGTAGGCAGGTTAAACCCACAGTAAGTAAAGACGTAAAACACCTTACTAAAAGTGAATTACGACTTATGAAAACATCAATAGCGCTTAGTGCACAGGTTAAACCCCAGTAAGAAAAGACGTAAAATGCCTTACTAGAAGTCAATTATTACTTTAAAAAACATTAAAAGCGCTTATTGGACAGGTTAAACCACGGTAAAGAAAGACTTAAGATGCCTTAGTAAAAGTCGATTACGACTTACGAAACGTTAAAAATGCTCAGTGAACAGGTTAAAATACAGTAAGGTAAGACGTTAGACGCCTTACTAAAAGTCGATAAACGTTAAAAGCGCTTAGTGGACAGGTTAAACCACTGTAAGGAAAGACGTAAAACGCCTTACTAGAAGTCAATTGGGACAATGATACGTCGGAAAGTTTTGTGTGTGTGACCCGAGCACCTCCCTTTACCGTTTATATCGCCTTACCGGAAGTTAAATCTCATCGTCAATCAGACGATCCTATCTGACTTACCACGTTTATAGCTTTTGAATTAAGGCTTATCTGTTAATAATTACGTCTAAAATACACATTAGAGAGTATATTGCTGCTTATTTTTTGCGCCTTACGCTTATGGCGTAAAACGCCTCCAACCTAGGAAGGCGTTTTCGGTCGGTTGACTATTGGTCGTTTTTTCGCCTTCATTACGAATAAATCCGCCCTCGTTACGAAACATTCGGCTTTACATTTTTTTCAGTGAATGGTAAAAGGATTTTTGAAATCGGCACAGAAGTTTTTGAGTTTATTCATTACAAACATACACCCACAAAAACTCAATTTTTTCTTCTTTATAATATAAGTGTAGATTAGTATTGTATAAATAAACGCCATTTCTGGCGAAGTGCTTGTGACCCTTGCATCAGTAGAAATATGTAAGCAATTCCTATGACCAACGTTTTAACCACATTTCGACATTTAGGTACAAGTATTTATAGTCGTACCAAACACTCGAAATAGCAATACTTAATGATAATTCGGACGGACAATAAAGTAAAGAGACGCTATATACTTGTACATAGTTCTGCGCATACGCAGGCGCCACGAAGGATCGGCGCGGCCGTGCGTCGGCGCCGGGCCGCCTTACCTTAGCCGTAAGGTATTAGGTTTAAAGGTCAGATAGCTCATAAGAGTGAATAACTAGTGACAGTTTAGTGTTTACTAGCAGACCGCAGTATGATTCTTGTTACCAATACCAACTATATTGTGGAATCTACATCAACGGCTGGGTGAATTCTTAAAATACTACAGCAAATTTAATCATCCTGTCATAGTCCCATGTTACTTCGGGTCGGCGAAATACGTTTTTTTCTTCCACTCCCCTGTCAACCATCACGCTATCATTTAATCCTTTATCTTTCATATCATTCCTCATACAATCCATCCATAGTTTCTTTGATCTTCCTCTCCCTTTCCATCCATCAATAATAGGCTAGTTTCCACCATCAATAAATTGCAAATCTATTTAGTCCGTCAGTTAGAGTATTGGAAAATAATGGACACGTATATTTTGTTTTTGTAAATCACTGAGTACTGACAAAGATAAAATGCATCAAAACTCGGGAGTGGGGGCTCGTGTCGTCACAACGCACTAACCACGGCGTGACGTATTGCGAATTTTAAAAGCGTCGTATCTTCGTCAATTTTGGTTTATGTAACAAAAGAAAAATACGGGTCAAATATTTTTTTATAATCTAACTGACGGACTAATTAGATTTTTTTAGGACACAAGCCTATTATATTCATCACTCATTTATTTAATTTATTTATGTTAGAAAAATATATCGTAGCAGTCACCTTTTACAGTTCAGATTGGCAGTCGCTCCATGTAAATCACTTAGTGAACAGCTGCATCCGGTTATTAGACTGGAAGCCGACTACAACATAGTTGAGAAAAGGCAAGGCAGGTTATGATGGTGATGATCACCTTTTACTTCACGTCCTAAAGGAAGAGTTCCTAACTTATAGGTAGAATGACTTGTATTACCAACTTTGTTCTGAAAACTTTAGGTGGATCTACTTGTATTACCAACTGTATTCTGAAAACTTCGTAGCAGATTCAAGGAATAAATTGTTTGCTAAATGTAGACTCATTCATGAATGCGTTTAAATTTATTTATTTATAGGGAATTAATTGGTTTTGCGGTGAGTGACAAATGCCTTCACTAAAAATAGGTTGTGGTCTGCAACTAAGTTAAATGGAAACAGACATGCCCTAGGAGTCCCAAGACCGAGAATATCAGATGCTGAATTACCTGCCTGTTTAAAGAGATGAGGTCAGTGTCTCAGCACTGGGGATGGTATAGGTACAGGCTGACTAGGTATGCTTTTGTTCTAAGTTAAATTGACTGCCTCGCTGGTCTAGTGGTCGGCAATAACGACTGCTGAGCAAAAGGTCCTTGGCACGATTCCCAGGGTCGGACAAAGTGGTACGTGCTGTTTCCATCTGAAATTTCTCGGTAGCGACCACGGGTTCTGGATTTGTACCCTTTTGCTGGCAATAGGCTCGCCACCAACCACCTGGGACTTAAACATAACTGACAAAACATCATCTCTGCGTAACCCTTCGTGTATTACAGGCATGATGTTATGTTATGTTACATTGTCATTACCGCCCTTGACAAGTTGTTAGGATTCAAATACTGCGCAGTTTTGTTGGAGCAACGCAAAAGCGGCTTTCTTTTGATGACATGTTTTTCATTGATTGTTATCAAAATAAACGTTGACTCAAATACCAAAATAGCTAAACAAATAGGATGCATCAATCCTGATAAGGACATATTTTTCTTGACTTGTTGCTTCCTGTTCATATCTTTATATTTATTAATCGAATAAAAAGATTTCTCGGTATCGCCAAAACGATCGTGCGAATCATCAGATTATGTTTCGGATATGTCATTAAACTCCGATACTCATCCGAGTGAATGTGTACAATTATGAGTTTATTGAGGATTAAGATTATTTTTTACAAGATTATCCCGTGTACGAGTTTTGCACATTTGACGTCACACGACGAGACGACTCAAACACAAGTCAATTTGGATGTATATTATGTTTGAGTTAATTTAGGCTACAGAGTAATGAGATAAAAAATTGGTGCTTACCTTTGTATCTCGGGAAATTAGAAGAATAAATGCTTACAATATTTATCATACATTGAGAAGAAGACCAAAGAAACGATGGATGAACTGTGTGAAGGATAATATGGCTAGAAAGGAGGTCTCTGATGCGATGACAACGAATGGAGAAGTATGTAAGAAGACATGCGGCGCCCACCTCAAATATGATGATGATTTTTCAGCAAATTTTCAACAAATTCAACAAAATTATTTATATAAGGATTTCCAACAAAAGATGTACACAAAGCATTTTTAGTTAATGGAAAACACAAAGTATTAAGTATGTGTACTCCTTCACTTATATAATAGGAGACCACAGCATCTATACATATAATAAAATCGTTGAGACCAAAAAATGTACATTGAAGATTTAAAAAAAAAACCGACCAGGGTAACTTAAAATAAGTAACTGAACATGTTAAAACCATTTTTAAAATTTTTGTTTGTTTGTTTGTTTGTTTGTTCTTGAAATTCGATTTTTGAAGTGAATGCGCCCAAAATAGCGGAACTCAAGAAAATCGGCTTTCCTCGGTATAAGTACCTAGTTGATAATACAGGGTGGAAACAGTAAACGGGCAGTAAGGTGAGCTGCAGCTACACAAAAATGGTCTTATGAAACAATCCGTAATTTTTTCACGAAATCTTGATCCCCGTTCACTGATTTAATTAAAAAATTAAGTACAGTTAGCAAGAAAATTGCAATTTTCATAAAACAATTTTTTTGATGCCAATCGATCTTCTTTCCGACACTAATCAAAAACTTCTTCCAGACCAACCCTGGTTAGAGTACTCCAAAAGTCAGAAATTGCAAAAAAAAAATACTTTCAGGGGGGCAGTATAGGAGAAATGGTTAGCCAGAAAATTGCTATTTTACACAAAACATGTTTTGATGCCAATCGGTCCTGTTTCTAATACTCAACGGTTAAGGTAGCTCCCCTTACTGTCCCGTTAATCGTTTCCATCCTGTATAATATATTACAAATAAAATAATATTACGAAGAAAATGTAGACTATAGGAATGTACATAAGACATAAAGCCGGAAAAGTTACAAATACATTACAAACGAGTACAAATCCTACTATCTACAAATAAAAAATGCTTTGTCCTGAAGGACTGTCTGATGGATCAACGCACAGCCTAAACCGCAGATTGTAGAAACCTGAAACTTGAAGGGTGTATTTTTGTATGACGTAGGCATACGATAAGAAAGGATTTTCTTAAATTATACCCCTAAGGGGGTGAAAAGGGGGGGCAGGGTTTGTATGGAAAAATGTGATTCCTTGGTCCATTCTACTTCAAATTTTGCAATCAACAATATTAACAGAATTGATGGACGCGTTTCGTATTGCATTGAAATTCATCCCCTAACGGGGTTAAAAAAGGGTAGAAAGTTATTTTGGCGGTGATTTGTTTCGAATTTGATATAAATACTCCTTAGAGATTCTGATATAAACTACATGTTATTTTGATACATGTTTCAAAACCCAATCCGATTTTATTCCAAAAAGGTTGAACTCACATAATAATTTGGAGCAAAATTGCAAATACTCTTTAAAAATTGGAATGTCTCGAAAGTCACCGTAAAATATTAATACCGCATTTGAAGGTGTCTAAGCTTCTACGCATTTCTGCTACGGCGTCATAGTGTAGGGACGTAGAGTTCGAAATTTGAAATGGTAAGCAGTTGTAAGAGGTCCGCAACAGTTTACAGCAGCTATATCGTGTTGCGGCTCATTTCATGCACCTTGATGAGAACTGCAGACCTAGCTGGAGTATGACTGTCATCGAGTGTCTAAGTATGAAGATGCAAAGCTGTCAATAGAAGCCCTTAAAGCTGTTTTCGTAAACATGGTAATTTATTCTTATCCAAATAAATAAGTTGTTAATCACAAGTATTTTATTTTGAACAAAATTGGCCTTGGGTACGTACAAATTGATCTCAATGATATAGTAAATAAGTCCGCAGCAAAATAATGATCATGTACCGGGAGCGCATTTTCATTATACGGAAGGATGTGTGTGATGTGCTTTTTCAAAATTGTATTATAGGTGCTTACGACCCACTCTCTGTAACCCTCTCTTTCTCATATGTGACGCAGACGAAGTTGCGCGGGTCAGTTAGTTCTCAATAAAGTTAACAAATTGAGCCCCTAATTATAAAAAAAAATAAAAAAAATACAAATTTTGGTGGAAATATATACTCTTTATGGCAATTTTTTAGGTCAGCAGACCCAAGTCCTGTAATAATAAAACATAAAAGTACAAGCTCTATTTGAGTTAAATCTGATTTAATCACATAAACTGATAAGAATCTAAAAATACCAGTCCTTTGAAACAACATTACGGATGGCAGCTAAATCAATGTTGGTTCCAATTAGTGTCAATATCTACGGTATATAAAAACATAAGTATATAATGTACATACGTTAGTTATATCGGTAACGAATACTGATTGGGGCTGATACATAATGCATGGGGCCGGGTACATTTTTAAAATTGATTATTACCAGTGTACCTAAGTATGTAGGTTAGTGGATACTAATGGCAAACGTAAAGTGTACTTGTTAAGTATAGTGTTGTAATAATAGAGGTGACCAGCTGACGTAGTTCGACATGGCAGGTTGATATTTTACCGTCATGCAAGCTGCATTTAAAATCATCCATTCCTCACGCAACAAAGTATTTCTTAGATTTTAGTAGTTATCTAATGCACAACTCTTGAACATTGTTAAAAAAACACTAAAATTTGGAAAATTACTTTACTTCCGGAACTCGGTGATTTTCGTTTGTTGCCATTGACTTCCGGAAGTGAAGTTATTTTCCACGTTTTTGCAAGTCGTTTTCTTTTGTAAAAACGTTTTTTGTTTCAGCCGTTTTAGTTATGTTGTATTCATCTAAATGTTCAATTGTTGCTAAAATTAATTTGCAGATCATCCACAAAGACATAGAAGATTAATGTAAATTTATGTAAGTAGGTACTAGCCGACCCGACAGACGTTGTCCTGTCACCTACTACCTACTCCTACCTACCCACTACTCCCTACCTACTACTACCTAACTACTACCTACCTACTCCTACCTACCTACTACTACCTACCTACTACTACCTACCTACTACTACCTACCTACTACTACCTACCTACTACTACCTACCTACTACTACCTACCTACTACTACCCACCTACTACTACCTACCTAATAATACCTACTAATAATTTATGTGGGACCACCGCTCGGGATTCCTCTACCAAATAAAAATAGTATCACGTAAATTGGACCAGTAATCATGGAAAAATCGATGAACATAATATTTTTTTAAATACTGCCGATCATAGAACTTACTGCAAACGTAAAGTCATATTATCTAAAATGAAAATATTTATCACTACTGCAGCCTACGTCCATATCCAATCTCAACATTGTTGTGAGAAGGCTAAGCACATGGCGCTTACTCGTCACAGTCCATCTAAAGTATTTATTTCGAAAACATAAATCCCAACGTAATACCGACGCCGGTAGCCAACGATAACAACGTTATAAAAACACTAGAAGCACCATGAATCTCGTAGCTGACCAAATAAGGTTATAATATTCTCTAAAACGAAACGTGGTCGCTCACAATTGGCCTTATCAAAAGGCTTAAAGTCACCCAAAGGGCAATGGAGAGGGCTATGCTCGGAGTTTCCTTGTGTGATCGAATCAGAAATGAAGACATCCGCCAGAGAACCAAGGTCACCGACGTAGCCCGAAGAATTGCCAAACTTAAGTGGCAGTGGGCAGGGCACATTGCTCGCAGAACGGATGGCCGATGGGGCCGAAAAGTTCTGGAGTGGCGACCGCGAACGGGAAGACGATGCGTTGGTAGACCTCCCACTAAGTGGACCGATGACCTGGTGAGGGTGGCTGGAATCCGATGGATGCGAGTCGCACGGGACCGGTCAATGTGGCGATACTGGGGGGGAGGCCCATGTCCAGATGTGGACGTCTTTCGGCTGAAATGATGATGACGATTATGATTCTCTAAAATTATTAAAATTCACGTTATAAATACCTACGTCCACAGCTAATTTCAATAATATCCCGTAACACCAACCGCAGGAGCCTCGAATGTGGTCCGCGAAAGGTTGAAATGATTCGTACTTTTGAACTTGTACAGAAGATGCAACCTAATTGAACCTAACAGAGGCGAGGTTCTAAATTTTTTGAGAATGTATTCCTATTTCCGTATGAATGATTGCTAAATTTTTCGAGCTCACTTCGATTGTTTTTGTATCACTATCATAATTCTAAAGGTTTTCATCCCATTTTCCAATTTTTGTATTGTGTGAGTTAAAGATTCACCCCCCTAGATATAATCCTGTCGGTGTCCAAGTTTATCTAGGACCTTATTGCCCCTGCTAACAATAAAGACACCAAAGTGGTCCCTGGTCTAAGAAAGGTTGAGAACCACTGATATAGGGTAAGGGAATATGTTGAGTAGCAATTCATTAAGGGTAACGTCATTTTCCGGAAAACACTTACGTCTGTAGCCAATTTCAAATTCGTTGCGAAAAGGTTTGGTATATTTATGATCAATTATTACAGTTGCAGCAAAGTAATTAACTTTCTGGTAATGATTCGCGTCAGAATCCCGAAAGTATACGTAGAGCCCAACAATATCTATGATCACTATTAGCAATCAGGGTATCGTCATAGTTAGTGTTGCCAGGCGTCCAGATAAAGCCGGACATAGTTAGAATAGAATAGAATAGAATAGAATAGAATAGAATAATCCTTTATTCGTTAATGGACATCACAACACAATAGAGCAGCACATACAATCTACATTATAACAGCAGACAGCTTAACAACTAATTAAAAACAGCTCAACTGCGCTGAGCATGCCCATTACGAAAGGGTAGCCAACTCAGCATATGCTGGGTGTAAAACACTCAGCGCTGGTTTTCAGTAGGCCCCCCGCAGTGACACACGGATGAGGGTAGTAGGTAGTAAATAAATAATGATATTAAATTAATTGGGCATTTTTAAGTGTGTAATAAATAAATATTATACAATAAATGATTTTGTCAAAAAGTAAAACATAATTATATTAGTAATAATAGAACACGAAGATACCTGCTAAATAAAATAAGTACTTATCCGAAAACGAAACATAGTTTATTGACATTTCGCACTTCGGGCCGGCCGATGCCGCATCGACCTACGCATTTTTAAAATGCAATACCACAACGACATTTTGTTAGAGCTAAATAAAACAAAACAAATGCTTCCGAGAAAGTGTACAGTGCCCGTAGACTAACATTGCTGAGCATTGAGTTCAAAAACAAAACTACTTATTACAATGGAATAAGGAATTACAATGGAAGTCGAAGCAAAACGATGAGTGTACAAATACATAACAGTATAAGTGAATATACACACATATGGATTCTGGCTATCGCAGACAACGGATTTACCACCGCCGCGCATCTACCCACATTATTTGACGGTGAGTTCCTATGAAATTATATTCGAAAAAATACAAATTAAAAGAATTCACATACCTATACTTATTTATTTGGTAATTACTATGGTGATAAATAATTAAAACAAAAATTTAGAATGTAAAATAGGAAATAATAGCTAGATAATAATTAGATTAGAAAATAATTAGATTCTTAAATTAAATAAACGATTTGTCAATATTAATATCATTAAATTCAATTTGTGAACGAATTATAAATGTCTTAAGCCTTAACTTAAATGTATTTATGTTGTTTAGGTCCCTAATTGGTGGAGGAATATTATTCCAACATTTGGAGGCTGCATACCGGAAGCTTCCTCGAAAGGCTGCGGTTCTGTGATGTGGAGTAGCCAGCTGCTGAGCACAACGCCTGGCCTTGTGCTGCCGGTGGTTATTTATCCACGTAAGCCTTGAGTACAGGTATGACGGACATTTATATTTGATAACGCCAAAAAGAAGACATGCTAAATGCAGCTTACGACGGGATTTCATTTTTAAAATGTTGTGCTTGTTTAGAAATGGTGTCAAATGGCTCCTTGGTGGTACGTCAAAACAAAACCGTGCGCAGGCATTTTGAACCCGCTGAATAAGTCTTTCGGTGCGTGCCAGTAGTCGTGGACCTACGACGGTATCAGCATAATTTAGTTTGGATAAAACTAAGCTTTCAACGAGCTGTTTACGCAGGTCCTCGTTTACATATGGGCGCATTTTATACAAGACTTTTAGGCGGTAAAAACAATTTCTCACGCAGCTTGCGATGTGAGCCTCGAAAGTAAGGCCTTGGTCCATAATCAAACCCAGATTTCTCGCTTCATAAACACGATCAATCTGTTGGCCCATCACAGTCACGTTTGCAAGGTTACTGTTTATTTTACCTAGTTGCCCTTGGGATCCGAAGAGCATAAATTTAGTTTTCGCTGGGTTAAGTAGAAGAGAGTTCTGCCTTGACCAGTCCACAATCCTTGCTAGATCTTCGTTAACTAGTTTTACTGCGCTCTCATAATCTTCAGGTTTAAAGGCCAGGTATAATTGAATATCGTCTGCATAGATATGAAATTTACAGTTTTTTATAATATTAATAATATCGGCACTATATAGAATAAACAAAGGAGGACCCAGTATCGATCCCTGTGGAACCCCCTTTACCACTGGGCTCATATTAGAAAAAACACTAGACCCATTCGCATCCCGAATTTCCACAAGCTGTTGACGATTACTCAGATAGCTTGCGAACCATTTAACAGTAGCGGCGTCGAATCCATAATAGGTCATCTTCGAAAGCAATAGACTCAAATTAATGGCATCAAATGCTCTAGAAAAGTCCAGCAGAACTAACAGAGTACAACACCCTTCATCTTGAGCTGATAATATGTTGTCTGTAACATCTAACAGAGCCGTTGCAGTAGGCTAGTAGTTAGGCTTTTTGATTGCGTGTCCGGCCAAAATAAACGGTGTCCGGCTTTTTACATTTTTCAAAAGAGCGAGCGCGGAGCGTTGCCGGGCGCAGGCGAGTCAACTGATGAATTTATTTGACTGATTAATAATAAAATACTTAGACTGATTTGGCATTTGATTTAAATAAAATTGTATTATAATTAAACAAGATCATGCCTGATAATAATCAAAAAAGCTTGATTTTATATTAAAAAAAATGTCGTTTCTATTAATACAAAGACACAAAACCTCAATAATATAGGGAGTCCGGCCTTTTCACCCAAATGTCCGGCTAAGCCGGCTGGTCTGTCCGACTATTAGGTTTGAACGGTCTGAAAGGCTAGGAATGCTCCTAGCCATCCTAGTTAAAATTACATTTCTGCGTTATACCTGATTACGTTGAAATCTAATTTTCATGACTATGACTGCGTTGCCAGGTCGCCAAACCTAATAGCCGGACATACCAGCCATGTCAACGTACGTAGCAAACCATATTGAGTTACGTTTCTGGAAAATATCCGTCTTATTATAAAAACTTCCGTAAGTACCAGGTTTAAACCAGAACTAAAAGGTCTTGGTTTAGTACGGTACTAACGTTAGTTCTTACATTCGTATTACAAATCGTAGACCAACAGAGGACTACTTAGTACCAAAGATAGTCCCTAGTTCAAACATTATCCACAGATTATAAGCAAAAAAATATTGAAACCATTCATTCATTCGTTCAGCGTTCTATGTGCCGCTCCTTTTTACACAATGTTGTTACGTAAATTAAAGAAAAACTATTTTATAAATTGTTATTTGTAGTGATAAAAATTAAAGCTTTGTTATTTAAAGGTATTTAAATATTTCGACTTGTGTTTTTTTTAATGCATGTTCACAATTATTTTAAATTGTTCTGGTTTGGAACAACTATCGAGCTAGCACGTATAACGAAGTGAACTTGGCGGCGCGCGTAATTCGAGTAATGTTAACGAAATGTCTATGTTACAACTTAAAAGTAAACTCAAGACAAGAAAAACATCAAGATTATTAAAACAAGTAAAGGTACAGTTCTTTGTGGTGAGATCGTGTGTGCATTCGTGGGATAAATCTTCACGTACTAAATCGACAGTCCTTTCGCCAAAACGTTTAGTAAATCTTTAATTATATCGAAAATCTGCGTCAGGCAATTCAAATGGATTTCGTCGCTGACGAACTCTGTTGGGTCCCCGGGAACTAGCAAGTATATCCAACACATCAAAATCTTCCATATTAATATCCATTTTTGGTTTTTATCACAAAATAATACTTTCCGAAAGATAATTTGCTAACCTCAAAGTTAAGAATTTGACTGAATTTGACGTTTGACAATTTAGTACCATAGTTAAACTAGGGGTCGCGATGGTTTAACTTTGGTACCATAGATAGTTCTAGGACTAGCGATAAACTTCGTTTTGTAATAACGTTTTTTCAAGTTCATGGTTTAGACCTAGTACTAAACCCGGTACTATTTTTAAGACCACGTTTTGTAATAAGACGGTATAAGTCCAGTGTCTCGCACCATTCACCAGGTCATAGGTCCATCTAGTGAGGGACCTTTCAACGCAACGTCTTCCGGTTCGCGGATGACCACATAATAGTAAACTCATTGCTCAATACGTTACAGTTACATCTCAAATAAATAGGTCCCTACGTCATAACTATGATCACTCAGTCCATATAAGGTATCGTCATAAACTTGAAAACATCCCTACGTAATACCTACGTCCGTAGTCGATCCCAACCTAACATATTGAGAGAACGCAGGGCGCATGACGATCACACATCTCGAATCCATATAGAGAAACGTCATAATGGCCTTACGTAAACATTAATCGCTCCGTATTCTAACGTACATTCCTAAGTAAAATGTATTTCTGCAACCAATGTTAACAATGTGATAATTTGTAATCATTCGTAATAGCAATCCATGTATAGTAACGTCATGATCTCGAAAACATCCCTACGTAACACCTACGTCCGGAGACCGTACTCTAGATCTTTGTTTACGTTTCTTGGCTACGTAGCATAATGGACGGCAAATATTTGATTAATTTACTAATCTGCTGCGAAAGGAAATACGTTTCTACTAACGTGTTTGTGGACTTTGTGGGCGCAACACTAATCTCATGTGCGAATTATGCGAATGTATACGAAGACAGTTGAAACTTAATTTATTCTGTATTATGTTATCTATAAGGGACAAGGTTTAAGCCATAGGTAACATTAACGAGTTTATAATTATTTTCATTTACCTAACCAAAATCGAAATCAATATCGGCTAAAATGTATAATTATATTCCTAGTGCTTCTAAATATTTTTTGACGGTCCTCACCATTTGGAGACCTACTGACATGAATATACAAATATACATACATCATGTGCAATATACAAATATACATATTATAACGTCATCTGACTACACATGCACGCTACGCGAAGCTTGCGGTTTCTCAATTCACACTCGATCCTTGTACGACGCAGATCATTATCCGATATTATCGATCTATGTGATTTACTATAGTAAACTAATAATGGCGCCACTAATAACCACCGGCCAACACATGCCAGTGCCGACTCGTTCAGTAAATTACCATTGTTCATACCTACCTAACGAATCCCGGTTAAATTGTGTAAATCGATCAATAATAACACATAACGAGCAAACCACACTACAATGATTTAAACAAAGTAACGAATTACCACTTATAGGTACAATAGAAGCAATTACCTTTGAAAATATACACCTTGAGAGCAATCATGTCCTACCTGCTTATTAATAATTCACGCGACGCAAAATAAACAAATAATAATAGGTAGCGGATAAAAATATGCTCTGTTAAAATATCTCGAATAGGTAAACGAGCACAATTATCGGGCAAATAGTTGTTTATACGCAGTATCTGAGCTAGCTGTGTAATTTCCCGTGTTCTATGTTCTATCTAATATGATCGGCGCGACGCGGCGCGCGGCGCCAGCGCCGTCGGCTTCTTATAAAGAACGTTTATGCTAATACATCAACCACTAACAACTGTCCGGTGCACGAGACATTTCTCGTCCAATACAACAGCTTATAAATTATTGAATAAATTGTATTTGTGACTATCGTATTAATCAATCTGTAGGTACGCGGTTTTTGTGCGACGCGTGAAGGAATGTCAACTTAGTTTCTATCTAGCGGTTAAGCATCTTACCTGGAAGACTTTTAAATAGCAATGCATCACTAGAGCCAAACAGTCCCAGATTTAGATATAAACATGCAAATACATAGTTATTTGATGTCCGGTAGTGAACAATGGTTCAAATGTCTGGTCTTTTGTTATGGATCACGTAAAACTTCGGACTTTCCCGCTCTGCCACAAACAAATCGGTTGGAAAACTAGGGTAACATGTTGGCCACTCAATAATTTTGAGGTCAGCTGTCAGTCCAATTTAATATTACTACTACTAGTCACTATTATAGATACGGGCCGCAGTTAGCTTACAGTACTTACTCATAATATTTTAGTGGCTGCTGCAAACGAAAAGTAACATATAATTTCGAATTTTCTTTTCGCGTGTTTTCAAATGGAAGAAAATTACACACGAGTCAGAAAATTTGGTTGCTGCTCTTCTCTATGATTGTGCGAAGTACCTAACTATTTTCAAATTCTGCACCCTATTTACTTGTGTTCAGATGAAAATTATATAACAGCAAGACCTAGAAACACGCAGAGAATGTTCGTACACGTCCGTTTAGCTATAAAGCTCATAAGGAACCTGGCTCAAATATACATAGGTACAGACTAAACAAAGCGCTCGCAGGTGCGTCCAGAGGTGCTCACGGTCAGATTGTCCGATACATGTACTTATACAATATGACCTGCTGCATGTACTGCCAACAAAAGAGTTTGGTATACAGGTAAAAAATTGCCTTGCGATACCAACAGTCAGTGTAATTGCTTCAGATCCATAACCTTCCTTCAGATTTACAACGAAGGAGATCTTTTATAAAGACTTGACTTGTCAGCCCACGCACCTAATGAGTCAAGAGGTAGTTGAAGTTTGCTGGCAGCATTCAGCAGTCTCTTTTGTCGACTGTCCTTCAACACGGCTATACCACGGCAATTTAGCGTGCGTCTCACATACAAAATGCCTAATAACAACGGGTAACCCATGTGTTGCTACCCGGTGCCGCAATTACATCACCTGTTGGCTTCCAGACGTGATTACTAGACTGGCTTTGTTTGAAATTATGACTGCGTATGCGGTTTACCCTTAGTATGACTAGTCAGGACATGTCGGAAGGTCCTCCGACCTTGGTACTGAATGCGAGTTGTTCCAAGCTCAAGGAAATGGTCTGAACTGACTAGGAATAGTCAAGGGAATGTTTCATCTCTCTAGAATTTGGCGTATGACTGCTTCAATATTTCAGAGAGAACTTGCAAAATTATAATGTAGCATGAGCTTAAATCATGCCAAGGTACCTTTTCATGACTACAAGGATTTTTTCTAACTAGATCTGTATACAAAGAACTAGTTCAATGATGACGAGGCGTTAGGAAATACGAGAAACATCGTAGCTTCCTATATTATTATAAAACTTGTCAAGTTGAGCAGTTATTAAGTTCCATGTGACAGCATTCATTTGTTTTCTTTACATACTGCGACAAAAGAACATTTGTAAATATTTACGCCATTTAAAAATATCCAACTCACAATGAAAAATAAGATTGTTGATCCAAAACCCTTTAATTGATTTACTGAGAAAAGTGAATACTGTTGGTTGGGGATTTATTGGGGATTGGCATTATGTGGGGAAAATGCGGGGATTTTGAAAAAGATGAAAATGTACCTCGTGCAGCTATTGCAGATTTCTATAAGACATGCCAAGAATTTTATATGGAATTCACGTCGGACATTATTAAGCGATTTGATTTCGGAGATCCTTTATTTTCTATTATATCTGTTTTAAATCCATTAGAAGCTCAACAGTTTAAAATTAAATCACTGTTGCCTGTACTGAAGCGATTTCCAGTGCTTTATAAATTTGTGACAGCACAAAAATTGGACGATGAGTGGCGAGCTCACGCTATGCTGGATTTTCATCAACATGGGCTTGAAGTTCATGGAGATAACATTGATGCTGAATGTTACTGGGGTAAAGTGTTTTGCATGAAAAACGCTGCGGGAGAATACCTGTTCTCAAACATAAAAATTGTTATTTCATTATTGCTGATATTGCCTTTTTCAAATGCGTCAGTCGAGCGCAAATTTAGTGTCCTTAAAAATTTAAAAACTGAAAACCGCAATAGATTGAATACAGATACTGTAGTATCATTAATGGCTACAAGGGAAGGGATTAAAAAACTGGGCGGCAGTGTCAAGTTTAACCCTTCGAACAAAATGCTTTCGACTAATATATGGAAAAAAATATAAAAGATAAACAATAAATATTATTTAAATAATTGATTATAGTTTCATTTTATAAAAAAACTTTTGAGGGGAATTTGTGGGGAATCAGCCGATTTTTATCCCCAAATTTGGGGAATTCGATCAGGATTTTTGGGGATTTGGATGAATTAGCTTTGGCAACCCTGGTGAATAGTCACTATCGCTAAATATAAATAGTTTGGAAGTAAAACAGAAGCAATGACTCAGTAACACGTCGCGACGTCTGGATTCAGGAAATAGAAAAATATCCACTTTGGAGCGGAAACCACAGTATTTTGTGATGAACAAAAGTGGAGTGTTTCATGAATCATTTTCCATCTGCGCGCAATAAAAAACTTACAATGTATCATGCAAATAGAGTGTGGTTAGTAATCCGCAGGCGCTGGTTGATGGATCATGACTGGCCATCTTGAAACGACACCTATTTGCGTGTTAAGAAATGTTTTTGCATTGTCATAGAAGTCCGTTTATTTTCATGTGTCGTAGGTACAAACCTAAGGCACATTCTTACAGGGTTTTTGCCTAAATATCATCATACTGAGACCCTCGGTATTCAGTATTTAGGGTCCCATTAAAATAGATGGACAAATTTTAACACAGCATTCAGTACGTCTAACCAAAGATATTCAAGCAAAAACAAACACTAATTAAAGTGATTTTATTTTGACCTAAAATAATAAATTGAAGGCTCTTTCAGTTGACGACACATCACCTTAGACTAGGTATTGTTAGGGTAAGTAGAAGGTAGTAGATAATTACGCTCATAATAAAATCACTACAATCAGTGTTTTGTTTTTGCTTAGATATCTTTTGTTAGACGCACTGAACGCTGTATTAAAATTTGTCCATCTAGTTTAATGGGACCTTATATAAATTGCAAAGTATGAAATAGGAGATTATTTTTTCGGTCACTGTAGTAGACAACATTGTAGGCACTAATCTTCCTCAACTCTAATTAAAGTAAAACAATTCAAACAAAAAACATGACCGCAAAAGCTCACCGAATTACAACTAATGATTACATAACAAACAGCTCTAATCTAACGGAAAATTACATTGGGAGCAAATAACAAAATTATAATAGGATAATAATGAGGTTATCATTACCTACAGTACACTAGACCACAGAACATAGTGCACACAGTCTGCGGGTTTGTTCCACTTACTCAATGAATCTCAATTATTATTTAGGGACGGTGTTCTCGGCGCATGCGTTATCTATCAGATATGACACTATTAGGTTAGTTAGTGCTTATGTCCACGTTTATTGCCTAAACGTAACCTAATTTTGTTTATTGCTTGAACGTAGCCTAAACGTTTTATGATAGAAGGCGCAGTACGAGTATACTGGTATGTGGATGTTGAAACGCGGTTTGGATTGCAGGATGATTAGGTCGGATGTGGTAAGGTCCACCTTTTCCATGTAAATGACCATTAATTTACCTGTAATCTATATTGATGGACCAGTTTCAGGATGTATTATTGAAATGCAAATATTTTCAAGACCGAAGCACGTGGAAAAGGAAGCCATAGGAATTATGACACAAAAGATTCATCAATAAAATGATGAGTTCTTATTAAGTGCCAAGCCAAGTGATGTCCGGAAAAAAGAAAACTCCTACATTTTCTTACAGCTTTCTCTGCGATATATTTGCAGTTGCATTTAAAAAAGTTTAATACTTCAAACGATTTATAAACTAATAAACTTATTTCATTATTTGCGCCTTTGAACAATAACCTTTGGCAATGTACCAGCGGTTGTCCCAGTGAATTTGAAGGAGACATTAATTTGTGTCCCTCTTTGTTTCGTAATTACCTAAGTAAACACTAACCATCACAGACGCTGGACTACGTATCAGTAAGTATCACGATTATCGTTGATAACACACGCACTGAGCTTCTGAATTGAATTTATTCACGCGATAAATTGTTTATGCGAAATATGAAACAGATAAACCAACTAATATGACATAAATTTTAAGAGTTAACCTAACCCACATAACAGTTGATTAGTGTCTTTAGACTCACGCAAAAACTCTTGTCATGAGGCTCATGAATCTTGTGTGTGAAGGGTATCTAATAAAGTCTCCTTTAATCTAATATGATTAAGTTGTACTGCATCATAAAAATATAATATATTGCTGTGATTGGCCGAGCTCAATTTTTGCTTGGCAGCAATCCAATAGATTATTCTGCATGACTTTTAGATAACTCATTACAGTAGGTATTCATATCGGTATTATTCAGACAATTTCTTTTATTTATGAAGCGGCTTTTACTGAAGTAATTTGGGAATGTTTTCGCTGGTTTGGGAAAATATATTGTCTGTCAGCCGGTCCTGGTTAGTTAGTAGGTATTGGTATTGTGGATAAGAGTGTGTTATAATAATGGGACAGAATCAATACTATTTTCATTACTCATACTCGGAAAGTAGGTCTGAAGTTGCCAGAGGAGCGGGTTGAAAGTAATACTTTTCAGCCCTAGGGAGAATCGCTTTCAACTGACAGCTGTCAAATTATAAAAACAAACTAGTTCTATTTTCATCTTTCTATTGAACCTTGTTCCGACTTCTATACAGCCTCTAAATTACAGCGCGATGTAAAATTAAAATAACATAAAATTCTGTATTAATTAAAGAACATGTTCTTTTTAAATAACTTAGTTATAATTTGGTTACAAATATTTCTTTAAAATAACATAGATTTGGGCAAAATTTTTACTATTGTTTCAGTGACGAAAGTGAAAAATAAAGGCTGAATAGCCGGCCACAGAAAAAAAAAACAAAATAGGCGGGAAAGCGGCAATCCGATCTTAATTTTTTTCGAGTAGTTTCGTGTTTTTATTTTTATTTTCCTTGTATTCGTAATGAAAAGCACAGTTTTTTTTTTTTTTTTTAAAAGTCACTCGAACTATTATACACCAAACCCCGTCTCGGGACTAAATAAGTTACTTTCACCCCTAGGGTAACAATGTACTATTGTTTGATGAGGCAATGTGGAGGTTTGCAAGCGAGACCACGTTTTAACGTATAAAAGACTTTTGAAATGCATCAATACATAAGTATTTCTTGACTATAATTGTACAATATGATGTGAACAGGCTATAGCGAGGTAGGATATATTCTACAGTACCTACCTACTTTTAATCACCATTTGTTACAGTAGGCACAAACTGAATTTCAGGATTTAAAAATCTCAGTCAATCAAGTATTATTGATAATTAACCTAGAGTAATCTACCAGCTAGATAACTTTGGTGTATTCAAAGAATATGCAATGATAACCGATATAACCCACAAGATTTTTAATTAAGTCGTATTGAATCATTAAAATGAAATGAGTACACCTTATCATTTTACACATTTTTGAGATTAAATCGGAAACCCCGAAGGCTAATGTTTTATCTTGAGATTTATTGTACATATTCACATTTACTTCCATCCATCTGGCTCAAGTCATCATCACGATAACAGCTTGCAGATAATCTGCGATTTAGTATTGAGGGGTGATCGCACTTAGTTCGACGTAGAGGATGAATAATTACCTAATGTACCGATATTGACGTATATACTTACTCATTTAGTGTTATTGAAGTGCGGTTTTGGTCGTTGTTTTCTCCCAAAGATAATGCCGAAATTAGAACTCGCGACAACACATCTTGAATCGATAGCTCACGGAGTCAACCACTTACATTAAACGTGGTAATAAAAAGAGTATTTTATGTTATTTTCATTAAGTTATTCAGTTCGCATGTGGGGGACGTGCGCGCGCGCCGCTCTTAGGGCCCGTACGTGTCAGCGCCCGACACCCGCGCCCGCGCACCACGGGAACGCTAACTGCCCCCTAATTGCATCAATTAAAACGACCACTTCGAAGATATTAAATCCTACAGCCTCTGAATATCTAATAACATATTCGCGGTAAACTTCATTAGATATAATACCGCCTTCATTATTATTTCATTTAAATCATAAGTGGTGGCCAACTGTGCCCGGTTTGATTTAGATTTAATGTTTATATTATGTTTTTGCATATTCTATTACTTTTGTAAGTAAAGGCCATACAGTCAGTCATAAAACCACCACATAAAGGCAAAACACTCAACGGCTCTAAATTATATATTGATGATTAAGCTCGAACCACTTGGAGCTTTCCCGCCCTAAGAAAATATTTGTTTCACGAATGTAGTTATGATAATCCCACAAAGATAGTAGGTTTGCAGACATGTTGTCTGCTAGAACAAGAAAACTTTATACGCAATGTATGAAAGACCACTCTTGGAAGAAATACCACATAACATGTTATGTATCATTACTTCACACACACTCATTGTAGGTTTAAAATAATCAGTGCTGTAAGCCACAGAAGCGTACACTATCATCCTTAAGCAGGCTAATAGCCTCTATATGGGTCAACGTCTACTGTTACCTTTTATCAAGAAACTCTGTACCTAATGAACCTGGTGATGTCATAATTCGATCCAAAGGAACTACAAATACTACCGTAGCTGCATCAAGCGGAAAAACCTGAGGGAAACAGAGAATCAATATTTAGACCACACTGAGATAATACAGCCCAGGAATGTTAATAAGGTATTTTTTGTTGTTATTCATCATCATCTGCTCAGACTTTTCTAAACTATGTTGGGATCTATCCCGATACATATATTGATGATATTTTGAGGTAAATAGTGAATACGCACAAAATAGCGATTAACGTACAGCCTAAACTGCTGATCGTAGAGCCCAGCTGAAACTTGGAGGGTGTGTTTTTTGACGTAGGCATCCGATAAGAAATAATTTTCCGAAATTCTATCTCTAAGGGGGTAAAAAGGGGGGCAAAGTTTGACAACGTTTCCATAGTCCAATCTACTTGAAATTTTGCATAAACCTTTTGTAACAGAATTGATGGAAGACGTGTTTCGTATTTTATTTAAATTCATGCCCTAACGGGGTTAAAAAGGGGTAGAACATTATTTTAGATTTGGCGGTGATTTGCTTCGAAGTTGATTATCAATTCTTCTTAGGTTCATGTTCACCAAAAAGATGACGGTCTGATTATCTAAAAACAGGTGTTTAAATCACAATTTTTGTAGTGGAAAATGTCCCTAGTGCTTTTGATTTAAACTACATTTTATTTTGACATATGTTTGAAAACTCAATCCGATTTTATTAAAAAAAGATTGACCTCTTATAAAGCCTTGGTGCAAATACTCTAAAATTCGAATGTCTCGAAAGTTACCGTATTATATTTGAAGGTTTCTAAGCTTTAGGGAGGTTATGAACTTTTAGGACACGGCTTCAGGGACGAAGAGTTATAAATTTGAAATGGAGGTCTAAAACATTTTGTTTATAAAATTGTCACCAAAGGTCTGTCGATGAAGACGGAAGGCAGTTGCAACAGGTCCGCAAGAGTTTACAACAGCTATATCGTGTTTAGGCTCATTTCATGCAACTTGATGAGAACTTTTACCCTAACTAGAGTACGACTTTCATCGCAGATTTGACGATGGAGATGTAAGACAGTAGCAAGAAGTCCCCAAAAGTTCACAGCCGCTATATCGTGTCCCGGCTTATTTCATGCACCTTGATGAGAACTTTCGACCTAGCTGGATTATAACTGTCATCAAGTGTCTAAGGATGAAAACGTAAAGGTGTCGAGGGAAGCCCTTCTTTTGAAAAACATAAGTAGAATTATGTATGTATAATATGCAAACATTTCCGAGAAATTAAATTGTTAGCTACTTGAATCTGCACTAATATTATTAAGCTGAAAATTTTGTTTGCTTGGTTGAACGCACTAATTTCAGGAACTGGTGGTTCGAGTGAAAAACATCTTTTAGTGTTTGACAACCCGTTAATCGAGGAAGGCTGTATGTTATATAACATCACGCTACAACCAATAGGAGCGGAGCATCAATAAAAAAATGTTCCAAAAACAAAGAATTATTCCTTTTGAGAGTTTCCGTTGCGAGCGCTGCAAATGGTTAAAGTTACACAGCAGTCACGTATGACGGAATTGTTCCTCTAAAAAAAGTCCGGGATAGCATGTCTACTTTTTAAGGTTGACTCACACTATCTCCAACCCTCTCTCGCTCCCTCTCTTATGTGAGACGATGTTGCGCCGGTCAACTAGTCGAGAATAAAATAAAAAAAATCTAACTGTCAACTAACCTTGCCTCCCTACTTACACAATAAACATAACACTATTTGTACCTAAAGTCATAATTAATTGCGAGTTAAATCCTCTCAAAGTGTTCATATAAGCAAACACGGCACAATGCCATAAGTGCCTATACAGACGCCATTTAAGAGCTTTTGTCTCATTGTACGTTCATTGCGTGGGCGCCCCTCTGCTCATTCATTTCATGTGGTCTGTTTTCTTAATGACGAAGCCTTCGCGGCGCCGGAGGGTTTTTGTGCACACTATGTCTGTCGCCTGCCTATTAAAACATATCCAAGGTTCTGAAGATAGGGTGGCAAATCGCCGAATTTCCAAGCCAGCCATAGCTTAGAAATCCGGCGATCAAAGTAATGACAGAAATAGAAGCGTTTGTTTTATAATTTCTGTGTTGTGTGAATTAAGTTTGCGATTTGTAACTTGGCTGAATTAATGCACTAACACCTGCACCAGGTTAGAGAACCTCACTTAATCAGTCGAGCTGAGTCTTTATAATCTGAAAACTGTAACAGTGTTTCATGTTATTGGCTAAAAAATACCTAACAATTGCTGTAAAAGCACTGCATGCAGAAGAATTTCCAGAATAAAGTAAAAATTATTTACGCAACACAAAGCTACATAACGTAGTTACGCACCCTAATCTTACACAGCATTTTAGTAGAGCCATTGTGCGTGTAATATTTGGCAACTAGAACTTTTCGCCCACTTGCTCTGAACAAAACTTATTTAAGTTTCAGTGAAGAATTTTACAAACAATAAGAATAACACAAAAGAAACTGGGTCGCACATTCCGCTCGCAAACAAAGCTAGGGGTAGTCTTAGCAAAAGTAGGTTATGGGATTTTTAAAGAGGCTGTATAGTAAAATTTATTCAAAAAGTTTTCGACGTTTTTCATTGGGATCGTTTGGGTCAGTAGTTTGGCAACCCTAGAACGTAGGCGGCGAGTTGAGACGGAAAGATCTGCAGCATCACAAATTATTTTTTTATAACTAAATACGAATGTTGAATGCCAATGAGTTTCTTGAGATGTATCTCGTATTATATGACTTTTTACTACAAAAGATATAAACTGCACGGGTAGACGGGTCCCTAATGACAGCGTGTACACCGGAGACGCTGAACTATGCGAGACTCACTAGATCTGAAGTTACTACGTGCTCATATTTATGTATTTAAACGTATTATAAGTTACGCGGATAATTTTTCTTAAAACTATATTTTCATGCAATCGTCAGGAAATGAAAAAGCTCTTCATATTCATAAATAACAGCTTACAATCACCGTTATTTTCAAAACAACTTCGAATTCAATTAAGAGCAACAAAGGAAGAAGTAAAACTTTCTCAATTGATAATAATTTAGCTAAAAGTATGACAGAGTATGATATGTCGCTAAGATACACAATGGGGCTCTGAAAGTTCAGTAGTAAGCTGGACGTAATGTATTCACGAGGGGGAAATAAATTAAAAAGCAAAAAGTACGAAACTGGCTGAATGCCCGCACAGTCACGGAAATTGTTCCCAAGTATTCGAAGCCTCTTTTTCTACTCGAATGCACAAGAAAAGAATGTTTTAGTAACATATCGACGTTCATTTCTGTTTTTTCTGTTTACTCACGTTATTATTCCAAAAGACATTTTCACATGTCAGTCTGTTTCTTTCCAATTTTCTTTATGGAGCTCGCCCCTACTCTGCATGGAATTTGGCAGACGCAGCAATGACGATTTTGGTTGCCCAATGGGAACTATTGGCAGATGAAACTTTATGGGATCATGGCTTTAAGGCTAAGCAAATAACATTTTTTACACCAGCACACGAGTTTCACGGAATCAATTACGTTCGATTAACACAAAGCTTAATTTTTAAAGAAAATTTACATCGAAGCGCCACTCTGTCGAATCCTGCTGCGCCATTCATTAGGCAACCTGCTTATTGTGTCTGACGTCAACCATACATAGTTGCATCAGGCGAGTGGAAAGTATTTGCCACTCATTTAATCAACGCACCGATGTGAAGGGCTCATTGGCTGGTAACCTCCGCCCTCTGTCAGTCAACACGTAATTGAAGAGAAGCCTTGATACGTTTCAATTGTCCGAGATCGTATTACTTGCCTTTATAAATAGGCGGTTAGGACGATAATGTTCTTTTGAGGTTGAAGTAATAGCGTGTCATCGACGTCGATTGATCGACGATTCGACAGTACTGAGATATTTGTGCAATTAATTCAGTGATGAGACGGGTTCAAAGTGAATTGTTTTTCCCAGCGATAAAAAAAAAAAAAAAAAAAAAAAAAAAAGGGTGTCTGCTTCTCCTGCCGGGGTTGCGGGACTGTTCGAAAGAGATACCGCGGCCCCGGAACGTAAAGGGCGAGGAAGGAACATGGATGGGTTTTAGTCAGTAAGAGTCTGACACTCCCTCCCGCTCCGCCCAGAGTGGGAGAAGTCATTTGATGATTTCCCAAACTAAAAAAAAAAGAAAAAAAATAAACAGGGTGTCTGCTTCTTCCACACTTGTTGGAACGAAGTTCCTTATCGCGCGTTGTGAAAGGGGGCTAGACGGAAAAAAATCTTACGAAAAGTTGTCACGACACTTTTTATTTTTAGAACAGTGCCATCTAATGTGTATGAGTGGTACTAATAATATTGGTAACTGCGACATCTATTGTTAAAATATGTAAGTACTACTCCGTTGTGTTACTAGATGTCGCTAGTAGTTTGGAATGCACTGAGTAACACCCTCCGGCCGTTTTCGTAATTTTTGCCATTCGCAACGCTGAAAGTTGTTTTAAAAAACCAAAACGGGGAAATAATGTTTTGCTATAGTAAGCTATTGTAAGCTGTGCGGCGTCGCATGTTTCTCTGTCTGTCTCTCTCTCTCTTATAGAAAGCAAGCCAGAACTTCGTTCCATCCGGGTGTCCCTCTCAAGTTTTTTTATTCCTCATCTCAACAGTCCCCTCCTTTCTACCCATATCATCCTTCACACAGTCCATTCAGCGTTTCTCAGGCCTTCCTCTACTCTTATAATATAACGATACACATTCATATTCAACACTTTTCTTGATATTTTCCGACTATTTTTTGTTATCCAATTCTGGGACTAAGCTTATTAGTTATTACACAATTAGTACATATTACAAGTACTTTAATATTCACATTAGGTGTAATAATTAAATACTTCGGTACTTAGAATTACCAGCTTATCCTGCTTTTGGGTCACAATTTGCCACTAAACCTCATAAGATTGGAAATTAAATAATTTGCAGTAAATTGATCTAATCTTATCTAAACCGAATATAATTATGCCTAAATCAGCTAACTACCTACTTTTGAACAAGAACTGCGACACTTAAACTAGGCTTCAACTTGATATCATAGACATAGCCTTAATGTTACCATGATCATTTTATGTTCCATTAACAAATATTAATATCACCCTTGTTTTTGGCAATCGTGGAAATACAACACCTTTGTTTATTTTTCTGTTAAACATTGGACACGACTACCTGGTTGAACTAGTGGTTGAAAGTGCTGTGCATGTCGTCCAAAGTTCGATTCCCAGGCCGGGGCACAGTGTTATTACTTCCATGTGGAATTTTTCAAAAGCAGCCTGAAGTCCGAATTCGTTCGCGTTGGCTCGCCCCAAATTTTTACAAATTTCAAAATTACAAATTTATTTTAAATTTCGTCCCACAGATATTTAGATGTACACAGTATATTCACAATCATTTTGAAGATGGGAGACAGGAGCCCATACTAAGTAAAAACCTGTGCTACGGGTCTCGATGAAATGTACGAGACTCAGGTAAATTATTAATATAATTATAATTAAAAATGTTTGATTAAAATATAATTTTCTTAAGTTTTATTTATTTTCATTTTTAAAAATAATATTAATTCGTAAAAAATAAATAACTACCGAAACGAAATGTTTTGCACTATAGGCAGCCGACTTTGCCATACCTATAAAGAAAAATAATTAAACACATGCCTTAATTGAAATAACAGGATGAAAACTTATCACAGTTATAATCAGTACTATATGTACTAGATTCCTTCAACCTCCATATTGTGCTAAAAACCATAATGCTCTACACAATGTCGAATGAACTCAATATTAACAGTTAATGCTAGTTCATTTCCATATTAATCGATCACTGAATGGATCATAATAACATAATCGATGTTGTAAAGTCACCGTTTTATCCTTCATTTATGTAATGTCACTAATTTTATTATTTTTAATTATATTACATCCTGCTGTAAAAGAACTCATTTTATGTTTAAACAAGCACTTGCCTGCGACCTTAAAAAGAAATACTTTCCTATTTGAATCGGATTTGTTAACAATTTCAAGGGTTTTATTTTTTTTGCACGGAAATCTAATTATTTAACATAAATGTCTAGCCTAAGTAAGACTTTATAATATTAGCTATCTGACAGTAAAATTCCCGTCAAAATCGGTCCAGCCGTTTCGGAGATAAGCCGGAAAAAACAGACCAACAGACAAAAAAATATTTTCATATGCATTCAATAAAATAATGTCATTTTAATTTTACAAACAGACACGTCAATTTTATTTATTTGTAAAGATAGGAAAGATGGAGGCAAATAAGAAAATGGCGGAACTAAAGTACTTATATTTTGATTGCAATGATAACAATAAGGAAGTGAACTATAAAACTGCACACATAAAATACAGGAAACTGTGGTAAATAAAATAGTTACTGCTTATATTGGTGATTTCATGTTAGGATCTAAGATGGTAAATAAAATAATGAATCTAATCGGTATAGTTTAATTACACTCAGCGGCCCAGAACCTTGACCAAGCGCTGATCTCGCGATAGCACAAGCTTTCAGCGAATGTTTGTTTGAAAGTTCAATTCATTATATTTAAGTGCATCACGATGAAATTTTTATTTTTAAGTTGAATCGGGTCATTTCAGCGACTAGTCCAGAACTTCTCAGGCAGCACCGAGTAGCTCGACTTCAGTTCGCACGAGAATACATCAACTCACCACCCACCCCCGGACCCAAGAGCAATGGGCTAGAGCACTGTTCACATATGAGTGTCGAATAGCAATACGTGCTCCAGATGGCCTGGAATGAGTGTAGCCAAGAAGAAGAAAGCGAATTTTACCCATTACCACCACGCAAACAGTGAGTTTCCATGGAGGCTCAATAATGGAATGGGGAACTTTAAGTTCCGACGCACGTACAGAGTTGGTTATCGCCGATAATCGGCTAACAGCTACCTATTCGATACATCGAGGAAGTTCTTCAGGAACACGTAATGCCTCATTCCGGGTTCATTGGACACGACCAATTCTTCCTAATGCACGCCCATACGTCACACATCACAAACTTGAATATCTTGAAGAGGTTGGCATACAAAAATTCCAGTGGCCAGCTCGTACTACACTTAAACCCAATAAACTTAACAGCCCATGAGCCCTTCACACTGGTGTGCTCAACACCTAGGATATGCTCGTCCAGTCCAGCTCCAACCCGCCACAAACTCTAAACCAGCTCCGAACTGTAACTCTGGCCGAGTTGATGTCAGAAATATCATTCAAAGTATGCCAGATCGAATGCAGGTGTGTATCAGGGCTAGAGGAGGAAACAATACCCGATAAAAAAACTCATAGACAATATCGAAAAAGCCTTTATTTTTAATTTTAAAGTGTTTTTAAATTGAGAGTGGAAAATTCTTTATTTTAAGAGGCCTGCGGAGCATGCGTTTTTCATACAAACTTAATACCAAAATAATCTGTAAATCAAACAGTAGTAGTGTTTATTTATTTCGATTAGATAACAGAATATATAGGTTCCCAAACACATAATTATTTATGGACAACTGATATAATAGACAAGAGTTAAGAGAAAAATATTTTTTCTATAGTTTTAAATTCCTCATATCTCGCCTTAATATCATTGTCCTTTCAAAATATTTATTTGGGAACATAGATATTCTGTAACCCAATCGAAATAAATACACACTACCTTAAGAATATGTTTGATTTTCATATTATTTTGGTATTACGTTTGTATGAAAAGCGCATGCTCCGCCGGCCCCTTAATGAAAGTGCGTGATTTTAAAAACTGATTTGTGGGAGATGTAATCTTTTCATTTCTAAGTTTTTAAAGCAATAGAGACACTTCTTGAATCCACCTAACCTTAATTATTGTCAAAAATGCAAATGCTAATGTTTGAATGCAAATAATCAGCAAAATCACGAGTGGCCAAGTTTCTGTGCCGGTGAGTGTAGTTGAACGAAACCAGGTTCCTTTCTTTATGTATGTAATAAACAAAAAAAGATCTATCATCGAGTATGTTTTCGCATCCATGCGTTCCGAATTTTCCGGACCATCCATTAAAACCATCTCTTTCCAGAGTTTTCTCCGGTAACCCTAGGTATGAATCTGGGATTTCTACGCAACATGACCTACGACAACCAAAAACCCATTTTCTTTGACTGCCTCTTAACAATAATGCCGATTACTATGTTATTTCACCTCATTCGGTACGTTCGCTAAAATTATAACTACAATGGCTTCTTGTAAAACATAACATAGCCGCCATAGCCAAACTGACACCAAATCCGTCTTAATTCCGCCTAAACGTAGACATAACAAAATAAACACTGCCATTGTTTAGTAGCTAGTGCAGACACAGTTAATTAGTAAAACAAATCAAAACAAATGTTAGCTCGGTGTGAATGTAATGACGTCATAACGACTGCTACAAAGGGTGTAGTGACGACAACGAGCGATTAAGTAAAACAAATTGACGCACGCCCATGAATAGACTGTATAAACCCTCTAATGATAACGCCCACGCCTTCATTATGTAGCTGTAACACTATCGTTTAATCGACTCAACATCAATGTCGTCAATCGGTTTTTATTCAAGTACCTCATCATAACAAAAATAGATAAGTTTTGCGAAAATAAAGTGTTGTGTCGTGGGCGTTGACAAAGTATGGCTTTTATTATACTGTGCGTGTTTGTTTGCTCATGTGTCAGTTCCTGTTATAATTTGTCAAGTTCCAGTGACAGTCCGTTGAGGAAAATGCCTGTACAACTGCAACCTACCAAGACTCGTTGTACCTAAGTTACGACCAGTAAGCTCCATCTAGAGACGGAGATTCAACGTACAATTATTATGAAAAAAAAACAATCAGATAATGATCATCAAAGAAATTTGGTTTAATCCCAGGTTTTCCTTTTCAGGGTCAAGGTTTTCCTTTATATTATGGAAAACTAACTAAAGTGCTCATGCTTAATTGGAAAGTGCGTAAACCCTTCACGCGCATTTTTTCGTTTACCTATTTCACAATATTGCTCTCCAGTCGTAAATTATTATTCATATCGGAGACAATTTCTATTTTACGATACAATTTCGTCATTCGGCAAACAATGGATTAAGTGTGTTTTATTATCTTTTAGGCACTGACGTAATCCTAACATTTACTGAGCATAAGCCGAAGTACCGGCCCACAAGAGATTGCAATTAAAGTTTAGAGTCAGGCGCGACTCGTGTATCGTGACGCTACTTTAAGCGATAAAGATAGAGAGGCCAAAGTTTAGCAGACGTATCACTGTGACTTTTTCTGACAACACTCATTCGGCTGATAAGACGCCATTCAAGTGTATCTCGTTTCCTGTGATCTAGATCCGTTTCGCAAAAGGCCAACGTCCAACTCTTAAACATCTTGCACGCCATTTTACAATCACGCACTGTGGGTGTCCCATCAGTAATGCAAATTATAACCATTATCTAGATACATCCGGCAAATTGCCAAAGACTATCGCACAAACTACTGCTTATCGAGACCTTTGCCACTACTCCGGTCTATACTTCAAAACACGAAGGCGAAAGTAGGGCCAATATTATTATGTTATTTATGACATCGCATAAATACATAATACAATATATCAAACTCTGATACAGTAGCTGTTTGTGATCAATTTATGATGTTGTAAATAAGCCTGTCAAATGTGAACGGGCTGCTCTATGAGTACTCACTGAGCTTAATGTTTAGAAATCTTAATTAGCTAGCTTTTAATTATCTATCTGGAAAGTTTTATGCAAATAATATCTTGTGAAACCGTTCAGGTTTGTTTTGACTAAACTAATAAAGAAGCAGGCTAACCGTGGTTTTAATCAACCTTTACACTAAAGTCCAAGTGCGTAAAGACTACAAGTCCATTGTATTGACTTTTGTGGTAGTACCTAACAGTTTTGATGACCTTAATATCATCTGAAGTGTTCACGTTGAGAAACGACTTGTCAGAAACAGTAAGGTCAAAAACCCTCATAATATATCCTATTGTATGAATTTATTACTAAAACTGATAATGCACGAGAAGACAAACGATGCATTTTGAAGAGAACCACGAATCGATTTACCGTCATAAAGAGCATTGCCCTCACTGGAAGTCGATGCTCCACATGTGATGCCGATAATTATTTTAATATTGCACTTCATTGTCATCCGACGATAAAGACATCTTGTTGCAGATATCATCATCTGCATTGCCTTTTCTCAACTATGTTGGGTTTGGCTTCAAGTGTAGCATGTGATGATGTGATGCAGCTGAATACCAGGTTTTTACATGGAGCGACTGCCTGTCTGATAACCACAGCCCAGTTAGTACGGGGTCATACGATACCCCCTGTCAGACTGGCTACCTGTAACGACTGACAAAGATCTACAAATGACAGCCGAGACCAACTGCTTAACGTACTTTCCGAAGCACGGTGGAAACTCGGTAAGTGTGTTATATATCTCCAGACCAGATAAAAGTTCCAAAAGTTTTTCTATCACTCAGGTGACTTTGAGACCTAAAGAATACCTACCTCAATTTAATAAGTGGACAATATTTTTTATTCAAATGTGGCATTGTGAATATTATGTTATTGAAACCGACTGGTGATTTCAATTTAATATGCGCCGGATCTGCCAAACTGCCTGTCTAAAGTGACCAAACAAAACCAAGTGATAAATCTCACTTGCATTCCTACATAAACATCTTTACAAAAAATGGAACAGTATAAATATTTAATTTTTGAACAAGTAATATGCTGTCAAAGATTAATGACTCAAATATTCTGTTTTTCTTTGGCAGTGCCGTGACCGTTATGCACACAAAACGACCCAGATAAGCGTTATTGATTTTGAGTAACAAAAGTTTCTTTCTGTTCCCTTTGCGGCACGGCGCTAAGTGGCAACCCAGCGGGTACTGCCAGGGATGGCACATTCCCCAGATAAGATAGCGACCTTCCCGAAGCTCCCCAGCGCTGCATTGCAATCCGCTCAGTCATCTAGTCGTGTGCACTGGTCACCACGGTGCATCCTGCCGTACTGCTTAAACGACTAATTTACTCGAGACCGGGATCAGTTTTCTTCGAATCAGTAACAATTTGACTTCTTGTAAGTGACCGGATGTAATAATTGAAAGGTATATCTGCCAAAGTGTAACAAGTTTTCAGAACTCATGATTGTATGATTCTATGGAACAATGGGTTTATTTTAAGGGACAAAGGACTAGTCTGAATTATCAGCCTTGAAATGAATAATTACGAATAGTGGAACCTTCCTTACGTGATCTGAAAACTCGAGGGTCATTGCAAGTCTATAAAGATAACCGATGCAGCTGGTTGAACTCGTAAAACGACACAAACGAAGCGTTTGTGTGAGGAAGTTTTATTACTCCATAATAATGAACGAGTTTATTCAATTATCGATACCAAGAACTAATGTCGCGGGATGAGTGATTTACGTCGCGTTTGTTGGTTGCTACTCTGAGCAGTGCGATGATGTCAATGTCGTCTGTATGAGAATGAACACTTGATGATCAGTGTCAGCTCTCAGCGGTGTGTATAATTAAACAGAGCAGTGCCGAAGCAACAGCATAGCAACGAGAACAAAAGCCAGACGCAACAGATCTTAGAATCGAATTAACTAATTGGAAAGGTTTTGTCGCCAGTCAATTGACGCTGTCGAGCTTATTCGTATTTATCTGTCGAGGATATACGGGTATGAAATTGAGCATTCTGTACGCTCTCATTAACTGTACATAGAAAATTAAAGATTTAACAAAGGCATTATACCCTGAAGAAACAAGGTCCCAGTCATGTAGAATTCCTGAATATAACATAAGTTTCTATTATTCAGGGTTCGGAGCGTGAGGAAAACATGAAATCAAGTTGATGACAAAAGCTCTTTCGGTGTTAAACTAAATGCATATTCTGTAAATTAAAACCAACGAAATATTAACTTTATGCAATATTTTTGTTCGACGATATACTCCTGCGCATATTATTGCGTGAATAGTCGTGTGAACCTCGTCCAATTCCCATGGGTCGCGCTGAAACTCTAGCCATAGACACTACTTCATTAGGATTCAGACTTGCGCCGTCACCGGCACACTGCCCGAATTAGCGTTTGTTTGTTACAAATTCTCATTTCCTTTCCACCATGTCAAGTCATGCAGCGTCTTTTCGGGAGCTTTGTCGTCTGGCTTTGTCAAAACACGAATATTTCATTAATCAATTTTGGAACATGCAACAGGGACAAATTGACAAAAATAATTTAAATTATTGTTAATGTTTAATTATTTTTTCTCAGAACAATGGACAAAGGAAGTAGGTAACCTCATTGATTTTTTTTTGTTTTATTCGTTAGTCCTGAAACATATACTTACGCAACTATATCTTACCTTACACTTGTATTGTATGTATTGTATTGTACAACGGGCTGGTGTCCGCAACTTCACGTCAAAGCGCGTATTTTGCGTATGGGCTATAATCCACCACGCGGGCCCAGTGCGGTTTGGTAGATGTCACATGTCTTCGAATTTTTGGTTCTAGGACATGCCGGTTTCCTCACGATGTTTTCCTTCACCGTTGTGAGAGCAGTGGTGATGAAATAAATTACACAAAGTAATGCGCCTGTCTGGGTTCGAACCCACGATTTACTGTTCGTCCGCCTCCACTGGGCCACCGCTGCTCTCTACCTTACACTTACTTAACGCTCATTGTGACTTTGTGACACCATATGAGAAATGTTTCTTTTACTTGTATGGAATAAGTATAAATGGGGTACATAATAAATTATGGGTATTCTACCTACAAATTTGTGGATTTATGATAGGTACTGCTTGCCTCGGAAAGCACATTAAGTCATTGGCCCCGACTAACAATTTATAGATTCCTAACAGTCGTTACAATTTAGGCAGTGGCCCGAATGTCTGACCAGTCCTACCAAGGGTTTTCGTATTACCCAGTGCTAACTGAGTTGTGGAGGTCAGATGGGCCGTCGCTACATGTAAAATACCGGTGTCCGCATGCATGCGATTAGACTGGAAGTCGACCCCACAGGAAAAGAGAAGGCAGACGATTTATCATCATAAATAACAACAAACCTTCAATCTACTTTAATTGCTTAGAAACGTAACGCACAGGAGCCTACGTCACTGGGTCCAGAAGCATCTATACTGTACAAGGAAGACGAGCACTTCAAAATGATTTACCTACAAAAAATTATCGCCAAAAGGGGATCGGATGAATAAAAGTTTATATTAAAAGTTTTCCGTTTTTCCGAAGGAAATCCTTATCAGGCACAAGGGTTGTAGGTACTTATATAAAACGAAGCCTTTGTGTTATCTTGATTGGAGTCTATGTGTTTATTCAATATCTCTTTTAACAGCATTTTTTCCCACCGTAAAACATGATGGTCCCTATATACACACACACATGCACAATTTACTACGCAGTTAAAATAAACCCGCGGTATACACTCGCAAAATAATTACATGTACAACAGGCCTGTTTTATTGTTGGCAGTAAAATTGTTTGTTTTATGCCAACATCAATCAAAATCTTAGAAGAACGGAGAAACGCGTAAACAGGTTATTTGCCCTGAACTTACCAATATCAATGACGACCATATCCTCCCATGCTTGTTGTAGAGCAAATTAAATTTTCTAATTACGAGAAGCCTGTAAATTTAATATTTTGTGTTGTATTTTATGTTGTTTATGCCACTTAATTAATATCTAAGAGTTAATTAATAATGGTGGTTTATGGGCTGATATTTCCTGCAGGTAGGTAGTTAAGTGACATTTTTGTTTGATTGGATTTAAAACTGTTTTGCAAGAGGATTGGAATGGCCTGATCCTGGGTAAATATAAAAACTTAAAACAAGATACAGTACTGAGGATTCCATGATTCCGAAATTGATGTTTGTTCAATTGAAAGTGTCACTGTTTCATTTCATGCAAATATTGACTAAGTACTTACTTCTCAATCTTCATGCCTTCATGCATAGTATCACGTTTGTCAAATTATGTTACCTTGATTTGTGTGCAACAAAAGCCTACATTTGCTACCGAAGAACAACTTCAAGCTGAACAAAATCCCAAATAGCAACCTAAAAATAATGGGGTAATTAAAAAATCAGTTTAGTTTCAGTTCAGCCGTGAATGAATCGCGGCGATAATGTATTTGTCACGTCTGGGGTATTAATAGAGCGAACACTCATCATCCTAATGGAAACTCATTGAGTGGAGTCGGCCAGCCGTCGCCGCCGTATCGCACGCTCCTTCCCAGAACGACGCTGACGTGAGCTTACCAGAGCTTCTGGGCGTCCCGAGAACAGAGATGGAAGTGGAGTCGTGTTAACATATTAATCTATAAAGAAGGCGCATTATTCTCAAATAATAACTGTCTTTAGACAGTAACTGTGTCTAACGATATTCAGTTTAGTAAGGAATATACTGGCAAAACTTGCTGTAGCTTATCATCGTGTTATAGAACTTTGTGCTCTGAAACAGTTTGGCAAATGCATCGTTAGTTGGCAAACCTTTTAAAAATCTATGGTTTTCAATGGCACTGATTTTCCAAACGCTTCGTCATTAAAATTCTCCTGTCCTTATTCCACTATATTTGACGTTAATTACCATTTAAAAATAAATTAAAAAGCTCTACACATCACAATCTCTATTCATTTTCTTTTATCTTTATGAGCTTAAACAATTTGTTCGGTGATCCATCCTTGAGTTATACCCTTGGAGCTATTACGGCTCATTAAGTCACATTAAAACTATTACCTATCTTCCAATAGATAGGTACCTACCTAATCGGTTCCCAAGAACTAGGTACAAATAGATAGATACCTAGCTAAGAAGTAATGTGAACTGTCGGGTAGTTCGTGCGG
This sequence comes from Xestia ashworthii, assembly GCA_950022955.1. Lineage (NCBI taxonomy): Eukaryota > Metazoa > Arthropoda > Insecta > Lepidoptera > Noctuidae > Xestia > Xestia ashworthii. Next base: position 10,005,203 of record OX465553.1, on the reverse strand, counting down.
ATTGAAATCACAAAAGGAAGTTTTATTCTACCTACCGAACAGTTAAAATCCTTGATGCGAATAAGCGCTTATTCAACTGATTAATTAATGTGTTATTTTAATGTCAATATCATAATCAACAGCTGGAAAGCTTCCACTACCGACTCTCGCAATGGTGTCTTATTTAATCATAACGCTGAATTATGAGTGATACAGCAATGTGATATGATGTGAATTGCACTTACCTACACGTCATATCGTAGAAGGATTTAGCCTACTTCGTCGAGTCCTGCGTCAGAAGACGGTCTTATTTGGATTAAATGAGGATGCCAACTCTTCACGAAGCCGTGAACAAAGCATTATGTACATCAATATGTAACTTGACGCAAAAATTATTTCTGGGAAACGACTTTCTTTTTTTTCGGGTGAAAATTTACGTTTTAAGGTACTCGTAGAACTCAATGTAACGCACTCAAAACATTGTGCTGATGGATGGTTTGAATAGCACGGGAGTCATGGAGGTGTATAGTAAAAATCATACATCAAAAACATGTACCTACCTACTGAAAAAAAATTTTGGGAAAAAGTTGGAACTTTGACCCCCAATATTTCCATAACTAGAAGGTTCCTAGGTATGGTCTAGAACAAAAACAATATCGCAATGACAGGAAGAAGTAGTGCTTTTCGGTTTTGTTAAGGGTCTTTTTACAGACTTTATGTCCTACAATTGCCTACAAACTGTATATCTAGATCTACAGTTGCGAACACTGTTTCTACAGGATATTCGAGTACCTATTAAAGCTGTAGACACTTACTACGAGTAAGGGGATCGATCAAAACAATTGTCAACCTACTTACGAAGCCTGAATCTAGGCAAGGTCTTGGGTCTTGTGTTGTCTTCAAACACAAACATATAAACATTTCATCATCATCATCTGCGTAGCCTTTTCCCAACTATGTTGGGGTCGGCTTCCAGTCTAACCGGATGCAGCTGAATACCAGTATTTTACATGGAGCGACTGCTTATCTGACCTCCACAACCCAGTTAATAATGGGAAATACGATACCACTTGGTAAGACTGGTGTCACACTTTAACAAATAAACATTTATGTAACTTTAATCTTTTCACTTCCCAATTTTGTCGATGGACCGAATATAGTACCTATTGTATCCTTTGTAGGTACCTTATCTTTTCCTGTTAGTCTTCAAAGTCAACAGAGGGGAATGGAACTGTATTCGTAAGCGATGAATAAGCTACCTTATACCTATAGTCGTACCTTTACAATTACTTATTGCCATAATTATGTTCTTAGAGACAGGTGGACATTTAGGTTGTCACGATAACCCTTCTGGCTGCAAAAAAAAAGAACTACTGTAGTGTTTCGAGCATTTTTAACTCTGATTACAGTTTAAACTACATAAGTAGGTACCCACTGTCTTCCAGCTCCAAGTCGAACTTCCCTTTGTTATGGGCTACTTGAACATCTGGCTCCATTGCATATCAATTAAGAACAGAACAGTATCGTGGTGGCTTGGCAACGTATGCTACAAAATAGTACGTGTTACTCTAGGGGTGAAAGTAACTTATTTAGTTTGTTTGTTTGAACGCGCTAATCTCAGGAACTACTGGTTCGAATTGAAAAAATCGTTTTGTGTTGGTTAGTCCATTTATCGAAGAAGGTAATAGGCTATATAACATCACGCTGCGACCAATAGGCGCGCAGCAGAAATGAAAATTGTTGCAAAAACGGGGAAAATTTGTTCCTTTAGTGAGCTTTTTCTCTCTTACGTGACGCAAACGAAGTTGCGTGGGTCAGCTAGTATGTATAATAAGTAATTAAGTACCTATGTATTTCCCAACAAAAAATATCTTTGCAGTACTGTATATCAACTAACGGGTCACGACACAAAGGCTCGTTGCTTAGTGTGGCACTAGATGGCGCTGTGTATAATGTCCAGCGATATTTGTTTATTTATTATTTATCTTATTTTCTAAAATCACACCCGCTGATAAGTTTGAACTGCATTATTAGGTCTGTGTAAACAAAAGTCCGTGATTACCATTAATGGCAATGCCGATTTCGTTGTGTTGCGCTGCGTGCAGAGCGGTGAATCACGCTGAGCCAGGCAGGCGCCTACTACAGCCACCGGTCAACCAAGCCTTGACTATTACGCATTGGTCATAAATTTAGACACTTTTGGACTATGAATAGCTATTATCAAACAGCTACCTACATGCACATAAAAGGCTATATTTATAGAATTCTAACTACTTACGATAATAACCGCGGATGATTCATAATTCAACGGTATTTGTTTATTTTTCCTTGTATTAGGAGCAGAATGCATAATTAATTAATTGGATATTCGGCTCGTTTCAACTAAGTAATTATATTTTATTTTATTTTATAAATGCGGACTTTGACTTCAAACAATCACTTGAGCAATTTCGGCAAATTATTTCATTAATGATAAATGTAGGTACCTACGTAGGCGTAAATGGTTATACCTACCTCTTTATCACCTATCCGTCTTATGTAAGTACTTACGTAGTTATAAATGGTGTAAAAAACCTCTTTACGAAGCCGAAAGGCACTAGTTCTCCCTGTCATTGCGGTATTTTTTTTGTTCTACAATTCTACACCATACCTGGGAACCTTCTAGTTACGGAGATAATGGGGGTCAAAGTTCCAACTTTTTGACAAGTTTTTCTTTAAATACAAGTTTTTGTTATAACATTTTTACTTGAATCACCTCTATGACCCCCGTACTATTCAATCCATCCATCAGCACAAAGTTTTAAGTGCGTTACATTGAGTTCTACCACAAGACATGATTTTTCACCAAAAAAAAGAGTCGTTTCCCAGCAATAATTTTCGCGTAAAGTTACTTAGTTTGATGTACAGAATGCTTGGTTGACGGCTTCGTGATGAGGTGGTTTACGCCCTGTATACTGTGCGAAAGATGAACATTTCGATTCCCAGGTAGGGCAGGCATGCGGGCCTGTGGACGGTTAGCTATGGGCTAGCTAGCCGTCCGTCCGTCTAGTGACGACAGGCCGTGTCGACGGCGCGTTCGTGTTCCACGCGCGCCTCAAAGAGATGTCAGCAGAAGAGAGGGGCCCGCAAGGGCCGAAGCCTGCCGGGGTTGCGGGACTGTTCGAAAGAGATACCGCGGCCCCGGAACGTAAAGGGCGAGGAAGGAACATGGATGGGTTTTAGTCAGTAAGAGTCTGACACTCCCTCCCGCTCCGCCCAGAGTGGGAGAAGTCATTTGATGATTTCCCATCCTAAAAAAAAAAAAAAAAAAAAAAAAGGTACCTAGGGCAGGCAAAGTGTTATTGGGTTTTTCCATCAGGAATTTCTCTGTAACAGCCACGGAATCTGGATTTGAGGTCGATTGGTGGTAATAGGATCCCCTCTTACAACATAAATATTATAAAGAGGAAGATTTAATTATGTTTTTGATTGTAACGATTTAATTTAAGAAACTCAATCGATTTCAAAAATTCGTTCACCATTAGAAAGTTACATCATAACCGAGTAGGGTGTACCTAAATTATATTGAAATCATGCAAATTGGCCGAGCTATCACAATTTTCGCGAAAGAAGTCGCGGTCGAAGCGCTAGTGGCTAATAAATACGGTATGACTTGACTACAAAGCGAGAAGAGGAAGACTTGCAGCTTCCACCCAAAATAAATTGTGATTGCTGACTGAACCTACAGTTTTTCCAGATCTAAATGCAGATTCAAATTTCTATCTTTCTTTCCTACCTAACCTACAATATTAAGGTAGCTGTTCGTACTGTCCCATCTCATGAAGTTTAAACAGGGTGGAATTTTACAATGCCACCTGGAGGGAAAGTACTCTAAATACTGGAGGTAGCAAATTTTACTCAAAGGAGAAATTCCTTTACCTATTTTCAAAAATAAACAAGTCTGCATTCACAGTTTTTCGAAAATTATTTTGTCACACTGGCATCGAACCGGGATGGAACGACTAAAGTTCAAAATAACATTCAGAGACAAAATAACATTCTGTACCTTTTTGACATCAATCGATATGGTCAATCAAATGGATCAAACCCCTCTAAAATAACAGTTACAAATTCAATGGGATAAATTCAACAAGATAAAGCACTTTTATTCATGGTTTTCCTTTCATTTAATTTATCATGTTTGATAGACTTGATCCTGGCCCAATCGATTGATGTCCAAAAAGTACAGGACGTTATTTTTTCGAACTTTAGTCAGTTCGATTCCCGTGTGGCAAGCGAATTTATGGTCAATGCAATTTGATTCTTTTCAAAAATATAGGAATGTTTCCTTTGAGTAAAACTGTCTATCTCCAGTATTTCGAGCTTACTTTCCCTCCAGGTGGCATTGAAAAATTCCAACCTGTACCTATGTTAAAGTGCATATTATCAGTCGAAGTAACATCGGGTCATACTCACCAGTATTAAGAATGTGCATTCAATACGACGAACTCAATGAGAGGTTTCCTTTTTGAGAATTAAAAAAAAAATAGTTTCCATGAACTCGATAGATGGCGTTGATCCAACTACGTTACTAGGTGCCAAAGCCCAAACGCTTGAAAAAACACACGTCACATACGCTCGTTGACTGACACTTTCGTTTGCATAAGCTTCCAAATACAACCAATAAGTCCAAGTGAAATTATGTGACGTTCTGTTCCTTGTAGTAACGTAGTCAGACCAACGCCATCTATCCAGCGACTAGGAAAGAGGATGGATTTGTTCTTTGGTTCCTTAGCCAGGTTCAAAACCTTGTTGCGCTCCCATTTGAACCGACATTGAAAGATTATGTTATTTTGGCCTATACTACTTTATTATTATGTGTGTTATTTGATCTCTTATTTAGTTTTTTTGGTTTAAGTCAAAGAAGCTTTATTGTTTAAACACCTATCCACCGAACGTATATTATTATTATACATATAACTAGCTAGCTACTATTATCTAATCTGTGTGTATAACATTGTTTTTTTTACATTTTCAAAACATATTATTGATTTATTTGTTGTTATATTCTCAGCTTTTCCATCACATCCTATTTGTAATTAAAATATTAGGTCACCTTTTTTTGGTGCAAGTAACGATTTCAGTTCAGTTGTATGTACGTGTTACTTAATAGTTCCATGTTTTTTCTGTCTCTTTCACTGAAGAGATATAACAACAATCAAAACGACAGTGACAGCTGACTGAATCTGACAAGACAAGTGACACACAGACAATACAATTACAATTCAACCTCTATTTTATGGAGTGGAGTAAACGGCTCGATTGCGGATATTGTTGAATTGAATTGATTCCAGTCTATCATTATCAAATATTGAACTCTAAGCTAATACATACATAAGCTCAAAAGTAAGCATACACATTTCTCTCTAGTATTACTTGTTATTACAGTCGTCTAAAGCTAAACAAATCATTTTTATCTTGCAGATTTTGGCGGGAATCGTTATCTATCATACATTGTCTATAGAAAACTGCATTTTGCAACGCAAAGCATAAATCATGGATAAAAAGAGACAATTTAATAAAGCCCCACCGCCACCAAAGAGATTTAAATCGGGTGACGATGACGAAGATAACGAAGTGCCATGTAGTTTTGAAGAGCAACTCGCTTTTATGGATACTGAGTTTGAATCACAAGAAGTGCTTGGAGAAGGCCCAGAAAATCAATCTACCAACATGAAATGGTCTCGACCTGCACCACCTGCAATGGATCCTAAGAAAGATAAGTTAGTGTTTCAACAAATAGATATTGATCACTACAATGGTCAGCCCATGCCAGGCATGCCTGGGTCACAGCTGGCTCCTGTACCGATTATGCGAATGTATGGTATAACTATGGACGGAAATTCTGTTTGCTGTCATGTTCATGGGTTCACACCTTATTTCTATGTGACTGTTCCGGTTAATTTTACAAATTCATCATGCAATGAACTCAAAAGTAACTTGAATAAAGCAATATTGGAGGACTTGCGCTCAAACAAGGATAATATTAGAGAAACTGCACTAGAAGTGCGCATGGTACAAGCTAGATCTCTTATGTTCTACCAAGGTGACAAAGACATAACCTTGGCAAGGGTATCTGTGGCCCTTCCTAGACTTATTGCTGCAGCCAAAAGACTCATTGAAAGACAACCAACCTCTTTTGGGTTAATGGATCCTTTATTCTATGAAAGCAATATTGATTTTGATATCAGATTTATGGTAGATACTTCAGTTGTTGGATGTAGTTGGATTGAGTTGCCAATAAACAAATGGTCTATGAGATCAAAAGATTCACAAGTCAAACCTGAATCTAGATGTCAAATTGAAGTAGATGTAGCCTGGAATGCATTCATAGCTCATCAGCCAGAAGGGGAATGGTCCAAGGTTGCACCATTCAGAATTTTAAGCTTTGACATTGAATGTGCTGGACGTAAAGGAGTCTTTCCAGAGCCCAACCATGATCCTGTTATTCAAATTGCATCAATGGTTATTAGACAGGGTGAACCTGAGCCTTATGTAAGAAATGTCTTCACATTAAACACATGTGCACCTATTGTGGGATCACAAGTGTTGAGTTTTCAATCAGAATCTGAAATGCTTGCAAAGTGGTCTGATTTCTTCCGTGAACTTGATCCTGACATAATTACTGGTTACAACATTAATAATTTTGATTGGCCATATCTCATTAACAGAGCAAAGCATTTAAAAGTGGGTAACTTTGACTTTTTGGGGCGCATCAGAAATGTTAGATCTGTAATAAAAGATGCCGTCTTGCAATCAAAGCAAATGGGACGCAGAGAAAACAAAAATATCAATTTTGAAGGCAGGGTTCCATTCGACTTATTACTAGTTTTGGTGAGAGATTATAAACTCAGATCATATACTTTGAATGCGGTCAGTTACCATTTTCTTCAAGAGCAAAAAGAGGATGTACATCACAGCATAATTGGAGACCTTCAAAATGAAAGTGAACAAACAAGAAGGCGACTGGCAATGTACTGCTTGAAAGATGCTTATTTGCCACTTAAACTTTTGAATAAGTTAATGTGTATTATTAATTATATGGAAATGGCAAGAGTAACAGGTGTCCCTCTACTTTGCCTGCTCACAAGAGGTCAGCAAATAAAAGTAGTGAGTCAATTACTTAGAAAAGCTAAGGATGCAGGATATTTAATGCCTGCTTATCATGGTCAGGGCTCAGATGAGCAGTTTGAAGGAGCAACTGTCATAGAACCCAAAAAAGGATATTATGCAGACCCTATATCCACTTTAGATTTTGCCTCTTTGTATCCAAGTATTATGATGGCTCATAATTTATGTTATACTACACTAGTCCCACCACACATGCACAACAAAACTAATTTGAAAGAAGATGATGTAACTATTACACCTTCTAAAAACATGTTTGTGAAGTCAAATATTAGAAAAGGTCTCTTACCTGAAATATTGGAATCATTGCTTGCTGCAAGAAAGAAGGCGAAAGCAGACTTAAAGGATGAAAAGGATCCATTTAAGAGGTCTGTTCTGGATGGCAGACAATTAGCATTAAAAATCAGTGCCAACTCTGTGTATGGATTTACAGGAGCTCAAGTTGGCAAACTACCTTGTTTAGAAATATCAGGCAGTGTAACAGCTTATGGTCGGACAATGATAGAATTTACTAAGTCAGAAGTAGAAAAGAAATTCACCAAGGCAAATGGCTATAAAGAAGATGCCATAGTCATTTATGGTGATACTGATTCGGTAATGGTAAAGTTTGGTGTGAAAACTCTTGAAGAAAGCATGGAGTTAGGAAGAGAGGCTGCTGACTTTGTAACAACAAAATTTGTCAAACCAATTAAATTGGAATTTGAAAAAGTGTATTATCCATACTTACTTATTAATAAGAAGAGATACGCTGGCCTCTATTTCACTAAACCAGATAAATATGATAAAATGGATTGCAAAGGAATCGAAACTGTAAGAAGAGACAACTGTCCTCTAGTATCCAACATGATGAGCACATGCCTTCAAAAGTTACTCATAGATAGAGATCCAGATGGTGCTGTAAATTATGCAAAACAAATTATTTCAGACTTATTGTGCAACCGCATAGATATATCTCAACTTGTTATAACAAAAGAACTTACGAAACATGACTATGCTGCTAAACAGGCTCATGTTGAATTGGCTAATAAAATGAAGAAACGAGATGCTGGTACTGCGCCCAAGCTTGGTGACAGAGTCCCATACGTTATATGCTGTGCAACAAAAAATACACCTGCTTACATGAAAGCTGAAGATCCTATATATGTATTAGAAAACAGTGTACCCATAGATTTCAACCATTATATGGAAAATCAGCTATCTAAACCACTGTTAAGAATTTTCGAGCCAATACTAGGCGAGAAAGCTGAATCTCTCCTTTTGAAGGGAGAACATACTAGAACCAAGGCAATGGTAACTTCAAAAGTAGGTGCTTTGGCTGCTTTTACAAAGAAAAAAGAGAAATGTATAGGATGTAAAACTGTTATGCCTAATGATACTGTAAAAGCTTTATGCAATCATTGCCTGAACAAAGAGAGACAGATATATATTTCAGAAGTATTTAAATTAAGGCAGCTTCAGGAAAAGTTTTCCAGGCTCTGGACTGAGTGCCAAAGATGTCAAGGCAGCCTTCACGAAGAAGTTCTTTGCACTAATAGAGATTGTACTATTTTCTATATGAGAAAAAAGACAGGTATTGAATTAGATGCCCAAGAGAAAACAGTTCTAAGGTTTGGAGAACCCACATGGTGATTGAAAAATGTAAGTCATTTCTTGCACTGTAGCACTGACATTTTTTACTTATATAAACTCACGCATTTTTCCCATGGGGGTAGGCGGAAACCAGTGTATTTTTGTATTAAAATAAAGACAAGTATTGTTTTAACTACTTTTTTTTAATTTCATTTGAAGTTACTGTTGTTTATTAACGTGAAAAAGTTACAATTTTATAATCGAGTATAAGACAATTACCATTTGATAATTTAACAAAACAGATACAATTTTCACAAACATATAATACCTATGGGTGCCTTGAAAAGATAATTTGACACTTGGAATGTACATCATCAGTTCTTATTGCATTTTCTTAACTATGATCTAACTTTTATCACTAATGTCAAATATAAGTAACAGAACTCTTCATCCAATAAGTCATTTTAAAAGACTAATTCATACTACAGACTAATATTTTTTTAAGTCAAATAATAATTATGTATAAAATACATTGACACCACAAAATTTACTCATTTTATTTAGAGGCATTATGATAGCCCACTTTTTATGTGATAAACGGCTGCTTTACTTATTTATATCACAGGAATATAATATTATGCAAATGCAATACATACAAGTACAAGACACAAAATAAAAGCTAAACTATCCAAATATTACTAAACAATTTCAAATGAAAAAGAATAAAAATAACACTTAAGTACAATATTATAATTTCATAGATATGTGTATAATCTTAATATTATTTTCTTGATAGCCGAGATAGGATCATGTGTGATACCAAAATGGAATGCCAATACTAATTAACAAAACAATAAATATTACATTTCTACATGCCCCATGTAATTTACTATACTTACTGAGCTTGTTATCATATTTTTTTGCTGAAAATACGTTTTTCCTTTTTTTTGGTATTTTTGAAAAGCAAAACCTTCATCACTTGTCGTTTATACATGAATATAACATAAATATTATGAATTTTATATTTTAGTTATGGTATATAATTTAAATAGTGAGTACGATGATTTCATCTATTCTCTTGGGATAAAGTTCGACTTATACTTTGTCTAGGAGTCTTGATGGAACTGTTATTCTTTGAAATATTTGGTATTGGCATCTCGAAAGGTACAGAATTCATTCCAGCATGGGAGGTTAATCTCATGATATCTTCTAATGTTCTTATGAAGGTATCACATGTAGCAGTAAGTAAACTTGAGGCATCTTCAATAGCCTGAAATAAAAAAAGAAAATTGGTTACCTTACTATTGCTAAATAATTAGCATATTTCTTCTACTGTATATTTAAGCACTTTGTGAATAACAGTATACAAATATTCCAAATGGCCTTTACAAGTGGCAATAGGGAATATGCAAGAAATACAAAACTCTTTTTATTTATTAAAAATGCCTTGTATTGGATTGGCACTTATAAACATTATGGTACACTTGTTTAAGGTTCTAAAACATCACTTATTTTACAATTTATTGTTTTATGTAGCATGTGTTTGGTGAAACGGAACGCACTCTCAAAACACGTCGTCCTCGATAACGGCGATAGTGACATCAAAGTTGCTCTACGATTTCATTATAATATCGTTATCGCAATTTTTGCTTGAATAAAGCACATACATTAGTAAAATTACTTTATTAAGGGCAAAAAAATAGATGTAAACAAGGTAAAAAAAAAAAACGACGACAAAAAACGACGCCAAAAAAAAAACGTGGCGAATAAATAACGTCAAAGTATGGTCGCGACAATCACAGACATTTGAACTGTCATAGAAAATTGCAGGAGTTTAGTATGTGTAATTAATTGATTTATGTGAAGAAAAAAATACATGCATATTCCCTATTGCCTTCAATGCAATGCTTAATTTAAAAGCAATTTTCTTTTCCTTCGTCTAGATACAACAGATCTAGAAGAACAAGCAGCAATCAAAATAATTTGATTTTCACCTGGGTATCAGGACCAGCTTCAGTGTTCGCTGCACTCTTCACTGCATGAACTTGCTGCATCATCAGATCACAATATAAACGTAACTCAGATTTCTTATGGCCTAAAGAATTGGTGTCTTCCAATGCTGCAGCTGAAAATATACAAACATTTTTCATATTACACTTACTATTATATTATGACAACCTGAATGGCGTAGCGGTAGTGAGGCTGCCTTACGTTCTTAGGGTCCTGGGATCGAATCCCAGTAGGAGCAAATGTTTGTGTGATGAGCATGGACATTTGTTTCCGAGTCATGGATGTTTATATGTATAATAAATATGTATTTACAAAAAAAAAGTATATATGTAGTATATCAACTATCTGGTGTCCACGACACAAGCCTTGCTTAGTGTGGCATTATATGGCGCTGTGTGTTATGTCCAGTAATATTTATTTGTTAACAGTAACAATATGCATAGAGAATAGGCTTGTGTCCTAAAAAAATCTAATTAGTCCGTCAGTTAGATTATAAAAAAATATTTGACCCGTATTTTTTCTTTTGTAACATAAACCAAAATTGACGAAGATACGACGCTTTTAAAATTCGCAATATGTCATGCCGTGCTATAGTTTTTAGTGCGTTGTGACGTCACGAGCCCCCACTCCCGAGTTTTGATGTGTTTTATCTTTGTCAGTACTCAGTGATTTACAAAAACAAAAAATATGTGTCCATTATTTTCCAATACTCTAACTGACGGACTAATTAGTTTTGCAATTTATTGATGGTGGAAACTAGCCTATTGTTGCTGTGTTGATAAGGATTTAGAGAGGAAGTTTTAAGTACCTAAATTTCTAGCAACAATACATTAACTTTAATTCTTATCACTCCAAGGACTTTTGATTGTTATAACATGCTGATAATCCAATTTCAAGTACATGGTAAATAAATATTATGTGGTGTACCTTTTAATTCTTTTGAGTCCACACAAGCTTTGGCACTGCCTAAAGCCACCAGCCACTTCTGTCTGTCTTGGGGTGAAGGTGCTCTCAAGTACATGTGTTGCTGCCCAGGTATGACTAGATCAAGCCTTGTGCCATCTATTGCATTCACTGAAAAATCAAGAAAGTATAACCACATTTCTTGTCTTCGGTATCAATAATCAGCATAAACAAGGGAGAGAAAGACTGGTGTATGGCTAATGGTTGGAGCAAAGCTACCAATGACAGTAATAATAACATATTATTGATATTGTGTCAATTTAATTAACCTAACATTTTGTATTGTTAGATCTGCTCCAAAACAGGAAAAGTACCATAAACTTGTTATGTCATAATTACAACTTAAACTGATGTTACTTACACGAAGTTATTACCTAACCAAAACAACTTTCACCATAACTACAGCTACAACTTGGTGTCTGACCAGTCTTGAGACATGTGCTGATACATATTAGTTAAAGGTACAGGTCTGGTAAAAAGTTTTAAGCAACCCTATCTTCAGTGAAGACAATACATTGAGTACTCACCATTGATTTGACAAACTGATACCTTGACAGACCCTTTGCATCCTTGGCTGACTTCCTCTTGCGATTTATAGTAAGAAATAATACCATTCTCCAGAACAAACCATCTGGTTTGCCAACCTGTGGAGAAAACGTTGTTTTAATCTTAGGAACCCAGAAACATCGAACTTTACAAACGAAAACACTCGAATGTTAGAATACTTACCGTTCCAATAATTAGTCCATTTCCATAGAACTCCCTCCATTATTAATTTACTGTCTCCGTAGCCAAATATCTTCTTTTATTTTTATTTACTTTTCGTCAGAAACAATTAAGAATTTTCGTCTTGTTGGATTACAAGTGTCAAACAAAATATTGTGTGTACCAAAGAGTATGTAAACCTGTGTGCAGTGTTGCCACTGCTCCTCGATCAAATTCCACACACATACCTCCCTGATTACACACAATTACACACCAAACAGACCGCCAAGTTTGCAGATTAAATTGTGGATTAAATAATATCATAAAGGGTGTAAAACACCTCTTCACGAAGCCGAAAGGCACTTGTTCTGCCTATCATTGCGATCATTTTTTTGTTCTACACCATACCTGGGAACCTTCTAGTTACGGAGATATGAGGGGTCAAATTTACAACTTTTTGACAACTTTCTTTTTAAATACAAGTTTTTTTTTGTAAGATTTTAATTTTTAACACCTCCACGACCCCCGTACTATTCAATCCATCCATCATCACAATGTTTTAAGTGTGTTTGACATGATGACATGTTTACATTGAGTTCTACCACAAAACATGATTTATAACCCCAAAAAAAAAGTTGTTTCCCAGCAATATTTTTTGCGTAAAGTTACTTAGTTTGATGTACAGAATGCTTGGTTAACGGCTTCGTGATGAGGTGGTTTACACCCTGTATAGTGTTATTTGATAAACATAGAACCATCTTTAAAATCAGTTTTTGCAGGAACTACATAGATCACAATTTTCAAAATTATTTTATTTTCAGATAGGCAATTAGAAGGGTTATGATTTGGGTAGAATTAATATAGTAAAATTAAATTCTTGAGCCAATTAATGTGAAAGTGTCAGGGTAGCCCGCGAAATTCAAATTTTCTTACGTTCTTTGCAATTTGCAGGCCAGTGGTAGGTTTTATGATGTTGAAAATATCGTTCGCGACTGTAAAACATGTGTAGTTACAAAATTAAAATCCTCAAAATCCCAAACCTCTAAGTTCATATAAGTCGAGGAACAATTGTTTCAACGTTATTGTCGTTCCTAGACTTTTGTGAGCTTGGAAGGTTGTATTGACGATTTCGATGATCATAATTCACACGTCACTACACACGTCTTACAGTCGCCAACGATATTTTCATCAACATACAACCTAGCACTGGCCTGCAAATTGCAACAAAAACGTAAGAAATTTTGAATTTAGCGGGCTACACTGACGCCCTTAATCATTGCAACTTACAATACAAATTCACCGATCGATTAAAAAATTCAAAATAAACCAAAGACTACAACAATCTATTAGATTAAAGGACAGAAATTCAAAAGTTCAAACACCACAGATAAGTAAAATTTGATGGTTACAAAGAACTGTCAACTCAGGTATAATGCAACCATTTTAAGATGTTTCGCATTATGTACAGTTTTGTACGTGTTAAGTTACCCACGATATTTGACTGTATTATTATCATTGCAACGCTCGTTTACCTAACCGAGCTAGAACAAGTTGTAGTGACTGAAACCGATTGTAATTGTACACAATTACACACATATGCTTATTACACACGGGTTACACACGATAAGCCTATATTACCCACAAAATGTGTAATTACACACAAAACGGCAACACTGCCTGTGTGTACTGTCACTTGTCAGTGTATTGACTGAACGCAAAAAAAAAGAAATATGCGTGCATGGAACTAGTAAATAGGTACCACGGGGGTTAACTAACAATCGAGTAAGTCATTTGTATACCACAGAGTTTATTATACAGGTGATTTAATTGGGTGCAGGCCTTGAAATGGGAGAGCTCGTTTGCAACAAGGGAGAATGGGCGCCGATATATGGGTATTTGCGCTGAAGTCCATAGGATATTTACCATTGAAAAAGTATTATAAGGAGAACATTTGCTTCTAACACTTTTTGTGAGTTATGGACCTAAGTAGGTGACTAGTGGGGCAGTAAAGTTAAGGTGGACGCACACTTATCCGCGCCGAAAGAATCGTATAATAGAATTACTGGGATGAAATCCTTCAGAAGCTCGCACACTTATCCGTTTCGAATCGGACGAATAGATGACGTCTTAGGGATGAAAAAAAATTCTTTCGACGGTGATGATTATAATTCTGTAACTACGTACGTTTTACAGACGCGAACGATATTTTCATCAAATTGCAAAAAAGAAAATTTGAATTTCGCGGGCTACCCTGACGCTTTCACCTTATCAATCTATTTACAATAATGTGGTTCACGTTCTTTATATTATAATCAACAAACAATGTCGTTAAAATTAATACAAATACTTTGCCCTGAAATTGCAAAGTTGTAATGAACTTATTGTAGTTTAGTCATATTATACAGACTACAGTGTACTTTGTGACTTCTGTGAGTTTAGTGTTCAGGGAGTGGCAACTGGCAACACCTAGCTGTCAGCAGTGTTGCCACCTTGGTGGTTTTTCCACCAGAACTGGTGCTTTTTAGGGTTCCGTTGCCAAATGGCAAAAAACGGAACCCTTATAGATTCGTCATGTCTGTCTGTCTGTCCGTCCGTATGTCACAGCCACTTTTTTCCGAAACTATAAGAACTACGCTGTTGAAACTTGGTAAGTAGATGTATTCTGTGAACCGCATTAAGATTTTCACACAAAAATAAAAAAAAACAATAAATTTAGGGGGTTCCCCATACATAGAACTGAAACTCATTTTTTTTTCATGCAACCCATACGTGTGGGGTATCTATGGATAGGTCTTCAAAAATGATATTGAGGTTTCTAACATAATTTTTTTCTAAACTGAATAGTTTGCGCGAGAGACACTTCCAAAGTGGTAAAATGTGTCCCCCCCCCCCCTGTAACTTCTAAAATAAAAAAAAAATATATGATGTACATTACCATGTTAACTTAAACTACCACCGAAAATTGGTTTGAACGAGATTTAGTAAGTAGTTTTTTTTTAATACGTCATAAATCGCAAACCGCAATTTACGTTTCATTTACAACGAATTGCAAGAACTTTTATACTATCTACACTAATATTATAAAGAGGAAAACTTTGTTTGTTTGTTTGTCTGGTTGTAATGAATAGGCTTAAAAACTACTGGACCGTTTTTAAAAATTCTTTCACCATTCGAAAGCTACATTATCCACGAGTAACATAGGATATATTTTATCCCCGTACTCCCACGGGAACGGGAACTATGCGGGTGAAACCGCGGGACGTCCGCTAGTGTTACTATAAAATACTACTTTTGTCAAGTTTTACCGAAAATAATGTTTACTTATTAATTAGCTTCTGCCAGCGGCTTCGCCCGCGTGAAGTTTGATAATTGTCTCATGGGATCTTACTACCGGGGAAAAAAAAATAAAAAAAATATGTTTTAATCCAGATTATAAACTATCTGTGTAAGTACAATTTCATCCAAATCCCTTCAGTAGTTTTTGCGTGAAAGAGTAACAAACATCCATACTCACAAACTTTTCGCAATAAGTAGGAAGGATGTAGGATGTCTGGTAAATTGTAAGTTAGTAAAAACTCTTTAGTGCACTCTGTTAAAAATACACAAACTTTAAAAAATACGAGAAATTGTATCTAAATAATAATAACGATCGCCGGATACAACTATTTCCTAGCATCTCATACATATTCATTCAAAAATAAGGGTTTTTAATTTACATAAGGGTAAGCATAAGGGTTTTTGGGATTTTGATGGTTTTATTTTAACCAAATTTCTGAAATCTGGCGAAATTTTACTGTTGACCTAGCGCTTTAAAAAAATCCTAGGTGACAACCCTGGCTGTCAGTACGGGTGTGGCAAATGTTCGTTGTTTGGTCGCTGACAAAATAAATGCAGCGGTTAAATTCTCAACAAAACGTTTCTATTGCCTTGTTTTGGAATAGATAAATATCCTAACAACAATATGTACAAGCACTGCCTTTTTAGTTGTGTTATTATTCTTGTTTCAGTCATAAATGGTAAATAACAAAGTATTTCGATTGGTGTAACAGACAGTTTCTCGTAAATAATTTTGTATACTAAAGTTTATTCAACAGTTTTAGCTTTGGAATGCTACGTTTGTGAAAATCAAGAGGACAACAATGAAAAATGTGTGAAAACTATCAAAAACTGTGAATATAATCAAGACGTTTGCTTGACTGAGATCAAATGGGGCAGTACCCCTTATTGGTCACAAGGGGCTAAGAAACAGTATTATGTATCGAAGCGGTGTTCAAATAAGACGGAATGTGCGACGACCAGGCAGCGCTATATGTCGCTGTGTACACACATTTGGTACCAAGATTGGGTCTGTTCAGATTGTTGCCTCGGTGATAGATGCAACTACTATATTATAGTAAGTACCATATCAAACAACCAACTTGTAGAAATTTATTTACTTGGTCCTTCACATTGAGTTGTAAAGACAACCAGATTCTCTATTATCTATGATGGTATATTCTGAGATCCGCTTCTTATTATTTCAACTTTTTAAATAAAAAATACATTTGATTTTTGTTTTCAGAGTGGCAGTGATGCTGTAAAACCAGTGTTCATTGTATTATCAGGACTACTTTTATTGAAGACTTTAATTCTATAAGCATTAACAAAAAAAGATTCTGCATAACAAGACTTATTTCTATTGAGATCATTTAACTTTTAACACAGTACTGACATTCCATATTGACTAAGCTATTTCTTGTATAAAAAAATGCAGTAAGCTGATAAGAATTTTAGTTCCTTTGGAACACCGGAGTGTGGCTCTGCACAATCCCGTTATACTGCCCAAATGCCGATCTGTATTCCAAATGTTATAAAAGGTATAGGAATTTATGTTTCTGAATAGTTATAGGAATTTGAATTGTGTTAGTTCACCTATACTAAGAGATGTCCAATGTTATTCATCATCTGCTTAGCTTATAATATGTATTATCTTATTGTATTGATTTTATAGGCAGCTATAAATGTAGTTATCATTCTTATTTTTTTTTGTCTTGCAGACAACTCCATAAGCGCAGTAGATAAGACTAGGGCTACAGGCAGTAGTAGCCCATCACAAGGCTAAAGAGATTTTACTGGAACAAAAAACAGCTCTTTGTCCAAGAAAATCTAATTTGAAATGTTTATAGCTCTCATACGTAGCCACTGTAGTTTGTAATTTCAAATTAAGAATCTCTGTTTTTACTTTATCTGTATCCGTCCAATGATGTGCAGTAGTTTTTATTATGTAAGTAATTCCCATTTTGGAAAGAAATTCGAATTTTAAAGATAAATAAATATTTTTTGTAAAAAAAAAGCTTGTATTTGCTTGGTGTGACAGTATTGAGTTATATCAACCAGAAACCCTATAATCCTGATTTAAAAAAACTTGAGATGTTCTAATGGGAAAGCTAACTGTAGATGGCGCGACCATAGCTAAGTCTCAAAGCACAGTGTGTTAAAGGACCTGAGTTGCGGTCATGTCTCGTTTATGTGTCCATTCGATAGATCTGGCCATGGTACAGCCTTGCTAAAAAAAGGGCAATGACCTATCTTAATTTCAAGATTACTCAAAAAATACAAAACTCGTCGTTTTTTTTAAAATTGATTATGATGTTGCAGGATTTTATATAACTACATGTTAAATTAAAGGGTAGTAGCTTTAATTATTTAAGAGTAAGGTTTTTTTTTCTGAATTTCACATATATTTATTTTTTTATAAAACTATGGCGATGTAGCATTTTATTTTTTTCTCAATAATATACTCACTACTGTTAGTAATCATAAATTCTAAAATTTCACAAACTAAACTCATGCGGCAAAGGAGAATTTCTATGGAAATAGGGTTGTATACGTAATAAAAATTGTGACATTATATTAAATAGTACATTTATCGTTTCGTTTGTTATTGCGTTTGAGGCGAGATACTCGTCGAGTCGTACAGCGACGAGGGTAATAAGGAGCCGAGAACACTTCCGAAAAAAATATAAATAATATAATGAAAAATAGTTTTGCCATAATTATTAGCAAAATATGACATTAATTTTCTTTTTATCCGCGTTTTGCTTTCGCTAGGTTGAGAGAAGCAAAGGCCGCTATCAGCCTAATATGAAAAATAGAAAATTTTATTAATTTTGTAAGTATTTAGAACAAAATTAAATGTTAATTTGTTCAAGTAAGTATTTCTTAACAAATTTAATAACACAATTTAAATATTCAAAATACATTAACGCCTCTGCTGAAATTTAAAAAAACAATCACCGCCGACTATAGGCATTGAAACAATAAATTTAGATTGAATTATTTCCGCAAGTTAGTGTTCGACAAAGAAAAGAAAAAACTACGAGTGTGAAATACATTGCATGTTGAACCTAATCGTAGTGCAATAAGTGCCAGTTTTCGAGGAAGTATAAAAAATTCAAGAAGTATTAAAAAAGTATTATTCCATTATGTATCATCAGAAAAAGTTAAAGTTTCTTCCGATGGCAGTGAAAGGGGTTCATTATCTGTTTCCATAACATCGTGTATGAGTATGGGGTTTTAGCATAGCTTAACGAGGGCGGACCCCTTCCCAATACCACACGATGCCCATCTTAGAACTTAGAAGAAATTAAAAAAAAAAATTACAAGCCCTTAGGTACTTTGTTGACAACCCTAAGAAAATCTTTAAAATCAATATCTCTGGTACACAGCCTCTGTAGCGTCTGATTTTTTGTACGAATATACATAAACACTAGTTCTCTCGCGTTTTAGGTTTCGTGTTTTTGAGAAGTAGGTATTCACCCTCGAAAATTCAGTGGAATCGTTAAAAGATTTTTAAAATCCATTAGAGCACTTTAATGATTTGGAAACCCCTCAAGAACCCCAATATTTTAAAAACGAATTCAATAAAACATTTCCTACTAAAAAAAACTACCTTAAAGTTTGCTCGTCGCAGCCCCCTTTTTTTTTAGTATGGGTAATCATCAAATGACTTCTCCCACTCTGGGCAGAGCCGGAGGGAGTGTCAGACTTTTACTGACTAAAACCCATCCATGTTCCTTCCTCGCCCTTAATGTTCCGGGGCCGCGATATCTCTTTCGAAAAGGCCCACAACCCCGGCAGGCTTCGGCCCTTGCGGGCCCCTCCCCGTATGCTGACATCTCTTTGAGGCGCGCGTGGAACACGAACGCGCCGTCGACACGGCCTGTCGTCATTAGACGGACGGACGGCTAGCTAGCCCATAGCTAACCGTCCACAGGCTCGCATCTACGGTGGCCGGTAGCCACCACGTGGCCCCCGACGCCCGGTGCGTCTCCCGCGGCGGCTGGGAAGAGAGGCTCTCTCCCGCTCCGCGCGTTCCGCCACCTCCTTCGCTAGTATGACTGCTTCGCAGAAGGAGGTGACGGCTTCCCATTCCGTCTCGCTCCGGACCATGGATTGAACCAGGGCCGGACGCGGGAGGTCGCCGCCGCTGATCGCCGCTACGAGGACACGGCGGTGCTCCGCCCACGCAGGGCAGACTTCCACCGTGTGCTCCACCGTGTCCTCCGGTCGATCCTCGCAGTGGAGACACCCGGGCGTTTCCTCCCGCCCGATTCGGTGCAGGTACCTCCCGAAACATCCGTGTCCGGTGAGGACCTGCGTCAAGCGGAAGGTGAGGACGCCGTGGCGCCTCTCAAGCTACTCCTCAAAGAGGGGACTTACCGCCCCTATCGTGGCGTGCCCTGCACGGGGTTGCGACAGTCGCTCTCTCCATGTCGCCATGAGATCGCGCCGGAGGTCTGTCCGCTGGGCGGCAATTTGCCGCGGATGCGGAGTTTCCCCCCGGCGTAGTGCCTCCGCGCACCAGTCGTGCAGGCGCGCGAGGACTATCGCCTCCAGATCCCATGGCGGCAGTCCGGCAAGCAGGCCCGCCGCCTCGCGGGAGATCGTGCGGTGCCCACGGACCATTCGTACCCACGGACCATTCGTCGCCGCCCCTGATTTACGCTTCACCCACTCAACCTTCGTTGCGCTACGGAGGTCGCCGGCTCGCTTCGCTCGCCCTTCGTTCCACTCAGGACCTACCTCCCACCGGAAGCTATCGTGACCTTACCACCGGTTAGGTTTCGACGCCTACTTTAGAGCCTTATCACACTAGCGGATTGCCAGCGGATTCAAAGCGGAGCGGTGGCGCAGCGAATTCGCCGCGGTGGCGCAACGAATTCGTCGCGAATTGACAACGTACAATACACTCGGTAACAAAATGGATTCCGAAGAGGAAACGCTGCTGTTGGCTTTTTACTTCGAAGACGCCGGAGACGAAAGCGAAAGCATTGAAGAATTTGGGAAGATCCATTATCAATCAATCGAATGGAAGAGAGCGAGTCAGAGCGACTACTTTGTGTTGTTTTGCAAACTACCTACGAATGTCAAGCCCTACATTTTATGAGTTTTATCTGATACAAACTGACTTAAGACGCGAAGACACACATTTGAGATTATCAGTGTCACCTGAAGAAAGGCTCGTAATTTCTATAAGGTTGAAAATTTTGAATGAGGGATTTTCTTTTTTAACTCTCCTAGTCACTGGATAGATGGCGCTGACCGGGGTACGTTACTGGAAGGAACGGAACGTGACATAATTTTTTGATTATTTCACTTGTATGTTATTTTGAGAACGTAAAACGAAATGAACAACAAGGAAAAATAAAACAATACTTACTAGTATTTTTTAGGGTTTTCCACGCCAGAAAGAAAATGTCCCACGAGAAAAAGAAGAGAAGTCGTTGCCTTGTGGATTTGTGTACAAAATGAAGGCATGCATCTTTTTCCTAAAGATAAAAGTCGTAAAGCGCAATGGGTACAAGCCATCGTACATTTTAAAAATGGACGGACCATAAAAAGACATTCGCACATATGCTCAGCACACTTTAAACCAAATGATTTTGTAAGAACACCACTATCAGTGTTACAACCAAGTAAGTTCATCAGTGTTTAGTATTGTAGGTATTTTCTTAGGTTCAAATGTCAACAGAGATTAATTTATTCTATCTCAGATTAGATTCTAATAATAGTTTACCTATTTGGCCGGAGGAGGCAAAACACCAGAAGAGATGGAAAGAAATTAACCCCTAAAATAATTATAGAATTTTATAAATGTACTTGTCTTGTTTAGTGCCTAAATTGTTTCGTAACTCATAAGTGACTGAAATAGTCCAGAAGAGTAGCAAGCTGAAGTGGCAGTGGGCGGGCGTCTGCGGCAGAACTGATAGTCGATGGAGTAGACGCAAGACGGGTCCTTGAAAGGAGGCCACGGCTTGGCAAAGGCAGTGTTAGGAGACTACCGGCCAGATGGACCGATGACATGAAAAAGGTGGCTGGAAGCGACTGGATTGCAAAAGCGGAAGATCACTGATGTGGCATACGACCAGCCGTCTACGTCGTCATTCTATGCACGAAACTACAAACACACGCTTTATTATCAATTTAATAGCAAGTACTATTTAAAAAATGCCAAAAATATTTGGAGCCCCCTCTAAAAATTCTTGTCCCTAAAAATGTCCCTTTTAACAACAATTCTATCTTCAATCTATACAGCCTGTTAGGTTAAACGAGGGACATATTGAGGGAAGGTATTCAGTATTCGATTCTCAATCCAAATATGTAAAAAACCTATAACCTTAATTTTTGACATAATTGTCTAATTAAATACATTACTCATGGACACAGCGCGCAAGTAGGTATCACGCGGCAAAACACGTGCCGGTCCTGAGCTCCGTGCGCAAACTCCGCCCCTTTCCTTTGTAATGTCCCCGATGGACCGACAGGGCACATCCCCGCGCCACCCCGCGCTGACCTCAGTGTATGCGCGAGCGCCGTTACTTCCGCATGTCTAATATTGCGTTTCCGCGTATCGCATTTAACAAACAACCCCGCTTACTTCGCGACATTCAGAGTGTCCTGTAAACGTATTCTTGAATAACCAAAAATTACGTCTTATCGTCATTCCAGTGAAGAATATTGGGATTGTGGTTCGTGCTTAAGTGTTATCTAGTGATATTGTGCGAGGAACCGTTAATTATTATGCAAGGTGTCAATCAACGACTGCGAACATTCGGTCAGTACCTAGTTACCTAGATATTTGCCTGTCCAAAGCCAGATTTAAAGTATGAAGGGAAAGTGGATTATACCTAGAAAGGTCATTGACCCGCACACATGTTCTGCGATAAGCGCATGGCGCACACGTTGCGTAACTTAGGCGAAGTTTTTGGTATGGATCTATCTGTTATGTATTAGTGTTTTCTTTTTGTTCATATGTTTATTAGTATCATGTAAGCATAGACTATTGCGAGTTTGAATGAGTCCCTCGTTTAAACTAACATACTGTATATTCAATCCACATTCATTCTCCAAAAAAAATGTCATAAGACAATTAACATGCATAGTATAGGTATTCAAAATGGAGGGTTACCTGACACTGACTGGTATTTATATACTTGAATTATGTTTATTTATTAAAAACAATATGCAATATTTTAATTTTAAATCAAATTCTAAAAGGAACATTCGGAAACAATATAAATATGACATTAATTTACCAGTAAGTAACAATATGATGTATTATAAAAGTACATAATGTATGTTACTGCTATTCGTGTGTACAATCATTTACCACCGGCAATTAAGCAATTAAATGGAAACATGTTTAAAAATAAATTGAAAAAAATGTTAATTAATAATGTGTAAATCTGCATGAGTTTTTTGATAAGAAATAATATGAACTTCATTTTTTTTTTCTTAAATACTATTGCATATCCGACTTGGGTAGACTGTTGAGACTATAAACTGTAATGTTTAGTATTAAGAACTTCATGTACACAGTTACGCAATAAATGAATCTTTATCTTTATCTAGTCCCTAAATTTAGGGGCAAAACCCTTAAGCTGGCAACCATGCCAAGCGTTTTGACTTTGACACTAGTAACGTAGTCGGGTCAACGCCATCTACAGAGTTCTTGGAAACTATTTTTTTTTTTAATTCTTAAAATGAAAACCTCTCATTAAAAAATTGTTTATAAAAGTAAATATTAATTTTAAATAATCATGTTTACCTATGATATTGAATTTATAAGCACAATTTGAATATTTGCTTAAATTTGCTTAAAATTAATGTTCTTCGAACTTTTGACTGGCGAGTGGCGTTTGTACGAGACAGTACAAATGAGTCCACGCTCACAGTGTATAATTTCGCCTCAAAAGCGGACATGCTCGTTTTATATGCTATTTAGAAAGGTATTAATCGAACAAATCTACAAGTAAAACTCCGGTGTCGTTATCTATCATAGTAGTCGAGAAATTTTGAAAATCGAGAAAAGTCCATAGAAACCACAAACATTTTAGTTCCGTATGTAATCGTTTTTTCCATTGGGTGTTTTTGGTAATGATTTAAACATATTTTAGGCACCTATTAATATTAAAAAAGTTAAAAAATCTCGTCTGGTTTGGGCGAAAATATTTTTTTTCTGTTATTTAGTTCATATTTTTTTTCTGACATGTCCTGCATTATTAGCATTT
Organism: Xestia ashworthii; assembly: GCA_950022955.1. NCBI lineage: Eukaryota > Metazoa > Arthropoda > Insecta > Lepidoptera > Noctuidae > Xestia > Xestia ashworthii. The sequence continues at coordinate 9,981,258 of OX465553.1, read as the reverse complement.
TTTTTAAATGCCAAATTATTAGTTGATGTAACTATTACTTCGGCAAAAAAAACTAGATGTTTTAAACATAGGACTTCGGAGATATTAAATTTTAAAATTTTAAGTTAGGGTTGTCACTCAAGTCTATGGTTTATTTCAGTGATGGGCGTTATTTTTTTTTAAGGTTTTGTAGATGATAGAAGTCATAGAAAAGATCTCTTAAAACTCCTAAAATATTATGTCTTTATCTGTTTCTTATTTTTATAATATAAAAACTTATCATTAGGTTATTATATATTATATATTTCTTGGAAATAAGGGGGTAGTTATTGGATAGAAATGATTCGGTGAGTCCTTTGCATCTGTGTCCAGGAACCTCCTGATGGTTGAAACATTAATTTATGATGTAAGTAAAGAAAATTTTAATTGAATGAAAAATATTCGTTCATTCATCACATTTTGGTTGGCAACACTGCCGGGGAATCCAAGAATAAATTCTGGCGTTATGATCGTGAGCATCACACACGCAAGTTGGATCGAAAAACAACTATAACAGATTTATTTCACCGTGGACTTGAATCATCTGATCCATATTTATCAACTATATCCCACAATAAAAGACGCAAACCAAAAAAACCTTTGCCCCCAAAAGTTCTTTCTCTGTTGGAAGTGACAACCGACAATGTGCGTTATTACCCACCGGATTCTAATTTCGAATTTGAAGAAGTGGAGCTGACTTCAGACGAAATCCTCATTATTTCAGATACTGAAGATAACCCGTAAACTCTCATTTCAATTTTTTTTTTGTTTCTGTCATACCAAATAAGTCCAGTTTATTTCTCCCTTTTCTTTCAAAAACTCAAAAACTATCTTGAGGAGGTTCAATATTAAAAACGTGTTTAGAAAGTTTATTACTTAGTAGATATTGTGTGATTTTTCACTAACATACATTTTTCCATGAGTTTACTTATTTATAGTAAACTCATGCTTGACAACCCTATCTCCATAGAAATTGATGAAAAACTTAGAAATGTTATAACTCTGAAGTCCTGTACGTAAAATGTTCCATTTTTTTACTATTAGAAGTTACATAACTAGAGTGTATTTCTTTGGTAAAAAAAAATGCTAATGTCATATAGAAAATTTTGTATAATTTATTTTCTAATATTTCAAAATAAATTTTTAACTCGCGTTCCAGGGAAAGTAAAGACTTGTAACTTATACACGACATTATATATACAATTTTCAATTCATGGTTAATTTTAAATAAGGTGAGCGTTTGTTCTTTTGGGAAATATCTACAAAAAAAGATTTTGACAAAGTTCATTGACCTTTCAAAAATCTATTGTAACTTTAAAGTTAAGTAATATATTTAAATTGGTATTTCATAATATACTGTACTCAGTTATATCCATCGGAATCCGCTATAAAAAGAGGATGTCCGCTTTTGAGGCGAAATTACACACTGCGCTGCTATTCGCGACGAATTCACTGCGCCACCGCGGCGAATTCGCTGCGCCACTGCGCCGCTTTGAATCCGCTGGCAATCCGCTAGTGTGTATTGGTTCAAACACCTTGTTCTGGAGTGGACTGTATTTTTTTGTTCTTTCCTTCTTCGATAGCTCAGTGTTCTTTTTGTGTTTAGTAAATCAAACGCGTATACTTTTTAACACTTTTATTTATAATTATTAGGTTTACTTAAAATACTTTTAAAGCGGGGCACAAGACTTTACACTATTAATTGTTCCCGTAACATAAGAACGTATATAACGAATTAACTCTAGGGCGCGTGGGACTCATTTACTTATTACAACTTGTTACGACACTTGGTAACTCATTAAAACTGTGAATCTACTTTCTCATGACTATCTGTCTGATATGTAACTCTTCCTTGACTTCTTGAAGACTTGTCCTTGATAGACTGGTAGAATGACTTGATTACTTGATTCTATTTACTACTATTTGACTCGATTATTTATAAATAAATCGGTCCCCCTTACATAAAACAATCACGCCATCGCACGTTGTGGGGGCACCTGGAGGCCTACCTGGCCTACCATGATCTAATTAAAAACGATTCAAAAGCAAGACACACACTTATCCGCGCCGAAGGAATCGACCGCGCCGAACGCATCAAATTTTAGAATTACTTGTATGAAATCCTATGAAACCTCGCACACCTATCCGCGTCGAATCGTCCGAATCGAGCAGAACCCCAGAAATCCGAGACAAATTCGGATGACGTCATCAGATTCGGCGCGGATGATGCGCGCGATTCGAGCGATGCGGTCGCATTCTATCAGTTGAGTACGACAGCGCAACGTCAGACTATTAGAGTTTGGCCAACGAAAGCTGTCCACGAATTATTTTCAGAAGTTTTAATAAGTATGGCAATAATTTAAGACTGCCAAAATTGACACGTATTGTAATAGAGTAGTGCTAAAAAACAATCAGAAGTTCGACGAGAAAGTTTCTATTTACTATAATTGACAAATAAAGACATAAAAAGTGATTTGAATCAGAATGAGTGTGAAACGTACGTTGTACACAATGTTGACTACTTATTTTGCCTTGTATTGCCTAAAGTACTGGACCCATTGACATGATTCTTGCGTAGAAAATGGTTTTAAGCCAAGTCCCGTTTTGCCACTAATTTATACGTTATATCTCAACAAATAAAAAATCATCATTTCGAGTTATGTAATGAATGACACAAAAACTTTAATCTACGTTTTTCCTTCTTATTGGACTTTAATACAATCTTGTTGGTTTTATGTTAACTTGGCATCATCTGAGATTATAATTATAAAAAAATCACTTAATTACATATCTAACATAATATCACAAGTTTTCAAAATACCAATTCAACTGATCGACTCGCGTTATACTCTATGTACCCTGGTGTAGAGATAGGGTCTCGTCGCCGACAATAATGCACTCGAAAATTACAGCTCATAAAACGTATTTTTATATTTAAAAAAATACTTCCTGAATAATAAATAGTATCAAAACCGTTTAAGCAGTGTCCCGCCTTTTTTCTTGGACAGCTTTCGTTGGCCAAACTCTACTTCTTCAAAAATGAGTGATTCCAATTCCAGTACTTTAGGCAATATAAGGCAAAATAAGTAGTAAACATTATGTACAAGTACATCGTACATTTCACACTCATTCTGATTCAAATCACTTTTTATGTCTTTATTTGTCAATTATAGTAGATAGAAACTTTCTCGTCGAACTTCTGATTGTTTTTTAGCATTATTTTAAACAAAACCAATGTAAATGTGATACAAGTAAACACAAGATCAAGATGACTCTACTACAAAAAGTGTCAATTTTGGCAGTCTACATTATTGCCTTTATTAAAACTTCTGAAAATAATTCGTGGACAGCTTTCGTTGGCCAAACTCTAATAGTCTGACGTAGCGCTGTCGTACGCAACTGATAGAATGCGACCGCATCGGTCGAAACGCGCGCATCAGCCGCGCCGAATCTGATGACGTCATCCAAATTTGTCTCGGATTTCTGGGGTTCTGCTCGATTCGGACGATTCGACGCCTATCCGCGTCGAATCATAGTGTGCGAGGTTTCATAGGATTTCATACAAGTAATTCTAAAATTTGATGCGTTCGGCGTGGTCGATTCCTTCGGTGCGGATAAGTGTGCGGTCACCTTACAGGTGGACGCACACTTAAGGTGGACGCACACTTATCCGCGCCGAAGGAATCGACCGCGCTGAAATAATTTTTTCTCATACATATGACGTCATCTATTCGTCCGATTCGACGCGGATAAGTGTGCGAGATTTAGTAGGATTTCATACAAGTAATTCTAAAATTCGATTCTTTTGGCGCGGTCGATTCCTTCGGCGCGGATAGGTGTGCGTCCACCTTTATCCGCGCCGAACGCGCCGAACGAATCGAAGTCAAGGAGGCCCCGCACACATATCCGCGCCGAACGCGCCGAAGGAATCGACCGCGCCGAAAGATTGGAATCACTCATTTTTTTAAACAATTAAGAAGTAGAGTTTGGCCAGCGAACGCTGTCCAAGAAAAAAAGGCGTGAATTATAAAAAATCAAGAGCTGTTAACCCTCGCTATACACTGATTAAACGGTGTTGATACTATTTATTATTCAGGAAGTAAAAATGTTTTTATATGTTTTAGGAGCTGTAATTTTCGAGTGTATTATTGTCGGCGACGAGACCCTATCTCCACACCAGGGTGCAAGTAGTGGCCATGCCAGGGTGTAAGTTGTTGGTTTTATGTTAACTTGGCATCATCATAGTACTAAAGTCCAATAAGAAGGAAAAACGTAGATTAAAGTTTTGGTGTCATATAATTACGTAACTCAAAATGATAATTTTTTTATTTGTTGAGATATAACGTATAAATTTCTGTCAAAACGCTGGACTTGGCTTAAAACCCTTGTCCACGCAAGAATCGTGTAAACCGGCCCAGTAGTTTAGGCAATATAAGGCAAAATAAGTAGTAAACATTGTGTACATCGTACATTTCACACTCATTCAAATCACTTTTTATGTCTTTATTTGTCAAACAATGTAAATGTGATACACGTAAACACAAGATCAAGATGACTCAAGTATGAAACGTGTAAATTTGGACAGTCTTAAAATATTGCCATACTTATTAAAACTTCTGAAAATAATTCGTGGACAGCTTTCGTTGGCCAAACTCTAGTACTATTAATTCTAAAATTTGATTCCTTCGACGCGGATAGGTCACCACCTTAAAGGTGGACGCACACCTATCCGCGCCGAACGCGCCGAACGAATCGAAGTCAAGGAGGCCTCGCACACATATCCGAGCCGAACGCACCGAAAGAATCGACCGCGCCGAAAGATTGGAATCACAATGAAGAAGTAGAGTTTGGCCAACGAATGCTGTCCAAGAAAAAAGGCGGGACACTGCTTAAACGGTGTTGATACTATTTATTACTGTTGAGGCTGGATCAGACACCGCTGCAGTGGATTGGATAGTACGACGATGAAGAAAGAAATGCACTTGTTATACTTTCACCAATGGTTTTAATTAAGCGATAACAATATTCTAGTAGGATTTACAGAGTCGATTATGATGATTTAAAATGATTATAAGGATGCGAACAAAAGTGCAAGAACAAGTATATGAGCACGATACCAGAGTAAAATCCATTGATAGCTGTCACTGTCAGTTGAAGGAAACGGAACACAGATAATGCTAAACATACATTGCTAAGAATGTTGTCAACATATAATATTCATAAATTCCAACAATTACTCAGGAAGTATTTTTTTTATATAAAAATATGTTTTATGAGCTGTAATTTTCGAGTGCATTATTGTCGGCGACGAGACCCTCTACACCAGGGTACATAGAGTATAACGTGAGTCGATCAGTTGAATTAGTATTTTGAAAACTTGTGATATTGTCTTAGATATGTAATTAAGTGATTTTTTATAATTATAATCTCAGATGATGTCAAGTAAACATAAAACCAACAAGATTGTATTAAAGTCCAATAAGAAGAAAAAACGTAGATTAAAGTTTTTGTGTCATATAATTACGTAACTCGAAATGATGATTTTTTATTTATTGAGATATAACGTATAAATTAGTGTCAATACGCTGGACTTGGCTTAAAACCATTTTCTACGCAAGAATCATGTCAATCGGTCCAGTACTTTAGTCAATTTAAGGCAAAATAAGTAGTAAACATTGTGCACATCGTACATTTCACTCATTCTGATTCAAATCACTTTTTATGTCTTTATTTGTCAATTATAGTAAATAGAAACATTCTCGTCGAACTTCTGATCGATTTTGGCATTATTTTAAACAAAACCAATGTAAATCAAGATGACTCTACTACAAAAAGTGTCAATTTTGGCAGTCTTAAATTATGCCATACTTATTAAAACTTCTGAAAATAATTCGTGGACAGCTTTCGTTGGCCAAACTCTAATAGTCTGACGTTGCGCTGTCGTACGCAACTGATAGAATGCGACCGCATCGGTCGAATCGCGCGCATCAGCCGCGCCGAATCTGATGACGTCATCCGAATTTGTCTCGGATTTCTGGGGTTCTGCTCGATTCGGACGATTCGACGCGGATAGGTGTGCGAGGTTTCATAGGATTTCATATAAGTAATTCTAAAATTCGAAGCGTTCGGCGCGGTCGATTTCTTCGGCGCGAATAAGTGTGCGTCCACCTTTAAACAGTGTTCAGATTAATGCATTCTTAGTTATTCAACCACCTACCCAAATCTTAACAGACGCACACTTATCCGCGCCAAAGGAATCGACCGCGCCGAACGCATCGAATTTTAGAATTACTTGTATGAAACCTCGCACACCTATCCGTGTCGAAGCATCAACACCGTTTAAGCAGTGTCCCGCCTTTTTTCTTGGACAGCTTTCGTCGGCCAAACTCTACTTCTTCGTCGCCGACAATAATACACTCGAAAATTACAGCTCCTAAAACATATAAAAACATTTTTACTTCCTGAATAATAAATAGTATCAACACCGTTTAATCAGTGTATAGCGAGGGTTAACAGCTCTTGATTTTTTATAAATCACGCCTTTTTTTCTTGGACAGCGTTCGCTGGCCAAACTCTACTTCTTAATTGTTTAAAAAAATGAGTGATTCCAATCTTTCGGCGCGGTCGATTCTTTCGGCGCGTTCGGCTTGGATATGTGTGCGAGGCCTCCTTGACTTCGATTCGTTCGGCGCGTTCGGTGGGGATAGGTGTGCGTCCACCTTTAGTAGTGGACTAGAAACGTTGGTAGCGGTGTTGCCAACCTAGTGGATTTTCCAATAAAACTGGTGATTTCGAGCGGGCTTTTAGCAGCGAAATATTGCTTTTTGCGGCTAGTGGATTTTTGTTGTGGGTATGTAGAATTTAGTTTCAATTACTGAAAAGTGAGAATAGTTGGATATTTCTACTTAGATTTGAGGAATAAGCGACTTTTGCGATCACTCTCTTATTACTGCCCATTCCAATACCGATGTTGAGAGACTATTTTAGCAGTATGAATGAAATAAAAATCAAGCAGAAGAATAGAATAAAGATAAATCTTTTATCTGCTATAAATATTTAGAATGAGGGATTTTCTTTTTCAAAGCCGGATAGATGGCGTGGGTCTGACTAAGTTACTGCAAGGAACAGAACGTCACATAATTTCACATGTACCTAGTAATTATATTCGGAAGCCTATACAAACGAAAGTGTCAGTCAACGAGCGTATGTGACGTGTGTTTTTTCAAGCGTTTTGGCTTTGGCACCTAGTAACGTAGTCGGATCAACGCCATCTTTCGAGTTCATGGAAACTATTTCTTCTTTTTAATTCTCAAAAAGAAAACCTCTCATACGCTTTGATTTGTGGTTGGAAAGAAAATGTCGCAACGAAAATGAATAACACTAAACGTTATAGGTTAAAAAAAATCGGTACAAAAGAATCGTATCAATCTGGAACCGATGATGATGGTGCTGACAAATATTTGTCAGCATTGATTCCGATTCATCTGAAGAAGACGAATTAATTGAAAATTAAAATAAACTGCTGTTAGTAAATATTTTTTTAGGTATGTTCCTGATCTTAACTTGTTGATTTACTATTTGTATGTTGATCTATTGATTGTTGTTAGTATTAATGTCAAATCTTTTTCCGTAAATTTTATGTTTATAAGCATGTAATTAGTCTTCCGAAGCACGTCCATGCAAAAAAAGAGCCACTCAAAAAATTACATGAAATTGTCTATGAAAGTTCAATTTCAGCCCACTGTTCGGCGGGCAATTCGGTCGGAGCTTTTTCCATAGCTTATTACTCTATGCACCACTCGGGCTTGGACATCCCGATGAGTTATAGTCTGTGGTTTCCTGCCTGCCTGACTGAGCAATATACTCTGTGGACTGAGTGCCAACTGCCAAGGGAACTGCTGCTGTTAGCCAACCAACTGCCACCAAGTGCCAGCCAGCTAACACCAGCATCGGTAGCGGCAGTAATATTTTCACGTCAACGTAAAAAGTGACTTAATTTACAATTCACAATGAATTGGAATGCATTTAACTTATATAATTATAAATCGCTAGCTTGTGTCTTTTTTTTGGTAAGCATTTCTAATGTCAAAATGTGTGTCTGAAAATCTATTCACTTTAGGTGAACATAATGAATTGTTGATTTTATGGTCTATTATGAATAAGTAATTGCTGCTTAATCTCCGAGAATTGTTATGTTTCAGATATGCCATAGTTTTTACAATCCCACCGATAGCGGTGCTGTGCAAATTTCACAAAGTAATTTGGATATGGTATTGGGTGAGTTACACTCCACGTTTTCTAGAAGCTTTATAATTTCCTCCGTATTGTGGACATAAAATACATATATTTTTCCTGATTCCAATGATGCCAATCTAATTTTATTTTGTAAACACAATCAATTGTTTATATTTAGGTTTCAAACAAGTCTGACTAATCTGTGTAATTGTTTCATATAAGTTTGCAAAGGGAAAATTTGATATGGTTCATTTGAGTATTAGTAATTTAACTGAACTTCTCTAGCTATTTAAATCACTTCAAGAACTTAATATATTATTAACTAGCTCATGTATCATCCATGTATCTAGTATTAATTACAAAGTGGCCACATCATCAGGTCCCCTAAGACGACCCACTGACCGGTTTTAATTAAATAAATCCTTCAACATAAACAAACAAATATTCAAACAGTGTTATCTTAATTAACGTCATAAAGAAGTTAATTCTAGTATTATATTTGAATACTTTGATTCTTTATAGTTTCACACTTTTTATTGCCATCTAAAACAATAACAGAAATGTTAACTGTGCCAGATTACAATATTACATAGCATTTTATTGTGTTTTAACTAAATAACTGTAGATACGAGAATTACATGACCAAATTCAATCACTTGAAGTTGGATTTGAGTTTCAGTTTTCTTTATTCCCGAATCGATCACAAATTATTTTTCCGTGTCACATTATGTTTCATTTTATGCATCATTGACAATGTCTGTTATTTCAGCTTCCAATGAAATAGTGTTCATAAACTTTTATGCTGAATGGTGTAAATTCAGTAATATGCTGATGCCAATATTTGACGAGGCTGCTGATGAAGTAACTAAAGCGGGCTATGACACTGGGAAGGTGGTCATGGGTAAGGTGGACTGTGACAAAGAAGGAGCGGTAGCTACGAGGTTCCATATAACCAAGTATCCCACTTTAAAAATGTTCCGGAATGGCATGCCTGCCAAAAAAGAGTATAGAGGTGAGAAAACATTTCACACTATTTGTATAAATTGTTAGCAATTTTAATTCAATTCAATTATCTCTCACCATAATGAACTGAAACATTCAAGGTAAATAACTTAACTAGTTCTTGTATTACTTGATTTGTTATCTCATTATTTGCATTCCAACTAGACCTGACAATTTTTAACATAACTCAATTTATTTTTAGGCCAGCGTTCAGTTGAAGCCTTTGCTGAGTTTATCAAGAAACAGCTTACGGATCCTGTTATCCCATTTGGTGCCATCAAAGAGCTACACGATATCAGTGAAGACAAGAGGCACATCATTGGCTACATGGACAGACGGGACCAGCCGGAGTATGACACGTTCAGGAGGGTTGCTGCTAACCTTAAGGATGAGTGCCAATTCCATGTTGGGTTTGGTGATGCCTCACAGCAGATGCATCCTCCAGGTGAAATTATATTTTAGTAATACAGGTCACATTATTATATCAAGCTGTTCTTATTTTTATTCATAACTAGCGGACGATTCACCTGATTAGTTCCCGTTCCCGAGGGAGTGCGGGGATAAAATATAGCCTATGTTACTTGCTAATAATGTAGCTATCCATTACTGAACGATTTTTGAAATCGGTCCAGTTATTATATTACATACTAGCGGACGTCCCGCGGTTTCACCCGCATAGTTCCCGTTCCCGTGGGAGTACGGGGATAAAATATATCCTATGTTACTCGTTGATAATGTAGCTTTCGAATGGTGAAAGAATTTTTAAAAACGGTCCAGTAGTTTTTAAGCCTATTCATTACAACCAAACAAACAAACAAACAAAGTTTTCCTCTTTATAATATTAGTGTAGATAAAAATACAAACACACAAATCATTCCTCTTTAAAATATTTAGTTTAGATAAAAAAGGGTGAAATAAGAGTGAAACAGTCTTTTTAATATCTCTTTCTAGCGAGCCTAGTTGCTTTTAGGTTTTAATAGCCAGTCTTTGCTGATTTCTAGGTCAGCCAATTGTGGTGTTTAGAACCGATAGGAAGAAGTCTACAGAGCCTGATGAAACCTTCACTGGCTCCTTGTTGAATTTTGAAGAATTATACAAATGGGCTCAAGAAAAGTGCATACCTTTGGTCCGAGAGATCACGTTTGAAAATGCTGAAGAGCTCACTGAGGAGGGATTGCCATTCCTGATTCTGTTCCACCATCCTGATGATAATGATAGCATAAAGAAGTACAAAGAAGTGATTCAAAATGAGTTAGAGGGAGAAAAGCGTAAGTAGATAGAGATATAATTTTTACTTTTATCACATAATATTCAAATGTTTCCTTATAATAGTACAATAATAGTACTGTGTACATTTATAAATACCTCAATCTTTTTTTAATGTAACAATGTTACACTTACGCTTCATGAAAATATTTACATCAATGCCATACATTATTATTGAAATAATTATTATGTCAAGGACAGTGTCACGATTCATGAATCATAAAGGTATTTATTATCACAGTGTGTATACAGGTGTTTAATAGTTTTCGCATTTGTTTGCTTTACTACCAACTGGAAGCCGACCCCAACATAGTTGGAAAAGGGTAGATCTACTTTACTACCAACCATTAAGACATTCTTCATTTAAAATTACAGAGAACGTAAACTTCTTAACTGCTGACGGAGTGCGATTCGAACATCCCCTGCATCACCTGGGCAAGTCCATGACAGACCTGCCACTCATCGCCATTGACTCTTTCCGCCACATGTACATGTTCCCCGACTACAAGGAAATGGAGAAGCCTGGTAGACTAAAGCAGTTTCTGCTGGACCTATACTCTGGAAAATTGCACAGGTATACCTACCTTGGTTTTTGTATGCTCTATTGAAATTGCATGGTTTGTCCATAATTCAAGGTTTAAGGTAAAATTGCACTGGAGTACCTTAAGATCCAAGCATTCTAGTGTTATTTACCTGGATTTTTTAATTCAACTGCTCTTTGCTACATGTTGTAGCTCTAAACAATAATGTGTGGTCCATTTCAATAAAATAGCACAAACATTCTTAAAAACCAGGCATGGTGTACCAAAATTTGAAAAGGTCCTCTATAATGGCACAGATAAAAGTATTGTTCATTTAAATAATTGGCACAAGTTATGGCCTTTATATTTGGGTTCCATCTATCTGGCAGAATCTTGATGCTCCGAAATTCCTTTAGCATAACACACTTGGCATAATTTTCTTTAAACGAATATATTAGGCATATTTAAAAAAAAACATGATTATTGTTTGGCTGAATGTTTGTATGTCCGAATTTGGAATGGCATACTTTTAAGAGGGCAGAATTTTATTTGGCATATAAATTACCTTTGGCAATGTTCAAATTTCGCATAGTTTCGTTTAGAATAATGTTTATTTAGAACAACGATTATTTGATACTAGCACCCGTCACGCCGTTTCACCCGCATAGTTCCCGTTTCCTTGGGATTACGGAGATAAAATATAGCCTATGTAAATGTAGCGTTCCAATGGTGAAAGAATTAATGAAATCGGCACAGTAGTTTTTGAGTTTATTCATAACAACCAAACAAACAAAGTTTTCCTCTTTATAATGTAGGTAGATAATTTCACTTGGCATACTATGAAGATTGCAGAATTTCATTTGGAATAATTTTATTTGGCATTATTGCCATTTTTCAATGCCACAAAATAGCATTTTTAACCTTAATTTAAAATTAAAATATTGTCTTAAAAAGTCAATATGTTGCGCTAGAAAAGTTAGTGACAGAAACGAATCGCTCCAAAACCCATTCCACGTAATCTTGTCTGCCCTACCCCTAGAGTGTAATTTAAAATCGCGTAGGCGTGGAGGGGTGAGGCGGGCCGCGAGTTGAGGAGCAGGTGGTTGTAACACTCGCCGCCGCGGCTGAGGCTGGCCGGTGCCGGTCAGCAAGCCGAAGCTGCGGTGGTGAGCGTTAAACCCATCTGCGACGATAAGCTCGCGTGGGACCGCCGTAGCCCCGCAGCGCCGGAGCCGTGACAACAACCATGCCTGCTGCATGTTGCATACTGCATGCTTGCTTGCATGCTGCATGATTGCTGTATGATTGCTGCATGCTTGTTTGCATGCATGCTGTATGCTTGTTTGCATGCTTGCTGTATGCATGGTATATGCTTGTTCAGATGTTTTTATGCCTGCTGCATGCAAGCAAGCATGCACATGCTTGCTTGCATGCTGCATGCTTGCTTACATACTGCATGCTTGCTACATGCACGATGTATGCTTGTTTGCCTGCTTCTTACAGATGCATGCTCGTTTGCATGTTTGCTGGGAAATAAAAACCAAGTGTTCAATAAAAACCAAGTGTTCACAATCAACTGATTTTCTGAATTTTCTGTGATTTGATAGATGAGTCTTTCCATTATTATGCATATGAAATGTATGCCAAAAAGATGATTCTAACTGTAAACTTTCTGAGATATGAAAGTTCTGCCTTTAAAGACTGTTGATATGAAAATTATGCCAAAAGATGATTCTGTGAACTTTCTGCGATAAGATGGTTCTACTTTTAAATCTTATGCATATGAAATTTATGCCTAAAAATTATTCTGACTTACAAAATTATGAGTTTGAACGTATGATAAATGAGTGTCTGCCACATTTTGCCAGTGGATTTTAAGCCCAGGAACAGGGGCCAGTAAGTGCATTATATTGTATTCAAATTGTAGACACTCAACTATTGCTTTTCACAACACATAACGCCTGTAATCTGGAAGGCTTAGGTACGTGTGTAAGTACCTGATGGTACACCCACATTGATCTGTCCACTACTGCTTTTTTAATCCAAAAATATTGGTACAAATGTCATTTTCTTTTATGGGTAATAGATTTATGATTCAATTTTGCACAAGGATTTTAGTTCTGCGCCTAGAGAAACAAAACATTCTTATGACCAATCAATTTCGATTGAATAATAAATGAGTCAGTCAAAAATACGGGTAAATACGTTTCGCATATACTTTCACTTCATTCAAGTGTTGAGTTGAGATGCTTGACTTGAATAGTCTTGTTGATAAGGCTCAAGATAAGACGTCATTTGTAATAGAATTTGTCATGAGAACTTCACGTATTGTCCAACTACTGTGTGATATTTTTTCTGCATAATTATTTGCATTGTTCTCTTTATAATAATATTGACACTTTTATAACAGGTGTAAAAAGACGCTTAATGAAGCCGTAATTTAGGTACTTGTTCTCTCAGTCATACGATCATTTATTTTGACCTGGTGACCTTCTGGTTACGGAGATATTGGAGGTCAAACTTCAAACTTTTTTTCACACGTACTTAATTTCGATACCCCCATGACCCTTGTGCTCTTGCAGCCAGCCATGAGACTGCGCATGCTTTACATTGCGCACTAGCGTAAAAAGGGAAATTTCACACCAAAAATAAAAGTCGTTTCCCAATAATATTTTTTACTCACCGTTTCTTCGATAAATGTACAGAATGCCTAGAGATAACGGCTAGGTGATGGGTACTTTTATACCTTGTATGTGTTTAACAGAATATAACTAACACGACTACGGTCCATGTTCACCGAAAAAAAAAAGATAAGCCTGATTATTCAAAAACAGCTGTCACTGTGACATGTTCCCATACAAAAATGTGTCTTATACAGCTGTTTTTAGATAATCAGACCGTCATCGTTTTGCTGAACATGGGCCTAAATGTGTGATAGTGAAAGTTACGAGTTTGTTCGTAGTTTAATGTAGTTTTGATGAGATGTGAAATATTTTTAAACGAGATTCGAACTCGTGCACTTAGTTCATAAGTCTTTAAATCATAAGTCTGTTTGTATCAGCAATACTTGAGAGCAGCGGTGGCCCATTGGTGGCGCCCTCGACTTACGAACAGTAGGTAAGTCGTAGGCTCAGACAGGCGCATTACTTTGTGTAATTTATTTTATCACCACTGCTCTCAAAACGCTGAAGGAAAACATCGTGAGGAAACCGGCATGTCCTAAAACCAAAAATTCGAAGACATGTGTCATCTACCAAGCCGCACTGGGCCCGCGTGGTGGATTATAGCCCATACGCAAAATACGCGCTTTGACGTGGAGTTGCGGACAGCAAACCGTTAAACAATACAATACTTAAAAAAAATGCTTTTATGAACAAATTAACATTTGTGTTCAATTTTTTTCTTATTAGGTTAGGCTGGAAAGCGGCTTCATATCTTTGCTTCTACCTCAATTTGCGAAAGCAAAGCGCGAAAAAAAGGGAAATTAAATCATAGGTTCTTAATAATTCATGAGAAAACTTTGCGTACTGTTTTTAGTTTCTTCGGAAGTATATTGAACAACGTCGTTTGATACGCGTGGGCATTTGTTACTGCAGTTCTCGGCTCCATAACATGAACTCCGCCTTGGCAGCAAAAACGAAAGCTAAAACTTGTATCAAAAACATGTATACTACGAGTAAATGTATTAGTCTCTATACGAATTAATTATGTGACGTGTCAAAAGACCTCTTTCTTGTCTTATTCTTTGGACGTTTGTCTTTTCTAGCCTATCCCACAAGATCACTACGATACATTATGGATGATGATTCCGGACTAAAAAATATGATTGTTAGTCCGTCAGTTAGATAATCGAAATTTATTGGATACGACGTGTTTTTTGTTTTATTAAATTAATGAAAATTGACGCGTTAAAGAAGTGGAGGTTTGTGACGTCACTTTCCGGTAAAAATGTACTCAAATGTGACTTAGTTCACACTCGTTTTCCACGCACTGTATCGTCTTCATTTTTTGTTTACGTGAAAAAAGAAAAAAAGTGTCCAAAATTTTTTGGAAATCTATCTGACGAACTAAGGTCCATGTTCACCAAAAAGATGACGGTCTGATTATCTTAAAACAGCTGTTTAAAACACATTTTTGTATGGGAACATGTCACAGTGACAGCTGTTTTTAGATACCGACAGACCGTTATGTTTTCGGTGAATGTTCATAGAAAACCTAATTAGATTTGTTTTTTCATCTACCTTATTAAATTATCGTGGTTTTCAACATACAAGCCACTTTGAGCATATATTCTGTCTTTGCAATTCAATATGATCCACGCATGCATGCATAGATCACATTGTTACGTAGTTCCGTCTCGCCACAACCATCAAGACAATGGATCGTTCACAATGAGCTCGCGGCAGATATTCGCCTCGAGTAAATATGAATATCTCCGATTGCGATAAAATGCCTGACTTTGAATTGTACTGTGAACTGAAACTCAAACTCAAATCATTTATTTCAACTAGGCCATTACGACACTTTTGAATGTCGATAAAACGAAAAATAAAGCGAAGCTACAGTCACAGACACAAGGCATAATAACTTGAGAATTCAAGAATTCTCACATCCTCCCTCCTTGCGTCGTATTCCTCAATGTCGAACTATTGGCGCCCTCGCTACGTTCGGGCGCCAAACCCCGTCTCGGGACTAAAAAGATACTTTCACCCCTAGGATAACAATGTACTATTTTTTTTTTCGTTTGGGTATCATCTGTACTGACAGTTGTAAACGTAAATTAATAACTTCTTCGTTATTTTCAGGGAGTTCCACTACGGTCCCGACCCAGACCAGCAAGTACTGAACCTAGAAGTCAAGGTGACCACTCCTCCTGAGTCCACGTTCAAGAAACTAGCGCCGTCCAAGAACCGATACACTCTGCTCAGGGATGAATTATAAGGTTACAGCACCTAGGTCATGAAATTTAGTATAAGTCACTTACTAAAGAAACCTATTGTATAAAAACCGTTTTATCACGTTTTTTTTTATTGGAAAATATTATATTTTTTCTTTTTCGTTATAAATCTCGGAATGAAACCGAATTATTTACTTTTGCTTGGTTGCGAACAAAGCCAGTTGTTTGATTTCTTTATTGACTATTTATTTCCAATAGTTCGGTTGTCCGTTCGTAAATCATGTAATTTTGTGATAAACATTATTGGAAATGGCGGATTTATATGATAAGATCTTTTTTTCTCAAGTTTTCCATATCTGTGAAAAATATTTATTGATGAATGTAGTTAATTTAAACTTTTAAGAGCTATTCTTTGATCCCGTAGTGTTTCTACTGATAGTGTAGTTTGTAGTTATTTTCTATTTCTAAGTTATGCATTTTTGGTGTTCAGTATCGACTACTTAACAACAAGCAATTCAATGCCTGATAAGTTAAACACTTTCTTACTCTTTCTGTTTTGTTGATTCATTTGTGAATATGTTTGGACGAGCGTTTGTACGGCAGTAGTATTAATACAAACTTTATTAAATAAGTTAAAAGGTTTTTCAATTCTTGTATTCCACCTATAAAACCTCTCTCATGTTTTGTAATCTAAACTTCCATTTTGTTATTTTATGATATAGCTCATACTTGCAGTGAGAATCGAAAATTGTTGAAATTGAATTAATTTATTACATATCTAGAAATCACATTGGCTTGAAAGATAATTGATAACTAAAGAAAACTCATGTAAAATATATATTTATTATAGGATCTTGTGGTTCAAATTATAATGTAAGTCTTATTGTGTATTATTGATTTAATGTATCTAATTTCTATTAAATCATGAAGAACTTGACTTGTTCACTGCGGAAAGGCGTTACCTTAATCTATCTGTGTAGAGATGTGCCAACTGCAACTTGTGTAAGTCATATAGATCGCTCTCGTAACTCGTACAAGAATACGCGTGACTAGTTTTCCCTAGATGTATATTTTCCTCACAAAACAGTCGATCATTGTGCAGTTCTTGTAAAGGTTCAGCTAAATCGGTACGGATAATGTCGTGGTCCGGCTGTCCATATCGGACAGTGACAAATACCACAGTTTTCTGTCTCAGTCCGTAGTCTGGAGCCTTGTCTGCAATTTTCTTCCTGGAAATTTTCTGCCTGGAAGCTCCAGGCGGTCAGGGAAAGTCAGTGAAATCGAAGGACCACTTGGAACATCAGGGAAAAACTGAGACTTCACTGTTTGCGTCCCAAATTTCCCAGTGATTGTAAAATGATGGGATCAACCTATGGTCTCCCTCGCTTGTTCTTTTTTGAGAAAGTCGACAAATTTATTATTATTTCTACATGGCGGCGTTTTCAAGTGCACTTGCATTTTATGTCGTCTTTATTACTAAAGTTTTTATATCCTAGTTGAGACGGGGTGCGAAATTATCCGAGCTCGTTCGATCGATCCTGCATAACTCGTGACAAGTGAGTGATGTGAAGCAAAATATCACATATTTGAGACAGTTTCTAAATGTTTTCGAGCTAGCTTACTCATTTTTTTCTTTGTTTTCTGATGTGAATGGTAAAGTTCAGGATACTGTTCGCAATATGGATATACGTCTAATAAAGTAGAGAGACAACAGTGCTAAATAATGGCCATTTTATAAAGTATAGCTAGATTTTCGGAATGGTTTACTGATGACCAGCGGGCCTAAAATGGCCGCTTTAGAAGAATCATAATTTGAATCATCTTAAAAAAAAAATTGGTAAAATGGACCTTATTTTCATAAACATAAAGTCCATTTTAAGAATTTTAAATTTTAACGTGATTCAAATTATGATTGTGCTAAAGTGGCCTTTTTAGGCCCCCAGGTCAGAAAAAAGGAAAAGAAAATTTAAAGCATACGTATACATAATTCATGCTGCCCTACTGCTGGACAAAGGCCCTAGTTTTCCCATGATCTCTCACCTCGAACCAATCTGTATGCGTCCAGGTCGTCAAGCCATCTCTTTCTACGCTTCGCTCTCTAAGAGCGTGTCCATATTTCTACAGTTTCTGCCTATACATATTGCATTGCCCGCAGCGTTTTACTTGAATCTATTCGGTATAAAAGCTCCTTGTGACGAGATAAAACATTCCTCGATCTAAAACTGAATAGTCATTATTTACTATATTGTATAATTATTATAATGTGAAATGGTTGTACAAATGTATGTTTTGTGACGTGTGTTGTAATAAATGTTTTCGAGCCGATGATCCGTTGTTTTGCCTAGTTCTTTCTGGATTTACACACCATTTGCAACAAGTACAATTTAATTTGTTATCGTACTAACACTACTACTACAAACTCCTGTACACATTGGTAATTACAATTCGTTACGATCATAAAATAACACAACATTCAGGAAGGTTTTCTAGGACTTAATGGGGGTAAAGCTTGTATGCAAAATGTTTGACAGCCTTTAAGGTTGCAACACTTCTAACAGCACGGAATCTATGGCCGCATACAGGGACTTAAAAACACCTTCATAAAGGTTACAGAATTATAAATGTTACATGTTGAATTGGTAACAGAATCAAATATGTAACACTTATAAATGTGTTTTCAATGTGTTAACCCAAAACACATAGTCGTACAAAAGTGTAACCGTAACATATCTGTAACAGATATAATAAGTGTTTAACAGGTAAACTTAGCGTTGCCATTGGATAGCCGAAATCTAGTCGCAGTCTGTTGTAAAACTGATTAACACATATTAACACATATAAAAGGTTACAGTTCGATTCGGTAACATTGTATCTGTTAAAACAGTGTTAAAAACACATTATTACGGTTACAGTTTGAGTCCCTGGCCGCATACATATTTGGATACTGCACTAACGATAGCCAAGAATAAACTGTGCAGCCTTTCTTCAAAATCGTGTAAAAATGATGTTGGTAGGTAATTCAAGCCTAGAAAAATAATTTTCATGGAAACTATGTAACTACTTTTCTATAAGGAAATAGTTTTCCCTTACTTTCTGGACGCAAGCCCGCGTCATAACCAAAACGATCGTCGCGCGAACAGGGGCCGAAGACCGTCGCGATTATTCGGCAAAACGAACCCGTGGTTGCGCCGACAGGACACTTTCCGGTTGTCCAACAAATACGAACACGACGATCGTGTGTAACATCGCAAAGATACAGTTTACCAAACGCTTACACTCGTTTCCAGTTTACTGGATAGTAAACTGGAAACGAGTGTAAGCGAAGTGATGGCGCAAAGCAAACCTTTGAGATATGGGGCGACACATACAGAAAAGAGACGGAGGCATCCTAAATCATCATCATTATCATCATCATTTCAGCCGAAAGACGTCCACTGCTGGACATCCCCTCCCCAAGTGTCGCCACATTGACCAGTCCCGTGCGGCTCGCATCCAACAGATTCCCGTAACCTTCACCAGGTCATCGGTCCACCTAGTGGGAGGTCTTCCAACGCATCGTCTTCCGGTTCGCGGTCGCCACTCCACTTTCGGCCCAATCGGCTATCCGTTCTGCGAGCAATGTGGGCCCACTGCCACTTAAGCTTGGCAATTCTTCGGGCTACGTTGGTCACCTTGGTTCTCTTGCTGATGTCTTCATTTCTGATTCGATCACGCAAGGAAACTCCAAGCATAGCCCTCTCCATTGATTGCCCTTGTGTGAATTTAAAAGCCTTTTGATAAGGCCCATTGTGAGCGACCACGTTTCGGTCCCGTATGTAATCACTGGCAACACACACTGGTCATAGACTTTCGTCTTGATACACTGCGGTAAGTTGGACGAGAAGATACCGCGCAGCTTCCCGAACGCTGCCAGCCTAGTCGGATTCGACGATTGACCTCTTTCTCGAAGTTAGACCTACCTAACTGGACCGTTTGTCCAGGTACACATTATCGTCTACAACTTCTAGTGTAGAGTCTCCTATCTTGATACTTGTCCATGTGCATTTTAAGAACCACTCTTTCGGAAGCTCTACAGAGGTCATCGAGTATTGTACTGAGGTCCTCCATGGTCTCAGCCATGACCACTATATCGTCGACAAACCGAAGGTGAGTGATGTACTCGCCATTGACGTTGATGCCTAGACCTCTCCAGTCCAGAACCTTGAAGACATCCTCCAGTGCAGCGTTGAACAGTTTCGGAGATATGACTATGATTTCCTAAATACATTATACATAACACAACATCACGCCTTGTAATCCCCGAACGGTTAGGCAGTGCCTACCTAGCAAGTACAGTCACATTTCGCCAGTTATGTTTAAGCACAATGTGATTGGAGGCGAGCCTAATGCCATCAACCGGGCACAAAAGCAGACTCCGTAGCTGCTACTGAGAAAAAATTGTTAAAAAACATAATTACTCTGCCCAACCCGGGAGTCGAACCCAGCGCTTGCGACCTCTAGACCAACAAAGGCAGTCAACAATATACAATCTATTCAGTTTCACAGTTTACAATATTTTTGATTCTCTTACCATGGATCAGTTCGCTATAAAGCGACATCTTTTCATTTCCGTCGAAGAGCGGAATGAGTCTGCCGTTTTTGAAGTGTTGAGTCGGTCTGTGATTGTGAATGGCAGCCGCCATTAGCCGTTGTAATTTAGCCACTCCATGACAGATGGCGCTGACGGTCGTTGTTTTCAGAACATTTATTATTATTTTGAAATACCTGCACAGTGTTTAATGGAAACAAAAGTTACATAACACTGTTTCAGCAACAGGTATTTTTGTGGTGCTCTAGAATCAAATACATACAACAAAGCTTGTTAACATTATTTACAGGAACATAATATTTTGTTGCTGCAGCAGGCGAACAATGTTACACAAATATTCCTAAATTTTGTTTTTTGGTTTCTCATAAACATTTTTTGCTGCTTTTATAACTTAACCCTGTTTTAAGCTTTCACGGTTTAAAACTAAAAATCACGGAAGATATTCCGTAAGTGACAATTAAGTTTTATACCTAAACTTGTTGGTAGGTAATTTAGTAATTAATAAAGAATTAACAGAATAGTTGAGCGAGCTGTTTGTCCTTGGTTTAGGTAGGTAGTCTACCGACCTCGGTACTGATACTAGCAAAAGGCCTCTCCCATGACATCCCAGTTGTTTCGATCCAAGGCCATCGTGGACCACTGGTCATTTGGTCTTGTCCAGTTTGCCCCGCCATCTTCTATGAGGTCTGCCGCGACACCGTGTCAGGACTCCAGAAAATAGCTATTTTGGCCCACAGTCATTGGGCTTGCGACAGACGTGGCCAATCCAGTCCCACTTCAGCTTAGCGGCTTTATGAGCTACGTCAGTAATTTGTGTTTTGGAGCGCAGTGTGGTGTTGCGTAGGTACACCACGCTGCGTCCGACCTAGGTAACTATGTGACTCAGGCTGGCTGGACGAATCTTCAAAATAGCTCGCGTTTAGCTAGGTCAACAGGGCACTTTATATGACGGCTAAACACCCTTATTTCAGAATTTGTGACGCTACAGAATCTTAAATAATCGATCGAAAACGTGTCCAGCCAGCTTGAAAAGCTACTTTTCGCTGGTCTCTCAATCTCGGTAACGGAAGTGATTTTGACGACTTTTTGCATATCAACGGGCGTCACATAAATTTGTGACAGGCATCGAGCTAAAAGTTTTAGTTAAATGCGAGCTATTTTGAAGATTTGTCCAGCCAGCCGGAAACACATAAGTAATGAGGTGAAAAACCATCTAAAGTTATATCCGGCTAAAATCAAAACAAGGATTTCGAATCAGCAACGCGGTAGGTAAGATTTTATTTTAATGGTCCTAACGATTCGCAGTAACAATTATAAAATTAGTTCAGGAGCCCATCTTAACATTTTTTTAACTACGAAGCCTTATAGCATCATTGCTTTGTCCTTTCCCTATAAACCTGACACTAATGGCTAGTCTCATTCATATTGCCTTAATTACTAACAAAATTGGACATTTTTACGAAAAAAAGGTTCCTAATGAGAGCAATAGATTGGTGTCAAAAACGTGTCATCGTTATATCGGAACGGCTTGTTGTGTAAAACAAACTGCTCTCGAGATGTCGTTTTTACTGATGTGGGGTAATTTCGGCTGTCAGGTTATAGAGAGAGGACCGTTTGAAATCGGCCGCGGCGCCACGGGGAGTCATGCTCCGCAGAAATCTTTTACCTACTCCGTATATTTTTTGTGCTGTCCGCTCGGACTTCATCTGTGTGTGATTTTTGATGTATGTTGTTCTATACAAACATCGTGCCGACTTTTGGATGGTTGCTGATTTTTTGCTTTTTCTTTGCTATCAAAATGTTGGATTAAAGTATCATTGATATTTGAAAATAGGCACTTGCCTAGGTTGGGTTTTAGAAAGTTGCCAATTGCAATTATTTGTTAAAAAAAACATAGAAAAGTACACCACCTACTATTTTAGACAAACATCAAATGAAATAAAACCAATACAGAACACACGTGTATTTTTCGAACTTAACCTGTCTCCATACTGAGGTAGGTAGGCATGCTGAAACTGGAAGTTCTACGAAAAGTTGGAAAGGTAGGAATCCCCATCGAAGTCACTTCTTTTCTGTATTCCCATTAAAACGAAAGTTTAACACTGATAGTGGACTGCGGTTTTTTTGTGAGATTATTCCTTTCTGGTACCGTTTCAGTTAGGAACCTACTGAAGGTTGGCCATCAGCTGGGAATATTTGTCCTTGTCCTCGGACAACTCAGCAGCACTTTTGATTCTTTTCCTTTCGCGAATGCTTGTCAACCAAGACTTTTTTCTCCGACCAACATCGCTTCGCCCATCACTAGTAGGTATTTGCAGTCAGTCATACCTCTCGTGTCAAAAAACGTCTACGAAGCAACCTAAGTTGGATTAAGAACGTTAAAATCAAGTTAAAACTTATATCCTTTACAGAAACAAATGCACATTTTTTTCAGCTAGCCACTGCGTTACGCAAAGATTTGACAGCTTCTATGACAATGGCTTGACAAGGGAGCATCGCTTGGTGCGAACCTGTGCGCTTCACATTGTTGTAACAGGTACATTTAGTGATCTTGTTACACCAACACAATGCACCCTTCACTCCTTGAGTCTCAGATACGCGTAGGATGTGATGAAATGAGCGGAATTCCGATCAGATAACAACAATGTCCGCTTCCATACAATGGCAATGTAAAACTTATTCGTAACCCGCGTAACATTTGAGCTTTTTACGCTCTTTGTGTAGAAGTGGTATCGGATTTCCATAAAAAGAGATAATCCGAGATTGGCGTAGTTTTTGAGTCTATCTCGATTCTCAAATAATGTTATCTTTGCTGAATGATACATCGACCTTTAGATTGAAGCATAGGTACGATACATTTTTGATCCTCCCTTGGTTTGTTTCGATTTTCATTAGAAGTAGTTGTGTGTGTATTCTAAAAATATAATATAACCAGCTTATTTACGTTTTTTAGTCAGAAAACTTGTTCGTTGTGTCCCTAAATAATTATAACTTTGTAAGCTTTAGGGTAGTGCAGAATGACTTGTTTTTGGTAAAGATACCTTTTCCTACTAGCAGTTTCTTTCGATAAGAGAAAATAAACTTCAGGTGGAATAGTATAGTACCAACTAACATCATCAGGAAATTACGGAATATTAAAAATCATTACGTAGGTCTTTGAGTTTGCAAAAGCTTTAGAAAAAAGACTTATCGATCATGTAATGACGAATAAGGAAAAATGCAATCGAATATAGTCATATCCCACATCAAAATCATAATTCAGCTATCAACCATGACAATCGCCGATAAATCAACAAAAAAACCTGAAGATCCCATAAAGGCCTTCGCATGCACAATTTACTCCACATCGTACTGCATTGCGTGGGTGCCGCGCTGGCTGCCACAATAGCCGACACCCGACACCAAGCCGGTACTTTTAAGTCCCCAGAGTTCCCATACAGGGCCAGCAAAAGACAGGAAGTGAGGACAGCGTGCGATAGAACCAATTACCCGCCCACGATATAAGAAACCTGTAATTAATGTAATATACCGGCCTCCTTGAGCGGAAGCGGCCGCGCGATTCAGATGTCGATATTTTCGCTAATTATTTTATTATGATATCGTGAGCTATAGAACGTGAATGGGCTTGTTCTGAAGGTGGAGTGTACAAAAATGGAGAATAACCGTATTAAGAAGCATTAAATTTTGTTGGTAAGAAAGAAGCTACCGTAAGTACTTGGCTATAACCTACAGCTATGATCATTAGTATCTTATGCAAGTTTCAAGAGAGTTCCTTTTCCTTTCGCTATTTTCAATAATTTACTAACAGATAACGGAAGGTCTCTGTCTGTTTGACATTTAGCTTACGGACAGTTTGAAACAAAACATCACAGAAAACCTTTCTTTAATTTTTCTATGAATGCAGTGACACGGGTGACACGGGTAGGATATTTCAAGCTAACTTTTAAAACACCGATAGCTAAGAGACGTCAGGCATATTAACTACACTTATACTTCCCTATGAGGGTGGCATGGTCATACTGATCAAACCCTCTATAAACAAATAAAGAAAAAAAAAATCACTTATACTTATGTAAGTTATAGAAAACATCCGTTAGAGTAAAGAAACCATAACTGTCTTCTACTGTTCTGAAATATTAGGTCTATTCGCCATTTTACAAGAAAAATAGTTTTGAATTTTCGGTAAGGCATTAGTAAGTATGTATTAACATCGGTACATATCTAGAACCTACAGATGCCGATTGACTAACTGAGAACACAATGACACTTACTTTTGCATAACTTTTTTTACGCGTAAAACCAGCATGAGCCCATGTTATGCACCCCACTGCCAATAAACGCGGCGAACACAAACGCGCATCAACAAAATTCTATGTCAAAGATCAAAAGCAATCGGCACAATATATTGCACATGCAATCGATCGACGCGACAAGTTCGAAGACAGCAGTAAAAGATCATTTTTTGCTCACAAAAACACAGTAGCTGCCTGATTTATGGCGAGAGACGATCATAGGACATTAGTAGTCGACATTGTCCACTGCATGTGGGCTTTGTGGCCGTCGGCTTCGACACAGTAGCTTGTCATCCGAGTCCGTTGCCAGGCTATTGTTCTAGGGTGTCGTAAACATGTCGACAGATCCTATTTGTACTAGCACAGTTTGAACGGTAGTCGATAGTAGCTTCGGAGAAAGACTTTTGTTACAGTAGCTTTTTGGAGCTCTTTGAGTCATTAAATAGTACAAGTGCATCGTATAATTTCTATGCGATGTCGTTATGCGATCGATTTCACGGTTGTTCCTGGCTAAGTAATTTAAAAGTGTTGAAATGAAATTCCATGATGGATGACATCGATTTATCATTAGCATTCTTGTCATGATGTATTTAAGACTAGCTTTTATCCGCGACTTATCCCACGTGGAGATCGAAAATGATACTACAGGAACGTGTACCGGGATCAAAAGCTTCCTATGTTGTAATCCTGGCCATGGTCTACCTTTTTGCTCATTCTTTTTTTTTTTTTTTTTGCATTTGCACTATATGACGTAGGAAATATGGACAGTGCGTGCCTAGGGTCCAAGGGGTTCAGAAATCCTAACATAAAGAGTTATAACTGTTATAAGGCCAAGCCAAGCTTGTTGACTATTATGGATATCTTTGTATATCATCATCATCAACAGTCTATTAATGTTCCCACTGCTGAGATATAGGCCTTTGTATATCAGTAGGGAAAAACTACATCTATTACCAATCTAGAGGTCCGTTTTTGGTTTCGTGGCTAAATAATAACAGCCGCTCGGGCCGATCTGTAGCCGTGCTTGCCTAGGTTGGTCTGTGGATAGGTGACCACCCTTACATACCGAGTTTCCTCCGTGCCTCGGAAAGTACGTTAGGCTGTTGGTCCCCGCTGTCATTTATCCATCTTTGGCAGTCGTAATACTGGTAGTCAGTGATCCAAACAGTCTGACAACCAGTCTTACCAAGTGGTATCGTATTACCCAGTATTAACTGGGTTGTGGAGGTCAAATAGGCAGTCGCTCCATGTAAAATACTGGTATTCAGCTGCATCCAGTTAGACTGGAAGCCGACTCCAAAGTAGTTGGGAAAAGGCAAGGAAGATGATGATGACCAATCTAGAGGTTTGAAAGTCACTGTGACTTTAAAAGCTTAGAAATTAACGGTACGGGCCATACGAGTAAGTAATCTGATGAGCAAGTTCTTATGCGGTTTCCCATGCCTTCAAACATGTTGTACAAATAAACCTAAAAGCTGTTGGAAAGCGAAGGCAATTATAGGAATAAATAAATACATGATACATAAAATTTGGTTAGAGGAGAAAAGGGAACCGTTTCTCTAAGAGCCGCGGTGTTTGGTAAAACAAAAGCAGAGCGAACGATTTAACAAACTGCCATATTTTAACAACGTGTAATTAAAGGTTTGGCTCCGCTCGAATATGCATAAATCATGCGTCTGCCGCGAACTGCCGACCGAAATAGAGAAAAAATTAAATACATTAAGCGTTTCGGGAACTGGGAACTGAATTTTATCTGCCTACAAAAGAAATGATGCTTGTATGACTTGGATGGTACTGCTTCTTGGTGCATGTTTTTTTTGCAAATGGCGTGGTATATGCTGAAGTTGCGTACTCGTATTATATATAAATAGTTAAATATGTTGTTTTTAAATTGCTGATGAAAGATTTTTCTTTTGTATAACAACCTCTTCTTAATTATCGTATAAAAGACATCAACGAGCGTGTTCTCTATGTTTAGGTACAAAACCCTACTTTACAAAAGAAAAACACGATGTTTAAAAGTTAAATAAAGTCAGTTTACCTAAAACACAATTAAGAAGCCCCACTTAACGACTTGAACTCAATGCGGTACGGTATAAAGCCCAAAGTAAACACACACTTAACGTAACCTTTAGCTTTGTTTGGACGGTTGTCGTCTCGCTCTCATGGCTTTCCCGTTCTCATAAGAGCCGAACTGGTAAGCTCATAACTCACAGAGCTTGGTGGGGTGTGTCGGAGGCTGTGGCGGGCGGGGCGCGGGGTGGAGGGGGGCCCGGGGTGCGCGCGCGCCGATCCCTCGGGGCAGAGGGGCCGGGGCGAGGTGACAACCGCTTGTTACGTCTATTCCAAGCCAGTTATTAAAAACGTCTCGGCGCGAGCGGTGCGCCGCCCTGTAATTATCCAGTTGAAGGTTTCGTCGCGCTACGTTGTCACCACACTCGCCGGAAATGCAATACGTGGATCCGCCCGCGCAACAGGTCCGTCCGCCCGCCCACCAACTATTGAACATAATTTGAGAGTTTATTAATATTAGAGTAAATTGCCCATAAATGTTTCAAGTGTCACGTTAATTTGGCTGCGAATTAGTTGATTTTTAAAGTTTTGAAAGTGTTCGAGTCAACTCTCCTTCAGTTTATGCAAGTTTTAACTAATGATGTGTTAATATTTGCAGATGATGAACATGATGTCAGGCTACGGATGTGGCTACGGCCGCGGTGACGCAATATCACCGGCTTCAGACATGTCTTCATGCAGCAGTGCGTCGTCAGGCACTTGGTGCGCTCCGCCCGCGTGGCGTGAGTTGCCTGCCTACCCCGCGCAGTACCCGGCGTACTGGCCGCCTACACCAGCCGTGACAGAGGAAGCCAGAGAACTCCAGCGTCGTTGTGCAAAGTGCCGCTGTCCCAACTGCCTTACTGAAGCCGCTGGTTTCGGCCCCAACTACGGCAAGGATGGTGCTAAGCGTGAACATGTGTGCCATGTACCCGGTTGTGGAAAAGTTTACGGAAAAACTTCTCATCTGAAAGCTCACCTCCGCTGGCACACTGGGGAGCGTCCCTTTGTGTGCAACTGGTTGTTCTGTGGCAAGAGATTCACGCGCTCTGATGAGCTGCAGCGACATCTGCGCACCCACACCGGGGAGAAGAGATTCGCGTGTCAACTGTGCACCAAACGGTTCATGCGCTCCGATCACCTCGCTAAACATGTGAAAACCCACGCCAATGTATCGAAGAAGAGCAAGAAAGCGAAAGAGGACGACAAGGATGAAACTTCGAGTGCTTCAAGTGATAAAACGGAACGTCCAGTAGAGCCACAACCAGCACCTGCTTCTGTGCCTGTTACATCAGTTGGCAGTACGAACTACGGTACAGTGCCGGTCGCAAGTGCTCCGAAACAAATGTCTTTGAATTACGCAGCGGTGGCGCCAAGCACGATGCCGACGATGCCGACTATGCCATGTGCACCAAACTATAACAGTGGTGGAATGTTCGGGAGTGGGGTGATGTCGGGCTGGTACCCAGAAATGAGGCAAGACGCCCTATATCCTCGGCCTCAAGTCCGTGATCATAGGATGTACCAGCAGTACCCTGCCCCCATCAGCACCTACCAGTGTGCTACGAAAGACAACTACGCAGTGTTTCAGGGACATTATAACTTACAACCACCTGTGGCTTTGGGACAATAAGTGATTAAAATAGGTGTGCATAACAGTGTCTGATCTGTTTGGACATCTAAGTGGTCCAAGAACTGCGTGTGTCCAGAATTGTCGTAGGTAATATTTAAAATCTTTTTAAGTTACCGTGAATTTAAAATGTGATGTCTGTAAGATAATTTGTAAAATAATAATTATTGTAAGAACTACGTGCCTTTCGATTGTTGTAAATTGTACTTATTGTCTGTTTTTATTGAAAAAAGGAATAATAAATGTGATTTTGATGATTATGTGATTTGATTTATTTATGTTTCTAAAAACATTTTCATTTTCTGAAATGCTCTCAATTAGACCATCAAATTATTCTTGTAGGCCTTGCACTAGGTAGCTTATAGAGAAAAATAGTTATTAATCGCTTGTATCCTAATTTAATTAGTTACAATATAAATAATTTAGGTACAACAAAACCTTAAAGTAATAACATCAACATTCAATCCTAAATCACAACTTATCAGAGTTAGGCGACAGAATATTCCAATTTCGTAATCAACATAACTGTAACTACGATCAAATCGATTACATTCATAATGAAACAGCGAAATCTTATTATTGGTATGAATTGACCTTTGACCTTCCACCGTATAAACCTCTGCGACTCGGGGCGTACCAAAGACTCATTCAATTTTCAAAATTATCATACTAACTCTCAAATACTTATCCAAAACATTATGAAAATCAGAAACCAGTTTCGTAGATCGTCGATCGGTGCGAATATAATTTATTATAAGTTTAATCAGCGATTAAATGTATAGATAACGATATTTTTAATACTGGGATACAGTAATAAGTTTTTAAGTAACATAAATATAATCGAATGAATTCTTATCGATGTTACGATCTATGTGGATTCTCAATATAAACTAGTTTTTAAAATTCCAACGTTGTTTCAAATGCAGGAGGGTTTTCATTCCTCTAAAACGTAAAGACTTTATTCATCACCATCAAGTTGATGTAGGAAATATACCAGTTATGGATATTTTTGAAAAAAAAAACAACAGCTGTTTAAAAATATAATAAAAGTTTACCTACAACTTTAATCAACTTGTGATATTTTATAGACAACAGTAAAAACCACATAAAGCTGTATATTTGCGTAAGTTAATTAAGATGACCTGGTGAAGGTTGCGGGAGTCCGGTGGATGCGAGTCGCAAGGGACCGGTCAATGTGGCGACACTTGGGGGAGGCCTATGTCCAGCAGTGTACGTCTTTCGGCTGAAATGATGATGATGAATTAAGTTTCATTAACACTAAATAGCCACTGAGGAGAGATCAAAGCATTATATCATACGTTTAAAACGTCACACTAAAACACATTTCTTTTGTGGTTTTATGCCCAAGACCCTATTGGAAAATATCGGTACCTAGAATTGGAATAGCCTTTTATAAGATCAACAGGCAAATTGAACATGGGCACGGGCTTTTTTAAACCTCCAGGCGTTGCTACGAATTAGCAAAAGTCGCAGCAAGAAGGTTATGATGATATTTTAACTATAACAGTTGTTTTTAATTTAGCAGTGGTCTTAGAACACTACTCGTAATTATACTACTAAACTAATACTACTAATTATGTTAGTTACTAACTGAATGTAAGCCATATTCTAATTTATGTTGAATATGCTACCAACTGTTAGTGGCATATTATTCAACATAAATTAGGATGCATATAAGAGACGTGCTACGCCGCGTGCTACGCCCTGCTACGAAGGATGTAGCGGTTGCTTTTAAGAAAATGTTCCTTATGTCTTAGTTATGATTGAAATAAAACTTATGAGATTGCTATAGATGAGGTTATTTGACAAAGGGGGTTCTGGAATAAATACTTGGATGAGTTATTATTTAGTAGGAAGTACTTTGGACCTGGAACCTTTTTTAATAATTTTTAATTAATAGTTGAATACCGATAAATATTAATTTATTCACGTTAGTGTTTAAGAAATAACAGATTTTCCAGTGTTAAAAGTCACTGATTTAAAATGTTTTACGTGTTATTTATTTGACTGGTGTTTGTTGGTATTTTCCAGTTCGTCCGCCCGTCACAAGATGGCGTTAGCAGTGCCGGTGTGTACAGTCGGCGTCACCGCTGCGACGTAATTGCACGCGGCTATTATCTGGGCGGCGCCGAGCGCGCATGGCGGCCGGTGCGAGCGGGATGCACTCGATAATACGTAAAACAAAACGAGGGAGTAATAATGGTAAAAAACGAGCAGCACGCAAATTATAGTGAGAAATGAGGCAGCCGGTAGCGGTGGGGGCTCGTGGTGCGGTGGGGGCCCCGCGTCAGTCGAGCGCCCGGCGCACTGAGAACGCGCCACCCGCGCCGCCTGCGCCCACGCCGCGAGTGTTGTGAGTGTGTGACATGCGCCAACACCCGGCGCCATCGCCATGAGCGGCAAGGGCTCCTCCTCTCCGGACCTGCTCATGAATGTGAGTCCATGAGCCGACCAACACTCTTACCGCACCCCTTACTGCTAACATAGTGTAGACGCCATCAACCTCACTAACACTCTTATCACTGATTACTTGATAAGCGATTCGATACTTAAACCAGTATTTAGGTTCTCCTGAGTTATTTTAGTACCAATTAAAGCCCACTTATAAGGTTCCATGCAGTTGCAATACTTCAATGGTATGCCCTGAATTTATTCAAGTTGAAAATACTCTGTACGTTCAACAACGGTGATGCTTTAACCTGAAACTTATTTTTTTGAGTTTATGATTAAAATTTTAGACGTTTATGTTAACTAAACTCAACTAGCCCAAATCTGACACAGATGCCAAATGTTTACTTATATTTGAACAAGTATAACGAATGTTGAACTAATTTAATTCCAAACTTATAAATTAACTTATAATAAGCTTAGTCGGAGAAATCTTCACGGTTCATGAACTTTAATATTAAGAACAAACCGAGCCAAATAGGTGAGTCCATGAAATGGTTTGTTAGGCAGCAGCACCCTCGGGTATTGTCGATTTAGCACGCACCATAAGCGGCACATTACCCGCGAGAGTGCGGCCGCTTGCTCCCCGGTCCCTCGAGCTAACCTCTATTACTATTCATGGCCGCCCCCGAGGCTCGAGTGGACCGCCAAATATCCCCCCACCGTAAGAGAAAACATGATGTGTAAATTTTCTTCATATTGCCGTGCTTTTGAATAATAACTCAAGTCGCCGTTTACTCGGCCGTCCGTCCTGAATAATAAATCCAACTCAATTGGTTTCAAATACTTTAAGTAGGAAAGTGTACTTAATTGTTCTTGAATTATATATTACATCTTTTTAACGGTGTGTGCCTAATAAATCTCAGCATACCGAAGTTACCTGCTAGTTATAACTTACAATATTCTACCCGCCCGCACCTAAATCGGTAGGCCTGTTTATTATTTATAAAGCAATATCCGTCACATAAACGTCATTGTTATTATCTGAAAATAGGCCATTACATTTAGTTCCGAACATCAATAGCAGTTCATAAAAAGGTAAAAGTTAATTCAATTAAATGAAGTCAAATATAATAAAGGTTGCGCCGGCACTTTGGAGCGGCGTGTCCAATTCTTAATGACACATAGAGGCTTCGTCCATTTTCTACTCAATTTCCTTTTCATATTAGTTTAATCTAGAGGCAGGACTACTGGCGCCAAAAATTATGCCGCGACGGCCGTGTCGGGTGCGGCTAATCTGTTTAGCGTTATATTGTAGGCCTCCCGGCTCCTTTGTGCGGTGAAAAAGGAAGAAATTTATGCGTTTCGGCGTTGTGTGTAAGTTTTTTGTGGGAATGTAATTAATAATTCGGCGGCAAAACTAACAGTGTTTTCGTTGTTACGTCGGCCGAGTGATTGATGTCCACTGCTACGATTGCAATTAGTACGCGGTAACAAAGAACGTGTTCCTATGTGCTGTATAAGTCTGTAGTTCTATTTTAAATCTACGTACGTAACATTTAGTGATCCGATTAAACCCAACGATTTTCTCTACAACTATAAACATACCCCTATGTATAGCCCGGGTACATTATCTCTGAAAATTATGGAAGTCCAAACGTTAATGTCCAGCGATATTTATTATTTATTATTTATTTATTATTTTATATACATGTTACCGGCCAAACCCGATTTCAGGAGACCCTAGGCTAAACTGAAATTTGAGCTGGCTCTTGCATCCGAATCGACGGAGTCCCGGTCCGGTCCCGGTACGGGATCCTATTACTGAATGGTTTATAAAAAAATGATGTGCTGTTTGTCCTGAAATCGGGTGTGGCCGGTAACATATACACACATAACATTTTATACACGCCACGTCCAGAGAAAATGTAACCGGGTTATATATTATGAACACCAATAAAACAAAACCAAACAACAATTGAACACATCCTTCACATTATTCTCCGTACAGTTACTCACTGTAATGCCTAGCGAAGATATTTTGAAAGTGTTTGAAAACATGTCTGACCGGCATCGCAAGCTCAGGCGGTGCGTGTGCCTGCGTGGGCGCAGCGCGGCCCAGTCACGGCGCAGGCTCAGGTGGATCACGGCATTGTTTGTTGTGTACACCGCTACCTAGATGACTCGCGTTTCAATATCAAGAGTAGGCCTATTATGTATAAAAATAGATCAGTCCCGTTACCCTTGGTAACACAGAACTAAATCATATATCTGTTAGGATTTTTAAACGTGTTAATGCCCAGTATGTTTTCAAAGACGTTCCTCCTCGGTAGGTATAAGGAAAGTCCATCACTAAACAGTTAATTACCGATGTCGAAACTGAGAAGCGGTAACAAGTTGCTGCCAATTACGGCACATACCCGTCCCGCCTCGCCGTGCGACGCAGACACTCACCAATGATCAGCTACCTACTCCTGTCTCCACTCTTTATTTAGATAGCGGAGGATACGAGCAATTCAGAACAAGTCGACTGTGTTATTTGGCCGTTTTGTGCGCGAACGTACCGTTGGTTGCGAGCCGGCTCTCGGCAGTGGTGCGGCAACATTTTAATTGACCACGCGATGTTGTGCCGCGTCTCGGCCGACTTTTTCTCCACTCCTCAAATTGCTCTAAAGTGCTTAATGAGAGATGCGTGCAATCGCCGTTTCCCCGTACGAGAAGCTGCTCTTATTTTACATACATAAATAGTTCAACACGACGAACTAATGCCGATTCTCGGTACTGTAATTGCGCCTGTGACAGGCTTCCGTCGCCTTTCCAGAGGCTAGCAGTTAAACGCCAAACGCCGGCGTCGCCTAAATTATAGTTATTTCGCATTAATAGCGTACACATCGACTAGTGCGTGCGCATGCGGCTCCGGGCACCATTGACATTTGCAACTGACATATTCAACTCGCTCGCCAACAAATTGTTTGACGGATACGTAACTAGAAAAAAATAATTACAAATAGGTACATCCTTCGGGCCTTAAACATCCATTTAGAGTCGATAAAGTTATTGTACCTGACAGCCTAATGAAGATATGGAGAAATGAAAAACTTCGTTAATCGATAAATAAGTAATAAACTTTATTACATACCGAGTTTTTTCAATTAATGAGTAATATTTGTCTTTGTCTAGTTGAGTTCATGTAGATACGCCTTCCGTTTATAAAGTTACTTTATGATAATGTTATACCGACTGAATGAGACTTCGTCAGCATTGTTCACAAAACATAAAATCAAATTGTAGGTAATTAATTAGTTTTGCATATGGATGCATATTACGTGACTTGAAGGACCTTAGCTACAAATATGTTTATAATGAAGGTACAATTTGGTAATTTAATTATTTCCTCTCTATGTAAAAATTATGCGTTGCGTACATGGGATGTTCAATACTTTGTATATAATCACCAGGAAGCGGTGATACAGGTTCATGTCACGTACTTTGGTACATGTTTATTATTATTGCGACAGGTGTATCCGTGTATTGCTATTATTTCAAGTTAATCAAGTGTTCTTAAAACTAATGATTAATATGCGCATGACCGACCAAGTTTTTCATACAATTCTATAAAGTAGTCATGTATTACATATTCACTGCTGATTAAGATATTAAATTAATAGCTAAAAGAAGTGGCATATAAGGCGATAATTGATTAGCTTTTATCATAAGTGTCAATGTATCCCTGAATGGTAGATCATTTTGTTAAGTACGTGGCATACCAATGAAGATTATCTACAAACTCATTAGAAGAGTGTGTACATTTTACATATTAATTGTAATTTTATATAAAGATGTAGGTAAGATAGACTATGAATAAGAATGGGTACTTTTACTCTTTTGATGGCGAAATCGGTTACGGTGTTCGTAGGGCGCCCTTTAAAGATATTGCTTGAGGTAATGTTGGGGTAATAGGTATTCGCAGCTTTGCCTTGAGCTATGTTTGCTACATTTATATCGGTAAAACCAGTAAACGCAGTGATGGACACCCTTTCACAGCAAGTCAAACATGACACTGAAATCTTTCCCTGAAAAAGAGTCTCAATCATTGGTGACTTTAACTTAAATTTTCTTTCATCAAATCGAGATTACACAAATCTATTGTATCTAAACTAACTGAATTCGGAATATGAAAAAGTATACTATTCCTTTACAAGGTGGAGGGAATATTGACAACAAACGGATACTTACTGTATTCAGATCCATAAAGATACTTTTTATCGGTTTACACCATTCTACGTTACGATACGATAGAGTTTTTACTTTGCCTCAAACTTAAATCATTTATTTCAATTAGACCATGACGGCACTTTTGAATGTCAATAAAACGAAAAAAAAGCGAAGCTACAGTGACAAACATATGGCATAATAACTTAAGAAATTGCTGTAGTGGCCACCTAAATCCTATATGATCTATTAAAAAGTCTGACAACTAGTCTTACCAAGGTGTATCGTAAATATTGTCCAGTACAAGTTGGGTTGTGGGGGTCAAACCTATCAGTCAATCCATGTAAAATACTGAAAAAATTATCCGTTTCTGGTTAGACTGGAAGCCGACCACCCCACCATAGCTAGAAGAAGGCTGTGCAGATTATGATATCTCTCCCACAATAAAATACTTAGTGGCCAACTATAGGCGAATCCAGTTTTCAAAACTGCTATGTCATTATTTGTCTTTCAGATAGCAGGTAACTTTTTAAGGGTTATAAGCTTTGGTTATAAACCGGTTGAGTGATCATAGCGATGGCCGCCTTTGCAATCCAATTAATATACTCATTAAACCCTTGATCTTAATATCAGATATAAAAGTTTTCAGTAATATTTATAAGAAGTTATCTCTGCGACTTATTTATTCTATGGGCGTTTTAGTAACAAGTGGTTTAAATAAATGTGTCTGTTGATAGTTTTTTTTTCTGCTGATAAAAGTAAATCATAACGTAATAAGTTTATTGGATTATTACTGCAAGCGACTTCTTAGTTCTCTTTTTTGACAATAATTGTGTCTTGAATCAGTCAATAAAAATATCTCTAACCAAATGGTCTCAATACAAAACAGTAAAGAGCATACTTTGACATCAACATTATTTTTAGTAACAAATCAACTGACAATATGTATCATGTCACAATCGTTTACATACTTCTATATCATATTATCATACTACCCTACAACATCAATGAAACTACCATCTCAGAATCGAAACCGAATCACAAAAACCTTAAAATACAACTCGCATTATAAAAGTAACAAAAAACAATATCAAATCACAGTACCGTAAGATGTGAGACAAACCTCACCAATGGTAGCGAGTCTTCCCGCCATTGGCGATGTCATCGGGAACAGGTTCTGTGACGTCATATCCCATATAAAAACGCACACGGTGTAATTATGGGGGTAATTCGACGGCCTCTCGCCGTGTTTCTGTGTTATAAGAGTGAATATAAAATGGGATTGATGTGATGTTTTTGAGTAGCGATTTTGAATGTTAATGTGTTCAATGTGTGATTGAATTTAGATTAAGTTTGACTGTGTTTATTTCACTTTTCTGCTGTCTAACTTTAGGATAAGTTTCTATAAGTTTTTAGACTGACATGGTCACTAACAGAAACATTAGAATTAAGAACGGGATATTTACCATGTTTATATAATATCGGAAACTCAAAACAAACAATAAACATGGTAAATATCCCGTTCTTAATTCTAATGTTTAAGTTTCTATAAGGCTATCTGGCAGATTATTTCATACTATATAGATCTATATCATATCTACTGATACAGATATGGATAGCTGTAACTGTCTACTGAACCATTTTCATCTTTACATTTTAATAAAACAATTGCTGTAATTAATCATACACTATCTTAACCACTCATTATCATAAAACCCGTTGAAACGCTAATCTATCAATAGTTTTCCATAAGACAGCGTGCCATCTAGTCGGAGAGCGGCACTCATAGGCAAAGAGCTTTGTATAAAATATTCCTCCCCATGAGATCATAGATAAGTGTGAAACTGACATTTGTACCGTTCGCAGATATTCTCGCTGCGCTGACATACCCTTCGAAGTATCGACTGGTCACGAATCGATTTAACATAAAATAAAATTTATTTAAATTTATGATTAAATTATTCACGGATTAATTTTAAATCCAATATTTGAGAAGTATTTTGAATATGTAAATATTTATTAATTAAGTCGCGTTTATAATGGCAGGTTTGGTGATCGATGTCGTCATTCTGAAAATAGGTGTATTAATTTTAAAGTTTGAGCAACACAACAACTAGAAGAACTGTGCATTTAAAAAAAAATGCAGTCGAGATTCAGAATCTAGCGACTTTTTTACCCCTCACGAAAAAGATAAATCTTGGAACCCTTGAGTGCATCGTTTCCTGAACAAGTCGTTTTGTCGCTGAGCACATTCCCGAGACGAATGACTTGATTATCATAAAACAGCAGTTTGCTTTCTCCGGACTAACTCTATTGGAAACCAGCACGTGGCCAGATGCAACATGTTTCCGTAAACAAAATCGATTACAGCGTAAGGTAACGTTTACTGAACATGATACAATTAATCGAAACGCCAACAACGATTCAATAATACGTAGCCCAGTTGTAATTGCAATGTTTCTTCATAGTTTCTATCATCAAGTCGTTGTTTTGCTACTAAATGTTTTATTGTTTAATTAAAAGGACATGTACAGACTTCAAAAGGTTTGTCTGTAATGGTTTCTTGTAAGGTCTCACTTTTTTATTAAATGATATTTTTTAAACTAGTTTCGTGAGTAATTACGGCGACGTTTAACTCTATAAATTGGTTATTCTTTATGCACATATATTGAGCTTATTACGAGACTCGCGATGTTTTGTTTAATGTCACATAAGCTTCAGAAGTGTCTAGAGAGGAATTAAATGTTATTAAGTATTTTAAGTGTCTCACGTTCCGTCCCATTTCCCGTATCTGCAGAGATAGCAGGAACGCATCAAGTTGATACATTTATTTCTGCCACCCATGACTATTGTAAAAGTATTTCCAGTGTTTGTAATAAAGCGAGATACGATCTTACGAACGACATTCAGTGCTATCTGTGCGATCTGCTGAGTACGTCACTGGCTGCGCCCGCGCCAGCGGCAGCGAGGTGTCGCTCTCTTTGTTCCTAAGCCCACAATGTTGCTCGCATTATACGTAATTATTATAATGATTTCTGAGTAAGCGATTAAAATTTATATGAGGTATACACTTGATACGTACAAGTACATGACCGAATGATATTAATGCTTGGGTAAACTAATGTGCAGTAAGCAGGCTCTTTCCATGTTCGCTTCCTAATAAGTCGATCAACTTGATGATTATATTGAACTGCTGAATAATTACGTACGGCTGCGTTTAGTGCTTCATAAATATGATTTACGTGAATATATGACTTTATACTTCGACAACGATGTGGCAGGAGATTGTGGGCAATCCGTCGCAACGCGCTGGATACACTTTTATGCACCTGTTTAATAAAATATTCATAACTGGGTAAACTTTTTAACAGTGTAGGTAAAACTAATACAATTTCATGGCATCCGTCAAGCAATTTTGTTACATTTTCGGTTTAAATATCTATCTTATACGCCAGAATCGGTTGATTCCTTACATAGGTACCGAGTTTCCTCCGTGCCTCGGAAAGCACGTTAAGCTGTTGGTCCCGACTGTCGTTTGTCCATCTTTGGCAGTCGTTACAGGTAATCAGTGGCCCAAAAAGTCTGACAACCAGTCTTACCAAGTGGTATCGTATTACCCAGTATTAACTGGGTTGTGAAGGTCAGATAGGCAGTCGCTCCATGTAAAATAGGTACTGGTAATCAGCTGCATCCGGATAGACTGGAAAAGGCTATAGGCAAAAGATGAATGACGCCAGAATCGGTTGATATGACATGTAAAACTAGAAATATCACACTTATTTTATAACCAGTAAAAAACTCGTACCTAATCATCTTACCCTGCCTACCATGAATAAACACAGTACGATTCCCTGATCCCCATGCAGTCATGTCAGTTTCCACATCATTTAACCCCGCGAACAGTTTCCTACGCATTTCGCTTTGACATTTATATTCGCACTTTTTCTTCGCTGTTACGAGTTTACGCTGTTATTGTGTTTTTTAGAAATTTTGCACCGTGAGAACAAAGTTCTGTAGAGCTTGGTACCGTGTTAGAGTTGTTGTTATTTTTAGTACTTACGCTTAAAATTATTGTGAATACTGATGACAAAGGCGTCCTTTTTTACATGATTTATCTTAATTGTTAACTGCCTATACTTAGTTCAGTTTCAAGTAGGAAAATATTAAATAATAAAGTTTACCTAACCCCTCGTATAGCACGTCAAATTGTATGTACCGTCGTGATTTATTACAAATACATTTACGAATCGACATGCCTAGTGAAATTATGAACAAACATCGTTTTTGCAACACTCACATTTCAACTGAGCTCAAAGATCACAACAGTAGGTCGTAACAATATAACAGGTTGCCAGGGCAGCGCCTCGGGTCACGATTAAGTAACCCTTCCTTCATTCAGTCATCCAAGTCAGCAAAATCGAAGAAAATAAAAAGGTCAGTGGAATGACAAGACAAAACCTTTAATTAAGAAGGCAGTAGGTAAAGTGCTGAAGTAATGGAAATTTTTCTGAATGGCTTGCGAGTCTTGCTAGCTTGTGTCCGTCCGTCAGCGCCTGCGCACTGTCTTCGTCACGCAAGTCGAGACTCACGCGCCGCGCCTCAAGCGCGACGATTATATTTTCGAGCGCCGATCAACATGAAAATGAAGGTCCATAAATTTATTAGACATAGTGTCGGCTCACTGGCCTGAGGCTCGCATTATATAAAATATGTCAAGAATTAAGCATTATCATACTGAGAATATTTTTACGCGGATAAAAATAATGTAATCTGCCTCAATCGCGATGTAACTCACAGATATTGTGTTCGATTATCCGTTGAAGATCAGAGCAGCCAAAAAACGCCTTATCCGATTAATTTATTGTTTTATAGTAACTAATATTGATGGTTTGGTATAATTTTGTAGAGAAATTCACAATCGCACATTTTTTTTTCATTTTTTTTCATTACATTATTGTAACCGTCTTAAACTTACAACGGTTATTATATTATTTATATACGAGTATCTAAGTATTATTTGAAAATTATAGATTAAGTACAAAATTATTGTCATCAGAATGCTGTCCACGTACGGTATTTAATGTAAATAAGCGTCATTGAGTGACCTGGTCACCGTGAGATCGGTATGCGCAATTTTCAGATACGAGTTTTTGATCCTAAACAGAGATATCGCGCCCACGTCCAACGCGAGGGCAAACTTATAAAATGTAAATTTATTGCGCGATATTTTACATGAATTCAAATTGGCGGCAATATATCGCTTGCCTTTACATTACATCACGTAATTATGCCGCGCACAATTATTATAATTTTCCTATAATCGCGCGTGAGGACGTGCGAAAAACGTTTTTAAAAGGTAATTCACACTGATTTATGGTCTGTACAAAGGATTCATTAATTTATCAAACAATCTGTAAATCAACTATTTTAAGTAATGCCTTGCACGTAGTCGACGGTTGTAGTGAAAAGGTCATTAAGCCGGCGAGTAATTATAACGTAAACATCTGCATCCACAACAAGTGGTCACGGAACCGACGCGGGCGCAGCTCCATCTAATCAACGGTGATTCATCTAACGAAATACAAAAATTAATTATATACTCTGTTCTCAAATCTTACCTGAAATCGTGCTTTTAATTACAACCTACATGCAATGATTTATCGTGGACACACGTGTGTCGATGATTTATGTAATCTATCTAGAGAAAAAACTTCAAGAATATCCCACTTGTGATAACGTTTTCGTAGACAAACGCTATTTGTAAAGCTATTAAGTATCTGTCATTAAAACTATTAATTACAAAGCGTAGAATCGCAATTGAATTTCCAAGATTCCGAGTCCCCGCGTTGTGCGCGTGAAAGTGGACACCTTTCACATAACTAGCTTTAATTAAATCTATGGCTGTAATTATGTCCTTTGCCCCATTTGTTCGGCTGAAATTATTATACATAATTACAGGCCACGATGTCTTTGAAATTCAACGTCTATAGTACTGAATACGTGATCGGCTAAATTATTCGTCTACTTGGGACGCCGGACGGTAACTTAATTGTTGGATTTTAAATTTTTGATCAAATAACACCTGAAATAAGCTTCAGCAGCATGAATAGTATCTAATAGGTCGTTAATTAAAGGCTGTGATTAAGGCGTGGTTCGTCCACTTAACTTACATATTCCCCATTTCTGTGGTATTCTAAAATGTATTAGAATTTGTTAATATCTTCGTCGCCAGTGAAACGTCTATTACAATATTCATTTACACACCAATTTTCTAGTAAACCGAATTCACGCCTATATAGGAAAATAATTCTTTAAATGTAAAACCGAGAAGGCTTCATCATTAAACGAGACACGAATTTCCTCCAACCAGGTCATGTAACATTCCAATCAATCCGGATTTCTCTTCGTGTGTGTCTCAAATAAATTCATCGTCGTCTGTAGTTACTGGGATCCTTGCTCTTGGCGTAATGTGACTTTTATTGCTTCGCTGCCAGCCTCATTGTGTTCCCCTCCTTGACTGAACAAACAGAGCCTTTCAGCTCTCTCCTTTCAAACCAGCTGTTACACGTTTATGTCACTTTAATACTTTTCTTAGTAAATGTTTAACATTCGGAGTATTGCTTTGAATGCCGTTTTGGTTTAAAAGGGTTTCGTTGCAGACGTGAAAAAAGTTTTACGACTGAGTCTGAAGATAATTTTCTTGAGTATTGTTTATAAAGCTGACTAACCTCATACATAATATGAAGGTCAACAATAGAATCCCTTTACCATCTTAATACTATTTCTGTCTCTTCTTCTTACTCCTTAATTCATTTTTTATTTTAAATAAATGGCTCATAATCATCAGGAACAAAGTCCAGGGGCCTAATTCTGCTATTTTAAGAAATTCGTCACTCCAACACGATTCCATTCTCATCCCATTGTCATTTTGCTTAAAGTTCGTAATCTGCTAAATTCACAATGGTCGGTCAATGGTCTCGTAATAAAATTGTGTTTTAATGGCATTTTCGTATTGTCAATATTAGAAAACCCTTAGTACAAATGGTTTTCGAAATCTACTACTAAATGCGAACATTTATTCATGCCAGATTTCATGTACGAGATTAATATTCTATGACATTTCTTTCAATGGAGTGTCAGTGGTTGTTCATTGAGAAGTCATAATGGCGCCATTATGATAGTAGAATTAACAAACTTGTCAAAATTTGACAGAACTTGAACATTATGAAATCAATGATCGAATACTCTGACACTATTGTAATAGCAGAATCGAGGCCCAGGCTGCCGGTGGTCAGGGCTCCCGAGACGCAAAGTCCAGCCGCGCAATGAAAGCCTCCTAAGATATTGATCGACACTCATTTGCTATTAGTCTTCATAACAAAAAAATACTTTAGTGTTAATACTCTTATTTAATCCACAATGGCACAATTGAAAGCGTCATACAGTAACCAGTAACCACTACCAACAAACCTGTAAAACCCTAAAAACCCGTGGATAAACAGTTCGTAGGTTAAACAAACAATGGTTGATACCCCCATGCGGAGGCAAATCAGCCATATGTTGTGTTGTGTCAAGTATAATGGGGGCGAAGGGGGAAGTGGCCGCGTCATTCATCACACGACCGCAAATACCAAGCCGTTTTCATTTTCACTGTACTAAGGTAAAATGGCTACTGTTTAGTGGTGTAAGTATATTGTGCTGGTTCCGTAGATATTTGACGAAGTATTACTGTCGAAATGATTATTATTATACATTATGTGGATTTGTGAATCGGTATAGAAAATGATAACTCTGAAAAACTGTACAAAAGCTTGTAAAAAGAAGCAACGTCACGATAAGTGGCAGCTACAGACGAAGAGTCTTTTGCTTTGTAGAAAAAAAAAATTCTAACTTTTTTCCGAGATGAAAAATTGTTTCTTCTAAAGATTTACCAAGACATCCTGTTTACACATAACTAGAAATTTTGGAAAATTAAGCAATAAATCAGTTCTTCTTGATCATCATCATCATTTCAGCCGAAAGACGTCCACTGCTGGACATAGGCCTCCCCCAAGTATCGCCACATTGACCGGTCCCGTGCGACTCGCATCCAACAGATTCCCGCAGCCTTCACCAGGTCATCGGTCCACCTAGTGGGAGGTCTTCCAACGCATCGTCTTCCGGTTCACTTGCGGATGTGTTCATTTCTGATTCGATCACGCAAGGAAACTCCAAGCATAGCCGTCTCCATTGCCCT
Organism: Xestia ashworthii; assembly: GCA_950022955.1. Classification (NCBI taxonomy): domain Eukaryota; kingdom Metazoa; phylum Arthropoda; class Insecta; order Lepidoptera; family Noctuidae; genus Xestia; species Xestia ashworthii. The sequence continues at coordinate 9,937,900 of OX465553.1, read as the reverse complement.
TTGGGTGACTTTAAGCCTTTTGATAAGGCCCAATATGAGCGACCACGTTTCGGTCCCGAATGTAATCTCCGGCAACACACACTGGTCATAGACTTTTGTCTTGAGACACTGTTAAGTTGGACGAGAAGATACCGCGCAGCCGAGTCGGATTCGACGATTGACCTCTTTCTCGAAGTTAGACCTGAACTGGACCATTTGTCCTAGGTACATATAATCGTCCACAACTTCGAGTGTAAAGTCTCCGATTTTGACAGGAATGGGTGTGACATGGGCATTCAACATTATCAGTTTTCTTGTTCATGTTCATTTTTAGACACACTCTTTCGGAAGCTCTACCGAGGTCGTCGAGCATTGTACTGAGGTCTTCCATGGTCTCAGCCATGACAACTATATCGTTGGCAAACTGAAGGTGAGTGATGTACTCGCCTTTGACGTTGTGCGTAGCCCTCTCCAGTCCAGAACCTTGAAGACATCCTCCAGTGCAGCGGTGAACAGTTTCGGAGATGTGACGTCTCCCTGTTTTACACCTCGCTGTAGAAGGATAGGTTCTGAGGCTTGGTCCTGAAGTCGGACTGACATGGTGGCGTTTTTATACAAACACTTCAACACCTCGATGTACCGGCCAGTCCATTTAGCACCGTTGGAGATACAGCAGTACAGCCCAGGTCTCGATTGAAGCTTTCTCGTAGTCCTCAAATGCTAAACAGAAGGGCAAGTTATACTCTTTGGTCTTCTGTGTAAACTACCGCAGCGTACGTATGTGGTCCACGGTGCTAAAGCCTTTTCAGAAACCGGCTTGTTCGGGTGGCTGGAAATCGTCAAACTTGCGCGCGAGTTGATTCGTGATGGCTCTTGAAAACAACTTGTTGACATGCTTAGAAGTGAGATGGGCCTCTAATTCTTCAACCGGGCATTGTCGCCTTTCTTGAAAAAGAGTACCACCCCTGCACCATGCCTTTGGCGTTTTCCCTTCGTGTATGACGGAAGTAAACAGCTTCTGAAGGGCTTTAAGTACCGATTTTCCACCCGTCTTCAGGAGTTCGGCCGTAATTCCGTCATCACCCGGTGCCTTGTGGTTTTTTAGCTGTTTCAGAGCCACCCTAATCACGTACAGGCTGAAGTCCGGGAGGTCTTCGGTATAGCATCGGGTCAGTCTAGCTCTTGGGTCGTTTGATCGACTACGGGTTTACTGGTTGACGTGTACAACTGTCCATAGAAGCTTTCGATCTCCCTCAGTAGCTCCGGTTTGGCCGATTAGATCCTGCCATCGTCGGTCTTCAGTTTCGTGAGCTGGCTCTGCCCAATAGCCAGATCTCTTGAAAATACTTTGGAGCCTTTGTTCCGCTCGATCGCGTCTTTAATACGCTCTGTATTAAAGCGGCGGAGGTCGCTCTTCAAGGATTTAGAGATCCGTCTATTGAGCTGCTGGTATTTCAACGAGTCGTCTGAAGACTGCAGGATCATCACGCCGCTCCTTCATGAGCTTGAGAGTTTGATCAGAGAACCTCTTTTTCTGGTCTGTACAACGTGTCTTGCAGAACTTAGACCCGGTCGTATGTACAGTTTCCACGAACCCGTCATCTTATTCGTCCACTAAGATTCCTAGGCACTCGAAACGATTCTGGAGTTCAAGCTGAAAGCTCTTGGGGTTTTGGATTTGGATCTGTGCTGGACGGAGCGTAGACTTCATCAGTCGAGACCTTTCTAGCTTGATATTGATGTTCAATGTGCCTCTCACCATGCGGTGATCGCTCCCAGTTTTCACCGAATTGATCACAGCGACATCATTGGACATTTGTTTCTTGGTTGACATGATGAAGTCACGTGCTCACGTGCTGTGCTCACGCTTTTTGAAGGAGTTCATCATCCTTCTCCATGAAGCTAGCCAGTTGGTGGCCCCGGTGGTTCCGACGTCCAACTCCGAATTGCCCCACCTGCAGCTCATTCCCGTCTGGTTTGCCCAGTTTTGCGGTGAAGTGAGTTTTGAAACCATGCATGACTTTAGAGATATCCTCATACATGGTTTCCACTTCGTCGTCGGGGTGTGCCGAGGTCGGGGCGTAGACTTGTATGACTTTCAGCGAATATCTTGAGGATATTCTGAGTATAAGGTACTGACCCGGTCGACACAGTCTCGATCTTCACTACGTTGTTCACAAGAGACTTGTGGACGATAAACCCAACACCATTCTGGGACTGGCCCAGGAAATAAAGCAGGTTTCCGGAATTTAGGATTATCGTGTCCTCCTCCTCTCTTCAGACTTCAGATAATCCCACAATACTCCATCGCAGCCTGCTCAATCCCTCTTCGAGTTCGGCTATCTTCTCATCGGTCCGGAGTGTACGCGTATTATATATTGCCAGGTCCGGTCGTTGGTATAGGCAGCCGGATCCCATCCGGGGATTCTTCACAACCCTTGCCACGCCATAACCTCGCCGCTGCCGTAGTCGAAGATAGACGGGCTGCCGGGCAGTAGGGCCATTTATGTAATGCGGTGTCCATTTTGGGGGGTTTTGCTATAATCGCCACGCTTGGCAGGCGGGTTGGCGATCGCAGTACAGTTGTTACAAAAGCACAGAGAACGCTGCTGCCCATTCTCTGGTAAGTCTCTTAGTCGCCTCTTACGATACCCACGGGAAGATATGGGATGGTGCTATTCTTTACGTCCGACACCATACGGACCACGGCTCTTCTTGATACTATTACAAAAATTAAACGTATTTAAAAGCACTTTTTCCCAATTTTCTTTCGTAGATAATTGTTACTTGTTTTTCATTTCTCCTTAGACGGAAAATAGTTAGTAGAAACCCATTTGTTAATAAAACTAGCTACCTAGGTATAGTTTATCAATTTTGGTGATCAATTTGATTATTAGCTTGATTTCGGTGAAGTCTATCTTATCCAGTATCTTTAGAGTAATAATGACCAAGGTCCTCACGCAAACTTCATCGTCTGGATATAATGATTGGCATTCTTACAGTACATAGTATTAAATCATAATACTTAAGTCACGAAATGTTATGAAGGCGTTCTGTCTGTTAACAGGTGATTAATTACCAATCATCGTACCCATTACAGACTAGGTAAATTAGTTTCCTTGTATTTACCTACACATTTAAAAAACACGGTTAGTTTTTTTCACAAGCTTAACAAGAAAGAAAAGGTTATAAGGTCTATGTTATCTAGGCCCAAAAATATGAAATCTCTGAAATCTGCAGGTGCACCAAACATCCAAACTTCTGTCAACCCTGCTTGAAGATAAGCGTGACGGTCACGTAGTCACATGCGATATAAACGGTACCCTAAAAACGAAAGTCGCACGGCCATCCAATAAAGCCGTTATCGCTTTTCGCCATAGTTTTTTTCAACAAACATGTGAAATGCAATGTTTTACACAAAGGGGAGTTTGTGGTCGTAATGATGGCCGAGTAATATTCCTCTTCCGCCCTGCATTAGGTAATGAACCTTAATTGGTTTATTAAGGCTCTCTTTGAAACACTCTTGAGTGTGAAATGCATTACGGGTTATTGTCGAGTCACTTCCTGTGTCTTAGGGATCGAGTGCTATTTGATATCGATTTGAAGGAATGAAAATATTGGGCTCGACGTTGGAACAAAAGTTTCTAATCTCTTCAAATGATTTATAGTCAAGTGCAAATTGTTTATGGTGGAAGATTTGCTAGCTGATAGGCAGCCTAAATCATCGACTTGATTGAAATGACCTTCAATAAGACAACGAGGCTACTTAACAGATCGAAGAACCTGCGTTGTAAGTCACGATCTCCAGCAATGAAATACAGCTCTAAGATTGTTGCTATGATTGATACAGCTAAGTTGTTGATGAAATGAAGGGGGGATCGGTAATTTATGAAGTAGCTACTGTGATGGTTACAGTCATAGTCCTAGTACAAAGAATCCTAGTTTTGATTTTTGTTTTTTATACTGAAAATCGTTTTTGATTTTATTGATTGAGTGTCATAGACAACCGTGATATTATTAGCATGTGGGTCTACTATGATACACCTCTGCCTAAACCCTTCGGGTATCACTATCACAGGCGTGATACTATGTTATGTCATTAACATAGGTATTTCTGAGAAATTTTGCCATCTGGAAAACGAAACTTCTTATTGATTTCCACATAATTTACTCCTAAAATGTGTTTCAACGCCTTTCCATATTTTTCATTTACGATCCGATCTGGCGATGTCTCATCACTGCGAGTTCAATCAAAGTGAATAAATAATTTGTGGAATCCCCTAGCAATGTCCTCTGTCGTCAGTAAAACGAGACGGTTGCTAGGCAGCAGGCAGCGGCACAAGCGCGGGCGCGAATTAATTTCGCCACAATTACTCGGTCGCGTTACTAATTGAGACATCAAAGAGTGGCGACGGACGGTCGCCGCCGTGCCCTCGCAGTCCTCGCACTTTGTTGTCTCTGCTGTATTATAATGCTTGGGGATTGAGCTTGTGGTTCGGTTTGATGTTAGTTCTTTTGTTTGGCAGTTAATCTAATTTAGAAGTTTAGGCCTTGTAAAAGAAAAGTATGCTTCAGTGCTTCGTCAGAGCTTTATCGAAAAATAAACAGGACATTATGACTGTATGCTATTCTGTTTGCTAACACACAACAAGTCGTCATTATAAACAACCACGGTTATACACGCCTGTTGAAGCTAGCTGATAGACTTACGAACATATAGCAACATGCCTACGTGGCTGGTGTAGGTGTAGTCATATTGTGTCCATTAAGGTGGTCGACGCACTGTTTGCACTGGCCGACCAACCGCAATATGGGGTCACCTGATAATGGCTGCGTAATTACGCCACCATTACAGGCCCGGCTGCATGCACAAACACCGCACTTCTTGTTACACGATCAAATGTCTCAGACGTGACTCGTTGCTACCAATACAAGCATTATCTAGATTCCAAATAAATTATTCACAAGCGCGACCGGCGGGCGCCTAGTGCCTGCCTGGTGCTCACCTCAAGGGCAAAATAAGTAGCGTTCGCGACTACGTAATATTTAATAGCTCCACCCACCTATCTCAACGAGCCTTCAAAATCAGCAAATTCTTAACTGAGTTAACACCAATAAGTTTCGAATATCACGAGACCCGATTCCCAAAAGAATCGATAAAATGAAAATTGGTGCGATCAAAAAGCCGAAAGGTGTCGGCTCGATATTAATGGTCCCGACCACATCGTCCACATCAATAAGTGCGCGTGTGGGTGTCGTAATGCGATGCAGTTGTTTGTCGTGAACATAATCATAGTTTACAAAATAGCACATTCACAACTGTTTGTTCGGCTGATGGAATTTTAAATTACATTTGTAAAGTCGAAAGTTTTAGCGATTACGAGCCTCGGAATGTCTGACAACGGTGTCCGTCAAGATGTTTGCGAGGGAACAATCGATCCAGCTCTCCGTACAATTTGCGTAGTGGCAGCTCCTCCGGCAATTTGTGTCCGTCGCCTTCGCCTGCCGTTACTCGGTAAACGCTACTGGAATATTGTGCAGCCTGTGGTTGAGTTCCCACTTTTAAACGCACAGTCGTCCGGACGAGTGAGATACATGCTAATTATGGGCAATTTTCAAAATCGATCGCCGAGCTTTTGCCCTGCTTGCGGCTTCCTGCGTTCGCTCGTTCTCGAGAAAAAGTAAGCAAACACTCCACTTGAAATACCTGCTTTAGACATTTATTTGCGGTTAGTTGTACTCGCTACATCTAGTTGTATGTCATAGTACCGAACAAGCGGTGGTAATAGGCTTGTTTGAAACGCAACCTAGAACCTATAAAATCTATCCAGAAGTGACTTACAAAAGTGAATTATGAGTGTCCGAACAGGGGCTCGCTGTAGCTACCATTTAATAAAGGTATCATCGAGATATCGACGGTTTGATCTGATGACTGGTTGCGCAATAGCGGGCGCAGTTAGATCGAATTATCGAGCGATCGATGGCTTCTAGATTGCATCTCAATAATCCTTGTCCGAGATATCGCTCCAGATTGCGGTACGAGCGTGCGTCTAGCTACTTTCCGTCTTCCTGAATCCAGTATAATGAAAAGCTGGAACACATTACACGTCTTGGAGTGTTCGCTGCTATTTTTGATTTAAGTTGAGTCGAGCTCTAATAATGGCATACGTTTGGAAGGATATTAGGTATGCGTCTCGGTCGGCGATGTCGTTGAGACTGCACGCCGGTGACCGTCGGGACGCGGTAATTGATGACGTCGCGGGCAAGCGGTGTCCGCCCATTTTCCGTCAATTTTCGTCACTTGAGTGATGGTAGAGCGTCCCGCCCACGGCGGCGCCCCCCGAGCCCGCCGCGCTCCCCCCGGAGAGTCCCGCGAGTGGCACGCGCCGCGCTAAATTTAAATGGGATGAACTTGTAACGGGCGGCCGCCGTCAAGGAATGTACCCGACATGATGCGTTAATCATACATTTGTGACAGTTACATTCATTCTGAGACTTCGGCGAACCACCACAAAAAAATCGACATTGAAGTTTTTCTATTTGTCTCGTCATGTGTCATGTGAACGGATTTAATCTGTGTCTTGCGGAAATGGTGTGTGTATCAATTTATTATCACCAGAGTTATTCAAGTACGACTACATTGTGACAGCCCCGAACCTTCCGAAGTAAAGTAGCCCCTTTCTTTCATTGTTTCCCTCACGGTGCAGAGTCAGCTATAGACAAAGCCACCTAATTTCCCCTGCAGTAACAATAGCCCATGGGGAAATAAATAAGGTGGGAGCACTTAATGAACACATAAACTGAAGAGAGGTAGTAGACCGGGAGACAACTCGTTGCCATGACAACGTCGAGACGAGAGCTATCAAGAGAGGGACTTGACTGTTTGCAACTGTGATAGGTCGATGAAATCTTTAGAATGCGATGAGTAGTCAATAGCTTCTCAGACACATCGACAAACCACCAAAGATCGAAAGACATTCTTTAGAGACACTATAGAGTTGAGAAAGAATTTTCCAACTCTCAACCCCTGAACGGGGCAAAACAGCTTAAATAAAGCTTCATACGAACGCATGTAATTCCTAAGCAACAGCTAGTACACTTAAAGTACTTACGGGATTATATCCGTGATTTTGAAAAACCGTGAGAGTCTAAAACAGTGCAACAGCTAGTATTTGAAAAATCAAGCCTACAAACTCAATGTTGAATTGAAATACATAAATTATAATTTCATTACACATAATCTACACGTGCACAGTCCAATTAAAGAAGCTCATACCACAGGCGCCATTGTACAGTCGCGTACGTACTACGAGTCATGCAATATGTTTTTGCTGTGTGTTTGACTTAAAACAATCAATAAGACAGTCGTAGCCAAGAGTCTGATGGGCCGCATCATGCGATGCCTGTGCGCACGTGTTCCTTTTTATTACGCCTATTATGTTGTCAGATGAAAAAATATTAAGTATATTTAAGTGTTGCTATTGTATTTTTTTTTTCATAATTGCTCCGAGGCATTGACATCGTTTTTGTGGTGTCTGGATATTTGTCTGGGTTTATTCCGAAAAGTTTGGGCTTGGAAATCTTTACAAACATACGAAATGTTGTTCGACATAACAGCATCACGCCTGAAATCCCGGAATCATTAGGCAGAAGTGTATCTAATAGTACAGCCTTACTTCACCACGTAAGTCCCATTTAATATGAGGAGAGCATATTGCCGTCAATCGGGCACAAATCCAGACTCCGAGGATGCTAATGAGACATTCTTGATAGAAAAACCTTTGCCTGACCCGGAAATCAAACTCAGAACTTCATGCTCATCAATCGCACTTGCAAACACTCAGCCAATGAAGCCGTCAAGCGATATTAGGCTGTCGCAATAATAAATTGACCGTTTACAAACAGTTAGTTCGAGTACCTACTCTACTTTTTATTCGCAGAACAAAACCGTAATCTGCATCCTTACATGTAATTATAGGCACATAACCGCTATAACACGTCATCCAAATAAAAAAACTAAGTGTAGCACTGTAACAGTTACATTGGCACAAATCTGTGTTGAAACAAACATTGTGGGATTGCGATGTTAAATAATTGGCGTTGATAGGCGATTTCGTAAAACTGTAGCAAGCTAGTCAGCTGGTAGGTACTAATTATCAGTTTATAAGTCAACAATAACACGTTGTCAATGAGTAATTGAAGGTATCATAACGTCTTTACATAAGTTCATTATATATGGGTAATCGCGTATAAAGTGGACGTTTAAAGTCGCGTGTATACTGGGTGATTTATGACGCAGTGAGGCTGCGTGCCGCGGACGGCGCGACTGATCTCGTTACTCCGCGACTATCGCGAATATCCGCTGTTTTTTGTCTTTGAATCTTTATTTGAATGATTCCGGCGTCATTTTGAGAAGACTGTTTGTTTCTGACAGATAGCACATGAGTAGATAGATAAACGTGCGTGATGTGCAGATACCATATTTCCTACCTTTATTAGCATTTTTAACCGACTTCAAAAAGGAGGAGGTTCTCAATTCGTCGGAACCGTGTTTTTATTTTTTTTTATGCATGTTCCCCGATTACTCGGAGATGGCTGGAGCGATTTGAATTATTCTTTTTTTTGTTTGAAAGGATATACTTCCCAGGTGGTTCCATAATCATCAAGTCGGGATCTGACGATGGGATCTTGGAGAAATTGAGAGAACTCTTCAAATTATATAGGCACATTTGATGTGATTTGGGTAGTTTTTGGAAGAGTACTTTCTCAAAGTGGTCCCATTTCAATTAGGTGAAGATCTGATGAAGAACTTCGGAGATAGGCAACGGAACTCCTCAACAAATGATAGCAAATGGACTGGGATTGCTGAAATCTCATGTCTATCTATTGTTTACACCAGTTCATAACATAACATCACGCCGCTACGCTGTGAAGGGGTAAGCACAAGTGAACCACTAAAAAGTGAAAAATAAAAACTTATTTGCATAAAATAAAACCGATTCACTTTTTTGTGTATTTTGGAGTCGGTTTTATTTTTTGCAAAAAAGTTTTCATAGCATGTGGACTGGGGTTGTTTTTTGGAGACTTATCAAGAACACTTATTTGAAACTTGAATCGATACCGTTTTCGGTCAGATATAATGTATTCCTGGAATTAATTCACAAATAACTTTCTCAAAGGCTTCGTACTTTATGTGCTGTAGTCTATATAAACAATGTTCCGTCGGTGTAGTGCTGAGACAAAGCGAGATATCACAGCGGCTTGGTTGACGCAACCGCGCCGGGCAGTAAATCGCGAGGCGGGGCAATCGATACAGCCGATACCACCGTGATTTACCTAACAAATAATAAAGGAACGCATCCACCAATCCAATGGCTCTTATCGATAATTAATTCCGTTAATCCACACCCGATGTTAATTAACTCCGTGAGAACACGATACGAAAGCTGAAATCTAATTTAACGTTGATTGGTGTTGTGGATGGTAGGATAATCTAATCGACTATCTTTACAGCTGCTCTGAACACTGTATAGGTACAAGATGTTCTAAAGGTTTGTAGATATCTGTTAATGTTCCATTGCGTGAGATGTTTACATTCTACCAAATTGATAAAAGCAATATCGTGCATCTCTTTTGTCATAATTACGTGACCTCAAGCGAGGTTTTATCTACTTACATAAAGGCGTCTAAACTTCACCATTACTGACCACTAATCGAAAAACGCTGAGAGCCAACTTCTACCAAACCTCACAAAGAGTCCCGAGGCTACAACTCCTAAGAGGGACTTGCGACAAGCGGCGGCGGCGGCGTCACGCTGCCTACGCACGACGGAAACGCTCCGCTCATGCATTATTCAAAAGCGAAGGCAAATACAAATAAATAGGCACGAAATAAATACAAACAGGCTGAATGGAGCCACGGTGGTGGGCGGGGCCGCGCGACATAAATATCGCTCGGGCTGTCATAAGACCGGCGGATATCTGGCCGGGCTATTTCGGACGAGACGCCTTACCGGCTTGTCCTACGAACGTTGTACGAGTACGAGTCGAACCCGACTTTTATAATACCGCACTAACATTCGTGGAATTATTATCGGTAATAAATTTCGCGCTTGACAAATTTCCACATAATTGTTGGGTTGATTTATCTCGTCTTTTAATCAAATATCGACGATTATAGTAATTTTATTTAATCGTGGAGCTAGACAAATCGTATATTGATAAGGAATGTGGCTTTAATCGTTTTGAAATAAATAATAACAATTTATTTGTACCTGAGAATAAATTATTATCACAGAAGCATTATAATTTTAATCAAACTGCTGCAAAGCTTTTTTTTTTTAAATCAATTTGGTGTAGTTTGAAAAGGTAGTTGAAAAATGTAGACTTTAAAGACCAAGTTGAAAGCACTTGAAAGTTAACATACAGTAAAAGTCCTACGAAGCTTTCTTGGTGATATCTAACTTGTGATGGTCTTTAAAAACTGGTACAGTTTATAAATACCACATTTATTAGTTTATTGTCATAAGTACGTACAAAAAAAAATGCAGTAGGAACTTACGTTTACATTTTTTTGTGTAATTTCCACCGCTTAATAATGGCGTAGCCGTGACGTAGTTACAGTGACCGGTTAGATTCCGAACTTAATTTAAATGTTTCTTCGATAACAACGTGATCAAAATGAAGATACGATGCAAAGTCAGCCGCATGGTCATCAAGTTAGAGGTTGCAATTTAACAAAATTAAAGCATAAACTGAGTAAATAATAACATAGCCTGTAGGCTTTACCATCAGAATAGGCGTACGTATCTCATCAGCTATATCTTCACTATTCTTGGCACGAAGTCACACATGTTGAATATCGTATCGATAATAGCATTTTAATTTTACGAAATTATATTGTTTTAATGGAGGACACGATTGTTTAATCAGTCGCAGCTGCTTATATCACACTGGGTTATTACGTTGACGAGAGAGAGGTATTATGTATTATGTATGCAATGTTTATCTTGGCCATGCGTGCGCGCAAGACTTGGGTAGTTACCTACGCGACGTGCGTGGATCGCAACTTGCACTCGTCCACTCTCCGCCTTAAATTACGTGCAATTTATTGCTCAAGGGCCACATTAAATTATCGCATAATAATTTACCAAACAATTATTTCATCAAAACATTAATGATGATCGCAAGTTAAAATCTCAATGAGTACGTTGATGACGTCGTGTAGATTGTAGATGATCAGTTGATCACGTCAGAGATGCTTATCCAAGCTGAATCACAATGCTATTTATGAAATCATCATCTGCCTAGCCTTTTCCCAACTATGTTGAGGTTGGCTTCCAGTCTAACCAGTATTTTACATGGAGCGACCGCCTATCTGACCTCCACAACCCAGTTAACACTGGGTAATACGATACCACTTGGTAAGACTGGTTGTCATACTTTTTGGGCCACTGACTACCTATAACGACTGCCAAAGATTGACAAATGACAGCCGGGGCCAACATCTTAACGTGCTTTCCGAGGCACGGAGGAAACTCGGTATGTAAGGGTGGTCACCCATCCACAGACCAACCTAGGCAAGCACGGCTTAACCTAAAGATCGGCCCGAGCTGCTTTTATAATTTAGCCACGAATCCACGAGCTCCTTAATCAATCAATGCTATTTATGAAATAAGGGCATATAATATAGCTTTCACGCTTAATCCATTAGTGGTCCTTAGAAACATTATCATCATCATTAAGTAGTAGTCTTGTTCCATGCACTGCTGGGAATAGGAGTCCTCTTTTCATTCCAATCTTCACTGGCGGCAGGCCTGCAAGACTCTCATCTAGGCTTTAGATCATGGATGTGTACAACTAGGGAGTTCGAAGCTATCAAGGGTTTTCTAGCTAATCAAGATGCGACTTTATAATACCATATCGCTTGTCTGACTTTTAGAAGTCACTAAAAGTCGAAAAGAATATATTGAAGCATACAGTATTTAAATATGTCTTTTTGTAAATAATAATGGATATATCTTAAAATATGCATGTCGTTTTTGATGATGCAATCAAGAGTACCTGCATAACTTAATTTAATACTCAAGTTATTAAAATTTTAATGCCCTTAAATTCAAGATATTCATCACTATTTACAAGAGCAAAACAATTTCAGCAAAAAATTAAAACAAAAACCAATTTTGTGATTCTTTAACGTTGACTAATGGAATATAATTGGCAGGTAATTTGCGGAATATAAAATTTTAATTGAAACCCTGAGTCAATTTCGCTATATCCCGGTAAAAAGCTCAGCGTCGCCCACTTGTCCGCTGCTCGTAAATTGCGCGAATCGCCATAAATTGCATAAAATCGCCAATTACAAGGATAATGTCGGGAGCGAGGGCGGCTGCGGCGCGGGCGCACTCTCCGCCGCGAACACGCGCTTGCACTCTTACGACGTGCCAAAATCAACTCAATCCACTACCTCTTTAGGCTCGGATAGATCCCCACAATAATGCAATAATTAGGGTTCTCTGATCGCGTAACGGAATTAATCCGTTGATGTTGTCCGTCACGTGTCCTGTAATGGCGGGTCGATATATAGCTAAATTTATTTTTAACCTCGCTTCGTGATTGAACTTTTTTGTTGAATGTTTTTAACGTTCGGAGCTCGTCCTCGGATGATCGTCCTTTGTAACTAACATAATTTGGGTTGAGATCACGGCTTTTGATAAGGTTTGTTTTGATTTGGAAAGTTATGTTTTTCAATATAAGAGCAACACAGATGTTGTTTATTGCTATAGACTTAAGTACAACTGGCAAGAAAAGTAGAGTACAGTTGTACAGGAAAAATTACAAACTTTATGACGTTCCATAAATGCGTGATATGTGAAAGCTTTCAGTTTCAGTCGAAGTTTGGCGAGTTTTATATATAACATCATTGTTGGCGACTACATGTTTTTGTTTGAAAAGTTGTAAGTAACAAAAATGAAACTTAAAACGTTAGAAAAGTATTTCTTTATACCTGCAAAAGGCTAGACAGTGCGTTTAAGCGTGATCTAGTGAGCTGCAGGTCGGGTGCGCACGCGGTGACGGAGTAATGGACAGCTCACGAGCGCGCCATTACGGACCGTCCGGCTGCCCCTTGCCGCATGGACAACCTAGCTGGAAGCTGGGAAAAGGTTTTACTGAAAGACGATAATTTTAGAGCTTTATTAGATCGAGTCACCGCGAGGATTTTAACAACTTTGCAGATAACCCCAAGTTATTATAAAGAAGGTAGGTGCCCTTTGTTTTTGCAGGTCAGAATATCAGTAGGTCATGTAAATCTTTTAACATACTTAGTAAAACTTCGGAAACTTTATGGACAGTTAGTTATAATTCTCTTATTAGTTTATTTATTCATGAATGAAAAGAGACGGGGAATATTTTGCTGAATTATTAAATAATGTGTTGCTAAAAAAATAACAGTTTTTCTCAAACAGATGTTATACATTCATTCATATTAGAGTAAAATGCTGTACCATTAAGTGAAATATCCTATTTCTGAATCAATAATAAATTAAAAAAAGCGGCCAAGTGCGAGTCGGACTCGCCCATGAAGGGTTCCGTAGCAGATTGAATGAAAGGTAAATTGCGTATTAAAAAAAAACTACTAACTAGATTTCGTTCAAACGAATTTTCGGTGGAAGTTTACATGGCAATGTACATCATACATTTTTTTTAGTTGTATCATTCTCTTATTTTAGAAGTTACAGGGGGGGGGGGCACATTTTACTACTTTGGAAGTGTCTCTAGCGCAAACTATTCAGTTTAGAAAAAAATTATATTAGAAACCTCAATATCATTTTTGAAGACCTATCCATAGATACCCCACACGTATGGGATTGATGAAAAAAAAATTTTGAGTTTCAAGGTCTAAGTATGGGGAACCCCCAAAATTTATTATAAAATTTATTTATTTTCTATTTTTGTGTGAAAATCTTAATGCGGTTCACAGAATACATCTTACCAAGTTTCAATAGCATGGTTCTTATAGTTTCGGAAAAAAGTGCCTGTGACATATGGACAGACAGACAGACATGACGAATCTATAAGGGTTCCGTTTTTGCCATTTGGCTACGGAACCCTAAAAACAACAGAATAGTTGTGGAAATAGACTTCCTACTGAAAAAGGAATTTTCAGAAAAAACTTTGTATGTTACATCTGGTTACATCAAAGAAAGCTTTGTAAGAATGAACTAAGTTATCTTCCCACGTAATAAACTAATACATACACATGTACATATATGACTACGTTCGTGTATTTAAGCAATCAGTAATTCCGAGATGGCTGACCTATCCGACCGTTGCCATCTTAATCCGCAGCGTTAAATACATAATGATGGCAATTTAGTCTTAAAATTTTAGCACGAAAATCTCATCAAGTCTGGAATAATATTGTCCTTTAAAACACGAAGTCCTTTGCGGACGGGATCGCTCGAATAAAAGGCGGTGTTATTATGTTGGTAAAACAAAATTCCCCATAATGGCCTCATTATGTGGCGAAAATTGCCCGAGAGCTTTTTTTGTGTGGTAATATAAATGTATTTGTAATAGCTTTTAGAAATATTGCGAAGAAGCGGGTCAGGAATCAGGCGGCGTCTGATTACCGAAACTTAATTTATTTTCATCTTTCATAAAAAACTATAAAAATTGTCCGCGGCGGCGTGGGAAACGACCCTGTCGCCGGCGGCCTCTATTACGTCATTATTTTCTATATTAGATTGTATATTAAATGGAACATTAATAGGAAATCGATACGCTTAATGATCTAGTCGTATGTTTAAAATTATCTCGGGTACATGGAAGTTCGGTTTCTACGGACGTATTGAGATTCTGTGTAACAATTTAGGAATGATCGCGATGTAATGAGAACTTAATTGGCAGTATGTAGTTTGCCGGATATGTTTTTAATTTGTAAAATCTTCTTTTTCTTTCTCACGGTTTTCTTGACTTCTGCTAAGCTTGAAAATAAATTGAACGTGTGGTCATTATCACTTATAATTTTTTACCTCGTGTATGCAGTCATGGCCTGTTGGATGCTGCACTTCCGATACTCTTGAGATGCTTGAGCAAGGTTTGACGGTGCAATGGAACCGGTTACTTATCTACCGGACACTTTAAACACCGGTTTAACATCAACACAGGAAGAAGTAGCAGGACACCAGACCTCATTAGACTAACAAAACACAAATCCGCAAATGATCTCTAATCACAAAACGGATGAGCTTTCCTGCAACCGCCACAGCACAGTTCGCGTTAACAGCAACTTGATTTACAGCACACTAATAAAATAACCAATCAATGATAATTTCGAAGACGCGGAGTGCGCGCCAATTGGTCCTAATAAAGTCGGTGAATGTTAATGAATCGCTTTTCGGTTCGTTGTGAGATGTGTCATAAAACGAGCCACTGGGTTGGATGTCGCGGGTGCTGCGCCGCGGGGGGCCGAGGGGAGGCCTAATTGATTTGTGCCCCAGGCCACAATCAAAACAGATCGTATTTTATAAGACGTATCCTCGAGTGAGGGCGAGGGTGCGAGTGGAGTTGGCTTAGTGGATGGATTTTAGAAGTGTGGGTTTGATTCTGACAAGGACAGTGTTTGGAGCTGCTAGAAATGTAAACGACAGTATTAATCTTTTCTGCTTTTAATTTCTTAGACTAGTACGGTAAAATTGTATACGTCTAGATAAAATTGTGAAGATATTGTTCCAACTATTTTATAACGTTCCTACTTAACGGGTATTTTATTTATAGATGACATTATTCTCACTACTTTCATGTCACTATAAAAAATATGACTCCACTTCATAACGGAAGCACACAAAGTTGCATACTCGTACATAAACTGGCTGATGCAAAGCGAATTTTTATGTAAATTTTAAATTGACATGTAACATTAAATCAATCGGGCTTGTCCAATCTAGCTATCCTTATTTTACAATTTTAATTCAGACATGAATATGGAGCGTGATCTGACTCTTTATGAAAACATGAAAAGGTGTCCATTGATATCTAATAACTAATTTTGCCAGTATCGAAATATCACGGCTTAAAACTAAACCTAAAAATAATTGCAAATCAATTTAGGTGATCGTCAACACTAAAACAACAAAAAAAAAAGAATTGCGCCCAAAAAAGTGAAGCTACCAAAACTTTAGCTATTGCAAATTCTAATGTGTTCAGTGATCAAACACAAGAAAATCAAATGATCATTTGATAAATAGTCCCTAAGGGATGGTGCGCGTTGTCGCTCTCGTAATGCGGTCAACTAACCCCGCGCCCTGGCTTCCCTCGGGCCTGCTGGTGGGAACTGCACCATGAAAAATTATCACCGCTTTAGATACGGTACTTACTTTTATAATTTTGTTTGACTTTGTTTTGCGTATGAAAGATTTAGGGACGGAAAATTTGGTGGTAAATGTTTTTAACGATTTGAGTTTTGCAAAGTAAGGAGAGCTTTTCCAAATTGTTTGGCGTCCTTTTGGTTTTAAAAATATCGAATATTATACAATAATTGGGAACAAAAATGTAAACATCGTTTGAAACTGCAACTGTAAGCTAAAACTTAAACAATTTAGCAACTGAAACACAAAACCGAAACACTAACTCAAATCACAAACGAAAAAAATCATTTGACACGTAACAACAAAACACGATAGGCCACGAGCTATTTCCTAGTATGAAACAGTTTGCCGGGCCGTGGGCACACTGGGCAATGTGGGCAGTAAATAGATCGTGCGACAAGCATTAATCAAGTCGCGCCTGATTCGAACCGACAACTCCTCTCTCGTGCAATAAATCTTCGTGGCAACTGCATTGCGGTACGAATGCGTTGAAAAATTGCCGATTCAAATAAACATGCCAGCGTGATTGCGTACTGTGAAATATGTTTAGGCAGACCATTAGTGCAGTGTGGTGTCGCTATTTGATTGTATTCGGTAGGCTGGTTTGATGGCTATCTCGCTTTGATCTGGTAATGAAATTGAAACGGTGTGAAATGCTAGAGGATTGAGGGTTTCAGCCCACACAGGTGTTTGGGCGGAAATACAGAGACAACCATTTGCTAGGTTGATTGGCGAAGTGACAGGGACATGAACTTTATTATTGGGATCAACAAACCAGCGTGTATATTGATTAAGGATTGCCAGAAAAGTCATTTAAATCTTGAAAGGCTTCATAATAAGAATGACAGTTCACACAGCGTAGGTATTTTATGGTTCGATATATTCTATGTTCTATGTGTTACTACATCGAACGACCTCACGTTTTGTACAAATAATAACCAAGCAACAAGAACACAAAGGATCCTGATTCTCAGTAGACCAACGAGTGTCCTAATTTAATGCGAGAAGACCACCACACCGGCCAAGTGTCTTGGTGACAGCTGACGAAACTATCTCATACTTCTCTGTCACCGCTGCGCCGACCGGTTGAAATAATTCGGCTGCCGACGAAGAAACACCGAACTCATGGACTATTCAAGTAATGTAAAAAGAAACTGTAATATCTATTACTAAATATAGCCCGTAGCGTCGTGTCCAAGCACACGTGCACACAAAGAATGCGCCATATGCGCCCACGCAGCTACATTGTATGCAAATCGTGGGTCGCAGGTCGCCATTCGTGGCGTATGTTCCGACCACGACCGCTCTGTGGTCATTGTTTTTTTTTCGAACCCTTATTGGTCCATTCTTGAGGCATAAGTATTTATTTTATCGGACTTGAAATTAATTTTGAATTTGAAAGAGTACCTACCTTATTTATACCTACCTTATTTGGATCTTGGGTGGCTTTATTTTGGGAAGCGTTTCAGGTGTTATGTTATTTCCTGGCTACAGTTATGGACATCCCTACGTTTATCGGCCATTTTATACTCAGGAAATAATTGTGTGAAAAAAGGAGTGTTAGAAAAGCATAATTATTATAACTACGCTCATTTAACGTGCTAAACTATAAACGATCGTAAATCAGTTCAAGCAGTTTGTGGCTACTTGCCTTGCTTTACAGCCAGAACTTAAAAACAAGCCATTTGAACTCATGGTTTAATTACGTATGCTGTTAAGTTCTTAGTTTTCCAAAACCTCTGCGACTGCTGAGTAAGATAATCCTGAAAAATTAAAAGGGACTGAAGGACTGAACGATTTAAAAATCAGCTTCAATATTGTCACAACACTCTTGGTTTGGCCTGAGGTTTAAAAATAGGTGGAATTTTGGTAAAATGTAGATGACTATAGATTAAAGACATCTATTAATTTCACAAGAAAAAAACTACCAACCCTCCCAAATAGATGGTACCTATAATTATTTTATAATTATGTGGTTACTTTATCTTCGGATTATGTGTGGTCCCAAAATGTATCTCCAATTTTTCTTTGATCAAAACATCTCTGTTTTACAAACTCTCTATTTACCATACCAAGCTCAAAACACTAAACGTTCCAATTTCCGTGTGTATCAAAAAAGAGACAACCGTGTGTGGTGCAAAGAGCATGAATGGCCGACATTCTGCCGCGTCATGACGTGATGCCATTGTGTCTCGAAATCACGACGCAACATCACAACGACACGACATACGTGCCGTGACACGAGCCTAATTGTGAATGAATAGGGGTCAGAGATCGACTCGCTGCGGCATCGGTATCGATGCCTATTTCCTGTTATGAATATCATTTTCTCAATTCAAATTCTATCGACTATGTTAGCTTGACGTGACATCCCACATCCTGGGTCTCAAGGACGTGTTTGTCAGTGCGTGTTTGCCAATACTTACTTATTTACCATACTTAGGTGTACCGTAGTAATTCTTTTAAAAATGTTAAGTGTAACGAGATACTTATAATAACTGAAAGGGTGGGTACACTAGAATTAAAGTTAAACGTAATGCGTACTTAGCGTCGGGAATGTTATTAGCTATAACTTATCCTTACAGCTTTACTTTTGCTGGTTCCTGTTTTAATTTCTAACTATGTATTTAAGTAGTCGAACGGTAGTTTTAATAAAGACATACGAGTAGTTAAAGTTTGCTTCAGACTTCTGTAATACTATTTTAGTATTAATATGTAAAGGTGCTAGGAACCGACCCATCCCGAAATTATTTAAATAGGAAACTCAATTATAAGGCCACAGTACGCGATTCCCGCTTCAGATAGAGCCCACATGTAATTAAGTTGGGAACTTTCCTTAGCTTCTCCTATAATAGTTGTAAGTTTTCGACATTTTAACGGTCACTTTACAATAGGGGAAGCTTTATTATTATTCATTTATATAGCTGTGAAATCATAGGCGTAGGAAAGAGGCGTTAACAAGTCCTGATGTGTATCTTAGACACCTTATAGAAAAACGAACTAAAAATGTCAGTTGCATTTGAGAATACCTTCATCTCCATCGAAAAAAAAACATATTCTTTCGATCTTAAAATATAAAACCTTGTGCATAATTCAGAAAAACGCGACAGCATTCCCCGAGCCGATTCAGCACCTCAGATCACATCTAGATATCTGGCCTCAAATGAGCGATGCCTGGCAGCGGTGAGCTAATCCTTATAAGCCAGATAGAACAATATACCCGAGTCCTGCCGTCCAGAAATTTACTGTCCATAATTACAGGGTTGGGCCAGTTAATTGCAGTCGGGTTGGCCGCTCGCTTTTTTTCACTAAATAAAAATTGACTAATATTCATAATAAATAATGAACTCTCCATTCTCAGGATTACGCTATGTAGATATACGAGCGATTAATATTTTAAGGTTTAATCGAATGATCGCGGCCGGCCAAGCGATGCTTTTGAAAAGATTTTGTTGTTATGTGTGCAAAAGTCGGAATCGAGAATATTGTTGTGACTAAAACTGGATATTTTGTTCTCGAACAATAAATGGTTATAGTTCAATGTATGAAGTATTTTTGTACTGTTCACAAGTTTCTAATCTCAGATTCCTTCGTGTTCAGGTTGACGTCATGCGTGAGAATTAGCTCCAGTTAATTTCCACCTTCCTTGAAAAGGATTTTGACCCATTTAAACACCAAGTCACGTCTTTCGTTATTTCGGAGAGTCTGATGAGTCAGACTAATGTTGCTCAAAATATCCAATGTAAAGTCAAAGTTAAATCAGAATTAACATGCTAAACCATTACGTAGGTACTTGCTTAATTGATTCTAACCCTAATTGGTCGCGAACGTTGTTTATTTTTAATAACAATGTTCTTTATTTCAATAAAAAAGCCTCAACGAATAAATATTCCTTGTAACAGCAGATTTATCACACGACCTATTGATGGGATGCATTTTGGTAAATATATCATAATTTAGGGAACGAGGCAAAAACTCGTTCAGCTCATGCATGTTGGTTGTTGCTTTAGGCTCTTCTTATAATTGTGGGGTTTCACCCAAAAGCCCTCAATTATAAAATAATAGCAGATGTGGATCATAGTAATAACAATTATTATCACGCTCGCTTGCTATCATTATGGTTGAAATATGGCCGATACCGTCAAGTTTGCCGTGTGCAAACTTGGGAATTTTGCCGCGTTTTGCGATCAATCTGCCGCCGGACTGTCTCACTTATCATTCACCAACTAGTTTGGTAAACTGGATTCTTCGGATTTTTTTGACGTTTTGTTCGAAGTAGGTATAGTACAACACACTACACAGGGAGATAAGAATCACGTAATAGAAGAATCATGGATGAATAAATTGAAAAAATATTTTCGTAGTGTTTGGCAATCTTAATGTAAATTGCTAGTTAGTAAGAAATAATGGTGAAATGGTTTTTAATACCTAGTTTTGACTAGGTAGATTATAGTAGGTATTCTAGGCAACTAGAAAATATACAAAGTAGAGAACGACCAAGCTAAAAGACTGGAGAAAACACGTCGTTACTAACAAAAACACCAAAAATTCAGATAATTTTGGAATTTACAGCAATTACCAATTTGACATACAAAATTCAGACGGCGGCGTCGTCGTATCGTAGACGTAGGTACTAACAAACGTATATAATTGCTTTCATATCCAAATCGCAGCGCAAAATGGCCGACTAAAAGCATTAAAAATTCTTGACCGACTGACTTAATAGATGAACGCGGAACATTATACGGTCCGCTCACTGTAGATAATTATATGTTGAAATCGCGGTATATTTGACCGTACATAATAATGTTAACTTGTAATGCGGCGATTATTCAAATTCTCGAACAAGTGGCTTACCACGCCTCTTTGCAATCGCAATCTTAATAAAGACTTCCTAGGTGCATGACTAACTTATTTTATTTTTATGAAATATCGTCCGCCGCGTGTAGCTTTAATTAAAGATAGCGTTTAATTAAAAGCTCTACAGATGAACGCCAGATGGAAGTCGTGTCAACTTCACAGGAATTTGTTTAATGAAAGCTTTTATGTGTGTTAAAACTATATTTTGTCCTGTGATATTTCCGACTATTATATGGCTATTTCTTTCAATTTGTTTTCTAGAATAGCTGTCGTAAATTACGATAACAGGAAATATTTGTTCTATAATGTTCTGGGTCTTATCTAGCCGTTCTCATCTGTTAGGTATTAAATGACATGTAATTCTCAGAACTAACGGTCTAACTACTATTCTCAAAAACAATAAACGCCTCCGTATTTGCAAATCTCGTTAGAGCGCAACCTTTGCAAAGCTCTCTATTTAATGTAATGACAAGTATTACTTTTAATCAACATGAACGTTAGTGCCAACGATGTACAAAACGCTGGTGGTCAGCGCTTCGGTGATAGTGATGGAGTGGACAGCCCTAGAATGTGCAGTGCGGCTAGGCATGCGCGCGCGCAGTTGTCCGCGCGGTGGGCCGCATGTTCCGCGCGCACTGCTCGCTATGCGCCCGTCATTACATCGGCAGCCCCGCCGATTAATCATTGCTCCTCTACCGGATAATTCGGCGGTTGATTTAGTGAAAAACAACATGTTATTACGGGATAAATCTCTATCTAGAAAAGCTAAGAAGGCCTAAGCGCTCGCCTGATTTATTGCGCCCCCGGCCCTCGCCAAGTTGCGTTTGATTTGTGATTCCCAGACAACTTTGTTGTTTTCATCTTTAGTTGAATTTTAATTAATGGTTCACAAATTATACGGTTTAGTGTGTAATTATACTTTATTGTATCACTGATTATTGCTTTTTCGATTGTGCGTTTGAAATATATCCTCGCGGTTGGGTTAAAAAACTAAATTATATCATAGAGATTACAATGATATCGATAGACGGAGATATATCTGTATGATTTATTGCTTACCAGTCAATACCGGTGTTCGGTATGTTCAAAAAATAGAACAAGTTCATTGCCTTCGGGGCAATATTTTTGGATTCATTATGTGGAACATTAGTACTGCGAAGTATCACGTTTTCGTTTTTTTAATGTTTAACTTTATCTTCAGAAACTATTTCATCTTTGTTTATACCAAACCAAACGATAGTGACGATAACACACGTCTAATGTAACATTATAGTACACGGTACCGAAAAATCTCAGGGCTACGATCTCGTGCTACGAAATTTCGTAGCGCACGACAATTAAACAACATTCATTTTAATTTAAGCTGTCAGTGCGGTATTTTTGTGTTCTTATTTCAAATTACAGATAAAATTTACCAGAATGAAAATTAAGTGTTCAGTAAAAAAAAAAACTTATTTGAAGAGAACAGGCAATTAATTATTTGCCTACGAATGTGACCTACGAACTTTCGTAGCACACGACACCAATCTCAGCACTTATTTTTGAACCATCATTCTTTGCTATATGTAGGTGGATTGTATGTGTAGAATCGCAAATAATCCCAATTTTCATAGTTGGATTAGTACCTACTTGAGTAATTTTCGACGAAGACTTCTTCTTATCACCTATGAATTCTCGTAACACTCGACCTTGGAATAACATCCGAAGCATGTTTTATTTCGGATACCTAGCTTATAATAGCTCGTATAGGCCTGGGTGTTGTATGGGTTTGGGTTTTATTGTACTCTTTTAACAAAACCACTTGTTCCAGTCCACCATATTCGGTAGATATAGATGTGTGTACATACGGTGCGTAAAGCCGAGGTCCAACGACTTACCCTTTGGTATCGGCGCTCGTAATGCTCGCCGAAGATAATATCTTGATTTATTGCGGCTATCGACCTCCCCCCTCCCCGTTCCCGCACCACTCCTCGACCCCCCTCTAAACTCACCTGATTTGCCTTCTTTAAAACTTCATAGTGATGGCTAATTGGAATGCGTGTCAGATAAGGAAATGCTATAACGCTCAATAATTAATAAATCTATCGGCGGATCATCTCAGCGTTTAGAGGCGTATTCCGTGGCGGGAAAATTAATGAAGTCTTCCGCGGAGTGTTTCGCGGTTTAATAGCCGCCATTAATTTTATCTCAACAACGGACATCGCCGATGTACCGGCTATAAGCGTCTTCCCCTATTCGCAATGCGCGCTGTTTTTATAATACCGTGCCTATTATAATTCTGTTTCGTTTTCGATTTTATCGATCCAATCTCTAAAATCAAATTAATCGCAACTAAATGTTTGTGCAGAGATTCTTGATTTTATTTACTCATTTTATACACTCTTTTGATTAATATTTAAGCTTTTTAATTATAAAAAATACGTATCTTTATTCTATTATCTAATTACTATTATAATTTAATACATATTTATAAGCACGCCTAAAATAGAGAAAGTAGTTTTCTAAAAGACTGCGGCCATGAAATATGAATTCTCGATTAAGTTTTCAATTAACAACCGCTATTATTTCTTTATACGTTGCGGTTATCTCTTTTTATAATTGGAAAAATTCATCTCGAGCGTCGTGTGCGCAACTGAGCGACTCTCACATGGAACGCGTTCACGGACTGCGCACTTATATGGTAATCGGTGCTTTGTCAGTGTCTCAGCACATGATCGAGTTTCATCTCGACCGCTGCGATACTCGCCAACCTAGCTGTACATACATACGTACTTATACTCCATCCTTGCGAACTTAAAACCGACCTCAAAGAAAGTATCTCATCCGCCAAACAATATGACGATGGCACAAACAGTGAACGGATTTAAGAGGCTCTTCCGAGCAATGCGAAATCTTTAAGCGCGGCGTAAGTATTCAATAAAATATTCCCCAGTCGTAAAGTGAAGCGCGGCGCAACGAGCGGCATTCATCACAAAAAACGCCAAGTAGAAGCTTCGACAAGCTCACAAAAGCTCGTAAAAGCTCTCGACTATTATGTAGTTATTGTTACAGGGTGGAAACACCATTATTACACAGGTTGGCCGGTTTATTTTGTTGTTTGGCACGTCGCGGCGCGCGGCGTGGCGCTGCACGCTGGTGCCGGCTCGCGCCGCGCTCCACCCGCGGCGGTCTGTCACGATACGTGCACTTCAAATATGGAAAACCCGTATTTTATTAAATGATTTTGTTCATATTACATGACCCGAAAAAATACAGTACCTATATTAAAACGATACCATCAAAACTGACCCTGTAGTACAACCATGAGAACTGCACGTGTATCGTAATCAGATTAGATATAGGTAACTTGACTCCGCTCAAAACATTCATATTTCAGGTACTTACTCGAGTACTTACCATAAAGTACCAATCGAAACGTATTAAAATTTGTTATCTCAATAAATTCGAGTGTAGCATTCAACAAATTTCAACATTTCAAAACACAATATCCCCTTTAGACTTAATCCTATTATGTTCGAAAACAGTGTCAAGCGCTGACGTATATCGTCAAGTGAACATCTCGAGCAGCGACAGACATTGTCCCGGCACTGTGTTCCCAACGGATCAGCGGAAACATTTTGAATACCTTTATTCCGGGATTACGCGAAATTTTGCATAGGAAACTGTCGTCCAATGTCCCGGTATTGAAACATGAATGAATCTGCGTGAATGGAGATAATCCGGGACCGTCAACAATACGGTGCACTCAAAAGACCAAATCACACGTGTTGTCAATGAAATGTTCAACGTTCTACATATAGGTGTGTATTAGATTATCTCTGGTTATGCTTTGTTGATATTTAGCGTAAAATATTACACCTTTCAACAAAGGAAATTTATAAATGCAGTAGCTACGTTTATTCATACATAAAATGTGTGACAAGGATCTTAATGACATCAACAAGATCCGTAGTCATTTCTATTTTAATTACTGAAACACGCAACTGTATGCACATAGTTTACTATTAACAAATAACAGTAAACTGCTTCGCACGGCTTTTATGTCATAACAAACCATCCAGTTTTTTTTATTACACCTAAACAGAGTACACAAAAACCTTCCGGAATATTTTCTTTTAATTATGGCGAAAAGTGCATCAAAATCAGTCAACATAGTCATGTAGGCAAGCACAAAAATCAAATTTTATTTATCATGAAAAAAAACCTTTGCGAAAAATGCTAACCACCCTTAAAACATGTTAGTGAATCCAACCTATTTGTATCCAGTGTTCTTATACATTGAGTGAACTAGTTAAATCCAACGGTTATCTGTGGCCGATGTTCAGCGGAAGTTGGTGTAAGATTGCAACCGGAAGCGTAGCACCCCTTCTATGGGCAACTGTCGTGCACTCGGGTTGCACAATACCGTGCACTTCGGGGTTACACGACGGCTGTGCGTGCTAACTATTCTACGGGGTATATATTATACTTCAGGCAGAAGATATTGGTAGTCAGATTACGATACGCTACTAAATACGAAATGCTACTAAAACTGACAATTTACGGTCAGTATGATCAAATTAACGTTTTCTTGAAAGAAAATGTTTGACAATGATATTAAGTTTTGAAAAATAAACTAACGATTGTGTAGAAAGTGTAACTAGTGGGGACAAAAATTTTCAGTAACTACTGGACATTTCCAGTAACTACTGAATTTTTTTACGGTAGAACTCTACCGTAGAACTGTGTAGTAGGAATAGTGGGAATGATCCGTATTTAGTATTTATGCCTTAATGTTTAATAAGGTCAATATTATATTTCTACTTATGGCGACTACATGAGCTAAATTAGAAACTATTTGTGGTGGTTCAAACTTCGTCTGAAATTGTGTTAGAATAAAGTTATAATCAGCTTGCACTACAAAGTGGTTGTTATGTCAGTCACTGCGGGCCGAATAGTGCGAAATGAGTGGTTTCGATCGATTTACAAAAAATCTATGGATTGGACTAAAAAAAATAAATGCTGATATGTGTTGCTTGTAGAATTATTTGCCAAATAATCAGAATGATCGCATGTATTTTAGTATGGTTTTTACTCGCTAATAGAATTTTTTAGAGACAAGTTAGTGATTTTTTTCTATCGAGTAAAATTAATTGTATTATGTTTTCAAAACACTATCATACTAGCATGTATCCTGAAAAATATATTTACCTGGTTTTGTTTATTGCAGTGAATCATAAACTTTCAGGCATTTTAAAACTCGCGTTTAGCTCCTGTAGTCGACTTTAAGAAAAAAAGACAGAAAATTAAGATGCGTATAACCAGATGTATTCACGTGGACGAAACAAAGGAGTGTGAGAGTAATAAATGAAAATAACTCCGGATGTAACCTGTACATCCAACATAATATTATTATTATTATATAGTATTTCCCCACACATTAGCAACTCTTTGTCACCTTATAGGTACATAATCTACTTCATAACAGAACTTATTTACAGCACAGCTGGCACCAGCCTCCATTACGGTACACTGTACAACAAAACACACAATTTCATTTTGGCACATTATTAATAGAGTCCAGAATAATGCGAAATATAATAATGAAAATTACTAGTTGTTTTGTGATTGCAATCCGATACGTTCGGGTCGTAGGGCGGCGCTGGGCGGATCGAGGGCGGCTTGACATGCGCACGCGTCGAAACGCGGTACATAATGAGAATGTGCCAATACAATGAAAGTGTGTCCTTTTGACATGTTTGTTTTTTATGTAGTGTTGGTTTGAAAGTTTGAATAGTAACATGGTGACCTAGTTTATTGTTCAGTTTGAAGCTGTTGAAATATCGGCCAAGTGCATAAAATATATTAATATTATTATTATTTATATTAACTAAGTGGAAAATATGATGTCGTTGTCATCATATTTTCAGGTTAAGTTTCAGTACAAAACTTGAGTAAAAAGAATGTGGTGTTTATTCAATAATTTCTCTTCCCTCAGGTTTTCACCCACTGAGTAAAATAAGAAGACCTTTAAAGGGTGTAAAAACCTCTTAACAAAGCCGAAAAGCTTGTTCTGTCCGTCATTGCGATATTTTTTTTGTTCCACATCACACCTGGGAACCTTCTTGTTACGGAGATATTGGGGTCAAAGTTTCAACTTTTTGACAAGTTTTTTTTCCAGTTTTTATTGTAAAAATTTACTTTAAACTCCTCCACGACCCCGTACTATTCAATCCATCCATCAGCACAATGTTTTAATGCGTTACATTGAGTTCTACCACAAAACATGAATTTTCACCCCAAAAAAAAATTCGTTTCCCAGCAATAATTTTTGCACAAAGTTACTTAGTTTGATGTACAGATTGCTTGATTGACGGCTTCGTGATGAGGTTGTTTACACCCTGTATTTCAGAAAGCTACTGTAAACAAAAATAATCAAGTCATACAAACAAACTTCATAAATCGCCCTCCCTTATAATCATCACAGCACTTCCTCCACATTCGCACTCGCACATAACACTCAACAATAGAGTTGCGCGCGCTCCTTGGCCGGTTCGCGCCTGCGAGCTGCGACTGCGCCCGCGCAGCGTGCGCCCCGAGATTACAACAATTACGCGCACACGCCTCACCTACTCCGCTCTAATAACTATCATTTGCGCATGTTATTCTATATTCTATACAAAATGTTCGCCCTATCGCACAGTGACATCGCCGGACCTCATTGTGAAAATCACGACATATGCTGAATTGTTTAAAACATAACATGACGGTTTGAGTGACGACGGTAATGGATTTGTTTATTCAGTTACACGGTTATGTGCAGACGTGGGGTTCATAATTCTGTGTTTACTGGTGACTATAAGGATACCTACAATAATGGTTCGTTACAATTAACAGCTACCATGGCATTTCGATATTAATATTTCGGATGAGCGTTCTTGTAGGTACTCACCTAAGTAGTGTAAGTTAGCACAACTTACTGCGCGATGCCTAGTTTGAACGTAACTTGAAGAAATTGGCCGGGTCACAGTTTCATTTATTATTTGCGAGTTTATTTGAAAATATTTTGCGTATGGATCGTTTATTAAGCCGTCATCAGTGTCTTATTAAGTCTTGTATGAATCAGTATATACGTTTTCTAAACAAGTATTTATTTTTGATCGAATGGCTAGATAAATACTGGTGATTGACAGCGACGATGCAATGCAGAAGCTTATCGATCGGGCGCCTTGTTCCTTTTTTAAATAACTCACACAGACATGCAATCCCTGACATTTATGCAATCTATAACTGTCATGTAATTTTATTTGCTAGCAACATTACCGTTCTATCGTGTTGTCACATCGTTCTCCCAGGTGGCAACATTGTCAACAGTCTGATGGAACCACCAGACCGGCTAAGTTAATGGTGGTGTAAGATATTATCGTGACGAAAATCATGACAAGTTTTATTTGAAAAACATAAGTTATCTGACGTCTAGCTTATCATAGCAGTAAATATGTAGTAGGTAAGTGAGGAACGTAACTGGTGAATATGAGTGAACTATACCGAGTTCACTGATGGTCTGCCTTTTTTCACCCTTATGCGCTAAGTAATAAGGTTGAAATCAGTAGTACCTATATAACTACACCTCTGCCTAATCTTCAGGGATTATAGGCTTTATGATATGTGTAAATAGTAACTGGGTATTCGTAATAATTATTAACATTTGCCGATAAATGCTGTTTTACGTTAGGCTTTAAGTGAGTGAAGTTTTGACAGGCCTGTTGGCAAAGGTCACATTAGACAAGCTAAGTGGCCAACCTACGCATTGTCACAATCAAATACACTCGAGAGCAATGAATCCGGGTCACTTAAAGAATGTTAAAAATCTCGGAAACTAAAAATGATAGGTTAATGCAATAAATTGTATTTAATAGACAATGTAATACTCCTTAAATGAAAGTAAAAAAAATATGAGTCACCATACATTTTATTAATACAAAATTACATAAAGAAAAAAACTGCTGATCTCTCCTTAAAACAAAAATAGGAAACATGAAATTTTTGAACTTTATTACGATTTTCTTGAATTTTAATACTTCGTATTGCCTCCTCGTGCTTCCATTACTGCGTTTACGCGGTTTGGCATGCTGTACACCAAGTTCCTTATACGATTTTGGGGAATATTCTCTCATTCCTCTGTGAGAGCAATTTTGAGCTCACGAAGCGTGATTGGGGGAGGGTTTCGTTGTTTTACGCATCTGCCTAGCTCGTCCCAAGCATGCTCGATCGGGTTGATATCCGGGCTGCGCGCTGGCCACTCCATACGAGTAATGTTCATCTCTTGAAGGTAGTCATTCACAATCCTACCTGTATGAGGTCGGGCATTGTCATGCATAAATATAGCATCCTCACCTAAATTGACCATAAATGGACCAACGTGATCATTGAGGATTTCTTCCACATATCTTACGCTAGTTAAAGAGCCGTTTTCTATGATCACCAGCTCTGTGCGACTTTCAGAAGAAATTCCGGCCCACACAAGTACAGACCCACCACCGTAGGCTACTTTTTCTTCGATGCATGCTTGCTTGAATCTTTCCCCTGGTCTTCGATACACTCTGTGTCTTCAATCGTGCTTGTAGAGCATAAATTTTGATTCGTCGGAGAACATAACTTTTGACCAATCTTCAATACTCCAATTTACGTGGCTCTGGGCATATCTTAGTCTTGAATTACGATGCCCACGCTCCAGTTTAGGGCCGTTTGCAGGTCTAAGGGGTTTTAAGTTAGATTCAGCAAGCCGACGTCTTACTGTCCATGCACTTGGGTTACTTCCTCCGAGGCGTCGAAACTGATTTGTGAGTTCAGTTCCTGTGAGAAAGCGATTTCGAAGCATGGTGTTCACCAAGTATCGGTCTTCTCGTGCTGTGGTACACCTGGTTCTGCCCGTTCCTGGTCTGCGTAGGTTAGAACCAGTTTCTTCGTAACGTCGGAGAACTCTTTGTACTGTTGACAGCGACACACCGACAGTCCTGGCTGTATCGCGCTGACTCCGGCCGGTTTCCAGCATTGTAAGTATTCTGGTGCATTCTTCAGGCGTAAGCGACATAATTTCAGCTTGAATAATGAATATAGAGCACTATCAACATGGTTTATGTACCCACATAAATGACAGATTACAAACAAAAGCAAAACCAAATGCTGTAATTTCGTAGTTCCATCTTCGAAAGTGGCCCTTTTTCAAATTTGATTTTTTTATGATATAACTTTACAATAACTAAGAAGTTTTAATACCTTCATTTAAGGAGTATTACATTGTCTATTAAATACAATTTATTGCATTAACCTAGCATTTTTAGTTTCCGAGATTTTTAGGATTCTTTAAGTGACCCGGATTCATTGCTCTCGAGTACATTATGAGAATCTAACTCTAGACTCTCTCTAACTCTAGTAGGCTGAGAAACTATTACAGTATAAATCTATGCATCATAATGTGAAATTCAGCACAGAGATAGATTATGTATAGTCTGGAACATAGGATACTTTTTTCACACTCTTAAACATCAAAATTTCTACGCGAACGATGTCGCAGGCAACGTAGTAAGTACCTTTGAAAAAAAAAACGAAAACCGGACCAAAATTACAGAGAAATCGGTAAACATACATTAAAAACAAAACATTGGTGGAATACATAACCTCCTAGTTTTAGGATTCGGTTAAAACTCAGCTATTTAGAAACATTCATTGTCCTCTAACTACACAAGACAAAATAACGATCCATAAAATCAAATCAAATCTGGTGGAACATCTGTCACGGTATCACGTGACCATTTCGCATGATACCAACATTGTGTAAGGAAAGCGTATCCTGTCATAGGACCCGTATCCGCCCCCGACGCACTGGCACAGATAAAAAATGGAGCAATTTTTATAATAGTCGCATGGGTTACCATCCCGATGTTCTTTATTATGAACCGGAAACATTTATTACTTTTGGATGGTGTAAAAATTGTCTTATTATAGACTAGTTTTGTTCCGTGGCTTCACTCGCGTGAATATCACCCAAAGGTTGACAGGTAGAAAATGCGTATGGTATTAAGTCCACCTCTGTACTTTGTGCCTGAAGTGTTAAATAAATAATATCTAAAATCAAAACAAATATCTGCAGGATCAAACGACTGGGATAAAAATATATTCCAAGCCAAAGTACCGGTCTATTTGTACCTATGCCAAATTTCATCGAAATCTCTTCAGCCGTTAAGGCATAAAAGCGTGACAAAACAACTCATTTCGACATTTATATTTTTGTAGTTAATAGTAGATAATATTGTTCAGTACTTAACTGCTTATCTCCGTGGGAAAAAGGCGTGAAGTAATTCTGATTAAAAAAAAAATATCTACGATATTTAATAGGTATAGGCATAATATTTTATTACACTTTCTACCCATGTTGAACAAGATTAGTGATTAAGGAAGGCGAACGCTTTATTAATTTTCAAAAGGTCTTCCGTTATACAATTACTTAGTACAGAAATCCGGATCTTAAAAGGTAATAATTTCCTCTTGTCTCTGGGAAATTCTTCGCTCGTTGACGGTTGGTACTTACTAAGTTTAAGATGGCGTTATTTCCTCTTCCAGCTATAGTGACAATTAAAAATGGATCATTCAATGCCACTAGGTCCGTACGACTAATTGCAGATGCTCCTCCGAAGACTCCGATAGATCATCATCTTCCTAGCTTTTTTCCAACTAAGTTGGGGTCGGTTCCCAGGGTAACCGGATGCAGCTAAATACCAGTGTTTAACATGGAGCGACTGCCTATCTGCCCTCCATAACCCAGTTAGTACTGGGTAATACGATATTCCTTAGTAAGACTGGTTGTCAGACCTTCGGGCCACTGACTACCTGTAACGACTGTCAAAAACTTAATGATTTCCGAGGCACGGAGGGAACTCGGTATGTCATCTATCCACGAACCAACCTGAGCTAGCGTGGTTTAACCTATAGATGGACCCGAAGACTCTGACAGATAATGTACTAAAAGTTTTTGACAGTCCAATTTTTGCAACAGCAGTGCAAGTACGTAGGGTTCGATCAGACTCGATTAGATAAATTTGACAGTTATTCTCGATGAAATGAGTTTTTGACTCCATAAAAACTCATTTCATCGAGAATAACTGTCAAATTTATCTAATCGAGTCATATCGAATCCTGCGTACTTGCACTGTAGATCCACAATCGTATCCGTACCGGTCACTTTCAATTGTGGTCGAGTTTTACGTAAAGACTAACTGGGTGCGGTAGCCTCATTACTTAAAGGTGTGAAAGAGACTTGGCCATTGATAAAGGATACTTTTCCATGCACGATTGTACCTAATCCATTCATAAACTAACTAGAATGGATTCACATGAGATAGTGTTGAGAGCCACGCTATCGCCAATCGCAGTGCAGAATATAAGTGCATTCAATTTTTGCGATTTTGCAACTTTGATTTTTTTAAATTGCACGTCAACAAAGTATCGTCGCGTCCAGCGGTTTTCAACAGTGTCTTCTTCATAATATCTGCTCTTTATGGATTGTTGGTATCTCACTTCCTTCCCGCGTTATTGTTTTTCAGTGCATGGTCAACATTTGTGACCTTCATTCATACATCGTATGTATAACTGTCCTCCCAATTACCATACTGAAAGCTCATAACCATCAGTGAGTAACAGCAATGTAAAATCAGAACTTGAACGGCGGGGTCTCTCTCTACACTAAAACAATCAGAGATTTAATTTCCCAACGCACTAAAGTGCGTAGTACATTAGTTTTGCGTGTGCGACGTAAGCCCGCCCTCGAGCCGCCCTGCGCCAGTCGCCGCCCCGGCCGTAAACAAACCGCGCAGACCGACACGAGCGAGACGGGGATACCGTGCGAGAGGGACGGCAACAACACCGACACCGGACCGAGAACCCTACAATTAACATTTAGTAGGCGAGATTCGTTCGCCGCATCGATTCGTTACGAGATAATTGTTCCCCGAAATTTCCTTTGACATGGAAAAATTGTCACGCGTGTGCTAGTGAGTTTGTGTTCGTGTCGTATTAGAATCGGATGGCGATATGAACTGTGCGTATTACCAGCAGCACGGGGCGCCGCACCCGGCTGCCCATAATGTCAATAATAACTACTTCAACGAGGTAAATATTGGTTTTTATATTTGGTGAAAATCCTGTATTTTTTTGTGGTGTTAAAAAAGAATTTAATTTTATGACGCATTTTCCTAAAAGCAAAAAAATATGAATCATAAATTCTGAAATAAGGATAAACTGGAAAGAAAATCTTTTATTTTTCAGTTTTGCGTTTATTTATAAAACATTTAAGTAGTTTTTTTATTTATTAAGCTACTCAAACAAATGTTTTATCATTACTTTAAAGCACAAAATATTGAAATGAAAAACAAAAAGCTCACTCAGTTAAAAATCCAATTTGAAAATATGATATGAACTGCGAGCTGTAAACCTGATCTTTAAGCTACTGTATTAAAGTTAATTAACTGTTAAAAATCGCGTAATCGATACCTTTAACAACTAATTAAAATATTAATAATAGCAATATCTTAGCAAATAATAAGTTTTATTCAATAAACTAATAAAAGCCATAACTAAAATTATACCTATAATTAATTTCGCTTCACAATACTAATTACATTACAGCTGCCATTTTCTAACAAAAAAAAAAGTTGCAAGCACAGAACAACAATTTATCACAATAGAATAATTAGTTATTTCATTTATTGTGAGACGAGACGACTAATTCTCGTCGAGGCTTCGAATCTGCGCAAAAAAATCACGGTTGAATGTTTGACAAACAAAAGACGTTCACCAAATATACCGACAAAGGCACAGTACATACAAAGGTAGAATGGGAATAAAAATATTTAATTGGTGTGATTACGTTCTGATTACGGCACAAACACCTCCCGGGGTATGCCGACGCCTCGACAATGAAACGCGAGGCGCCTTTCTTCCATTGTTGTTTCTTAGCTATTACGCTATTTGTTATCCAATTGATTTTAGGCAAATATGTGTGAACAATAATAGCCAATTTTGCGAGATGAAGTGTAATATTATGGTGCTAATATTGTAAGATGTCGGAGCTTTTTCTGTCACCTTGATGTTGCTTTAAGCTCTATACTCTCTAAGCTTATTACTAAAATTATTTCTTCGATCTTAAAACAAAGGATGATATTTTTCTTGTTGATTAATGAATAGATACTAACATCAGTAAATTATAATATGAATAAGTAGATACCTAAACATAATAATTCATTTTAACGCAATTCAACAAACTTACAATTTTTAATCCAAGTATAAATCGTTACTTAAAGATCTCAGATTTATATCTGAGCCGTCTATTCTATAACAGTAAGTAGTTCGGTATACATTAGTCATTGGCCGAATATATAATTATCATAATGTGGACTTAAAATGTTAAAATATATTTTGGAGTTACAAAAGCCAGTCATCGTAATTAAGCGTAGGAATCACTCGCGCCTACTGTTAGGAGCGGTGACCAAACAATGCGAAGGCCAATCACCTGCTATTATATTTAAATTTCATTAATAAAGAAACTGCTTCAGTCCAAAAAAAGTTTGACTAAATGAAAAGATTTCAAGAAAGAAACCTGTATTTTTAGGGCTTATTATTTGCCACCTTGTCTTTTGAAATCATTCTGGGAACCAATCTTATTATTTAGTGCCGATAATCGTCCGTTATACATTTTCCTCATACTTGATTTCAAATCCCTCTAATACAGGTCTTATTTCCACCAGTAGTGGGACATATAAATAGCATTATACAAAATTAAACATGAACTAATTGGCCCATCGAAAAAAGTTAATCTTCTGAATTCACTCGTCAGTGACTGGACAGTGGCTTGGTAATTAAACTAGGGAGTTACTCGCGATGTAAGGGTTTCTGCGAACTCCAGCGATCGTTGGGAAGCGACCGACGCTGACATGGCGTGGTTGAGCTAACTCGGAACATGAGAAACTCGGTTCTTGCACAAGTCCGCTAAAACGATTCTTTGAAGACGAAAATAGGTCGCTGCAGAAATTAGCTACTCAACTAGATTAAATTAGACCTGAAAGCTATCCGAAAACTTCTTTTGTATTTCAATAGGTTCTGTGGTTGAGTTCCCAAAGCCCCTGACATGCTGACGGCTTGCTGAGCCATCTCATCAAGCAGTCAAAAAACAAGACAACAACAACATCAATTTTGCAAAACTTTGACGTTGACAAAAAAATCGGGTATTCTAATTTTCCCGGCTTGGCTATCTGCGGCTAGCTAGCGGGGGAGGACTGGGGGCCGGGGTGCACACTGTTGGGTCCTGCAATTACGGGCCCCATAATTACAGGGCTGGCGGCCGCGCGGCGCCGAAACCAGCCCGCTCGGAACCATTCTCCTTGCGTAATTAAAAAAGCTCCAAATTAAATTCGCTCGTGTGTACGGCCCCGACTTATGATATTAACTTTTTAGGGACTTTCTAATTAGTTTTTTGTTTTCCTACTTTGACTGATGGGAAAATAGGAAATCAACAGTGTTTTGTGCAAGGGCTGGGTTTTTTGTGATCAATTTTGGATCGGTTTAATAAAATGCGAAATTGATGTTTTGTTTAACTTAATTTATGTAGCTTTCATGGTGGTCTTTAAAAGAATCAACCTTACCCACCACCTTTATTGTCACGGCTGTCCTATCAATGTTTACAGACTTTATTAATATCGTAAGTAAGTAAAGCTAAAAACAGCCGCTCAGGTCGATCGTTAGGTTAAGCCGTGCTTGCCTAGGTTGGTCTGACGTATGGGTGACCTTACATACCGAGTTTCCTCCGTGTCTCGGAAAGCATGCATTTGTCCATCTTTCACAGTCGTTATGGGTAGTCAGTGGCCCAAAAAGTCTGACAACCAGTCTTAACAAGTGGATCATAATACCCAGATTGAACTGTGTTGGGAGGTCAGATAGGCAGTCGCTCCATGTAACATACTGGTATTCAGCAGCATCCAGTTGGACTGGAAGCCGACTCTAACATTGGGAAAAGGCTGGGCAGTTGATGATTAAGTAACATGGCAGGTATCAAGAGTGTCAATACACCGATGTAATATTTTAGGAATATTATTGTTAATCTTCAGTTCTCTTCTTTCGCTTTTAGGGATAAGGGCGTCCATCTTTTGTGGTGTACATAATGAAGAATATTCCATTCTACTCACATAAAATGTGAAAAATAACTCCCTATTCTCTTAATTTCCAGGTTAGTATCGACCCCGTGACCGCAGATCACAAGGATATGAAGATATTAGTAAGTACTGCATTTGTTATTATGTTTGTTTATATATTTGTGACTTTAGCACTAACACCCCATGGGTTCTTTCATTGCCTTTTATGGTCCTAAGTGCTTTACACACCTTTCCAAAGATGGACAACGATCGTAAGAATTTTTACGATTTTGGATAATTAATTAAATACAACTTTTTGAACCGAACTGGATAATATGTGTAAAGGCTTTAGTTCACAATGGTAATGAAAACAGTTGGTCTAATGTTACGCTTATGTTAAAACAAAACATGTGACAAAGTAACTGCTTCATAGCTTTTGTGCATAATGCCCACTGCTGATGAGTTTATGATGCAATGGCAACGCATTGTTAATAACATTTAGCTTCGAATTCTACACTAAAATGTAATATAATTTTGATTAAAGTTCAAGAAAATCGCCACCAGGCATTGGCAGGGTCATTGTGTATAAGAGCGCTAATACTCGTATCCTAAATCTATGCAGTCTCTGGGTTCTTGCATCCATAGAAGGCAAAACTAAGACACATCAATAAATCCATAAATCCAGTATCTTATACATATTACGTACGATGATAAATTGCGCATAGATAGCGGATAATTCTAATTCATTTACCTCTTGCAATTCCTTAATGATTTCTGAGCGGTAATACCGACGACGCCTCTATTACGATTTTCCGCTATCGAGTATCGACTAGTGGAATTATATCTGAACGAATATCGAATGACGAA
The DNA here is from genome assembly GCA_950022955.1 of Xestia ashworthii. Classification (NCBI taxonomy): domain Eukaryota; kingdom Metazoa; phylum Arthropoda; class Insecta; order Lepidoptera; family Noctuidae; genus Xestia; species Xestia ashworthii. Next base: position 9,900,664 of record OX465553.1, on the reverse strand, counting down.
ATCGGTAATTTCGATTTGTCGTCATCGATTCGATGGACACTGTGAAATGGGTATTGTGAGCGATGAGAGCCGCGAGTAATGCATTCGATACGGGCGGTGCAGGCGCGCGCGCAGTCACGTGATCCATGACAATGTTGGGCCCAAGTATAGGAGTTTTAGCTGTAGAGCCTTTTGGACTGTGAAATTTTATGTTCAAGCATCGCTTTGTGACCTTTTGATATGGAAATTGCGAGTGCTTTTTCTGTTTTTGTAAAAACAATTTCACTGCTCGATTTCTCGATTTTTGAAAAAGCAGAACAATTAATTTGCTGTTAGTTTTTATAAGCAAAAACCCATGTTTTACTAACCACAAACCACACTACATTCCTAACTTGAGAGTTTTTCTGAAATGGAAAACTAAGTACTCCGTTCTTCCTAGTAAGCCATTTAAGGGTGAGGCGTAATTATATGAGTCGCGTAAATTCGGTTTCATACATAGTTGGGCGTATTTTAAGTCGGCACGTGACACAGACTTTCGTATGAAAATGTGGCGTAAATTACGCGACTCATAAATCATATTACACTCGTTTTGCCTCATCTTAGAGCTGTGTTTCTAAATAAGAGATCAAGCTACAGACGCTACAGTAAGAAACTGTTTACTGATCCCGTAGGTAATGTGTGTAATCTCATTGCTCATGCGCATTTGAAGTAGTTCAGAGGAACTGATGTTTTATTAATTAATTGATGATTGTTGGCTGTTCCAACATAAGTTAACCTATAATTATGCAATTAATTGATCAGCTCGGATTTATCTATTGGACCTTGTTTCTTCTACCAATAAATCAAAATAACTTCGTCATAACTCTTGTCAATTATGTAGACTCGTTTGGTTTAGAGACTCAAGTAGTATGGTCGTCAGAAGAATTTCGAAACTGAAATTCCGGGATGAGGATATTTAAAGGGTGTAAAACACCTCTCCACGAAGCCGAAAGGCACTTGTTCTCCCCATCATTGCGATCATATTTTTGTTCGACATCATACCGGAACCTTCTAGTTACGGAGATATGGGGGGTCAAAGTTACAACTTTTGACAAGTTTTTTTTGTAAGATTTTAACTTTTGACTCCTCCACGACCCCCGTACTATTCAATCCATCCATCAGCACAATGTTTTAAGTGCGTTACATTAAGTTCTACCACAAAACATGATTTATAACCTCAAAAAAAAAAGTTGTTTCCCAGCAATAATTTTTGCGTAAAGTTACTTAGTTTGATGTACAGAATGCTTGGTTAACGGCTTTGTGATGAGGTGGTTTACACCCTGTATAGATGTTCATCAAAAGTTTTTAAACTGACATTGACACTATCATCACCATTCCTTTATCCTTATCCCAATTTATTTGGGGTCGGCACAGCATGTCTTCTCCTTCTTTCATACTTTCTCTAATACTTTTTATATCAGCAGTCACCTCCTTTCTAGCCCATGTCATTCTTCACACAATCCCATCCATCGTTTCTTTGATCTTTCTCTACTCTTATAGACATCTTATATACCCAACATTTTCCCCATTCCTCCGCATCAGATGTCCATCACTAAAACTGTCATTAACACTAAAAAGGAAAATTTACCCTGTTTACTATTTATTTTGAGTTCCCGACATTTTGGCACTGTTGCAAGCCCCATGGTCATGGAAACGGTTTTATCCATGATGGTGCTGAAAATCAATAAATCGTTAAAAAGTTGTTTTCTGTCCCTGGCTGTGTTATGTGCTTTGATCTTCATAACTAAACAATGAAATTTTAATACAGGATAACATGTCATTTAATGTAATTTAGAGCATTTATTTCTGAAGATTTCCAACATCTGCCTAGTCTTTTCCCAACTATGTTGGGGTCGGCTTCCAGTCTAACTGGTTACAGCTGAATAGCAGTATTTTCCATGGAGCGACTGTCTATCTGACCTCCACAACCCAGTTAATACTGGGTACTACATACGATACCACTTGGTAAAACTTGGTGTCAAACTTTTTGGGCCTGTAACGACTCTCACAGATGGACAAATGACAGCCGGGACGAACAGCTTAACGTGGCACGAAGGAAACTCGGTATGTAAGGGTGGTCACCCATCCACAGACCAACCTAGGCAAGCACGAGTCAACCTTAAGATCGACCCGAGCGGCTGTTATTATTTCGCCACGAGCTCCTCTTATTTCTGATGATTTATGAAAGAAGATTTTTAAAATCTTATTTTTGAAGATTTATGTGTAAAAAATATTAAAATTTAACTCAGACATATCTCGGTTACCTCGATGTTGTGACATGTCATCACAACATTGTAGCTGAGTGTGTCGTCCGTCAGTATATAGGGTGACTGAAATCGCGAAAAAAAAATCAGCTGTTCAGTACATTGAACTGGTCAAAATGTTCTGAACAGCTGATTTTTTTTTCGCGATTTCGGGTTTGGTCCCATAGTAAAAGTTGTTTGTTATCATGAGCACAATCACGTGTTTAAGTATCGTACACTAATTACCTACCAGTCACCCTATATATACTCTCGTACCTACATTATAAATAAATATCCGAAACTACTGGCTTGAGGTCTCAAATTAGTATAAAACATGCATATTAATAACACATGTTGCGAGCACGCTTTTCGTCAGCCTATATTCACAATATCTTCATGTTTCACAAAATAAATCGATAATTATAGACAATACAACAATAACTTCTAACTCCGGAGTCTTTGATGATCTCCGTGCATTTCAGCATCTAACCACGACTGTTATAACTAATCCCTAGGTATTTGTTTTAATACAATCGCTCATAAGAATGATCAATTGAAAAGGCTATCGTTGAATAACGCCACACAATGCACATTGAAGGCAATCGCAGGCGACGCCGCGGGCAGCGCCTAGCGTGTGGCCCTCTGTGCCTACATTCACCTATTGTATTGCTATAGCGACAGAGTAACAAACATTATATGTAGTTGTGTGTGCTTTTAGATTTGAAAATTACATAGAAATGTAACTACACTACGTATACTTATCTGAGATTTTCAAGATTCGTTTGGTTAGATTTTTTCTAAAATTTAGGTTTTAAGACACTCCACAATAAAATTAAACGGGATTATTAGTGGCTCAGGATTTAAGAGCTTAGCATTGGCCAACGTCGATAAATATCATATACCAACCCGAAATTATAGAATAACGAGGATACAGGTAGGTAGAGGTACAGTCAAGAGCATGAATATGTTTACACTTATCAAAATTCAAAAGTAGAGCCTTAAACAATACAGAGATTAAAAATTGCTTCGGGTATACATATTTCTACTCGTGACTGTACACTACACATATCCTGAAATGAGCTTTAACACTCTTATGTAACTAGCTAGACAGACCCCTTCATGTAGGTATAGGTTCGTACATTCTAAGATAGATGATAGAGGTAAAGGGTCGGTGGCACCGTGAAACTAGGAGTTTCATTTGAGTGTTTTCCTCAAAGGAAAACATCGTGAGGAAACCGGCATGTCCTAGAACCATAAATTCGAAGACATGTGACATCTACCAATCCGCACTGGGCCCGCGTGGTGGATTATATAGCCCATTCCCTCTCATAGAGAGGAGGCCTGTCCCAGCAGTGGGAACATTAATAGGCCGATGATGATGATGATGATGATGTTTTCCTCCTTGAATCGATTTGTTTGACTCTTCTTTGCTACGAGAGCACATATAGCTTTTGTGAGTCGAAAGCTTTTGGTTTTAGGATTGTCTCGTATACATACAGGGTGTAAACCACCTCATCACGAAGCCGTCAATCAAGCATACACCAAACTAAGTATCTTTATGCCAAAAAATATTTCTGGGAAACGACTTTGGTGAAAAATCATGTTTTGTGGTAGAAGTAGAACTCAATGTAACGCACTCAAAACATTGTGCTGATGGATGGATAGAATAGTATGGGGGTCATGGAGTAAAAATCTTACAACAAAAACTTGTATTTAAAAAAAACTTGTCAAAAACTTTGACCCCCAATATCTCCGTAACTAGAAGGTTCCCAGGTTAGAACAAAAAAATGATCGCAATGACGAGGAAAACAAGTGCTTTTCGGCTTTGTTATGAAATCTTTTACATCCTTTATAAGTACATGTCGTTTAAAAAGTTTCTACAGTTTTTGTAGCGGGTATATTATTACTAGGAAAATTATTTGCTGGTTACAGACGCCAATATTTCTTCACACATAATTGTATAAAATCAGGTTCTTCTAAAACCTAACAAATTTATGTGTTGCCGGGGAGTTTGTACCGCTACATCTTATTTTCAGCCAAATCACGAGGCTGTGGCGAAGGGCGGACGGGAGATTTTTCGGAGATCGTCTTGTGTAGTTTTTGTAGTAGCCTAGTTTGAATAATTGGAGTTTTCAATTTGATCTACTCGTAGTTATGAGAGACAGGAGAAAGAGCAATAATGAGAGCGATAACGGTAGGAAGGCAAAGAGCAAAGAAAAGCCTAAAAAAGTAGCCATAGTGATCAATACCTTGGTAGATACCAAAGAAACCTCGACCTGTCAGTACCCATTCTTGACTACATTCTCAAAGCTTCATTCCTTTGAAACCCCTTTTCAGTGTTCATATTTATCAAATTCTACACCGGCTTTCTACTTTCCCCCAGTCAAATATTAATTTGGGCTTCACATTGGACAGTTTAACTATTGTTTTCAAGACTGGAACTAAGTTTGTCACAGTCAAATGAGACAATTACAGGCTATCGCGACTTTGACTACCAACTTGTGACAATTACCTACCAAGTGTAGCCATTATTGGAGACAGCTAGAGCCCTTTTGATATTTCTGGATGTATTTCCTGCCACAGTTGATATTCTAGTGGACAGGACAAAATGTTTTTAGAAATTCGTTTTACTGGAACTGCTGTCTTTTCGTACCTGTCTTGTTGATTGAAATGCAACCTTGCTTTATCAGATATAGGTTCTGTTTTTAAATGAGAGGAGGAGGAGCTCGTGGCTAAATAATAATAGCCGCTCGTGTCGATGTTTAGGTTAAGCCGTCCTTGCCTAGGTTGGTCAGTGGATGGGCCTTACATACCGAGTTTCCTCCGTGCTTCGCAAAGCACGTTAAGCTGTTGGTCCCGGCTGACATTACATCAGCTAAGTAGTTTGTACAAATTGACCGTGTAGGTTCTTCACTTTTGTTGGAAACAGCTGACTTTTTTTACTAACTCGCAAAAATTCTATGGGGGGAACATTCAGTTTGATGTACTAAATATATAGTAACCGTTTGCGTGTCGATGTCCAATCCATCCTTTATAATTAACAACCTTCACAACTTTTTTTATATTAGCCTGATCTGTCCTACTCCTGGGCAAAGGCCCCCTATTCCATTTTTCTCGATGTTGAGCCCGCCTCTTCTCGCCAATTAACAAGAAAGCCATCCAGAGCGTCCCGCCATCTTCTTCTCGGTCTGCCGCGACCCCGTCTAACTGTCTCAGGGCTTTATTTTTTGCAATAAGCATGTCCACAGCTTTGCCAGCAGACATGGCCTGCCCAGTCCCATTTTAGTTTAGCAGCTTTTTGCGCTATATGCCTTCACAACTATGTGTGTATAAACCTCTAATCCAAAGTCTTTTCAAACAATTGTTCTGACAGTTTCTGTCTCATACACACGTATATTTATAAGAGATATCTATGTGTCTATAGGGCCTTTAACCTAAAGCTAGGTTTGTATGGAACACAAACTGACACCAAGTTAAACGGTTATGATCGAGTGATCCGAGTGAGCCAGTCCGGCGTCGGTCACTTCCGCCAATTTCCGCCAGGAGAGCGCGACGCCGACCAAACCGAGACGTCATAACTGGATACAGGATGTTATATACTGTGGACCTTAATAGTACGGATGGGATATACAGAGTTCTACAGGGTGGATCCTTGAAAAGGGACATACATAAGTACCTTTATCGTTATATCTACAGGAAATCTTTATAAGGAGACGGTAACTGTGTAACAAGGAATAATTTGCTAGCGTAGGTATATAGATAAAGCAACTTTAAAGAGAAAGAGTATTTGCTTGTAGCCTGGTAATTTATTATTGTGAAAAAACTACTGGTCAAAAAGTGAAACTGTGACCCCCAATGTCTCCGTAACTAGAAGGTTCCCAACTTCCCAGGTATAGTGTAGAACAAAAAAATGATCGCAATGACAGGGAGAATAACTGCCTTTCGGCTTCGTTAAGAGGTGTTTACACCCTTTATATCTTCACAACTATGTATGTATAAATCTTTAATCCAAAGTCTTTTCAAACAACTGGTCTGTCTTTTTTTTTTCTAGATATTTATGTCTACAAAATGCAATAGTAGAAATAGATGCGATACAAGGTAACCCAGGTTATTCTTTCCGTAGGTATACATTTGTGGGTTACGGGACTGTCCGAAAGAGATACCGTGACCCCGGAACATAAAGGGGAAGGAACATGGATGGGTTTTAGCCAGTACCTAAAAGTCTAGGACACTCCCTCCCGCTCCGTCCAGAGTGGGAGAAGTAATTTGATGATTTCCCATCCGAAGAAAAAAGGTACCTACACATGTTTGTTACATATCTAACACCTAACGATCACATATTAGAAACAGGGAACCCCTACATACGCAAAGGAAAACTCACGTGACCAATTATATTTTAACTCCCATTCTAATTTTTCACATTTGGTTTGTTATCTCCGCTGGGCTCGCCAGAACGCCTCTCATGAAATTTCCATGTAATTTGATTTCTTCCGCACACGCCGCCCTTTCGTCGTAATTTCACATCTCAGCGTGAGTTTCGCGTTCAAATTAAAATGTTTATTGCGTTAAGCGGAGTTCGCACGGTCGCCCATGAGCGGGCTGAGCATTTTTATTTCGTTATCCCGGACACGCCCATTCACCCCTCTTCGCCGTGCACCCCTCACCTCGCCACGATTTCACTATTTTATGAACCCGATGGCACCCCTGTCTAATGTCGCTATAATGCCTCACGACTGTCATTTCCGGTCTTCTCTGAACGGGATGTTGCACCTTGAAGGCTGTAACACAAAGTTCAATATAGTTTGTTGTATGTTGGAGCATTTTACTTGTGTTATGCGTGTCATAAAACTATTAGCCGTTTAAGCTATTCTCGAAGCGACGACGTCCCTCTAAGAAGGTTTATCGTCTGAAGGAACTCGGGTGCGGAAGGGCGCTATCATTTTTTTTCACGCAAACTTTCGTGGCTCCGTTTTTTCGTGCCATTACGAATTATTTGGTCGTGTTTATAATGTTTTTTGTGGTGAGCATTATATTTCATTATCTTTAGCACCTTGTTGGTCGTTCACCGGCGCTATTAGCTCGTAATAACGTTCTGTCAGATGTTATGGTGAAGGGGAAAATGTGTGTTAGGGGGATTTCTAAACAGACAGATTTATGTTCCACAAAAATTACCTTCAGAATTAAAAAATGGTCGAAAACATACCTGTTAGTGCCTGATGTTGTATTAATCCTGAATTAGTTGTGCTCTTCATGGGCGCATTGCCAACATTTGTCAGTTTTAAACTTATCGATTAGCTAATGACAGATGACGGACAGGTTCGTATTGCTTGGGAGGTGGTCTTTTTAACGGCATACTGACTACTCGGCACCACCAAGCGTCCTATTTTATCGATTTCTGCCAAAAATTAGGATGCTCTGTCCACATCTGCTTGAAACTTATTTGGTATTGTAGGTCAGTAACAGAACCATAGTGGAGAAAGGTAGGTTTGAGCTTGTTATTCAAGGATGCAAAGTCATTAAGTGATATTTTAAATTCTTCACACAGACTCTTACTGCATTAGAATTGAGCACCCTTCGATGTTTTGCAGCTTCTTAATTATTTTAGCATACAGATTTTTAAAGACCAGCGGAATCCTGAAATAACTTGAACTTTTCTCTAGCTGTCAGGGTTCTGTTTTACATTCAACGCTGTAGTTAATTGTTAGGAAGTCTGTTAACCCTCAGAAATTGGATACCAGATTACTGACAGAATCAGCAGAATTTGATATGAATTAGACAGGTCAGTCAGTGTCCATTTTATTTGTAACTTGGCAGAATCATGGAGGCACCTATTATTGTGCTGCTTAAGCTGGAGTTTTTGACTGAAGTGCTAAGAGTTCAGCGTTCTCTTATTTCTCTTCATTTGTATAACTAAAAGTAGGTGGCTCCTAAGGACCTGGAAATTTCTTTTTTGAAGGGATTTGTCTCCAGCTCTTGGCTATATAATAACAGCCGCTCGGGTTTATCTTTAGGTTAAGCCGTGCTTGCCTAGGCTAGTCTGTGGATGAGTGCGACCACACATTACATACCGAGTTTCCTCCGTGACTCGGAAAGCACGTTAATCTGTTGGTTCCGGCTGTCATTTGTAGATCTTTGACAGTCGTTACAGGTAGTCAGTCAGTGGCCCAAAAAGCCTGACAACCAGTCTTACCAATGGGTACAGTATAACCCAGTACTAACTGGGTAGTGGAGGTCAGATAGGCAGTCGCTTCATGTAAAATAGGTACTGGTATTCAGCTGCATCCGGTTAGACTGGAAGCCGACCCCAACTTAGATGGGAAAAGCCTTGGGTAGATGATGATGTCTCCAGGTCTTGCATCAGTTTGAATTCATATTAGTTTTTTGTAATCTTTGATATTATGGTGACACGATATTGTATTACATCATGTTTTTGTTTATGTACAGTCAGCAAAACAGTTAGGTTTACAGGCAAGCAATCTTCTATATACTATTTTAAATGGAAAAGGGTTGTAATCAATCTGTTTGCAATTTCATCCAAATCCGTTCCATAGTTTCTGCGTGAAAGTATAACAAAAATCGATGTTTACAGACTTTTACAATTATAATAGTCATAAGAAGATTCCTGGCCTGCATACCTAACTGTTTTGCTAACTGTACTTAGCTACAGTTGCTATACATACTGACAAAGTAGAACGGAGAACAGTGTAGAGCCCCGAAATCAGCTCTATATATTTTCTTATTATCCTTGTAGGTACCGCCTTTCTGCTCTTAGTTTTCCATAACCTACTTACTTACTTATTTTATAGGCATTTTACCGATCTTTAGACCCATCGATAAACAGTGAGAAACAATAAAAAAATGTTGGTGTAATTTATAACTATAGGAAACCTAACTTGTATACTTGTATTGTTGAATGTAAAATGTAGGTATGTACTGTTGGAGTACCTACACTACTTGAAAATAAATTAAAATAAAATAAACCATTTAATGCTTTTTCAAACGAAAAACACGTCTACAGTTTACAGGCAAGTCGGACTCAGTTGAGAAACTTCACAATTGTGTTTAATCGCGTCGGCATTGTCAATGTTGAAACATCTCCCCAACCATAACTTGAACGACTCAAAGCTCAACTGTAGCCAACATTACGTCGAAGTACCAACTAAGCAATAATTTGAAACAAAAAAGTTTATGCAAATCGAGGGACGCCGAAATAAAATGGAGTCTGGTCGTGCGAGCGCGTGCGATCGATACGCCCGCTGCGACCTTGCGGGCGGGGCGCGGCGTGGGCGGGGCGCGGTAAGAGGCTGGGATTGGCTGGCCCCGCCCACTGGCTCCCCTCCCTCCCCGCCCCCCCACTCCCCCGCGTGCTGTCCGTTGCGCGTGGAGAAGCGCGCGCCACACGTCGGCCGCGCGCGCCCACATCGCTCACGTCGCGGGTATGCGGACACCGCAGCGCGTTGTTGAACAAGTGACACTTTGTTTTAGTTCCCAGTTCGCTATGTGTCACGTTTAGTGTTGTTCTCGGCTATGATCACTGATATGTACGCGCCGCTGCCGGCGCCGCCCAACAATAAGACCATCGTAAGTTTGTTGTGAACTTCTACTTTAACGTCAACTTTGACAGCTCCAAAACAGCTGTTGTATACAATGGTGTATTTACAAATGGCGGGAAGAGGATTTTGTTTAGAATTCAGGAGTGGTTAACTTAAGCCTATGTATGCTACATAGATAACTCATTTGTACCTATTAAACAAACTTTTTTCTCCATTGACTTTTATTGTGCAAAATATTCATGATTATTGATTGTTTGAATTTTGTTATGGTACATACCTCTCATCTCCATTCAAAACAAAAGATTTTCTATAACTGCCCCTAACTTTAAAATGTATGCAGACGAAGGTAATGTGTTTTCCAATTCTTATTTTAATCTTCATAAGTATATATTATTGTTTTGAAGGTATACCTACCTACGTATACAACAAAATAAAAGTATACATATAATAGGTAAGTAGCACATCAACATATAATACAAAGGACTTAATTAGTTTAATATATTCACGGTATACATATGTAAATATGTACATATGTAGGTGTCACTATCAAGTTCCGTCGGCTTGGAAATATCCTGATGGCTTTCATATTACATACTTAAATTCTTATAAATATAATTAGCTTGCGTTCTTACTGAAAAAAACATAAAAGTGAATCTAGAAAGATGCATACATACTTTTTAGAATATTGCTATTAGACTTAATTAGACTAGGTAAGTTAAGGACCTTCTGCAGCCCGTAAAATAGGTACCATTTGGTAGGCTAAATAAATAATATACTAAATAATATACCTAGCTTTTCCCTACAAGACTTACATTGTATTTTTTATGCCTAGTTTATCTTTGAAGGATATTTTATTAAACAACAAAACACATAAGTAGGTACATACTTAAAATTGTCTCTAAGAAAAAACTCTTTAAATCTTTCAGTGCTAATTCATCATCCATTTGTCTTCGTTTACATTTCATATTCCCCTAAATGTACCTACCTGAAATTGTAAACAATACCTACCATAGTAAAAATGAGTACATACCAATTTCACACTTGTGTGTAAAACTCACTTTTTTCAGCAATTCTCTTCTCATTGTCCTGACGTCAGAACTGGAAACGCCTCTCTTATTTCTTCCCATAGACAAAACAATAGACCTCTAGTGAAACTCCTCTATAGCGCCTGTTTAATTGGATAGGTGTCAATTATAGATCATTAGATATCATTAGATGTGGTACCAACGTTTTGCAGCATGTGAAGTATAAAATTAGATAAACCTAACTAACAAAAAATGTGCAAAAATGTGCAATTTTTCTGGCGTGCTCTGTCGTTCAGTTCATTTGTGTTTAAAAATACTTAGAAGGAAAACGATTGTCAGTAAAAATACAATTTGTTTTTCAAATTTTGTGGTTTGTTATAACTTAGTTATTATAACAAAATGGTACTGTTTTTGTTTATTTGTAGGTCTATCAAAATGTTGTCTTAATTGACCCACAGATTGACTGGTAGAGAATGCCTTGTGGCATTAAGTCCTCCTATGTATAGATACTTACATGAAGTTTAAATACTTAAATAATAAATAACTATTCCATGTTAGAAATAATTTGAACGGACTGTTACTTTATAGTTGTCATTTATATCTAGATATCTTTATGTTTCCATGACATGTAGGTATTGTATGACTTTTATTTAATTATTGTTGATTTTATTGTATGTAGATATTATCAATGCAACATTTGAACCGCGACTTATTTACATTTTTTTATTTAACACTTTAAGCATTAAGTATAGAGGCGGACTTAATGTCATATGCATTTTCTGCCAGTCAACCTTTGAGTGATGCAGAGACAAACAGTGACAGGTGTATTTCTGAAAATAATTTGAATTAATACTACTATATACACACAATATATCATTTCGTTATTATTATTATATATAGCCCAAATTCATAGAACATCTATCATTCTAAAAAAAAACTTATAAATTAACTTTACTCGATCCCACTTCCCCATGTTACCTGTTACAATTGTCAAAGGGTGCTCAATCAAACCAATGGATTCAAACAACAGCTTCCGATCAGAATCCGATTGTTTCCTCTCCCATCCATCTTCCGGCTAAATATTTGTCAACGAGAACACACTCCCCAAACGCACAAACAAATTCAATCAAACTGTTCGATTTTATTACGCTTTTGTAACAGAGAACAATGTGTATTGTTCCATGCAAAGATGGGACATTCTTCTACAAAATTATTTAGTAATTTTAATATTGAACAATAGCTATGTCTTGTAATAATTGGTAATCATGATATGGATCTGTTATTCAATAAGTACTACGTGGGTAGAGCATCGTGTAACTTTTTATTGCCGTTCGATATTCAGAGAAATATGATTCAATGATGATTTCTGTGAAGTCAATCCACATCAGAATTCTATAATATACATTCTCTGTGAAGTTTTGATAATTTGCGGTTGCCTGCTGCTGAAATGTATTTGCAATAGGTACCTAGGTACCTAGTAGGTATAGTAAGTAGCAATCATAGTAGGTCGTAATACATTTCTATTTATACTTTCAATTGTTTTATAAGCAAAGATGGCCTTTTACTCAAATAAGATAAGTACCACTTAGTTTTACAAATCTATACAAATCCTGCCATAAACCAAACAATTGTGGGTCCATCCATTTAAAAAATCACAGCCAGTCCTGAAGAGTTTACTTAAACCTCTAATACTTCATGCACTACCAGCCGGAACACCGAACTAACTCCGACACCCACTTCACACAACAAATCAAGAACTTTCATCTCATCCGCGCTTCAATCCCATACATCGGGACCATTATGCGTGTCTAATAGATTTTTTTGGCGCTGGCCCATTCACGGCGCGCAGCGTGAAGCCCCTTCAATGGCCATTGTGGCATTGAACCGAATCGACGACCGACAAACTTTTATTTGTAATACTCCTAAATGGCTGTTATGGGGATTAAGAGTACTTCGCTTTGTCATCCTACCATGAGACGCACTAAAGTCGCAAATCCGATACTCTGTCGCAAAACTAACATTGTGGAGTATCGCTGAAAAACTAAAATGGCGTTACCATAATATCGGGTACTACAATGCGCTTTGAGATCCGTCACTTTTGATAGCAACGGTGCTTTGTGTTACGGTTTACTCAGGATTAAACACTTTAACTTTGGGATGAGGCCACTTACAGTAAAATGTTTATATAGTTAGTATAGATGCAGTTTTTGTTGAGTGGCATTTATATTTTTTGCGAGGATTTGTGTTTGTTAGTGGGCAGAACCTACTTCAGACTTATGTCAATAAACAGATATAGCAGAACCTATGGTGTACCTACAGACTGACTAAAGATTAGAATCTTACTAAACTTATTTCCGTTAAGGATGTCTCATATTCTCTAATAGGTTCCCTACCTATCATCAACACAAAACATCTGTCATCTAAAAATACCATAATAAGCGTCCTAACGATAGAACAACACATGCATCCCAAACTACGTAATTCTAATTAAAATACTTGTCGCATGAACCAATTATTTTAAAAAATAAACCGTATCGGTAGCGACGGGGCCCGCCATAATTCTTTTTTATAGCACGAACTCGTCGTGTTAACCCGTTCATTGACAAAAGGTATTTAAATGAAGCTGTCGGGGAAATGATATTTAGTGCGCGCACAAGTCGGGGACATTCCGACCGGGCGTTAAACAGTCGTCACGTGGATGTGACTGTTTTAGATTGATACTCTGTGGCTTGTAGTCGGTGAGGCTACCTTATCTTTATCTCATCTGTACAATTGATATTTATGTTGTTTGAGATAGTGTTGATGAACTTGTTGTGGAAACTTTTGTTGTAGTAAAGATTGTTGCTATTTTAGAGTTTGGTTGCTATCTTGTCTAACTAATTTTTCTTTCGGATAAACATAGGTACCTACTACGTACGCTAAGCTGGTTGCATAATGTTAAGGGGCCGGCGGAGCGTGCGTCGTTCATACAAACGTAATAGCAAAATAATGTGTAAATCAAACATATTTTTAAGGTAGTGTGTATTTATTTCGATTGAATTACAGAATATCTATGTTCCCAAATATATATTTTGAAAGGATAATGATGTACATACGAGATATGAGGAATTTAAAATTTCTATAGATAACTTATTTCTCTCATAACTCTTGTTTAAATCAGTATCCATTCAAAATATATATTTGGGAACCTAGATATTCTGTAATCCAATCGAAATAGATACACACTACCTTTAGAATATGTTTGATTTACAAAATATTTTGGTATTACGTTTGTATGAACTACGCATGCTCCGTGGGCCTCACACTCATTGAAATGAAACTATTTGAATTTTCAAATACTTAGTTCGAAACAAGGACTCGTTGGTTTAATTTCAAATTTGCTGTCCCTGTCAAGAAAGGAATACCTAGAGCTTTTCTTTTAAGAATGGAGAGTTAAAAGTGTTGTTATTGCCTTAAAGACAAAGTCCTACATACATACCTACCTTGTTTAACAATCAATTTTCTCCTACGCAGTTGATGAAACGACGGCCTATCTGCATTTGTCTCACTCTAAGCCAAACGTTCAGTCTAAACTTATCAAAACCTTGACATGACAGTACTCGACACCCACATTCTACTAATCGTATCCGAAGCATCTTTTAAACGTCTCGAAAGCTTTCTCGTTAAGTTATTTACGTTGGTATCCGTCAACGAGACGTGCGGCTGGCGACAAATTTAACAATGTTAGTCGCGCGTCTGCCGCGACAGGGTTAAAAAAAAATCACTAATGAAGTGCAAATCTGTCAGTGCGCGTGTTTCAGCGATTTATTGTCGCACGTCTAATTGTTTTGTCGCGCATTTTGTGGCTTGTTGAGTTTTTGTTTCGGTTGTTACGTGATCTGTGGGATTGGAGTCGTTTGATGTTTATTTTAAATTGTGAATAAGATTTGTAATTAGGACTTATTCGAAAGATTTGTTGTAAGTACTATTTCCGGTCATATCATGAAAATGTAAGTGTAAATCAACTTAACTTTTAAAAGTCTCATCATCATCATCATCATTTCAGCCGAAAGACGTCTACTTCTGGACATAGGCCTCCCCCAAGTGTCGCCACATTGACCGGTACCATGCGACTCGCATCCAACGGATTCCCGCAACCTTCACCAGGTCATCGGTCCACCTAGTGGGAGGTCTTCCAACGCATCGTCTTCCGGTTCGCGGTCGCCACTCAAGAACTTTTCGGCCCCATCGGCCATCAGTTCTGCGAGCAATGTGACCTGCCCACTGCCACTTAAGTTTGGCAATTCTTCGGGCTACGTCGGTGACCTTGGATCTCTTGCGGATGTCTTCATTTCTGATTCGATCACGCAAGGAAACTCGGAGCATAGCCCTCTCCATTGCCCTTTGGGTGACTTTAAGCCTTTTGGTCAGCGATCAAAAGGCTCGGCTGGGCAGCGTTCGGGAAGCTGCGCGGTATCTTCTCGTCTAACTTACCGCAGTGTCTCAAGACGAAACTCTATGACCAGTGTGTGTTGCCAGTGATTACATACGGGACCGAAACGTGGTCGCTCACAATGGGCCTTATCAAAAGGCTTAAAGTCACCCAAAGGGCAATGGAGAGGGCTATGCTCGGAGTTTCCTTGCGTGATCGAATCAGAAATAAAGACCAAGCTCACCGACGTTGCCCGAAGAATTGCTAAACTTAAGTGGCAGTAGGCAGGGCACATTGCCCGCAGAACGGATGGCCGTTGGGGCCGAAAAGTTCTGGAGTGGCGACCGCGAACCGGAAGACGATGCGTTGGAAGACCTCCCACTAGGTGGACCGATGACCTGGTGAAGGTTGCGGGAATCCGGTGGATGCGAGTCCGGGACCGGTCAATGTGGCGACACTTGGGGGAGGCCTATGTCCAGCAGTGGACGTCTTTCGGCTGAAATGATGATGATGATGATGAAGCCTTTTGATAAGACCCATTGTGAGCGACCACGTCTCGGTTGGGACCGATATAATGTAGTCACTGGCAACACACTGGTCATAGACTTTCGTCTTGAGACACTGCGGTAAGTTGGACGAGAAGATACCGCGCAGCTTCCCGAACGTCTTAAAAGTCTAGTCTTTTTCAATTCGCACTTAGGCAAAAATAAACACATAAACACAATCTTGTGAGAACCTTAACAAATTACTACACCTAGTTGCAAAAAAGACCACTAAACAGAAACTTAAAACGCACATTTTTCAGTCCGCCACTCCCCGCAATTAAGCAAAAGCGTTACAAGCCACGTTTAAACTGTAAAAACACCGCAGGACAACTAGATCGGCGTCAATTATTCAGTTTGTGCCGTTCTTGAAGCTTATTAATTCACGCACCATACAGACAAAAACGGCGCAACCGCAACGCAACACAACGCAACTGCAGTTTCCTGCGGCAACCGCAAAAGACCTTTTAATAGTTGTTAGATGTTAATTTTGTACCGTTACTGGATAATTGTTGCGTTTAAGTATAACGTATCAGGTACGCCTTTGGCGATATCTTGGTCTTGGAAAAGTATATTTTGATCTTATTTCTTTTCATGTGGGAGAGGTCTTGTTGTAGGGGCTGTTTTTGTCCATCTATGTACAAAAATAGGTTTTCCCTTTATTTAGTGTATCATGTTTGTTAGAGAGATTTAACCCATATGATTGACCCTATCGATTGATGTCAAAAATGTAAAAGATGTTATTTCTTCGAACTATAATCGGTTATGATCCCGATTTCGTGTGGCAAACGAAATTTCAAAAATCTGTGAAAGCAGATTTGTTTCTTTTAAAAAATAAAAGAAAGTCTTCTTTGCGTAAAATTTGCTATGTCCCGTATTTCGAGTACTTTCCCTCCAGGTGGCATTGAAAAATTCCAGCCTGTAAAGTTACGGACATAATTTTTTAAGCAAATTGGCACCCTGCGTTAATTTTCCGACTCAGATATTGGTCTTTTCAGACGGACCATTTAGCTTTTTCAATTTGCTTATCAATCGTTTTCCCCGACTAACATGAATTAACCTTTGCAAACAAAGTTGACATTTCAGTGCACGACCTCAACCCCATCAACCCGTTTTGCCACTATAATTTTAATGACACTCGAGGAAATTCCACCCAAAGACAATGACGAAATGACAGCTACTGTCGTTGTCTATATGGAACTGTCAGTCTGTTGTAAACGGTTGTTAGTACACATCACTTAAGTAGGTACTTATTTATTGGAAGTCCGTATCGAACACGGTTAAGCGAAAAAATATGCATTTTTTATGCTGTGGTGTTGTTATGTTTACCTGGTAGCAACGTTTTTAATAATAATTTATTTATTTTTATTTACATATTGTATGTGTCTTATTAAGCATGCATATTGAACAATGCGTAAGTGATCATTTTCTTTCTTGTTTCAGTGTAGGTACTATAAATAAAATAAAAATAAATTATGTGCACATTATTTTAAAATATTATGCTTATTATTAACTTTTCACGCTTTTTTTGAAATTAAAAGATAAATAAGGATATGTCAGCTGCTAGATATTACACTGGTCGCGGTAAGAATAACCTGAAGGATATAATAATTGTAAGCACCTCGGCCTATGTTTGTATGTAGGTAAGTATGCACGGCCACAAATTAATCTATACAATTGGTATTGTATAGTTTAATTTGTGGCCGTGCATACTTCCCGAGAGAGAGAGAGTTCCCGTACAATGAGATATCTGCATAAACACCAGTTTATATACAAAGTAAGGCCATTTTATACTGGAAATGTATAGCTCAATATGTAGCCGAGTGAACGCCTTAGTTGACATGGTGCAATTAATAAACGTTTCTTTCATTGTTTTTCTATCGCATTGCAACAAATTAAAAGATTATAAGCACGTATATTTTTAAATACGTTACCTCATTCATTGTCGAACAATTGTTAGTTAAGCAGAAAACACGACTAACATTTTATTACATTTGAAAACTAGTTCTAGAAGGTTAACGCATCATTAAGAAGTATTTGTTGTCAACATAACGAGTTGTCTGACTAAATGTGAGAAGTCGTTATGAAGACGAATGGCTGTGCAGTGCATGAGCAAACATAACCGCTATACAGGCTGTGAACGATAACACAACAGTCGAGGAGCCAGGCCATGCGGGTGATGCCACTAGCCTAATGACCAGCAGTAAAGCCCTAATCCCACTATTCAACCTAACTACCACAGTAAATAAATAGCAAGCAATTAAGCAATAGATACAAACTTAACGATGTGTAATGAAAAAACTAAGTTCATAAGAAAAAGACAAGTTCGTCGTACTAATCACACATGAAACTGTCCAGGAAATGATTTTACATTCACATCGTAAACATAAAAATGTGGAGGCTGTCTGATATTATCGACGGAACGCAATTCATGATTCACACTTGTTTTTCGAAATATTGTTCTTTAATTTTATTCCGGTTTACACGCTGTTTTTGCATTGTTTATTTAGTTATCATAAAAGCTCTATGTTTATTTCGATATTGTATAACATAACGCTATAACAATCAGTCATCCAATCATCTCTAAACAAACTATCGGTCCACAGATTCGTTGCATCTCACAGGTCGCCGCCTCAATCTCCCTCAATGATTGCTCTCAAAGGGTCTCTTTTGTGGCTCTTTGTTGTTACCGCCCTCAGTTAATAGTGGTCTCTCCGCCGCTCCCAACAGCCGAAGGAAACTAATATAGTCGCATCGAACCCTTGAGACTTAAAAGTATCGGTCCGATTTAGGAGTCATTAATGTCATCAAAATCGCTCCAGACAGCTCCTGGATATGGCCCTTTCATGCTGAGACATTCTGGTCTTTGTAGAGGTGACGTAGAGACGATTATCGAATAGTTAAAAAATGTGTTGGAGTCGATGATGGGTTGAGATTTTGCAACTCATTGCATTAGCCCGGCTTGTTAGTGTGTGGAGTGGTACCGGGGCGGCTTGAGGCGGCTCGGAGGCGCGTAATGAAGGCAAGCTGCAAGTCACGGGCCCAGAGGCGCCGCGGCTGCCCGTCAGCGCCGTCATCGCGCGCCCTGTCAATATATGATGGCCCGACAACAGAGAAGGTTATTTTCGAAGATGCACCACTAATTAATACCTTCTACCGAATAAAAAAAATCAGAAGCGGCATCTTCATTGTTCTACTGTCAACTGGAATGTGTTGAGGTATTAGTCTAATGCGTGTTCAGTCGTGTTGAGATTAGGGGCCATTTATAGAGTGAATCTAAATCAATATTGATTATTTCGTCCTATAAACCCGTTGTTAGTTGAAAGGGTGTTGTTGATGTGTGGGCAAAAATTAATTTAACACTTAGGCGAGGTACAAAGAAGCTGAGCAGGCGGCGCTGCGCCCCGCGGTGCGCCCCCCGCTGCGGCGCTCCACGGCGCTCCACACCGATACCATTCATACAACCGCCGAATCTCCTATCACCATAACGGATTATTTATAAGGTTTAGTGACTGTCACTTCTAATGGTGTCACTTATGTTTTGTGATTGATTCGAATTCTCATTTAATTTCTGACGTCATCTTTCGCATGTCCTCGTCAGACAATATTATCTGAAACAAATCTTTTCTCTAATGCCTGTCTATGAGTACCTCCACTTTATGCAACAAATACATTCTAACAAATGATTCATCACGCATATTCACAAGGCTGAGGCCATAAATTTTACAATTACCTATTCAATTACCGTAAAACCAGCGCACATCCCATACATTAGAAGATATATCGGAAATTGCGACTATTTACTATGACGCATCCGGCTTTTAAGTGTAAATTTTCCGGTTGCAATTTGTAGAAGTCAAACAAATGCTCCTTATATTGTAGTGGCCATTAAACGCACTCGTGGCAACAGACTGTTATGGTATGAATCCGGATGTCTCTTCACCAAAGGGGATTCGGTGTAACTTTTACATGGGGAGATCAAAATGTTGAGTTGTGTGTTAAAAACTGTGGCGTAATGTATGAATCATAGAATTCAATTTTCCACTGGAACAGAACACAGTATGAAATGGAAGATGTTTTTAAATATTTTAATTTTAGTAAGAAATGGTAGTAATGGTCCCTTCAATTAAAACTTTTTCTCCTGAATCCAACCAAAAGTAACTCATTCCACTTCACATATAAGAAAGTTAACACACAATCTGTTAATGTATCTCTCCAAAATCAGGACTTCTACATCTTCCTCGTTCCCTCTTTACCCTACTTTCGAGAGGGTCGTGAGGCCATTAGCCCCCTCCCTGAGGGTCATATATCACGAGCTCTTCGGCTCCTCCATGAATACTCGACGGCTCTCCAGTTTAAACCGCGCCTGACTTTGATGGTCCTAATGCAGTCACATTGTTGATCTTTTGTAGGGGAGTCTGTCGGTTTGTTTGTTAATTGTTATCCGCTATTTGTTATGTTGCATGTTTGCTAAAGTTTGTGTTGGTTTAAAACTTATATTAGGTGCTATTATTTACAAAATGGTATTTGTTTTGTTGGTTCACTTGCAAAATGTAGCCGCAATTTGCCTTGGTTCTATAAAACACTTACCTACTAGGCAACATAATTGACCGCCATTAGTTATTAAAATAGCTCCCAATAAAGGTCGGCCAACCACTCTACGATATTTGTTCATCTATGGCTACAGCAATTATTTAAAGTAGATGGAATGGTCTGGTCTGACAAGCGGTGCGTTGCGGTTGCGGTGAGTCCATTCAGTTGCTGTTCATAACAACACGCCGCACAACTGGCCAACGGACGTGTGGAAACGTTTAGCACAATTTACCTACGACACGAAAACCACCTGAATACACCAAGTGCTTCAAAGTTTTGGCACTGTATTGACTGATTTTGGTTCGTTGTGTTTTGGTTTCGGTGTCGACAAGATTCTCTTTCTCTCTATGTCATATCCCTTCACGCTTTCTTTATTCAGGTACGTGTTCACTTTCTACTTCTCTATCAAGGATAGAATTGGGTCCATGAAAGTCTGAAACGACAAAACGATCTAAATCAAAGACAAACGATCGAGTTATTCAAGAGTCAAGCTCGTAAGTCGTGCAGGTTCCTTCCCGTCGTCACATTACCTACCTCGTTCCCGTCTGTTAACTTTTACAACTTGTGAAAACGATAACCAGCATTAGTCGTGCCATATTTCACGTAGAATCAAATGATCAGTGTTACTTATAATGCGAGAACGAATCTTCGCCAAGGAACTAGATTAAAGCAATGTAATTGAAGATATCACAGTCGCCTAGTTCGATAAGTCTCGGAATGGAATCGATGATGAGGTGCATTGGTGGTCGCGTGGCGAGGCCCGCCCGCTGCGGTCCGCTATGCTAATTCAATTGTGTTACGAGAGCGGATAGCGGGCGATAGCATCTGCTCCGCCTGCATTATCATAATAATGCGCGAGTCACCTCGTGGTGGACCGCGCGCCTCGCGCCTCGCGCCTCGCCTGTCGACACGCACGGCACCGATACCACCACGTAACGTTGTTTTATTACCATATCAGTACCAGTTACAAGATGTGTAACAGTTGGTAAGATATCGTTTGTTGTTACAAGGTTGGTGGACTCTCTTAAGGAGATCAGCATTCTCTTACCAGTTGTGCTTGCATCAACAACTTGACAACATCAGAACGTATGTGGCACCAATGACTAACTCGTTATACAACGATTCGTTTATCAACACATTACTAATCAGTAGTTTGGCTTTTCGTAAGACAAGTGAAAATATAAGTCAGCAATCTTTTTTCCACATGCACCTATCGATATAATAACTAAGCAGGTATCAACTCTGCAACACCTAACAGCGTGCAAAAAGAAAATTACAGCTGTAATAGGTAAAATCAGTAAAAGAAACACGTCAATCTAATCGATTCGTCGAAGTGTTGAAAAGCGGCGAAAGCTGTTCTCAGCGTTACAAGCGGAGCTGCGCCCGCGCCGCCCGCGGCACTAACCGTACCCACTTCTTGCCGACTATTACTATCTAGCGGGATGCAAATTGAATTATGGGACTTTTTGTGGCTGTTCAATTGTTTAGTAGATACGCGAACACCGCTTTGTTCTCTGCCGCCCGGGACGTGACGACGAATCTCTCAACGCCTCGTAATCGCTGCGATACACCCGCGATTGTTCACCACCACCACTTTTCGTGACGCCAAATTATAGTCTTTTGTTTTATTATCTAATTGTTGCTATTGTTATAAGTAAGTAATGGACTTTACTGGTGCGGTTCACGATATGATTGAAAACATACCAAAGTATTAATTTCTGTACGGTATTTTAGCATTAAACTTCGCCATTGCAGCATTTTCGTGGCACATTGCTGCGTCGCGGCGTATCTGCTTTGGTTATAGAAACTGGTTGCGGCCGCGCAAGGGTAGACGGAAGTATAGTCTTAATAAGATATAAAAGTAATCGTTAGTTAAATCTAAACATTGGCACTATACTGAAGTGAGGAAAACTGCAATCAGTATAACTGCATTACGATTCATAATTATGGAATACCATGGAAACATACATAGTTTGTATCTACGCACCTTTTCGCACGTATTATAGGTATAAGTAATATAGACATATAATTAGCTATACATAGGTAATCAAATCAACCTACTGACGAGAAAGAAAATATGGTAGAAACGTTGGTCTTAGGTAATTGTTGTAAAACAAAGAGTTGAATGCATAATTGTTCGTTTTTATGAGTCGAGGGGTCTATGCCGTTGCGTCGTGCGTCGACTCTTTGTGGTTTAGGCCCCGGGGGCCTGCGCCGGTAATTTTCTCAGCAATTAATACCCTACGCGGTTCAATTAGTTAAATGTAAAAAACATGAAACAGAAGTTGAAGGAAATTACGTGTCTTTGAAAGAGTTCCACGCTATTCTCAGCGACCGGACGAAATGTCAACTAATTGATACTAGCGAGCGTTGTATCGACATGTGTCTCCGCGGTTTTCATTGAATGTCACATGTTTATAATAGGCTACCAAAACATTCGTTTTTAGCTTATTACTTTTTGCGCTATAGACACGCGATTGCAATGGACTCCTTCAATAAAGACGACATACGTGTACACAAGAATGTTAAGGAAACTGTACTTAGTATCCAGGTTCACTAAAAGTATTTTCAACTTCTTCAAACTAAAAGAATGAATCATGTATAGGATGACTTCTCGTTGTCTTTTCTATAACCTACTACCTACGATAAAAGTCAACACTAGTTATTCAGCGCTCTAGTAAACAAGAAGGTTTATGATCAAGCGCACTGAGACTTCTAGATCAATAAGTCAAGAAAACGTCGAGTTCAATTTGCAGCCGCACTTTACCTCAATTTAATGTCAAATAGTACAACAAATCGGTGCAGGTCGTCTCGCAACTAATGGAAAAGCGAGTTGCGTGCCCTTTGGGCGCGTTGTTCCAACCGTTTTATTTGTTTGTTACTATCGTATAAATGGAGCTAATTATAATAATTTCATTGGAAATTACTGGCATTAAGCTGCTACCAAAAATACGTGAGTTTAACGACTTTTTCTTGGAACTGTCGGAGTGAGACTGTGAGCCGACGGCGCTGTCGAGCGACGCACGCAATGCCAATGTATTTGCAAGAGCATGACCTTGAGTGTGCACGCTCTGGACTCTAGTTTAATAGCTCGTTTTATTATATATAGCATTGTACTTGTTGCACTAGAGGAATGGTTAAGTTTCATCCTTTTAGTATCTTCTGCCATACAAGTTTTTTTTTAAACAGAGACATTGGCACTTGTAAAAAAGGTATAGTAAAGTTAATAAGGAATATACGGTTTTGCTCAGAAAGTACTTACTAATCTGAATTAATTACGACACCAGTATAAAGCATTACGTGAAATGATCAAACGAATCTACTCACTCTGCACTGCACAATACATAATAGAACGCGAGCCTCAGTTGAACCTCGAAAAATAAGCACCGCAGGGAAAATAGTTTGAACACAGCCGGTTGGTACCAACCTAGGTAGGTATGTGTAACATAAAATGTACCAACATGTACATATAATATTTTCCCGCGACGCTTTAGAACACAATTACAAAGAGACAGAACAAAGCCTTCGGAGGAGGGGGTCCCTGTTTCCATTCGTTCGTCTCTTGTTTTTTATCACGCGGGAACTGGTTTGAAATTGGTGCACCTATTATCTGGTCCCAGCCGGTGAAGGTCGACCGACAATACAACATTTTGGATCAAATTCCGACACGCAAAATATTAGTCGTAATTTTTGACAGACGTGTTTTTGACGTGCCCCAATAAATGTGTCGAAAATACTTTGGAGGCATCTTCTTTTTTTTTGGTATACTTCCATTTGAAAGACAGAAGAAGATCCTTTAAAGTTAGTAAGAAAATAATGAAATAGCTCTCATCCCAAATCCTGAAATCGCGATAACATCTTCAAACTCCTACGCATAATTCATGTCAAACATATTCAGAACTACATCTAGATATTCATAATCCGAGTTCGGTCGGCGTTGTCCGGCCGGCCCCGGGGCTAATGTTCGGAGCTGTCCGACACTGAAGCCGGACAGATACAGGGCGCCGCTCGCCCGTGTCCGACACATTACCACACAATTTCATCGACTTATCAAATTTAAACGCGCACATTACGGCTTAGGCGTTGCTTGTGAATATTAAAACATGGCTATTAGATCGCTTAGCTTTATGATAGCTGAGATACTTATCGATAAGTTCTTGTAATGGAAATGTAGTGAGGAAAACGTGGAATAGATTTTCATGGAGCGTGAATTTGTGAAAGAAAATCAGAGGAAGTTAGCTGTATATGTAGCTGCTGTATGGCTTTGTGCTTTTTTTTACTTCCAACATGATTGTATGTCCTACGTGAAAAAAACAAGCGATACGTCGAGTTATTGTGTATCTTATGATAATTCGTAGATCATAAATCGTAACTATAACGCGTAGCTGTCAGAAAATTACATAATTTACATTTCTTATATCACGAACCCATAAACATGCACGTAACGCGATTCGACAAAGGCATATATCAAAAATATCGCTCGACCACAAAAAGTCGGCATGAATCAATAGACCATGACAATTTGAAATCGGAACAAAAACCGTGGCCGGTCACATATGGCGTCAGTGCCGTCAGTATACAGCTACGCACATGCGCGTCAAAGCGTCCGGCACCTACAAACGGTAATTTCCATTTAAATAAATAATTTGTTTCGGCTCGATTTGAGCGATCTGCCATGTGGCCTGCCTAATGACCTCGGTTAACTAGCGCG
Organism: Xestia ashworthii; assembly: GCA_950022955.1. Lineage (NCBI taxonomy): Eukaryota > Metazoa > Arthropoda > Insecta > Lepidoptera > Noctuidae > Xestia > Xestia ashworthii. Next base: position 9,875,568 of record OX465553.1, on the reverse strand, counting down.
GTTTCACGCCTTCGCTCACCGTAACGCGTCCGCGTTCGCTCCAATGTGTGACGTAAACAGCCCTTGTTATAGGGAAGCACGCATAGCTTGTAGAGCTAGATGTAATACAGCTTAGTTTTAGCTTACCTAACAAATCCTGATATCGTGAAAAAGAAAAACCTGCTGTTTACTGCATTTTGATGATGTATTCTAAGACAAAAAATGTATGGGGCAGCTGATTTTATTCCCGATTTCAGAGTTGCTAAAGGTTGTTTCTAATCACGAGCACAATGACTTCTTAAAAGGTTTAGGGTAAAGCAAAACTAGGGTAAGGGTTCTATAAACTTTTTTGACAGTTTTTTTCAATAACTACCCACATTCAAAGTTTTTCCTATAATTACATACCTCGAAGGTATTTAAAAGACATCTCCATCAAACTAAACGCTATAATATTGTCATAAAGTTGTCAATCGTCCGGTTCTTGAAGATTATCCGCACTATAACGTATTATTACTTACTTGTAACAAATGTCATTATCATATAATAAATAGTAAACATTACTCGCAGAATATGGTGATTAAAATAGTTTCAGATTTCACACAATTCAAGGAGGCTTCATCAATCTATCACTCACGTATTTGTTGTATTTTTTTCATGTTTTACAGTCACGAAAGGAATATTGCAGGGCTCTTAATTGGAGATGTAGAGTCGAACAAGGTATCTAATTTACATTTTACAATGTATTTTGTGAGTTAAAATGTAAACCAAATAGCTGGTTCGACCGTACCATGTACAAAAAACCGGCCAAGAGCGTGTCGGGCCACGCTCACTGTAGGGTTCCGTAGCTTCCCAGACCATTAAAAATACCAACATTTTTCGTCAGCAAAAATAACTTTGTTTTTCATAGTATTTGTATGAAAAACAAAGTTATCATTTGCGTTTTTTTGAAAAAGTGCTATATAACTCAAAAACTATTCAACTCATCAAGTTGAAAATAATTTTCCTAGAAAGTTCATATAAAGGTCTACTTCTGTGATTTTTTTCATATTTTTTAAACTTATGGTTCAAAAGTTAGAGGGGGGGGGGACACATTGTTTTTGACTTTCGGAGCGATTATTTCCTAAAATATTAATATTATCAAAAAATGATTTTAGAAAACCCCTATTCATTTTTAAATACCTATCCAACAATATATCACACGTCAGGGTCAAAATTAAAAAAAAAATCGCTCCCCACTTTACGTCTGGGGGAGGTACCCTAATAAAAATGTTTTTTTAAATTTTTATTTTTGCACTTTGTCGGCATGATTGATATACATATTGGTACCAAATTTCAGCTTTCTGGTGCTAACGGTCACTGAGATTATCCGCGGACAGACAGACAGACAGACAGACAGACAGACAGACAGACATGGCGAAACTATAAGGGTTCCGTTTTTTGCCATTTGGCTACGGAACCCTAAAAAAATCTGTCGAATTGATCTGCTTTTGGAAGTCGATTAAAAATCACTCGTCATACGCTTCAGCAGTATACCTTAATCATATCCAGCTGTTTATTTTCCACAACGGCATAATTTCCTCGAAATTATTTAATATTAACGAACATAACACAAAAACTTTAATGAATGCAAGAAAATCCTGCAGCAACAGCGATACAAGATACAAAAGTGATCTAATTAACTGTAATTAAGCTGCCAGTGAGAGTTTCACACATCAACGAGACCGTTCGCGTGCAAGACGAACCTTAATGTAGAAATAATGTTCCGAAGTCATTATCTTTTACTTAATTCATACAACTTATTTTTACGACATCGCTCGTTTGGTCTACACTCGACTACGCATTAAACTCATGCGCGCGCTTCCAGTTAAAATTGTAGTACTATAGGAAGAGCCAATCGATATTCCCCCTCGTAAGTGTCAAATGACAAATAGCACTGGGAACCCTTTACAAACGTTAGTAGCATAATTAGCTCCGAGACTAGACGACGTGGCTGATTATTTTGTAATTTGATGTCATATCCTCGCTTCATTAATTGGATCGAGTCGATGAACGACTGGCTATTACTCATTCTTAACAAGACGATGTTGAACACCTTTGTGTTACAACTTTCATTCCACTTTCATTTTGCAATAGGCTACTTTACGTTGCGTACTTATCAGAATTTCAAAACGCGGAAATTACAAAGCATACTTAGCTTATGTCAGGCCACAAAGCAATGTCACAATGCGCTTAGTAAGTGAGTAAGTATAGTCGAGCGAATCCATTTGCATCAAATAGATTTGAGTCAATTCTGTTGCGACATTAAAGCCAACAATATGTCATAAATTGTAGATCCCAAATTAGTTGGTTGCAGTTTGCATTAGAATCGAAGGGGAGCGGTAGGGTCGGCGCGACGAGCCCGGTGACGGCGTACGGTTTCACCCGGAATTAACTCGATAATTCCCTAATTGTGCAATTACCCATTGGCAATTTGGTCTCGGCTTATCGACCGAAATCACATCAATTGCCGCAGAAGTGGGTCGCTTTAAACTTTGATGTTGTAACAAGATACAATAATATGCATCCGAAAAATTGGATTCATACACATAGAATTTATTCTCTTGTTGGTATACTCGCTATACACCCTACTGTGAATATCTTGTTCTTAACGACAACCTCTTTTTTGTTGTTTTCAAAACGAATGGGCTGCCTGAAGTTTCAATTGATGGAGATTCAACTCATCTTAAAGCATTTATTTAAATTCCCATTCTGAAATCGAAGATCTCATGAAGAAGAATGGGTAATAATGGAGAGGGTTTGTCAATAGTGTTAAATCAATTACGAGGCATACTATACCGAACTATATCATTGTATAGCGTTATTTGTTTAAAATTATTATTAGAGATAAGAACATATCATGAATATTCATAGTATCGCTGCTTCTCATGGCAGTAAATCTGTTATTTTGATTTGTCTTATTAAAACTTCTTCGTGATAACATAAACCGCCCATTTCATATTCTATCAACTTACAACTTATAATATCATCGTATTTAAATAACCAATCAATATTATTATCATGTACGGAATGATCGTCCGAATAAAGATTAGACTCATTATTTTCAATAACGTGTTGTCGAAAAATATTAGCTCATAAGTATAGTTATGAATTTTATGAAATACAATTTTGTCAGTAACGACTTCACGATCATCTTAATAACACGTCGAGGGCTAAGCGTTTCGCTTGAATATTCATTTGGGTTCATCATAATTTTGGTAGATAATTTTAAATTATCCAATCTGCGTGAAGCCGTTGCCGCCATCTCCTGCTCCGTGAGATACGTTCGCCTTCAGTTACCACGATTTATTGCTTCACACATTAATTTAATTATTTTACTCTTATATTTTCAAGCAAGACATGTTATTTTTTCACTTCCTACAGCTAACTGTAATTATTTTTGAAGTGCAAAAAGTGGGAGACATAAAACAAATATTTTTATTGATATAAATAATATCGGAGAGCGTGACCTCAGTGTGTCGGATTGACCTAATAAAGCTCGCAGCATTATTAAGTAATCTGATACGCTTAGTCATTGATACATCCGGCCTCCTTTCAAATTATCTCGTAGAGTATGCATTTAATAACAGCAATTCTTTGCTTCAGCAGCTCTATGTTTTATATACCTTCAATACTTTGGTGCAGTAGTTGTAGTACATAATGTGCCATCACGTATGGAGAAAATTAGATTTTGAGTTTTGTTTCCCTAAGAGGCTATTATTAATAATTAGATACGAGAAGTATGTGCTCGTACTGTTGTTTATACAATATTTAAAATTAAAATGATTTCATAGATTTTAAATTCATAAGTTTTTAACTCCACAAAAGGCACATTAAGCAAACATTGTCAAATTAAATAGGTGGGTACTCTACATCCAGTTTCTTTTTTGGTAGTCTTATTATTAGGTGTGGTATGTGTCACCTACGCTACGCCTACGTAGACGCTGCACAACACCGCGTAGCGAGTCGCTACGCAGGCTCGCGTAGCGCGTAGGAGCTACGCAGAAGCTGCAAAAACGCCGCACTAACTAGCTAAGAAATAGTTTAGTTGTTCCGACTTTTTTAGGGTTCCGTACCTCAAAAGGTAAAAACGGAACCCTTATAGGATCACTTTGTTGTCCGTCTGTCTGTCTGTCTGTCTGTCTGTCAAGACCTTTTTTCTCAGGAACGCGTGGAGGTATCAAGCTGAAATTCATATCAAATACTCAAGTCTATGGTCTCTTGGAGCTGTGAAAAAATCAAACTTCTAAGTCAACGCGATCAAAAGATACTCCCGTTTATGCCGCAAATTTTCGACACTCGCAAGGGAATCAAAACCTACAGGGTACTTCCCGTGAACTCAGAATCTTGAAATTCGGTACGAAGCAACGTCTTATAACACAGATAAAGGAAAAATTGCGAAAAGCATAAATTTTTAGTTACATCATATAATAAAAATATTTTTAATAATTTTAAACTTATTACCCCTTTACTCATGAACGCGTAGTGGTATTATATTGAAATTCTTAACAAATACTCAAGTCTATAATATCTTTAAGCTGTAACAAAATCAAACTTCTACGTCAACGCAATCAAAAGATACAGCAATTAAAGCCGCATATTTTGAAACTCGCAACTACTCGCAAGGGAATCAAAACCTAAAGGATACTTCCAGACGACCTGGAATCTTGAAATTTGGCATGAAGCAACGTTATAAAGTACACATATAGGAAAAATTCCGAAAATCTTAAATTACCATAACTTTTACTTATATACCTACAGGTTTGTACGGAACCCTCGGTGCGCGAGTCTGACTCGCACTTGGCCGGTTTTTTTTAGGAAAGAGATTATCGCGAGATAACAGCGGTGATACTATAGCTAGGTGTTGTAAGTCATCTCTAATTTTCTCTTAAAACCCTTTTCACATAATTGCAGTAAGCAAAAACAAAACAAGACTCCGTGAGTATTGTCAGCTGCGACTACCTGACTCCAGTGATACTACAATTTTGTGCTCACATTAGGTAATCTCGTTTTATTTCATCTCATATTTTTTATGACAAAAGATCTTCGTCATTTTTGACAAGGAAGGGCCATCAACATTGTATAATGCGGGTGTGGCGCCGGCGTGTCGGCTCAGAGGCGTCATCTACGCTTTGATCCAATCTCGCGGCCGAGAGCCGAGAGCCGACCGGCCGAGTTGACGACCAATTACCCGATATCACTCTGTTTCGGCCTGCGCCCAAATGGAGCATAATGCCTAGGGTAATTATGACTTCAGCGCCGACCGTCGCCTTCTCCGGCTCGCATTGATTCTTCCACTCGTCGCCTAATGCCCATTATCTTTAAATTGTTTCGAAATAACGTGTCAATTTTATAACTCATTTTTGATATAGCGACATTTACGAAATCGAATCGATTCGATCGCTACACGTGGTACACGTAGGTCGAACGAAGGACGTAGAATCGTATCACATCAAGACAACAAACATAATTCTATAATTGAGAGCAAATAATATTCGTGGAGGTAACGTGGCGGGTTCATACGACGTAAGTGGCCGCCGCCGCAATTTGGCGGGGTTTTATTATTTTTTTATGGTAATTGTAATTGTCGTGGAGTTAATTGAGAGCGCAGCCATATTTTCAAGTGAGCGTCCATAGATGTTGACGTTTGATAGCGCACTGGGCCGGGCCCATTATTTCTATTTACTAGAATGCCGCTGGCCCACATCAACCGGTAGGTATTAATAATACATTGTGCGTTGTAATTGTTGCTATCTTTCTCTGTCTATTATCCATGTCTGTGGTTAGCACGATCGGAGATCTTGTCATTGTAGACTTGTAGAGCTATTGGTTTACGAACTTTGGAATCTGTCAATACACACATTTTAAACTGCAAATCAATAGTTTGTTTATGACACAACATTCCTATTAATATGTATGAAAATAAATGGACTGTAGATTTACTTAAAACGTACGTGTGAACAAAAGCAATTACGGCAGCGTGAGGGGCGTTCACATATTACATTTTCATTCTTTTATTTCACTATCTTAAAATTTGTGCGCTGAATGAACTTGAACCCTTTGAACTGAAGGGTATCAACATCTACGTTAAGGGTTGCCGCACATTGCGACGCAACAGCTGCGCCAATCACAATATAAGGGGCGTGGCAAGGCACCCCCCCGCACCTCTCGCCCCCCGTGCCTCGGACCCGTGTCGTGATCCCCGGATTATATTATTGCATACAATGGAACGTTTTTTTATCAAACCATTGTGTCTCACATTGGGGTGAAATATCCGGCCGGATGCTCTTATGGCTCTCACCTTTATTTAGCAAAAAGAACATCAACCAACGGATTATTATTCGTTACCCGTTTGTTAATACTACAGACATCATTTCGATTTTCAATAATAATAAAATACAGTCTGCTCTCAAATAATAGAGCCATTGCACTCGGGTTTCATCAAGAAATTCCGGTCGTTATTAGAAATGATAAAGAAAATATATTACCCCACATCAATAAAATTGAGAGCTAATCTTTACGAGAGGCAGACGTGTGGACAGCCTATATTAATAACCTGGTCGCGCGGCCGGTAGCAGCAGGGAGCTGTCACCACGACGCCTAATTGTAAATACACTATACCTATAAGCTTCTCATAATTTATTTATGTTACTTATTTGTGAAGCCTCAGGGCACGAGCGGAACACCGCGGCATTAGTTCACATATAAATTAGACCATAAATCTCATTTGACACTCCGACCGATTCCCACGGTTTAAAACACAGGTCCGATAATTAAACCCGAATAAAGTATTGCCTTTTTTATTCAAAATAATTAACTATTTATTTTCTGTCGTTCCAGGAACATCCGAGCTTACGCGGCACGCCTCTGGCGATGCTGGCGGCCCAGTGCAACAAACTGTCGAGTAAATCACCCCCTCCGCTGGCGGACGCGGCCGTGGGCAAAGGCTTCCACCCGTGGAAGAAGAGCCCCGGCGCGCACTCGCCGCCCGGCGCCGGCGCCGCGCCGCGCTCGCAGCCGCCCGCCTGCTCGCCCTACGGCCGCGGGCCCACCTCGTGCGCCGCCGCGCCCTCCTACGGCAATGATCTCTACTTTCCCTCCTCGGGAGACCAACTTCTCGGCAAAAGTGAATCCAGTGCAAGTCTGGGCTCTATGTACTCACGTCATCCCTACGAGTCGTGGCCCTTCAATGTTGGCGGCGGCGGTGGCACCGGCGCTCTCAAGGCGGCCGAGATGAGTGGCGTGAGTGCCGTCGGCAGCACGTGGTGGGACGTTCACAGCGGCTGGCTCGACGTCGGCGGACAGATGGCCAATTACGCTGGCCAGGACTACTCCCAACTGACACATTCGCTATCTGGTGGCGCGCATTTATTGCCACCGGCACCTCATCTTTTACAAGACGCGTACAAGTCAGTGCTCCCCACGCAAGGCTCGTTCGGGCTGCACGCGCCCGGCTCCCCTGCGCCGCCTGCACAAGCACCGTCACCGAGATCACAACGTCGATACGCTGGCCGAGCCACCTGCGACTGCCCCAATTGCCAAGAGGCAGAGAGACTCGGTCCAGCGGGGGCGCATCTGCGGAAGAAAAACATTCACAGTTGTCACATACCCGGTTGCGGCAAAGTGTACGGCAAGACATCCCACCTGAAAGCTCACCTCCGCTGGCACACTGGCGAGAGACCGTTCGTATGCAACTGGCTGTTCTGTGGGAAACGATTCACACGCTCAGACGAGCTTCAGCGACACCTGCGGACGCATACGGGGGAAAAAAGGTTCGCGTGTCCAGTGTGCAATAAAAGGTTCATGAGGTCTGACCACCTGGCCAAGCATGTGAAGACACACAACGGAGGCAAGAAGGGTAGCTCAGACTCATGCTCGGACTCGGAGGAGAACAGCCAGGGCGAGGGGGGCGCGGGCGGGCGCTCGCCCGAGCACGGCCTGGACGTGAAGCCGAGCTCGCTGGTGTGACGGGGGCGCGCGGCGCCCGCGCACCACGCTCCGCCGCTCCTGTGATACCGCTCCGCTGTACATAGCACATATCACTACACTGTAACATAGGACCCTCACGTGTAACTATAGACAATGCGCCGCTCGACGCGACCCGACGTGTATGTATTTGTTGTGAGACTTAAAGTGTTGTACAGAATAGATACTATTAAAGAATTAATTATCTCATATTATAGCTAGATATTATATATGTTAAATTAGTATAAGTAGAATCACTCTTTAGTCCAAAATTGCAGATTTAATTTATTGAAACAATACCTCAGCATGTTTCAAAAGAAATGTATTATTTATTGTACAGAACTAAGCATATATTAACCTATTCACTTTTCACATAAACAACCACATTGACCACATAGTGTGAACACCATGTGTTAAATCTTAATATACTTAATTAGGTAACAGTACCTAATTAAGTATATTAAGATTTAACACATGGTGGCAAAGTAAGACCACGGTCACAGGACCGTGGTCTTACTTTATTAGAACATAGGTAGATACTGTATGTGCATTAACAAAAAAATGTGTTAAAACTCTGAAAACAAATGTCTAATAAAACGTGTCATTAGGTCAAGAAATTGTAATTTTCAAAAAATTTAACCTTGTTCAGCGTTTACTAGTAATAATGGGATTTGAAATGGCATTACACCTCTCAAGCTTTAGAACCTTTGATATCTAAGCTAAGCCTAAATACAAATTCTACAATTGAAAGACATGCTCAAATAAAGCCTAGTGGCTTAATGAGTTTATACTCAATAATTCAACGTAGTGATGCTGCTAATTCCAATCCCTTTATAAAATTATAAAGTCTTTTCAAATAATGTTAACTGTCTCCGCAATTTTTGCATTACAAAAATGTACTTACCTAGTTAGTATTTTATTCAGGTTGTTTATGAGAAAAGTATAGATTAAATACAACTTTAAATTATAACTGGATATAATTATGTTGTATCATACAATAGCATAATAAAAAAACGCGTATACTATACAAGTTTCATTCTACAATATTTGTTCCATGTCAGTGGCTTTTGCGTCCTTGTCGAATTGTAAACTATTTGGTGATAACTGTCAGCTTGAAAACTGTAATAATTGTAAAATGTATATTGTACAAAATTGTGCGAATTAAAAAAATGCCTGATATTGATTTTATAAAAATTGAATATATTTTTCCGAGTGGATATCTGCATTTTTATTTTGAAACCTAAGAAGCTGTGGAACAAACAATGTAAAGCGTAAGTATATTTCATGAAAAATATGAAGGTCCTTAGGAGACCGGTCCTGCCATCTAGCGGCCGTAGTTAGCAATACGTCTGGGGGCAAAGATATCGACTCTATAGGCACCACCAATACCACAAAGAAAATCAGATGTATTTGTAATCGTAAAATAATAGGTGAATTTTAAGAAGTACACATAAATAAAATAAGACTTATAAACAATGTCTCGGTAACACAAGCGTGGGTGAAATAGATCTTACTCTCTAAAAAATGCTGCATAAAAATAGTTGTTGATACAGTGAGTACGCCCCATACTCATTGTTTTTTCAAATAAATCGATAAAACACAGAATTAAAGTAAATTGAGCCCAAACGTTGAATCATCACAAGCAAGCGCTGACATCGACGTATCACTTAATAAGAAAAAACATAGATATAGCAATGTACCCTATAAGCATCTAATAAAACTGGTAAGTAACAAAAAATAGAGGATAACAAATTAAAAATTAAACGGAATCCTAAACAAACCGTTAGTAGTCCGATACCCTCCACTGATACACCTACTGTTTTAATCAACTCGCACACAAATGAATTTTGGCACAAGTACTTACACAAATTGCAATAACCTTAAATGCATTCTAAATAAATTGGATGTGAGCTTTAATCCAACGGAATAAGAATACTTTTAAACTGACAAATCGTGGTGATTACGTCATTTTTGGTTAAGAGTAATTTGGGATGCAAAGAGGGCGACGTTCATCGTAAAAAGTGAATTGAAACCACAAATGACGAGGGGAGCATAGTAAAGATGAAAACATCCTTAGTATACGCTACGCCATCGCCATCGAGGAACACAACCTCGAAGTAACATGACAGAAGCATTGTTTCGTAGCTATGGTTTTCAAGCGCTACAACGAACTTTTCTAAGTACTAAGTAAATACATAAATATTCTAAGGACTGTTCTAAATAAAAGTTAAAATAAGCTGTTCAACAAACAATAAAAAACACTACAAAATCATTAAAAAAAAAGTTGCCGTACGAGTACTCGCAACTATCTCAAAGTGCTACGACGCTACGCCAGACCTCGCTACGCATGTCGTAGCGTAAGCTAAGCTTGCCACAGCATTAAGTGTCGCCTCTGCGGGTGGGCGCTCGTGCCGTAAAAACCGAGCTCATCTGCAACACCCGACTACATTACACGACGGCCTAGCTCAATCTACACTTTATTAATGACACGACACTCGGTGGTCCGACCACTGCTCAGTCGGTAACACAATGATGTGTCAATCTTATATTGTGGGGACCTGCAGCAGAAATCAGAAGCCTGTCTGTGTAAATCTTGATTTACCAGTAATGACTGAAAACTCGTGGCTAAATAATAATCGCCACTCGGATCCATTTTCAAGGTAAAGCAGTGATTGCCAAGGTCAGCCCATAGATAGGTTTATCATTACACACTAAGTTTTCTCCGTGTCTCGGAAATCACGTTGCCGTCAGTCCCGACTGTCGTTTGTAGATCTTTGACAGTTGTTAGTCAGTGGATCGAACGTCTGACAACCAGTCTTAACAAGGGGTATCGTATTACCCAGTACTAACTGGGATGTGGAAGTCAGATAGGCGACTGGTCTTAATGTAAAATTCTGGTATTTATTAGCTGAATTAGACTTGGAAGCCGACCCCAACATAATAGTTAGGGAAAAAGGCTAGGTAGGTCGGTGGTACGCGCCAATCACTGCTCAGTTGGTAACTGTGTTGTGCAGAAATAACTGGCTTGCCTGTGTAAATCATGTCCTACCAGTAATTGATTGGTATTATGTTCTTGATGACCCGAATAGCGCAGCGGTAGTAAGGTTGCCCCACTTTCATTGGGGTCCTGGGTTCGAACCCTCGATCAAATGCTTAACCATTTTAACACCAATAAAATCTTACACGAACAGCAGTATGGTTTCACCAAAGGACGTTGTACGACTGACGCCGGTGTCACTTTATTAAAACATATTTTTGCTGCGTGGGAAGAGGCACAAGATGCCATAGGAATCTTCTGTGACCTCTCGAAATCATTTGATTGCGTAAATCACGAAACCCTGATTTTGAAGCTTGAGCATTACGGTTTAGGTAAACTTGCGCTCAGTTTAGTAAAATCATATCTGAATGATAGACAGCAGCATGTACAAGTAAAGGGTGTAAATTCGATGGGTTTAAAAGTAAAAATGGGTGTACCACAAGGTTCGTTATTGGGTCCCTTCCTCTTGTTAGTATACATTAATGATCTACCCCATTTATTTAACAACCATCCGCAAATGGTGTTGTTTGCTGATGATACTTCTTTAATATTTAGGATAAACAGACGTGCCACAAATCTTGACGACGTAAACAGCGCCCTACTGCAGGTTCATAATTGGTTTACCGCTAATAATTTAGTACTAAATGGGAAAAAAACTAAGTGCATAAGATTTGCTTTACCAAATGTCAAAAGTAGTGATTGTGACATAGTATTGAATCAAGAGAAACTTGAATTTGTCAATAAAACGGTTTTCTTGGGAATTACGCTTGACCACAGGCTACAATGGGGTCCTCATTTAACATCTCTTGCAGGCCGGCTGAGCTCAGCAGCGTATGCTGTTAGAAAAATCCGTCAATTTACTGATGTTGATACGGCGACGATAGTCTATTTTAGTTATTTTCATAGTATTATGTCATACGGTATTTTACTATGGGGACGTGCTGCAGACATCGAGTCTATTTTTACTCTGCAGAAAAGAGCCATCAGAGCCATATATGAATTACGTGGACGCGATTCTCTAAGATAACTGTTTAAGGAAATTAATATCATGACAGTACCTTGTCAATACATCTATGAAAACATCATGTACGTTAGAAAAAATCTGCATTTATTCAGTAAAAGAGTTGACAGACACCACTATAATACTAGAAATAGGGACCAACTAGTTCAGCCAGGTTTCAGGCTTGCTAAAGTAGATTCATCTTTCATGGGGTACTGTTTAAAATGTTACAATAAAATACCTCCCCACATTCTAAAACTGATTGAGACGAAATTTAAATCTTGTGTAAAACGCACACTATGTAGGCAAGCATATTATAAGCTGGGGGATTACATCGAGGATAAAAATGCTTGGCTAAATGCTGGTCCTGCTCCGCAACCATAGATGCAAACTTATTGGACAATTATTGTGGTAGCTGCAGAAGATTGTAAAAATATTCTTGCATTGTATAGATTCCATCTCTTAGTAGGTATTGTTTAATTGCATAACACAATGTGTGAGTACCATGTACCGTAAAGCTACCATTTGCATTTAGTTATCTTTCATTGACTTGAATATGCCTTGGTGGCTGAGAGAATGTCATGCTCGCTTAAATGTCTTGCTGATGGTGGCGGGTGGGTCGGGTCATTTAGTTCCCTTCAATATGGTTGAATTGAATGGCGCTGATCCATGCGTCATGTTCGTGAACGGGCGCTGTCAGTCGGGACTGGTCATCTCTTAGCTGCCATGGATCATTTGAATTGCTTTATTTTTAATTGCTGATTTTTTTTTTTTACTCTGGACGCTCTTATTGTGCACGTCTTTCTACATCGTTCTCACATATATGTATAATCTCAACATGAAAGATGTAACCAAGATTTTGTAACAACATTTTTGATTGAAAAGAGTGTCCATGGAGTTTCTTGCCTGTTCTTCTCCATAGAGATCTACGCTAGGGAATGGGCAACTACAGTACTTTCTCAAGTTATTATGCCTTGTGTCTGTGACTGTAGCTTCGCTTTATTTTTCGTTTTATCGACATTCAAAAGTGCCGTAATGGTCTAGTTGAAATTAATGATTTGAGTTTGAGTTTGAGTTTGAATCCCGGTAGAAGCAAATGTTTGTGTGATGAGCTTGGGCATATTTTGTTTCCGAGTCTTGAATGTCACATTTCGCCCGTTATATTTAAGTCCCAAACCCGAGCCTTTTGCCATCAACCGGGTCCGAATCCAAACTCAGTGGCTGCTATTAAAAATTCCTGATGGAAAAACCCTATAACACCTGACCCGACCTGTGAATCTTACCCAGGACCTTATGCTCAGAAGTTGCACAAGACTTGCGAACACTATACCAATGATGTAGTTGCTAAAAAACATAACCTCGAACAAAACAGTACCAACTGTTTTCCTCCAATCCGTTCAGATCGTTCAATTTATTTAGTTTTGAGAGGAAACTAATATGAAGAATTACCTCCGACTGAATCCCGATATCTCGAATTTGTCGGGATTTTTATTTTATAATCTCAAAATGCATCCCGGGATTGGGGTTATAAAATAAACAAAACGTACTTATGTAGTATATCAACTATCTGCTGGGTACGACACAAGCCTCGTTGCTTAGTGTGGCACTAGATGGCGCTGTGTGTAATGTTCAGCGATATTTATACATATTTAATACACGTTACAAAGGCAGAACAGACTTGAATGATACCTGTCTGGCACACGGGGATGAGACTTCCAAGTCGCACTCAGCTTTATCGGTATACCCCAACCGGGCCAAGTTGTACCTGAAGCGGCTCCTATCTTTGAGGTCTATTTAGAGTCTACCAGGTGGGCAGTTGGTGACCCGGTGGAAGATTTTCTGCAGGCTCTGCATAGTTAACCGGAGGGAGATTTCTGAGGAGCATCAACTTTTTTCGAGCTTCACCAACACTATTTTTGTCGATTATTGGAAAGTCGACCTAAGGAAGCTGTTTTGCGGGCCTAAATGGCCGCTTTAGCAGAACATAATATGAATCACGTTAAAAATTAAATAAATCTTAAAATTGGTTTATGGCTAAGTCCATTTTTAGAATTTAATTTTTTTAAAGTGATTCATATTATTTTCTGCTAAAGCGGCCATTTTAGACCCCCTGAATCTTGAACCTGCCTCGCGGCATCAATGTAAAGGCTGTAACGTTTGTCTGCTCTTATGCACCCACGCTAACAAAAACATCTATAGGTCACCGTAAAATTGTCAAACACGTTATATTGTAATCTCTCTAGCGATATTGTAAACTCTCGAATTATTGTCAACTGAACATACGGAAGTCTCTCTGCCCCCATAATCGGGACTTGGGGCACCCCCCCGTTAGGTTAGTTAGGTTCCTTTAAATCCTACACTCGGAAATACCTACCCCGCGAAGCGGGGCTTCGTCGACTACGCTGTTTAGGGGAATATAAAGTGTTTTAAGGTTAGGTTATATTAATCGATATTTCTCAGGAATGGTACAGTATCTTTTCATGAGAGTGACCTTCACCACACACCACGTGAGTTGACTACCATCGCATGCATTTCACGAAAAATAATGTGTTTTATTGTAAGCAGTATGTTCATTTGACAATAATTCAAGAGTTTACAATATAAAATGTTTAAATTTTTTGTATTTCTATTTTTTATGGTGTACATAATAAAGAGTATTCTATTCTATTCTATTCTATTCTATTCTATCGCTAGAGAGATTACAATATAACGTGTTTGACAATTTTACGGTGACATATATACATATAATAAAATCGTAGGAAAGTCAAAACTGTGCATTGAATATTTTTTAAAAAGAATACTTGGGTCGTGATCTACAATCGACAAAATTTCTAAAAACTATATTTTTGGCTTCGATATGAAGCCAAAAAATATAGTTTTTAGAATTTTTGTCTGTTTGTCTGTATGTTTGTCCGGGCTAAACTCAAAAAGTACTGCATGGATAAACTTCAAATTTTGCATGAATATTACTAAGAGGTCGGGTCAACATATAGGCTACATATTATCACGCTATCACCTACGGGGGAGGAGCACTGGCATCTTAGGTATTTTTGGTGCTGTAGAGACTTCGCGCAGACGACGTCGCGGGCAGCAGCTAGTTGACAATAAAACGATCACTTTTGACTGAGGTTAATACTCGTAAAACGGACAGTTAAAGGAAGGTATTTAGTGTAACAGGTAGAAGCATCATGTAAAATTATATAATTATATAATTATTTTGACACATTTTATGTTAATTTTATGAATTTATTTAAAAACTAGCGACTAAACTAACTAGTAACGTAACTACTTTTAACACAATCACAGTCAAGCGGGTAGTATCAGATGAAACTCAGTTAGATCATAAAATTAATCAATTGCAAGTGACCTCTATAATCTCATAATGCAGGACGTTATCCCATTCAGCCTCTCGTAATCTAATTCCCTTTCCCTAAACAGAGATTTATCGTCCCTAACCGAATTATTCGGGAACTGATTGAGCATAAGATGAGGGAGGTTCACTAACTGTTTTATATTCTAGTCATCTCTCCCCTGTCTGCGAAATCGTCACTACATTATTGTTATATTTGTGGAGATATTTCATGAGTTTGTACTTATTTCATCCGCTTCACCACCAATCCAAAAATCTGGGTTTTCACAGATCTTTTTCAGTCATTTTTGTACAGAACTCCTTTAATAGCGCATTGGTAGGGCCAACTGGGCGCTAGGTACAGAGGTATGTGCGGGTTCGATTCTCGTACAAAACAAATTCTTTGGTTTTAAGAGCCTTATCACACTAGCGAGTTGCGAGCGAGTGCGCAGCGAGCTTGCCGCGAGTTCGCAACGTGTGCAACAAAAACAAAACGAATGATGCCTCTTCGCGGCAAGCTCACTGCGCACCCGTGGCGTTTTCGCCGCGCACACGTTTCGAACTCGCGGCGAGCTCGCTGCGCAATCGCCCCGCTTTCCACTCGCTCGCAATTCGCTAGTGTGCTAGGATCCAGTGTTACAAATGACAGTCACATACAGACAAACGGACAACGAAGTGATCCCATAAGGGTTCTGTTTTTTTCCTATTGTGGTACGGTACCCTAAAAATGTAATGATTCATAAGAGTGAATCAGGCGTTGACAAAAAGTAGGTACCTATACCTACGTCACAACCAACTCCATAAAACATTTCCAAAAATAATTCAATTTTCGACATCCGTTAAAGTCGTGTGAATACATTAATTTATAGGCAAATGTTCCTAAATATTAATCTATAATTATACAGTACCGAACAGTTAATGTGTGTAGAAACATCGTCGTATAATTTTCTCATTTCTGCGATACTATCCTAACGGAATAACTTATAATAAAAAACCAGCCACATTGTGTTTAGTCTAATAACATTTTGGAATAAACTGGCGAAACTACAGCCTAGGTATACAGGGTGTAAACAACCTCATCCCGAAGCCGTCAACCAAGCATTCTGTACATCAAACTAAGTAACTTTATGCTAAATGACTTTTTTTTGGGGTTAAAAAATCTTCCTTTTCTTTTTAATATTGTTGGACAATACACACAGCGCCATCTAGTGCCACACTTAGCAACGAGGCTTTGTGGTAGAACTCAACGTAACGCACTCAACACATTGTGCTGATGGATGGATTGTACGGGGTCGTGGAGGAGTTCAAAATCTTACAATAAAACCTTGGATTAAAAAAAACTTGTAACTTTGACCCAATATCTCCGTAACTACAAGGTTCCCGGTACGGTGTAGAACAAAAAAAAATCGCAATGAGGGCAGAACAAGTGTCTTTCGGCTTCATAAAGAATTTTAACACCCTTAAGAGGCCTGCGGAGCATGCGAATTTCATACAAACGTAATACCAAAATAATTTGTAAATCAAACATATTCTTAAGGTAGTGTGTATTTATTTTGATTGGATTACAGAATTTATAGGTTCCCAAACACATATTTTGAATGTACACTGATTTAAACAAGAGTTATGAGAAAAATAAATTTTCTCTAGAAATTTTAAATTCCTCATATCTCGTCTGTATATCATTGTCCTTTCAAAATATTTTATTTGGGAACATAGACATTCTATAATACAATCGAAATATATACACACTACCATAAGAATAATTATGTTTGATTTTCATGTTACTTTGGTATTACGTTTGTATGAAAAACGCATGCTCCGCCGGCCCCTTAATAGCCCATTTTATTTTTCTCTATTCATAAACAGTTTTCAAGTTTATGGCGGCTCACTTGCGAAATATTTAAATGTTAGTTATTATCGAGTGCTAGTTAAAGATTACCTATTTCATTTTAACACTTTAGAAGTGGGTATAGGCACAGTTGTTCGTAATGATTTATGTTTCCTCGAGGCAGGTGTTCTGCGCTGGTTTAGTTATCTTTTGCAGTAACTTTCCGAGTGCTTACCTTTTACGTTAGATCGTGAGGATCCTTTGAGCTCGGGTTAATGTTGCGAGAAGCTGTAAGTTAGTTAGGAGATGCTAAATGTTGCGCTTACGGTGCGTATACACTTGATCGCAGTGTGTTGTGCTGTGAAACGGTGCCACCTTGGACAAGGCTGAATATTGGAAGTAGACGACCAATCTTCAGCCTTCGAAGATCCACCGAGAGAAGAAGACTACCACTTACCTATACCATCGAATATTCAGAAGAATGTTAATACAATCTTTATCTTTTTAATTATCCCGAAACATTTCGGCATTATTGCGCAGTACCCGCAAACTTCCTATAAATTCGAAAGGAAAACATAAACTCATTTCATGTCAGCAAATCATAGTTCATTTACAAGGCCACTGACACAATCCTTAATCACTGTCAAAACAAATGGTTGGTTGTTGACGTGCAAACCGCCTTTAACCCGATCGATGGAGATACTGTACATCAAAGGAAAGGCATTAAACGCGTCGTTAAATAGAAGCGCTTTTGTGCCACCTGCTTCGAGTGTCCGTATGTCTGTAATATTTGCGTTTCATACTTCAATGTATGATTGTTTGCAGTTTGTTACACCTGGCCGTTTTCTTAGACTGTTGAGCTCTTTAAATTGTCTTTTAGTAATGGCTGCGTTGTTTTATTTTTTATAATTACCTATATTACTTACCACTTTAGACCTTTTGAATTACTAATCTTAATCTGTGTCAAATCTAAAGTTAATTTACATGATTTTAGTACATTAGCTGGCACAGCCAGAGATCAAGTGTTGAGTTAATTCGTCATCAACACTTGACTCGCCTTTTCCTAACTTAATTGGGGCTCGGCTTCCAATCCAAGGGAATACATGTCAATATACAACTCGGTCAGTATATCCAGTGACAAGACTTGTTGTCAAACTTTCTGACTGTCCATAACGACAAGAATCTAGTAATGACCATTTTGATGAAAACTGGATCATTGGATTATTCAAAAATCAATATTCCTAGCCGGGATTCGATCCCATTGCTTTGGTAAACAAACTTCACACTGTATTATTGCACCACCCGATAGTGTCACTATTATGGATAAAATTCTGGGAAGCAAAGGCATTCAGTTTTCAAAATTCCAATGACACAGTTTTAGTTTTCATCAAAATCGGGGTCGAGACTCCTTTGAGAATTTTTCGCTATTCCTCGTAATTTTTGTATCAATAATAAAAGCTTCCAGACAGCGGTGTAGGCGTTGGCCTGTACTTTGTCCACTAGGGAGGGAATTACATAATCTTTGCTAAATAACTGGACATAACATTTTCCCGAAATAATTGAGTCCATATCAAACAATCTTCTTTCAACTACTCATCACGCACGTAGGTACATAAGTCTTCTGACCATGTTTACATTTTAAACCGATAAATACGATGCGGATTTATCGTGGCTTATCCAATCCTTCCCAGCCATAACCACAGGCCGGATCTTGCCCTTGAAATAAACCAGGGCTCATTAACAAGTTATGATTAATACGGACTCATAAATAGTGACGTTGTCGGCAAGTCAAACGACTCCACACATGGTAACACCTTCCAAGAAATGGTGTCACCACACTCCGCCATAAATTAATTGGATACTTTTTATGACGATGATTTACTTACTAAAATGATTATGGTTTAAACTTATCCTGATTGAGAAAGGATGTATGGGGAGAAACAATTTATTCACCAAATTGGTCTTCTTCTTTTAACAAAGGTAAGCTATCAAAGTTCTTCAAAATATTATTTACCGATCCTATGCCGAAAGATGCATAGACGACACAAGCATTTCACAAGTCACAAAACACCTTCTTTAGCATATCCTGTGTAACTGTTTCCATTCATAAAGTTTTTGCTCTCAATGCAACACTGCAAACATGTAGCAAGATAAAATCTTTACAACGTACTCTTACAATATCTGACAAGGCAAAGCTTTGTTGATCAAATCATGTAGTTATAGATACGTTGAAGAAAAACTGTACTAAAATTATGAAAGTTCATTGTTTTAGACAGTTAACAACATTATACAAAACATTAACATATAAGTCGTCAGATTAAGAAACATTGTTGCAAAAAGCGGCGGAAACACAGGCAGTTTACAACTTTTTAACAGCACAGTCCGGTCGCTGTAAATCACATGGTTTAGTTTAGACCCCCTTCAGAAGTAATATCGACTTCTTCGAACTCACATTAATCTGCCGTACTTCAATATGTAAAGGGAAACGTCGAGACACAAAAGAGAACGCATTTAGCAGACACACTATATCCATGTATTCAACAACACGATTTTCACCGTTGAAAACAAAAGAAGAATGGCACAACTTCGAATTTCAGTGACAGATGAATGACAAAAACAAAAGCATCGAGTGTCATTTGTTTTTTATGTTGTGTAGAGGTGTAGAGGCAACATGACTATTGGAGCTGTCACTGTGCATCATAAAACGGTAGCTGCGATCATTCCCATTGCAGTGATATACAGCCGCGGTTGGAACAGGGAAGCATAGGAGCTGTCATTGCAGTAACATGATCCCATTGTATAAGTTTCAAGTCTGGGTAGCGTAGAAAATCATGACAATATGACACCGGAGTATAAAAGTCGAACAGTCGTAAGTATAATGAAAAGAGTAATGAGAAGAATTGACATGTACAATATCGGTCTACCACATAATTAACATAAATCATTATTCTCCGCTGCTAAAAACACTGATCACAATCGATCATACGTATGCAATGTATACACTAATGATAACACCATAAATGGCAAACAGCACGCCTACACACCGCCCATTGCGTATCTACGCATTATTTTCAAATAAATTTAAATTCAAACAACTTTCCGTCCGACACTGTTCGCCGAAGGGCAAATCTCCGTTAAAACGTATTCAGTTAAACCGTGACGGTAGCTGTCAAGTTAAAATGTTTTAATTTAGTGGTGCGGTTCGTCACACGCGGCATATCCGCCATCCGCCGCGCCATTTGACACTCTCCGCGTTCCGAGAGGTGATAAATCTCCACACAACGCGCCGGCACTAATCACGGAAATGAAAACAACCCTTCACTTGACTCGTTTACATTTAATGTTCCGCTTAAATGACAGCGCTAAGTCGAGCGCCTGAAGAAATTAATATTTGAACTTCAAATAATGATTTAGAACACACTCCGGCAGACGTAAGTACAAATAAAAGACTTTTGGTACACCAAACACGACCCTTTGTCGCGATTGACTTCAGCGAGGAAAACAAACAATTTATCTATTTCCTCGTGCGTCACACGAAGATCAAACACTAGTTAATAAAGAGGCGAGGTGCCGACGACGCCAATAAAGTCGGGGGGCGTCGAGTTCGCACACACGCCGCCGACGAGCGGATTTAAAATTTGTAAATACGCGCCCGCCGCCGCCTCGCACCGCGAATACGACTCGTCTTTTTGTGACGTGATAAAATAATGACAGCAAATTACTTTGGGGTTCAGTCTCCGTACTGTATTTAATTCACTTTGGTCTTGCACCTAATCAACAAGAACTTCGAGCATAATTATAAAGTTAAAACATGTTGCGACAAAGGACATCAAAGTTCTCCTTCAATAGAATGTTACGTCATGAAGTTCATCAGATCAATACGATTTTTTGATGAAAGAATAAAGGTCACGGGGCGAGATATTGTTTGCAATTCAAAAAGATGATGCAAATTAGCGCATCTATTCAGCAAAATGAAAACTGTGCTCTGTCATTTGACGGCGCTTAGGGGAGCTTTTCAATCAGCCCTCGTTTGGGGACTTTAAGTATTAAAGCAATCTCCTATTGCGTCACTTTATTAGTTTCTACTTTATTTTGTTCTTTTGATGTCGGCAAGTAATCGAGCTTCTTTGTGTTTACAGTTTATTGATGCTAATTTTGCTTTCATAGTCGGAGAGACTCAGGGGTATATAATTTGGAAAATATCAGTAGTGTATTGGAGTACCAGATACATAATAAAATGTTGGCATTACCCTAGGCTTGCACACATCATTAAGTTTTAAAAGAAAGTCGGAAACGTCTGAATCTCATTACCATGGCTGTACATTCTGCGGTGATATAAGCGGAATAGGAATGAGTTGGAGGTTACGACATGAATGACAAAGTGGATGCAAATGTGAGCTTTGTCGGCGAGCAGCGAGTCGCAACCACCCGATCAAACGGCGGCGGAACGATCCCTAACCTCCAACCGACGCTCGGTATTTGTATTCATGTACTTTAATTGAAAGAAAGTTGTGACATTTGTTATACCATCATGTTTCACTTTCTATTCTTCTTTTCATACACGAGTTGCACAAACATACATCTTAAGAAGGAAAAGCGAACTTGGGTTCTTACGACCAAATAAATATGCGTGGCGTTGTTAAAGGTCGTCAAATGAAACGTCTACAAATGTGCAAAGAGATTGTGAAATTTACATAAAAAAGATGTGCATCTCTTTTTACAAAATAGTTACTACTATTGCACAAACAGACACAACAAGAAACTCCATATTTTTTTTACAATATTGTGTCTAGCATTTGGTGCTACGACGAGCTACGGCGTAGCACCTTTAATAAAAAATAAATAAAATTTTCACAAAACTCTTATAAAATTAAACATGTTCGTATATGATCATTAGGGAAGCGGTTGTTTCTTTGGCACACAGAACATTAAGATTTTACCTTACATTGTGAACATGAGGAAAAATAAAAAAAATATTTTCCATAATTAGTGGTGATCTCGTAAATTGTAGCAAGGCGCCGCTGTTAGTATATTTCGCTTTTAGTATATTTGTAAAATTTACACCCGCATGGCAGTTTTTTTTCAAACGCGTGACTGTTGTTAATGAATGTCGTGTGTCAGAGCAAAAACTGGAATTCCGCAGGACTAATATAAATCACTCAGTTATGTGTGTCGGGACCTTTAATTAATTATGTGAATTCCTGTCACTGAACCTTGAATAAGTGTCGTTTAGCTCTAAGCTTCTTGACAGAAGAAGAGAGGGAGTAGATTAATCATGACTGTAGAAGGTCTATGTTCACCGAAAAGATAACGGTTTGATCATCTAAAATCAGCTGTTTGAGACACATATTCATGTTCACCAAAGCAAATCAAAAGATTTAACACGCTAACAACTGTTTTCTCTAACTGAGGTGGGAGAGGCTGTTTGAAGTCCGGGTTAGTAATAGTCAATCGGTATTTTTCAGTAAGGCACCAAGACAGATAACAAACATTGGTAAGCAATAGACCATTGACACAATATGAAGGTTGTATATCTTCACAGTTACATCCAGATATCAGATAATTATTATTGTGAGAATTTAATATGCAGTTTGCTTTGAATTATATTTCGGAAGAGGATGACGTTTTGAGTTTGAAACCGTTGAAAGACTTTTGCCAACTCCTCGTGTGTATTTTTATTTGGCGACATCGTACATCGGTGCGTTTGTTTTTAATTACGCCATGGTGCTTTAACACTAAGATTAGTGACAATTTCTTTTTCGTCAAGCATGCGTAAAATTAGTAATTTCTTACTATCTATTATCCTTAATTTGAAGTCCATACACCACAGATAATTTGATGGTTATAAGAACTGTCATCTCAGGCATACAATGCAACCATTTTGAGATTTTTCGCATTTGTACGCTTTTCTACGTGTTTAGTTACACACCCTAATTGACTGTATTATAATCATTCGGTCTTTCATTCCTAAAACGTTCGTTGACCTAACCGAGTTAAATGTCCTCCACATGGCAAAAAACTGTTTATGTTTAGTTTGCCGATTACGAAATAGTCGGTTATTTTACTGTTGGTGAACATCGCCCTTAGTAGGTGTCATATTTTTGAGTTTTTATTTTCAGTGGGTACTTAAACAATATTAGGCATTTCATTTTATTCTTACTATTATACTATTAGATAGAGAGAGAGACACAGATGTTTGTTTAACATAGTTTTACATAACGTAAGCTTGGTGGAATGGTTAGGCAGGGGTATTGGGGTATACCTATCAAGTACACCCACATTTCGCCAGTTAAGGTCAAGTTCAATGCAATAGGGCGAGCCTATTGCCATCAACCGGTTACAAATCCTGACTCAGTGTCTTTTAATGAAAAGTTGCTGAAGGAAAAACCCATCAATAACACTTTGCCTGCACCGGGAAACGAACCCGGGGGTAGGGGTTTACATCTCTACCGCTAAACCGCAAGAATTCTAGATAGTGAGTGGGACAACCTTTTGCCAAGATTAGTATGAAACAATCAAAGCACATCTAAAAGTCTGATCCAGTATTTGAATAAGTCAAAATATAAATGTTACAATATTTTTTTCCTTTTTGAAAACCTTTTACAGTTCATCTACCAACTACCCAATAAGCATTACGAGCTAACTCATCCAATATTAATAATTTCAACAGTTACCTACTTTTCAATAAGCACTCGTCCCCTTTTTCTTGATTACCAACCCATTAAGATGATTATACAAACGTCATTAATAAACGGAGTGAAGTAACAACTTAAAATTGTTTAATGGGTGATTTATTAATATCCATTTGAAGAAATCAATACGAATGTTCTTAAACTGTCGTTTTAAAAAATGTGGCATGAAATGTGCAACAATGTTTGAACGGAAATAAAACATGAGTAGAGTATAGATACGTTTGTGGCAACCTTATATGCGTATTGTTACTTACAGAAAAGTGTTAAGTTACATGAATCCTAAAATGCGGTGGGCGTGAGCGTCGACGTCTGCGCACGCGCTGCCGGATGCGGAAGTCTGTAATTACGTCGCTATTTTGCAAAAATGTCTCAATCGACCCTCGACAGATGGCGCGCGACCCGAATTGTTCAAACATTCCCTGAATAGTTCAGCTGTTTGTGTGGGTCTGCACCGCCCATTCCTATTCTTCATTAAAACCTGGTGACATTTACTTCAACGGTAGCAACAGGGTGCGAAGGCTTCCCTCTCTCTCAACCAACCAAAGTTAGGTAATTAAAAAAATGTGAACCGATAACAAACAGAAAATAAGCCAAATAAAAGGCCAAATCTATCAATATCACCATTGTGCCATCCGTTAAATTAATAAACACGACAAATTCAGCGGTTTTTGTTCACCTACAGCTAGCGTTGTATTGAGCACTTTTGTTTAGAGCCGGTCCGGTGCGAATAAAATATGAATAAAATAAATTATTGAATGTCTTTTTAATAAAGCGCTTATTGTTTTATCGGGGTATAATGGAGGGCCCATTGTTGCGCGGCGCCGCCCAGCCTCATTCCTGGGACAATGCACAAATAATAAATAGACGTATTTTGTTCGTATTTTCTGCGCTCGGTCGCTTCGCTGTTGTTCCTGTAATTGGTGACCAAAATAAATTAATTGAATTAGATCGCTCCAGAAGAGCTGACACGTCGGTACCGTAAAATGTTTGGACATTTCATAATTAAAAGCTTTGCAAGTGAAGTCGTTTGTGTTAATTTAATAACGGTTTTGTTTTTCGTTCGTGTTGAACATGTTAGGATGTTTAGTAGGGCTTGAAATATAATTAGGTATTACTATGATTTCATTTAAGAACCCTTTTACATTTTGGTGTTACGCTAATTGTACAATTTACTTAAAAAGGAATATGTAACGAAAAAGTATTCTATTATTACAAAAGTATAAGATACTCGTATATGTGAGATGAAAAAAAAAAATATCTAAGTAGGTACATATTCAATATAATCTACAAATTAGAGTTGCGTCGGGAGAATGATTATTACTAAATAAATAAATAAGTTATCTAAAATTCGTTTCATTATTTTTGAAGTAGAGGAAACGCACTATTTGTACCAAGTAATTTTTATTTCAAGCAAAACATAATGCCAACGAGTAAACGCAATTTCGCGTTCTTTTGTAACAGGCCTCTGAATTGTCCCGATAGGTCAGATGTGTTTTCAATCGCTATTTTACAAATTATCATTATTGTGAAGCATGCTCCGCCCATTGCTAATTGTAGGCAGGTTCACTAATTTTGGTAAAGTAACCTATGTTTTAGGTTGGTACTTACCTAAAATGGCGCTGGTTGCCATAAACGGGGCACAAATCCGGACTCCGGGTTGATACGAACTTACGAAGAAATCCCTAATGGAAAAACCCGATAAAACCTTGCCCGTTGTGAGAGTTAAACCCTGGTCCAATGCTAATCTTATTAATGAAAGAGTTCTACATAATGTCCAATACAATGACTCATATATTTCCTTGAAGTGATGTTGACTAACCATTCGATTAACTCAAGTCATATTGATGCTAATTGATATGATATAAATTGATGGCTTCAAACAACTTTATTATAGGTACCCACCCACTGATTGTAATATGAGTCTTTGTTATTAAATTAAATATTATAACTGTTTAATACAGGTATTAAACAGTGAGACACGATATTTGTCCACCTCTCCAGGGAGAGGTGGACAAATATCGTGACGGGACCGTCTGACGAAGGAAATCGCTGTCGACGGTGGTGTGACGATCTGATCTTATAAGCAAGGCGAACTTGGCCAGATATCGTAGGCGTTTTCCCAGCAGTGGGACACACGACAGGCTAACAAAAAAAAAACTGATTAAAAGTATGAATAATGAACTGCATCAGGTAAGAATATATTAAGCTTCTATGTCTTTCTTAAATCTTTTGTGAATATTCCTTGCACTTTGCTCTTCATTTCATCTTTTTATATAAAGGTCTGTTAGTTCTTACCTTACCGAGAACTATAATACAGTCATCAACTCATCAAGACTTTAAGATAAGGCGTAAGTAGGTAGGTATTTCACTATACAATACCTACCACAACTTGCATGGGGTACCTAAACACAATGCTGTTGCTTGGGCTTATGAAGCGAGTTATCTTTATGGAAAAGTTCAATAGAAAACACAAATATCTTTCTCGAAACATACCTACGTAAACACTACAGACAAGCCTAATATTATTGAGTAAAGAAACAACAGTAAACTACCTAGTTACTATAACTATTATATTATTACTCATTTAGGTGTTAACATTTTTCAAACGTGTAATTATAATACCATCTAGCGGCGAGTAGAGGAACTTACTTGAGCTTTGATAAAAGCTTAGAAACCGGATCTGAGAAACGTTTTTAAGTAGCATATTAAGAATAAGAATAAACAGTTTAAAGGGAAATACGTCCAATTAATATTTTGTGATGTCTCTTACAGGTTATTATTCAAATAATTCAATAGTTGCGGTTAGAAACAAAACTATTTTCACGACAGTTTGACAAAGACCGGAACCGAAACTTTCTACAGTTCGCGTAGCTCTTTGTGTGGCGTACTTTCTTATTTCTTTAAAAACACGTAATTACCATTTAAAAAATTAAACGGGGGTAAGTAACAAAAGCCAGTAGCAAGGTACAGTCGAGTTGAAAAGCGTAGGAAGTAATTAGGGCGACGGCAGATGGCGCGCGGGGCGTCTTGGCTTCGCCGCTGTAACCGCAACTGCCTCTGTCCGTCCGCAACGGGAACAGCGCCTTCTGCACATGCCCGTGATACGTGCTTTGCCTGCCTTATAGGACGAAGTACGAATTAATTGAAGTTAAATGGCCAAGTTATTAACATTTTACTTATTGCTCATCCTGCTCCTAAAGTGTAGGCAATATTATGACTCAATTAAGTAATAGGTCAGAATATAGGGAATTACCTACCTACTTTTAGATCACTCATGATGAATAGGTACCATGTTCTGTGATACTACGAAGGAAACGTCCTCTCAATACAAAGTTTTCATAACGTCTTCCAGAAAATGGTAGAATTGAGGTTCATTAAGAGGCCTAATTATCGAAACATTGCAAAACTAGCGACTCTTTAAAGGTTTTTTGATTCTGGCGTTCAGGAGTTGCAGTAATTTTGAAAAACTGTAACGGGCTTGTCCCAAATAAAAAAGCTACTCTAATACATATCCAGACGAGCAAACGGTCATAATTTATAAGTGGCAACTAGCAGTGTAACTTCAAACTGTTTCAGTTTTACTTCAAATGATTCGTACCTCGCGGTGCACGGTGCAGCCAACAGTTGCGTCACGAAAGAGCCTAATTTTATAATGAAGACATAAAGCTTAGAACTTAATGTCTGTTGCCAAACCACAAATGGCGGTCGTTCAAAAATAAAACTGTCTTGCGCTAATATTTGAAAGAATAACTAATTTTGTGGCTAAGTTTATGGAGCTAAAGACTTTTGGAGCAATATGTTGGAAAAGTTGTCATGTATAGGGAATGAATGCTTGTAGTCCCTATAACTCAATTTACAGTGCCATATACGATTTTTGAAGATACTATTGCTAACCAAGGTGTAGAGCAACAGTATCTTGAATTCATCAAGAGTCTGTACAAAAATAGCACAGGTAGAATCAAGTTAGAAACCAAAGGACCGAGCTTTCCCATCAAAAGAGGCGTGATACAAGAGGACCCTTATCTCCGAAATTATTCATAGCAGTACTGGAATCTATTTTTGGGCAACTGGTCAGGAAGAAACATAAAAGTTAAATATCTAAACCAACTCTAGTAATATTATCAGAAACGTACGCAAAACTTCCAATTATGATTGGATTTCTACGTAGAGCAAGTATGGAGGTGGGCCTCCATACTTGCTCTACGTAGAGATCCAATCATAAGTTGAAGTTCATTTCTAGGCCCACCTAGAAATGAACCTAGCAAAAACCAAGGTTATGACTAGCACAGAGAAACTAATAACCGCGGGCGGAAACCACTGAAATATACTGATAAATATATATATCTAGGCAAGCAAATAAGTTTTAATCGAAAGACGGACACACAGTACCTAGAACAAATATTGGAAACTGCGAGAAATATTCAAGACCCTATTTCCTTAAAAACCAAAGTCATGACCTACTACCATGCTTGACATACGGCTGCCAAACATGGAAGTTTACGAACAACATAGGGAAAAATTAGAACCTGCCAACGAAGGATTGAGCGGAGCATACTTAGCATAAGGAAAATACAAAAAATTAAGCATACAAAATGAGAAAAATAACAAAATCCACAGGTGCTCTACAATATGCGAAAAAATTGATATGGAAGTGGGCCAGCCATGTAGCACGACTCGCAGATCAACGTTAGACCAGAAGAGTGACGTCATGGAAGGGATCGCTCGGCAAAAGAGGAATAGGAAGGCCCATGAGAACATGGGACGATGAAATTAAAAAAAAAGCCGGACCACATTGGATAGAATTGCCCAAGACCGAGACAATTGGTTAACTTTGGAGGATGCCTTCACCTGTGAACGCGGCGTTCTTGCATAATAATAATACATAATAATAAAAACTCACACAAGGATAAGCAAAATGTAAAACTACATTGCATGCATAGCATATTGTAAAAGTGCATGCAAGAATTAAAAGGCATTTTTATTTTATTATATACGATTTTTGGAAGCCTGTGGTCAATGGTTCTCTGTAAATAGCCCATTTACGTTCATCAATACTCAAAAGGTAAGTTTAAAAAACAACTCACAGGAAAACATTTTGTTCAAGAAAATTCACCACACATTTTCAATTCAATGCAATTATTTAGAGTAGAATTTACACTTAAGATTTCAGAACAAGCTTCTATAAAACAGTTTTAAAAAACCAGTGTGAAGTCTTTGTTACATGTCCCTCAATTTTATTATGTGGGACTACATAATCTCGAAAGAAGTTACTCGATATTTTCGTTTGAGTAACTAGTTTTCTCCCGAACTACCTATAAATAAGTGTCACCATTAGTGTCCGAATGAAGGACGATTTTTAGCCGAAACTGATTAATCGGCTATCGCCACAACCTACCTCCTAAGCCAAAGACAAAGGTTTGAAATAATCCTATGAAATGCTGTTTCAGATTGGCTAAAAGTTATTTATAAATAATTTGATAATTATTTGTAAAAATTAAGTTTATGTTGACCGAGATATTACCTTGCAACTTATCAAAAATAATAACACTTCAAAGTCACCTCTGCATCCAAGCTTCGTCTTTTTCATCACGCTCTCATGTGTTCATAATAGTTCGTCTAAATTCAGCGCTTGCTAGGGGCCTTCGGCTTTGACCAAAACTTCGGCCTAATTCGGTTTAAGCCGAAGGTGGTTTTTCCAGGCGAAGGTAGCCGCAGCCAAAACTGAAGCTTTGATCGGATACTATAGTTACCAAACAAGTTGAACCTAACGATTGATTTTACCGATTCCGGAAAATTATTTTACCCTTACTCGACAGTTTATGACAACAATTTTGGCTCTAATAAAATATATACATGTAGTTAGGTTATGTGGTTAAGTGTACTTAGTAAGTAGATACAAAGTTAATCGGTATATCGAAGCCATCCCTAAGCTTCTCGTAAATCTTAAATAAATAGCCCATGTAACTAAAACCGACAGATTTATTGACTTCGACAAACATGCTGCGAACTTCAAAGTGTTTGAACAAATCGACAAACATGCAAAAAGTTCAGTTGCAGTAAACAAACCCGCCGTGGATAAACATGAGTTCCGCTGAGTGTTATATACAAATAGTTATACTCGTAGGTGCTACTGACCAAAGGGATAATTCGATATTCTTGCTACGTCAACGTGGAATGTGTAGAATTTAAATAGATTTTTTTACCGGGTCAAAAATCAAGGGGCAGAAAGAATGAAATTTCAGATTAACTACCAAAGAGTAGAATACTTATATCGAAAAGAACTACTTTTGTACCGAAATACCCATAGATCTTGAAAATAGGTTTTAAACCAAAATGAAGAAGAAAATAGTTCCTACCGACGTAATGGACTAGTATTTTAGGTGGTGGATTATGGCCCATTCCCTCATTTAAAGACAAGGCCTGTGTCCCAGCAATGGTAACATTCATAGGCTGAAGATGATGATGATGAACTATTTTATTCTTATTTTGAAACAAGTGTGGTTTTCGAAAAAACTAAAAACGAAACCTTATTAACTGAATTATTAGCTCAATCCAAGAATTTACTTACCTACCTTCAATCGCAAGCACGTCACAAAACAAGCATAATCCCTCTAAATAACAAACAACAATAGTTCAATACGTCTCGCTAATGTGACAAAATGCCGAAAATTACCCTCATTATTGATGGGAACTAACAAACAATGTCACTGGCAGGGCCACGGCCCAAGCAGCTGGTGACATACTACTCGCGACCGCTGCTCTGCCCATTCTCTATGCCTTTTTGACTTTGATTTATGGGGTTTTTATGCCCTATTCACCCGTCACGGTTACTTTGGATTTTATTCCAGTGTCACAAATCCATCAAATGTAATTTTAACTTTTTATTTAGGCTCTTAAAGTTCAATTTTAAACGTAACGAAATCACAATGCGAAGTGATCTGCGAAACATTCACAGTTGCGTTTGCGCAGAGTATCGCTACATCATTTCTTAATAGTAGGGGATGAAGAGAGGGTTTTTATTTCATTTTCACAGTAATTTGCTTTTATTAGGGAACAATAATGTTATTGTGCAGTTCGATTTTAAAGCAAATATGTGTAAGTTTGGAAGGAGTACCGGGGACACGGTTCACACCCTCTTTTATTCGTAAATACTAAATATAGGTAAATGTATTTTTGATTCATAAAATAAACACACGGAAAGCAAGTTTGTACGTATATTTTATTGAGTGCGCTCTATGCTGTGGACGACGATGATTAAAGCCAAGACTGATGGTAATTGAAGCAGACAAATTCGAAGCAAAAGGGTTGTTGAGGTTTAGTAGAATTTGGTATGGCTATCGAGTTCGAAAAAGTTTTTCTACTAAACTATGGTGGCTGCTTTTAAAATTATTAAGGTACTTACATAATGTTCCAAGTCCTCCTAAAATTAAAGAAGACTATGAAACTATGCCATGACTTTGGACTTATTTCATACAGACTCGCATTTTTTGTGCCTTTTTATATTTACAAAGGCATTCCAAACTTTTTTCGCTACACTATTTTACTATAGTAGGATACCAATTAAGTTTCATTCATGAATTTCATACAATACACAAACCAAACATTTATTGGTGACAAACGTTTGGAGACAAACATTCCCATTTATCATATGAAATCGTAAAACGAAGACTCGCGACCCACCGAACATAATAAAACCGATTTGCAATTCTGTTGAGGATAGAAGTGAAAATGATAGCTGACAAAAGTCATTCGGAAGATTCGTGTCGCATTGTGCGGGGAGATATGACAAAAGTGTACCACGCTGCTTCGGTAGCCAACAATGCGGCGGCAACCGAGAGGGGCAATTTGTCAGCATCGACAATACCGCTCGACATATTGACCATTATTTATGGAGCTTTGTGAAATACGCTCACGGTTTTATTGCGGGAACAATTTTACATCGTGTATTACACGCGATGACGTTTCAAATACTTTGTTGCAACCGACTTGTTTGTCTGTAGAACTTATAAAATATGCCAATGCATTTTATTTGTGGAGCAAAAATTTTTTTCTTATTATTGAAACAAAAAAAAATAGGAATTAGGTACGTAATGAGTGGGTGTTGTTCGCCTCGAGTGATTATTATTGGGAATAAAAAGCATGGCGAAATGAATTTCTACGGGGATGTTGGTTAGTGTTCTTTATTCGCGGGCAACAATCGTCGAGGCGGGTCCGTGCCGCCCCGGCCGCCCCCTCAGCTGCCGCTCTTTGTACAACACGCGTCGGTACTGCTACTACAGTCTGAATTATCAGCATCCATTCAAAATGGTTACGGCTTTGATGCACGCGACTAACATTACAATAAATTTTACTGTAGCCACAGGACCAGATGAATCAAATTTCAAATACTAAGGACCATTTGTGGGCAAAAAAAATAAATTGTTTTTTTCCTTCATATTTTTCTCGCCGCTTGCTGAACTAGTTAGTTAGCAAGCAGTGATCGCCTAGTGGTAAGTTTGACGGTTAAACTGCCAAAGTCATTCGTCTACCGGTTTAATACATGGTTCCTACAAATCATAGGTCTCGAAACCGAACCCAGGACACGCACCTGTGATTTTTCAAATTCATGTGCGTATTGTATAATTATCACTTGCTTCGGTGAAGGAGAACATCGCAAGGAAACCAGCATGCCTGAGAGGCCCATGGGCGGCATAAAAACTCTGACACCAGGTTAAGCACTAACCACGCTTAATAAAGAAAGAAAGAAGCAAGCTATTTAATTATGGCAAGCATCGCCATAACCTTTAACACATTAACCAACAACCTTCCAATATACGAATTTCAAAGTAGTATTATATTATCTGTGGTCCGAGTGAGCGAAACCACAAACAAAAACGTTTCGGCCATATTTATTAACGGTAATTGAATAATACGTTGCGGTGCTATGTCACCGCATCGATTGCGTGTCACGCACCAGTTAGGTTCCACATCAACACAGACGGATGGATGGTGATGAATACAAATGCTGGATCCAATGTAGGCGGTGCGCTCCACGTTTTTACACGCTTTGTGAAAGAACAAATGGCGTGTTTGATCCACACCCACCAACAGAATGCGGTCATTAAATACTAATACGGGGTAATATTATTCTTTAATATTTATAAAGTATCTACATTAAAGTTTCTTATGAGAGCGATTAGAAGAACTTATCGTCTATTTAGATGCAGCTCTCTTCTCTACACGCAGAATATTAAATCTTAAATAAATTATAAAAAATACCAGCGCTAAAAAATAACACATAGGCATTTTTTTTAATTGAGACAATAAATACGCCTTTAGAAACGACAATCTCCATTAAAATAAGAATAGCGCCATCTCGTGGTGAGTAGCAGATCTAATGCCACTCGGCATAGAATGGTATGATTTTATGAAACTGCTTTTGAATATACGGTTAA
This sequence comes from Xestia ashworthii, assembly GCA_950022955.1. Lineage (NCBI taxonomy): Eukaryota > Metazoa > Arthropoda > Insecta > Lepidoptera > Noctuidae > Xestia > Xestia ashworthii. The sequence continues at coordinate 9,842,248 of OX465553.1, read as the reverse complement.
TAATCATTCTCAAATAATAATTTTAAGTAAGTATGCCTGATTATTTTTATTCAGTTTTAATGACAAACTAGACTGCTGTAGTAATTAATTCATACTTTTGGCTAAAAATCGGCGAATAATATTGTGGTCAAAAGTAAACAAACAGAGGCTACAATAGAGGCTGGGTAGATAATAATAAAACTCGAATTCAGCAAATTAAATTGAGGATATTTTATGATAACTTAAAAACCAGATGGGTACCTCCTGTTCTATTTGTTTTATTTTCAAAAAGTCTTATCAAACGTTTTGCCAAATAGCTTATTCATATGGCTATAGCGAAAGTGAACAGATAGAATTATTTACAACTTCCAAAAGAATGATTGTCAGGTCAATTATGGCTGAATTATTTCATTTCATGTAGAATATTGTCTAAGTTCCTACCTGCAGGTAATGTCTTGCCACTTAGAACTGAAAAAGTTAAAAGGCGAAAGAAAATCATTTTCCTACATTTGCGTAGGTATATGTTCGGGTACGGAAAATGTGCATGAAGTGAATGTGACCCATGAGTTTGAATATCAGGTATCCGTCTCGAAACTTGTCTTGTTTTACAAACATTCGTTGAGCGCGATCATTTCTTTTTGTACATAAGTATGTAGGTACCTAATTAACGCAACGAACAGTTTGGTGAGTACCTAGCAGTAGTGTGTACTTTGGTATTTAGCCCGTAGGTATAGTAGTGTCTTGGTGCTGCAGGGCAAAGGCTCCATCCAATCCTTCCAAAGGCCACGACCGAAATTCAAAGTCAATTTTAATTTTCAATTCTAACCCATTAAGTAAGAATAATTAGTAAGTAGCTTTTAATTAGTGTTAGCTCTACAAGGATTTTTTGGCAATAATGTGTGAGAGTATGGTTAATACCTACTAATTATTTTGCGATAGATCCACAAAACGTTAACAGGAAATTAAACGTAATCCCAAAATATGTTATTTGTAAATAAAACATATTCTTAAGGTACCTAGTGTGGTATTTATTTCGATTGGATTTTAGAATATCTGTGTTCCAAAATATATATTTTGAAAGGACAATGATAGGTATAAAGACGAGATATGGGGAATTTTAAATTTCTATAGAAAAGTTATTTTTCTCTTATCTCTGGTTTAAATCAGTGTCCATTCCAATTAAGAAATCGTTTTCTATAAATTACTAACGTACAACTGTCAGTTAATATGCCACGTCGCGTAGCTATCGGTGTTTCTATAAAAAAGTAAGCCTGAAATATCCTAACCACGTCATCTACCCTTTTTTTTTTTTTTTTTTTTTTTTTAGGATGGGAAATCATCAAATGACTCCTCCCACTCTGGGCGGAGCGGGAGGGAGTGTCAGACTCTTACTGACTAAAACCCATCCATGTTCCTTCCTCGCCCTTTATGTTCCGGGGCCGCGGTATCTCGAATAGGCCCGCAACCCCGGCAGGCTTCGGCCCTTGCGGGCCCCTCTCTTATGCTGACATCTCTTTGAGGCGCGCGTGGAACACGAACGGCCTGTCGTCTTTAGACGGACGGACGGCTAGCTAGCCCATAGCCAACCGTCCACAGGCCCGCGTCTACGGTGGCCGGTAGCCACCACGTGGCCCCCGACGCCCGGTGCGTCTCCCGCGGCGGCCGGGAAGAGAGGATCTCTCCCTCTCTCGTTCCGCCACCTCCTTCGCTAGCATGACTGCTTCGCAGAAGGAGGTGACGGCTTCCCATTCCGTCTCGCTCCGGACCATGGATTGAACCAGGGCCGGACGCGAGAGGTCGCCGCCGCCGATCGCCGCTACGAGGACACGGCGGTGCTCCGCCCACGCAGGGCAGACTTCCACCGTGTGCTCCACCGTGTCCTCCGGTCGATCCTCGCAGTGGAGACACCCGGGCGTGTCCTCCCGCCCGATTCGGTGCAGGTACCTCCCGAAACATCCGTGTCCGGTGAGGACCTGCGTCAGGCGGAAGGTGAGGACGCCGTGGCGCCTCTCTAGCCACTCCTCAAAGAGGGGACTTACCGCCACTATCGTGGCGTGCCCTGCACGGGGTTGCGACAGTCGCTCTCTCCATGTCGCCATGAGATCGCGCCGGAGGTCTGTCCGCTGAGCGGCAATTTGCCGCGGCAGCGGAGTTTCCCCCCGGCGTAGTGCCTCCGCGCGCCAGTCGTGCAGGCGCGCGAGTACTATCGCCTCCAGATCCCATGGCGGCAATCCGGCAAGCAGGCCCGCCGCCTAGCGGGAGATCGTGCGGTACCCACGGACCATCTTTACGGCCACCACTTTTTGGGGCGCGTTCAGATAATGGGCGGCTCGCCGCCTCAAGGAACGCGCCCACACTGGGGCCCAGTAGAGGGCCATGGACCGCACGACCCCCGCGTAGAGCCTGCGGCAGAAGGCATTTGGCCCCCCAAGGTTGGGCAGGAGCCGCCTGAAGGCAGCCCCGGTCTGTTCCAGCCTGGGGGCCAAACGTCGGAAATGTTCCACGAAGTTCCATCGGCTGTCGAGTACGAGTTCCAGGTACTTCAACGTCGGCTCGACGCCGATGGATACCCCTCCCACCGTCAGCGTGGATCCCGATGGTGGCGCATTCCGAGGCCCATGAAAGCACATGGCCTCGGACTTGTGCAATGCCACCTCGAGACCCAGTTGCCGGATCCTCTCAACGACTATCGCAACCCCGCGTGTCATAATTTCGGCCGCCGCCTCGTGCGACCTCCCCTGTGCCAGCACCAGGGTGACGTCACCTACCCTGTCACTTGATTCATAGAAAAATCAAAGATTTTTTTCTGTAACGTTTTGTTTGTATCGGTCCTCAAGCTAAATTTCAAACAGACAGAGATAGCTAATTACTGATACCTGTGAGTAAGTTATTTAAAACTAGCTTTTGCCAGCGGCTTCACCCGCGTGAAGTTTGATTACTGTCCCACGGGATCTTACTACCGGGATAAAAAGTAGGTATCCTATGTTTTAATCCAGGTTATAAACTATCTGTGTGCAAAATTTCATCCAAATCCGATCAGTAGTTTTCGCGTGAAAGCGTAACAAACAAACTTACATTCAGATTTATAATATTAGTAGGGATGGCAGGAAAATGACCAAACCCAGATATCTGTCAAGGAAAGCTGTGTCAATTTCAATACTGAGTATTATTATGAGCAGGTGTGTCCAAATTCGTACAAACGAATCGAGATCGACCCAAATTGGTGTCTTCCAAACGGTCGCCCCACATGATCATGATGAGTGATCATTTCATTTCTCCAACTATGTTAATTATGATACAATCTTTGTCAAATTTGAGACAATTTGGAGTAATAAAATAAAGTTTTATGTCGCATTTACTTTGATGCGGTCTCTCGTAGCATGTAATTATCAGACAAAGGGACTACGGGGACCCGGGTGGGTCTACTACTACCAAATATGTTTTCTTTCATTAATGACTTTTTAAATTACGATAATTTGACAAAAAGACGGACTTATTAGACGAATGGCAGGTATTATTAGTTTTATCTTAGGATCTTTAATTGTGTGTTTGTTCCTGATGTATTTTCTTTTTAGATAGACCCACTTTGATAAACAATTAGTTATTTATAAACTCTATTTTAACAAAATCAGGACTTGTTGTTCATGCTTAACCACATCACTCGTTGTTTTTTTATGAGATAACATTGTTAATAAGTAGATAATTAACATAAATCTATGTTTATCTCGAGTATTTTATCGCTCACATTATGCACAATGTTATATGTATAGAGATGCACATAGAACACGATAAAAAAAGCAAAAAGTTAAGTCAAGATACTTACTAAAGTTGGAAGTAAGTTAGGAGCTTTTACCTAATTAGATATCTAGTTAATTTGCTTCATATTTTATTAAGAATAGGAGGTATTTAACTACTGGCAAGGGTTCAATAAAACCACGATCAAAGAAAAGAAACTGATACTAATTTACGTATATACAAAAGACGAATAAATCATGATTGGAGTACTTTACATGGACTCGAAATCAAAGCAACCAGTAATTTTCTTTGAAACTTTAATTCTATTGAACATCACTGCAATTTTCTTAAATCCATTGCGATCAAACTACTTTATTATTCTATTAGAAAGACCGTCTGACGTCAATAGCATAGTGTTTTGTTAAAGAAATCGTTGCAAAAATTGACGAGTTTTCTTTATGATTTTCTTTTAGTAAATGTTAGGCTGCGACTGCGGCCTCAATAGACCCGAGTCTTTTGTTAATAAGTTCCCGTTACAGTCCCACGGAAATACAGGTATCACCAGTAACTCACTACTCTATAATCTTGCCGTAGCCTCCTATTATGCATAGAACAACAGTTGGTAGGACAATGAAAAAAATCCCATACTACATGGAAAATCTAATGCTATTATAGGTTATTATGTCCAACGTACCTAGAAGTATTAAATGCAGGTAGTGTGAAAATTACCGACATATTATAGGCCACGACGTACTGTTTTGACAGCTGAAGTTGAAATTTTTAAAACAATAATAACAGAGAATGAGTATTTATTTTGCCGCATCTAACCACCGGTTGGGGCAATGTCGTGGAAAACGCAAAAAAATACATTAAATATACAAGAGTCTAGGACTTAAACGTCGCCTTTCCTTCACAACATTGTGATATCGATTCTTTTTATCAGAATTGTAGGCAATTCGAATAGGTGTAGGTACATGCATACTCTGGGTGCGAGGTATGCAAAGGTAGGTTATACTACACGGTGATTGATTCAAACAAACAAATGAATCACTAATCTAAAATAACTAACTATTCAGAAAGTGCCACTACCTTTGAAAATGAAGCGGCGTTAAAGCCATGTTCTAACATTTTCTTGAAACTTTCTATGATTTACAAGGCAGTTTTCTCAATATAAACGTTCTCAAATGGTACCAAAGTGCCCACTTTTATTACTTTTTGACAAAATCGTTTTCAGAGGATTCATTCGTTCATGACCTATCGGAAAAGCACCCATCTTGAACGACGTAAATTTCTCACAATCAACAGTTTGTGGTGGAGAGGTTTTTCCAAAGTTAGGACATTTTCAAAAATGTTTAATTTCGATTTCTCTTGAGCAATTAGTCTGGACCCCAAGTTAAGAAGTCAAAATTTATTTTCAAATTAGGTCCAGGATCACCCATTTCAAGAAATGCACTCTATTACCAATCTTCTCGCAATGAGAATAACATTTGATCATTTTGACCATAGAGTTCTATCTATACACATTCCGGAGTTACACGTATCCACAAAGCGTTACATGTAAATTATTTATTGAAATGCTATCTGGTGTTAATAACGATCTCGATAATAAATGAACATTATTCAGCCCCTTCCTAGACGCATGAAGCCCTGAAAATGATTCAAGTCAGCTCTTTACTGTGGAGACTTGGAAAATATTCATAACTGAAAATGCTACTGTGTGCTAATGCTAATGTAAAGTGTGGTATATTTCTTGACGAAGTCCCAAAGTATCATCAGTGTATAATAGATATAGTAGCAGATAGGAATCTCTAATTACCCGAGCCCACATCGTCCACCAGCGTCCAACCGAACCTTCTCAACTAAGTAGAAAATGATGAAAAACACTGAGTTGCCTACATATTTTTCCGTTCAGGAGCCTTTAATACTACCGCAAACGTTGCATGTAGGTAAATTAACCTTAATCAAAGAGCTACTCGGATCGGAGTTGAACTACTCATTAGTAATATCTACTAGGTAGCAAATTACAAACTAGGTACAGTCCATACATAGTAGGGAAAATTAGAACTAGAAAATTGACTTAACAATAAAAGAAGTTCTTGCTTTGTAATTTTACTTAGGTTAAAACGTAGTTAATTAGGTATGGAATTTCCAGAGTTTATAGGTTATTTTTTTAATGCTAAATATACTGTGATGGTGGATATAGGGTGGACACGATTGCCATAGAAGAAGACGATTCAGTTTGAAGAGATCCAGATTATTTTGATCGGGAAACAGAGTCAAAGTCCACAAGAATACCACAGACTGGCCTTTCGCATCATACTTACATAAGAAAGCATAATAGCACTTTGTTTGGGTCCGTGGGACTTCAAAAATAAAACGGAGTCACTTTGCCGTGACTCTGCTCGTCCGAAGCTAAAATGGGGAAGGCAGAATTAGATTGTGTAATTCCAATGTAAAGTGTGAGTGGTCAGGCCACGTGACACGGATGCACCCGGAGAAATGGCAATGATCGTCACACACTAGACGCCTGAGGTAAGGCAAATGCGAAGGTGGCGTGACCATTTATTCATGTTTGTGGGGCTAACATGACCGGAGATCGCACAAGATAGAGATATGGAAGAAGAAAGGGGAGGCCTTTGCTCAACAGTAGCAAAAAAAAAAATCCCATGCCAGTCGGCATTGGAATTTTTTTTTTAATCTCCGAAATATAACCCGCTGCCAACTTTGTGGCGATGTTCAAGGCTTTGGAGCTTGGCTTCGACAAGGGAATCGTTGTTAATGAGCCTTTTGGCACGTCGGTCGCTCAATAGCTTGTAACGCTTGCAACTGGTATATGACTGATCCAGTAAATCAGTGACTATTGGTTGGAGTGTAAAATAAACCAGTGTGCGCCCAATGCTGATTGGTAGATGTAACATGTCTTCGATTATTTGGTTCTAGCACAATGTCAGTTTGATCACGATATGTTTCAGTGTCTAGATATACTTTATGGATGGTCAGGTATATACAGTCGCACTGCCTGTAGCATCGAATCAATTTGCAACAGTATCCCGGCCCGCTGCCCGCTACGCTCACCGCTCGTCCCGTAATAACTGTGATCCCGCGACTGACGCCGCAGGCCGCGATTATGTCATTAGGTGCAGCCTCACTATGTCCCGGATATCAAAGTCGATGAAAAGCCCAATAGGAATATCGCCGACAGCTATCGATCAACCAATTGTCTCCAATGATACGTTATTGTTTTGTACAAGTTATTTGTTGGATCGCTCTAGTTTTCTGTTCGTTTTTAAATAGAAAGTCTGCCTGCCTGCCTTAGATGAATCTTTTTGGAAAGAATATCTGAACAGAACAGGTACTGCAATATAGTAAAATACACTCGAGAGCAATAAATCCGGGTCACTTAAAGAATGTTAAAAATCTCGGAAACTAAAAATGATAGGTTAATGCAATACATTGTATTTAATAGACAATGTAATACTCCTTAAATGAAAGTAAAAAAAATATGAGTCACCATACATTTTATTAACACAAAATTACATAAAGAAAAAAACTGCTGATCTCTCCTTAAAACAAAAATAGGAAACATGAAATTTTTGAACTTTATTACGATTTTCTTGAATTTTAATACTTCGTATTGCCTCCTCGTGCTTCCATTACTGCGTTTACGCGGTTTGGCATGCTGTACACCAAGTTCCTTATACGATTTTGGGGAATATTCTCCCATTCCTCTGTGAGAGCAATTTTGAGCTCACGAAGCGTGATTGGGGGAGGGTTTCGTTGTTTTACGCATCTGCCTAGCTCGTCCCAAGCATGCTCGATCGGGTTGATATCCGGGCTGCACGCTGGCCACTCCATACGAGTAATGTTCATCTCTTGAAGGTAGTCATTCACAATCCTACCTGTATGAGGTCGGGCATTGTCATGCATAAATATAGCATCCTCACCTAAATTGACCATAAATGGACCAACGTGATCATTGAGGATTTCTTCCACATATCTTACGCTAGTTAAAGAGCCGTTTTCTATGATCACCAGCTCTGTGCGACTTTCAGAAGAAATTCCGGCCCACACAAGTACAGACCCACCACCGTAGGCTACTTTTTCTTCGATGCATATTATGCTTGCTTGAATCTTTCCCCTGGTCTTCGATACACTCTGTGTCTTCCATCGTGCTTGTAGAGCATAAATTTTGATTCGTCGGAGAACATAACTTTTGACCAATCTTCAATACTCCAATTTACGTGGCTCTGGGCATATCTTAGTCTTGAAATACGATGCCCACGCTCCAGTTTAGGGCCGTTTGCAGGTCTAAGGGGTTTTAAGTTAGATTCAGCAAGCCGACGCGTCTTACTGTCCATGCACTTGGGTTACTTCCTCCGAGGCGTCGAAACTGATTTGTGAGTTCAGTTCCTGTGAGAAAGCGATTTCGAAGCATGGTGTCCACCAAGTATCGGTCTTCTCGTGCTGTGGTACACCTGGTTCTGCCCGTTCCTGGTCTGCGTAGGTTACAACCAGTTTCTTCGTAACGTCGGAGAACTCTTTGTACTGTTGACAGCGACACACCGACAGTCCTGGCTGTATCGCGCTGACTCCGGCCGGTTTCCAGCATTGTAAGTATTCTGGTGCAGTCTTCAGGCGTAAGCGACATAATTTCAGCTTGAATAATGAATATAGAGCACTATCAACATGGTTTATGTACCCACATAAATGACAGATTACAAACAAAAGCAATACCAAATGCTGTAATTTCGTAGGTCCATCTTCGAAAGTGGCCCTTTTTCAAATTTGATTTTTTTATGATATAACTTTACAATAACTAAGAAGTTTTAATACCTTCATTTAAGGAGTATTACAATGTCTATTAAATACAATTTATTGCATTAACCTAGCATTTTTAGTTTCCGAGATTTTTAGGATTCTTTAAGTGACCCGGATTCATTGCTCTCGAGTGTAGCTAGGCAAATTTACGTGATCCAGGTCATTCACAAAACTAGAGTTAGTTATAATTAGACTACTTTCTCTAGAAATTTAAGCAAAGTAATATCAATTCTGAAAAGAACAAACTACGCTTGCGCGTAGAGCAACTTGGATATAGGTATTTAACAGTATTTTCCAAAGCCCAGCCTCTGTAAATCTTTTAACAAAAAGTTAAATGTCAAACAAACCAAACTTGGGAGGTCGTTATGACGAGAACAAACAAAATAGATACACACAAACTTTTGTTAGCCGACAATATACGTGGGTTTCATAGCAAGTAATGCGAGAATAAAGTAGATTGTGCGCATGTGGGCGTGTCCCGGCCGCCGCCGATTGGACCGGCCCACGCCAATGCGTGTGCGCCGAACAGAAGCCGCCCGACATGCTCTTATTATGTGTTTCGTAAAGTAAATCCCTTATTACACACATTTTTATGTTATTTTCATTGGTATTTGTGAACATGGGTTTCCAATATCCCATTGCACAATCCATGAATTATTATCCACGGCATAGTTGATATTTCTGTATAGTGATACCTTCACATCTTGCAATGACTCTACGTAGGCATTCTAGAGACATTTAAAAAACATAAATATGACTTGCGTGTGAGCAGTCGTTTATGAAATGTGACCTTAGGAATAAATAAGTGGTCTTGCCATCCAACCAAACCTGCCAGTCAGCTTCCTAAGAACGTTTAAACGTCTGATATTACCAATAATTGAAGACGTTGGATCATTAAGCCTGCCGGGGCTGGTTCTATGTTGATTACTCGTAGTTATCAAGAATTTCAGCATCGATCGACCTATTACAGAGGTACGACGACTACGAGCGCTTCTTCGTAATAACCATGATGATACCTGAAATTATATGATTTGTGAGGAATTTTGTTGAAAATGGCGAAAACATTACAGAAAAGTACAGGGGTCGTAACGACGCGGGGCGGCGCACCGGCGCGGCCCTGCGGCCTCGGGGCAGCCGCTCCGCAGGCCGTATGCAAATTAAACGTAATCAAAATAATAATTTCGTATGAGGCAAGGAAAAACAGAACGGTACAAGAGAGTGCTCGAGCTCTCGCTCTAGCGCGCTGAACATCAGAGAGCCAGAAAGAAAAAACACCTGCCGCCCTGACCACCGTCCATCGGAAATGCAAATAGCCAGCGCCCGATTCGCTTTTATTATTTTGTATTGTTTCAACTTAGGTAATTACACACGCGATAGCGACTTAATGCGCGATATTACTGTAAGTGGAGTGAAATATTTCAGTAGTGATTATATGGTTAAGCAGGGCAGTCAAAACGTGATGAAGTCCGCTATTGGAACGATACAAGTAAAATTGCTTTAATGGTGCTTTCTAGTAGCAATTGTATATATGAATTATGCACACTTCAGTCAATTATGCGTTATTTAGAAGACGTTAGTATACCCTATTAATGATGTTAACTGTTAGGTATTTTTGTTTGTATCAGTATGTGTGTAAACAGCCACATAGATAAGTACCTATCTGGAACCCGAAGAACCAACATCGGAAAAAACTTATTTCTAAAGGTATTTCTAAGAGACCCTTCCAACTACATAGATCGTTCTGTACGTTGACACGTTTGTCAGTTTAATGCTTATTATTTTATTTATGCCAATCCCAAGTAAAAGTAAGTACTTAAAACCCTTTTAGATGTAACTTCGTCGGGATTAACAGCTAGGACATTGTATATATAATGATTGTCACACGGTCAAACATGGAAGTAGGTATTTACGTGGATTCTACACCAATATTTTAAGCTTGGTAGTTGGACCTAGAGTGTTAGGTCTAGGAATAAAAGAAAAACTAAAAAAATGCGGCATCCATCAACACTGAAGAGGCCTGATCTTGAGGTGTTACTGCAATTGTATTAGGTACCTAATGTATTTGTACACCAAACAGAGGATGACCCACCCGTGCCGGGTTCGAGTGAAGTGGTCGTAGCACAATCCATTGTCCGTTGCTCGGTAGCGGCTCGGAAGCGTGAGTGTCTCCATACAAAATTGCACGGTCGACACTCGGCTCGGACCCGCGACACGGTCTAGAGTGAGTCAAGCTTAATCCTGTCAAGCTAAGTTCAAGTTCTAAGTTTCTAGTGATTCTCTTTACACAGTAACTTTAAATATAGGAGTTCTTACAACCCGCCCAGGGTCCGTGTGGTGTCCCGCTCATTCTCGCAGAATGAAGCTTGTGTTCCAGCAGAGGGAATGTAGGTATAGGCCGATTCTATTAATGACAGGATAATTGAATGCATTCGCTGTCTATATACTTATACAGGTTGACGTAGGTAATAGTACAAGAGGTTGATAATCAGCATAGGTAGGTACATAAAATATAGTTATACCTGCAAAGGCGGCAACCACTCACGATTCTAACGTGATAATAATGTACCCAAGGAACAAATTGGCGTCTACCATTTAAGGCACATATCGCTGCAGGCTTTTTAACAAATAAGTGGTACCTAGATTATTAAATTTAAAGGTTAAATCAGAAAATACCGATAAAGTTTACCGATTACTAAGACACCATTTAAAGCTTGTGGTTTCTGCTCTCAAAATGGTGAAGGAAAACATCGTGAGGAAATCGACATGTCCTAGGACCAAAAATTTGAAGACATGTGACATCTACCAACACGCACTGGGAGCGCGTGGTGGATAATAGCCCATTCCCTTTATAGAAAGGAGGCCTGTGTCCCACCAGTGATACTCGTAACATTAATAGGCTGATGATGAAGATTTCTGTGAAATCAAATTAAATGGGACCTAATATCCCGTCTGGTGACTGGTAGTTATTGAAATCACATCAGAAACATTCAATACTGAATGGATTGATGAAGTAAAAGAACAGAGACCCAAGCAGGTAAAACGAATAATTTAGAAATCGAAAAACCAAAAGCATTACAGACTCTTTAAACTAAATAAATATAAACTCTTGCCCTTATACCATTTATAGATAAATAAATATCGCTGGACATTAACACACAGCGCCATCTAGTGCCACACTAAGCAAGGCTTGTGTCGTGGACACCAGATAGTTGATCTACTACATATATACCTTTTTTGTTTGTAAATACATACAAAAGTCCGTGACTCGGAAACAAATGTCCATGCTCATCACACAAACATTTGCCCCTACCGGTATTCGAACCAAGGACCCTAAGAACGTAAGGCAACCTCACTACCACTACGCTATTCGGGTCGTTAAAATTCATTTGGGGTCACGGCGCAGCATATCTTATTCCTCCCTACTTCTCTATTACTCATCATCAGTGATTGGAATAGGTAGAGCTATTTAGGTTCATTGACCGCAAACATTGATGTTAATATGGATATTCCACGGGATTCCGGCTGATACTATGGGATGTAGAATCTGTCAAATATAGAATATGATGTCAAAAGTAGAATCTGTCGATGATAGAATCGGTCAAACATTGAATCTGTCGATTGTAGAATCTGTCAAATGTAGAATATGATGTCAAAAGTAGAATCTGTCAAATGTAGACTAAACGATTTTATTATATTATTGTTGAAGCGTATTAATTATTTTAATTGTAAATACAAATTGTTCTATTTGATAATGTTTTGTTTTTCTGAGGAACAAATAATTTGTATGGTTATATTTTTTTGTACCTACAACTTCAGAATAAAAATGTTTAAATGATTATTGATTCTTGAATAAGAAATTGTTACGTAAAAAACATTTTTGTGCATCCTTAATCCCGTCCTTTACTCGTCAGAAAGGAAAGTGTAATCTTTCATTAGTCCCGAAGGCGAGAATAGGTTTTATGATTTTACTACCTACTTAAAAACCAAATCCCGGGGCTCGGGGAGTTTCCATATTATTCTAACCTATGTCATCTCATCAGATACCTTTCTAGCCATATCCTCCTTTCAACAGTCCATTTATCGTTTCCTTGGTCTTTCTCTACTCTTATACCATCCCCATTTATACTCAGAAACCTCACGAACATAGCTTACCGCAGAGACACACACAAAGCCCAGGAACATGGGCCGTTGGCACAGTTGTCAGAGCTACCGTTTAATTAAGGCCACGCTTGGCTAGCAGCGAGCCCGTGGTTAGAACTCGTCACGCCGCACGCCAATTGGACACGATTAAAAATAATTTTCATTTTGATGTCATTTCGCTTGTTACTGAACTCTCTGATGCGAATAATTCCTCTGTTATGAGGACCTGTATAACATTATGTGTATCTACTAGCAGTACTGTAAGCCGCATATTAATTTGATGTTATTTGCGTCATAGATAATCACGCCGTTTCTGTATCGTTTGGCGTAGTTGTGTCGGGGGTTTGTCGTATGTGTATAATATATATGTGACTTTCGCGCATCATAGCCCTGAAATGCAACCATTAGGAACCGACAGACCAACTTGTTTCATCTGCGGAGATGCCATACTTTGAACGTGCACTAAAACGGACCATTTCTCAGATCGTTTTTTTTTTCGCAACAACGAAGGCACTTGTAAGCGCTGTAACTCTAACTTGCAACTGAGGCAGACAGACTTCATTCACATTAGGGGACTACTCTACAAACCATAAAAGTAAATGTAACCGTATCCATGATCGTTATGAAAAATCCCGTCACCTCTTATAAATGTACTAAAACTAGAACACACGGAAAAAAATGTTACAACTTGTTTTAATTATTGCGCCCTAGCATCAACTAGAATTAAGGATAAAATATTTTGAGAATATAGACATACCCAAAAGCACTTACTTGTCTCCGATCTTGAATCATCACACACATAAACTTATTTACAATATTCAAGCGAACCAAACCAATAGGCTTGTTTCCACCATCAATAAATTGCAAATCTATTTAGTCCGTCAGTTAGAGTATTAGAAAATAATGGACACGTATTTTTTGTTTTTGTAAATCAACGAATATTGGCAAAGATAAAACGCATCAAAACTCGGGAGTGGGGGCTCGTGACGTCAGTACTCACTAAGAATCATACCGAACAGTGACGTATTGGGAATTTTAAAAGCGTCGTATCTTCGTCAATTTTGTTTTATGTGACAAAAGAAAAAATACGGGTCAAATATTTTTTGATAATCTAAGTGACGGACTAATTAGATTTTTTCAGTTAACAAGCCTATTCTATCAAGCATACACATCTGTACTAGTAATTTTGCCTATGATTGTAAATTACCCAAAATAGCCAAAGATCACAGCACCATCAACAGGAAACTCATGAACCCTCAGTTTGTGGCAAAAATATTTTTTTTTCAAAGAGTTTTCCATCGTTGTTTTTATGTTACCTGTCTGCTACGTCATAAGTTTAACTCTATCATTTCGTTCAGTGAGTTGTAGAGCCTCTACGCCGCCGTAGACCCGGCGTAGCACGGTCTACGAAACATATTTGATGGTTCTTAACTTTTGGTGTACACGTTGTCAGCACAGCACTAATATTACCAAATGCAACACATTATAAGTATTATTTTCTTAAACTTTCTCGCCAATAAGAATTTCTGCTGTATCGTGGGTGCGTTAACAAACATTTTATATTATAAATACGCAAACAGCCAGACCAGATAACTACATGTAGGCCATACAAATATTTGTTCCATGCGGGAATCGAACCCGCGACGTGTCAACCTTGCTGTCATATTTATTAGTATTAACACTAGTTTTAAAACTATAGTCATAAGTACCAGAGAAACCTTCCAAACGAACTTCGTCATCAAGGTCGTATTCGAGGAAATTACCCACTTCGGTGTACTCAAAAAGATACAGTTTGTTACATATGTACTGTACCTTGTAACACATGAACACAATCGTGAGTAAGTATGTACATACGAGCATACATAAGTAGCATTTACCGACACAAGGGCACTGGTTATTACGCAAATTACCGCAAATAATAGACCGGTGACAGTTAGATGATTTTCTTGAATGAGTACGAATTGCTAGGTATCTTCCTTACCATAAGTACGAGTGAAGAACAATTATGTTTTAGGCCTGTTTAATATTTATGAAGGATGCGACAAAAATGATATTTCGGCTGAGGTGAATGAATATCAATTGTCTACAACTGTCTTTAAATAATTCAGGATCCTTTGAGGGAAACTGATGAACTCTTATACATACTTTTAATACCCAATGTCTCAGCTGAATTATACTTAGAGAAGGATTCCATGATATTTCGTACGATTGTTACGAAAACGCGATAAGTAAGTACTTATTAGTAAGTAGTCACATTTTTATACCTGATTATTTGTACACCGAATATTGTAATCATGTTATCTTTGTTAGGTAAATTGAGAATTTTACCAGATGGATGACATTTAAAACCCAAAAGAACACCATAGCATGAACTGATCAAGATGTTATCATTTGAAAGTTTGCTACGTATTTCACTATGTTTCTTTATATGGACGTAACTCTTATGTTATGAATAGACGAATTCTTTAAAAACATTTCCCTGCAATGCTGACTCTGTTCGAAGGAAAATTAGGGTTTTGATGACCATCTTTCCACGTTATCAGCTAAGTTAAGAGACCCGAAGAATTGGTCAATTTAGATGATGTATCTATCCTAATGATATCATAAAGCTGAACAGTTGGTTTGTTTGGTTGAACGCGCTAATCTCAGGAACTACTGGTTGGAATTGAATAAATATTTTTGTGTTCGATAGCCCATTTATCGAGGAAGGTTATAAGATCGATACAATCGCTACTTACAACATAGTTTACCAATAGTATTACATAGCTATAGCAGTAGGTACCCACCATAGGCCTGAATCCTCATTACCATACACGTTAATACCGAAACGATTCGAGTTCACGCTTTTACCGGCAGTCGGCATTACCGACGGTTCGGCGGCGGCGGCAGTGCGTTAGATGTGCGCAATTTGCCTCCATTTGCCGTAATGACAGGCCGCGTCTGTGCTCATGGATGCTGCATAATGAGCCGATCCCGCCGATTGATCTGCGTGCCTGTGCACCTAGCTATAACTAGGCGTAGCTCGTAGGTAGCCTGCCAACAACGAATGGTCTAGCATTACTGTGTTGTAATTAGAAGTGATTGGAGCGATTTGCCCAGGATATCGGGGGCTGTAGGTAAATACGCAGGAGCCAGTTGAAGATGGAGCGTTGCCGTTTTAAGTAGGTATCAGAAATAGTGAGTATCAGCTATTGTTATACAGGGTCGGCTATTCGCCAAAGGAAGGTTGGGACTTGGGAATTATGAATGAATACTTATTTCAAACAAATAATATCAGCCACTCGGGTCGATCTTTAGGTTAAGCCATGCTTGCCTAGGTTGGTCTGTGGATGAGTGACCACCCTTACATACCGAGTTTCCTCCGTGCCTCGGAAAGCACGTTAAGCTGTTGGTCCCGGCTGTCATTTGTCCATCTTTGACAGTCGTTACAGGTAGTCAGTGGCCCAAAAACTCTGACACCAGTCTTACCAAGCGGTATCGTATTTCCCAGTATTAACTGGGTTGTGGAGGTCAGATAAGCAGTTGCTCCATGTAAAATACTGGTATTCAGCTGCATCCGGTTAGACTGGAAGCCGACCCCAACATAGTTGAAAAGGCTAGGCAGATGACTTATTACAAACAAAACTATACCTACTACACCAGAACTCAGTATGAAGGGTTTTAGCTCTTCAAGAATATGTGCTTAGGTAAATGTTTTGAATGAGGAAACAGCAAACAGTTTTCATGTTTCAGTAATCTCAATTTTAAAAATTAAGGCATAAAGAGACAATCATCATTCTCTTGCCCTTATCCCAATTTATTAGTGGTCTGCGCAGCATGTCTTCTTCTTCCATACTCTTCTATTTTTCGTCATCTCATCAGATATTCTTTTCTTACCATATCCTTCTTAACACAGTCCATCCATCGTTTCTTTGGTCTTCCTCTACTCATATACCCATCTACATTCAAACTCAAAAGCAGTGGAGTAACTATACCGTCTGAGGCCCTTGGCAAATCCATTGCATGGGGCCCCAACGAAACTAGTCACTTTTTAATTTAGTTTTAATAAATCACTGAGGTAGTTGCCCAATAATAACATTGTGTCCATTTTAGTTAAATATCATTTTTTTTTGTGTGTACCAACTTTCAAGTTTTACACCAGAATATAGAAATGTTTTTCTAGGAAAGATCTAACAACACTGTCTTCCTAAGTTCTAAAGTCGGTCCTTTTCTCATGAATGCGTTTAAATCTTAAGTATTTATTTGAATTTGTATGGTCTTTGATTGTAACCTTCATCGATTTTAAATTTGGTCCTTAATTTTTTTTTTTTTTTACTTTGTGTTAAAAATGTTAGGTCACTTTTGAGCTCGCAGACGACTGTCGGGCCCGGGGCTCCGTCAAGCCGAGGGCCCGTGGCATTTTGCCAGTCCTGCCACCCTATAGTTACGCCACTGCTCAAAAGGAATAATATTCATACATTTATCCAATGACAGAGAAGAGAAAATGCTGACTGTAGCTAGCAATAGTGAGACACAATAACACTCTTATTATTGACATCATTAAACAGATAGTCATCAAATAACAACCGATGCACTATAAATCCTCTATCAAGGGCTGTTTGCCCAAACGGGCGTGGATTGGGACCGACGGCCATCGGGGGTACCTACTGGAACGAATGAGTTATAAAAGCATATGTTTTGGGCCCTAGAGCACACCTTATCATTTACCACATTACGGGGGCAATGATTATAGTAATCTGCTCATGAGGGTACAATAGCGCTGCACTCGCTCGCCGTGCCACCGCATGCGATAGCATGCAAACAGGATGATTCGAATTAGGAATTGCGATAACGTAAGATTTTTTTAAATGTGTCACTGTTATTAAATTATTTGGCAAGGTAGGGTTACCTAGTAACGGTGTGTGTTCAGTGATGTTCAACGGTAGGTGGGATGTTGAATTTAATAAAGGATGAAATCAAATTACCAAGATCACAAGAATGGCAGCATTGCCTAAGCACTGAAATCATATTACCTAGATTTTTATCCTACTCAATGAATGGATCGGTGAATCGGTCACACGATCGCAATTCCAAAGTTTAGTTAGGGATATTTTTTTTGTACATTTTTAGCTTAAGTTTAATATGTATTTATTTTGGAAAAGAAGTGTTACCACGTGAATACTGCCTACAAACTATTCTGCAGTGTTGCAGGAGTTCTGTGTTGTTGTACTTATTTGAGTAATGTCTGTGAATAAATATACTAAAAACCGACTTCAAAAAGAAAAAGTGAAAAATAACTTTAGCTTCTGAAGTCGGTGACGTTTGTATGATTGATTTAATTTTTTGTCACCGACTTCAGAAGCTAAAGTTATTTTTCACTTTTTCTTTTTGAAGTCGGTTTTACTTTTTGCAAAAAAGTTTTTATTTTTCACTTTTTAGTGGTTCACATGGAAAGTGCATACCGTTACAATTACAACAAGCCCAAACACGACTAGGATACATTGTCTCATTATGGAGTTCCGTGACTCTTGGCTTCATCATCAGATCTGATGGTAGAATGGTTCTTATCAAACGCAAATGCTTCACTTGTTGTAGAAAATATAAAAATTGCTGTACGTTATCCTATAAAATTTGAAGAGTTCCCTCGATTTCGCCAAGATTCCATCATCAGATCCCGACTTGGCGACTATGGGACCAACTTGAAAGTATACCCTTTCAAACAAAAAAAGAATTTTTCAAATCGGTTTAGGCGTCTTCGAGTAATCGGGTAACATACATAAAAAAAAAAAAAAAAAAAAAAAAATACATACAGTCGAATAGAGAACCTCCTCCTTTTTGGAAGTCGGTTAAAAACAAAAAACGATGGAGCGTTGCCGTTCCCAACAAACAGCCCTGTATAATAAACAACGTTACAAATTGTAATGTTAAATTTTACCTACAACTTTACATATTTCGGTTTAATACACATTTTCTCTTTACAGGTGACCATTATTGTATACGGTTTATTAAACAACACTTGTCATACAACTTTACAAATATGTCACTTATTTAAAAAAATGTCGGATTGTAACGTTTATTAAACAGGGCCCTGGCGTCGCACCGAGTTGACAAAAGTGACAAGCATCGGGTTGGCATGGGGTGATATGAAACGTGAAGCTCAAGACCGTTTGCGATGGAGGACTATATTACTATGGAAGGCTTCTAAAAGACAAGGGGCTTAAGTCAAATCAATGAGTATAAGTCATCATTATGATGGCCAGAAGATATGGCAAACAGTCAAGCTAGTCTTTTATTTCAGTTACTGGAGTTATCCTCATCCTCTTTTATTTAAGTAGGTACTAACATTTATTTTCCATTTTGAGAGCTAAGGTTTCTCTTTATTTCTGTTTTGCTTGCGGAGTAGCTAGCAGGTACCTACTCATTTTTACATTGATTTTGAGTGGGTATGTACCTGCACTTGGTGATTATCGTTTAATATAATACAAACATCTTTTCACAACAAAACCGTCTGTAATTCATAACTTCACGAAAAAAGAAACAGCTTGTATAACAATTGTATGAATTTAATAGAAAATATGACCCTTTCACTGTTCCACGTAATTAAGGAGTGCGGGACGGCACAAAAGAGTCGATCGCTACATGTTGTTAACTCCATTTTATTCGTTGGAATCGGTTGACAATGGCGCGCCCCAATACCCTTTCTTCGGCAATTTGGCGCGCAGCGGTCTCCGGAAGTTAGACCTGCACCCTGGAATTAGGGATCCTTAGACTCTCCAGGACTCTCATTGTTGTACTAAGGACTCCGCCCCGCAAGAATTTTGACTCGATAAGTTAGCACGTGTCACGTTTTGCTTTGATATTTCAATATTTTCTAAAGTGAGGGAGAGTAAAAGGGGTCTTTAAGAATTACCGTTACTTTTGGAGTATTTATTTAACAGTTCAAGCACACAGTACAGAGTTCCGTGTTTTTTTTTAAAGAAAACGAATAAGAAGGTATGTTTCACTGTGTGTTTGTAGGTAGATGAGTACTTCTACCTAAGCTGACCAAAATTGTATGAAGACTCCAGACGGCGCGGCCGAGACTGTATATGGTGACGATCTACCACCGATAACGATAATAGAAACGCATTGGGAAACTTAAATGTATAGGAACAAAAGCTGTCAAACAACGAATCAAACTTGTATAAGACGTTGTAAGTAGAAACATGAAACGCTCTGAAAGCGTTACGTATTTATTGTACAAGCAAAGTACCTAGCAGTAGCAAGGTAGGTGGGTAACTGTGTGTACAGTTACAGACTAGGCTTATAGGCATTGTGAGCACAGAATCTCTGTTAGATTGGGTTAGAAATCTTTTAACATAAATATTGCTTTTTTAGTATTAAATATTTAGGTGTGAACTTTAGGAACTTCCAAAGACAGATAGTAAGGTTGTTGACCAATTGTCTACACCCCATGGTCTTGAAAAACCCATAGGCCACGATCGCAGGTAATTAAAGGTATTCTTGAAATTGTTGATCGATGGCACCAGATCACTTAGAGCGCATCATCGATTATCAATAAAACCAAATTATCTCGTTGGGTCCAGATGACCTTGTAACCATGAACTTGCAACCACTGATTACCGAATTACCGGCTCCTCTCGCCTATACTTACTGCGGTGATTTAAATAATAAATATCTTATCTAAATAACACCCAAGCATTGTTTTACCCTCGACGATCATAAACGTAATGACGTATATTAACTCGCATCACTAATAAAATTAGGCAGGCCGCGTAATTTGACTTAATTTTGCCAGAATCATGTCTGAATCAGACCCAAATTATTGATATATAAATTGTATTTTCAGAATGAAGAGCTAATAGGGAAACGATGATTCTGAGTCATAGTTGATGTGCCAAAATGATGTGCAAAGTGTGGTAAAAATGTGGGTACTATGTTTCCTCTTAGAAAATAAGGGTAGTATTTAGCACTTACGAATACTCGTAAGTGTTAAATACTACCTGTAAAATATGCACTTTTAACAACACTAGTTGACTCACCAGCGCGCCACCGCTCCGGCCGACTGTCTGACAACGACTGACCGCCCCACCACTCGGACCGGTACTTATAACCGAGCGACGTGCACGCATGAGGCAACTTGTAGTGTGATATCTACATACACTACATCCCTTCCTTATTTTAGTTTATTTTATTTCTATAAGAATACTACCTGCTTACTACCTATAACGTTGACTATCACGGTTATCACTACTCACTTATATTACACGCAGCAAGGGCTTACGTGTACGTCTACCTCTCACGGTGTCTCGTAGTCGGAACGACTGAACTGAACGATTGACAGTGACCCCCTCCACTCGTGTCATGAGACAATGCATTATATCTATTGCATTGACACAACCACTACATCCTTTCCTTTTCAACAAATTGTATTTATTGTAAAGTTGTACAAAGACGAATACGGTTAGGATGGGAGCCTTCGGAAAACTTGCAGAATGCATATGTATTCAAGTCTAAAATCCCCCAAACACTGAAAACATTCGTGTACAACCAATGCGTTCTCCCAGTGATGACGTATGCTTGTGAAACGTGGACGCTGACTCTCGGGATACTTCACCGCCTGAAAGTAGCGCAGAGGGCAATGGAACGTGCAATGCTTGGCGTCTCTTTGAGAGACAGAATACGAAATGAGGACATTCGCCAACGCACCCGAACTACCAACATAGGTACCCGGGTTGCTCGACTAAAATGGCAATGGACCGGACATGTTTCCCGCAGAGACGACAACAGATGGTCGTACAGAACCCTTCACTGGAGACCTCGCACAGGAAGCAGAAGTAGACCACCTGCCCGATGGTCGGACGACATCAAAAAGACAGCAGGGCCGACCTGGACCAGAATCGTTGCATCAAGAGCTTCGTAGAGAGCCATGCAAGAGGCACATGTCCAGCAGTGGACTCTGAGATGCTGAGAAGAAGAAGAAGAGAATCAAAGTTGTTAGATAATCATACTGAATTACTTTTAATATTTTATGTATACAATCAATCTCCCATAAACTGTTTTAGACAAACCGTTTTTTGTTTGCTTTAATAAGAATGCTTTACTTTCTCAGACTATACCCAGTTACATTTGAACATCTCCACCGAGTGTAAAGTAGTATTGAACCTGTTAAACAGCGTTTAACATCTTTTCATATCTTTAAAACTTAATGGTCTACTTTAACCATTGGGTCAGTACGATGATATGACCTCGTCTTCCTATTTCCATATTCTTTTCTTTTTTTTTTCTTTGACGACCCGAATGGCACAGCGGTAGTGAGGCTACGTTATGTTCTTAGGGTTCAAGGATCGAATCCCGGTAGGAGAAAATGTTTGTGTGATGAGTGCGGACATTTGTTTCAGACTCATTACAAACAAAAAGTATCTGCGTAGTATATCAAATATCTAGTGTCCACGACACAAGCCTCGCTGCCCAGCGCAGCACTAGATGGCGCTGGGTGTTATTTCTAGCGATATTTATTTATTATTATATTTACTTATTATTTTGTTGAATGACTGTAACAAACAAGTAAAATCAGTACACCAATTCGGTTTGATATTACTAATTGACACAAAGTCGATTTTCTTTCTTTAAAGATTTGGATTTATCGATCTTATCCCTAAATCCCGGCAGGCACACTTCTGAGCTTCTGACATTTGATCTGACGTTTACGCCCGTTTAGTTGAGATTAATTCATTATGGTATTTTGTATAACTTGTTTGTATAATCTGTGTATTCTGCAAATATGTCGAGTCATAGGCAAAACCAATGTATCAAATTATTCATTTTCGATTTTATAAAATTACTCCGAATAGTTTACAGAAGAACTTTTTTTGTAGGTGTTCATTATGATGAGTGTAGACTATTAAAACAAAGTTTGATATTGACGCAGCATGGTACAGGATTCCATATATCCAGGAGCATTCTCCTACAACGTAACATATACTGAGAGAATTTCTCTTACATCGGTACATACAGTTGTTGTGTTTGTATTTAAAAATTATTACATTTTCCTTCTGTTTTCATTTTTTTTTTCTAGTATCTTAACTTTTAAACACAGTCCTAGTTATCTAATTTAAGGTTTGCTACACATTTAGTTATCAATGTATGTTGGAATTAGTATCTAATACTTTAATGTTTGAATGCCAATTTTTTATGGCGAAATGTGTCATTGTACGAGTATTAAGTACATATTATTTTTACCACCTTTTTTACTTACCATATTTATTGCAAATAAATATTTTTTCTTTGAATTATTTGACTTTGATCATATCTGCCCAATGCCCAATCTCTGGCTGGAACCAGCAGTGGGTTTAAAATCAATGTTTTAACATTTTATTGATAAATTTTGGTATGTGTAGCTATTGTTTTGGTACATTGGTTTTACGAGTACAATAATAGATTTTAATTTCTTAATCCAGTTCTCGAAAAATCGAAACCGAAATGGCAGGGTAGAGCTACTTTGCTGCCATCCCAGAACCATTGTCCTCAGTTTGTAAATATACCAAGATACGTTTGATCCCCGATCTTAGTCGTTTCTATCTTAGTCGTTTGATACCCATTTCAGCACACCTAATTACAACACTGTGCCCTTATTATCACCCAATTTTTTCGTAGTTTCCTTTTTACCAATTTATCTTTAAGTATATAAAAACTACAACATTTATATTTGGCTGTTCAACCTTTTTTTTTTTTTTTTTTTTTTGCAACAACGTTCGTGTTATTTTTCAGAAACTTAGTTTTCGTTAGTTTCCGTTAATAGTATAATATTACCATACTTACAATACAATAACTTACTTTACAATACTTTACTTTTTTTTCTTCGGTGCCCAATACGTGCAATTGAATGGACGCCCCTTGCTTCCAATTTAATGGATGCCATTGACCTACCACGCGCAAACAGTGCGTGGCAAGTGTGCTATGTCTTTCGAAGCATCGGTTCCAGGGTACACGCACCAATTTCATGTAGGTTCGTACTACCCAACCCACACACAACCAGTAAACACCAATCAATACTTCGAAAGACATGCCGGTTTCCTCACGGTGTTTTCCTTCACCATTTAAAGAGCATCCACTGGTGATGAGTGGAATAATAACACAAAATGCTGGCCTGGTTTCGAACCCATGACATATGTCTGGCTAGGCCATCACCGCTCTTAATAAATAAATATCTGTCATTTCTGACCAGGAGGTATATATTCTACTGCCATTCCCGTCATTACATGATGGACATGTCAATTCAATGACCAGTATGTATATTCAACTGCTAATACTGTCAATTTAATGAGCTGGGGCCCAAGTCTGCTATTTTTATAAATTCGTCACTCCAACACTATTCCCTATCCATCCCATTGTAATTTTGCTTAAAGTTCGTAATCCACTAAATTTACAATGGTCGATCATTTGTCGGTCAGTGGTCTCGTAATAAAATTGTGTTTTAATGACATTGCCGTATTGCCATTATTATAAAACCCATACTGCAGATGGTTTTCGAAATTTACTACTAAATGCGAACATTTATTCATGCCATACTTCATTTGTAATACATTTTCACACATTTGTCAATATGTATGTCTATGACATTTCTTTTAATGGACTGTCGTCATTATATGTAGAAACAGAATTTGACAGAATTTTCTAGAACTTGACATAACTTGACATAACTTGACAGTACTTTGACAGAAGTTTACAGAACTTGACCATTATGAAATCAGTGATCAACTATTCTGACACTATTATAATAGCAGACTTGAGGCCCTGAAGGTCTATGCTACTAATATCACCGTCATTCTCTGATGACTTGTCAATTTGACCATTAGATATATTTTACTGCTGTCACTGTCATTCTCTGATGACTGGTCAATTTGACCAGTAGATACATTCTACTGCTATCACTGTTATTTCACAACTGTCATTTGAATGACCAGTAGGGGTGTGCTACTGCTATCACTGTTATTTCACAACTGTCATTTGAATGACCAGTAGGAATATGCTACTGCTATTGCTATTGCTGTTATATCACAAGTGTCATTTGAATGACCAGTAGGAATGTTCTACTGCTTATTGGTTTATTTAATGTATGTGCTTTTTGTTTTATTACTTAATGTAGCACCAATCAAATAACTAAGCATTAGGTCCCGGGCTCGACCCATAAGTCGGGCAGCGTCACAGCTTCTTAATCAAGAACATCCCAATAACATGAACGACGCCAGCCAATATAGCAATAATAATGGACACATTATTGATTAGTATGTTTGCCCTCTATTGCCACATCCAGTACAGTCACTCACTTTTTAGTTTGGATCCGTATTTGCTTGGATGGTGATTAGCTACTAGATAAATTTGTTTTGTTATTATGACCGCTTACCCTCATATTTTGTTATTTTTTCTATGAGCATAAATGCGGAATAATTCTGTATGTTCATAAACATGTTATTTATATAGACAAATAGATATATATTGTTGACGGTATATTTCCCCTGAATATTGTCAAACAGTGTCAATTAAATTACCAGCCTATGCTGCTTCCATATCATTACAGTGGTGATATCAATTTAAAAATCAGTATTTTATGTTGTCTCTAGACCCAAACAGTTAATCGTTAGTCCAATATCAATTTAATGATCGGTATAACTGTTTAATAAACTGAACAAACTAAAAATAACTTATATTATTTCCTTTGTATCAAATAAATGACTAGACACTACGTCGCCTTACTTGCTTCATTATGTTTTGAAATTATCCAAAATAACCACCAATCAAACACTTCTTCCTATCTCTTTGAGAAATAGAAGCATGAAGGTATCACACCAGCTTACCTTACTAGCCTCATTATGTTTTGAATCACGTACACACATCACACATAATATTGTTATCACTGGTGAGTTTTATAAACGTGATTGTGATTATTTGCACCCCACAAAGGAAACCAGTAAACCTCGTTATTAGTCAGTTTAGCAATAGATACATAATACTAATAAAAATCAAATTAATCGTTTCTAAAAACTGTTGGCATTGCATCTGCATTCCGATCTAATGAGTCGTAACACATTCAAGCGTACGACAGCTTTATAAGACTGCCGTCGCGCGTCGCCCCGTTTACTTTTTTTTTACTTATAAAATGTTTTGGTTTCCTACTTTAATTATAACATTTGTTGCGTAGTTGTAATAACACAATGATTTAAATATGATGATTGAACTTAATAGGTAAGCTGTTTTGGCATAGTTAAGGAACTAAAATGATAGTGTCGCACACTTTAGTATTCCTCCCTTATTTAGGTTATTTTAACACTATTATTACACTTGCATTCCATAGGTTTATCCTCGTCGCCAATGTAAAATATGCACTTTTAACAACACTAGTTGACTCACCAGCGCGCCACCGCTCCGGCCGACTGTCTGACAACGACTGACCGCCCCACCACTCGGACCGGTACTTATAACCGAGCGACGTGCACGCATGAGGCAACTTGTAGTGTGATATCTACATACACTACACTACCTACTGTATGTCGTAGAGTAACTACTCATTTGGCAACATGAACAGAGAGGATTATAATAATTACTTTAAGTGTAGATTGATAATAAGACTGAACAAAAACTATTTCCTAATGATCACAAAAACAGAACATTTGAGCATAAATTAGACCATTCAAAAATCAAATTCAAAGCATTCAGGCACATTTGAACTGTCAAAACAAAGACACCAAATAAATGTAGCTACATCCCAGTCACAAGGCATAAAAACTGTGAAAGTACTGTAGTTGACCATTCCAAAGCATAGATCTCTGTGGATGGGATACCAGGCAAGAAACTCCATGGACACTCTTTTAAATCAGAATATTCTTACAATGATAAAATGTTGAAATGATACATGGAATAGGTAAGTGATTTTACCAAACTAAGAGCAAGATTAACTTAGTCCGCGTAACGCTCAAGTTTTAAAAGTCTTTGGAGGGGGCACAAAATATTCCTTAAGGGGCCTGCGGACCATGCGTTTTTCATACAAACGTAATACCCAAATAATATGAAAATCAAACATATTCTTAAGGTAGTGTGTATATATTTCGATTTTATTATAGAATATCTATGTTCCCAAATAAATATTTTGAAAGGAAAATGATTTAAAGACGAGATATGAGGAATTTAAAATTTCTATAGAAAATTTATTTTTCTCATAACTCTTGTTTAAATCAGTATTCATTCAAAATATGTGTTTGGGAACCTAGATATTATGTAACCCAATCAAAATAAATGAACACTACCTTAAGAATATGTTTAATTTACAAATTATTTTGGTATTACGTTTGTATGCAATTCGCATGCTCCGCAGGCCCCTTAATGTTACTTAATATTTGTTAAGGTTACAAAGGCCCTTGGTGAAACCATACTGTTGATGATATGATTCTGTTGGTGTTAAAATGATTGAGCAATTGGTAAAGCATTACTTTTTCAAATACGACGGACACTGATACAGGTCCATAATTATTAGAATCTTTACTGTTCCAGGATTTGAAAAGACGTATGACTTTACTATACCATCATTGGAAACCACGCAAATTACAAATTAAAGCTAAGTAAGTTAGTAGTCTCAACTATGGATCTACAAATTTTTTTCACCTTTTACAATCTTCGGTTAGTTTGATTTTAATTTTCCGGAATGCTAAAACTATGGTTTAAATTCAGCCGGGCATCCCATAACAAATCAATTTAGACTTCAGGTGAGGAATAGGAAGTAGTGCTCTTGAAAACGGGCACTAGACAATCTGGACATTGAGAAGTGTCACTTAGTGTTGATGAAAACGGGCAATAAAGTATGTAGGTATTAAGAATACTAGGATAGGCATTAAATAAATGCCAGCATAATGACCTAAGAAACATCCCTATAGCAGCAGCGAAGCTAATGATGACTGTGTGAGCGATGTTCACAGAGAGACTATTAATTAATCCGCCATATTACTTAATTGTCCCCGCCCCGCTCCCGCACCCGCTACGCTCCACTCGCGCTCATAATTGCACCATAGTATTTCCGTTACAATAAGTATGTACTATTTTTGCCATCATTAGTTGGTAGTGTCAGATACTGGTTGAATTAACGTTTTTGTGACAGGGAATGTTTTGTAATAGGTAGAAAACATAATTATAATAGAGCTTAGTTCTGTCAAAACGTACCTATCCCATTTTCCAAAGCTATTTCAATGAATAGAATATCTAGTTAATTTTGAATACCTAAGTCCATGGTCCATTCTAAATACCTACGTGTATGGGAAATGTCTTTTGGTTTTAGTTCTATACATCATCATCATCTCAATTCATTTGGGGTCATGTCTTCTTCTTTCATACTCTACTGGTTTTACTTCTAGACAAGTTTTCTTCATTTTTCTTACAAAAATTAAATAAGTTATAGTACTAGGTCTGCACTGATTAATGTCAAAACCATCTGTACAAATATTAATACGATTTTTTCAAAATTTCACGGCCGTGGTGGTGTTTTAGAATAGATTTTAAATATCAACCTTATCTGGAGTATTTAGCTGCCAGTTGTAAGAACAGACTTCTCCCTAGTCTATCTCCTCAATTTGGTAGTGGGTAGGATGTTTTAATACAAATTTTAATCTGATTGAGTTTTGAACGCAAAGATGGCTGCGGACTGTACTTTTAATCAAAGTAAATGACTATGTGTGGATTTCCAGAGTTGCTATGGTGCGTAGTAGCTTAGGTGTTGTACGTTGTACGCACAAAGTTGGCGTGACTCAAAAAACTGGTAAATTAAAATGGGACTAGGCAGGCGAACAAGCTGTGTGACCGCAAAGCTCAGGATTAGTGCCCTGAAACAGCCAAATGGGGGCCCCGAAAGACCTCGGAGTCTTCCTTGAAAAATTTAAAGAATTAAGAAGCGTGGAATCGTGACCGATGCACGTTGGAATGCATGGAGGTAGGCCCCGATGAGATGCCCCGTAGTAGGAAAATATGGGAATAAGAAATAATAAAAAAAATGCTCCATTTCCAGCAATAAACTCTTACGCATCGCTGTACGGAAAAAGTAAGTACCCAAAAGTTTGGCCACTGATCACGTGAAAAATAGACAGAGATAGTAGATTTTGATACAAGTGGAAAAGTTTGTTATTGTAGTTCAAGGCGGTATTATTATTATTACACACGAGCCGTAGGCGAGCGTGTTTTTGAGCCGAGAACTGCAATAACAAATGTCCACGTGTATCAAACGACGTTTTTCAATACACTTTTGAAGAAATAAAATAAAAGAATGTAAAATATTTGTGTCATTAATCATTACGAGACTGATTTAATTTTTTTTTTTCCGCGCTTGGTTTTCGCCAGGTTGAATAAGAAGCAAAGTAGTTTTTTTTTATATTTTTTTAATTTAGAACACAAATAAATGTTAATTTGTTTATAAAAGTAAATATTAGTTTTAAATAATCATGTTTATCTATGATATTGAAGTTATAAACACAATGTGAATATTCAAAGAATATTTAAAAATAAAGACGTACTTAGATCGCTTTTCCAAAATAAAAAAAAAACATTAACCTCTGACTCTATAGTCGGAGGTGAATGTTTTTTTTTATTATGTTTTGAACCCTTTTGGACTAAGTATAAATACGATAGTTATCTGTGGCAATTTTGCTTTCCACACACGTGTGGAAAAAATAGCAAAAATGCACGTGTGTGAAGTACACTGCATTTTGAACCTAATCGTAGTGAGAAAGTGTACTGAAATAGTACATTTTGATACAAGTAAGTATATTATAGTTATCTGTGGCAATTTTCATTCCCGCACACGTGTTGAAAAACTGACAAAAAACGCACGGGTGTGAAATACATTGCATGTTGTACCTAATCGTAGTGCGATAAAAAACAGTTTTTGTGGAAGTGTATTGAAATTAAATAATAATTCAAGTTGCTGACTGCTTTCTTATTTCTATAGCAAAATTACTATGTGTAACTAGGTTAGGCAGATTAGGAAGTCATTTTGATAAGGAATTCCGTTCAAATTGAAAACAGTGCGATTATTAAAAATTAATATCAAATGGAAGGCTGTATTATTTTAGATTTCACATGTAAATGGCCGGGTGAGGCGTGCGGCGTGCGTGCCGCGGGCGGTGGGCGTGCGCCGGTCCGTTGACCAATAGCACACCAGCGCCAAACACGCCGAATATTTTGCCTTTTTTCTGTGGCCAGTTACATTAATTGCTCATTTGCATATTTTGACCATTACTCGGAAAATACATGAGATAAATATGTTTTGTTAGAAAGGAATGTACCTGTACCGACGAGTACCTAATACGAGTATGCAAGACTAGACCGCAATGCGGACAGAATCGAATCATTAGGTTGTAGACCTAGGGTTTCCAGGTCTATGAATATTAAGTTCTCTGGAGAAAATTCAGACCAATATTTACCTTTCAATTGTGCAGTCTAATTTAATTTTGTAATTTTTACAACGATAAATTAATAGAAAAAGGTTTGTTGGAGAACGCGAGTGGCACCGGTATTTTTCAACCAAAAAAAATTGTTGACTGTTGGTCTAGTGGTCGCAAGCGACTGCTGTGCGTAAGGCCAGAAAGGTGCCTGACCCGGAAAGCGAACCCAGAAACTTCGATTCTTGGGTCGGCAAATTGCTATCGGGTTTTTACATCAGGAATTTCTCGGCAGCAACCACGGAGTTTGAATTTGTTAGGTAATGGTTGTTGGATATTAAGTAGCTTGTAATAGCCATAATCTGTAGATTCAAACAAACTATTCGAGTCGAAACGAAACGAAACGAAACGATTCGAGTCGTCAAACGATTGTTAGTGACGTACACGTCACTGGCGTCACAGGCGAATGGCGTAGCGGTAGTAGAAGCTGCCTTACGTTCTTAGGGTTCCGGGTTCGAATCCTGGTAGGAGCAAATGTTTGTGTGATGAGCACGGACATTTGTTTCCGAGTCATGGATGTTTATATGTATAATAAGTATGTATTTACAAACAAAAAAAAAGTATGTATGTAGTATATCAACTATCTGGTGTCCACGACATAAGCCTCGTTGCTTAGCGTGGCACTAGATGGCGCGTTGTGTAAATTGTCCAGCGATATTTATTTATTTATTTATAACTGGCGAAAAATGAGTGCCTCTGTCAGGTACAGCTCTGTCCAACCCTACGGTGTTATTAAGGTTTTAATTAGGTACCTACAGTTTTTTTCCGGATGTTTTAGATTTACCCCCGCATTCAAAACGTACGAAAAATCTGGACGTATCGGCAACCCTAGTTACCTACAGGCTACCTGATATGTAACTATTTAGCATTTATAGTTCGTATACTTATTGAGACATAGGTAGTATAGTTACCTAACTTTGTCGATAAAGTAAGTATCAGAATAATGGGCCACAAAAAGGAAATGTAATTATTTACCTGTAGCTGAGATGTGAGTGAGGCCTGCAGTGACTATAAACTGTCATCTGAATCTGAACTAACTTGCCAACGGGCTTCATGTTCGGAACTTGTAAAGATAAATTAAATACCTAAGCTGGAACCAGGGCCCTCTGGGCACTTGCCCAGGGCCCCGATCCAAGGGGGTCCCAAGTTCCTGTAACTGGCAAAAGAAACCTAATTTATTAAAGGCAGGATGCTAAAATTTTCGAGCTTGCTCGAAATTCAATAGCTATACCCAAAAGAAAAGGATATTTATGAAGGCGGAAAACTTAAAATTGAATCAAAACACAGATAAAAGTTGTAAGTAGGTATTGCTTTATTGGACTGATCATTTTATATTACAATGTTTGTTTTCCATGATGGAGCTTATGAAAGGAAACCTTCTTTGGGCAGTAAAGTGAAAAATCATGAACATGTGCATTCTTCACATTTTGGCCTACGTATTTGGTTTGGTCCTTGGAAACCATGAATGCGTTGCAATTCCGACACGAAAAGTAAGTTATCATGTCACAGTACCTACTGCTCACCCTTGGTACTGAGACATGATAACGTTCTGACCATCATCATTTGTTAACCTTTGATGAAATTAGATAAGCAAGTAAGCTTGGAAGCCAGCAGTATTGCCGAAATACAGGCTTGATTTCCAGATTATGGCATATTCGCGCCAGCCGCGGTGGTCTCATGACCGAAACCAAATGCAAACATTTCCGTAAAATAAAGCCAGTTACATGGATATCAAAAATATAAATTGTCTGTGTTTTATTTCAAACTAGCTTCTGCCCGCGACTTCGTACGCGGATCCTGTTGCTTTTGCCAGCGACAACGGGGTCGTCAAAATCGAAGATCAGAAACGTCTGATGTCAAATTCTAAGAGCCCGGGGACGGGAAAATAACGGATCTTTCCCACCTGAGCAACACATACCGTTTGTTTCTTTTTGCCATTTAAAAGCTTCACAAAAAGAAAAATTATAACCCATTCCTCCGATGCCGGAATATGTGGCGTATTCAATCATAGGAGTATACGTAAATGCACTCCGTTCCTTATCAACCCAAGGAAGGTCGCCATGCCCTACGGCTATATCTTCAGATGATATCGACATTCTGTTCAGATAATGTCGAAGTCTTCGCGCTCTTCTTCTGTCTCTTCATGCAGTACTCCAGCAATTCTTTCTCTCTCACTTTCTTACTAATTATGAATATTTTGTTGTGTGCGTGTTTGAGGTAATGTATGATAATCTCGAGCAGCAGTTAGTCGCGCATCACGTTCATCACTCGTTTCAAAAGACCTGTTAGTAGATGTGCGAATACGCTGCCTGAGAAGTCAAGCGTGATTCTGTATCGGTAAACGTTTCCGATTCGCGAGATAATTCATGTTGCTCACGATCAGCGGTCAGGGCGCATCACGTTCCCCACTCATCCCTAGAGACCTAGAAGCAGATGCGTAGATACGCTGAGAACTAAAGCTCCTGACGCTCTTCGGTAGATTTTTGGGATCTTATGATCCTCAATCATTTAGTTCCTTTGGAACATTGGGAAAGATTTGACCTCTTTCTAGGCATGGTTATAGTTTTGTTGTAAAGATACCTGATCAATTAAAATCTAAGTGACTGCTCTCCTGTGTTACCGGGTAGGCTAGCTACCGAGTCACGAAGATAAATGGAAAAGAAAATTAAACACTCAAATAACATAAGCCCGAAGACATATTTATTCGTAAAATGGAATAATAAATGGGAGTTTTGGCCAGTAGAGTCAAATTTTCAATGATATACCATCGTTATCAAAAATCAGTTCTAAACTGTTACCGCCTTCACCGCATGGAGGTACTCCCAGTTTATGTAATTTGTAACTCCCAGTTTGTTAATTATACAGTGAAATTAGTGATAGCTTTGCAATAATTTTCACATCAGATGTTTCTGATATTCGATTTTTTATAAGTCAACAGGAAATGCCCATCAGACTGAACAACTTTTGCTAAGACGTCATTCCTATATGTGTTATGGTATAGCTGGGCTATTGGAGTTCCACATCAGGTGTCCCAGATCTTCAAATTTATTCTCTCAGCAAAAAATGCTCATCACGTGGAACAATTTTTGCCATTGTGTCATTTTTGTATCGGGCCTTCCTTGGGTTGATATAGTTTAGCTGGTCTGTTGCGGTTCAACATCAGGTGTTCAAGTTTCCAAGATAAATTATAGCCTATATGTTGCCCAGACTTAATATCTACTTATACAACAAAAAAAAAAACATTCAAATCCGTCCAGTAGTTCCGAAGATTATCGTGTACAAACAAACAGACAAACAGACCGACTTTTTTTGGATTCGTGCTCTATTACTGTTTCTAAACCCCCTTCAATTTTTTTTTTTTTAATATATTCAATGTACAGACACAGATGTTTTTACTCTTTTATTATATGTATATAGAATAGAATAGATATAGATTAAAATTCTCGATCGCTAACAGTTCACAGACAGTTCATCACACGGAATAAATACAAAGGTTCATCATGCAAAAATAAAGGGTGTTTTTACCGCTTAGTTTTGTATGAAAAAAAAAATCTTCGAGGCGGTGTGCAAAAAAAATTCGAGCTCGCTTCGCTCGCTCTAGCCACAAGGGCTCCATTTTACTTAAGTGCTTCGTGAGACCAGGAACAGACTAACTATGCCTTCCCCATCTGATTCAGCGATTGCTAGCAAGCTATGGACTGTCTTGCAAGATGCTTGCAAGCAAACTGAATACTATTTTTTTGACAGTAATGTCCCAATCCCAAACGACAACAAAAAATACTTAACATATCTTAAACTAGCCGAATATGCACTACTAGGTATTACTAGTACTTGAAGATTAAATAAATCTATACTTAATATTATAAAGCAGAAGAGTTTGTTTGTTTGTTTGGTTGAACGCGCTAATCTCAGGAACTACCGGCTCGAATTGAAAAAATATTTTTGTGTTTTATAGTCCATTTATCGAGGAAGGCTTTAGGCTATATAACATCACGCTACTTATTCGGAGCGGAGCAGGAATGAAAAATGTTGCAAAAACGGGTTTTTTTTTTCCTTTCGTTTATCTCTCTTATGTGACGCAGACGAAGTTGCGTGGGTCAGCTAGTACTTAAATAAACTAGAGCGACTGAGACTGGCAGAAGGTACCTACCTACCTAACGGGTATCTGGCAGAACCTTGATGGTCCGAAATGTATTTGGCATAAACCACTTGTCATAATTTTCTTTTAAGGCATATTTTTTTTTATGTAATTGTAATTATTTTTTGGCCGAATGTTTGTATGTTCGAATTTACAATGGCATACTTTTAAGATGGCAGAATTCTATTTGGCATAATAACTAAACTAAACCTTTGGCAATGTTCAAATTCCGCATAATAGAAGTTTAGAATAACGTTAATTTAGAGCGACGATCATTTGACATAATTTCACTTGGCATACTATGAAGATGGCAGAATTTCATTTGGAATAATTTTATTTGGCACTAGCTGACCCGCGCAACTTCGTCTGCGAGTGAGGGTTAGAGAAAGTGTCAGTCAACCTTAGACATATTATGCTATCGCGGACTTTTTTTTTAAATGCTTAAGAGGAACAATTCCTTCGTACGTGATTGCTGTGTAACTTTAACCGCGTTATGCAGTGCTTGCAACGGAAGCAAAGAAAAAGGAATGAATCTTTGTTTTTGGGAAATTTTTCATTGGTGCTCCGCTTCTATTGGTAATGTTAGCCTTCCTTGATAAACGGGCTGTCCAACACTAAAATATGTTTTTAACTCGAACCACCATTTCCTTAAATTAGCGCGTTCAACCAAACAAACAAACTCTTCAGCTTTATTATATTAGTGTAGATTCAAGTAGGTAACAATTTAATTTCTCGGAAATCTTTGCATTAATCGCTCATATATTCTACTTATGATTTTCCAAATAAGGGCTTCCCTCGAAAGCTAGCCCATGCTGGCTCACTGGAGACGGCTGCACACATAGGTGTAAGTCGTATCTATTTTGTATAGTGTGTTTCTTATTTTTACTTTTTTTTTACTATCATTAGGTTAATACATAAATAGATTGTATTTGATAAAATTTATATTATTGTCATTTACATTTGCTTCCTTAGACACTTGATGACAGTCATACTCCAGCTAGGTCGAAAGTTCTCGTCAAGGTGCACGCAATAGGCCGGGACACGATATAGCTGCTGTAAACCGTTGAAGACTTCTTTTGCAACTGCCTTTTGTCCCCATCGTTGGACCGTCAATGACAGTCATACTCCTGCCAGGTCTAAAGTTCTCATCGGAGTGCATTATTACATGAGCCGAAACACGATAGGTATAGCTGCTGTAAACTTTTGAGGACTTCTCGCTACTATCTTTCATCTCCATCGTCAGATCATCGATGAAAGTCGCACTCTAGTTAGGTTAAAGGTTCTCATGAAGTTGCATGAAATGATCCTAATGCTTTCAATTTACACGTTTCGAGTCTTACAACAAACGCACTGCTTTGGCGCCGCAGCGGCGCGACACGAAACGTCTAAATTGAAAGCGCCCTAAACACGATAAAGCTGTTGTAAACTCTTGCGGATCTGTTGCAAGGCCAACTGCCTTCCATCTTCATTGACATACCTTTGGTGACAATTTTGGAACCAAAATGTTTTAATCTTCTATTTCAAATTTCTAACTCTACGTCCCATGAGCGTACCAATCCGCACTGGGCCCGCGTGGTAGATTATAGCCCATTCCCTCTCATTGAGAGGAGGCCGTGTCCCAGCAGTGGGAACATTATAGGCTGATGATGATGATGACGTCCCATGAGGAAGTGCATAACCTCTAAAGCTTTGAAACCTTCCAATATAATATAATACGGTGACTTTCGAGACATTCCAATTTTAGAGTATTAGCACCAAGGTTTCATGTGAGTTCAACCTTTTTGAAGAAAATCGGATTGAGTTTTCAAACATGTGTCGAAATAAAATGTAGTTTAAATCAAACGAAGCAAATCAGCGCCATGGCCAAAATAATTGTTTACCCTTTTTTAACCCCGTTAGGGGTTCAATTCAATAAAATACGAAACACGTCTTCCATCAATTCTGTTAAAAGGTTTATGCAAATTTTCAAGTAGGATGGACCAAGGAATCACGTTGTCTCTTACAAACTTTGTCCCCCTTTTTTACCCCCTTAGGGGTTCAATGTTGGAAAATTCTTCTATACCGGATGCCTACATCATATAAAGAACACACCCTGCTAGTTTCAGGTCTCTACGACCAGCTGTTTAGGCTGTGCGTTGATCCATGAGTCACTAAAGCCAAATTGTCAGTCATTAAATTGCTATTTTGTGCGTATTCAATATTCACCTCAAAAATCAAATTTCAAGGAAACTAAGAAATTTTATTTATCTGTATTAGATTTGAAGTATATGTAGCAACTTTTAAAGGTTTACACTTCATTGGATTTTATTCTATAGGTGTATGAAGTTAATTAATTTTAAACACAAAACCCTCCTTTTTACGTCTCTGGATAAATTTTGTAAAAAATGCTGAAACAGGTATTTCTTTATTTTTAATAATAAGTATTTATTCTGAGTTTCATGATTCTGGAACAATCTAAAATTTTTTTTTTCATACAAACTTTACCCCCCCTTTTCACCCCCTTTTTCCAAAATTTACCATAATTTCTATAGCCTAAATGTTATTCTGAGTTTTATAAATAGATTCGTGAAGTTTTCATCACGCTTTAACATTTTCGCTAACGCTCGTGAATAAAGTTATAGGTAGTACATTGTTAGGTTACCCTAGGGGTGAAAGTAACTTATTTAGTCCTGAGACGGGGTTTGGCGCCCAAGCGTAGCGCGGGCGCTAGTAGTTCGATTCGAGGGACTAATTAAGTCTTTAACCCGAGGTAAACACTGTGGTTCTCATTACGAATACAAGGAAAATGAAATTAAACACGAAACAACTCGAAAAAGAAATTAAGATCGGATTGCCGTTTTCCCGCCAATTTTGTTTTTTTTTCTGTGACCGGCTATTCAGCCTTTTTTTTCACTTTCGTCACTGAAAAAATAGTAAATATTTTGCCCAAATCTATGTTATTTTAAAGAAATATTTGTAACCAAATTATAACTAAGTTATAAAGAATATATTTTATGTTATTTCAATTTTACATCGCGCTGTAATGTAGAGGCTGTATAGAAGTCGGAACATGGTTCAATAGAAAGGTGAAAACTTTTTTGCAAAAAATAAAACCGACTTCAAAAAAAGTGAAAAATATCTTTAGCTTCTGAAGTCGGTGACCTTTGTTAGATTGATTTAATTTTTTTGTCACTGACTTCTGGAGCTAAAGTTATTTTTCACTTTTTTTGAAGTCGGTTTTATTTTTTGCAAAAAAGTTTTTAACAACAAAAAAAGATTTTTTCAAATCGGTTGGCAAACGACGGAAGTTATGCGCGAACTAACATAAAAAAAAAAATTGAAACATCCGAATTGAGAACCTTCTCCTTTTTAGAAGTCGGTTAAAAATAGAACTAGTTTTTTTTTTATAATTTGACAGCTGTCAGTTGAAAGTGATTCTCCCTAGGGCTGAAAAGTATTACTTTCAACCCGCTCCTCAGGCAACTTCAGACCTACTTTCCGAGTATGAGTAATGAAAAAATTATTTTATTTGCGCTAAATTGGGTAAAAATATGTTAGTGCAATAAAATTACATTCAAGGCATTCCAATCGTACAAGCTTTATTTCTAAACTAGCTGACCCGCGCAACTTCGTCTGCGTCACATAAGAGAAGGTTACAGAGAGTGGGTTGTAAGCACCTATAATACAATTTTCAAAGAGCACATCACACATCGGTACATGATCATTATTTTGCTGCGGAGTTATTAAAAAATGTTTCACCACTATAGTGGTGATGCGCCGTTGAGCGGTTAAAACGGTGTATCTCCTAAGATATGCATTGAAATCAATTTACGTACCCAAGGACAATTTTGTTCGAAATCAAATACTACAACGTATTTATTTGGATAAGAATAAATTACCATGTTTACAAAAACAGCTTTAAGGGCTTCTATTGACAGCTTTACCTCTTCATACTTAGACATTCGATGACAGTCATACTTCAGCTAGGTCTGCAGTTCTCATCAAGGTGCATGAAATGAACACGATATAGCTGCTGTAAACTGTTGCGGACCTCTTACAACTGCTTACCATTTAAAATTTCGAACTCTACGTTCCTACGCTATGACGCCGTGTCTTAAAGTGCACAACCTCGTTAAAGCTTAGAAACCTTCAAATGCGGTATTAATATTTAACGGTGATTTTCGAGACATTCCAATTTTAAAGAGTATTTGCAATTTTGCACCAAAATTTTTATGTGAGTTTAACCCATGTTCAACCTTTTTGGAATAAAATCGGATTGGGTTTTGAAACATTTATCACAATATCATGCAGTTTATATCAGAATCTCTAAGGAGTATTGATTTCAAATTCGAAACAAATCACCGCCAAAATAACTTTCTACCCCTTTTTAACTCCGATAGGGGATGAATTTAAATGCAAACACTGTTTTAGGCTTTCACGGTTTAAAACTAAACTTATATTGTCACTTACGGGATATCTTCCGTGATTATTTGTTGTCGTGACTTAGTGTCGAGTTCCAATAGTGCGCGTAGCAAAAGACAAAGAAAGAGGGTAGACAGATTTGTCTGCTCGTAACAATTTTATTTTCCATCCACCCGCAGTCTCCAGTCAACCCGCGATCATGGCGCTTGCAACAGCGTCGAAATATCGGGAGCTCAAAACAACAAATAATCACGGAAGATATCCCGTAAGTGACAATATAAGTTTAATTTAAATGCAATACGAAACGCGTCCATCAATTCTATTAATATTGTTGATTGCAAAGTTTGAAGTAGATTTTTTTTACTTTACCCCCCCTTTTCACCCCCTTTTTCCAAAATTTACCATAATTTATATAGCCTAAATGTTATTCTATTGCAGTGTTCCAAATGACGAAACAGTCCAATAAAATCTATGTAACTGTGATGCAGGTTTCAAAATAATGATGTACTGGCTAATGTAGTACCTTTTATAGTACTTTTTCATACTATACAAGAATTCACATTTTTCATTCACCATTCATTATTTTACATTCGTGATAGTGCAGAGTGCAAAAAATCTATACGTCATATAATAATATCGTTGAGACCAAAAAATCTGTACATTGAAGATTAAAAATAAAAATCGCCCAGGGTGACTTAAAATAAGTAACTGAACATATTAAAACCATTTAAAAATTTTTGTTTGTTTGTTTGTTTGAACGCGCATCACGTAAAAACTGATGGACGGATTTTGATGAAAACTTCACCAATCTATTTAAATAAACTCAGAATAACATTCAGGCTATAGAAATTATGGAAAATTTTGGAAAAAGGGGGTGAAAAGGGGGGGTAAAATTTGTATGAAAAATGTTTTTTAGATTGTTCTAGAATCATGAAACTCACAGTAAATACTTATTATTAAAAATAAAGAAATACCTGTTTCAGCATTTTTAAAAAATTTCATCCAGAGACGTAAAAAAGAGGGTTTTGTGTTTAAAATTAATAAATAAATTAAATTTTGTGTGAAAAGGTGGGGGGCAAAGTTTGTATGGGAAAATGTGATTCCTTGGTCCAATCTACTTCAAATTTTGCTATCAACAATATTAACAGAATTGATGGACGCGTTTCGTATTGCACGTAAATTGATTTCAATGCATATCTTAGGAGATACACCGTTTTAAATAACTCCGCAGCAAAATAATGATCATGTACCGGGCGCGCATTTTCATTATGCGGAACTCGGAAGGATGTGTATGATGTGCTCTTTGAAAATTGTATTATAAATGCTTACTACGACCCAATCTCTGTAACCCTCCCTTTCTCTTATGTGACGCAGACGAAATTGCGCGGGTCAGCTAGTTATACAATAATTCTACTCTATTATAGTGTCTGTGTGATATGCTTATCGATAAAATTATAATATGCATCTAAAAACTATTATAGTACACTTGCGTTTTATAAGCGTGATCTGAAATTAGACTACATCACAAAAACAGTATCTCTATTGTAAAGTCTTTGTGACTCTTAACGCACACGTACCATAGCAGTGATCTGAATATCCACAATATCACAATATCGCCCTGTAGTTGAGTGTTCATCACTACTATTGCAGTTCGTTTGGAACCCTTATTACGCTAATCAGATAAATAAAGGCACCTGTTAACAATTTTAAAGAGCAATATTATTAAGTTATATTAGAACTTGCTATAGTACTTGACTATAACGGTTGTATAAAATGGCGTAGTAAACGTTTACATCCTTTGTTTATAGGTATTTTTGGCTCAATAAGCATTTAGAGCAATAATGTACTGTTGAACGCCTTTATAAAACACTCGGGCACCGCTAAAACCTTAACAACTCGTGTATAGAGCTTTTTAAAGTTGAGCTGAAATAATAGGACTGAATTGCTGGTTGGGTTGGGTCGGCAACGCTTTGGCAGGCAAGGGCCACAAGGCGCCAAAATAAACTAAAGGCGGGCCGCACTTGTAATAAATTAAGCGTTCCAGGATGTGGCAAGACGACCTGGGTGGTTAATAACTTCGATAAGGATCACGACGTAATCGCCACTACTACAACTGAGGCCGCGAAAGATCTGCGGCAAAAGCTGGCGCACCAAATCGGTGAAGACAACCGAACCAAAGTGCGCACACTGGCCTCAATATTATCGAACGGTTTCAAAGGGCCACACAAATGCAGGCGCATTGTAGTGGACGAGGCTCTCATGAACCATTTTGGGGCCATAGTGATGGCTGTTCGTTTGTCGGGTGCAACCGAAGTGGTCCTTATC
Source organism: Xestia ashworthii (assembly GCA_950022955.1). Taxonomy (NCBI): domain Eukaryota; kingdom Metazoa; phylum Arthropoda; class Insecta; order Lepidoptera; family Noctuidae; genus Xestia; species Xestia ashworthii. Next base: position 9,801,256 of record OX465553.1, on the reverse strand, counting down.
GGTGATATAAACCAACTGCCCTATCTGGACAGAGAAAACCTATTTCCCCTTACATACGCCAGTCCAAACTCTGTGGCGACCATCAGTGAAGAGTTGTCCTGTACGCATCGAAACCCGATGGACGTCGCGTACGCCCTAGCAGAAGTCTATCCTGGCATTTACTCGTCGAAGAACCAAGTCCACTCCCTACAGCTGAAACGGTTCACAGGCGCCGATATACAAAGCTCCCTCTCTAACACACTGTTCCTGGTCCACACGCAGGAGGAGAAAAAGTCCCTCATTGACCAAGGATATGGGGTGGGTACAGGGTCGAGTGTTCTGACGATCCACGAAGCTCAGGGGTGTACGTTACCCTAGCTGGAAAGTGTCTCCTAGAGTTATCTGAGTAGAATGTATAATTAGAGCCTTAGCTGCTGTAAATGTGCCCCCACATAAAGAATTTGTGCCCCTTGTAGTTTTGGAGAAAAACTGAAAAAACGATTCCTGCTAGGGTAACGTTTTTCCAGCTGGAAAAATCTAAACGAATGATCGGAGAGAAAAAAAATGTACATGGCCAGAGAGCTTATATTAGTGCCAAAATGTGCCCCCAAAAATAAAATTAGTGCCCCTTCAGGTTTTCGAGATATTGCATTTCTTGCTGGGGTAACGTTTTGCAGAATCGTATTTCTCTAAAACCATTGCATGTGCCCCTGTAGAATAAACATACACGTGTAGCTCTTAATTTGTGCCCATTAGTGCCCCAATTAGATTTAAGGAAATATTTATAATTTTCAAGTTATCGTGGTTTTATGAAAACCTGAAAAAACGTCGCAGCGCCTAAATGAGATAAGGTGCAAGCTCACTGAAAACTGAATTCGGTCCTCCTTGACGCTTATAATAACCATGCAAAGTTTCAAAACTATTCACGCATGCATTTTTGAATAATCTTGCTAAAAGTCAAAACGATGGTGTCATAACTTTGACGGCAAAGTACAAGGAACCGGCTCAATTCCAGATGTATAGGTGTAAACCGAAAGCTAGTGCCTTTAATGAAAAATACATGGTGAAAATATTCAGCTTGGAATGATTCGCATTGAGTAAATATAAACAAAAAACATAACATGTACACAACGGCTGGTTATCCGACCAAATTCGAATGACTACTAAAAAGCGAAGGATTCATACATATCGATGACCTTCTTTATCGGACGTACAGTCGCGTTCAAAAGTTTTGGGGGCTAATTAAAACATTATGAAATGCACCATGTGACCATATTAAATGAAATAGCTTGTTGATGTGGACATGATTATTTTTATTCCTTTAATTTTAATTCTTAAAGTAATTATAGCATCAAATCACAGATCAAATTTCCTACCTATAAATATTAGTACACAAAATAGTACATAAAAAGCGTAGTCGACGGAGCCCCGCTTCGCAGGTTCCTTTAAACCCTGCACCCGGAAATAGGGGTATTTCCGGGTGCAGGGTTTAAAGGAACCTAACGGGGGGGTGCCCCAAGTCCCGATTATGGGGGCAGAGATACTTCCGTATGTTCAGTTGACAATAATTCGAGAGTTAACAATATCGCTAAAGAGAGACACGTTATATTGTAATATAACGTGTTTGACATTTATAATGGACCAATCGGAAAGTACCTATCGAAAAATAAACAAACATGATTTAGAATATTCTTTGTTTAAAAATCAGCAATTAAAGTAGGTACTGAACCAAATCCAAGTAGGTAGGTACAGTGTACCTAGGCAAGTACTTTTAAATAAGTCAAAACAATGCCATTTAATACTTACCACCGCAGATCGTGCCATCATTGGAACTCATTTTTATAAAATCCACCACCCCAACAACTTTAACATTGTTTTAAAATGTTTAATTAATATGCCACTTTCAACCAACTTAAAAAAAAAGTAAACAAACAATAAACCGCGTGTCTCAACGCGACAGTGTCCGTGGCGTCATAACTGCAACTGTTTACCAATAATACAAAGTAATCATCCAAACGCACTTCCTACTCAAAAAACACTTGGTATTGTTCATAATAGAGTGACGTGTATGTAGGTATTTTTCTCTGTCCCACTAATACCGTACGCGCACTAGCTGTCTCACTTTCTCCAAGCTAGAATAAGCGATTCCTTGCGACACGAAGTTAGCGGATGGCGCGGGGCCAGAGATAAGCAGTAGTGGGGAAGCGAAAAAGGGAATCTTCTATGTTAATTTGCTTTTTTGTGTTATTATTTTCGGCTTGCATCAATAAATATATACTTACCTGAATAAAAAGACAAATACACACGTAGGTATTTGTCTTTTTTTTACTGTTGTGTCAAGTGGCTTTTTATTAGTAGGTATTCATCACACAATCCATGAACTAGTATTTTTTTAAAACATCCCCAATTAAAATTTTGGATCATAGACCTGGCAAATGTCTGGATATGTATGTCTTTCGTTCACACATAAAGTACTGCATGTATTTTAATGAAATTTATAATGAAGAAGATGGCTTACCTTGGAATAGCGCTTAGGCTACTATTTATAATGTAGGTACTTAATCATGTGCAGTCACAAAACAGCTAGTAAAATATAATCCAATAACAATTTTATTTTATTACATTACTTCTTTTCTACTTCAGTGTACTCAGGCACAACAACTGTCAACCGGTTATTGAGTAAAGTTAAGAAGGTCATCGATATGTATGAATCCGTCGCTTTTTAGTAGCCATTCGAATTTGGTCGGATAACCAGCCGTTGTTCACATGTTTTATTTTTTGTTTATATTTACTTAATGCGAAACATTCCAAGCTGAATATTTACACCATATATTTTTGACTAAAGGCACCAGTTTTTGCATTACACCTACACATCTGGGATTGAGCCGATTCCTTGTATTTTACCGTCAAAGTTATGACACCATCGTTTTGACTTTTAGCAAGATTATTCAAAAACGCATGCATGAACAGTTTTGAAACTTTGCATGGTTATTATAAGCGTCAAGGAGGACCGAATTCAGTTTTCAGCGAGCTCGTACCTTGCATCATTTAGGCGCTGCGACGTTTTTTCAGGTTTTCATAAAACCGCGATAACTTGAAAATTATAAATATTTTCTTAAATCTAATTGGGGCACTAATGGGCACAAATTAAGAGCTACACGTGTATGTTTATTCTACAGGGGCACATGCAATGGTTTTAGAGAAATACGATTCTGCAAAACGTTACCCCAGCAAGAAATGCAATATCTCGAAAACCTGAAGGGGCACTAATTTTATTTTTGGGGGCACATTTTGGCACTAATATAAGCTCTCTGGCCATGTACATTTTTTTTCTCTCCGATCATTCGTTTAGAATTTTCCAGCTGGAAAAACGTTACCCTAGCAGGAATCGTTTTTTCAGTTTTTCTCCAAAACTACAAGGGGCACAAATTCTTTATGTGGGGGCACATTTACAGCAGCTAAGGCTCTAATTATACATTCTACTCAGATAACTCTAGGAGACACTTTCCAGCTAGGGTAACGTACACAGCTCAGGGACTAACGTGCGAGACAGTCTTCATCTTGAAGACAAAGTCTAGAGACATCGTCATCCACAGCAGCGTCCCACATGCGGTAGTGGCCGTATCAAGACACACAGCCAGCTGTGTGTACTAGGCCGACAACGCAGACGATGCTATTGGACGATTTGTGAGACGAGCACCGGCAGCCTCAACAAATGACATCATCAACACCAACATGATGAAGGCTATGCGACATCGGGACATGAAGGTCGTCGAGGCGCTGATTCGCCTCCAAAGGCAATGACCGACTATGCTCTTGACACAGGGTTGATTCCCTTTTGGACTCTGATACTAAATATTTGACCTGATAAACCGGCTGCTGCAGCCGTTCCTCGGTGGGAAATTTGCAGCTGACGTGTAACCCAATGACCATACTAACCTTGCGTAATTTAGAAGATATTAACTAACACATTAAGAATAGTTTGTTAAGGCGGTGAGGCACAGCTGGCATCAAGAACCTGTCATACTCACATAAAGGACCCGCTGATGGTGGCGTGTGTGTTGGATCGTTCAACTCCCTCAAATATGGTTCAGTAGGGCGGTGCCAATGCAGGCGTCAGTTTTCGTGAACGAACGCTGTCAGTAGAGTCCGGTCAGGCTGCGGTTGCCGGCTGTGCATCAAAGCCTCTTGTCTGCATCTTTTAATTGTTTTAATGTTTAACCCTAGTACATAAGGTTACATAATAGATATGTATCGTACTCCGGAGTCACCACTTGACCGTGGAGCTCAGAGTCACAAAGAAAAATGTATTCAAACAAGGGCACGGACGCTTGTAAGGCCCGAGGTGGTTTTGGCACTACTCAGACTGGCTTGTCTGTGAGGCAGCTTGAGTGTCCGACCGGATATCCCCTCCTCCCAAAAAAAAACAAAAAAAAAAAACCTAGAAGCCCAATGTACCGTACTATTATAATTGGTCATCAGTGGCGAGGGGTTCATACAACTCGAAACCTACCGGCTTCACTTCGGAACAACCAATGTACTGCCCCCATAATTATGCACAAACGCTCGGAATGAATTTCGATTCGACAAATCGTATCCTTTTTTGACATAACGAAAACGAGCGAGATAGACATACGACTTACCGAATCGAAATCGAATCGAAGCATTGTGAATATGGGGTCTGCAGTCTACTATTGCCTAAAGTAAAACAATGTAGGTTATTCAGTTAGGACGTGATTGTCCAAACATGAATAAAACAACAAATGGTTCGAAGTATGGTGTTTTTAAACATTATTATTAAAAATATGCACCGGACCGGTAAGCGGTAACAGGTAAGCCCTGTCACAAAAATTTACCCTTCGCTACTGTTGGTTATATCCCATAGAAAAAATGGAAATCAGGTTCTTATAAGGTTGCACTAGTTGCGAGTTCGAACTCATTGGTGGGCCTAGTCAAAAAGCACGGTGTCTCACCTGGCATCGTGCCCATAAATGAAAGATTTTCTTTTCGAGAATTATAAAAAAATAGTTTCCCTGAACTCGATAGATGGCGTTGATCCGACTACGTTACTAGGTGCCAAAGCCAAAACGCTTGAAAAAACACACGTCACATACGCTCGTTGACTGACACTTTCGTTTGTTTATGCTTCCAAATAAATATCCATTATGCCCAAGTGAAATTATGTGACTGCTGTTCCTTGCAGTAACGTAGTCAGACATACGCCATCTATCCAGCGACTAGGGAAGAGTTGAAAAAGAAAATCCCTGTGGGGGCGCGCCTTTATCTGCTGCTTTGCATAGGGCTGCTGGTTTACTTCGTGGTGGTGAATAAAAGAGGATATTTGAGGAAAAACTGGTATATTGTTGCACCAACACAGTAATTGCCTAGAGAGCGTTTTTTACACAATGTTGCCACACGGCATATATAAGAAAAAAGGTGTTGCCACCCAGCATATTGTTCTTGTACCAAATTATAATGTTGCTACATTAGACGCAACAATCCCTCATTCTTAATCGTGTCGATAATTTAATAAAAGACACGCGTAAAAAATACGAAAAGCATGTGAAAAATCGAATTTTTGAAAAAACTACTGCATAAATCAATAAATTACAAATAAAATTTATTGAATTCTTCGATATTTGTGTTTTGTCTATTCCGACTTTTGCTTTGGTAGCTCGTAACTTTTTAATGGCTTTTTATTTTACGTTTCTCTTTCCGCATAGGCAAAATTAATAATGAGACAAAACGATATCATGTCTAACTTTGGATGTAGCTCGTTCATGCATTTATTTTGATATTGTAAATTATTTACAAAACATTGACGGGCCGCAAGTAAGACGTTGTTGCCGACCGCTGCGTTAGACAATTCTCTGAAAAATATTACGTGTATCCCTTAAAATAATTCCTAAAATTCAGAAACTGAAACCACTACTACAGTCCGTAACAACTCCCACCACTAACGCTTTGGTCTGAACAATGCCTAATGCTTCGTACTGTCACTTCATGATGACATGGTGACATGATTGTGACATTGACATTAATTTAATGCTCTGTGTTCTCAGAGCGAGTGTTAAAATTGAAATGAAACTAAAATAATTAAATAATACTTTTTAAGCTTTAAGCATAAAAGAAAACTTTCCAGTCGTCACAGGGAGCTGTGAGTCTGTGAAACTAGTTCATTTTATGAGAACGATACCTTGAAAGTTTCAATTATTTGTGGGCCCGTATTAAAACCCCAAAAGGTGAGTAGTAAGGTACCACTATTCTATGTTAATCAGTGCTTAAATATTCATTTATGTTTATTATCATGCCTACTACTAAGTTAACAATATTTTAGATTGTTTTTTTTCTGTGAAATCATGTAATTACGGCGTTTAAAGAATGACTCTTCCATTCATACTCAGATGCAACTCACATCAGACCCAAGACGTGCTGATCGGGAACGTCGCTTCAAACCTCCACCACCGACATCCGCACCAGCTGAGGACCTCACTACAGATTACATGAACATCTTAGGTACTAGCACATTCTATTATCTTTACCTTGCTTCAGCTGCCTTGACCTACATTTTATTTTAAAACAAATCCTACTATTTCCAGGTATGGTGTTCTCAATGTGTGGCCTTATGATGCGTCTTAAGTGGTGCGCTTGGACAGCCGTCTTCTGTTCCAGTATAAGTTTTGCTAACTCCAGAGTTTCAGATGATACGAAACAGGTTGGTGAAAATTGTTTGACTAGTAAATTTAAATAGAAGTTTTATTGGTGCTGTTCTACAGCAGACAGAAAAGCAAGAAGTTTTTAACTTTTTATGGTTAGAATTCTTAGCTTCTTTGACGGTTCTTACTTAATTTAGATACTAGTCCATTGTATAAAAATATTTGCATAAGTAATTACTTTAACTTGTAGATATGGATGTTAGTGCCTGCGATCCTGGCCAGGCACTGCACTCAACAGAACATTTGGTCTTAAATCTGGCAAAACAATGTTTTGTTTTGCAAACATAATGGTTTGGGTTTGGCAGAGACAAATAATTTTCGAAAAACTTTAAATGCAGACTTGTTTCTTTTTAAAAATAAAGGAATGTCTCCTTTGAGTGAAATTTGATATCTCCAGTATTTAGAGTACTTTCCCTCCAGGTGGCATTGAAAAATTCCATCCTGCTGTATAGTACGAGTACTACATTACACCAAGTTGTGTTTAAGTCCCATGTGTTAGGGGGCGACCCTAGGGCCTATAACTATCAACCAGGCACAAATCCAAACTCTGGGCTGCTACTAAGAAAAGTATTATGAAATCAATAGCACTTTGTTCCTAGAACCCAGGACTGAGCACTTGCCACCACTAGACCAACAACGCAGTCAAGCCATACAAAATTGAGTATCGCTGGACATTACACACTGCCCCATGCATACACTAAGCAACGAGTCTTGTGATGTGGACGGTTCTCTATCGTGTTACCTAACTTTTTAATCCATAATCTAAAATTTCAATTTTTTTTTTGTCCTAATCATCATTTGTCCGAATGACAATTTGCCCGAATTTTATATCACATAATACCATATGCCATAAAGTTGAAATCCCTAAATAATAATATAATATGCCTTAAATCCGTTTGTCATAAGTATTACAATCAATAATATACAAAAGACATAAAACCATTTTCAATAAAAGTCATAAGTCCTAAGTTTTTGCAATGAACTTCTGTCAGGCGCTACATAGATAAGAGCACGCTATATTTTTCTTCTACCGACTTGTTTTGAGATATGTACTTCACTTTGTTACGTTATTTTCTTCAAAGTAGCAGGATAAATACGTTTTTGTTTCATAATATACAAGCAAGCAAGCATGCGGCACGCATGTAGCAAGCATGCGGCACGCATGTAGCAAGCATGCGGCAAGCATACAGCAAGCATGCAGCAAGTGTGCAGCATGCAAGCAAGCATACAGTATACAAGCAAGCATGCAGCATGCAAACGAGCAAGCATCATGCAGCAGGCATGGTTTCTGTCACGGCTCCGGCGCTGCGGGGCTCCGGCGGCCTCACGCAAGCTTATCGTCGCAGATGGGTTTATCGCACACCACCGCAGCTTCGGCTTGCTGGCCGGTCGCCGGCCAGCCTCAGCCGCGGCGGCGATTGTTACAACCACCTGCTCCTCAACTCGCGGCCCGCCTCGCCCCTCAGCGCCTACGCGATTTTAAATTACACTCTTGGTGTAGGGCAGACAAGACTGCGTGGAGTCGGATTTACAGCGATTCGTTTCTGTCACTAAAACCTAACTTTTAGGAATTGTTTAGTGACTAAAAATTTATAAATGACCATTCGGAATCATACACATTATGTGATACAATACTTAGGACATACGACTTTATGTCATGTAAAATTAGGAGATTAAATTATTATAGTATTCGATATTATGACAAAATAGTATTAGAAGTAAAGTTAGCTATGCAAAACAAAATTTCGGTATTTTGAACATTATGGTTACTGAAGTTTATAGCAAACGTGTTATGGATACTGATTTTCGGACAAAAAAATTTAGGACAAGCAAGGGAGTACCGTTGTGGACACAAGATAGTTGATATAATACATAAATACTTTTTGTTTGTAAATACATACTTATCATACAAATAACCATCACGGAAAAAAAAGCGCGGGAATCATCGAATTTGGCGGGCGTGATTTTTCTTTCGTTTTCTTATAAATATTAAAAAACGTTGACTATTGGAGATAAGTTGTGTAGATATATGTAAATATTCATTAGATTAGTTGATATAATTGTTTGTAGATATAGTTCTTCATATTTAGGGTAAGTTTTTTCTATTTTATTTTCTCTGGCCAGTGGCCAGTATGGACAATGAACCGCCAGATCCGGGGGGCACAGTTCCCTCGGTCGGGCATAATATTACAATTTATGAATCCAGTATGGATACAGACTCGTCCTTAAACAGATCGGAGCGGAAAAGGGCTAGAGCTCCACGAAAATTATGTAAAAGTTGTAACAAAAGAAGACGAAATGGGCGCTCATCAGGAACAAATAATGAATCAAATTGTCATTGTGATAATGACTCAGTTCATAATCCAAAAATAACTTCAGATGTACCGGTACAATCAATTTCATTTCATCAAGAAGCCACTCCACGTTCTGTGGATGGTCCCCAGATTGAAACCCAGAACTCTGATCATCCCCAGAAGGCGCCACAGGTTGCTAGGGCTTTGTACGAAGCCACAGACCTGTCGCCATACGTTGTTCATATCCAAAAAAATGTTGATACAAATAACTCGGCTCAAACATTACACCCAATAACTTTAGGACACTTTTTAAAAAAACGCAGATTTAACCACATCATTAACGGTTCACTAAAACGTATTGGTCGCAACCGAATTTCATTAAGCTTCTCCCATTACGTAGATGCAAACTCCTTTTTAAAGGACCCAAGTTTGGCCAAAGAAAACTTGAGGGCATTTGTTCCATCTTTTAATGTGTGTCGAATTGGAATTGTAAAAGGCGTACCTACTGAATGGTCCCCGGAGGAGATAATTGAAAATATATCCGTCCCCGCTGGATGCGGGAAAGTCTTAAAAGCTAGACGTCTTAATTATAAAGTACACGAACCGACCCCTGTGTGGAAACCATCCCAAACAGTCGTGCTCACCTTTGATGGACAAATTCTACCAAAACGTGTTTTTTGTTGTTACAATTCCATGCCTGTGGAATTGTATACATTCCCTACAATCCAATGTTTTAATTGTTGTCGATTTGGCCATACAAAGGTACAATGTAGGTCGAACCCTCGGTGCTTCAAGTGTGGGGAGAAGCATTCTGCTGACACTTGCAGTATTGAAGACGAGAGTAATAGTAAATGCTGTCATTGCGGTGGCATTCATTACGCCACCAATAAAAAATGTCCAGAATTTGAGAGACAAAAATCTATTAAACATTATATGGCCCATAGCTGCGTGTCGTATGCTGAAGCGTCGCAACTACATCCACCAATATCGAAATTGTATGCAGATGTGGTAACATCTGCCCCATCACATACCACTAAAAATACATTTTATTCACAACCTTCGCCCCAGTCACGTAACACAACAGTTGTCTCCTCTCAAAGAAAAACTGTATTCCTCAAACCTCGGGATCCCCCAAAATCAACTAAGGGGTATGACCGGGCAGCTCATCAGGCTTTGATCAATAATGAAGTTTCTGTGTCAGGGAATGGTGTTGCATTCCAAAATAAAACAACAAATAATAATGACACTCAAATTTTAAATTTAATAATCCTGTTAATTAATACTTTGTCTAAAAATAATAATATTGAACCGTCCAACGTTGCCACTGTAATTGATACTCTGTCTAACTTATTTAATAATGGATCCAAATCTACCCAAGATTGTCCAGTGGAACAGTCGCAGTATAGTGAATAAAAAATCTGATCTGACCTACATATTGAACAAATACGATCCCTTTGCAGTCGCTCTCTGTGAGACATGGCTTAAACCAGGGTTCTCTTTTAGAATTCCTGGCTATGCGTGTCTAAGAACAGACAGAAGCGATGGGTATGGCGGTGTCGCCATACTTATTAAAAATAACTTGTCTTTTCAATGTTTTCCTCTTCCAAGTCTCAGCGACGATATTTCTGCTGTCGCTGCTATTGTAAATAAAATCTGTTTAGTATGTATATATTATTCTCGTCCCACTGTAAATATTCTTTCTGAAATAAGTAATCTCCTTTCAATTTTACCTAAACCATTTTTGGTAATGGGCGACTTTAATACACAACATCAGTCCTGGGGTAGTTCTAGTTCCAATTACTATGGGGAAAAGTTATTGGAAATCCTAGACTCTAATAATTTGTGTATTTTAAATACATGTCTCCCAACACGCCAAACGAATCCAGATGAGGGAGTAAGTGCCCCTGACCTCTCAATCTGCACACCTGATTTAGCATCGACATTATCCTGGTCTCCTTTACAGTCTTCTTATGGTAGTGATCATTACCCTTTAATAATTTCTTTTCCACATAATAAAAAACCAGCTGTTTGTAATCCAACTCCACGTTTAAAGTATAGACTTCAAAATGCAGATTGGGATACATACAAAAATTGTGTAGAAGAAAGAATCCTTGCTATATCTAATTCTTTACAAATACATGATCCTCAGCTATTATCTAATCAAATAACCAACATTTTAATAGAGGTGGCAGATAATACTTTCCCTATTAAGAATGGAGCTTCAGGCAAAATTCCTTCACCACCTTGGTGGGATGCTGAGTGCACTCAGGCCATTAAAAAAAGAAAAGAAGCAGAAAAAAATTATGGTCATACTATGACTCGTCACAATTTTGAAATCTACCAAGAAGCTGCACGTACAACTCGTAAGCTCCTTAGAAAAAAGAAATTTGAAGGTTGGCAAAGATTCTGTGCATCCATCTCGCCAGAAGTTAACGCATCCCTAGTATGGCAAAATATTAGGCGATTTAGGTCAGCATTCAGTGACACAACAGCCTCAAAACTACCACTAGAATTAGCCAATCAGTTTATGGATCACTTAGCCCCTCCTTCAGCCCCAGAACAGAGATCTTTACATTTCCCCCATGTCCCTATTCCCAATTCTGAAATGAATTCTCTCTTCACACTAAGTGAATTGAAAGGAGTTCTTTCTCATGTTAAGGATTCAGCTCCTGGTGAAGATGGTATACCATATTCATTTATAGCTAATCTGTCTGACTCTGTTCTTTTAATATATTTAAACCTCATCAATACAGCTTTGATATCTGGCAACATTCCATCAAGTTGGAAGTCTCAAACAATTATTCCCATCCTGAAACCAAACAAACCTTCTTCTAATGTTACTTCTTATCGACCAATCGCACTTTCTACAGTTCTTGTTAAGATCGTTGAACATCTTATTAAGAATCGTTTGGAGTGGTATTTGGAAAGCAAAAACTTGCTAGCCACATCACAGTTTGGTTTTAGGAAGGGTAAAAGTACGATGGACAGCCTTAGTGTGTTCACAACTGATATTCGCTTAGCCTTCTCTTCTAATAATTCTGTAATTGCTGCTTTCCTCGATATTAGCTCTGCTTACGATAATGTCCTGGTATCAATCCTAGAACAAAAGCTAAATTTATTACAAGTTCCAAAAATGCTGTCTAACTTCATAATTAATATGCTCTCAGAGAGATCTTTAAATCTTCATATGGAAGGGTGTACATTCACCCGGTTAGTATGGAAAGGTCTCCCTCAAGGTTCAGTACTAAGTCCAATTCTTTACAACATTTACACTTACGATTTGGAACCCTCTCTTAATAAGTCAGTACAAGTCCTTCAGTATGCAGATGATTTACTTCTTTATTTATCTGGTCATTCTGTTGAAAATATTTGTACTTCCTTAACCTCTTCTTTAAGTTTACTGAAGACTTGGCTGGAAACCAATGGTCTACACCTGTCAATTGATAAAAGTAACATTGTATTGTTTACTAGAATGCGTAAGCCTCCTAATTTCACAGTAAGTTATAATGATATTCCCATGCCCATTAAAAACCAGGTTAAATTTTTAGGCCTTGTTTTGGATACACATCTTACTGGTATACCACACTGTGATTATATAGCTGCTAAATGTGAACGTCATATTAACATAATTAGATGTCTTGCTGGTGTTTGGTGGGGAGCACATCCTTTTTCATTGAAACTACTTTACAACACCTTGATAAGAAGCGTATTGGACTATGGGACTTTTTTGCTTGAACCTGCAAATGTTGCTGGTCTTAAGAAACTGGACAGTGTTCAGTCTAAAGCACTTAGAGTGGTTTCAGGTGCAATGAAAAGTAGTCCTATTAATTGTCTTCAGGTGGAATGTGGAGACCCTCCACTACATTTACGACGTCAATTTCTATCTGATAGATTTATGGCTCGGTGTTTGCAATTTACACATCATCCTTTGCGAAATAAACTTTCCATTCTCTCTGAAGAAGTTATTTCATCCAGTTACTGGAGGCACAAAGATACTCCGTGTTTAGTTAAAAGCTTCAGAAAATATAATTTAATTGAAGCTCCCTGTCACCAATCTCAATTTCTTTCAATATTTCACTGTAATTACAGTTCGTTAATTATGTCACCAAATATACATTATAACCTTAACATTTATCGAGATGACGTATGTCATAACCTTAACTTCAACTTCACTATGGATAGAGACTGGAAGGGCTGTCAGCTCCTGTTTACAGATGCTTCGAAGCATGGAAGAGACTCATGTGTGGGAGTAGGTGTATACCACTCTCAATTAAATATCGTCCAAAAAATAAAGCTCCCGCCCGAATCAACTGTATTTACGGGAGAATGTTACGGTCTATTCAAAGCTGTCGAATATATACTTATGATGGGCTTACGGAATTCACTAATTTTAACTGATGCAAGGAGTGCCTTACAATCTTTGGCCAAATTCCCTTTCTATTCTCATAATTCTTATATTATATTTGAAACTCGTGAACTCCTCTATAGGTGTTCTACTAAGGGGTATTCAGTACATTTTGCATGGATACCCTCGCATTGTGGCATTTTAGGTAATGAGAGAGCTGATCAGTTAGCTAATGATGCCGTATTTTGTGGAGATGTTTTTCCGTATAAAAATAACTCCCAAGATCTGGCAGCTCTGCCCAAGGTTTATCTACAGGAATCCTGGGGTCAGCTTTGGTCCGAGCAATCAGTGAAAGGGAAATTTTATCGTACTATTCAACCATCCATTTTTGTTAAACCTTGGTTTAGCAAGTACAAGCTTAGCAAAAAGATTACTTCAATATTCATACGTATGCGATTGGGTCACGTATGCACTCCTGCTCATCTTGCCAGGCTTGGTATTGTGCAGAACCCTGCGTGTGAATGTGGCGCTGAAGTGGGAGATCTGAACCACCTTATTTTTTCCTGCCCCCTTTATGACCACTCCTCACTTTTTCAAAGTCTTGTTTCCCTCCGAGTCCCTTTACCCACTTCTATCTCATGTATTTTATTTAATTTTAATGTAGATATTTATAAAACCATAGCTCTATTCCTTGTAAATAATGATATAGCTATTTAAACGTTAATTTTTAAACTGTAAATATTAAGTACCTACTTAATTTACCATGTAGTTTTTAGTTTGCGCACCAAGTCGGCCTTTTTGTTAGGCCCATGGCATGGTGGCGTTAAATGGTTAGAGTCTTCTGTTGTATTATAGTTCCTTACTGTTATTATATCTTGTTTTAATTTATTATTTTTATACATAACAACTAATCTCCTTTCCATTTCCAAATTTCCCGTTGTAATATTTTATTATTTCGCGAGTACTTGATTCTTACGTTTTGTTATCAAAAAAAAGTATTGTCAGTGGCAATAAGCACGAATAGTGCAACGCCAAAACACAAAAAAAAAAAAAAAAAAATAACCATCACACAATGTGTAATAAGTTATTTCTGAATTCTTTTTAATTTATTATTTCTATTTTTCAGATTGTGAGCTCCTTCATGCTGTCAATATCTGCAGTTGTTATGTCTTACCTACAAAATCCTGCTCCCATGTCACCTCCGTGGGCTGCACTTACTACATAGATATTTTATGTTATTAAAAGAATAATATATTTAACACAATAATTTCCTTAACGAACACATTGTTGTTTTATTTAATTTTCACAAATTACTAGTAATAGTTGTAAGGAGTTCTTCAAACACGCAGAATACATTGCAACTTTGTAGCTTGCAACTTAAATCATGCCTCTGCCTGAACAATGCAATAGTAGGTACTCTACAGTGGCGAAGTGCAGGGGAGGGCGTAAATTCTTGTCTGCCGCCACGTGGGTATTTGCTAGATACCTCGATGGCTAGATATGACTATATGAGCACAATTCTTCTAGCGTACTACCCACCCATTTGGACAGGTCCACTCAAATCTGTTCTTCAAAAGATTCAAAAGACCATCTCAGACACTTATTTGCGGTTTACGATGGAAGGCGTATTAAAAAAAAACTACTTACTAGATCTCGTCCGAACCAATTTTCGGTGGAAGTTTATTTTTTTAGTTTTATCATTTTTTATTTTAGAAGTTACAGGAGGGGGACACATTTTATCACTTTGGAAGTGTCTCTCTCGCAAACTATTCAGTTTAGAAAAAAAAAAGATTAGAAACCTCATTTATAATATGAAAAAAAAAATAGTTTCAGTTGTAAGTATGGGGAACCCCCAAAATTTACTGTTTTTTTTTCTATTTTTGTGTGAAAATCTTAATGCGGTTCACAGAATACATCTACTTTACCTAGTTTGAACAGCATAGTTCTTATAGTTTCGGAAAAAAGTGGCTGTCCGGGACAGACAGACATGACGAATCGAACGGAACGAAAGTGTTCCGTTTTTTGCCATTTAGCTACGGAACCCTAAAAAGACGATTACACGTTTATAAAAAACTACCTAAGTACTCTCTCACACTCAATATCTCCCTCTCTCTGTCTATTTGCTTTCTCTCACCTTTAAGTGATTCATCATCATTTGAGCCCTAAGACGTCCACTGCTGGACAAGGGCCTCACCAAAAAGGGGGTTTTGCCAAATCGCCACGCTTGGCAGGCGAGTGGGCGATCGCAGTACGGTTGTTACACAAAAGCACAAAGAACGCTGCTGCCAACTCTCTAATATGTCCCATAATCACCTCAATACGATACCCACGGAAAAATATGGGTGATGCTATTCTTTACGTCGGACACCATACAGTACGTGTTTAAGTGTTTATAAAATCCTATCTGCAAAAGCTAGCTCCCTCTTACAGAGTTGAGACATACGGCCTGCTTGCTTGTGACCGTCGTTATCTGAATGGTGCGTAGTGTGCGTACACACTGTGCTTATTAGTTATTTATGCCCGTTACTTGATCAAGGGATTGCCCTGTGGAGCTCCCTCACCCGACGCAAGTTAAGCAGCGTCTCCGCTAGGGCCACGCGGCTCGTGAGGCCGATCCTAGTGATTTTATTATAAGTCCACACTCAAGACCGCGCGGCGCGGCCCTAATGGGGACGCCGCTTTACACACGCTGTATGTTGCCATCACACGCAGCTGTCTCATTTTATAATAGTCTATGCGCAGCGGCTCACCAACGATTTCAAACTTCACGTACTCTCTCTTGACTTTATAATCTTTTTTATCTGTTGCGATTAAATGAAACTCGTATATATATTCTGTGACTGTAAATGTCATATGTCAAATTTGCCGGAAAGATTTTCTTGAGTGGCACGTTTGCGTTTTCGTTCCTCGTCTGAAGCCAAAATATATCGAAGTTAATTAAAATTCGAAGTTTAGTCTGGTGGTGTGGTGTCATCTTTAATTCCTTCATCAACAGAATAAATACAGATCAGGTAACTACATACCTACATTTTTTCTGCTAGAGGTTATCTCGTTTCTAACGTATCACAACTTAAGCCAACAAGTTATTGCAATTTCTTAACATTGAGGTCTACATAATCTCGTCACCCTTATTATAATTTATTAGGGGCCGGCACAAATAATTTTCTGCAATATTATTGTTCTGTCTTTTTCCTATTTTTTTCATTCCTTAAATCATTTTACAGCTCTGCTCAGTTCTTCTGAGAACCCTGTTTAGCCCTATCAACAAAACCACATTTAAAAGTCAATATCGAATAATTACACAACAAAGTAAAAGAGTACTGTAATAATATATTAAGCCTGTTGCTTTAATGTATGGTCCTTATCCTAACATAGCCTCTCAATAACAGTTACAAGTTTAGAAGTTATAAACATGCTGCTAAAAAAAACCTCAAAAATTTAAATTATCTTTAAGTATCCCAATTTTAAGTAAATTCACTCTTAGTTTTTTATCTAAGTGGTTAATTCCCGTCTAGAGTAGTGCCAATAATTAATATATTTGAACCACTCAAACAGAAATACAGAAATGTTTTCACTAATCAGTGCACATGGTTGGTTTATACCTACAATAACATTGCGAAATACTTCCATTGTGTAATAATATTTATGGATACCTAAACCCAAACAGTTATTTCTAATGATTGCTCAATAACATTGATATCCCAAAGTAAGATCTGCATGGTCTCCACCTCCATAATTAGGGTGTATTGTATCATAAGCAAGATGCACAATGTTAATCCTACTTGGTGCAATAATAATTGCTATTATGGTGCAATCATAATTTATATGCCTTCATTCATTTATTGTGCAATCTGCAATACTTACCAGTTACCCTGAAGAATACTTGTGACTCCGGAATGGAATAAGCTGAATGAATATTTTATTAAAAGCTATAGCATTGTGCAATTAATAAATTAGAGTTAGGAAGAATGCTTATTCATGCAGCTAAGCTTGGCTTACAGTTTAAGGCCCAGACTCCATCAAAGCAGAGACAAGATGTGCAGGAATTAATCAACCCCATTTGTTGAAATTTGCATTGCGCCTCTCATCTCTCCTGTGATTGGTTTTATCACAACTCTGCATATTTCGGCTCATATCTGTTTCGGCAGATCCAAAGCTTTGTAATAAAATTGTATAAAAATAATACAATTAATATAATCACATAAACAATATGTACTCCGGCTTGCCACAAAAATTAACCTTTCGCTACTGTTACCTACCCTATTCTTTAGTGTAGTAATCCACTACATAGCCTGAACTATCGGCTGTCACTTTTTCGAATGGCTTCATTTGATCAATCTCATGGGAATCTCGGGATACTTATTAAATTATTTTTGAATATAATAGTTCATTTTATCTGTTACCATTCAACATCTTATCACACCAGTTGCATCAATATTTGGCATTTGTGCAAGGTCTTCATTTCTTCCCTCCTACTTCTTTTATTAACAACAAATAGTTTAGATTCAGATGAAGTACCTATGCTTCAATGAATTAAAAAATTCAATAAAACTTTTATTTTTGTTTCAGAATGCCTCCTAAAAAAGTAGAAGAGCCTGAGAAAAAGCCCTTAATTGGCCGAGTGGGCACAAACTTAAAAGTTGGCATTGTTGGTGTGCCTAATGTTGGAAAGTCTACATTCTTCAATGTGTTGACAAAAAGCCAAGCAGCAGCTGAAAACTTCCCCTTCTGCACCATTGATCCTAATGAAAATAAGTACCACCTTTTTTATATTTTGACATTGTTTTGATGGTAACCAAATGATGAAACATTATGTGAAGTGTAACAAAAAGTAGAGATCCTTTATGGCATAAATGATTGCGACTTTTTGTAGAAAAACCTTTAAAGGTGAGTGATGTATCAATCCACCCATAGTACTTACCTACCTTTGATTTCTTTTAAGAAGTTAAGTTGCTGAAGAAGAGAAGTTGAACCACCACAAAAAAAAATGCGTTACATTGTAAGCAGAATGTTCAGCTGACAATATTTCGACAGTTTACAATCTCGCTAGATAGATTACAATCTAACGGTTTTTTACAATGTGAGACTGACAATATTTGTTGTGGTGATGAAATAAATTACACAATAAATGCGCCTGTTTGGGTTCGAACCCACGATTTACAGGTGTACGTTACCCTAGCTGGAAAGTGTCTCCTAGAGTTATCTGAGTAGAATGTATAATTAGAGCCTTACCTGCTGTAAATGTGCCCTCACATAAAGAATTTGTGCCCCTTGTAGTTTTGGAGAAAAACTGAAAAAACGATTCCTGCTAGGGTAACGTTTTTCTAGCAGGAAAATTCTAAACGAATGATCGGAGAGAAAAACATTGTGCATGGCCAGAGAGCTTATATTAGTGCCAAAATTTGCCCCCAAAAATAAAATTAGTGCCCCTTCAGGTTTTCGAGATATTGCATTTCTTGCTGGAGTAACGTTTTGCAGAATCGTACTTCTCTAAAACCATTGCATGTGCCCCTGTAGAATAAACATACACGTGTAGCTCTTAATTTGTGCCCATTAGTGCCCCAATTAGATTTAAGAAAATATTTATAATTTTCAAGTTATCGCGGTTTTATGAAAACCTGAAAAAACGTCGCAGCGCCTAAATGAGACAAGGTACAAGCTCGCTGAAAACTGTATTCGGTCGTTCTTGACGCTTATAATAACCATGCAAATTTTCAAAACTGTTCATGCATGCGTTTTTGAATAATCTCGCTAAAAGTCAAAACGAAGGTGTCATAACTCTGACGATAAAATACGAGGAACCAGCTCAATTCCAGATGTATAGGTGTAAACCGAAAGTTAGTGCCTTTAATGAAAAATACGTGGTGAAAATATTCAGCTTGGAATGTTTCGCATTGAGTAAATATAAACGAAAAACAAAACATGTAAACAACGGCTAGTTATCCGACCAAATTCGAATGACTGCTAAAAAGCGACGGATTCATACATATCGATGACCTTCTTAACTTTACTCAATAACCGGTTAACACTTGTTGTGCCTGAGTACACTGAAGTAGAAAAGAAGTAATTTAATAAAATAAAATTGTTATTGGATTATATTTTACTAGCTGTTTCTGTGCCTGAGCGCTATTCCAAGGTAAGCCATCTTCTTCATTCTAAATTTCATTAAAATACATGCAGTACTTCATGTGTGAACGACAGACATACATATCCAGACATTTGCCAGATCTATGACCCAAAATTTTGATTGGGGATGTTTTAAAAAAATACTTGTTCATGGATTGTGTGATGAATCTACCTAGTAATAAAAAGCCAGTTGACACAACAGTAAAAAAAAAGACAAATACGTGTGTATTTGTCTTTTTATTCAGGTAAGTCTATATTTATTGATTCAATCCGAAAAAATTAACACAAAAAAGCAAATTAACATAGAAGATTACCTTTTTTCGCTTCCCCACCCCTGCTTATCTCTGGCCCCGCGCCATCCGCTAACTTTGTGTCGCAAGGAATCGCTTTGTCTAGCTATGAGAAAGTGAGACAGCTAGTACGTGTACGGTATTAGTGGGACAGAAACAAATACCTACATAATTGTTGCTCTATTATGAATAATAACAAGTGTTTTTTGAGTAGGAAGTACGTTTGGATGATTACTTTGTATTTTTAAACAGTTGCAGTTATGACGCCAAGGATACTGTCGTGTTGAGATACGCGGTTTACTGTTTGTTTACTTTTTTTAAGTTGGTTGAAAGTGGCGTATTAATTAAGCAATATAAAACAATGTTATAGTTTTATAAAAATGAGTTACAATGATGGCACGATCTGCGTGGTAAGCATTAAATGGCATTGTTTTGACTTATTTAAGTACTTACCTAGGTAAACTTATAAAGTACCTACCTACTTGGATTTTGGTCAGTACCTACTTTATTTGTTTATTTTTGAACAAAATATATTCTAAATCATGTTTGTTTATTTTTCGATACTTTCCGATTAGTCCATTATAAATTTCATCAAAATCGATTCATTAATTTGTTTGTTTTTGCTTAAATTTAGTTTTGTTTTCACAATATTATAACTTAGAACTGCTCTGTGATTTTTTGTGATTATGTGAATTTACTATGTATTTGTATTTAGTGAAAAACTGATCTGTGATTTAAAATAATAATGACTACACAAAGTGCAATTAATTTCGTGGTACTATTTTGTGTACTAATATTTATAGGTAGGAAATTTGATCTGTTATTTGATGCTATAATTACTTTTAGAATTAAAATTAAAGGAATAAAAATAAACATGTCCAATTGTCCACATCAACAAACTGTTTCATTTAATATGGTCACATGGTGCATTTCATATTGTTTTAATTAGCCCCCAAAACTTTTGAACGCGACTGTACGGACAACAGCTTAGGTTTAATACGTCCGATAAAGAAGGTCATCGATATGTATGAATCCGTTGCTTTTTAGTAGTCATTCGAATTTGGTCGGATAACCAGCCGTTGTTTACATGTTTTGTTTTTTGTTTATATTTACTCAATGCGAAACATTTCAAGCTGAATATTTTCACCATGTATTTTTCATTAAAGGCACTAACTTTCGGTTTACACCTATACATCTGGAATTGAGCCGGTTCCTTGTACTTTGCCGTCAAAGTTATGACACCATCGTTTTGACTTTTAGCAAGATTATTCAAAAACGCATGCATGAACAGTTTTGAAACTTTGCATGGTTATTATAAGCGTCAAGAAGGACCGAATAAAGTTTTCAGCGAGCTTATACCTTGTCTCATTTAGGCGCTGCGACGTTTTTTCAGGTTTTCATAAAACCGCGATAACTTGAAAATTATAAATATTTTCTTAAATCTAATTGGGGCACAAATGGGCACAAATTAAGAGCTACACGTGTATGTTTATTCTACAGGGGCACATGCAATGGTTTTAGAGAAGTACGATTCTGCAAAACGTTACTCCAGCAAGAAATGCAATATCTCGAAAACCTGAAGGGGCACTAATTTTATTTTTGGGGGCACATTTTGGCACTATTATAAGCTCTCTGGCCATGCACAATGTTTTTCTCTCCGATCATTCGTTTAGAATTTTCCTGCTAGAAAAACGTTACCCTAGCAGGAATCGTTTTTTCAGTTTTTCTCCAAAACTACAAGGGGCACAAATTCTTTATGTGGGGGCACATTTACAGCAGCTAAGGCTCTAATTATACATTCTACTCAGATAACTCTAGGAGACACTTTCCAGCTAGGGTAACGTACACGATTTACAGCACACATTAAATAGTACGGTAGATAGACAATAATGGTAAGGAACACTTCGTGCGAGTCTGACTTGCACTTGGCCGGTTTTTTATAAATAATTAACAAAAGTAAAGGGCTTGGAACATTTTTGTATGAAGAGTGGCCGGATTTTTTTCCGCCATTTTGATTTTTTTTTCAAAGTAGCGGCCACGCCTATCAGCCTATAATGTTCCCACTGGAGACCTATATAAATGAATAGCTGGTATCAACACAAACAAGTTTTGTAAGAGACAAAATGTTCTAAAGTGTCACGTTTTCGCGATTTGAGCTATTAAAGTTAAAGTCCAATCACTGATGGAATCTACAGTACAACTTTGATTTGATCAGACACACATAAAACATGTATCAATCGATAGCTGGCATCAATACAAACAAGTTTTGTACAAAACAAAACATTGTAAAGTGCTACATTGCCGAGATATGATGTATCAAAGAAGTAAATTCATTGAGCATCTTCAGCACAACTTTGATTTGATGATGATAGCTGTTATCGATTGATGGGCTGTGGGACTGCTCGAAAGTGATACCGCGACCCCGGAACATAAAGGGCGACGAAGGAACATGAATGGGTTTAAGTCAGTAAAAGTCTGACACTCCCTCCCGCTCCGCTCAGAGTGGGAGATGTTATTTGATTTCCCATCCGAAAAAAAGCTATCGATTGATACACGTATGCCTGTCTGATCAAATCAAAGTTGTGCGAAAGTTGCTATCAGTGATTGGATTTTAACTTTGATAGCTCATATCTCGGAAACGTGACACTCTAAAACGTTTTGTTTCGTACAAAACTTGTTTGTATTGATGCCAGCTATCGATTAATACGCGTTTTATGCGTGACCGATCAAATCAAAGTTGTGCTGATGATTCCATCAGTGAATGGACTTTAACTTTGATAGCTCATATCTCGGAAACGTGACACTTTAGAACATTTTGCCCAATACAAAACTTGTTTGTATTGATACCAGCTAACGATTAATATAAGTCTTACGCGAAAAGAAAGTAGCGTCCCCTTTGAAAAAAAAAAACAAAATGGCGGAAAAAAATCCGGGCTAAAAAGTTCAAACCCCTTTGTTCGCCGTACATATTGTTTTATTTCATTGAAGTTTTAGACTGTAATAAAAAAGCTAGATTTAGTTGACAAGGCCAACCTAAAAGCACTCAGATCAAGATGTTAAGAATAAAGTCTGTTGCGCGCAAATATGTAGTTACTTGACCTAGATAGCCGTCCATTAGTGCCATTTCTATGTAGCAAATTATTTAAGGAACCTTAAATATTTTTTTCTAGTTTCTTGTTCATCAAAATAAAATTAGTATTTATAAAGTTAAAAAAAAAAAACAAAAAAACATTAGGGCGATTTCAGTTCAGACGTTTCGTGTCGCGCCGCTGCAGCGCCGAAGCAGTGCGTTTGTCGCACTGCGTACGGACGTTCGTATGTTTCAGCGGCGTGCCTATAGCTGAGAACAATTGCAAGCCCCTTAGTCAACCACCGATGTTTTGGCAAATATTAATTGTTTTGCTATTTTTTTCTAGTCTTAATTTCAAAATACGAATACAGAATTGATATACACGCCATCTATACGTGAGAATCGCGAAACGCAATCACCAAAGTAAGATTGCTACTGTTTACAATTATTTCAGACGTGCAAATACTTTTATTTCAATCAAAGGCCACTATATGGCATTCAATTACCTATTGATTTGTGGTTTTATTCCCGTTATAGTAGGTATTTTATTACTTTTAATGTAGTGTCGATTATAAATATCGATAATGGTGTCGATTCTGTTGTGCACAAACTAAACTTAATTTAGACTATTGCTATCTTTTACTAAAAGGCAGGGCGAGAAAAGGACGGCTATAGCTATGCACTAAGTTAGAAATGTCAAACTAGTTTATGCCTTGCGCTTCACCGTGTTTTTAGTCGACATGTTTTTACGTGCACCCTTCATTTATATGGAAATATTAGTTCGAATTAAATTTGACAGCTCTAAATTACGTCCGTCTCTTTCTCGTTTTATTGGTGAGAAAAAGATAGTAATAGCCTAAATTAAGTTTAGTTTGTGCACAACAGAATCGACACTATTTAATTTTGATATTAAGTACATAATATTAATAATCTCACAAAATCATGCTAAATCACTAATAAACAAAACCTTGCCAATTTTATTTATTCTTTTCTTCAAAACAATAGAATAACATAACCTCTTCGATAAAAACATTACTGCATTTTCTTAGTTCAAAGTATATTATGATGATGGTTCTTTAATTAGAAGAACTTTATCAAATAACCGCAAAATGATATGCGAAATAATGAATTACTTATAATTACTACTATCCATGTGCATAAACGAACTTTGATGTCAAAAACAAAAAACACAACTTTGTCACACTAATTTCTTAAAAGCAATCGAATAAACAAACGACGAAAATATGTAGGTCTATGTATTTCCAAGAAAAAGTATAATTTTTAGGACTTGTACAGTGAAGATATGAGCTTACTCAACGTATTTACATACCTTTTCGACGGCAATATTCGAATTCACATTTTAATAATAAAACCACTATGATATGAATTTAAGAATATTATACAACTAATAATCAATTGAATCACTTGCAAAATCATAGGTAATCACATCGCACACACACTAAACCATAACTTAAAAATATTGTTCTCAAAATCACAACACTTCAATTCACAATCAATCAAAGCAAATAAGAGAATAATTTGAAATCGTTGGTTTCTATCAAAATTCACGCAAATGACGCAACGCGCCGCTTCACGCCAACACACATTCTCTCAAACAAACTTACACTGACTTACACGCACACATTCAAAAAAAAGCCCAGCTTTCATTTCAATACAAATTTCCAACTAGAAACCTATTACTGTTATCAAAAACACAGACAATTTCCTATCAAAAACGGAGAGGTCTGACTTCCGAGAAGCCAAATGCAAGCCAGCGAGTGTGAAAGAGAGAACGCTAGTTCTACTACGTCACTGATAGCGGACTAAACTCTTCTTTTGTATAGTGTTAGAGCGAGCTAGAAGAGAACGTTTTGGCAGCGTCGCGATTCGTGTTGCGCGCGAATTTAAAATAATTTGTGTGAAGGATGATTGATACCCTTCGATCAATAGGCTAGTTTCCACCATCAAGAAATTGCAAATCTAATTAGTCCGTCAGTTAGAGTATTGGAAAATAACGGACACGTATTTTTTGTTTTAGTAAATCACTGAGTACTGACAAAGATAAAACGCATCAAAACTCGGGAGTGGGGGCTCGTGACGTCGCAACGCACTAAAAACTATAGCATTTTAAATTTTAAAAGCGTCGTATCTTCGTCAATTTTGGTTTATGTAACAAAAGAAAAAATACCGGTCATATATTTTTTTATAATCTAACTGACGGACTAATTAGATTTTTTTAGGACACAAGCCTATTATTGATCGAAGTTGATTTGATCTTTTGGCGCGTGGCGCGCAGAATTTAATATGATTATATTAATTATGTTTGTTTATATAACATTTTTTATTATTTTTCCTTGAGTTTGTTATGGCAAGCCTGGCTTTTCAGCTTTTACCAGAGTACCGCGACTGGTATGTTTTCATATAAAGCGCGCAGTACGGCAACAGTGCCGCGTCGATATCGCTGCAGTACCGGCGCGACACGAAACGTCTAAATTGAAAGCGCCCTCACTTCCTTGGCAGTTGTTTAACAAGCCCACTAAAATACTTTTTGATTTAAAAAATGCGTCAATTGTCAAACTCAACATGACGTGTGACACTTACATTTTATTTCATTCTGATGTAGTTTATTAAAATGATGGAATACGAGAATTACAAAAATAATGTAGATGTTGTAGACAAATATGATTTAAAAGAAATTAAAATCGGTACAGATCGAGTATATGCCGGAAAGACTGAATATGTCAATCCACAAATAAAACAAATTGGTCATACTAGTCCTCTATTGGCATCTGCTGTACTTGGTTTAGACAACACAGGAATCCCTCTCCCCGAGAACTCCAAGTTCCTTGACGTCTGGACGGATATTGATGCTCAAGAAGTGCACCTGAGCACTAAGCCAACATGTTATATAATCTTGGGAAAATCGGGTGAAGGAGCATTTCATCTTGGTGAAGCAATTGCAAAAAAGTATAACATTATTCATTTATGCCCGAAAAATATATTGCTTGATGAAATATCACAACAAAGTAGTACAGGGAGAACTTTGGATTTTAATATGAAACAGAATAAAGTCTGTTTATATGATATCATATTGACAATGTTGAAGGTTAAATTAAATTCTGAAGTGGTTCAACATAGAGGATATGTAATATCAGGTCTTCCTTTTGTGACGTCTCAAAGAAATCATCTTATCTACATAAATTCATTGCATAGCGAAGAAGCCTATTTGTTTATAAATGAAATGTTGTTTGAAATCATTCGTAACTTAAAAAAAAAGAAAAAAAAAGGACCACCTGGTTCAGCACCTTCATCGGCAAGTAGTCAAAATGAAAATGATGAAGAAGAAAAGGAAGAAGAAGAAGAAGAGCATCATGAGGAGGAAGGTCTTGAAGAAGAAGAAGAAGATAAACCGGCCGAACTGCCGAAATTTATGCTAGATACTTGTTCTGATGTTATAATTAACAAAAAACCTCGTTTTGAATCAAAACTAGCTGCGCTCCTTTGTCAACTTGATGAGTTATTTAATCTTTGTCTTAAACCAGATATCGTCATTCATATTACTTGTCCTGAAATGGACTTAGTAAAAATGAGAGGTAAAAGTTTCATAAATTATAAAACTGGGATGAATATAATTCAATCCTTTGTTTCAAATTACAAATCGGAACCAAGTTGGCCTCGTAAATGTTATTACGATTACTATAAAAATCCGCACGCTTCTAATGTTTTTAATCCTAAATATAACTGTAAACCACCTTTTAATTATGAAGAAAAAGTAATTGATCAAATATGCACTTATAAAACTTACGTATATCCATACATAGAAAAGAAATTAAAAGATTTTAATCCAAAAATGGTAATTGAATTAGACGGCCGAACTTCAGTCAGTCAAATGCTTCATCACGTTGCTGAAACGTTAATTTTAATGAAAATTCAACCTGTCATTATAGCGCAGCCATTGTATTTAGAAGAATCTCCAGAAGATATGGAAGAATTTTGGGCAAGTACTGTCGCCGGATTAGAGGTTATAACAAGTGATGGCGTTAATTTCAAATATTATGCCTCGCCATGGTTTAACCGGTGTCCTGTTGAACTAAAACTTAGACGATCAGTGATAGGCAAACCAAAATATGCTGTCACGTTCTTCAAACATGTATATCTAATGTCTTCACTTGATAATTTCATTGCGTTTTACAGAAACCCTCGCCCGTATTTGAAATTAAAATATTTAGAACCAATTTGTCGAGTTGTAATAACAGGAACGAAAAGTTCTGGAAAGACTATGATGTCTCGATGTTTGTCTTGGATTTTTGGTGCTCCTATAATCGATTTCAAGACAGTTTTAGAAACTGAAACAGATAAAAAGCATGCTGTAATTGCTCAAAATGTTTTTTCCGAAATCATAGCTACTATAGAAGACGGTAGACATCTGGATTGGCAGATGAAAGAAACAGACAGAGAAGCAATGTTGAGTGAATGGTGTACGTCGTGTTTAGAACTATTACAAAGATATTTACCTTTACTTATTGAAAAAAAAGCATATGATATAAAACTAGCACAATTATTGCTTAGACAACAACAAGAAGCAGAAAAAGCAGCTGAGAGGGAGAGAATTGAGAGGGCGGAACAGGAACGTATAAAGCAGCAGGGAGAAACAACAGGAAAAGGAGATGTAGAAGACGACTCAACAGCTGGAGTAAACAAAGAAGGAGAAGAAGAACCAAAAAAGACCACCAGCAAATCTCAAATCTCAAGTCTCGTCACCGGCCAATCAGTTACAAGTCTGACCACCAGCCAAATATATGCTGGCACCTCATCAGCTGGTTCTTCTTTTGATATAGTCGAAATGGATCCAGATAAGCTATATACATTCAACGACCTGAAAACGCAGCTTTCCATTTTACCTATATTAGATAGTATAGAGGAGTGCCGAACTGTTCTTAAAAACCAAAGTTTGATGACACAATATGCACCTATTGAATTATTAACAGTTGCAATTAAGCCTTCAATACCTGTCATAGGTGATGAAGACGTAACAATATCAATAGCCAAATATATTGCAGACAATGATTTACAAAAGGAAATTGAGCCTACCACGGAGGAATTAATGTCAGAGGTAGTTAAATTGATTGCTGCAATAGACACTCAACATGAGGAAGATACACAATCTGATCAGTTATATGGAAAGTATATTATAGACGGTTTCCCGTCAGACCCAGAATATTGGGATTATATTAGCGATTCTAAATACGTTCCAGATTACACGGTAGCTATAATAGAGAATCGAGAAATTGACGAAGAACTTTATCAATACTATAGCAGTGCTGACAAACAGAGTAGACGTTATGATGATAAGATTTTATCTGCTAATGATCCACTCATTCATACCAAATTACAAGCTATGAATTTTTCACAATTGCAAGAAACAGTTACAGATATGCAAAATATTGTAAATTATGTGATAATCGATACTCTTGATTTAATATTTAGTACTAAAAAAAAAAGCACGACGATAATCGAGCCTTCAGATGCAGATTTGCAAAAACAGATTGCATCCTTTACCGAAGCTATAGAAAAATTTCGTGAAGACTGGGACAGTTTAAAACTAAAAGTAGAGGATCGGTCTAAATCGTACATTGAGATTGAATTAAACGATAAAAATGATGTGGAAGTTATCGAAGAAATTTTACAAAAACTACGTCAGTGTTATCGACCCCCAGAGGAGCGTATTGAGGATGAGCCCGATTTTGCGGATGATGACGAAAATGACTTAGCGCCAAAAAATCTTCTTAGCTATAACGATCCACGATTTCTTTGCGAAACTGCAACTTATTGCCCTATTGCGTATTATGATCATGACATTTTATGGGAGGGGAATCGAGAGTTTTCTTTGAAATATGACAACAAAATCCATTACTTTTGTAAAGAAGAGTTTTTAGAATTATTTACAAAAGATATAACCAAATATCAATGTTATAATATACCTTATAGAAAAGTACCAAAATTGAAAATTTGCGTAATAGGTAGCATCGGTAGTGGAGCAACCAGTTTGTCCAAGCACATAGCAAAAGAGCTTGGGTTGATACATATCGATTTTACTGAAGCTATCCACGAATATATGGTGCCTAAACATTTCAAAAAGATTGGACGTCATTACGAAAATATGTTTACTGATGAGACTATTGACGAAGAAGGTGTTGTAGAATTTCAAATTGATGAAGAAAACGAGAATTTAGTATCTGATATTTTAGGAAATGAAACTGAATTAACACGAATGTTGAATGACTATTTTGAACGTGGAGCGCCTGTTTTATCAAAACTGATGCAAAAACTAATTCTTAAAATTTGGTTCGAATCTGGTTCGCCGGTAGGCTTTATTCTAGATGGTTACCCGAGACTGCCAAGTGACGTTGAAGACATGTTGGGGTGTTATGCTATACCTGACTTGGTGATACAATTAGAAAGTAAATCGGAAACTGCTATTAATCGGATGGCTCCTATAATGCTAAAATCTTGGCAATCTCAACAGAAAGAGGCTAAAAAAGCTGCCGCTGTAAAATTGGCTAATGAACGCAAGCTATGGCTGCATTCTATTACAAAACAAATTATTGCAAAATTAATCATCGAAGAAATTTTCGAAAATTTCGTGAAACTAGATCCCTTGGCTAAAATTAATTCAACTGATAGTGTGATAATAGACGCGCATCCAACAGGATCTGCAAATGTTAATCCAATCCTGTATAATACTTATAATGAAATGGTGGAAGAAAATCCGGAGCCTCAAGATACAAATGTATGGGAAAAAAATGATGAAGCACAAGAAAGAATAGAATCCAGAATAGAAGGCATATTTGACACTGATGATGAGAACATCCAATCATTAAATGAGATTTTAATAGAAAACAGAATTAAGACAGTATCAATAGATTCTACAAAACCTTTGAATAAAGTAATCAGAAATACTTTAACCAAATTATCAAACTTAAAAAATAGAAGTGAGTCATTTTTTGAACAAACTTTTATCGTTAATATCGATATTGCCGAAAAATTAATATCAAAAGGATTTTATTTTTTTAGCAAATTCTATCGTCTTTGCCCAGTATATATCTTTGAAAATCCACAAGCTATGCAGAATCCTTACACCATTTCCAAACGCAATGGAACACTTTTTCCGGTAATCCATAGATCTTTCATATACTTTATTAGCGGTGCAGATAATGTGACTAAATTTAGAACAAATCCACTAAAATACATTACTAGTGGCGCTATTAAATCATATTTTGAGTATCCTTTGAGAATTGGTGTTATAGGAACCCCCAAATCAGGAATGAGCACACTAGCTGCTAGATTGGCTAAGCAATATGGTTTATTATGTATATCTGGCGGAAGCGCTGTGCGAAGCGTATTAGAAAACTTCCATTGGACAGAACTGGCTGTCGAAATGTCAGAGTGTCTTAAAGAAGGAAAAAATATTGAAGAAGACCACATTGTGAAAGCTATGCAGACTGTCGCCATTAATCCGCTTACGACAACTAGCGGTTACGTTTTAGATGGAGCACCTTTCTCTCCCTACCGAGCAAAAGGCCATGTCAAAAGCTGTCTTTTTCCTAATATTTTATTTGATATTTGTTCTAAAAAGTCCAAAATTCTAGAAAATTCACAGAATGAAATCTACTATGATATACTGAAATATATGCCACCATATCCGTATGATCTAATTCAAATTAGGAACCAAAATTGGGAAAAAAGGCATCTTAAAATTACAAGTTGGATCAATGAAAATTATCAAAATCTCTATGTACTTGATGGTAATCAATCCAAATGGTATGCTCTGCAGCAAGCTACTGATTATATCACTCAAATAAATTCTAAATTCCATTACTATGTAAGCAATGTTGAAAAGAAAATTGTGCGCGCTATGTGGATCTCAGTAGAAGAATTTCAAGCAAGACAATCCCAGTATAAAAATATGTGTACAGTTTGCTTTCACAAGAAAGTCTATAAACATATGGGAAGCTATTTCGGCGGTCAAAAAGGTGTAGTTCAATATCAAAAGAAGTTTTATTGGATATGTGATGAGCATATAGATTTAGTTTTAGCGTTTCCAGATAGCTATTTGACGTCTATAGATGTAGAAATTCCTGAAATACCCGCGTTAATAAATATAGTCAATCTAGATTATATTTATCAAAATGGAATATGTGTTGTTACATATGCAGAAAACTTACCCGCTCAAATAATTAAAATAGGCACTAATAAATTTGCTGCGAGTTACGCTGGTAAATCTTATTTATTTTGTAGTGACGTTTGTCTATGTAAATTTATATCTAAACCATATTTGTATAAAGACATAACTATCTTTAAAGAATCAAAAAGCTTTCCAAAATTATCTTTAAAAAATTTACCTCACATCGGATACTTAGAGCAAACTTTGGGGAACGTGTTAACAGAAGCTTGTTGCTCTGTTAATGTTTTTAGACCGAAATATCCGGGTCTGTCTTTTCAAACATCCGCTTTTATTTACATAGCTCTGTATTTAAAGACACACAATCCTAACATGGATAAAAGTAAGATGCCAATGTATCTAAAAGCTTTTAGCGTATATGAAGCTCGATGCAAATTGATATTACAAATAGGATTACGCTTAAGATCCATGGACAATCCATTTGCTACTTATCCTAAATGTATCCATAGAAAACCTACGTTTAACCCGGCTGATGTTGAAGAGCAAGAGCCAACATTGTGTTCGTCACAGATACAAAAACCTGTTATCGATGTCCCCAAAAGAACTCCAAATTATGTTCAATTGCACAGACCTTCCTATTTACCTAAGTTACGTAAGCGCTCGACAGCAACAAGCCAAATGGATAGGAATTAATTTTAGCCATTGAGTATCTTAGTAGACTCTTTTCTCCATTTTATTTAGTTAGGCACATTCGACTGCTCTCATACGATGTATTTAATGTGAGAGAGGTTACATTTTGCAGATGTTATAAGTTATTAGTTTATTTTATTTACTTAATAATATAGTCGTTTTACGTTTTTATCAACATTGCTATTTAGATGAGTTCAACTGCAATTTAATAAATTCGCTTAGCAAAATGTTGTATTTTATTCCGTAACCCAACTGTTCAGATAAGGAACACATAAGTCTAGCAACATAAAGGGTGTTAAAAGCCTCGAAAGGCACTTGTTCTCCGCGATATTTTTTTGTCGTACACCATACCTGGAAACCTTCTAGTTACGGAGATATTGGGGGTCAAAGTTACAACTTTTTGACAACTTTTTTTTTAAATACAAGTTTTTATTGTAAGATTTTTACTTTAAACACCTTTACGACCCCCGTGCTATTCAATCCGTCCATCAGCACAATGTTTTAAGTGCGTTACATTAAGGTCTACCACAAAACACCCCAAAAAAGGTCCGTTTCCCAGCATTTTTTTTTTTTTGCTTAGTTTGATGTACAGAATGCTTGGTTGACGGCTTCGTGATGAGGTTGTTTACACCCTGTATAAGTATGTACCTACTTAATTATTGAACGCGTTTGGAGTTATTTCATTCAGTTGTATAACGAATTTTGTCTTTTCAGCACGTAGGGTACCTGTCCCGGATGAAAGATTTGATTATCTCTGCGAGTTTCACAAGCCAGTCAGGTCAGTATCTTTTAGAAGATCGACAATATTGATCAAACAAAAGTAAACAGGGTGTAAGGGACAGCCCTCCGCAAACTGACTGGGTACATTCATCTCCTTATTTTGAATCATATTGCACCGGAAATTTCGTTTTTTATCCCCCGACGCAAAAAAGACGGGGTGTTATAAGTTTGACGTGTCTGTGTGTGTGTGTCTGTCTGTCTGTGGCATCGTAGCGCCAGAACGGATGATCCGATTTTGTTTTTGTTTTTTTGTTTGAAAGGTGAATTAGTCGGGAGTGTTCTTAGCTATGTTTGATAAACATCAGTCCAAGATGGCCGCCGCCACAAAATAGCGGATTACATATTTATTCAATAACTCCCTCAATATGGGTATCAAATGAAAAGGCTTGACTAGTAGAATACTACACTATGACAAATAAAATATCCAAGATAGCTGCCACCAAAAAAAGGCGAATTATCGAATTATTTTCTATTTAACTTTTACTACATTGTGTCGGGGGTTTATTAAATTTTAAATTTAATTTTACTTGTTTCAGTTACCTACAATTCCTTTATTTCAATTTAAAGTCACATTCTCTGTACGCAGCACTCCTTTTATTGTAAATATTAAGGCTTAAAAAAGCAATGAATGTTGAAATACTACGAACGACTCGTGAAACCAGCTTTTCACTTCCTGCCTAGCTACATGGTTCCTCGAACTCGTCATCGCGCTTGCCGTTCGCTACGTACTTTTTGACACGGTAACGATACATTGCGAATGAAGAAATAAAAAATGGAGGAGGGCTGTCCCTTAAACCCTGTATATAGGGTGGCGCCGACAATGCGATAATAAATGAAACCACTGGCAATTTTTGGTTCATAGGAATAAATATTTATAAACTGTCATCATAACATCGAAATAACAAAACAAACTAAATAGCATAAAACTTTTAACGAAATACAACACCATTTATAAATATTGGTTTACTAACCATAGGCATCCTTTCTTTCGTAGGCATTCGTGTCTGGACATAACCTATCGATACTAGCCTATTAATCTACATCATTAAGGCGCTACCCCAGGCAAAAGCCGTTTTTTGTGCAGTTTTTTGGAGCCAACTCCTCTTTATCCAAAAGAAATACCAAGTAATAAAAATACATTAAATTTCTACATATTCTTAGACTGCAAAGTGGTAGTTTTATTTTTTATTTTAAGTCTCATAATGTGTAATAAATCCCCTCACAATGAAACCACAAAAATGAGAAAAAAATATTTATAACATGCTTCTTCTCGTAAAGTTAACATTATTTTGATTTGCTTCTTATACTAATGGATAGACAATTTAATAATGAACATAATGCTAGTTTTTTTTTTTCAAAAGACGGAAATTTGATTTTATAAAGAATAAAAATCACTAATTTCGCACTATTCGACCCGCAGTGACTGACGTAAAAACCACTTTGTAGTGCAAGCTGATTAGAACTTTATTCTAATAGTATTTCAAACGAAGTTTGAATCACCACAAATAGAGTTGCTAATTTTGCCTGGGGTAGCGCCTTAAGGCGACTACACGAGCTAAACGCGAGTTTTATAATTACTAAAAGTATATGATTCACTGCTATAAACAAGACCAGAAAAATATGATATTCTTCAGCATATATGCTAGCATGATACTGTTTTGAAAACATAATACAATTAATTTGGCTCGATAAAAAGAAATCACGAACTTACCTCTAAAAATATCTTTCAAACAATAGAAAACATACTAATATGCATGCGATCATACTGATTTTTTGGCAAATAATTCTACAAGCAATATATTAGCATGATACTGTTTTAGTTTTTTAATCCAATCAATAGTTTTTTTGTAAATCGATCGAAACCACTCATTTCGCGCTATTTGGCCCGCAGTGGCTGACGTAACAACCACTTTGTAGTGCAAGCTGATTAGAACTTTATTCTAACAGTGTTTTAAACGAAGTTTGAACCACCACAAATAGAGTTGCTAATTTAGCTCGTCTAAGCGCCTTAAGAAAATGCTATAATTAAATTAATGTAATGTCTTGGCTGGATTTTTGTGCACTGAGAACGTCATGAGGTAATATGCAGTTTCATTTACTGTCGCAATGTCGTCACCCTGTATATTATAAATAGATAACCAACAGACGAATTACATATTACTTTATCGATAGCCATCGCTTTTACATGTCATATTTTATCGTCCAACAAAAACGATTATAACAACTCTGCGTAGGAGTTAACAAGTGTCAGTACAGATCGATTAAACTCAAGCAAATCTGTAAGAAGCTGACAGATCTTATTGAGCTTCAAAGCAACAAATCGAGTGACCGTAACAATCGTAAAAAATCGAGCAAATAAGCACGCTCACCTACGAACCCCTCTCGATGCAGCGCAGTTTTCAAAGTTTATTCATCAAAACCAATTTGTTTTCCAGCAAAGTGCCTGCGTTCCTGAACGTAGTGGATATTGCTGGACTTGTGAAGGGAGCTGCCGAGGGACAGGGACTGGGAAACGCCTTCCTGTCGCATATTAAAGCTTGTGATGCAATTTTCAATCTCTGTCGTAAGTTTCTATTAATTTTGTTGTTAGTTAATGCGAGAACTGCAACATTGTTATAACAACCTTATTGCCTACCCGTGCCAAGTTGATATTTATTTGGGTGGAAAAACGTCAATTAGAAACAAGGATTTAAATAGACTTGAATATTTTTAGGTGCTTTCGACGATGAAGACGTTATCCACGTCGACGGTGAAGTGAATCCTGTTAGAGACTTGGAGACCATTGGGGAGGAGCTTCGTTTAAAGGACGAGGAACAATTGGTGCAAAACTTCGAGAAACTCGACAAACTGGTCAATCGTGGTGGAGACAAAAAACTGAAGTCAGAATACGTGAGACAACTTTATTCTCTTCTCTCTAAGTAATCCTTTCACAGAACACCTAATCGTTAATCCGGTAGTTTAGACACGGCAATGCCAATAACATGTGGTGCGAAAATTTCGTTGACACAATTAAACCACATTTAAAGCCGACTAGAGTCTACGCCGCTAGGCGTCCTTGTAGGTAGTGTTAGGCGTTAGGCTCTTCCGAAATATCAGATGTCATAGAGTGTTCACGTATTTTTACTAATATATTCACGATTGTGATCTTACTCGACTGTGGCGCCATCTGGCGAGATCAAACGATTGCCTTCATTGTATCGTAGTACGAGTAAAACGATGATACGCTTAGTTTACATAAAAAGAGTTGTAAATGTATGCTGTATTCAACTATCTGGTGTCCACGACACAAGCCTCGTTGCTTAGTGTGGCACTGGATGGCGCTGTGTGTAATGT
Source organism: Xestia ashworthii (assembly GCA_950022955.1). NCBI lineage: Eukaryota > Metazoa > Arthropoda > Insecta > Lepidoptera > Noctuidae > Xestia > Xestia ashworthii. The sequence continues at coordinate 9,765,451 of OX465553.1, read as the reverse complement.
CCAGCGATAATTATTTATTTATTTTAATGCCGTCCCCAGCGTCTGTAGTGCTCCCCTATTAAATTTCGAGATCAAAAGATAACTAAAACTTTATTTTTACAGGATTCACTGACGAAAATTAAAACTGTTTTAGTAGATGAAAAGAAACACATTCGATTTGGAGATTGGAGTGCAGCTGACGTAAGTATTTTTTTGATAATAATATGCCTTGTCAACGACGAGTGATCAGGTTGAAAGAATTAGAAGTTGTGGGAAAAGGCCTTTGCCCAGCTGTGGGATGCTGCAGACGTGTCAGAAAAAGTAATTGGGTAAATGTATTTACAAACAAAAAAGTATCTATGTAGTATATCAACTATCTGGTGTCCACGACACAAGCCTCGTTGCTTAGTGTGGCACTAGATGGCGCTGTGTGTAATGTCCAGCGATATTTATTTATTTTAAATTCGGAATCGGTTAAACAAAGTACTTGTGTCCGGAATATCTATACAAATAAATAAAATTGAAGTGTCTGTTTGTAATTTCAAAAATGCTTTCTACTGAATGCCGCGTGAAAGTACACTATACGGTACATATAACAAAGAGATAATTTTTTTCTGCCTGTTTGTTCCGGCTAATCTGTGAAACGGCTGGACCGATTTTGACGAGACTTTTACTGGCAGATAGCTGATTGTTATATTTTAGTTTGGAAAAAGGATTAAGGTTCCGTACAAAAAAATAAAAATGCGAATAGGTATAAATAAAAAAAATAACAAAACCCGATCAAAAAATGGAAGTAATATTTTTATAATAACTCACGTCACGCAGACGAAAGTCAACAACTAGTTGCTAATAATAAATGTCAGTTTTAAATATGTATTTATTTCTATACTAGAATATTTTTATTATTGCTATTTTGCACAATTGCTTTCGGTTACGTAATTCTTTAATTAATATCGTTTAGGATACTTTTAACCTTTTGTACGCCATTGTCACATATACGTGACAAGCAAGCGCGTGCCCTGTACGCCAAACGACACAAATATGTGACAAAATAGTAGATGAAATTGTAGCTTGGCGTGGAGGGCACGCGCGTGCGTTTATGCTCTGGCGGTCAAATGGTTAATGAGTAGCAACACAAAGTATGTTCTGTTATTTGAAGATTGTAATATTCCCTTTCAGATAGAAGTCCTCAACAAATATCTGTTCCTGACATCCAAGCCTGCTTTATATCTTGTGAATTTGTCTGAAAAAGACTACATTCGAAAGAAGAATAAATGGTTTGTAAATCTTTACTTAGTATTGCACAAAGTCGCTTAGATCTTAAACTACGCAACGGATTTTAATGCAATTTTCTGCAAAAACGAAAACCGTTTATACAGGGTGTAAACAACCTTATCAGGAAGCCGTCAACCAAGCATTCCGTACATCAAACTAAGTAACGTAATGCAAACAAAATAAAAAGGTTAAAGGTTCCCAGGTATGAAAAGAATTCAGATTCAAACTAGACAAATAACACCCAGCAATTTAGAAAAGTTTAATAATAATTTAATTAGTAAGTTAAATATACCAGGCCATATTGGAAACAATGTAAATGAATTGTATGAAGAATTCTTTTCGGTAGTGCACACCGAGTTCAATAATACTTTAAAACAGAAAACTAAGACTATTGGCCCAAAGTTTATTTTCAGTGACTGGGTAACACAGGGTATTAGGAAAAGTAGGGAACGATTGTTTGAGCTGTACGGCCTTAAGCCTTATATCAACACAGAAACTTTTAGTAAATATGTGGCTACTTACTCGAAAATTTTTAAAAACTCTTGCAAGATAGCCAAGTCTCTTTTCATTAGCAACAAGATAAAATCAGCCGATAACAAAATAAAGACGGTTTGGAAAATTATCAACAGTGAGACTAACAGATCTAAAAAACCAAGTAATGACATAACACTAGAGACCTCACATGGTCTCGTGAGTTCTAATAATGAAGTCGCTCAAGAATTTGTAAATTTTTTTACCAGTATCCCACTTAAAACTACTGAAACCTTAAATTCCTCTCCCTTGCTCTCTATGGATTTATTGAAGGCGAACGTTTCAGCCTGCTCAAATGAATTTAAATTTCAGCATGTAAACCCCATGACAATCATAGAAGCTTTTAAGCAAATCAAGATCAAATTAACCGAAGATCTATGGGGTATGTCTATCAAAGCTTGTACCTCAATTGTTGAGACTGTAGCGCCGTATTTAGCCTCAATATTTAATTTGTGCGTGGATCAAGGGGTTTTCCCAGATCTAATGAAATTCAGTAAGGTAATACCGCTTTTTAAATCCGGGGACAGTAAAGACACCAACAATTATAGGCCCGTATCCGTGTTGCCGGTTTTCAGCAAGGTGTTTGAAAAGATAATGCTCGATCAAATGCTTAACCATTTTAACACCAATAAAATCTTACACGAACAGCAGTATGGTTTCACCAAAGGACGTTGTACGACTGACGCCGGTGTCACTTTATTAAAACATATTTTTACTGCGTGGGAAGAGGCACAAGATGCCATAGGAATCTTCTGTGACCTCTCGAAGGCATTTGATTGCGTAAATCACGAAACCCTGATTTTGAAGCTTGAGCATTACGGTTTAGGTAAACTTGCGCTCAGTTTAGTAAAATCATATCTGAATGATAGACAGCAGCATGTACAAATAAAGGGTGTAAATTCGATGGGTTTAAAAGTAAAAATGGGTGTACCACAAGGTTCGATATTGGGTCCCTTCCTCTTTTTAGTATACATTAATGACCTACCCCATTTATTTAACAACCATCCGCAAATGGTGTTGTTTGCTGATGATACTTCTTTAATATTTAGGATAAACAGACGTGCCACAAATCTTGACGACGTAAATAGCGCCCTACTGCAGGTTCATAATTGGTTTACCGCTAATAATTTAGTACTAAATGGGAAAAAAACTAAGTGCATAAGATTTGCTTTACCAAATGTCAAAAGTAGTGATTGTGACATAGTATTGAATCAAGAGAAACTTGAATTTGTCAATAAAACGGTTTTCTTGGGAATTACGCTTGACCACAGGCTACAATGGGGTCCTCATTTAACATCTCTTGCAGGCCGGCTGAGCTCAGCAGCGTATGCTGTTAGAAAAATCCGTCAATTTACTGATGTTGATACGGCGAGGATAGTCTATTTTAGTTATTTTCATAGTATTATGTCATACGGTATTTTACTATGGGGACGTGCTGCAGACATCGAGTCTATTTTTATTCTGCAGAAAAGAGCCATCAGAGCCATATATGAATTACGTAGACGCGATTCTCTAAGGGAACTGTTTAAGGAAATTAATATCATGACAGTACCTTGTCAATACATCTATGAAAACATCATGTACGTTAGGAAAAATCTGCATTTATTCAGTAAAAGAGGTGACAGACACCACTATAATACTAGAAATAGGGACCAACTAGTTCAGCCAGGTTTCAGGCTTGCTAAAGTAGATTCATCTTTCATGGGGTACTGTTTAAAATGTTACAATAAAATACCTCCCCACATTCTACAACTGAATGAGACGAAATTTAAATCTTGTGTAAAACGCACACTATGTAGGCAAGCTTATTATAAGCTGGGGGATTACATTGAGGATAAAAATGCTTGGCTAAATGCTGGTCCTGCTCCGCAACCATAGATGCAAACTTATTGGACAATTATTGTGGTAGCTGCAGAAGATTGTAAAAATATTCTTGCATTGTATAGATTCCATCTCTTAGTATTGTATAATTGCATAACACATGTGTGAGTACCATGTACCGTAAAGCTACCATTTGCATTTAGTTATGTTTCATTGACTTGAATATGCCTTGGTGGCTGAGAGAATGTCATGCTCGCTTAAATGTCTTGCTGATGGTGGCGGGTGGGTCGGGTCATTTACTTCCCTTCAATATGGTTGAATTGAATGGCGCTGATTCATGCGTCATGTTCGTGAACGGGCGCTGTCAGTCGGGACTGGTCATCTCTTAGCTGCCGTGGATCATTTGAATTGGGTGCTTTATTTTTAATTGTTGATTTATTTATTTTTACTCTGGACGCTCTTATTGTGCACGTCTTTCTACATCGTTCTCACATATATGTATAATCTCAACATGAAAGATGTAACCAAGATTTTGTAACAACATTTTTGATTGAAAAGAGTGTCCATGGAGTTTCTTGCCCGTTCTTCTCCATAGAGATCTACGTTAGGGAATGGGCAACTACAGTACTTTCTCAAGTTATTATGCCTTGTGTCTGTGACTGTAGCTTCGCTTTATTTTTCGTTTTATCGACATTCAAAAGTGCCGTAATGGTCTAGTTGAAATAAATGATTTGAGTTTGAGTTTGAGTTTATGGTGTAGAACAAAAACCGCAATGACGGGAAGAACAAGCATTTCGGCTTCGTTAAGATGTTTTTTACACCCTTTATGTAGTTCAACATACATACATATAGGTGCGCTATTATAATAAGGGGCGTATACGTAACTTATAAAGCCGCAAGACTCAAATGGGACTGGGCAGGCCATGATTGCCGGATGCCGGCACAGCTGTGGGCCCGAATAACACAAGACTAGACCCCTGACACAGCTAGACGGGGTCGCGGCAAATCGAGGAGATGGCGGGACGTCTTGGATGGCTTCCTCGCGAATTGGCGAGAGGAAGCACACCATCGTGAGGAGTGGCAGGAATAGGGGGAGGCCTTTGGTGCAGAAGTGGGACAAAACAGGCTAAGAAATAATCCCATCAATACCATAAAATATAATCCCATGGGACTTAAAACATAATTATTGGCGAAATATGGGTGTGGGTTAGGTTGCTCCCTGTGTCTAATAGTTCAGGAAAAACAGATGGTAATGTTAAAACTGTGTTTTTCACGTTAAAAGTATTTGTAAGAATAAAATGTTAATTATTTTATTATTATTTGAAAATAATCGGTCTTGAAAAATACAAATACTTTTCGGATTCTTTGCTTCTCCACATGCAAAAAAAATAGTGATGTTACTGTTGCTCATTTTCCAGGTTGCCGAAATTAAAGGAATGGATTGATAAGAATGATCCTGGAGCACCGCTCATACCTTTCTCCGGCTCTCTTGAGATGAAACTGTTCGATATGGAGCCTGCAGAGCGACAAGCCTTCTTAAAAGAACACAATTTAACTAGGTAATCAGTTTTTAACCCCCGACGCAAAAACGACGGGGTGTTATAAGTTTGACGTGTATGTGTGAGTGTGTGTGTCTGTGGCATCGTAGCTCCCGAGCGGATAAACCGATTTTGATTTTGTTTTATATTAAATATTAATTTAACTAAGTAATCAGTTTTATTATATTAATAGCTTTTGCTCGCGGATCCGCTCGCGGTAATTTAGAATTTGACAATTAATTCGGGTTATTGATTGCTTGCAATAGTATAATTCAATCATGATTCGAAAGACACGTCACGCCATCTTCACACTTGTGGCGTGTGCCAAATAAATGTATTTTCTTTCTTTCTTTAAATAAGTATGTTATTGTTGTTTTCCTCGAGAACAGTACTTTTTTTCGGAGTGAAAGGTACTCTACGTCTGTTTCTGTACACTTGGCAACGTATATGCATTTCAGGATGATTGATGAACTTACTTTCGCATTTATAATATTTGTTAGGTTAGGTTGTCGTGTTCATCTTGGAATAGTGAGGCCGTTGCTTCGCAAACGGAACACTTCCGCGGAACTGTAAGATGGCTCCGCGAAGTTTTGGGGCCCCAGGAAACTTCAGGTGGCCTACCATCACGTCTAAAAGCAGTATTGTTTTAATCTTATTTCAGAGTGGGAAAAGGATGGCACTAGACGTAATCTATAGCTCCGTCTCTTTCCTGCACTGGAGTAACATTAAAATAATGCTGCTTTAAGACGTCATGGTAACCCCCCAGTGCTTCTCCGTGGAGCTGGGCTGGCTTTGTTAGCTAGAACTCATACCCACAACGGACTACTAAATAAGAGTCTTAAGTGCAGACAATAGAGTCCATTTACCTAAATCATAATTTGTCAACTCAACGCTTCGATATTAACAAGCAAAATGGTTTAATTCTTATGTATAACTATTACCAGAGCACTATTCGGTGTGCATACGTTTACTGTACCTATGTGTTGGGAATCAGTCTAGATAGGCTAGGGTTGCCATCCGTCCGGGTTTCCCCGGATTTGTCCTAGTTAAGAGGGCATCCGGGGAGCGTCCGGGCTTCATTTGTCGTTCGGGTTTAAAAAATTTAAGTCTTGGGCCGCCCGCGACACACGCACTGTGCCCGCACGCCGCGATCAACCGACAAACCGACTCGCTATGTTCACCGTCAGGTACATTTAAAATGATGATAGTTAAAAGATAATTTGAAGGTGCGAAAATATATATAAAGGTGATCTACGACATTTTCTACTGTTTTTTATTACACTGTTTAAAAAACCTGTTGACATGTCCGGGTTCTGGGCTAAAAATCCGGGGTTTTCACGCGTGTTGTCCTGGTTGCCAAATTTAAGAGATGGCAACCCTAAGCTAGGCGGCTATGCTTAGAGCAAGTCACTAGCACACCGCGTTACCGTACGTGTCACTTTATCACGAGAGCCCAAGACCAAAACGTGTGACTCATAAAACCGAATAAAATCGATAGATTAGATTATTCTAATTCCAAAAATCTCATCATCAGGAATCCCCCAAGTGTTTGTTAAGTGAACAGAGTTGTACGTGAAATAATAACGCATGCGATGTTATCGACCGATAATAACGCGCCTGTGTGGTAAAAGATCACCGCCGGGTCCCCATGAAATGTTTTTAGACATTTAAAATGTCACTGCTGGGATTACTCAAAACATGTTTTCGGACATTTAAAATGTCACCGCTGGGATTACTCAAAACATAAGTTTTCAGACATGGGATTACCCAAAATGTGCTTTGTCTGAAAACACTTTTTGGTTATAATCTCAGCGGTGACATTTAAATGTTTGGAGACATGTTTTGGGTAATCCCTGTACCATACAAAAGATTTAAAAAAGTACAAGACTGATTTGAGACAAGTCGGTATTGTTTTTTTCTTGCTAAGAAAGGCGCTCAGGCCACGTGAAACATGTCTGTAACAATCTTCCCTAAACAAAACAAACCTTTGTACATTTTTGCTATCAGCTATATTCTGTCTGCCTATTATTTTACATACGAGTAGCAGTAATCGATTGGTACTTCCAGTACCTACCATTGTCGAGTTTAGTGTCACTGTCATCTAATCTAACGGTTTTTGCCGTAAAGCGATACGTCATGGTTTTGGATGTGGGCTCTCGTGCTATTTGACGTTGGCTCTCGTGCTATTTGACGTGGGCTCTCGTGCTATTTGTCGTGGGCTCTCGTGCTATTGACGTTGGCTCTCGTGCAATTTGATATGGGCTCTCGTGCAATTTGATATGGGCTCTCATGTTATTTGACGTAGGCTCTCATGCTATTTGACGTATGTCTCATCGAATGTGTGATGAACGGGGCGTTGGTCAATCACAGAGCGACAATACTGCCAGGCGTTACTTCTACGTTACTCGTCGTTTTTTGATGTAGAAAAATCTTGGGTCGCACTTTTCGTTAAATTTTCAAGTTTGTTTGTCAAACGATTGATTTATCTTTAGTTTATTTAACAACTTATTTGATTGGTTGTTTTGTACACAGCGCATTGGACAAAATCATCGTTCAAGGTTACAAAGCGCTGCAATTGGAGTACTTCTTCACGGCTGGACCAGATGAGGTGAAGGCTTGGACAATTCAGGTAAACAATAACTGTAATAACTGTAATAACTATTAAGTATTGCCTTAATATCCTTTTGTTCGTCCTTGTCACAATAGGGATGACAACAGACTTAAAAATATGATTCTGTATAGTTTGTCAGTTAGATTATCGAATAATATTGGAGACGTGTTTTTTAAAGAAATTAATTAAAATTGTGTAACTTAGTGGGGTCTTATGACGTCACTTTCTGGTAAAAAGTGTGTGTCAAAAGTGTGTGTGTGTAAAAGAACTGTGACGTCACACGAGTATCGTCTTCTTTTTTTGTTTACGTTAGAAAAGAAAAAATACGTGTCCAGTCTTTTTTTGAATTCTATCTGTCGGACTAATTCGTTTTTTTTTGTCGTCTACCCTATTGTAACCTGGGGTGTTGGATGCAATACCCAGGACAGACAATTTCTTACTGGATTTTTCAATCAGTAATTTCTCAATAGCAGTGTCTAGAAATGATACAATTCTTCATAACCCTTCTAGAAATTCGGACATGATTTTTCCTTATGTATTGTGTGCAATATAAAAATGACCAGTGCGGCCCGCATGTATTATGCCGATGGACCAAAGATTCATACAAATTGTTATAATTGTTAAAATTGCCAATTTTAAGTGGTAGTGGGTAGGGCACCTCGCAGAACGGATGGCCGATGGGGCCGAAAAGTTCTGGAGTGGCGACCGCGAACCGGAAGACTGCCTTGGAAGGCCTCCCACTAGGTGGACCGATGACCTGGTGAAGGTTACGGGGATCTCTGGATGCGAGTCGCACGGGACCGGTCAATGAGGCGACACTTGGAGGAGGCCTGTATCCAGCAGTGGACGTCTTTCAGCTGAAATGATGATGAAGAAGTACAAATACTGTAGTAACCAAATGTTCTACTACACCATGTTTAGGGCAGTGGTGTATAAAATTAAATGTGATTTCAATAATTTTGACAGAAAGGAACAAAAGCGCCACAAGCTGCCGGTAGGATTCACACTGACTTTGAAAAGGGCTTCATTATGGCTGAAGTGATGCACTACAAGGACTTCAAAGAGGAAGGCACTGAAGCGGCTTGTAAAGCAGCTGGCAAATATAGGCAACAAGGTAATTCATCATTTAGATCAATCACGATGTATTTTAGATACATTTTGTGTTGGACGGACCTACGCCTGTTACAGGAGGTCTACTCTCTAAGTCCGTCAACGAACGAACGGGCCCGTCCGTTAGCAGTCCGTCGCGATGGAGTAAACCCTACTCCCGATTGATTACGGGTTCATAACTTTCGAACGGAATCATAGACAATATTCGTGAACGAATAATCCATGGCGATAGTGTTGCGCATTTTTATCGGTCGATTACCGGTTTAATTACGTTGAGGTTTTTGAGTTTTTAAACAAAAAATATTAATGTTTTTGCTAAAAAAAATATCTCATTTTTAACAATATACTTTTTATTATGTCTTTATACATAGAATCAAACTATTTTTACCTTTTTTGACCGAATTGAGGCTGTATCCTACTAATACCTTTGCCTATCTTTCTAGATTGTGTAAAAGTATTGATTTTAAACTCTGTGATATCAATTGTCAAAAGAAATGTTAGTTTTTATTTACCTCTAAACATTAAAAAAAACGCATTAATATATTAATACGAAGCTGAAACTTCGGTGGTCTAAATTTATTTATTCATTAAAACTTTATGCACAAGTAAAAACTGTACAAAGGTGGACTTAATGCTTCGGGCATTTTCTACCAGTCTACCTTAGGGGCCGCCACCATGCGAAGCAGTCATGCTAGCGAAGGAGGTGGCGGAACGAGAGAGGGAGAGAGCCTCTCTTCCCAGCCGCCGCGGGAGACGCACCGGGCGTCGGGGGCCACGTGGTGGCTACCGGCCACCGTAGACGCGGGCCTGTGGACGGTTAGCTATGGGCTAGCTAGCCGTCCGTCCGTCTAGTGACGACAGGCCGTGTCTACGGCGCGTTCGTGTTCCATGCGCGCCTCAAAGAGATGTCAGCATAAAGGGAGGGGCCCGCAAGGGCCGAAGCCTGCCGGGGCTGCGGGACTGTTCGAAAGAGATACCGCGGCCCCGGAACATAAAGGGCGAGGAAGGAACATGGATAGGTTTTAGTCAATAAACGCCTGACACTCCCGGGATCCCGCTCCGCCCAGAGAAGGAGAAGTCATTTGACAAAAAAAAAAAAAAGTAGGTAAGGACGATTATATCGCCGCGATTCTCTTGCGGAGACGGAGGCGGTACCATAGGGTGTTGCAGAGACAATACACAGTCCGTCTTATTATAAAAACTTCCATAAGTACCAGGTTTAAACCAGAACTAAAAGGTCTAGGTTTAGTACGGTACTAACGTTAGTTCTTTCATTCGTATTACAAATCGAAGACCAACAAAGGACTAACTAGTACCAAAGAAAGTCTCTGGTCTTAACATTTTCCACAGATTATAAGCAACAAAATATTTAAACTGTTCATTCATTCGTTCATAGTTCTATGCGCCGTTCCTTTTTACAAAATGTTGTAACGTAAATTAAAGAAAAAATATTTCATAAATTTTTATTTGTAGTGATAAAATATAAAGTTTTGTTATTTATAGGTATTTAAATATTCCGACTTGTATTTTTTTTTAATGCATGTTCATAATTCAATTGTTCTGGTTTGGAACAACTATCGAGCTAGCGCGTATAACGGAGTGAACTGGGCAGCGCGCGTAGTTCGAGTAAGATATCGAAATAAGTTACAAACTTAAAGGATGTCCTCGAGGATCGTGGGATAAATCATCACGTAGCAGATCGACAATCTTTTGGCCAAAACGTTTTGTAAATCTGGATTTAAGTACATCGAAAATCTTCGTCAGGATGGATTTCGTCGCTGACGAACTCGGTTGGGTCCCCGGGAACTCTCAAAAATACCCAACAGATCCAAATCTTCCAAATCAATCGTATCAATAATATCAATCCTATCAATAATATCCATTTTTGTTTAAATCACAAAAACTTTCCGAAAATTAACCTCAAAACTAAAAAAGGATTTGACGTTTGACAATTTAGTACCATAGTTAAACTAGGGGTCACGATGGTCTAACTTTGGTACCATAGATAGTTCTAGGACTAGCGATAAACTTCGTTTTGTAATAACGTTTTTTCAAGTTCATGGTTTAGACCTAGTACTAAACCCGGTACTATTTTTAAGACCACGTTTTGTAATAAGACGGAGTAGGCCCAATATCAGAAGAAAAAAATACTAAAAAATATTCTTAACTAAAACATATAACAATAACAAAACAAACAAAAACAAAATATAAAGTTAAAGAGAAATAAACAAGCAAAAATATAACAACTTGGTTGTGAGACGAATATGCCAACTTCTTGCGAATGAGCTCACGAGGTTTCACTTTGAAAGTGAAACTACTACGTCAACGTCCTCATACTCTGGGAAATTCGGTCCCCAATTATGGCAGTGTCATTTAGTCCACATATAGGAGCTTTACACGGTACAATGCAATTTCTCAGTAGTATTCTGCATTTGTCTTCGATACCCTATGATATGGTGACTTGAACATTATTACCCAAAACATTAGTACACTATCAGGTTACATCTTCTAATAATAATACAGTTTATACTAGTACGGGGAACAGGGTGAATCAGTTCTGTGTAAATGTCACCGTAAAATTGTCAAACACGTTATATTGTAATCTCTCTAGCGATATTGTAAACTCTCGAATTATTGTCAAATGAACATACTGCTTACAATAAAACGCATTATTTTTCGTGAAATGCATGCGATGGTAGTCAACTCACGCGGTGTGGAGAGAAGGAGGGGTCCTCCTTGCCCAGTGGTACCACTCTCATGAAAAGATACTGTACCATTCCTGAGAAATATCGATTATTATAAGCTAACCTTAAAACACTTCATATTCCCCTAAAAAGCGTAGTCGACGGAGCCCCGCTTCGCGGGGCCCCTATTTCCGAGTGCAGGGTTTAAAGGAACCTAACTAACCTAACGGGGGGGTGCCCCAAGTCCCGTTTATGGGGGCAAGAGATACTTCCGTATGTTCAGTTGACAATAATTCGAGACTTTACAATATCGCTAGAGATAAACACGTTATATTGTAATATAACGTGTTTGACAATTTTACGGTGACATAAACATACATCCTAATTAGAGTTAGCTAGTGAAACTGTTAAAAGAATTCAAATGATTGTGTTATGTTGTTAGATATGTATGCGAATAAAGTTTTTTTCTCTTTTTTTCTAACATTTTGGGTGGATACAAGCTTGATGTTACGTGCTGCCAATCTAAAAAGATCAAATAAGTAATTAAAAAAAAAATAGAAGATAAAATAAGTATTTTTTTGTTACAGGACGAAACTACCTTGTTGAGGATGGAGATATAATTTTCTTTAAGTTCAACGCTGGCGCTGGTTTAAAAGACCCTAAGAAGAAATGACGTGACAAGGTACTTCTACTTCTGGTACATATGTTGTATCTCAACCTCGTCTTGTATTCACTGCTACACGTTGCTTAAGAGTACCATAAGAGTTTTTTATACCATAAATATTTATATACTTATCCACTGTCTTGATTGTAATGAAATAAAGCTTGTTAATGTTTGTTAAGTTCAATTTATTCTAAACAATTATTGTATTTATTAAGATAAAGCAAAGTACACGATTTTCTAAATTTTTTAATTATTTTATAATTATATCACTTCAACAAACTCTTGAATACGCGTCACTTTCTGAATATCCTTTTCCGCGTCATCGTTTTCTGATATTTCAGAAAACATTTTGTCGAAGATCAATCTCATTTGTTTCAGAAAACGTTTTAGATTGATGTGTGACAATATTCCTTGTTCAGTTACTGGAGCCAGTTTTTCCTTGTCCTTCTCAGTGTTTTTGAACACGTTATTCAAGATGTATGACATAGCTTGAGTAACAGCCTCTTCCCAGTCCTGGAAATGTAAAAAAAAAAAACTATATTCTATATCAAATCAAATATGGTTCAAATATTATTAGTACACAAATATTTACCTGATAAAGTTCATAGAGTGAACCCAAAGACATCATTTCTTTTAATAGGGTAACTTTAAATTCATCCCTTCCGGATTGATCCAGTAAATAAATAATGAGATTTCCAACTGATGCTAAGGCGCTTCCAGCCCTGGGACAAAATATCACATGAACATTCTAATGCCGGGTACGGTGTAAAGTAACGTGAAATGTTAAAACATTAACATTGTATTGCCGGGTAGGTACCGGGACCGCCGCGCGGGGTGCCGGGTGGTAAAGTAACGTGAAATGTAATACGCATTAGCCGTCCAGACAATCCAACATGAAATGGAACCTTACCACAAGGCAATTTTTTTTTCTTGATACGTTCCACCTTTGTGTACCTAGCATTACGTGTTACGAGTTAATATAATTATGGACAATGGAAATTTGCAATGTTCTAAGGCAGCATACTCAACAGTGAGCTACTAGATTTTGATCTTTAGGCGGTGAACCGAACATTGAAAACCTAAAATTCCTTACGGTATTTAAAACTTCGGCCGTCGTTATTTGCGACTTTGCTGCCTACCTGCTCACCGTCTCCTTACATGCTATTATTTCGTGCACCACTTTGATCAAGCGCGTATGTGTGTCCTTCATAAGGAATTCCAAAGGATCACAGTCTCCAGGTGGCAAAGATCCGTACTGAACCAATAAACGTTTTTGCACGACTGTAAACTGTTTCTGAAGCACATTCAGCTCGTCCTGTATAACATTGAAACAATTAGCTTCAGCTGGCTGATTCTCTTTGACACAAAATACTTACCAACAAGACTACAAAAATGACAAAAAAAGTTTTTTTAACAAGATACCTCTAGTTCCTTTAATTTGTTTCGTTCCTTAGCGTGTGTCTCAATGCATTTCAAAAATTTATGAACAAGTTGCCTAGTAAATTCCTTGTCATGCTTTATATTCAATCGGAAATCTTTAACAGTCATTCGTGCGTGGTGGTCGATTAATTTAAATACGAAATGGTCTAATACTGCAATAACGTCAGTAAAATCGTTTGCTTCTAGTGAATATTGTTCGCCATCTGCTTTTAATGTTACGGTCTGTTTTGTCGACCTGTAAGCCAACGTTAAAGTATTTCCATATTTCTTCAATTCGTCTTCTGAAAAATCTGAAAGATGCAAATAGAAAATCACTCATGCATCTTGGAACTAATAAACAGAAATGTTTTGTTTTTAGTTTACCTGTGAATATCCTTGAAAATTCTATACATGGATTATTTGTTTGAATGCGAAGCTTAAATCGACTGTCGGCAACATTTTCGAATGGCGAACAATACAGACTTGACGGTAGTAATACTTGTCTTGTCAAAACTTCAATTCTTCCGGTACTATCAGTAATGGTTATTAATATTTTGACTCGAGTCTCAGAAACATCAGCGTCACTTGTCAAGAATACTTGATTCTCCATTATTTCTGTCCCATTAACACCATCTAATGATATTGTCGACTCTGAACAAGAAAACGGTGAAACGCAATCAAACGTCACTTGAACACTAAGAATTAACTTAGGATCTTCACACGTTATTATCACAATCACTGGACATATTAACAAATGTAGCGCCTCATTCTTGATTTGAGAAAATTCTTGAAATAAATTTTGTACTGGCTTGCCTACATCTGCTTTTATTTTGAGTAACTGTTCCATTGAAAATCTCCCATTATCTGCATGTGGAACGAAGTTTCGTTATTAATGCTAACATAAAATGAAAATAAATCGTTATACATATTATGGGAAGTACCTGACCTTCACTGTTGTTTAAAATTTTCTTTAATGACTCTTCAACGATTGTCAAATCTTGTTGTATTTGTTCTGGATCATTAACTTCATTGATCATTGGTGGAGCATTCGAGTTGAGGTCAGGTTCCGTTCCTAAGTACCCCACATTTACTATTCCACCAGCGGATAGTGTTACCAGACCTCCAGACAAGGATTTTAGATAGCATCTAGATATTGATATTGCAGGGTTTATTAGTAAACAGCTCCACAATAAAGTAGTGCCCTCGTAAATGAACAATTTTGAATCTTCCGAGGCTACCATTACAAGTAGACGAGCACCGGGTTCTGTAAAAACATTTTTTTTTACCTGACTGAGGAGGGTATGTAGAATCAGTTTTTTTTGTTGCTGCGACTACTTAGATAAATTCATCGTAAATTACCTGCCTTCAGATCACAGCAGACAGACTGTTGCTTTCTCGTCTAATATATAATTACAAAGAATTCAGATTCAAACTAGACAAATAACACCCAGCAATTTAGAAAAGTTTAATAATAATTTAATTAGCAAGTTAAATATACCAGGCCATATTGGAAACAATGTACTTAAAGGAATAGGCTAGTTTCCACCATCAATAAATTGAAAATGGATTTAGTCCGTCAGTTAGAGTATTGGAAAATAATGGACACGTATTTTTTGTTTTTTAAATCAATGAATATTGACAAAGATAAAACGCATCACAACTCGGAAGTGGGGGCTCATCATCATCATCATCAGCCTATATAATGATCCCCCACTGCTGGGACAAGGCCTCCTCTCAATGAGAGGGAAATGGGGGCTCGTGACGTCATAACTCACTAAGAATGATACCAAACAGTGACGTACCTATTGGGAATTTTAAAAGCGTCGTATCTTCGTCAATTTTTGTTTATGTGACAAAAAAAAATATGGGTCAAATATTTTTTGATAATCTAAGTGACGGAATAATTAGATTTTTCAGTTAACAAGCCTATTGTATGGAGAATTCTTTTCGGTAGTGCACACCGAGTTCAATAATACTTTAAAACAGAAAACTAAAACTATTGGCCCAAAGTTTATTTTCAGTGACTTGGCAACACAGGGTATCTATAAGGAAAAGTAGGGAACGGTTGTTTGAGCTGTACGGCCTTATTAAGCCTTATATCAACACAAACTTTTAGTAAATATGTGGTTACGTACCTACTCGAAATTGTTTAAAAACTCTTGAAAAGATAGCTAAGTCTCTTTTCATTAGCAGCAAGATAAAATCAGCCAATAACAATAAAAAACGGTTTGGAAAATTATCAACAGTGAGACTAATAGATCTAAAAAACCAAGTAATGACATAACACTACAGACCTCACATGGTCTTGTGAGCTCCAATAATGAAGTTGCCAGTATCCCACTTAAAACTACTGAAACCTTAAATTCCTCTCCCTTGCTCTCTATGGATTTATTGAACGCGAACGTTTCAGCCTGTTCAAATGAATTTAAATTTCATCATGTAAACTCCATAACAATCATAAAAACCGAAGATCTATGGGGTATGTCTATCAAAGCTTGTACCTCAATTGTTGAGACTGTAGCGCCGTATTTAGCCTCAATATGTAATTTGTGCGTAGATCAAGGGGTCTTCCCGGATCTAATGAAATTCAGTAAGGTAATACCGCTTTTTAAATCCGGGGACAGTAAAGACACCAATAATTATAGACCCGTATTCGTGTTGCCGGTTTTAGCAAGGTGTTTGAAAAGATAATGCTCAATCAAATGCTTAACCATTTTAACATGAATAAAATCTTACACGAACAACAGTATGGTTTCACCAAAGGACCTTGTACGATATTGGGTCCCTTCCTCTTTTTAGATGAGTGTTATAATTTTTTTCTTTGTGGCAGAAACCAGAGGTTAGAGACCAAACGCGTTGGGCGATTTTGATGATTCTACGGCAATCGATTAGTCTTTCTTGCGAATGTCCTTAAGGATACCTAACTAATAGAAACTTGGACAGTAACCAAAATTTGGACCAGACGTGACTTGTAAAAAAAAATGATAGTCGACGAAATGTTATTTATGTGGGGTATCAATAAATACTGTAGGGCCAAGATAGATAATAGATCACATTTGACACTTCATCAAAATACAACAATGTAATACCTTGTAATGGCTGTAATAAAATACTATTGATTTTTCCGAAGTGAGAACTGCACAATTGCTTAACGTAACGTTATCATTGCGGCTTAGAACGGTACCTTATTTTCGACTGAACTTTTTTAGGTAATAATTAGGTTTTCTGTTTATTAAATGGGGGTAACCTAAACTTACCATAATACCAACCAATGAGATAAGCACAGAAGCAAATCGGCGTAAAATCAAATTTAATCATGTACTTCATCAATCCATTGTCTTGGAAGCAGTAAATATGCCTTTCGCCAAGAGCGACTATACTGGAAAAGTTGTTACTGGTCTGGAAAACAGGAATGTCACAAATAAGTAAGTACTTAATAAGTTTAGTGGCAAAAAAATATGATTCACCCTTGTTTGGTATAACAACGTTTCGTCGAAAATCGCTTCGGCTAATTTTAGTTACAATAAAGTCATTTCGTATAATTATTCATTTGACCGAATAATTAATTGGTAATAATTAACTAAACTAATTTTATTTAAACTAATGATTCACCAGACTAATAATGGTTTAGTCGAAAGATCGAATCGAATATTCATGCAGCGAACATGCAGCGAGCGTGCAGCAAGCATGCAGCTAACATGCAGCGAGCATGCAGCAAGCACTCAGCTAGCATGCATCAAGCATGCAGCATGAAAGCAAGCATGCAGCCTGCAAACGAGCAAGCATCATGCAGCAGGCATGGTTTTTGTCACGGCTCCGGCGCTGCGAAGCTCCGGCGGCCCCACGCGAGCTTATCGTCGCAGATGGGTTTAACGCTCACCACCACAGCTTCGGCTTCAGCTTCGGCTCAGCCGCGGCGTCGAGTGTTACAACCACCTGCTCCTCAACTCGCGGGCCGCCTCGCTCCTCCGCGCCTACGCGATTTTAAATTACACTCTAGGGGTAGGGCAGACAAGACTACGTGGAGTCGGATTTACAGCGATTCGTTTCTGTCACTAAAACCTTATTTTTAGCAAATGTTTTCAAACTTACACAGAATTAAATCTAATTCTCTCTCGATCGCTTTAAGGGGCCGGCGGAGGATGCGTATTTCATACAAACGTAATACCAAAATAATTTGTAAATTAAACATATTCCTAAGGTAGTGTGTATTTATTTAGATTGAATTACAGAATATCTAGGTTCCCAAATATGTTTTTTGAGAGAATAGTGATGCAAAGACGAGATATGAGGAATTTAAATTTTCTATAGAAAACTTATTTTTCTTATAGCTCTTGTTAAAATCAGTGTCCAATCAAAATATATATTTGGGAACCTAGATATTCTGTAATTCAATCGAAATAAATACACACTACCTTAGGAATATGTTTAATTTACAAATTATTTTGGTATTACGTTTGTATGAAATACGCATGCTCCGCAGGCGTCTTAAGTAAATCTACTTATAGCGATCGCATTTAATTTAAGATTAGTCTGCGTTTTCTTTTTCAAAATAAAAAAAATGCTTATAGGTATTTACAATGTTTTCTTTTCTGCATAACATTACATCAATTGAATATTCGATAAAATACATGTTATCCCACCTGAACATTACATCGAATGAACATATACCTTTTGATCAATAGTGCAAATGTTGTTATCGCAAATAAATATTCGACGAAATGAAAATTATGTTAATCGATATTATACAAACTCATTATTTTCTTAAACGTTGTTCGAATTAGTAACATTATATCAAAAGTTGTTATACCAAACAAGGGTGAACCAAAAAATATAGGGGTACTGGTATATTTTGGAACGAGTCCAATAGCGCAAATACGAACCTCCCGCTGACTTGGTGCACGATTCGAAAGGAGCCGCGCTTTAAGATATAAGCAGTTCAATGCATATGGTGCCGTACCTACATACCTGGATGACTTGGACGCGAGAAATTTCTTCTCCGGCGTTGTATATCCACTGCGGTATGTTTTTTTTATTTGGTCTTAAAGTTAATTCGCTAGATTCTCTTAGCTGTTGATAACTAAAAAAACAATGTTAGTAAAAATTTATTTAGATGTTACTGAAGATACGATGAAAAATCCAATTAAAACCCCAATACGGGTAACCTTTTTAGTCCCTGTCCATAAAGGGTGCTGGGCAATCTAGCGTTTCAGGTGGCAGGTATATTTATCCACACGGTGGAGGTTTACCTCGAGTGGGCGGAGCACCGCCGTGTCCTCGTAGCGGCGATCGTCGGCGGCCCTGGTTCAATCCATGGTAAGGAGCGAGATGGAATGGGAAGCCATCACCTCCTGCGAAGCAGTCATGCTAGCGAAGGAGTTGGCGGAACGCGAGAGGGTGAGAACTTCTCGTACCTACCAGCCGCCGCGGGAGACGCAACGAGCGCCAGGGGCCACGTAGTGGCCCCCGCGGTCACTTTAGGCGCGGGCCTGTGGACGGTGAGCTATGGGCTAGCTCGCCGTCCGTCCGTCTTATGACGACAGGGCGTGTCGACGGCGCGTTCATGTTCCACGCGCACCTTTAAGAGATGTCAGCAGAAAAGAAGGCGTCCGCAAGGGCCGAAGCCTGCCGGGGCTGCGGGACTGTTCGAAAGTGATACCGTGGCCCGGAACATAAAGGGCGAGGAAGGAACATGGATGGGTTTTAGTCAGTAAAAGTCTGACACTCCCTCCCACTCCGCCCAGAACGGGAGGAGTCATTTGATGATTTCCCATCTCCAAAAAATAAAAGGTAAGTACATATATTTATCCGACCTTCCGCAGAAGAAGGCTATGAGCAGTAGGTACTTAGGTACTTATTTGGAGAACTGAATACTTAGTCCCAATCTTACCTGTATATTTCTAACACCCACGTAGATTTACAAATTACAAATGAATCACAGCTGGCTATATAACATACAGGTGATGGTATAATGACGTCATTAAAAATGCACATGAACAAGAATGTGTCTTGGTCGAAAAAACTCAGGCTTCCGTCCAGACTTTGTATACAAATAAAATCTCTCGTTTTTATGTTTCCGAAGGGGCCACAACTCAAACTGTCTGCTTTTCTTGTAAACGAATGTTTTATTATCGGTGTGATGTAGTTTTGATCACCTGCAATTTTCAAACAAAAAAAAATGCAATTGACTGTTGCTCATTAATTATCTATCCATAAGTTATCTTTGACAAATAATAACAAGAGTTATCTGCCTACTGAAAAACAATTTAAAAAAAACTTTAATTAAGTACTTACCAGCTTCCATGTGACCTTCTTTCCTCTTCAGATGATAAATTTCGTAGCTTTGTGGATGTAACAACAATATCTGTCGATCTTCACAATTCCTACAAAATTAAAGTTACTGCGTAAGTTGCTCATGGTAACCGGAGCTTGTTTAGTATGTGAACTAACTTACCCAGTAAACTTCCCAGTCTCAATTTGTAGCACAACATCGCTCAATTGAGTTTCCAATAGAGTATGCGAGAATGCCTCCTCCAAATTCGGCTTAAACACTTTTAATAATGAGCCTTCACCGACCAAAATACAATCACTGTCACTGTGCGAATTAAACTTATCCACTTTGAGACAATTGGCATTTTGGTTTCCTCCGTTTGGCTGTTCATTTTGTAGTTTATCGTTAGACCACCATTGTTTCACTTTAAAAATGGACATATTTGTAATTGTCACCAATTCTTATGATCAATAATATCCTCAATTCATTGTAGGTGTACCTACGGTCGTTATAGCAACCTGTCTGCTTATATCGTAAACAAAAGCCTCGCGTTTATTGGGAAACAAAGGGCACGCAACACAGCAGTTTCTTCAGTTTGATTCAGTAACATGTTTTCTGCTGTGGGAAACATGTTGCTAGAAACGAACGAAGAATAGGTAAACTTTTTTTGCTTGCATAATTATTAAATAAATAATAATGATCACTAAAATATAAATGCCAGTTAGGTCAAGGGAGATCTGCCGATCTGCTTGAAGCCCACACTCATCGATGTGTTTATCCTGCCCGTCCTAATCTACGGTGCTCAGACCCAGTCACTCAACTAATTGCAAAAGTTCCGCCTTAGGGTCTACCTCAGAGCAACGGAACGCAGGATCCAGAACGAGCCACCTCTTTCCAAGCGGCCATTGGCACCGTGGTCCATCCTCAGGCTGATGATTTGGACGCATTTGGCATTTGTTTTGTATAGATTTTATACTTTTTTTTTGTAACCTTGAATGTTCCACTGCTGGGTAGAAGGTGCTCTTCTCATGCGCTACCTTGAAACATTGCCTTTGTGATGCGCGTTCCAGATCATCACACTACCTCTTTCTAGGCCAGCCTCGGCAGCGCCATCTATCTTCAGGCAGGCGCACGTGACCTGCCCAATCTTATTTGAGTCTGGCAGCGTTTTTGCCTACGTTTTAATTCCTGTTTTTGAGCTCGCCATTGTGATTCGTATTTTATCTGTTCTCTTATATGTACATAGAATGCTGCGCTCCGTCGCTCTTTGGCAGACCCCAAGGTGGAGCTTTTGAAATAAGTTGAGTGACTAGGTCAGAGCTCCGTAGGTTGGACGGGCAGGATAAACACATCGATGAGTTTGGATTTGGGTTTTCAAGGATATTGGCAGATCTCTTTTAATTAGCGTCTTCATCAACCAGCAGCATTTATGTTGTGGAATATTATTATTATTATTATAGAGAACTTGGGCGGCATAATAAAAAATGTTTATATCCTGCTCGTTTGTATTAGTTGGCCGGCAAAAAAAAAGATATCCCAATATGGGTGATCTCAGATAATTTGCGGTTGAATATCTTCTCGGTGAATTGACTTACAACTTAAATATAATTATAAAAAAATATTTATTATGCTATATTCTATCCGAGTACCTAATAAGTTTATTTTGGTAGTAGAAGCAGTAAGTAAGGTCTATCTAAATAATCAGTTTATTTCGGTTGGCTTTTGAAAATAGCCCAATCTGGGTGATCTAAAGGAGTTTTTATGTTTTAAGTCATAATATTGTATTTTTTACTGTGGGGCTTAGAATATAATATTTGTGATGATGTTTACTCGTAGGGGAGAGGGGGGTACAGTGGATCACTTTTTTTTGTAAGCAGTTCAAATCAATGAATAAAAAGCAAATTCAAAAAATTATGGATCCATTTAATAGAACAGGATGCTGGCTAACGAAATCTATTTCAACTTTAGCAATAACATCAATAGATTTCTGGTATCTTTCTGGATCTTTATGTGGGGTACTGTGGATCGTAATGGGGTGCAGTGAATCAACACATGTCATGTAATTACCATGCTTTTTTTAATGGGTCACAGTGAACCTTTTAAATAAAGATATTAAATAAAATAAAAAATATTTATAATCAATACTTTTAATGATAATTATTATGAAATAATCAGTCTTTTCATTAAAATACCTTACTTAAAAAAAATATCGCAAATTTAAGCGGGAAAAGTCGAGATCAAATTTATAGACCTGTTGTTGCCGTTTAGTTCCACTAAAAGTAGGCGAAGGTAAAATCATTTTTATATCTCCGTACTTAGGGTACCGAAGCTATGTCTGGAACATCCGGTAACCTGTATCCATTCCTCACTTTTGTACTCTTTCTTAAAAAACTTATATCTACATCTGTTCCACCTCGGTTTCCTATAATCTTTCCTATGTAAAATACCTTCGTTTTATGTGCAACAAACTGTACTAAAACAAAAGCGCCTTCTTTGGGACCAGATTCTAGA
Source organism: Xestia ashworthii (assembly GCA_950022955.1). Taxonomy (NCBI): domain Eukaryota; kingdom Metazoa; phylum Arthropoda; class Insecta; order Lepidoptera; family Noctuidae; genus Xestia; species Xestia ashworthii. The sequence continues at coordinate 9,743,037 of OX465553.1, read as the reverse complement.
GGACGGAAGTTGTCAGGATCTATTTCTTTTTCATCTTCGTCGTCATAGCCACCTTCTTCAGAATATGTGCTCGTATTACCAATGTCTTCTTCACTTGACTCAGACTCTGAAACCTCCCTTTTAGCATTTATTTGTCGCTGTTTTCGCTTTTTTTCGGTTTTGCTGTTTTCTTCATCACTCGATACGGTTTGCAAAATTGTTTTCTTTATATTCTTAGCTTCTTTCATACGCTGCCTTTTCTGTTTATCGGCTTTCTCCTGCTGACGATTCTCTATTTCTTCTTTATTTGGTGTGTCTGTAGCTATCATGGATTTCCCTTTGCAGCGTGGTGCTCGGTTATTTTTCCTCGGACCAGCTTTTGGAATTCCTCGGAAATCAAAAGGGCTCGAGAAAGTTATCGCTTGAGTGCTTGAACTCTGGAGTCCCGAAGTAGACGGAGATGGAGTTTTTCTGTAGAATTCGTCTTCAGGCAGCATAATATCGACAGAGGCTCGTTCTCTGTTTACCGGTGTCTCAGTTTCAACTCTTTCAGAAGTCGAACCCGTAATTGATGGGTCAAGGAATGGAATTGGCGGCAGTGCAGGTGTTACAGCTTGATTCAACGCCTGTGTTATATTTGGATCGTAATCCATGAGAAGTGACGGAGATGGCGTTCTTGTGCGGATTTCATCTTCAGACAGCGTCAAGGGTTGCACTATGTCTCTATTCGTCACATCACTTGGAGCAAAGTCTAAATCAGTAAATATATCCCTATCAAAAGGAAATATCCCCGTGCACTGAAAATCAATGCAAATGTTAGCTGGGGTCATGGCTTTCATATGCGCCTCTTTAATGCACTGTGCCACCTCGTAAATCGAAAAAGTTTGACCGGGGTTCCTCATCATCCAACTATCAATAGCCGCATTATAAGCAGTCTTAAAAGGTTTGAAAACAGCAACGTCTAACGGTTGCAGTTTGCCAGTTGAGTGGGGAGGAACTGTGAGGATAGTAACCCCATTTTCTCGTGCCAAATTGATGGCTTCTATGCAAATGTGAGCTTCATAATTGTCCATTTTTAACAGCGACGGATTTTCTGTGCTACTCTGGGATTGATCAATAAAGTGCTGCATGGTTTTAACAAATAGTGAACTGTTCATCCAGCCTGGAGGATTAGCGAGGCCTAAAGTGCCTGTCGGAGCTCCCGAAATCATATGTTGCTTAAAGTGTACGCGTAGGAATATCATCACAGGTGGAAACGGATTTTCTGTGCTACTCTGGGATTGATCAATAAAGTGCTGCATGGTTTTAACAAATAGTGAACTGTTCATCCAGCCTGGAGGATTAGCGAGGCCTAAAGTGCCTGTCGGAGCTCCCGAAATCATATGTTGCTTAAAGTGTACGCGTAGGAATATCATCACAGGTGGAAGAGCATGACCTAGTGCGTTGATTATGTAGCAAGTAGTCACAAGTGTCCCCTTTTCACCTCTAGTGACCTTGCTCACTTGCTTCTGCCCTCTAACCGCTAAAACTTTGCTCGATTTTTGGACGGTCATTGTATTAGTCTCATCCAAGTTGAATATTCTTGTACCATTCCCGAATGATTCGTTCCTCGTCATTGCTATCTCGAGGTTATCAAAAAATGTGTTCACGTTGTGCCTATTGAAAGCTGTGGCTCTACTGAGACTACATCCCTCTGGTGTCCGGAGGCTCAAAACTGGATGGCGTTTTCTAAAACCAGCCATCTGTGTGTCATGCCATTTTTGTGATACTCTAATATTATTAGTAAGGGCCATCTGATACGACAGCTGCCTGACTTCATTTGGAGTCAGACCATAGAACATTTGGCTGCATGTGACGAGATAGTCGACTAGTGACTGCTCCTGTTCATCAGTAAAGATTTTCTTAACTGCGGAATTGGGTGTTAATCGCGGTTCCCTATCAATTTGCATAAAACTTTAAGACCTAATATAACTTAGCATAATTTTGTTTGGCATAATTATATTTTCGCATAATATAATTACGCATAACAGCTTACGCATATTTTTTATAAGCATAATTTCTCTAACCATAATAATGATTAAGCATAATATTCTAAAGCATAAATTTATTAAGCATAAAGCTCTAAAGCATAACTTTTTTAAGCATAATATCCTAAAGCATAAATTTATTTACGCACTAGCTGACCCGCGCAACTTCGTCTGCGTGGAGAACCGCTCGACCGATTTTGTGCAAACTTCACATACACCATCTACTAAATAGTCCGAACAAAGCCTAAACATTTGGTTTGGATAGGTGAGCCCGTTCTAATGATCAGCACTAAGTTTGTATGTGAGTTCAACCTTTTTTGAATAAATGAGTTTTCAAACATGTATCAAAATAACATGTTGTTTAAATCAAAAGCACAAAGGTCCATGTTCACCAAAAAGACGACGCTCTAATTATCAAAAAACAGCTGTTTAATTTAAAACACATTTTTGTATGGAAATATGTTACATGTCACAGTGACAGCTGTTTTTAGATAATCAGACTGTTATTTTTTCGGGGAACATGGACCTAAGGAGTGTTGATATCAAATTTGAAACAAATCACCGCCAACAAAATAACTTTCTACCCCTATTTAACCCCGTTAGGGGATGAATTTCAATGAAATACGAAAAACGCCTGCCGGCTTCCATCACTTCTGTTAAAAATGTTGATTGCAAAACTTGAAGTAGATTGGACCAAGGAATCACGTTCTCACTTCTCCTCCCGTACTTTGGAACCCTCCCCTTTTCGATCTTCGAGATTGAATTGAACCAAACCAGAACTTTTGAAAAACAATACGAATTAACGTACGATTTCCAAACCTATAAAGTCCAACCTTTTGAAAGACAGTACTTTCAGCAGGACACATACCTCAAAAATGGCCGGTAGACATTGGCGAAGGTGATTCTTTCAAGGAAAATCTTAACACCGCGATTTAGAAAATGACGTCACAGCACAACGCCATCTACCGAAGAGCTATATTCAAAACTGCACGCAGTTGATCTCCAGATATAGTCCATAGATGGCGCTGTTTTAATATTTAATTTGGATAAACTTGAAGTTGTGAGACCAAATTTTAGTTCTGAAACACTTTAAATTCAAATATCTTTTGATAGACTGAACCGATTGCAATGAAACAAAAACTAAATGTTACTTCAAGTTACGCTAAATCGTTGTGTATAAAAGTTATCTACATTGATTTTTATAAGTATAACAATGAAATAATTCTTAACACCTAGAATATTGGACACTATACACGTTTATACAAAATATTGTTCTAATGAAATTTGTAGGCACTTGATATTGTAGGTAGAATAGAAGTTATTTTTTTTATTTTTCTAAGTAGACGGTGGTGTCAGGTAATATATAACATATAATATAATGGACAATTTTGTGGGTTTATTTTTCGCTGTAGGAACTTAGTAGGAAGCATGAAACAAGCAAGCATACAGCATGCAAGCAAACATACAGCATGCAAGCAAGCATGCAGCAAACAAGCAAGCATGCAGCAAACAAGCAAGCATGCAGCGTTTGCTGCATGCTTGCTTGTTTGCTGCATATTAATAATTGTATTATGCTAATTATTTGCTTGTGTAAGCAAGCATATTAATAATTGTATTAATAATTATATTTTGCTAATTATTTGCTTGTTTAAGCAAGCATGCAGCAAACAAGCAAGCATGCAAGCAAGCATGCAGCATGCAGCATTCAAGCGAGCATGCAACATGCAGCAGGCAGGGTTTCTGTCACGGCTCCGTCGCTGCGGGCCTCCGGCGGCCCCACGCGTCCTAATCGTCGCAGACGGCTTTCGCTCACCACCGCTCGCTCGCAGCCGCCTGCTCCTCAGCCCGCGGGCCGCCTCGCCCCTACTCGCCTACGCGATTTTAAATTACACTCTAGGGGTAGGACAAACAAGACTACGTGGAGTCGGTTTTGCAGCAATTCGGTTCTGTCACTAACTTTTGTTGCACAGCATATTACATTTTTACACAACATCTAAATATATTATATTCATCAGATAAAAGTTATCTCGCGATTGAAAAATCGTTTAAGTTACATAATGTTATGTATAATAAATCATTTGCATGAAAATTGTTTTTGTTATTTATATTAATTGTATGCCTAAATATTATTATGCTAATAGTCATATATTAATTGTATGCCTAAATATTATTATGCTAACAGTCACTAGGCCTACTACCGTTATGCGAATCAAATTTATGCCAAAACAAATTAGTCTTTAAGATGATTATGCCAACATAAAATGTATGCCTAAAAAAATTGTGCCGAAGTATTATTATGCCAAAACAAATTGTACCAAAATCGTTATGCCGAAGTATATTAGGACAAAGAACATTATGCGAAAAGAAGGGATCCCTTTTTTTGCATTCATCCTATTTGTCCATCACAGCGAACATTGCCAATTTCCATTGCACATGTTTCAACGGGATACCTACTTGAGTGCGAAAGCCGTATCATCGAACATTTGTGCTTTTGCAGCATGTTTTTGTTGTCCGCTGTGACGGACATTGAGGGTTTTCGGTTTTGGGCTAGTTTTTTTTTATAAAATTTAGCTTCAACATCACCAAGAATATTAGATAGCTTAGTCCCAAAACTACATGCTCCATCAGGCGCAAGTGATAAATCTAATTCTGTACCAGAATTTCATGACAATGAACATGGTGAATTACTTTCGGCGCGGGTCAAACACGAGTGGCGTATGGCGTATGGCGGTGGCGCCACTTCTTTGATATTTCATACAAAATGCATAGAAGAGGTGTAGCGCACCACCGCCATACGCCACACGCCACTCGTGTTTGACCCGCGCCTTCGAGCGATGAATGAAAACCCAAGAAGACTATTTAATCAATATACTGAAAGCTTCTGTAAATATTCTTATCGATAGACAGACTGACAGATGTTTTTGACTAAAGCAATTTTCATTTAGTACAAAACAGGATGAAGGTCTGAAGATGCCTTCAAACTATCCAACTACCCACACTGTGCAGGACCGCTCAGTGGAGCTAGGTTCTAACACGTGGCTGCTGATTTATTCTGCTAAATTTCATTTTCTTCTCATGCTCTAAAAGTACGCCATTATAGCCCTACGAAGCGGGATTAAAGTGACCGTTTATTCCCTAGGGAGTAAAAAGTAATTTAAAAATGGAACGATCTTTGACTCTGAAACATGGTCACAAGAGTAACTTTTTTTTTTTTTTTTTGATCAAAGGTATTGTTTATATTTCGAATTGGCTTGCAAATAGAAAGCGGTTTATTGAAAAAAAAAAACAAATGAACTCTTCAACGCGAGAAAAAATATTGTTGTTTGTGTGCATCGTTAATTTTGTAATGTAGGTACTAATTATCTGTGGAGTGTGGATCATCTTCATTGCGACAATGTTGAGAGTTTGTGTTGTGTTTTAAATTGTTAATCTGTGACTGACCTGATAGAAGAAAAAACTGACCGCTCAGTTCAGAATTTTGTCGAGTGTAAATTTGTTCGGTTTTAAATGACAATTTTTCTCGCACTCGAAGTGAAAAGTACAGTTTGCACCTCGAGACTAAACGCCAACTTAATATACCCTCGCTTTTTAATGACTCCCTCGCAAGCTCGGGAGTCAAACCACCTCGGGTATATAATGGCTTCGTTTAGTCCCTCGTTATAAAATATACTATTATTTCATCGAATAACTAACATGTACCTATAATGTGTGATAAAACAACAATTTCCATTCCTTTGCTATTAGGATATTTTGCTAGTTGATTATGCAAAAGTGCACAACACGGGTCTATTTGAAATAAACGTTTGAGTTTGTTGTTTCTTTATTGTTTGGTTGCCGCCTGGGGCCTAATTCTACTATTTTAATAAATTCGTCACTCCAACACGATTCCATTCTCATGCCATTGTCATTTTGCTTTAAGTTCGTAATCTGCTAAATTCACAATGATCGGTCAATGGTCTCGTAATAAAATTGTGTTTTAGTGGCATTGTCGTATTGTCATCATTATTATAAAACCCTTAGTACAAATGGTTTTCGAAATCTACTACTAAATGCGAACATTTATTCATGCCAAATTTCATGACGAGATTACTATTCTATGACATTTCTTTCAATGAAGTGTCAGTGTTTGAACATTGAAAAGTCATAATGGCGCCATTATGATAGTAGAATTAACAAACTTGTCAAAATTTGACAGAACTTGACCATTATGAAATCAATGATCGACTACTCTGACACTATTGTAAGAGCAGAATCGAGGCCCTGGGTGCGTTTGTAGCAAAAGGATGTCATGTCCAGGGGGGTGAAACTTCCATACATTGGCGTCAAACAAAATTTTCATAGATAGTGCTGCCATCTGTGTGTTACTGTTTTACAACTATCATAAACAGAACAGCTATTTTAGACGACTTGTCAGTGAAGTAGATAGCCTAGTGGTGACAGCGCACAGTGTGGTATTAGGCCCTAAAACTTGGTCAAAAATATTTTATGACTTGAACGACGATTATTAGTGTTTATATGTTAAAATAGGTAATAAAAGACTTATTACAGTTAGAAAAAAACATTTATTCGTCACCACTACATACATTTTCATTGGTCAGGTCACTCTCACTAAGCAAATTTAATACGTCGCCATACAATTGTCTTTCTATTTTTTTTTAAATATAGATTGCTTCTCGTGCTTGTTAACAAAAGCCTATTTAAAACGTCCATATTACACCCTACGCGCGAAAACTTTCTGGAATAGTTAAGTCTATTTGCCTTATGTTTTTGTTGCGAGCTTCTGCAGCTTCTTCAGAAAGTTGTCCTATTGGAAGAATTGCGTGTTTTATCACTTCAGCTCCGTGAAGAAGTACTTTATGCAGTGTCGGAGACATGGGGTAAAACCCATATAAAGCCACATAACTACATCTCGGCAGTTTCATCGCAGTATCCCTGGAAGGCTTCAACATTAATTTTATACCCGCAGCATATTGTAAGTTCTTTATCAATTTTGGTTATTTCCGCCGATATTTCGTAGTTTTCAAAAAATCGGCGACTGGTATTACTGTTATTGGTGTTGCCAAAATTAGCTTTCGGGATATCTACCAATAGTCCAAGTTTTTGCTTAAATTGATCTTGGATCTCTTGTTTTCTGGCTTCCAACGCTTGTTTTTCCTCAAGCGAAAGTCGGACATTCCATTTTTTTAAAGGGACCTAGTCTTTAAGCTACGTGTAGGATTGATTCGAAAAATCGAATACTATAGCTGGTAACGATATTGTTCCGGATAGCCACTCTACGTTATTTTCTTCGAATCTTGCTTTGGTTTTACGAGCTGCTAACCATTTTTGCTTGAAATAGGCTTGTTTCCACCATCAATAAATTGCAAATCTATTTAGTCCGTCAATTAGAGTATTGGAAAATAATGGACACGTATTTTTTGTTTTTGTAAATCAACGAATATTGACAAAGATAAAACGCATCAAAACTCGGAGTGTGGGCTCGTGACGTCACTGTTCGGTATCAACTCACTAAGAATGATACCGAACAGTGACGTATTGGGAATTTTAAAAGCGTCGTATCTTCGTCAATTTTGGTTTATGTGACAAAAGAAAAAATACGGGTCAAATATTTTTTGATAATCTAAGTGACGGACTAATTAGATTTTTTCAGTTAACAAGCCTATTGTGTTGTATTAGCGATCTTTTGCTTTATATCATGAATTCTTGTATCATCATCAGAGTAGGAACTTAGCAGTTGCTGCTTCTAAAACGTCAATTTTCCGTCAAATGTTGATTATTAGAACCTTGCATAATAGCATACAACCCATTCCGCGTCATAAACCTCAATCCTGAAGTGCCTGTAACAAATAAGACTAAATCAAGATTGTAAGGTACCTACTAACGAAAAAAAATCTCAAAAAAAAACAGGGCGGGTACGGGCGGCTATGTTTTTTATAAATATGTTCTGGACTGTCTACTCTACAAGAAACAATAGTACCTATTTGTATTTAAAGAATGCTAAATAATTTAAAAAAAAGTCTCTTAAACATAGAAAAGTAAGAATTTTTGTAATAGTTTATGACAACTTACTTTTGGACCTATGGATTAAAACTGATTGAGACTTTTGTAGAAAAAAACATGTTCCATATAGTTACATACCTGGCTGAGAGGAATCCATCACAAAAACCACCACAAAACCGTTTGTTCCTAAAATATCACGTTCTAAAAACAAGTAAAATTTGAGCGTATCGAACAATCACACGACCACTGTAAGCGAACGGCAACTTCCGACTGACCGCGCGGCACATGTTGGCGAGCTGGCACCGAGTTCTTCGGCCATTTATATGAACAAATACTTAACTTTTAGAGGATCGGTATTAGGGAATAGTTTACCAATTTAAAAAAAAAACATTTTTGGCCAACTTTTAAGGCCTAATACCACATCGTGCAGCGGTTGCCTTGTGAATAATAGTTCCCAAGTTCGAAGCCGTAGTCAAGAATTACTTTTTGTATTTATTTGGTTGAACAGAAACTAACAGTGCCATCTAACAGTTGAGGTACACAGTTTTAAAAAACCGGCCAAGAGCATGTCGGGCCATGCTCAGTGTAGGGTTCCGTAGTTTCCCGTCCGTCACAATAAGTGTTCAATCCAATCCGATTTTAATAATTCTTTTTTTGTTTGAAAAAAAAAGTACGTTCAGGATATTAAAATATGTAAACGAAGTTAAAAAAAAATGCTTGCATATACGATTATACTTACTACAAACTTAGTCCAGAGATTATTTTGTACAACTTTTTGTCTTTTTTGTACAAAAACTTGTTTCCATCCAAAGTTCAAAATGATTTTCCTAGAAAGTCCATATAAAGTTCTACTTTTCAGATTTTTTTCATATTTTCTAAACTTATGGTTCAAAAGTTAGAGGGGGACACATTGTTTTTTACTTTTGGAGCGATATTTCCGAAATTATTGACATTATCAAAAAATGATTTTAGTAAACCCCTATTCATTTTTAAATACCTTTCCAACAATATTCACACGATAGGGTATAAAAAAAATCACTTCCCACTTTACATATAGGGGGGCTACCCTAATAAAACATTTTTTTCCAATGTTTATTTTACCACTTTGTCGGCGTGATTGATACACATATTGGTACCTACCAAATTTCAGCTTTCTAGTGCTAACGGTCACAGAGATTAAGCGAGGACGGACAGACGGACAGACAGACATTGCGAAACTATAAGGGTTCCTAGTTGACTACGGAACCCTAAAAAACGAAAACCAGAGTTGCGCATCCATCTTGTATTATATAGTGTATTACCGATCGACGTCATGTATAGTTGGGATTGTCAAATGGGGTTGTTTCCCGGAAACTATGCCGCAAGGTGGCGCTGATAGTTTGTTACCTGTCAAAAGTTTTTACATAAACGTGTGTATTGTTTGGACGATTTTTTAAGTATTTGCGTGTTTTTTTACTGAATTTGTGTTGCTGCACAAGCCACAAAGTATGCTACCTGACGTATCACCCCAGTCAAAGGGGAATTGAAAAAACAAAAAGCAATGCAACAAGGAAAGAAAGCGGAGCTTGTCGAAAGATACTTACATTATATTTACCATTTTATCGACTTTTAGGTGTTTACTGGGCAATATTATGGTTCTATAAGTTGTAAAACAAACTTCAGTCACTTACTTTTTGCTTTTAATGATCTTAAGATAAACGAACTAAGGTGGTCATTGGTTACAGTTACAAAATGTAAGTTTTTTGAAAAGAACCCATTTGATTGTTTCTTCACAGCTTACGACAGAAATTTCAACTTCGATAGTGTGTGTAACAGTCTTGAACCCCAGATGAAATTGCCAGAAGAGGTGTTGTTTTTAGTGATTTTAATAGCTCCACTTCATTTTTTAGTTTTGGTGCCTTTTCCCTCTTTTTTTTCATGCAATTTCTTGGAAATGTGACAACGCCCATTTCTTTGCATCCAAAGGCTACACAACGACCCATAATATTGAAAAAAGTCACAAAACAATAACATATTGTTTATTTTTAATTTCTATGGACTTTGACAGTTTGTTTGCAACAAACAGTCAGCGCCCTCTACGTGGAACTATTTGAGAGTTTTCTTTCTTCCCCATTCCCGTAGTGTGTATCTATGGTGTGTATGTGTATGCGCATTTGCTCATAGATTAGAATCAATCATTTGCTAACGTCGACTTGCGCAAAAAGTGGCAGAAAGTTCAGCGATCCTGTCTTGCTGTCTCTATAGCTTATTACTCTATGTCCAGATCACGATTTTTTGTAGATAATCTGTGGTCGAGCCAAAGTTTTGGTTTTGTTTGTTTGATTGTGGAAGCTTTGGTTGTCGGACATTTTCATTGTTCTTGTTGATTAGATTGACATTTAAAAAGTCTGTGAACAGTGAATTTGACTTATTGCATTATTGAAAGTCACGATTTTCGCGAGTTGAGGCAATATTTTTGGCAATTGCACTGTTGATTTTAATTTAATTTGAGTGTGTACTGAGTAACTGGAGTCCTAGATCTCTTAATTTCTGATAAGGCAGTAAGTAATCAAAATGTTGGACGGAGAAGCTCAGGACAATGGAAGTGTTAAAACTGGACAAAGACGAAACACGAACGGTGGCGGCGATGAAGCCGACGCGCTGGGCACATATGAATCTTCGAAATCACGTCGCTTGGCAAGGATGCCCGTTGACAGAAACTCGCCGTTTTACAACATGAAGCATAAATACCGTGGGATGGCTATCATTTTCAACCACGAGCATTTCGACATTCATAGCTTAAAGTCACGTACTGGCACCAACGTAGACAGTGATAATCTTTCCAAGGTCCTCAAGGGCTTAGGCTTCAAAGTTACAGTTTTAATTAACTTGACATCTGAAGAAGTTATCAGATATGTTCAGCAGACAGCAGAAATGGACCATACTGACTTCGACTGTCTTCTTATTGCTGTGTTAACCCATGGAGAGCTAGGAATGTTGTATGCCAAAGATACACATTACAAGCCAGATAACTTGTGGTACTACTTTACTGGAGACAAATGCCCAACTCTTGCTGGAAAACCAAAGCTGTTCTTTATTCAAGCTTGCCAAGGTGATAAATTGGATGGTGGTGTTAGTTTAGTGAGTTATACTGAAACAGATGGGTCACCATCTGCATCATACAAAATCCCGGTCCATGCCGACTTCCTGATTGTATTTTCTACTGTGCCTGGATACTACTCTTGGAGGAATACTACTCGTGGGTCCTGGTTTATGCAAGCATTGTGTGACGAGTTACGCAGTGCAGGAACAGACAGAGACATCTTGACATTACTAACTTTTGTATGTCAGAGAGTAGCTCTGGACTTTGAGTCTAATACTCCAGACCTGGTGCCCATGCACCAACAGAAGCAGGTTCCTTGCATCACAAGTATGCTCACTCGCTTACTTGTGTTTGGTAAGAAGTAATCCCACAGATAGTGTGTTTGATTTTGTACCTAAGTTAGGTATGGTGAATGCAGAACTTGTTCTGGTTCCATGGAACATCCCGGTTCTTTCTACTGAACCATTACTGGTTCTACATGCCCTAGTTAGGTATTAACCTCTTGTATGCCGTAATTATAGACACAATTAATAAGCCATTGTGTCTTGTATAGATCTACATTCTGGCATACGAAGGGTTAAAACACCGTGTTAGCATTAGTTATCAAAAAAACATATAGGTATAAAAGGAAAATCTTCCCATTTATTAGATAATATGTAATGTTCAATGGCTGTTGAAAATAATATTTTAATAGCACTTATTATGCATTGTGTTTTATCATACATTTTATGAGATTATATTGTTTTGCATTTCTTGTTCCAATAAGTTTGTTTTAAGAATTTTGTATCCAAATGAAGAATGGTGGTTAGTGTTAGGATAACAATGCCTTGTCACAAATTACTTAAGTAGACATACTAAATGCTAGTGATGTTACGTCTAGAAACAGGCAGTAAACGAAATTGTTTGCTCATTATACAATTAACTAAATAAGGACATTCACACAAACTTCAAAATTGTTTTACCTTTTATATTTGCTCAATTAAAAATAATTTAAAAAAATTATGTGCTGCCAACCGTAAGTGTTTAAAATGTATTACCTGCACTGCATGTATTTATTATACAATAAATGTTTGAAATTACATAATGTAAAGTACTTAATAAGAAATATTTGTAAACATTACATGACAAAAGAACTGAAGAACAAAAGAGATCAATTTCAACAGTACATATCATGAAAGTCAAAAAGTATTCTTTTATTTTGTTTTTGTAATGTTTTTTAGCTATGCTTAGCTACTATTATGTTTGTGACCATGTATTAACTTATTGCTACAGATATAATTTCAACAGTGTTACCTACTTTTTTGTTATGTTTTAAGATATTTTTGCATTTTTCTTAATACTATAGGTTCATCCTATCTAAAGACACTAACTTTTATTTAAATTATGAGCATTTATTGTTGTACTAGTATTAGTCGCACAAAAAACACTTTTGCCAATTGCATTGTGTAAGTATTTAATATTTTGATTCTTTGTCGGTGATGGCTTGAATGAAAATGCCTAATATTGCATGCCCAAATATCATAATAATTGTCTGATGTGATAGTTAAACTTTAGCTGTAAATGCATTGAATTAATAATATTAAAGAAAAAAGATTTAGGAATGTATGTGATAGTGGCCATCGTATTGACTGATTTATCTTTAGTATGAATAAAATTCAGAATATCTGTGAGGAGTATCCACCATGGATTTTTATTACAAATATGTAATATGAAATTATCGGTAAAAATGAAATTGTGCCTTTAACTTTAAAAATAATTTAGAAACATTACAGTTTATTTTGTATGATTATAATTCTTGTTTAGATCTTATATCCTCCTCATAGATTTTTGATGCTAGATATGACTGGTTTGTATTTTTTATAAATGCTTATAATTATGTATTTTGTAAACCATAAGCAATAAAAATTTCTTTAATTCTAAAATACCTATTTTACTGATCAATATTATTAAGCCAACTTTCATAAGTGCCCTACTTGAATTACTTTAGACTGTATTATAATTATACTGTACATATAAAGTTCGATTATCACTGACTGACTGAGTGACTGCACTCAGTCAGTGACAATAATTTTATTGTGGGTATATTTTGACAGATTCGTAAACAAGTGACTCTCATGAGTATGGGAAAAGTGCCAAACATTCCCTTTTCGCCCCCTTCCCTTTCCTATCGTATCTCGGAAACTAAGTTATAAGTGTTTTTACGGATTCGTATTATAGAGGAGGCTCGGGAAAGTAAAAACCAATTTTCAAAGTTGCCCCCCTTCTCCCCACCTTTAGGCGGATCTTTGAAGTTAACGGAAATGGAACATTTTTTTTCGTTCAAGGGGCAATCAGTCGGTCAAAATCGTTTTTGAAAACTCCCCCTCTCCCTCCCCCCTTCCCCCCCATCGTATCTCAGAAACTGGGACACGTAGCGGCTTTTTGATTTTTACTTTAATACCTATTGAGGGGCCATGAAATTTGTATTGTGGTGGTAGGAAGCGAAGGGGGGAGGTGGCGAGCGAAGCGAGCCGGCTACATCCGTAGCGCAACGAAGGTTGAGTGGGTCACAGATACAAACGAACAATTAGACAATTCAACTACACTCGGCGTCACAAAAACTGCACCTCACCGAAAGTAAGTTTCAAGTATGTCCCGCCATCGATTTATAAATTAAAACCAATCAATATTAGTATCAATTGAAAGTACGTTCATCGACCTTTAAATTTACAGTAGTTACAATTCCTTAACACAACAAATCCCTGTAGCACGTAATGTGAATTTTTTTTTTGTGAAAATACGCATTACAACGGCCATTAATTGCACCACCCTTACAAGGTTATAAAAGGGCTAACCCGGGTCAAATATGCTTCAGGATTCGCCAGTGGTCCGCAGAAGATGTTCCGTGTGACAAGCAGCGCCACCAACGGATTCGGGAGGAGACTTCGCCAAAAACCAACGTAGTACTTGGGGGGTACTTGGCGAAAGTCTCCGCTCGCGCGGATCGCAATTCTACCCACTTTCCCTGTGTTCGTACGAGTGCCTACTCACATGTATCTTACTAAGGGTTTACGAGAAATCAATAAAAACTTAATGTCCAGCCAACCTGAGTTCAAGCTGGCTGGACACATGTATCTCCGCTGCCTGATGATCTACGACCTTCCAAATTTTGTGACGGGGACGATTATGATAACCTGAATTTGTGACGGAGAAACTTTGCGTAGTTTCAAAGATATTGATCATTTAAATTTTCCCATACTTACTTACAAATATCTATTAGGTAATACTGTGAGGTGACCTAATTTTTTACACAAAAAAAGGATTTCTTTTTAATCGACTAATCGGCCGGTAGCAGCCACGCCTGCTTTGTATTTGATTTCCCCGTGGGAAGAAAAGGTTTTCCTGCAATAAAAAGCGTAAGTAAGTATGTGTTAATTCAAAATCATAATTGACTAAGTACCAGCGCTGCAAAAGAGAGCCCACTTGTATTTCGCGTTTAGTTCATTATCTTAGGTAGGTAATAGACTTTCTTTATATAAATCACCTAGCTAACTAGGTAGTACGTACTAAAACCAAATGTGATTGTATCTTGTCATATGAATCAACTAGCTTCTGCCCGCGACTTCGTACGCGGATCCTGTTGCTTATGCCAGCGACAACGGGGTCGTCGAAGATCTGAAACGTCTGATGTCGAATTCTAAGAACCCGGGGACGGGAAAATAACGGATCTTTCCCACCTGAGCAACACATACCATTTGTTTCTTTTTGCCATTTAACAGCTTCACAAAAAGTACAATTTTTAGCCATACCTCCGATGGCGGAATATGTGGCGTATTCAATCATAGGAGACGTAAATGCACTCCGTGCCTTATCAACCCAAGGAAGGTCGCCATGTCCTTTTTTTCGGTTGGGAAATAATCAAATAACTTCTCCAACTCTGGGCGGAGCGGGAGAGAGTGTCAGATTTTTACTGACTAAAACCCATCCAGTTCCTTCCTCGCCCTTTACGTTCCAGGGCCACGGTATCTCTTTCGAACAGTCCCGCAGCCCCGGCAGGCTTCGACCTTTGCGGGCCCCTCCCTTTATGCTGACATCTCTTGAGGCGCACGTGGAACACGAACGCGCCGTCGACACGGCAGGTCGCCATGCCCTACGGCTATATCTTGAGACACATCCGATTTTTCAGATGATATCGACATTCTGTTCAGAGAATGTCGACGTCGATCAGAATTCAAACGTTCGTTCAATGAACGTGCATCGCGCATCACGCATCACGTTCATCACTCGTTTCAAAAGACCTGTTAGTAGATGTGCGAATACGCTGAAAACTCAAGCCTGATTCTGTATCGGTAAACATTTCGGATTCGCTCACGATCAGCGGACAGTCGCGCATCACGTTCCGCACTTGTCTCTAAAGACCTAGAAGAAGCTATGCGTAGATACGCTGAGAACTCAAGCGCAATTCTCTATCCGTGAACGTCTCCGACTCGCGAGACAATGCGTGACGTTCACGATCAGCGGTCAGTCGCGCGTCACGTTCCCTACTTGTCTCTAGAGATCTAGTAGTCGATGCGTAGATACGCTTGAAACTCAAGCGCAATTCTCTATCCGTGAACGGCTCCGACTCGCAAGACAATGCATGACGTTCACGATTAGCGGTCAGTCGCGCATCTATTCTTCACTGGTCTCTAGAGACCTGGATGTAGAAATACGCTGAGAACGCAGGCGTGCTTCGCGATCCGAAGAGGTTTCCACGGAGCAAGTTGCAGCCTGATGTTCTCGAACAGCATCAAGTCTCTCCTGACGCTCTTCGATAGATTCTTGGGATCTTATGATCCTCCATCTTTTAGCTCCTTTGGAACATTTGACCTCCTTCTAGGCATGGTTATAGTTTTGTTGTGAAGATACCTGATCAATTGAAATCTAAGTAACTGCTCCCCTGCGTTACCGGGTAGGCTACCGAGTCACGAAGATAACTGGAAAAGGAAATTAATTCTACAACAGGTGTCCGAGATCTTCGATTTTTATAAGTCAACAGAGAGTGCTCATCAGATTGAACAACTTTTGCTAAGACGTCATTTATATATGTGTTATGGTGTAGCTGGGCTCTTGGAGTTCCACAACAGGTGTTCCAGATCTTCGATTTTTATAAACCAACAGAGAGTGCTCATAAAATTGAACAACTTTTGCTAAGACGTCATTCCTATATGTGTTATGGTGTAGCTGGGCTCTTGGAGTTCCACATCAGATGTTCCAGATCTTCAAACTTATACTCTCAGCAGAAAATGCTCATCATGTAGAACAATTTTTGCTATAGTGTCATTTTTGTATCTCTTATAATTTAGCTGGTCTGTTGCGGTTCTGCATCAGGTGTTCAAGTTTCCAAGATAAATTATAGCCTCATAGATTCTGCCCGCGACTTCGTTTGCGTGAAGTTTTGATATCGCAACACATCGCCTACTCAACGGAAGTTTAAACTGCTTTGTTCCCGCTTGCAACATTTCTTATTGCTGCTCCGCTCCTATTGGTCATAGCGTGATGTTATATAGCCTATAGCCTTCCTCGATACATGGACTATCCAACGCAAAAAGAATTTTTCAATTCGAGCCAGTAGTTCCGGAGATTAGCGCGTTCAACCAAACAAACAAACAAACAAACAAACAAACTCTTCTGCTTTATAATATTATTATAATTATAATTATAATATTATAATATTATAATTATAGTATAGATATCAATCAATAAAGAATACCTACTTTACCAAATACTTTAATCAAAAAATTAAGACTGATGCTGTGATTGATTTTGTGTAATAATTGTCTTTTATAAATAGGTAGGTATTGAAGAATATTTAAGTAAGTATATTCAGCTATATAAAGGGTGTAAAACACCTCTTCACGAATCCGAAAGGCACTTGTTCTCCCCATCATTGCGATCATTTTTTTATTCTACACCATACCTGGGAACCTTCTAGTTACGGAGATATGGGGGGTCAAAGTTACAACTTTGTGACAAGTTTTTTTTTAAATACAAGTTTTTTTTGTAAGATTTTGACTTTTAACATCTCCACGACCCCCGTACTATTCAATGCATCCATCAGCACAAAAAGTGAAGAGGTGGTACGACATGGGTTTCCAACAAACAAAATAGAAACAGACAAAATACATATATTTAAATAACAAAATCAAATTTTCTTTTACGTGTTCTCCCGAAACGCGTTATTACGTCATTTACGTCAATGGGTACGTTTTTATGAACGTGGAGAAGTGCCAGTCCGGTTAGGCGATCTTCAACCATTGAAGATCTTAGCCACAATTTAATTCTGCGCAACGTAGAGAAAGACCTTTCTGCTGTCGCTACACTGACAGGTAATGTAGCCATAATACATAAAAAAAAATCTTATATTAGGATCATACATATCGATGTCACAATCTATATTACCTATAAATATAATAAAAGAGTAAAAAAACTGTGTCTGCACATTGAATATACATATTAAAAAAAAATTGAGGGGAGCTTAGAAACAGTAATAGAGTAATAGAGCACGAACCCAAAAAAAAATCTGTGTTTGTTTGTACACGCTAATCTTCAGAACTACTGAACGGATTTGAATGATTTTTGATTTTTGTTGTATAGATATTAAGTCTGGGCAACATATAGGCTATAATTTATCTTGGAAACTAGAACACCTGATGAAGAACCGCAACAGACAGCTGCTAAACTATAAGTAAGAGATACAAAAATGACACCAAGCAAAAATTGTTCCACGTGATGAGCATTTTCTGCTGAGAAAATAAATTTGAAGATCTGGAACACCTGTAGTGGAACTCCTAAATAGGAATGACGTCTTAGCAAAAGTTGTCCAATTTGATGAGCACTCTGTTGATTTATAGAAATCGAAGATCTGGAACACCTGTTGTGGAACTCCAAGAGCCCAGCTACACCATAACACATATAGGAATGACGTCTTAGCAAAAGTTGTTCGGTCTGATGGGCATTTCCTGTTGACTTATAAAAAATCGAATATCAGAAACATCTGATATGAAAGTTATTGCAAAGCTATCACTAATTTCACTGTATATATGTCACCGTAAAATTGTCAAATACGTTATATTGTAAATTATCTCTAGCGATATTGTAAAATCTCGAAATATTGTCAAATGAACATACTGCTTACAACAAAACGCATTATTTTTCGTGAAATGCATGCGATCACCGCGTGAGTTGACCGCGTAGTCAACTCACGCGGTGTGGAGGGAAGGAGGGGTCCCCCTTGCCCAGTGGTACAACTCTCATGAAAAGATATTGTAGGTACCATTCCTGAGAAATACCGATTATTATAACCTAACCTTAATAGTACATTGTGATACAAGGGGCTAAAATGAGCCATTATAGGCGAGGTAGTTTTACTACCGAGCTTTAGCGAGGTAGTAAATAGGAATAGGAACCGAGTTATAATGGGATTTTAGCGCCGTGTGTTACACCGTACTTTTCACTACGATTGCGAGAAAATAAAATAACCATATTTAACATGATAGTTTATTTTATTAAAAATGAAATGTACAATTTGTACTGTTGTTCTGATGAGATGTTTTTACCGGCCACATAATCTCAGTTCTCTGTGAAGACGAATATAATATTGTGTCGTCTGTGGGGTAAACGTAGGAGATAAAAAGGAATCCTACTTAAAATTGAAATAAATAATACAGAAAATATCTTGAAATTTGCGCCAATGCCTTTTTTATTTCTTCTGTAGCTGGAATGCAACGCACACATCCTGCCAAAGAGTTCGGCGTTCGGCGCGTTTGGTTCCATTTTTAAAATAAAATGTATTTTTCATTACTCATACTCGGAAAGTAGGTCTGAAGTTGCCTGAGGAGCGGGCTGAAAGTAATACTTTTCAGTCCTAGGGAGAATCACTTTCAACTGACAGCTGTCACATTATTAAAAAAAAATCTAGTTCTATTTTCACATTTCTATTGAACCATGTTCCGACTTCTATACAGCCTGTAAATTACAGCGCGATGTAAAATTGAAATAACATAAAATTCAGTATGAATTAAAGGATATAATTATTTTAAATAACTTAGTTATAATTTAGTTACAAATATTTCTTTAAAATAACAAAAATTTGGGAAAAATATTTACTATTTTTTCAGTGACTATATTGAAAATCAAGGCTGAATAGCCGGCCACAGGAAAAAAAAACAAAATAGGCGGGAAAGCGGCAATCCAACCTTCATTTTTTTTGGAGTGGTTTCGTGTTTTTGTTTTTATTTTCCTTGTATTCGTAATGAAAAGCACAGTGTTTACCTCGGGTTAAAGACTTCTTTAGTCCCTCGAGCTATTAGCGCCCGCGCTACGCTTGGGCGCCAAACCCCGTCTCGGGACTAAATGAGTTACTTTCACCCCTTGGATAACAATGTACTATTTTTTTATGGAACAGTAATAAGTCAATTCTTTATGAATTATGAGTAAAGACTTTGCGTTTTCGAACACCGACGACGAAATTTAAAAAAAAATGCTTATTTTCCCTAGGGCTCTAATGAGCAATTTTACGGCCCCTCTGGTACGCTATTATGACGGTTTTTTCGAGCAAGAGGAGTGAAAAACACTTTATATTCCCCTAAAAAGCGTAGTCGACGGAGCCCCGCTTCGCGGGGCCCCTATTTCCGAGTGCAGGGTTTAAAGGAACCTAACGGGGGGTGCCCCAAGTCCCGATTATGGGGCAGAGATACTTCCGTATGTTCAGTTGACAATAATTGGAGATTTTACAATATCGCTAGAGATATTACAATATAACGTATTTGACAATTTTACGGTGACATATCTACCAAAACAAAGCCGCGAAATAAATGTCAATGTCATCCGAAAGCCGACTAGCACAGACCGTCGCTGACAATGGTCAAGAGGGGACCATATACCTACATGGTTAGGTACTGGTAATTCGACGTATTCCTTGCAGGACGTTATAGTAGGGTTATAATGCAAGAAATTAAGCCACCAAATGTTCTACCGAAATTTTCAGTTAGGGCGATTTTTAGTTTTTTATGAAAAATCCCAGATTTAATCATTTAAAGCCAATTTAAAAACGATTTACGGCGGGAATGTACTGAAATTTAAGTTACTATCATAGCTGATGCCACAATTGACCTTTGTTAATAATTAAACGTTCAAAAAATTCAAAACTCTTAGTAGAAATCACTAATGAATCTATTTTTTTTTGTAATTTTGTCCATTCCTTAATAAAAACATGTTGTTGTAAAAAAAAACAATACTACGCCAGATGTTCAAATTACTAAAAAATATCCTTGTGGTATAAAACTTATTGAGAAGTCATGGACTACATTATGAAAATCGTTTTTGATTTAGTACAGGGAGGCGTTCATCTCATAAAAGGTATTCGGAAAATGAAATTAAACAATTCCGTGAACACCAGTGAACACTATTTTAGTTTTATTCAATATCAATCACATCGGCAAAGCTGTTGGTAACTTTGTGAGCAACTGAGCAAACATCTCATGTTAGTATGAGAGCCCATGTCCAAAACAACCTCAACCTTTTACATCAAATCCTTAAAAAATGTAAATTGGTTATTGTGATTCCAAAAATACTAACTTCAATTGTCTTTTTTAAACTTTCACGATAAGAACACATTATAAAACATATGAATACGGGTATTTATCGCGAATTTACCTTTAATTTAATCCCGACGTTTCGACCGGATTGCACCAGCCGTGGTCGCGGGGAGACCGAAGTATTGGAGGTACCGCGACAGCATAGTGATAGCGTTTATTCAACTACCCCCACTCATCTTCATAAATGTTAATTAGGGCCGGTTCACACTAGGACAGCACACTACACTAACCGTGTCAGTATATTGAGGCGATTTCACTTGACGAGTACACGTGTTTTTGAGCCGAGAACTGCAATAACAAATGTCCACGTGTATCAAACGACGTTTTTCAATACACTTTTGAAGAAATAAAATAAAAGAATGTAAATATTTGTGTCATCATGAATTATTACGCCCATGTCACACCCATTCCTATCAAGATCGGAGACTCTACGCTCGAAATTGTAGACGATTATGTATACCTAGGACAAACGGTCCAGTTAGGTAGGTCTAATTTCAAGAAAGAGGTCAGTGATTACATACGGGACCGAAACGGGGTCGCTCACAATGGGCCTTATCAAAAGGCTTAAAGTCACCCAAAGGGCAATGGAGAGGGCTAATGCTCGGAGTTTCCTTGCGTGATCGAATCGGAAATGAAGACATCCGCAAGAGAACCAAGGTCACCGACGTAGCCCGAAGAATTGCTAAACTTAAGTGGCAGTGGGCAGGGCACATTGCTCGCAGAACGGATGGCTGTTGGGGCCGAAAAGTTCTGGAGTGGCGACCGCGAACCAGAAGACGATGCGTTGCAAGACCTCCCACTACCGGTGGACCGATGACCTGGTGAAGGTTGCGGGAATCCGGTGGATGCGAGTCGCAAGGGACCGGTCAATGTGGTTGATTTAGTTTTTTTGTCACCGACTTCTGGAGCTAAAGTTATTTTTCAGTTTTTTGTGTGAAGTCGGTTATATTTTTTGCAAAAAAGTTTTTATTTTTCACTTTTTAGTGGTTCACATGTGCTTACCCTTTCACAGCGTATCGGTGTGATTTTTTGTTATGAACTGGTGTAAACAATAGACAGACGTGAGTCTTCAGCGATCCCAGTACATTTGCTATCATTTATTAAGGAGTTCAGTTGCCTATCTTCCGAAGTCACCAGATCTTTATCAAATCGAAATGGGACCACTCCGAGAAAGTACTCTGCCTAAAACTACCCAAACCGCTTCTGGTGTGCCTATAAAGTTAAGGAGTTACCTCTATTTCTCCGGGATCCCATTGAATGGAACTTTACACGTCTAACTGTCGAAATCTGGGTGTATTGTATACTTCTGCGTACTCCCTCAGAGCATACAGGTGTGATGTTACGTCATGATGTTGTATAAACAATAAACAACCAAGCGATTGCAGCAATTACTGCAGCTTTGCCGTGTATTTTTGAAGAGTTCCATTTATATCTCCGAAGATCAGCGTAAGATCTTAACCAAATTGACATGGAACCACACGGAAAGCACCAGCTTTCAAATAAAAGAAGAATCATCAAAATCGGTTCACCCAGTCGAAAGTTCTGAGGTAACAAACATTGTCGAAATCTGGGTATATTGTACACATCTGCGTACCCCCTCAGAGCATACAGGCGTAATGTTACGTCATGATGTAGTATAAACAATGAACCTACAAGCGGATGCAGCAATCACTGCAGATTTGTCGTCTATTTTTGAAGAGTTCCATTGTATATCTCCGAAGATCAGCATCAGATCTTCAACAAATTAAAATGGGACCCAACGGGAAGCACCAGCTTTCAAATAAAAAAAGAATCATCAAAATCGGTTCACCCAGTCGAAAGTTCTGAGGTAACAAACACAAAAAAAAAAAAAAAAATACAGACGAATTGAGAAACTCCTCTTTTTAGAAGTCGGTTGAAAATATTTAGGTCCTAAGAGTCTTTCTTTGTAAATATTTTACTAAGATAAGTAGATCGCTTTTCCGAAATTAAAAAAAAAAAAACATTCACCTCTGTCTCTAGTCAGAGCTGAATGTTTTTTTTTCTTTTTAATTATGCATTGAACTAATTTGGACTAAATATATTTATAGTTTGTGTGGCAATTATGCTTTCCGCACACGTGTGGAAAAAAAATAGCAAAAACGCACGTGTGTGAAATACACTGCATTTTGAACCTAATCGTAGTGCGAAAAGAACCAGTTTTCGAGGAAGTGTATTGAAAAGACCTTTCTTTTGATACATCATTCCCCTATCTACATTATTTAGTTACTGAGTAATCACGGGCGATGCAGATTACGGCAAATGGCGGTTCTAGCGGCTAACTATTTGTTGTCATAAATAGCGTCTTAGTTTTTTATTGCAAAAAATTCACCTATAGTACGTAACAAATTACCACGAATTCCTGGCAAAGTTTCAACACATACAATGAGCTGGCCGTACGGTTGAAATGGACTTCAGTAATCTGCATGTTTTAAAGTGTGTTGGCTGCTAGCGAGCAATCATTAAATGCTGCGAAACTAGACTATATAGCAGCTTGAATTTCTGCGAGTTGAACAGTCGGTGATAGAATTATATAAAACTAGTGTGGAATATCTATATAAGTATAATATATAGGAACCTATTATTGGAGTCTACTCAAAATGGCGGGAGGATATTCGGAAGCACCGCAACATTCAAAACATGGCGATGACGGAAAACGGAATAACCAATATGATACCTTTACCACATTAGAATTCTACAACATGGACAACGAGTACCGAGGTAAGGCCCTCATTTTTAGTCACGAATTATATGATAAATATCTAATATTGGATCAAAGACACGGCAATATAAAAGACTGGCAGAGGCTTGAGAAATGCCTAAAGCAGTTATCATTTAGTGTTGACGTGTTCCATAATTTAGGACGTAATGAAATTATGAAGCACATTGAAGAGACAGCGAAGATGGATCACTCCAAGAATGATTGTCTTCTAATTGCGGTTTTAACTCATGGAGAGTCTCATGCATATTTGTATGCAAGTGATACTTATTACAAAGCGGAAAATTTGTGGTGTCCGTTTACCGACGAAAACTGTCCTACACTTGCAGGCAAGCCGAAGTTATTTATAATTCAAGCTTGTCAAGGTGGAGATTATGATCATGGTATTACATTAGCAACAGACTTAACCGAAGCAGACGGATCGTATGAACCACACAAAGTTCCGTTTCATCGTGACTTCTTACTTGCACTTTCTTCTGTACCTGGGTATGTGTCGTGGAGAGACCGGAAATATGGCTCTTGGTTCATCCAAGAACTATGTGAAGAGTTGGAGTACTTGGCGTCGACGGAAACGGATATTTTGACATTACTGACATCTGTGAGTCAAAAAGTTGCTTTAAATCATGAATCGTTTGATAATGTGCCCATTAAAAGCGATAAAAAGGGACTTCCATACTTTTCGAGTCTGCTGACACGTCGTCTCGTGTTTACAAAAAAACCTGATAGGTCGATAGATCATGACGAAGGGTCTTTGCCCAGGAGTGATAGTTCATTAAGTCCTATTGAATTATTAAGCATATGCAAAGACTCCTCGCCTTTGCATAAGAGTAATAGTTCAATAAGTCATGGGGAAGTGCCTCCGCCCATGAGTGATAGTTCAATAAGTCATGGGGAGGGGCCTCCGCCCATGAGTGATAGTTCAATAAGTCATGAGGAAGGGCCTCCGCCCATGAGTGATAGTTCAATAAGTCATGGGGAGGGGCCTCCGCCCATGAGTGATAGTTCAATAAGTCATGGGGAAGGGCCTCTGCCCATGAGTGATAGTTCAATAATAAGTCATGGGGAGGGGCCTCCGCCCATGAGTGATAGTTCAATAAGTCATGGGGAAGGGCCTCCGCCCATGAGTGATAGTTCAAAAAGTCTTGGGCAAGGGCCTCCACTCGGGAGTGAGGTGACGCGGGCTGTCAGTTACAGTTTTGTACAATTTGATTATTTACCTTTTGGGTTGGAGCATAGCCTAATAGCGCGGGGACTTAGGAGCGCTATTGAGCAAGGAATTCGGAGCACTTTTCCGCGAAGATTTAGAAATCTTTTCTAAATTTTTTTTCTGAAGATTTCCAGCTTTATTCCAGTACCAGATTGACCCTGACCGTATAAACCATTTAGGTTTTAATTTCTTTTTAAGAGGGCTATCACACTTTTTCTTGTTTTTGAGTGTTTTTAGAGTCTAACACAACGACGACTCTAATAAAAGAAAAATGTGATATTTATTTTTCAATACACTTCCTCGAAAACTGGTTCTTATTGCACTACTATTAGGTTCAACATGCAATGTATTTCACACGTGTGCGTTTTTTGACAGTTTTCCAACACGTGTGCGGGAATGAAAATTGCCACAGATACCTGTACTTAGCCCGAATCGGTTCAATGTCTATACTCAAAAGGGAATGCTTTTTTTTAATCGCGCAAAGCAATAATATATGCCTCTTTATGGCGTAGGTACACATTTTTCGAATATTCAAACTGTGTTGATAAATAGAATATCTTAGCTAATCATGATAATAGAAAACTAATATTTACTCACCACTGTTTTAAGGTTTAACGGTTTCTCACGGAAAATATCCCGTAAGTGACAATACATAAAGGGTGTAAAACACCTCTTAACGAAGCCGAAAGGCACTTGTTCTCCCCATCATTGCGATCATCTTTTTTTTCTACACCATACCTGGGAACCTTCTAGTTACGGAGATATGGGGGGTCAAAGTTACAACTTTTTGACAAGTTTTTTTTAAATAAGTACTTACAAGTTTTTTTTGTAGGATTTTGACTTTTAACACCTCCACGACCCCCGTACTATTCAATCCATCCATCAGCACATTGTTTTAAGTGCGTAACATTGAGTTCTACCACAAAACATGATTTATAACCTCAAAAAAAAAGTTGTTTCCCAGCAATAATTTTTGCGTAAAGTTACTTAGTTTGATGTACAGAATGCTTGGTTAACGGCTTTGTGATGAGGTGGTTTATACCCTGTATAAGTTTAATATTTACTTTTATAAATAAACTAGCTTTTGCGTGGTGTGCGAGCTGCGCGCAGCTCGCGTTTTAGGTTTCGTGTTTTTGAGAAGTATTCACCCTCATTAAAATTTGAGAAATCATTTAATTAGAATCTTTAAAAGATTTTTTAAATCCATTAGAACACTTTGGAAACCCCTCAAGTACCCCCCTAAAACATTTTAAAAACTAATTCAATAGAAAATGGAAATTAAAATAAAAAAAAAACAACATTTTCAGACATTTTCCTATTAAAAAAACCTTACCCTAAAGTTTGCTCGTCGTTGCCCCTGAGTTACGCCTCACCCACTCAACGTTCGTTGCGCTCCGGAGGTAGCCCTTCACTCTACTCAGGACCTACTTACCACCGGAAGCTATCTTAACCTTATCCCTGTGCTACGGGGGTCGCCGGCTCGCTTTGCTCGCCGCCTCCCCCTTCGCTTTACCGGTACTACCACCGGACAGTGGTTTCGACGCCTACTATAATATTTGTTCAATCACGTAATGCCTCTCTATCTCTTATTGTTATGAAGTTACAGGCCTTTCAATTTTAGGGGAGATTGGGGAGGGGAGGGTATACAAATTTCAACGCCCCTCAATAATAAAGTATAGTCAAATCAAAAAGCCTCTACGTGTCCTAGTTTCAGAGATACGATGGGAGAGGTATGAAAGGGGGGAGAAGGGGGAGATTTGAAAAATGGTTTTGACTGACTTGGTATGGATCTGAAAAAAAATCTTCCGATTCTCTTAACTTCCGAGATCCGCCTAATAAGGAGAGAAAGGGGGCAAGGGGGGTGACTTTGAGAATTGGTTTTTTCTTTTCCGAGTTACGCTTTACCCACTCAAACTTCGTTGCGCTACTGATGTCGCCTCGTCGTCGGTCTTAAATCTAAAGTAAAGGAAATAAAATTATATCAAGCGTCTTGTTAACAGCTGGACATACTGAATAACATTGTATTATGCATTTATAGATCCCCTTCAAGCCAGAACACAGAGGCTTTTATAAATTTCTTAAGTCCCCATCTTAGATACTCTACAAACTCAGAATAGTACATTGTGATACAAGGGGCTAAAATGACCCATTATAGACGAGGCAGTTTTACTACCGAGCTTTAGCGAGGTAGTAAATAGGAACCGAGTTATAATGGGTTTTTAGCGCCGTGTGTTACACCGTACTTTTCACTACGATTGCGAGAAAATAAAATAACCATATTTAATATGATAGTTTATTTTATTAAAAATGAAATGTACAATTTGTACTGTTGTTCTAATGAGATGTTTTTTCCCGGCAACATAGTCTCAGTTCTCTGTGAAGACGAATATAATATTGTGTCGTCTGTGGGGTAAACGTAGGAGATAAAAAGGAATCCTACTTATATTCAAATACATAATACAGAAAATATCTTAACATTTCGCGCCAATGCCTTTTTTTATTTCTTCTGAAGCTGGAATGCAACGCACACATCCTGCCAAAGAGTTCGGCGTTCGGCGCGTTTGGTTCCATTTTTAAAATAAAATGTTTTTTTTTTTTTTATGGAACAGTAATAAGTCAATTCTTTATGAATTATGAGTAAAGACTTTGCGTTTTCGAACACCGTCGACGAAATTTAAAAAAAAAAAAGCTTATTTTCCCTAGGGCTATAATGAGCAATTTTACGGCCCCTCTGGTACGCTATTATGACGGTCTTTTCGAGCAAGAGGAGTGAAAAAATATTATTATAGCAGGAGACATTAATATAAACATTTGACCCAAAGAGGTAGAATCTTCCTGTGAACACAGAAATAGCTACTTACCTCGACACCCTATTCCTGTACGGAATATTACCTGGGCATACTCTACCTACGAAAAATGAAAACTATTTAGACCATTTTATGCTGAAAATAAACAAACAGAAAACTTCAGCTTCGATCGCTATCTTACACACTAGTATTACTGACCACTATACACACTTCTCTACCTATCAAAATTAAAAAAAACCACAATGGTGTTGATTCTGTTGTGCACAAACTAAACTTTATTTAGGCTATTGCTATCTTTTATTAGAAAGCAGTGCGAGAAAAGGATGGCTATAGCTATGAACTAAGTTAAAGATGCCAAACTAGTTTATGCCTTGTGCTTCACCGTGTTTTTAGTCGACATGTTTTTAAGTGCACCCTTCATTTGTATGGAAATATTAGTTCCAATTAAATTTGACAGCTCTAAATTACGTCCGTCTCTTTCTCGTTTTATTAGAGAGAAAAAGATAGCAATAGCCTATACATATAATAAAATCGTTGAGACCAAAAAATCTGTACATTGAAGATTTAAAAAAAAAAATCGCCCAGGGTGACTTAAAATAAGTAACTGAACATATTAAAACCATTTTTTAAATTTTTGTTTGTTTGTTTGTTTGTTTGAACGCGCATCACGTAAAAACTGCTGGACGGATTTTGATGAAAACTTCACTAATCTATTTAAATAAACTCAGAATAACATTTAGGCTATAGAAATTATGGAAAATTTTGGAAAAAGGGGGTGAAAAGGGGGGGTAAAGTTTGTATGAAAAATTTTTTTTAGATTGTTCTTGAATCATGAAACTCAGAGTAAATACTTATTATTAAAAATAAAGAAATACCTGTTTCAGCATTTTTTTTAAATTTATCCAGAGACGTAAAAAAGAGGGTTTTGTGTTTAAAATTAATAAACTTCATACACCTATAGGACAAAATCCAATGAAGTGTAAACTTTTAAAAGTTGCTGTAAATACTTAAAATCTAATAGAGGTAAATATAATTTCTCAATTTTCTTGAAATTTGATTTTTGATGTGAATATGCCCAAAATAGCGGAACTCAAGAAAATCGGCTTTCCTCGGTATAAGTAGTTGGTAATACAGGGTGGAAACGGTACACAGGGCAGTAAAAGGAACTGCAGCTACACGAAAAAGGTCTTAGAAACAATCCATAATTTTTTAGCTAAATGTTGATCCCCATTCACGGATTTAATTAAAAAATAGCTAATAAAACTAGATCTACGGTGGATTTTGAGCTAGCACTATAGTACATACAAGAAAGTAATCTAGCAGACTTACTTTTTTGTAATGATCCGGAAACTGTGTAACCTTCTAGTAAACAAAGTATCGGAATCCATCCATAAACATACTATTATTACTAAACTCCCCAACAGTAAGCGCATTATAAAACCATGGGTAACCCCAGGAATTTTGCGTTGTATTAAAAATCGCAATAAGCTACAAAAGATAATAAGAGATGCATACAATGAAATATTAAAAATTACATACATTAGATACAGAAATCACTGTAATAATCTTATCAAAAAATTAAAAAGAAAATATGAAAGAGAATTGATTACAAAACCAGTTGCCAACAAGGCCAACAACAAATTACTTTGGGAAAATATTAAAACTATAACTTACACAAATAAACCTAACAACTGCAATTCAGAATTACTTAACATTAAATCAACTCCTCTAGAATCAGTTAATCATATTAATGCAAACTTCGCGAACATTGGTAAGAGCCTTTCTCAAAAAATCCAGCCAACTTTATACGATCAAAATGGCCCACACTTATTACAAGTGTAATATAATGTAATCTGATATTATGGATTTCCTTTAGTAATAAGTTAAAACTCACGTGTACGAATTTAGCATCGGTTGCAAACCATAATTATTATTGAATTTTGTTTTAATAAGAGTGTGCATTCAAATAAATGACTCCGAACGAGTAAGACATGTTTGATTCCAACCACCTGAGCCTCCAACATATTACACAAGGAACGCAACCCAACTCATTCGTAATGTTAGATACTGATGATGTTGAAGTGAATCATATCCTAATGAGTCTTAGATCTGACAGTACGTCTGGTTGGGATAATGTTTCTACCGCATTTCTAAAACATGTAAGGAAAGAGATTGTCCCAGTAATTGCACATCTTGCCAATCTTATCTTCCCGACTTCCTCGAAGCTAGCCATTATCACACCAGTGCACAAGGGTGGGGCAGCGACGATATCTCCAACTTCAGGCCCATATCTGTACTACCCTCTATTTCAATAATACTAGAAAAAGTTAAGATTTCAACGTACCATCTGATTCACAATCTAGTTTTCGTCGAGGGCTATCCACTGAGGATGCAGTTACTGCATTAAGCAATCATATAACCGAACAGCTTGATAAAGGTAAAAAATGTGTAACTGCATTCTTAGATTTAAAAAAAGCCTTTGACACCGTCTCTGTCCCAACCCTTGTAAGAAAACTGGAAAGTATCGGAATTCGTGGAACGCCTCTTAGCCTCTTCAAGGATTATCTCGTAAATAGGAAACAGAGGGTTAGAGTGGGTCAGTATACTAGTGAAGACGCATACATGTCATATGGCGTCCCTCAGGGAAGTATATTGGGGCCAACCTTGTTCCTTATTTACGTCAACGATCTATGTAAAATTAATATTGCAAACGCACAAGTATTCTGTTACGCAGATGACACTGCTGTAGTCTTCACCGGGGATACTTGGCCGAATGTTAACCTTAGCACTGAAACAGGCTTGACAACAATCGCCAAGTGGTTAACAACAAATTTTCTAACATTAAACATAGCAAAAACAAATTACATTTGCTTCAGTGTCTGCCAACGTACACAACCAGGGGAAGATTTTAGTGTGAGAATTCATAGTTGCAATACCAGTAACCGTATAGATGTGACTGCTCTACAATCAACAAAGTACCTCATATTAAGTACCTAGGTGTAATTGTGGACCAGAGACTGTCATGGTTCCCACACATTGAGCAGCTTGCAAATTGAATCAGGAAATTATGCTGGATTGATACGTTGTTCCAAGGACTGTCGGTAATCATACAGGCCATCAAAAAGATTATTGCGCTAGTCCAGTCAGTACTTTCCTATTGCATACCTAGGTCTGGGGTAGTGCAGCCAAAACAAAATTTCTAGCACTGGAAAGGGCACAACGCGCTCTTATCAAGTGCATGTATTTATAAAAAAAGAGATATCCTACTGAAGACTTATTTCGACTAAGTAACCTGCTCTCAGTCAGGAAACTTTACATTACACAAATTATAAGTCGCTTTCATGATGCTAGCTAGCATACTGACAAAAAGAAGGAAAGACATAATATTAAATGTCCCTAGGACAAGGACTTTATTTGCCAGTATGTGATTTAGCAAACGATCTGCTGCGCTTTATAACAAAATAAATAAATACATTTATATTTATCCCAAAAACCTCTATGAAAGTAAAAAAAAATAACTGAATGGATACAAACCCTTACCTACAATGATACCGAAACACTTCTGAAACCTTGACACATACACACATTCACACACTCTCTCACTCACTCACTCACACACAAACCTACTCATACGCATATTTCATTTATTGTAAGTTAGTCTTAATTTAATTTAACTTAATTTGTAACTTAAATAGTGTAAGCATAAAAATGAGACGTTTCGCTCTTTATTTAACACGACTTGCTATGGAAGAGCGGACTCTCCTAACACAGGCACTATCTGCCTAAAAGGAGGATCCAATCACAGAATTTTTGTTAATACCTACTTTACACTTGTTCTAAAGTCCGGTCGCGGAGCACGAAGAATTTTGTACAATGACCTGTTATTACTTGTGTCTGTCATTCCCGCGTAAATATAATGAGTATCGCTCGCACAGATGCCATGGCCGCCGTCCTCAGGAATTGTAAACCTTTTGAGGTCAAGATCATTTCTGTAGGCGAAAGCTAAAGGACCTTAAGTCCATTTTTTTGTGATATTTTTTTTTTATTCAGAATAGTATTCTGAATAAAAATCATTAAAACACAAAAATGACAAAAAAAGCTTTCACCTACAGATTTATTCTCATAAGAATTCACTATTAAGGGGCCGGCGGAGGATGCGTATTTCATACAAACGTAACACCAAAATTATTTGTAAATCAAACATATTCTTAAGGTAGTCTGTATTTATTTCGATTGAATTACAGAATATCTATGTTCCCAAATATGTTTTTTGAGAGAATAGTGATGCAAAAACGAGATATGAGGAATTTAAATTTTCTATAGAAAACTTATTTTTCTTATAACTCTTGTTAAAATCAGTGTCCAATCAAAATATATATTTGGGAACCTAGATATTCTGTAATTCAATCGAAATAAATACACACTACCTTAGGAAAATGTTTAATTTACAAATTATTTTGGTATTACGTTTGTATGAAATACGCATGCTCCGCAGGCGTCTTAAGTGAATTCACTATTAAGTGAATAGTGAATTCTCACCACCACCGGACAGGTTTCGACGTCTACTTTAATATTGTTACGAGCTGGGTATGAGATAAATTAATTACTACCGATTAAACAACACAATAACTTTATTAATCACAAAACAATTTAAACTTAATCACAAGTACACTACAATACACTACTGTTCACTATTCGCTTAGATATCGCACTTCTAGTTCACTTCGATTCGCTTCGTTGTGTAGCCGAAACAAGACTGACCGTCGCGGGCCTGAGCGGTGTATTTATACTCGCCAACAGACACACCAGAATAACCACGAATATTCTAGAGGGTCATGAAAAACACTAACAAAAGAATAGTAGGTAGGTAGGTAGGTAGGTAATAAAAGTAGTAGGTATAAGCTACTTGTACAAAACAAACAAATATGAACCGTATGCCCTAGGCGTACGGTCGAAATTCTAATGTCTTTTTATAAGTAGGTCACGAATTTGGACCTACCTAACTTTAAAAGTAATCATAATGGAAAACACTCGAAATTCCAACGTATACATACTGTAATCACGTGCTTTCTCGAATGTTCTAGTAGGTCCGATGTAACATTGCCCCCTCCTTAGACATGCTCGTCCCGAGCATCATTAGTCCCGTAGTATCGCGCCAACCGGTCTACATGCACAATCTAAGGCGCACCTCGTGGACCCTTCTGTATTCGGTAGGTGACATCGTTGATCCTAGTCACTCGGTATGGTCCATTCCATTTTGCTTGTACCTTCGGAGACATTCCCTTGCTCTGCACTGGGTTATGCAACCACACCAGTGAACCCTCGTCAAAACCCCTACCGTTTGCTTTCCTGTCATAACGGGTCTTCATCTTCTCAGACATCTGTTGGCCGGATTGTCGGATATGCTCATAAACATCGTTCAACTTATTACGCAAGTCATTCGCGTAATCTGTTACACTACATGGAGCATCAGGGGGAGTTCCAGTGATTAAATCAGCAGGTAACCGTAATTCCCTTCCAAAGTTCGCGAAGGCTGGTGTCACAGTCGTACTTTCGTGGACTGCACTTCGGTAAGACAGAAGAAACGGCTGTATCAGCTGTATGTGCTTGTCCCAATCCCTTTGCCGGCTTTCCACAACTTTCGCCAGATATCTCTCCAACGTTTGGTTGAATCGTTCCACCATTCCATCGGATTGTGGGTGGTAAGAGGTGGTTCTGGTTTTATGGGTACCCATCAACCGACAAGTCTCTTGAAATACTTGCGATTCAAAATTCCTTCCTTGATCGCTGTGTATTTCTAAGGGTACTCCAAAACGACAGAAGACTTCTTGAACTAATTTATCTGCGACAGTTGTTGCTTCTTGGTTAGGAATGGCGAACACTTCCGGCCACTTTGTGAAGTAATCCATGACCACTAGGAAGTACCTGTTTCCACTCTCACTTACTGGAAATGGTCCCACAACGTCTAGTGCTATCCGTTCCCAAGGGGCTCCAACGTTGTACACTTTTAATGCACCTCTGCTGCGTGTACGGGGTCCTTTCACGACCGCACAACTGGTACATTTACGGCACCAGTCCTCCACATCATCTCGACAGTGGATCCAGTAAAAGCGTTCTCGAATTTTTAGTAGAGTCCTTTTTACCCCCATATGTTCTCCTGAACATCCATCATGGTAGAGCCGTAGAACATCCGGTACCTTGGCTTAAGGGACAACCATTTGTAGATGACAGCTGTCCCCTCTAGCGTTTTCCTATTTACGGCACAAGACTCCATCCTGGATCACCAAGCTGTTCCATTGCGCCCAATAACTCTTCGTGATGGAACTCATCGCAGCCACATCACTCCACTTGGGTTTAGGAACACCAGCTTTGATCCACTCGAAGATCGGTTTGATGTCCGAGTCATTGTGCTGAGCCTGCTGAATAGTTACCTTCCATTCATAGCTAAGATCCGTTCTTAGGATCCTCACAGGCACCACTTCCTTAGACTCCTGTCTGGAACTGTGCTTACAATCTTCGGGCAAAGGTCTTCTTGACAGTTCGTCTGTGTTGCTGTGTTTTCTCCACTGTTGCTGACCAGTCTTCTCAGCCGCTTTTCTCTGCTGAGATTGATCTTCTCTAGGTGCACTTCGCTTTTTACAGTTCGACCGAAGGTGACCCCTTTCTCCACAAGTGTAACACCTAGGGCTGTACCGTCGCGGACGCTGGCGTTCAGGTAATGCCACAACTTGCTTTGGACAACTTGGCCGAAGATGATCCCTTTCTCTAGCTGTGTAACAGCTAGGGCTGTAACCTTGCGCACGGTCGTGTACAGGTGATGCCACAACTTCCCTGACGTAGTGTGTTCGGTGGCCTTGCCTCACTGCCTCTACTTCCAAGGCATGGGCTAAGGCGTCCTTCAATGTCTCATGATGCCCAAGTCTCACGGCGGCTCTAACTTCTAAGTCACGTATTCCATCAACGAACGCCTGTACCAGATTTCCATCAATCAGTGCAGGGGCAGACTGGTAGGCTTTCCGAACGAGTTTTTCAACTTCCAGAGCCCACTGCTGTAGGTTCTCGGCACTCCGTTGAAAATGGTCCTTCAACTTTGCACGGAATACGTGCTCCAGGTGCGCGTCGCCGTGCCCTGCGGACTCTCCGTCCGCATTTCGGCCCATTGTGCTGCTCGACGAGGTGGGCAAGCTCTTTGAGAGAGTGATTGCAAACCGCCTCGCCGAGCACCTTGAGGGGATGGGGCCTAATCTTGCGGAGAACCAGTATGGTTTCCGCAAGGGGCGCTCTACTGTGGACGCAGTCATGCGCGTGAGAGCCCTCACGACGGGGGATGCGATATCCCGGGGTGGGGTTGTCTTGGCGGTGTCTCTCGACATCGCCAACGCCTTCAACTCCCTGCCCTGGAGCTGCATCAGGGAGGCACTCCGGTATCACCGGGTGCCGACCTACCTCCGTCGTGTGGTCGGGGACTACCTGACGGACAGGGCCGTCATCTACCCCAGTCGCTGCGGAGATTGGAACCGGCGAGAGATGTCGTGCGGTGTCCCACAGGGATCGGTTCTGGGACCGCCCCTGTGGAACATCGGTTACGACTGGGTGCTGCGCGCTGACCTCCCTAGTGGTGTCAGCGTCGTTTGCTACGCAGACGACACCCTGGTGCTGGCACAGGGGAGGTCACACGAGGCGGCGGCCGAAGTGATGACACGCGGGGTTGCGATAGTCGTTGAGAGGATCCGGCAACTGGGTCTCGAGGTGGCATTGCACAAGTCCGAGGCCATGTGCTTTCATGGGCCTCGGAACGCGCCACCGTCGGGATCCACACTGACGGTAGGAGGGGTATCCATCGGCGTCGAGTCGACGTTGAAGTACCTAGGACTCGTCCTCGACAGCCGGTGGAACTTCGTGGAGCATTTCCGACGTTTGGCCCCCAGGCTGGAACGGACCGGGGCTGCCTTCAGGCGGCTCCTGCCCAACCTTGGGGGGCCAAACGCCTCCTGCCGCAGGCTCTACGCGGGGGTCGTGCGGTCCATGGCCCTTTACGGGGCCCCAGTGTGGGCGCGTTCTTTGAGGCGGCGAGCCGCCCACTATCTGAACGCGCCCCAGAAAGTGGTGGCCGTGAGAATGGTCCGTGGATACCGCACGATCGCCCGCGAGGCGGCGGGCCTGCTTGCCGGATTGCCGCCATGGGATCTGGAGGCGATAGTCCTCGCGCGCCTACATGAATGGCGCGCGGAGGCACTACGCCGGGGGGAAACTCCGCTGCCGCGGCAAATTGCCGTTCAGCGAACAGACCTCCGGCGCGATCTCATGGCGACATGGAGAGAGCGACTGTCGCAACCCCGTGCAGGGCACGCCACGATAGTGGCGGTAAGTCCCCTCTTTGAGGAGTGGCTTGAGAGGCGCCACGGCGCCCTCACCTTCCGCCTGACGCAGGTCCTCACCGGACACGGATGTTTCGGGAGGTACCTGCACCGAATCGGGCGGGAGGAAACGCCCGGGTGTTTCCACTGTGAGGATCGACCGGAGGACACGGTGGAGCACACGGTGGAAGTCTGCCCTGCGTGGGCGGAGCACCGCCGTGTCCTCGTAGCGGCGATCGGCGGCGGCGACCTCTCGTGTCCGGCCCTGGTTCAATCCATGGTCCGGAGCGAGACGGAATGGGAAGCCGTCACCTCCTTCTGCGAAGCAGTCATGCTGGCGAAGGAGGTGGCGGAACAAGAGAGGGAGAGAGCCTCTCTTCCCGGCCGCCGCGGGAGACGCACCGGGCGTCGGGGGCCACGTGGTGGCTACCGGCCACCGTAGATGCGGGCCTATGGACGGTTAGCTATGGGCTAGCTAGCCGTCCGTCCGTCTAGTGACGACAGGCCGTGTCGACGGCGCGTTCGTGTTCCACGCGCGCCTCAAAGAGATGTCAGCAGAAGAGAGGGGCCCGCAAGGGCCGAAGCCTGCCGGGGTTGCGTGACTGTTCGAAAGAGATACCGCGGCCCCGGAACGTAAAGGGCGAGGAAGGAACATGGATGGGTTTTAGTCAGTAAGAGTCTGACACTCCCTCCCGCTCCGCCCAGAGTGGGAGAAGTCATTTGATGATTTCCCATCCTAAAAAAAAAAAAAAAAAAAAGGTGCGCGTCGCCGTATCTGGACTCCAACGCCTCCAGCAGCTGCTCGTAGGTAACGTCCCTGCCGAGTGCCTCGAGAATAGTTAGGGCCTGGTCTCGGAGGCCCAAGGTGAGCGCGGTCATGGCTTGCGGTTTGGTCCATCCATTCGCTCCATTCGCCTTCATGACGGCCTCAAACTGGATTCTGTAGGCCGACCACGACGATGTTCTATCGGATGGAGGAACCTTAAAACCACGCGAAGAAGGTGCAGCAACCACTGAAGCTACAGTTCCACCTTCAGTCTTCAGTTCGCCCAAAGCCTTCTTTACCCCAGCCATCTGAACTTCGGCCTCCGAGATGCGATTCTCGTGCTGGTGGACCTGATCTTTCATCACTTTCAGGTCCTTGCCGAAAGTTGCATGAAGATCCTTTATGAGGATCATCTGCTCGTCTTGGCGGTGGACCTGCTCCTCCTGGCGGCGGGCTTGCTCCTCTTTGTCTCGCTGCAACTGCTCTTCCAACCGGCGAGCCTGCTCTTCTTGACGGCGAGCATGCTCCTCTTGACGTCGAGCCTGCTCCTCTTGACGGCGTGCCTGCTCCTCTTGACGGCGAGCCTGATCCTGCATCAGCGCCATTAAAGCTGACAAGTCTGGCGCCACTGATGCTGGAGAATCTCCGGATGGACCAGCGACTGGCTGTGACGTAGGCTGGACACCACCCGGTGCCTGTGTCGGAGAATCTCCAAACCGCCTTTGGTCCATGTCCTGCTGTCGCTGACTTCTGGTACGGATACCGTCCGTGTCGTCCTTTGGTAGAATTGGCATAATTTATCTCTCACTTCTGACACCAATTTGTTACGAGCTGGATATGAGGTAAATTAATTACTACCGATTAAACAACACAATAACTTTATTAATCACAAAACAATTTAAACTTAATCACAAGTACACTACAATACACTACTGTTCACTATTCGATTGACGACTCGAATGGCGTAGTGGTAGTGAGGCTGCCTTACGTTCATAGGGTCCTGGGTTCGAATCCCGGTAGGAGCAAATGTTTGTGTGATGAGCATGAACATTTGTTTCCGAGTCATGGATGTTTTTATATGTATAATAAGTATGTATTTACAAACAAAAAAGTATATATGTAGTATATCAACTATCTGGTATCCACGACACAAGCCTTGCTTAGTGTGGCACTAGATGGCGCTGTGTGTTAATGTCCAACGATATTTATTTATTTATTTTATTCGCTTAGATATCGCACTTCTAGTTCACTTCGATTCGCTTCGTTGTGTAGCCAAAACAAGACTGACCGTCGCGGGCCTGAGCGGTGTATTTATACTCGCCAACAGACACACCAGAATAACCACGAATATTCTAGAGGGTCATGAAAAACACTAACAAAAGAATAGTAGGTAGGTAGGTAGGTAGGTAGGTAATAAAAGTAGTAGGTATAAGCTACTTGTACAAAACAAACAAATATGAACCGTATGCCCTAGGCGTACGGTCGAAATTCTAATGTCTTTTTATAAATAGGTCACGAATTTGTACCTACCTAACTTTAAAAGTAATCATAATGGAAAACACTCGAAATTCCAACGTACACATACTGTAATCAAGTGCTTTCTCGAATGTTCTAGTAGGTCCAATGTAACAATATTTCTTCAAACACCCAATGGCTATCCCTAACCGTTATGAAGTTACACCCCTTTCAATTTTAGGGGAGGTTGGGGAGGGGATGGGAGGGTATACTTTCAACGCCCCTCAATAGTAAAGTAGATAGTCAAATCAAAAAGCTTCTACGTGCCCTAATTTCCGAGATACGATGGGGGGGGGACTGGGGAGTGAAGGGGGAGTTTAGAAAAATGATTTTGACTGATTCGGAGCCCCAATCTGAAAATAAAAATGTTCCAAGTCTCTTAACTTCCGAGACCCGCCTAAAGGGGTGGAGAAGGGGGGTAAGGGGACCAACTTTGAAAAATGGTTTTTACTTCCCCGAGCCTCCTCTATACGAATCCGTAAAAAAAAACAAAATATGGGTCCCTTAGTTTCCGAGATACGACAGAGAGGGGGAGGAAGGGGGCGAAAAGGGGAGGTTTGGCACTTTTCCCATACTTGCGAGAGCTACTTTTTACGAATCTGTCAAAATATACC
Organism: Xestia ashworthii; assembly: GCA_950022955.1. Taxonomy (NCBI): domain Eukaryota; kingdom Metazoa; phylum Arthropoda; class Insecta; order Lepidoptera; family Noctuidae; genus Xestia; species Xestia ashworthii. The sequence goes on along the minus strand of OX465553.1, from coordinate 9,704,329 downwards.
CACCTTCCCCTTCACCATCTGGGAGAACAATTATGTCAGTGAGTCAGTGGTAATCGAGCTTTATATGTATAGTACAATACAACTAGGTTTTGCGTTTTAGCTTTCGTGTTTTCGAGAAGTATTCGCCCTCATAAAAATTTGAAAATTCAGTGGATTCGTAAAAAATAATGAAATCCATTAGAGCACTTTAAAGATTTGGAAACCCCTCAAGAACCCCTAAAACATTTTAAAAACGAATTCAATGAAACATGGAAATTAAAATAAAAAAAAACTAACTTCTCAGACATTTTCCTATTAAAAAAACGGCTGTTTCAAACCTGTTTGCTTCATACGTTTGTTCCTCCATTAACCGGGAGAAAGCAAAGCGTGGAATAAAATAAATTTAAAACATAGTCTCGTAATAATTAAACATTCACCTCTGACTATAGGCATTGAACCAATTTGGACTAATGTATAGACAGTTATCGCACACGTGTTGGAAAACTGTCAAAAAACGCACACGTGTGGTGTGACATACATTGCATTTTGAGCCTAATCATAGCAGGCGCGGTCGCAGCCTGAAATTTTGGAGGGGGTCACTCACTACAGTAATAAAAAAGTGGTGTTTTGCCACTAGATGTTTTTCGCTGTTAGGGGATAGCTAGAAAGTTCCTTTTATTATTTGGCAAGATTTTGAGATTTTTCAATTTGACCTTAGATTTTGGGGGGGTCATGTCCTCTGTGACGCCCCCCCCCCCCCTTCGGACCGCGCCTGAATCATAGTGTGGCAAGAACCACTTTTTTAGGAAGTGACGGGCCGTCCATTAATCACGTGAGGTTCGAAGGGGGGAGGGAGTTTGGCAAAAATCACGAAATATCACAAGGATGATAAAAATGTCTAGACAGAGAGGTTGCAGGTTATTTTTGACTGGCAATTTAATTGAAAAAACTTGGCAAATTAACTGAAATACTAAACCGCGCGTTTGACGAAAAAATAAATACACGTATCTTACTTCACCTCCTTCCCCGTTGTGATATTTCGTGATTTTGGCCTAACCCCCTCCCGCCCCCTTTCGAACCTCTCGTGATTAATGGACGGCCCCTTTGTACACTTGGGGCAGAATTGGTCCATCTCCTTTCGGAGGCGGGCGGGCATAATAAAAGGCCTACGCAGACTCGGACGGCATGGCAAGGAATTTAAATTTTTACCAATGGGCTTTCAAACGTATTGATATAAAAATACGACTTATATAAATATTTAAACTGATGCCGTGGCAAAGAAACGGCACGGTCGTACCTATTTCTATTTCAATACGTTTGAATGTCCATTGGTTAAAAATGAAGTCCCTAGCCAATCTAGCCATGCCGATGGCCGTCCCGGTCTGTGTAGGGCCATGCTTTTATGAAACTAAACGGTTTTTATGGGCAAATTTAATAAGGTGCTGCAAAAAAGGCCCGAAATCTGTGTTAAGGCGCTTAGACGAGCTAAATTAGCAACTCTATTTGTGGTGGTTCAAACTTCGTTTGAAATGCTGTTAGAATAAAGTTCTAATCAGCTTGCACTACAAAGTGCTTGTTACGTCAGCCACTGCGGGCCAAATAGCGAAATGAGTGGTTTCGATCGATTTACAAAAAAACTATTGATTGGATTAAAAAACTAAAACAGTATCATGCTAATATATTGCTTGTAGAATTATTTGCCAAAAAATCAGAATGATCGCATGCATATTAGTGTGTTTTATATTGTTTGAAAGATATTGTTAGAGTTCGTGATTTCTTTTGATTGAGCCAAATTAATTGTATTATGTTTTCAAAACAGTATCATGCTAGCATATATCCTGAAGAATATCATATATTTTTCTGGTCTTGTTTATAGCAGTGAATCATATACTTTTAGTAATTATAAAACTCGCGTTTAGCTCGTGTAATCGCCTTAAAAATAAATCTCCGAAAATTTGGCTAGCATAAGTACTAAAGGTTGAAAAAACACACGTCACATAGGTACGCTCGTTGAAGCTTAAATATAACCATTAGGTCCAAGTAAAATTATGTGACGTTCTGTTCTTTGCAGTAACATACCGAGATCAGCGCCATCTATCCAGCGACTCGGGAAGAGTTGAAAAAGAAAATCCCTCAGAAAGTGTGTCAGCTAGGTGACTCCGCTCTTCCTCATTAACATTAGGTATATTGCAATTGAACACAACTTAGAAGAATAAGAATACATAGAAATGCAAAGATTAATGTTAAAATTATAGCAAATTAAAGTACCTACCATATGTACCTATTTTAATGACTGAAATAAATCCCAATATCTGCTGTTATATTTTTATAAAGATAGTATAGTTTAATTATAAGAAAAATGGACACAGTTTTTGAATGTGTCCATTTGATGTTATACATATTTCAATGAGTAAATTAATTGTAAACTTATTTTCAGTACCTTGCCTTATTCTCAATATTTGTCTGTTAAGGCGCTTAGACGAGCTAAATTAGCAACTCTATTTGTGGTGGTTCAAACTTCGTTTGAAATGCTGTTAGAATAAAGTTCTAATCAGCTTGCACTACAAAGTGGTTGTTACGTCAGCCACTGCGGGCCAAATAGCGCGAAATGAGTGGTTTCGATCGATTTACAAAAAAACTATTGATTGGTTTAAAAAACTAAAACAGTATCATGCTAATATACTGCTTGTAGAAATATTTGCCAAAAAATCAGAATGATCGCATGCATATTAGTATGTTTTTTATTGTTTGAAAGATAATTTTAGAGCTAAGTTCGTGATTTCTTTTTATCGAGCCAAATTAATTGTATTATGTTTTCAAAACAGTATCATGCTAGCATATATCCTGAAGAATATCATATATTTTTCTGGTCTTGTTTATAGCAGTGAATCATAAACTTTAAGTAATTATAAAACTCGCGTTTAGCTCGTGTAATCGCCTTAAGCAAAATAGGTAGGTAGGTATCACGGAAACTGTTCCGTGGTAAGTAGGTATAGTCTACATTTATGATTTAAACTTGTTAATTTATGATAGGAAATGTCATAGTGACGCTATTTTATATGGGTATGACATGGAATTTACCACCTAGTTATCGTAAGTGTCATATTGTTAATACTTTTTTTTCCCCTGTGTGTGTTGTACAGACGTCAGCACATCAAGCTACTACAATCTGTCAAATGTCCTTTATCGTTTTTAACTCTACTGCTAAAGTGTCAGGTCCAAGGTTGATTGGGAAAATTTAACAGTGCATGTTCGCGACGAACGTCACCAACAAACAAGAGTGTAAATAGTTTCTTTGCAACAATAGTGTAGAGTCAGTGGAACATGGGCAATAACAGTGACGAATAGATAAGTGCGCCAGTGATTAGAGTTAGTAAATAAACCAAAAGGTAAGCGCTGGACTCTTTTGAACTCGAAAGTGGTATTTGTAGTTTAATTTAATATTTCGTTGAAATCCAGGTAGCCTAGGCCTGGATATAGTTTTTTGTTTAACTTAGCCCTTCAGGAAAACCACTTGTTGAGAATATGACGGTCTAACGCAACTATCTTTGTTCATAATGTGTAAATTTTGTCTAACATACCGACAGTCGAAGGATCGTTACAGGCTGAATAACGTAGACACGTAGAAATAAATAGTAGGTCTCAATAGGTCATATACCACTCCTTGTATATGGCACCCTATATACTTACAGCATCAACGCCAGTTTTCGTATAACTCATCCTGAAAGATCCTTCAACCAGCCGAGTTTTGAAAAGTTGTGTACTAATTTAGTAATAGGTATTTCTATAATGTCGATAAAGAACAGTAGGTATAATTTTTGCGTTAGTAGCTAGATTACTTTTTGTAAATACCTTGTGACATCTAAAAAATACTTAGATTTAAGCACAGAATTGTGATATTACAGAAAACATGTAAATATTGAAATGAAAATTTACAATAAAAAATCCGAAAAACAAGAAGCGATTCGCGGTTCTCGTTACAGTTAAGTTCCGTAGTACGATAGTAAAAATGGAATTCCATACAATTGTAGTCATCACTACGGCAAATATTATACCTATTATAAAGTGAAAAGTAGTGCGTGAAAGTCTTCAAGAAGTTTCGAATCGCTTCCTGAAAGTTATGAAAGTTTATCAGTGTTATTATTCCCAGTAACCCTTTCCCCTAGTAAAGATGACTGAGGTGTAGGAGTTAGGACGTCAGCGCCGTCAGGTAGGCACACATTGACACATATATCCCCGCGTCTAGCGATCACGCCCGTCCGGCACAAACAGCTTCGGGTAAAAATGTTCAACATAACAAAGTCAGACGAAGAATTAATGATGTTCAGGTATTATGTCTAACTGAGTACCTATTGATTGAAAACGTTTATCATTTTTTCTGACAATATGTGGATCTTTAGTTCTTGTGTCAAAAATGTAAACCAACAACGTGTAGACTTAAAAACAAAAGAAATACAATTGATTCTAATTGAGGTATCGTCAACCGTGTAGAAGCTAAATATATCTTTGTAGAAAGTTTTATTAATACCTTTTTATTTTGTGCTATGGTGAGCTTAGGCCACAACTTCGTTGTACTTACCTTTTGATTTTAGTGTATGCCCTAAATTGGATTGTTGATTGCTTTGTGTTCGGCAAATAAATCTTTGATTTTGACTTTGATGAATTAAAATTACTTTATGCTGTTTTTTTTTTCGAATGGCATCTCGCAGTTCAACCTAGAGAGGTTGTCGTCTGCTTAACCGGACTATCTTGTGGGTGCCTTGAGTGTAAGGCCTCCAGCCAGGGCATAAAACTTACAAACTAAGCCCTGCGGGCCTCGGCTTAGGGTGTCGCTGGAAGAGGACAGCAAGGGGACAGGCTGGATCTGAGTGGTGTCATGATTTAGGGAATGATTTTGGACTACAGGCTCAGCCACGCGGGCTGGCAAAAGCAAGGGCAAGGGACGAGGAGGGTTTGAATCGGGGCATCGCGACGAGCCTCGACGGCGAGGACGGAATGACGGCTGTGCTTTTTGAGCGTCCTAGTTTCGTTCCTACTCTCTTGGTGGAGGGTAATAGCGTTATCGGGATCGACTAAAGTATGCCTTGAGCGGCGGATCTGATTAATTCGCGAGGGTTCGTGACGGGCGGCCGCTGCGATTAGGTTGTTATGATGTTTGATGGCGGAAACGGAGAAGAGCTTGGAGAGGCGCTTCATAAACTGGGCTATTGTGGGGATTTTTAAATCAAACTATAAACGGTCATTACGGACGTAATGGGGGCGGGCTACCGTGATTTTACGTAAGAACCGGTTCTGAAGGACCTGCAACTTATCTTAATTTGGGTTTGGCGTGAGCGTACACGACACAAGCGTAAGTCATGATGCGACGGATCAATGTGGTATAGAGACGTAATTTGCACCTGAGAGACAATTTGCTCTTTTCCGTTAGTAAGTAATGGAGACTACCCATCGCGAAAGAAGCTCGATCGCGAGCTGCTTTGATGTGAAGCCCGAAGGACAGATGGTCATCGAGTATTACTTCTAAATATTTGGCTTGCCTCTCCCAGGGGATAGGCTTGACATAGTGATCGGAATGGGGGAAATGACTTTCTTGCGCGGTCTCGAAAACAGAACGGCGTGACTCTTATCGGGGTTGACCTCGATTCTCCATTTCCTAAATCAAGCGCTTAAGACGTTGGCTGAATTTTGGAGGATACACTGAGATGTCGGCTAGGCATTCGGCCTTTTCAGAATCCTCAAACGCGAGACTCTTGTCCGGACGAGCGAGAGAGAAGATTTCGCCGATAACGGATCAAGGGGGCATTCCTAAGTTCCTCTGCCAAACAATCTGCTTCGGAACCCACAAAGGCCGCGAAAACACGATTGTTTGAAGAGAACTTTCCTTAGCGTTGAGCACGGGGCGGAGGACTGGGGCGCGGAGGTGCTGGAAGCGCGGACGGAAGCCCCCTTTTAAGCGATTGCAGGGACGGCCACGCGGGGCGCGGGGGTTGCGGGGTGCGCATGGGCAGGGACGTATCTAAGCCCTGTGATGTTTCTAGTCTCTACCTTACCTACAGCTGGAAAGGCTCTCTGGTGATTCAGAGAGTTCCATGGCGAGGGTCTCTGCGGACTGAGACGTTCGGGCAATTGGGATGAGGGGATCTTGACGGAGGGACTGACTTTATAATGTTCAACATCCTACCTTTTATGCTTGTACGCTTGTGCGCCGCAGTCGCCGCAGTCGCCGCATTCGAATTCTTCGTATGAAGTTCTACTAATGCAATCTGTGTCTATGTAGGTATCTGTGTCAGTGTGCGAGATTGAAGACTAAATTCGAATGTGGTGACTGCGGCGCGTGCGGTGCGGCCAGTTGATGATGTAACATCTTGCGTAAGTTTGTATACCTACCTACCTACTCCGGTTGAGGTATATGTCACCGTAAAATTGTCAAATACGTTATATTACAATATAACGTGTATCTCTCTAGCGATATTGTAAAGTCTCGAATTATTGTCAACTGAACATACGGAAGTATCTCTGCCCCCATAATCGGGACTTGGGGCACCCCCCCGTTAGGTTAGTTAGGTTCCTTTAAACCCTGCACCCGGAAATAGGGGCCCCGCGAAGCGGGGCTCCGTCGACTACGCTTTTTAGGGGAATATAAAGTGTTTTAAGGTTAGGTTATAATAATCGGTATTTCTCAGGAATGGTACAATATCTTTTCATGAAAGTTGTACCACTGGGCAAGGGGGACTCCTCCTTCTCTTCACACCGCGTGAGTTGACTACCATCGCATGCATTTCACGAAAAATAATGCGTTTTATTGTAAGCAGTATGTTCATTTGACAATAATTCGAGACTTTACAATATCGCTAGAGATATTACAATATAACGTATTTGACAATTTTACGGTGACATATATACCTTATGGTGTTAAAAAATGAACTGCAAGAAACTTGAGGAGTTGTTTGTCCATCAGAAATAACTCAGTAGCAGTCACGGAGCCTTGATTTGTGCCCAGTTTATGACAATAAGCTCGCCCCTATTACATAAGGGACTTACAACATTAGGTACTGGCGAAATGTTGGTGTACAATAAAGTACACCTCTGCTAACGCTTCGAAGATTACAGACGTGATGTTATGATATTTCTACATTGTGGAACTCACCGCAGGATTTAAAACAACGTCATTAAGACACAAAATTATCAAAATGATTGCGTGATATCTGTTATCTATACCTACATATAATAAAATCGTTAAGACCAAAAAATCTGTACATTAAAGGTTAAAAAAAAAAAATGGCCAGGGTGACTTAAAATAAGTAACTGAACATATTAAAACCATTTTTAAAATTTTTGTTTGTTTGTTTGTTTGTTTGTTTGAACGCGCATCACGTAAAAACTGCTAGACGGATTTTGATGAAAACTTCACTAATCTATTTAAATAAACTCAGAATAACATTTAGGCTATAGAAATTGTGGAAAATTTTGGAAAAAGGGGGTGAAAAGGGGGGGTAAAGTTTGTATCAAAAAAATTTTTTAGATTGTTCTAGAATGATGAAACTCAGAGTAAATACTTATTATTAAAAATAAAGAAATACCTGTTTAAGCATTTTTAAAAAATTTCATCCAGAGACGTAAAAAAGAGGGTTTTGTGTTTAAAATTAATAAACTTCATACACTTATAGAACAAAATCCAATAAAGTATAAACCTTTAAAAGTTGCTGTAAATACTTAAAATCTAATACAAGTAAATATAATTTCTCAATTTTCTTGAAATTTGATTTTTGAAGTGAATACGCCCAAAATAGCGGAACTCAAGAAAATCGGCTTTCCTCGGTATAAGTAGTTGGTAATACAGGGTGGAAACGGTAAACGGGGCAGTAAGGGGAACTGCAGCTACGCGAAAAAGGTCTTAGAAACAATCCACAATTTTTTCGCTAAATGTTGATCCCCATTCACAGATTTAATTAAAAAATAAAGTGCAGTTAGCAAGAAAATTGCCATTTTACATAAAACAATTTTTTTGATGCCAATAATGATAAACCTTAACCGTTCCAGCTACATGAAAATGGTCTTAGGAAACCATCCGTAATTTTTCGTGAAATTTTGATCCCCATTCACAGATTAAAAAAAAGTACAGTTAGCAAAAAAAAAATGCTATTTTACACAAAACATTTTTTGATGCCAATCGATCCTGTTTCTAATACTCAACGGTTAAGGAAGCTCCCCTTTCTGCCCGGTTAATCGTTTCCACCCTGTATTTAGAAATAAAATAATACTACGAAGAAAATGTAGACTATACGAATGTACCTACATCAGACATAAAGGCCGAAAAGTTACAAATACAAACGAGTTCAAATCCTACTATCTACAAATAATAAAAATGCTTTGTCCTGAAGGACTGTGATGGATCAACGCACAGCCTTTACCGCAGATTGTAGAAACCTGAAGCTTGGAGGGTGTATTTTTTGTATAATAATTTCAGAAAATCATTTTTTATCGTATGCCTATAATACGATAAGAAAGGATGTTCTGAAATTATACCCCTAAGGGGGTGAAAAGGTGGGAAAATGTGATTCCTTGGTCCAATCTACTTCAAATTTTGCTATCAACAATATTAACAGAATTGGACGCGTTTCGTATTGCACGTAAATTGATTTCAATGCATATCTTAGGAGATACACCGTTTTAAATAACTCCGCAGCAAAATAATGATCATGTACCAGGCGCGCATTTTCATTATGCGGAAGGATGTGTATGATGTGCTCTTTGAAAATTGTATTATAGGTGATTACGACCCAATCTCTGTAACCCTCTCTTTCTCTTATGTGACGCAGACGAAGTTGCGCGGGTCAGCTAGTTGTTTAATACGTTTGGACACTCACACATTGTTGAGCAACTCGAATTACATTTTCATTAGACACAAACATTTCTATTTCCAGCTGCCAAGCTCGAAATAGAAAATTTGTTGTGGCGAAAACATCACAGTTCTAGATCAGCTAGGTATTTTATTCCAGTATTCACAAATAAATGTGAGAATTTTGTCTGTGATATAATTATTCGTTTTCAATTGTCTCAGTTCGCTTTTTCGGAGTAGGTAAGGGCTTTTTAAACCTTCGTTTATGAATAAGAAACCCTCATTCCGAGAAAGCGAAAAGACCTTTTTTTGGTGTAAAAAATCACAGTTTACGGTGGCGCTCAATGTAACGAATTCAAAATATTTTGCTGATCGATGTGTCACCGTAAAATTGTGAAACACGTTATATTGCAATATCTCTAGCGATATTGTAAACTCTCGAATTGTTGTCAAACGAACATAGTACTGCTGTACAATAAAACGCATTATTTTTCGTGGAATGGAGTCGATGGTAGTCAACTCACGCGGTGTGGAGGGAAGGAGGGGTCCCCCTTGCCCAGTGGTACCACTCTCATATAACCTAACCTTAAAACACTTTATATTCCCCTAAAAAGCGTAGTCGACGGAGCCCATATTTCCGAGTGCAGGGTTTAAAGGAACCTAACTAACCCAACGGGGGGGGGTGCCCCAAATCCCGATTATGGGGGCAGAGATACTTCCGTATGTTCAGTTGACAATAATTCGAGAGTTTACAATTTCGCTAGAGAGAAACACGTTATATTGTAATATAACGTGTTTGACAATTTTACGGTGACATATAAGTACATATTATTAGACGTGACTGTACAGGGGTCATTCAAAAATACAACAGCGCAACACAACAGTATGCAAACTGTACTCGACTATGTCATACGTCATGAGTTAGGTATGTATGACGTTCACAAAGGTCGAGGAATAAGAAATTTTATTAGCTCAAACATGTGTTTACATACAGAATTAAAATAATATAATATATGCATGCCAAGATCTTAAATAAGAGTGGCTCACAACAACAACAACTTTGACCTTGAAAAATTCGTTCCTCGACCTTTGTGAACTGTGAACTTGCAGGGTTGTATTGATGATTTTGATGATTAGATACAATTCTGTAACTACATATACGTTTTACAGCCGCGAACGATATTTTCATCAGCAAACAACCTAGTACTGGCCTACAATTTCCAAAAAACGTAAGAAAATTTGAATTTCGCGGGCTACCCTGACGATTCTACCGAGCACCATTCTTTGAAATCATATTTAATAGATAAGAGAGGAATGTACCTGCTAGCATTGAATGGTTTGTTGGCCGGTTTGGTCCTCAACGCCCTCTGCTCCGACTTGACAGTGATATGTATGAGTATAGGTAAACATGTTCCCAGTCACGTGCACATACAAGTGGTCGCCTACGCCCGCCTCGTGCGACGTACTCTCCACAGCACTCTGTCTTGATGAATCCGAAACGACCCTACGATCCGACTATGGCTTATATTGTCACTTACGGGATATCTTCCGTTATTATTAGGTTTTAATAATCACGGAAGATATCCCGTAAGTGACAAAATAAGTTTAGTTTTAAACCGTGAAAGCTTAAAACAGTGTTTGACCCACTATGGCTTCTAGGAACAGGAACAGACGTAAATATAATTATATTAGTAGACGAAATTCTCCTCCGTCAACCGTCACGCTATCATTTACTCCTTTTTTTCATACCATTCCTCACCCAATCCATATATCTGTCAGTGTCACATTGTAAAAATCTATTCGATTGCAATCTATCTAGCGGGTTTGTAAACTGTCGAAATATTGTCAACTGAACATACTGCTTACAATATGATGCATTATTTTTCGGTAGATTGTAATCTGTCGAAGTGAAACCCTTAAATTATGAAATGTATGCGAAGGCATTGACCTCGTTCGCTATGGAGGGGGGAGTCCCGCTTGCCCTAGATGAAAAGATAATACACCATCCCGAGATAAACCGATTAATGCAACCTAACCTCAAAACACTTTATACCTTAAAAGCCTTTGTACCTATTCGCCTAAAAAGCGTAGTGGACGGAGCCCCGCGGGCTCCTGTTTCTGTCTGCAGGGTTTTAAGGAACCTAACTCACCTAACGTCGGGGTCACTCGGGGTGCGCCAAATTCCGATTATGGGGGTAGAGATAATTTGATCACCTGCATTTCATAATATCACGGTTTCACTTCGACAGATAACAATCTCCAGAAAATAATTCGTCATATTGTAAGCAGTATGTTCAGTTGACAATATTTCGACAGTTAACAATCTCGCTAGACAGATTACAATCTAACGGTTTTTTACAATTTTACGGTGACAAATCCATCGATTCCTTGGTCTTCCTGTACCTACCTCTCCATCCATCAACGTTTGTACTCACTGAATGTCAGCTCAGGCAATCTTGATATTTATGCTTTAAGACTGCAGGAGCTCGTGGCTAACCCGTGCTTGCCTAGGTTGGTCTGTGGATGGCCACTCTAAGGTCCATGTTCACCGAGAAGATAACAGTCTGATTATCTAAAACAGCTGTTTAAAACACATTTTTGTATGGGAACATGTCACATTGACAGCTGTTTTTCGATAATCAGGCTGTTATCTTCTCGATGAACATGGACCTAACATAACTACCTAATTATAACCTTAAATAATAGGTACCAAACACCTTGTACTATGTATGTAGGTGTAGGTACCAATGATATTACCAAATTAAATACTAAACATAAAATATTGATGAAAATAAAATATAAGTACCCTAAATTTTGACAAACTAAAAACGTGACACACCATCTTCGGCATAATGGTGCATCCACACCGCAGTGACTTTTTGTGAAGCAACACTGCAACACGGTAACATTAGGTAACAATCTGTAACTTTTGTGGTCATTTTTTGAACGTTATCATCGCGTCCTTATCGCGAGTAACATAATTTAACAAAATATAACAAAGAGTAACTTACAGCAACACGTGACTTGCACACCATTTGCTATATTATCTCTAACATTATACTAACATGGCATAATAATTTAATTAAAATAACAATAAGTACTTAAATAACTTTTTGTTATCGGAGTTGCTCATCAATATTATGATCGATCGTCAATTGCTTTTATATAACGTTAATACCCGCGAAGCGACCGAAGTGTTGCCGCACGCGATCATGTGTTGCCATGTCAGTTTCCTCATTTTGGTACATTTTGTTTAATTTTCATCGGGGTATTTTTTTGCATCCTTTTAATTTAATCCAAAACCTAAAATGGCAGGTTTTTTATGTTTTAATTTTTCCCACCTATTGCCACTGGAATTAAGTAGTAAGTCTTGTGAGTAATAAATTGTAGCGTACAGTAGAACTAGACTTTCACTATTTATTTAAAATAAGTCTCTGAGTAATCTAACTACCCTTACAAACTTAAGTACCATACCTACATATTTGGAAGTGATTATTTGAAAACTCATAATATGGTAACACAAACTTGAGCAAACAGATTAACTCTATCTGTGCGTGCGCAGGACTTCCTTATGACGCTCTGCATAAATATCTATATTGTTGCGTCATCACTTCTCATCGCTTATAAATATCGCAGTAATCTGCATGTTTTAAAGTGTATTGACTGATAAAATGCAGTTATTACTGCGAAACAGGAGTAGGAGCTTGAATTACTGCGAGTTTAACAGTCGGTGATAGAATTACAAACCACTTATTGTTTATCAATAGTATTGTAATAAATCTAACCTAAAATACTAGTGTGGAATATCTAAGTACCTATACATAATATATAAGTAGGAACCTACTACTGGAATCTACATAAATGGCGGGAGGAAATGCGGGTGCAGCGCAACATTCAAAACACGGCGATGACGGACGACGGAATAACCAATATGATACATCTAACACATTAAGATTTAATGAATTTTACAACATGGACAACGAGTACCGAGGTAAGGCCCTCATCTTTAGTCACGACATATATGACAAACATCTAAGATTGAATGAAAGACGCGGCAATAAAAAAGACTGGCAAAGGCTTGAGAAATGCCTAAAACAGTTATCATTTAATGTTCATGTTTTCCATAATCTAAAATACAGAAAAATTATGGGGCATATTGAAGAGACAGCGAAGATGGATCACTCCAAGAATGATTGTCTTCTAATTGTGGTTTTAACTCATGGACAGTCTCATGCATATTTGTATGCAAGTGATATACATTACAGAGCGGAAAATTTGTGGTGTCCGTTTACCGATGAAAACTGCCCTACACTTGCAGGCAAGCCGAAGTTATTTATAATTCAAGCTTGTCAAGGTGATAATTATGATGATGGTATTACATTAAAGAAAAACTTTACCGAAGCAGACGGATCGTTTGAACCACATAAAGTTCCATTTCATCGTGACTTCTTACTCGCACTTTCTTCTGTACCTGGGTATTTCTCGTGGAGAAATAGAGATACAGGCTCTTGGTTCATCCAAGAACTATGTGAAGAGTTGGAGTACTTGGCGACGACGGAAACGGATATTTTGACATTACTTACATCTGTTAGTCAAAAGGTAGCCTTAAATCATGAATCGTACAATGAAGAAGATATCTTGATAAGCTATAAAAAGGCAGTTCCATATTTTTCGAGTCTGCTGACACGGCGTCTCGTTTTTACAAAAAAACCTGATAGCTCAATAATTCATGAGCAGGGGCCTTCACCCAGGAATGAGATGACGCGGCCTGGCTGTGACAGTTTAACTTCAAGCCGTGAGCAATCATTTGTTGGTTTGTTAAGAGCTTGTTGGGGTTTTTGATGTTACAAACGTTTTCAATCGAGAAAATTTGAAAGGAATGTGTGCCGTCGTACAAGGTCTACCTATTCAAACACGAAATATTTTCACAAAATCATCAACAGCTATTATAACGAAGCCATAGCAACGAAAAACTAAAGTTAGTTAAGTACTAAGTTTTTTTATAATTCCAAAGGGCTTGGAAGATTTTTGTATGAAGCGTGGCCGTTCTTCCGTCATTTTGATTTTTTTCAAAATAGCGGCCACGCATAAAGCGGCTTTCAACGCTATAATAGCATATTATAGTACCTATATAGCTCATAGCACAACAATATCGGTCACCATACGTTTGTTATGGACACGTTCACACTGTACTAAACTATATATTGTTGGCTTACTAAATGCTATAAAATGGTGCGATACGCTGAGTTCATGCTATCCTATATCACGCACCGCCCTCTTCCTCCTCCCGTGAGGGAGGAGAAAGAGGGCGGAAGAGTCTTGCGGTACGGCCGGGGGTGACCCCCGGCCGTACCGCAAGACTCTTCAATCAAAGATCGCGGTCAACTGAGCTTGCTATATACAAAGGTACTATAAATGCTTGCGATAATATCGCGTAATGTGAACGCCATGCTATACAGGCTGGCATTTTACAATGCCACCAGGAGGGAAAGTAATATCATATCGATGTACGCGTGCGGGACACTCGCACGATGCACCACGGGGTCAGATGTCGTCGCTGTAGCACGACGACGACGTCTAAGCCTTCTTCTCGGTCTTCTTGGGCAGGAGCACCGAAAAAATAAATCAATAGAATTCTAATTAACTGAAATGTCGGGAGTTATATGTACCTAACTGTAAGGAATAGATCAGACTATCATAGCTGTTGAGTTGTCGGCTTCAATTTACTGATTCCGAATTATTCAGTTCTCAAATCATCCTCTCATTTCCAAATTGGACACTTTAGTGACTCGAAATACTGGAGATAGCAAATTTTACTCAAAGGAAACATTCCTTTATTTTAGAAATTTGATTCATATGATTGACCCTATCGATTGATGACAAAAAGGTAGAGAATGTTATTTTGTCCAACTTTAGTCGATCCATCCCGGATTCGATGCCCGAATGTGGCCAAATAATTTTCGAAAAACTGAATGCATTTTGTTTTTCTTTAAAAATAAAGCAATGTCTCCTTTGAGTAAAATTTGCTATCTCCAGTATTTCGAGTACTTTCCCTCCTGGTGGCATTGTAAAATGCCAGCCTGATATAGCATGGCATTAGGTCCTGCTTTGCTATAGTATATAGCAGAATAGTATAGCGTAGTCTGAAACCAGCTTATGACATATATCAATATTCAATCGATAGCTGGTATGTAGTCTGATCAAGTTAAAAGTTGTGCTGAAGATGCAGATGAGATCAGAGGATGCAGATATAAGTATTTTAACTTTGAAAGCTCATGTCTCGGAAACGTGACACTTTAGAACTTTTTGTTTCGTACCAAACTTGTTTGTATTGATGCCTTGCCAGCTATCGATTGATATGTTTTATGCGTGTCTGCCATGAACAAGTTGTGTGGCATAGCAGTAACATGATTCCCTGAAAATATTTCGTGTATGAATATAGATACCTTAGTTTTCACTGTATTGTTATTTAGATAATATTTTTTTTACTATTTTACCTTTAAATCCCTCACAAATGTTTGCCCGGTGCCAGTGTTAGTTAATTAATTAGTAGGTAGGTAATATTCACGACCGACCCATAGTCACACCAAATTGCCACACCATTGTGAGATTAATTTTATTTATCCGCAGTGACACTGGCTAATCCATAGTCATACTGGTGTGACTACGGACAATTTAACCTGATCTGTAGTCACACATCACACCATTGACACAATTTTGACAACTACTGTTATACTTTGGTATGGGGATAGTTTAAATGTATGACAAAAGGACGTAGTTGAATGTGTCCATTTAATGTTACATCTGGGGGCCTAAAATGGAAGCTTTAGCAGAACATAATATGAATCGTACCTATCAATAATATGAGAGCAGCGGTGGCCCAGTGGTGGCGGCCCCGACTTACAAACAGTCGTGGGTTCGAACCCAGACAGGCGCATTACTTTGTGTAATTTATTTCATCACCGCTGCTCTCAAAACGGTGAAGGAAAACATCGTGAGGAAACCGGCATGTCCTAGAACCAAAAAATTCGAAGACATGTGACATCTACCAATCCGCACTGGGCCCGCGTGGTGGATTATAGCCCATTCCCTCTCATTGAAAGGAGGCCGTCTCCCAGTGATGGGCGTAACTAGTTACTTTAGCAATCTAATTAATAATTGAATTACAAAGTAATTTAATTAAATTGTAATCTACATAATATTCAATTACATTGTAATTAGATTACTTTGGATGTGCTATGAAATTAATTACAATGTATTTAATTACAAAATAATTTGATTACAATGTAACCTAATTACATAGTATTCAATTATATTGTAATTATAATAGACAACTTTAAATATGAAATGTCAAATCCTTGCATCGCATGGCTGCGACTGCGATATAAGGTACTGCAAGAGGTATGTGGCGATCTGAGAACGATTTGTCAGTCCCAAAAGATCGATCTTTTAAATAGATATGCAGTACTGAATCGATCCAGTGAATCGATGTTTCACCCTTGAAAATCCCCATTCGATTTTTGCTTTCGGTAATATCCATAAAATTATTTACAATTACAGTGTAACTCCATTTAACGTCACTCGATTTAACGACCAACTCCCCTTTTTTTTTTTCTCTTCCCACTCTGGGCGGAGCGGGAGGGAGTGTCAGACTCTTACTGACTAAAACCCATCCATGTTCCTTCCTCACCCTTTATGTTCCGGGGCCGCGGTATCTCTTTCGAACAGTCCCGCAACCCCGGCAGGCTTCGGCCCTTGCGGGCTCCTCTCTTCTGCTGACATCTCTTTGAGGCGCGCGTGGGACACGAACGCGCCGTCGACACGGCCTGTCGTCACTAGACGGACGGACGGCTAGTTAGCCCATAGCTAACCGTCCACAGGCCCGCATCTACGGTGGCCGGTAGCCACCACGTGGCCCCCGACGCCCGGTGCGTCTCCCGCGGCGGCCGGGAAGAGAGGCTCTCTCCCTCTCTCGTTCCGCCACCTCCTTCGCTAGCATGACTGCTTCGCAGAAGGTGACGGCTTCCCATTCCGTCTCGCTCCGGACCATGGATTGAACCAGGGCCGGACGCGAGAGGTCGCCGCCGCCGATCGCCGCTACGAGGACACGGCGGTGCTCCGCCCACGCAGGGCAGACCTCCACCGTGTGCTCCACCGTGTCCTCCGGTCGATCCTCGCAGTGGAGACACCCGGGCGTTTCCTCCCGCTCGATTCGGTGCAGGTACCTCCCGAAACATCCGTGTCCGGTGAGGACCTGCGTCAGGCGGAAGGTGAGGACGCCGTGGCGCCTCTCTAGCCACTCCTCAAAGAGGGGACTTACCGCCACTATCGTGGCGTGCCCTACGACCAACTCCCTAAAGCGTCGAAATCACTGGTTGGTTTAGCTTCTCTTCCATACAATGATACACTCTATACCTATAGCATTACACCCACTCTCAATAACGACAACAATTAAATAATAAAAAGTACTTTTTTGAAGTTGCCAAAATAAGTAAAGCTGCGCAGGTGTGTACGTTCTTTTGTCGCTTTATTATCCTAGCCCGTAATAAACTCGACTGTCGGCATTATGATCACATATACCGATCTTTCTAAGAAATCCGTAATTCTTTTGTTTACAAATTGGGATTGCTTGCACACTTTAACTAATAAAATATTAAAATTTTATAATGATTGATAGAAGATTACATTTTTTTTTTGTATAATTATTATGTGTTTCATTTTCGTATTTGTCCCATTACGGCCACTACTACTAATATAAATGTCACTAATTACGTTTTATCAGATTACTTATGTAATCTGTTATAGTGTAATTAGATTAACTTGCAATTGAATTACTTTGTATTTAATTACAGTAAGTACTTATTGCAATTAGTTACGAAAGTAATCTGTTCCAAAGTATTTTAATTACTAATTACAATGTAACTGTAATTTGTAATTATTAATCTAATTACTTTTTGCCCATCACTGCCGTCTCCCAGCAGTGGAAACATTATAGGCTGATGATGATGAATATGAAACACGGTAAAAATTTAAAATTCTTAAAATGGACTCTATAGTCATCATAAAATCATTAATTGTAAATTTATTTTCAGTGCCTTGCCTTATCTTTACTAATATTATAAAGAGGAAAGATTTGATTGTTTGTTTGTTTGTAGAAAGTTACATCTTTACCGAGTGTCAGAGTATCTAGTTTATAAATTATATTGATATCATGTAAATTAGCCGAGCTATCACAATTTTCGCGGACGAAGTCGCGGGCGAAGTGGGTTTTGAGTTTTGAATATTTGTCTGTTTTGTGTTACCAAAAATAGATTATGTAAAACTGCATGGCAGGGTGAGTCTGTCATACTCACGTAAAAACAGTGCCGATGGTGGCGCTGCACATCCGGTCGCTAAGTTCCCTACAAAATGGTTGAGCTAAGCGGCGCGGATGTGCAGGTCATGTCCGTGAACGGGTGCCGACGGTTGCTGCCGGTCGACTCACATTGCCATGCAGTTATGAAAAAATAAATAGTTAAATAGCTTAGTGTACTTTTTTGTTAACTTTAATTAGTGGTTAAGGAAATATCAATAACTGTAAAGCATAAAAAACAAAAAAAAAAACATTGGATGGACTCACGTAGATCTTAAATAAGCTTAGTTTAATGTAACGTGTCCAATGATGGAGCACGATCGTAGTTTTATTTTTTTCTTTTGAATCAAGCAAACAATTAATTAAATGTAAATAAGAGCGCGGACCCCCACATCTGCGGTAGAAAATTAATTCTAAAAAAAATATAAATTTTTGTCTGTTGAGCTAAATAGGTAGGTACATTTATGATATGAACTTGTTCATTAAAATAGGACACGTCGTCACAGTGACGCTTTTATTGGAATTTACCGCCTTGGTTGTAAGCGACATATTGCTAATCTTTTATCTCTTTTACCCTGTGTTGTACAGACTTCAGCACCTCAAGCTACTACAGTCAGTCAAATTTCTTTAATCGATTTTGAACTTTACCGCTAAAGTGTCAGGTCAGAAAATTTAAACAAGCAACGTGTAAACTTAAGACGCCTGCGGAGCATGCGTATTTCATACAAACGTAATACCAAAATAATTTGTAAATTAAACGTATTCCTAAGGTCGTGTGTATTTATTTCGATTGAATTACAGAATATCTAGGTTCGCAAATATATATTTTGATTGGACACTGATTTTAACAAGAGTTATAAGAAAAATAAGTTTTCTATAGAAAATTTAAATTCCTCATATCTCGTCTTTGCATCACTATTCTCTCAAAAAACATATTTGGGAACATAGATATATTCTGTAATTCAATCGAAATAAATACAGACTACCTCAAGAATATGTTTGATTTACAAATAATTTTGGTATTACGTTTGTATGAAATACGCATCCTCCGCCGGCCCCTTAAACGTGAACAAAAACCAAAAGAAATAAAATTGATTCCATTGCCATACTCATTTAAGTGAGATGTGGTAGGTACTTAACTTAGAAACGATTGAGCTATCGTCAACCGTGTACAAGAACAGAAGTTACATATATCTTTGTAGAAAGTTTTATTAATATTATATTACATTTTTTGTATTATGAATTACTATGGTGAGCATTATTTCGTTAATTTTAATGTAGGTATGCTCATATCTGGATTGTTGATTGCTTTGTATAGCGGATGAATTAAAATGACTTTATGCTGTTTATCATCCTAACTTTTATATTTGTACGTCGTACAACCAAAACATGGCTGTGATTTAATTTGATGTAACATCTTGCATCTTGTATTTATCTTACTTTAATTATGTAAAATGCAATTAAATGTAATTTTTTAAACCAACAAAATTTGTTCGCCGTTATTGGCAGAACATGGACGCTCACAACATCTACTTATTATGTAATTCAATACCTTGCATGTCTGATTAATCAGTGTATGTAAACGCATGTTTGACAAATAAATTATTCTTATTCTTGTTTTTTTTTTCTGTGTGTTATGTCCAGCGATATTTATTTATTAAATTTATTTATTTATTTATTTTTTAAATGGGCTTGCAACATTTTTGTATGAAGCGTGGCCGGATTTTCCGCCATTTTGACTTTTTTTCAAAGCGGTCACGCATCAAACCTATATTAATCGATAGCTGGTATCAATACAAACAAGTTTTGTTCAAGACTTAAAATGTTCTAAAGTGTCACGTTTCCGAGATATGAGCTATCAAAGTTAAAGTCCATCCACTGATGGATAATCATCATCATTTCAGCCGAAAGACGTCCACTGCTGGACATAGGCCTCTCCCAAGTGTCGCCACATTGACCGGTCCAAAAAAGGTTGCAGTTCCTTTCATAAA
Organism: Xestia ashworthii; assembly: GCA_950022955.1. Lineage (NCBI taxonomy): Eukaryota > Metazoa > Arthropoda > Insecta > Lepidoptera > Noctuidae > Xestia > Xestia ashworthii. The sequence goes on along the minus strand of OX465553.1, from coordinate 9,684,168 downwards.
CCACGTGATTTGGCGGCCGTCTTTACTTTGTATCGAACTCAAATGAAGACACTGTGACAAAACAAAATTAGGCAACAGTAAAACGTATACATAGTATACACGTACACTAACGTTTTCCCAAGGGGGTAAGCAGAAACTGCAGAATGCCACCTGGGCCTCGATTCTGCTATTACAATAGTGCAAGAGTATTCGATCATTGATTTCTGATCAAGTTCTGTCAAATTTTGACAAGTTTGTTAATTCTACTATCATAATGGTGCCATTATGACTTCTCAATGAACAACCACCGACACTCCATTGAAAGAATGTCATAGAATATTAATCTCGCACATGAAATCTGGCATGAATAAATGTTCGCATTTAGTAGTAGATTTCGAAAACCATTTGTACTAAGGGTTTTATAATAATAACAATACGACAATGCCATTAAAACACAATTTTATTACGAGACCATTGACCAACTATTGTGAATTTAGCAGATTACGAACTTTAAGCAAAATGACAATGGAATCGTGTTGGAGTGACGAATTTATTAAAATAGCAGAATTAGGCCCCTGCTAGGATCCTTTCATACTCCACGTTCATACATCTGTCAAACACGAATGCTGGTTGCAAGAACTACGCACCAGACTTTTCCAGGTGCGATCAAGAAGTACTTATCCTGAATTCTGGACTGGAGACACAATTGGTTGGATTTGATTGACATCATTTTTATTAATAATACTAAGTACAACTTAAGAAAATAAGTATATTTAACAATAATTATGAACATTTAACATTTGGCTTATAAATTAACAAGACTGCATGCCACGGGCTTTTTCCCGCATCTCCCAACATTGATCCCAGAACTGACTGAGTCTCTGTTCTTGATTCGCACAGAAATGTTTGAAGTCTCTGAGCATCCGCATTTGGAAGCCTTCGTCTCCAGTCGCTGGGGTGAGTGACGACTTCCACTTTTTTGATATCATGTGGTTCCATGACCAGAGGAAACCCATCTGAAATAATATTATTTTGTTTGAATTGTGTGTCAAACGTTGCAGTTTATTTCAATCTGAGTTCGAGTGGTCGCAAGCGAGCTGCCGAGCATGAGTTTTTGGATTCGTCTCTCGGGTTGGGCTATGTGTTATTGGGTTTTTCCATCAGAAATAACTCAGTTGCAGTCACGGAGCCTTGATTTGTGCCCAGTTGATGACAATAAGCTCGCCCCTATTACATAAGGGACTTACAACATTAGGTACTGGCGAAATGTTGGTGTACAATAAAGTACACCTCTGCCTAACACTTCGAAGATTACAGACGTGATGTTATGATATTTCTACATTGTGGAACTCACCGCAGGATTTAAAACAACGTCATTAAGACACAAAATTATCAAAATGATTGCGTGATATCTGTAATTGTGCAAGATATTGAAAAGTTCTGTCATATTTTGAGTTGAAAAACGGTTGGACACATTGTTGAGCAACTCGAATGAATAAGCTTGCAATTCGTAGTCAATGACGCAATTTTTCTATATTGGTTCTGTCGTGTCGAAAACATCGCAGATCTAGATCAGTTATCCCAGTGTTCTAAAAATAAATGTAAAAATTTTGTGTGCGATGTTCTTTTTCAAATGTCTCAGTTCGCTTTCTCGTAGTAAGTAGGTTTTATTCATAAACGCAGATCTCGAAATGTTTTTTTGGGAGGACAGACGTTTCTCATTACGTAACTTTAGGCAATGTTTATGAATAAACCCCAAACTTAAGAATAGTTTAGACGACAAAATAAATTTAGTTAGTCCGTCAGATAGATTATCATAAATATTTGACCCGTAGTTGTTCTTTTGTTACGTAAGTCAAAATTGACGAAGATAAGACGCTTTTAAAATTCTCAATATATCAGGCCTAGGTATAATTTTTAGAGCGCATTGACGTCATAAACGTCCACTCTCGAGTTTTGATGCGTTTTATCTTTGTCAATATTAATTAATTCACAAAAACAAAAAATACGTGTCCATTATTTTTCAATACTCTAACTGACGGACTAAATAGATTTGTAATTTGTTGATATTGTCGTCATGCATATTATGACTGCACGTGGAAACAAGAGATTTGTCAAAAGATTAAAATCATAAAATGGCGCATTGATTTTTAGAATCGGCATTGTAAAGCGTCGTCTTTGCGTCAATTCTGTCTTAAAATCCCTATCTATAGACATGTATACAGCAGAGGCGTAGCGAGGCACGGGCAGGGGGGGGGGCTGCCCCCCTCTAGAAGATGCAGTAACGCTCACAAACCGTAATAGTACATTGTTACCATAAGGGTGAAAGTAAGTAACTTATTTAGTCCCGAGACGGGGTTTGGCGCTAATAGTTCGAGGGACTAAATAAGCCTTTAACCCGAGGTAAACACCGTGCTTTTCATTACGAATAGAAATGAGAAAAAAGAACTAGTTAGGGTTCCGTAGCCAAATGGCAAAAACGGAACCCTTATAGATTCGTCATGTATGTCTGTCTGTCGGTCTGTCTGTCCGTCTGTCCGTTCGTATGTCACAGCCACATTTTTCAGAAACTATAAGAACTATGCTGTTGAAACTTGGTAAGTAGATGTATTCTGTGAACCGCATTAATATTTTCACACAAAAATAGGAAAATAAAACAATTAATTTTGGGGGTCCCCATACTTCGAACTGAAACTCAAAAATTTTTTTTTCATCAGACCCATACGTGTGGTATCTAGGATAGGTCTTCAAAAATGATATTGAGGTTTCTAACATCATTTTTTACTAAACTGAATAGTTTGAGCGAGAGACCCTTCCAAAGTGGAAAAATGTGTGTCCTGTAACTTCTAAAATACGAGAATGATAAAACTAAAAAAATATATGATGTACATTACCATGTAAACTCCCACTGGAAAATGGTTTGAACGAGATCTAGAGAGTAGTTTTTTTTTTAATACGTCATAAATCGAAAACAGCAATGTACCTTTCATGCAATCTGCTACGGAACCCTTCATGGGCGAGTCCGACTCGCACTTGGCCCCTTTTTTTTATAATTTGGCAGCTGTCAGTTGAAAGTGATTCTCTCTAGGGCTACTTTCCCGCTCCTCAGGCAACTACAGACCTAACTTTCCGAGTATGAGTAATAAAAAGTAACTTTACGTAGGTAGCCTTTTAATAAACAAAAACAAAGTTGATTCTATAGACAGTCAAATTTTATAAGATTGTGCTATGAATGGTTGAATCTAGATTTGTTTTTCATTTTAACGTAATCAGTCCCATCGCTCATGCAGCATTTACCTTTGAAAATTCTTGGTTTTGTCTACGCCTGCCCCCACTTAACAAAATCCTAGCTACGCCCTTGGTATACAGGGGTGTAATGGCACCCTTCACGAAGCCGTCAATCAAGCATTCTATACATCAAACCTAAAGCATTATATACATCAAACCTATAAACAAGCAAAAATTATTGATGGAAAATACTTTTCAATACACTTTCTCGAAAACTGGTTGTTATCGCACTACGATTAGGTTCATCATGCAATGTATTTCACACCCGTGCGTTTTTTGCATTTTCCAACACGTGTGCGGGAATGAAAATTGCTACAGATAACTAAACCTATGCTTATGCTCAGTCCAAACTGGTTCAATGCCTATAGCGTGAGGTGAACGTTTTTTTAAAATTTCGGCAAAGCCATATGCGTCTTTGCGGCTTAATTTTTTTTGGTTATTCAAATTGTGTTTATTAATAGAATATAATCAAACTCAAACTCAAACTCAAAGCATTTATTTCAATTAGACCATTACGGCACTTTTGAATGTCAAAAATACAAAGAAAAATCAAAGCTACAGTCACAGACACAAGGCATAATAACTTGAGAAAGTACTGTAGTTGCCCATTCCCTAGCGTAGATCTCTATGGAGAAGAACGGGCAAGAAACTCCATGGACACTCTTTTAAATCAAAATATTGTTACAAAATCTTGGTTACATCATTCATGTTGCGATTAAACATATATGTGAGAACGATGTACAAAGACGTGCACATTAAGAGCGTCCAGAGAAAAGATTAAATCAACATCATAAAAATAAAGTTATTAAAATTAACCAATAATAGATAAACATGATTATTTAAAACTAATATTTGCTTTTATAAACAAATTAACGTTTCTTTAAAATCATAGAAAATTAAAATCCGTTTCCTAATAATTCATGACAAAAATATTTTACGATCTTTTATTTTATTTCTTTGAAAGTGTATTGAAAAATGTTGTTTGATACAGGTGGACATTTGTCATTGCAGTTCTCGGCTCAAAAACACCCTCGGGTCGGTTGTTAATTCCGCCTCGAATACAGTAACGAACTTGCTCCACTTTCTATCAAAATGTACTATTGTGTGCAGAATCACTGTTTACAATGGTGCTCCATGTAACGCACTCAAAACATTGTGTTGATGGATGCATTGAATAGGAGGAGGTATTTAAGTAAAGTTATAACATTTAAAACATGTATTTCTAAAAAATAACGTGTGAAATAGTTGGAACTTTGACCTTCACTATCTCTGTAATCATAAGTACCTAGGCATAGTCCAAAACAAAAAACATATCGCGGTGACGGGAAGAACAAGTGTCTTTCAGCTTTGTTAGGGCATTTCTACATCCTTTATATCTATTTTATTTAAGATTTATACTATAGTACATTTTGATACAAGTGTAGAAAGTTTGTTATTGTAGTTCAAGGCGGTATTAACACACGAGCCATAGGTGAGGGTGTTTTTGAGCCGAGAACTGCAATAACAAATGTGCATGTGTATCAAACAACATTTTTCAGTACACTTTTGAAGAAATAAAATAATAGAATGCAAAATATTTGTGTCATGAATTATTACGAGACTATGATTTCAATTTTTCTTTTCCGCGCTTTGCTTTCGCCAGGTTGAAGGAGAAGCAGTAGTAGTAGTTTTTAAATATATTTTTGAATTTAGAACACACATTTACCTCTCACTATAGGCATTGAACCAATTTGGACTTAGTATACTTAGGTATAGTTATCTGTGGTAATTTTAATTTCCGCACATGTGTGGAAAAAATATAAAAAACGCTCGTGTGTGAAATACACCGCATTTTACAAACTTTAACTTTAAATTTTGAACCTAATCGTAGAGCGAAAAGAACCAGTTATCGAGGGAGGGTATTGAAAATTTTATTATCTTACCCGCCGACTATTATCGTAATCGTCTTTGTTCTTCCCGCTGACGTGTCTCGTAATATAGCCCTCGTGAGGACTGGGCGCCGCCTCTGGGTGAACAGGGTATCTGTTGGGAACGAATGACATTTGTTATCGTTGTAAATGTTTCGAGAAAGACAAATAAGTATGCAAATTATGTAAACTTTTTTGTGTTTACATAAAGTTGCAACACTTTTAACTGGTCTTATCGCTGTTCTTCGGCGACATTTGGTACTTATGACTGGAGATTTATTTTATGTTTGACTTAAGGTCATTCTTTGAAATAAAGTTTAATAGATAAGAGAGGAATGTACCTGCTAGCATTGAGAGGCTTGTTGGCCGGTTTGGTCCTCAACGCCCTCTGCTCCGACTTGACAGTGGTAGGTATGAGTATAAACATGTTCCCAGTCACGTGCACATACAAGTGGTCGCCTACGCCCGCCTCGTGCGACGTACTCTCCACAGTACACTTGATGAATCCGAAACGTCCCACTATGGCTTCTTGGAACAGAAACAGACGTTCCAGCCACGTGTCTTCGGGGAAACCTGAAGATTTAATTTAGGAAGAAGTCGAAAATGTAATTTGTTTGGTGAACTTTTAGTACTAAAGTACGCAGAGATTGTAACCCGTAGATTGTGCCTGTACTTAGATATTCGTTTAGTTAATTTAATTCTTCTCTGTCAACCGTTACGCTATAATTTGCTCCTTTTTCTTTCATACAATTCCTCAGACAATCCAGCCATCGATTCCTTGGTTTTTCTCTCCCTCTACTACACCCATCAACGTTTGTATTCAAAACTCTTTTAATGACATGGAATTCGTCCCTCCTCATTGCATGCCCATACCAAGACAACTGATTACCTTTCAAGTTTTCCTTCAATATCACTACATCATCACTACATATTATAAAACAAAGTCTCCTGCCGCGTCGGTCTGTCCCTATGTATGCTTAGATCTTTAAAACTACGCAACGGATTTTGATGCGGGTTTTTTTGATAGATAGCACTCTATCTATTCCAAAAAAAACCTTCCTCTTGAATATACTCTATATTCAAGAGGAAGGTTTTTGTATATAATTTTACGCGGGCGAAGCCGCGGGCATCGGCTAGTATTTTATATAAGTATTCTTTTTACACCACATTCCTCATCGTCATCTCCGCTACATACAATCTTTTTTTATCCATCTTCGTCACAGTCCAGCATTCCGATCCATACAGTACGACAGGTCATCACGGACTTGTGTTACTTGTATACTGAGTGTAAACAGACTTGTCACGAACCTGCAAATATTATTCCAAATGTATACAGGCTGTTAACAACCTCATCACAAACCCGTCAACCAAGCATTCTGTACATCAAAATAAGTAACTTTACGCGAAAATTATTGCCGGGAAATGACTTTTTTTTTTGAGGTGCATTCACGTTTTACGGTACGACTCAAAAGTTTTTTTTTAATGTAAGATTTTTTACTTACACCTCCACGACCCCCGTACTATTTAATCCATCAGCACAATGTTTTGACTACGTAACATTGAGTTCTATCACAAAACGTGATATTTCACTCACGAGAAAATTCGTTTCCCAGCAATAATTTTTGCATAAAATTACTTAGATTGATGCACAGAATGATTGGTTGACAGGTTTGTGATGAGGTTGTTTACACCCTGTATACAGTTGGATTAATATTTGCAGTTGTAACTAAAATCTAAAAATGCATTCGTAGAGTACCTTCAAATAACGTGACTTTACTCCTGAGCAAAGGTTCTTCGTTCAGGGGTACGTAGATGGGTCCCCTCAGAGGGTCCGACTTCAACGTGAAGGGCAGAGCGAGTGGATCCGCGGGTATTGGCACCATTTGTAGTCGGCAGCTTTGAGCTTTGCGCGCCCACCCGAATATCTGGGAAATGTACACAGATTAGGGATGATGACTAACTAAAAACAATATGATTATGTTTAGTACGTCAGTTAGATTTTCGAAAAATATTGGATAAGTGTTTTATCAGTTACAAAATAACTGACAAATGCTTGCACTGACTGGACAGGTCTACTCAAATCTATGTGGTTCTTTGTTCAAAAGACCTTCTCAGACACTAATCTGTAATAATCTGTATAGTCCTCATGTGAATTGAGCAAGATTGTCAGGACTTCAAAAGAGACTAATCATGACCTCTGAGTTTGTTTCGGCTGTTTCTTCTCAGAGTAGTCAGGTACGAAACACCTGCCCCATCTAGTTTAAAAAAAAATGACGTGTAAAAGTGTTTGAGAATACCTAATTGCTGAATAAATATAATTTATCATTTAATGTTACGTCACACGGGTATTTGACGCACTGTATCGTCTTCATTTTTTGTTAACATAAAAAATATATCTCCGTAGTTGATTCCTAGGGTGAAGGTTAAGCAATGTATTTAAGATTATTTTATTTGTACCTGGCTTTACCAGTAATAGGCTCACCCATGGATGTAATATGGCCCCGTATGACATGTGCCCGCCTATCAGTTTAGCATTACTAGGTAAAATGTGCGAGTGCTGGGGTCGTCGGAGATCATACAGGGGATCAAGTAAACAAATAAGTATGTTAGGATCGTAGCTAATAGCGTTATGTAGATACTGTCGACCACCATGACAAAAAGGCCTAAGTGAGAGTCGGTCTCTCGCATGAAGGGTTCCGTAATATAGTAGAAGGGGAATCCCTTTAATTTTTAATTTGTTCTTCTTCTTGGCGTGTTGATAGCAAATATTTATTAAATATGTTTGGCCCAAAATTCAGCTATACGAACTCCGCTCGCTGATGCAGTCATAAGATCGTTAAGTGTGCAGGAGTCAGGGCCTGCGGCGCAAGATGGGAGATTGGCCATTGTCTGAGCCGTCCATAAACCCCCACAGAGGAGATTGTCTTTGCTACGGCCGACCTGCGAGTTCGGAGTCTATTCAGAGATTTCCAAGTCGACCACGGAAAAGCATTCCCAGGTGGATGGCTTTCAGACGGCTTAAATAGTTCCCGCCAGACATCACATCTCACTGTGGAGGCATGGACTAGCTGGGCCAACGCACCCAAAATAGTACATTGTGATACAAGGGGCTAAAATGACCCATTATAGACGAGGTAGTTTTACTACCGAGCTTTAGCGAGGTAGTAAATAGGAACCGAGTTAAAATGGGATTTTAGCGCCGTGTGTTACACCGTACTTTTCGCTGGACAGACAGCGGAGGCTTAGTAATAGGGTCCCGTTGGTTCCCTTGGGATACGGAACCCTAGAAACGACTGTGGTGCTGTTCAGTACTGGCTACATCTCTAGGAAAACGGACGGTATGTAAGGGGGATAGATACCAGTTCAGCGACAATATTCCCGCTGGCGACGGCCCACTGTATGCACATCTCGTAGGCCTGGTCCGGGCGGAAGGTGGCCTGGTACCGCGCGTGGCCCCACTCGATGCGGTCGCTCTTGTTGCTGATGTCGATGTCCAAGTGCGTGTTCTTGTACAGGGGCACTGCAACCAGACAATTCAAACTGTTATTATATCTTACGTTTTTTTTGCAATTTAGGTACTTAGTAGTTTAACTTCTTCTTTTTCTCTATTGTACGTACAACTTTTGTTTTGCATGCTGAGTTTACATTTTTGTGATTGTGGAATAGAAAAGAATAGAATACTCTTAATTATGTACACCATAAAAAATAGAAATACAAAAATTATTATTATTTTTTTTGCCCTATTGTTTATCTGTTTTTGCTTGTTTTTATGCCCTTATCCAGAGTAAACTATTGTTGGTAAACCAATAAAAATAAATTAATTAACAGGCCAGTGCTACTCGTAGGTTGTACTCGTATGTTGATTAAAATATTGTTCGCGACTGTAAGACGTATGTGTCAAAGTACTCCTCCGCAACAGCAACAACCTTTACTTGGCGCCAAGTTAAAGGTGTAGGAACGACTAAAATCATTCCTACACCTTTATGAATTTGGAGGGTTGTTTTGATAATGTTGATGATTAAAGTTCTGTATCTACGTACGTCTTATAGTCGCGAACAATATTTTAATCAACATACAACCTAGCACTGTCCTGCAAATTGCAAAAAACGTAAGAATGAACAATTGATGATTGAATTGATTAATATTTGAATTTCGTGGGCTACCCTGACGCTTTCACCTTCATCTAGGCTTCGTTCTAGATGGAAGAGGGTCTGGTTATACGGGACACTGGCTGACTGACTGATCGATAGATCTGCGATACACACCACCCTGATAATGTATATATTTTTTAACATAACACAACATATCTTAGAAAATTAAAATAAATAGTTTTTTTTTTTCAAAACAAGCTAAATATTCAACATGCGTTTTTTTTAAAGTAGCGAGTGGGCAATATACGTGTTTAATTTTTACCGATGCGGGGGCCAATCGCCGTCGGTGCTAGCTTATTAGTACATCATGGAAACGCTTACTAACTACTTAACTGAATATATTCGATTGAATTTTTGTAAGCTGACGTCTTGAGATACACGAAGTTTAATTTATTGTTATACTAGCCGATGCCCGCGGCTTCGCCCGCGCAAAATTATAGACAAACCTTCCTCTTGAATCACTCTATCTATTAAAAAAACCCGCATCAAAATCCGTTGCGTAGTTTTAAAGATCTAAGCATACATAGGGACAGACAGACGCGGCGGGAGACTTTGTTTTATAATATGTAGTGATAGTGATTGTCATCTCCACCTTGTACAGACGATTAAGACCTAATACATTCAAAACCCATACACAATACTTACTGTCACTATCAGAACCCAACTGCATATAACTAGGGTCTATATTATCACAAAGGAAGGGCGGTACTCCGGTGTCGTCAGTCACTGGGCTAGTGCCGAATATATCGATGGCCCCCATCAAGTTCTCGGCTGACAGTAACGGCGACCGTGGTCCTAATACTTCGACCTCCATCCATTCATTCTCGAAGCTTTGAAGGTCGCCTAGAGGCTTTACGTAATCTGGCATAGAATCTGTAAAACAAAAATATTGTAGAATATAGTACATTGTTTGGAGGAGCTCGTAGCTAAATAATAACAGACGCTAGGGTCTATCTTTAGGTTAAGCCGTGCTTGCCTAGGTTGGTATGTGGATTGGTGACCACCCTTACATACCGAGTTTCCTCCGTGCTTCGGAAAGCACGTTAAGCTGTTGGTCCCGGCTGTCATTTGTGTTGACAGTCGTTACAGGTAGTCAGTGGCCCAAAAAGTCCTGACAACCAGTCTTACCAAGTGGTATCGTATTACCCAGTATTAACTGGGATGTGGAGGTCATGTAAATTCCTGTTATTCAGCTGCATCCAGTTAGACTGTAAGCCGACCCCAACATAGTTAGGAAGAGGCTAGGCAGATGATGATGATAGTATATTGTTACCCTAGTGGTGAAAGTATCTTATTTAGTCCCGAGACGGGGAATAGTACGAAGCTTCGGTTAGTTACGGAATTGTTTTTATCACGAATACAAGGAAAGTATAAATAAAAACTTGCATATCAACTCAAAGCAAATTAAGATCAGAAGTCGCTTTCCCTTTTTGTCTTTTTTTTCTGTAGCCGGTCAGCTATTCAGCCATTTTTCATGTTCATCATTGAAAAAATGGTAAACATTTTGCCCAAATCCATCTTATTTTAAAGAAATAGTTGGAGACTAAATTATATTATAAATGAATACTGAACTCGATGTTGAATCAATTTTACATTGCGCTGTAATTGAGTGGGCTGTATAGAAAGTTGGAACATGGGTCAATATAAATTTGAAAATAGAACACACTTTTTTTTAATATAATTTGACAGCCAAGTTGAAAACGACTCTCCATAATTATGGCTGAAGTTTTACTTTCCATCAACTCGCTCCTGAGGCAACTTCAGACCTACTTTCCGAGTAGGAGTAGCGAGCGGCGAAAATACGAGGTTGTAAAATAAAAAATCGGAAAGAGCAGCAGATGACTGTACTATTATCCTTAAAAAGTAAAGCGTAATTTATACGTCTGTCGTCCTCCCAACACACTGGGCCTGCGTGGTGGGTTAGGCCGAACTCCATCAAAGCGTTGAAAAGCGGAGCGGAGAAGCGACATGCGGGAATCAATCACTCAGTTTCGTTGAACTCATATCGCGTCAGCCCGGGCCTTATGGACCACTCTCACTCATAGCAAGGAGGCCATCCCAGGAACCCAGGGGTGGACGATATAGGCCGATTGTAGACCAGGCCCCTTATTCACAACCATTCGACTCGCTTCCGAACCGAATCGAATGTCTACGATATCGAAGATGTCCTTCAAACGCTATTCACAAATCCGAAACCGAATAATTTTGACAGTTCAATTCGATAAGAAGACTCGAATCTTTCCGACAGCTGTTTGCTATCGGGAGGCATATCGAACAAAATTTAAACGAAGAAATAAACCATATTTCCAGATTATTTCAGTAAAATAAAAATACCAAACTTTTTAAACACTGCCTGAAGTAAGTTAATGAAGTTTTATTATTGTCCGGTGTTGTTTGTGTTTTATTAGTTATTTTATTGACTATATTTCATTGATGTATCCGCATTTACTTAAATTCTGTGTGTTTACAAAAATGTGTTATTCGTTGTAGATTTTAGATCTCTCTCATCATTTTGCCTTAAAATTAAGAACCTACCTAGAGCTTGTGCGAATTAAAAACATTTTAACTGAGTAAAATCTGATAGCAAAAATCGGGTTACTTGAGGTTTTAATTTTTTTACTCTTTTCTATTGTATGGAACTAACAAGTATTGTACCATTTTAGAATTCTGATTAAATGCGCCAACTTTTAATGCTACTTGCCAAGGCACTCTAGTACATTTTTTTTATAGGAGGGCCTAAGTCGACGAATCTTGAAAATTTTAAATTCGTAGTTTAACAAATAGTCTCAATTCTCGGAAACTTGAGGCAATTGTGTCATTATTTTTTATTGGGATTCTAGAAATGTTATTTAGGATTACGTTTCTAAAGTTCAAATGAACAAAAATAAAAAAGAATAACCACAATAACCGAAAAATGGTACAGTTTGATCAAATTTCTAGGTTTTTCTTAAAATGCCCATAATTTTCAAACTGCATGGGATAGATTTTTTTTCAGATTTTTCTCGTGATGGTTATGATCAATCCTGTCACCCCGTTTCGGCTTGACGTTGAGTTTTGGGACACCCTGTATAAATAGATCGAAATATTCAAACAAACCAATTTTATTTACTTTTCATTTTCTACCACGATCATCTATTTACTACCATTTTGTAGCGTTCCCCATAAACACAATCTCAAACGGATAGAAAAAAGCGCATCGTTTCGGATCTGTGAATAGCGTTTTGACAGTTCTTCGGTTCGGAAATGAGATAGTCGAATTCGGTTCCTTACCGACACGGAAACGTATCGAATGGTTGTGAATAAGGGCCCAGATAATGTAGTTCCGAAAACTTCTCGATAACTGGATTTAACCACGGTAGGAACTATTCCATTCCCATATAGTACGTTCCGATACGAAATAAGATGAGGAATAACTAACCTTTTTCTTTTTTCTGTGGCAAGATATGATACATATAGTATCCTACGACGAAACGTTTCGTTGTGTCACCAGACGCGTGGCAAATCATTTTTTCTTGTAGTAATTTCTGCAATAAAACATCAATATTCTTATTAGTAGCTTAATAGTGATCAATTTAGAAGTTTCATAAATATAAGGTGGGTAAATTACATTCAAGAAACAATGTTAAAACATAATATTTAGAGAGCAGCGGTGGCCCAGTGGTGGCGGCCCCGACTTACGAACAGTAAGTCGTGGGTTCGAACCGAGACAGGCGCATTACTTTGTGTAATTTATTTCATCACCACTGCTCTCAAAACGGTGAAGGAAAACATCGTGAGGAAACCGGCATGTCATAGAACCGAAAATTCGAAGACATGTGACATCTGCCAACCCGCACTGGGCCCGCGTGGTGGATTATAGCCCATACGCAAAATACGCGCTTTGACGTGGAGTTGCGGTCACCAGCCCGTTGTACAATACAATACAATACAACATAACATTTAATTAAAGCCGCATTTCTGGTGTGGCTATAGCTATAACTGAAAAGAAATAAAAACACTTTACCTCCATAACAGACGTAGCCCTTTCGTAGGTAACGCCCTCCATATTAGCTTGTAACCAATGTATGGCGTATATTGACACGAATGTGTGGGACGGCAGGCTAACTGTCTGTTGTAGGAAGCCCACGCCCAGCTGTGGGCTACGCATGCGTTCAACAATCTCCGCCAATGACGAGTTCGCTTTCAGTTTCGGTTCTGGCACTCTGAAAAAGGCCAGCAATATATTTTATGGTTTTTCTTTATGTGACTTTTACTTATGAAGCTTACATTACAGAGCGCAAGACCCACTTCTCTTTCTTCCTTAAATTGTGCTGCTACTCGTAGTTGTTGGTAAAAAATTCGAAACCATCGATAAAATATCCATCTGAATCGACGATAGTCACAAAATAACCAAAAATTTTACTGCACGTAAATAAAAGTATGTGTCAGGATCACTATCATATCACGCCAATAACGAATGACACAAATTGTTAATACACTTGAATGATTAAAAGACAAAGTCATCAGCTGCTTAGCTTTGTCCAGACTGTTTTGAGGTCGGCTTCAAGTGTAACCGGATGCAGCAGAATCTGTAGCAAAATCAACATGGAGCGACTGCCTATCGTAAATCCACAACCCAGTTAGTACTGGGTAATACGATACTCCTTGGTAAGACTGGGCGTCAGTATTTCGGACCACTTCATAAAGACTGTCAAATATCTACCATTGTCAGCCGGGACCAACAGCTTAACGTGTTTTCGAGGCACGGACGAAGCTCGGTACGTAATTCACCCATCCACCGACCAATTTAGGAAAACGCGGCTTTACCTGATGCGATCTTTAGGTTAAGCCGCGTTTGTCTAAGTTGTAATCCTTCGGGTCGATACCCGAGCGATTGTTATTATTTAGGCACGAGCTCATCGACGATTAAAAGACAATGTAAAACAGTAATATCAGAAATATTTACCCGTCATCATAAGTGTCGTCGCATTCACCAGTCTGAGATTGCGTTCTCTCTAGAACAGTTTTTGCTGCGGCCCTGAAGTTTGTATTATATTAGAACATTTCACCAGAATTTTAATACAAAATCTATCAATAATAGTGAAGCAGATAATTCCAAACGCAAAGCTGCCAAGCAGAAATTGAGTTATAAGAAAATTATGATGATTTTAGGGAGTTTTAGAGTCATTCGTATACAAAAGTGGGATAGGGTTTTCTTAAAAGTACATAAGTGTTAAACTGCGCCACCTCACTGCTGCGCAAAGGCCTCTCCTCGTGATTTAATGTGGATGCTCCAGGGTAGCCCGAGATATTCAATATTTTCTTCCATTTAACCCTAAAAAAAATTGATCTAGGGCTAATATAGACCAGTGATCGTTGGTTTTGTCTAGCTCGTCCCACCATCTCCTGCGAGCCCTGTAGCGTCGTGTTTATTTAGGCCCACAGCTCGTCGGGCATACGGCAGTCGTGGCCAGCCCAGTCCCACGTCAGCTTTGCGGATTTTTGGGAAATGCATGTCAACATATTACACAGGGTGTCCGGTAATTAATGGATAACCTTGAAATGGCTTGTAGAACTTATGACCATTCAGAAAAAAATACGAAAGAAAATCTATTCGATTCCGAGATATGATAGCCCATATTATTATTTCGGAAACGTGACACTTTAGAACGTTTTGATTCGTACAATACTTGTTTGTATTATTGCCAGCTATCGATTCATACACGTTTTATGCGTGTCTAATCAAATCAAAGTTTTGTAACTTTGATAGCTCATAATTATCTCGGAAACGTGACACTTTAGAAACATTTTGGAACTTAAAAAATATTTGTTTTAATGCCAGCTATCGATTAATATAGGTTTTATGCGTGGCCGCTACATCGAAAAAAAAACCGGCCACGCTTCATATAAAAATGTTCCAAGCCCTTTGTGATCACATTGATCTCGCGAAAATAACTGAACGGACTTTGTATGTAATTTGACACAAAGAGAAACAATGTTTTAACATAAAAGGCGAAAATTAGGTGTCCATATCAGCCTAAAGTGATGTTATGTATAGACCATGTTTTGATTGCAATAGGCCTTCAATAAATTTTCACCTGGGTGCATGAGATGATGCAGTAAAACCGTGGATATAAAAGATAGAATTTTGTTAGTTGAACGTCTGACTCTAAAACCATCCATATAAAACGGTATGATGGAGCGAACTGTATACTTACTTGTTACTTTGACTAGTGTTTAGTGACTTAGTAGGTGATAGTTGCTGCAATGAAACATTCAATAAGGATAAGAATAAGCAATTGATAGGAGAGGCACGGGCAAGCATTCGATGATAGCTTAGCGATAGTAAAATAAACCGTGTCATGAATTAGAATTGGTATTAAAAGGATATCTGTAAAAAAACAAGTTGTCAATTTAGTAATAAAAATAAGGGAAATTAAAAGCTATAGAACTAAATTAAAATACAGAGGTGCAACGTACATAAATAAAAAATAAAAAAAATAAGTGAGTTAAATAAGAGAGCACAAATATGAAGCATAGTTGGTTCACGTAAGGAAGATGAATGAATGTGTCAAACGTGTGTTAGGTGAACGAACGAATGAATGAGTGCATGAATATTTAGCCATGTGAAGAAACTTGGTCAAGCGCGGACACACCATGCGACAGTCATGAAGCGAACATACGCATTGCGATTTTTTATACGCGTCTTTTTAGTCGTAACATTGTTATGTAGTTAAAAACGTGACGTCTTACTTCACATGATTTTACTATGGTCGAATGCAAAAACGGCAAAGGAGCCAGAGTTGTGGGATATTAATTGAATGGTAGGGCCTCATTGAATCAAATAATGGTAAAAAAGACTAAGTTCTTGTATTTAGTTATTTTTCAGATAATACGCCATGCGTGTCAGCACTAACTTTAGAGACGCGTATAAAATGCATATAAAATCACTGATCAATTTTAAAGACTACTCATTTAAATAGCAAACAGTTTACTTTCGATAAATGTGGAATCGTCAGGGTAGCCCGCGAAATTAAAATAAATAAATAAATATCGCTGGACATTAACACACAGCGCCACCTAGTGCCACACTAAGCAAAGCTTGTGTTGTGGACACTAGATAGTTGATATACTACATATATACTTTTTTGTTTGTAAATACATACTTATTATACATACAAACATCCATGACTCGGAAACAAATGTCCATGCTCATCACACAAACATTTGCTCCTACCAGGATTCGAACCCGGGACCCTAAGAACGTAAGGCAGCGTCACTACCACTACGCCATTCGGGTCGTCAAATTCAAATTTTCTAACGTTTTTTGCACTTTGCAGGCTAGTGCTGGGTTGCATGTTGTTTAAAATATGATTCGCGGCTCTAAGACGTATGAAGTTACAGAATTATAATCATTAAAATCATCAATACAACCCTCCAAGTTCATAAAGGTCGATTGAATGACTATTTAATGAAAAATATATCAACATACAAGCTAGCACTGGCCACAAAATTGCAAAAAAAAACGCAACAAAATTTGAATTTCGCGGGTTACCCTGGAGCAGCATCCCCCTTAAGAGGCCCGCGGAGGCCGCGGAACATGCGTAGTTCATACAAACGTAATACCAAAATAAATTTCAAATCGAACATATTCATAAGGTAGTGTGTATTTATTTCGATTGAATTACAGAATATCTAGGTTCCCAAATGTATGTTTTGAACGGACACTGGTGATACAAGTTACGAGAAAAATAAGTTTTCTAAAATTCCTTGTATCTCGTCCATATGTCATTTTCCTTTCAAAATATGCATTTGGGAACATAGATATTCTGAAATTCAATGGAAAATAAATGCACACTACCTTACTTATTTACCTTGTTTGATTGACAAATTAATTTGGTATTAGGTTTGTATGAACTACACATGCTCCGCCGGCCCCTTAACGGAAATATAACAATTGTTCCATCTTTAAAATCGGTCAGGTCACAGCTCAGGCTATGATATGTATGTGTCACGTAGGTACTGACATGGCTTCGATCCGTAGCCTCGGGCGGTCAGGCAGGCGGGTGCTCCCAACGCGCTCCCTGAACGGTGAGTTGGACACACCGCCCTGATACACCACACACAACACGCACTTTAACACGGCAACAGATTACCTACATCCTGTATCGTAACATTCGAAATAGTATAATACTGGAACTGCTCCCGGGACAATGTTACTTCGTACAGTTGAAATGATTGTGTAGTATAGATAAGGGATCCGAACCTTGCGAATTCCATGCATTTAAATGGAGGTTTGTTATATGCGAATGAATTTTCCAAGTTGGTGTGGATGACCAAATCCAAAACTATGTGTATGGAATAGCGAAAATACTCAAAGGAATCTCGAGCCCGATTTTGAAAAGAACTAAAACTCATGTTTTAATTTTCATCAAATCTCCTCTGAGTATTTTTTGCAATTCCTTATAGTTACAGATATGGTAAACCACGACCACTTGAAAAAATCACCCTGCACCTATATGCTTATTAACAGATTACCTTTATTTGAATAGCAATGGGACATATTGTTTTAGAATTTATTGTATGAAATAAATTCTGGAATCATACTTTATCACTCAGTGTTTATAAAACACTACTACACACCCGGGAGTTTATAAACTTCAGTTTTATACTATTTACAAGTGTTATGTCGTAAACTACTACATTTAAAAAAAATAATAATAATTTAAGAAGCCAGCAAACAAAATGTCTCAATATCGGTGCATTCCGTGCATAATAGTATTGCATAATTTTATAATAAGCAGTGCAAATATATACGCAGTATGCATATACAATGTGGTGGTTCTTGTTTGAGAGTACTGTAAAATCAGACCTTTTGTCATGGGACCACAATCGGTTAGACAAAAAGACATTTTTGAACATTACCTATATTCAAAAATGTCTGTAATCAAGCATTGCTTTTTGCCATCGACTTTCATGGTATTGCATTAGGTGATCGATGCAAAACAAATATCTACAGTTAATAGAAGGGGCATCCATCTGGCGAAGACCTCCACTGCACTGTTATCTATAAAATTACGATTAATTGTGAAATTAGTACCTACTGTGTCATAATAATCAACGCGGTAACGTTAGTCTTCTATGGTTAAGGTGTGAAAATTAGAAGGTCAAACGCCACTCCAATGTAAGGTTAATACAAATTAACAATTGATAACAAACCAGGTTTTCATGGAGCCAATGAAATGAGTGCGCAAATATGCCACAGAAAATAACAACGAAATTATAAAATTTTGATTCCTAATTAAACATAAAGATACAAGTCAAGCGATCAAAAGACCAGACCCATTATTGCTGTTAGCTTTCGAAGTTTTAAAACTCTGAATCGTGAAAATTATTATAATGCACACCGTTTTTATAAATATCGGAGGTCTGCCCCATTTGATCGCAGCATAAACTGAAAAGTGTCAACATGTCGTAGTGGAGACAAGAGGGAGTGGCGGCGGAAGTGGGCTGCACACTAAGTAGTAACTAGCGTAGACGTGACTCTAACGTTACACATGTCAGTACGATCGTATCGCGCTAAGTGTGTCTGAGGAGCGTCGTGTGAGGCGGCGGGACAGCTGCTGCTGGCCTGGTGTACGGGTGTACGGGTGTACGGGTGTACGGGTGTACCTGCGCGCTCCGCGTGAGGATGGAGGTGGAGTGCCGGCGCCGGGTGAGCGCCGCGTCGGCCGCGCCCGCGCCCGCCAGCGCCATCTGCACAGCCACACTACAGGGGGGGCGGGGCCTCGCCTGTCGCCCACTCCGACCGGACGCACTCAATAACGGTACTGAGGGCTCGCGATCTCGAGGCATTTTACTGGTGCGATTTTTGCACAACAATTTCACAATTCCGAGCACAGAAACTTGACCGCAGAGCGGAGATGTCGCCCGATAACGACGAAGAAACGAATCGATTCTAAGCGGCGCTACTACCTGTGCAGCTGTGACGCCGATGTCGCCTAATTTGGTCTGTTGCTTAGGTAATGTCGATAGCGATGCTTAGTTCGATACTGAAAAGTGATAGTTTGAAGCGAAATGTCTACACAATGCTTAGGCAGTTCATGTCACGCCCGGTCTGCGGTCTACAGGATTATTGTCAAGTTAATACATCATGCGCTCAGACTCAAACAAGAAATTACAAATAACACATAGTGTGCAACAAAATAATTAATTAAATCTAATAGATAAATTATAAACATGCCTGTTGCATCACATTCATACATTTAAAATGGATGACACATTTAAGACAGTGAAGACAACAACAAAGATTCTAGTTGAAAGTTAGCATGCGTTTACATAATTACGACTGTGAAATTAATAATTTAATGTTTGAGTAAACATTTAGTACAAATAATTATCAGTAATGTAATATTTTTGAGAACATTATATCGAAAGTATTGCAGGTTTACATATAATTTAGGAAAGGGTGCACTTCTACGATACATGCAGTGCAAGTAGTAGGTATCTAAGTGTCATACAAAGTGCAAATAACTACAATCATGCTTATATGCTCCACTAATTACATTATTTTGTATAAATATTTACATTTTGACTTAAAATGCCCAACATTTAAATGTATTGGTCTATAAGTGATAAATCATTTACATACATAAACAAAAAATACTCATAATTATAGGAACAAAAATAAATTAAAAAATCGATTAAAATAATACAAATTGAAATATGCTTTCATAGTGAGATTAGATCTGAATAAAATACGATTAATTGATCAGCGCTAAAATGTCTATAAATGTGAAACAGCAAATAATAAAGGGTGTATAAAACCGACTTCAAAGTCGGTCGAAGTCGGTTTTATTTTTTGCAATAATTTTTTTATTTTTCACTTTTTAGTGGTTCACATGTGCTTGATATACATGGAAAGTGCATACCGTTACAATTACAACAAGCCCATACACGACTAGGGTACATTGTCTCATTATGGAGTTCCGTGACTCTTGGCTTCATCATCAGATCTGATGGTAGAATGGTTCTTATCAAACGCAAATGTTTCACTTGTTGTAGAAAATACCAAAATCGCAACACGTTTTCATATAAAATTCGAAGAGTTCTCTCGATTTCGCCAAGATTCCATCATCAGATCCCGACTTGGTGGCTATGGGACCATTTGGAAAGAATACCCTTTCCAAAAAAAAAATAATTTTCCAAATCGGTTGGCAAGCGACGGAGTTATGCCCGAACAAACATAAAAAAAAAAAAAATAGAAACATCCGAATTGGGAACCTCCTCCTTTTTTAGAAGTCGGTTAAAAACACCTCTTAACGAGGCCGAAAGACACTTGTTCTCCTCTTCATTGCGATTATTTTTTTTGTTCTATCTCCGCAACTAGAAGGTTCCCAGGTATGGTGTACCATACCTGGGAACCTTCTAGTTGCGGAAATATTGGGGGTCAAAGTTCCAACTTTATGACAAGTTTTTTTAAATACAAGTTTTTATTGTAATGTTTTACTTTAAGGGGCCGGAGGATGCGTATTTCATACAAACGTAATACCAAAATTATTTGTAAATCAAACATATTCTTAAGGTAGTCTGTATTTATTTCGATTGAATTACAGAATATCTATGTTCCCAAATATGTTTTTTGAGAGAATAGTGATGCAAAGACGAGATATGAGGAATTTAAATTTTCTATAGAAAACTTATTTTTCTTATAACTCTTGTTAAAATATGTGTCCAATCAAAATATATATTTGGGAACCTAGATATTCTGTAATTCAATCGAAATAAATACACACTACCTTAGGAATATGTTTAATTTACAAATTATTTTGGTATTACGTTTGTATGAAATACGCATGCTCCGCAGGCGTCTTAAACACCTCTACGACTCCTATATTATTCAATCCATCCACCAGCACATTTTTTTAAGTGCGTTTCATTGAGTTCTACCACAAAACATGATTTTTCACCGCAAAAAAAAGTCGTTTCACAGCAATAATTTTTGCGTAAAGTTACTTAGTTTGATGTACGGAATGCTTGGTTGGCGGTTTCGCGATGAGGTGGTTTACACCCTGTATACCTAAATGTAAAACTAGCTTAAATGTGTGGAATAATCATTTACACATTTTTGAAAAACAGAATAACGAATTCTATAGTTGATACATAAATAAAGATCACATTCCATTTCCTAGGAGCAAAATTGAACGACGCTACTTAAGATGCTCGATTTATAAATCGTTCATTCGTTCATTCATTTTCCTGCCCTCATCCCCATTTATTTGGGGTCGGCGCAGCATTCCTCCATACTTTTCTATTAGTTTTCAACTCGCCTCGAGTAAAAAGTTGAAACTACTGGCGCAAAACGCACGAAGCTACTATAATTTCGACAAACAACACCCAAGGCGCTGTATGCACTGAAACAGCGGGTTATTTTTTGGGTTGATTGAAAAACCCTGTAAATTTTAACCCTCCAATAATTATTGTGAATCCGCTTATAATAACCGGTTCACGGAGTTCTTTTTTGTACATAAAAATATGAAAAAAAAATGACGGAATTAATGGGTAACTCATAAAGTATCAGGGTTAAGCCGAATAATGGTTAATCAAACATATTGTGTTGTAGGTCTAACCGGTTAACCTTTTAATCCGATTAATCGGTCCCTAGGGTCCCTACAGTGAATAAAATCCTGGTCACGATAACCAACGTTGCTGTCGGTCAAAATGAAAGCCTTTAGCTTTAATGCTGATGCTCCAGGGTAGCCCGAGAAATTCAAATTTTTCAACGTTTTTTGCAATTTGCAGGGCAGTACCAAGTTGTACGCTGATGAAAACATCGTTCGCGGCTGCAAGACATATGCAGTCACAGAATTATAATCATCAAAATCATCAACACAACCCTCAAAGTTCATAAATGTCGAGGAACGACTTTGACCTTGAAAAATTCGTTCCTCGACTTTCATGAATTTGGAGGGCTGCACCGATGATTCTGATGACTACAATTCTGCAACCACATACGCCCCACAGCCGCGAACGGTACTTCCATCAACATACAACCCAGCACTGGCCCGCAAATTGCCCAACCCAAGAAAATTTGAATTTCGCGGGCCACCCTGACGCTGTGGTGAGTACGTCACGTCATAAAGGTGTAGCTCTAATCAGCATTCCGAATAGAATTTAGCGCCGATCAATTAATTGCACATAAAACTCTATCTTTAAATTCTGTTGCCATACTTACCCTCTGTTTGTTCGGTCGTTTGACCTTATTGAAGTATTGTTCAGTCATTTTTAGGAATCCATCTGTCAGTTGGTCGAGGTCGTGCCGCGTTGGTGTCGGATAGATGTCGCAGTGGATCACATTATCGTCTATTATCTGTTTAGTTGCTGGATTGTACAGCGGGAGCAGAAGTGTACGGAACCTCCAGTATTTGAGAGCCTAAAATGTTTTTCATGTTAGTAAGTACGAGTTTTTACGTGTGATAATACCTCGATTTTTAACTTCTTCACAGTTACTTTTGACATTTATTTTCTGTTCCATAAAGCTGTTTTTAATAACTTTGCAAAACATAAAATTACTACATTTTCTCACTACTGTTGGTCTACCATCACCTCTTATAGCAGTTTTATTTTGTTTTTACTTCTGTATGGGAAAGGGATGGCGCTAGACGTCCTGCATAGCTCCGTTTCATTCGCACACAGAAGTAATACTGTTACAAGAGTTAGTTCTACAGGCCCTGAAATAAAAAGGCATAAGTACTTGTTCACGAAGGAACGCGCGGGCGCGGCAGCGAGTGCGGGCGCGGAGACGTGCCGAGTTCGTGTTCACATTGGCCGCCAGGCGTTTGCGCGAGTCCGTTTCTAGCGACAAGTTCATACTGGTTGCACTTACCTGACGTCGCGAGTGAATCGCGCGCTCCGCCGCTAGTTCGACGTGAACACACACAAACATCTCACGCGTTTGATATTGCCGCGAGCCCGCCGCGCGCGCCAGTCGCTAGCTTGCCCGCTACTTAGACCGCACGTGCGTTGTGTACACTTGGATATTACGCCATATGTTTGACATTTCGTGACCGCACCCGCCACCGCGCCCGCGAGTCAGCGTGAATGAGTACTAACGTTTCAAGAAATAGCAACTTTAAACAAATGATAGGTAAAAAAAATATAATTTTGGGATACTAATAATTTTGGGATACTATACACATAAATAAATCGAAATCGAGATATAACCATACGTAAATCAAAACAGCAAAGTAAAAAAAAAAGGCTCGGCGGCAAAATTGTTAATAGCAATTTAAGGCTGTTAATAGATACTGCCGTTCGCCTTTACCGTGACAATGACCTCGGCCAGGGCGAAGTCTGTGTCCCCTCGTGTACATATGTAGTGGTCCATGTAGTTCCAGTTGTAAGTCTCCAGTTTCTCTGTAGTGAATGACACCCAGGACACTTCGTATGTGTCGTGGTTTGGTGCGTGGAATCGGTAGCGGTAGTGGATGTTGAAGGGCGGGTAAGGATGTCTGAAAGGTAATATAATTATGGAAATAAGAATTATGTGTACAAATATATCGATATAATCGCTCAGCAATTTCAAGATTTCTGAAGTGTTGCGATAATCGACTGTTTATTTAGCTTTTGACATTCAAGTGGTGTGTGGCGGCGGATTATACAGTCAGAAACATTTAGTCGGATATTAGCAAAATCTGCTGTTTCATACAAACGTGCAAACCCTACACTGTAAAATAAAATAACAGTTTTCCCATACCTAGCATTTTTTTTAAACCGACAAAAGGTTTCATCACTGGTGGATCTAAAATTATCTACTTCATTACAATTCAGTAGTGTTGGCTTTCAAGTAAAAATTTTAATTCCACCACTGAATTAATTCAGAAACAATACCATCCCATAATACTACGCTATGGAATGGGCAACTACAGGTACTTACACAGTTTTTATGCCTTGTGAATGGGACTGTAGATAGTCAAATCTAATTATTGTCTTTGTTTCGACAGCTTAAAAGTGCCTGTAACTGGCCTACTTGAAATAAATGCTTTGATTTTTAACCCCCGACGCAAAAACGACGGGATGTTATAGGTTTGACGTGTGTGTGAGTGTGTTTGTGGCATCGTAGCGCCCGAACGGATGAACCGATTTGGATTTTGTTTTCTTTTGTTTGAAAGGTGAATTAGTCGGGAGTGTTCTTAGCTATGTTTGATAAAAATCAGTCCAAGATGGCCGCCGCCACAAAATGGCGGATTACATATTTATTCAACAACTCCCAACAACAACAGGGCTTGACCAGTAGAATACTATACACTATGATAAATTAAAAATCCAAGATGGCCGCGACCACAAAATGGCGAATAAACGAATTATTTTCAATTTAACTTTAAGTACATTGTGTCGGGGTTTTTTTTAAATTTTAAATTTAATTTTACTTGTGAATACAAAGAACAGAAGTACAAAAAAAAATACCTTGGTCTATATCTCGTGACAGTGATGGTAGATCCTACAAGCGTAAGCTTATGGAAGATTCTTCCAATAGAGAGCAAGTATCGCTTAGTGGGGGCCGCGTTCACTTGCTTCCCGCACTGCGGGGCCACCTTGGACGGGGGCGGTGCCGCCGTGGAGGGGCAGTGGGACTCTATTACTTCGTTCTCATTCACACCCACTATGAGCTGGAAACCCTGGAAATGAGAAGTAGCCGAATATTCATACATAGGTAAGTTCACAAAGGGAGCCGGCTCTGAAATACGAGTAGGATTAAGGAAAGTTAAGTTCATCATGTGTCTAGCCTTTTCCCAACTATGTTGGGGTCGGCTTTCGGTCTAACCGGATGCAGCTGAATAGTATTTTAGATGGAGTGACTGCCTTTCTGACCTTCACAACCCAGTTTGTACTGAGTAAAACGATGCCCCTTGGTAAGACTAGTTGTCAGCCTTTTTGGGCCACTGACTACCTGTAACGACTGTCAAAGATCTACAAATGACTGCCGGGACCAACGGCTTAACGTGCTTTCCGAGGCACGGAGGAAACTCGGTAAGTAATGGGTGGTCACCCATCCACAGACCAACCTAGGCAAGCACGGCTTAACCTAAAGATAGACCCGAGCGGCTGTTAATATTTAGCTACGAGCCTGAGCCTAGAGTCCTCTAAGGCAACTTATGTTATACATACATCCAGAAAACAAGCACAAAAATTAACTATTCACACTAACCTGAGCCAATCTCTGAGACACCAACTCTTTGAACACTTCCATAGTGGTCAGAGGTTCCTTATAAATGGCCCTGTTCTGTGCAAAGTCGGCGTTCACGTCATCCGGCAGAAGATTGTAGTCGGACACCAAATAATCGTTCTGCAACGAACGTTTGTCCGGGAAATAATCCGTGGTGATCGGCAAACACGCCGGGATCGTCAACGATTTCCAGTCAACACCTGGTAAGGGGGGCAGGTGGGTTATTTTTAGTTTTTATAAGCTTTTTGTAAGACTGAATATTTATCGAAGGATTTTGGCGCAGATAAATTGAAACTTATTCGAAGCAGGTTCATCGTGGACCAGAGATGGCATCAAGTGATTGAAAATAGCGACGCGGTATGTCTTGCTCCTGTACTTTGAGTTCAAATCAATCCGCAACATTTCAGTGGTCTCAGTCTTCGCAAGCAAACAAGGGTTATTTCTGCGTAGTTCATACATAAATAAATATCTAAAATTACTCTTGCTCCATCATCAAAACTAACAATTAGGTACATGAGTTTTTTGTAACTAAATCTACAAATAATTCATTCACTTTACCTGCAAGCATACCAAAGTAGCAAACAGCCTTATTGCTACTATTTCCTCAAATAAACTTAAAACTAAACATTTTAATAAGTTATTCACAGTATAGTATTCAAGAAGCTGAAAAAAAATGTTAGTAAAGATGTTATTAAACTAATATGAAATGCATGAGATGATACCAAATGCGTTACAGTTATTTCTAAGCATTAATTTCTTGTAAGCATAATGCATGCAGATTAGCGTTATGTTGTTTTACTCTGAACTGATTATACTATCACCCAATCAAGTAAATCGGAGCAACCGGCTATAGTAGGCACCATAGCTGACTATGTTTCTAGGTTAAGATCATAGAGAGGCAGATAGAGGATGGAGTCCTCTGACTTTCTACCAATCAGCTCTCGCAAGCTGCTAATTTTGCTTTATACATGCATAACCTACATAATAAATTTAAGCTGTGCTTTAAAATAAAGCTACAAGCATTGTATATGCTTTTTAGGTTTGATCTAAGTGAACATCGTGAGGATAAAATAATAAATAATATCTGAGACACCCAAATTAAGTAAATATAGATGCGTAAATTTTGTTTAAAAAGCGCATAGTTCATACAAATGTATCCCCCGTTTAGCGCATATAATAAAAATACTAATTAAAACACATAATAATGCAGAAACTACTGATGCAAATCCAATAAATGGAATATCAAACCTATAGCTCGGTTCGCTTCGTTCCAATGAGGTTTGAAGATAATTTTTCAACGCGATGGTATCATGAAACATCAAAATTGAAGTGAACATTTAGTACACCAAACACACAAATATAATTTTATCACGATTTCCAAACCAATACAGTGTACCAATTATAAATTAATTGGACTCTGTTTAAGATTCCCATTTACAAGATTGTGATGGACATTATTGTGAAAGATATTTCAAATTCATCTTCTAGATAACTAAGAAACGTGATGGCTACTTTTGATAAGAAATTATTAAAATTACATTGATGTTTCATAATTATGATAGATAATTATGATAGATTCAGCGACCAGTGTTTTTCCGTGCAAAAAGGGTGCATCGTTAGTTTGAATGAATGGTCGTTGAACATGTAAGAAAAATCTAGAAGAGGAATTTAAAAGTGATTAAATGATTGTGTGTCTAACCTTACAACAAAAGTTACTATTTATAAAATATAAGTGGTAGTTGAAGATCTATCTTGAGTTATTGTCAAAAAATACGCAACAGTGGCTCATTACTTTACTAATAGACTTTTTTATTTACACTCAATCAAATAGTACACATTACACTTTAATGAAAAACGACTACATTTGAATGTTTGTCTCGCTTTTCATACTAATTTAATCTTGAGGAATGTGGTCTAAAATGTTAATCAAATTAATGTTCTCACCAATAATTAGGCAAGTAAGTTACGAAATAGCTGTAGTATAATATTTTACCGTATCTTCGGATATTTAATAAATTACTAGCCTTCTATAAGGTCCCATTAAAATAGATGAACATACTTTTAGGCATCATTCAGACCACTAAACTAAGGAAAATGGTTAAAAAAACAATAAGAAAAACGCATTAGAAACTTACAAGAAAACTTTTTTTAGAACACGTTTTTTTTCTTGGATATCTTTGGTTAGATGTACTATTATACTATTTTAATACGACCTTATATACATGAACGAACCAATGCCATAGTGACATACACACACGTGACTGCGGCAGTGGGTACTAACCCGTAGTGAGCGCAGGTGTCCACTCCTGCTCGCCCGTGGCGCCCCACAGCAGCGCTAGTGACGCGTTGTTGGTGGTGGCCGTCGTGCCCGGCGTGCCCGACGTGCCTGACGTGCCTGACGTTCCCGACGCCACGCCCAGCACGGCTAGCGTACCCGACGCGCTTATCATGCGCTTGCGCCCTATTACGTTACCTGTACAAGAATGTTTTGTTTCTGTTTTTCCCAAAAGACTTACTCAATAAGAGGGATAGATTTTTTTTTATTATAAGCCAGGTGAATTAACGGAACCGGTTCTTATTCGTGGATGATAAAATGTGTAATTTGTCTTCTATCAGGCTCACTTCGCCAGCATAAAAGCAGAGAGTAACAGCGTCGTCAACTATACTATAGTCCCCGCCACGAGAAGCTATAATTTTCGTAACCACACATTTGGGTTCGCAACCTTTGGATCAAATTCAAAAATGACAGCGTCAGCGTGATCTTACTCTCTCTACTTATGGCGTCCCAAATGTTTACGTTCCATGATGTCAGATGCGATCTAGTATCACAAAAAATTAAACGACAGCGCTTGTTTCGTGCCGTACTTGTATCGAAACGTCACTTGACGTTTGGACTGTCTCTGACATATCTTATCTGTGTTTCGAACTTGTCTGTGGATACTTACTTTCGACATTGCATTGAATTTTTGTTGTTTGATTGATATAATTGAGAAATCTTTGTCAATCCCCCTTTGTTTGCAAGATTTTGGTTGTGATTCAGTTTGATTGGACTAAAAACCCCCGCCTTGAGAAAACCCACGGGTATATTTGTTGATTGTCCGCGCCGTATTGAGGTTGCGTAAGCAGATCACCAGCCCCCTGTCCTGGCGTAGAATCGAACAGCGCTTGATATCGCCAAAATATAACCCAACCAAGTGAAATAGCTCGTTAGTTTCGTATTTATTACACGTATGATAATTTGAGTTGATTGAATTATAATATACAACAAATACTCCCAGCATTTGTTGTTGATTGAATTGTCACTACATATCTTGGTAGAAATTCTTTGTTTACAAAAATTATAGCTTCTCGTGGCGCGGACTATGTTATGGTTGCCGCCAGCTAAGATGTCAATATCGGTCATGGACTCACCTACTTATATTTATTAGTTCTTAACTTTAAAAACAAAAAATAAGCCTGTTCTAGTCTAGAACCGTCATCTATCGTGATCTTTAACATTTTTTTCTAATGAAATACGATTCATAGTTCATTTGTTTTGGTTCGTACGAAGATATATTAAGGAAAGGGCAATGATCGCTATTGCGATCTTCACTGGCACCAACTATATCAATAATATTATTACCACATGAGTAAGTTAACGGAACCGAGTATAAGCTTCATATCCCGCGCGAATAGGTTGCCTCACGTGCGTGACCACTGGCCGCTTGTCGCGTACGCGGCGAGAGTGGAAAAAACCGGTTTACTCTGTCACAACCAGTTGACAATCTCAGGGTTGCCAGGGCAACACACGTTGTTTATTTTGTGACAAGTTAGAATATTTTAATGTAAAAACTTGGTATTTATTACTAATGGTTGTTTATTGTACTGTGTGTATGAATAATACCAGAAAAAAAAAAAACATACTGTAACTATCCCAAGGAGTACAATAGGTAAGTTAATATTTGATTAATTTGTCTTCACCTATTGTGACAACCCTACCAAAATAGGTAACAATTTTGCACGTTGTTAAGAAGCGTATACTCTGTTCCGTTTACTCACTCATGTGATACCACTACCAACAGTACCTGCGGAAACAGAAAGATCAAAAGGAGACAGTGTCTCCTAATAGTATAATATATGTACGTTATGTGTCTCCGAGACACATAACGTACATATTATTATACTATTACACTACTGCGGTGCCATATTCGTCAACTGATTAACTCACCATCAACCTGATAGATGGAGTGATTATTATTAATGATAGACGACGATCCATTCTCCTTGGGAACATTGTTTTCACAGCGATGATCTTCAGTCCTCGACGCCGGCTCTCCTGCTGGCCTAGCTTGGTAGTGGTGCTGTTGTATTAACACACCAGTTGGACCTTAAAATAAAGAACAGTTTTGAATGTAGGTATATGTTAATAGGTTATTGATGAGAAGAAATTGTAGTAAGGTTCCTCAATGAGTGTCCCTGCGCAATGAGAAACGACTTGTGTTATAAAATAAAAAAAATTGCAGAAAACGCGGCAAAGAAAAAGATGGTGAGCTAGACTCATTTCTAAAGGGAAGGAGGGAAGGGATTCCTTTGCCCTGCAGTGGGACGACATGGGCTAATAATAATTAGCACTATAATGTTCTCACTGTTGGGACACATATGCTTCCTCACTGAGAGAGGGCGTTAACTATAAATACCTAATAAATATCTCTGGATATTACATACACCGCCATCTAGTGGCACACTAAGCAACGAGCCTTGTGTCGTGGACACCAGACAGTTGATATACTACGTAAATACATTTTTTTTAGATCGATACCTAAGTTACGCTAAAATTGCCTTGATTTTAGGTCATATATTGTAATGTACTCTGAAAGAAGAATATGAGTGTACTGTATTACTGTAGTTAATTCACACCAAAAGAATTCCTTTACTTAGCAATTATTATAATTTTATTACCTTTAGGAAAAATATGCGTCCAACGTCGTCTGTTACTGGTCAATTTGACAGTTACGTGTGAAGGGTCGAACGGGTTGATAAGAGCCCGCCCCGTTCTGATGACTGGCTTGTGGGACGAGATTGAGCTGCGGGGCGAAAGTCTGTTGCTTGAGATGGGCGAGTCCGTCGCATCGCTATTTGTGTCGTAGGCTCCTTGCTTATCTGTGAATTAATGGTAAAATTTGGTAATTTGGGTGATGTTTATGTAAGTTGTTAGATGTCACATTTCTCAGATTTTTATGATATAGTAATTTGACATGTAAAATACAATAAGCTTACTACAAGTACATTATAATCATAGCGCGTCTGGTAACTTATACAAGATGTCGCTTTGCATGCTGATCAAATGGGGATGGCAACTGTGGAACTAATGGCGCTAGCATAGTTTGTTCCAAGCATCGTCATTGGTAGAAAATCTGGTAATGTCATTTTATATTTCAAAATGGCTTGACCTCATTGGTCAGATTGGGAACAAGCTATGCTAGCGCCATCTGATTTCAGCTTTCACCGGCCAACCCCATTCAAGGAGGTATTAATTACATTTTGTTTCGCCGCCCGTCTGTTACTAGCTCTATAAGCGCGCCTTCACACACACAAATAAACACACACAGCAACATGTCTGTATTTTCAAAGTTAAACAATTTAAAAAATCAGCATGTCTTCTGTGACAAACTCCTGAATTTTGACTAGGATGCAAATTTCATTGATATTAGTATAATATTTATTTAAATTGTCATGTTTGACGCGGGATCGTCTCGCTCTCTCTCTCTCTCTTCTTCGACCTTTGGCAACCCAAGTGCTCTTCACTTTTGGCGGTTTTATGTCATGGCTGCTCTCCCTGTTTTCCAAAAATAAAACATTTTTTTTTTGTTTTTTTTTTTGTAACTTACTGCCACTAGCCAGTATGTCTGCAACAGTGTGATGTATATCTGGATCCGACATCTTCCTATGATGCAGACTGGACGTGGGTGGACTCCTACGACTGATGCCTTCTAACCCAGCCACGGATGTCTTCTTCGTACGTGTCACTCTTTGCACGCTACACAAGACACAAATAATGGTTATTTCTGTATAGAACTGTAAACAATACTGCAAACTCAAACACTGTTTTAAGCTTTCACGATTTAAAACTAAACTCATATTGTCACTTACGGGATATCTTCCGTGATTATTAGCTTTCCTTTTTTTTTCTTTAGTTCAAAGTAACAAATAATCACGTAAGATATCCCGTAAGTGAAAATAAAAAAAATCAGCTGTTCAGCACATTTATGTTCGCCTAAGGTCCACGTTCACCGAAAAGATAAGTCTGATTATCTAAAAACACTATGTTAAGTTAGCACTAAGGCTACGTTCTGGACACTATCCATGGGCAAAGTTTGCTTTCCTAATGCGAAAGGTCACATCCCCAAATTGTGAAAGTTGCAATAAAATTGAAGATGTGCAACATTTGCTGATGGAGTGCGTTAAGAACAAGAATGAAAGGGAATCATTGACAGAGTTTAAATTAAACATTCTGGACGTTGGGCTAATTCGAAAATCATTTTAGGAAACCCCACATCAACGATTGCAAAGAAGTTGTGTGGCTTGGTGAAGGTATTTAATCAATGATTCCCTTTCTATTAAGTACAAACATAGTTAGTAAGTATTCCTAATATTTATGGTACTAGGTAATAAGGTACGATGGGGTTGGCATATCCGTATGGACAAAAACCCCCTTTAAAAAAAAAAGAATAAAAAAAAAAAGCTGTCACTGTGACATGTTCCCATACAAAAATG
This sequence comes from Xestia ashworthii, assembly GCA_950022955.1. Classification (NCBI taxonomy): domain Eukaryota; kingdom Metazoa; phylum Arthropoda; class Insecta; order Lepidoptera; family Noctuidae; genus Xestia; species Xestia ashworthii. The sequence continues at coordinate 9,651,886 of OX465553.1, read as the reverse complement.
TGTTTTAAACAGCTGTTTTTAGATTATCAGATTGTCATATTTTTGGTGAACATGGACCTAACTGGTCAAAATGCTGAATAACTGTTTTTTTTCGCGATTTCATGTTTGGTCCCATAGTAAAAGTTGTTTGTTATCACGAGTACAATCCCGTGATTAAGTCATCATCATCATCTGCGTAGCCTTTTCCCAACTACGTTGGGGCCGGCTTCCAGTCTAACCGGATGCAGCTGAATACCAGTATTATACATGGAGCGACTGCCTATCTGACCTCCACAACCCAGTTAATACTGGGTAATACGATACCCCTTGGTAAGACTGGTTGTCAGACTATTTGGGCCTCTGACTACCTGTAACGACTGCCAAAGACGGACAAATGACAGCCGGGACCAAAAGCTTAACGTGCTCTCCGAGGCACGGAGGAATCTCGGTATGTAAGGGTGGTCACCCATCCACAGACCAACCTAGGCAAGCACGGCTTAACCTAAAGATCGGCCCGAGCGGCTGTTATTATTTAGCTACGAGCTCCTCAATCCCGTGATTAAGTATCGTTCACTAATTGCCAGTCATCCTATAATAAAATTCTAAAAAATAAAATAAAAAGAAAAAATATCTTATTAGAATTAAAAATAATAATAATTAATTTCTTAAGTTTGTTAACTGCATACTGCCTACCATAACAATTTTTCGGTTAGAATCCCTTTTTGTTAGAAATCTCTTAGTAACAGGCCGGAGTCTGGGTTTGTGCCCAGTTGATGGCAATAGGCCCTAGAACCCAAACAAAACTGGCTAAATGTGGGTGTACTACAGGTACTACACTTCTGCCTGATCCTTTGTGAATGACAGGCGTTGTATTATATTTATAACCATGTAAAGAAGGAATGATTTGTAGTTTTTCAATACACTTTTGAAGAAATAAAATAAAAGAATGTAAAATATTTGTGTCATGAATTATTACGAGACTACGAGGCACGAGCCGTAGGCGAGGGTGTTAATACCGCCTCGAACGACAGTAACAAGCTTTCTCCACTTGTATCAAAATGTACTATTACTTACTACTTTACTTTTTTTCGAAGCAGTAACTTAGGTCCATGTTCACCGAAAAGATAACAGCCTGATTAGCTAAAACCGCTGTTTAAAGCACATTTTTGTATGGTAATATGTCACAGTGACAGCTGTTTTTAGCTAATCAGGCTGTTATCTTTTCGGTGAACATGGACCTTAATCTAATAACATGCCTTTAATCGACGTATAGTAAATGGAAGTCTCACCACGTGCTATGCGCTAAAGGCAACTGGAAAACCTGAGCGTCATATGCGTCGTAATCAAATATAGAATTATGCATATATTCGTCTTCCTTCAACAGCTTCCCTTTCCGCTCGTCTTCGTACATTTTCCTTAGTGGCTCCTGACTTTTCCTCGGCGGCAATTTAATTCTAGGAATGAAGTTTGAATATGCAACCTTTTTGTTTGTGGAATAGAATGATAAGTTGATCCAATGTGGCATAGAGTAATCATCTATAGAGTTAAGATTGTTGTCCTTGTTGTGGAATTTGAGTAGTGGTACTGCATGTAAGGGTTGCTCCCCTACACAGACCAAATCGCTGCCAACGCCGTTGTCTATGATCCGTTGTTTAGTGACGTTGGTTAGTTCTCTGTCGACCTCAAAAACTCCTACGCCTGGCGTGATGACCACACTGAGTTGGCCGGTACGATCGAAACATCTGTCCAGATAATGTTTTTCAAATACTGAAATTCAGAAATGTAGGTTTTCAGAACAGAGGTCATATTATTGCAAAATATTAGACAGAGCCTCAACTTACTGCAACACTTTTCTCAAGCCTATGTTTTGAAGCATGCCATTATTAGCAATAAATATGCCTATGTTTTGAAGTACAAATTATTACCATTTAAACTCATATTTAAAACTTCAAGGAAGTTTCCTTGTGCAGCTGTAGAATTGATGGCGGTTGGAATTTCTAAGTTCGGTCTTTCATGATATTGCAACACGATTTTTTGGTAATCAGTGAATAATCGTCTTAACTGTAGAAGGACATTTGACCAGTCTTCATATCTCTCGTTCTGAACTGCCACTCTGTGCAGAAAATAAAAAAAAATAAAACAATGCACTAAGTTCCATGCCGAATTAGAAATATATTTTTTTTTATTTTTTTTAGTTAGCCTAAGCTGTCCCACTCCTGGGCAAAGGCCTCCGCCCCCATTCCTTAAACTTTTTTCGGCTAGGCTCAAAAGCATTTACTTAGCACTGCAGCTTTACGAATTTAAAACATTTCATAGTTTGAAGTTCACAAGCACAGAACGATGGGATACCTTGAATTTGTGTCCTGCATGCTTCAGGCACTGATGGACATTAAATAGTGATAGCGCCCAAGTCAGCAGTTCTAGGGCCCACTCAATTTAAATAGCTATGGACCCTAACAATAAAAGACAATAATATTTGAGACATAGTAGTCTGTGTTTTCTAGAGGAAAGAGAGAAGGAGGCTGATGTTCCAGGGTAATTTTCATTGAAATTTTCTTACGTTTTTTGCAATTTGCAGGCCAGTGTTAATTTGTATGTTGATTAAAATATTGTTCGCGACTGTAAGACGTATGTAGTTACAGAATTGTAATCATTAAAATCATCAATAAACCCTGCAAGTTCATAAAGGTCGGGGAATGACTTTTTCAAGGTCAAAATCAATCCTCGACCCTGACGCTTTCACCTTAACATAGCAAGACAAAGATTAATAATGCTTGCTATACAGGCGAAAAAATATTTTTGAGGTCATTTCAAGTGCCCCATCACCTTTCAGTTACAGCTCCATGGCATAATTAGTAAGTTATATCTTCATTTTTATAAGAAGTTTTTTTTTTCTATGCTCATTGACCACATTACTCTCTATTCATACAGTGAATTCAAGTACTACAAACTAAAATAATAGGTCAAAATACCTGTAAAAATCTTCATAAAATCTGCCTCTGTAGTCTTTTTGCAAACATTCCTTCATGTGTTGAGGGAACTCTTCCAGTGATTTAGCTTTATAAAATGTTCTTGAGAATAGCACTATGGTCACCTCATGATTACTGCCATTTTTCTATGGAAAACAGGTATTCATTATCGATATCGTAATCACTATATTAGTCACTAGCATCTGCGCCCGTGTGTAGTTCGATTATTGTCCCATGGTATCTTACTTCATATACACCTTCACTCTTACTAACTGTACTTCATAAAACCTTCCTCGAGAACCACTCTATCCATTGGTGAAAACAGCATGAAAATCGGTGCAGTGGGTTTTGAGTTGATCGCGAACAGACAGACAGACACGGTGGAGGACTTTGTATTAGACATATTCTAAGTGAAGAGGGCACAGTTGCATAGAAAATGCTACCAATTTTCGCAATCTCCTTTTGTACTGTATTTAATGTTATGCTTACCTTCCATTTCGCAAAAAGGTCTGCAAGAAATCCGTTTACTGCCTTTTCGAAATACAAGTCACCATGTATATCAAAGTCCCACATTTCAGAAGACATCTGTATGAACAGATAGACCATGGAGGTAGAGGATCTGAACACAATCTTGGTGTCTTCTGTGATGACTCCACAAGCTACTCTGTCACCCTGAGACCACATCTCGTACACTTGACATCTTATGGCACCACCACAGTATTCAATCTTCTTGTTTAAGTACACACAGGTGCTTACCTAGAATAATTCACATTATTTAAAAACTTATCATAAAATATTGTTTAGTTTCCATTCTATTTTTTTTTTTGTAATCTTGTTTTCATCGGAACAATACCAAGAGCCACAGAGTTTGGAAGCATTCATAGAGGGGGCTGCGGTATTGTCAACTTATTCCATAAAAACAAAGCATGTTTTCATTTAAAAACTCTGAGACACTATGTTTATTAACTGACACCTTATGTTCATAATAATTAGAAGTTGTGCGCTCAACACACTCTCGGCAACACAATTTTAAGAGCATCATGGCCACAAAAGTCATTCTATTATGATGACACCAAATTTCATCTAACTTTCAAAAAAGTAAATTAAAAATATAAGATACCAAGCTATTCTTCAACCGCCACATTTCCGACCTCCCCATATACTGATCTTTGAATGTGAGCTCCACAGAGTCCAGAGCTACATCAACCACATTCACAATGTTCACGTAAACATCAGCAAATGTTCGCAATTGGAAAGTTGTGGCTATGCTCTGTTCTACACTGATGGTATCTGTGAAAAGACAAGAAATTTCAAACTTTTTTCAGTAAAACAAAAAGTAACTTCTTTACCAATTGACTTGATAGAAACGCAATGAAAGTGTAGAATTAGAATGAGTAGGTTTTAATTTTTTTACATCAAACTATCACATTTTCCAAAATGTAAGTAGCCTTAGTTTCTGCCAGTAAAATTCCTGTCAAAATTGGTCCAGTTGTTTCGAAGATTGGCCAGAACAGACAGACAGAGAAATAATTTAAAAATCTATTTTTTTTTTCGTAAAAGCTGTTAGTACTTTTGAAATTACAAACAGACACTTTAATTGTTTTTATTTGTATAGATTTTCAATTAAAATTTAGCATTACAGTCATGCAATATTTTAAAACATGGAAAAATAGTGTCAATGTTACTATAATGCAGTAGGTTAGCATTTGACCTCTTTATCTATTATGATTATTATGAATAAAGGAACATAGTGGAAGTTGCCTATGATTCTTAGTGTTTTTGAACTAAAGCCTCTCTTTCCGTTTTTGTCTCTGACATCGGGGGCCATCGCAATAGTTAAATGTGAAGTAATTTACTTATTAAAATCACGGAATGCAATCAATAATTTTAATGTTTTATTATGTCTATAAAAGTTGGCTTGATATAACGAGTCCTGCTCTTTATGCAACTCAACCTGAGACCGGTACAAAAACACAATCAACAATGCAGACATAGATGACGTCCAGTTAAATCTAATTATTTGGCTTTAAATAATTATGGAAATCATGGACACCATGAAGAAGAATGATGAATTTGTTATTGAATAATTTCATATTGAAGATTAGTATTATTAATTATGGTGGGTCACATCACATACCTCTTCCACGTCCTGGTGCATCAACCCTGGTAACTTGTAGTAGCAGGCGTGGGTAATCATTTTCCGGATGATATATCTCAACAATATCCTTTTCTTTCAGGCCAGGATAATCTTTTAAATTAATTATTAGGTCCAGAGCTACAATATTATAATGAAAGTTGGTAAAGAGTCGGCAGAATAAATAATGGAATTATACAATTAGAGTCTAACACAGACATATTGTGGAAACTAAATGAGATGACTGAAATATGAAATTTTCACAAAAATAGACTTGTACTTCTTTGATGAAGAAAACTGAATATTTAAAATACATATTACTTACGACTGAAACTAGATTGGTGGACAATTAGCTTGAAAGACTTCATTTTTAAAGGCTTATTTTATTACTGGTTATTATGCACTATTAGGATATTCTGTTCCATAACCAAAATAATGGTGTGTACATTTTAATTTGTGAGTGTTCTAAAAGATATTACAAATGAAGCCACAATAAAAACCCGTGCCCGTAGTAGCAAAAGAAAACAGAAGTCAGATCAGCAGAAAAACAATTTTTGACATTAACATTAGGCATGGGGAAAAAATATCGGCATATCCAAATTTCGATATTTTTCCTTACAAGTATCGATATTTATCGTCAATTTTTTAATCGCGATTTATGTTGGAGTATCGAATTAGTTTCAATTTCAATTTTTTTAACGCAACTTTGGTTTCGTGTTTAATTTTATTAAATACTCCTTGCATGCTTCTCGCGTATCGTAAACTTGAAAACAAAGTGTGAATGAATTTGCCAGGCTTCTTCGGTGTCTTCCGAAAGGGTTGCTTGCTTTAGCCGTCAATCTGACAGTACCTGACAATAGAAGCCGCTTAACAGGCGAGCACATCAAACAGAGGGTGCTCCTAATGTCCATATCTGATTAAGGCGATTACACGAGCTAAACGCGAGTTTTATAATTACTAAAAGTATATGAATCACTGCTGTAAACAAGACCAGAAAAATATATGATATTCTTCAGGATATATGCTAGCATGATACTGTTTTGACAACATAATACAATTAATTTGGCTAGATAAAAAGAAATCACGAACTTACCTCTAAAAATATCTTTCAAACAATAAAAAACATACTAATATGCATGCGATCATTCTGATTTTTTGGCAAATAATTCTACAAGCAATATATTAGCATGATACTGTTTTAGTTTTTTAATCCAATCAATAGATTTTTTGTAAATCGATCGAAACCACTCATTTCGCGCTATTTGGCCCGCAGTGGCTGACGTAACAACCACTTTGTAGTGCAAGCTGATTAGAACTTTATTCTAACAACATTTCAAACGAAGTTTGAACCACCACAAATAGAGTTGCTAATTTAGCTCGTCTAAGCGCCTTAAATTGTTATTGTTTAAGCTCGAGCATTATTAAAAAATACAATTTTCTTCTATTTTCGTTTTATTTTTTTTTACGATGATTAAATGCTGGGAATATGTCTGAATAATCATGCGAATACTGACAATATTTCGATATTTTTCATTCGATAATTATCGATAAATTTCGATATATTTTTTTCACTTGCGCATCCCTAAGTATCATTGTCATTTTTTTTTTTAAAGGCAATGATTGCCATTTACGTTTAGCTGAAAAAAAAATACACTCCTTCTGGCATACAGAGCCATCTATAATTTTTGGTTGGACGCTGGCCCTGAAAACACTCTGTTGTCAGTGCCAGTTAGCGAAAGGAAAGCCAGAAAGTGTTTCTCTACCTAACCCATTCGTGAAAATCTCCCACTGCTGGGACATAAGTTGCCATGGCTGACTGAATGGAAGTCTTTAAATAGACTCCGGACACAAACTGGCCGAAGCAAGGAAGACTTGATCCGGATCCCTCTCGGATGACTCTCTCGTGGTGTTGGGTCTCAGCCCTAAGACGATCCACTGACCCAGTTATATGAAATGTACTCTGTGGACTCTGTGGTGTTGGGGAACTTGACACAGAGCATCTATGGAACTTGAAATCGTGTGCTTCTGTTGTTTGCACCATGGTCAAATATAATTGTACCATGGTTTGCACATCACTGGAGCTGATGGCCGCTACAGAAAGTGCCAAATTTATTGCCATATTTTGTTAACTCAATTTATAAATAATCATCGACACCATATCGACACACTATTAAAAATCTCACAAAAATAGACCAAGCTGGGCTGCGTTCCGAATTACGCTGTAATCGATTTGAGCGTCCAAAAACCCGTTCAGAATTATCGTGAGCGCGATATCGATCATCCCTTGAATCGTCATAGATGACGCCATGACATGCGCCATCTTGCGATTACACCGACCATGCACCTAATAAATTAATATCACCGTGAGCGCTGTCAAAAATGACAGTTGTGTTGTTTTGTTACATTCACATCTAACAGCTATTCTATCGTGGCATTCAACCATGAGTATTCAAGTGAATATAGCCAACGAGCTTAACCAGCATAACTTCCATTTTCAAAAATAGGTCTTGTGAAAGGTTTTGGTTTGGGGATATGTTCACGAGCGTACCGAAATCCGAGTTGATGACAGTTCTCAGCTGTCAAAATCGTGATATCTAAATCGGAACGAACATAATATGGATGTGAGCGCTGCATAGATAGCTTATATCTATGGAGCGCTGTGAGCGATTATTTTGTATCTCGGTATGCAGCCCTGATGTCACTGTCCAACAGACATTGACATGACATTCATTCAGTGCAGTGCAGCTGTTGTCCTTGTCAGTGTTGAGTGTTTACGTGTAGAGTGCGGCTGAGGTTGAAACTTGAACTTGAAGATGAAAAACATTTCAACGGTATTTTTTAACATATTCTCTGAATAACATGGTCCGTTTAATAAACCTTACAACAATAATTAAACTTTAGAACGTCGCAGAGGAGTTATTAAATAGCAATATGAATCTATCAGATTTTGAGAACGTTGTTAGCAGCTTAGCTGTAATAACAACGATTCTGCAGTTTCTATCTGGCGCGTAAGTATAAAACGACACCTGTTCGCATGTTTACATTTATGTGATTTCTTTGTTTAACTTCTTTTACACCTGTTTTAGACTTGTGTGTAAACAATACGTCGTTAACCGAACGACAGCAGAAACTTCGTCGCTACCTTTTGTCTGTGGAATGCTGTGGTAAGTAAAGCCAATTAAAATTCAATAATATGAAGTAAATGACTGAAACAATTAACCTTTCTCATTTATTCTTACAGCTGCTGCCTATGGTTTCTCTATGGATTAGTAAAGCATGATAATATCATAGTTTTAGTTAATACTATAGGCATTACATTGATGATATCATACACCGCAGTATTTTACATATATACATTTAAGAAATCAACTGTTTTAAAACAAGTTGTTGGAGCTGTTGCCTTAGTGATATTCGTACTATATTATGCTGTTACAGAAGATGATAAAGAAGTCCTTTTTAGTACACTAGGTAAGCATTAGCATTACAGATTGCTAATATAATGGCACTTGAATTGTTATCATTATACTTCCTTATTGTAAATCAATGACTTATCTTTTTGATAAAAATGACCAAGTTTACACATTTTGTGATAACATCCTGATTGAATGATACAGGGTACCCACCCTGTATCATTCAATCAGGATGTTATCTTATCTTATCGTTAGTTAGAGTATTTACAATTTTAAATGAAGATATTTTCTTTTATACCAGCTTTGTGATTTTGAGATACTTACATAGTAATACAGACACAAATATTCTGGTTTTGGTATGGAAGGTCGACTGTGATATCCGTTTAGATAATCCAATAAAAAAAGTCAGGAAGTGTTGCATCTATGGTGGATAATTAATGTCAATATTCCTTGCCATTTTATGGTCTCTGATTTTGCCAATTAGATCAAACTAAATGCATAATTTTACCTCAATATGGTGGCAAAAAAAAAGGTGTGCACATTCTAGCTGCCAATATTTTAAATTCTCATTAATACTTTAATTAATTTATACTGTTTTACATTCCAGGACTGATAGCTTCTTCCTTTACTATACTGACCATAGCAGCCCCTATGAGCAAACTGCTGTATGTATTAAGAGTAAAGAGTACAGAATGTCTTCCCTTCCCTATGATACTGATGTCCTTCTTCGTGTCCATGCTTTGGTTTCTCTATGGTACCATAAAGGATGACAACTTTTTGTGGGTATGTGTTATTGTTGCCAACTAAATTATTGGATTATATTCATATAAACAAAATTATTTAATATCATACTTGTAAGTATGATATTAAGGTGATTGCCTATTATAGACAGACCTCGCCATACATTTTCCAAGCGGTGTAATCTCCGTAAATAAACGGTTTCTGCAGAATAAAAGCAAGTATAATGGTACTTTATAATGTATTATGGTCGCAAATCGCCCAAATTTTATAAAAAAAACAGTATTTCTAGGAGAATTAGACCCAATAAAAAACGAAAAATCTTTACATGTGTGAGTGAACTGAATCGCGCCATCTGGCAGAAATATTTAGAACCACGAGAAAGAGTTCGTAACTGTTGTAATACGAGTTTACGTTCGGTAAACATTATAGATGGCGCTGTTCGAAAATGCGAACAACCGCCAAGGATAAACCGATAACCGATGGACGCGGCAATGCGATTACGTGACGTTGCCACTCAGACGCACCTCCCCCCCCCGCGTTGTTGCCATTCCTCCAGTCAGTCCATGCGTTTTAATAATTGTCTTGACATCTTGCGAATCAAAATTGTGTTTATAGCAAGTTTGCGCCGGCGCGCGGGTTTGCCCGCTAATTTTACATTTTATGATTGATAAAAATGATTTTTATTAGGAGATGAGAGAGAATGCCAGAAAGTGAAAAAAAATGTCTGCGATGTGCCTTTAGTTTACACAGATACAATAAGTACTAATGTAATTATCGTATCCTATTGTATTTTCTACTTTAAATTTAAAGTACCTAAGAATTTAAAAATCTTTCTACTGTATGTAAGTGGGTACTGATAATACGTTTTCTGACACAATGAGGTACTAATTCATTGGTTTGGGTTGAATAAAATCAGTCAGAGAATAGAAGTTCATGTATACTGAGGGTATACCTAAATCAGGCGATAAGCGTAGGCAAACTTACCTGTTTTATTTCCTAGCTACGTACGCAATGGTGAAACGTAGGTACTACTTACGTCTATTGATTGAATCATATTTAATTCATGTGAAACCAACAAGATAAGTGAATAGGTACACAGACAAACCACTTTGGTTTTTTATAAATATTGCACATTTTAATACCTATTATTAGCACACAAAGTGCGTCGATAAACCCTCTCATGGCTCCTCCCGAACCTGGGGGGACCCAAGGCGAAATTTGGTCTTGCCATTTATGAAGTTTACCAAGAAAAAGGGGAAACGTAGGGCAGTATTTTTAGTCAGTTTTTAAATATCAGAACACACAGTACTTACATCGTTCATTTAAATGTTTCGGGGTTTTTAACTGTAAGCAAAATGTCGTTCTCAAAATGGTAGCTGTAGTTCCAATTTCGCTCGTCTGAACGTAGTAAGCCTCGTTCAGGTTTAGCATTGGCGACTCTACTACTGAGAACCATTCAAACGTCCGTGAAAGAGTTTTTATGGAACAGTGAAGTGTTTTGTGTTTTATTGACGGTTAGTGTTATTTTGTGTACAATGGATGCGTTTTATGGTGATAAAGAATAATATTTAGTAATTACCTTAAAACTTAAGAAAAGTGTAAGATTTAGAAGAGGAAATACAAAATCAAACGTTAGCAACACTCGTTGATTGTCATTACATACCGGTACCTACTCTAAATTTCAAATATTTCTCTCCAATGGGGACGTCTATTCTCTTTGAAAAAAATACTGTATTGGTTCAGCTCCCTTTGCCTGCCCCAAAGACGGACGAAAGGAACCAAAAAAAACTCTGAAAAAGATCCGTTACTGAATTGATTCGAATAGACATATGAATAATCGAGTCACAAATAAAAAAAATGATTTTCCAAAAATCAATCTTTTTTTCGATGAAATTTGCAATGTAAAAGGGGTACGGGGGCGAAAAAACGATCGATGAGCGAAAAGGATTTACCTAGTCTCATATCTGGAAAAAATCGAAAAGGATTTGCCCGCGCAATATATGCTTCGTAATTTTCCCGCCACCACAGTTCTTAACAATTCAAACAAAAAAAAGTTGATGTTCTAGGGCGAAATATCGATTCCCTGGATCGATTCAGGACTAGATATCGAACTGAAAAAACATTTTTATTTGTTCCAAACAATCGATTCTTTGCTCAATCGATTTCAGATTGACATCCCTACTTGGTACCTACACAGCTTGAAACCTTGATTGATGGTAGCGATGTTCGATTCCGAGATGTTTTAACAATCGTAAGAATCGGAGTCGTTAAAATAAACCATCGAGTCAACCATCGACCCACTGTTCTACAAAATAATCGAGATGTTCTTCGATTGTTTCGAGTCAACGGAATCGACCGCTAGTTATTGATTGCCAGTGCTCGATATTTTTATATATTTTCATGATTCCTTCCCCGTCGTAGTATTGATTATTTTCGATTGCTCTTGTTGAAAGAATTAGTTTGGATTTGCAATCACACTCGCGAAACTCTAAACAATACAGGGAACAACTTACGTACTCGAGTCCAAGTCGAAACATTCGAGAACCATCGAATCGAAATAATCGAATAAAACCTCTCGCTATCGCGCATCGCTTATTGATGGTGACGAATGGTCAGGGTCTGTCAACTGTGTTCTATGAACAATATTAGGTGGGCTAGCAAACAAGAGAGAAACAGCAACGCCGTATCACAGTATAAACAGGGGGCAGTGGAAAATCTTCCTACAGCCCAATCCGCGTTATAATTACCTACCGTACTTGCCTGTCTCAGGGTTATCACTTTTAGCTAAGTTTAAATTCAGTGCCTAGAAATGTGTTGTCTGGTTTTCATTGAGATCTACTACAGCATATTTTTTTTTACTCTCTTATTTTAAAATTTAGCGGGGGGGACACATTTTGATAAATATCTACAATGAACACAATGTTTACTATTAGTTTTACCCTATATTTCCTAAACTACTGGACCGATTTACATGATTCTGGCATGGATTTCCGTTTTAGGCCAAATCCAACGTTTTTCCCTAATTTCAACGTCATATCATAATGAACAAAAAATCACCTTTTCAAGTTACGTAAATATGTGACACAAAACTTTAAATTACATTTTTCTTAGTCTTATTGGACATTAAAATTGTGATGATGCTAATTTATCATAATACTGTGCAGATTCCAATTCGATTTCATCAAATATTACTTATTTACGACATAAAGTTATTATCACAAGTATTCAAAACACAAAATACCCTGAGAGAGGCAAGTACGGTAGGTTTACATAGTATAAAAAGACAAGTAGGATATCTTCATATAAACGCACCACACGCGGCTTGTATGTGTGCGTCATACTACGAGTATCTTTACGTCGCCGCATGCACACTCAAACTAAATCTCGACCCGTGTCTTACTGCCGCCAGTCGAGGCTTGCACACCGCACAAAGTTCGCGCGTCACGGCTTAAAAGCATCTATACATATAATAAAATCGTTGAGACCAAAAAATCTGTACATTGAAGATTAAAAAAAAAATCGCCCAGGGTGACTTAAAATAAGTAACTGAACATTTTGAAACCATTTTTAAAATTTTTGTTTGTTTGTTTGTTTGTTTGAACGCGCATCACGTAAAAACTGCTGGACGGATTTTGATGAAAACTTCACCAATCTATTTAAATAAACTCAGAATAACATTTAGGCTATAGAAATTATGGAAAAAGGGGGTGAAAAGGGGGGGTAAAGTTTGTATGAAAAATTTTTTTTAGATTGTTCTAGAATCATGAAACTCAGAAAAAATACTTATTATTAAAAATAAAGAAATACCTGTTTCAGCATTTTTAAAAAATTTCATCCAGAGACGTAAAAAAGAGGGTTTTGTGTTTAAAATTAATAAACTCCATACACCTATAGAACAAAATCCAATGAAGTATATACCTTTAAAAGTTGCTGTAAATACTTTAAATCTAATACAGGTAAATATAATATCTCAATTTTCTTGAAATTTGATTTTTGAAGTGAATACGCCCAAAATAGCGGAACTCAAGAAAATCGGCTTTCCTCGGTATAAGTAGTTGGTAATACAGGGTGGAAACGGTAAACGGGGCAGTAAGGGGAACTGCAGCTACACGAAAAAGGTCTTAGAAACAATCCATAATTTTTTCGCTAAATGTTGATCCCCATTCACAGATTTAATTAAAAAATAAAGTGCAGTTAGCAAGAAAATTGTCATTTTACATAAAACAATTTTTTTGATGCCAATAATGATAAACCTTAACCGTTGCAGCTACATGAAAATGGTCTTAACCACCATCCGTAATTTTTCGTCAAATTTTGATCCCCATTCACAGATTAAAAAAAAGTACAGTTAGCAAGAAAATTGCTATTTTACACAGAACATTTTTTGATGCCAATCGATCCTGTTTCTAATACTCAACGGTTAAGGAAGCTCCCCTTTCTGCCTGGTTAATCGTTTCCACCCTGTATTTACAAATTTACTACGAAGAAAATGTAGACTATACTAATGTACATCAGACATAAAACTCGAAAAGTTACAAATACAAACAAGTTCAAATCCTACTATCTACAAATAATAAAAATGCTTTGTCCTGAAGGACTGTGATGGATCAACGCACAGCCTTTACCGCAGATTGTAGAAACCTGAAGCTTGGAGGGTGTATTTTTTGTATAATAATATCAGAAAATCATTTCTTATCGTATGCCTATGATACGATAAGAAAGGATTTTCTGAAATTATACCCCTAAGGGGGTGAAAAGGTGGGGGGCAAAGTTTGTATGGGAAAATGTGATTCCTTGGTACAATCTACTTCAAATTTTGCTATCAACAATATTAACAGAATTGATGGACGCGTTTCGTATTGCACGTAAATTGATTTCAATGCATGTCTTAGGAGATACACCGTTTTAAATAACTCCGCAGCAAAATAATGATCATGTACCGGGCGCGCATTTTCATTATGCGGAAGGATGTGTATGATGTGCTCTTTGAAAATTGTATTATAGGTGCTTACGACCCAATCTCTGTAACCCTCTCTTTCTCTTATGTGATGCAGACGAAGTTGCGCGGGTCAGCTAGTACATAAATAAATTAAAAATGGGTGATTATCGCAGGAGAACCTATAGCTGTGTGTATGGGTGTCTAAAAAATTCAACGATTCCAGAGTTGTCTCTGTTCAGATTACCTACTGAACAGGAAAAGTAAGCATTTCGCTTTATTCTAGCATATTATAATTTATTATTGATGATCTATACGTCTTCTATTAGGCTGACCCCACATTAGGCGTGCGCGTTCGTCGGGCGTGCGAGTAGCGAGCGCGCCGCCTGCAGAGTTTGTGTATCGACGGCCAGTCTCCCTCTATGGCGTCGATACGTTCCTCCCAGCCCGCGGCGTTGAATTCTTGAAGATTGTCCCTAACCTTCTCCACCAGACGGTTGAGGTCGCGCTTTACTGTGGGGCAGCCGGTGTCCTGCCACCGCCTGAGTAAGCGCCTCCTTTGGGCGACTAGCTGCTTGATGTGTGCGGGGAGGGGCTTGTAAACAAGTCCCCCCGGCGTCGACGGCAATGTGTTTGTCGTCTCTTCCAAGGCGCGTTGGATGCAGGCGGTGATTTCCTCTGTCAGTCGCTCAACGTCTGCGGCGGTCTCGACGGGCCAAGTGGGCGTGGTGATCTCCATCTTTTCTTTAAAAATGTTCCAGTCCGTGATGCGACGTGGCGCAGGAGGCGAGAGTCTGGTCGGCATCTCTGTTACTGACCGTCGCGGCCCTGAGCGGTCTATTTATACTCGCCAACAGACACACCAGAATAACCACGGATATTCTAGAGGGTCATAAAAAACAGTAGGTAAGTAGCTAGGTAATTATTATTACTAGCTACTTGTACAAAACAAACAAATATGAACCGTATGCCCTAGGCGTACGGTCGAAATTCTAATGTCTTTTTATAAAGAGGTCGCGAGTTTGTACCTACTAAACTTTAAAACTAATAATAATAGAAACCTCTGGAAATTCCAACGTACACATACTGTAATCACGTGCTTTCTTGAATGTTCTAGTAGGTCCGATGTAACAGTATGTTTCAATTGTATGTTACAATCTTATTTTTTTGTATGTTTTTGAATCAGAATGTTGTGTTTTGAAAACTTGTGATAGTAATTTTATGTCGTAAATAAGAAAAAAAAAATGTGTTTGTTATCTTAAATCTATACAGTTATGTTGCCGGGGCTTCCCAGAAAGTAATCCGAAGATACTTGTGATGGGATAAACCTCGCTATTCCTCGAATTAATTAACAATTGTTTATCTGTGCTAATCAGGTATAAGTTACACATTTTTAAAAAGAAAAACCAATAAAAATAAAACCAATAAAAATAAGCAATCTATTGACGGAATCTTATTGGAATCGTCATAGTATTCTGATATATTAGCATCATCACATTCATCACAATTTTAGTCTATTATGACTACCTAAGAAAAATGTAATTTTTTAAGTTTTGTGTCACATATTTACGTAACTTGAAAAGGTGATTTTTTGTTCATTGAGATATGACGTTGAAATTACTGTAAAAACGTTGGACTTGGCTTAAAACCGATATCCATGCAAGAATCATGTAAATCGGTTCAGTAGTTTAGAAAATATAAGGTAAAACAAATAGTAAACATTGTGTTCATCGTAAATTTCAAAATGTGTCCCCCCCTCTAAATTATTGGGCTGTTGATGCTCTACGGCCCCCTGTTTATACTATGGTTTATAGGTAGATATCGTCGGTGCGCCTGCCTAAACCGTTATATGCATTTTTTTGATTTTTTTTTTTCTTTGCTAGATGTCCTTGAAAGCGAATTGCACATCGATTACAAAAACAAATATGTGTTCTATTGCCGTCTAGAAATCGATTTGACAAAATCAATATGTGTGCACCTAATTTTCATTTCTGGCAATGATTAATTGGTTATGTGTTCACATCAAATGTTTTCAAATCACGTTTTTAACCATTGTTGCACATGTCAGAATTATTTATTGGATTGCGAGTATTTGGGAGTGATGAAAAGTACCTATATGTTATCATTTTCACTTGTATCTCAGTTCATACATAATATTTTTTGTCACCATACTGCATTTTTAATTTATTGATAAGTCCATCAATCATTAAAAAAAACAGTTTATTGTCTCCCCTGAAAACTTGAATAAATACAAATACTTAGAGGTTTTGGCAAGCGCAGTGACGATATCCTACTTGTCTTTTTGTACTATGGCCGTATTGTATTGGCTTTATTCCGTATTAGAAAATTATCGCTAACAGCGCTCACATCAATATTTCACGTTCCGATATAGATTTCACGATGATGACAGCTGAGAGCTGTCATCAGGTTATTTGACAGCGCTCACTGTGATATTTATATTTTATTTGGAGTATGTTCACTTCGTTGTAATCGCAAGATGGCGCACGTCATGACGTCATCTATGACGATTCAAGGGACATCGATCGATATCGCGTTTGTGATCGCGCTCACGCAAGCTAATTCGGAACGGGTTTATAGACGCTCAAAGCGTTTACAGCCCAATTTGGAACGCATTGTTTGTAATTTTGACGTTGACATTTCATGTCAGCAGAACAATAACTGCCTCGAAATAACTATTTTGTCTTGAATTATTTGTAATAAATAAACCAGTTCCATTTAATTCTACATACATTGTTAACTTGAGGCCAGTTTGCTTCTTCGTGTCTTTGTTTTGGTGAAATTAAGTGTGTATTTGTGAGATAGAGACTCGGTGTTGAGACAGTAACTCTTGGTTTGATTTTGTGTTTAATTTTGCGATGAGTTCGCAGAAAGAATACACTAGAATCTGTATCATGTCTGGATCTTCACCTTCTAAAGATCCCAGCATCACTTTGCATCGGTTTCCGAAGCCTGGCTCAAAAAATGTTATGCGGTATGTACCTCTATTTACCTACTAATGTACTTTCTATTCTATTCGTTTTAGATGGCTTAGGCCACGCCATACATGGACTGTGCGATGTCACGAATCGTATGCCACGATTCTCAATATTACATCTCTTTCGATCAACGCAAATGGATAAATTAAAATATGATTTTTATGGAATGTAATTTTAATGTTTGTTTTATTTCCAGTTGTGAATTATGGGCAAAGTATTGCTTTCCAAATGAAGCCTGGTCGTCACCGAGATTCCAAGATGAACTCCATACAAAGCATAAGATGCTTTGCAGCAAACATTTTGAAGGCACATGTGAGAAGAAGTTGTTCAGACCAGCTGTACCTGGTGTTCAATGCTTTATGGTTAGTACAATTGTCAGAGTTAAATTAGCCACCGCTGAGAATCCCACGGGTACCTAACATGGCAAAACTCTTTATCATGTGGTATCAATCGTATCAACAAGTCCTATTTCACTAAACTATAGTATAACAGCTGTTTGGGTCGAACAGGCCAGGAAACAACATGGATGGGTTTTAGTCAGTAAAAGTCGGACACTTTTTTTGATGATTTCCCATCAGAATGAAAAGGGATAATTATAAACTAATACCTTCCTCGAGAACCACTCTTCCATTGGTGAAAACAGTATGAAAATCGGTGCTGTTGTTTTTTTCCAGCCAAAAATATGCTTACCTACTTGTAGCAATCTAATTTGTTTATTGTGAATTTCAGGAGACATGCCGCACTAGAGCAGTGGCAATGGGCAATTTACAAAAAGACAGCTGTTCGATGGTGTAAATGCGTCGACAACGGGCCTACGAAGAGGCAAAAAATAGGCCTGAGTCTCAGCAGTGGGAACATTATAGACTAATTATTATGCAATTTTTGTATGTAGCGGGTATAGTTTGTATTATTTGTTAGTTTATAAAAAAAATCTGTGTAGTTAGGTTTCACTTATGTATTTAGGTACCAGCCTAACAATTCAATTGTAAAAGAATATTTATTGAAGTTCAAAATTGTATAATAAGTAGGTATTCTTGAAACTATGTTATGGTTAGCTAGCAACCAATTGTGTGTTGTTGTGTAAGATACTTACACTTACGTGTGATGTTATATTAATTGTAATCAGTGTAATCTACGTACATATTTCTTTCTAATACTAAATTCAGAATCATAATTATAAATATCAAAATATTTAAAAAAGTATGTTATCTTTGTATGGTGGTATGAGTTGATGGTTCGAATTCAACCAGAAACTATTTATGTAAATCGTTTTATTTACTCTCACTACAAGTAAATAAAACAATAATTTGAATGAAAATATTAACCATGCATCTATATTATTAATTTATAGTAAGGTACAGTAAAAAGCTTTACAATTGAACAAATGGTCTTTTATTTATTTAGTACACGTCACAATTTATTTACACGTTAGGTACTATTTCGGTTCACTCACATAACAATAACCTGTATAGGTACAATATACCTTTATTACCCAAAATAATTTATCTGGACAATTTGTTATGGTGAAAAGGTATCGGATATCGAGCCTAGAAACAAAAGTATGCATAGAATAGATTGGAACATGACAATTAACCTCTGGTAATGTAAAGTATGCCTTACAAATAAATGATTATTTGTTTTTAGTCTGCTATAATGTAAGAACATTCATCTTTTATATAATTAACGCCAGCTGGACATTTTAATTTCTAACCATATTTGAATAAAACGACATCTAGTGGTGTCGAAAGTTACTACTATTTACTTTGCATGTGTGTGTAAAGAGTATATTCATGCGGCTAATCTTTATTTTGGTCAAATCTTTATATGATACTAGTTAACAAGCACAGTGATTATCTAAAAAAATCAAGTTAATGCCCTAGGTTACGCAAATAATAAAATTGTCTATTAAAAATTTCTATGTTAGGTGTAAAAATTGAAAATGTTCGAAACTGTGGATGTGTCGCCATCTAGCGACAAAATGGCAAAGAACTCGATCATCCTTTCACCTTAAATAAGTTCGTTTTCCATTAAATCTCTCATCAATAAAATTAAAGTATTGCATATAATTTATCCATACTAATATTATACAGAGCCCTTTGTTTTTTCGGATGGGAAATCATCAAATGACTCCTCCACTCTGGGCGGAGCGGGAGGGAGTGTCAGACTTTTACTGACTAAAAACCATCCATGTTCCTTCCTCGCCCTTTACGTTCCGGGGCCGCGGTATCTCTTTCGAACAGTCCCGTAGCCCCGGCATTATACAGAGCAGTAATGTCCAAAACTTTTAATTTGATTTAAAAAATTCTTTCACTAGCAAGCTGCACTATCAACTATGTAGTAACCATAAGAATGTTTACCACTGTGTTGTAATGTAGACGAAGCCGCATGTACAAGATAGTACTAATTTATTCTTATTTAGACTTATTAATATTTTTATATAATTTCTTACTTAACTATCTATTCTAATTATTTTTTTTGTCCACAGATGACGAATTTGTTTGGTGCTGCATTGGCTGTTATTCAACTCTCTCTTTTTGCGATATATCCTAATAAAACGCAATCACCTAGCTCAATGAAACATCTTATAGCATAATTTCAAATATTTTGGTTGTGTGAAAACAAACAGTGAGTTCTGATGACAATTATAATTAGTTCAATTTAATTTATTAAATAACAGTCCTGATCTTTAAAGAGCTCCTGTCGGTTAGTGTTTATTATTAAGAGAAACTGATAAACCAAAAGATGTTTATCTACTATTAGAACCTAAGTAATTAAAATAAAATATTTTAATTAAAAAATAAGAAACTGCCACACTTTAAAGGTCTGGGACTATTATTAAAAGTAGAAACATGAATAGTTTATGCTAAAATAGATCTGATCTCAAGAATTGTATTCATATTTATCTAAATAGCCATGACATCCGTGCCAGTACCCTGAAACTATCAGTATTATGCTTGTACATAAAAAGGTTTTAATGTTATCTTGAATTTAGAATCTCAGATAATTTTCATATTTTGGAATCTGAAGTACCTACTTAACTAAGTTCAAATTCCACTGTAACCAAAATAATAATGTAAATAATTGACTGAGTGGTAAATTGTCTGAGATTTTGGTTTACAACATAGTTAAAGGTACAAATGGTATGGTGTAATAAAGTAAAACGATCCTGTAAAGTTAATAAGAAAAAAATAATTTATTTACTATATACAAAAAAAAAAAAAACACTGTTTTATGTATAACTTTTCAATGCGTACAAAGTCTTTTTGTAACAAATGAACGTAAAATAAAGTTTATAAACTGGTAAAATATGGTTTGTTGAATAACACGTAGGTAAGTAAACACGACGCCCATCAGATAATAGTCGTAGTAATCGACAGTGGCGTAGCTACCGCTGTTCCCCGTACTAGTATAAACAGTATTACAGTGGAACAGTTTTCCTCGGTCGCGGTAATAGGTTAGTTATTACATTAGACTAGTGGCACTTAAGTTAATTCGGTATAGTAACAGAACAAGGAACAAAACATTAAAAGTTACTAGTTTAAATAGAAGGGTATACATTAAATAATTGATGTATCAGCCGTATTCCTTTCCTGATGAGGAAAAAAATCACAAAATCTTCTCACAACCTCAAATATTCTTCATCTTCATTTATGAATATATTCATATCACGGTCCACAAAAGCTCCAATTGTCAGGATGCTATTTTCTTTACAAAAGTCAGTTCGCCGTACTTAACTGGCTTATAATTCTTCAGCCGGGCATTGTCGCCCTCCACCACACCCGTGCACCATGGCTATAGCGTTTTCTCCTCGAGTATGACGGAGTCAAGGAGTCAAACAGCTTCTGAAAGCCATAAGTAGGTACCGGTTTCCCACCTGCCTTCCTTTGTCTCGTTGTTTTTAAGCTGTTTCAGAGCTAACCTAATCTCGTACAGGCTGACGTCCGGGATGTCTTCGGTATAGTGTCGGGTCAGTCTAGCTCTTGGGTTGTTTGCTAGATCTACAGCGTGTTTACTGGTTGACGTGTACAACTGCACATAGAATCTCTCGATATCCCTCAGAAACTCTTTGGCGGCTAAGATCGTGCTATCGTCAGTGTTCAGTTTCGTGAGCGGGCTCTGCACAATAGCCTGATCTCTTGTAAATACCTTGGAGCCTTTATTCCGCTCAATCGCGTCTTGAATACGCTCGGTATTAAAGTGGGGGAGGTCGCTCAGGATTTAGAGATCCATCTGTTGAATTCCCGGTTTTTCCACGCCTCGTCTGAAGACTGCAGGATCATATCACGCCGGTCCTTCCTGAGCTTGAGAGTGTGATTGGAGAGCCTCTTGTTCTGAACTGTACGACGTGTCTTGAAGAACTTGGACCCGGTCGCATGGACAGTTTCCACGTACCCATCGTAGTATTCGTCCACTGAGCTTTCAGGCATCACTCGTCTATTTTAGTTACTTTCATAGTATAATGTCTTACGGTATTTTGCTATGGGGACGGGCTGCAGATATTGAGTCTATATTTATTCTGCAGAAAAGAGCCATCAGAGCTATATATAATCTTCGTAGGCGCGATTCTCTAAGGGAACTGTTTAAGGATATTGGCATTATGACGGTACATTGTCAATACATTTACGAAAACATAATGTACGTTAGAAAAAATTTGCATCTTTTTGGTAAAAGAGGTGACAGACATAATTACAGTACTAGAAATAGGGACGAATTAGTTCAGCCAGGCTTTAGACTCGCTAAAGTAGACTCATCTTTCATGGGGTACTGTTTGAGATGCTATAATAAAATTCCACAAAGTATTCTTGAACTGAATGAGACGAAATTTAAAACATGCATTAAACGCACACTATGTAAAAAAGCATATTACAAGTTGAGCGATTATATCGCTGATAAAAATGCTTGGCTTAATGCTGGTCCTGCTCCACATGGACAGGGGCGCAAAAATTGATAGCATTATATGGTATAGTTGGAGCTGCTGAAGATTGTACTTAACTAACTTTGCATTGTATAGATTCAATGTTAGTATTATATAATCGCATAGCCCATATTGTGTGAGTACTATGTACTAGTAAGCTATCATTCACTGGAAACCTACGGCAGTTCTTGACTTGAATGTGCCCTGGCGGTTGAGAATATGTCATGCTCACTCAAATGTCTCGCTGATGGTGGCGCGTGTGTCGGACCATTTAGTTCCCTTCAAAATGGTTGAGCTGAATGGTGCTGATCCATGCGTCATGTGCGTGAACGGGCGCTGTCAGTTGTGACTGGTCATCTCTTAGTCGCCATGGTTTATTTGAATTATTTTGTTTTTGAGTTGTATTTTATTTTTGTTTTGCTATGGACACTTTTAACGTGCACATCTTGCTACATTGTTCTCACATAATATACCATCTCAACATGAATGATGTAACCAAGATTTTGTAACAATATTTTGATTTAAAAGAGTGTCCATGGAGTTTCTTGCCCGTTCTTCTCCATAGAGATCTACGCTAGGGAATGGGCAACTACAGTACTTTCACAGTTTTTATGTCTTGTGACTGGGACTGTAGCTACATTTAATTTTCATCTTTGTTTCGACAATTCAAAAGTGCCTGTTATTGGCCTACTTGAAATAAATGCTTTGATTTTGATTTTTGACTCGAAACGATTCTGGAGTTCAGGATCTTGATCTGTGCTGAATGGAGCGTAGACTTCATCAGTCGAGACCTTTTTAGCTTAATTTTGATGTTCTATGTGCCTCTTACCATGCGTCGTTCTGTGATGAATACCGAAAACATCGTAAATCCCGGTATCCAAAAATTCATTACCGGTATTGTGAAGGCTAAAGGCTTCTTTTTAGTGTTTTCGGTATTCGGGATCCCGGTTTGCGACCCCTAGTAGCCACCTGCCTGATCTAGGTTTGCTTAAAATACGTGCATTTATCGATAGAAATGAGTACCTATATAATATGCCCTTAAAGTATCGGTAACCGCCAAACACATTGTATATAATCTACCTATGTTAACCTTTTGGACGCCATTGTCACATATACGTGACAAGCAAGCGCGTGTACAAATATGTGACAAAATAATAGATGAAATTGTGGCTTGGCGTGGAGGGCACGCGCGTGCGTTTATGCTGTGAAATAAACCATAGAATTTAAATTAAAAAGGAAAAAAACGATAGCCAGTAAAATGATGTAATAATCTCAATCAGTATTTCAGATACTGATTCTTACCATTTCTATTTGTGAGTTTTTCAGTTTTTACACGCAAGAGCGTGCGTGCACAACTACTAATATTAAAATACGACCAAATTTTGCCGCCCTAGGCCCGGTTCTACTCGGCCTATAGGGAAATCCGGCCCTGCTGGTACAAAACAAAACACATTCAAATGAGATGTTTTCAGCACCAGCTTCCAACGAAAGATTATAGATGGCGCTGTTCAAGGCGAAGTGTAATTTCTTTTAGCTATTTGTATCTGGCATTCATTGCCTTCTAATGGGAAGAGCTTATTATTTTTACCTATCACATCGAATTTGAGAGGTTTTTTTTCGTCTCAAAATACAAAATTTTTGTTAATTTGTACAGAAAAGCATGAGCGAGCTCGAAAATTGTGGCACTCTTTGAATGGTTATTTTAGTTCATCATCATCATAATTTCAGCCGAAAGACGTCTACTGCTGGGCTGGACATAGGCCTCCCCCAAGTGTCGCCACATTGACCGGTCCCGTGCGACTCGCATCCAACGGATTCCAGAAACCTTCACCAGGTCATCGGTCCACCTAGTGGGAGATCTTCCAACGCATCGTCTTCCGGTTCGCGGTCGCCACTCCAGAACTTAACTTATTTTAGTTCATTAATGCAAAAATGAACATAGGAGAAAATGTCAAGTAATACAAAATTCAGGAAGTACATGATGCATTATCAAGCGAACTGAGCCAGAAAATTTTAGCATTCCACCTTGGATACGTTAGTTTCTCCTTAGAAGTTCGAGATTTCGGGGGGTTTTCTACCCCCAAAAGCCCCCCACATTGCCGACGGCCCTGTGAATGGTAGTCCGGGAGGTACCGTTGCAAATAAAAAAGTCATAGGCCGGTTGATATTGTCATCAAAGGTTGATCTTATTGATTTTGCGCAGGTCATGCGAGTGGCTGACGCATAATCTCTCCACCATGCAGCTGACTATTATACGTTTTTTTAGGCTTAGTATCGTAGTATAGTAGCCGGCGTACCTACTATGACTTATTTTGTTATGTTTTTCACAATTTTCATAACCTCCCAGTCCCAATCCTAAAACCACCGCGGGTGTGTCAGCTGACGCTGGGTTTACTTATCAGTCATTCGAGATCTATTGAACAATATGGCAACCGATCGGCGTAAAACGACCTGAACGGCTCCGTCTTTTTCGAGAACTTATGTTATGGATAGGCCTGTGCTCTCTTCTGCTCAGAGATTGCGAATGCTGATGAGTTTTGATGGATGGTAGTGTCCTACGGGAAACCTCGTAACTGCAAGGCACGTGTGCGGGCGGGGCCATCACAGAGTCTGTGATGGCCCCGCTGCACTGTCTGTGACACAGACAGTGCAGCTTTATAATTAGTAAGAAAGGTCTGATTGTTTGTGTATGTGAGTTTAAATGTTTGTAAACGCACCCACGATACCTACAGGAGAAATTCCTAGTGGGGCAAAGTTTTTTTTTAATAAACACGTGTTTCGTAGGTACTCTTCGGGGAGTTTTCGAAACACGATATCACAAGACCACTGTCCTTGCACTTATGTGAAAAAATATGCTGTCAAAGTTTTAAGCAAATGGGAGGAAATAAAAAAAAACTTTGAATCACCTGCATTTTAATGTCTTTGATAAAAATTAAGTACCAAAAGATCTACGTTCTATATTGTCTACATGAGCACACATCCAGTAAAATATTGAATACCTCCCTGCTTAAGTAGGTACTGATATTATCCAATGAGCTAGCATGTTTCACCGATCCATGATTGTGCATCCTTTTCACAAACACATAACAGACGGTCTCTCCGTTTAAGGGCACACTTACCTAAACCTTTATAGTTAGAAATAGAGCTGATTTTCCCAATAACGTAATACCTATCTGTCCGCAGTACTAATGCTTCGTAAGTACTGTCACTAGGTGACATAGTCATTGCCACAACATAATATGTTTTACTTTTGTCTTTGTCGTAATAGAAATGTATTCTGGTAACGTTTTTTAGAGAAGGCGTCGCACAAACCCAGCATTTTTGCGTGTTTATATTCATAGTCATTGCTTGAATATAACTCACAGCCGCAGAAACGCTGTTCAGTCCTATAGGGTCTTGAATAGTGAGAGGATACAGTTTGTGGCAAGTACACCACTTTTCCTGAATTTCCACTTCCTGACACGTCCTATTGCTGCCTATGACTTTAAACATCGAATGGCATTGCGGACACCCGTCAGGTGCTGGAACGCTAGAATTACTGCACAGAGATATTTTCTTGATATCTAAGAGTGTGCTATAAACATCATAAGGCGTCGTCAAGCGACCCTGGTTGATCACCAAAGATTTGTATTCCAGATAATTGTTTCCTTTAAAAAACAATGGAGCCCACACAAATTTCATTGGTAAACGATCGTCATAGTAGCTTTCCATTGTGAGGCGGTGTCTACCGAAGCGTAGACCGTGGGCGCTCAAAAAAATAATGAACGTATTCGCCAAAACACCCGTGTAAATCAACTGGTTCATGAAGTTTTCTATCAGTTTGTCCGCGTCTTCCGGCCGACTCTGTTCATCACGACTAAATGAGTTGATCCAAAAAAATCCGAAAAATGAGTCCCTTTTATAAGTATTAGCAAAGTCCACGGCGTAATCTAACACCTGTTTTCCCGATGATGTTCTCCCTGCACATAACGACGACTTGTTATAGCGATGAGTTTGTTTATTGAGAAAAAATGGTTGCATGAAATGATCTGTGGGAGCCTTGTGAAATGCGTATTCTCTTTTAAATGAACTTCCTAAATTATCTTCACCATATGCTGTAACATATCCGGCGTCTTTAAATGCTTGCCAAATGAAGAGATAGTTACAGTCATCCATTGCAGCATAACATTCTTTAATTATTGAAGTCATGTTTTTTCCTGTTAATGCAGCCAATAAATTGGGCAATGTGTCATCTGCAACCTATTTATGAGTCATTAGTGTTAAGTTTCACAAAAAAAACAACAGATTATCAACAAGAGTAAGGGCTTATTCACACGTAACACAACCTCACCACGACCACAACCACACCACGTGGCCGGGCGTATATTTCGTATTGAAAATGAATAGGACTATCCACACGTACCACATTTTGCAGTCGTTACCGACCGTGTGTATCATACCGACCACATCGCAAACACAACGTTGCGTCGACGCAACGACAGTGCGCGCACGCCGCCCGCGCTCTTCCCCTCTCCGGTTTATTGATTCTGCGTTCGACTGAGGTGCCGCGTGGTTGTGCGATGTCTGACAGCGAGACTTTTGACGAGACGTTTCCTCTTAGAATTGCATGAGTTTGGTCAGTCAACACGACGTGCTTCCGCTATGAAAACCGGAGTCGAACTGTGTCTGCACGTAACCGCATCGCAACTACTGGCGACAACACAACCACATCAACATTTTGTCGGTACCACAACGCAACTACAAAAAGCTGCAGCGACACTATTCACACGTAACCACTGCTTGACAGCATTTTGTCGTTACGACGTGGTGTGGTTGTGGTACGTGTGAAGAAGCCCTTAAAGTCATAAATGATGTCCCTACCTTATTATATGCTCGAAAGCCAAGCCAGCTGTCTTCTGTAAAATGACGGACTGTTCTGGGCATGGTAGCCAGGAAGCGAGGTAATGACATCGATTGCATTCCTAGTATAAGCACATTGTATTGGCGTTTACAAGTTTCTGTATCTATTTCTGGTTTTGAAATTTGTATTTTCTTACTGAAGGCGTACATGTCTTCATAGATTATATAAGATGTATCGTTCTTATCAAATTCGGTGCAAATCACACGTACAAAATCAGATTGAAGAGTTATTATGGCCTCATCCTGGAATTCTGTACAGTTACTGAATCTGAAATAGCCATTACACAATATGTTAAAAAAAACCCTGTCCGATCAAAAAGGGGGGCATCAATGGTATATATCTGTCACCGTAAAATCGTAAAACCCGTTAGATTATAATATATTTAGCGAGATTGTAATCTCTCAAATTCCCGATAGATTGTCAACCGAACTGTTTACAAACTTTACAATTTAGTGCATTTTTTTCGGTAGATTGTAATATGTATTTGTAATCTATCGAAGTGAAACCGTAAAATTCTGAAATGCATGCGCTATTGCGACGGAAGTAGGTATCTCTGTCCCCATAAACCCTGAAAAAAATCAATTCTAATGTTTTTTTTTATATTTTTCTTTAACATCTTATAGCATCAAATTGACCCCTATTCGCTTGATCGATCATTCCACATCCAGTGATTTCCACGCTATCATAATGAAAAGTTAGCGTTAGGTATTGCCGATTTTTCGCGATCGGGTGGAGCAACAAAACATTTTTTTTTAGCATTAGTTGCTAAAAAACACCGAAATTTGTTGCTTTTTTGTTGCTAATTAGTTAGCAACAAATTTCGGTGATTTTTTTTTTAATTTCGCTCATCTAAATCGCCAATTTTTTAGACCTGAAAACAGAAATAGGAGCCCCGCGTAGGTAGCGTAGGTGTGTTAATTCATTCTTAATTTTGTTCTGTGATGAACACTTGTAAATAAATATGTTTTCTTCTAATTAAACGGTTTGACTAACTCATTTTTTGTTTAAAAAATTAGAAACAACAACATTTGGTGGGGATTGTTGTTTATTTTTCCAAAAATCCTCACTACGCTGAGATTATTTAACTAGTGGAGATTTCTGAAATAAAAGTTATAATCCCCACTGGTAGGGATTTGTCGGTGGGGATTTCTGGAATAATCTCAATTAACGAACACATTACCTATAATAATTTTATAGCTGAAGAGTTTGTTTGGTTAAACGGTCTAATCTCAGGATCAACTGGTTCGAATTGACAAATTCTTTTAGAATTGGATAGCCCCTCTTTTATTGAAGAATATTAAATAACATCACGCTACGACCAATAGGAGCGGAGCATCAATGAAAAATCTTGTAGTATTGTAAAATATTATGCTTAATAAAATATTATCTACTCACAATAGTTTGTCATGTTCGTGTGGGTTTTGTACAGTGTCAACTAAAAACTGATGGCAACATTCAATGCTAATATTTTTCTTAGTGGTTTTTTTCATATTTTGATATTTTATTCTAGCTATTACTTTATCGTCATCGTATTTTCGCAAAAATACGGCGCGTTTTCCACACATATCTTCCATAGTTGTAGTTCTGTTTCGTAAATACTTTCTGTATTTAATAAAAGCTACGGGTATTTTGCATCCCTCAGTATCTAGCAGTCCAGCTAAAATAAAAATTAAAATATTATTAATTACTTAATAAAAAAAAACGATTAAAACATAAATATAAAATTAAATAAAAAAAACTTGAGAGGTGTCAAGGGACACCCGGATGGAACGAAGTTCTGGCTTGCTTTCTATAAGAGAGAGAGAGACAGACAGAGAAACATGCGACGCCGCACAGCTTACAATAGCTTACTATAGCAAAACATTATTTCCCCGTTTTGGTTTTTTAAAACAACTTTCAGCATTGCGAATGGCAAAAATTACGAAAACGGCCGGAGGGTGTTACTCAGTGCATTCCCAACTACTAGCGACATCTAGTAACACAACGGAGTAGTACTTACATATTTTAACAATAGATGTCGCAGTTACCAATATTATTAGTACCACTCATACACATTAGATGGCGCTGTTCTAAAAAATAAAAAGTGTCGTGACAACTTTTCGTAAGATTTTTTTCCGTCTAGCCCCCTTTCACAACGCGCAATAAGGAACTTCGTTCCAAAAAACCGGCAATACCTAAGTAGCAACCTGTTAAAATGTAAGTATAAAAAAATGATTGTTTTTCCCTTTACGTCTCGTCTAAGTATACATATAAACTATTCTATATAATAATATATTCTATCTATATCTACCTCAAATAAAATCGTTTATGTTGTTTCTTAATTGCCCGTTTGCCGGTTTGCAGGTTTTTTGGTTTGTTTGTTCGTTTGGGTGCGCATCACGTAAAAACCCCTCATTCTATTTGAAATCGAAATATTGAAAGATAACAAGCTTTGTTGTGACTTGTAAGCAACGTTTAGCGTTTATTGACCAACAGACGTAAAAGATATTAAATTTAAAATTATGTTAGTAACCTCTGCGATTTTTATGATATTATTTACGATGCTATGTAAATAGGTTTTAGTCGTAGTGTTGTTGGAATAGCTGAAAATCAATTTTGTTTAGATAATTTTCCCTTTTTTATATGGAAGTAATAAAAACTACATAGGTACAGTACAACAGCAATGAGAGATTTCTTTTAAAGTATTAAAAAAAACATGGTTTCCAAGAACTCTGTAGATGGCGTTGAACTGATTACGTTACTAGGTGCCAAAGCCAAAACGCTTGGAAAATACATTGTGTCACGTAACATACGCTCGATGACTGACACTTTCGCTTGCATAAGCTTCCGAATACAACCATTATATCCAAGTGAAATAATGTGACGTTCCGTTCCTTGCTGTAACTTACCAAGTTCAGCGCCATCTATCCAGCGACTAGGGAACAGTTGAAAAAGGAAATCCCTCATTCTCGTACGTCAAGGGAGACCTTTCACGGTTCATACAAAGTTCGACCAACGAAAAAAAATGTGTCATCGCTGTTGGGGAGGTCAGTCCGAGTATTTTTACTACGGCCGGCACCAAGTCTCTACAACCATTACTTCTGCTGATTTTTTGGGTTGAAAAGTCTAGTTTTTCGAACCTTTTATGGCCATAGCGTGATATGAGCTTGTTACGGTGATGACTTTTTTAAGTTTTTATTAAATATGACCAAACCTTCTTCTTCTTAGCGTCTCGATAGCAAATATTTATTATATTTTTGGCCCAAAATTCAGCTATGCGAACTCCGCTCGCTGATGCAGTCATAAGATCGTCAAGTGTGCAGGAGTCATTGGAGATGGGCCAATCTCTGTGGAGACACGCCGCGTACACATTTAAGATCTGAGCCGTCCATTATGTTTTTGTTTGTAGCTAAGAAGTGTCGGTGTTGAACTCGTGCATTCAACACCAACAGGTGTCGGAGTCGTGTGTGTTCCGCGCTCTTAGGCGGACGTTGGTGATACGTGTTATAATATAATTATTATAGTATAGCGCGGCGCAAGCCGTCGCTCGAAACTTTTGAAGCCATGAGTGACACACTTGTGGCAAACGAGCTGCTGGCGTTCCTGCAACAGAAACTGGATGTGATGGACGAGGTGTCCGCCATTCAGATCTGTGGATCGAACTTCAGCGAGGACGACATTGCTGCTGCGAAGCTGCTGCTGTTTCGGTCGCTCAATAAAATCGACCAGATGGTGTCTCGTAGGCGTGACGTTACAAAGAGAAGCCTGCAAGATATCATCACGCTGCTGAAAGCGACCGACCCTGACGACGTGCCGACGTTTGTGGCGAGGGATTTAACCAAATTACCTCCAGTCACTTTCGACCACGTCGACGTTACGAGCCTGCAGAAGGACATTGTCTTCCTTAAGGCTAGTTTGGCTGATGTGCAGAGAAATCTGGCTGCATCCCAGAGCACCGTTGCAGACTTGCGCCAACAATTAGTTGAGTTGCGCAACTCTGTGGCATTAACTGGGTCACCGGCACGTGTTAGCAACGTTGACACATATCGTGAAGCCAGCTGCCTCAATGCGTCAGCTACGAGTTTCGCGTCAGCAGTTTTGTCGCCGGCGCCGATTGCTGAGTCTGCGTTGCCCGCAGTAAGTGCGCCTCGCAGCCCCGCCCCCGTCCCCGCAGCTCCTCCCCGCAGCGCTGCCCGACCGACGCGGCCACCTGGACCAGTGGTCATTTCGAGCATCCCTGCTGCTCTTCCCGCAAAGCCCATGCCTGCAAAGGCAACGGACCAGGCTGATGATGACGGTTTCGTGACGGTGCAGCGGAGGAAACGCCGTCAGCGAAGCTGTAAGAACCGCTCCGGCAAGGCTCCTGCAGAGCCCAACGTAAAACTGCGCGCAGCGAAGCCGAACACCCCGGTGTACATCTCTCGCCTACACTACACCACGGAGGCTGAGGATATCGAGGAGTACGTGCGCCGAAGCTTGAAGTACACGCCAAGAGTACAACTACTGGAGTCGCGCCGCAACGTCAATTTCAAGGCGTTTGTGGTGCGTATCCCAACGTGAATGCTACATTTGGTGATGGAAGAAAGTTTTTGGCCGCAGGATGTGGTGTTCCGTCGTTTCCGCGGACAGATTCCACAAGAACGCATAAAAGATCGTGCAAGTGAAGTGCATCGTGTACTAACATAGTTTTTAAGTTACTATACTAACAAAAAATGTTATTCGAAAGTATATTTAGGTTAAGGTATTTATGTATGGGTCTTTGTTACCTGAAATAAATGGTTTATTATAACTGAATGCCTAATGCCCGTTTTCACCAACACTAAGCCACTCCTAACTCAATGTCTAATAACCGTTTTCTCCTTCACTAAGCCACTCTTAACTAAATGCCTAATGTCCGTTTTCACCAACACTAAGCCACTCCTAACTCAATGACTTATACCCGTTTTCACCAACACTAAGCCACTCCTAACTCAATGCCTAATACCCGTTTTCTCCAACACTAAGCCACTCTTAACTGAATGCCTAATAACCGTTTTCACCAACACTAAGCTACTCTTAACTGAATGCCTAATACGCGTTTCCTCCAACACTAGGCAACTCCTAACTCAATGCCTAATACCCGTTTTCACCAACACTAAGCCACTCTTAACTGAATGCTTAGTGTCCGTTTTCACCAACACTAAGCCACTTCTAACTCAATGCCTAGTACCCGTTTTCACCAACACTAAGCCACTCCTAACTCAACGCCTAATACCCGCCTCTCTCCAACACTAAGCCACTCTTAACTGAATGCCTAATGTCCGTTTTCACCATCACTAAGCCACTCCTAACTCAATGCCTAATACCGGTTTTCACCAACACTAAGCCACTCTTAACTGAATGCCTAATGTCCGTTTTCACCGACACTGCCACTCCTAACTCAATGCCTAATACCCGTTTTCACCAACACTATGCCACTCCTAACTCAACGCCTAATACCCGTTTTCACCAACACTAAGCCACTCTATTATGTATTAAAGAAAGTTGTAATATTTTATCCAAGCGTATCGCATCGGAGGTCCACTAAAGTTAATTATTAGTTAAGTTAGTTATACCTACGTACATACGTGTTACTTGTACATTTTTCATCAATATACAACCTACAAATTGCAAAAAACGTAAGAAAATTTGAATTTCGTGGGCTACCCTGGCACTTCCACAGTTCCACCTTAACAACAGTTATTCTTTCTATAACATGACACATATTTTCATTATTGCTGTCCCTCGCCATAACTTAGTAGGTTTATACCTGGTTCCTTTTGTTCTTCGTCTAAAACATAATCATTTTCTCCGAATGGTTTCTCGTCCTTGTATATTTCGTCTAATGGCTTATGTGAAAACGGAGTCCCAAATATGACGTCATCGTCAGTTAGTTCCTGGCCTTCGTCACTTGGTTCCTCATCACTTTCGCGCTTATTAATTGTTAACCAACACACGTAAGCCACTAGTGCAATAACGGTTACGGTTGCAAAAACAACGAATTTAATTTGTCTCGTACCGTATTTCCTTGTTAACTTTCGAAGTCTGGAAGAAAACAGGAACCTTAGTTCATTTGATAATGTTATAAATGATTCTGCATATTTGGTTTCTTTTTCTTTGCGTGCCGATTTCACTACAATTCTAGCCAACCAGAATGTGGCCATTGCTTTGTTTTAATTTTTATTTGATCAGAAATCAAACAAACTTACTAACCGGGCTATCGGAAAGTTCAATATTTTTCTGAAGAACACACGCACTTTACTACTTTTCCTTTCCATTTTAATTAGACTGGTTTAACGACGTATTTGTAACTGTGCAGTCACAAAGATGATTGTTGATCAATAAGCCGAATGTTTGCTCGCATCAAGCACGCGTCGAAAGCGTTTTGTAAATAAATACTGGTGGCATACTATGACAATAATAACATCCTTTCTTTACTTATTGACATCTTGTGAGTTGTGTCATCATGAGCATATAATACGGAAACAACTACTGTTTGGCTCGCTGAGTGTCACGCCTGAAATACGAGTCACGTGAACGTGAATGACGAGACCCTGCAGTAATGAAAACCGCAGTCTTTGGTTCGCTGAATTAGGGCCGTCTCCACCAAGCGAAAAAATCACTCTGACAGCATCTTTTAGGGCTCAGAGAGCAGTATAGTGGCTATCATATACTTTTAGCCTTCTTGTAAAACTGACGCTACGTATTCTTTCAGTTTTTTCCTGCAAAAACGATGTAGTAGATTTATTGATCAATGAAACAATTTTTA
Organism: Xestia ashworthii; assembly: GCA_950022955.1. Taxonomy (NCBI): domain Eukaryota; kingdom Metazoa; phylum Arthropoda; class Insecta; order Lepidoptera; family Noctuidae; genus Xestia; species Xestia ashworthii. Next base: position 9,618,140 of record OX465553.1, on the reverse strand, counting down.
GAACATTTTAACCCCTGACGAAAAACAACGGGATGTTATAAAGTTTGTAAGTTTGTCTGTGTGTGTGTGTGTGTCTGTGTCTGTGGCATCGCATCGTAGCGTTCGAACCATGAACGGATGTACCGATTTTGATTTTGTTTTTTTTTTGCTGGAAAGGTGAATTAGTCGGGAGTGTTCTTAGCTATATTTGATAAAAATCAGTCCAAGATGGCCGCCGCCACAAAATGGTGGATTATATTGTAGTGTTTGTTTTATTTTTTTTTTATTCTATACTACATGGTTTCGGAGGCTGATTTTCCTAAAAACGTAATGAGTTTACTTTTTTTTTTAGGATGGGAAATTATCAAATAACTTCTCCCACTCTGGGCGGAGCGGGAGGGAGTGTCAGACTTTTACTGACTAAAACCCATCCATGTTCCTTCTTCGCCCTTTATGTTCCGGGGCCGCGGTATCTCTTTCGAACAGGCCCGCAACCCCGGGTGGTTTTACACCGTAGCACAGTTATAGTTCCTTGGATTATTGCACTAGAGGGGCTCAACGAAGCCTACGTAAAAGGGGTGTGAAATACTCGTACATGCTGTAATAACAGATAGTAAGTATATTAATTCCACTTGAAATAACGTTCACATCATATAATTTTCATATGCTATAAAAACAAGTAATCTAATTGCATGTGATCTAATGTTACATGTCATATAAACTTCTTTTGCTCTAATAACATTTAGTACAACATTCATTTCAAATAATTTTCAATTTGTTTAAACAAAGGAACGGAACTCTTAAATTCTTAAGAGCAAATTAACGATACTCGGCCGTGCTCATTTATTAAAACGTATAGATGACCTAACTTTCATATTTACTCATTTTCAGGCAAAATTCTATAATGAATAAGTAATGCGCGGTAATGGTCACTGTTCTAACCTAACCCAGATGATTCACAAACAATAGAAGGGATCTGGGCACTCGAGAGGGTTTGGGGGAACACGAAAGTATCAGGCGTTTATAGTCCAATCAGTTTTTGCAAAAATATGGAACACAAAGTAGTTCGTTTCAAATTATTATTATATCAAACGTTGCTATAGATTTTAAATATTAGTTCAAATGTGCAATAAATAAAATGGTAATTAAACCATATAAAATTAGGTGACCTGAAATTATGTCAATAATTCATTATATCATTTCATCGTTACACTAAAAAAAGTATATGAAATGAAATTAGGTCATGTGATCATTAGAACTCGTAAAAGCGACATCTAGTAATATCATCGGAACTAAAACGCTTAACAAGTTTTCAAGCTCGAGTTACTTTTAAACTAGATTCCGTTGTGTCTAACAGATGTCGCAACTGTGAATTAAGTTAGGTACATAGATTCGAAAAGAAAAGTAGAAAACAGGATAATGATAGATACCTACCTTCATAAGTTAAAAGTAACAAAGGATATAACTCATTGTCTTTCTAATTCACATAGGTACATAAACCTACTTAATTTGAAAGTTTTAAGTTAAGACAAATGGTTTCGTATGAAGATTCGCACAGGATTTCGACACTAGGAAATTTTGTGGGAAAATAATTTCTTTAGAGGCAGAATCCAATTCATACATTCAAGAGAAATTAAATAGTTAGGTAGTTATTTTAATAAAATACTGAATTTTATAATGAAATTAATTTAATAAATACATTAGCACATTCACACACATAACCACACTATATTACAATAAGTTACACTTGACTGCGCTTAGCCAGGTAAGTTCACACAAAACACAAGAAAGCTTAATTAAATCTTAATTACGTGTTTTTATAGTCTGTGGAATACGAAAATAAGATTTCTGTGCCAAACGAATGACTTTCGTGAAAAAAGGTAGGTAATATTTACAACCATTTCGAGCGGGATTTTAGTAAGCATTATTTTACACTCTTCTTCCTGATCTATTTCTAATTCACAAGTTGATAATATTCATGGGCTATCACTCTTCAGTCTTGTTTTATACGTGGCTTAAATATATCTACTTAAATTAAAGTTTTTTGTAAATTTTATTAATCTGAGCATGAGAATATCAAAATAAATAGAGACATTGTTTTGTTCACTGGTGTTGTGCATAGTAGGTACTTAAATAGTGAAATATTCTTATATTTACATTTAAGCTTACGTTAAAAATGAGCCAAAAAAAAATGTTTTAAACTCCTCCGTCGACAATAAAACATTAACTACTCCGGATGTTCGTAAAGTTTTCTCATTATTCTTTTTTGTACCTTTATAATTATTTAATCAACAATTTTGTCTATTAAACGTTACTTTTTAAACAAGAAAATGTAATCTAAAATGTTGTCCTAAAACTTCCTATCGTAATTTATCGAAGCACTAATAAGCAGGAATGTTTTACTGTGTCCACAAAATATTGAGCATTGAGATCCAGCAATCGGATTTTCAACTTTAAATCGTGTCTATCGATGCGTTGATGTTCAAGGCTGCGGTGGGGCAGGACATCCTGCAAAAAAATACAGTATTCGTTTAATTAAGTTATTGTTATGCCGTATGACGGCACTACTCCGATGCTGTCCGGTGCCGTTCGCCGGATCGTTTGAACACTATTGTTGGCGTAACGGCATCGCTTATCGTATCGAATCGCTGATATGCAGAAAGCGACGGTCATTCATATTTCACATGTTTGGTCAAGTGGTCACATAACAGTTCCTGTCAGAAATCATTATGTTTCATACTGTGTTTTGGTATTTCAACTGGATTCCGACAATACTGTACGTCAATATGATTGGTCAAGCTACAGAGCATTTTTTTGCATTCGTTATGTTAGAAGAAATTGCATTGTTGTTTTTTTGAGTGCAAGCCAAAGAAGGCGACCTACTGCTTAATTAAGGTCTATTATAATAACTGTTTTGTCCAAACATGAAAACATGAGTAGCTCTGTAGCTCATATAAATATGAATAAATCTGCGTTAGTTTTAAGCCAATTAAAGATTACAAAAAAAATCTGAAACTTTAAGATTTAATACTCCCGTGTTAAATTCGATTCCTGCAAACATCGAATGAACTAGTAGCTCATTCGAATTTACACAATAATGATCAAACGAGTGCTATGTCCTATGGGATAAGCTACTTACTGCATACACTGCAGGCTATTTCGTCACTGTTGTCCCCGCAACCGTCGCGCCCGGAGCAAGCCACAGCCGTACTCCTGCAGCGGCCGTTCCCGCAACGGAACGGACAAAAGTCAGCCGCACGCCATCTGAATACATACGGAAAACGTGTCAACTACTACCATAAAGGTCAAATATTTGGACAAACACCGTTACAGGTCGCACGTGGTGTGATTACGAAATGCAATGGCAAATACACCTAACAGCTTATATGGTTTTTGTGGCACCCGCCTCGAGCTTAACACGGCGCCAGTGACACTGTTAGAGCATTTGTCAAGAGTGGAAACTTCCAAGTAAATTGACAAGTGTGTAGTAGAAAACGGTCTCTTTATTTTGTATTGTTCTACAACGAACTATTATAGCTACCGTAAGACTATAAAATTTCTAGAAGATGTATCCTTCCCTACCTTGATTGTTCGTTGCACAGGTGTGGCGGTTCGTCCGAGGCATCTTTGCAAGAAATTATCGCATTGCAGAACTCATACTCGGGAAGACATTCCCCTGAACCGCAACGGAATGTATGACGTGGACACCTGAAGGAAACAAGTTCGTAAAGAATTAGCAAAGCGGTAATTATTTTTTTAATGAACAAATTATGTTTTGTAATGGGTTATTATAAAAGTTCAACGGCGCCAGACTATAGTCCCACGGCTTTTTCAATAACACACGTGCGATTCCACAAGATCATTTCTGAGATTTTAGATACACTAATCCTTTGTTGCGTAACGTGTTTTTAGCTCCTAACTTTTCAACGATTTTGCTTCCAGTTCCAGTGTTTTAAATAACCAAAATCTTTGCGCACATGGAACCTTCATTTTCATCGTCCTACTAGCATCATCTTACTTTTGAGTTTCCTTGAATTATGATCAAAATAACATTAGGTTTTACAATTTATGTATATTTTAGCTATCGATCTTACCCTTTACGTCGCGTTGTCCGGCAGTTCTTCTCATCCTCCCCACCAGGACATTGAGGTGTACCGTCACACCTCGATGCTCTGGACACACACGGAGACCCAGGCCCGCCACATCTGAACGAGTTTGTGGGACAACGCTCCCCTGTTAGCTCTGGAAGTTAGGATCATGATTTAAAAGACATCTGACTGATGCTCGATGTATGAATTTTAGCCAAAATTTATTACATTTTGAACGTGGTGATGAAATGCAAATGACTAAGGGCGTATACATAAAACTAACTCAGTTAGTAGACGTAGCGATAGAAAATTTCCATTAAATATCATCATCATCTGCCTAGCCTTTTCCCAACTATGTTGGGGTCGGCTTCCAGTCTAACCGGATGTAGCTGAATACCAGTATTTTACATGGAGCGACTGCCTATCTGACCTCCACAACCCATTTAGTACTGCGTCATACGATACCCCTTGGTAAGACTGGTTGTCAGACTTTTTGGGCCACTGACTACCTGTGACGACTGTCAAAGATCTACAAATGACAGCCAGGACCAACTTACTGCTTAACGTGCTTTCCGAGACACGGAGGTAACTCGGTGTGTAATGTCACAGGTTTGCCTAGGTGGGTCTGTGGATGGATTGTCACCCATCCACAGACCCACCTAGGCAAGCATGGCTTAACCTAATGATCGACCCTATTATTATTTATACACGAGCTTCTCTATTAAATCCTCTATCTCTCAATTTTCTTTAAATATATCGCCCAAAATTCAGCTATGCGAACTCGAAACAGAGTCGTCAAGTGAGCAGATATCAGCTGGGGCATGCAGCGCAAACGTTTTATCGTTCGTATGAAATCGACTCGACGATGAATGAAGGAACTCTAAACGAACATAAAATAACGCTAATGATAGTTAATTAGGCTCTCAAATACTAATAAGGTATAAGTGGAAGCACAAAATCAATTAAAGCCACTACTCACTAGCTAGCCAAAACGGTAGCGAGTGAGATGTTAAACAAATAAATGACTATATCTCTTGAAGAATCACCGATGCCATTAGTTAATATTAGTCACAAAAATCACAAGTAACTTTCGGAAAATGAGTAGGGTGAAATGGAGAATGAGTTTGAAATGAAAATGAGATGAAACAATGAAGACGAAAGATGTGCGCAAAAGATAAAGAGTGCAGAGTGTACGAACCTTTACCAGTACCTTCACATTTTTCATCGGAACCGTCTGGGCAATCCTTGCGACCATCGCACACGAAGTACCAACTTATACAAGTTCCTGTTGACCGGCACTGGAATAATAACAATGCACCGTCTATAATAAAGAAATTGTATGGAAATTCATCTAATGAAAAACAAATTACTCCTTCCATCGTTTAGCATAAGTCTTTATTCGCATTGAAAAGCTACGAGCTCTGCCTTTCAAAACGATTTTCTTTTTCATAATCTCCACATTTAATGGAAAGTACAAACCATTAGCTAAATGTGTAAATCTGAACAGTGATATAGAAGAAATTACAAATAATAGCCACATTCAAATGCATAAACCCCGACCGTTTCGTCGTAAGCTTGAGAAAACGTAAACAAGTACTAACTTGGAACGTGTTTGGCAAGCAGCCTCTATTACGAGCCGAGCAAGCTGAAGTTGAATTTGTTCGGTACGTGCAGTCACATTTCTTATTGAGGCATCGCGTGTAAGGATCCACTTGTTGGCATTGCGGATCCGTAAGGCACGGCATTCCGAGAGATGCAGGGCCAAGGTCGTACACTGGTGTATCCGCACGGATGCGATGCTTGTCTGGAAAAAGTTGTCTCCATATTAAATGTATTCAATTACAAAAGACAAATTATTGCATTATAGACTTTAATTTTAAAATACCTTTTAGAGAAGACTTCTTTTGATGTCCACCCTTATGAGGCTTGCCACTAGAATTTACTTGTTCCTTTGACGCACCGCCTTTCTTGTTGGTTTTCTTTTCCACGGAAGGTTGAGTTACAACCCTATAAATTGGCTGGTCATTTGCATGCAAATTAGCCGTCATTTCATCTACCCTTATCGTTTCATTCGGCTCACCGTCTTTTCTATTCAAAACGGGTAATCGCTTTGTTGGTTCTACACTTGGTACTTTCATGACAGCTTGCATCAAGGGGCTATCTTCGTCGGTACTAAAGACATCGTTTTTGTTTGTGTACAGTGGTAATTTGCTTGGCTGAATTTCGTCAGAACTGATTACAGAGAGTGGGGATCCAAAAGAGTTGACTGAACTTGATGTTAGTTGGACTGTTGGAGTCGGATCTTTGTGGAGTGTTGTTCCGTTCGCAGGAGTCACGACTGCATCCATTTCCGCTACCACGGCTTCGGTAGCATATGGCGGAATTTTCTGAGCGATACACTTGTCCCCTATTTGTTTGTGATAGCTGTTGCATGCACACCTTCCGAAAAGGTTAAGTATGACGAACTCGCAACGACTCTCCTTGTCCCATAAACGACAATGTTCGTTGCTGTAGCAGACGTGACCGGGTGGTGCAGCTGAAATAATGAGATAAAAAACGTCAGCACACGTAGCACATGCAGTTTTTTGAGCTTTAATCCTAAATTGGCTCACGCCAAAGACTATAAAAATACTCTATGGCTCGTTGAATAAAATACACCGAGGTATTTGTGTACTTCGTGACTGTTGCAGCACTGAGTGGTTGGTAGCAATTTTCCCGAGGCTAGCCATACGGTCTACCATTACATGCTCTAATAGTTGGCTAGATACAGTTTTAACTTAACTTTATACGTCAAAGTAATGATGTATTGTTGTCGATTACATTAATGTAAATGTTTTAAATTGTTATATTGTTTTCCCATGCCTGGTATAAACACATAATGACTTTAATTTGATGAAGTGTCGTGAATGTAAAATCACAAATGGTAATTTGATTGGCTATTATATGTTAATCAGGAACAGTAAAGCGCGGCACGCAACATAGCTAGTTATTTGTCGAACTACCTATCCACTGTTTCGTTTGAATCGTTATTTTTCATGAGCCGTTATTATATTATAGTATTATTAGTCCATCCGTATTTTTATTAAATCAATTTTGCTTGAAATAACAAGTGTATTACTACGTCAATCATTCCGTTTTGTATAACTGTTTCTAGTCCCGATTGGAGTGCGCGAAATAATTTCATGATTTGTTGCGCGCAACTTTGATTTGAACTTCTAACCTTTTCGCGAATCGAGATACAGGTCGAGATATTAAATAGTGAAACATAATCCACCTTTCATCGTTCAGAATTTATTATGTTTGATTTGGACATTTATACGGTTAGCGGTAACAAGGCCAAGACATAAAATGTCAGCCTTATTCTTGATCCAGATTCTTTATCGTACATATCTTTATTATGGTGTCTTGGCATGTAAAGAATTTATAAAGCTATAAGTACTTAGGAGTTCTCACAGTAAGGTTACAATACTCACATTATGTGCGATAATAAGCGCGGTTCACATGAGCAGACGCTGGTGGATTTGACAGAACAATTACTTGCTTCATTTTCTCACAGAGCTCTTACGATAAATCGCGGAAATAAGGTCTGTTAAAGCATCTTAACCATTGAGACCGGCGAAGAGAAGATTATTAAGCAACCGCTATAAGGTTTTATTGGGCTTTTACTAAATGTGACGTATTAAGCCCTTGTGTGGTAAATTACGGTATTTGTGTAAGCGTGCCAGTTCGTTTTGTTGTTACAAAACATGCGTCAACAAACTCCAGCATTAAATCGCAGAGATATCAATTAATGCCGCTAGCTTCAACTCTTTTACGATCTATTAAACAGTGGTAACAAACAAATGATGAATTGGCAAAATGAGGTACTTACACAAACCAATTAACGAGAATTCGAGACACTTTTTCTATTCAATTGAGGTAGGTATTCGTTTACTCGTGGACTATTAAAGAATGAAGGTCAAATTCATGGCATTTCAACCCGTAGGTACTTACTTTCCTCGGGCCACTTCATAGAATTTCACGGCTTATTCGTTATGATCCAATACAGTAACTTAAACCATGACTAGTATAATTTTCCATGAGAAATTGGGACATTTGGATGAAATCGAAAGTTCTATCAATATATTGTTAAGTCTTCGGAAATAATTCCTTGTCATGGCGATTAATTTAAAAGTAAGTAAAAGTTTTATTTATTTAAATAGTTCATTATTAACTCAGTTCAAGAACATTTTATTGTGACTCTTTTCAATAGCTTGTTAACAAACTAAGTAAGTATTAAAGTATTAAAGTTTGCTTCTCGAATAAACTGCAAGTTTTCCTTTTATGCTGATGATCTCAAAATTTATAAAAGAATAGAGTCACCAGCAGATGCCAGCCTACTTCAACTCGACCTTCATCAAATCAGTGTTTGGTGTGAAGCTAACGGGATGACCTTAAATGCAGAGAAATGTTTTTGTATACGTTACAGTCGTAAATTAGAGCCATTAATATCCCCCTACAAAATTAACAACATTGTCTTGCAAGAGGTTACAGAAATCCGTGACCTGGGAGTTACTTTGGACCAAAAATTAAAGTTCACTTCTCATATCTCTGATACGGTGAAGAAAGCAGCTCAAATGTTAGGTTTCATCAAAAGAAACGTGAAATCGTTTGGGGTAAAAACTAAAATTATCCTTTTCAAGGCGTTGGTACGTTGTCAATTAGAGTATGCCAGTATAGCATGGAATCCTATGTATGTTGTACATTCGCAACGTCTTGAGAACATCCAGCGAGCTTTTAGAAGACATATTGCTTACATGTCCACAGGAATATCACACAGATGTCCATACGAACAACGTCTGGCTTTCTTTCAACTTGAGTCACTAAGAAACCGTCGTACTGTCCATGATTTAGTTTTTCTACATAAGGTTGTGAATTGTCAAATTGAATGCGAACAGTTGCTCGAACGTGTCATGTTGTCAGTCCCATATAACCGTCCTAGACAGCCAATTTCTAGACTATTTCAACCACCAACCAGTAGAAGTAACATCGGGAGACACTCACCAATATTAAGAATGTGCATTCAATACAACGAACTCAATTCAAAATTGCCTGACTTTTATGTGTTCTTTGGTTCCCCACCCAGGTTCAAAACCCGGATGCGCTCCCATTTGAACCGACATTTAAATAGCCTTAAGTAATTTTTTAATTTTTGTTTTCAGTCTTTACATACATTTAAATTTTGTTATTTTATTTTGGTCTTTAATACTTTATTATTTTAAGTGTGTTATTGTTAGTCTGTTATTTGATCTCTTTTTAACCGACTTCTAAAAAGAGGAGGTTATCAATTCGTCTGTATGTTTTTTTTTTTTTTTTTTTTTTTTTTTGTGTTTGTTACCTCATATCTTTCGACTGAGTGAACCGATTTTGATGATTCTTTTTTTATTTGAAAGCTGGTGCTTCCCATGTGGTCCCATTTTATTTTGCTGAAGATCTGATGCTGGTCTTCGGAGATATACAATGGAACTCTTCAAAAATGTACGGCAAATCTGCAGTGCTTGCTGTTAACGCTTGTAGGTTTATTGTTTATACAACATCATGACGTAATATCACGCCTGTATGCTCTGAGGGGGTACGCAGATGTGTACAATACACCCAGATTTCGACAGTGGTTGTTACCACAGTACTTTCGACTGGGTGAACGGATTTTGCTGATTTTTTTTTTAATTTGAAAGCTGGTGCTTCCCGTGTGGTTATATTTTAATTTGCTGAAGATCTGATCCGGGTCTTCGGAGATATACAATGGAACTCTTCAAAAATACACGGCAAATCTGCAGTAACTGCTGCAATCGCTTGAATGTTTATTGTTTATACAAAATCATGACGTAACATCACGCCTGTATGCTCTGAGGGGGTACGCAGAAGTACAATACAATATTCCCAGATTTCGACAGTTAGGTGTATTAAGTTTCATTTATTGGGGATAAGCCTATTACCTCGACATGCATTGTTATTTTATTGGCAAGGGTACCTACTTCAAGGGTAGTTTGATGAGAATTTGGTTAGGTTCTGGTTATGGGATCCATGACAAAGGAACGGAACTCTTCAATTCTTAGAAGCAAATTAACGATACTCGGCCAAATCTTTTAAAGGCTATCCGGATATTTGAGTCACGTACCATAACGTCGTTATTAACCGACTTCAAAAAGGAGGAGGTTCTCAATTCAATGTTCCCCGATTACTCGAAGATGACTGGACCGAATTTGTTTTTTAATTGTTCGAAAGGGTATACTTCCCAGAAGGTCCCATAATCATCAAGTCAGGATCCTGATAGTGGGATCCTGGAGAAATAGAGGGAACTCTTCAAATTTTATAGGCACACCAGAAGCGATTTGGGTAGTTTTAGAAAGAGTACTTTCTCGGAGTGATCCCATTTAAATTTGGTAAAGATTAGATGAAGAACTTCGGAGAAAGGCAACGGAACTCCTCATTAAATGTAGCAAATTTGTGTCTCTTACTGGGATTGCTGAAATTTCATGTCTGTCTATTGTTTACACCAGTTCATAACAAAAAATCACGCTGGTATGCTGTGAAAACCCTATACACATGTGAACCACTAAAAAGTGAAAAATAAAAACTTTTTTGCAAAAAATAAAACCGACTTCACACAAAAAAGTGAAAAATAACTTTAGCTTCAGAAGTCGGTGACAAAAAAACTAAATCAATCAAATAAAGGTCACCGACTTCTGAAGCTAAAGTTATTTTTCACTTTTTTGTGTGAAGTCGGTTTTATTTTTTGCAAAAAAGTTTTTATTTAGTTTTAAGTCATAGTTGCTTTATTTGTTATGAATGTTGTGTACACCTATAATTGGTACGTACATTAGAACCATACCAAATGGACCTTTAATTATAAATGTTTTATGTATGTACTGTCGGTGCACCTATTTCAAATAAATAAATAAGTTTGATCTGATTAAACTGCGTGATTTATAAGGATTAGGATATATCTCAATTTCAAGTAAACCTTTTGCCCTACATTTCATTTGGGGTCGTATATCTTCTTCTTCCATACCTTCTTCTCTATTACGCGTTACCTCGTCGATCATCAAGCACCTCCTTTCTTATCATAAAGGGTGCAAAACACCTCTTCACGAAGCCGAAAGGCACTTGTTCTCCCCATCATTGTGATAATTTTTTTGTTCTACACCATACCTGGGAACCTTCTAGTTACGGAGATATGGGAGCCCAAGCAGCAAAAACTAGTACTCTAAAAGACCATAGAACGTTTTGTAAAAAACTGTCCTTGGTCCTATAAAACCCCAAAGAACGTATCTTTTGTTCGGAAGTGGCGCATTTACTTATATCTCTGTTCAGTGACAAAATAATTATATTGCAGTGTTTCAAATGACGAAACAGTCCAATAAAATCTATGTAACAGTGATGCAGGTTTCAAAATAATGATGTACTGGCTAATGTAGTACCTTTTATAGTACTTTTTCATACTATACAAGAGTTTAGTTACCTTTACCTCACATTTTTCATTCACCATTCATTATTTTACATTCGTGTTATTGCAGTGTGCAAAAAATAATTAAAATAAGTTTAAAAAAGACACTAGCAATCTGAGGTGAATAAGATTTTATTTTGTTATCATAATATTAGTCTAGTACGGTGGAAATGATGTGCGACTGCAGCTTTACTGATAAACTAGGGATAGGTTTACCATGAATTTAAGGCGCTTAGACGAGCTAAATTAGCAACTCTATTTGTGGTGGTTCAAATTTCGTTTGAAATGCTGTTAGAATAAAGTTCTTATCAGCTTGCACTACAAAGTGGTTATTACGTCAGCCACTGCGGGCCAAATAGCGCGAAATGAGTGGTTTCGATCGATTTACAAAAAAACTATTGATTGGATTAAAAAACTAAAACAGTATCATGCTAATATATTGCTTGTAGAATTATTTGCCAAAAAATCAGAATGATCGCATGCATATTAGTATTTTTTTTATTGTTTGAAAGATATTTTTAGAGGTAAGTTCGTGATTTCTTTTTATCGAGCCAAATTAATTGTATTATGTTTTCAAAACAGTATCATGCTAGCATATATCCTGAAGAATATCATATATTTTTCTGGTCTTGTTTATAGCAGGGAATCATATACTTTTAGTAATTATAAAACTCGCGTTTAGCTCGTGTAATCGCCTTAAAGTGCCCCCGCGAATTGATGAGCTTTTACTAAAATATTTATCATATAAAGTGGTTTCGATATTCTAAGAGCCATTATAGTACTTGCCGTGATAATGTTTTTTTTTTAAATGAAATTTATCACGAAATTGTTGGTTTTTTTCGAATGTTGAATCATTGCTTGAAGATTCAGAAAAATCGCTGGAGTATGGACTCTCTTCAGAAATAAGATCTCTTTATGACACATTTTGTACGGAACCGTACACAATGCACGTTCAAAATTAATTCCGTATCAAAATGTCTGAGTATTGTTGTAAAAGCGAGCCAATAATCCTTTTTGGAACTTAACTGTCGTTTAATAGAAACATTTATCTACATGTATTATGTGCCCCTTTTGCGTTATTATAGTGATAGATACCCATTTATAAAACTAACAAGCGCATTGCTAGGCACCAAAAAAGTTGTTATACAATAATTCTGCTCTATTATAGTGTCTGTGTGATATGCTTATCGATAAAATTATAATATGCATCTAATAGTAGATTATGCACCAAGGGGCTAAAGTTGTGTCTTATGTCACGGGCGTCATATTGAATCTCGAGCGCAATGAAGGATTCGGGATTTAACTCCCGAGCGCAGCGAGGTAGTTAAGAGTTTAACTCACGAGCGAAGCGAGGGAGTTAATACAAGAATTCTGAATGCAGCGAGGGATTCAAGCTAGCCCAAGGCAAAGACACCTTTAGCCCAGAGGAGGATACTCTACTTTTTACACCCACTGTGAGAAAATAATAGCCATAGTACGAAAAACAAAGTATTTATTAAAATAAACAAACAGTAAGAATAAATAAATTAATTAATGTTACAGCCAATTACTATTACGGTATTACGGCGCGGTGAAAATTCGAAGACATGTGACATCTACCAACCCGCACTGGGCCCGCGTGGTGGATTATACTCGTAGCCCATACGCAAAATACGCGCTTTGACGCGGAGTTGCGGACACCTGCCCGTTGTACAATACAATACAATACAATACAATACGGCGCGGTACGGTATTTGTTATTATTAATGCCAGTTTTAATGTTCCATTCCTTTTAAAAAATGGTTCGTAGTTATCTAATTATTCTTACAATATTATGTCTTCGAAAACATGGCAACGATATGCAGAAGCAGTCGTTATGATTTTGTAGGAAATCGAGAATATCATCCACACGTAGTAAGGGTATCGAGAATAGCTTTCCTCTTTCTGGCACCGAAGGGTGTTTGTTAGTACTATACTGCCAATTTAGCTGAGAATGTGAGATTCCAAATTCAAATCATATTATTGACCAGCGGGTCATAATGAAATCCAGTACAACATTATTGACCGGCTGTGCCCCCGGCCACTAATGACTCACTTTAGGTTAAGGTTGCTTGACATATAATTTGACATTTTCGAGCAGGTGGTGTGAAAAAACTATTATAGTACACTTACGTTTTATAAGCGTGATCTGAAATTAGACTACATCACAAAAACACTCTATTGTAAAGTCTTTGTGACTCTTAACGCACACGTACTATAGCAGTGATCTGAATATCCACAATATCGCCCTGTAGCTGAGTGTTCATCACTGCTGTAACGAAACTACTATTGCAGTTCGTTTGGAACCCTTATTACGCTAATCAGATAAATAAAGGCACCTGTTAACAATTTTATAGAGCAACATTATTATGTACTAGTTATATTAGAACTTGCTATAGTACTTGACTATAACGGTTGTATAAAATGGCGTAGTAAACGTTTACATCCTTTGTTTATAGGTATTTTTGGCTCAATAAGCATTTAGAGCAATAATGTACTGTTGAACGCCTTTATACAACACTCGGGCACCGCTAAAACCTTAACAACTCGTTTATAGAGCTTTTTAGAGTTATGAGCTGAAATAATAGGACTGAATTGCTGGTTGGGAGGTCAAAGTTACAACTTTTTGACAAGTTTTTTTTCAAATACAAGTTTTTTTTTGTAAGATTTTAACTTTAAACACCTCCACGACCCCCGCACTATTCAATCCATCCATCAGCACAATGTTTTAAGTGCGTTACATTGAGTTCTAACACCAAACATGATTTATAACCTCAAAAAAAAAGTTGTTTCCCAGCAGTATTTTTTGCGTAAAGTTACTTAGTTTGATGTACAGAATGCTTGGTTAACGGCTTTGTGATAAGGTGGTTTACACCCTGTATATCATCCTTTACATTCAAATCGAAGTTGTTCGTTAAAACGAATTAAAATACAAACAGTTTTTGAATAGTTTCAGATTTGCACGCCTATATTGGTCATATTGACCCACCCTCGATCGAAATGGAGTGTGAAAAATACAGGGTGTAAACCACCTCATCACAAAGCCGTTAACCAAGCATTCTGTACATGAAACTAAGTAACTTTACGCAAAAAATATTTCTGGGAAACAACTTTTTTTTTTGAGGTTATAAATCATATTTGGTGGTAGAACTCTATGTATCGCACTTAAAACATTGTGCTGATGGATGGATTGAATAGTACGGGGGTCGTGAAGGTGTTAAAAGTTAAAATCTTACAAAAAAAACTTGTATTTAAAAAAAACTTGTCAAAATGTTGTAACTTTTACCCCCCATATCTCCGTAACTAGAAGGTTCCCAGGTATGGTGTAGAACAAAAAAATGATCGCAGTGATGGGAAGAACAAGTGCCTTTCGGCTTCGTGAAGAGGTGTTTTACACCCTTTATTAATCTACGATTACTTAACATCGCGCCGGTAAGTTCCGTAGGGTAAGGCAGAGGTGAACCTAATATTACACCCACATTTCGCCAGTTTTGTTTAAGTCCCATGAATTAGAGGCGAGCCCATTGCCATCAACCGGACACGATTTCAGACTCCGTGGTTGCTACCTACTAAGAAATTTCTGATGTAAAACCTAATAACACTTTTCCAGATCCGGGAATCGAACGCAAGCCTCCATGCAAGCAGTCCAAAATTAAATACTAATTAAAATTCACACGTCAATGTCTCACAAATTATTCGTCGACGATAGAAAAACCCAAATAGCTGACGAAATAATAGGAACTAAACAAAGAAAATATGAAAACTACCGGCTTATGACGCCAATGACATCTGTCCTATGAAAAACTAATTGATAGCCACGCCACGGTCGTTAAACAGCCATTTAAAAGAGTTAAAAAAAAAACAATGTTACGCATTTTTTCTTTTACCGATTCAAGTCGTTAAGTAACAAATTAGCATTGGGAAATGAAATTCAATTTATTTGTCGATGTTATCGCCTCGTTCTTTGATGTTTAATCAGTGGCTCGTAATGGTATTTCCCAGAACCATTTATTCCTTGTTCTGGTGGTTTAAAAACTGGTGCTGGTATGTATCTACTAGTCGCCAGCACATCAAGTTATCATAAACTAGTGTCTTTCTCCAAATGATTTTAAACCATGTAATGTACCTACATAAGTGTCCTACTTCTGAGTCCGAGTGGGCAAAAAAAAGTTGGCGGTTAAGTTCAAAAATCGAATGAGAAAATTTGACCGTTTTAGGTAGATTTCCTTTTTTTGAAAAAAAAAAATCTACCTATTGGTCTCTCACCTACGGGGATATATATGAATACGTATGTATATGGGTGACAAGCAAAATTTAGCCACACTCTACAGGTCGCAATTATGAACCGATTGCTTTCAAACTTGGCCAAAAAATCGAAACGGTCAAAACTTAGGCTAAGTTCGTGAATGGGCGGAATTCGTCCATGGGGGGCGGCGGGGGGGCGGTTTTTCTAAAACCAGTTTTTTGGCCATAACTTTTTTCCTATGGAAAATTTTTGAACCGTTTCTCATTTTTATCATTCTGAGTACGAATACGGACATCGTTAAATTAAAACTTTTTTGATGCAACCCCTAAATTGGGGAGGGGGTTGAAATTTCCAAATTTTTTGCGAAAAAAAATCATATCTCCGAAACAGTAAACATTTTGAGCGTCGCAAATATTTTTTTTTGAAAGCAAATTGTTTACTTTACAATTGTTACCTTCAAAGTTTAGCGATAAAACTTATAGTTTTCGAAATAAAAAATTATAACTAAAAAATTGAGGGCGTTTGCATGCTAAACTCTTATGAGCGGATTTAAAAAGGGTAAACTTTCCGTTACAGGACAACGATTTTGAAATCATGTATTTTTTTGTAGATTGTACACATAAGTACAACTCTTATAAAAATTTTCAATAGTCGGACGCTCCAGCACCTTCTCCGAAATCTACCTCCTCCTGCGGCTTGCCGGAGGGATTTTTTTATTTTATTTTTTTTATAATTAGTTTTCTACCGCAGACGTGGGGGTCCGCGCTCTTATTTACATTTTATTAATTGTTTGATTGATTTAAAAGAAAAAAATTAAAACTACGATCGTGCTCCATCATTGGACACGTTACATTAAACTAAGCTTTTTATTAGTAACTTAAGATCTACGTGAGTCCATCAAATTTTTTTTTTTTTTTGGAAATTTGGCCGTTACGCGTTAGTACTAGCTTGATGCCCTAGCAACTGTAATAAACAATTGACCCATTGCAATAAATGTGATGCTCGTAAACGCAGACTGACGTCGAGTCAACCATTCGCTTGATGTCAAACAGCTTCCTACGTTATAATAAATAAATGATTGTCGAAGTCAAGTGTGTTTTTCAAAGTTTTGTCAGTTTACGGGTTTTACTTTCTTGTAGATCAGATACCTATTTTTCTTGGAAATTTTGAAGCCTATACACCGTGACTTTTTAGTCGTCTTACAAAAGCGGTCCACTCAATGTACCCGACATAAAATACCTCTAGGCGCGATTATTATTTTTTTATCATTAAGTAATTAAGATAATAGGTAAGTACGAAGAAAAATGTTTACGTATCAAACTGTAGAGTATACCTAACTTGCGCACGAGTCGAGCAGATCATTCCATCACCATTTTTAACGAGACTTAACTACGCCTTGCGTCATAATAATGAATAAAATTTGTATTTTTAAATTATTCTAATATCATAAATACCTATTTTTTTATTATGAACGTTTACTAGTCATTGGATACATGAACTGGACTGCCTTTGTAAGACGACTAAAAAGTCACGGTGTATGAGGCCATGAGGTCCATGAGGGCTCCGCTCGAAGTTGAAACTGATCTAAGCATTCATAAGTCCGGTGCACAAAAAAAGTTTTTTTCATATTTTGAATAAGTCACGAAAGCTTCTAGTCTTGTTACAGTTGTTACTTACGTGAAAGACATGTGTGTTTCCTGAACTGTAGATGTCCATCAGAGCATCGGCAGACCCCTTCGAGACAAGCACTGTATGCCACCTTCAAGGTACACTGCTCTGATACCGTGCATTCTGATCCCAGTAGAGTTGCTGCAACAATAAAGACATACAAAATATTATAATAGTTATTTCATTCGATGAAATTGTCTATGACAGAAAATAAAATATTCTAACGACGACCATAAATACAGACATAAGAAACTGTCAGGACATAGGTAATTTGTTTTAAAAGCGGGAAATAATAAAAGTCACCGTATTCGCAAAACTATGATGATCTAAGGAAGAGATAATAATTTTACGTCACGACACGGTTACAGCACTATTGTGAAAATTTATATACTTTCTATTATAATGTACAAAAAACTTTCAAAATTCAGTTTTTAAAAGACACAATAAAAGTATTGTGAATATTGCAATCGCCGACGAGATCATGATTTACATATTATTCCTACAATCATATCAATTCGAATTTCTAATAAAAACTTTACCGGATTCGGACTGAAAAAACGGCCGGGAATGCTAACTAGACTGAAGGAGTGTTACACTTTGCTAGGAATCTAAACGACAGTCATAGATATACCTATTAATGTTAAGAATTAGCGATCAAAATACCTGTAAAATCTTTATAATCAAAATAGTTGTGATAGACACGTTACGCATACGCATAGGCATTGGCACAGCCTAAACTATTGAAGCCAAAAAAACCAAAGTTAGAAAGGATAATTGAAACTCAGCCTTGGGACAATCTTTGCTAAGCTAGGAATGTTAGCTATGGTCTAACGGGGAAAACTATTCAAGCTTGCATGGCAAAATCAACTATGTACAAAGATCAGCCATAACACCTTTCTTAAGGAGAAGTAAAATATTTGAATGGCAAAAGTTTGATGGAAGATTAGCGGTAAGACGAATGTCGTTGAACAGTTTTGTAAGTTAAAGAGGAGGTAGATATATAGTTATGTAAAATAAAGGTTAGCCTAGATGAAAAGTAGACCACTGACTTAAATATCCGTTCCCAGAATAGAAGAATAAGATTCCTAATTCAAATTCTTAATCTGTCAGTCACCTGGCCATTGACAATACGTTTTAATAATGGCCAGTTCCACATCCTAGTTCCAGTTGTCTGGTCTACGCGTCCTAGTCTCTATGGTGACAGTGCACTGAGTGACGGGTTCACGACCCGAAGGCGTGTGCGACCCTATTTGATTTCAAGTTCACCGTTGTTGCTCCGTTTATACGGGTGTGGCCGGCAATTTGCATCCAATGTACATACATTTACGTTACTACGTCATAAACAATACTAGTTCTATTAGATTCACAAAATGATAAAGCAGGATTACGTTCGTGGAAGCAAAATGTTTATGCATAACACGACTTTCGAACGTTTAAACGATAAATAATAGAGTCACACCGACAACGGTTGGTATGCGAGCGGCATGCGGCAGTTTACAAGAATATCAGAAGTACCTACCCGATTAACACTGTAGAATAAACATGAGAGATTTATTAACTACAGCCGCATTGATCAGTCGCAGGTTCCGATCAATATCAACATTAATGAATGATACCATTAGCTCCATTCATAGATTAATACGGGAAATCGGTTATATAAACATTTGCATTTTTTGGAAGCCGGATATTTTTATCATGTCCAAACATCATTTCTCTTTGTCCGTTATTAATTAGTTCCGACGTTTTGCTCAATTTAATAGAGGGTAAACACACGTAGTTTGGCACTAAAATCAATTAACAAACATACGTGCCACCAATTTAATTAAAATCCAGTTTTAATGATGGTTGTGGTAAATCATTAAACGTATTTACACGCGTTTGATCTTAGCGCGTTCGCGGACCGACGTTTCTGAATGGCTGTCGGCCTGCTACAATTATAATTCTTTTATATTTCTCGCGATAACCATCTACGACGTCTGACACATTAATCTCAAAACGAAGACCACAAAGAATACTTACATTTATTAGATTTGGCACGCTGCTGACAACCGTGAAAAGAGTGTACATGTGCGTGACTTTTCGATTTCCAATCCGAAGATTATAATCTTGTTATACAAAGTCAAGGTCGATTCGATACGTGTAATGAGTGAATGAAACGGTGTCATTAGCTGTCTTTCATTCATTCTATATTTCACATCCGAAATTCACACAGACGGATCTTTCCACTTAGTACAGTGGGAAGGCGACAGGCGGATAGATTCAAGCCTTTTATAGGATCTAAGTCTATCTTTATAACGGTTGTCCAGTCATAGGTGCCCTAAATCACCTTCTTTGTTTATTGTACGGGAACAGTTATAGAGAGTCGCAATTACACTTCATGTCTCTAGCACAAAGTGTACACGATCACATGAGTACACGTCTATATTTGTGATAGTGAATTTGTAAGAAGTATTCTGTCAACGAATGGCGTCCAAGAACTGCAAAGAAACGTGGGTCGTCCGGCGGCGAGATGGGCAAACGACATAGTTGCCATCGAAGGAACAACCTGGATGAGGCTGGCATTGGGCCGAGCAGATTGGCACAAAGGTGAGTTCGGGCTGTGGTCGATAATGATAAGTCGGAAGAAACGGGAAAGGTATGACACAAAATCGAAAAAATGGGAAAAGTATTTTAGAAATCAGAGCAACAAACAACGAAAAGGCCAAAATACCAGAGAAATTACGTTGGCGATGATAAAGTAATTGTTAAACTTGTTTTAACTTGACTATGTGAGGTAGTTGAGGTACCTGATGAGCTCCCACGTACCAAGAAAGAATGGCACAAACAAGATGAAACCTCGACCACTCAACAGTGAGTGGAATAAAGCTTCGAATGATGATCATGGAATTGCAGATGTTGCCGAAGACGGAGCTGCAAGGGTATGTGCAGTGTGATTTTTGAAGCTACTGTGCTTGGTTTTACAAGAGTGCTAATTGTGCGTAATAGCGAAACATATTTGTCTAAATTAACCTAGTTAACACCAACAGGAATACGATCCCGATTGTTTACATAAATTCCAAAACCAATTTTTAAACGAGATATCTTAAAATACGTATACGTATGGTACCTATCTCGTTTGAATTACGATACTTACATCGTAAGAAACTGCACGCTTGTTAGCTATGCATAACTGGGTTAATGGATGGAAAATGGGCGTTTGTGCTGCCCAGAAAAACTGTATGTCATGCTTACATGCATTGACATGGTACCCAGACACGTCTTAGTACGTGCCTCCGTATTTTGTGTGTTAAAATGGCGTACCGGCAAGGTGACAGAATTATTTGACATTTTTCTGGATATAATAAGCAATTATGACCTTTGGATTATATGGACGGAAATCCGGTTGTTTTACTGTCAGTTCAAAGTTTACCAAACAATGTATTTTTTTTTGCTAGAAGCTGATTGTAAATATGGACCGACTGAATAATTGTATTTAAAGTTATAGAATAATTAAAGTTTTAGAAAGATTTCGTTTCAAGCTAAGCCTTTCCCTGTCCAATAACCCACAAATATTTCACTGTGATTGTGACTACTTCGCTGGCAGTGAAAGTGTTTATACACTGCAACTTCTTATTAAATTTATGGTGTCATATTTTCCACTATTTTGTCGTAAATGCGTGACATGCGTAACTAAACTTATTATAGCGCTTTCTATAAGTGCCCTTAGAAAGAAAGCTTCCCAAACTAATGTGTGTAAAACAAACATTAAAACTTTTAATATTAGTGTGCTTGTCTTCAACTTAAAGCAATAAACACCAATTGTGCCTGCGTACCGTTATTACAGAGAATCCACTAATCGTTGGCGTATCTGATGCCTTCTGCATTCGTGATGCCATTTCTTTACCCATGAGCTTCAAGAGATTTTGTTTCGGTGCGTCCTAGATAACGATTATTGGTATTGTATGGTATTTAAATACCGAATGTGTTTCAGTAGCTAACTTTTTAAGTTTTGGAGGCCTCATCATAAATGTGCAAATATTTTCACGCTTTAAGAAGTGTGCCTACTTATATTTGCAATCATAGGTGGTTCCCAGTTCTGATATGTGATCATTGGTTCGTAATATAGTCATATTAGACTCGTTAAAAGCAGATGGTCACACAGAAGAAAACGTAATCGTAGTTTCAGAACGAACGGACTCGTTTAGTAGTAAATAAATAAAATGAATAAGAGTCCCTACATTTCATACCCTCGAAGGATAGCGGGACCAATTTACGGCTGGCAAACCGGACGATAAGTCAGTCGAAGCTTGCCGACGACGACGGGGCCGCTCTCGTAATCATCAACAAGTTTATTTAAATTGGTACCTACCGCAAATAAACGAGATGGACATATTCACGTTGCGTCCATGCACTCAGCTTTAGACGACAAGGATTTATTAGCGTCATATTAACATTAAACTACGAACGCTGATGAGAACGTTCCGCTAATATGTTCCTTTTTTGTCTGGAACATTTTGCTAATGGGCAATCAATGTTCCCCCATAAGTAATGGAGCACGCAGAAAATAATTGATTCATATATTTCATTTGTTTCTCTCTATGGAATTCTGCTCTACCGAATTACAAAAGCAAGAGAAAGGAGAACGAGAGATATAAATCGTATCAAGTGTATGAAAGACGGCGCTGGTAAAGTTTTGTCTAAAGATGATGAAATAAAAAAGAGATGAAGGGTTATTTTGAAAAGCTAATGAATGGAGAGAATGAATGGAGCGGTGTGCTTAATGGGGTACAAGTAAAAATGGGTTTGGTGAGAGAAATTAGCATGGATGAAGTGAGGAAGGCAGTTCAAAGTATGAAAAATGGAAAGGCCTTGGGCCCTGATAAAATACCAGTAGAAGTATGGAAGTGTTTAAAAGAGGACGGATGTATGTGGCTGACTTTATTCTTCAATAAGTTGTTGTATGAAGGAACGATCCCACAAGAATGGTGCAATAGCTCGCTTGTGCCCATCTTCAAAAATAAAAGAGACGTGCAGGACTGTAACAACTATCGGGGGATAAAGCTCATGTCACATAGTATGAAAGTATGGGAGAAAGTGATAGAGAAAAGGATAAGAGAGGAGAGTAAGATCACCCAAAATAAGTTTGGGTTTATGCCAGGTCGAGGAACAATAACCGCCACTTTTGCACTCCGCCAATTGTGCGAGAAGTACAGACGTGCACACAAAAACTTGCACACGGTATTCATTGATCTGGAGAAAGAATATGATAGGGTACCTCGGGATGTGTTGTGGTGGGCCTTGAAAGAGAAAGGTATACCTGGGAAGTATGTAGAGTTAATTCGTGCTATGTACAGTCAATATTGTACCTACGTCCGGTCAGCTGCTGGTAACACCGATGATTTTAGTGTGGCTGTAGGTTTGCATCAAGGGTCGGCTGTAAGTCCTTACCTCTTCTTGTTGATCATGGACGCTTTGACGTCGGACATCCAAGAAGAGGCACCCTGGTGCATGCTGTTTGCTGATTACATTGTTCTTGTCGGTGAAAATGGACCTGAGATCCAGAGCAGACTGGAGAAATGGCAACAGAAACTGGAGAATGTTGGCTTGAAAATCAGCAGAAGTAAAACTGAATACATGTTCTGCGATTTTGGCGGTCTCTCCAGCTCTGGAGCCATAGCGCTAGATGGCGAGTTTCTTCCTGTCTGCTCCGACTTTCGGTATCTTGGTTCACACATGCAAAGCGATGGCGAAATAGATCGTAGTGTAAAGCACAGAATTAACACGGGATGGATGAAATGGCGGCAGGTCGCGGGAACGATCTGCGACTCCCGCATTCCCCTAAAACTTAAGGGGAAGATTTATAAACAATGGTTAAACCTGCTGATGTTGTATGGATCAGAATGTTGGGCCACAAAAGGTATGAATGAAAGGCATCTGTATGTCGCGGAGATGAGAATGCTAAGGGGGATGTGTGGTGTTACGCGAATGGATAAAGTAAGGAATGAGTGAGTATATTAGAGGAAGTCTTAAAGTGGCGCCGGTGACTGAAAAACTGTGTGGTAATCGGTTGTCGTGGTATGGGCATGTGATGCGGAGGAATGAGGAAAATGTCGTGAAAAAGTTTTGAGTATGAATGTGGATGGGTATTTGAGTAGAGGAAGACCAAAGAAACGATGGATGGACTGTGTTAAGAAGGATATGGTTAGAAAATAAGTGTCTGATGAGATGACTAAAAATAGAGGAGTATGGAAGAAGACATGCTGCGCCGACCACAAATAAATTGGGATAAGGGCAAGAGAATGATTATATGGAACTCTGTAGCAATTCATTTTTGACAGGTTATTTGAAATTGGAACCTTCAATATCTTCAAAACAGTTGCGCGCCAGTTACTCTACCAAAAAAGAGTAGAGGTTACAGTCCCATCTTCTTTGGATTTACAAATACTGATGTCTCATAAATAAAAATACTTTGTTTTTCTAGCCTGGCACTCGTTTCTGCGGAACTAAAGTTACTATAATATTCTGGCGCATAGCCGCGGTTCTATTTTTGGAGCGTTCGATACATATGTTATTAGCACTAAGCATAGTTGGAGGTAGTACTCTATTATATTATGCATTGTTATCACCGAGAGCTTTGGGATCTACCTACAACAATTCTATTAATACTTAAGTAATTCAGTTTCGCCTGACCTCTTTCTGGGCTACAATAAAGCGAGAAAAGCTACGAATAGGCAAACTCGAAAGGGGATGAACGCTAAGATGAAGGCTCATAGAGATGGACCCATGTAAGATAAATTAACCAGCAACAAATAAATTGATAAAACAGGCTGCAACTATCCCAAAAATCGAGATAGCGAACAGAAGGCAACAATATACAACCCCACTGGCCGACCCATAGAATTGTCCTTTAAGTTTTTTTTTCTCTTAAATGAAGTTCCAATCGTGTAATTAATGATTCACCTTTTTAATCTTGAATAAATAGCAGAGCGCCCTGAGATAAAATAAATCAACAACTAGTATGAAAACAAGACAATTTCTTTTATTATAGTGCACGATGTGATCGACCATCAAATTAGTTTGTTTTAACGACGATGTAAACACTGCAGTATACATTAAACGAGGTGTACACGCACTACTATTTAAATTATGAGAACGGCTTTTTGCAGTATCTTATATAGAAGATTGGTAAGAGCTCAATTATTTCCAGCTGACAGATGGACTGTCAAGCTATATCTGTGTCTATATCAAACGGTTTATATTTCTGTGCTGTGCAGGTGATTGCTCACGCTTGGCACACTGACCACGAGGAAGTTTGAGACGACAAGCTGACGGCTCGCATCTAAACCGACACACAGTCGCCTTTCCAACGTTCAACGTCTTCCTACGAGTATAATGACTTCCCTGTTTTGTAGGGTGCCCTGTTGATTTTAATATGACTTCCTCTCAGAGTCGACACATAACTAGGTAGCTATATTTGCATACAATAATTTATACAAGAGCTAATAAAGACGGCTAAATAATCAGTTAAACAATTTGCTAGTACTGTACCGTAAACCCAACACGCAAGAAAATGAATAAAACGGCGTCTTTTACGACATCGATGAATAATTCTCTGACGCATTGTTCCTCACGAGACGCGGCCACTTTAAAGTCTACTTATAAGGGCAAAGCAATAAAATTAAGTAAATATTTCCATTTATTTCACACACGCATTACGGACCAAGAAAGGACAAGATGGGTTATTATGATTATTGATTACGCTGTTAGTATGGCCGTTCGGTCTAGCGGGCCCTGTGTTCAATCCTAGTTTGAAATGCCGCCTGACTGGACCCGTTGGTTCGTAAAGTGTGTTACTCAACGCATCCGCCATCCGTGAGTAGTTCCTCTTTATAACATCCATCTTAACCTGGACACGCAAATTAAACAAACCTAATAAAAATCCGTTATATCAAAGTCAAGGTATCACAAGACCCATAAAAGCGAATCTCAGCTCAGGCTCAGTCCTTATTCGAAGTATACGCAACATAATCGGCAAATGAACCGTTGGAGGTTGTAATCCACATGATCCAGTTGTCCGATTTGGTCCCATACTTTTGTGCCAAAGAAAGTGAGACGAGCGTGGGAGTATAGGACAATCGCAATAAAAGATCTGAGATATTGTACGATAGCACTACGTTCGCTTCGTTTCCAATCGGTCTGAATTCGTATCGTGGAACCCTGTTTTAGGCGAACCAAAAATGGATGATTCTAGTTCGATAAAGTCTAGACTAGACAAAATGGAATGTAATTATTTTTAACATTCGAGGTAAACGTTTTTTGCCTCGTTAAAGTGCTATTAATATCTGCAGATGATGATCTATGAGAATTATTTTAATGGTTATGCGAAATGCAGTGAAAG
Source organism: Xestia ashworthii (assembly GCA_950022955.1). Lineage (NCBI taxonomy): Eukaryota > Metazoa > Arthropoda > Insecta > Lepidoptera > Noctuidae > Xestia > Xestia ashworthii. The sequence goes on along the minus strand of OX465553.1, from coordinate 9,592,278 downwards.
CAAGGTGCGAATGGGAAGTGGTTTATTGTTCATCCGTTTTCAGTTATTCTTTTCACTATTATAATAATGATACAATGAAATGAATCTAAATAAAGAACCAAGTTAGCCTTAACGGTAACTGTCAAAGTCGGTAAATAGAATGACAGAACGTTTACAAACGAATGGAAAGCGAAATTGATTTTCGGTACTTAATACAAAAGTTAATGTTGATGTCCTATGATGAAAACAGAAAACTACCGCCATTACTCGATGGCTATTGATCATCAGAGTGAAAGTAATTTGTTAGTCTCACCACGGACTTAACCACACGAGAGTGATTAGGTAAGGTATTGCCAATGAGAGGTGAAAACCGCGATCCAAAGTGCGTCAATTACGCACTGTGCGTGAGTGTGTGCAAGGAACAAAGGATAGAATGGAGTTTTCAATGCAGGTACTTTAAAATCGTTATTTACCGGATGCTTCTGTTCGCATATTGCCATCACTACTGAGTGGATTTTGATAAAGCTTTCATTAGCTTAGACATTCGAGAAAATCGCTATTTTATCCAGCCAACTAGTGGGAAGCCACTTTATTCTTGTGTGTCGATGGTAATCTAAATTGAGTCAACCAAGAACTTAGCCAAGAGTTTAGAGCCTTCAGTAGCCATCAGTTCCTGTAATGAACTAAGAATGGAAGTCACTGCACACTGGCAGGCTAGCTACAAACATATTTAAATGCTATATTTAAAAATAAAAGCGTTACTTACATTCAAGGCAGGTAGAGTTGTCAACTCGCGCGTAGTACGGCTGACATGCGCACACGCCTCGTTCGCATTGCGAGTTAGCGACACCACAGTCACTTTTGGCCCGACAACGAGCGCCCAGGTACGATGCTCTGTTATCTGCCTGCACTATCTGAAACAGAAAGGTGTGTTTGAATAATTTATCCATAAAAGTACGTGGAATCATGAAAAAGTCCATGGTTAAAATATCTCCATGATAGTTGAAAAAAAATCAGATGCCTTACTACCTTGAAAAGTTGAAACGCTCATTCTCTAGCTAGATGCTAAACTGTTTCCTATATAATGTGATTGGTTTTGTTTTCAAATTATGTATGAATCTATTCATATCCAAGCACCATCTGTCAAATATGTTTAAGGGCATTACATTGCCCAATGACCTTTCGCATGCTGCCCCGTACTAACTTACGACGAAACGACGAGAGAGAGAGGGACGAGTGCGGGAGTGACAAAGTGCTTTTCGCGAAATTTCGGGTTTTTATAAAATATTTTTAAATATAAAAAGAAATAAGAAAAAAAATCAACACAAATTGTTAAATACGTCATTACGTATTTTTTGGTATAAAATTCATGCCGAGTTATTGAGCCGTTATAGAGAGAATTTTCAATTTATGAAAAGGACCTATTTGTTACGATTTTTTGATAAAATTTGAGTAAGTTTATTAAAATTTTAAACAACACAATGTATTTTATAGTACCTTTAGTTTAACATACATTTTTTATATTGAAAACGCACAAGTGGATTCATCTACAAACTTCTTTAAACACACGGTATTCAAGGTCATTGGGCAATGTAATGCCCTTAAGATGAACTCTTCAAGGGCTCAAGACATGGCAACTGCAATATCCTGAAAATAAAAACAATTTACACCTCCTAGACCATTAGTCATTCGTCCTCTTTTCATAAAAATTATATCCTGTCGTAAAAAGTTACGGCCTGTCGACGAACGTGACTTTAACAACTATTATATTTCCCCGCGAATTTGCTTTGCATTTGCATACCAAGGGAACGTACCAAGGAATCATAGCGAGGGGTCGCTATGATTCACAATGATCATAACAACGCAAGCGTATTAATCACGTCAGGCGTGGATACGCAGCGTTTCCAAGAATGCGTCTCAGTCCTCACAACCTACAAAGTATTTCGTGGTTTTGCGCTATTTTTATATTTCACGCTGGATATTTTTACTTGTTAACTTACAAGGGCAACGTTCTTGTGTAAACTTACAAGTCGACCTTGGCAAAGAAACATCCTTCATAACAGCACGTATGCACTAATGCGTGAAGAAACGAATGCGTTTTAGGAGCGGATTACGATTCGTTCCACTTCGTTCTGTTCTTGTTTGTGTATTATGTCATTGTTGCAAATTGCTATGACATTCCTAGTTGTAACATTGTCTTCGCTTATATGAGGATGTCCGCTCCGCCTACGACGCTCATACATCATCCACGATATATTTCTGACAACGAATAATTACGTCTCCCATTTACTAGCTACTTTTGAAGTTAACTCTAGCTGTTCTAATTCCAACACGGATCACCCAGTCGAAGCCCAAAATGACAACACTGCTAAAAAACTCAATATGTCAGTAAGTAAACGTAACGATGTAATATCGACCGAAATTAAAATTTTATGAAACGTTTCGGAATCGTTGCATTACTTATTCAGGTTTGGGAACATGAAATTATACAGAAAGGAAGAAGGGTCGGTCCTACGTCAGTATTTAGGTACATAACATACTACATAATTCATGAGAAAAACGTTTTGTGGAGCTATCTCACTGGGATATGAAAAACGATTTACTTTGTACACAGATTACGAATGTTTGATAGCAACAAATCTCGTACGATTGCTTGAGGAGAAGTGCCTTCGTTGTCTGCTGATAGATGTATTAGTCTCGTTACAAATAAAGTAATTATTTTCCTTCTTTACTAACGGACACATTGTGTTCTCCATAGTGTAGTGATTTAGTGACCCAATTCCTGTGCAGCCAAATTTGAGTTAACCAGTTTTTTTGTTTAAGAAAGCATTGTTAGAATCTAAACGAGCACACGCAAAAACGCGTCCGTTACCGACCGTACCTATCATGCGGATTGCGGTTGCTTCGATTGTACGTAATGTTAACAATTATCCGACGAAACTTATTTAGCCGTATGATTTGGTTTCACCGCTTGGTTGCCGCGTAAATGACCCGAGCACGAACCCAGCTCTCTCATCAATTTCCTAGTAAATCACTAACCACCCGTCAGTCTATACTTAGTTCAATATCCACAGTTCGTGCAAGTTGTGTGTTCATAATTTCGGTTTTGCCATTATGAAGTAAACTCATTGTGCTACGGAAGCCTAAAAACGGTAATGATCTAGAAACTTACCTTTCTAATGCAAAAAAAAAGTTATTGGCGTAAAGCAAATAACTCGTTTATCTGCGAATATAGCGACACTAACGAGTCGTAGAGTATCACGATTAGAATCAGGTGAAAGATAACTTTCATTCCTTTGATGGCTGTAATGACGTTTGAATAGCATTTGATCACTCTTTAACACTCCATTAATAATAATGACATTATAATAAAATGAATTTCTCTGTTAGCCACTTGGTGCCACTAAACCTAGCAAAGTTTTCTCTGAAGTAAAAACGCAAGGCTGTGGTAGCGATCTGTATCGGTCTATTACCGTCGTTACCATGACGTGTAATTGCATTACGTGACATAACAGCGCATAATTAATTGTTTTAATTACCCACCCTTGTACTGAGATTTTTATCTGCAAACCAAATGAAATGTGAGTCCGTGTTTATAATGGAGTAAATCGACGTAATCACGGTATTCATGAGAGCGTAACGCTATACTACGATCATTACTACTTATGTGCTAGATGGTAGCATTTGCTCGTGAGACCTCATGTTACCTAAACATGCTCAGTTTTTACAGCAATTAGCCGCATATGACAATTGTGATGATGACGTTGAACTCGCTAAGAAGGTAACTGTATACCTTGAGAAACCCTGTAGGAAAGCAATTCACACATCGAGACATGACAAGAATATAGTGAAGAAGGTTGGTAATAAATATATAAGCTTTTACGGACCTTCACCGCAAATGTATTATGCAGTAGAAGCCATATATGGGAATGGGTTACGTACGACGAATGAAGACGCGATTTGTCATTCCGATTTTATATCTAGCTGTAACACTAACGTTACCTACTGTACGTTTTTTGGGACAGAAGGTATAAATAGTAGAAATAAAAAACAAACACCTTATTTCGAATACTGATTTAATCGTAACAGTAACATACAAAACCCAAAACACCAAAAACAATTTATCAAATAAAGTTATAATATACGATAAAGCGACCATAGAATTCTTTAATCATTGATTCGTGTTAATTATGACATAAATAACTGTAGTAGCCAATTTTAACGACATCATAAATTAATAAACTATGCGACAATTTTGACATCGCCTCTAAATACGAACGGTTAGGATAATATCCGAATTTTCTGACCAACACTATAAATTAACGAACATTTTAAAGCTACAAGCGGCTTTAATACGAACTGTGAAACATATAAACATAGTTACTTCCTCAATTTGCAAATTATTTCCTCCATGTAAAGGAGATTAAAAATGCATAACATTTCTAATTTCCATGCGGATGGACATGTAGATTATTGCCAGTAAATATTATATTTTGTTCTGAAGCTAATGCGTTGGGCAAGGATACAAGTCTTCCTTGATGACGACATAAAGTGGAGCCCTAATGAGAGGTACATTGATGGGTTTCGTTTTTACTGCGACCAAGTTTAATGTGTGGTCTACATCATTATTATGGGTGGGTAAATATTCTCCAAGCATGCATTCATGCGTAGTCATCTCCGAGATTTTGACCTCACAACGAATGTATTTGTGACCAGTATTTGTGAAGCCATGCGGTTGGTGCCAAATGGAATGTTGTATTATTCAACAAAGACCTATTTGAAAGTGACAGCAATACTGTAGGCAGATAAGATATTGCTATTTGCATTTGTTAATTGGTAAGGCTGTCATTGTTTATGCAAATATCGCTTGTGCAAGTTGCAAGCTTGGAAATTATCCATAGCTATGTATTTGTTGCGTAGTGATTTGTATTTTTACTTTGTAGTGTTACTTCTACCTCTTACTTTTCTTTGTTTTTTGTTACGATATATTGATCTCCTTTATGAACCTTTTCATCTACTATTCTCTCTTCATTCTCTACTTGAGATTTGCTTGGAATCCATTACAAATTTATCAGTGATTACTTTTTTTAAATACTCACTAGGAATTTGTCGTGTATTGTGGGTGTATTTACATTCATTAAAACTCACATACTTACTTACACAAACAGCCAGACCCGGAACAACTACCTGTAGGCGGTCAAATAATTGTTTCGAGCGGGAATCGATGCAGTGCAGCAGCCAATCGCTCAGCCACCGCGACAACTGAGCCAAAATGTGCAAAACAGCATTTCATCTCTCATTACCTATTGTGGAAAGAAATATTTGCATCTGATGAAACACTAACCCTGCAGCACTTACTGAAATTACTGTACTCTGTCAAATCTGCACAACTATTTTCAAAGACATTGACAATTTTAATCTTACTACCTACTATTGTAAATGCGCTGCAAGTTTGGATGGATAATAAACAATAATAAATAATAAAAGTTTATTTAGAACAACTGAGATGGATGTTTGTTACTCAATCACGCCAGAACGGCTGAACGGATCTCGATGTTTAGCACAGCGATAGATTATAGTCTGGAATATCTATAAACTAAAAAAATGCTGTAATGGGTCGATGCATTTACAACAAAATAAACAACTGCAAACCTTTGTGTAAAGTTGAGTCGAACTATTACATCTCTCAAGTCGATTCGAAGTGTGAATATTACTGAAGAGCAAAACAACATGGGTTTTACGACGTGGTATAACAATACAAAAGGCAGCTCTCGTCCAGTGTGAACAATAGACAGGTAGAGTGCTAGAGTGCCAACCGCACGAGAATATTGCACGCTGCGGTCACCTCGGTTATCAAGCAACTTACGCACAAAAAATAATAAAAAGATAACTACGTGAATTCCACAAAAAGTTGAAGGGAATGCTCACACCGATTACTCCTGACTACAGGAGAAACTTAAAAGAATTTAGTCTGCTTTGAAGACACTCAGTGCCGCAAAACCACTGGAGAAAGATTTGTAATCAAGGTGCACGAAACGGACATGATTTATTAATTCTCTAATAGTCATTTCAATTATAAACAGTTGTTAAATATGTTGATGTCAACAAAATTTGTAACAGAATTAATGGAGCCATTGAAATAATTTACAATTTGGTAGAGCAAAAATTTACATATCTTTAAGAGATTTAAAAGAAAATATGGTCATGGTATCAACATATAATAACTGTGCTACAGGTCCCGTCAAGTTGATTTAAATAGGATACTACAAAAGAGACATTAATATTCGCCACTAGGTAATAGTATGCGAAACAGTTAAATAACAGTATTAAGACGACAAAATTGGATTATAAGAAAATTATGTTAATTCTAAGAACGAGTTTCATTGCGGAAATCTCCAAAGGCATTGATATTCTGTCACGCGAGGCATAAGATATGTGCAGTATGAGCGATGCAATGGTTGCCAATCAAGGCTCATTCTTCGCTCGCTTACGTATTCCAAGACAGTACAGACATATACCGATTACCGAGTAGTTCCTAACAATCCTAACGACCCAAGAAATATGAAGTGTATGACGATTGTTTAAACTTCAATTCCACATACTCAATCAATGTACTGGAAGGTAACGTGCGAGGCGTAAGCATTTAAAGAAAGAAACAAACTTATGCACACTCGCTTTGATTTACTGGAGCCAAACATGCTTCACATGAATTTCTTAACAAGGGGGGAAAATCGAAATTACTTTTTCTTCGTTCTAAAATTGTAATGTGCCCTCGTAAAACGTAAAGTTCCCTTTGTCACGAAAAATCGTTGGGTGTATCGTCTAATAACCCGTAAACGAAGTTCGGAAACAACATAATAATAGAGCCGAAAGACAGAAACTCAAAATAAGGCTACAGGCAAGCTCCCTGTGTAACACAAACTGGGAATAAACAAAATTAACCCTTCAGAATTTTATGAGCTCGTATATCAACAGTCGATAATTACTGCAAGGAAGTTTAGTTTTAGAATGAATTATTTACAGCAAATATTTCCTATTCACTGTATTCACTACCGGCTAACGCTATAGGTACTACAGATAGCGACTGGATGAAAATTTGATCCCGGATGCGTAAAGGTGAGGTTGGTGTGAGCGGTCTCTTTTGAGCAGCATCGGTGACACCAGTTGAGCGCGCCGACAACGACATGCGCTTGCGCGCGCGCAACAGCTTCTACTTCCCATGCGCGAGTGAACTTGCGCGACGTGTAGTGGTCGATGACCGGGCACGCGCGCCCTCGCGCTACGATCCAAGTCAATGGGCACAGCATCTATGACGTCTCTCTTTATAATGCACTGATATCGAATCTTTATAGATAAAGTAAGCATATTATCTATTGTTCATGACCAGCAAAATTGCTTGCTGAAGATAATCATGATCATAATACTAACCTCGGAACCTTATCAATGATAGATAGCAGATTAGAGTCACGTATTGCTTCATCATTTTGTAATATCTTAGTATCGGACCTCCCTCGCCACAAAAGTACTAACTTAATATTGTTTGTTTCATGAATTTACTCTTTTAGAACCTATGATATCTACCTATATAGTTTGTTATCTAAATGCTGTTAGGTGTTTTGGTACAATTTATTGCATGAAATCATAACGCTTCGAATTAATGTCGACATTAATTCAGTAATAGAACGTAAATCCATTGATCTACGTTCTATTCAATTTACCTATTTTGTATTTTTGGATGATCTATGATCAGTATGGTTGGGTAACTACTGGAGTCACTGGACATGAACTTTTCTATGTCAAAGTTGAACCGTTAAGTAGTAAGATTCACGCGCGGATGGTTTCACGATTTTTCCAAACTCAACAATGGGGATTCTATCACAGATATTATTAAAATATACTCCATTAATACTTTCTTTCTACGAAAACGAGCTCCGACTTTGTAGTAAATAGATATTGAAATGCGTACAAAAAACATCGAATCCTATTTTTTCTTGATTTGTATTACAGCCATTATCTTCGGCAGATTATTGTGTCTTTTATGTATCGATCGATCTTGTTACACGAATTTTGCATTTATGAGGTTTTTAATGTGTTTTACTTTCTCTAGTAAAGAATATTTCAGATTCTGGAGGATTAAAAAACTATTGGAAGTTTCTTCAAAACATTTAGAATGAAAGACGAAAGTAAATAACGATTACTGATAAGATGAGACTGGATTATATGCAAATGCATTTTATATTTTTCATATATGGCATGTTTTAGCTAAAATCGATGCATATTTGGAGCATTTGCAATGCATATTTGCATGATTTTAAGCTGCTTAACCCAGTGCCTACTGATTAGGTATGAGAACCTTATTTACTGGTATTTTACTTTGTGTCCAGTCAGGTTAATCCAGTAATTGTTTATTGTGTTTATTGGAACGCCGCCGCCATCTTTTACAGATTTCTCCCGACCTATCAATTCACCTCTGTTTCACTAGGATTTACTTGAATTGCGAAGCTATTTTAACTTTCCCCTTAATGCTTATTTTACATACGGCCAATATATGTATACAGTTGCATGTGGAGTTAATGGTTAGCATTATTATTTAAAGGTAATTAATATGTTATCAAAACTTTCTCCATCAAATTAAATCTAACATCTCAAAAAAATCATTGTGCAGCAATAAAACGTATTATAAATAAGAGATGACGAAGTTGGTAATAGAATGAGGATGACTTGGTATTGGTTTCCAATATTGGTATTTCCCCGGGGGGCGCACCCTCCCGGGCTCCGTCTAGACTACTGAGTGGGATCAACTTATTTTAAACATCTGCAAATAGAACGAACTCTTGTAAACAAGTTTTCTTCAATACCATAGAAATCTTGTTAGCTTTCACCATCCTGCAGGGCGAAAACAGTATTGGAAAAGGGAAACTTGCGAAAAATAAAACAATAAAGTAACGCGAGGCTAATGGAAGTTATTGGCTCTTAAACGATTGGAAGAAGTAAACAAAGTACGATCGGTTACGGTCAGGTATAGGGAATTTAATACGTGAGTAATTGTCGGAGTAATCTGTATATATAATTGATCGTGTCAATACCGAGTAGAAGTCGATGGCGCGTGTAATGTGTAACAAGATGCTTGGCCACTTGGCCAGTTTTTCATACATGCCTTGCGTGCTCTGTACTGGAGCAGGTCATATTTTGCATTCGTAATTATTGTGAACTTTATATTTAGATCGTCACAGTATCTACCAAAAACTAATGAGAAAATATTATATTCGTACAATTTGCTCACCCGGAAGATTTTAATGACTTGTTATAGAGAAATAAACTTGTAAGCGTATGTACCTATCACGCAAATTGTACAAAATGCAAATGCAGTCATTAACATGTCAGCAACAATACTCAGTTAGAGAAATCACGATACATGGTCGTAACTTTTTAATTACTGAAGAACACATATACCTAATTATTATTTGACGAGAAAGTGCAATGTAATTGTAGGAACAATTTATTTAATTTTACGTGACGCCGTCCGTGAGTGGCGATCGAAACATTTTAATAGCATTTGCTCTCACCCCTATAGATTGCGGTTGAAAACCTAATCTTCTTTCCCCGGATCGTGCGCCGATCTGATGCGAGTCTATAATTGGGTATTAGCGTTAATACCTCTATATTACGAACGTCCCGCATTTTATACAATATTCTACACTATCTTGATAATAACGCTTAGTTTATTCATAATCTCATTGGACATAAAGTTAGCAATTAATGTGCGTACGATATATTTGTGTTAGTGCGTATACAAATTGTGTAGCTACGCGTATGTGTGAGCTCGGGAATCAGGTTCGTAATGGTGTTCATAGGTGATGAACTAGCAACCTGTGTACTACCGCTACTTGAACTATTGTGAGAGAATATCCATATACTTGAACGGCGAATAAAATGAAAATGATTGGTAAACAAAAAAACACCTATTGACGCGGTTAAAAAAAGATTTTATATATATTGTTGTGGGTCCCATCTTGAAATACGATTTGAAGTGAGGATTTGAACTTGACATAATCAAAATATTAACGAGGACGAAACTAGTTTCAATTAATTTGTGAGTGGACCGCATAGGGTACCGGGTAGGGTGTATCAATTGTAGTGCGGCCGCGTGCCCAGCACCGGATTACAAATATTATAGAAACGCCGTAATTCGGACAGTGATTTATAGAGCGGGGGTGTGCCACCCTCGGAGGGGCAGCGGCCAAACAACATTGATTTCGGGAAACGACACAAGTTTGAGCCATGTCAGCGGAGTTCACGAACATTATGTAACGTGAAACCACCGAATCTTTTCCTTGACATCTCTGATTGCTGATTTCCCAGACGTAATGCGGCAACTCCGACAAACTTGTTCCAGTTTGGCAGTCATAAATGTGTGTTATTCATTCGATTTTCCACCTACATACCTACAAACATGTTACACTTTCAAAGTGTCCGTATAAAGTATATAACACAGAGAAGCCCATACATTACACGTCCACTTGTTTTATGGGGATCGCGATAAGAACTGGTCAAAAGTATTTCTTTAATAGCAAGCACAAATGTCAGTGGTATTTCTCTTTGAAGTCACGAGAGAGTGCGAATTCTGTTCATCCATAACAGTAACGGTTTAGAGCCGCACTGCGCCTGAGCAACTGCTAATTTTTTGCCTTGTTCTTTGTTAGAAGTAACTGTGTTAATTAATTACAATTATCCTGATTAGAGTTATTAGTGATGGGGGTAAGTAGGTCGTGTATCATGTGTCAGTGGTTGTTGGCTCGTGATTGCGGGCCGACGTCCGCGACAACTTTTTGTGCGTCTGCGCTGACACCGCCTGTCATCGGTGTAATGGTTACTTAATTGAATTAAACACTCATATCGCAAAAAAGTAATAGATGTATGAATAAACATTTTAGGCGCAGTTTTTTAATTAACTATTCACAGTTAGTTAATTAATGACTAGGTATAGCTCATTCTATTTTATTTGGAGGAAGTTCATCGATTTTTGGGGTTCCGTGCATGTTAGTAATTCAATTACTCATGGTTTGTACGACTGGTTTATCAGAAGCCTATTCTACTTTTTGATATAAAAGGCGTAACGTAATTAAATTAAATTCGCAATCAAAACATTTAGATCGGTTTGTTTATTGGTTTGTTCGCTCAGAATGACCTATAACGGAATTTTAACCTGGTTCTAATTTTCTGACCGAATCATCAAGAGTGCGGAACCTTTCTACTCCTTCGTTAGATTTGGATGTAAGAAAATATGGCGTCGCACTTTCAAATAAATAATGTGCAGTCCCAAACAAAGCCTCAAGCTGACAAGACAATAGATAGGTACTCGTAAATAGGAGGAGCATTCGAACTAACGTTTTAATAGTCAAATAACAAACACTGCAAAATAATTGGACAAATACCCACATTTGCCTACGAAAAAGTTTTCGCTTCCATCATGCTACAAGCGTAGCTTAGACGTAGAGGTCGTAGCAAATAAGCTACAAAAAATTTATATTCGCAAATTATATTTAGAACTTAAAAACATAATAAGTACATAGATATTGTGGCTTACTTACTCCATGTAGGTTTCATCGCAATTCAAGTAATGCGTTCCTAAGTAACATACTTGTATACTTAAAGGCCTGATGGACTTTCCAAAGCTAATTTAAGTGCATGCCTAGGGGCATTATGCTGTACTTATATGGATCGATAGGGCGCAGGTTAAAGGCACTGCGACCTGACCATTGACGGCAGTAAGCAACACGCACGCAACGGTACCGATGACCAGGGGCCCTATTCATGCATCTAGGTGTGTCTACATTCATTGCTTATGTACGGTCGAACAAGCTATTTGGTTTAGGTACACTTTACAATGTAATTTGTGTGTTAAACTGTAAACCAATTAGCTTGTTGGACCGTACTCTTCTATGTGTGTGCAAAATTAGTGTTTTTTTTTTCACCAGGGTATATTAAATATTTGGACTAAGTAATATACTTTATGTATACTTATTTGAATGGATGCTTTGTATGGTCCAGCATTGAATACTGGTTAGGGATTTTGGGGCCAATACCTGAAAATTTCCTTAGGAATAGTCAGTCACATTAGTGTGGATAATTTGCTAGTCAAAGCGCCTTTTGCTTTCTTTCCAAAACCTCTTAAACCAGCCTAAATAGGGTCATACACATTCATATAAATAGTACCAATGAATGTTTATATGAATGTGTATGACCCTATTTAGCTCAATAAAGCAAATAATTGAACGCAAGTTTATAAATGTCATGAGTATTGTGCCATTTCAGACCTGCGGGCTTAAAATGGAGATTTTTTATTTATTGTGATTCATATTATGATACCGCTAAAGCAGCCATTTTAGACCCCCCGAGTGCGGTTCCAAGAATGAAAACACTAGTGATGTTTGGAACGGTAAATAATTACTTAAACGAATAGAACTTATATTGACCACAATATAATTATTTCACATACACAGACAGGCATAGTACCTACTCAGTCCTTCGACATAACAGTCTAACCACACTCCTTCTTGCACTGTTGCGCTCAGTACGTGATAATAACAATTCCATTAGCAAATTCACCCTAGGGCTGGGTTTATGAAGGATTTGCGTACCTATTAGGCAAAATGCTTGGGGTCACAATTAGTGCTAATTGTTTTACCGTAGGAGTCTATAACCTCTATGTCGTGTAGGTGTACTGTGAGCGATAATTTAAGATACTTAGCGCTAGCTTTAAAATCTTAGTCGCGTTGTTTGACATTAAAATTTGAAAGGAGATCACCCAGCCTCGATACGTTTTTGAGATATTTTCAAAAGTAAAGTTACTTATTACTTGGATGGAACATAGCATAATAAACATTTTTTTATTATTGCACTTAAGTTAGTGCAATATAAATTTTGAAAATAATCTAATCTGGGTGATCTCTTTTTGCTCTTCGACTCTCTGACTGCCTCGTTGGTCTAGTGGTCGCGAGCTCACGACTGCTGAGCATGAGGTCCTGGATTCGATTCCCGGGTCGTGCAAAGTGTCATTGGGTTGTTCCATCAGGAATCTCTCAGTGTCATCTAAGCCTGGTTGATGGCAATAAGCTATACCTACACGGGACTAAGTAATTGTGTTGGGTATTCTAAGTAACAAACACCCTGTAGGTACCTATACATGACATGGGTCCTACTATGTAGGTATGTCTGGACCCATAGTGTCAAAAACGTACGGTATGTTTTACGATATCCACACAATATTGTTTTACTTATGCGACAAGCAATTAAATATGCTGTTAAATCTAAGCTACAAAGTGCCAATGTTTTAGGCTTACAGCTATTAACGGTATGAACTGAGGAGGTGGGTGGGACTGGGTAATGGATATGCGAACCTAACCCATCGTCGCCAAAATTAACAATATAACTTTAACATTCTACAAATAAGTATAAAATGCGAAAGTTTGCGAAGATGATTAGATTTTTGTCTTGCACGCAAAACTACTCAACGGATTTTGATGCAATTTAGCACACAGATAGTTTATAACCTTGATTATAACATATAACCCTTTTTATACCGGTAGTAGGTATGATGCTGTGGGACAATAATATCGAACTCCATGCGGGCGAAGCCGTTGGTATTATTAGCAAGTTTTTTAAAGTAAAAAGTAATAAAATTAGTTAGGTACTAGGCACACAAGAACAATAAACTATTCTTAAAAGTACCTAACCATAAAGTTGGGGTATTCCTTAAATTGTCTGTAAAGGCATAGGTAGGTACTTATTCAAACTTAATATGTAGTAATAGACATAACTCAAAATAAAAGTAGAAACAGTCAATGGATTTCTAAGTCTTTAGTAGGTTTTGGGTGCCACTTAAACAGTTTTCTTTATTCATCATCAAAATATGATACCTACCTTCATGAAAAAAACCATGTTAATGGAATACTTATCAGGCGTTGCATCTATATAGCGTCTAATTTTCGTCTATTAATTTTCTAATTATGAATTCATATTACCTACCGCCTGATAGATACACAAGCAAAAAGTCTTGACTATGACTCTCTCAACACGAGTTAAACTGTACATGAGCTTCAACAACTTTAATACAGCTCGACAGGACGGATTAGTAAAATGTTACAAGATAAAATCTACACCAGTTTATATTATTAACATGATGAAGAGAGTGAGTTCATCGAGAAATATGCGCTTCGTCTGAGTTGACTTGATATTAGTCTATTTACTGTCTACGTACCTACCACTATCTAATTATGTCGTCCTGTCTGGATAAATAGGAGTTCATGTTAGCTCAGAAAGCCCGTCAGTATTTCTTTACAAGCCAAACTTAGCTATGCTACGAACTCTTTTCAACCGACTTCTAAAAAGAGGAGGTTCTCAATTCGTCTGTATTTTTTTTTTGTGTTTGTTACCTCTGAACTTTCGACTGGGTAAACCGACTTTGATGATTCTTTTTTGGTTGAAAGCTGGTGCTTTCCGTGTGATCTCAATTTGGTTAAGATCTGACGCTGATCTTCGGAGATATAAATGGAACTCTTCAAAAATAGACAGCAAATCTGCAGTGATTGCTGCAATCGCTTGTAGATTCATTGTTTATACTATATCATGACGTAACATCACGCCTGTATGCTCTGAGGGGGTACGCAGATGTGTACAATACACCCAGATTTCGACAGTTAGATGTGTTAAGTTCCATTTAATGGGATCCTGGAGAAATAGAGGGAACTCCTTAAATTTTATATGCACACCAGAAGCGATGTGGGTAGTTTTAGGAAGAGTACTTTCTCGGAGTGATCCCATTTCAATTTGGTAAAGATCTGATCAGATGAAGAACTTCGAAAGATAGGCAAAAGAACTTCTCAATAAATGACAGCAAATGTACTGGGGATCGCTGAAATCTCGTGTCTGCCTATTGTTTACACCAGTTCATAACAAAAAATCACGCCGATTGTGCCGATACGCTGTGAAAGGGCAAGCACATGTGAATTGTGAACCACTAAAAAGTGAAAAATAAAAACTTTTTTGCAAAAAATAATGTCACTAGAAATTCTTCTCAAGGTAAAACAGAAATTTGCCAATGTTCTCTTTGACATCCACCATCAATAAAATGCAAATCTAATTATTCTGTCAGTTAGAGTATTGAAAATAACGTACCCGTATTTTTTGTTTTTGTAAATCAATAAATACTGACAAAGATAAAAACGCATCAAAGCTCGTGACTCGTGACGCCACAATGCACTAAATATTATACCACGGCGTGACGTATTGCGAATTTTAAAAGCGTCGTATCTTCGTCAATTTTGGTTTACGTAACAAAAGAAAAAAAATACGGGTCAAATATTTTTAATAATGTAACTGACGGACTAATTAGATTTTTTCAGGACACAAGCCTAAAGGACTAATAATAGAGTCTCGACCAATACCTTAAGAGGCTCTGATTGTACGGCTGGGTCAAGGGTTTGACTTAAAAGCAGTAGGTACTCCTGGACACGCCACGCATAGTGAGGAGGATCCACTCTCTGGAGCTCTGTCCACCGGCATCCTGGACCTTGTTCCTGATGCCGATGGGCTACTATTTTTTTAGGGTTCCGTAGCCAAATGGCAAAAAACGGAACCCTTATAGTTTCGCCATGTCTGTCTGTCTGTCTGTCCGCGGATAATCTCAGTGACCGTTAGCACCAGAAAGCTGAAATTTGGTACCAATATGTATATCAATCATGCCGACAAAGTGCAAAAATAAAAATTTAAAAAAACATTTTTATTAGGGTTCCTCCCCCAGACGTAAAGTGGGGAGCGATTTTTTTTTTAATTTTGACCCTGACGTGTGATATATTGTTGGATAGGTATTTAAAAATGAATAGGGGTTTTCTAAAATCATTTTTTGATAATATTAATATTTTAGGAAATAATCGCTCCGAAAGTCAAAAACAATGTGTCCCCCCCCCCTCTAACTTTTGAACCATAAGTTTAAAAAATATGAAAAAAATCACAGAAGTAGACCTTTATATGAACTTTCTAGGAAAATTATTTTCAACTTGATGAGTTGAATAGTTTTTGAGTTATATAGCACTTTTTCAAAAAAACGCAAATGATAACTTTGTTTTTCATACAAATACTATGAAAAACAAAGTTATTTTTGCTGACGAAAAATGTTGGTATTTTTAATGGTCTGGGAAGCTACGGAACCCTACAGTGAGCGTGGCCCGACACGCTCTTGGCCGGTTTTTGTATTTTAAAATGGTTTTTATAAAAGTTTACATAGAAATATTAAAATGTAAAATATGCGTTATTATAAGAATGAATAAATAACATTAATTAATTAATTTGATGTCAAATTTAACTAGAGCATAAACGAAGGAAACAGCGAAGGAATATTTGCTAAAGTAGAATTTGACAGGTTCTCAAGTTCAAAATACTTATTTCGGAAATCTGTAAGTCGGGACCAAGGCTGATATTGGATGTTACAAATATCAGCGAAAGAAGTTACAGGAAAGTAAAGTTCAAACTAAAAAAAAACATCAGCGTGTTCCCATTAACTCCGTTAGTATCAAGACAAATTAATGGACATTGAACGAATCCGGTTAGATTATATATTTCAATCATTTTTAACACCGATGACAAAGTCAATTTTAATCAATTAAGACTTTATTTATGACGTAGTTAATAAATATACATACGTACCTACTTGCTAGGAACACCTCCTCACATTTTTATACGAGAACGATAAGTAATTATCAAGTCGATTAATTTTATTGGCTGTATGTGATTTTATAAAAGCAGTGGTCATCAAAATCTTGATTTATCAAATTGGAATGGATTTGAAATCAGGTTCATTGTACGCGAAAAGGTTAACTGAGATTAGTATCTATTAATGAGATTAACTTATAAGACGATTCAGAGAATTCTATTTATACGCATAAAGGATTGAATGATTGAACAAAATACAATGTTAGACTGCATTATTCATCGTCACTGGTTGCTGGACTCAAATCGACTGCATTTAGAATTGAATATTAAGGTGCATACACACGTAACTTGGCACTGCCTGCAGTTCCGTCATTGTCTATCAGTATCATTAGTGTTCCATTATTGTATATTTTGTCAGTATGTAAATATGGTAGGTAGATATTTAATGCGTTATGTTTGAACCAGAGGCAAAACCGTCTTCATGCAACAACAACGTAGAATAATAATTACTTATTAAGATTAGAGGGTAGGTAATACTCCCCCAGAACCTATTTGAAACAATTACACACAGCACTGTCTATTCAAGGTGCGTTGACACAAATAACGAAAATGCACAGGTATTCTCATAATTTAAGGTCAACATCGAAATATAATCCCATGAAATTCGATAACACAAATACTTTTTCCGTTTCTCAATTTTCTACCATAGAAATCGCATGTGAACACGAAAAACCCATACGATAATTGCTTGATCAATAAAAGAAAGTAAACAATAAAATAAATGCATGTAAGACTCACTTTTATTTACGTACATAGTGCAAATAGATAGCTACCAATGTTCAAACGTTTTAGTTAGTACCTATACGATGAAACCTAGTTAGGAAAAATATTTACGGTAAAAATATCACCTCAAGAGAGTATCACTCGCATATCTATAGCCATCTAACCGACTATGACGCTATCTGTATAGTTATCGAAAATTGGCTAAGGTTTGAAAAAACCAATTTCAATCATTGGAAAAAAAACATTCTATTACGCAACTACAATTGGTTTCGGTCGTTGACACGAAGACGCGGCACATATGACATGATATGGATTTTTTCCTTTAATTATTTTTTTTTCGCGATCACTTTCTCACTAGGTTTTTATACAAGAGCACGAGGTGGCTTGAATTGCTTAATGTGTTTTGCTACGCATGAGTAGGCGACAGGAGGTAAAAAAAAGAATCTAATTAATTTTAAAAATGTGGAACATGAAGGCACGTTCCCATTCATTGAATTACAACAGGTGAGTACGTACCTAATTTAATCGCTTGATAAACATCATAAACAACAAGGAAAGGCTGTCCTTACTAAAGATTATGACAACTTTTTTCATGATTTATGCTAACTTGCTGTTTTAGAATGTAATTAACTCACGGATGCCAAGAATTATGCTAATAAACAGAACCAATCAGCATTTTAATTGTTTCCATTTACTAAAAACCAAACGAGTGTGAAACTGGGAATTCCAGCAAGTGCAAATGAAACAAATGGGGTGCAGTATAGTTTATGAAGCTCCTTATGTTTATGTTCCGGCTGAGGTTTCATTGCATCGACAAGGAGAGTCGCAATAAAACAGTGCGCGGTAATTGACTAAACCCCTCCGCTCCCGGCGTTCCCTAATTGCATAGCCGGAGACGATTCCCACGCGCGCCAATGAAGATCAGACACCGAACGTGGATACGAGCTTCGTTATGTAACTTTAATCAAAATTCTGTGAAACGCAGCAGGGGGACCCGCTATTAATACTTAAGTACAACACGTGACAATAGCCTCTTAGTAAATTAATACCTTTGTTGACAACGAAACGCGGCGCTTGCATCACGGGCATTCAGGGGTCGATTTAACTCAACTGACGCTTGAATCTTGTAAATCGTTCAGTTGCCTAGCTAACACTATTACATGGGCTTAAAGTAACGATATGCAATGTCTATATTGGTGTCGATTCTGTTGTGCACAAACTAAACTTAATTTAGACTATTGCTATCTTTTACTAAAAGGCAGGGCGAGAAAAGGACGGCTATAGCTATGCACTAAGTTAGAAATGTCAAACTAGTTTATGCCTTGCGCTTCACCGTGTTATTAGTCGACATGTTTTTACGTGCACCCTTCATTTGTATGGAAATATTAGTTCGAATTAAATTTGACAGCTCTAAATTACGTCCGTCTCTTTCTCGTTTTATTGGTGAGAAAAAGATAGTAATAGCCTAAATTAAGTTTAGTTTGTGCACAACAGAATCGGCACCATTGTGTATGGAAACTTAAGTAAGTCTGTCATCATCATCATTTCGACCTAATTCCGCTCACTGTTAGGCAGGCCCCTAATGCCACGCTTCATGGTCCTTCGTAATGCGTCTAACAGTACTCCTACATATGTTTACAATTTAGTTGGTATGAACTGACTAATTCCAGGCCCACAACCGTGCTAAATAGAAAGGTGATTTCAGCAGTTGGCACCGTTAAAAAGAGCTGTAAATCTCATTAAGTTAAAGAGAGAATAAACGTGGAATTCAGCTGTCATGAAATATACATAATGTATATTTTGAGACAGTAAAACTAATAGCTAGGAACTTATGCAAGAAGCCATAAAAGGAACTAGACAGCCAGCAGCCCGGACGATAT
Organism: Xestia ashworthii; assembly: GCA_950022955.1. Lineage (NCBI taxonomy): Eukaryota > Metazoa > Arthropoda > Insecta > Lepidoptera > Noctuidae > Xestia > Xestia ashworthii. The sequence goes on along the minus strand of OX465553.1, from coordinate 9,572,926 downwards.
AAAAACACGGTAAAATGAGAGACCACAGGCACTCCTGCGGTAAAGGACCAAGGGAACCAGCCAACCGCTAGTACTAGACTGGATCGTGTGCTAATAAATCTATTTTGCTATGGTAAATGCGAGCAGAAGTCCTGTGTCCGAACAATAAAATGCAGTCAAGAGTGCGAAGGCATTCTTGACTGCTTTGACTGGGAACAACTAGAGTTGCAACCAACTACAGTAAAACCGAGCTTGCCGGTTTTTGGGGGCTATTTGGTCCCATATAAAGCAAAATGTTTTTGGGTATTTCCATCAGGAATTTTTCAGTAGCAGCCAATCGAAGTATTTCTAGACATAAAAATAACTTCTACCTTACTATACACCAACCGAAATTATCGATATTTATGTTCGAAATTCTGGATCACCCCAAATAGCCTTGTTTTATGGTATTTAAATAGGTGTTAATGTAGCAGTTTCATACAAGCTAAGCACTGAATAGTTACCTCATTTGGTTCTGATGTAGTGGGTCCGTCGGAAATGGTTTGCATTAGCTGTACTTACCAACTTGGGATGAGACACCGCGGGGGGTCCAAGAAGTGTTTACAGGATGTTGTTAAAGCCGACAAAAGCGAACTAACTGTTTAAGATTCGTGTTGGGTGAAGGGAGAAGAGGAAATAGCTATGAAAGAAGGAGGAAATGATTTCAGTGCTACGGAAGTGCAATGGCAGATGAAGAGAGCATGCAATTGATTAAATTGAATACAATAGCCCAGAAACACTAAGAACAGATACCTACGTACAAAGTCATTGCTTAGGATTGCTTTTTTTTTCCTAAAGAATACCTACACAAAAAAAGTAAAAGTATTGAGTAACAGAACGTCTGAATTTTTCCACACAACAATATTTTCCTCGTGTTCAAGAAAACGATTAATTTTGCTGCATATGTAAGTACAAGTTTTCTCCGTGCACAATGATGATTGTAAGACTTGAATAGTAATGGAAATGCACGACCACCTCCGACAGTCAATGGGAATTAAAAATGTCAGCACGCACCATCGAGGCAGCGGCGGAACAAAAATTTATTCAAAGTGGCTGACCGCTGGGTGGTAAGAATGACGTTTCAGACTCTTTTATTAAATAACTTGTGTTTGCGTATTTTTCGCCGGTAATATTTAGCCTACCTACATTAATTTATATTATTTGGTTGTTTTGGGATTTTGGTTATAGTTGAAATGTTATTTGATTTTTGTACCTACATAGATTTTTCCCTGGTTACTGGTCCGATTTGCATGATTTTTATTTGGTAGAGGAAGACCGCTTGGTGGTTCCATAAAAACTGTATTAACTCTAGTTGAGTTGTTTTTGAGTGAGCTTCTATAATAAGCATTTTTCTGTTCTGGCTATGTTGCAGATCACTTGATATCAATACAATTTCTAGTTTTAATGTTGAATGAGTCTTCGTTTTTTTTGCCAAAAATGGTTTCTTTTGCCCATCCGTATTTTTACCCGACTATGGCAAAGCGAAAGAAAGGGTAATGATCAACAGTTAAGAAGGTAGCATTCGGCGGATTTTAATTCATCAAAAATTTACTTTTGAAACTTTGCAGAGTTTAGGTAACCCACTGTTATCGCTTACTCTACGTAGGTACCTAGTTACTTAAGTACCCCACTCACTATAAACCAACTTTCTACGTTCTTAATAAAACGAGGAAGGTAAAATGAACCTAAAGAGCTAGACAGGACGTCTGACCCTAGCTAATGAAATAATTGGCAAAACCGTTCTTGTAGGCAAATCTTACACCTGCACGTTGCACCACATAAATTAAGTGTCTACGAGCAAGTGCGTTGCACCGCATGACCGTTGATACTTCACGCCTGGAAACTCCCTGATAAAACTAAATGAAACTTATTAAGAAAACGGTAGTCATATTTTATGGCTAGGTAATAATAATGGAGTGCAAAGATAGTCAACACAGATTGTATCTGCTTTGACTAAGTATCTTTACACTCCATTATTATTTACCTACCTTTTTGTTATCTAAACATCACATTTCTTGTTTAAAAAAAATGTTTTTCCTAGTTATAATAAGTTTTTCACTAATATATGAACATATCGTATATACTCGTAGGTATATAAGATGAATAAGACTTCAGTTGTAGGTAGGTAAGCTAAGATATATTTATGAACACGAATTATAAATGTTAATAACGTTTTTACTATTACTAAGTATAATAATGTGGACGGTTTTAGGAGCTATCCGTTATATTATAATACCTAGTGTAGTTTTATAAAAAAAAAAAAAACTTAGGTAGGTTTTATGTAGCCAGTAGCCACTATGTGGCTTGGCTACTAAATATTAAGGCAAAAGAAAACTCTTTCTACGCATTCCCCAATATAAAATGAATTACCATTCCTACTGCTCAAAAATTAATACGGTCCACATATGATATATAGGTACCGTCCCCATAAACATCGTTAAAATCATGTTTCCTCATCGAACATTCTTTTAATAGGTACTAAAGCAATCTAGAGGCTGATGAATAGGAATCATGTGAACCAGAGCTAGTAATTGGGTGCACCAGAGCGGCGCTAGTAAATTGATATGGCAAGCTAGCGGTTCTCGATCGGCGCATGCATCTACGCCCTTCGATATGTATGGCATTTCGATCCGCAAGTTCGAACGACGCTTCTGGGCGGAGATCGATTCGACATCGACTCCATGCACGATGTTGCAATGGTTACAGTTAGTGGACTCGAGTGATATTATCTTATGGTAATTGAACTAAATGTTCTCGCTTTGATGAGGGACGGGTGAAAAAATTGGGCTTAATTGTGCGCGTTAATGGCGGTGTTGAAGTTACATGTGCGTATTGCGTGTCGATTCCGCGAATTAAGTTCTTGAGTGCACATTAGGTGCCGATGCTTCGCTGTTTATTCTTTGGCAACTAGGTACCTACCTACAGTCTGGCTTCTTTTAAACTTATTAATTTTAAAACATATTAATAATGCGTAGGTACCTACTTAGTTTAACTTGAATTCTACCTTTATTATTATATTTAATGGAGATTTATAAGTGCAAATTTAATGAATGTTTAATAAGAATTAAAGGAAATTAAGGCCCAATAAACGCTGAAGATTCATAAATAGTAATTTGTATGTAATAGGTACTGTTAATTGTTAAAGTACTCCCAAATAAGAATAAGATCGTCTAGAAATGTATGTAGTACGTAGTAGTTGTAATACCTACCTCTATAGAAATTTAATAGAGTAAATAAACTGAAAGTCGATAAAAATGTCGACAATAATAAGTAATAAACAAATGAGCTTACCATAATATTTATTACGATGAACCATCGTAAAAGCATCAAGGGACTCGATTTTATAGACATTATTCACGATATTCACATAAGTAAACTTTAGATTTATAATTCGCTGTTTTTGCGATTAATTTTCCGCGAACGCGAGCTTTCCGTTCCCGCCAAATATTGGATAGAATGTCCACACCGCGCACGCCTGTTGGCTGACGCTTAGCCCGCCAAACTGAAGCAAGTCGTAAGCACCGTGAGAGCTTCGCGAACCGTCTCTGAATGGCCCACTCCACAAGAGGGAGAAATGGCGGGAGTCGCGGGAGGGACTATCTTGTAGGGGAAACCGCGTCAACCGCCTCCGGTAATTCACTAAGAAAAGTTATTTGACGACTTGCCGCATAGGGGATCGCTGTTGTGATAGAAAAATGAAAACGATTTGTAAAGTGAATAGGCGATTTGAAGAATTGCAGACGGCCAAGTTTGGGTTGTTATTGATCGGAAAAAGTGTAGGTGATGCGATGTAATAATATCTTTGAACTTGTTTTTTTATTGCTAGAATTTTACTACTAAGAACCTAGGTAGTACCTATTTTCCAAATACTACCTACTCGAAAGAAAACTACCTGAACCTACTTACTTTATTATTGGTGCAGATTGTTTTGCATAGTCAATTACCTAGGTAAGTACTTTTGGCGACAGTCCACATCCCACTATGTCGTAACGATTAATTTATCGTGGGTTTTTGGTTGGCAAAAGTCGTGGACGACAATAATCGTGTCGTGCTAAATGTAAAGCCACGACACTTAAAACTAAACAATTATAATCACACATCAAAACTGAGAATTTGGATTTGTGATTATGGTTTAGATATGGCCACAAAATTAAATAGTACATTGTTATCCAAGGGGTGAAAGTAACTTATTTAGTCCCGAGACGGGGTTTGGCGCCCAAGCGTAGCGCGGGCGCTTAGCTCAAGGGACTAAATAAGTCTTTAACCCGAGGTAAACACTGTGCTTTTCATTACGAATACAAGGAAAATAAAAACAAAAACACGAAACCACTCGAAAAAAAAATGAAGAACGGATTGCCGCTTTCCCGCCTATTTTGTTTTTTTTTTTCTGTGGCCGGCTATTCAGCCTTTATTTTCACTATCGTCACTGAAAAAATAGTAAATATTTTGCCCAAATTTTTGTTATTTTAAAGAAATATTTGTAACTAAATTATAACTAAGTTATTTAAAATAATTATATTCTTTAATTAATACTGAATTGTATGTTATTTCAATTTTACATCGCACTGTAATTTACAGGCTGTATAGAAGTCGGAACATGGTTCAATAGAAATGTGAAAATAGAACTAGATTTTTTTTTAACACACTGCTGTCAGTTGAAAGTGATTCTCCCTAGGGCTGAAAAGTATTACTTTCAGCCCGCTCCTCAGGCAACTTCAGACCTACTTTCCGAGTATGGGTAATGAAAAAAAATATAATGCCCGGGAAAGTTTGATTATTTCACTCGGGAGTGCTCAAAATAAATATCACATTTTTTCCTGTACTAGTGTTAGACTCTTAAAACATCCAAATAAAAGAAAGATTGTGATAGCCCTCTTAAGGCTACTATATGAGCTAAATTAGCAACTCTATTTGTGGTGGTTCAAACTTTGTTTGAAATTATGTTAGAATAAAATTCAAATCAGCTTGCACTACAAAGTGGTTGTTAGGTCAGTCACTGCGGGCCAAATAGTGCGAAATGAATGGTTTCGATCGATTTACAAAAAAATCTATTGATTGGACTAAAAATAAAACAATATAATGCTATTATGTTGCTCGTAGAATTATTTGACAAAAAATCAGAATGATCGCATGTATTTTAGCGTGTTTTTTTTTGGTTAAAGGAAATTTTTAGAGATAAGTTCATGTTTATTTTTTATCGAGTTAAATTAGTTGTTTTATGTTTTCAAAACACTGTCATACTAGCATTATCCTGAAGTATATCATATATTTTTCTGGTTTTGTTTATTGCAGTGAATCATATACTTTTAGTCATTATAAAACTCGCATTTAGCTGATATAGTCGCCTTAAATTCAAAAGCCACGACTAAGTATGAACGCGGCCTAAGTGTAAGGTGTTCATTATTAGGCCTTGATGACTTAGGTCTTTAATGCATTATTTATTTATGTAGGTAGGCATCTAAAAAGAAATTAGCCAATTTATGGTGTCCAAAAACCGTAAGTAGGTTATAAATTACATGACGTTGTTTATTGCGTGCCTGTAACCGCAAATTGCAGAATCTGATTTAAGTTTGGATAATTGAAGCCGAATGTGTGGGCTGTGGTATCTGACAAGACCAAAATTGACCAAATCAAAGTAACAATATTACCAGGTAGGTAGGTAGGTATTTATGAAATTATTTGTAAAAACCGCACTGTATATGGTTCCGTTATCCTGTGGTCTACTGTAAAAGGTCAAACAATAAATATATCAATCAAAACCATAATAAGTTGCATTATGTTTTCGTCATAAATTCGTACAAATCAAGTCTGTGTTCTGTGTTTTTTTTTCAGCCTTCCTATTGCTCGTCCCACTGGTCGCAAAGGCCTCCCTTTTCTCCTATACCAAACCTCTATCCAGGTAAGTACTTCGTCTCGCAAACAAGATCAGAACTGTGCTCCTTAATTTTTTTTTATTATTTGGCTCAACATTAGAAGGAAGGTACAGTCACGAACACCAATATGTCTATACTTTCCTACATTCAAAAGCAATTTTCGCGAGAAATAACGATTGAAACATGGAGATAGGATCTTTTTCATAAAAATGAGTTTTGACTGTACCTACATTATGGTAGAAGAACATGAACAATCCTAATATTAAGTACCTACGTAAGTTTGTTTGTTAGCTTTTAGCGCGTAAACCACTGAATCCATCATCCTGAAATTTTGATGCATATCTGTACGTTATCAGGTGTACAGAAGCGGACTTTTGTTACTTACTTACTTTTCATCCCGAAAAAAAGTAAGTAGGTAGGTAGGTGCTATTTCCGAGGTAAGCAACAATAATGATCCTAGGATTATTGGTGACGATAAAAATAAATAAATATCGCTGGACATTAACACACAGCGCCATCTAAGCAAGGCTTGTGTCGTGGACACCAGATAGTATAATTCAGTCATATTATACTTTTTTTGTGTATCCATGACTCGGAAACAAATGTCCATGCTCATCACACAAACATTTGCTCCTACCGAGATTCGAGCCCAGGACCCTAAGAACGTGAGGCAGCCTCACTACCACTACGCCATTCAGGTACTACGATAATACATGAACAAAAGCATACAAAAGTGCTCTAAAGTTATTGAATTTATCCCATTGAACTTATCACGTTTGTTAGAGAGATTTGATCCTGGATATGATTGCTCCTATCGATTGATGTAAAAAAAGTACAGGATGTTATTTTTTCGAACTTTAGTCGGTTCGATTCCCGAGTGTGGCAAGCGAATTTTCGAAAATCCGTGAACGCAGATTTGTTTCTTTTCAAAAATAAGGGAATGTTTCCTTTGAGTAAAATTTGCTATCTCCAGTATTTCGAGTACTTTCCCTCCATATGGCATTGAAAAATTCCACCCTTTATATTTGTGATAATTAGGTATTGTTATCAAACACCACCAACCACCAACCACCATGGTCCGCCAACGATAAGAAAATATTGCATAATCGTGTACGAACGGTTTTATCTTAACGTGAGTTTATTGAACGTTTTATGGCACGTAATTTATAGTCGTAGTAATGAATATGAAATTATACAGGAAGTACCTACCTACATTTTATCTTACACACCCACAACACAACTTGAAAATTAGTGAACGTCATAATGACGGGACCACGCCAGATACTGCGATTATCATGTGAATAACATTTAGTACAATATTTCTACTATTTGATACTTTCATAGAAAAATTCTACCACCATAAAATTTGAAAATATTCCATACAGAAACTGGTCCCGCCATTTTGATATCAAAATGACGGGACCAATGTTCATTTGATGAAAAATACACGATGTGACCTTAAACTGGACACATAAAATTTTAATACGAAATAGTACGACTACGTTGGAATCGTTATTATACATTATTAACTGTAATTTCAATAAAAAAAAGGTATACAAAATTGACACCAGAGCGCCTGAAGAAAAAGTATCATTTTATGCCATGAAGTATTTTTATGGCTCATAAAATTTATTAAGGCGTTTAAAACGTTTGGACCGCGTCCAATTGGTTTTAAAAATATTTCATACAATTTAATTTACTTCTTGAACTTAAACTATTTTAATTCGGTTAATTTACAAGTTACAATTAAACACTACAAAATTCAATTGCAATGAGAGATTTTATTTTAAACCCTTCGCTAGTCGCTGGATAGATGGCGCTGGTGTCGGTATTTTACTGCAAGGAACAGAACGTCACATAATTTCACTTGGACCTAATGGTTATACTTGGAAGCTTATGCAAACGAAAGTGACAGTCAACGAGCGTATCTGACGTGTTTTTGTATATAGCGTTTTGGCTTTGACACCTGGTAACGTAGTCAGATCAACGCCATCTACCGAGTTCTTAGAAACGATGTTTTTTCTTAATTCTCAATAAAGAAAACCTTTCATTTTTCTATTCTATTTTTATTAAGTCAAGCAAATTGCAATTCTTAAGGAGCGTCCCCACTAGGAGCGCGCTCGCGAGGCCCGGGACTCGCGAGGCCCGGGACTCGCGAGCCGTTGTGCTTTTTTGCAACGTGTCCACATTAAGAGCCGCGCGGCCTGCCTTGCGCAGATGCCACAGACTATATAGAGATATAAGCGGGAGTTTCTTTTGAGATGTACTAAGAAAAGTACGTTTTTTAGGTTCAGCAGCATTTATAGTAATAGGCACCGCTGCGCAAATAAGAAACATCATCATCATCTCAGCCGAAAGACGCCCACTGCTGGACATAGGCCTCCCCCGAGTGTCGCCACATTGACCGGTCCCTTGCGACTCGCATCCACTGGATTCCGGCAAACTTCACCAGGTCATCGGTCCACCTAGTGGGAGGTCTTCCAACGCATCGTCTTCCGGTTCGCGGTCGCCACTCCAGAACCTTTCGGCCCCAACGGCCATCCGTTCTGCGAGATGTCCGCATGGTGTCGGACGTAAAGAATAGCACCATCCCATATCTTCCCGTGGGTGTCGTAAGAGGTGACTAAGGGACTTACCAGAGAATGGGCAGCAGCGTTCTCTGTGCTTTTGTAACAACCGTACTGCGATCGCCAACCCGCCTGCCAAGCGTGGCGATTATGGCAATCCCCCCCAAATGGACATCACATTAAATAAGAAACATGTAACAAGAAATTTAAAAAAGCTTATAAAATGATTTTGTCTATAAAAAACTACTTCGGCAGTCCCATAATACACCCGGCACTGCCGTACAATTCAATGAAAGAAATTGTTTTCTCGTCCGCCCAATTCATTTTGGATCGAATAAAACACAATTTGATGTACTGGCGGTTACTAGCTATTATATTACTCTGTGTAGTGACACTTCCTTTGAAGTAGACCGACAACCGCCGGCCGCGCGGCTATACATGGGCCGCGTGGTTCAGGCTTCGCGCACGTCCACACTCACGAGGCTCTAGTGGGGACGCCGCTTTACAATAAACACATCAAGCTATTTCTCGTATTACCCTACACATACTTTTATCATAAAAGCAGCATCTAGATTTAAAACAAAATATCAGACAGAAAAAGTATCATTTCATGCCATGAAGTATCATTTCATCGATTGAATTTTGTAGTGTTTAATTGTAACTTGTAAATTAACCGAATGAAAATAGTGTTAAGTTCAAGAAGTAAATTAAATTGTATGAAATATTTCTAAAACCAATTGGATGCGGTCGAAACGTTTAAACGCCTTAATAAATTTTATGAGCCATAAAAATACTTCATGGCATAAATGATACTTTTTCTTCAGGCGCTCTGATGTCAATTTTGTATACCTTTTTTTTATTGAAATTACAGTTATTAATGTATAATAACGATTCAAACGTAGTCGTACTATTTCGTATTAAAATTTTATGTGTCCAGTTTAAGGTCACATCGTGTATTTTTCATCAAATGAACATTGGTCCCGTCATTTTGATATCAAAATGGCGGGACCAGTTTCTGTATGGAATATTTTCAAATTTTATGGTGGTAGAATTTTTCTATGAAAGTATCAAATAGTAGAAATATTGTACTAAATGCTATTCACATGATAATCGCAGTATCTGGCGTGGTCCCGTCATTATGACGTTCACGAAAATTAACATGCATTAGCTGCCATCTTTGAGATGTCCGAAGAACTAATGTGGTTGCACCTTCAACAATCATGTTCTATAGTTTCCGCACATACCATGGCGCTAGTATAGAATAGACTTTTAGACTTGTCAATAGCCAAGACCTTGGATGACGCTTGCATGGTGAACTAAAAATAAAAAACTTCAAAAATTAAAATCTTTATTTTGCAGGACATTTACGTGACTAGGATATAATTAAATTAAACTATATTTTATTCTCTTCCGATTAATACAATTTTATCCGTGGTTGAGTCCAATTTGAATAAAGTACCAAGCTTCATAGTATTTCAGTTTTCTCCTTTCTATTCATTGAACTATAATATTGCCTGTGGTTATTTTCAAGATATTTAAGATTGTAAGCTATTTGTACCTATCTGATTTAAATTCCCCCATGTGGGCATTATCGATACCTCCAATAAAAGATAAAGTAATGATAAAAATAGGTACCTACAGGTGGACCATAATCTCTAGCGCGCTTGAACAGGAAATGGTTGGTGTTCAGCATAATAATTGGCGGTGGTAAAAATACGAAAAAATTTAATGTCAATATTAACCTTTTGGACGCCATTGTCACATATACCTGACAAGCAAGCGCGTGCCCCGTACGCCAAACGTCACGAATATGTGACAAAATAGTAGATGAAATTGTGGCTTGGCGTGGAGGGCACGCGCGCGCGTTTATGCTGTGGCGGTCAAAAGGTTAATCTAATTCCGATCATAGCAGTGAAACTACAAAATTCGCCTTTTCTAATTAGCACGGTCACGAACTAACGATGTGAATACCAACGTTAAGAGGAAGTAGCGTGGTGGTAACACTAGATTAATTGTCGAACGACCTGTTTCACATTATTATAGACAGAAGAAAAAAGATGACGGGGCTCTCTTAGAGGAGAAAGTGAATATTGTTCTGCACTGGTCAGTCGTGACGTCTATTGGATTGACAGAACACAGAACAGTAACTGTACCTACTAGTTATTATGATGTACAGCGTTCGGCGGCAGAGGATTTACTTTTTGTCAAGATTGGTACGTTTAGTAGGTACTAGGGAGTCAAGAAGTGCCAATGTTGTTTTAAAAATATGAGTACGTTATTGCTGTCCCAAGCATTACACATTATGACGAGTTTTATTGTATCTCGTGGCCCTTTTTTAACTGCCAGTTAAGATAAGCAAGATAAAACAATACAATCATTTAATTCATTCATTGTTGTTGTTTCACAATAACCTACAGTCGCCAATTCAATCGTGAAATCCAAATAAAAAGCAAAATTACATTTTATAAATTTAAAGTTGCATTTATTATAGTACTTAATAAATTATAATAATTGCTATAAATAAGGTTTAAATAAAATACCCTCTTACCCTTTGTGACATGATAAAATTCATACGTAAATTGATTAGTAAAATTGTTCACAGGTTACACAACTTCCTTTGTGTGGGTAGTCATTTACCCAAGCCCTTCTTAAGATTTTCAGCGAGTTTATCCATAAACTCGAAAGTTTCGTAGTAGTCTGACCTCTTTACATTGCTCATGCCCTTAATACAAATAGCAAGATCCTTAGTCATAATTCCAGATTCGATGGTGTCGATGCACACTTTCTCCAAAGTTTCGGCAAAGTTCTTGAGTTCAGCGTTGTCATCCAAATGAGCGCGGTGCAGGAGACCTCTGGTCCATGCAAAGATTGACGCAATCGGATTGGTGGATGTCTCCTTTCCTTGCTGGTAGAATCTGAAATGCCTAGTTACTGTACCGTGAGCAGCTTCCGCTTCTACAGTCTTGCCATCAGGGCAAATCAGAACAGAAGTCATTAGACCCAAAGATCCGTATCCTTGGGCTACTGAATCTGACTGCACATCTCCGTCATAGTTCTTGCAGGCCCACACGAATCCACCCTCGGATTTCATTGAGTAAGCAACCATATCGTCGATCAACCTGTGCTCGTACCAAATACCGGCGGCATCGAACTGTGATTTGTAGTCCTTTTCATAAATTTCTTGGAAGATGTCTTTGAAGCGGCCATCGTATTTCTTAAGAATAGTGTTTTTGGTGCTCAAATAAAGAGGGTACTTCCTTCCAAGAGCAAATTTAAATGAAGAGTGAGCGAAGTCAATGATGGAGGCATCAGTGTTGAACATGCCAAGGGCGACACCAGCACCCTTGAATTCATTCACAACGTGTCTGATGGGCTCTCCTCCATTGGGGGGCGTCCAAATGAGCTCTAGGCTTCCAGCACCAGGAACAACAAAGTCAGTAGCTTTGTATTGATCGGCGTGAGCATGACGGCCGATGATAATAGGTTTCTCCCAGCCAGTCACGAGACGCGGAATATTCTTGCAAATAATAGCTTCCCTGAAGACTGTGCCGCCAAGAATATTACGGATTGTTCCATTGGGACTCTTCCACATTTTCTTCAGCTTGAATTCTTCTACTCTGTTCTCATCAGGCGTGATGGTGGCGCATTTGATGCCGACATTGTATTTCTTGATTGCTTCAGCACAGTCAATGGTTACTTGGTCATCAGTCAGGTCACGGTTTTCCATACCCAAATCGTAGACGTGAAGCTCGATGTCCAAGAAGGGCAATATGAGCTTTTCTTTAATCAAATCCCAAATAATCCTGGTCATCTCGTCACCGAGGACATCAACAACCGGTCCAGCCTTTATTTTCGACATGTTGAGTATCTGAAATCAAAGAAATGTGTTTCCTAAAGTTTGTTTACTAAACCAAATATACTTAACTAAATACTAACTACTTCATACTACCTAACTTGCTGTTAAAACCATATCAAACTCGGGGGGCAGAGATATAAAAGTAAAAGATTTTTTTTAAATAGGTATTATGAATACATAAAAAAACAACTATTGTTGTCAGATGTAAAACTAAATTAACTAGTAAGATTTGTCACCTTATCAAAATAAATTACGTAAACATTACAATTACCACAATATTGGTGTGTTGACCTTGGTAAACTCAATTTGTGTTAAAATAAACAAAATTCGTAGACTATGTACTCTATAATTAAAGTTCAAAGAATATATTACATAGGTGACTATTAAACAAGGGGCAGACATTATTTTTTTGACAGCCTGAGAATACAATTACATAGGAATTTAATCTTTTTATTCATACACACTTAAAACTTTGTTTTAAGTAAATCAATAAAAATACTAAAACAATACTCCACAAATAAAACAAGCGGAATAAAACAAGTTAGAAATAAACCAAACAAACCCAATTGTTATACCTAAATGAGATTGATAATAAAATGACTATAAACAACAACATGTTTTTGATACCATCCAAATACTATCTACATACCTACTTTCAACAGTTATTGCACTATTGTGTCACAATTTTATCTTCGCAGTGAGTAGGATGATGTAACAAATTGACAATTGACTCCTATTTACTATCCTGTGAATACTACTACCAACTAGCAAAATGATTTATGAGTCCTGATAATAGTGAATTCATTGATGTGGTTATGAACTTATGACTAAGGACGAGATCCATAAATGTTGCCTAGCACATACTTTGGCTAAGCATTATTTCTGTCAATGTGTGCAACGTTGCCAAACTGCAAGTGCGAGATAGAGATGGGAACATGGTCTAAGTCAAAATAAGTGTTTTTCATGTTTACAGACCACAGCCTCAGTCATAAATAACACATCACAAATGAGCAGCAGGTACTACTAATCAAATAAAATTCCATCTAAACAAGAACAAAGATACAAAAAAAATGTCAACAAAGATTTATCTGAGGTCATTAAACTAATTTAGTAATTTCTAACAACAAGCCTAAAGGCCATAAAAATATAAACAAAAAATACTGGTATGGTCCGTATTTCAGTTATCTTGATAACCACAGATTCTGAGCGGCTTTCTTTATCCATGTCTTGCTCAATTAATTTTCTTCGTTTAAAAAAACATCAAACTTGGTATCAGTGGTAGTAGTATAGTAATTTACATGATCTAGAAATATAAAAGTAGGTCAAACTGCTTAACTGGGCTTTCAGATTAAAAAATCTTAATGCCAAGATTTAAAATATATTTTTTCAGGGACATTACCAAAAACTGACGCTGAAGCATGACTAGACTGATAAAATTTGTGATATTAGTATGTCTAAAAGATAAGCAATGAATTGCAAGCTTTTACGAAAAATAGTAAGTAACCAAAAAAAGATAGCATTGGAAATTACAGTACCTATTACTGATAATTTTATTATTAGTCAAGGCTGCCCAGAATGGATTGTGAAAACACTCAGGCTTTTTAACCTATGATGTCCCTCAGAGAAACAGGTATTAGAGACTACTGAAAAAGGTATGTTTTGATTTTACATTTACAGCAATAAAAATTTTAACAATCTAATAAAATAATTTATAAATTCAGAGTGCAAAGAGCGGAATTTAAATGTCTGCTAAGATAGTAGGTACTGATAATTAGCTTGCAGGAAAATGAGTTATTCTATTAATACCTACACCTAACCTGTACAAAAATGGAATAATATTCTAACGTAGAATTTTATTACACATGACGCTAAATCTTTCGGTTTCCGTGAGAATATCAAGACTACGAAAACAACTTCGTGGCAAAGCAAAGTACAAAGTCCAAGAGGCTTGCGGAAGGCTTTTAAAACCAATAGAATACCGAAAAATACCTATTGATTATGACCTAAAAATTCAGTCCTAAAAATAGGTTTTTTTACCAGCAAACTATATGACGTGGGTACGTTATCTTACCAATTAATATTTCGTAAATTGATAACTGCTCTAATAACACTGATCACGTCGTACTCCACCCACTTCTCAAACCGGACTGCAGCAAGCCCAAGCAGAGAGAGCCAGTGACGGCGTCGTAAATGATAATCAGATACGAACTTGTCATAAATGTAGATGTTTGTTTGAATGAATAGCATTCAACCAATCAAATAATTAATGAACCCAGACTACGCGAGGGTGATAAAATAAAATAAGGTCTTACTTATTATGTATTAGCACCAAAAAACTTGGTCAAAAAACTTGTTTCACTCGTTGACAATTTCAGCAAATACCAGCGTACGTCAACACTATAAAACAGACGTGAAGAAAAGAGAACGCAAATGAAATGCGCTCGAAATCTTCATTGATGTTGTGATTGTGAACTTTTCGTCCGACTGGAGCTGCAAAAATATGACATGATAAGTATGAGATGAGTATGAGATTCTAGAGGAATTTCGGGAGGTTTTCTTTTCCAGTTGAAAAACTATAAAGGACGAAAGAAAATAATATTGAATTGAAAACATTGGCAAGTACCAAGTAGAAACTGAACCCGAGACCTCTGTCAAGCCCGATAAACTCAAAAGCTATGGCGTCGTTTCGAATTTCGGTGAAAAAAAATAGAAAAAAGTCTGCAAGTGTAGTACGGTGTACACACCTATTGTTCACAAACAAAATCACAAATAAAAAAACTGTTTAATTGGTTGATGGTGGTGGTTGTGGTTGAGAGTTATATTCACCTATGGCCATCCTTTTGTCCTTATTCTAATTTATTTGAATCAGTGAAGCATGTCTTCTTCAGTCCTTGTCCATACCATACCATTCTAGTAGCCGTGACACAGATTACTATATTAGTAGCTAGAGTGACTTTTTGGTAGAGTTTCCAAAGGGTCCGTTTTGGCGCTGTTGTAGCCATCGGGGTCCGGGGTTCTGACAGAAGTATATAGATATAGTTGTGTATGTGAGTGTAATAGTGATTGCAGGAATCTTGTTATCGATAACTAGTGATGTTCTTTTATATCGACTTTTTCATTGAAATCGATACTTTAATGGCGCCTTCATATAGTCATGGGGTCTCATTGCGAAGAAAGAAAAAATAGTTCAATAAAACATCAATAGATGGCGTTATATGTATCGATTTGTTTTTGAAGTTTGTTTATCTGTTTAAATTTGACTACAGAAAAAGTATGTACTTGTTTTTAAAAATCCCCTTAACACAAAAAAAGGAATAATGGGGTCCTAGTTCCCAATTCTATGATTTTACTAAATAATATTATTGTGTTGCCTCTGGTGAATAAAATTTGTACTACGTTGTGGCTAGCTCACTCATTTAATGTTTATTTCCACCAAATAGATGGCGTTGTTTTCATTTTCTGAGTTTTACTACACAGCTAAATATCTATATTTCACACATTACCATACCTATAACATAAAACAAAATATATTTAGACGTGTAAAAAATGTATCTGCAATTCTGCGCTCTCAAGTGTCAATTTTTGGCATAACAGCCTGGAAGCCATGCCAGGAACATTACATAGAAAAAAGAAATGTGTCAACTTTGAAATCAACGACGAAATCTTTTCACATCGCATGATGAAACTGGAATCCCGAGTCGAATGTTTGAGTTTTCGTACCCCACGTTATAGTGACCTGGACCTATATTGGATATTGATACGGCTTTCTTTCTCGATCGACTTTTGGCACGTAAACGGACTCTTGACTCTGAGCCGACTACCATCGTATGCATTTTACGAAAAATAATGCGTTTTATTGTAAGCAGTATTGTTTGACAATATTTCGAGAGTTTACAATCTCTCTAGTTGTTTTGCAATCTAACGTATTTGACAATTTTACGGAGACAATTGACGACTCGAATGGCGTAGTGAAGCTGCCTTGCGTTCATAGGGTCCTGGGTTCGAATCCCGGTAAGAGCAAATGTATGTGTGATGAGCATGGACATTAATTGTTTCCGACTCACGGATGACGATGAATGCATAATAAGTATGTATTTACAAACAAAAAAGTATGTAAGTAAGTATATCAACTGAGGCCACCAGAACCAGAGTGCCAAAATAGTTAAGGTGAAATTTAAAGTAAATGTAAGTAATTTGAAAAAGTCATTTACAATTTGAACCAGTAATTCTTGAGATTAGCGCGTTCAACCCAACAAGCAAACGAACAAACAAACTCTTCTGCTTTATAATATTAGTAAAGATATAGATTTTAATAATTATTATTTATAATCTGCACGCAAATCTTCGATCCAGTTTATTGTACTTATGTATTTTACACCATCACGACTTAAGAACCGACTCTGAGGTGGTCAATGGACTACTGTCATCGGATTATTGTTCATAATTTAAAAAAAAACTGGTTCCAATGTTTAAGCTTGGACTAAGTTAGATGCTTCTTCTTGTAGCACAAAACCGACTCCAAAAAACACAAAAAAGTGAAAAATAACTTTAGCTTCAGAAGTCGGTGACAAAAAACTAAGTAAATCAATCAAACAAAAGTCACCGACTTCGGTATCTAAAGTTATTTTTCACTTTTTTGTGTTTTATGGAGTCGGATTTGTGCTACAAGAAGAAGCATCTAACTATGGAGTCGGATCGGTTTTTTAGTGGTTCACTTGTGCTTACCCCTTCACAGCGTAGCGGTGTGATGTTATGTTATGGACTGGCGTAAACAATAGATAGACATGAGATTTCAGCAATCCCAGTCCATTTGCTATCATTTATTGAGGAGTTCTGTTGCCTATCTCCGAAGTTCTTCATCAGATCTTTACCAAATTGAAATGGGACCACTTTAGGAAAAAGCTTTTCCAAAAACTACCGAAATCACATCAAGTGTGCCTCTGAAATTTGAAGAGTTCCCTCAATTTCTCCAATATCCCATCATCAGATCCCAACTTGATTATTATGGGACCACCTGGAAAGTATACCCTTTCAAAAAAAAAAAGAATAATTCAAATCGCTCCAGCCGTCTTCGAGTAATCGGGGAACATACATAAAAAAATAGTTTCCGACGTATTGAGAACCTCCTCCTTTTAGAAGTCGGTTAAATACGCAATTAAAATGAAACTGACAAAAGTAGGTAAATTAAGCGACTCGAAACTTAGGTACCTACTTATTCATAAAATTACGCTTGTTTTGTCTCAGCCCAACATTCAGTTCAATCGAACGCCAGCAAGTGGTTGGATAGTAGGTAGTAGAATGGAAAGAATTTAGATAGGTACTTACCTATCTTAATCGGCACAGATCTTGAGCGCTTGGTTACCTTCACATGCGCAGAAGATATATTTTTGGATCTCGTAAGTGTTTTTCTATGAGCGTACAGACGCCAGCAGATCAACCTAATCAATACTGTAAAATTTCTTTAATAGATTTTCAACTTTACTGCAAGAGTAGAAGGGTCATTTTCGATTGGGAAAATTTGACAGATTGGGGTAAGTTGATGTACTGGCGTCTGTACAATGCGGAAGGTAGTTTGTATAATTAATAATAATACATTAATGATACAAGACAATCCTACTAAATATTACAAACGTGAAAGTTAGTTTGGATAGATGGATGGATGTTTGTTACTCTTTCACTCAAAAGCTACAGGACAGATTTGGATGAAATTTGGTACACAGATAGAGTATAACTTGGATTAACACATAGGATAGTTTTATTCCGATTTTATGTTCTATTGGGATAGTTTTCGAGTTCTAGCGGGAGAAACCGCTGGCAACAGCTAGTAGACATAATTATATGCATCAAACATTGTTTGACGTATCTATCTATATATTTTTTACAAACTTCTAAGTAGTAAATTTTGACGTACGTATCTATCAAATAACAAATGAAAGAAACAACCAGTCTTCTACGAAACCGACAGATCGCAACTCCGTCCGTGTCAGTCCGCGCTTCGATTATGACCTAAAGAAGCTCGTCAATCATCAATCACATTCAATCATCTCGTTAAACTCGCGAGATTGCATTCCCTAATACTTACCTACTTATATAGGTACCTACCAACATAACATACAAATATTGCTACTTAGTTATGTAATAACAGCTAGTAATTAAAATAAAATGTTTTCTACACACTCGAAACTGACTCTGTTAAAAAATAACTGTCCCTTCATAAAGTCATCTTATTTGCAGCAAATAATCATTTCAAGAGCTAGGTACACATATTTCGATATAATAAATGATTCTAATTGACTGAACGACTTGTTATTTATAATATTTTGCGTTGACGTTTGACGCCGAACATAACAAATAACTAAGTCTGCCGAAAAACATGTACACCTAGCTGTACCATTACCATGCACAAGAAATCATGCGCTATCGCAAAGTAGGCATGAAAGAACTTGAATTTATTATTGTCGATTGCCGAGTGACTGACGACGTAAGCTTCAAGGTCACGGGGCTACCTTAATTTTATAGGTAGTACAAAAGTACAGTATGGTTTTAACGCCATCTATTGGTGCAAATATGTGTAAAATAACTGGTCGCGGCCCACAAGCTGGCGAGTCAACGCTGCTAGCTCCATCTAGCGCCGAGGTGAGTGAAACAAGCCGGGCTCAGCCACTTTAGACAATTGCCCGAATAGCCCGTCGAAATGACGTAGTTACGGCGGTCACGTTTCTTTGTATGGGATGGGGTATCTGTACGCTAGTATTATATTATCTGTGATATAGTTGATTTATTTTTGAGGTTCAGGTAATCATAATAAAATAAAAATGATGATTTATAGGTTTATATTTGTTTAAACGTCATTTTTAAACTAACTGATTTAATTTTTTGATGGCGTCAATCCAAAAAGAATGATGTAGTGAGTCTTCTTTACAGCTCGTCTTAATTTTCTCCTTTTTCCACCACCTTTGTTCATCAAAAAATTCAACAACTTCAGCTGTTGTGGCCATTGTAGCTCCAGAATCTAGACCATGTAATTTATCTGAAAATAAGAATAATGAACACATTAGTAAACAAATACCAGTTCTGTAGAAATGGAGACACTTTGTATATGAGACGTTACGTTGCTGGACTGTTAATTATAGCCCTCGCAGTTGCCACAACAACTAAGAAATGTACGTTAATAAAGTAAAAAAAGGTCCATCAGCATGACGCACAACAAAAAATTTTAAGTGATGACATGACAAAAGTTATGGGGCACTAAGGAGCCCTCACACTGCTAAGAATATTTTCTGAGGGTGCCACAGTGGAGGGAATTTCTTATTTCCTATATTGGATTAAAATTAAAACATTAGAAGATATTTATGTATGTATATCTATACCTGCCGTTCCAATCAAAACTGATGATGTTATGACACTGTAATCTTGCTCCTCGGAGTAATTATGATCAACTGTACTAACCAACCAACCACCCTGAAAAATTGAGAAATATTGCTGTAATACATATTATTATAAGTTGTACTCATTTTAATAAAACCAGCCTATAACTGATCCACTGCTGGGCAAAGGCCTCTTCTCAACAGAGAAGGCACGAGCCTTGATTACCATGCTTGCTCAAGACGGGTTGGCGAGTTGTACTCATACTTATAGTAAAATAATACTGATAAATGGGACTATATTTAGATAACTATACACACCAGTTGTAGAACATGTACATCCTCCTCATCTTGTTCCTTGAAATAATTATGTTCAAGTATTACATCCCACCCTGGAAACATATTTGATACAGTTAATACAGTAATTTTTAGTATTTCGAAGTTGATTTTATGTTTTCCCTATAGGTACATTCTGTATATGTTTTGTGTATATGTCCGCTATATGTTCTTTACGTTCTGTTGGTTTCTAGTTGATTGAAGATTTAATAAAAAAACTTATAACATCTCAAATCAAGTAATCAAAACCCCTAAGACGACCCACTGACCAAATAGTCTTCTTTTTACTTGATCTGAGTACTTATAACAAAACGACTTTTACATAACCTAAGAAGTTTAACAAAACTCACCAGCTACACTAAGCGGAACGCCTTCTTCTGTTTTTCATAGACACGTCTCCTGAGTCCAATGAGGAGGGAATTTGTTGGCACTAGGAAGGCATCCACAGATTTCTAAGTTCATTGTTCTTGGGAAAACTCACTGTTGCATTGCAACCACCTACACAGCACTTTCGGATTCCCATGACGAATAATCGCACATTTAACATGCACAATCAGTATTGTCTCAAACTACAGAGGAAATTGTGTATCTCAACTCAGTAAAATACGAGGAAAATTAAGGAAATTAATTTTCTGAAGATTTTTAACAATGAGCGCATTATATACTCAAGTGTCTATTCTATTCTATTCTATTTTTGGTTGATGGCAAGCAAAGCCGATGTCGACTATTCTGCCAATGTCTAGAGTGAATTGGAACGGCAAGTGTGTATTAAAAAAAGATAAAAAAAAAAAAGAAAAAAGTAAGAAGGAATTAATAAAAATCTTCGACAATACATTGGACTAATTGTAGATCTTGTGGGGTTAGTATTGGACTGAAACAAACGAAAAAAAAAAATTACATGTATAATATAAATGTTAGAACATTAAAAAAATACGTAAGTATAAGTACCACAACCACACACAGAATTTATGGGGAAACAATAATTATAGTTTTATATTATTGTGACGGATGAAAATCATCAGCGCCACAAGCAGATCAGGAGAGGAATATGTTAAAAGGGAGGGGAAATTAATGGGAAGAGGGATTTTAAATTTAGGAAGACGGTTATATAGGTCTAGGGGTGGTATGTTGTTGGAGCATTCGAAAAATATGTGATCCAGGGTGCCCTCCTCCAACCCGCACTCGCAGAGAGAGGAGTCACGGGCATGTATTTTGTGTAAAAAGACGGGAGTGCAACAAAAACCTAAGCGGATTCTACATACAACGGAGATAATGGTTTTCGAAACTTTTTTGTGACAGAAGAACCACGGCTTTGGTTTTATGGTCGGTTGCACAGCGTAGAAGAAACTACCTTTCTTTTTGCTGGACACATTCCACTGCTCCTGCCAGGAACACTGCAGATTCAGTTTTGGAAGGGACAATAGGTCGTAACCCTGATAAGTATTGTGCGTGAGATCTGACGAAAAAGATGAACAAGCATCTTTAGCCAACGCATCAACACATTCATTACCCTTAATGCCACAATGGCTAGGTATCCAAACTAGCTGAACATCCTTTTGGTTATTAGCGCAGGACAGTAAAGAGTTTTTAATTTTTAAAATAATGGAACTGTGCAATTTACTTTTAAAAGGATTTTGGACTATGGCTTGCAAACAGCTAAGGGAATCTGTGAAAATAACGGCTTTCTGAATGTTGTGGTGTGACTCTATAAAAAGACAAGCTTCCAGTATAGCCACACACTCACCAGTGAATACAGAAGACTCCTTAGGGCATTTAAACTGTAATATAATTTTAGAGTTCTGGTAGTAGACCGCAGCGCCAGTATGACTAAGATCGGTTATTTTCGATGCATCAGTGAAAAATAGTTGAAAACCATTCCATCTCTCGCCCACCACCGCATTGAAAGTCAAATTCGCTGATGGAGATTTTTTGAAAATACCAATATCAAACAGAATTTTTGGGGTATAACTTAAAACTTCGTAAGAAAAATTAAAAAGGGGTAATCTAGGAAACTGGGCGATCGGGTTTACTAAATTAAGAATTAGTCTGAAAGATTTTAGGATTAAAGGAATTTCTTTATTTTTCCAGTAATTTGAGCTTCTGCATAGGTTATCTAGCTCGTTCATTCTATTTATAAGAGGGTGAGAGGATCTACATATTAGTCTGGACACAAAACGGGAGGCCAGATATTGACGTCTGAGGGTTAGAGGAGGTTCAGCACATTCGACCTGCAATGCGTTAATGGGAGAGGATTTCATACAACCTGAGATGATTCGAAGGCACTTGGACTGAACTCTATCCAGCCCAGCCAAAGCACCTTTGTTGCAAGGTATTAGGAGATAAGTTCCATAGTCTAAAACACTACGAACTAAGGCATTATAAACTAATTTCATGGTGTAGGGGTGAGCACCCCACCAAACACCCGCAAGAACTTTTAGAATTGAAATAATTCTTTCACATTTTTTAATTAGAAAATTTAAGTGATGTTTGCCAGTTAATTTTGAATCTAAAATAACGCCTAAAAACTTGACTTTACTAGCTATGGGAATATTGTGGCCTAAAATGTTTACTGAGATATGAGGGATGAGTCTTTTACGAGAAAAGATTACTGTCGAACTTTTTGGTGCAGATAATGACAGCCCATGGCTTAAAAGCCAATGGTTCAAAGAATCCAGTGAGAGGGATAGCGATGACGCCGCGTCAATTATAGAGGAATCTGTCACATACAAAACAATATCATCGGCGTATTGTAACATTTGACAATTATTATTTAAGCAGGACCCAATATCAGCCGTGTATAAATTGTAGAGTATGGGACTGAGGACATAGCCTTGTGGGAGTCCCTTCCATGTCTGCCTTTTATCGAATTCCTCGCCCTGGACTCTCAGAACCAATGAACGGGACAGTAGTAGTTCGCATATGCATTGTATCATCTTAGCCGGAAGACTCAGCTGTTGCAATTTTTGCCTGAGTACGGGAAGGAGTACATTATCATATGCCGAGGAGATATCGAGGAACGTAGCGACAACGGATTCATTTCTAGAGAAAGCTAAGTGTATATCCGTAACTAAAATACCAACACTGTCCATTGTGCTAAGCCCTTTCCTAAAACCAAATTGGTGGTTCGGCAGTAAGTCTCTCGATTCGACTATCCACTCAAGACGATTTTTAATAAGGTGTTCCAGTAATTTGGCTAGAACTGAAGATAAAGCAATTGGTCTTAGGCCATTCGGATCATCTGCATGTTTGCCTGGTTTCAGTAGAGGAATAATAACTTGTAATTTCCACTGATCAGGGACCCACCCCTTAACATAACAGTAGTTGAGAATATTTAAAAAGTATATTTTAGTCCTTTCGCCCGAATGGGTTATAAATGAATATGGCACACCGTCAATACCAGGAGCTGAGTCCCGAACATGTTTGAGTACCACATTCAATTCCTCCAAAGTAAATGGCGCATCAAGAGGATCCTCTGTTACATTAAGCAGGGGCACGTTTTGGTATTCTGTTGAAAGTGGAACATAAGGTGGAGCTATTTTGTCAAAAAAATGTTCAGCTGTTTCCCTAGTGATTGGTGAAGAGATTGATTGGGAACATCCACGTCTAAATCTATTTATATTTTTCCAGACAACTGAAACTGGGGTGGAGGGGGATAAAGAAGAGCAAAATTTGACCCAGCCAGTCCGTTTCTTTTTACGGAGAAAGCGTTTAGTTCTGGCATTATGCTGGCAGTATGCCAACAGATTTTGTGTGCTCATATCTGTATTGTAGCACACCTCAGCCTCGTCCCTAACCCTGACTGCCGCAGTACATTCTGGGTCCCACCAAGGAGGTGAAGGTATTTTATTGCGGGCACTGTTCTTCAATGGGAAGCAGGAGTCTGCACTGGAAGTAATAGCTGTTACAAAACCCTCATAGCAGCTCTTGGCATGGCAGTGACCAGAAGGGTCTGATAAATTTGAATTTAAATTTGGAAGAGCATCAATTTTATCCTCCAATAATGACACAAACTTTGACCAGTCTGGTTTGGATAAGTTGTATTTCAAAAGTGGAGGGGAAGTTTTTTCTAAATAAAATTTATTAAACAAAGATATGACTATAGGGTAGTGGTCACTACCATGCGACAAAGTTGTACATTCCCAGTGAGTTGATGCTGCTAACTCAACCGAACAAAATGTTAGGTCTACGCAGCTCTTTTGCTGACCTGGAAGAGATCGACGTGTCGAGCAGCCGTCGTTTAAGATGCAGAGATCCAAGTCATCTAAGATATCTACCAGAGCTACACCAAAGGCATCACAGCGTTCAGACCCCCATCTATAATGGTGGCAGTTAAAGTCGCCCATGACCAGGAACGGACCATGAACATTAGAAAAAATTTCTTTTAAAGTTGTTAAAAAAATTGGGCGAGGGTGTGCAATATAAATGGAAAACACTGTGATGCCCTCTACCCTTCCTGCGGCAATGCTCATATCACCCGTAAGTGGAGGTAAAGGATAGGGTAAAAGTGGGACTCGGTTGTTGACTAGGAGAGCCGACCCTCCATAGCCATCTGATCTGTCACATCGGACAGTGTTAAACTGTGGCATACGGAAGCTAAGACTTGGAGTAAGCCAAGTCTCAGCTATGGAACAAGCTAGAGGCTTGTATTTGTTTAGAAGGAATATGAGGTCGTGCTTTTTATGCCACACGCTCCTCACATTCCATTGAAGAAATACTTGGCGAGACGCCATTTCTAATGTCTAAAAGAAGAGTTATAAGTTGGTTGGCAACGTTGGACGGTGACTGCGTATTAGCAGTAGAGGAAGAAGTAATGATAGGTATAAGTTTAATAAGTATATCAATAATAGAAGAAGTAGTATTGTTGGAAGAGATATTGTTGTTTAGAGCGCAGCCATTAGGCTGTGAAGGTGGAGGGGAATTAATTATGTGCTGGTGAGCAGCTTTGTCATAAGACGGGGAGAGAGGGGCATGGGATTTAGGTTTAAGGGTTACTGTCTTGCGATAAGACTGAGAGATCGGAGTTTTAGCAATGTTGGCGTAATTTCGGGAAGCTGTTGGAATGGTTTTACTAGCCTCAACATATGAAATAGATTTCTCAGCCATAACGGTTTTAATGGCTTTCTGTCTACCATATTCGGGGCATGACTTGCTATTAGCGAAGTGATTTCCCGAACACAGAATACAGAAGGCCTCGCCCTCAGAAATGTTGCAACCATCACCTGGGTGATCATGGCCACACTTGCTGCAGCGTGGTTTTGACCTACATACGTTAGCTACATGTCCGAATCGACAGCATTTGCGACATTGGATGGTGGGGAATATGTATTGTTCAACAGAAAGGGCTGTATAACAACAGTAGACTCTTTTGGGAAGGACTTGTCCATCAAAAGTGATCACACAGGTTTCAGTGGGTTTCCATTCGTTATCCCCGTCTCTCTGGACTTTTCTGTTGATGCGACGAACTTTAAGGATGCGTCCACATCCTGCGGGCACATCTAAATATGAAATGGCTTCCTCTTCTGATAAATCAGAGGGTAAACCTGTGACTACTCCCATCCTTGTTATGTTGAATGTGGGGATTGAGGCAGTATAACTGTACTTGGTTAATAAACTATTAACCAAGAATGAGTTGGCATCTTGAGGAGAAACGAATTCTACTGACACGCGATTTCGGCCGATCCTTTTAACCCCATCACGAACTATGTTCGCGATGTTGTTATTCATCAAAAACTTACCAAAACTAACCGGGTGCAAAGTAGTGCCTGAGTTGGGTTGGGTCTCTACGCGGGAGACGTGGACGACAAAGGGTGCCTTATCTATTGCCGAATATTTGGCACGTCCAATTTGGCTTTTCTGTTGTTTTATTGGAGGGGTGGGTATTGTTAGGGTATCTTCAACGTTACCGGGGCGTTTGCGGGAAGATTGCACCTGGGATTGGGATATTTCCATCTCTGTGACACTGCAGACAACATCTGCGAATTGTGACAATGCATTTGGAAAATGAGGTGGTGAACGGGCTGAGATATCGGGGGGATCAGGGTCGGGCGGTTTGTTTTTGTCCATCTTGTGACAAAGTGTGTGGAAAAAGAAAGGAAATTAGTTTAAAATAAGACAATTACGACAGACCTGTTTACGTACACAAAGACAAAACACTTATAGACTAACAAGACACAAAAAAATCAACAATGAACGATCAAGAATAGTAAAAAAAACACCCTAAAGTTCTAGGCACACGTGCTATCCAAGAACACTAAGGCGAGAATCTACTCAAGTGTCATTTGATTATGACACTTGAGTATATAATGTATGTGCTTGACAGACACTGACATAACAAAACCAAGATGGCGGCATGGCGCCGGCGATGCTACGCCAGCGCCAAAACGGACCCTTTGGAACTAAAGCTGTCACAGCCGTGGCCGTGATTGGCCGTGATCAGGTATTCGTGTTCATAGGGTACAGTAACTAAAAAAGGTTCGTGTTTACATCTGAACATGATCCATTCTTCCCCTACTCACTTGACTGACGCTCCAGGGTAGCCCGCGAAATTTAAATTTTCTTACGATTTTTCACAGACGTTTAATGCCGGAAACACACTT
The DNA here is from genome assembly GCA_950022955.1 of Xestia ashworthii. Taxonomy (NCBI): domain Eukaryota; kingdom Metazoa; phylum Arthropoda; class Insecta; order Lepidoptera; family Noctuidae; genus Xestia; species Xestia ashworthii. The sequence goes on along the minus strand of OX465553.1, from coordinate 9,546,316 downwards.
ACGTGTCGGGGTGTGGCGTGGCGCGCCAGAAGCACATCAGTTTCATACATTCAGTGATGCCAGATCTACTGATTTAGCAGTAGATCTACCTGATTTAAAAAAAATCTACTGATCTACTGCCTTGATTGACATTATTTAAGAAATCTACCTGCTTTTTTCCAAATCAGGCCCCTTATTCACAACCATTCGACTCGCTTCCGAACCGAATCGAACGTCTAAGATATCGAAGATGTCCTTCAAACGCTATTCACAAATCCGAAACCGAATAATTTTGACAGTTCAATTCGATAAGAAGACTCGAACCTTTCCGACAGCTGTTTGCTATCGGGAGTCATATCGAAGAAAATTTAAACTAAGAAATAAACCATATTTCCAGCTTATTTCAGTAAAATAAAAATACTAAACTTTTTAAACACTGCCTGAAGTAAGTTAATGACGTTTTATTATCGTCCGGTGTTGTTTGTGTTTTATTAGTTGTTTTATTGACCGTATTTCATTGATTTATCCGCATTTACATAAATTCAATGTGTTTACAAAAATGTGTTAGTCGTTCTATATTTTACTTCACAAGCAAGAATTGTATACCACTGATATCAAATACTTTTTCAGTAAATTTTCCTTCTAAGAAAAAGAAAACTTGACTTATAAAAAAAAAACACCGTTTCCGCTTTGCCAGTTTGACAGACGGCTGTTTACAAAGCTGGTATTATTCGAAATAAAGTTTATTTTAAAATTAATATTATTTTATTTCCATAAAATCATTTTGTTTCGTTTGCTGTCTATTAAAGTTACTAGCTGTATATTTCCTTAAATAAGCAGAACGAAATATTCAAATAAACCAATTTTATTCACTACTTTTCATTTTCTACCACGATCATCTATTTACTACCATTTTGTAGCGTTCCCCATAAACACAATTGAATCGGATAGAAAAAAGCGCATCCGTTCGGATCTGTGAATAGCGTTTTGACAGTTCTTCGGTTCGGAAATGAGATAGTCGAATATGATTCCTTACCGACACGGAAACGTATCGAATGGTTGTGAATAAGGGGCCAGATCGGATCATCTAGTTACTGTCGTTGTGTCGTGTCATCTGGCATTAAGGCATAAATAACATGACATTTGTTCAACAAGTTTTCTGAATTCGCGGTATTTCTTACTGTAGTGCGTGCAATGCCGACCAATTACTGTCAGTCCCAGTCACTAGGCATTAAAACTGTGAAAGTACTGTAGTTGCCCATTCCATAGCTTAGATCTGTATGGAGAAGAACGTGTAAGAAACTCCATGGACACTTTAAAATCAAAATATTTTTACAAAACCTTATTTACATCATTTACGTTTTCGTGGAACATTATGTGAGAATGAATGAATGAAGATTTGCACGTTAAAATTGTCCATAGTAAAAACAAAAATTAAAATTATCACAAACTCAAATTAAGTTTGGGAAGCACAGAGGGTAAATATTTACATAAGTTTATAGTATATCATATCGTACTTATATTTCAAGCTCAAATCCATTTGACCTCATATGCGTATGACTTTTTTAAATCTACTGATTTTTCCTCCGATCTAATGCTAAAATTTTAATTTTTCTACTGATTTCTTCAGATTCCATCTGGCAACACTGCATACATTAGTGTGGTTAGAAACATATTTGTAGGTCGTGTCGTGTGTTGGCGCGTTCTGGCGTGGCGCTGACTGCTCGCCACCGATTGCGTCAAAGCGGTGGTGGGTGTTATGGCGCGACACGACACAATTGGCAAATGTGTTTCTACACTGCGTGGCTCGTGGCGCGAGCTTGCCGAAGAAAATATTATGCACGTTTGAACGCTCCAAAGATTCAATATGTGCTGTTCAGAATAACGCCAGAGCGCATAGTGTGCACAGTCACCGTCACGACAGCAAGCGCCACGCCACGCCACGACATGTAAGTGTGTTTCCGGCTTAAAGCTTTATACGTGTGTGCGTTTTTTGGAATTTGCAGACCAGTGCTAGATAGGTTGTATGTTGGTATCGTTCGCGACTGTAAGACGTACGTAGCTACAGAATTATAATCATCAATACAACCCTCGTCAACTTTTGTGAAGTGCCTACCTGCCGATGGGTAGTGTCGCCGCTAAGCCCGGCTTCAAATGGTCAGTCGACCTGGATGGTGGACGTATACTACGAGGGTTGGTTCGATAAAGCACGGGAGAACAGCCCTTGTAGGGAGGCCAGAATAAGTGTTTTTTGTCATACCAAACAGCTTAATTCATACCACATTCATACTGATGATTTTTCTGGCAAAGTTTATGTCACCGTGTCATCTACACTTTATTTGCTCTTTACTCCAAACGTAATGTTTAAGTCACCATATTATTGTCAAACACGTTATAATAACGTGTTTCTCTCTAGCGATATTGTAAACTCTCGAATTATTGTCAACTGAACATGCCCCCATAATCGGGACTTGGGGCACCCCCCCGTTAGGTTAGTTAGGTTCCTTTAACCCTTTTTTTTTTTTTTAGGATGGGAAATCATCAAATGACTTCTCCCTCTCTGGGCGGAGCGGGAGGGAGTGTCAGACTTTTACTGACTAAAACCCATCATGTTCCTTCCTCGCCCTTTACGTTCCGGGACCGCGGTATCTCTTTCGAACAGTCCCGCAACCCTTCCTTTAAACCCTGCACTCGGAAATAGGGGCCCCGCGAAGCAGGGCTCCGTCAACTACGCTTTTTAGGGGAATATAAAGTGTTATAAGGATAGGTTATATAAATCGATATTTCTCAGGAATGGTACAGTATCCTTTCATGAGAGTGTTACCACTAGCCAAGGGTGACCCCTCTTTCCCTCCACTCCGCATGTGTTGACTACCATCGCATGCATTTCACGAAAAATAATGCGTTTTATTGTAGGCAGTATGTTCGTTTGACAATAATTCGAGAGTTTACAATATCGCTAGAGAGATTACAATATAACGTAATACTTTTTGTTTTTGACAATTTTACGGTGACATAGACAACACACGTTTATTAATATTTGCAACACTGAATTCCCTAAACTCACCCGCCCCTCCCGCCCCTTAAGTTCTGTCTGTCTGACTGATTATAGTTGGGCAGCTTTCAATAAAAAAAGGTCGTTTTTCTGTTTGCTATGCCTCTAAATACTATAAAACTATTAAGCCCAGAAACTAAAGTTTTTTATTTGTGAATTATTGTACTGATATCTCGAGTGGTTTTATAACAGGAACGTGAATGATCTCCCGAGTATTCGGGTGTGAAAATCAAACAAAACAGTCTATGACAGGAATTCGAAATGGTGGTGCAAAAGAATTGGAATAACGTAGACACTTCGCATCAGAATCCAGTTAGTGAGAGCTCCAGTGGTACATGGGGCTTCCAAGCGCCGACTAAAACATTGCATGTTCGTTCTAATACACCCAACAATATGCAAGCGGTAAGATTTATTATTTTCTATAACTCTGTACAATGACCATGAAAATGTCAGTGAGTAAATAATGAATTTGCGTGCCAGAACACTTTGTTTTGTAAATAAATTGTAATGGAATTATTCTATTTTTAGTTAGTAATGGTTTGGTATACAAATATTGTGCATTTTCACACATCATTTTCATACAAATTGATGACTTTTCAGTCATGATCATGACATTATTATTAATTTATTCTGCAGGTGTAAGAAGAAATCTTGAGAATATTTTTTTCTTTTTCATTTGCTTCTGTGTCCTTTTTTCTATTAGCTTGTGGTATCTACATTATCACAAAGATATTCGGATGTTCTGCCATTCCCATGTCCTGCAACAAAAAAAGTCTATTCATGTATTCATCATCATTCAAGTCTAGTCTATTTTTTTTTATTTTACTCCTTACTTTTTTGATTTTATGGCCTTCTACATTTGCCTAATCATTTCAGAAGCAGCCAGTTACTCGTCAGATTGCCATAAACACACTGGCCGCTATGCACAGAAGGTTCAGTCTGCCTGGACCGGTGCAGCCGCATTCAAGACCTATTGCAGAGTTCAGAGCAAGTGCAAACAAGTCCTTGGACATGTTACGTCAAACTATTCAGTCAGCGGTCACAAGAGAAATAGACCAAGTGATCAAGAAATATTTGGAAGTAAGTGTTTTACAAAATGGAAATAGAGAACAGTTTCTGGTAATACAGTGCCAAACACTGAATGAATTATTAAAATATTACCTTGCTGTAGTTCATATTTTAGTTACAAGGTTGCTTAGTATCATTTCGCCACTATCTTGAGGCTGGATGAGTGACCTGCGGGTGAATTTTTTTCATTTATTGATACCAAAAAATATTTACCATTTGTAGAAGTACCTAATATTCTTCTTTATCTTTTAACTCCACTTGTCAACATTTTGATGATTTGTTTTCAAGTTTTTATAATCAGTACATTTCATAAACAAATTTGTATAAATATATGAAGAATATTTTATTAAATTAAGTTGTGTTATGTTTCAGAAATTCTTTGTTCCTGCTGTTAACAACATAAGACTGAATTTGGGAGATGAATCTGTTAGCGAAGATCAGGTATTTCTTTAATTTTTTATTTACATATGTACAATGTCCCAAAAAGATCTCGCAGAGAAATAAAACAAGGGTTTCCAGAGTAAGACAAAATTTTAATACATAACCGCGGAGGTTGTTCTTTGCATGAAAATCTTAACATCGCGATCTAGAAAGATGATTTCACTGCACAATGCCATCTATTATCCAAAAACGATACTAAACTAATAACAAAAGTTGGTTTTAACTTAAACAGATTAGACATATAAAAACCATAATAAATACAGTTTTTCTTTTTTATTACAACGCACAGTTCCAACCATTGTATTGATTGGGCTAAAATTTGGCAAAATGATAGCTATTATGATGTAGGCATCAGCTACAAAACCCTTATGCAGGTGAAATATGAGTGGAAAGGTTTTATGAAAATCTGTCAACAGGTGAAGCTGGTGCAGGTCTGATAGTCAAGAACAATTTTTATCTGTATGTCACTTTGAGTAACAACAAAGTAACGAGAAGACAGTCTCAAAATTATGCATATTTAGGCAACATAATCATTTTCTTATCACTGTATGGGCCTAGGCATATGTCCAGCTGCCAGCAGTTGACTCTGAGATGCTGAGAAGAGAGAGAAGAGATATGGTCCTGGGCAGACGACAGTCTCCGTGACGCATAATTATGCAGTAACACATACGAAGAGCAAAAAGTCTGGTGCACAAAAAATCCGTGTCATTCTGGCAGATCCAGCCACACCGTGCCGCACAAAATAAATAGAACGTTTGCTTCAACGTGCGTTATCGCAGATGGCGCGTAATTTTAGTATGCAATCTGCAATCGTTAATCTGTTATGATTGACGCGTACGCGGTATAAATAATATAATACAAGAAATAAAAAACAGACCAATAATTTATGATAATACTTTTAAAACAAAAAATATATCATAAATTGCTGGTCAGAAGATGCATTTCCATAGCATCTACGACCCTATAGTTCTGCCGACAGAATGATTGAAGATGTGCGTCGTGTGCGTTGAATCTGCTTAAAACCCGCGACGGACCTTTTGCATGCCATGCAGACATTTTGTGAGCTACAGACTCACTCACACTTTTTGTGCGAATACAAAAAGTCTGTCGCCTGTGCTGGCCCTATAGTAGAATGTGTAACTGTGCAATTTTATTAATGTGTGTTGTTTCATAGGTGAGAGCAGTATGTCGAGCCATGCTGGATGCCACGCGTTTACTGTACACCACACCCCCTCGACCAGCACAGTCACCGTATGAGACTAGTGATTCAGAATCCAGTAACAGTGTCGACTCGAAACTTGTTAAACCATCTACTGTAAGTAAATAAATTATTATAAATGTAAGGTCAACTTATATTGTGAAATGTAACACTGACTAGTTGCTTTGAGACTATTGAATATATGAATTGTGAATTTGAGACACTTGATATAAAATACTCTTTATTGTATGCTCACAATTTCACAAATTACAAATGAGAACTTTAAGATTTACGTAAGCTTTGTACACAAGTCACTTGAGTAGTTGAGTGTCTAGTACATATGCACACAGTAACTACGTACCATAATACTTCATAGTTGTGTGTTATTTGCCAATGTACTCAGGCTCTTATCTAAAAACAATTGTCAGATTTAAAGCCTACTTAAAGGTTACTTCAAGTCTTCAACCAATCGAATGTCCACTAAACTCTGTGTGGTTCTTTCTTTAAATGACCTTCTCAGATGTTGGTCTAGGCCAGCGGTTGGCAACCTTTTGGCAGGCAAGGGCCACAAGGTGACAAAATAATGTAAAGGCGGGCCGCACTTGTGAAATTAATTAACCCTAGAAGTTCAATGTACCTACGTATATTTAAAAAAAAAAATATACGAAAAAGCCTTTGGAAAATCGAGTTTTATAAAAAAAAATCAACTGCATAAATCAATTACAAATAAAATTAATTGAATTCTTCGATAATTGTGCTTTGTCGGTAAGTACCGACTTTTTTTGGAATTTTGACACTTCTTTGATTTACTAAGTTGCTCAAAATTGGCAATTAAAAAGAATCTTTGGTAGCTCCTAACATTTTAATGGATTTTTATTTTACTATTCTGTTTCCGCTCAGACAAAATTAAAAATGAGACAAAACGATATGATATTTAACTTTGGATGTACAATTTCAAACAGTGGAGTAAATCCCTCCCGAAATTTCCAAAAAAATGTCGAGTAGTGTCACCTAGTGTCGGACTGGATCCACACTATACGTTCGATCGCGGTTCGTTCGTGCATTTTATTTATTTACAAAACGTTCGCGGGCCGCGGGTTGCCGCTGGTCTAGGCTAATCATAGTCCGCGTATGAGTTGACCAAATTTTGTCTGGATCTTTAAAAAGACTATGACCTCTGAGTTTGTTTCTGGTGTTTCTTCTCAGAGTAGTCTAGTTAAAAAAAAAACGTCTAAAAGTGTATTTTGAAAATAGGTTTTTATTAGCAAAATACACTTTTAGTATAAAATGTAGGTACTGCTTGTTCAACAAATAAATTAATGTTCAAGAAATTGCAAATCTACATATTTAGTCCGTTAGTTAGAGAATTGGAAAATAATGGACACGTATTTTTTATTTTTGTAAATCAGTGAATGGGGGCTCATGAAGTCAAAACGCACTACACATTGTACCAAGGCGTGATGTATTGAGAATTTTAAAAGTGTCGTATCTTCGTCTATTTTGGACAAAGGCTAAAATACGGGTCAAATATTTTTTGATAATCTAACTGACGGATTAATTAGAGTTTTTTTTTTATCTTCTGACCCTATTTGTGACAAATAATCCAAGAAATACTTGTTGCACAGTTGCAGAGCCCATGCCCAAAGAGGAAGGATTCTGAAAACGACATTGAGGCTATAAAACGGAAGAAGATCAAACAGGAGGACAGCACAGACAGTTCATCATCTTCACCTCTACCATCCCCTGCTATCAGAGACCCTGAGAAGTGGAACCCTGCAAGATTAACACAAGAGACACTGTTTATTATGGGATCTCATGCTCATAAAGTAAGCTAAGAAGTTAGTTTTGTCAAAAAAACTAGGTCCACCCGTTCCTGAGAAATTCGGTGGTGACAGACGGACATACAGACAAGAAAGTGATCTTATAAGGGTTCCTATTTTACCTTTTGAGGTACAGAACCCTAAAAAGTATCTATGGGGTACCTATATCAACTATCTTGTGTCCACGACACAAGCCTCGGCACTAGCTGGCGGTGTGTGTAATATCCAAGGATATTTTTTTATACTGGGTGGAATTTTGCAGTGGCACATGGAGGGAAAGTACTCGAAATACTGGAGATCGCAAATTTTACCCAAAGGAAACATTCCTTTATTTTTAAAAAGAAACAAATCTGCATTCACAGATTTTCGAAAATTCGTTTGCCACACTCGGGAATCAAACCAACTAAAGTTGGAAAAAATAACATCCTGTACTTTTTTGACATCAATCAATGGGGTCAATCATATGGATCAAATCTCTCTAGCAAACATAATAAATATAGCAGAATACCCTAAGATTTAAATTACTACAAATAAAACTAAATATAAACCAAAAACACAACAAGATCATTTCCTTGAGCTTGTATTTTATAGGGCTAAGATAAATGCTAACAAAACCCGCATTTCATTGGAGTGTAAAGCGAGTGTTACTAATGGAATCATAACTTTTTACAGGTTTTAGGCTTAGGTAATTCTCGTGGCCGCCTGTATACCAGACATGCTGGTCTACTCAGATATCCAGCTGATTCCTCGGACAAAGAATGGATTGCCGGTCATAACTTGGTTAATGCTGTGGGCGGAAAAACTTATATCATGGTGATTATTACGTTTTATTAAAGTCAAAACTTCTTTAGGCGCGGTGAGCACTTTTTGGGTCATCAAAAATCATGGAACTCGCGTGACCGTCACGTACGCTTTTCGTAGCACTCGTAGCCGATCCGTAGGATTGGTTAGGAGTTTTCTCTTCTATCGGCCGCATGATTTTTTAAATCCTTTGATGGATGAACCATTCAATTAAATTACTATTACTATTTAAATGTAATTCAATTTGAATTTGTTTTATTTTCAGGTTTTAGAGGACATAGAAGAGCTTGCCAACAGTGATGCATACAAACACAACTCGCTCCCAATGCTTGGAGAACTGACAGGCTTCAAAGTTCCTATGTTTATGCTGAGAAAAATAAAGGCCTATGTTCTTAAAAGAGCTCTAAGCGGCGACATAAGTAACGCCAGCAGCCCGCAACCTTGCACAAGTAACATACAAGAGGAAGACAAATACAAAATAGAAGACATTAAAGTTGAACCAAATCATGACAACTTTGACAGCAACAGTTTTGATGCCAGCCAGTATATTGGTAATGGTGAAAATAGCCGAGACTTCTCAGATGTTCCAATGATGAAGGAAGATACAGATTTCGCTGATATCAAAGTCGAGGATATGGATGACATGAAAGATGGAGGTATAAAGGTCGAAGACTTGGACGAAATTAAAATGGAGGAAATGAAAGATGAAGATGATCTCATTAGTATTAAAGTAGAGAATATGGATGACCTTGATGTCGATGGGATGAAAGTAGAAGATATAAAGTTGGAGAATGATGACTTCTCCCTCTGCAAAGACTCTGAGGATGGTCAGAATCATTTGGTGGATGGCATATTTGATTCAGATATGGATTTTTTGAACAGTAATTTGGGAAACATTGAGAGTGATGCTGATGCAAGGAAGGCAATAGTGAAGCTGACAGGAGCTGACCCTGAAACTCTCTCGTTAGTTAATGACGAATTTGATTTGAGCTCTACCTTGAACACTAGTAATGTAAGTTAATGCAGTATTTTCCACTATCAGGTTGATAGCTTTGTTGGTTTAGTCATCACAACCGTGACTGCCGTGCGTGAAATGTATTTAGCAGAGTGTAACTGTGACATAGTTACACTTGCCCCAATCATCATCTGCCTAGCCTTTTCTCAACTATGTCGGGGTCGCCTTCCAGTCTAACTGGATGCATCTGAATACCAATATTTTACATGGAGTGACTGCCTGTCTGACCTCCACAACCCAGTTAGTACTAGGTGATACGGTACCCCTTGGTGAGACTGGTTGTCAGACTTTTTGGCTCTGACTACCTTTTCATTTATTTATTTAAGCTTTATTTGTCCATGCCAGTTATATTAATATGATAATATATTATTGTATGGCCCCTGTAGGGTTAAAAGCCACCTCCATCTTTTTTCATTTTTGTTTGTCTTGAGCGGTGTTCATCCAGTTTTTCCCAGCCATTTTTACGATGTCGTCAACCCATCGTTTCTTTTGCCGTCCTCTTTGTCTTCTTCCAGTTGGACCGAGCCACTTTATTGTTTGTAATGTCCATCTGTTATTCTGGTACCTCGCAATACGGCCTGCCCACTTTCACTTCAGCTACTGACTACCTGTAACAACTGTCAAAGATGTACAAATGACAGCCGGGACCAACAGCTTAACGTGCTTTCCGAGGCACGGAGGAAACTCGGTATATAAGGGTGTGCACCCATCCACAGACCAACTTAGGCAAGCACGGCTTAACCTAAATATCGACCCGAGCGGCTGTTAATATTTAGCCACGAGCTTTATAAGAAGTGTTTTCAAGGTGCGCTGTGTCGCTGTGTCGACTAAAACAGAACTAGCTACAATAAATGCAGGTGAACTTAATTTGCACATCTGCGCAATCTCACGGAGCATACGACACACGCATGCTGTCATGTAAATAAATAAATATCGCTGGACATAAACACACACAGCGCTACCTAGTGCCACACTAAGCAAGGCTTGTGTCGTGGACACCAGATAGTTGATATACTACATACATACTTTTTTGTTTGTAAATATATAATATACTTATAAACAACCATGACTCGGAAACAAATGTCCATGCTCATCACACAATCATTTGCTCCTACCGGAATTCGAACCCAGGACCCTAAGAACGTAAGGCAGCCTCACTACCACTACGCCATTCGGGTCGTCATGTCAATAATCTCACAATTATTTTCTCTTTCCAGTTTACAGTAAACCAAACAAAATGCATCACGGTAGCATCTACCACCAGCGGCATGGTGCACAGTGTGCCCGTGGCCCACATTGCCGCCCCTCCCCGCATCACTGGTAGCACAGTGCACTACTACACTAGTTCCAACATCCCCCCTACTGGGCAGAGGACCGTGCACCATCTGCCACAAGCCACTGTAACTATACAGAACATTCCTGGGACTACGTCGCAAGTTATTCGTGGGTGAGTGTTTTGTTGCGTTGCTTTTGTTTAAGGAGTATTTAATACCGCCAAAGTTGTAAAATAATATAATAGAGTAAAAGCTGATGCTTATAAGCTGAGTTGTTGTTTATCAGTTGATATTTTGGAGAATTTGAATGGTGGTTCAGGTTAAAAAAAAAAAAAATTCTTTGGGGAATTGCAAACTAAGTAATCCAAAATGAAATTTATCTTAATTGTCACGCTCATAACCAAACTACAAGGTTGACAGGCCTTGGGCTAAGGCTGGCGACTTGGAACATAAATGGACTCTCGCCCAATAAAGATGAGCTCGAGATACTAATGGCCGAGCACAAACTAGACATAGTCCTAATATCCGAAGCACACTGCACAGACAAAACCAATGTCAAATTCAAAGGGTTCCAGACATACACTACAAACCACCCGGATGGTACAGGCCATGCAGGATCAGCTATAATTATTTGGGACAAAATAAAGCACCATCTACTGCCCGAGTATAAAACCGAACAAATACAGGCCACTACAGTCGCAATACAAGACAGATGTGGATACCTCAATGTCTCAGCCGTATACTGTCCACCAAAACATCGAATAGACTCCGACCTGTTCTCTCACTTCTTCTCAAGTCTGGGCAATCGCTTCATAGCAGGAGGTGATTGGAACTCCAAACATGTCCATTGGGGTTCAAGACTAATAACAACTAGGGGAAGACAACTAAAGTTGAGCGTCGATATAAATCACTTAAGTACAATTGCCCCGTCAGAACCTACCAACTGGCCAACCGATCACAATCGAATCCCGGACATACTCGATTTCTTCCTTACAAAAGGACTCTCCGAACAGTACATGAAGATCGAGTCATGTGCTGATGGGTCATCTGATCACACCCCAGTCTTACTAACTATAAGCTCAACTATAATTGAAGCCGAGAGACCCACAATATTATACAACCAGCACACTGATTGGCCCTCCTTCAGGGAATACATAGAAGAAAACCTGAATCTAAACATTAGACTCAAAGAAGCGGAGGAAATCGAAACAGCAGTAGTGCAATTTACTAATCTCATACAGGTTGCTGCGTGGAGAAGCACGCCTACTACTGCACATAGGAACCAGCCCACAAATGTACCATTAGAAATAAGGATCTTGATCCAGGAGAAACGCAGGCTACGCAGAGTTTGGCAGCTGAGCCGTCATCCGCAAGACAAGGCCGTCCTTAATAAAGCCATTGTAGAATTGAAGGAAGCTATAAAGAATGCCAATGACTTGACAATGCAAGCAAAGTTAGAGTCTCTAACTGCTACTAAAGCCAGCAACTACTCGCTCTGGAAAATCACCCGTTCTTGTGACAGGCCTAAGGTACCAAAAACTCCAATTAAAAAGGAAAACGATTGGGCCAGAAGAAGCCAGGACAAAGCGGACTTGTTTGCGGATCATCTAACAAGCGTTTTTAAACCGAATGTTACACTAGACAACTCATCAGAAGCATACGTTGATCTCATCCTAAAGCAAGACCTTCAAATGGACGTTCCCCCTAGACCTGTGTCGCCCGCGGAAGTCATAAAAACGATCAAACGGCTGGACAATAAAAAGGCACCGGGTTACGACCTGATTACCAAAGAAGTGTTGCTGGAACTACCGAGAAAGGCCATTGTGTTTATCACCATCATCTTCAACGCTATGCTACGAATAGGGTATTTCCCGAGTGCGTGGAAGGTCTCGGAAATCATAATGATTCACAAGGCTGGCAAAGTAATGACTGAAAAAACATCCTACCAACCAATCAGTCTGTTGCCTACACTATCCAAGGTAATGGAAAAGACAATACTTCGCAGAATTTTACCAAGCCTCTTGGAGCGCAAAGTGATACCAGACCACCAATTCGGCTTTAGAGAACGCCATGGCACAGTGGAACAAGCCCACCGAGTATGTGACGCCATAAGAAAGTCATTAGAACAAAGGGAATACTGCTCGTCCGCGTTTCTGGATATCCAGCAGGCGTTCGACAAGGTCTGGCACAAAGGCCTACTATGTAAGATTAAGCAGAATATTTCCCACTCATACTTTGCAATTCTCAAATCTTACCTCGAGGATCGCATATTTTATGTGAAAGAAGATGACGCCACTTCTGAGTTCCGAGAGATTGACGCCGGGGTACCACAAGGATCTGTTCTCGGTCCTATGCTCTACACCTTGTACACTGCTGACTTACCACTAACGCCAGGAATAACCACAGCTACATTTGCAGACGACACCGCTATATTAGCAAGCAATAAAGATCCAAGACTGGCATCAGAGAACTTGCAGAAGGGCCTTAACAAAGTAAGCGAATGGCTCCAAAAATGGAAAATAAAGGCTAGTGCTACAAAGTCAGTACAGGTGACATTCACTCTTAAAATAGGAGACTGCCCACCCGTAAAGTTGGGCCAATGTACTCTACCCCACAGTGACCATGTCAAATATCTTGGCTTACACATTGATCGTAGACTAACCTGGAGGCACCACATCAAATGTAAAAAGCAGGAGCTTCAGCTAAAGTGCAACAGCTTATACTGGATGCTAGGAAGGAATTCGAGACTCTCTCTGGACAACAAACTGCTCATATATAAAGTCATCCTAAAGCCCATTTGGTCATATGACCTGCAACTGTGGGGCAGTGCAAGCGATTCCAACATAAATATACTCCAGCGCCAACAGAACAAGATCCTAAGAGCAATTGCAAAAGTACCATGGTACATAACCAACAATGAAGTTCACGAGCACCTTGAAATGAAAACAATCAAAGAGGAAATTCGGAGCTTGGCAGCTAAATACAAAGAACGGTTAATCAATCACCCTAACGAACTTGCTCGCCAACTTACCATGGACCAGTATGTGAGACGACTAAAACGTTACCATATCTTAGAGCTAGAGGACCGGCAGTAGCTCTGGGCAGCAGATGAGTAGATGCTTCCAATGGGAAGCCACTCCGCACGACAACATCACAGAACACACTTGCTCATAGCCTTAGGGCTGATTGCAAAGGCACGAAGAGAAAAAAAAAAAAAAAATATCTTAATTGTATGTTTGATTTTGACTAACCGTTCTATGAAAGCGTTCGGTGACGATAGCGCGAGTTCCATAATTTCTTTTTACCCAAAAAGTGCTCAACGCACCTAAAGAAGTTTTCACTTCAAAACTTGATAACTTGTCTTTTCTTTTTGCAGAATACCAATCAACACTAAAGGCACATTTAGCACGGTCATGTCTCAAGGTACGGCTAGTACAATCATTGGCTTCGGTACGCGTACATCCAACGCCACCATCATAGGTACCCCGCAGTATGTAAATGTCAGTTCCAAGTCGTTCCCCACCGGGAATATTCTCCACAACGCCATCGTTTCACGGAACATCATCAATCGCAGCAACCTGACTCCTGCTTCGAGCGCGACCTTCAGTGTCACAGCGGTCCGCCCGATACTACACACGTCCACGCCAAAGATAAGTACAGTCGTCTCAACAAGCTCCACAGACTTCGATAGTATCTCTACAACCAAAGATATGATCGACAATGCTTGTAATTCCTCTGTTATGTTAAAGAAGGTTCTTACTTTAGGCAGTGCAGGGGCTGCCAAGTCGTTTATGATGCACAATACGCAGAAGGTATTGTCGACTGGCTTCGCGAATGGTGTAACACCACCGCCAAACGTTACTATCGTTAGTTCAGGAACCAGCGGCGGGTTGCTGAGCAATAATAACGTGGGACATTCATCGGCTAATATTGTAAGTCCTACTTCGGGTACATTGAGTGCCACCCACGCTACTCTTTCGGCTTTGTTAGCGTCAAACGCTGAAAATTCCCAAAAGAATAAGAAGTAATTGCAAGAATCCATTCCATAGCTAAACATTTGATCTCATATAAATCCTAAAAAATAATCTCCCCTAAACTTTATCCAAGTTATTTAATGAATTGATGCTTACATTTAAATACCTAGTAGCAATATAAAATGTAGCAGTAGACATAGTGCAAATATAGTGTGCAGCAAAAACCTACTAACCTAACCTAACCATGATCATAAGACCCAGTACATACTAAGCTGCAAAAGCTTAGCTAAGCATTCTGACCTAATTATATGCGATGCCAGCCTACTGTTTGTTCGGTCTAAGTCACTAATCACAAACTGAGTGGGTAGTGAAGTAGAACAGTTCACGAGGCCTAAGAAAATTAACTAAGTAGTGAAACTTCACGAACTTGATTGGTGTCAATTTCAAATATCAATTTAACCCGGAATAAAATTGCATAAAATATTTAAAAAAAACATAGTAGTTAACCATAAATATTATTCCCTAAATAGTAATCCTTAATATTATGTAACTTACTTCCTGTTCTTTTGTTAGCAGGCAACCATAAGCCATATTAATGTTTAATTTATCTACCTCAAGTTACCTGAAAGTTATTTTAGTAAATAGGTATTATGTTTGTGTACTATGAAGTACTAAAGGTTGTGTGTTACTTGTCGGAAAGTACAAATTGGGATTGTGCGGAATCAGTATTATTTATAGTGATATACTTCGACTTTTTCAAGCTTTATTTGCTACTCGACTGCAAAGAAGTCGCTTGTAGCTTCCTATGATCGTATTAGTTGAGCGTTTTTGGTCAATGCGCTTGCTCAATTGTAAACAAGATTTTATTTCAAAACATTAAGTTAGATTATGCGCTTAAACTCATCTTTAATTATAGGAATTGGATATGCTGGGAAAACTACCTTAATTTACTTTTATCAGGGTATGGCAAAAAGTGATTAAGTGTTTAAGTTTCGTGAGGATTAGCAGTTCTCTCTTAATTTATGATCAGTGTTGATGTGTTTGACCAACCAATAAGTTAATTCGACGACGAGTATTTTTATTTTCAACAAATTGCTCTAGTTTTTATGTAGGCTTATGTATTTAACCACAAACGGGTTAATTTCTTCAAAGTATTTTACGCTAAGAAGGGTAAAAACTACCAAAGTGATTCCTTTTTGAAACTGAGTAGTTGTGAAAGTTAAATAAGTATTTTTTTAATACAGTTTTTCTGATAAATCAAGCAGTTCTATTTTTGATGGGATTTCAATCACTTATTTCTTATTTAGGCGTTTTTATCTCGTAGCTGAGGGTTTTAACTTATTGAATGTTTCAAGAACGAAGATAATTACAGTTTTAAAGTACTCAGTAGATTCTTGTAGAATAAGTGTATAAGTGAAAATGTAGATCAAAACGTTGTTCAAGATAGGCTAAGAAGTTGTTCAAGTAATTGTGTTTTGTTTTATAATGCGGTTAATATTTATTCTTTTTATTAAAATGTTATACTAAAATTGTGCCAAATGTGTAGGTACCTGTGATTTATTTAAAAAGCTTTCTAACAGAATTTACGCATAGTTGCTTCAATACATAATTATGCATATAATATGCTTTTGCTTATAAACGCAAACAGTCTTTTTTTTTCGGATGGGAAATCATCAAATGACACCTCCCACTCTGGGTAGTGAGGTAGTGTCAGACTTTTACTGACTAAAAACCATCCATGTTCCTTCCTCGAACATTACGTTCCGGGGCCGCGATATCTCTTTCGAACAGTCCCGCAGCCCCGGCAGGCTTTGTCCCACACCTGTGATGTGAGCAGTGGACTGTATAACAGCCTCAACTCTAGCTTGAGTATTTGAATATCACAATCGTATTATTTACTGCAAAGTTTTTATCGCTATCTCATACAATATCCCTTGTTGATATACGAGAAATCGAGTATGTTTATGGCATTGGTTCAAAATATTCCTTGTGCCCTAAGGTTAACCTGATGGTAGCACTGGTGATTTACATAAATTGCCACCGTTTTATTTATTTTGTGCAATTAATTATAATTATGTAAATCACAAGCACTAAAAATAATTGCATAATTCTCATTATTAGTAGGATTTATAAATGGATGTGATGATGTGTTTTCAGTTAGGTTTGTGCTTTGATATATTATTAAACACCAAAGTCTACAAATAATTATTTAATGAACTAATTCGGTCTAAAAATAACTCTAACTTTTTAAAAAGGATAGCAAAGTAAATAGTAGGTAAAGCGATTCTTCAACCATTTGAGTTCACGAATATTGTTTAGCAGTCCGTTTATTTACTTATTAATCTTTATTTTTATTGAGTTGCAATAAATATAATATTTTGCTATTTTTTGGCGGCAACGATGTCAGCTTTAAGTTATTATTTGCTTGCAATATTTTTCTTTTAGCTTTTGTGCAATGTGACGTTTATTTATTTTTATTATGTTAGTTCGTATGTGCTTTTTCGTTGCAATATTTTTTTTGGGCGATGGCTTTTTCATTTGTTTTATGCCAGCCTCATACTTGCTTAGCTTGCAATAAGTAGGTACCTATATTTTTTATGTATTTTTTAAGTTTTAAAATTAAGTTGGTAAAATTTTAACTGTTGTGAATTCGTAGACAATGTTTGAATTTTTGTTATTATTTATGATTAGGATAATTTGGATTATTCCAAAAATTATTTCGGATTTAGAAAGATTCTTGCGCTGTGTTGTTAAATGGCTGTGTTTTCACTTAAGTGATTAATATTTTTTTCCTCGTTGGTAAAGTAGTCGCGAGTTCGACTACTGAGCATGAGGTCGTGAGTTCAATTCATGGGTCGGGCAAAGTGTTATTGGGTTTTTCCATCAGGAATTTCTCAGTAGCAGCCATGGAGTTTGGATTTGTGCCCGGTTGACGGCAATAGACTCGCTCCTTTTACATGGGGCTTGAACATAACTGCCCTAATGTGGGATTACTGTTAGATACACGCCTGTCAAACCCTTCAGGTATTACAGGCGTGATGTTATGATGAATATTTTTTGATGATAAACAAGATTCCAACGAGATCATTTTAAATCTAGTTTAATTGAATACATTATAAAACATATGAAAACGGGTATTTATCGCGAATTTACCTTTAATTTAAGCCCGACGTTTCGACCGGATTGCAACAGCCGTGGTCGCAGGGAGACCACGAACAAAAAAAAGTCGCGGTAAATACCCGTTTTCATGTTTTATAATGTGTTCTTTATCGTGAAAGTTTAAAAAAGATAATTGCATACAGTCCTAGTCTATCTGGGACAAATCTCATTCTCGAATAGGATATTTGCGTAGGTACCTTTTTGGTATTACTTAATGGTTGTCGTGTCTGTGTGTGTTCATAGATGTTATAATTGATGTACTAATTGCCATTTTATGTCTGAATGTGGTTGTTTATCCGATATGTATGTACTTTTAATCATAATAACTAGTGAAATATTTTGATCTCTAGTAAAGTAGGTATTTTATCTGACATTTTATTGTAAGTTGTAGTCATATGAGCCATTAATGTCCAATTTCAACTGATGTGTTTGACTAATTAGTCATTTATTTTCAACAAAGGCGGGTTTGCAAATTGCGAGTATATCCGTGCGAGAAGTTCCAGACAATTTTCGCATGTAACTAAACATATTGTACATTAAATTTAGTTGTTTAAATCCTGGGTCCAACAATACGGATGATTCCTGACTGTACAAATGTGTTTCTGTTTAGTCAGTTTGATTATCGAAAAATATTGGAAACGTGCTTTTTGTTTTATCAAATTAATAAAAATTGACAAAGATAAATCACGTTAAAGATCATTGTGGCTATAGTGACGTCACTTTCCGGTAAAAATATACTCAAATATGACGTCACAGGAGTTATCGACGCACTGCAACTACTTCATTTTTTGTTTACTTACATGAAAAAAATATGTGTCTAATATGTTTTGGAAATCTAACGGACTAATTCGATTTTTTTATCATCTACTTACCCTATTAGCGCGAGCAAAACCAACCACATAGGTTTACTTGTGATTTTGCCAACATAATAAAAATTGAAAGCCGGTGGTAACACAATATCATGAGTTGTTCAAAGAACTTACACAACAAGAACAGTATACAGGGTGTAAACCACCTCATCACAAAGCCGTTAACCAAGCATTCTGTACATCAAACTAAGTAACTTTACGCAAAAATGATTGCTGGGATACAACTTTTTTTTTTGAGGTTATACATCATGTTTTGTGGTAGAACTCAATGTAACGCACGTAAAACAATGTGCTGATGGATGGATTGAATAGTACGGGGGCCGTTAAAAAAAATATCTCCGTAACTAGAAGGTTCCCAGGTATGATGTAGAACAAAAAAAGGATCTCAATGATGGGGAGAACAAGTGCCTCACGGCTTCGTGAAGAGGTGTTTTACACCCTTTATTAATTTACCGTCCTAAAATCAATTATCAGTATCACTGTGGTTTCACTCGTAGAAATAGGACATTAGTGGCACAGTTTTAAATTATATATACCTAATGCCAACGAATCTCCATACTGTGATTACTTTTGAAAACGCTCTTAATTATAAGTAGTTTCAAGCTATTTTCCATAGGATTTCTAAACTTTACCAAACCATGCTAGCCTAATAATTGTATCTTTTGAAACTAAGACAAAATACACTACAGTGCCGATTTCGCTCCCTCGTTTAGTGAGGTTTTATACCGATTGCATCAAT
Organism: Xestia ashworthii; assembly: GCA_950022955.1. Lineage (NCBI taxonomy): Eukaryota > Metazoa > Arthropoda > Insecta > Lepidoptera > Noctuidae > Xestia > Xestia ashworthii. Next base: position 9,526,924 of record OX465553.1, on the reverse strand, counting down.
TTTAAAGTGAAGCTAAACTGATGCCATTTCGTGACAGAAATGGAAAACAAAATTATTCCATTAATAATGAGGTAATTCAACCCTTGCACTACCCGCTAATCATAGCATTGAAATGTGAAATATTAAGGTTTTTGAAAATGATGCACTAGAAAAATATTGGGTTTGTGTAAATAGTACACAGACTGCGTAGAAAACTTCTTCGACCCCTAAAACGCGCTATCGGTTTTCACTGTCGTTGCATCAGTTCTAAACATTATAACATAACCTTCTCCCGCCACTGAATGTATCTTTCTGCCAGAATAACGGGGAAATCGAGTGGCTTTGTTGGAAACAATAATTTACAAATGTTCTAGTTCGCAATCACCCAGCTATTCTTTGTACCAGTACGAGTAGATAGTACAAAATATCTCACACCTCAATGATTTGAATGTGGCCAAAAATGGAGGAAAGAACGAAATCGGCACTAGAGTAGAATTAAATGTCAACCAGGGACCGATTAAACCGGTCAAAATGTTAACCGGTATAACCTACTTATATGTTTGATTTACCATAACACGGGTTAACGTTAACCCGTATATGATTATAGCCCATGTATTATAAGGTTATACAGAGTGGAAAGGATATCGATGTTTAAAAGGTAACCACGTGTTCAGTACATAATTCCTAATCCTATAGAAAACCTCAAATATTTGTCATCAGCAATTAAAATAAAACAACTGTTTACTACAAAAGTGTAGCAAAAAAACGTGCACGGTAAAAAAGTATGGAACATTTATGGATTTTTTTCAGTATGATACATGAACAGGTGGTAACCGTTTTTGCGCCGTTTTTCCTGTATAATAACCTTTTCGGTCACTAATGTCAACACATTGTAATGTAGCACTGCCCAATCATGCAAAATACATAACGTATTCATATAAGAAGTAATGTAATAAACGATATGTTTATCAATTAATTTCTGTTGTATGATTTTGTTGTAACTGTCACTCTATTCTAAACCGAGAATCTAAATAACAGAGGGCCAATTCCCGTAACGCTTTGAACGTTTCCAATCTCATTTCAGCGACAAAAAATTGGCAAAAATGTAGAAATTGACTGAAACGTGGACTGAAAATAAGACTGCGAACGTTCGTAAAAACAACGGAATTGTCCCACAATTTTGTGTAGTTTTAATTTTATTAACCATAGGTTATAACTTATAAGTATATAAGGTAAGATCTCTGCTGATATTGCGATTCACATTAATTTATTTACGGCATCAAGTATTAGGTGCCTTTGTACTTTGAGTGGGGTCGACGCACCGAAATACACGGTAAGGTAATAATATCTTATGGCAACATTACATCAAATTGGTATGCTCGACATTCCAGGATAGGCTGTTTTCCATTGCGTTTCATTTTGATAGCTTCATTCTAATTGAAAGGTATATTGCCATTGGCGCCTCTATTTTCGTCTAATGTTAAATTACCTATAATATGTCGTGTCGTCCCATCTTTCTAGCAACTTAACCCAGAATGTAGCCTCATGCATATATATGCAACATTTTAAAGTGAACTAAACATACATACCAAAATAGCATCTATAAGTAACTTCCTAAATATTAACATCATATATTAAAACGGACGTGCCTGTAGACAGAATCGCAAACTACAACTAGTATATTATTCAACGTAGGCTAAAACTGAATCTTTCTCGTAAAATATTTTGTACGACAGTTTAAGCTTTCCCAAGTTTTACTGGGAGAACAAGTTATTCCATATTGTTGAGTTTATAGTGGACGGTTTCATAATGAGGACCGGACGTTAGAATGTGAAAGAGGCTTAAGAATATTTTAGTGCCATTTAAAAATGTTTGAAGTGGAGGAAATACTAGACATTCATCATTTTTTTATTTCCTTTTAAATGCAATGTCCTTCTTACGACACAAGCACTCTAGAGTGATATGTGTCATAGAGCAAAATTCTTGTTAATTTTTTAAGAAGAGATTTTGTTGATACATCCATGTGCACTGGGAACAACATGGATTAAGCAAGAAATTCAAAACTTTTTAATCCTTAAATATGCCATAGATTTGCCCATAAAACATTGTGGTACACTTGTTTAATTTTCTAATAAAACACTAATTTTACAATTTAATATTTTATGGTGTTTTTGGAGAAACGTGAACGCAAGCTCAAAACGCATCGTCCCTCGATAACGCCGATAGTGATTATAATATTGATATTGCAATGTCTGCTTGAATAAAGCACATACTTTTAGTGAAATTAATATTATATTAAGAAGGGTAGAAAATTAGTTGCAAACAAAGCAGATAGACTTAAATGACGTCAAATACTATCTCATGAATGGACGCGACGCGACATTCACGGAAGTTTGAATTGTCGTAGAAAATTGTAGGAGTTTAATATTTTTTTGAGCGACAAAAAGTAGTTGAACTTAACTTTTAATCATTTTCTTGGGTTGATAGTACTGTATTTTATTGATTTAAGTGAAGACAAAAATACATGCATATTCCCTATTATCGGGACTGACTGCCCAGGGTGGTCCTGATGACGTATGAACATTTCATCATCTCCATCGTGGAGGTTATTTTAATGCTCGATTTAATGCCCTAACTATCTCTTACGTCATCTGGAGGAAGAACTGGGTTATTCTATTCCTGTTTACACTTTAAATCACAGTATTGATCCGAAACGGATGATATTTTTGTACTGCCGCAGCCACCACTGCAGCTGAATCTCCTTTTAGCGCTTTCATTTCAACTTGTCAGTTAGTCGCTACTGAAGTTTTAAATAGACCTCGCTTCTACCGTCGAAATTATGAATATAATGGATCTTCCGACAGAAATGTGGATTTAAATGGTAAACCTTTACCAGATTTCTTTAAAAATATGATTACTTACTAAAATTATTTAACTTGGATTTCATTGTTTCTGTTCATAACAACAAATATTCCTTCATGCAAATGCATGAACGAATTTCTGGTCTTCATTATCATTTTCATTTTTTTTTAAATTCTGAGCTTAATAAAACTTAGGTCGCCTCACATATCGATATATGTGAGTATAACAGCGTTTCTCATCAATGTCAACTTTCATTTGATATACCTATGAGGAATTCAATATTAAAATTGATTTAACTTAAAAACTATCCACAACTTGACCCTTGGTAGTTGGTACCTACTTTTTCAGTCCCAGTTTCACTACCCAATGTAATTTCCTAAATAATTGATGGTGACCATTTCATTTACCTAATTTAGTATCCATGATGCTGTAATATATGTCTTTATTTAAATCCCTTTATCGCATCCAACCACATAAAGGAGAAGGTAGTTTGATCTATTCTTAGACGGGGTCAGCCCGTCAGATTTAGTTTCCGTATTGATCCGTAACCGTAACGGATAATATTTTGTATGTATCGTCTGCGCCGTGCATTATTCGACCATTCTTCCTGTCTTCTGCTTTGCAAGATGGGCTGTCAATACAGGGTCCAGACAGACTGTATATGCTGCCATGATCACTAAAATTTTTGATCGATGCTCTCCCATGTTTGACTTTTAACAGTACCTATGCATGCTGCTTGTTATCTACAGACCTTACAGGCTGGGTACGTTTTAATTTTGGACGTCTTTCTTTATTGGGTGGCAGAAGAGTATTCGAATAAAACCAAATCAGTTTCTTTAGATCTGGTATTAAACCTAGATCTGCCGAAAAACGGAATTGAAATAATTACAAAATTAAGAAGCCGGTTTTGCAATACCCAGTGGTTTCTCTTTATGAAAAGACGGAAGAACAAAACTTCCTAGTCTTGTGAGATAACACCACCATCCATGCAGCAGCCTATCCATTTTTAGCAATGCACCATTTTGCCCTAACTGAATTCTCATCTGCAGAAACAATTGGGTTGCTCTATTCTTAGGCAGGTCAGTTCAACATTTTTAGTTGCTGTATTGATCCAAAACGAATTATATTTTCAGTCCAGACGCCATTTAAAATGCAATGCAGAGGAACTATTTTAGATTTTAGCGAGATCCCAGTTAAAATTTTTGTCAGAATGCTGTTCTGAAAGTAGGCTGATAGAGATTTGGGGATGGGGTCCACTAGGCATGGTGGACTGAAGTTGTTGGGTGTGTGTCCTTGTGTATCTCCGGGGCCCCGACTTATGGTAGTGGTAGGAACTGTGGGATTTTTAGTTAATGGGAGCCGTCATAACCATTCTCCCCAGACGGAGGGTACCTTTTATGATGAGGATTTCCCCACAAAACATGTTGATAGACATTCTTGTAGATACCTGTTTAACTTTGCGTAAGTCTGCGAACGAGGGTTCATGCTGTAGGAATTCCAGAAAGGTAAAGAATAAGAACCATTTCCAAGTAACAAAACAAATTCATCGCTGCATGAGTCCTATCCGTTAGATGATTAGAAGATTAGATAAGATAGAAGATTAGGAGATATTGATAAGTCACTCCGCGCCTTGGCCCACCTTTCTGATTGGCAAATTTTTCACGCCGTTTGCTATTTCCGTATAGCGTGCAGTAAAGACTTGCCTGCCTTCAGAATCTGGACTAGGATGAATACATTCAGATTGGATAGCAAAATTCGGGAGGAACTGGGTTGTTCTATTGTTAGACCGGGTCAGTACGGCATTTTGTCCCAGTATTGATCTGAAGCGAATGATATTTTCAGCACAGCCGCAACCAGTTACTGAATGGTTAAATTATGTTGTCAGACATTGTCTGTGCAGTTCGCAAATAGCCTAGAAGCCTAAAAGCGCTTAGCATATACAATGGTGACTCTAGATCTCGATTAAATTAATGTCGTTATTGCAGGTTATATAGTTATTTCTATTTACACTTTTTTTTACTCCAAGACAAAAATATATCTGAAATCTGGCGCTGTTTAGGCTCTGTCGTCTGGTATGTGACATTTTTCAATTCCGTCTGAAAGGATGTCTGAACACGCGACGCAAAGGCGAAACTGTGAGGCCGTCTACATCGTATCGATAATATCATTACAAAACTTTTTTCTAACATTTTTTTTGTCTTTATTGCTTAGGTTCGATAATGCGGCTATAAAAAGATCTAATTAAAAAAAAATCTATAAAGTCACCAAGTTACTAGTTTTTAATCTATTCATAAATCGTCAGCCAACTTTTTGCGTCAACCTTTACAGATTCAGTTTTTTTTGAATAATAATATGTGTAATAATAGGGTATGTTTCGCAAAAAAAGTATTTCTATGTATCGACATAGTTTATTTTCGCGAATAGATTCAGGAATAATTTGGTTAAATTCGACAAGTACGAGATTAAGTTTTCGTTTGGTATAGTGCGTATATAAAGTGGTCGTAGCAGCTTCGTAGCGAGGTGCTACGAGAGCGTCTGACAAGCCACTCAGTGACGTCAGCTGTAGAGGTTTCGCGCCGCTACGACACGATCGGTGCTTAGTGCGTCTGATGATATCGCATGAAATTACTATGATGCAACATTTATGGAGTAGTAGCTAAAGAGTGAGTAAGAAACATGTAGGTATATCATTTGTGGGATTTTATGTAAATATTGAGTGCTGTTACGATTGACAATAATGTCAAATAGAATATTTTGAAAAGTTTTGTCTGAAACTTAATTATTGATATTAGTTCGATAAAGTTTGGAAGTTGAGTGTATGGGGGTGGTGGTGAGCGTGTAGGCGCGCGGTGGGCGTGCTCTGGGTGCGGGCGGGGCGGCAGCGGGCGCGCGCGGGTGCAGAGGGGGGGCGCGAGCACGTGCTGCGCGCTCACGTGGTGCTGCCGGCGCGCTGCTCGCGTCCGTCGTGCTCACCGTATGAATAATTGTGTACGGAGTGAATGAATCGATGCGGCGGCGGCGCGGGCGATGCGGGGCGCGGGCGGGCGGGGGCGGCCGCTGCGTGGAGGGGTGCGCCGCGGCGCGCCAGTCTCGTGCCGGTAGTCGGTAGTGCAGCCGAGCGACTCCGGGAGCCGTCCCCGCCGTGCCGTCGCTCGCTCGTAGTCGTAGTACGCCGCCCGGCCCGCCCCGCGCCGTCGGCGTCCGAGCCCATGGAAACCCAGAATCAGGATGTGGCCAGAAGCCCCGCGGAGGTGCCCAACGACCCGGGGTACGTCTCTACTCCCAAGGAACCGGCTCGTCGCGCTCTTTTCAGTGACTGATTGGTATTGTTTATCTTGCAGGAAGATGTTCGTCGGAGGCCTCAGCTGGCAGACTAGTCCAGGTACGCTCGTCAGTCCCTGGCCGCGTTCCCGAGCCTCTAGCGGAAGTGCATCCGATGCACGGGCCGGCGACGGCTGACCGCCCGCTTAGCTCGCGGAAGACGCCTCCCATGACCGTGAAATGAGAAACGCGGATCGTTTCCAGTGACGAAGTACCGTGTCGGATACATAAACACCGGTAAAAGTTTGATAATCAGCTGATTACTTAACGTGTTCAGAAGTTGTCGTTGTCGGTGTGCAGAAGTGGTGCACGTGATAATATCGGTGTGAGATGCGTCCAGGGGGTATTTAAAGCGTCGTGAACGTGTGTTATATGCAGTAATTCAGTAATGTTATCGGGTTGTATTGGCAATCAGGTGTGCGGCGGCGGCCATGCCGGCTGCGCGCGCAGGCTCAATCGCCTCTCCGACCTCTCCACCCCACGGGCTTGCGAGCTATTTTAGTTCTTATCACTAGCAGTATTAAGTGGCAAATTCCAGTTACAGTTTCATAGCCGGCTTTTGCTCCAAACAGTTATCACAACATAACCTCAATCTCAAGTACGTAAAGCTCGGTACCGGCGCGTTTCCGTCAAGTCTACTCTAGACTATAGTCTATTCATACTTAGTAGGACAGGACAACAATTGGCTTTAAGTAATATTTTGTATTTGATAATAACTTGTGAACTATTTGAAATACATAAAGAAATAGTAATTATTGTTTTATTCCAATCCTTTAGGGCAGCATCAATCAAAATTTGTATATAAGTTCAAGATTTTTTCTGAAAATCGGGTTGTTCTGAAATAAATAGTAAATGGTAGGTTTATTATGTTAATTTGCGTGTCCTATTTACTGGGTGTGTAATGAAGTACATCAATTCTGCAGCGCGTTCATACAAATTAATTGCGCGATGCACACGCAAAAGGTCCGGTGCGCGTGCGCGAGTGATTTGCCGCCCGCGGTATTGGGTCGTGCGCCCACGCCGCACTTTGATCCTCAATATCTATGCCAACTTTGTTCTTCTCTGGAGATATCTAGGGCGCTGCATCAGCGATTACAAGCAGAACACTCGAGATATTATCGGATCTATCATCGATTGTGCGCTCTATACCGGGAACTGTCAGAAATGGGCTCACTACTGTGCAACACTCGCTTACATCGTTAAAACTAGGTTTACAGTCATGAGCTACTACAATATCGTTTTGCAAAACTACTTTTAGACTTTTTTTAAATTTTCTCGTGGTCTCTTCCACGTGATTATCATTTTCTGCCAAATTTCGTTTACTATTCTCGTTAAAATGAGCCTAGTTTTTCTTTCCGGTTCCGAGCCAAATTTATTCTTAACTAAATACGTTGCAGCCGGTTAACGTCCTGCGTAGATTTTTTCAAAGTGTTTAAAGTTAGAACTGAACTGACGTTGTTTGTTTAAGATGTTTGCACCTTACCGGAGTTGGTGAGATAAGATAATTTTTGATATTTGTACCACGACACACGGACACACCAACTGTTATCGCAGTAGATAGGGAATGAAGCGCCCTAGACTCCTTAATCTCAGCGTTACAAATATCACGTCTTCAATAATCGAGCTGTCCAAATTTTTCACAAAAAAATCAATCACAGCTTTTGATAAGAGTGACAGGTAGGGTAGGGTGGTCTAAGACTGCGCACCTAAGGTAATAAAGGCTATAAAATCAAAATGAATGGTATTTAAGAAACAAATTTTATTGATTATTGAACCTTAGTTATTAATCAACAATATTTTAAGGACGTTTACTCATGAGATCAATCGTTTTTAAGTTATAAAAGTAAAATGTGAAAATGGGAATTGCGCACTCTTACACAACCGGGTGGGTAAGAATGCGCAGCATGTTCGGTAAGACTGCGCGGGTATGATAAGAATGCGCAGTAACCAAGAAATGTTAATTTTCACAAAAATCACATATAAAATCGCCGTCACCCGAGTGAGCCGTGCATAGATCGTGCCACCACTCGTTGCACCCAACACATACGAGTACAATCCAATCTTCAAAGATCGGTTCCTTATAAATTTCTCCACAACCGGGACATGTATAATTTTATTTTTTATTAGCACTAAGCTTTGGTTTAGGTTTTGATTTTTTAATGTTTTTTTTTGTTGTCTTTGGTTTCGGATTTCCATTGTTTTTACAGCTGATACTTGCAGTTGCCTCTAGCTTAAGTTTTTATACTGCAGGTTTTGTTTTTTCTTCCATTTGCCCTGAAAGTTCATTTTTGTATGGTGAACTACTAACTATTTCTGATCGCTTATGTTTTCTGTTAACTGCACGCTTAACTTGAGACTTTGGCAATGGAAATATTTCGGATAAGGTAACAAGTGCTTGCTGAGATGTACTAGGTTGCGCGCGCATTCTTATACACTCATGCCATGCGCAGTCTTACATGATGGGTTGATTTCATCAAACGATACTGACATCGCCATCTATCCGAAATTACCTTAACTAACGTGGCACACACTATCTCCCGGTTACATTAACTCTTCAAAAACAAATGTATAACTTTTTATTTACTTCAAATAAGTATGTGACACTGCATTCAAATTGAAGAAAAATAGATCAAAACGTGATAAAAACTACAAACTTACCTGGGGTTGCGTATTTTCACAGTAATCCAATTATTTTTCTGGAACATCAACCGGTGCCTAAACACTTTAAAATAACACTGAAGTTAGTAACGAACTTCACCCTGCTATCGAGTTATGACGTGTGCGCAGTCTTATCGACCGCGCAGTCTTAGACCACCCTACCCTACATAGTGTTGTACAAGTACATTCGCGTTAAAGCAGTCTGAGGCTTGTTCGCACATACTTATCAATTTAGCAAGATTTGCACGACGGTTAAATTTAATTTTGAATGAGAATCCTGTTAGAAAAACGCTCAAGTCATCCATCCCCTTATGAAATTCTGATGAAATATTTTCAACGCGGTTGTAAGGTTTTTAAAAAGTAGTCCATCCAAGTAGTACCTGGTAGCTATTTAATAAATAAATTAAATGACAAAAATAAATTGGCTGACCACAACGAGTTACCACTGTATTTAAATTACTATCTCAGTAATGTATTACATTCGCTAATGCGTTCTCTTGATGCTCTCATGTTCGTAGATAATAATATTTGGAATGGTATGAAGGAAGCGCAGGTTATAAATATTATTCATTCATCGAACGACTTCATCTAAAATGAGCTCTATTAATATCCTCAGTAAGATGTAAATGGTTTTCCACTTATGTCCGGAAAGGAAAATCGGTCAACTGTTCTATTCATCAATAAATTATTATCAACTAAACAGTATAGAGATTTTAAAGAAAATGTACAGTAAAGTCAGTCAGTTCTCACGTAAGTACCGATAGCACATTGTAATGAGGAGAGGGGTAAATGTTACAACTTGTTGCTATGTTACAAGCAGTTCATCAATTTCATAACACTAAAGTCGATAACTAAACTTTGTAAGTTGGCTGATAAGTCGGTATTACCGTGGTTTTGTGCCCTAAAACCAATCTTAAAGATATAAATGACAAAATTATAATGGTCCACGTTAATTTAGATACTGACACTGATATGAGAAAACAATATGAACGTAAATACCATGAGAACGTATCTACATCAATTATACGTAAATTATTTAGAGGGAACTTACATCAAAATGTAATGACATTTTAATGTTCGTGGATGATACTTTCCCTCGGTCGTTTTTGTCAACCAATTTTTACTACCTGTCTTGTCGTGAAATCTACAAATCGTTCTGGGCACTCGTTCGAGCAATAAAGAAGTAGACTAGGAAATGGGGCAAGGATAAGTAATTTTAGCTTATATGTATTACTAAACGAACTCATTATTGCATGCACTGTTAACTGTACAGACGACTACAGTAGCCAAAGTGGGTGTTTAGCTGTCGAACAAAAGATTATTCATTATCTTATTGGAAGCGTCCGTTGTATCATTGCACAGACTTAACTAATTTTAACAGAAACAGAAATTGTGAAATTACTGCACGCTGCTACATAAATATTCATATTTATAATATAGTAAAGTCCGTTATTTAAAGCATCTATAGTTATCATTTGCATAAGTCGAAGTTCAAATGTTGCTGGAGAGGTAGAGGCGATAAGGATTAGAAAGTATTTGGCCTTTAGGGCAAGGAGCAATCGATGTATCGTCTTTTTTAAGGCCTCTAATTAATTGCTATGTCACTGTGACTTCAGAACTAAGTACCTAAGAGCATTTGAATTAAGTAGGAACTTATAATCCTATCAGTGTTAATACTTTTATCTCTTCAATCTGTATCTGCCTAGTCTTGGGGCGCCCTACATCCTTTAACGCCGCTTAATCTTTTTCTAAGCAAGCCGTTCCATCTTCGTTTACCTATAAAAGGAGACAACTTGACTTTTGCCCGGGTAGTCCGTGGATAGTCGTATAAAAAATCCCATAATCCCATAAATAGTGTTCCTGAAATAAACGAACGAGTTCGCTTGAAATCCTGAAATTGATGTAACTTACCCAGAACCAATAAAATCTAAAAAAAACTTTCATGTAGCCCAGTAGCCTTAAAACCATTTGACGGCTACATTACGCGAGTAACGATTTAAATATTGACAAATCTCCTTAACGTTGTTTCGGTAATCAATGCAAGAGTTTGCTCGAAGTTCTGAAGTCTAGCATTGTTTAAAGTTTAAGCTGTAAACAGTTGATGACTGAGGTTGCGTGTACGTTGCCCTGAACACAATACAGATGCAAACGGGATCGACGCCGGACTCGTTACGGTTATTATCAACGACGATTGTTTGCTTCAATCGTGCTCGTGCGCACTGCGTCTTTACTTTTACTGAACTGTTTTGTTGTACAGTTCCCTTTGACTCTTTTATGAACAAGCTTCACGGCCTCAATCAGCACTTGATGATTGGAAATGGTAATTTCGATAACGGTACAAGTAATTCAAAGATTTACGACTTCTTATATGGAGACTGTAGAGATTTATATTATTGTCGCAGAATGATAAATACCACTAAATGTTTGTACATTTCAAGACAGATTTAAAGAGATAATGGGTCGTTGCTTTTGAACTTGCTGGTATTTCCAAAATGCAACAAATGACAACGATATGTTCGTCTCATCTATCTATGTCGAAAGCAGTTCTATTTTCATTTCAACCGGAGTATAATTTTGTCCGCGGTATAGATGTACCTAATATTATACTGCTTCTATGGTTCAGCGAAAATGAAATTTTCAGACGATATCTTCAGCTTGGTATAACGCGTTAACTTTTGCATAGATGAACTTGAACAATTCCTTTTAAATGATAGAAATTATCATTCAATTTCCCGTGAAGACAAAAGCTCGCGAACCCGTTTCGCACTCTGAAAGGGTCACAACTCAATTTCTTAGTCGATTGCGAGAAATTCACCTTCGTCGTCATCTATTATTAATCCAGAGATTTTGCATACGTTGAATAATGCAACAGTAAAGTCTCTGATGCAGAACGAACGGATTGTCCTTATTTAATTTCCACTTTGAGGGAGGTACGCGACGACGTTGCCGACTCGCGAACTTAGGTACCAATCAGGTGCAAACTTAGTTCACAACGAACGTTACTTGGATGAGAATCGGTTCCACTAATAAGCACTGATTCATCTGTGCACTGTATTTATCGGGAAAGCGTCTTGCTACAACAGGATTGAGCGGTGAACAAGTGTCTCCACTCCAAGGCTAATAAGTTCTTAATACGGATTAACTAGTGCGAAACGAAACGAGTTAACACCGGAAAACTTACCTACATCTGGGTGAGATAAAATTAAAAAAAGTGCTACTCAGCCATTGAAAATCTCCGAAAATAGTACCAACATATTGTAAAATGATATAAGTAGTGGAATCGGGAGCAATAAGGAAAAATTCTATCGAGTAGAAAATGTCATGAAATGTAGGTACGAGTAATTCAACTTCTTTAATAAAGTTTCTGCCAGCACGACTACTTACATTTGAAGTATAGCTCTATAAATTATCCAAAGTAACCATCCCAGCGAGCGTGCACACGTCCATTATTTACAAACTTAAAATAGTAACTGCAGAGCGATCCTAAATCAATGTGGGTTATTGAAAGCCGCAGGTGCTCATCAAAGCTTCAAAGCGCATCGGGCTGTATTAGCTAGAGAACATTATTCCTTAGTATTCCTGAACGATCTGACAGGGAAAAGATTTAGCAAGTGGTCAAAGAGGAAAGAGAGCTACCGGTGAAGAGGCGGCCACGCCACGTTACCACAAATCGTGGTATAATCCCTCCTACAAAGCGCACGGTGGTATGTGAGCAAACAGCAGTTTGGGAGTAAGCTAGGAACCGGATGCTCGTTTCGTTTTGCCAGTTATTTTTGCTTGGCCGCAAATAGACATGGGCGCGTGTGCGAACACTTCTTTACAGAACATAAATCAAGAAGAAAAAAATAAAATATCATTGACTTGTGACTAGCTTTTAGCGGTTGACGGATGGCAGGGCTAAGGTTTGTTTTGCGGTAATATACGTCAACACTGTTAGTATTCATATTATCTAACAGATTAAAAAAAAAAATGTTTTTTTGAATCAAAATATAGTAGAGCTATGTTGTTTTCTTTTTATGACATGAAAGCTACTTCGATGCGCAGACGCAGCTTCTTAAGCGCCGCTCAGTAATGAAGTTCTTGTTATACTTAGTGTCGCGATGAGCGACGTGAAGCGTAAATAAAGAAATCTTGTTGAGAGTACAAGTGTGAGATGCGTCCGTGGTGATAGATAACTATTTTTATTATAAACACTCCGGAGATTTACTCGAGTTTTATCTTTTTCCGTGATGTACAAATCATTTTATGATTTCGATTTCATGTTTTTACACACGTGGCACGTGATGTCTACCTACTCGTACCTATTATATTTCCTAACTCTTTTTCATCCAATGTTGATTGACCTGAACACACATATGGTTCATACAAGTTACTAATAATTCATATTATGTCATATCTATTTTGCTATAATACACTTTTTTGTCAGCAAGAACATGTTTCAGTAAAGAATTATTGTTTAGGCGAATTTTATGAAAATTGTCTACTTACATCTTGCCAACACAATATTCGTTCGTCTCTGCGGCAGAAAATTTAAATTGTATCTTATGTGATTTAAATAGTTCTTATAAATCTTATAATAATTGTTGAGAACGACCTAAATTATGGTAGCGTTTGATATTGTAGTACTTATGTCGTTTGTATTTATGTAGACGTTCGAATGTTTGTAATTTTCCCGGCGAGGTCGGCAATCCGGCTCGGTATTCTTGTTCGTATTACCAACAAGGAGCATTTCTCCGGCTTGCATAACTCGTGCAATCCGTGCATCCAGACGCACATCTGGGAACGTTCGGAGACGACACACGCCGCTGCGTTGTTGTCATTACTCATCTGTCGCGCACACGACTTCATGCTACCGACCCGCTGTCACGGTTTACAAAATGCCACATTTCACAACTTCTACTCACAATAACGGACTTTAAAACTTTGGCAGCACGGCATAATTCGAATTCCCAAGTTTTTCTATGTTACGTCCACATGAAACTTGTTAAACGACGGAGCAGCGTGTCTTCAAACGACATGCTAATTGACGGCGGCGTGAAGCCCGGACTAAAAGCTACGTCTATTTTTTTCGAATTTTAGTCACGGTGTGATATTTGTTCTTCGACCAACTAATAGAAAATGCTCTCGATTTTGACGTTACGATGCGTGGCGTCGCATTACAAGCGAAATATGCTCTTCAATGTTATTTCAGAGCAGTGACTTGTTTTACAATGGAGAATGACATTGTATTATGATCTAAGAACTAATATTAGTACGACGTGTTATTGTTGTCCTCAGAAGTTTCATGTGGACTGTCTGTATTGAGAGTCTAAATTAACATAAAAATTTGATCATAAATCAGTGTCTGATATCATAGTTTCGCAAGTGACGTCTATAAGTAAGGCAATGCGTAAGAACGTAGTTTTTGTTGGAGATAACACAAAGATTTGATAACGGCGAGATATTTGATAGTGATTTACGCGCAATGCGTGTCTAGGTATTTTAGTACTTACCTCTGATTAACAGTATTTATGGTCTTCTACGCACGTTACTTTTTGAAAATTATTTCTCAACTAGGTATTACTCCTAAAACGGTCAAGGCTCCTAACCGCCTATGTCCTTGAACTGAAAATTCGAAGATCAATCACGATGTGACATTCACCTACCCTCGAAGCTCTTCTATAGAGAAGTCTGTTTAGAGGGAATCTGTCTTGGGGTTCTACAGTATCATACATCAGCTGCTAACCTATCTATTCATGCTAAAGGTGATCACCTCCAGGGTATTTCTCGACAGCTACAGCAATAATAGAAAAGGCACGACAGCTTTTCTATCGTGGTCAGAGATAGGTCATTGGTTTCTCTACAGACCCAGTGGAAATTATCATTAAAATCGCAAAGCATGATTTAGTTCAGCATTTTGTTAGGGTGATGTGCACCTAAAATTGCAAATTCGAAAAACTCCGAATAAACTGCGAAATTTTAGGACTTTTTCACTTAGTGTTGCATTCCAATATCAGCCGGTAGGTACCTGAAAAGCAATGAAAAGATCCTCGTACCCACACTTTTAATAACACGAATTTATTTATAAACCAAAGAGCACAATCCTATTTGATTTTACAACCTAGACCCTTGTACCAGAGCTTAATTTTCCATAAACATTTTTTCATAATGAAAACCTTTAATGAATGAGCTCAAAGATAAGATTACAGCAGCTCATCTCATAGTAAAATATTTATGTTTATCCACTTAATTCTTCCATCATTTTTCTTTAAACAAGAAGTAGAAGTACAGTCACGAACACCAATATGTATACACTTTCCTAAATTTAAAAGCAATTTTCGTGAAAACTAACCATTGAAACATATGAGTTCCAGAATACTATGTTCGTAAGACATGACATTTTTAGTCAAAACAGTAGGAGAAAAACACTTTAAAAGCGATTAAGTGTTAACATATTATTGTTCGTGACTGTACCTAGCTACGTAGTTTATAATATAAAATTGTTCTAGATCGTGAAGAGTTTTACCATAATTCTTGCGTTTTCTTTTATAAAAGAGAAAAGAAATTAACTGTTGACTTTCCGTAATAAATATTTGTCTCAGTGGTTGGAAAAGATTGTTTTAAGTCCTCCCTCAAGAACCTTTTGGTGTTTGAAGAAGGACGTTAAGGCGTCTTTATTAGTTTCTTGGTTCTCTCTGTTCAGTGAAACGAACTGATATAGAATGTTTTTCGAATTTTGTATCTTAATTACATTACAAGGATCAACTGATGGGAAATGATTGCTGAAAATCTTTTACTCTGTTAATTAAAAATGCTATTGGTGAATCGATTCTAAAAGGACTTTTAATCTTAGTTTAGAAACTTGTGAGAATAAGGCGTCTGCTGTGCTAAAATTTCAGCAATGTCCGACTTCAATTTCTATGAACAAATAAATAATATAACAAATAAATATTGCTGGACATCTCTCTCAGCGCCACCTAGTGCCACACTAAGCAAGGCTTGTGTCGTGGACACCAGATAGTTGATATACTACATATATACTTTTTTGTTTGTAAATACATACTTATTATACATCCTGACTTGGAAACAAATGTCCATGCTCATAACACAAACATTTGCTCCTACCGGGATTCGAACCCAAGACCCTAAGAACGTAAGGCAGCCTCACTACCACTACGTCATTCGAGTCGTTAACAAACCAAGACCTCCGTGAATGCTTTTATAGCTTAGGCATGTTAATAATATGCTCTCAGAAACTACCTTATATGGATGGGTATATAAGAGTAGAGGAAAACCAAAGAAACGATGGGTGGACTGTATAAAGGATGATGGCAAGAAAGGAGGTGTCTGATGAGATCACGAGTAATAAAGGAGTATGGAAGATTACGGCATGCTGCGCCAACCTCAAATCGGGATAAGTGCAGCAAGCGTCGCTTAACTACAAAAGAATAAAAAAAAACTTATGTAAGGTGTTAAAAAATTAACTGCAATTTCGTGTACGTACTCGGTATTAAAAAACAAATATATTCCAAAAAAAATTTTTTTTTCAAGCATTTTTAGTTTTTACATAAAAAAAAGAACATTGCCAGTCCAAAGTCTGCAAAATGTGATGGGGAAGTTAGAATCAGCTGTCCACGTTTGCGCTGTCGAACGGCCACGCGCGCGGCGCCCTGCACGATGCAGTCACAGTACAGTCAAGTGCGCATATTCAATAATTTTGTGCGCAGTGAAAATTTGCATATCTTTGAAACGGATCGTTACATAAATAAAATATTTTCGTGATTAATTTTTATTTGTGATTCCAAACAACTCAAGTTTCTTGCAGTTAATTTTTTAACACCTTATATTGTCACTTACGGGATATCTTCCGTGATTATTTATTGTTTTGAGGTCCCGATATTTCGACGCTGTTGCAAGCGCCATGATCGCGGGTTGACTGGAGACTGCGGGTGGATGGAAAATATAATTGTTACGAGCAGACAAATCTGTCGACCCTCTTTTTTTGAAAAACAATAAATAATCACGGAAGATATCCCGTTAGTGACAAAATATAAGTTTAGTTTTAAACCGTGAAAGCCTAAAACAGTGTTTACAAAAGAATCGACATAATGACAGATTTCTTTCTTTGATCTGTCATTTTGTCGATTGTTCCGTCGACAAACACCGTCTCTACGGTGGCCATCTGCGTGCTAAGGAATGAAGATGAAGAAAAAAAAATAGTTTCTTGCTTAAATATAGCACCACAAACCAAAAATTCTACACCGATCAATGTCAGTATCATTTGGATTTTTTATCATTATTTTTCATAATTTCCATAATAGGGCTTGTAGGTATTAGTCTAACCTAACCTACCTAAATTCTTTACTGTATTTAAATTTAATGTCATTTAGCACTAGAATAATCTCAGAGTTCACACATTTAATTAGATAATATGGGCGAAACACATAAATAAGATATATTCTTAGACGTTATTGACGAGTTCGTCTGTGTGCGTGTGTATGTGTTTGTTTGTGTAATGTATGATATTAGATGCGAATCTGTAATTGAATAGGTATGTAAATTTCAATTACGTTAGGAAATGGAATAGATTTTTTACTTAATATTTGTTCGCTGTTTTAATGGTATTGTAGGTAATAATTAAGTAAATAATAGATCAAAGCGTGGTACGTTGTAGTCTAGCAGCAATTTACCTAACCTAGTTACCTACTCGTAAAGGTTTTTCGTAGGCAAGGACAACAAAACATAGTTGTTTAGTTAGCTTTATTTTGAACAAGAATTTCGGCCTCGCTATTAGATTAGGTAATAGGGTAAACTTGCATAATTCGTACCCCTTAAGAGAAAACCATCATATTTAGAAAATTAGGAAAGATAAATTAGTTTTAATTAAAAGTAATGTTTCTTTGCTAAATGCTTTATTGTTTCTATAATCAAATTTAACATAAACCTTATAAACTTATCAAAAATAAACAATAAAAAAAAAACTAAAAAAAGTTCGATTTAAGACCATTCATCCCAAATCGTACCTCGTATATCCTTAATTCGTACTTTGAGATCTATTCATTGGTATACAGTTTTGAGAATCAGCATCATAATCAACAATGTTTATTAAAACAAGTAGTAATTCTTAACAAATTCGACGGATGGTCTTCGCCAATTCTCTGCAATCATCGCTAAATCGTACCAGTACGTTTTAAGAACTTAACTCAAGTGCGAAATAGGAGCAAGAGCCAATCAAATTTTAAATTTACCGGCAAAAAAATTGACAACAAGTATGATAACACGTCAGATGAAATCGCAAAGATACACATTAATACGTATCAAATCGTAAAATAGGATACACGACCTTATTTGAATAAAACTCTTACGAAATGTGTAAAAATATTACAGCAATAGTTGAAAAAAACTTACTTTTTCAATATGTTTGTCGAGAGCAGCTTCACACGTGTTATCTGTCAGGTGGTAAAATGGCCGACTGTTATTCCTATTTTTTGACACTAGAGGCGCTGATAGCTGTTACCAAAGCCGAGTTTTAAGTGGAGTACGAATTTAGCGTAAGTACGAACTAGGCAAGTTTACCCTACTAAAAGATACATACCTACTTAATCACTCAATATTATAAAAAAAGTCCTGCGTCGCGTTTGTCTGTCTGTTCGCGATAAACTCAAAAATGAATGCTCCGATATTCATGCTGTTTTCAACAAAAGATAGAGTGGTTCTCGAGAAAGAACAAATTTTATATAATTTGTACGCGCGAAGCCGCGGGCATCAACTAGTACTAAATAAAAGAACTCCTGTTAAAAGTTCAAAATAAACAATCTAATTTTCATACACACAAAAAAAACATCTTCACTAGACATTGATTTTATGACAACAACTCATATTTGGCGAAAATATTATTCACGACAATGAAAGACCGTCTAAAGAAACATATTACTATTCCGAGCAGAGTCGGAGGAAATCACACACATCCATGTCTCGCTTTATTTAGCCCTAGTTCTGTAAATAAATGCTAAGCGGTGTTTTATTAAGTTCTTCAACTTACTTGTTGTCGGGAGGAATTCAGATGAAAATTGTATGTCAACGCTGATATTATTCAAGCTGGGTTTTATTCAAGGATCCCTGTTGTTTCTTTGATCCTTGAATAAATTGCAATAGAGATTGAAGGGCATTAGAGTGAATTAACACTGCATTTAATGATTGTTTATGTTCACGATAGTTAATGTATTGATTTTGATACATAACATGGTGTAAATAAGGACCAAAATATACATAAGATATTTGTTAAAAATTTGAAATGCAAAACAGAGACTTTTTGGGAATTCCTTAGTCCTGCTGAAACCGATTAAGAGGCCTGCGGAGCATGCGAATTTCATATAAACGTAATACCAAAATAATTTGTAAGTAAATCAAACATATTCTTAAGGTAGTGTGTAAGTATTTATTTTGATTGGATTATCTGTAATCCAAAATCCAAATAAATAGGTTTCCAAACACATATTTTGAATGTACACTGATTTAAATATTTATGAGAAAAAAAAATCCTATAGAAATTTTAAATTCCTCGTATCTCGTCTTTATATCATTGTCCTTTCAAAATATTTGTTTGGGAACATAGATATTCTATAATACCATCCAAATACGAGTATAATATACACACTACCTTAAGAATATGTTTGATTTTCATATCCACTATGAAAATCAAACATATTTTCCGCCGGCCCCTTAATACCAAAACAAATTAGATATCTCTTAATATCGCTTTCACAACGTTAACAATGTTTTTTCTTCTTAATTATTTTACTTACTAATCAGATAGACCACAAAAGGGAGATCCTTACCATATCCTGATGAGAAAATTAACACATAATTTATAGGAAGCAATCAATCCAAAGTTAAAAGCTCACGTCTACATTATCAGATTTTCTTGAAGATTATTGTCAACTCAGTAACGATCACTGTCTTAATATAAAATGGCGTGGTTAGTATGATAGACGGCTCGGGTCGTCAGGTGGTTAGGTTCTCATATCTTATTTACGTTTCGCGAACATTGGTGCCGTCGCACGACCTCTGATATAGCATACGTGACATCTTTTGATTTCTTTTCTGGGAAGTCGAACGTTTAAGTAGGTACCTTTTTGCTTTTAGTAATTATAGAAAATAAAAAATCTCAGCCAATAACTGGAAAAGAAGTCATAAAGTTGGTTGGCTTTAGAGTTAGGTTTTATTTGATTTTATTGAAAAAAGTCAAAGTGAGCAAGATTTTTCCTAGAAAGCTCGTCATCAATTGGTAAATTGGAATTACAGCACCTCAACATCATCATCATTTCAGCCGAAGAACGTCCACTGCTAGACATAGGCCTCCACAAAGTGTCGCCACATTGACTGGTCTCCTGCACCTAAGTCCTAATACCTCAAAATTTGAGATTAAGAACGAGAGAAAAGAACCTCAAACTATGCCCAAAAACGAAACGCATTTCAATCTAGCACCACCCTATTCCACTTAATTAAAATTCAGCATCCCCAACCTTACAAGTTAACTCAAGATTAGACCCCCGGTTAATTGAACGTCATCACTTAATCAGCGTGTTCACTGTCATGCAATATTTAATTACACCTTCATTAAGTTCGATGCGGGCAAAAGTAATTACCTCCGGCATTCCTTCCAGCTCCTCTTACTAACACATAATATTACTATCTAAACTGCATATAATGAGAAGGTTAATTTCGGAGAACGCTTTAATAGGAAGCTAAAGTACGCAATCTTTAATGTGTCTTGTCTTTTATACCTATGTGTTAAGGTCGCATTCACAGACATCTTTAAGCATTAGGAATAATTCACTTCGAGTAACTCGACGATCTATTTCATAACTATTGCTCTTAAATAAAGCTGAAGGGTGATTACTTGAACATAAATACAAAATAATTATGTCTTCTCTTCTTCTAGCTCTGGGCAATACTGAGTGTAGGTCTTTTTTAACCTCTCCACTTTAGGCGGTTTTGTGTCACGGCTCTCCAGTTTTTTTCCGAATGAGTTCGTCTGTCTGTGTTTATCAATTTAGATGCTACATTTTTGCCTGTCTTGAAATCCACCAACAAGTTGCCGTTAGTCAATTATTATACACTAATATCATGTTAATGGACGTCTGTGTGTGAGGCCGTATGAGTACGTAAACCTTTCATATCTGCCTTATTACCTAAGCTGGTGATATTATAAGTATTCGAAACTAATGAAGTTCATGATCCAACTCATTTGCTGGGATTAACTATAGTTCGTTAATTGCGTGAGAAACTTGAATAGCCTATCTATCGGTATAGTTTTGCCCGCATGCGGGAACCGCATTTACTTATATTCATTCTGCAAATTATTATTTTAAACTGCGTAAAACCAACTACACATAAATCTACTTTGTTAGAGACCGTATACTGGCTATATTCTATATGAAACTAAATCAATTAATAAGAATGAAAGAAAAGAGCTAAAACGGTCTCCAAGAATTAGTTTGAAACACATTGGATTTTTCACCAATAGAGAGCAAAAGCATTCCAAAACAATCAGTAACGTACTCGAAATTGTAGGGACACGATACCAAATGTAGAGGCTCTATACAGACTCTCACAGAGCAAAGCCTGATTTGTCATCTTATGTAGATGAACCATTAGATTAGATCCCCACTGCTGTTGCAACTTACATGAGATTGCAACCTCGCTCTCTATTTTTCTCTCATTTCGAAAACACTAGATAAGTATTTAAGATACTTTAGTTCGAATTTATGAATTGGTGAACTGATCTTAAAAACTTTTATTCTTTTTTGAAAAGAATTCTTTTGAGGAGACACCCATGGTTCATATCTTGGCAAAGACTTTTGGATTTCGTATTCGAGTGTTATGTTGAGAGCATTTTTAATGAATGGCGGGGAACACCAAAATCTTATAGATTTTTATATTCAGTGCTATAAAAGTTAAAACCAAATAAACTTTCGCTTTCCGTTATCATAATTATATGATGGATGCTTTGAAAGCTATGCTTTCTAAATCAAGACAACACCTTTTGAGGTAGATTTACATAGTTAGGTACTTACCTTTGGTACTATGTATATAATTCTAATTATTATTATAGTAAGATCTGCGAAAATAAAATTTTTTCATTTTTATTTTTGAGATTTGATAACCTTTTAATTTTAAAACGATGCTCCCACCACACCCAATCCCCAAGATTGTCAATAAATATTCACAACTACCATAGAACTCTGTGTTCAAATCAGAGCTCTCCTTATAGAGTGCATTCAGTCAAACATGAGTACGTTGTAAGTTTGCAAGTTAGTTTACTGAAGGTAGTCTTTCAGGTGAAGCTTTGAAACCGTCGCCGCGTCGCCCACAATTAATGGTCCTTCCCGTGCACTTCGAGGGTGTCTAATGGATGTCCGCCACGCGCGTCCCCATCTCACACTATTTTCTCTATTTCTATAAAAGTTAAGATTGCTTCAATTTGGTCGTTTTACAGACCACTTTAGAAACACAGGTCAACAACATTCAAGAAAAAGATTTTATTATTTGTTGCTAGAAATTACGATTCGCCACTCATATAAAATAGTGAAACAACTCTTAAAGCGACGGTCGAAACTTATTAAAACGACACAAAAATAAAATTTCAATAAAACAGCAATTCACTTTGTGTCGCCACGAGAATCTCGTGCTCGGAGTAAGTATGATAACGCTTCTTACGAAAATGTAGGCGTTTCAGTTTTGTGCAATGTCCACATGATTTGAGTGAAAGTGTTTGGATGAAGGCCAAGACTCGTCTCTATGACACGATAACTCCACGAATGCAGCTAAATAAACAAGTTCACTCCACATTCGACGTGATTTAACATGATTCCCCTAAAGCCATTAGCGTCCGTTTGTTTGTAGTTAATTTACTACTTACATACATATTTTATGTGATGAACCTTTTAATTTGACACACAGTTATTATAAATATTCAATGTTCAACACAACGTCACTGTTTCATCGCAGTTTAACGTAATTCAGGATTTTGTTTAACTTTTTTGTTTGCCAACAATTAATTCGACGAAATTCGCTGACGAAATCAAATGAAATTCAGCTTTTGAGCAGTGCCGTGTTTTAAAGCCGTAAAGTAAATAAGATACGATAGAACAAACTCTTGAAACTTAATTTTGTAAAAGAAATGAATTGGCTATTGACATTGAGAATAAGATATCACAGCTATTTTCAATGTCGGTAAGCATTATCTATTCATGTAGGAAGGATTAGTACGTGCCCACAACATATCCGTTGTATCTCGAACAAAGCTTCCGATTTTCGCAATATTGCGTTAGATCAACATTATTAATAAGAGACTATTGACTTCTGATTACATAGAATGCCTTTCGACCTTACGTTCACACAACAGCGTAAGCATGTGTAGGCGTCAGAACATAGTCACTTGCTATTTACAGGGAAATGCAAATATTAGTTTAGGCAAAGGGTACTCCGTACTCGAGTGCGATAACATACCGGGGAAGGGATTAAATGTCGTGACTTTGTTACTTTAAGTGTGTTTGTGAACTCATATCAGGGACTTCATATACCTGAAGGGCTGGTTACTGACTTCGGACGGAATATCTTACCGGAATTTTGTCCGATAACGTTAATTTCACTGTTCGACCTAAGCCTAACCTATTTTGTTACGTTACGTTGTATAATTTTGTCACAATTTTGAGCCAATTCAATAAAGCGCTAAATATACACTTTGACACAAAAATTTTGAAGTGATTAATGTACAAAACTATGAATCTTGATGTTTGTGTTTCCCCGTGCTGTTTCTGCGGATGTTTTCTTAATAAATAATGACGTAGAAGAAGCATGGTGGAATTCTAAACAAAATTGTTTCGTTCTGTGGTCTAAAGCGGGCATCGACCGAATTTAACGTACCTACATTTATCAGACACTAAGGCTTTATGAAGCCTTACTCATTCTTTTAAGTAGTGAGGCAGGTCAGTGATGGAATGAATTTAACGTTGCTGTGCTGCCTAAGTATATTTTTTCGGGCCGAGTTTGATCCTGTTAGACGCGCACGGGTGGGTTCATATTTTCAGAGGTTAAGTCCAAATATAAAGCTGCTCTTTTTAAAACTTGACTAGAATAGAGTGGAATTTTACAATGGGCGGAGACATGTGACTATCTAGTGTTCTATGTAAAGAAATAATTCGAGTCGTCCGCTTCGTGAGTGGTGAGTGACAGCTAGCTGGGTCTCGGCTGAGACTTGTTGCGATAGTTTGCGAGACGATTGCACACGCGACCTTTGTGCTGCGCGCACGCACTGCACCGCTGGCCTATGATAGCCCGCACTAATCCACTTAGAAACCGATACCCTGCGGTGTCACGTCATTGAACTTCGTTATATAACTAATGTTTATTAACCACTCCTCAATGGGTTCCACGAACGTCACAACACTACTCGCTAAATACTCTAAATGCAGTTCTAACGCGAAAATAAATAAAACTTACCAATCGCTCGTCCGTCATACTCGGAACTATATTGACGGCAAAAATACATTTAACTACTCATAAAACAAATCGAATAGATGCAATCTTAAAATTGTTTGTCTGTATTTTAGTGTGGAGATGACAAAGATAAAATATGTTTATGCGTTTTTAAAATAGGTACTTACATAGTTGACGTTTACGAACTTTATAAACTTGAAGCTATTTGTACGTAGGTAGTAGCTAAGTTAATATGTTACCTAACTGTTTGCCGTCGATCTGGTCGAAGATAAGAAAAATCTACGAGAAACGCAATTACAATTTCGTAGAAGTTAATACCAACATTATTTTGCTGGAAATAGCAACGACTAATGACTTCATTGTTTTGAGTCTTTTCTGATCTCTTTGCTTTGTTGGCACATGCATGCGGACGTAAGCAGAAATAAATAAACAAAAACTTGAGTCCATTCACTCCTCGCTGACATTTCTACGACGCCGTTTCGTGCCAATCTAACTGTTTTATAGGAATCATTTTTATTAAAGCTTCGTGATGAATGCTGAAAATAGTTTTTAATAGTTCGTGTAATTCCAGTAATGAGACGGAAATGGTATTTCAAAGAGTTTATTTTTGATTTCCAGTTACAAAAAATTTACAGTTGCCAGATTAGAAAATTAAATCGGTCAGTATTATTTTTTGTTTATGACTTCATCGAATTCTATAATTAGTGATACCTTCTGTAGCAGTATTTTGTAGATAGGTAATCATTATTTCAAATGTTTTTTTCAAAGAAACTGTAAGTAGGTAGGTATCTACTCGCTTACCTAGGTTAAGATCAGAGAACCAACTCAATTAAAAATAGTTGGACAATATTAGAGATGGGTAACTAGCCGAAATTTCAATAGCTTAGCTAGCCGGCTATTTGTGGTTGAATAGCCAGCTAGCTAGCCAGCTATTTGGCTATTTGGCTATTGAACAATAGCGACTAGCGCTGGCTATCGGCGCAGCGGAATAACGGTCAACTGCCCTGCGATTCGAGTTCGATCCTCGCTGCGGCTACAAGTCTAATGTCATGATTTCGTTTTACATTTACTTTTTATTTTATTTCATAATCTTTTGAAAATAATTGACTTCCCCTCGTAGGTCGTACGTATTATTATTATAAGAAAACGAAAATCTACAATACCGTCATCTCTATTTATAGCTATGAACTAAAAACTCTTTACTTCACGTACTTAAATCGACTCAGACTTATTACTACATTATTATCTTAATTTCGAAGGACGAAGCAGTGAAGTATAATTTTACTATCAAATATTTTATTTCTTTTGTTTCTCTTTACATCTGACTGTAACTAACTACTACCTTTCTAACATCAGCATCGTATTTCGTAAAATCACACACTAAGCGAACGAAATTACTAAGTATAATGCCCTCTCTTTTTCTATTATATTTTGTGACTATTGTGAGAAAGAGATGTGCGATGCGAATGAAGTTCGCACTCGCGTCTCACACTATGTCACTACCTACTCAGCGCAGTGAGCACGCACACAGCTAGTCAGCCAACGGCTACTCCGGCTAGCCGGCTACCGATAACCGAATATCGGGATGGCTAGCGGCTGCAAAACGTAATGGTTATGTTATACTCTGTGGCGACCATCTAGCCAGCCAGTAGCCAATAGCTAGCTATCGTATTGACGGATATCATAGCCGTGGCTATTTCATTCATAGCCGCTATTTGGCTAGTTATTGGAATAGCTACCCATCTCTAGACAATATTCACAAGGTACGTATGGCGATCAGTACACTTGTTGCTTATCAGCAAAAAAGTGCACATATTATTTGAACAAAATAATAAGTATTCAAGTTTATCCTTGTTCCATTTAAATTATTCTTATCTAAACAGAAATACAGACTCCTGCGCATATAGACATTCTTAATAGAATCGTTACTATATATAAGTGGCTGCCATTTTGTGTGTAATTAGTTATATTTTATATTGGTGGATAGGAACTGCGTACAGAGTAATCGATACGTCTCGCTGCAGTGAACTGGCATCAAATAATTTTAGATGCTGTAGACTAGACACGCATTTATCTAGCTTAATAGCACCGAAATTATCTGTTCTGAATCTTCTTGCATCTTTAAAACACCCAAAAATCTCCACCAGGAAAATTGTAAATACCTAACACTTTTTTACAGGCGAAGCATTTTAAAATTTAAAGTAATAGCCAAAAATCCTTGAGATAAAACAAATGAACAGATATGCGACTCGATATGGCCTCCTCTACACCATATATTTAACATACATACTTGTGTTTGTTGACCAATATTATAATTCAAGAAACATAGGTCTTGTTTGTGCAAATAAACAGATTCTTAGCGACGAATAAAATAAAAAGTAAGGTTATGTTTTTCGCATGATCGTTTCTATTTTAAAATAGACTTAAACATAGTGGCTGATTTTCATTTTAGTCATCATGTGACCGGCTAGATTATGTGAATCCAATAATGTTGCTCGTAAAATAAAAGTTAATGGCTTCAAAGTTTATTTTGGACACAAAAGCATGTCAAACCGCACACTAAACAATTTATTTAGTTTGAGCGCGTGTTGGACTAGTGTTTACGTGAGTGTCACCGTACTTTTTAACACGTCTGTAGTTCTCAAAGTGATTTGTTCACGTCTCTATGACATAGAGTGAGTGGTTATGAAGAATGAAGGTTCGTTTATCCGGTTGGGTCTTTTCAAGGTCTACTTCTGAAACTAATAAAATTTGGCAGTCTGACGATTCATAATTTATTATACTTACAGTGTATACCAGAAATGCGTGGTCATATTTCAGGGTATGCTTCAGACCATCAAACTGGACAACTTTCTCCACGGGAACACCATCGAAATTGCGACAAAAAAATCAACCCATAGGTATATTTGGTTCGAATAGGTAAATATTGAAGTTTTGCAGATTTGTTTTTCGAGATTTTGATAGTGTCTATTTGATCAATGGTGATTACGATGGTGAAAGTTGTTAAAGTTGTTGGTCTGAATCTCACGCTGAAATATGACCACACTTTTTCGGTACACGTTGTATGTATTTTAAAGCAGAATAATGTCAGTATTGGAAACCTTTACTGTGTCGATGAAAAATTATCTTCCTATTTAAAAGAAAACATCATGAATTACCTACACGCATTCATATTATTTAATAGTCAATATCAAGGCGCTTCAAAAGCTAAAGCGTCGTTTAATGTCGTGTCCAAAAGCTATAAAAACCCTGTGGCAGTAACCCGCTCAAAATTTAATATGTGGCGGCCATAACGTTCTAGAACGGAGTCATCACAATTCATCCTACTTTGTTCAAAACAAGAACTTGGCACTATATCCAAAATGGC
Organism: Xestia ashworthii; assembly: GCA_950022955.1. Lineage (NCBI taxonomy): Eukaryota > Metazoa > Arthropoda > Insecta > Lepidoptera > Noctuidae > Xestia > Xestia ashworthii. Next base: position 9,499,254 of record OX465553.1, on the reverse strand, counting down.
GCTCAGAAGAAAGATTTTCACCACAGCCATGCCGCGTCGACCACCATGCGGTATAAATAAAAAGGTTTGAGTCTCTTTAACACCACAGTAGCCGTGTATTTTTTGTTTATTTTTCACACTTATCGTGCGATAAGAATCTCGTATCGCGATATTATTATTGTAAATAATTCAGATAGTTGAGTGACAAAATGTTCCATAAGGTTTCAAAAGTCCCCATCGATTTTATCTTCTTTTATGATTGCACTGATAGTTTTTCTGTTTTGCAATAAAACATAAAATAAATTCTGACAATGCAATGCCGAGTTAATTAGTTAATCTCAAAAATACCTATATTTCTGCGAAAATTGTCACGGTTAGCTTTCCGTCAATCATTTTCCATTTCAACGAACTCTTTTGAAATAAGAACTTTGCGAAACTTTTCTGACTTTTCGAACGTTCTAAAACGTAACGTGCATTCCTCCACTTCATAAACTAGAACAGTATTTATTTTCAAGGCAAACCACGAAGCTAAAATATAATTTTGTTATATTGTACGTCTATAATTAAAGTGTGAAGAGAGTCGAACTGTTTCAAAAATAGCTGTTTGTGTGACACCGTAAATCTCTGTTATACGACGAAAGTTACTGAGTAAATCATTGGGCCACGCACACTTAATGGTACATTGAATTTTATTGCACTCCTGTAATAATAAAATTATATCATAACCCGTAATTAACAACGGGACCGATTATAAATAAGATAAACCACGCGCTCTTGTTTATTATTACTTGAAATAATGCCGTGTCAGGTGTTGGACAACAGTTTGTACCAACATGTTTTGTGTTGTTAGTTTTAATTGTGTATATACCCGTCCTTGTGACTAAACCGCCACATTTGACGCAACACAACACAACGCATAACGATTCTCAATTAGCAATAAACCGTTGCGTTGGTGAACCGCAAGTCTGCAAATGCATCGTGCCGCGTAAAATCAAATTATTAGTAAGTTCACAATATTCCACTCCTATTTTGCGTATTCTACTGCGTTACAGCGTGCTACAATTCAACGGCTATCCGTTAATCGCGTGCATTTACAATATATTAGTATCGCAGGTAAACACACATTTCATCGCGGCGGCACGCGTGGTTAACGTTAACTTAATTTAATAGAAGTGCCCTATCGTATCGTAATGATATAAATCGCGAACGCAGCGAGCTACTAACAGCTAGTTTCCAATGAATGGGTCAGTAATCATCTGCATTTGAGGCCATTATCTCAATTGGCGAGCGCTCAATGAGCGACGACCTCCACAGCCGCGCCGGACACCGCACCCGCGCCGCCGGCTACTCTACAATGCTTGTTTGTTTGCTTCACAATATGCTTTTCTGCTCCTACCAATTATTTTCCCAACTGGCTACATACCGACCCACATTTTCAAGCGCTGATTTCACGCAAAATAATGTTATGACTTAAAGATGCGTTTTGAAAATTAATGAGTGTACTATCTCATTAATTATTATTTTGTTATCAATGGACGTAATGTGAATCTAGAACACATTATCTCGCATTGAGTAAATCATTTGATTATGACCGATTTACCTATATTCATTTATGGAAGACCTCTAAACAGTCGCGACATTTTAACTCTATATAAGACATTGCACTTAATGCACTTACATTATCGCTTCTTTGCGTTGATCATTAAGCTATTTATCTACTGGTTTAGCTTAACTAGTTGCTGAACTTATTTAGCTGCTATAAGCCTTGCTCACGTGAATATCCGTCGCCAGTCGTTTTTTCGATCTATTCATACCTTTTTTCGCGACACCGATTCGACGTGTCATGTATATAACTTGTGTTTATTTATTAAGTAGTTAGATGATACTAATGGATTTCTTATTAATATACCTGTGTATCTTTTCCAGGTATCTACCACTTAGTAATAACTCATAAATGGTAATATTTATTGCGACAAATTATAATAACTCACTTCTTGTACTGTAGAAGTAAAGTATTTATTTACCTTCACTATTGTCTCAGTCTATTATCGTATATTAGGAGCAACAGCAAGTATTAGTTACCAATTGCTGCAATTGTTAGAAACAGATGTATCTAAGTTTAGTCCTTGTGTTTTAGTTTCATAGATATCTGTATCTATATAGCACCGATTAGCGGCCCTAGCGTTTTTATTTCAAGTTTATATTTTTTTATTTTTGATCATGTCCAATTGAATTTTGTTTTGAGTACAAGCAAACACAAAGTACAACCCACTCTGTAATAGTGTAAAGAGAACAAACCCAAATAATCCTCACTGAGTACCAGTAACGTAAATCAGCATGTTAGTTGTAAGAAGCCACACCCCAGAGCAATACCACGGAGTACTTATATAGATGATCCCTGCCTATGTTATAAGAACAACCACTGTTATAAGACTTACTTACACGTTAGATTCACGGAGAAAAATATTTTTCCCAGGGTTACGCAAGCGGTAATTGTGGTGGAGCACCTTAGTTGCCATCTTCCGAAGTTTGGTAAGTGAGGCACTCCATTTATACACAGTCTGCCCGACGTGATTCCGGAGAGAAATATTTTGTCGATTGTACCGCCCGTGCCCTGTTCACACAGCTTATTGACACCAACAGAAACAGTGCGGAACATAGCGCATAAATAGATCTTTCCCGGGAACCACCGGAAGCATATCTCACACCGTAGAGTAGCCGCTTGAGACCATAGAGAGCTTACTAGCTAGTAGAGCGTCTAACGGTCGATGTCACGCTATGCATGATTACGATAAGAGCACGATTACTTTACTATCTTGTTGTCTATGTATATTGTGACGCATCTTAGTGTTTACTGCACATTTTTTATGTATTTTTTACACGTTGTTGTATTTTTTAATCTTTTTGTTCGATGTCTTAATTTTAGCTATATTTCGACGGAAGGTATGATATAAATGTCTGAGGGTAATTTTGGAAGGCTGCAGGAAGGGGTTTAGCTAGTGAACCTTACCGCAAGCCAAGTGATCCGTGTAATAGAAGGCTGAGTTTGGCTCCGTCGTCTAGCGCCGCCTTTTTATGCACATAGGAAAATTCATGTTCAGCTGCAAAACGCCACAATATTTACAATGTTTCATGCAGCCTTATTTCAGAGTATTTTTCTTTGGTGGTACGGTAAGCTCATTATTTCTGTATCTAGTCGGAGTTCGTATTTAAATCCTCAGTAAGGGTCGGGTCGTATTTATATGCGGGTGCCGTGCAAGGCGCATACGAGCATACGGAGGCAGACGACACTCGTTCCTAATCCGATTATGTGTAACAAAATGCTACGCGGTGGCATTGGGCGTCGCCGCGGCCGCTCGCCGACTAGTTTTCAGTGTATGTTACAAATACTAGCTCGCACAGTCGCAAGTCGCACCGTGTACTTTGTGACTTGAATTTATGTGAGCAACACCCACTCCTGGCTGACTTATAATTAAAGTACGTGCGATTTATTTTGTACCTTTGGCGATACTTTAATGGGAGGACCATTCATTTTATTAGCAGTATCATCATCATCGTTAACTGCGTTCTTAAAAGGTTCGTCTACAGTATTGCTAAATTGCGCGTCTTGGCACGATTAGAATGTATTTCCATTTTATATCTTATGACATGTTCCTCCAGTGTCCCATCAACTATTATCCAATTAGAATCTAAGGAATTTAACGTAATTTGTCTGATCAAATAAGTATTGAGTGAAAATAATTTAGCAATATCACAATATCAATGTTAATAGTAGAATCAGTTAGATACTTCCAAATTAATAAACTTTAAAATATTGGGTATGCCATGTCGATCCCCTAAGGAATTCTATGGACCGCAACTGCTTATTCTCTTAATTGACACAGCTACAAACATTTTAAAACATTTGATATTTTGAATCAGTATTCTCCAAGGTAGGCATCAAAATATGAAAACTGGAATGTTTGAATTTGTTCCAATACTGCTCGTTTGAAAACTGTTTATTTGCCTACAGTAAACGATACAGGAGTATTATTTACACGAGCAAATAAAAAATGTATGTCCGAAATTGTTCTTTTTCGTTTAAAAAACACGAAAGCGGCGTCTGTATGTGGGAGACATGTAGTTGGAGCTCCGTGTAATCCGATTACGTGACAAAATGTTACCGTCACGCTCGCTCACTCCTCGACCTACCGAGCTCACAAATTGATGTGTAATTACACTTTATAAAACTGCTTAAACTCACAAAATGCCTGTAATAACGCTTCCTCTAAAGCTAAATTAAAATTTTTAAGCTGCAAATAAATTGACTTTCCGACTGAAAAAAACAAGCAGCGCCCGAATTCACGCCTCAAAATATACCTACAGTACGAGCTAAAACTAAACACCAGATAAAGGAAAACGAACTTTATGATCGTACCGAATAGCCGGAGGTACAATTCGATAAAAAAATCAAACATTGGTAGCAAATGGATTCTCTATTGTCCAATTTTAGACTCCCTGTATTTATGCTAACATACTTACTTTGAATCTCGTATGTATGGATGTACCGGCAATCCAGTTTAAATTTAAATATTGATCCACGTAACACGGACATGTATACCGTTTATTTTACTATTCAAAGCTCTATTATAATGCTGATATTATTTGGCAGTACGTCAAACTTCAGGATTAGGTTTTGTGGCTGAAAAAATGACACAATGCCGAATGATGCAAAATTATATAAAAACTTTGTTAAGCAATAACATTTTGTATTCTATGTGAGTTTTTACCTAAATACACAGGTAGACAGAGAGAAAAAGCCACGTTTTCTGATTATCCTTTTAATTAAAACAAGTTGTCAAAGGTCGTTTTCTTATTGAAATATAAATGAACAAACAACATATTTATATTGGCAGGTAGGCCTCCCACGTTTCATTAGTATAAAAATGTCTCCTTCCTTCTTCGGTTCTTCCATCTCGGGATTTTATGCCGCAATCGACAAAAGTAAAGTTTTAATGACAGAGTTATTTGAAATCCTTCTTAGATAGGAAATAAACGAAGCTAGTTGCCATTTTTCCCAACAAAATTACACAGAAAACAGTAAATTAGTAAAGTTGAGATTAAAACGTTTGATTATTCAAGTGCGAAGAAGCGATGGATGGACGGTGTCAAAGATCATATGACTAGAAGCAGATAGGCCCAGGTTACCCCATCGACCCATGGTATATGGTCAAGAGAATAATGTTGATGACTTTAAATCTTTAAATGGTTCTTCTTTTCATAATCCAGCGCCTAATATCAATATAGAAAAATAAAACGAAACGATGGAATAGCGCTTAATAAAACAAACATTATTAGGTAACAGCTCAAATTGACTGCTATTAAGCTGTCTTTTGTCGAAAGGTAATGTAGGCGGGTAAGGGTGATGCCAGAGTGATACTTAAGTCTGTCTGAGCGGAAAGCGAAAACTGGCGGGAAATCAAGACGGTCATCAATAAAACTGAGGTGAAAACAACGTCACAGAAAATTCTCAGATATTCTTATTGCACAAAAAAATAATAAAGAAAAATATACACAAAATTGAAATATATAGCTTATGTACGTACATCGGCGAGCTTAACAAAATAAAAGGCAACACCAATCGTTAACGTGTAATATAAATGCAACAGAATATTGCGATAACAAGGTGCTGTTTCATGGCAAGTGCAATAGTGCTTTCTAGTCGTGGCATGTCCATCATCTCTTTCAATTTCGAGTCAGCATACCACCATTAGTGTCTTCACTTTCATTACTTTCCGGTTGAAATCCCCGACTGGACTACATAAAATGTACTTATGTCATTCCACTTCATTCTTGGTAACTTTCATACGGCTGCTACCAGCCAGAAGTAAAATCTTCTTGATCTAAGATCCTATAAACATGTTGCCTATTTCATACATCAACTACCATGTACCACAAGTCGTCGTCCCCATCACGAACTGCCTTAACTAACCTAATGGTCGTAACTGCACTAGGACCACCTACATACATGTTTTTTTTTGCTTTACAATGTCACCAAGTATCACGACTGTCAGTATTACCGTTCTTGAGATATACCATATTTAGAAACGTCGCATCTACAGAAACATACTTTTTTTATTTTTACTATTATGAAGTAAGTATCATACGACTATCAGTAAAAACTATATACATTAAAAACTATATTTTTTTCTCTACTTAAATATGTTTTTAGTTTCCTGATAGCATGCGCTAATCAAAAGTTATGGAGTGCAATTTGAAACCCAAAACCGAAAAAGGGTTGCCCTGAACAATTTACTGTTTGCTAGTTGTGTCAGTTTGTGATGGGGACGACGAAATGTAGCCCGGGTAGCGGTTATAGTCCTTCTCTCTTTTGTTTTGTCACCGTCATCGTTTCCCGCCTCCGCTAGCGTCAGCTTTGCTCAGAACAAACCCTTAGCACTGAAACAACATGTCGTTTACCTGAATCATTCATATTTGATAGTACGACTGACGGCCGGCCTCTTTCAGTTCTAAAGAAACTTCTAAGTATTCTAAATTGGTATTGTTAAAGTTTCTTACTATTATGTAGGTGGTACGGTGGTAAGGTACTGTTTACTTAAGCACCTAGGTATAATAGCTGTAGGGAATTATACTTGTGAGGAGTTTGTTGCGTCACTTCCACTTATTCGATTCAGCTTTTCACCACTAAATAGTGAAGGTAGGATATTTAAAGTCTTTTGTTGTTTTAGACCTTTTTTAATGAATATTGTCGAGAATACAAGTTACTGAAAATGACTAAAATTGTTTTCCTGCTAATGAGATTTTTTGAAGATTATCAGACTGAAAAACCGCTTGAAGGATTCTTGAGTTAGGTATAAACCTTTTGCATGTCCCAAAACTAATGAGTTACGGGCTTAAAATGTTTGTACTGGATGGTCTGTAGATTTGCGTCTGTTAATCTCTATTTAGTAAAATGGACTCGTTCAATGTCTTCTAATATTTCTGGATATCTTGTTTTGTGCTTCTGTTGTATGTTATACTGTTTTATTTGGAAGTAATTGTAATATTCTGGCAAGGCTGGCTTATGTTCTTATATAGTTATTTAAAAAAAATACTATTTAGGGGTTTACGGAACCCTCAAGAAGCCAAGCATTCAAACAAGCATTCATCGAACTAAGTAACTCAACGCAAAAATGATTGCTTTGAAACTATTTTTGGAGTGAAAAGTCAAGTTTTATGGTAGGAGACAATGTTATATGATAGATGCATTGAATAAATAGTACGGGGTTCGTGAAGTTATAAAATTAAAAACTTGTAATTTAAAAAAAGTTGTGGAAATATTCTAACTTGACCCCTAATATCTAGGTACGGTCTAGGACAAAAAAGTGCGTGGAGTCCCTCCGCGTGGAAGAAGTGAAACTTCGTAATGAGGAAATGAAAATAGGAAGGGGAAGGGGGGGCATAGGGGGCATGGGGGCACATGTGGGGGGGGGGCGTGGGGCGGGGGGCTCCATGGTAGCGTTAATCGTTTAACGCAACCTTGTTGGAAGTCGCATTAGAAGTTTCACTTCAAAAAAATCGCAATGACGGGGTGAACAAGTACCTTTCAGCTTGCTAATAGGGTATAAAATACACTTAAGTAACGAAGCCGAAAAGTGTATTCACGTATCTTTTAAAAGTTAAATTACTTTTCAAAAGTTCTAATATGACCCGCAACAGACGTAAGTATAAATTACGTAGAAAGCACACAATTAGTCCTGCTAGTTAATATTCATTAGGGATAAAAGTAAATCGAGCCTGTTGAGTCACCTCGTTCTCAAATGATTCTGCTGATGACAATGAGGATAGTTTACAGCGTGATGACGAGTCACGGCCTTATTAAACTAGTTCAGCTCATGTTCGTGCCAGATCCTTGACATCTGTTATAAACTTTATACAACTTAGGGCTGTATGTAGATGACGGAGTTCTGGTTGTTTCATACTTTCTGTTTATATTAAACTAGCTGATGCCCGCGGATTCGCTCGCGTACAAATTATATACTAAAACCTTCCTCGAGAACTACTGAAATGGATAGCAATTGGTGAAAACAGCATGAAAATCGGTAAAGGAGTTTTTGAGTTTTATCGCGAACAGACAGACAGATGCGTCGGAGAACCTTATTTTATACTCGTAACATGTAGTGAAGGAACAAAACTGCAGCTTCCCCCTGAGCCCTTGTGGCGGAAAAGGTGTTATCTAATTGTTTGGTTAGTCTATGCCTAAAAAGTCTATCTGACTTTCTAATTTTTCTCTATCAGTTTAGCTAAGAATCTTCTCAAAAGATAGCAACGGGTCATGGCATTGCATTGCACCGATTGTCGTCAGAATTAGAATCAGAAACAGAAGCAGATCTTTATTTGCTTTGAATGCAGGTACAGTTATAAGATGTTGTACATAATTGATGAAATCGACTACATTCTTACCTTACGGTGTGAAAATTATTACATAAATTAAAATATTAATTAAATCAAAACAATAAACAAAAACAGAAATTAAATACCCAAACACCTTGATGATTTTCTCAAATTCGAATCACAGTGCTAAAGTTTAAGTAAATAGCACACAATCTCATCTTATAAATTGGTCACTGAGTCCATTATCGTTGTTTCAATATTATCTATCAAACAGAATATCTATTTTAAAACGGGGCTATAAAATTGTGTCGACCTAACACTGGGTAATTAATCATTGACTTCTTATGTCTGGCATAACGCCGACCTCACACGACGGCTCGGTTTCACGTAATCATTGAATATTTCATGTTTTTCAATCAATCAGCCTTTATATTAAATACCGTGGCTGCACCTACGACACGCTATTTTCCCGTCTAGTTCAAATTGGGTATTTTGTTCAGGCTGATATTATTTTTCTTTTCTTTATTTGCTGTTTACTATAGTCTTGTCTATTTCTTTGTTAAGATCTATCAAAGTTTTGGCACACCTGCTACTGTCATTAATTCCCCTAAATGCTGGAAATATTAAATGATTAATTACCGCTCCCAGCAAAAGCGTAATAAAATAAAAATTCTATGAAACTTTTGTTCTGTCAGACGCGCTTAACTTTGTCATTATTTTCAACCTAGCTTTCCTCCCGGCTCCGCCCACGTACTAACGTATGTGGGGTGATATTATTATTTTTTATTTTTGTATAACTTGACGTCACGTCTATATGTATGAAATAAATAATTCAGTAGTTTATTTTCTAGACGTTGAACTATAAAATAGAGAAAATCTCATTTAGTTCAGTAGCTTTTACATGAGACGCGTAAAAATAAACAAGACAGAAAAAAGGCGGTGAAGTAGTTTTTAAATTGTTTATTTATAATTTACTTAAAAAATATTGAACTTGTGAAACTGAAAAATATTGCATAAAAACACCTCTCATATTTTGTAAGGCACAAAAGTCTTTAGCAAAAGGACAGAGAAACGAAAGTCCCTGTCATTAAAATACAGGAATCCTACTGTATAGGCAAGTAGGTGGCCACCTATTTCTCTTTAACAGAATTAGCATACAGTATGTTGTTTTAAGCAGTAAAAATCAGCTCGCACCAGCCGCCTAATGTGTACGGTGTACCTACGAAGTCAGGACAAAAACCGGTAACAACTAAATTAACAAATGCAAACGTTCACTTCCGTGACAGGAAAGCAACACTTATCGTGTATGCTGTACAGTCAAGAACGAAGTTCGTTCGTTTGACGTAAGACGTTTCATGTTAATAAGGGCCAACTTTTTTCACCAGATGTTTCTTTGAAGCTGTCAAATGGCTGATTGTTTGTTTTTCTTTGCTAAGTTGGCGGCTTCACTCATAAGGGTTTGGGTTACTGGCTGTTAAAAGTTTGTATCATTTCTTTATTTTTAACAAGTAGAATATGGATCATATTAATATGGTGCTTTCAATCTGTTTTAACTATGTAGTCAAGATCGTATAAAAGACAAAACAATTGATAAATCGATCGTGTAGTTTTAATCACATGATTCTTTTTTTAAATAAAATAAGATTATTAAATTCCAAAATGAATTTAAGAGTTTCCAAGAGTCATGTCAATGGAAAAACTAAATAAAAACAAAATATGCGAATACTATATATTAATTAAGTATGACAATTGTGTCACCAATAAAATTACAAAATCCGTCCGGTGTTTATGACATTTTTGTAGTTCTCACATAATCAACTTCAATAAAAGCATTCATTTGTCAAAATAAACACTTCATTATTTAATTCCAGTGCATCACATACCGTATCTCGACGTACCGCAAAGTCTCAGTACATCAAGCTCGGTGTTTTGTTTATGACTGTACAATAATTCATCGTCTGTCATATTAGTAGTTTCGGTTAATTTCTAACACGGAAGGCGACGGATTAGTCACCGTTTTGTAAGAGAAAATCAACTGGAAACATGACACTTTTGTTATTCTGATTTCGAACTGCACTTAGATTATACTACAGACAAGAATTTGTTTGGTATATATGTTACCGTAAAATTGTCAAACACGTTAGATTGTAATCTCTCTAGCGAGGTTGTAAACTCTCGAAATAGACAAACTGAACATACTGCTTACAATATAACACATTATTTTTCGGTAATAATCTAAATAGGGGCCCTGCCCTCCCCTCCTCCACACCGCGCGAGTTGACTTCCATCGCATGCATTTCACAATATTACGGTTTCACTTCGATAGATTATAATCTACCGAAAAATAATGCGTAATATTGTAAGCTGTAGGTATGTTCGTTTGACAAAATTTCGAGAGTTTACAATCTCTCTAGTTATATTACAATCTAACGGTTTTTGCAATGTTACGCTGACATATACATATGTATACAACTAAAATACCCTACTACTGAAAAATCATGCTCTAATTAAATTCGAGCTTCGTGAGGTAAAATCGACTCCTCCTATTATTGAAGTCGGTTTAAATTATTATATGTTATCCAGGCCATAATAACGAATCTATTGACACCATATTCATCAAAATCAGATGAATAGTTTAGGCGCTGCGGAGATACAAAAATACATACACTGCTAAAATCATTACCCTTCCTCTTGGTTTCGCTGTAGTCGGGTAACAAGATATTCATCGATGCTTCTTAGTCTTGAGTTTCAAATTCTTCTTAGTTTTCATATCGAGGTATACAACCACTCAGCCAAAACTTTTTGGACTTTCCAAGACCGCTACTTGGATTCTCTCCAGGTATTATTACATACCAAGTAGGAGATATAAATTACCTTAACTATATCAAATGGAATTATACCATCGTGTAATGGGAAGCGGGAGACATAAAATGCTATAATTTATCCCCTCGCCGCAAAGTCGTTGGTCATTTATTTTATGCAATTCAGTCGTTCTTAATAATGTGACTATGTTGTTAATTCGTCTTGTAGTGGAAAAGCAATAACAGTTTATGTGAATAATGAAATACAACTTCCGAATACTCGTATAGTTAGAATCCAGTTGTAAAGTAATAATTGCTAAATTTTACGGCTATATCGATGACAAAGTCTCTGTGCTAAAATCAATAAATAAATCTAATGAGGTCTACGTTAAATTGTGATCAAGTCCGTAGAACTCACTAGAAACAGACTTTTCACATTCCCGGAAGAATCAAATAAGAAAAAAACTTTCATCCGAAAAATTCGCGGACATAAGACAACGGGTGAAAAAACTCCAAACAAAGTATTTAGGTTATTTTCGATAACATTAACATATTGAATCCACCGTAAAGGTAACTTGTCCGAAACAAAAATATCTCAGTAACATTTTATGGGTCAAACTTCTGCCAAAGTTTTCTTGAGTTAACTCAGGATATTATTAGGAACATGTACTGTATGTGTATTGGAAATCGTAGTTTTGTTCCTGTTGCTATTTTTGGCAACAGTATCGGCTGATTTATGCTAATGAGCGCTCTGCCGTTTCCTCTAGGTTTAGTAGCAGTAGACATGGAAACTTAAAGAACAACAGTAACTCGATAGAGAATATCTGCATAATAAAAATCTAATATTCACCGACAGACAATGCAAGGCCGCTTGGGTCAGAATGAAAGAAGAATGGCAATGTTCCATGCACTCTGGGTTAATTCGTGTATATTCATTCAAATACTCTTATATCTCGGTCAATTTAAGAAATAGGTAATAACAACTTTTTTTTAAATGCAGAAATAACAGCTTCTTCTGATGGAGGATTTTTTAAATATACCCCCTGAAATGATTAAATAAGAGAAGTTTGTATGGAAATTCGTCATTTTAACCGATGAGAATATCATCACGCCTAGTGCTCGTCTATCTGTGTAGTTTTATTATTGTACCTCGACGCCTACATAATAGTTAACTAGCCAAAAAAATGTTCAGGGACGACTCACTTTTAAAAACTTTATCGTAGGTCATGATGAGAGTATATGAATAAAGGGTGAATCTTTATGAACGTCGGTATTTTTGTTTCTCTCGTTTATTTTTAGTTCAAAGAGATAATCATGTGGTCCGATAATGTCAATTCAGATACTGTATTACGCCTTTCCTTTTATTTTGGACTCTCTGATCTCGTTTTGTTTAGAAGGAATTCTGCCATTTGCAAAAGTTTTTTTTTCATCTGTTGGTAAAACTTGAGATAAATTGATAAGGTACTGTTATTTGTGGACTGGCAAGATCCCTAAAAATTACAGAGATATATTTATTATTCTACATTTTTAAATTCGTTTTCAACGGATTTTTTTTTTCCTACCATTAAGAAAATAAACTTAATTTCAGAACGTCTTGTCTTGTTGATAAAGTCATAAAACTGTTTGAAGTTGTAGCACATGTTACCAATGTTATTTCCCTAAAACCAATCTTGTTTACATTTCTGGAAACTAAATTGCAAACGCAGAGGTATAGTGTGGCATGGTTCTTCTGACGCTTAAATACATCATCAGGAGGGCGCTTCTGTGAGATAATCTGTTGAAATCGCAGTGAAAAAAAGCAAGATGGCAGTTTTAGTTCCGACAATGGCCACGCGCCTAAATAACCATGCTGTGCTGTAAGTTCATTTCAATGGAAATGGAAACTGAAACTTATGGCGATGGCGCTAGCAGTAGTCTGCTTCCAAGCATCGACATTGGTTGAAAATCTGGTAGTGTCATTTTAAATTAAATCAAAATAGCTTGACCTCATTGGTCAGATTGTGTCCTAGCTATGCTCGCGCCATCTACAATTAGTTTTTAACGGTCTTCCCCATTCAATCATTAGTTTGGAACTAATTTGACAGCTCTTGAAGTGCCTACATTTATAACGTTTTCAACGAACATGACAGCTACTTCTGAGTTTGAGGGTTGTTGCTACAAAGCTTGTGAAGTAAGAAGTGTCCTGATAAGATAAGGACCCTAACATATCACCGTGACTTGTGTGTGAGAGATAGCAGAAGCCATGCTTAATAGAAAAAAGTTTGTGTAAATAAATGATTGGTTAACTTTTAAGTTAACAGTGTAAAGTCCGATATGGATACGTTTTTGGTACAATTTTCCAAGAATGTAGAATATTAGTTATACAACATTACGGTTACAAGACATGCTAGTAGAAAAATCATAACGATTCATTAGTAGACACAAAAAAAGGTAGGTACAATTGAATTTTCCATTGTAAATATCTCTTTTGTCTTTTTAGTTATGGCACGCGTCAAAAACAGCATAAATAACAATTATATCATTATAACCTCTGTGGTTTTATCTCTTCAAAACTCGGTTTAAAAGGTTAGTCTTTGGACGTAACTATGTTACGGGTTGTATTGTACCTATATGTATAGGTTCATTAAATTCAGAAATCGCATAAGCAAACATGGTTCCCCTTAGAACAAATATTGATTCAATAGGCAAGTTTCTAACTGTAGTCAAGCAGGTAAAATAATTTGAAACTTAATTGTGTTTTTACTTAAAATCACTAATTAAAATAACAAAATCCCTAAAAAACCATAAATTAATCAATCATCTTGACAAACATTGCGACTAACAAATTCTTGGCAGAAAAAAAAATATGACAGTCGAACTCGATTTGAAATACAAAAGCTCTCAAACACCCAATAATCAAATCCTAAACTACATAAATCACACTCCACAAATCATTCAACACCGAACTCTCTACATTTGAAGTAGGTATTTCAACCACAAAATGAAGAAGGAAACGTCCCGTAGAATAAAGGCGGTTAATTTTAGATGAGTTTTTACATCCCGTGCAAGGAGAACAAATGAATCATTATTGGGTAGCTCAGCGCGAACAGACTGATTGATACCTTCCTTTCATCTAGGCATCTCGTGTCTCAGACGGGACTGGCGCTGCGACTTAGTACCTAGTGCCTAGGTTAGGACGAATATATTGCGGGATTATGTGCTTTGGTACGAGGTTTTTAGAACTGTATTTGGGAGTAATAATAATAATAATAATAATAATCTTTATTGACATAAAAGTCGTAGTAGGAAAGAAGGACTAATAAATTCAAAAAACATTGATGTTAGTGTATTGTATTTTTTTTTTTGCGGCTGTGAAAGAAAGCCCACGTCAAAGAATATAATGTCTTTGACATGGGGTTTCTGTATCGACCAATGGCTTAAAACATGGTTGACTCCTGAAGTTTCAGTCAATCGATTTTAAATATCAAATATTTTTTTAGGACTCCTGAAAAAGTTTTCCTTTAAAAAAAAATACAAGGTATAGTTTTGATTTAGAGTTTGAAGTTCAAGGTAACGCATTGTTAGGGATGATCATAATCTTCCTGCCCTTGTCCCATGTTACTTGGGGTCGGCTCAATACGGTTATTTCTTCCAATCTCGTTTCACAACCGTCTCGATATCATTATAAAGCATTGCTAGGGATACCAGTGAGAAAAATAAGATGACCTTGTATTAAGATCCTTCTCCCATCCTAAATGAAAGCAAAATACACATAAAAAATTCCATGTCTCAAAAATAACATTCCAAAAACCGGCCAAGAGCGTGTCGGGCCACGCTCACTGTAGGGTTCCGTAGCTTCCCAGACCATTAAAAATACCAACATTTTTCGTCAGCAAAAATAACTTTGTTTTTCATAGTATTTGTATGAAAAACAAAGTTATCATTTGCGTTTTTTTGAAAAAGTGCTATATAACTCAAAAACTATTCAACTCATCAAGTTGAAAATAATTTTCCTAGAAAGTTCATATAAAGGTCTACTTCTGTGATTTTTTTCATATTTTTTAAACTTATGGTTCAAAAGTTAGAGGGGGGGGGGGGACACATTGTTTTTGACTTTCGGAGCGATTACTTCCTAAAATATTAATATTATCAAAAAATGATTTTAGAAAACCCCTATTCATTTTTAAATACCTATCCAACAATATATCACACGTCAGGGTCAAAATTAAAAAAAAAATCGCTCCCCACTTTACGTCTGGGGGAGGTACCCTAATAAAAATGTTTTTTTAAATTTTTATTTTTGCACTTTGTCGGCATGATTGATATACATATTGGTACCAAATTTCAGCTTTCTGGTGCTAACGGTCACTGAGATTATCCGCGGACAGACAGACAGACAGACAGACAGACAGACAGACAGACAGACATGGCGAAACTATAAGGGTTCCGTTTTTTGCCATTTGGCTACGGAACCCTAAAAATGGTATCAGTTTCATTCTTCTGTTGATCTGTTGATCTAGCAAGTACTCGATTGATCTGATTTTATTACCAGTACCTATTAGCTAATAATATTCCACCTAACATGCAAACAAGATGGTTCACACCGCGATAACTTAGCAAGTTACTGGCGCCCCGATATTACGGGAACAACTAGGTGTTCTATCATTCTGATAAAGCTTAATGTTTTTTTAAAAGATAAGAATCTTTGTTGACTTTACGCGACACAATCTTACCGAGTAAAAAATCAGGATGTCAACGCGATAACTGACTTCCTTATCAACTCTAAATTAAACATTTTAGCTGGGCTAAGATTGAAGCTGGAGAAGAAAATAATAGGCTTTGAGAAACTTTGTTGATATCCAACCTTTCTCTATGATGAATAAACCTCGGGACAGTTACTTAATACTAAAATGTCTAAAATACTTGTAGACGTTGCCAAAAATTATGAATGGATGAATATCTCATATCGCGTGTACTGTTGTAGATTTTAAATAGGTGATAAAATTAACGAGAACATTTTATTATTGTGTCATAACATGACTCAGTGTTCATAAAGAACCATAATGAAGCTAAATAATACGACTTTTAAAATGACGTCGTTATATTAATTAATACGCGTTTTGCTTTGTGTATTCAAATATATCAAATGTTTGACAATGGGCAATAAACTCCAAAATTATTGACGCATTATTGAATGTAAATAAAGTCCCGTAGATTCAGCCGATACAACAATAACAGAAGTTAACGGTAATTCATTTGGCACATGCAGAAAAGTTATTCATTTATGAAATTCGTCATTGCGAAATTAAGTTTCACCAATTACCTACGTTACTTAATAATATAAATTATCTACAGTTTTATTCACGAATGAGCCTGATTACCGCCCATAAAATTTGTAGGACATTACTTAAATATATTATTCGATTTATAGCCATCTTTATTACGGCTTCGCTGACATTCGAATGCTAAGCAGATAGCATGATTGGAGTAATCTTCATTTGTATGTCTACTACATATGCATGTGCCATTCTGAATTTCTGGATATTCCGAAATAACGCAAAGAAAATTGAGCTTAAACTAGTATAAGTCAAGTCTCAAAATTGCACCAGACGGAGAAGTCAGCACGTATAGGACGCGTCAGCTCGTGGCGTGAAGAGTAGGTGCTCGACTGCGTAACGTCAAAATCGGGTTTCAGCAGGACATGCTCCTGAATTTGCATATCGCACATCTACTACCGCATTCCTCTATGAAATATTCAGACTATCTACTCCTTCGCAATTTAACTTCCATATAGACGAGACTCACCTTCAAATTGTGCGACTAAAATAGACACATCATTTGAAATTCTTATACGTCAATACCTACTTGTGTTGCATTTTTAAGCATTCCTTATCTGAGATGAAGAATAATGCTTAGAACGACTTCTGAGTAGCGAAAAGTATACGTATCCAGGAGGTCAGTGCAGCTGTCATGTATTTATTCAAATGTAGATGGGAACATGAATAAATTAGATGCAATATCAATGCCAGATAACGACAGTAATTGCCCTATAAAGACGAGGAACGATGTCAGAACGCCTAGAAACGCAATTACGTCCGCAAGCATGCTCTCACGAACATACACAGCTATAAAGCGTCCTTCCCTCGCATTTATTGCTTACATGTCTACAGATTTTTGGGAGCTTTTGAATCAATACAATAGCTTTAAGGAGCGAGGCGTGTGTGACTGGATTGAGAATGCCGTTTTAGATCGGAGCCAGTCTTGCAAAGGAACTCATTCATTGGCTGAACAGGATTCGTCATCGCGTAAAGGATGAATTGTTCATTGATTCAAAGCGCTTTATGTCTGGAAGGTTAACTTCAATTTAGTTCTCTTTTATGCTCATTACATATTATCTTCAAAGCTATTTTTCCTTTACTTCAATGAAAACAAAAATACATTTTGGGATAACATTTTACAGTAGAATCTATTAGCCAATTTTAAAATAGCTTATGCTGTAACACAATCATCGATTGTTGTAACTAGCGTCTGAGCACTATCATAATATGTACTTCCTCTTCCCTATCTAAAAGTAAATAAGTTTATTGCCAATATAAATGAACAAGCTCACGAGAATACCTCTCTATTTGGACTATTTCTACTCAAACAAACATTTCAACTTTACAAGGTATTTGTTTAGCTAATATTTGTACGATTTGCTCTATGACTCACTACTCAGATAATCTAAGAGCAAGTCTTGCAGCCAAATTGATGGCAATATGGAGCGTTCCCTGAAGCGTTTTTAGAAAATAGGATACGCGATCATAAACCGTCTTCATTTCATATGGGAATAATTCAAAAATTTGGCTGAGCAGTCCATAGCGAGCATAAATGTAAGTGCACGAAGTAATATGGTCCACAATGTACGCCGGATTTAGGGTATTTCCGAAGCTCTAGGAATATATACGGCTGCAGTTCGCACTCACGAGATATTCGAACGGTCTGCCAATAGCGTACTTAGTTCAACTAGATATTATTCTTTGAAACCTTCCCATGCGATAGTGCATGAGTAATTATTCGCATAAGCATACCTGAATTGTATATTATAGTGATAGCCGTGGGTTACTCTGCTCACAAACCGCTTACTTCAGTTTTATGAATGCACTAGATTCAACTTTTGGAAGTAAATACTTCGTTGGACTTTGTTATAGTCTTCAAACGTGTGTCTTTAGATTCTTTCGCCACGGTGAAGTTCTTTTATTTTTCGATGCCATTGTACGCAGAACTTCTAAAACTTCACCTGAATATTCTTTAAAATCGTAATAAATTCTCAAAATTAACCACCATGTTCGCGCCTGTCATAACACGACTTTTAAACTTCTTTACGATGTTTCTAAGTATCCACAAATATTCTGTGAAGGGTTTAATTTATAGACTGTACTGAGAGTTTTGGTCTTCCTTCGCATTTCCTAGAATTTGCATAAGTCTAGCTTCAATTTCCCGTTTACTTAGTAGCGTGTAGCGTGTCTCGAAATGGTCGTTTAGTGTCGTTTTGTTCGTCATGTCAGCTTTAATCTTTAATGAAAAGGGTGTCCTAGACTGACTGTCCAGTTTGTTTTCTGTCCTCGTGAAAGCCGAAGCTCAAATTTGAAATAGAGCACATTGAAATTTAGCAACTGTCTGCTGAGGCGCATTACCGACTCCGCTACCGTATTTATAAATATTCGGCCGACGTTTCGAGCTATCCGTCCAGTAATAGGTCAGGATATTTAGAGCTTAGTTAAAAAACAACAATCACAATTTTGATTCATACGCTGCGTATCGGCCGACGACGTAGACGAAAGATATATATGATAAAAATAGACGTACGTCTTATAGATCGTACGGAATTATTATTGCACAAGCATTTTTCATTGATATTTTACTGGAACTAACTTCAATTTAGCAGCAAAAATATTAGTTGTCGGTGTTCATAGTAGTTAAATAAGTAAAAGCTATACTATATCATATGCACAATGTTCTATTCTGTTCACTAAATAAGAAATATTAAAAAGAGAAAACTAAGAAAACGGACATATGCGTGTATAAACTGTCATTAAAATAAAATGTCATCAAATTTTGGCAATGCTCCAAGCCTCAGAAATATTGTTTGTCGTCTTTGCAGAAAGGGTAACTACTCCAAATCTAAAGTCTAAAGATCTGGGGTGCTTATCGTTGTATTAAGTATACTTTTATAGCGGTTAAGGCCAAGAGATCATCGCAGACTACTCTGAACTAATACAGTTTTAGAATCTGAAATGTAGAAAGAAATCTTAAGATTGAATCTTGGCGTCTAAAAACATAAGCTTCGTCGATTAAATACGACTTAGTAATCCGTACTACAGCGAGCTACTTAGTGATGCGCATTGTAACAATTCTAAAAGAAGAAAAGACTCGTTAAAAAGATGTTGTATTTAAAAATACGTATCGTTTGTGACGTTATTTAGTGTGGACGTGTGGTCTAACGAATTTTTAGCTAATGGAATAGTTTACTTCTCATCTGTAGGCACCTCATTATTTCAACAAATAATTTGTCCATTGTCATGATGGATGTTAATGTCACTACTTGTAACGGTATTTAGCGCGCCTTTGAGAGAGTGATAAATCTAGGATAGCTTCCTGAATGTAAGTGTTCCTTGTACAGATCACAGTAACGATTACATTTGTAATGGCTGCCCAGTATGAAGCTCTAACATCATAAGAGTTTAACTCGAGAATAATGATAATTCGTTTGAAACATGACAGTTGTTTAATAGTTTAGTTCAAAGAGGATGAAGAATGGCTTAGCAAGTTGTCAATTTGAGTGCCGATTTGTGGTTATTGAAGACAGTACAATTCTGAAGGTGGCCGAAGATCGCACGACCAATCGTAATGACAGTTCGCAGCGCCACTGGTTCTATGTAACTCTATAGAAATGCTTTTGTACTATTTTGGCCAAACTAATGTTTGATTACCGTGAGGACTATTTCTGCTTGTAGCGCTCGACTGCTACAGTACCGTTTATCTATTACCAGCGCAGCATGTGATTTTTCTGAGCTACTTGGCGACATTGCTGCGCTCCAATGTCGCCATCGACTGTGGCCGCTTCCCTAATTTGTACTTCAATAATACCTTTGTTTGTTTTGTTTCCCTTGACAACAATCGTATGTGTCATTGCAAGAGGCAGACAGAGTCGTCGAAGCTCGTGAGTCTCCCATTACTAAGCGTGGGGATTGAAATCTGACCGACAGAGCGTTCGCTGATAGAAGTGGTCACCGACAGATGTGGTTAACGATTATCAGTGCAGACATGAAGCTTTCATTAAAGGCAGATGCTAGTGCAATGTATGCTTCGGCTATGCGCTTTATAGATGATGTTTATATTTTAATTTAGGGGTATAGTTAGTTAAATAGCTAAGGGAAGAAATAATTATGTTGTTAGCTTGCCTAAGCTTTTCATAGGGAAAAGTGAGAGATACAACTTTTTCATGTTTTCTCATCATAGAACACGCTCCTATTTAATACAAATACGAACCTATAATGAAGGCTCTAGTGTATTTGTAAAACATCTAAAGATTTGAAATTAAGTCCTTAAGCTACTACCATATAGGTATTTAAAACCTCATGGATTGTTTGGTTTTATTCTTATTATTCCCGAAAAAAGTCGAACTCCAAATGCGTTAGCCAGTTATTCAAAAGCCTCAAGGGAATTTCAGGGTCTTGCTGTAAAAGTTAAAATTTGGTTCACATACCAAACGGGAGGATGTACTTCTAAAAAGTGATGTCATTTAGTAGAAGATAGAAAGAACAAAATAAATGGATATTTTATGAGTCATCAGTAAGAGGAGGATCACAATCATCTAGTTCATTAGTAGCTAGTCCTGCGCAACCCTAAAAATAAGTCGCAGTCGTCAGCAGAGATAGAACAAAAATAAAAGCAGCCCACATTGATTGATGTCGAGTCTCACACACGCATGTTTTTGACGTCCCGCCGTCAAGACAAGCAGTGCCAACCGATGTGCCCTCGGCCGCTGCGAGATTTTTTTTTCTGTTAGTTGGAACGTAACACGGCCGAGATGCTCCGCAGTCACATGAGCTAATGAATTTTAGACGTTTTCTTTCAAACAGGAAGCCCGGCGTCACCAGAGACGATGACACCTCCGCCAGACTCGGCTCAGACGGAGAACGTCGTGTCTCCGAACGCTCGCGGCTCAAATACGAATATGATTTTTATTTCGTTTCTGTAAACGAAACTACGATAGCGAATTGGCGCATTCCCTCCCACGCGGCCACGTGAACAGTTAAAAGTGTCGCCGGGAGCAAGTTTTATTCGATATTTTCACGCAGATGATTGAGTTAGACGGCTTGCGCAGGAGGCTGGGACGCAATCTCCGGTGGCGGTGCGGAAACCACCCGGCCACCCCCGTCCCCTCTCGCAACCCCTCGACGCGCCCGTTGCACCGCCAGACAGACCCGAGAGACGTCCCCACTACATCTAATTAATAAATCTGATATAAGTAATTATTATACTGAAAGGCGTCAATGTTTGAATTATAACGAGTTTACAACGCAAAGATAGGAATGGATGTCGACAGAGTGAAATCGTATTAGTTGTCTTATGTCTCACTCAATAAAGCGAAGATTAAACAACAATAAACGAATGAGATCGTACCTATAGGTATTTGTCGTGCGTTTGATCAGATTAATTAATCGTAAATGTTAACTAACTCACTGTTATGGGCTGGTGGCATTTGGAATACAGACCTGCAATTGTTGCAACGTTATCGTTGCAAAAAACAGTGAAAAACAATAAATAAAATCGCATTAGCTCTCTTGTGTCGTACTACTTAGTTGTAAAGCGAAGTTGTGTCGGTCGCGCAGGAAATTCGGGGGATATTTTCCGATCGGAGTTAGGGATCTAGTTTCCGCACTCGCGCGATAAACAAGTTATTGGCGTTAGTGAGGGTTAAGAGGGGCGGGGGAGGGGGTGAGGGGGCGAAGCGGGATAACTCGCCCGTGTAATTAATAAACGAAGCGAAAGGGAATTTGAATGGATTTGATGATTTGTGAAAGTGTTTAACGCGTCGCGTTAAGATTGTTATCATTGATGACTAACTTGGTATTTCGTATTTCTCGATTTTACGTCGTATTGCACGTCTCTCGTAAGAAAATTTATTGACACCATTAATTTATAATTAAAATTCCTGGGAACTCATCTCCAGTTAACATACCTAATGAATTCATTTCAACAATTAAACTTAATAGATTTTTTACATATTTTGTCGGAATCGGAATGTTTTTTTGTCTGAAAGCGTAGCAATAGAAAATGTAAACCTGCTTAATTTAAATTTCGCAACGATTTGTTCTAATTTGAGAGAGGTGTGTAAAAGGGCGTGAACTGCTTGCATATATTTCGCTCCGGTTTACACACACATATTATTGTCAGCGAGGACGTGTCAAATGTCTCTCCGACCGACTCGTTGCGGCGGCAATAGAATGCAGTGCAGTGCGTTGAAAGCGACCAGACCTGTTTGCTTATCTCGACTTTTCTTACGCGAAATGAAGCCTTACTCAACCACAGTAAAGACGAGAATCCTTCGCGCGTTATTACAGTTCTAGATAGCCTTCAGCTAGCAACAGTTCATTTGTTTCCGTTAGCACTTCTGGTCCACGGCTTCTTCGGGAAAGTATCAGATGTTAGGCGCTTTTTGAGTAGAATTGCACGACTCAAGATAGACGATTGAAATCTCTGTTTTGACACTTCGGAACCTTGAAGACAAATAGCTCGGCCTACAAAGAGTTTTGTTGTTTGAAAATTCCCTCATGATAACGGCTGACGAATATTTTAAATACCATCGAAGTGTTAAATGTTTCATCACGTGTCTAAATAAACGTAGTGGAAGCGTAGGCAGTTTATGTGTAAAACACCATGATTTATCATTTAGCGTTGTGGTATAAAAATATGAGAGTTCAATGACCCATAAGAGCACTAATAGGTTTGATAAAATCTGCGGTGGAGCCTCATTAATTATGGTTATTTCGCGTGAAGAATATTTCAGTGACAATTAGGTTATTACCCAGTCGAGCTTGTCAAAGTATCATTATTCTGTCGTTGGAAATGTGTCGGATTTTGCGAATTAATTCTGTATCTCACGATGTTTGAGAGTGAATCAAATGGGGCATCTCTATCACTATCAGACTGACACATCGCGTTTCACAATCACGAAGAAAACGAATGTCTGTTATTTTTTTTATTCAGACTGTATGTCTTTATCGTAAAAATATCATTTTTAGCGCGCGTAGTAAAACTACGTTTAACTTTAATTTCGGGTTTTACGATTTCCGTAAGCGTCGTCCATTTTATATAATTACAGTTACACTCTTAAACTGTTCCTTTAATTACGTATTAAAGTCTCATATCGTATGTGTCGCGTAAAATTAATTATTATTTTATGGTTATATACTTGATTTAACGGCCATGGCAAGTGATCTCTAGTCTGCCCTCTCGGTGCTTAAAGCTGATAAGAAATAGCATGAATAGCAAGTATCTAACGAACATTAATATCTATAAAACGTAGATGTTATTACAAAGATAGTGTGGTGTTATGCATAAAGAACACTGCATACCATCCATACTATGACGTATCAGGCAAAAAGATATTCGTTTTATTGAAAAATATCAGACCTTGCCCGCTAAACTGTTCCGTCACCGGCCAACACGAGCATCACGCTGTTGACACGTTCTAGTGGGAATGGTAGTTCGTGTCATAATATATTTCTTTCCATGCCGGATACGTTGATAGCACGGTCATGGTATGAAGAAGTTAAAGGCCTATGCACACGCGTCTCATTGCAGTGACACTCGCCGCGTCACAAGGTCATTCGACAAAATGGCTTCGCGGATGTTTACGGTCTACATCAGTCTACATAGTATACTACTAGGTGTAAACTGCTACGGTATACTACCGTACCTACTGGTATACAGCCCCGCCCCGTCACCCAGCGACTTTGTTTTCAATTGATTCAGCGGTGAGACTGCGTCGCGATCAAGTGTCAGGGGGTTAGTCTAGACATTTGAATTGTGGCTCTGTCGTAAAGAAGCGTCTGGTTCGAGAACTGTTAGGGCGACACTATGTTAATTTGTGGGCTGACATCTTTATAAAAGCATTGCGACTGAACGCAGTAAGTACGACGTGCATATGACCTTATAGTTATCTTGGGTTAGGTTAGGTTAGTAATATCTTTATCGTACTTTCAAATAGTTATTAACACTTGTAAATATGAAACTAATTGTTATTAAAGATAGATATGCTTTATTTTTTTTTAATTTATAGAAACATCACAACATGCGAGATGAAAGCCAATAGAATCGCTGCAATTACCCATCTAGGTAAACAAACTAACTGAATAAGATGCCACAAATAACAAGACATAAGACAAAATCGACACACATCAGTCTCTATCTCAGTATGTCTGTGCTTGTATATGTTTTGACATGTATTATTAATTCCTTTTAAATTTTTAGTTATCATTTCTAATTTTTTGGTTTGACATTTATTATTACTACTAGTTGTTATTTACTTTTAACATGTCTGTGCTTATATATATTTTGACATGTATTATTAATTCCTTTTTAATTTTACTTATGATTTCTAATTTTATGGTTTGACATTTAATATTGCTACTGTTGTTATTTATAGTCGCAGATTAAATTATGTTTTATTTTATTTTGGTAATGTTAAATTTTTTGTTAAATTGTTTTCTCGGATTGAAGGATATATTAAAATCACAATAAATTGTAATTCTAAACATTTGCACGCCATAGTATATGGCAAACATGTCTGAACCAATTTTCTTTATGTTATCCTGCATACACTTATTATATATTATTGTATGTGTACACATGTTTGAGCAAATAAATCTTATCTATCTATCTATCTATCAGACTAAAAATTCAGACTATTTACAACTAGAAAGTTCAGAAGAAACCGTACAAACTACAGTTCGTAAATCTGTGCATGTTTATCGACCAAATTGCACATGGATATTGAACAACTCACAGCTCACAGGCATAGGTCGTCTGTGCTTGTGCAACGAACAATGTGCTGTGAACCGGCACTACGGACTGTCAGAAATGGCCATTGTTATTAGTTAACGCATAAACTATCTCCACAAACGTCATCTATGTTCCGTTGTTGCTCCCGCAGATAAAGTGCGAAGTAAAAATAGCGGTGTTTACTTCTACTATAGGTACTTTTCTGTTTGGCGTTTGGTTGTAAAAAGGTTCTATTAGCAATTTTCTACGGAATACTTAACGTTGTCCTTTTTCTGCTCTTAACACAGTTTCAACATTATATTTTGAGTCGAGATTTTTAAAGTATGTACTTACAAATTATTCTCTATAGGTATAGTTTTATTACATCAAAGCTCGTGGTTAAATAATAGCAGCCACTACAGTCGATTTTCAGGATAAGCCGCGTTTGCCTAGGTTAGTCCATGGATGGGTGACTACTCATTACAACACGAGTTTCCTCCGTGCCTCGGAAAGCACGTTAAGCCGTTGGTCCAGGCTGTCAATTGTACATCTTTGACAGTTGTTAGGTTGTCCGTGACCCGAAATACTGATAACTAGTCTTACCGAGGGGTAGTGTATCTCCCAGTATTAACTGGGTTGTGGAGTTCGATAGGCAGTCGATCCATGTAAAATATTGGTATTCAGCTGCATCCAGTTGGACCTGAGACCCTACTCCCTAACGTTTCGTCCATACGGACGGATCTATCCGCGTCTCTCGCGCACGTCTGCAGACGAGTTCGTGTGAGAGACGCGGATAGATCCGTCCGTATGGACGAAACGTTAGGGAGTAGGGCCTCTGAAGCCGACCCCAACATAGTCGGGAAAAGGCTATCCAGATGATGATATTTATATTACCTAGAGTACGGTCGACCAAGCTATTTGGTTTACATTTTAACATGCAAATAACATTGTATAATGTAAACCAAATAGCATGATCAACCGTACATAAAAGAACAGTTTGATTTTACTAGCACTTACTTTTTATTCACTGCATTCTGCGATCTCGTTTGTCTACTAGAACGTTCTCGATAATAATTGCATCTCTAGGTTCCCTTAACTTTATCAGTACCTATGACAATGATGCTTGGCTAAAGAGCACAACAGGATAAGCTAACTCCAAGTAAACTTTTCACAGGAATCTTTACTAATTAGTTCTTCATCAAAAGGAGAACATTCACATAATTAACTACAACTTCAACCATGTTCTTCTTCACCAAAAACATTTCAAACGCTAATCGGCACTGTCATTACGGGTTCTCGTAATTTTTTTGTTCCAACAATTTAGTACAAAAACATATTTTTTTTCGTACCTTAGCCCTGTAATTAGTCCCTGCCTAAATCAATCAACGTTTTACCCTTTGTCATTATGTCGTTAGTTTCTTCAACATGTGCCACTGAGCTACTGGGCACCGTATGTTACGAGAATTTCGGCCATTTTTTTTCTCTGTTTGAAATGAAATATTTGAAATTGGAATCAGCAGTAGAAACATGACGAACCTACTGGCATTTTCTTTTAAATATTGTGTGCCAGTACATTCGTTTTTTTTTCTTACTGACGATTTTTTAATTGAACCCATTAAATAATTTAGACTATAAGTGGTAATATCTAAGCAAATAGGTTTGTCTAGACACAATCTAAAAACAGTCCTCTAAAAGCTTTACAAGTAATAATAGGTACCTAAGTAGACAGTAAACATACTGACAAATGATAATTAGTAACGGTTACATCCATTAGGTAAGCAAAATCAAAGAAATATGACGTCTTTGTGTAAGAAAAGATCTATAGAAACACATGCATGTAAATAATATTATTATTGTTTACTACTTTGTACGCGTCATAAAATCAGTGGGTAATATTTTTTCATGGTCAACGTAATCGTAATTCGTTCATTCTGTGGCGAGGGATTGACACTTCACAATCGTAATCCATGAAATGTGATTGTAGGTAGTATGTTGTTGCTTACCAAAATGCCAAGCCCTGCCACGAATTATTATTTTCTATGGCACCTTATTTGAGTATTAAATACTTAAGCACTTAAAAATCTAGGTCTGATCATCTCAACGCCTGTAGTATTTCATACACTTAACAATAAATTAAACATTAATGTTCTTCATAAATGACAGAAAATCGGGACCAAAAAAAGAGTGTATTAGGACACAAAAGTCTTCATTTCATAATGGAAACTTTTTCACAATAACGTTCTTTTTTTAAACTTTTATTTGTGCCAATAGGTGCCAATAGTATACCTTTTTGTCCTTGAGATTATTTTCGAAATCAACACTTTACTCCTCTATCACAATTCTATTTTCAAATTAGTACGTTCCAATGGTCTTGTATGCCAGTATCACATTCTCACGGTACAAAGTCACTGATGCTGATAATTTCCATTGCAATCCGTCATACGTTGACGTGCGTATCGTCTCCAGAGATTTTTCTGTTTTCATACCCAGTGTGTATGTTTGCTCAAGTTAAAAGTCTTCTTAACAATCGATCACTGTCATGAGATACCTACTGGTATTATCAGAGTACATTGAACTGTTTAGTGTGTTTCGTTACGTACGTACACAAAACTTCATTGTGACTACGAAACGATCTGATAACACACACAAGTAACCCCGAGTCAGACCTTATCTTGTTTGCTTTGTAAAATTTTAGATGTACGTAAATATCTTACGGTTTTTGTAGACACGGAACGGGTCTTTCAGAGGATGTGGGACACGAAATTTGCAAAGGAAAATAGGGCTTACCCACGGCTTTGACATCAATTTCATTGTTATCTAATAGGTATCCTATCCACTTCTGAAATAAATAGGCATTGCTTAATATTTACGTAAGTGCACTCCGTAAGAGATTATTTGAGTTCATGTCCTAAAACTTAGCAGGCTCTACTTTGCTTTCAATATTTCACGACATTTAAGTTAGAATTTGACCCAGTTTAGTTCTGTGGTAAGTTAAAATAGATTCTTTTCAACGAGCACTTGGTCTCGGTTCTCGGTACAGCTAAGTCCCAATAAATACTGTGATGAGGCAATAATTGACGGAGCGACGATTGTCGAGAATCGCGCTTTATGGTTCCGTTTCTTTTCTTTTATTAGCTATGTATTCTAGGGGCAGAGTAATACTTAAAGTATTTCTTTATGTCTTATGTTTTCACTAATGAGAGTTGATTCATCTTTTTATGAAAACAAATAAGTTTCTAAAACGTGTTTCAGACACACTTCCTGGAAAACTGTTATTTTTGTCACAAAAGACTGTGACTAAACGAATAGTGATTGAAAGAATCCACTTTAAATCAAGACTGACATGTCACATGCTGTCACAACGTTGAGAGTTATATCATCCCTGACTGACGTACCCACTACTCCTACTTTCTAATAGTAGTTGCACCTTTACAAAAGTACTTCCACAAATTCTTTCAGGGAATACAAACAAGACAGCTAGCTCATGTCAATGTATTTCCAGTCGCAGCCACGAATTCTTGGCACTCAATCACGTCGGTAATTCTGGAGTAACATTAACCACGAAGGACTACATTAAATGCTAACAACTAGTAAATGGTTACTGCAGGTCTATTGTTTTAACATGAAATGTACACATGACAGAAGTTGTTAAAATTTCGCAGACGGTGTTTATATTGTGCAGCGAGTTCTTAAGAAACGTGCCGTCTCGCTACAAATGAGACGGTCGCGTTGAGATACAAGTGCTGTTTATTTTTCTTAGCGCTCTTTTTGAATCTCAGACTCACGGTGGAAATTATACGCAGTTCGTTTCTTAGATAGTTTGAGTGCTCGTGGATGGGTGGCGTTTCAAGTAAATGTTGTGTTTACGTTGAAGAAATTATTATCTCGGTTATGTGGTCGTTAAATCTATGTTTCATCTAGGGTATTGTCCCATCTGTCGTGCCTACGTCCTTGAGGATTATAGGATCCCTCGGTAGGCTTTATTTCAAGTGATTGACAGTATTAGGTCCTGTGTGATACAGGTTGAACCTAACACTATTGAAAAATATCTAGGTATTTGGTTGTTAATCGAGAGTGTTAATTTTCTAATGGCATACCCAGATTACGGTTTTTTGTAGCAGTCTAACCAGAATTGTAATAATTGTAACAGGGTTAGAGCAGGGGCAGATTTGATACGTTGGCTGCCCTAGGCCTACGAAAGATAGCCGCCCCCCCCCCCTATGTGCTATAAAGCATGAAAAATTATGTATGACGGATCCTGGGAACGATTACTAGTGGCAGTTCAGTTGGATGAGCAGCATCTATTATTATTATTACATATAATAAAAGAGTAAAAAAACTTTGTAAGTACATTGAACATATTAAAAAAATAAAAATTGGGTGGGGGTGGGGGTTAGAAACAGTAATAGAGAAGGAATCCAAAAAAAAGTCTGTCTGTTTGTCTGTTTGTTTGTACACGCTAATCTTCAGAACTACTGGACGGATTTTAATGATTTTTTTTTGTTGTATAGATATTAAGTCTGGGCAACATAATAGGCTATAATTTATCTTGAAAACTTGAACACCTGATGCAGAACCGCAACAGACCAGCTAAACTATAAGAGATACAAAAATGACACCATAGCAAAAATTGTTCCACGTGATGAGCATTTTCTGCTGAGAGAATAAATTTGAAGATCTGGAACACCTG
Source organism: Xestia ashworthii (assembly GCA_950022955.1). Taxonomy (NCBI): domain Eukaryota; kingdom Metazoa; phylum Arthropoda; class Insecta; order Lepidoptera; family Noctuidae; genus Xestia; species Xestia ashworthii. Next base: position 9,469,401 of record OX465553.1, on the reverse strand, counting down.
ATGTGGAACTCCAATAGCCCAGCTACACCATAACACATATAGGAATGACGTCTTAGCAAAAGTTGTTCAATCTGATGAGCACTCTCTGTTGACTTACAAAAATCGAAGATCTGGGACACCTGTTGTGGAACTCCAAGAGCCCAGCTACACCATAACACATACGAATGACGTCTTAGCAAAAGATTTTCGGTCTGATGGGCATTTCCCGTTGCCTTATAAAAAAATCGAAGATCAGAAACATCTGATGTGAAAATGATTGTAAAGCTAGCACTAATTTCACTGTATAATTATAAATAAACTGGGAGTACCTCCACGCGGTGAAGGCGGTAACAGTTTAGGACTGATTTTCGATGACGATGGTATATCATTGAAAATTTGACTGTACTGGCCAAAACTCTCATTTATTATTTTATTTATCGAATAAATATATTTTCGGGCTTATGTTATTTGAGTATTTATTTTCCTTTTCCATTTTAAATCTTCGTGACTCGGTAGCCTGCCCGGTAACGCAGGGGAGCAGTCACTTAGATTTTAATTGATCAGGTATCTTCACAAAAAAACTATCAAAGAGGTCTATTCTTTCCCAATGTTCCAAAGGAGCTAAAGGATTGAGGATCATAAGATCCCAAGAATCTATCGAAGAGCGTCAGGAGAGACTTGATGCTGTTCGAGAACATCAGGCTGCACCTTGCTCAGTGGAAACCTCTTCGGATCGCAAAGCCCGCCTGCGTTCTCAGCGTATTTATGCATCTACTGGTCTCTAGAGACCAGTGAAGAAAAGATGCGCGACTGACCGCTGATCGTGAACGTCATGCATTGTCTCGCGAGTCTGAGACGTTCATGGATAAAGATTTGCGCTTGAGTTCTCAACGTATCTACGCATCTGCTTCTAGGTCTCTAGGGATAAGTGGGGAACGTGATTCGCGACTGACCGCTGATCGTGTGCGACATGTATTATCTCGCGAATCGGAAACGTTTACCGATACATAATCACGCTTGAGTTCTCAGCGTATTCGCACATCTACTAACAGGTCTTTTGAAACGAGTGAAGAACGTGATACGCGACTAACTGCTGCTCGAGATTATCATACATTGCCCCGAACACGCACACAACAAAATATTCATAATTAGTTAGAAAGTGAGAGAGAAAGAATTGCTGGAGTACGGCATGAAGAGACAGAAAAAGAGCGCGAAGACATCGACATTCTCTGAACAGAATGTCGATATCATCTGAAGAATCGGATGTGTCTCAAGATATAGCCGTAGGGCGGCATGGCGACCTTCCTTGGGTTGATAAGGAAAGGAGTGCATTTACGTATACTCCTATGATTGAAAATACGCCACATATTCCGCTATCGTAGGTATGGTTCAAAATTATACTTTTTGTGAAGCTGTTAAATGGCAAAAAGAAACAAACGGTATGTGTTGCTCAGGTGGGAAAGATTCGTTATTTTCCCGTCCCCGAGCTCTTAGAATTCGACATCAGACATTTCAGATCTTCGATTTTGACGACCCCGTTGTCGCTGGCATAAGCAACAGGATCCGCGTACGAAGTCGCGGGCAGAAGCTAGTTTTTAATAATCGTAATCGCCATACGTGTAATTTTTTTTGCGGGTTGCTATATGGACACATTTTTGAGTATTTACACGCAAGCGCATGGGCAACTACTAAAAATTGCCGCCCCCTAAATTTTGCCGCCCTAGCCCCGGGCCTACTCGGCCTATGGGGAAATCCGCCCCGGGTTAAAGTCTGTCAATCAAGCAAGAGGTATTCATCATCAATATTCACATCAGCCGACCCCATCGCAACATACTTAGTTGGGATAAAGCTAGGCAGCTAGATTTTTCCCAACTATGTATGTTGGGGTCGGCTTCCAGTCCAACCGGATGCAGCTGAATATCATACCCTAGTTGACCACATTAAGTGTCGAATTAAGTGAAAAATTTAGTCATCCGCTCATAGTACTCAACTACTCATATTTGATGGAACCCTTGTGCATTTCACGATTTTAGTAAGACCGAGGATTGTGGGATTTTGACCGCACTAAAACCACCCCGGGTGGTCACCATCCGCACATGAGAGGAGGCACCGTCTCCTACGTCAAGGTGGCCCGCGAAATTCAAATTTTCTTACGTTTTTTGCAATTTGCAGGGCAGTGCTAAATTGCATGTTGATGAAAATATCGGTCGCAGCAGCTGTTAGACGTAAGTAGTAACAGAATTACAATCATCAATACAACCCTCCAAGTTCATAAGAGTCGATGAACGAATTTTTCACGATCAAAGTAACTACACGTAAGTAGGTACTACGTCACAGCCGCGACCGATATTTTCATCGACATACAACTCAGCACTGCCCTGCAAATTGCAAAAAACGTAAGAAAATTTGAATTTCGCGGACTACTTAGCATCAGCCTTAAACACGATTCTAGACCTACTGCGGTTTAGATTATGTGTAATCTGTCAAAAAAGAACTCAGCTGTATCAGTTTTCTAGTTGATTGAATAAGCCGCTATTTCATATTCTCGTAAAATTCTGCAGTATATTTGAAAGTAGCTTAATAGATTACAACTTAAATGTTGGGCTTCATCTAGAAAAGGCTAGCTAGGGATTTTAAAAAGTCGCTTCGTATAAGTACTAATTCCGCAGTGTCAGCAATAAACCTTTCAAGTAACGACTAGACATGGTCCTTAAGTTTATAAACATGTATTAAGCAGTAATCTTACAAGCTTTACTAAGGGAAACTCACGGTAAATAAAACTTGTAGGACCGGTATATAAATGTTATGAGCGTTTATTAGCTTCTTTAATTAGGTAGTAGGTCACTTAAGTTGGCCTAAGATTAAGAAATACAGGTGCCAACATTATCATCATAATTTTTATGCCCTCACGCCAATTTATTTTGGTAAGTATAGTGGCAGCTTGCAGCTCTTCCATACTTCTATACTCGTATTTCTCATCATTTCCAACATATCCACGGTATAAATAGTAAATTACAATATTGCAAAACCAAGGTTGGGCGAAGTATTATTGGGATTTTCTACCAGGACCATCTCAGTAGCGCCCCGGAACCTGGATGTATGCCTTACTAATGAAAATAAGCTCTATTTACAAAAAACTCACCCGTGAAATGTTGGTATACCATAAGTTCATATTGCCTTTCCCTTCAGGTCTTGATAGGCGTGATGTTACGTTTATTAATATTCCAAAAAAAAACAAATCATTGATCGATTTTTGTACTGACTTTGAAGGTATCTTAGGTTAGATTAAATACAATCAGAACCAAACAATCAATTTAAAATATTGAAACATCACTATCCAATTCAAGGATACCATTGTACAACTTTTCCACTGCTCAACAATCATAGATCTGTATAATCATTTAGCAGTAGTAGGTAGGTACAATAGGTAATCTAGTTTAGTCTAGTGTAGTCCATCAGACTCAACACAAACCCGTTCAACTTCCTCATTCGATTCCACAACCCACCTCCATCATTGCCTGTAAAAACAATTCATTGGCACCTAAGTATGATACCAAATAACATATCGCCTCGTTTAGTTCGCTTCACGGTTGTATCGTGTGAAGCCAGCCGTGGCTAATAGTAAGTGCACTGTCAATGTGTAGACACATTCGCACTAATAAATTACTGCCATAGGTCCTGATGTATTGTGGTGGAGGCGCCACGGCCTAAAATGTTTGAGATTTCTTTATTTGTAGGAGAAATTTCACTTTTACTTCGTTCGGTGTAGATATTTCTACGTTGAGTCTATAGTCCTGGCTGTCATTTGTAGATATTTGACAGTCGTTACAGGTAGTCACTGGCCTGAAAGTTCGGCAGCCAGTTTTATCAAAGAGTATCGTATTACCCAGTACTAACTAGGTTGTATCGTTCAGATAGGGCGTCGCTCTATGTAAAATACTGATATTCACCTGAATCTGGCAGGTAGGTAAGACTGAAAGCCAGCATATTTGTGAAAAGACTAGGCTGTTGGTGTAGCTAGGTCAAGTTTTAAAAGCAATTCGCAGATCAATCTTAATTAGTTAATAAAATAATCAGGCCCACTATTAAAAGCCTTTAAATGTAATAAGAAAATCAAAGTCAATCTGGTTCAATCCATGGTCCGGAGCGAGACGGAATGGGAAGCCGTCACCTCCTTCTGCGAAGCAGTCATGCTAGCGAAGGAGGTGGCGGAACGAGAGAGAGAGAGATCCTCTCTTCCCGGCCGCCGCGGGAGACGCACCGGGCGTCGGGGCCACGTGGTGGCTACCGGCCACCGTAGACGCGGGCCTGTGGACGGTTGGCTATGGGCTAGCTAGCCGTCCGTCCGTCTAACGACGACAGGCCGTGTCGACGGCGCGTTCGTGTTCCACGCGCGCCTCAAAGAGATGTCAGCAAAAGAGAGGGGCCCGCAAGGGCCGAAGCCTGCCGGGGTTGCGGGCCTGTTCGAAAGAGATACCGCGGCCCCGGAACATAAAGGGCGAGGAAGGAACATGGATGGGTTTTAGTCATTAAAAGTCTGACACTCCCTCCCGCTCCGCCCAGAGTGGGAGAAGTCATTTGATGATTTCCCATCCTAAAAAAAAAAAACAAAAAGGGTTTTGCTTTCACTTTTTACTTTTTGTTCTAATCAGGAGCCAACCAAAATCATCTACCTTTACTTATTTCCCACCAAAGGTAATATTAATTTGGCAGTCTGATCTGTGCTGAATGAAGCTAATGCGCGTGTGTTCACCGATAACTTGAAGTAAGCTGACGAGCATGTTATCACTCCTGAGCCACACTGACGCCAGAGCATTCCCTCAGCTCCACGTCACATAAACTCCACACAATTTAACTGAATTACTATTTATATCACTTCCATCCAAACAACACAAATCATTCCCGATATTCCATTTCCAAACCAGTCTAGACTAAGCTAAAAATTCATAATTTATTCCATTAAACTACAATATTCAAAGCTGAAATCTCACTAAAACAGAGTGTGGATAATTCTGGAAACGTCAAGCCTAGAGTGGGTCAACAGTGGCGGTTTTATATTTAAGAACAAAATGACACGGTGCCTCCATTAATGTTGCAATGTTCGAGCAGGTAGACTTGTTAACGGGGTCGGCGCGGTTATACTTAGAGCGATCGAACCGTACTATTATTGGGCTGGATTGTTTCGGATCAACGGTTCTGGATTTCAGCTGCCATCCCGCGCCAGCTTGACCACTCATTAAACTACTAATTAATTAACACTCATTCCCCATAGATCATCGTCCGTTTATTGATAAAAAACAGCTCGGATTATCTTAATGGCGGTCGGATTAATAGAAGCTGCAGACTTCAGACCACTTGATTTATTTAAAGCTAGAAATCGCAGGCCGCTTATCTTATTACTGTAATTTGTTTTCCAACGTTCTAGTTCAGCAGAATTATTATTTGGTTGCGGCCACTCAGTCAGATGACATCCCTCGCATTGCCATTTATAAGTTTGGAATTTAGTGAATGAATATGATGGTATTTATGTAAATGATAAAGCCAATTAGGTGTCATATGAATATTCCGGATCACTTGGTATTTGTGAAGAGTTCTATGAAGGTGCTCGTCTTACACTAGCTAGAGTTCTTTTAAAAGAAAAAAAAAAACTATTTCCAACTACAGCAAATAGCAGCTAAGTTCTTCTAATGGAACTTCACTAACCCATTTTCTTTTTGTTCCAGGTAGAATTATGCAATAAATTGCACAAGAAGTTATTTGACTGTACAATCCGATGTAGACGTGGAAGAAACGTAAGTTAACATAACGAGATTCAATCTTAGCTTAAGATTTTATGAATTATTAATTTCATATCTCAGACGGAGCTGAATAATGTCTCGTTTGTGGAAATTATAAAATTAATTTCTTGAAATGGCCCAATTTAAGAAACGTCCAGTTTCTGAATTTAGTTTTAAAATCTTTTGAAATTAACTATTTGTTGAGTGTTTTCAAGAAATATCTTTTTTTTTATGAATACCACCCAGCGAATAGTTAATTTAATAGCCAGTCAATAAAATGATGAAACAAGTCTTTAGCCGTCATGGTTGTCAAGCAGTTCGATAAATCTCCGAGTGAGCCAGACAATCAGTGTCAGTCATTGACCAGCTGATATTGAACAAATTAATGAGATCCGATTGATGTGCAGCAATGCCACCAATCGATTCGTTACAAAAAAACTAAACGTTTTGCGGTTGAGAGAAACTTTTATCTTCGGTATAATATTTATCTATCATCTGTTTACGAATTGAATGACTTTATTTACATTGATCTAGCGAATGCGTCAGTTCGATAACGTTTTATATTCACTCAGAAATAACATACGATGTTATAGTAGAATTTCATTATTTTCTACGTCATCATCTTAGATTGGATAAGCTCTATCTGCACCCTAACACAGCGTGATAGACCCATAAAATATTTATTATTGTGCGTAGAGTCCGGTATTTTTACATTAAAACATTTTCATTCTGAAATCACGGCTAAAATTAAACGCGCCAAGAAAATAAAAGTTAATCTTAATGAGCAATAAAAATGAAATGATATCAGATTTTTTACATTTTCTCCAAAATTTAATGTTAACAATTTAAAGAGGAAAGAAATTCTCATTGTTGGCATTAAACGCTTGCGGAGGGTGGGCGGCGTAATAATAGGACATAATATATTCAGGGCGAGTCAAATAAAATTAGCACGGTGAAAAATGTAAACGGTCCTTTTACTGGCTGGAGAACGTGGAAGTATTAGCTTGTACCAAGTGCGCCTTTAGGGGGGGAATGCCGCCGCCACGCCGCTCTTTACTGCCTCGAACGTTCTATATTCTATTGTACAACAGGCTGGTGTCCGCAACTCCACGTCAAAGTGCCTATTTTGCGTATGGGCGCCATCTACCACGCGGGCCCAGTGCGGGTTGGTAGATGTCACATGTCTTCGAATATTTGGTTCTATGACATGCCGGTTTCCTCACGATGTTTTCCTTCACCGTTTGGTAGAGCAGTGGTAATGAAATAAATTACACAAAGTAATGCGCCTGCCTGGGTCTCGAACGTTCTAACAGATGATACAACATCACTCTCTTTTCTCACATGCAGCATCAAGACTTATAATCCTCTTTTCTCACATGCAGCATCACGGCTTATAATCCCCGAAGGGTTAAGCACAGGTGTACCTAAGCTGCACAAGCTGTACTAGCTGTGCTAGCTGCTGCTAAGCTGTAAAAGTACACCCACATTTCGCTAAGTTTAAGTACAATATAATATGACCGGGTACAAATCCAGACCCCAAGGCAGCTACTGAGAAATTCCTGATGGAAAAACCCAATACCACTTTACCCGACCCGGTAATCGAACCCCGGGACCACATGATCAGCAGTCGCGCTTGCAACCACTAGAGCAACGGAGGCAGTCAAAACATAGCAATAAATTAAATAATTAAAAATCAACATCTTTATCTTTGCAATCTTTTGTTCTGTTAGCTCTTTTATCACCTAACAAAACTCTAAAAAGCTGTATCTGTTGCAAAAAGATACACTTCTAACGTTCTTTATTTGCGTACAACTTCTACCATTTGTTTATCAGGCTCTCCAACAACAGAAAGTTTCTTTTCAGAGAACAAAGCTCAGTATAATAAATCGTTTTAAAGAATTTATAAGATACTTATTTGGCTGGCAAAGTGTAAAAGTTCTTCAATAATGTGTTTGCTATTACACTATTCGCTTCAAATTTTATAAATAATTATCTAAAGGCACATGTGAAAAATTGTTTAACCTCAGAAATATGACAGAAATTAGGAAACAAGAGTGATAAATTAAAATTCTAGAAAAAAACAAGATGATAAATTGGAGAGGGACATTTAAATAGCGTTTGTGGGAATTCAACTGATTTCTTTGATGTTCGTCATATGGGTTGTAATGATTTGAGTGAAAGCGACTAAATTGGATCACACTGTTAGTGCTCATATCTCCATTACAGCAATAACGTAATCACTGGCGCACTTTACTGACATCTGCCGGTATTGTTCGCTTTTGATCTTGAGATCATGAACGCTACAAAGGCAGTCAAAACCCAACCAGCCTGGACGTTTCCGATGCTAAAAATATATTGTACGAGTACTAGCTTCTGCCAGCGGCTTTGCTCGCGTTGATAATTTGTCCCATGGGATCTTACCACCAGGATAAAAAGTATCCTATGTTTTAATCAGAGGCGTAGCTATTCCGACTAGGGCCCAGTATCAATCTCTTTTGGGGGCCCACGAGAGGAGAAAATCATTAATGTCCAACAAATGACTTTTTCATAGAGAATAGCATTCTGACATTTGGAGCTTTCTGGACCGTGATAAGTTATATTTTCAATTTATCTTTTATCATGAAGAATATTGAGTGGTTTTTCCTCGTCAGGGGCCTTCGTTACTCGGGGCCCCGTATCATTGATACGACTGATACAACGGTAGCTACGCCCCTGGTTTTAATCTAGGTTTTTAAACTATGTTTGTGCTGTTCAGTAGTTTTTGCGTGAAAGAGTAAACAACATCCATATTCACAAACTAACAAACTTTCTCATTTATCATATTAAATATATAATACATAGTAGGATGAATCAATATAAAGTTTAGTAATGAAAAATCATTTTAATTAATGACATTTCAAAAAGGTCAGCCATCGCAGCACATGTTTTAAACTGGAAACCCACAGCTGCGAACGTCTTCTTGATAATTATTATCCTGAAGTCACCTTTCAGCTTTCAGACTGCGGAATTACGCTCGAAAAGCATATAACTAATTCCTTTCCAAGAAACTTGTCAATTAGAGAACCTATTATTACCTAAATGTCTAAAATATGTGCTGCTACCACAGTTTGTAGAAGATTTCCTAGAACAACAGGCAAAAGACACCTATTACAGCTTATTATCATAAGAAATTCACTGCGATGCTTACCGCTAATTAACTTAAATGCATTTCTACCGCATTCTAATGATGACACATTTCTGTAATTTTCAATGATAATTTACAATTTAACGATAATTTAGTAAATTATGCTGAACTTGTGACTTTGATTGCGTACACTTTTTGTGGTAGACCTATTTTCGTGGGATTTGGTTTAGTAGTCGAATCGTTTTTAGTTTTTTTTTTAAATTTGTTTTGTAGTATCATGAGCATGTGATTTCCTTACTTTTACTTGGTTAACCTGAATCATGATGCACGTACAAACATTTCCTAACTTCTTAATTTGTTTATTTAATTAATTGTCTTAATTCGAAGTGTTAAGGTCCAAGCCCAGTTACACGACTCCGCTCTCACCCGGCAAAAAGAATATAATTCAAAAATGGGATTTAAGCATTCTTCGTTAAGTTATAATTTACATTGGCAACATAAATTAGGAGACAGCTCGCTGTCAGCGGGCTTACCACCGTCAATGCCAATGTGAAGTATATCTAAAGAGGAATACATAAAGCCCATAGGTAATTGAATTGATTGAATTGTTTTCTTTTTGTTGGGTGGGAGCGGAGTCGTTTATGTAGGCTAAGCTTTATCATCATCTTCGTGCCCTTGTCATATGTTACTTTAGGTCAGCGCAACATGTTTTTTTCTTCCATTCTCCTCTGTCGACAGTCACTTTATCATTTACTTCTAATTCCAAGCGTTCCTTGTCTTATTTACTATTCCCAAAAACTGTAATGTCTTTTTTATTGAAAAACGAAAAAAAAAACTGCAGTCAAAACGTCAAACTCCTCCCGAAATAAGTTTGACTTTTGAAAACACTATTTGCAAAACAAAGCATCTGTAGAAACATCTGGAACGTCTTCGTGAAATATTCTGCTACTTCTTTTTTTCCCTTTAGCTGCTCCACTTTGGGCGTACCAATAGGAAGTGAGTGTGTTTACTTTACGGTTACACAAGTTTTTCATAGCTTTTGTCTCTGACTCTGGCACTTTTCAATACGTGCTCCGAATTAAACTTGTATTTTGAAGCTGAAATTAAAATGTTCATTTTAAAATGCAGTTCTTTTTTGTGTGCTGCATATTGTTGGTAAGGACATTTTCGCCCGATTTCACCCGTTGTGTTGCTGATTGTGAAGGATTTTCTGTAATAAAGCAATTCATTAATGAAGTAATGATTCGGTGAATTATGAATAAGTGTACTCTACGTCCAATCGTCATCATCAGCCTACAGCAGTCCACTGCTGGACATAAACCTCCTCAATCGCACGCCACTCAACTCGCTTCTCGGCAAGTCTTATCTAGTTTCTACCAGCCACCGAATTATATATCAAATGCTTAAAGACAGCAACAGAAAAAAACATACACACCAAAAAAAACAAAACTGCAACTTCATCAAAAATCCGCACCACTTATTCCAACATACCACAATCTTGTTCTATTGCAAATGGCGCTCGCAATTTCCGACATTACCCGAACAAACGATCGTATTAGCCTGAAAAAGGCTCTTAGCGTGTGGGTTAGTGGCGTTGAACATATGAATGGAGTTAATTGGACAATCAGTTCATTGAGGCGTGCTGAGTCGGGCAGTTTGGCCGGCGCAGGCGACGCATGTGCCAGTTGGCGGCATCTCCCTGCCCGCTAATCAGTTCAGAGGGGGTATTCTTGTGGTAATAGTTAGCCCGTCGAACGCAGAATCGCATTTGAATTGACTTAGAACGGATTTGATTGGTGTGTTTTGAAATGGGGGTTTTCGTGGTTATGATTGTTTGAGCTTAATTTCCATGATATGGCGAGTAGTTGGATATTAGAGAGACGTCCAGATTCCTTGTAAATGCTAGCTAGTACCTGAAACTAAATGAACTGTAAAATATAAGTTTTTCTAGCATTTTTCATGTGAGCAAAAGTGCAAGAAGATCTAAAGCTGAGTATCTAAGCAGTTAAGCTAAATATAAATAATTGAATTTGCTCCGTTGAAAATATAATATTAGTCTACGTAAGAATGCAATTGTTGATTTATTTTATTGCACTGCTTTGTCTGGTGACGTGCCAGTATCAATATTTGAGGATGCGTACAATTATATGGTATTTGCACACAGATACAGTTGAAGGAATTCACTGGTTCAACGTCAGTTTCGTCATGGACGACGTAATGCCTATAGCAAAGTCCATTGCCATTCTCTTTCGTGGAACTTTTGATTTTTGATGTAACTAAGTACCTACTAACTTTGACAGATATTTGACATCTGACAGCGGCAAGCCAATAGTGACCTAGATCTCCTGTACTTTTTACACACTTGTCACTGACAGCAACATGTCCCTTTAGTGCTTTATCAGTTCATTGTGATTTTGACAGTGATTTAAAGGCAGAATTAATATAACTGTGTAGCTAGGGCTTGTTTAGTACTCTAATTAAATGCCATTGTGGTGTAGTTGTTGCAAACGTGACTGCTGACTATTGGGTTCTTGGTCCGATTCCCAGGTCGGGGAAAGTGTTTTTGAGTTTTTCCATCAGCAATTTCTCAGTAGCAAACACGGCGTCTGGATTTGTGCCCGATTGATGGCAAGAGGCTCATTCCTTAATACATCGTACTTAAACATTACTAGCGAATTGTTGGGGAACTATTAGGTGCCTACTCCTGCTTAACCCTATAAGGAATACAGGCGTAATATTATGTTAGAAAGACAATATGATATTACAGAGTGATTTCAGAATAGTCAACCCATTTTTCCACAAACTCGACGGGATGCCGCTAAGTGCTGATTAAAAGTTACATATGTTGGCAATGGGCACGAGGCAAGATCCACTAAAATTAACAATCTCATCTGTAATTCTAGCCTTTTAACAGATTTTCATTGGAGATACGTGTCCACTGCCGTTCTTGCTTTAATTAATAGATTTGTTTTACATTTTTATTATTTGGAATCACGATTGCTGGAGGAGTCAAATGAGTTTCTAAGGATCGTTACTTTTAGTAAGCGGTTTCTGCCTCAATAGAAGTAAATAAGCTGAAATAGTATGTTCATCTGCCAAGCCATTTCCCAACTACGAATATCAGTTACCTGAAGCGCCTGCCTACATGACTTCTACAACCAAGCTTAAATTTTTCATCGTTATTTCAAATCTTCTGTTGCCTACACGGTCAAAATGGACATCATCACGTGTAACATCCGATTAATTTTTTTAAATTACCGATGTAAACTCCGAAGTAGGGGGTTCAGAATGATGCACTGGGTATGCCCCTTTTGGATCGGACAGGTTTTTAAACAATTGTGTAATTGTATAGCCTCTTTACCACGTGGATTGATCAGCTGACACATCCGATGTTTTTTTATTTCAGTTTCGATTCTAAATCCAAATCAGTATCGCAATCTTAATCCGGTAAAGCTGGATAAACCGATAAGATGGTAAGGAAGTTTACAAATTACGTTATGTTGTTATGATTTATCGTATCTGATACGTACTAAAGGTATTCTACTATGTTCTAAAATTACGCAGTTTAAAGAATCTACTTATGAAAGGAATTTCCTGAAGCTAATGTTGAAGTAATCAATCAATGTTGTTTCACTCAAATATTTTTTCTTCTACGATAATTATCCACCTTAAGAACTTGAAGAAGATTCGTCAGTCTACTTTGTGGAGCTAAACGACTGACATTGATAATGATGAGCCCTCAGTGGTTAGGATTGGTTATTTTTGGCCATTATTTCATTGTGGCGATTTGTCTACTGTCCCAGACCATTATCTTCGAAGATTGATAAGAAACACAATAAACCTGCACCTCTAGACTAACCCTTCTAAAACAAAAATCCCCCTACCTCCAGAAACACCGGCTTAAACATTCCATCCGAAAGAAAAACAAAACTAGAAACAAATCAACGCTGTTAGCATAACAAAGTAAACGGCGAAGCACTTGTTAGATGTTACCTGACCGTTTAGGGAAGCCTTCTGTGCCGTGTGACAGTTGGTGACGGAGGGGAGCTCCGTGATTTGGTTGGGTTGTTCTGTATGTGCATTCGTTGAGGCGCACTCAAGTCGAAAAATCAGCACGCGTGAAGATGCGCCTGTAGCCGGTATGGTAGGACAAGGACAACATATAGAGGAGGTGCGAGGAATAATTTCACGGTGCGTAAACTTGTACGTAACAAATTGTATAGACAGGTTGCGACGCCCGCAGAGTTATGGCGATCCCTTCTTGGGGTTTCTGGTGATGAAGGGGTTTTGATTTTCTACAACAACAACGTCACGCTTGTAATTTCCGAAGGATAAAATAGAGGTGTACTCACATTTTGCCAGTTACCTTGAAGTCTAATGTATAGGAGCGAACAGGGTGACATTCCGTTGCATGCCAAAAAAATTACCCATGATGAGCGAATCTAAGGAGTATTTCTATGGGGAATAAATTATGCTGGTGTAGTTAGTGCAAACAAGAATGAGAAGGCACAGTCTTAGCTTTTGATACTTACTCTATTAGAATGTAGCATACACGAATAACATGCACTTTAAGAATTCCACGACGTTCCTAAAGTAGGTACAAACCGACGAATAATCTTAACCTGCATTCAATCTTAATAAAGATGTAGACTAACTAAAGAAGACTTAATAAAGACTAAATCTTAGTTAGTCTTTAGGTAGCTTCCCCTTCTGGACATATGTTAGTAAAAGTACTATCATATGTCCAGAAATTGAAGCTACCTACTTAGGTTTTTATAAACAAACAAAAACAAGGATTCCGATGCATGACATTCTTCTTTTGCACACATAGTCATAATATGACTGTCTCTTTGATTTAGTGGTCACATTTCTGCTAAAACTGAGGGTTTGATTCCCAAGTCGGGGTGAATTGGTATTGGCGTTTTCCATACGATGCAAAATTTCATCAAAATTGCAAACTGTTCATTTTTCAGCACCAGCTCTCAATAGCCGCGTTAAAAACATGTCAACACTTGTGCATTAATGCGATGTGCCTCATGTGTCATTTATATCGCTTTTATCATCAACACAATAGCGTGCCAACATTTAGTGTACAGTTATAGAGACATTATTTCATTAATCTACGGGGTAAACCACCTCATCACGAAGCTGTCCTCATCACCAAGCATTCTGTGCCTCAAACTAAGTGACTTTACGCAAAAGTTATTGCTGGGAAACGACTTTTTTTTTGGGGTTAAAAATCATGTTTTGTGGTAAAACTCAATGTAACGCACTTAAAAAAATGTGCTGATGGATGGATTGAATAGTACGGGGGTCGTGGAGATGTTTAAAGAACAAAACTCAATAAAAACTTGTATGTCAAAAAATAAATTGACGAAAAGTTGGAACTTTGACCCACAATATCTCAGTAACTAGAAGGTTCCCAGGTATAGTGAAGAACAAAAAAATGATGACAATGACGGGGAGAATAAGTGCCTTTAGTATATCATGTTCTGAAATAGAAAAAGAAAAAAAAAGCAGAAGGCCAGAATCCCTTGCGACAATTAAACCAACAAAGCAGTCTGTTATAAATACGTTGAGAGGGATTTAATGTAGGTCTGAAGATTTATGGCGCCACTAGGCAATAGGCAGGTCATGGAAACTGCATGCAGATGACTCAGATTTTCGTGATTAGCATTACAACAGTAGAATATGACAGCGATTTACATCATAGTAGGTCTTCTCTAGGGGTCGTGAACACAATGGAATTCTTTTTGTGACTTGTATTCTGCCTTTTTGCACTGAAGATCTGTAATTCTGAAAACATTTTTTACGCAGGAAACAAGTTTAGTGTCAAGTTAACCAGTAGGCCGAGATTTATTAATGTTGCTTCTTGCAATTGTAGTTTGACAGTTGTTTGAGAGTACCGGTATCTGCTTAGCAAAAGCAAGGGCTAAGTAACATTTATAGAACCGGCTCTAAGCGGGGTGATAAAATAACTTGTAGGATAAATTTTGAATCCATAATTTCCAAATTGTAAGCGGCCTTATACGAGATTTTGGTCGTGTTTTAGCAAGTGATTAGTCTTTATTTATTTATTTATTGTTAACGTTCAATTGCCTTTAACTTATTGTCACGTCGCAAGCATGCTTAGATTGGTATAAAAGTGCTAAAAATAAATTATAAATCCAAAAATAGACAGCCAGGCAGCCTTTAATAAAACTCATTTTATATCAGAAAATTAAATCACGATAAGATTGATTCTACACGAGCAGAAAACTACGCACACCCACGTAATTCCAAGAAATAATTACTTTCAAAGTACCTTTCTTAAAATTTCTCTACCTGGTGATCAAAAGCAAGATCTTCAAGATTTACTCTCGCTCGCAGTCACCGGACCAATGGGGCGGGTAATGTTATTATGTTGCCGTAAATTCAATATCCTAGTCGATCCAATAACATTTCTACGCTCAAAAGGCACTTGAATTTTGCGTTTAATATCTCCAACCAGTATCAATTTGTATAATATACTTATTTAAATTAAGATATCGTTTTATGTTAAAACTTTGTATTAGCGGGAATATTTCTAGCTAGGAGAATGCTCTATCTCTTTCTGTGAGTGGTTAAAAGGTGAGAGGGGTAATATCAGTTTGATGAACACCAGAAACTGTTTTGTGGTACGTGAATTACATCAAACCGCGGAATTTTGGTTGCTCTAATGTTTCAGTACGGAATTAGTTTTCGAGCATTACATACAATCTTACATGCCCTAGATACCTACTGACAAATTCATATTACCTACTCATTTCCCTGAACTTACACAAGAATAGACATTTTATCGTTTTCGGAACAAAATTATCTATAAATCTTCTGCCTTGCCTTTTCCCAACTACGTTGGGGTCGGTGCATCCAGTCTAACTGGATGCAGCTGAATACCAGTATTTTACATGGAGCAACTGTCTATCCGACCTCCACAACCCTGTTAATACTGGTAATACGATACCACTTGTTAAGACTGGTTGTCAGACTATTTGGCCCACTGACAGGTAGTCAGTGGGCCAAATAGTCTGACAACCAGTCGAGTAACGACTGCCAAAGATGGATAAATGACAGCCGGGACCAACAGCTTAACGTGCTTCCCGAGGCACGGAGGAAACTCGGTATGTAATGGTGGTCACCCATCCACAGACCAACCTACTCAAGCACAGCTTAACCTAATGATCGGCCCGAGCGGCTGTTATTATTTAGCCAATCTTTAATGGTTTCAAAAATTGTAAATAGCGACGCAACGGTTCTCTCATAATCGTTTAATTACCCAATAACAATAAATCCAAGTAAACAACACAAGAAATAACAAGCGGCACTTAATAACGCCTAATTTGCTTAACTATAAGAATCACCTAATTATCATGATTTAACTTAATCATTACTTTATTTAATTACAAACTGAAGTAATTGTCTGAGTCTGCCGACAAATCTCTCTACATGGGAAATAGGTAAATATCGTTGAACCTATTTTGTCACCCAGTAGCGTTAAATGAAGCAATTTCCGCCCTTAAATTGACTCCCTGTACGAAATTACTTTGAGCAATGAGTTTTAACGCTGCTTAATTTGGTTAAGTGAGCAAAGAAACAAAAATTCTATACATTGTCGAGTAACTTAAGGCTTAATTACAACGGCTTGCTTTAATTCGAGCTTTTTACTTTTGTAGTTTTATTTTAAAAGAGATCATAATGCAATTTTTGTGAGTTATTCTTTATGTGAAATACTAGTTTCCAGTAAAACAAAACCAGAGACTGAAAGTTGATGATGACGTGGGGGGGTGGGGGAGATTCTGAACTCTCATACCGGTATTGCACTTTTGTAGGAAACAGTTTTTGTTACCGATGTTAATATTTCTATGAGGAGATTAGAATGATGTTAGTACTGAACACCTTGGTAGTTACTACTTCCCCGAGTAATTGGGGTCAAAAAGGTCACATTTTAGGTCCTTAATTTGCAACGTTTTATTGTTATACAGGATGATTGGTAGTTGGGAGCTCGTGGCTAAATAATAATATCCGCTCGTTTCGACCTTTAGGTTAAGACGTTGCCTAGGTTGGTCTGGGTGACCTGGAGAAATGGATGGAGGAAACTCGGTATGTAATGGTTTACATACCGAGTTTCCTCCGTGCCTCGGAAAGTACGTTAAGCTGTTGGTCCCGGCTGTCATTTGTAGATCTTTGACAGTCGTTACAGGTAGTCAGTCGCCCAAAATGCCTGACAACCAGTCGTAACAAAGTGGAATCGTATTCGCCTGTACCTAACTGGGTTGTGGAGATCCGATAGGCAGTCGCTACATGTACAATACTGGTATTCAGCTGCATTCGTTTAGCCAGCGGTCGGCAATCTGCGGCCCGCGGGCCACGTGCGGCCCGCCTCGGCCTCTTGTGCCAGTCATAAGCAAATGGCTATACTATTTCGCAATAAATACATTGCTCCTCAATCACTATCTAAGTTTGTCGCTAAGTGACTGGACAAGCAATGTAAAAATCACCAAACGATAGTTCAGTAAGCGAATGCATCGCGTAGTGCGGCCGCTGCTTCTTACGACGAGTTAGTGATGTGCTTGTGTACCGATGTTTTTGTGTGCGTAAGTTGTACGGTGCATGGTAAATACACAATGTCTTTGATGGCACAAGGTTTATAATTGTTTACTACGTTCTGTTTTAAGAAATGCGGGTGTGTGCGCGACTGCGTATTTATTGCTTTTACTGAACTGCATGTGTAGTAGTTGATGTGTGGTAGGGGCAAAGGCGGAGATACAGGGTTCCGATACATTTTCGTCTAACGGGCATATCTCCTTCTTTATTATATCTATGGCACTACCAATCCATTGGTAGTTGGGTGCATTCCTGCAAATGTCAAAGAATGTACCCAACTACCATTCATTCTGTATAACAAGGTTAGGCCGAACTGAAAGATTTATAATTAAAATATATATTGTGTGTTTTAATCTAGAATCATTTACCTGTAGACCGAAGTGGTGTAGAACTCAATGTTAAGCTCTGTTTAACATCAACAGATTTAACTACACTTTAGTATATCCACTTGTATTTGGCATTCCTAAAATTAATATGGCCATTTGTACTAGTATTCCCTAGGAATGTTTCATGTATTTTGCAAGTCAAATAATATTACTTACAGTCTTAATTGTTTAACATTTGGGATTAGATAAATTATATAATGTCCCGTTCCAAGAAGATTACGATACATTTATCTCTTTCTAAATGACAACGCATTGGGCATTAGGCCGACTTAATGGTGATATTTATTTCCGTCTTTTTAGAATTAAATCTATTAGATATTGGGCAGTTATATCCTAGCCTATTTTCGGCTTGTTTGTTGACTGGGAAATCCTTTTTTATTGTCTGAAGATTTAAATACCTAGTTTACGCCGATACATGTGTTGGCTCTACAAAGTAGTATCTATTTATTCTATGGCGATTGCGAAATGTAAAACCAGGGAAAGTATTGCATTTAAAAATGACAAAGAAACAAAAAGTATAGTCTATGTAGTAAATGACTTGCTGTGTTAAAGCCATTCTGGACGCCTGTCAAAGAATGACAGCTATGATTTGAATACAGGCGCCATGAAACTATCAAATTTTCTCAATCAACCATAAACCTAATGCTTTTAGCTATAAAGTTGAAAATCTATTAAAGAAATTTGACAGACCGTAGTAGCTTGATGTGCATGTTCTCAATTCAAAACGAGTTCCATGTTCCTAAAAACGATTTCTCCTTATTCGTATTCTTCTAAACGTACCTCCTTACATAACGGAATCAACCAACCATAAAACAGCACCAAAATTAGTTCCACCAAACGAAATTCTCAGACTTACATTAGAATCGTGTAACCGAACCTAGTATCATTATGCTGAGATAAGTGGTGGGACAGACGGTGGCTATAATTCAAAAGGCCCCCACTGACGGTAGCTTCCCAGAACTGTCACGTATCCTTGCCTTAGTTAGAACCTCTCTATTTAACAAAATTGCTCCTCCTTTGGAAAGTTTCGTCGTTATAATATTTGGAACTTCTAATTTGAATATCGGAAGAGTTATGTGGGATTGAAGCCGTTCATCAAATATGGCTTGCGAGTATCTTTTGGTGAAAATTTGAGTATGTTGATAGGTAATGGATGATTTCATATTGTGTTAATCATCATGTTGGCAGATGAATAGGTTTGGTCCCTGAAAAAATCTAATTAGTCCGTCAGTTAGATTATTAACAAAAAATATTTGACACGTATTTTTTCTTTTGTTACGTGAACCAAAATTGACGAAGATACGACGCTTTTAAAATTCTCCAAACGTCACGCGCCGTGCTATAATTTTTAGTCCATTGTGACATCACCACCGCCCCCACTCCCGAGTTTTGATGCGTTTTATCTTTGTCAATATTCATTGATTTACAAAAAAAAACTTGAGAGGTGTCAAGGGACACCCGGATGGAACGAAGTTCTGGCTTGCTTTCTATAAGAGAGAGAGAGAGACAGACAGAGAAACATGCGACGCCGCACAGCTTACAATAGCTTACTATAGCAAAACATTATTTCCCCGTTTTGGTTTTTTAAAACAACTTTCAGCGTTGCGAGTGGCAAAAATTACGAAAACGGCCGGAGGGTGTTACTCAGTGCATTCCTAACTACTAGCGACATCTAGTAACACAACGGAGTAGTACTTACATATTTTAACAATAGATGTCGCAGTTACCAATATTATTAGTACCACTCATACACATTAGATGGCGCTGTTCTAAAAAATAAAAAGTGTCGTGACAACTTTTCGTAAGATTTTTTTCCGTCTAGCTTTCACAACGCGCGAAAATACGTGTCGATTATTTTCCAATACTCTAACTGACGGACTAAATAGATTTGCAATTTATTGATGGTGGAAACTAGCCTATTGGTGATCACCCATAAATGGTGTGACGCTACTTCCTTACTGCTTGTTGGACTGCTTCGTTGGTGGAGTTGTCGCAGGCACGGGTGAGCATGAGGTCCTTGGTTGGATTCCCGGGTCAGTCTAAGTATTATTGGGCTTTTTCCATCAGGAATTTGTCTGTAGCAGGCACGGAATCTGGACGTGTGCCCGGTTGATGGAAATCCCCCGGCCCATATTACATCATCATCTGCCTAGCCTTTTCCCAACTATGTTGGGGTCGCCTTCCAGTCTAACCGGATGCGGATGAATACCAGTATTTTACATGGAGCGACTGCCTAGCGACTGAAATCTTATATAGTCTCTTATAATTCGATATTTTAGAAATAATTGCAGAAAATAGGCAATTTTCAAAAAATACTTGAAATATGCATTAGATCGACAACAATGAACAAAGAAACAGTCCAAATTAGCGTTTTATGGATGCACGCAGGTCACACTATTACTGTACACTATGAATTCGTTGAATTTGAAGATATTCATCATGAAAAAAAAACCCAAAGGAAAATAAAAAAAAAGAAACTCACGAGCGGCGAAATATTTTTTTAAACTTTGTTCTCCATTCCTCTAGGAACTCAATAAAAAAAGTTCCACGAAAACCCGACCACTATAAATTTTTTTTGACCTTTTTAGTATTTTTTGACTAATTGCACTCGGCTATTATGTTACTTGCTTATAATTCTCATTATTCTTTCATGACAACTTTTATCCGCCAATTACAATATTACTCAATCAAAAGGAGATACAAATGATGGAAGGGTACATACAAATTATCATTGTCATTCGATGGGTAAAACCTTATGTAGTTTTTTATCTACATATTAAGAAAACCACAGATTATGATTCTATGGCATTTTACGGTCACACTATAAGATAGGTATCTTATAGTGTGACCGTAAGGGCCTATGCACACCACGTTTTTTAAACGCGCCGTCGACGCGCGATTGTAGCGATACAGGCGCGATACGCACGCAAGTCAGACGCAGCCTGTAGACCTTTGCACACCTGTATAAATACAGACGCGCGTGTGTAGCGATACAGACGCGATGCAAACGCGCGTGTGTAGCGATACAGACGCGATACAGACGCGCGTGTGTAGCGATACAAACGAGATGCAAACGCGCTTGTGTAGCGATGCAGACGCGTTGCAAACGCGCGTGTGTATCGATACAAACGCGCTGGCATTTTGCGTTTTTAAGCAGAACCTCGTCAACAGTAGCAAGATGGCGTCGGTCGAGACAGCATTCAATCAACCCCGTCCGTAGGGAAGGCGCGCACGCTAGCGCTCGTATCGGTGCCGCGCGTTTGTATCGATACTGACACGCCGGTGCCGCGCGTTTGTATAGATACACACGCGCCAGTGCCGCGCGTTTGTATCGATACAAACGACAACAAACTGCTCTGCAGGATAAAAACGCGCCGGCGACGCGCGATCACAAAACGCGCGTCGACGGCGCGTTTAAAAAACGTGGTGTGCTTAGGCCCTAAATTGCAATAGAACCGACGATGATACCTACCTAGGTATCATCGTATGTCACTAGGGGCTTCACAAACGACCTAATAGGTAGCTGATATATGGTCCTTATTACAAAACTTTCTGCCACACAGTATTACTGTGAAGTTTCCCTTTGACGAGGACCTTTACAATGTTTAAGGGTGAATGAGGTTATGGGCAAACTTATAATTACCACTTACTAACATCTTAGGGCCTTTACAAACGGCAAATCGACTACGCGTCTTTGCGCGTAGCTGGCTCATTTCATGTGCCATATAGAATGGTTAATTTCATGTGCCATATAGAAACAGCGCTAATGTGTTTAGAAAAATACACATTTGAATAAATACTGTGAGGCACACAAATGTGCAAAAGGCCTTTAGGTCTTAATTGAGTAACCATGGAGTTTCTGGCTGGTTCTTCTCCAGAAAAAACGACCAACCCGAACCGTGCACCTTTTCTTGACGTTTTATAAGGGTCCATTATTTTCTAATACTCTAACTGACGGACTAAATTGATTTGCAATTTAATGATAGTGGAAACAAGCCTATTCTCTCGAGCAGCGAATCACAAAGCATATTAAGGGGCCACTTTACGCCATCGAATGTGTTTTATTCGTAGATAGCACAACACGGATTTAAATTGTGAAAAAAGAAATTACATATTTCACACTTTGATCTAGATATTTCGGCCGTTCGATACACGATTACTGCACTTTACTGCATCCAATTAAAACACAAAGACAAGTTTATATGATGGTCTAATTATTATTTCATTTGAGTTATTAGACTTTGTATAGTAAAATTCATATATCATAATAATGCCGTAAAATGTGACAAGCAACGGCCACCATCATGTGAAATAAGTATCAAGTTGGGTTGTTTTTTCGAATAATCATGGTGCGCGTTGACGCGGGGGCTCTTGCGGGCGACGGACGGCAGTGTATCGGTGACCACTCTCATGCACGCGTAGAGGCGTAAGCTCCTCGGTGACATAAAATTCGGTTTCCTCTCGGCAAAGGTGGTTTAGCGGTAGTCAGTCAAAGTAAAATTAAGAAAAACTAAAGACGTAAGTCTAAGATTGGAAAATTCGCATTCGTACTTTCTAGAGTTTGAAAACCTCCATGACTTTCAATTGTACAGCAAATAGCAACAAGATAATTTATGATTCATACATTAGGCCACAGATGGTGTCAGTGCCAGTAAACTTCCTAAGTGACGTTAAAAAGGCGTGTGCGCAGTGCGCACGTCACTTGTAAAATTACTCTGTAATCATGATTTGCATCATTCCGATTATGTCTGATATGATTTTTATTGCACACGTTTACCTAACGTAATTTTTACATAAAGTGTGATGAAGGAAGGTGTGCGCATATACGTCATTAAGTAGGGTAGGAAACATACCTATACCTTATTAAAGATTTTTGTATCAGTATAACTATTAAACTGATAGGAAGCACGTTAAGCCGTTGATCCCGACCGTCATTTGCAAATCTTTGACAGTCGTTACAGGTAGTCAGTGGCCCAAAAAGTCTGACAACCAAGGGGTTTCGTATTACATAGTACTAACTGGGTTGTGGAAGTCGGATAGGCAGTCGGCCATGTAAAAAACAGGTATTCAGCTGCATCCGGTTAGACTGGAAGCCGACTCCAAATAGTAGGGAAAAGGCTTGGCAGATGATGAGGATTTTATGGATAGATAAGACGATACAATAACAAATGTAGTCTAAACGTGCTTGTACTTTACCCTAGTACTCGTACCTATTATATGAACAGTAATCCCGCCCAGCCAATTTATCTATTGAATACCTACCTATATTTGTAATATCTTTATTACATACTTTCTTGAATACCTGGCAAGATATTATTGAATTGTTATCAGTAGTGTGATACGGTTGCCTTAGTAATATGCTAGTACTTGTAGAGATTTAGTTTTATCTCAAAGAGTTCTGATAAATCAGTCATCTCATCGGCTTTGATATGATTACAAAGATGAGTCAATTTCTATATAAATTGGTTGCGTTATTGTATTTTTATATGGTCATGTTGTTTTCACAAATGGGTAAGAAAGGTATCATCTATATCTATACTAATATAAAAAAAGGAAAGATGTGTATGTCTGTAAGGAATAAACTGCAAAACTACAGGACCGATTTTGAAAAAATCGAGAATACCTGAGTAACATAGGCACCCGTCATCACCCTTGCAAAGCCGGAACCGGCTGCTAGTACAGTTTAAGTATCGTTTTTTTTATAACGTCTATTTTGGACGCACCAGACTTTTTAAAGATAAACAAGCAAAGTTGGTCTTAATCTTGAAGAATATAAAGCACTATTTAAACGAAAAGGTGCGCTAAACCAAAATCTCTCACAGCAGTACTTATTTAAAAACTTCCATTGTTCTCATTTAAAGTGCTAACAATTCCTTTAAATTCTGAGAAAAACTCAACGATACAAACCAACGGTTTTCCTTTGGACCTAAACAAATTAAAACTTTATCCCTTGTTCTTAGTTCACAAGTATCTAGGTGTCTAGATAGGAAATTGTAAATTGATAATGTAGAAATCGGATCCTCTCACCCCTTAATCTGGTTTGCCACAACCGGATCGAGCAAAGTACTTGCAACTTTATAGCAGCGGGCGCAAGTTTTAATTTCATTAAGAGTCAGAATTAGGGATTTACTTTTTATTTTACGTATTCTCTATTTTAAGGATGGGTCGAATGAATAACTTTGTGTAAACGGATTTGCATTTTGATTTCGTTGAGGTTATTTTTCTGTTGAAAACTTTCATGTTGTGATAAAAGGTTGAATTTTTATACGAGTTTTATTTATTGTCAAGTATTTCATTAACCACTGTTTTAAGCTTTCACGGTTTAAAACTAAACTTATAAGTTTATTACGGGAACGGGTCTTCTTTCTCGGAAGATATCCCGTAAGTGACAATATAAGTTTATTTCATTAACATCACAATGAAATGGTTAAATAATTACCCTTTTTCTTATTTTCTAAGCATCTCATTTTCATACTTGAACCTGAGATAGAATATCTAATTTCACCAAGATATCTGTGTCGTTCGTCCAACGAGAAAACTATAAAAAAACCGGCCAAGAGCGTGTCGGGCCACGCTCACTGTAGGGTTCCGTAGCTTCCCAGACCATTAAAAATACCAACATTTTTCGTCAGCAAAAATAACTTTGTTTTTCATAGTATTTGTATGAAAAACAAAGTTATCATTTGCGTTTTTTTGAAAAAGTGCTATATAACTCAAAAACTATTCAACTCATCAAGTTGAAAATAATTTTCCTAGAAAGTTCATATAAAGGTCTACTTCTGTGATTTTTTTCATATTTTTTAAACTTATGGTTCAAAAGTTAGAGGGGGGGGGGACACATTGTTTTTGACTTTCGGAGCGATTATTTCCTAAAATATTAATATTATCAAAAAATGATTTTAGAAAACCCCTATTCATTTTTAAATACCTATCCAACAATATATCACACGTCAGGGTCAAAATTAAAAAAAAAATCGCTCCCCACTTTACGTCTGGGGGAGGTACCCTAATAAAAATGTTTTTTTAAATTTTTATTTTTGCACTTTGTCGGCATGATTGATATACATATTGGTACCAAATTTCAGCTTTCTGGTGCTAACGGTCACTGAGATTATCCGCGGACAGACAGACAGACAGACATGGCGAAACTATAAGGGTTCCGTTTTTTGCCATTTGGCTACGGAACCCTAAAAACTGAGTTCGTCCAATTAATAATTTAAGTGCTCTTAGTTTGTATGAACTTTGCACTAAAATGTTTCACCTTTTATAGTCGAGTCGCACCTGTCGTACTAAGAATAAACACTAGAGAAAAACAAGACGCAACTGCGATTAACCCGTAAACAAAACTACTCCAAGTTCTCTTTGTAATCAAGAGCTAAGGCGACAACTTATTTCATTTACATAAACAGTTTTGCATAAGCGAGAATATTTTATCTGTCTAACGAACGTCGTACCTCTTGTAGACGTTTATTTCCAATATTTAAGCGTTTGACTTCATGTTTTGAAGTCACTGAAAAGTGAAAAGTTTGTGATGGATTCGTTTGGATTGTTTTAAAGTTTGAAGTCCTCTTTGATATTGGATTTGGTTCACCTTAAATGTTTTTCTTTGAGAGGAAACTTTCAATCAACGCTTTTAAAGAAACCACATTGCATCAATTAATGTACCTAGTGTCGTTTAAACTTTCAAAACCGGCCGTAAAACTAAAACCACGTTTACCTTTAAAATTAAAACTAAAGTTGTAATCCTTTGAATAGCGATATAGTGTGAAACCATTTGTGGAGTGGGTCCGATGCATAAATCTGTAGTAAGTTAAGCTGCGTAAGCGTGGCTAACGGGCGGTTAGCGCACTAACCCCGGTTGAATTAGTCGGGACTCCAGTAGTCGCTTAATCGCCGCCGTGGCAAAGAAAACTTGCTATTAAATTAATGGGCATCTAGGCTGGGTTAATGGTCGTACACTGGCTTACATGTAGCCAGAGGCAGAGTACGGAGACATCATGTATAGTAATTAGTAGGTGCTCGGTAGGTAAATTATTCGGCCAGTGCTGGAGCCCTTAACTCTAGGGTGCTTTGCCGATGTTCTGATAGGAATGTAGTATCGGAATATTACGATTCATTAACAGTAATGTGAAGGTGTCATGATACTTTACTGTACCTGTGTTAAGGAAAATCTTTCTTTCATCATCATTTGCCTAGCCTAGCTCTGCCTAGTCGGCTTCCAGTGTAACCGGATGCAGCTGAATAGGAAAATCTTTCTGTATCACGGACAATTTCTCAATAAAGCCTGTGAGTTTTTCTTTGTTTACAATAGGCCAGTTTCCACCAACAATAAATTGCAAAACTAATTAGTCCGTCAGTTAGAGTATTGGAAAATAATGGACACGTATTTTTTGTTTTTGTAAATCACTGAGTACTGACAAAGATAAAACGCATCAAAACTCGGGAGTGGGGGCTCGTGACGTCACAACGCACTAAAAACTATAGCACGCGGTGACGTATTGCGAATTTTAAAAGCGTCGTATCTTCGTCAATTTTGGTTTATGTAACAAAAGAAAAAATACAGGTCAAATATTTTTTTATAATCTAACTGACGGACTAATTAGATTTTTTTAGGACACAAGCCTATTGCCCACTTACAGCTGCAATTTGCAGTTTCTGCCTAAAAATGTAGTTGTGCGTACTGTGTTTTTTTTTCGGTCACAACAAAAGCAGGTATGATCCACTGACATGGCTAGAAAATTTGACGAGAATTACAGAAGTAATGGAAGAAGCGGACATGCTACGTCTACCCCAAATAAATTTGAATAAGGCCAGGAAAATGATGATGATCCACCGATATATGACAATCTTTACAACAGAAGATAACTGCGATTACAGCGAAAAAAATACCTACAATAGTACACACACGGTAATAATTCCATCAATGCGTTATGCGTATTGCGCGTACGACACGACGCTGTCACTTTTCGAAGGCGACCGAGAGATGTTACTTAACCGTCGTAAGCGCCTAATGTGTTAATACGTTCGACACACGTGTTCGATGTACACGCTGCATGTACGTAGGTACTGTTTGTCGCTGTAGATGCTGCTTTTGAGATGCGCTTACACGGGAAATTTTTGGCATTTGGGGTTAAATGACGCCTCGGCGACACTGAGCATTTGGACTTCCAAGATTATTTTTGAACTCATGTCAATCATCGTTCAAGTTTAGCTGACTGGCGCACCATTACTAGAGCAATTTTATAGCAATTATTACCGTCTGTAGCTTCTGGGAGGTAGTAAATCTATGAGTGAAACAATGCTGGGCAACTTTAGCCTATATTGTTCGATGTCAAGATGGTTGTTAGCCGTTGTTGCAGTGACACACCATATTGAATAATATGGAGGAACTAATTTATTAGCGGCCACTTCGAGGCAATAGTTGACCGCAACATTTTGATAAAAATTGTCCGTGTAAGCGCAGCTTTACAGCGATATACATCGCTTTACAGCGCTGTATGTCGCTGTAAGTACACAGTCGCTAATCGGTATCGTAATCCGGTTCAGTTGCAAGGTCCTCCTGTCATTTGGTTAGCGTGCTGATCATTATTGATGTATTTGCTGTGTTTGTTAGCTGGATTTTGGCAATCTAACCAACGGTACCTATATTATGTAGTTAGAATGGGCCTTGAATAAACCTTGACCCTAGTTTCAAAAGTGTTCTATCTGAAGACAAAGTTAGAATCGATTATCAGGATGATTGAATACGCATATTGCTAGTAATTACGATGCACATCATAATTTAAACTTCAGTTTAACTAGACGAGAGCAGTGATCCCTATTGTAGACAAACCATATTGAACAATTCCTTACTTCCTCAAAAATAACCCTTAGCACACACGTTATACGGTTTTTTTTGTCGTACTCGCTCAAGTATGTATTTGCATACTAAACATTCTTTTAGTATAAATCAAGTACACTTTCAATAAAAGCTAACCGAGTTTCCTCCGTTCCTCTCATTCGGCTGGACACTCGTGTGAACGGGCCATGGTTGGTGGTTTTCCATTGTCGGCCGCATCTTTTTATACCGGCCAGCATTGTCCTCATAATGCAGGTACGTGCGTTTCCCACGGGCCTGTGCAATCGTTTGTACGGTATTGGTGGCTTGACTTCTGGTTTCCTAGGATGCGGTTTGTCTAGGATTGAAGAGTCTTTTGTTTCTTCGAATATTGTCTGTATCTAAAACTTTTTGTTAGGGACAAATAATTGTGGCTGCAAATTGTGTACGTGACTAAATCTTCGTTACATGAACTTGCATATAAACTCTGAAGAGGCAGGTGGAAGTGTATACCCATATTTCGCCTGTTATGGTTGTCTCATGTTACAAGTAATGAGCCTAGTGGCATTAACATGACACAAATCCATCCTCCTTTCTGACCCTCGACTCTCTGACTATCAAAATTCAGTGACACTCAAGAAATTCCAGATGGAAAAACCTTTAAAACTTTGATTCGAAAGCGTTATAGCAATTGCTCTTATCATAGCAAGAGCTACACAAATATAAAATAAAACTAACCCCTTGGCTAGCATTTGTTATTTAGCTCATGTATGTAATTGAACGTCTTCTTTACAAAATGCCCCTCATAAGTATTTCTAACTTCGTCAGTGTCAGTTCGAAAATTCACCTGATGTAGCAGCAGTGTCCGTCTTCTGAATACAACGTCTTCAGATTCCCATTGAGTCATCGGAGCTAACAATTGTTTCGTCGTTCACATGTTTGACCTGAGTTCGGGTGCTTGTGCATGTGTTTTGTGTGTAAAGGCATCTTGTACGTGACTACTAAAACATGTTGTAAATGTTTGTATAATGTAGGGTTTAATTCTAGTCAACGTTATTTAGGTATAGTTCGTGCATTCCCCGTTCAAGGAAAAGGGATAGTTTTTATTCCTTTTATTACAGTTCACTATAAAATTACAGTTTTTCATTACTAACAGATTTCACGTCAAATTGTCGTATTTTTGCTTACTTTTACCATTGCTATTATATTTTTAAATACAAAACTGTCAGAAAAGCAATTTATAACAATCGCTTACTGTCTTTCTTTGTCGTCGTCTGCATTTTATTTTAAAATTTCTTTATTTTTCTTTGGAACTTTTTCACAATATTTGTTACGAGTATTAATACGTTTGGCGTGGGAACTATCAAGTTTATCCTCGGTGTTCCTGGCAGTAAAGCCGATAGGTACACGCCATGTTAAATTATGACAATCCAATAACGGGTTAGGTGGCTCGGCCTGCTCCCAAATTGTCCGTATCGACGTTGCTGCCAAGTCCTGGCACAAAGCTGGCAGCCTGGCCACGCACACGCGCTCAGCTACACACGGCCTCCCCGATGCCAAGTGTGTGGCACATAGCTAGCTAAGCTATACTTACGGTAAAATAGTTTCTGCTGCAGTAAAGCATCACTAAAAGTTTGTGGAATTGAATAGAACGCGAATGTAGGTTGAGTAGTTTGCCATAAATTAGGTAGGTAGTAAACAACATATTTGGTGCTAAATGTTTCTGAAATTAGTATTTAGGCTATACCTTAGCTTGCTTTAGAAAATGAATCGCGTCAATATAAAAACTTTTTTGCAAAAAATATAACCGACTTCACACAAAAAAGTGAAAAATAACTTTAGCTTCAGAAGTCGGTGACCTTTGTTTGATTGATTTAGTTTTTTTTTTGTCACCGACTTCTGAAGCTAAAGTTATTTTTCACTTTTTTGTGTGAAGTCGGTTATATTTTTTGCAAAAAAGTTTTTATTTTTCACTTTTTAGTGGTTCACATGTGCTTACCCTTTCACAGCGTATCGGTGTGATCTTTTGTTATGAACTGTAAACAATGGACAGACGTGAGATTTCAGCGATCCCAGTACATTTGCTACCATTTATTAAGGAGTTCCGTTGCCTATCTTCCGAAGTCACCAGATTTTTATCAATGATCTTTATCAGATCACTCCGAGAAAGTACTCTTCCTAAAACTACCCAAACCGCTTCTGGTGTTCCTATTTTAAGGAGTTACCTCTATTTCTCCGGGATCCCATAAAATGGAACTTTCGAAATCTGGGTGTATTGTACACTTCTGCATACTCCCTCAGAGCAGACAGGCGTGATGTTACGTCATGATGTTGTATAAACAATTAACAACCAAGCGATTGCAGCAATTTGCCGTGTATTTTTGAAGAGTTCCGTTTATATCTCCAAAGATCAGCGTCAGATCTTAACCAAATTGAAACGGAACCACACGGAAAGCACCACCTTTCAAATAAAAGAAGAATCATCAAAATCGGTTCACCCAGTCGAAAGTTCTGAGGTAACAAACATTGTCGAAATCTGGGTATATTGTACACATCTGCGTACCCCCTAAGAGCATACAGGCGTGATGTTACGTCATAATGTAGTATAAACAATGAACCTGCAAGCGAATGCAGCAATCACTGCAGATTTGCCATCTATTTTTGAAGAGTTCCATTGTATATCTCCGAAGATCAGCATCAGATCTTCAGCAAATTAAAATGGGACCAAACGGGAAGCACCAGCTTTCAAATAAAAAAAGAACCATCAAAATCGGTTCACCCAGTCGAAAGTTCTGAGGTAACAAACACAAAAAAAAAAAAAAAAAATACAGACGAATTGAGAACCTCCTCTTTTTGGAAGTCGGTTGAAAATAAGAAACATTTGCACCACGTCAATTCCCTTTACGTCGACTCGTGAAACAAATGACATCTGTTTTAAAAAGATACGCTGGACCTCGGTTGCAATGTGTCTCTCTTCTTTCTGTCGCTAAAATATATCATAAAGTAGATAATAATTATTTACAGCTACATTTAATACAGTGTCGTTAACCGAATCCGAACTATCAGCGATTACGAAAACATGATTTCTCAACGATAAAACACTTTTCGTCATTTCTATTGTCTGTCATTGTTCACGGCGAAGATAACGTAGTTATAATGACAGTAGTTTTGTAGTATTACGAAGTCAGTGTACGATACTTTTTGCGATACGATATGATGCAACAATGACGTTAAATTGAGAAAAGTGACGCATCTGTGTTTATTATCTCATCTACGCTCGGTTGACAATAAAAGGCAGCAAACATCTATAGCAGTGTGGTATAGTAGGTGCCTAAGTGCAACTGCCTTCAACTGTACACGTATGACGCAACGCTCATATGCAATGTCGGTACAGTCGCGATACATTGTTCGCGTAATGAACGACCTTATTATTTGAAGGTTTTCTCAAATTAGTTTTTGCTAGAAGTGCTTTTGTTGAACTACGTTTTAGATGAAATTGGAGCTGTCGTGGGGAATGAAGATAGATAGTGTTTTGTTTAATTTGATGTGTCCCTGGATTCTATATTATTTAGCACACAGACTGTAAAGTTTCAAGGTCTTGAAAATATCTACGTAGGTCATTTTTTCTATATTTAAAAATCAATCTACATTTCTATTATAAAGAGGATAGATTTAATTTTTTTTTTGTTACGATTTAACTCGAGCAGTACCTACCGTTAGAAAGTTACGTCTTTACCGAGAAACATATTAGGCCATAAACTATAATATGATATATATAGATATCATGCAAATTAGCCGAGCTATCACAATTTTCACGGACGAAGTTGCGGGCGAAGTGATAGTGTAGTTATAAAAAACCGGCCAAGAGCGTGTCGGGTAAGTGTAGGGTTCCGTAGTTTCCCGTCCGTCACAATAAGTGTTCAATCCAATCCGATTTTAATAATTCTTTTTTTGTTTGAAAAAAGGTACGTTCAGGATAATAAAATATGTAAACGAAGTTAAAAAAAATGCTTGCATTTACGATTATACTACAAACATAGTCCAGAAATTATTTTGTACAACTTTTTGTCTTTTTTGTACAAAAACTTGTTTCCATCCAAGTTCAAAATAATTTTCCTAGAAAGACCTTATAAAGTTCCACTTTTCAGATTTTTTTCATATTTTCCAAACTTATGGTTCAAAAGTTAGAGGGGGGGGGGGGGTACACATTGTTTTTTACTTTAGGAGCGATTATTTCCGAAATTAATGTCATTATCAAAAAATGATTTGAGTAAACCCCTATTCATTTTTAAATACCTTTCCAACAATATATCACACGTTAGGGTTGAAATAAAAAAAAAATACTTCCCACTTTACATATAGGGGGCTACCCTAATAAAACATTTTTTTCCAATTTTTATTTTACCACTTTGTTGGCGTGATTGATACACATATTGGTACCAAATTTCAGCTTTCTAGTGCTAACGGTCACAGAGATTAAGCGAGTACGGACAGACGGACGGACAGACAGACATGGCGAAACTATAAGGGTTCCTAGTTGACTACGGAACCCTAAAAAGGCACGTGGGTGAGAAAATACCGGCACTTAATTTCTTTAACGGTTCTGTAATAGGACATTGACCACTAAAACTCACGTCATGCAATAATAACGATGTTTGGAGCTTTTAGTTTCACGAGAAGACAAGCGACTGGCAACAGTCCAACATTTCAATCATTGCACTTACAATCCGGTAATTTCTAGAATAAAGGATTTTCTTGCGATACAAACTAATCCAATCTCCACTTATGGAGAAAATAAAAATAAAAATGAGGTAAAACTATGGACAGACAATCAGAAAGATATCGGAGCGTGTAACTGCATGGACCTGTTCGTATTTCTGGAAACAAATCGAATGGAAAATTGTCTGCTATATGAAAATGTATATATGGAAATTAGGAGTTGTAATATTTGTTTAAGATATTCGTTGCGTTTTGAAGTTTTAGGTCAATGTTCACCAAAAATATAACGGTCTGATTTTCTAAAAACAGCTGTCACTGTGACATGTGTGTCCCTTAAACAGCTGTTTATAGATAATCAGACCGTCATCTTTTCGGTGAACATCATGTATCTTTATATCTGACAACCAGTTTATCAGTTTTATCAATGGTTATCCAGTACTAACTTGTTAACAGTTTGAGGAGGTCGGATAGGAAGGCGCTCCTTGTAAAATATACTGGTATTCAGCTGCATCCGGTTAGACTGAAAGCCGACCGCAACATAGTTGGGAAAAGGCTAGGTAGATGATGATGATGTCAGTATGATGAAAAACTTTTTTGCAAAAAAATAGAACCGACTTCAAAAAAGTGAAAAATAACTTTAGCTTCAGAAGTCGGTGACCATTGTTTGATTGATTTATTAAGTTTTTTTGTCACCGACTTCTGAAGCTAAAGTTATTTTTCACTTTTTTGAAGTCGGTTCTATTTTTTTGCAAAAAAGTTTTTATTTTTCACTTTTTAGTGGTTCACTTGTGCTTACCCCTTCACAGAGTACCGGTGCGGTGGCGTGATGTTATGTGAACTGGTGTAAACAATAGACAGACAATAGATTTCAGCAATCCCAGTCCATTTGCTATCATTTATTGAGGAGTTCCGTTCCATATCTCCGAAGTTCGTGATCAGATCATGACAATATTTCTATGGGACCAACTTGGAAGTATACCCTTTCAAACAAAAAAATAATTTTTCAAATCGGTTCAGGCGTCTTCGAGTAATCGGTGAACATACATAAGAAAAAAAAAAAATTAAAAAAATACATACAGTCGAATAGAGAACCTCCTCCTTTTTGGAAGTCGGTTAATTATCACAATATGAAATCATCCATTACCGGTCAACTTTATCATCATTTACCTAGCCTTTTTCCAACGTTATTTGGGTCGGCTTCCAATCTAACCGGATGCAGCTGAATACTTACCTCATGCAGTATTGAACATTCCTATCCGGTCAATATACATCAATTTTCAGCAGACGATACGCACAAAGACAATCTTAGAATAAGATGTTTTGTCAAGGCGTGAAACCAATTAAAGCAGCGGCGCATCACAAGAGTATTATAAAATACCCTAGTAATTCAGAAGACCATCAAAGTACTCTATATTGTGGGAGAGGATTAACGATATCGCTAGTACGCAGACACGAATACTCGTAAAAATACTTTTGTTTCTTTTTAGTCTTCGTTCTAGAAAATTCACTTTTGTTTGAGAACTGGGGAGTAATTGGTTCGAACAAAGGATGCAATTATGAAGCGCGACTATTAGAATTTGTTATGGTTCGAGTCATGTTACTAAGAGACTTTTAAATATTCTATGTAGCGGAAATGAATGAGGTATAATACATATCTTCTAACTCATATAAATCTCCAATATTGTTCCTCTTTAGTTGAACAATATTGTAAAAATTACTTCTTTGAGGTTATTTTTCCGAAACATTACCTTTTCTTTGATACAGAAAAAAGTAAATAAACTACAATAATTTCTTAATCATCTTGTTTTTATTTTCTAGGAAGGCATCAATAGAAATAAATAACAGAACCTAGAAACCGAAGTAGGTCTTTTTATTCATCAAAAATTTTCAAGGAAATTAGATAAAATACGCATTTTAATAATTGTAGCAAGATTGATGTCAAATGCAAAAGTTTCCTACTTCGAACACAATACATAAATGTTTAGTATCTATTTCTTTCCTCCACCCATCCCTTTCTTTTTATTCTCTCACTTTATGACCGAAGCAGCTATTTAGCTAAAATGTCCACCATTAAATGTATGCAGCTTTAGTTTAAGAGCCAGTATGTTTGTCAACAATCTTAACTGAGCAATGTACCTGTTCTTTTACTTAACAACACACTGATAGTATTTACTTTACTCGAAACACTTGGCATAACAACGTATGCATGTTGGTGTGTTTAAAGGCAAATTTGTATTTGGTGTTGACCTGGGAATCTTTAGGTCCCGTGTGAATAGGTAACGTCTGGGACAAGCGTCACACATCATGTTTTATAGAGTTACATTTGTCAGTACGGAATGCGCAAAATTTTCTTCAAAAGTCACTCAAAATCTTATTTTCTTATATATGTCACCGTAAAATTGTCAAATACGTTATATTGTAATCTCTCTAGCGATATTGTAAACTCTCGAAATATTGTCAAACGAACATACTGCTTACAATAAAACGCATTTCTTTTTCGTGAAATGCATGCGATGGTAGTCAACTCACGCGGTGTGGAGGGAAGGAGGGGTCCCCCTTGCCCAGTGGTACTACCACTCTCATGAAAAGATAATGTACCATTCCTGAGAAATACCGATTAATATTATAACCTAAACTTAAAACACTTTATATTCCCCTAAAAAGCGTAGTCGACGGAGCCCCGCTTCGCGGGGCTCCGTCCATATCCGAGTGCAGGGTTTAAAGGAACCTAACTAAACTAACGGGGGGGTGCCCCAAGTCCCGATTATGGGGGCAGAGATACTTCCGTATGTTCAGTTGACAATATTTCGAGAGTGTACAATATCGCTAGAGATAAACACGTTATATTGTAATATAACGTATTTGTCAATTTTACGGTGACATAGGTATATAAACCAAAGACAATCAATTAAAATGTAACTCGTAGCACAATGAATTTTTTACATGATGCAAAAAGTGTATTGGGGTTCGTATAGTTTTTTACAATTTCATGGAGTTAGTTAATTCAAACAGACAAATATGACCAGAAAATCACCCAAATCAATTTCCATAACACGACCTCCTTTTGCATTGACATTAAATTTTTGGCAATGTTGGCAACACTGTAATTGAAATACCGAACACAATTGGCTGGTCGGTTTCATGTACCACCAGGTGATAACGTCGGATGTGGCGGTCCTCGTGACGTCATCCGGCGGACGGCGCTGCTCGGCCGCTCGCGTGACACCAATCTCCTCATTGTAGTGTCCGCTGTCAGCAGGACGCTCCAGTCAACCCGCTGCCACTGAAACAAACATTGTCATATTACGTCACATGTTGCCAATATTCACCAGCAACATGCTACAAAATGTCCAACCATTTTACATTTTAATAGCCTCCACCAAACAGTAACATTATTTTACACTTTCACACAAATTCCCTTTAAAAGGTTTCGTGGTTTATTGTAAGTGTAAACTGTAAAATAACAACTTTTATCGCGGCGAAAAAAACTGTTGATAGCCGGAAAGTTTCCGGGAATCCATTAGTATTGTTATTGCGAGTGAAATGTTCCGAAGCGCATTGGAAAAATGAACCAACTAAATAAGTTTTAGTAGGAAACTTGAGTGACAGACTGTCAGTCAACGTAGTTAGTAAGAATGTCATAAAAACATGTCTTACTATGTCTGGAATAATATGACAACAATGTTAGTCTGTTTGAGATTTTCATGTTAGTGCCAACGTGTGAGTTATATAGAACTATAAAATGGAAGTAAGGTACACGTTTACAGTATGCGTCTGACAGAAAATCTAAAAAATCAGATCAGAAAAATTTGCATTTCAATACCGATTTCCATGAGAATATGCTGATGTGTAGAAGACTTTGAGATTGTAACTACCATTGAGTCCATATTGAGTTTGTCATTATTATTTTAATAATGATAGCGAGGAAGACAATAGGCGTGTCTTCGTAACTTAATACAAATTTATGGATAAGAGTTACATATCTAAAGTGAACGAATACCAAGACATCATTTGGTGTCAAATTCGACCTTCAAATCGGAGTGTTTAATTTCGTAATAATCCAACTAACTGTCAGTCTGAACCACGTTACACGTGTGTGGTCTAAAGTAATTGGAAGGCCACGACCCCAATAGGTAGGTTAGGTAGGAAGGTAGTGTTTCTAAGAATAATAATAGACTGAAAACTGAGATTTATATAGAAACTGAAGTAAGCACGTGCTATCGCCACGTGGACAGACTCAACGTGGAAACCCTGCTGTGAATCCAATGCGCGCCCCTTTTGTTCAAGTTCTAAGTAATTATTACTATTTATTAAACGTAGGATTGTTGAGGAGTTTCAAAAACAAGGGAAGTAGATTTTAACTGTAATAAGTTCCATAAAAAGAGAACTACATGCATGAATGAAAAATACCCGTGTTTGATTGCAATTAGATTCGCTAGTCACGATAAAACTCGATCATAAACGTTTTACAACATCACAATAATCAATTGTTTCCTTAACGTCGCAATTACTTCAAATACTACGATAAAATGACTACGGCATTAATTTACGAGCGCGTTTTATGAGTACATGTGGCGTATTTAAATATTCAGTTTTAGGATTAAAGCCGAGTTAAGATTCCGCAGCACGGCAAACTGCGTCGAGCTGACATCGGAGGTAGGTTAATGACTCGGCAGAGGTCGGCCATTGTTTTGGTAAACAATGCAGCGACGGCGGGCGTACCGTCAATCCTTCCAGTTATTCGCTTCACTAGGTGACGCGCCGCGAACGTTTTAGCTCTCACGTGAAAAATGTACGCGCCTTACAAAGGTTTAACTAAACCTCCGCTCGTAACACGACCTGTTTACAACCTTATTAACGCTACAGCCCCTAAAAATAAAAGAAAAAACAGCACACTTCGATAACTAGTTACAGACAGACAAACAACTCGAAAGAAATTAGAATTTTCTTTCCCTTAAAGAAGGCAGCGTCGCGAACAAAACTGGGGTGAAGCATAATTTGAGATCATCTTGTTATGCAGCTCTGAAAACTCACTGCTGGATTGTTTCAACTTGAGCTATTTACGTCGTCCCTCACTGAAATATCCCTTCAATTAACTTTGGACAAATTAACGGGAAAGAGAAAAATATAAAAGCGGAATGGAGTGCGGGCAGAGGAGGGCAGGAGGGAAGAATAACTGGGTTCGCGGATAATTAATGGTTTCATTTATGTTTCTGCACTTGAGAGTCTTGATTGTGCCGGGTTAGGC
This sequence comes from Xestia ashworthii, assembly GCA_950022955.1. Classification (NCBI taxonomy): domain Eukaryota; kingdom Metazoa; phylum Arthropoda; class Insecta; order Lepidoptera; family Noctuidae; genus Xestia; species Xestia ashworthii. The sequence goes on along the minus strand of OX465553.1, from coordinate 9,431,729 downwards.
CGCCTTTTTACTTTTTCCCAGTTTCGAATTGCCATTGTTCAACTGAGACCTAATTGAAAGTGGTTAAGCTTCAGCAGTCACGGGGCAAAGGGAAACCCCAGATATATCTAAGTATAGCAGATTTAATAGAATTTACTCCTAATGGCACCGATTACTGATTCACTGTTCAATACGTAAATAGAGTAAATGTGCTTGATTTTATTTTAATTCTACAATGTCGCGCACTAATTCTAATGAGCTGTGACAGTTCTCGACATTATTTCTTTAAATAAACCGCATCAAAAGTTCGTTCCCGTTGTAATTGCACATTGCAATATATTGCAGAATTGATGGTTGTAAAGAATGTTAGGCACATTAGAACACCGGCAATGTTCGGAGTTTAAATTCTCCAACCTCGGCAATGTGTTGTGGCTGACTATGCTCCAAATGTCACCTAAATCCATACAATGTTGCCATGCTATTAATAATATGACAGATGTTCAAAGCATTCCGCCTTTGTTGTCGTTTTAAATTTCACAAACGAAAATTATTTTGTTTCTTTTATTTGACGCGTGCGTAGAGTAAATTGTAGTAAAGTCCGGAAACCTTGGAATATTTTTATGTAATGAATTTTGTTAACTGTCGTGCAATTAATTACAAGAGAAAAGACTTTGATACCAGTCGTTAACTGTGCAATATTTTGTGTCTTATAGTTTTATAACCTGACTGGTGGAGCACTAGAAACTTCTGATAAAACAGACGTCAATAGAGGTTATTGACTCGACGTTAATAAAGATGCTTTAAAGAATTTCTATTTCGATTTCAATAAATGAGACGGCATCATGTGATCCTTGTTTTTCGTCTGGTACAAAAATTATCTTTACAAATTCTATTTATTTGACATCGTTATGCATACTGTTTATACACGCATGTAAAACAGATTCAATCATAGATCAAAAACAAGCCCAGACACGACAGCTAAATCATAATCTATCACTGCCTAAATTATTTGAACTAGGAAGATCAACACATAAATTACGTTCAACAAAAGTCGCGTTCAATCCCACCCGGTTCACGAAATCGGATCGAACTGTGTGTGTACATATTGTTATGCAGATTCCAAGTCGGGATTCTAAACGTGTAGTATTGTTATTCAGGACACGAATGAGCCGCGTCACGATTACGGTACGTCCCAACCCTGACCCCATGAACTCAGGGAAATGTCACCGGGACGAGACAATTTTCGCCTTTCTCGTTCTAAGAGTTGAGTGTGCCATTTTTATTTTGTTATCTGTGGCCGTGTTTATAACGCGTTCGGCACGTATCGGCGGGATTTGATTCGATTTCCGATTTTTTAAACCTGATTTTTGTAATGTTGTTGTATTGTTTCTTAATGTGTTGTGTTTTTGTTCGATTTTTCACAAACTGCTTTGATCCGATTTTATTTCCTGTTATTTTGTGGAACGAAAACCACAAAGTGAAGCACTTCACTTGAAATAGAACAAAACACAGACGTTCAGTAAAAAATTAAAAGAATTTTCCCGGAATTTCCACACGGATGCTCTGGCCATTGACTTTATTCGATGCCACTCGGCCGTTGACGTATCCTTTGCGTTACTAACGAAGCTGATTCCTAGAAAACGAGGTACGATAGCTTTGCCTTTTTCTACTTTATTGGAAAAATGCCCCGTTCAAGTGATTTGATGATTTTCCAGTCATACCAACGCAAACATTATTTTCAACACGCAAGTTTGTTTGGTTAAGTTCTTGAAAATAATTTAACTAACTGCGTAATATATCTCAAAGTTAACTGTAATTCCACTTACCGAATAGCTTTACATATAAGGAGATTAAAATGATATATCTGAACTCGTGACGCTCTACTTCGACATCCATAATTTTCGCGAAAATGTTTTTCCACTAGGCTCTACCTATTTTAAATAGTTGTTTAATGGGCACGTCCTTAATTAGAAACTGTACGGAGTGAAATTGATGCTCCTCTTCTGATTTAATGAGGAGGCGATCGCGTGATCCCTTTCGCACAGAATTGGCCCCGCCCATCGGGCGGTGAAAATCAATAACATACTCAGAAGTGCGTTTAGTGTCGTACCTTGCTGACGTTACTCGCAGACGGATGTAAAAGTCAAAAACCAGAGACAACATGTATGTACGTTTTCTGCTTACAGTCGCTTCGTGCGTTGAACGCGTTTTATGCGGGGACTGGTCGATCAGCTGTTTAGTGACGTCACTTGAATACGTATTGTAATGTCTGCCATAATACTGTACTGGTCGGTTGGAAATAGACGTCCCGGGTGACTGAAAGGCACTTGTGCAATATGATAATGTATAATGGCTATTATAGTTAGGTGCCTTTATTCACCTATTAAGATGAACAGGTTTTCAGTTAATTCAGATAAACAGATAGTTTTCTTATTATACTGTTTATATCAGTCAGTTATCTATAGGAGTCAATGAAAAAATCATTTCATTACAGGTGGATGCTCCAGGGTAGCAACCGTTTTTTTACAATTTGCAGGCCATGGAGTTTCTTGCCCGTTCTTCTCCATAGAGATCTACGCTAGGGAATGGGCAACTACAGTACTTTCACAGTTTTTATGTCTTGTGACTGGGTCTGTAGCTTGATTTAATTTTCATCTTTGTTTCGACAGTTCAAAAGTGCCTGTAATTGGCCTTCTTGAAATAACTGCTTTGATTTTGATTTTGAATTTGGCTACCCTGGAGCAGTGAGTTTTTATTTTCATCTGTAATCTTGTTCAGATTGTACTGCCGCTTTATCACCGCCACTCGTAATAAGTCATTAAAGCGAAGTACATACTTACTTACCAATTAATAGTTCGCTGACCTCCTTAACGGCAGCGAAAGGCCGTAAACAATCCTGAGTGCCACTTACACAATAAAGTTATAAGCCGCTGTTCAATTGAACAATTACATTCTTGAACGACGTTTAAAACCCCCCGAAAAGCTTTTAGCAGAATTAATATAGCATAATAATTTCCCGCGTAACGTGTAACAGAAAACGAGGTTCCGATAATTGCCGAAGATCCTCTCGGTAAGTTTGCTCAGACGCGAGCACCTGCATTAATTACAAGATTTAGCGTCATCCCCACCATTAATAAGGAATAAACCACTTCAGTTTCTTTGTCCGCCTCCAGATCTGTTTATTAAACCGAAAGATTAATTACGATACCGAATTTTAAGAATTCGCAACTTTGTTGAGTCGGCGGTATTCAGAATTTAATTTAAAAATTCCGAAGTTTAACGAGACAGGTGAGCCGAACTGCTAAGCGCGTTATGAATTTTGCCTCCACACGGTACTAGTTTCGGGAATTTTTCCCGACTCCAACGAACTTTATGGCTTATCCCACACGCGTGCCTATTCATGCAGAATTTATATTATAAACGTACATATTCTTTTCTACATACTCGTACATATTTCGTTGGTGTTTTCTTTTAGAGAGCGTGTAAATCAAATGTCAAGGAGCAAGGATTCCCCCAGTTACCTTATAGGTCACCGAGAAATATACATTTTCAGACAGATATTTCAGCTGTGCTTTATGAGAAAATTCGGTCTGCGACTGAAATTCACGTCGGCTTACAACTTATTTAGAGTAAGTAAACTTTTGTCGTTGGTATAATCCGTTAATAAAGTGCTCCCATGAAATACAAGCTACGCACATAGCTACGTGAACTTTACGACTTAAAGAACGAATGAGTCAATGCATAGGAACGCCAACAGTTGAAACTTAGTTTGTTTCATCACTTTTAATTATTCATAAATCACCTACCGGTTAAAATTAAGATCCCGTTTGGCAAATTTTACGAGTGAAGTTTGGAAAACTTGCTTAGAACGAGACGTGTGCGCAATATTTACGTTACATTTTATGGTTGAACACTGTTGTAATTTGAGTTTCATGAAATTGTGATATATGTACAGGATCTATAAATTGGAATAGTAGACGTAGGCATGTGATGCGATTCGGGTCACGTCAGAATGTGCTGCATTGTCAAATTGACGAATGCGTCGTAGATCAACAGGGCCAAGTGATACACTAGGTAGCTAGGTACTCGCTGTTGCTATCAAAGATTGACGTGAATGTTGGCAGATAGATCTATTGAGCCAACTATTTGAGGAGACGTATGACACACGAAACGTTGTGAAATAAATCACAGTCGTGATTCACTCGAACTAAAATCAACAAAAATACTCGTAGTTAATTTTCCAGAGTATGCAAGTGTAAATAAACAAGGTAAACATTACGGTTTACATTAGCACAGGCAACCAGTCCAAACTGTTGCGAACCTTGCATAACGTAACACTTTAATGATATTAAAAGAGATTGTGCCCAGTCTATTAGTATAAAAATGATACTTGAGTGTGGTCGACGGGGTCACCGGGATAGGGCTGACACAGCTCGGGGCCCACCTGCATTAATTAAGAGACTTATCCCTTCCATTAATGAAGCGCGGGTCAGCCCTGGTCCCAAACTTCGCTTCAACTTGTACACTTTTGATTGATTTAGTCAAACAAAACAGCTTTCCATTTTCTTCTAAATTATAATCGGTGTTTTGAAGTGTCTGAAAATTTGTGTTTCGCTGTCGCCCATTATAACAAAAGATACAATATAGATATAAAAGTTAGGCAAAAGATTAAGGTCAAACTCGTTTACAAGATAGATTATTTAGATTTATAAGTGTTCTAAGTGTTTGTCGTGTGGACAGTTCTATAAAATTCTTCAATGAATTCAGACACACGATTTCACAGTATAAATTGAAGACTATGTATGACTACTTAGTTTTATAGTTGTTGTTCAGTTTTGTGGCTAAGTTTAAGTTGTGTCGTTATTAAAGTTAATAAAGATGTTTAACAGCGTTTAAATGTCCTCTAGATTTAGAAATGTCTGCAGTAATAATCTAGTATTGAGTGTTTTAAGTGGCCTTCAAAAGTTTTGACCACGCTAGACTAAAATTATAACCTAGACAATTTCTTCACAGTAAATTGCTATTTAAGTTTACTTAAAACGATGCGATCGAAGTCTTGCTTAGATATATAATTAAGTTTATTTTTACGTAGATAATTGTAATGTAATAGATAGGCTACTAATATTCTGTTTAAAAAGAATGTAGCATTCAATGCGTTAATTTAAGATAAATACAAGTAATTACAGTTTCTTCTTTTAATAAATAATAATTCTCGATTTCATCCTCTTTCAAGATCATCATCTGTTTGGCCTTTTCCCAATTATATTAGGATCGGCTTCCAGTTCAACTAGATGCAGCTGAATACCAGTATTTTACGCAGAGCGACTGCCTATCTGACCTCCACAACCCATTTAGTATAGCTAGGTAATACGATATTCCTTGGTAAGACTGGCTATCAGATATTTTGGGCCACTGACTTACCTGTAACGACAGTCAAAGATCTACAAATGACAGCCGGAACCAACAGCTTAACGTGCTTTCCGAAGCACGGAGGGAACTCGGTATGTAAGGGTGGTCCCATCCACAGACCAACCCAGGCAAGCACGGCTTAACCTAAAGATCGACCCGAGCGGCTGTTATTACTTAGCTACGAGCTCCTCTCCCTTTATCTCAAGATATCAACATGAACACGTTTTTAATCAGTTATGATAGTCAAGTAATAACGTTACTCGTTGGCTCATGGATGAAGTTTATAATGGGTAGGGTCAGTCAGGATAGTTCATAGATCACCTTGCCCTCATCTAAGCTTCGGCATTTTTTTTCTAAGCTTACCAATTTTAAAGTTCATGACTCTTTCCTCCATGAAAGCTGTTGTTTCTATATGAAATTGAACTTTGTGTTAGCTCTTTGCTACTTGGTGCTTCAGTATAACTTAAACATGATTATTTTTATATGGCACTATAGCACTTCGCGTGCGAATTCGTCCGCGAAAATGGTGTTAGCTCAGCTAATTTGCACGATATTTATATAATTTATAGCCAATGTTATTCGGTACAGATGTAGCTTTCTAATGATTAAAGATTTTTTTAAATCGCTTGAGAAGTTCTTGGGTTAAATCGTAACAAACAAACAAAACATCAAATCTTTCCACATCCCACACACTGGTGTTTTCTGAATATTTAAGTATGACTTTCTGCAAAATCAAGCCCTCACTAAAAATATACCTACGTTTGAGTTTGCGGTCCTTTTTTAATATCCGGTGTATCTTTTATGATAAAGGTGGGGGCTCATTGTGCCGTATTGAGTGCAGACAACAATGTGCTCGTGTACGCACGCCTTATGTGCAGGAAAGTGGCCCTCTTTCAAATTGTGAAGATTGACAGCTGAAGATAGGCCGGATGAGTTAAAAATGGTGGACGTAGGCAGTTTGGGATGGAATAACGCTATGCTATACTATACAGGGTGTAAACCACCTCATCACAAAGCCGTTAACCAAGCATTCTGTACATCAAACTAAGTAACTTTACGCAAAAATTGTTGCTGGGAAACAACTTTTTTTTTTGAGGTTATAAATCATGTTTTGTGGTAGAACTCAATGTAACGCACTTCAAACATTGTGCTGATGGATGGATTGAATAGTACGGGGGTCGTGGAGGTGTTAAAAGTCAAAGTCTTACAAAAAAAACTTGTCAAAAAGTTGTAACTTTGATCCCCCATATCTCCGTAACTAGAAGGTTCCCAGGTATGGTGTAGAACAAAAAAAATATCGCAATGATGGGGAGAACAAGTGCTTTTCGGCTTCGTGAAGAGGTGTTTTACACCCTTTATATTTACGGTGAAGTAAAACATTGTGAGAAAATCAGTATGTCCTAGAACCAATAAATTCGAAAACATGTGACATCTACCAATCCGCACTGGGCCCGCGTGGTGTAACTGCGTGCTAAGTACAAGAAAGTGTTCCTAAAATTATTTGTGAGATTTGATGAATTCGAAGGCGCAAAAAGTCTGCTACGTTAAAAGTTTGTAAATTAAAAAGAAAATTGAGTCTTTCAGTTGATGGCAATCACGCTTCCCTTTTAATGTTCAAAACATAAAGATAAGAATAAATTGTACGTTCAGAAAGTAAAAAGGCATTTTGTTTTAAGTATGTAGGGTGGGTATACGTACCTAGCAAACCATCATAGCTGTGTTCTACGGGAGGTCAGGCAGAGATAGGCATAATTTTATTGAATCTTTTGGTACAATGTAATGTACCCATAGGCGTTTATAAATCCTATTATTCGCTAGTAATGAAAAAGGGGAAGTCTTTATTGCCTGTCATAAGTAAATAATTACAGATTTTGGCCCTAAGACATTCTCAGAAGATAAAAACAATAAGTAACACTTTTCCGGAACTTGGATTTGAACTCAGAATCAATATTGGTGTCTGGCATTAATTTTAGTGGTACCAAATATATGCGGAATACTATGTTTTGACAGACATCCACAAGAAAACCAAAGTTACCGATGTAGCCATAGACTTGCCAAAAATAAGTGGCAGTGGGCAGAGCACATTACTCGTAGAACGGATGGCCTATGGGGCCGAAAAGTCCTGGAGTGGCGACCGCGGTCGCCTTACCTGCAGTAGTATGACATAATTATTTACAAACAATAACATATTGTTGTTATGTTTGTTATCAATTACCTATCACCATTACCTTATCAAACGTTGTTTTAATCATTTTTAGGTGCGCGTCAATAATTTTATTCCTTATCATTTAATTGCGACATGGTTCAAGATCACAATGTTAACAAAACAAATAATATCACGTACTTAATTTTTATTATTTTTAGAAACTTTGAAATATTCGTAAGTTTTATGTAATGTAATGTAATGACTAATAATGTAATGATTACACCAATGGCAATAATAGCGCATTATAAATTCGAAAACCTACATAGGTAACTATTATGACTGGTGAGCATTAGTAGGTCATAACGACCCGAATGGCGCAGCGGTAGTAAGGCTGCCTTACGTTATTAGGGTCCATGGTTCAGTCCCGGTTATGCTCATCACACAAACCTTTATTTGTGTGATGACATGTATGTTTATATGTATAATAAGTATGTATTTACAAAAAAAAAGTATCTATGTAGTATATGAACTATCTGGTGCCCACAACAAGGGCTTCGTGGCTTAGTGTGGCACTAGATGGCGCTGTGTGTAATGACTAGAGATATTTATTTATTAATTCCCGGGTCGAGCAAATTGTTATTGGGTTTTTATTCCAGGAATTACTCCATAGTATCCACGGAGTCTGAATTGTGCTCCGTTGATGGCAAAATGCTCGCCCCCAATTTTTATTTATTTATTTACGTGTCTAAGTATTAGAGATACGTTTAACAGCGGGTCCCAAACTGGGCGGGGATTACAACTTTAATGATTTATTTATTTATTAAAAAAATAAAAGCGGCCAAGTGCGAGTCAGACTCGCCCATGAAGGGTTCCGTAGCAGCAAGTCACATAATGTAAAAGATGACGTATTAAAAAAAAACAAAAAATCTTAATCGGTTCACAGAATACATGTACTTACCAAGTTTCAACAGCATAGTTGTTATAGTTTCGGAAAAAAGTAGCTGTGACATACGGACGAACAGACAGACAGACAGACATGACGAATCTATAAGGGTTCCGTTTTTTGCTATTTGGCAACAGAACCCTAAAAAAAATATGATATGATGATATGTTCCGGTCCTCCTAACTACGAGATACACAACATCATTTACTTTCACGCCCTTAGAAACAATCATGCTCCATAAAATTTCAATAACCCATGACACGATTTCAATAAATTAATTTGTTCTAAACTAACGCTTGCATAACCCCTTTCGCAAAGCAGCCATCGCTTAGTAACAGTGGTAATTAATACCACTATAAATCTCGTCAACACTACAAGTTAGTACTAACATTTAGGCTAACTGTTAGTTGGCATTAGTAGTCGGCAATATAACTACGTAGTTTGTTTTTTGTTGCATTAGGGCTTGTTAGCAGTAAGTTTGTGGAAAATCTAAGTTGAATAACTTGGATTTTCGTTTTTCGAACAATTTCTAGTCTTACTGCCTCACTGGTCGAGTAATCGCAAGTGACTGTTTGATTATGAGGTCCTGGGTCCGATTCCCGGGCCGGACAAAGTGTTTTTGGGTTTTGCCATTACGAATTTTTCAATAGCAGTCACTGAGTCTGGATTTATAGGTATCAGTGGTAATTAATACCACAATAAATCTTGTCAACACTACAAGTTAGTACTAACATTTAGGCTAACTGTTAGTTGGCATTAGCAGTCGGCAATATAACTACGAAAAGTTCTGGAGTGGCGACCGCGAACCGGAAGACGGTGCGTTGGAAGACCTCCCACTAGGTGGACCGATGACCTGGTGAAGGTTGCGGGAATCCGCTGGATGCGACTCGCACGGGACCGGTCAATGTGGCTACACTTGGGGGAGGCCTATGTCCAGCAGTGGACGTCTTTCGGCTTTAGTAGTCGGCAATATAACTACGTAGTTTGTTTTTTGTTGCATTAGCGCTAATTGAGTTAAATAACTTGGATTTTTGTTTTTCCTAACAATTTGTAGTCTTACTGCCTCATTGGTCGAGTGTCCCAAGCGACTGTAGAGTATGAGGTCCTGTTCGATTACCGGGTCGAGTAAAGTGTTTTTGGGTTTTTAACATCAGGAGTTTCTCAGTACCACAAACGGAGACTGGATTTGGGCCCGGTTGATGGCAAAAGGAAAATAAGGTGCACCTCTGCCTAATCTTTCGGGGATTTTAGGCGTTATGTTGTTATGTTGTAGCCTTACTTTGAGCGTTTAATCAAATCAAAACTGTTCACCATAATGTGGAAAATGGTGGTAAATAAAATAATAGGAACAATATGGATCCTGTCGGGCACAGCATTGTTTTTTGTATAAGTCTTTGCAACTGTCTTTGTTTCTTTAAGCATATATTACGTTGTTTCATTTTATAAAAACATACCATGGAGATAATGATGGTTTTCGAAAATTTCTTTTTTCAGAACTAGTTTGAAAAAAATGGAGTAGGTAGTGTGAGGGCAAAGAAAACAAGTACCTGTTTTGTTTCGTGTTTTTGATCATTGAATTAATTTCTTCGCATCCTTAATCAGTATCAAACTTGTGTATAGAGATACCAAGTGGGATTTCTGTTGAAACACCTATCTTGTATAACCAAACGCGTCTCATGAAATGCAAGGCAAAGGTATTTAGTGCCGTAGGTACTCTAAATAGTGTAAAGTGGAGCATCTGCCTCCCGAGCTCAGTTTCAGGTCGGATTCCTGCAACCAGATAAATATTTGTATGGCACACGGTTATTTGTTTGTGCTCGCACTGTTTGCGTACCAGATTTGTGCGTATAATGGCACCTAAGACAAAGGAGCCGCGTTTATTTATCTATAAATATTCTCTCTGTTCAGTTTCTCGTATAATATGAACACAAGAAGAACAATAGTAAGATCTCTTAGTAGGTAGGTACACTCTACTTACATTGAAGCTTGTCCTAAATTCCTAAAAGAAAATATAAACGACAAAGTAAGTAAATAATATTCCGGCGCTGTCTCCATTTTACCGCAGTTGGGTTAAACCACCTTAGTCTGACCCAAAATATGTAAGTAAATATCGTCGGGATTCGTGCCTGTACAGATTAAAATAACTAAAATATCAAGCTGTGCTTATTGCCACAGACCTGAGGGCGAGGTTGTATTGAACGTATCTACTATCGATCAAATAATAAATTCAACTAGGACGCCTTGCCTGTCACGCACACGAAATAAAATAATACAATTTGTAATGTTCGACATCCCTATTTTTATTCGAGTTTGAGCGCGGACTATAAATAAACCGCAACTCGTGGAGCATGTCATGTGGCTGTTACTATAAAGCCCACGCTTAACGAGTGTACTACGATAAAAACTGTGTTAAAATTCAAAGAACTTTAATTAGTCAATCGTAAATGACAAAACATACACATTACACGCGATTATGGCGGGTTATGTTACGTTCAATTAGCAAGCTTTATCGGCGCCGACACGTGCGGTCACGACAACGCGCAGTGCCCCACAGTTGCCCACGTGTCCGTGTCCCGACCGTTAACGCTAACATTCCTTTAATACAAATAGCTTGTTAATATTAAATTAGATGCTACCGATTCCTTTGGCAATCATAAAACAGAGCGCTTTTAAAAAAAAAGCTTATTGTACTTGCCAGTTATCTCCCCCTTTTCGTTAATTTGACGAATGTATTATTCGTAGGTACTGTCACGCACAGCGAGTGGATTCCGGTTAAATGTCATTTTGAAAGGTTACGCTTATCCGTTTTGTGTTTGTATGTACTACTCGAATTTTAGAATGTGCAGAAAGTCTCATGTTATTCACTTAGTGCGGATTATGGTTTATTTTGGCGTCTCTGCGTTTGTCGTTGAGATTCAAGGGCGTAAAAAGCCTCTTAACGAAGCTGAAAGGCACTTGTTCTCCCCGTCATTGCGATCATTTTTTGTTCCCCAGACCATACCTGGGAACCTTCTAGTTACGGAGATATTGGAGGTCAAAGTTCTAACTTTTCCACAAGTTTTTTTTTAAATAAGTAAGATGTTTTTACATGTTTTTAATGTAAGATTACAATTACATGTTTTAATATAAGATTTTTACTTTAAACACCTCCACTACAACGTGATTTTTCACCCCAAAAAAAGTTGTTTCAATAATTATTGCTGGAAAACAACTTTTTGCGTAAAGTTACTTAGTTTGATGCACAGAATGCTTGTTTGACGGCTTCGTGATGACTCTGTTTACACCCTGTATAGTGTTTAATGACGTCTATGCATCACGAAGGATTACTAAAAACGAAAAAACTTGACAGATTGTTTGTCTGCTTCTTGTATTGTTCTTGCAATAATACTTCTAAGCCGCTACTGAAAAACCAATATTTCAAGTTCTGACTTTTACGATCTACGCGTGATAATAGCATGTTTTATTTCAGAAAATTACAGAGATGATATCCCTAATGATATAAATGTTGCCGTGATAAATCGTCGATGCGTTATTTCGGAAGCCTAAACTCTCATTTTCAATTAATCATAGTGTCATTTGTTGGATTTTTCACGCGCTCTGAAAGCTGTGTGTGGACGGCTGAAAGAAAGAAAACAACACGATACAGTGGGGATACAGAATAGAGCGAAAGCCCATTCCGTAAATCAATCAGTAATAAGTATGTTGGTAGGCACATCAAATATGTATTTTCAGCGAAATATTAGCCGCCTTTGTTGGGGATTTCGCAGATATTCCGGTAGGATTAAAAGCCAATCTCTTTTTGTTACTCTGCCAGAAGAGATTATATTCATAACGAATGTACGTTGTTGTATGTAGCTCTGAATATAATATTATTGTTACACAAAGTTGTAAAAATTATTATTACGACGTCGCACGACAATTTTTATTCGGGAACTATGATATGAAAAGAAATTGAGTGGTTTTATATTTTGTTTATGTACCTTCCTGTAAGTTTATTGTGAAAGTTATATTTCGTATGTGTTTTGTGTAGAATAAACTTTTTTGTTACAACCAAAACATCGTGAAATGCATAGGTAGAATAGAATAGCATAGAAAATACTTTATTGTAAACAGAAATTGAAACATCTGTTGAGGTATTGACTTATTATCATCTTGATCATAAAAAACAAGGTTATTGATAAAAAGAGCTCAATGCAAAACGAAAACCTAATTCCATAATTTGTAAACACCGTAATCCAAAAACCATACATCGCCAATTTGATTCGGCGCGTTCGCATCTGACAAATTAAATATTCTCCCCATGATGTAACGAATTAAATAAATCAAAATCGTTACCACCTGTCAGAGAACGTTCGCTCGATAAGTGCTCTTTTAATGGAAGCGGCGCGAGTGAACCCAAATTGACGAAGCTATTTTTTAATATTCCAATAATGCACGAATTTCGCAAAAGTATCTCCCAGCTCCTCGTTTTAATGTTTATTTTCGATTAATGTGCAAATATTATTGCTTTCGTTGGTTTAATTAAAACACTATGCACAGTAAAATTGCTTCAGTGAAGCAGCCAAGACATCACAGCGATTTTTGCACTCTGTACAGCAAAATTTGATGAAATATTTTGTAACATATTTTCAGAAAACCTCAGCTAACACTTATGTTATTAAAGTTTCACGGCAATCACATAAGCGGTTTAGTGTTAACATATCGTAAACAAATTATCCCCTTCTTAATAACACACTCAGCTGATGTCTTGATTGTTATTGTTTCATCATTGGAGTGCGATAGATGTTTTGGCACATCTTCAATGACGATCACTTTAAATCCATTCTCTTATAAAACTTATGTCTCATACTCCCTTTCTCTACGCCAGACTAAACAAAATATAATGTTTAAGGAAGCATTTTATATAGTTCACGTGTAACATGTAAACAATTTAGTGACAGAAAGCAAATAGACGCGTACGTAACTTGCGCGTCTGTTTGATCAACGAACGCCGCGCCGCTGCGCGAAACTCAATAATTTAAGGGTTTTTATCTTTTTATTCGAGTGGGTATTAACGCAGATTCTCTGTACCAATATTTGCCCAAGTGCCGGCTGGCTGTTTGATTGCCAATGAATATTTTCGTTGTTTCATAAATCGAGCAATACTGCGAAAAAATGCAGGTGAGGTCGCCAGTTGCACTGCTTACAACCAAATTGTTCTCGCTGTACTTTTTTGTCCACTTGCACCTTATATCTGTTGTTGTAGGTACATTTATTAATTGACAATTTGCGAGAATTGTATTCCTGTTGTTAGCTCTATACGTAGATTATCTTTTGTTGTTTTGGCACGTTTATTTTGAAAGCAAATTCAGAGCGTTATTGTTTAATATCGCTGTTTGTTCCTGTGTTTGTTTTCAGTTTATTAAAAATTGGATTGATTTTTCATTTGCTTACCTTTTTTGGAATTTCACACGATAAATAACAATTGTTTTATTTCGATATGCATTTGAATGTTTCGAGTAGGTACCTAAATTGCGAGTTTATTTGTTCAAGACGAAACACGTGTTTTCTCTGGTATTGAGTTTTTGAAGATCTGTAAGAGATGACGGAATTAGAATGTTTACGCTGGGTTGATTGTTTTGAGATGTGGCGTGGATAATCGCACATTAGTACTCGTATGTGCGTGGCCGCGGCATGGCTGTCGTGAAATATCCATGATTTACGATGAGGTTGCCAGAGTCCAGCGTCACGCGCACGTCAAGCGCGTGACGCTGCGTGCACGCTCGCGCCGCGCCCCGCACGCGCGTCACCGCACCGCATGACCGACGCACTCGCTCTCATCTGCCGTCATGATGCACTGCTCTACTATCACTAATTGCTATCAATGACTCGTCACTCACAATAAACTCTCATTAAGCGTCACATTATTATCTAACACGGCCATTATTCTCTCTAAATGTTCATTACGTGACGTTACTCGTACACACAAAAAGTTAAGCCCGTATAAAAGCTTCGTGTAACTTTGGCAACAATCCGACGAGCGTACCAGATCGTACGGTTCAGTACGGTGCAGTATGCGAAATATTTATAACACAAATTCTTGTGGTCCACTGAAAAGAAAAATATTATTTGTGTTCCGAATGAGTTAGAAGTTTTCAAACTAAAATCGCGAACATAATTGTTATGGTTTATTTAAATCTGTTTTTCTTGCTCTTGCGTCATCGGACGTTTGTGAAGCCATCATGTGACTTTCCCACTACTCCCGTTATTTTCCAATGTCTAAAATTGATCGGTATCAACGACTCTAAAAATATGTGTTGTTAATGGTAAAATTATTACTTATACAAATGTTGTGAAATATGTTGCTTGCCAAAACGTTTCAAAAAGTTTGTGAAGCTTTCAGATGTAGGTACACAGGAAGGAATGCACAGTCGTAATTCGATATATTCACTAGTAATAAAAATTCGAGTAAGATGTGGCAAGTAAATCTACATGATTCACTACAGCGTGTGAAATAAAACGTTTCATTGAACTTTATTGACGTAACAACACAATATTCAGATAGAATGACTTCGTTATTGTCTTTATTAGCTTGTTACAAGAGTGACAGCTCATTATTTGACGATATCGAGTTGAACTTCAACGGCAATTGGGATCGCTTTTATGATTGTTCAATAAAATCGGGAACAGCAATCAGTTTGCGTACATTGTGCTTCAGCTTTTTAAGTACGCACTTGTCCTTCTGTATTTCAAATACATAAGTACCAAATGAAATATTTAATATTTTATCGAACACAATAAGACAAACGACGGTTTTGTCTAAAGTAGAAGTTGATAAGTAGTTACAGCAATAACATTGTCTGTTTCAGAACAGAAATGTTTCAATTTATCTTTGCTTCGAAAGTTTGAATTTCTATTGCCATTAGAACCAATGAAAAATTGAGACCGTCACGATAGTCGTGATATTTCATTAATTTTACCCGTTGCCAAATTCTATTACGAAAAATTAATGGGAATTTTAATAAAATAAATTTAAAGTATTTTGGGTGCGTGTGGTGAAGCCGGGATGCGTCTCATTATGTCGAGGGGCGTGTGATAAATGAGCGTATTGGAAAACGCCTTGGCACGCCTCACACGTCACCGTGACGGGTTATAAATGAGTTTTATATTGTCTGTTCTCACCTAAGCCCATATCTCAGGCCGCCTTGATAACCGATCAGGAACACAACGTGCATCTAAATGTCCACTTGTTTCATTCATTTTGTGACAGGACCAACTTAGACGGCTAGTTGAAATGTTTGGCTGATGTCCAAAGCTGTAAATTAACGGTTTTTTTCATTGTTTTCAGGTAAAACGCTGAAAGAGATCTCGGAGGAACAAGCGGAAGCGTCAAGAGTCGTGGTCCCCGTATCGCCTACGTGACGGCAATTGCTTAATATAACAAATGTTTGTTATTGCTTAGTAGGGGAGAATAATTGTAGTGAATGTTAACTAAATACACACTTGTACGTGTAGGGACACTTGTCAGTAACATAATAAATAGTGGACTGAATAGCCTAGCATTTTTATTTAGACAATTATTTTGACTTCACTCGATTATAGTTATGCTCTTTATTAACATCAATATTGTAAAGCCCGAACAAAATCCAGATTATCAGATTTAGCTTTTATACGAACATAATAAAATTGTGGCAAGAATATTATCTGGTTTAACAACAAAGGGTCGTACCGGAGACAGTATAGACGCAATTACATGAAACTTGAAAGTAAGAGGTACCAACGATAAAAGCAGACTAAGCAAACATCAGGCATCCACTTTGCGACTATTGCCAAACTTTAATATAACGTGTAGCAGTCGGCGTCGTCACAGTGTTGGTTCAAGTGGTTTTGGCAAGCAGACGGGCCAACGTCTGCTCGACTTAATCAGGTCGCACCTTAACCGGGCTTAAGCTCAGGCAAGAGACGAGCAAAACTTGTAATGACTCGGAACCGATGAGCGCAGCCTTAGCGTCGTTCTGCCTGCTCAAGTATTGTTAATAGTGCCATTTTCCACTCAGAAATTTTAATGTGAGATTTAAAAATGTCACAAACTTTAACAATGTTTCAGATTTCTTTTTAATTTCCAACTAATTGCAAACAAGGGTTTCGGTGTAATTTCGAAATGTTCCCAGAGCGTTAACAGTAACAGTGCTGTTGCAAATAAATATTTCGCCGACTAAACTTTTGTACAATGTGCTTCATTTGTGAACGTATAAATTGTACAGACAATAGAAGCTGTGGTACAACAGTGAGTCAAATTACGAGAGATCCACAATCGGCACTGATTCCAATCTATATACGATCGCTGTACACAAAGTAAGCGGTAATTTGCGACTGGTAGTCACGTAGTGTTGCGCTTTGCGAGCGGCGGGCGATCAACAGGCTTCGAAATTTGAAAATTACCACCCATTCGAGGCAATAAATTTGTTGAGCTGTCGTTGGCAAGTGGCGACCATTCGCGATTGTAGATTGATTCGTTGATGGAAGAGGCCCATTCGTTTTAGCCATGTACAGACCGGCACAGTCTAATTGCCATCGGAGATTGCTGTATCGGAGTCATTATTGTTTCAGTGTGAGCGTACCTTTACACTTCGTGACGTATTCACGATTTATTGGTACCTGCAATTTGTGAACTTTGATTTATATAGATTTTGTAGACTAACAATTGCAAGTTATAAACTACTATTGAGTGAAATTAAAATGTAAATTAAATTGCTTAAAATGGAAAATATATTAACTGTAACGTGATGAATCAGTCATTATTTTAAGTGAAACTCATTACGTCACTATAGTTTTATTCCAAAAAGAGGTTGCTAGAAAACTGGTCACTAACAACAGCTCAAATCGTAGACCACATGACACTCTTACCATAATAAAAAAACCGGCCAAGTGCGAGTTGAACTCGCGTGGAGAGGGTTCCGTACTATTGATAGATTTTTTCTAGGTTTTTCTGTAATCTACAAGCAATGAACTATATTCTGTATTTTTTTAGGCTCAGTAGTTTCGGAGATCAGGAAGGGGGGGGGGGGTACATTTTCGTTTTATTTCATGAATAAAAACAACACTATTTATTTTACATTTCAAATCCTCATAACGAGCCCTTGCATTTCATATATGACACAGTAAGGTTTGCAAAACAATTTAATTTTCTAATTTGTCCCCCGAAAATGACACTTATTTAAAAAAATATATTTATTTACTTTACACACCTGCGTTTAGGTCATAGGATTTCACCACTCCACTAAATTTCATTGGATTGGCAGTGACAGACGGACGGACAGTCACAATCGCGCGAGTGATCCTATAAGGGTTCTGTTTTTAGCGGAACCCTAAAAGCCAGAACATCACACTCTTTTTTCCTCGAATCAGAACAAACATATCTAATTAAGTAAATCTCTTCAACTGTGCACAGAGTAGGTGCGAAATCTGGTAAGACAGTACAGAGTAACGTTAGATAATCAGAGAGTCCCCAGAGGGGAATGTCAACATTTCTTTGTGACGCCATTTTAGTTCCTTTAGACTTCTTTTATTCAAGTGACTACCCCTTTGCAAGGGTAGCGTTGGTATAAGTTAACATCGTCCAGAAAGAATTGGACGAAATTATGCAGATTTTGTTTGGGTATTCCGTACGTCGGAAGGCGTATTTAGAGACAGTTTTATGTCGGATGCTTAAATTAAGATCATGTTGAGAAAGAACAGAAGATTCTTAGAAGAATTATGCAGATTTTGTTTGGGTATTCAGTATGGCTGAAGGGGTATTTAGAGACAGTTTTATGTCAGATGACAAATAATTTAAATATAACTATGTTCGTTGATATTAAGTTAAATTCTCAAACATTTTCTCTGTTCCAAAATGTCATAGGTAAATATTCTTTTTGTCGCCATTTGTGTTAAGTTCTGTCCACGTAAAATCACAAACTGCATGATGATACATTCAAAGTCAACTCATGTGGCTCCACTCTCTCTCTCTCTCTCTCTCTCTCGATTCTTTGCCAATCCATAACAGTCAATAGGCATGATTAGGTGTCTCCCATGCTCATCATTTTCACTTGTGAGCTTTTTTTAACTATCTTGAGGTAGGGTTCCAGGTTAACCGGATGATGGAACAATTACCAATCTGACTTCCACAGCCCAGTTAGCGGGTAACACACTAAGGTCCATTTTCACCAAAAAGATGACAGTCTTATTATCTAAAACAGCTGTTTAAAACACATTTTTGTATGGATATATGTCACAGTGACAGCTGTTTTTAGTTAATCAGACTGTTATCTTTTCGGTGAACATGGACCTAAAACGATATTCCCTAGAAATACTATCTTCCACACAATTTCCAATTTCTCAAATCAACTCAGCTCATCATTCTCGAATGCTGCAACAAGGCAACCAATAAGCTACGCCGTAACACGCTGTCCTTTCCTCATTCACTACACTTATTATACCAGCCTAATACTGTCCCACTACTTGGCAAAGGCCTCTTTCTCATACAAAGAACGTACGAGCATAGAACACCACGGTTGCTCAAGACGGGTTGGCGATTTCAGACTTATATTCATAACTAGCACTGCGCCCGCGACATCGTCCGCAAAAATTGTGATAGCTCGGCTAATTTGCCTGATATCAAAATAATTTATAGCCTATGTTACTCAGTAAAAGTGTAGCTTTCTAATGGTGGAAGAATTTTTTAAATTGGTGTAGTAGTTCTTGAGTTAAATCGTAACAAACAAACAAAAAATCAAATCTTTCCTCTATACAATATTAGTGTAGATAAATCCATGAATTATTCATCCATCCGTCCATTTAATGATATTAGTGTTTCCTTCGCCGATGTCTAAGATAATCTTAGAAAGTACATATGAATTGAAAAAGTTCCAGTTAAAAGTTTAAGAACCTCAGTCATAGGCGAAGCCGTAACCTCTGGGCCGCCATGACAAGTAATTCTAAAACCTCGTATAAATGAGATAGTAATTAAAATAATGCTCATCATAATAGAACTCTGAAAGCATTGCGACGATGTCAAGTAGTCCACGATTACCGGTAGAGGGGCAAATGTGCGAGCGAGGCATTGTCGAACTCGACCGAAGCGACCTACTTTGTCCGCCCAGAGCGATTTACTTATTTTTTTAATCAGATTTTTTTTTGTTCTGTGAAACGGGTTAGTTTGAAGGGTTAAAATTTTATGAAGTTTGATTGAAAATAATAGTGTAAGTTTTCAGACAATTCATCTTTCTGGAAAGTAAAGTTTTTCATATATTTTACTCAGGCTAGTTTTCAGCTTTTCATTTTTTATGAATTAACGGCCTTGCGATTCTAACCAAGTAATTCTTTTATGGGTTGTTTTCAATTCAAATAATTCCTATAAATGATTTCGGTCACGAAACGGGTCGGATAGCTAGTCCATTTTTTACCTAGGATTATCGATTTAATCCAGGTTTTATGAACCCAGCCTAAATTCCTGATACAATTTAGTTAATGCCTACGTTGCATATATGGCGTGTTTTGCATATAAAACAGATAAATTCTCTCTAATCGCACATTATGGTTAAACAATCGTATATATTCTAGTCATGCGATTAATCTGTATAACGACTGTATAAATTATCCGATCGATGGACCTTTGGAACTTTTCCTGAAAATAATCTTGTGCTATTTTCGTAATTATTTTTGGGGAAATAATTCATTTAACCATTTAATTACGTACTTACATAACATAAATCTAGTTTACTTTTAAATAAGTATATGAAAGTAACTATTAATAACGTACTTCTTTTTTTGAATTGGTTAAAACTTAAGAAAAATAGGTTTTCGTTAAACGATTGCTGGAAAAATTATTAATTTTAATTAACTTAGTATCATTTGTATTAATTAGGCTAATAATGTTTTTGTTTCATCTACTAAAACTTTTAAATTAAAAATTATTAAATTATTTTATCTTCACTTATTCACCTGTAAATCAAGTATCCAATACGATTTGCAAATCATTTTGTGAACACGTGCAGACTACCAGGTCAATGCTTCAAGAATATAGTTTATTGTCTGGAAGCTTCACGGTCTAAAATACACGTCGTCCATTATTTTCGCACCATTTGAGTTATTATGTGCAGTCTGTCACACTAAAATCAACTTAGAGACAACTACAAATAGATTTGATCTAAAGCTTACATTTGTTTCAATAATTACTAGTGTGCAATTATTATTAGTTAGTAGACGATAGAACTGCATCTTCCTTTTTCATTGCTTTGAAATCTTCCTGGATTTACTCTTCCATTATAATTCCTTTTTTAAAACACAAATCTTAAATAACCTTTTAACTCATAATTTAATTTTACAAAAAGCCTACAAAAAAAATAACGTATTCGAAAAAAAAAACGCAACATTCTAAATTCGAACCCCAAAGAGATATTCAGCAATATGAGCAGATTTCAAACATCGGCTGTTTTCTAGGCGACGCAAGGAGCGGTCGAGAACCGCTCCGTGTGTAAGTGGCCGCAGCTGAGGCAAACCCATTCACTGCTCGATGACACTTAAAAATTCTTTGACAGATACAAGCCTGGGGGCGTCCGCCACTCGCCATCTTCCACATCCTGAAGTACAAAACCTTTTGATGTACTAACTTCGTTTTTTATTTTGCATTTTTGTCTTCAGGCTTTTTGCTGAGTCTAAATTCTAAACACGCCTTCTGACTTTGGCAATATTTGAAGTGCTGCAATTAATTTACAGAATAATACAGATAATATGATTATGGTACTAGTTAACAGCACAGAACTAAAACGTTAAACAGATTGCATCAGTAAAGACCGTCAAACTGTACCACTTGTTCAATCAAATCAAAATCGCAATCGCGAGATAGACAGCGGTAATTTAGGTCGAGAAGGTATTGAAATATTGCATGAGACAGTTGATTATTTTTAACCCCCTACCAAACAAGTTGCATTATATTAACAATTAAAAAATCCCCCGAAACTTTGTGCGATAATTTGAAAGTATTTTTTTTCTTACGGGCATTGTAATCAAAATCGTCACGTAACGAAATGCCGTAGGCCAAGCCCTTTCATTTGATACCCATATTGAGGGAGTTTTTGAATAAATATGTAATCCGCCATCTTGAACTGATTTTTATCAAACAAAGCTAAGAAAACTTCCGGCTAATTCACCTTTCAAACAAAAGAAAACAAAATCAAAATCGGTTCATCCGTTCGGGAGCTACGATGCCACAGACAGACACACACACACACACGTTTTTGCATCGGGGCTTAAAAAGAGGTATGTTCAAGTTTGAAGTATTATATGTGTGTTTCTCTGTGGCGTCATAGCTCCTGAAGGGATTAAAAGATTTTGATTGAAAAAAATTGTGATCATGATGATGGTCATATGTAGAAAGTTGGGTTGATGGTCACACCCTTAAATATGACCATAGAATTATGATACACGCTGTATGAATATTAAAATTAAACTTAAGGGAAAGCTATTAAGTTTTTACTGAATTAGTTTAGATTTGCAACAATTGAATATTACGACGTTTTTATATGATAGATCTATAAACTGACTGAAAATAGACATACAGAATTTTCTTTTGCCGGAAGTTATAAAGATAGCAAGGACCGCAATAATACCGGATATTGGCGTAACCAAGGTTACCAACGCAGCCCGAAGAATTGCCAAACTTACGTGGCAATATGGTCTTTAGTCGCGAATATGTGTACTTAATAGAGATTTGATATTTGTGTCATAGATGGCGCTCTAGTACTTTTTGTACTATGCTGTTGTAGTGCCGCTACATACATACCTACCGCGTACAGCGCAATTTTTTAAAATACGGTTTTGAAGTAAATAAATAAATATCCCTGGACATTAAACACAGCGCCATCTAGTGCTACACTAAGCAATAAGGCTTGTGTCATGGACACCAGATAGATGATATACTACGTAGATACTTTTTGTTTGCAAATACATAATTATTTTACATATACATCCATGACTCGGACACATTAATGTCCATGCTCATCACACAAACATATTATGCTCCTACTTTTTTTTTTTTTTTGTTATTCATAACCCTATTCGAACCCTAAGAAAGTAAGGCAGTCTCACTACCGGTGCGCTATTCGGGTCACCAAAAAAAGTCATCGAAACTACCTGTCAAAATCGTTAGTCACAACATTATCCAATTATTTGTCAACAAAATAATCACTAACAACACTCAACGTGATACTGAACTTGGCCCTCCCCTCTTCTTAATAGTAATCATTAAGGCCAAGAATGTTGGTTGCTCTGTTACTGTTCACTTGACCTTTGGCTCAAAAGCCCTTAATAGTACTTTATTTACCTATAAGGTACGCAAATACGTTTATTTTGCTGTAGAAACGTCTACCTAAATCTTCAGCGGGTTTTATGGAGGTATTTAATTGGGTATTGATTAAAATTGGAGGGATTAATGTGTAATTTTGTTAAGGGGGGTGTTAAGATGTGATTGATACATTAAAAGCTAGGTAGGAAAATCTAATGTCTCTGAATCCAGGTAATAAACTATCTGTGTGCTAAGTTTTATCAAAATCTTTCGTTTCTGCGTAACACAAGCAACCGTCCATTTTTCTACTCCTCCGCTATACTTTTTGATTAATTTCGTTGCGGGATCCAAGACAGTTAAATTCATTCTCTGGGACTTCGTCGAGCTTCATTGTTCGGCGCTTTTCTGGTGGTCGCCACTGTTGATTCTGGCTTTCAGGAGTTACAGTGGTTTGGGAATCGTGTGGCGGGCTTGTCCCAAAAAAAAAACAGCCATCTATCCAAACTCAAAAACTATCGCATTTATAGTGATGTTTCCCTAATCATTACATTCAGGATTGTAATGTAAAACGTAGAAAGCTAGTCCTTCCCTAGAATTTCAGAGCTTTCTCTTAAACTCTCCATATCTAGCGTTTCATATTAAATGCGTCGAATAAAAATTCATCAGTCTCTCTTGACCCGGTCACCACTGCCGCCGGCTAGATCGTCATCCTTTCAATTCTTGATGGCCCTCGAGAACGCTTCGTGGCTCACCAGCAAGTATGCGGGCTAATTCACCCGTTTTGTATCAGCTATTTGCGGTATCCGTTCGGCTCATTAACGGTTCACAAAATGTTTTGGGAGCATTCAATTTCATAACCTAAGAGCTTAAGTAGGTACCACACGTGTTTATTTTAGGGTTAGGTTCAGATTCGTAGTACGGAGTGTCGTCCCTGAGAGATATGATCGTGATTTTACTGATTTTATTAGTGTTTACATTTTAAAATTTCTTTCATCTGTATTTAGGTTTCATAAAATATGGAAATATATAGTCGTCAATGCATTCATAAATACTTAATGAAATTTTGTAGTTACAAGATAATTTAAAAAACCGATAAATTCTGAAAGCAACCCAGTAATTTGTAATTAACAAAACATCACATTCGTAATTAACTACCGTTCTCTTAAAATTTATTCGTCTGTTTGTTTGTAAACTACTCTCGATTAAAGCTTTACTAATGAATCTTTGACTGATTTATGAAGTAAAACACGAGTACATTAGTAACAGTTATTTTTGAGTTGTTCCGAAAAAAATACCTTTTTTTCTGAGGGAATTGTTACATTGTAGCAATTTATATCTCCCTCCGTACATCTGTCTGTAACACTTTTCTATGAATTTCCTCATTTATCTTGGTAACCGGTATCTTGTTACGGTTTTTTTTAGATTATTTGAAGTACTTTTATTTTCAAATTGACAGTTTGTCAATGTGAAATCTGTTTTTGTTATCTTTGATTATCAATCACTATAGTTTTATTGTTACTATAACTACCTACTTATTGTTTTTTTTTACGGTGATGGGCGAAACTAGAATATGTTTTATTTTATCGAAAGTTCAGTATTAGAGTTTATTAACTATGCATAAAAGTGGGCCATGTGACCCAAATAAAATACTTCCATGTTAAAAATTAAGCGAGAGTATATCGCTGGTAAATATTAATTACTATTATTTGTGAATGAGTGAACATTGTAGGCTCTGTAGATTCCCAGATGCTTGTTAACTTTTGTTCAATATTTATCTTGTTTTACGCTTTTCTTATACTTAGTACGCAACGACCTATTGTCATGCCTACGCTGTACCCCATACTAAAGTACTAATGCTGTAACATAATAATATTGTTGTTGTTAATACTAAATGATTTGAAAAGGTTAATGTGGAGTTTCTTGCCGGTTCTTCTCCTAGGAAACGACCAACGCGAACCGTGCACCCTTTTCGACGTTTTATAAGTGCCCATCTAGGCCTATGTGAAATAAAATATTTTAATTTTGAATAAAATTGTACTGCTTTGATAAAAAATATAAAGATGCGCTATACAACTGTCAACCCTAAGAAAACTGCCGTAAAGTTAGTCTTGCTTGAGATCTTTTAAATCGTAGAATTACACGCAGATGACTATGTGGAACTTATTTACTTATTTCTTAATGGATCGCAGAATAATACTTAATTACTACCTACTGGTATTATGTCTAAAGGTCATGTTTAAATTAATATATCTTTATAAAATTAATCATAAAGGAATATGATTTTGCATTGTTTTAAATCAAAACATGTAGGTATAATTATTAATATATTAGCTTTGAAAATCAATCCTTAGAAATATTGATAACTTTACTCTTAGATCTTTTTTGGGACTGAGGTGAGCATGAATAAACTAAAACAAATTTTAATTTATGAGCATTTACAGGTAGCTCTTTACTTTTGTTAAATATAACGTGACACAAAAAACCTCGTTTTGCATCGTGCAATTGTTATATAGATTGTCAACATTTTCTTAATCTCAGTCAGAAGTACCCTGTCTCAATAGCCAATTTGACGTCAAGTCTGAAGAATTTACAGAAACCATTCAAAAACAAATCTATCAAAGAAAATCCAAAAATCTCTAAACCACAAAGAACCAACCAACACCAAAAACGAAAAACCAGAAAAAAAAAATATTTCCAAATCTCGCTACTCAGATTATTAAAATAAAAATAACGAGACCATTAAAACACAGTGCAGCTCTACAATTCGTAGATTGCGAGTGAGGACGAAACTTTTCGATGCATTCATTAGTGGTTCCAAAGTTTCTTAATCCTGGGGTAGGATTACCCCGCGGTGCTATAATATTCCTCATTATTGCACACAACATGCTCCTACTCACATTACAGCAACCGAAGATGTTTAAAGTAAACTTTATGGCTTTATGTTTTGCATCACAATTGTGTGGAGTAGGGACGTGGTGCTGAGGATGTTGGTTGTCGAATTAAGGATGGTATTTCTGCCAAGGTATACGAAGGTACAAAGGTAGGTATCGTAATCGTATTACCCAGTATTACCTGGATTGTAGACGTCAGATAGGCAGTCCCTCCATGTAAAATACTGCTCAGCTGCATTATTTCAGCTACATTCGGTTAGATTGGAAGCCGGCCCTAGGTCAAAAAAAAGGAAAAAAAGGAAAAGGCCAGGCAGAAATGATGTCTACCAAGGTAGATGACAGGAAAACATTTTTTTCGACGCCAATGACCTTTTTTTAAATTATTTTGTTTGTGGTTGATTTTAATTTTTTTGCCTCGTCTCTATGACTTCCATAAAAAAAAACCATAAAAAATTTACCACTATAAATTTCTTTGTATCCTAAATAAGTATGTCCTGTCCTATGTGTGTATGTCGGTTGTGGTTCATCCTGGTTCCGACACACTGACAGACAGACACTGTTAATAATAATTCTAAAATAGATTCTTGATTTGATTTCCTTGAGCCAGAGCTCGAATGCAATATTGATTTGTGTGGTGAAAATCCGGTTTCAAGAAGGGCTGTGGTTATTACCTCATTTAAAAACCGTTAAAAGCCATTAATTAATAAATAAGTACATCTATTACTGTCATGTAATTGGATTTGTTATGTTTTAAATAAGTCCATAATTAAAAGCTTAGTCTAGACCGGGCTTTAAACTCTGGCCTCATTTGAAATTAAATGAGTTAAACATTTAATTCAAAATGCTAAAATCAATTTAATGTTTTGTTTTCTATTACTTCAAATTTAATTTTACGCAGTTTAAATTAGTCGCGCCAACGAAAATACGATGCGAAACTTTTAATTTGTAAATGTTAATTTCGTTCCATATTAATTTTTACTCAACTATACAGGGTTGCTTAATATTTTCATAAAACGACAAATTTAATAAAGTGGCCGTCACCGTTGAATAATTCAGAGTCGGCGGGAACGTTATACATTATTTATGATGATGACATGTCGTAGGTAACATAAGTCTGTCTTCAGCCTGCGGTTTTGCATCTTGGGCACGTCTCGGCGATATTGAGAGGAGACTCGCAGGTACTCCAGGCGGACTTCACATGGGAACCGAACCGATGCTGCTCAACAAAACGCGTTAAACATTGAGTGACAGACAGGTCAATCACCCGCGAACTGTTTTAGCGTGTATTCGTTATGCATTATTGTAGTCGGGATCTGGTTAGGAGGTAGTAAGGACTAAAAGCAGTTTTGTTATGTTACATGCTGCGTCGACCCAGAATAAATCGTATAATAACAAATAAATAAATTATCTAAAAACAGCTGTCACTGTGACATGTTCCCATACAAAAATGTTTTCAACAGCTGTTTTTAGATACGAGTAATCAGACCGTCATGTTTTTGGTGAACATGGACCTAAAAGCTGTAATAGGTCTCACGATCAGATTCACATAACGCACGCTGAGAACGAAAGTGACCGATCTCAAAATTTTGGTTAAATGAGTTAAGTATACAGAATGACTTAAAAAAGTATACTCTATCATACTTATATTAGAAAACTGGCCAATTATGGTAAGAAAAGGATAGATGTATATTTCGGTCTCTTTGTTACTCAACCGTTCCCTCCCCCCGCGCCGGAATCAAAGTGACGAAATCAGTGTTGCACCGTGAGTTGTCGTGACAAAACGTGACAAGTTTAGTACCGTAGTGACCGATTACGCTTTGTGTCTGTTTGTTTGTCAATTTCGGAGGTAAGTTTAGTTACAATTTGTAGTCATAAACTGACCGATTTAGGTTCAGGTCCCTTTTACATTGTATGTATTATCGTATTAGGTGACATATAACAAATTCGGTCACTTATTTATTAACAAATGAGTCTAAATAATGGACCAATTTTCAATCAGGTCTGTATAATTTTAAATGTACTCATCTGTATTTTGTACTGTTTAAAAGAAAGTCTGTTTAAAATTTTTAAGTTTGGTTTTCAATAGACTTATTGATTAATAGTGCAATTCATTACTTTTTTCAGTGTTTAATGTTCCCTACTGAGTCGGCAATCCCAAAACTAAAAATGAAAAGAAGTGCTTTAATTCTTCAATTGGTGGAAGAAAGACAGCAGAATAAGGTAATTATGGAAACTGTTTATTTATTATTCGTTTTTCATTAGTACCTAGGTACTATAATTATTTGTAAAAATGTTTATATTTGTTTTCTATATTTTCTATTGTACTTGTTTGCAGAGTCCTGACGAGGCTTTGGAAATCGACAGAGAAAACATGCCATCTAGCCTTTCAATTATCGAAAATAACAGCCTTCCAAACAACGCCTTCTATTTCACACTAGATGGCAAAAAGATCCGTGTTTGCAAATTGTTTTTCATAACACTTTGGACATAACGGACCGACAGCTAAGAACTGTTAAAAGTAAAACCAACAGCCATGGTATCGTAGAGCCTGAGGGTAGAGGAAAGCATGACAACAAAAAAAGGGTAGACCCTGAACTGCTCCAAAGCATCAGGAACCACATAGAGTCGATACCGAGGGTAGAATCCCATTATTTAAGAGCGACTACAAATAGAGAGTACATTTCTGACAATAAAACTATAAGGGACCTCTGGACTGATTTTAACAATGATCAAAAAGAAAAAAGTCTGCCACAGTGCGACTATTGGTTATACTTGAATACTTTTAATAAAGAATTCAATATAAGTTTTTTTCAGCGGAAAAAAGACAGGTGTGAAACATGTGTTGCGTATGAACTTGCTCCTGAAAGTACTAAAACACTGCTCAAATCGAACTATGATAAACACCTCGAAGTAAAAGAACTATGTCGCCAAGAAAAACGGACGGGCCGTCGAAACATTGACGAGACCCACATTTGCGCTATTTATGATTTACAGTCCGTCATGTTATGTCCCAGTCCAAGTTATTTTTACTATTATTCAAAAATAAACTGTCTTGATTTCACAATTACAGAATTAAAAAATGGAGAATATGATAAAAAGTCTGACGGAGACGTTTAATGTTATTTTTGGGACGAGACCCAGGGACAAAGGGGAGCCAATGAAATAGGTTCATGTATTTTCGATTAGGTACTTACGAACCCTAAGCGAAAAAAACGCAGATAAAAAGTAACATGTAACACTTTACTCTGACAATTGCACTGGGCAGAACAAAAATAAAGTTAATGCTAGCCTATATTCATATGCTGTCGCTTATTTTGATAACATCGAAAGCATAACCCATAAGTATCTTATAAAAGGGCACACCCAAAATGAAGCGGATAACGTGCACAGTTTAATTGAAAAGGAAATTAAAAAGAACGAAAAAGCAGGGCCCATATACATACCTGTTCAATTTGCTACCTTGATTAAAAGCGCTCGGAAGTCTGGACAACCTTTCATAGCAAAGAAGTTAATTATGAATTCTTCTTAAATCTCAAACAACTTCAAGAGCAGTGGGGAATGTGGGGATACAACTTCAAGGAAAACTTCCATAAAGAAACAGTACTGTGGAATGATCTTAAAGTACTGAAATTTGACAAAGCGGAGATGTTCCACTTTTATTATAAAACATCATACTTCGATGAGATGTTTCTCAAATCGACATGCGCAATAAACGTAAAAAAAAAATGATGGGGTTCAATGAAATTGTAACTAAACAGCTGTATGAGCATGCACTTGAGTTAAAAGAAAATAAAAAAAGGGATCTCAAAGATTTAGTCAGAAAAAAATTAATACCTAGTATTTACGCCAGTTTTTACAACACTTTGTGAGGAACTTAAATTAAAATAATAATAGAACATGGACACATTCGACAATTACCTATTAAGAGATATTAAAATAACAAACTTTAAAGAAGTATGCTGTACCAAAAAGCTAAGTCTGAATTAGTGTAATAAGCAGAGTTTAATTAAAATAATAAGTTGATTAAGTACAACTGAATTATAACCACAAGACTGTTACTGTGGTAAACTGATAGATAAGTTATGCTATTAATACTGTTGTTGATTTGATTCAAATACTTTAAATAACTATTTTTATTTTTATATTGGTTATGTTTCGTTAAATTTAAGAATTAGTTATATAAACCAGTGAAAACAGAAGGTCTCATTGTTTGGTTTGTCTGAGTTAGTGTATTAAGCAGAGTTTAATTAAATTTTGATTAGGTAATACAACCGAACTATAACTACAAGACTGTACTAGTACTACGTAATACTAAAACTGTACTAGTAAATAAACTGATAAGTTAGTGCTAATAAAGAATACTCTAGTAGTGTTACAGAAGAGTGATATTGATTATGTTTCGTTATAATATTTAAGAATTACTTACGTAAATGTTTGGTTTCCTACCACTTTATGACACGATTTTGATACTATTTTTTAGTGTGATTATTACTGGTTCCTATAATGTCTAAGGAGTGATTTATTAAATGACACTTAACACATACTTCACTGTTTTATTTAGCTTTTTTGAAAAAATATATAAAATCTTAAGAGTAAAACTGACTTATTTTTAGAAAAAAACATATTTTTTAAAGCAATGTTAGAAATGAACAGACCTTTACCTAAAAAGGTCAGTAGAAATAACAAAACTTCTAATACTAAAGTGACCTATTTTTCCAAGTTTTTTTTAAACGTTATTTTATATGGGAAAACCACATTTTTTTGCAAAAACTATTCAATGTATTTAGAGCTATTAAGTCAAACAATATATTTCAACAGAAATTCATAAGTTTTGTTACCATGTTTTAGTGTTATTGTAAAATGAACAGAGAATGCTTAATACGACGGACACATTTTCGCCTATTCCCAAAAATTGGCAATTTTGAGTTGAGTCACTTTCGTTCTCAGGGTGCGATAAGTAGGTAATAACCGGGTGTTATAAGCTGTCTCCGTCCTACAGAATCCCCATAATAATATATAGGTTGTACTGTGGTCAGACACGTACGGTCGACCAATCTATTAGGATTACATTTAAAATTGTAATTGGGTTAAAATGTAAACCAACTAGATAAGTTGACGACCGTACCAATTTGAAGGTTCCGTACTATTAAAAAATACTGGAACATTTAAAATGTTACTTTTTTAGCACCTTTTTCACGCAGGAGATTAATTGCATCCGTATTTATATTCGAATTTAGGTAGAAAGAATTGATCGTTGTAAATGATTGTTTGTTGAAACAAACTCATTTTATTGGGAAATGAATTATTATATCCAAAATATAATAAATAACATGTATTTTAGAAGACATTAAGTAGTAAAGTTTCTAAGAAGCTTGTTATTTATTGAATCAATCATTTACACTCATAATCTCTTGTCGATGCTTGTACTATTAAGCTGTGTTAATTTTAAAAGAGCTTTCTTTATAAGGAAAAAAGCTATTTGGGGGAGATATTTAAGATCTTTGATACTTAAGCACGCTCCACGCTCATTGGCAGTGAGTGCATGTTTTTCTGCTTTTGTTAATATTGGGTAGGGTTAGGTATTTTACACATATAATACATGTTCTGTGTATTATGATACGCATGCGATATGGTGGGTAGCGATAGCTATCGTTACCAATACCGAGTTTTTGGGTACATGTTCACGTTTACTGTTTTCGCATAGTTAAAGTGCTTTGATTATAGTTTTTCAGCTTCGCCCATGTGGAGGTCAGAATATGAGCCACAGGAACGTACCAGACTTAAAAAATATCCTTTACCTCTCTACCTTACCCCTAGGTAAGGGTAAAGGATATATTTTTTTTTATTTTATGAAAAGAAAGGAGACATATACAAACGAGTTACTACTAACAAAGTAATGTAAAAAAGGAAAGAGTTTTTATTCAAAAGGGGAAAAAAAGAACCAATGCAATAATTGATATACAAGTTCGGTCTTCTAATTAAAACGTTCTACGAGAACGATGTGAGACATTCTTAATAAATTATATACAAATTACCCGTTCCTTTTGCGCCAAAAAAGAATATATCACTCACAAGCAGAACATACATCCAAAGAAACCAAGGCCCAGCTTGTGAATGCACTTCCAAGACTTAAGCCGTAAGACAAGAAGCGTAACGACCTGGAACTAAAGTTCTCGTGGACAAGTGTCTTGTTAGACTCGTTTCTACGAACTTTTAGAAACAGATAGATAGTTACTGTAACGTCGTATGAGGATTAGAAGGCTCAGCTGACTTATATTGAAACTTATATTTTGTTAGAGTTTGGCTTGCAATTTTGTAGTTCGTAACATTGATGTGGGTGGTTTTTTTTGTATTAGAAAGAAATAAAACGCATTGTTTTGTCTCGCAAAGAACAAAACAAAAAAAAAGTAAAAAAAAAAAAACTTAAAATAAAACATACATGAAACTAAAATTTATTGGTCCTGTAAAAGGTCAAAAGGACCCTATTTCAGCATGGTGCTGTATTATTAAAAAAATAACACAGCGCTGGTATTCTGGCCCAAAGCACAGAATAAGGGAGTATCAGACTTTTACTGACTAAAACCCATCCATGTTCCTTCCTCGCCCTTTATGTTCCGTGGCCGCGGTATCTCTTTCGAAGAGTCCCGCAGCCCCGGATCACCAAATAATAATCATGGTGTGTTTTCGCGCACTTAATTACTAAAAATCTGTGAATTTAGAGGATTGTGAGGTTAATGGCATATTGGATGTTTCATTATCTTAGCTCGTGATATGGGTATCATTATTACTGTTTAGGATGCATGCGGGCGAGTTACTGATACTTGACTGCAAGTAGTGCTGTCTGTAACTATGTTAAAAATGTTTAAGTGAAACACCGACAAAACCACTGAAAGAGATTATTTTCATATCCAGAAACTACCTAACGGTCTCAGTTTAAAAAAAAATACCCAGCTCAATTAAACGATTACGCTCGTGGCTAAATTAATTATTTTACCAGTCGGTCAAAGATCTACAAATTAAATCGGTATAACAACATTTTAACTCAAACAAAAACAATTAAATTAGTACAGATAACAAAGCTAAATCACTACACCACCGCAATCGCTAAACTAAATTCACTCATAATGGTGTCGATTCTGTTGTGCACAAATTTAACTTAATTTAGGCTATTGCTATCTTTTACTAAAAGGCAGTGCGAGAAAAGGACTGCTATAGGTATGAACTAAGTTAGAGATGTCAAACTAGTTTATGCCTTGCGCTTCACCGTGTTTTTAGTCGACATGTTTTTACGTGCACCCTTCAATTGTATGGAAATATTAGTTGCAATTAAATTTGACAGCTCTAAATTACGTCCGTCTCTTTCTCGTTTTATTAGATAGAAAAAGATAGCAATAGCCTAAATTAAGTTTAGTTTGTGCACAACAGAATCGACACCATTGTCTGTTAGACTAACAGCAACAGTTTTATTGTTCTAAAACATTTTATTGCCAATATTCATATTAGTACAAGATGTTCATTACACGGTGCGCCTGATCATAACAATGTACACTGCGTCTGATTCGAAACACATGCGCGGGCGCATACATACAGTGACGTACACAGTATACTCTATTTAAAACGGTCTGTATTTCTGTTAATGCAAATTGAAGTATGCTGTTGGTTTATAAAAGGTATAGTTCATACTGAATGCTATTCTGATGACTTACATGTATGATGGCGCCATTTTTTTAAATTGTTGGTTTTCTTTTATTTTTTTGTCTGACTTTGGTTGATTGGATTAACTAATAGCGAAAACACTTATCTTATTCTCATTGGTCTTCTTCTTTATGGTGTGGTTTGTGCTTGACCTGGTGTCAGTTTTTATACCGCCTATGAGCTTCTGAATTGGCTTTTACATGCCGTCGAGAAATATTTCTCAGGCATAGTTTCCTCTCATTGGTGGATTGTAAGGACACATAAATAAGTACAACTGAATACTTAGTTTGTGGCTCAGTGAATAAATCACAAATTGCGTTGTTACTTTCTTCTATTAATAAACGGTTTTTTTTCTTACATATTTTAACGACTGTCTGAATTAGGTATAACGCTTTCCACGGATTTTCTTTCTTTTAAATCCAAATATAATTCCCAGGAACATCAACAGGCATACCAAGATCGCAATAACATCTAAATCCCGCTTACGAATCCCGTAGTTACGAGTTTACTCCGCATAAACATAGTTCGGAGTGGATAATGTATTGTCTAGTACTTAGGCATCGTAAAACACTAATCTATCGTAACGTACCTAGAGTAAATAGTTTAACTACAACTATGATTTCATACGAAATAGTAATGATTTTCAGGAACAATTCCAATGAAGCGGTTTCAGAACACGGTGCGTGCTCGCAAAATTATTTAGGGAAACATTTCAATGGAAAATGGGATCAGTCTAAATAATTTGGTGGAGTAATGTTAGAACAATCTAATCTGAAACATAAATTAATTCTAGGGGTTTAGGAAGAGGATACAGATTATGTAATGTATGTTAGTATGTACATGTGGTGATTGTTCTCCTATCTCGTGGTAATACGAGGTATTAGAGAAAAACTTATGCCACTATGAAATATAATTAAATAAACTGCGAGGTTTATAAATATACTGGAACATTATTAAGACAGTTTCACTAGTTTCCAGTAATTTTGGTTTTGCTGATTTATTGATGAATAGGAAGATACAGTAACAAGTATAATTGAATAGTCAAACGAACTTAATTGTAAGTAAGTGAAGTTCGACGGTGATTTTGCTTGTTGTTGTATTGTCCGAAGATGATTAGTGCCACCCTGACTTTTCATGGTATGCATATAGTTATACAAGTTGTACAACATTACGTTAAGTTGTACAACATATAGTTATACAACATTATGTTGTAGAACCAATAAATCGCTTAAGGTTTATTTTTTTATTTTTTTTATTTAATCATTATTTTACTTTACTTTTAATAAGCTTAAATTGAAAATACTTACAAATAAAAAACGCATTATAAAATAATGTTAAATTATATCTGCATGCTCTAAAAAGGCAAAATATGGTTTGTGCCTAAACCACCGACTTGTAACAACTGGTAACACCTGTATTATTCTTATTCTAATGAACTTGAATATAGTTTACACATTAAGATTACGTTCGAAAATAAGTTTTGTATCTTCTTATTGTCACTCCATTCTTGTCATCGCTCTCCATAGCAAAATTCAGCAATACAGCCTAAACAGGATTAAAAATCTGATAATCCCAGATCCGCATCTAAGAAATCCTTCTCCAAACCCGAAAAGTTAAATCGCTAAGTGGCTACAGAATGTAGATCTTGTCTTCTTTTTTTTTACTTTAGGTACCATTATAAATGGGATAGTTTGTGAAAATGGCTCTTTGTTACTCTTTCACGCAAAAACTACTGAACGAATTTGGTTGAAACTAAATACACAAATAGTTTATAACCTGGTTTACGTATAGGATACTTTTTATTCCGATCCCTGTACTTCATAATTGGGAAAATAAAACAAACATTATGATAACTAAATGACACATAAGTATTCCACGCCACGCCACTCGTAGATGACACACAAATGCAACTACAACTACTAATTTGCAAGTGTATTTTCCTTTATATATTCATTTAGAGGAATATAACACTAATAACAGACCAAGACGGTCGTAAAATGACATGGTCTTGGTGTGAACACAGACATACATTGAATTATTAATAAACACACGGGGAAATTAATAGTTGGAACATGTTATTTTGTGCAAAGTAAAGAAATAATATTTTATGTGCTTTGCCTTTTTTTCCTAGAATTTGTGAAGGTGGCCGTGTTACTGAGGAACTTTTTTCTTTATTAAATTATGCATTGGTGAATCAACTTTTGCTTTGGTTTGATTTTAAAAAGAAATGGCAATTGATTTTCCTTTACAGTTTTTTTTCTTGGCCTCTCTTGTCCTACTGCTGGGCAATGCCCTAAGCTTTGAAAAACATGTTTTTTTTTCTAATATTTTCTCTACCAAAACGGAATATCTTATAACAAACCTAGGCGCAAGGAGAGTCAGTGGGTCTCACGGAGGAAAAAATATAAGTTAATTATATTATGCTTTAATTACAGTTACCATATTATCATGCCAATGTATGCATGCCAAAGCCATATTTCTGTATCATCATCTACCTAGCCTTTTCCAAAGTATATTGAGGTCGGCTTGAATCTAACCGGATGCAGCTGAATTAACTTATTTTGCATAGAGCGACTGCCATTACTTTGTGTAACTACCAAACCGCACTGGGCCCGATTCCCTCTCATAGAGAGGAGGCTTGTGTCCCCGCAGTCAGAACATTAATAGGCTGATGATGACGTTGATGATGATGAATGCCTATCTGACCTCAACAATCGGGTAAGAACTGGATAATACGGTACCCCGTGGTACTGGTTGTCAAACTTTCAGGCGACTAACTACCTGTAACGACTGTCAAAGATGAACCGTTTTCTGTATGTAAAGGTTAATTCTAACCTAACAAGAAGCTTTTAGGTTAACTTAATCTTACCTGGTCAAATAGTTGTTGGTCTCCAAATCTTCAGTTATCTAACAAGCTTTTATAACAAACACGGAAATGAAACAACTCTTACAGATTGTTTTGCTGTTATTTAACTTTTTACATTTTCAAACTTCTCAAGTAATTTCGGCGTATGCTTGCGGGAAAACCGAGGTATTCTATATCTGTTCTATTTTCTTTTATTTGGTATTATTGTTATTCGAAACTGTTCTATTTTCAAAAGACTATTTAGTATTTTTGAACCTGATTGAAAAACTTATTTAAAATCTGATGGTCTCTTCATATAGAATGGATTATTTAAAAGTAACGCGTGCGCTAAGTAGGTAAGTGTTGACTCGACAAAAAATCGAGATTTCTGTCTTCATAATTATGAAAGTTTATCGTTTATGTATTTTACACCTTAGCCTTCTGAAATTAATTCTACAAAAGATGGTGATAACTTCATCGTAATTTTAATATGTATGGAAATAGAACGTTCTATTCTTATAGAACTAAAATTAAAATTCTTTGAAGAGAAGTCGACGTTAAAATCTTATAGCATAGGTTAATAAAATCGTCAATTTTATTTGATATCACCTTTTAGACAGAGTTTCCTTTGCACAAGTTGTCTGTATATTTTTAGCCTGTCGCCTGTTTTTCTCTTTTGTCTTAGAAGTAATTCCGAGTGATTAACGATCTTGTTGTTAATGCAATTCTGGCAATAAAACTATCATCGTCTGTCGTACTGATGCTTCATGATTTATCCAGGACAGGACACTGGTACTTTCATAGTTGGTCAGACCAGAAACATCTTGAAATGAATTTCTACTGTCGACAGTAAGTCAGTCTGGACTGTTTTTTGACAGTAATTTGAGGTAAATGACTGGGATTTAATTTATTGGTGTTGCACCTTGCTGCTGTTTATCCATTTACACCATGTTTCTGAAGTTATTATGTATGTTATGAAATTAAATATCATTTCTTTGAAAATGAACGATTCCCTCGATTTTCATAGACTTTATATTCGATTCGGAGCGGGATGGTCTTGCCTTCTGTTATGAAAATTAAATTATTTCTCCATTAAAGATAGAACATTCATATTTCTTCTGTATAAATTGGTAAAACCTAAGGAAACCGTGCGTAAAACGCACATTACTCAAATACGAAGAAGGAAAATTAGCATAGTGGAATAATTTCCTTGGATACCGCTCCTTTAAAGAAAGTACCGGATGTTGGCGTGAATTAGCATTATTAGAGGATATTATTATCAAAGTCTGACATAACCGCTCCTACCAAGGGTTTCGTGCCGTGCTTGCCTATCTTGGCACGTGGCTGGGTGACTACCCATAACATACCGATTTTTCTCCGTGCCTTGGAAAGCACGTTAAGCAGTTGGTCCCGGATGTCATTTGTAGATTTGATGACTACCAGTCTTACCAAGGGGTATCGTATTGCGGAGGTCACATAGACCCTCCACAACCGAGTAAGTACAGGTCATCACTTCAGCTTAAAGGCGTCCTCTGCTGGACATAGGCCTCCCCCAAGTGTCGCCACATTGACCGGTCCCGTGCGACTCGCATCCAATGGATTCTCGCAACCTTGCCCAGGTCATCAGTCCACCTACTGGATGGTCTTCCAACGCATCGTCTTCCGGTTCGCGGTCGCCACTCCAGAACCTTACAGCCACATCGGCCATCCCTTCTGCGAGCAATGTTCCCTGCCCACTGCCACTTAAGTTTGGCCATTCTTTGGGCTACGTCGGTGACCTTGGATCTCTTGCGTATGTCTTCATTTATAAAACTCCGAGCATAGCCCTCTTCATTGCCCTTTAGGTATCTTTATGGGGCTACCTCACGCCAACGACCTTGAGCGAGTGGGAGAAGTTTAGCAATAGCGTATACCCGTGCGTGAGAGTGGTCAGCGATACACTGCCGCCCGTCGCCCCGAGGAGCCCCGCATCAAGATTATTCGAAAAAACAACCCACCTTGATTTATCAAACACAATACGGATAAAAGCCGTATACTAATATAAAGGGCATTAAATTGTCTTTGAGATGATCTAAGTTTCATGCAAATACGCCCGATAGTTTTTGCGTGATGATCGTTTTTTTGCCGCGTTAGACATTACTTCACAAATTAATTACACTAAGTTATAAAAATATTTCTTCACATTTTCACATATCAAATTATGAAAGAAATGGTCTAGTATAACATATATTTTTTTCAAATAAATTAGACTAGAAGTAAAGACGTGATGATCAATTTAAAATCACTAAAAGTCATGTATCTGCGCCTTAAGCCTTCTGATAAGGCCCATTGTGAGCGACCAAGTGCAGCCACTCCATGTAAAATACTGGTATTCAGCTGCATCCAGTTAGACTGAAAGCCGACCACAACATAGTTAGGCAGCTTATAGGTAGATGATGCAGAAGAAGAGATCATACTTTCAAATAAGAGGCAGATATAAATGGTTTGTTTTCTGCAAGTACGTAGGAGTAAGTGCGCTCTTTGTAAGGTCGCTTGCGATACAACAGGTATCTTGGAAGAAGATTGGGGCCAATTACGCGAGCAATTATAGTTACCACTAAATACATCACACTTTGACGCAACTCGACGCGTCATCGTGACGCATGCGTACGACACGAAAACTTATTGTAAGAACTAAATGCGCTCACTTTTCTATCTCTGTAAATAATTGTTCTTCTAAAATTCTATTCCTGTAACCGTGTAACCAATCTGATTGTCCCAAAGAGATAAATGATGACCAGCTTTCGTTAAAAACGAATTGTTCTAATAGTAATTTCTCAATCCACTGGCGACTGAGACGAATTTCTTCGGACACGCCGTGACGACATTATTTATAACATTCAATTAGTTATTTGCTGATTATTTCTCGCAACTCATTGAATTGTCTAGTTACTGTAATAAGAGTGGACGTACCTACAATTATTTTTGGATGTCGCAGCCAGATGGAACAATTAGTTTATGGCACGAATCGATTTGAATGAACCAGTGAAACTTAATTAATTGTCATCCTAAATCAATATTTCTTTTTGCGATTGACATATCATTTGAAGACGTTATCTACCTCCGCACAGGATCTAAGTGGGTTTCTAATAGTAAAAATAATTTACGACACTTTAATGACTTTTTATAAACCAATTTTTCTGCTTCTAAAAATTAAATTCATTTTCTCATACAACATTTCCACCACAAACGTTGGCCGACCTACCTCAAATCACAATGATCGGAATTAAAAGTTATTATAACGGTTTGAATGCTAACCGGTGACGTTGCGGTGAACGCTGAAACGTTACTTAATTAACAATAGACCAATTAAAATGGTCAGAGTACGCGTTTCGGTCGAAACGAATGCCATTTCGCGGACTCGCTTCACCGCTTCGCTACGCTCCGCCAGACAATGCATTTCCCTGATTTTGCTGACTCTTCTTTTATAGAATAGATAAGTACAGAAGGTTGTTTTCATACAAAGACCGAAAACTGCACACCTGAATGTTTTTTGCCACACTTTGTCATCTGCCAAGCCTTTTACCAACTACTATGCTGGGGTCGGATCCCAGTTTCACAGGATGCAGCTGAATACCAGTAGGTATTTTATATGGAGCTGACCTCCAAAACCTAGTTAAAACAGGGTAATACCAAGTCTTACCTAAGGGTATCGCCCCTTGGTAAGACTGGTTGTTAGAATTACACTAGTGTCAAAGATCTACGAATGACAGCCGAGATCAACGGGTAACGTACGGCTTTCCAAGGGATGGAGGTAACTCGCTATGTAACGTGTCACCCATCCATGGATCTACCTAGACAAGTGCGGCTTATCCTGAACATTGACCCGAAAGGTTGTTATAATTTAGCCACGAGTTCCTCCACCTTTCCAACACTACGCGACACCTTAAGGCGATTACACGAGCTAAACGCGAGTTTTATAATTACTAAAAGTATATGATTCACTGCTATAAACAAGACCAGAAAAATATATGATATTCTTCAGGATATATGCTAGCATGATACTGTTTTGAAAACATTATACAATTAATTTGGCTCGATAAAAAGAAATCAAGAACTTACCTCTAAAAATATCTTTCAAACAATAAAAAACATACTAATATGCATGCGATAATTCTGATTTTTTGGCAAATAATTCTACAAGCAATATATTAGCATGAGACTGTTTTAGTTTTTTAATCCAATCAATAGTTTTTTTGTAAATCGATCGAAACCACTCATTTCGCGCTATTTGGCCCGCAGTGGCTGACGTAACAACCACTTTGTAGTGCAAGCTGATTAGAACTTTATTCTAACAGCATTTCAAACGAAGTTTGAACCACCACAAATAAGAGTTGCTAATTTAGCTCGTCTAAGCGCCTTAATAAATTAATTAAAGAGGTCTATCCTCAGCAGTGGGTGGAACAAGACTGCTAATGATGACAATAATGTAGATTGAATTTTAAGTCTTAGCGTAAACAGTTTACAGTGTTTTCCTTAGGCAATTTTAGGTGTCACGGAATAGGTGTACTATTCAAATTTTTTTTTTCGATCCAGATGAACCTTTTGGGTCTATCTGTTTTACTGCCTCTGCTTTCGCTGATCCTTGCTTTTTATGCAGATGGGATTTAGTGTACTGTGACGTCAAGAGAGTAAAGTATGTTCAGTTGATGACGCAGCGTTCTCGCGGATCAAAAGTGGTGCCGTTTTTGTGGTATGTTTTGTGAAAGAAGTTTTGTCATTCATCTCGCAGAAGGCAGAATGGATTTAAAGGTGGAAATGCAAGTGCAAAAACAGCTTTGTCACGTTATTAGAACATTTTAAAAGTCTTTCTTTGTTAATGTCCTTAAAGCTAGGCCACCTACAGCTTTACCCCACAATGTGGTCAATAGTGTTCTGACGTGTCCGTTTTGTAATCGGAGTTTTTCGATCAAAGTTGATGCTATAGCCACTCGAGCAGCTCACCAAAGCTCTCGACAACCTAGAAAACCATCGAATGCAGTCGCTGTGACCGAAGACTAGATGGCATCATAATTTCCTAAAGTAATGGGTGCGGATACACATTTTGTGGGACCGACCGGCATAAGAAAGCACGGTTCGGCACAGGCAAGGTGGCCAAACCGAATGCATCTTTTGACGGTCGGCTGGCCCGATCCCTCCAAATTAGGGTGACTCGATCAAGTGCAAGCCTCGTCTTAGTTGCTTACATGTCTTTTCGTTTCAGATTATGCTCGTAAAAAGATAATTCAAGAAAACCTGGCAGAGAATTAAAAGCAACAATTGCTTAAAGATTTCGTTACCTACAATTCATCATCATCTTTCTCTTGCCCTTTTTTTATACGAGCTGAGCGTCAGACTTTTACTGACTAAAACCCATCCGTGTTCTTTCCTCGCCCTTTATGTTCCGTGGCCGCGGTATCTCTTTCGAACAGTCCCGCAGCCCCTGTAGGCTGCGGCCCTTGCAGGCCCCTTCAGTGTGCTGACATTTCATTGAGGCGCGCGTGGAACACAAACGAGCCGTCGACACGGCCTGTCGTCATAAGACGGACGGACGGCGAGCTAGCCCATAGCTCACCGTCCACAGGCCGCGCCTACGGTGGCTGGGGGCCACCACGTGATCTCCGACGTCCGGTGCGTCTCCCGCGGTGGCTGTGCGAGAGGTTTTCTCCCTCTCGCGTTACGCCACCTCCTCCGCTAGCATGACTGCTTCGCAGAAAGAGATGACGGCTTCCCATTGCGTCTCGCTTCGAACCATGGATTGAACCAGGGCCGGACGCGAGAGGTCGCCCCCGCTGATTGCCGCTACGAGCGCGGACACGGCGGTGCTCCGCCGCATGTAGGAGACATGCTGCGCCAAATGAATATGAAGGCAAGAGAATGATCTCTGCGAGAATCGACCGGAGGACACGGTGGAGGTTTGCCCTGCGTGGGTGGAGCACCGCCGTGTCCGCGCTCGTAGCGGCAATCGGCGGGGGCGACCCATACTTTTCTATTTCTCGCACTCTCATCAGACACTTTCTTGCGTTATACTTACCTACAATTATAACGACATAAATTAAGAGTACATCCCAATGCCGCAAATTAACAATTTCCACTTAGAGATATTTGGACGCTTGCAAATAGATCAGATAATCCCTCCGATATCAGCCGACACTTGTTTTAAAGTTTAATTAAATGTAATAATGTTTGGGCGATGATAAATGTCTTCAACGATATCGGGGAACTGTTTCAATTGGACGTTCAAATTATATCTGGCTTATTGGATCATTGTGGCTGTACTTTGTAGATGTATGATGGGAGATTGTTTGTTCCTTGTTTTAATTGGTTCCTTGGGTTTTTCGGGAAAAGCGTTGAAAATTCCGTTTTTTTTTTAAAAGCACAAATCTTACTAGACTTTGAAGGTAAACCTACCATGGTTTAGATGAGTCATGTAGTTTTAT
Organism: Xestia ashworthii; assembly: GCA_950022955.1. Taxonomy (NCBI): domain Eukaryota; kingdom Metazoa; phylum Arthropoda; class Insecta; order Lepidoptera; family Noctuidae; genus Xestia; species Xestia ashworthii. The sequence continues at coordinate 9,389,061 of OX465553.1, read as the reverse complement.
GCAAATAAAATGTTTTATATCCGAGATTTTACTTTTTCCTTACCTTTGCTTGCCTTTCACAACTTACGTCAAATTGCTGTGGAAGAAATCTCGATCGTGAAGTTGTCATAGATATATCGTGTTCCAATTAGGAAAGAATTATCTGTCACCGTCTAAAAGCAACCCATTCGTGAGTAGATCACGGATTTCCTTTACGATTTTTTGATGATTTCTGTCAAACTAACTCATGAATGACTAAACTAATAAATACGACAAAGTATTTTGACGTGATGTTAAAAATGGTGTATGTTTCTTTACCTTCGAGCAATTTTATAGCTCAAGCACAATAATAACTATTGATTGATTGTAAAACAATGCAGGAAACTAAACAATTTATTTTCAATTATATTACGGACATCATTAAAACGGTGGTATATTAACTATCTCCTTTATAAATCTTAAAATTTTAAGAAGGGTTCAACTAGGTAGTGTGTGGTGTTCACCAGAGTTTAGAAGAACAAATCCTTTTCGACATCAAGAAAAACTGAATGCTTCAAATAAATGACTGAAGTTCACCGCTCTTAATTTCCATACCCAACCCCATACTTATTAAAATACATGCAGTCTAACTTTGTAACACATTCAACGACCCTTTGTACGAAGCCTCATATAGCCTAACTGAGTGCAGCGAGCTACACCGTAATAAATGCAGTTATTTAAGATCACAGTCTACAAGGAAATTGCATTTACTTATCGTATGCACCTTTGACTCATTCACACCTCTCGTGTTACCCTGCTACTAATGACTCAATTATACATACTAGTCAGTCTGAAAAGATCTTATATTCTTCAGTTTTCATCAACGCAAATTCGACCTTAACTTTCAAGAGGAACAGTTTAGATTTGCTCGAGTTTCAAGGCAGTAGTAAAGCACAGCGCTTGAAGACCCATAATGCTAAATCAAGTTTTTTTTTGCGACTGTAATTACAAGTTGTAAACGCTGTATTAATTGTTGAATTGATATAGGGTTTGTAAATGAATAAAAGCTTATTTTATGAGGACTCTGAGTAGACTTTATTTAATAATGATAGGCACTTAGGTTTCATTTTTACTAAGGTTTACGTGCAAACATTTTTAATTTTGTTATAAAACTTCTTTGCTAATTCACGAAAAAAATTAAACAAAAACAAATAAATCTGTTAAAAAAACTACCAAACCCTAAAGATCCGATGAATTATGTAAAAACTAACACGTACTGACGTCAACAGGAAAAGTATGGCATAAATAAAGTTTAGATTCGCATCATTTAGTAGAACAAATACGTTTTACATGACAAAGACTGAAGGTGACGACGGTGAACGATAATAAACTTAACTAAGTATACCTATTTCCTTACTTCGGGTATGTGCATACAAAGTAGGTACCTACCTAGTTTAATATCGGTGGTTTATCACTGAAAATGGAAGAAGGAAATGTGGCATCAAGCCGTGTCCTAACACAAAAGACGCGCAAGACTGAAGCATTTTTTTTTAGGTAAACCTAAACGCGTGATCGCACCGTCAGAGGGCGCTTAAATGTTTTTTGAACTTTGTCTGATCACTTTGGTTACGAGGCGGGGTTAGAACTTTTACTGGACCAATGACGTATACTGTGTTCATTCAGGCTGTTAACAGACTCTTCATGAAACCGTTAACCAAGCATTCTGTATATCAAACTAAGTAATCCTACGCAAAAAATATTGCTTTTTTTTTGGGGTGAAAAATCACCTTTTACGGTAAAACTCAATGTAACGCACTCAAAACATTGTGTTGGTGGATGGATTGAATAATGTAAGTGTCGTGGAGGTGTTTAAAGTAAGGTTCTTACAATAAAAACATGTACATTAAAAAAAAGAACTTATGAAAAAGTTGGAACTTTGTCCCCCAATTTCTCCGTAACTAAAAGGTTCTCAGGTATGGTAGACTCTAGAACTAAAAAAAACCGGCCAAGAGCGTGTCGGGCCACGCTCACTGTAGGGTTCCGTAGCTTCCCAGACCATTAAAAATACCAACATTTTTCGTCAGCAAAAATAACTTTGTTTTTCATAGTATTTGTATGAAAAACAAAGTTATCATTTGCGTTTTTTTGAAAAAGTGCTATATAACTCAAAAACTATTCAACTCATCAAGTTGAAAATAATTTTCCTAGAAAGTTCATATAAAGGTCTACTTCTGTGATTTTTTTCATATTTTTTAAACTTATGGTTCAAAAGTTAGAGGGGGGGGGACACATTGTTTTTGACTTTCGGAGCGATTATTTCCTAAAATATTAATATTATCAAAAAATGATTTTAGAAAACCCCTATTCATTTTTAAATACCTATCCAACAATATATCACACGTCAGGGTCAAAATTAAAAAAAAAATCGCTCCCCACTTTACGTCTGGGGGAGGTACCCTAATAAAAATGTTTTTTTAAATTTTTATTTTTGCACTTTGTCGGCATGATTGATATACATATTGGTACCAAATTTCAGCTTTCTGGTGCTAACGGTCACTGAGATTATCCGCGGACAGACAGACAGACAGACATGGCGAAACTATAAGGGTTCCGTTTTTTGCCATTTGGCTACGGAACCCTAAAAATGATCGCAATGACGGGGAGAATAAGAGCCTTTCGGCTTTGTTAAGAGTCTTTTAACCACCGTTTATGTCGCGAATGCAACATTTGTTACATAGCCCTGAGATAAGCAGTTTCCTCGTACGAGTGAACGGTATCTGGATATTTTCACCCAGAAGAACGTTACTAGCGTTGTTCAAAATACCGTCATCATCAAGCAGTTGGAACAATGATTGCTGTTCGAGATTGTAAGTATAAGTGGGTAGCTGTCAGCGCAGATGAGTCATCGAGTGCTTCCCTCGATCCAGGAAAAGTGGTGTAAGATGGCGCTGATGGTGGAACCTAGATGGACCAATATCCTTAAGGGAATCAGGGGTGTGATTCTACATTAAGACCTCATTCTAAATTTCGAATCTGAATCCGCGGTGAGTTTCTTGATTGGCATCCTAAAAACTCGGTGGATACTTCGAATTTACACTAGCGCACCCTTTCGAGTGTGTCAGCGAGTTGAACTAAATTAACAGGGAGATTTTGACAGATAAAGAATTTGAATTTTACAGAATCAACCGACAGAACTGAAAAATCGGAACTATGAAATAATAAGGCTCAATGGTATTTTCGTTCTTAACTGTAACTCCTCATTGAATAAATCTTTAGGGTTAAAAATCCAAACCCCCAAAAAGTCTCACAAGACAACCATTCTTACCAGGTGGTATCGTGTTACCCAGTATTAACTGGGTTGTGAAGGTCAGATAGGCAGTCGCTCCATGTAGTGAAATACTGGCATTCAGCTGCATCCGGTTAGACTGGAAGCCGACCCCAACATAGTTGGGAAAAGGCTAGGCAGGGTTAAAAAATAGCATACTTTTTCTCACGTTAAACAGCGGGGACATTCCGTAAGACCACTCGCCGTAGTCAGCTGAAAATTCGTATCAAGTATCAAAATGGCAAAATATCATATCGCCAAGAATCGATCTAATAAAGTCTATAGGGTTCATACTTAACATCAGCCGCTCCATGCAAGTTTGTAATTGAAAAAGTTCGTCGTTTTTATCGGGAAGCCTTTTTATTTGCTTTTCAATTTGTTTCACCCAAGTACATGTACCGCTTATGGAATAGTTTCTTAGTGAGAACTAAAGAATAAACTTTGCTAGTGTTGCAGATCCGTTCGGTTTTAACTAAACAGAACTTAATCTTTTGCTATCTTTTTCTGGTTCTTGGAATAGGAGGGAGAAGGAACAAGATTATACATTAAATGTTTTTAAAACCAAACATTTATTTGAATTGTAATGTAAAATGAGTACTGTAGTTTGGTAGTAAAAGCTCTATTATCTCGCTTGTATAAGGGAGAAGAGAGTGGGGCGTGAGTCAATCGCAATAAATCCATACAAGTTTAGTTTATTGCATCATAAAATACATTGAACTAAAAAGTAAAATTACAAACAGACGAAAATGGGATCTAATACATCCGCTGCGTTAGAATTGGCAAGTAGTTTACATTTGACGCATTCGTGACGTCACCCGCAGGGCATGTGGTAGCGGTACTGATGAACACTACATTCTGTATAATCCAAAACAAGATTACAACGTACAGTACAGTACAGAGTGTACGTGTGTGCGAGGGATAGCAAGGGTGCGGGCTGTTGCCGATATCAAGTTGACTAGGGCACTCGCGAAAATTAAATCTCTATTAAAATTTCAGAAAAGGGACTAAACTTTTATCAGTTATGAACTTTCGTGACATTTTACGAAGAATTATTATCGCCTTATCTTCCGCACAGTTTTCCGAGGAGGGAATTCAACTTCGCCTGTATTTTCGTTCGGTGCAGTTTCTTTCAATTAGTTTGAGCTTCGTCCCAGCTCAGTGCAAAAGAGTCGACTTATAAAATTGACATTTCAACGCTCGATAGCGCTTAACTCGGTGCAAACAGCCTTTCGTAATTTTGATTCGTAAACAAAGAGATTTTGCATAAAGGGTGGAGTTAAAGAGTTACAAAAAATAATTAAAACGGGTTCTAAAACAGTGAAAAATAACCGTAAAAAATTAAAGTGAAACCGCGCGTAAATTAGTCGGCATTGTATTTCATTGTCGCGTCCCGCGAACGCAGCGAACAGCAAAAGTTAATTAAATAAAAATACCAACGGAATCTGCTCCCGCTGAGGTGTCAAACACCAATCAGCAAATAAAGGACCGCCAATAAGTTAGCGAGGCTATTCACAGAATCGAAAAGGTTCTGATTCATTGTCACGTCTCGTTTTGATTGGACGTGCTTTGATACCGATAGCCGGGATTGCGATCGTTCAAAATTTTAATATTTTTTTACTTCCCTCATATTCGATTCTATCCGTTGCGGTTTGGCGATATTTATAACGTTTTGTTTTGTTTTGCCAAATCCCGGCTCCAGTTCGATTGTAACTGTTGCCGTCCATTTATCGAATCTCTATCGATGTTTTGGATTTATGAAACATGGTACCTATTCACCGTGGTGGTATGTTTAGGTACTACGTCGGGGCGGACTGAATTGGCATAATGCGTTAATATGTGCTATTCAAATGCTATGATGCTGATGCATATTCCTATTACAGCTGGTATTGTTTTGATGTTGACTTGGTCGGATATTGGCCGCATGATAACGTTATTATCCATGTATTGATATTACGCTTGATTTTGTATAGGTATGTTATCTCATGTTGATTTCCGTTCAGTTCCGTATTACTGTTTAGTGATATCGGATGATCAGGCGATGTAGGTCAACTGTAGGATGTGCAGTGTTGTTATTTGTATTAAGGCAACTACATGAGCTAAATTAGGAACTCTATTTGTGGTGGTTCAAACTTTGTTTGAAATACTGTTAGAATAAACTTCTAATCAGCTTGCACTACAAAGTGGTTGTTACGTCAGTCACTGCGGGCTGAATAATGCGAAACGAGTGGTTTCTAAAATCTATTGATTGGACTAAAAAAATAAAACACGATGATGATAATGTTGCTTGTAGAATTATTTGCCAAAAAATTAGAATGATCGCGTGTACCTATTTAAGGCTTTTACTCGTTAAAATATTTTTTAGAGAAAAGTTCGTGTTTTTTTTTCTATCGAGTAAAATTAATGGTGTTAGGTTTTCAAAACACTCTCATATTAGCATATTTCCTGAAGAATATAAATTTTACTGGTTTTGTTTATTGCAGTGATTCATATACTTTTAGGCATTATAAAACTCGCCTTTAGCTCCTAGTTGTAATCTGTGCTCGCAGAATATAGTTACTCTCATTACGGGTATCTATCTAACTACAAATTAATATTCAACTAAACGTCCTCAATTTCGTTTAGTTTTAGTTTTTTTTTAATACGAAGACCTACGCATTAATACAATAACAATCCAAATATTATGTTGCCACATGTATGGTTATAAAAAAGCACATTATAGTGTCGAGTTACATTAAACACACGTGCGTTAAATTATAAAAAAAAAATGTGCTGCAGCTTCTATGAAGTAAAGAACTTTGTGTTTTTCAGTCACTATTAAATCACACTAGGAGAGAAGATCTTCTAAATTAATTAATCACTGGGACTATTTTTAACTGACAAGAAAGGTTGGGATTCAATGTTTTAACATGCTTTTCATCATGATGATCATCGTTTCAGCCGAAAGACGTCCACTGCTGAACATAGGCCTCCCCGAAGTGCCGCCACATTGACCGGTCCCGTGCGACTCGCATCCAGCGGATTCCCGCAACCTTCACCTAGTCATCGGTCCACCTAGTGGGAGGTCTTCCAACGCATCGTCTTCCGGTTCGCGGTCGCCACTCCAGAACTTTTCAGGTCCATCGGCAATCCGTCATCCTTAATAACTTGTCCATAACTTCTTAGGACATACTTTGAAGAGTTTCCTTAAGGATTTTCTTGCAGTTACTACTACTATGATGTTTCCTTTTTATTTAGCCTGTTATAGAGTAGCGGTAGCGGTCCGAGGAACTACCGTTAACCATTTTTAAACCTTATAACTCAGCACATAAGGGTGAAAAGTGGGTTCAGTAGTACACATCATGCCTACTGTTACTTGAAACTATTGTGTCACTTGACTTGAACTTCAGTTTGACCACTAGGTGCCTACGGTTGACATAAGTATGCTTAGCTGGTTAAAAGTCAAAACTCAATGAAGTTGTCTGTGTAACCACAAGGATAATTTCTACTTTATTGAAGCCGTCGATTGCCACTAATTACACTCATAATCTGCTGTAGCATGCATACAAGTACTGCCAATACGATAGATTGCAATAAGTTCGTTTTCAAAACAAATAGAGTACATAATCAAAACAAAAATCTGACAAGATTAGGGTTCTCAGACGAATAGTTTTGTAGTTCTAAATGCAGTGACGTTTCTAGTTTTTTTGTAAAAAATTTGGACATTAAAAAAAAACCTTTATCGGATAAAGCATCAATTTGAATTGTATAATTTTTATACAGCGATTTTTTTAAGTGGTCATTGCTAATAGAGAAAGGTTCTTTTCCAAAACATTGCCGACTGCTTAAAATGTAAATCACAAAAACTATTCACAATTATGTATTTACACGTTTAGATGTTAGTGAAATTGTTGATTGCCCGGAAATACCGAAAGAATGGCCTAAGGGCCTACATAGACCCGTGACAATCACTTTTAGGACAATCACTTCAGCCAACATATCTGTGCAGGCAGAAAAACACAGAACTAAAATAAATTTACCAATTTTGACACATCGATGCATTCTTTCTTCACAGGCAGCGCCACCTTGAACCTGTACACAAACAAAAATAATGTCATAAGCTTTTCAGTAGCTTATGACGTCAGTTCCATAGATTTTTCCGGCATTGTTATCACAGACAGAGTGTTAGGTTGTTTAGATTATTCTAAAGCTAAGCTGACCTAAACCGCCGCGGAATTCCAAAACTAACATACAAATGTTCAGTATTTTTCACTTACGCAATATACGTAAACGGTTTACGTCTCGACTCGAGTCATAACTCTCTGACGTCATCGTTGGACTGCCGTCCGCCATGACAGCAGTGACGTTTCATTCATTATGCGGTGAATGCGATCTGCTTGGTTTAAACCGTCTCTAATTATTTCCGTGCCTCTCATCGAAACGCGGTCGCTTTCGACGTTTCGTATCGATCATGTTGCTTTTTTTAATCTTTAGAATATTCCAGGTTTATTTTGTGTGCGGATGTTAGGTAGGTAGTTGTTTATTTTAAGGATATTAAACGAGTAACCATTCGTCTCGCAAAAGCTATTAAAAATTATACTGAAAAGCCAAACAAGCATTCAATACGTTTACGTCGATAAATTCGTAAGCACTTAATCTCTTCATACGCGAGATACAGTGCCAAGTATTGTCTTCCAGTTATACGTATTTCATCATCAAATAAACATAAAACTAAATAGTATGCAGGTACTGAATCCATTGTAAAAAGTATCCAACTTTTTTCTGTACATACATTAAAGCTGCAAATGACAAACAAACGTTGTTAGACGACGCGAATGGCACTATTCATACTCCAGGATATACATAAATAAGTCCAGAACAGGTGCGTCGCTTCTAAAAGCATGCTCCACAATGATAGGCATCGCCATTCGCCACGTCAGCTCACAGTAAGCGACGATATTTTAACATATTTTAGACTCATATGACCCGATAAAAATCTTGGGAGAGTAAAAATTTTACGACATGTGAAATCGGGACTTCAGTGCAGGAGATAGCGGAATAATTTTATACTTACGATACGCTTTCGTGTGTAAAATGAAAGATTTTTTTTTATCGGTAAGTACGAAGGATAACGTTTTCAGTCAATATGCGAATGATGACGACGGCGGAGCGACGGGAAATGTAAGAATTGATAAAAATATTGGGAGACTGAAGTTGGGTTTATTGTGCGCTATTGGCGACATGGCGAGTGAAAATTTATCGGCAAGATGCAGCGCAGCGTTTTGTGAATTGGCTCGCAGGCGGCAGACTCGGCTCTATTTGTCAACTATGTATAATTTCGCGTCAACCAAGCATCGCGCACGCTCGTTTTGTTTTGCCCCGTAATAAGAACGAGCATCGCTTATTGCCATCGACGTGGCACAAAAGCACTAGTATCTGTTGCACCGCGGCGCACATTCGAAGCCGTACAGTTATTTGTCAACGTCTGAGGTTATTTCTATTGCTCACTGTACGGAATCAGAGCGTACCGACTTAGACAGAAACGTCGTGTTCTGACAACTGTGTTATTTTGTATATTTATGATTTACTGGTTTGTTAGTGACATGGGATAGATGATTTAGTGGGCGTTTTCCTAGTAGCTACAATGGCAATTAGAAATAGAAAGTGAAGAGGCTGAAGTATCATGTGTGAAAGTGATTATGTTAGTTGTAATGAGAAATTTGTTTCCTAGTTTATTTCTATTATTTCGTGGAAGGAGTTTCATCTGGATAATTAATTGCTTGTTTACTATTATTGTTAATGGCAAGAACATCGAATAGGAGGAAGTGTGTAGAGATCACTGCTGTTGGCGTTTCGTGACAGCTATGAGATATAGCGATGTCAGATGGTTATCAGTGGAGTTCAATCAGTTTAGTTATGAAATGAAACATGCAGATAATCTTATGTAATCCTCTGAGGACAGACAGCAAGATGATGACCACTCGTAATGCGATAAGGGGACTGATTACGGTCGTACTTATATGTAAAGTAGATTGACGACCCGAATGGCGTAGTGGTAGTGAGGCTGCCTTACGTTCTTAGGGTCCTGGGTTCGAATCCCGGTAGGAGTAAATGTTTGTGTGATGAGCATGGATATTTGTTTCGGAGTCATGGATGTTTATCTATCTATACTTATAATAAATCTGTAGAGAGGTCAATTCTGTACATGAAATATATTTACAAAATAACTATCGGGGGGTGATTAGTGATCGATACTGATGCCAAAAATGCAATCAGTAAAATTTTTGTCTGTCTGTCTGTCTTTCTGTCTGTCTGTCTGTCTGTATGTTATTTATAGAAAAAAAAAACTACTCGACGGATTTTAACGAAACTTGGTACAATTATTCTACATACTCCTGAGCAGGTAATAGTATACTTTTCATCACGCTACCATTAATAGGAGCAGAGCAGTGAAAGGAAATGTTGGGAAAACGGGAGAAGTTACTTGGTTTTTTTAGCTTCCGTCGCGTGTGCAGCCTTAATGGTTAAAGCTACATAGAAATCATGTATAACGGAAATATTCCACATAAAATTATATAAAAAATATCCCAGGACAGCATATGTCTATCTTTTATAGTTGACTCACAATAACACGTGTAACTCCCGATAGCTTAGCAGTTCGGAGAATAAATGTGAATGTAAGTTTGTTTGTTGCGCTTTCACGCGACAACTACTGAACGGATTTGGATGAAATTTTGCACACAGATAGTTTATAACCTGGATTAAAACATAGGATACTTTTTATCCCGGCAGTAAGATTCCATGGGACATTAATCAAACTTCAGGCGGGCGAAGCCGCTGGTGTATAATAAGTATGTAAGTATGTACAAACAAAAAGGTATATAATGTAGTATATCAACTATCTGGTGTCCACGACACAAGCCTTGCTTAGTGTGGCACTAGATGGCGCTGTATGTTAATGTCCAGCGATTTTTTTTTCTTTTTAATTTAGATGTAATGATAAATGGAACATTGAAACATGCTAAATCATTTGACTGTCTCGTTAGTCTAGTGGCCGCTAGTGTGACTGCTGACAATGAGATCCAGGGTTCGATTTCCAGGTCGGACAAAGTGTTTCTGGGTTTTTCCATAAGGAATTTTTTCAGTAGCAGCCACGGAGTCAGTGAAATGTGGGGGCACTATTAGGTACTCTGCCTAACCCTTCGAGGATTACGGGCGTGATGTTTCAAACTAAAGCAATTTAATATAATAATATTGAGCCTTAGGTACTTAGTACGTAATAAGTTAGTAATTACTTTGGAAAGAACCATCTACATACGATCTTTGTCACCGGGCTATGTTACAATGTTCCGGTTTAAAAGTTATGAGTGCCGAGGAAATTGAACCTTTTCTACTTTCTCTCTGGTGACGGGTGACACGGAGAGTCAATGGTTGGTGGGTATGTAGGGCACGCCCTAGGAGCATAATGATATTTGAAGTTCATCTGACGAGACTTTTTAACCGACTTCAAAAAGGAGGCGAAACCGTTTTTTTTTGTGTATGTTCCCCGATTACTCGAATATGACTGAACCGATTTGAATTAATGTTTTTTTGTTTGAAAGGTTATACTTCCCAGGTGGTCCCATAAGTCAGGATCTGACGATGGGATCCTGGCGAAATAGAGAGAACTCTTCAAATTTTATGGGCACACTTGATGCGATTTGATTAGTTATTGAAAGAGTACTTTTCCAACTATATTGGGGGTGGCTTCTAATCTAACCGAATGTAGCATGGAGCGACTGTCTATCCGACCTCTACGACCCAGTTAGTACTGGGTAATACAATACCCCTTGGTAAGACTGGTTGTCCGACTGTTTGAGCCACCTGTAACGACTGTCAAAGATCCCCAAATGTGACAGCCGGGACCAACTGCTTCCAAGGCATGGAGGAACTCGGTATGTAATGGGTGGTCTGGAGACCTAACGGCTTAACCTAAAGATCGACCCGAACGGCTGTTATTATTTAGCAACGAGCTCCTTCTAATGATAGTTGAAGTTGTGAATATATAAATAAGAAATGATACCTATAACAGCGAATTATTTATACAAATGGTATTTTCTTCTTGTATGTTTCTTTTGGGCACACGACTTTGTTGCCATTGCGGGAATATCCTGGATGAGGCTGGCACAAGAACTTGGAGCTTGTCACAAGCAAATAGAGGCCTATACCCAGTGGATGAAGTCGGGTCGGATCATGATGATTTTTCACTTTGCATTACGTGCCTTTTTTTTGGTTAGTAAATCATCAAATGAGTCCTCCGCTCTGAGCGGAGCGGAAGGGAGAGCCAGACTTTTACTGACTAAAACCCATCCATGTTCCTTCCTCGCCCTTTATGTTCCGGGGCCACGGTATCTCTTTAGAACAGCCCCGGCAGGTTGCATTACGTGCCTTCAATTAATTTACGAAGATTTTAGTTTTCTTTTGCTGAACAAACTCCTCATACGTTATATTATAAGTTAAAATATAACGCATATTATTTACGAGTATCAACAAGACACGTGTAGATCTACGACGTGACGTAAAACGTGTGTATTTTCGTTTCCGGTTGTAATTACACATATATTTCTAACTATAGAATTATTCCAAGAATCCGTTGAAGATATTTTCCTCAAATGAGGGTTTCCTTAAATATTGTCTGTGAGGAAAATAATTAGGTGAAGGTCTTAACAATGTGAAATCTATTATACTGTTTCCGTGTATTATTTGGATGAGTAGGTACAATGTTAAAGATGTAATATTTTCCCTGTTTTTATGAATAAATCTTAATAACTTTGTGTAATTTATTTCATCACCACTGCTCTCAAAACGTTGAAGGAAAACATCGTGAGGAAACCGACATGTCCTAGAACCAAAAAATCGAAGACATGTGACATCTACCAACCCGCACTGGGCCCACGTGGTGGATTATAGCCCATACGCAAAATACGCGCTTTGTCGTGGAGTTGCGGACACCAGCCCGTTGTTCTTTATGACAACAACGATGAGTAATTTCGCAACAAAATAGTGTCATACTTTAAAAACTGCCAAATAGCTCGTGGCTAAATAATAACAGTCACTCGGAACAATCTTTAGGTTAAGTCGCGCTTGCCTAGGTTGGTCTGTGGATGGGTGACCGCATATTACATACCGAGTTACCTCCGAGCCTCTTAAAGCAAGTTAAGCAGTTAGTCCCGGCTTTCATTTGTAGATATTTGACAGTCGTTACAGGTACTTAGTCAGCGGCCCAAAAAGTCTGACAACCAGTCTCCAAGGGGTATCGTATCCAGAACTAACTGGGTGGTGGCGGTCAGATAAACAGTCGCTCCATGTAAAATACTGGTATTCAGGTGCATCCGGTTAGACTGGAAGCCGACCCAACATAGTTGGGAAAAGGCTGGGCAGATGATGATGAGTTTACAAATTGCTACACATTGTAACACGGTTTATCCATGATCATGGTGCTTGCAACTACAATACAAATATAATACAATGAATAAATCCTTTGTAATAATATCATCAAGTTACTATAAAAAACACCAAAACATGACATCATAATCTGTAATTGTAAACACATCGAGACTCGGGCAGAAATTGAGGCTTTTCTTTTCCAAATTCCTGAAGGGAAAACCCAATAACACTTTGGCTGACCAGGGAATCGAACCCAAGACTTCGTGCTCAGTCGCGCCACGACCAAGATCACTCGACCAACGAGGCATGCATAATAATTATGCCTGTACACATCTGATGGTTAGCGTAATCTCAGTAAAATACTGTCACTGTTACCCCTGGATGGGAAATCGTCAAATGACTTCTCCCACTCTGGGCGGAGCGGCGGGGACTGTCAGACTTTTTCTGACTAAAACCCATCCATGTTCCTTCCTCGCCCTTTATGTTCCGGGGCCACGGTATCTCTTTCGAACAGTCCCGCAGCCCCGGGTCACTGTTAACCTGCACGATCCTTCTGCTAAGCAAAGGTCCCATGACTTCCATGCTGCTCTTTCAACCCAGGGCTAAATCAACATTCTCTTGCCTTTTTCCAATTCATTTGGGGTCGGCGAAGCATGTCTTCTCCTTCCAAACCTCTCTATTACTCGTCATCTCATCAGACACCTCCTTTCTTGCCAAATCATCTTTTATATAGTCCACCCATCGATTCTTTGGTATGAGCGAATCATGGCTTAAACAGTTGTGTTTTTAGATTCGTCATGTCTGTCTGTCGGTCTGTCTGTCTGTCTGTCTGTCTGTGGCTGTGACATACGGACGGATCCGTATGTCACAGCCACTTTTTTCCGAAACTATAAAAACTATAATAAGCTGTTGAAACTTGGTAAGTAGATGTATTCTGTGAACCGCATTAAGATTTTCACACAAAAATAGAAAAAAACAATAAATTTTGGGGGTTCCCCATACTTAGAACTGAAAGTAAAAATTTTTTTTGTCGTCAAACCATACGTGTATCTATTGATAGGTCTTAAAAAATGATATTGATGTTTCTAACATCATTTTTTTCTAAACTGAATAGTTTGCGCGAGAGACACTTCTAAAGTGGTAAAATGTGTGTGCCCCCCCCCTGTAACTTCTAAAATAAGAGAATGATAAAACTAAAAAAAAATATATGATGTACATTACCATGTAAACTTCCACCTAAAATTGTTTTGAACGAGATCTAGTTAGTAGTTTTTTTTAATACGTCATAAATCGTAAACAACAATTTTCCTTTCATTCAATCTGCTACGGAACTCTTCATGGGCGAGTCCGACTCGCACTTGGCCCCTTTTTTAATTTATTTTCCGTTTCTCAATATTATTTCACAAACTCATGGTCAGCTCAAAATCCAGACAAACGTAATGAACCTCACAGATTATACCATCATAATATGCAAACAATATAAAGTTGAACAATAGAATGAATAAAATCGTCTCTGCGCACATCGTAGTGATCGCACCATTTACTGCTCGCGAGGACAGTAGAACTTTCCTACGAGCAATGTAAGACGGGAGACAGTTCTTTTACAAGTTTGAAAACGCCTTGCTATCTCCCCTTCCTTTAGTGGAATCGCAGTTAGACCAAGATAAATGTATGGAGTGATCTGTTAGGGATATGTTGCTTTTTATCGTTCAATTGTAGGTATTTCGATAAAAAGTTTTGGTTTCAAAATATGGTCTGCGAGCTACGTTTTCATCAGAAATGATTTTGAGATCACATCAACCTGAATTATGTTTTTCAGACATACTATTTCTTTATGACAACAACGACGAGTAAATCCGCAACAAAATAGTGTCATAGTTTAAAAACTGCTAAATATCTCGTGGCTAAATAATAACAGTCACTCGGAACAATCTTTAGGTTAAGTCGCGCTTGCCTGGAAGGTCTGTGGATGGGTGACCACATATTACATACCGAGTTACCTCCGAGCCTCTTAAAGCAAGTTAGGCAGTTGGTCCCGGCTTTCATTTGTACATATTTGACAGTCGTTACAGCAGGGCTAGCATGGGCAGGGGATAAAAATTTTATCCACAGGTTATTTCCACTGACAAGGGACAAAATTCAAATAAAAGTGGAAATAACCGGTGGACAAAATTTTTATCCCCTGCCCATGCTAGCCCTGCAGATAGTCAGCGGCCCAAAAAGTCTGACAACCAGTCTCCAAGGGGTATCGTATCCAGAACTAACTGGGTTGTGGAGGTCAGATAGGCAGTCGCTCCATATAAAATAATGGTATCAGCTGCCTACGGTTAGACTGGAAGCCGACCCCAACATAGTTGGGAAAAGGCTGGGCACATGTTGATGAGTTTAAAAATGGCTACACACCGTAACACGGTTTATCCATGATCATGGTGCAATAGCGCCGAAGTATCGGGAACTCAAAACAGATAGTAAATATGAAAATATCCAGTTTTAATTATAGTGTTAGTTGCCATATTAGTTTAAAACCTGTAAGTATTGCTGAGAACTGTTTCGAAATAAACAACAAACTCGCTGTTTTGACTCTCGTGTGCAGGGTAAATCAATCAAACCTATGTCAGGTTGGTGAAACGGGAAACTAATATTCTCAATATTTTTTTCTTTTACGAAATTCTTCGCCATTCTACACTAACAAAACCAGTAGTAGGTAATGAACCCGTTCAATATTTCCTCAACCGAATAATTATCTAATACCTTATCTTAAGGTTTCAGGAAATTAAAACCAAACAATCCAATTATGTATCAAATTATAATAATAGTTAAACCTATATAAAATTTTCCTTCTAACAAAAGGTGTTCTTACATCACAACCCACATGGTTTACATGAGGATAAACCCGTAACTTGAACAAAAATGTCAAAAAAAAATATGAGGACCTATTTTGAGAACTTTTTCCACATTTTAGAAGTCCAATACCACCTCATTTCAGGGATTAACGGAAAATAAACATCACGTTAAAATAACTGGCAAACAGTGACTGTTAGCCACTGGGAACCTGCCATATGTATTTTTAATTAATCCTTGGAACGTCCTCGGCAGTACAAAAGCAATTATCGCGGGTCTATGTGAGTCATCATGAAGCAGAAAGGTTAATTTTCTTCTTTATTATC
Organism: Xestia ashworthii; assembly: GCA_950022955.1. Classification (NCBI taxonomy): domain Eukaryota; kingdom Metazoa; phylum Arthropoda; class Insecta; order Lepidoptera; family Noctuidae; genus Xestia; species Xestia ashworthii. The sequence continues at coordinate 9,373,209 of OX465553.1, read as the reverse complement.
CAGGAGATAGAAAGCAAAAATAAGGAGGATTAGCCTAGGGTAGTAACAGACAAAGGATGACCATAGACAAAGCAATAGACACTCCATATCTGTCATTATCATCAAGCATTTTACATTTTTCTTTATCCGTACTCGTTAATATACACATTTAATTAATTTACTCGTTATCTATTTATTTTAAACCATTTGTTTACATATTATGTTTGAGACTGTTTTTTTCCGTTACTTACCCTCTCAAGGCTCATTGGAAGACCAGCTGAGCGTCAGACAGCATCACCTGTCTGGCATGAATGCTGAAATGGACCTTTTTGGCGCAGCCGTGAGTCACACAGCACATACCTATTATGTTTTACTCATTGTTTTGTATCTTTTTTTATATTATTGTGTGTGACTGACGTCAAATAAATATTTTTCTTTCTTTATTTCAAGCTAACTTTAATGACTAAGAAATATTCGTTTAATGTTTTTTGAAACCTGGTTCATCAGATGGGTTTTAGGTGAAAACAGCGCGCATTATTGTAAAAAGAAAGATTTTACAAAGTCTACAACATCTAATAATTGAGTTAAAACATCCCAATGCGAAAATAAAATATTTGAAGACTTTTTCCCGTCGAGTCAATTTCCCCACTCATGAAAGGAAATATTTAGGCATCTAGTGAATCTGAATTTGAATTAAACCTCGTATGGAAAACGCCTTATAAATGGGTATATTGTGTCGTGTCAGCATTATAAAGTCGATGTAGTCGCATTCAAACACTCACCCTCCAACACAGACTACCATTGTGCTCGTCCTTTTCTGACTTCAATTTAATTTCAGACGTTTTCCTACACCTTACCTTTGTACGACATTTCACAAAGACTTCAAAATATTAGGCATTTTCATCCGTCTATATCTCTTGACATAAAATTGTACACCGCAATGATTACAAACTTGAGATCAGTATTCTGATTCATAACCTTCTTTATATTTTCGGACAGGTAAACATAATTCAAACGTGTCTTTGTTAGGGGGTACCTCTTACAACAATAGAATCTCTCCGTCTCATTATGAAGCAACATTTTTTTTGCATAACAAACAGTACCGAAACAATAAGTAAAATCTTCTAAATTAGCTTCCGTTTTTCCGCGTTTGTAGTCGAGAGTCTGCGTTTTTCATTACAATGAGTACGTGGGCGTTAGTATCTACCCGACTATTCTAGGCTTAACCATCGGAAACAAAGTGTAAAACGAACAATACGATAACAAACAGACAGTAATCACTTTAAAAATAGATCAATAACGATTTCTCGGCAGAGAAACGTTTGCGACCGTGAAAGAACAAAGTGGCTACTGATTTGTGGTCGTCGACGACGTCGCATTCAGTGTCTCATTCCTAGAGAGAATGCGATACATAGTTATGTTCCGAGCTCCGCATGTGTGGAGCAAAAAGAGCAAGCTGGCGTGTGCCCAAGCAAGTGTAGTCGCGGCTTGTTTCATGCGTCACATTAATTAAGCATCAGATAGAATCTCGGTGTGTGATGCTGTATGATATTTACGATAAGCTCTAAAACTAGTAAACACATATTTCGACCGCCAACAGGTGTTTAGCGTTACGTTTATTGTGTCATGTATTTTGAAGCACTTCCACGATTACTAGGTACCATGTATGTTTCTTGACTGAAAAATAAATCGAGTACCAATGTACCTACACGAATATTGTTTGAGGCAATGAATAAGAGTTAGTACGCAATTGTTCCTTTCGATATAGTAAATCAGAGTCGACAAGAAAGCTAGCTATGTGTCTCAATAACGCCTTAAGCGATAGTGTCGCACAACTACTAGCCGGGAAGGTACCATCTTTTTATTTTTCCTGATATTTTTAATTCGTGATTTGTACTTGGCTGGATGTTAAATGTGCTTATTTATAAAAGACCTACGTGATTAATGAGAAGCTTACGATTAAAAAAAGAAAATCAATTGTCTTCGATCATTAAAATTAGAGTGGTTGTGTTATCAGATTTTTTCATTTAAGTATTCTAATATTGAGAAGGTATCCAAAATATTTATATTTAAGTTTTGTTAATATTGTCATAATCTTAAATATTGTGTCTATTGAATTGTGCCCATATTTTTTGTAAGATATTATTCCTCAAATGAATTCCTTTGCTAAAAGAGAATAGGTAGGTAATTTGAAATTTAAAGAATGTGTATTCGGGTCAAATCCTAAATCTTCGATAACAGGAAAAAAACTATATCCGTCTTGGTAAATTCAAATTTTATTTAAGTACCTCTAGTATTATATTCAGAGCATAAAACTAGCCCAGAATTGATTTTGTTTAGATACATTAAACTGTTTGTCTTTTATTCTGAGAATGTATTTTACGTAACCTTCCTTGATTCGGTATTCGGTATACAAAGTAAATAAATAGTACCCACACAATTAAATGTGTTGATTTATAATATATCTTACAATTTTAATTTCATTGTTTTTATATTAAGCATGTAGTTTATAGCCATAAATCGCAGTTTTAAAAACTTAAGGACGGTTCAATTAGGAAATAAAAAAAATCGTCAGTAAGTTTTTCATGTTGTAATGGAATCATTCATTAACGTTATGTAATAATTAACTTTGCCATACTACATTCTTTTTGAAGTTTAAATATTATGAATAAATCCTCAGTAGTTAAGGGTCCGGCGGAGCATGCGTCTTTCATACAAACGTAATACCAAAATAATTTGTAAATCAAACATATTCACAAGGTGTGTATTTATTCCGATTGTGTTCCCGAATACATATTTTGAAAGTATAATGATATAAAGACGAGATATGAGGAATTTAAAATCCTATAGAAAATTTATTTTTCCCATAACTCTTAATTAAATCAGTGTCAAAAAAAATACCTATGTTTGATTTACAAATTATTTTGGTATTACGTTTGTATGAACGACGTATGCTCCACCGGCCCCTTAAGACTAACTGTCTTAATATGAATGTTGTTGTGAAATAAATAAAATATTTGTAAGTCGCCAGCTACCGCTTGATATTTGGACCAAAACCCTGAGACGGTGGGTGGAGGCAAGTCGCCATTTACATGAGGGGTCAGCCCGGTCTGCTATCGCGCTGATTTACAACCATATTCAATTGTTACCACTGCTTGTATCAACAGCTGCCACCTACAAATATATATATGATACACTAAATCTACCAGTTATATCCAACACGCTGTATATATTGTCATGATCCTCGTTTTTCACAATAAATACATTCAGAAACCATCTTGTTTCTCTTACAAAACCCTTTCATGAACTTGTCATAGATACTGTAAAGTCTAGGGCAATACAAACAGATTTATTTAACTTAAAAAAACAGTTATTCAAATGAAAAACGACACTGTTAGCAATACTTAAAATTTATATAAATGAAAATTTATTTATGACTTTTAAAGTAGAGTGGAATGCTTAAAAGCGACCTCAACACAATTCAAAAAACCGAATCTGTTATCGCGAATTTACAATTCAAAGTATTTTTTAGTTTAGAGGCGCGAATGTTCTATAAAAAAAATGTTCTAATACAGTTTTCCGAGAGTTCTAAAAACTTCTTTTGAAACATATAAATGTATTAAGAGTTGAGAAAAGGCTTCATTCATGGGTTTTACGTAGGTAAAGTAGGCTGGGTTTTTCTTTGGCGGCTGGGTAGGAAGGGCTATGGTAGGTAAACAGGGTGGCACGATTTATGCGCAGTTTGAGCGGCTTTCGTTCTTTGTTTCAGGTAATGACCCCGCTTTCATCCCGGAGTGAATGGGCGCGAGCAAAGAGTTCCCAGATACCGGCTACGTCGCAAGTCTGCCTCCACACTTAGTAGCAGCATGTTTTTGAGTTACCAATTGTTGTGACGTTAGATATTTATGCGTAGCTGTTGTAGAGGAAATGGTAAGTTATTTACTGGGTATTTATGAAAAGGAAATCTGTAAAATAACTCTAAAATTTAGTAGGAAGGTCTCTGCAAAACTTCCTCACAAAAAAATAGTTAATTTACTCATCAAAAAGTACCTAGAGCACTTATCATTAAGTACCATTTATTACTATACCCATATCACACCCATATGTATAGGATCAATGTTTAATACATTATTGAAATTCGGTATCTAGTTTTTGTTCTCATAACAAATACAATACGTACAGCTATTCAATTATACGAAACAGTGCCTAACTAGGCTTAGAAACAATAATAATTCAGACAATAGAGCCTTAATAGGCTTTACAAAAGTCATTTGAAAAAGAGGTTTATAGACTGGAACACAGTGAAATTCTATTAGTGATCGATTAGCAAAAGTCAAAAATGTAGGGTATGTCACTGACATATATAGCTGAAAAACTTATATCCTGACGAAATTCTTTGAATAAATACAAATCGCTTTTAAAGCGATTGCCAATAGACCGCTTTATCAGAATCATAATAGGTTCATGAAATGGCCACAAAATTCTTAAAATGGCCACAGACGCAGTTTATTATTTACTGTCACTTTGTGACCACTTTACGAATTTTATCATATATGGTCTCGTATACTATCCTAAAATTTTGAACTATTGTAGTGTGTTCAAAATCGAGTGTGGTTCATACTACTTTTGTAATGCGTAATTTTTCTATATGTCACTATTATTCTTTTTTTATCTACTAATTCGTATTTGTTGTTTGGTTGGTAATTTTAATGACTATCCGTTAGTTACTGAAAATATACTACCCAGTCTACTTTGTGATTTATATAAATGTAGGACACACAAGTACAAACACATTTTATTATATTATATTATTATTAATTATTTGAGGTGTCTGAGGTTTCGACATTCAAAAATACTGACATTCAAAATGCCGGTTATGATCTAATTTACTCAATAAAATCTTTCCGAAAAGAAGAAGAACTAGAGCATATACACGTTTTTTTCTTCTAGACAAAATAGCCATGACTTCAGTGCGATATGTGGATGGGCGTGGCCTCGTCATTTTGCCCGTTCTCACAGTAATGACCCTATATAACGGTTCGCATTATTATTTATGTTGTGTAGCTGAGAACGGCATAATAGGACCATAAGAACGAAATAAATTCCCGCAAACTTTGAGTTCTTGGCTTGGCTTGAAAGCTGCGATAGCACTTATTGTTTCACATTCGCGAAAATGTTTTTCTTAGACGTGTTTTGCATTTGTCGATTGTTTCTAATTTTTTTCCGGGCTTCAACTTTATTCAGTCAATATTTTTTCACGTGAAATTGTAACGGTTACTTTATTCTTATTGTAGTATGTATTTTTACAATAATTAAAGTTATTTGCAATAATGGTTTGCTTTAGAGTAATTTCAGCTCCTACTTTTTCAAGTGACTACAAAAAAACTATATATTTAATCTTAAAAAGAGCATAACAGTACTCCCCATCACAATTTAAAACGTAATACTAGTCGTACATCTCAATTTTCAACCCCGCAATCTCGCCCTAAGAAAATCTGATTCCACGCTCGCCGCATAGATGGCGGTAGCTGTAGCATTGTGGACAACGGCTTAACCAAAATGTGTCCTTTTATTACGACCAGTGTTCGGTTAAATGGACGGCGGGTAGATACCTAAGTGACGTTGGTAAAGCCTTTGGTAGTGGCCACAGACCGAAACGGTCCATCAGTCTCCTGTTGCTTTACACAATACCACAAATAGCTCTTTAGTTCCCAATCTGGTTTTGTACGGATTTCTCTAATATGTTGTTTTGTAAGTCTCTGTCTAAGAATTACATAAATAGGTTGAAACAATAAATTTCACAATATAAATGATAGATGAAATACCCGTGAAAGCATTAATTGATAACGACATACCTGTATAATTATTGTGTCTAACAATTCACAGAAATGATTATTGTATTTCGGCTCTAAAATGTATGGCAATAATTCATTACATTAGTGAGTTCGATTATTTCTGTTATACCTTCATAGGAATGATCAAACAGTTTATGATTACAATATTATTATAGATAAATTTGAATGGTTCTATTAGTAATTTCTCAGTACTTCCAATATATTTTATAAGAACATTAAAACCAGCTTCAAATCTAGCCTATAAAATTAAACGCCCTTTTATCAATCAAAGCTCATAAAATATGAACCAACTCAGGCCCAAAAACCTCTAGTTACCTAATAGAAGTCAATAAACCAGCTTGGTACCTACATAAACCATTCGAAAACCGTATTATTGATAGGTGGAAAACGAAAGTCAAGCCCGCTGGTCCAAGGATGAGTGATGACGAAACGAAAAGTGCGGTCTGAACGTGAGAAGCAACTGTAAATCACTTGATGAATGTTCTAGAAACGGACGATGTGTTTATTGGCAGCACTCGATTTTGGTGTGAAGTTATAAAGTAAACTAGTGCGCGTAGAATACGTATAGAAGCAAAATTTGAAGGTTTTGGTAACTAGATAAATAAGGAGAAGTGACTTATGAGGCAGTGGTTTAGTATGTGATGTGTGAAAGGTACATAATATAGGGGTATCGTTTTAGTACCAAGTGGGTTGTGGAGGTCAGATAGGCAGTCGCTCCATGTAAAATACTGATATTCAGCTGCATTAGGTTAGACTGGAAGTCGACCCCAACATAGTTGGGAAAAGGCTAGGCAGATGATGATCATGAAAGGTACATAATAAACAATAGAAAAGCAGCTGCAGATGGATATGAGAAACTCTCTTTCTCTTCTTCAACCTTTGGCCACACAATGCTGAGTGTAAGGTCTCTTCTAAATCCCTCAACTTTTGGCGGTTTTACGTCACGGTTATCCAGTTTCTTCTTATTAATGAGATACTACAAAATAATTGGTCTTCCTAATTATAAGTAGGTGTGTTAAAATTATCCACCTATATACCTTTCATGAGTAAATAGACGCCCATAAAATAAGTAGCTACCTAAACGTAGGTACATAATGTATAATACATAAATATCTTAGTAACTTGGAGAACTTATACTCTTATCGGACTTAGAAACAGTGCACTGAACGCTCCACCAGATAAATTAAGATGTTTTCCTCGTGGTCAGATATTTATTAACGGTTTTATATTAATATTGCTGTCCAGAAATGTAGGGAAGATAAGTATAAATAATATGTGGTGGGTTGGCAATAGGCAACAAGTAATACGACAAAATGATGGTAATGATTTCGCAAAAGAAAGGGTAGGAATGAACAAAGAACGGACAATACTCGTAATTGCTAGCATGATTAGATATTAGAATCAGAGATGGAGACGGCATTTGCATGTGGCTGAGATGGAAATACTAAGGGGAATGCGTGGTGTTAAGGCAAGGGATAAAATGAGAATGAGTACAAAGACGGTGACTGAAAAGTTGTGTGGTAGTCGGTTATCGTGGTATATATGCATGTGATTTGAAGGAATGAGGAAAATTTTGTGAGGAAACTTTTCAGCATGAATGGGGATATGTATAATAACTGTGGAGGAAGATCAAAGAAACGATGGATGGACTGTGTGAAAAATTAAATGGCTAGTACCTAAGTACTTATGTGTATGACGAGATGATGAGTAACAGAAAAGAATGGATGAAGAAGACATGCTGCGCCGACCTCAAATGAATTGGGACAAGGGCAAGAGAATTATGAGATTGAGAAACCAGAAAAATACTTTTGGAGACCGACAGTTTGATATTGGTTTGAGTAGATTTTTATACCTAGACAGGTACTATTCCTGAGAGATATTATTTATTAGTTCCAAGAAAATACCAACAAATATTATAAACGACTAACTGCTCATTTCTATAACAAGGCAAAATACTTTATCAATACCCCGCTTTGTCTTTTAAAGGTAAACTATCTTTTGTTATCTGTTAAAGGCGCCATAATCGTCAATATTCACTGAAACCTATATAATACTTATAACCTTCGATCCCCGATAAAGAAAATTAGCTGCCCATTACAATACCGAGTAAAAATGAAGTAAAAAAGGCACGCAAGCCATTAAAGAACCTTAACGACGCCGATCAGATGAATAAATGATTGAATTTTCAATTAAAATTAGAGAGAAAAGGGAACTTTGTTGACAATATCGGTGTTAGAAAGAGACAGAGTGACAATTTTAATACCATTTCATCATCTCGACTGCTTTAATATTTTTAATTGATAGATTCAATTATACTATAAGGGTGAGCGGAGGAATGTACTAGAAACGATGGGTCCAATTTACATTGCGATTTGAATATTGAGTTGAGATTAACGGAATAATATATTAATCTCCATTATGAGTTGTAACCACGTGAAGTATTGACAGGGCTTAAAGACCGGTAGTAATTAACTTATGTAAATACTATAGAAGGTACGTACTCACCAATAATAATTATACATATTGATTATAAGGTAGTTATGTAAGGCTCACTTTGTTAAAGGAAATTGATTGTGTACTCATTGAAGAGCATTCAAATTACTTTAAGTATAACTACGTGATTCTGAATCTAAGGGTCTAGATTCTTGATAAGAAATTGAATTGATTGATTAAATTTTTGTAAACGCTTCGATTCAATGTTATGAAAATCATATCTTGTTCGGTGTGAAAACTATCATCTATCTTGAAATTAGATTTCCAAAACTGGAAGTTAGTAATGGAAAAGTATGTGCCCGTCTGCTTAGTAAAAACTTACACTTGCTGCCGGGCAATGGCCAGTCCGTATCGCTGGGTATTTTATAAAAGGATGAAATGTTTCACAATAGTTCGATAAATGGACATAAGTAAAGGAGGAGTTTTGGAAACACCAGTTTTGCAGATGAGAAATCCAATATGACACACTGTTCAAATAATCTTAAATCCGAATTGTTTTTCTGCAAGGTTTTATTACTAGACTCCTTCTTACTAAGCATACCTACTCGTATTATACTACTAAAACTATCCTTACTACTTAAAACAAGTGCATGTAATGGTCCTCTCATAATTTTCTTGGAGTCACGTTCGAAGTCGCAAACAACTGCTCCTTGAATTACGAACTAGTTCTACATGAAAATAACTAATTAATGTGCTAACACTATTTGAAAGGACTCATTAATTTAACACCTGACTGGAAAACTTAAAGGAAGCGGTGTTCAGTAGTTTCTAAGTAAGGTAGACCTCCAGAAGTGGATGTATATTATAGATGTTAGATGTTAACTGAACGTTATGGTGTTCGCAGAAGCAAATTATTGGATACAGAGGTCTATATGCAACTGTTTTGACTGATTCAAGGACGAAACAAACGTATAAGTGAACCTCATATTTCTTCCCTTTTCCCATCACCCAAACCCCTCGGATCCAACTGAATACCAATAGATTTTTTTGGTTCGTCTTCTTATTTTTGACCTTCATAAATGAGTTCCTATAGGGAACATGATACACATTAGTGAGACTGGTTGTCAGACGTCGTCATTCTGACTATCAGTACCTAACGTCTGTCAAAGATCTGAAATAGCAATAAATAAATAAATAGCAATAGCAGTACCAATACATACCGAGGCACGGAGTAATGGAATCATGTAAAATAGGTGTTAAAATTCTTGTCTGTCAAACAACTAAATAAACTTATAGATTCAATTATAATGCAAAACTTAAAATCACTCAATAATATTGACCTGATTTCTACAAAAAACATTAAAAGGATTTCTCAAAGTGTATTTTTAAGAACTTTGTAATAATTGCAAAAGCGGTCGAACCGTGTGAAACTGGAGGGCTCAGCGATGCTCATTTATTTAAGCGCTAAAGATTCTTCGCCCCAAAGAAACTTTCTTATTTCTAACGATAATTAAATTATAGAATTAACTGTGGAAATTACTTGAAAATTACGACAATACTTCGGTACATTGTAAAAGTTTATTTTTTTGTTGAAAGCAAAAAACAAAAAAAATAAGAAAAGTTGATTTAGAGATGAAAATTGTTAATGTTATTGCATTTATTTCGTTTTGTCTTTTTTTTCGCTTAATTGGATAACTTTTAAGGCAGAAAAAAGCTTATAGTGGATAAATAAAGCTTGTCTAATTAAAAACTCTAACTTAGTTTTCTATATAGTTTAGTTTCGAATAGCGAATTTACCAATGAGTTTTCCACAACAGTGACCCGTTCTGACAGTCTTGAAGGGTATAGATTTAGAGGTCACGTTTAGTTTCAGGTTAAGCCGTGCTTGCCTAGGTTGGTTCGTGGATGGGTGACTACCAATTACAAACCGAGTTTTCTCCATGCCTCGGGAACCACGTTAAGCTGTTGGTCCTGGCTGTCCATCGATCTTTGACAGTCGTTCCAGGTAGTCAGTGGTCTCAAAAACAGTCTTACCAAGAGGTTTCGTATTATCCAGTACTAGCTAAGCTGTGAAGGTCAGATGGGCAGTCTGTTCAGCTGCATCTGGTTAGACGGGAAAGCCAGCACAGATGAGAAATTCACCCTTAACGTCAAATTCAACAAAGTTTAGGTTTCAGTAATTCGATACCCCATCAAACAGTTATTAATAGTGAGCATGTTTGTTTGCTAATTAATAAACATTTTCGCTATATAATTAAAGCGGGTAGTTTGTAACTAGCGTGTAGCCGACGATAGAAATATGTAGAACATGTCCACCCGGTTGTCTAATTATAATCGATCCTCGGGAGATTGACACATGCCGTGGATATACCGATAGCAGCGACACGTGTCAGTTAAATTGTTTTAATTTAATAACTTGGAAAATTATATTTAAATGTGACAAGTTAACTATATTTCCACCCACCTACATTTTTCAAAGTTTTAACTTTGGAATCCAAAAGACTTGAAAAGGCTTTCTGTTCAAGTCTTGAATCGTCATCCATCGTGAAACATTTTTTGTAATGAAAAACGGTAAATGGTTTATTTGTTTCAGTTCATACGAAGTGATATTAGGGAAAGTAATGTTAGTAATAAGACTTAGGGAATGGGTTAAGGTTGCAGAAAGAAAATACTTATTGGATGTGCAACAGAAATATATACTTTTTAGACTCTCGTTACTACGGTTGCTAGGACACGTTAAGCAAAGACTGAAGTTTGCAACCTCTATAACGCTATTGCGATTTTAAGTGGCAGCACTAACAATCTAGTTATAAATTATGGAGGTAGTTTTTGGTAAGTATTTTGTATGTGAACAAGCTTAAAGTGCCTATTTGTTACGAGTATCTTTGAAGATACATGGCGTATACAAATATAAATCTTGAACCCATACAAAATATATTGCTAAGCTTTTATTTTTAAACTCGAAACCATTTTTTTTGGTATTTCCGTTTCGAGATTTAAATCCGAGAATTCCGCTTTATTTGTTTGATATGCCAATACACACGTCGGATATAAACAGAATACAAAATGAAATCAGATCATTTATTTACAAAAATACATTTTACTAATTTAATGTTTTTGGTGTATCACTTTAAGTAATCCTTTAAGCATTTTACTCAGCGTCTAATTCGGTATGACATTCGATATCCATTCTTTATTTGCCGACTTTACCCGGTACACTCATCAAGACAAACGCGTCGTGGAGTATCTGTCCCTAGTTGATGAGTGACATACCTTTTTTCCAGAAAGAAACAAAGCAACCGACTTCTATTTGTGTCCCAACTATAATAAAAAATAACTTGCTTCTAACATATGGTATGCACGTGTCATTTGAATAAGTTTTGGTTGAATTGTTGGTTTAAAATATTCTTCTGTTGTTTTTTAATGTGCTTACGCATTTTTTCAATCATATTTCTGAAAAACTTGGTAATTTTGATGAAACTAAAATTAGAAAAAAAAACTTTATTTTGTGACCAGCGGAACAACATTTTCTTTAATTTTATACATTAAAAATGTCATTTCCTAAATCTATGTCAGAAAAATAACTAAATGTCATTCATAACATTTTAGTTAAACTTTATGACATTTAGATTTTCCTCTCGCCATTCGAAAATGTGTGGACATTTCTTCTTACTAATTTATATTCTTCCGTGATCTAAATATGTGTTACTATCATATCTACAAGGTGTCAGTTTGCATATAAATATGAATAAGGACATGATTTTAATGCCTTCTTAAGCGGAATGTGGGTACACTGACTTGTCTGCCAGTTTTCACCTCTATGTCCCAAGTTATAAGGTTGAAAGTGGACCGTTAGTGAACTCAGTAGTACCTGTTGAATTCCTTCATAAATCTGTTACAAAAACTAATCTCTGTTACTAAACAGTGGAGCTTTATAAGCGCCTGCCCTCTATCGCTCTACCCATTCCGTTTCGTCCCGTTCAAGTAGTAGGAACTAGACGCATTGCTTCCAAATAACATTTAAAGGATTATTATACGTATAGGTAAAGTGAAAATCCTAATTACGTGTTTTAATTACTCCGATAACCTCATAAATTAATAGGTTATGTGTCCAGTGTGCGCGAGTGAAAATCCGCAGTGTTGAACAATAGTGGATCCGCTGTGTTCGACAATCGTGAATCCGTGTTGAACAATAATTATAAAAATGGACCATTCTAAGATCAAACGTAATATAAAGCCATTCGACGGTGAGAAATATAGTGCGTGGAAGTTTCGCATACGTGCGTTGCTTAGTGAAATGGACGTGATAAAAGTAATCGACGACGACTCTTTACCACGCAACGAAACGTGGGAGAAAAATAACAGTGCAGCAAAAAGTGTGATAATCGAATATCTTTCAGACTCTTATCTCGGTTTTGCTAAGGAGGGTGTAACGGCAAGAGAGATTTTGAAGAATTTAGATATGCTGTACGAACGTAAAAGCATTGCGACTCAATTGGCTTTGAGAAAGAAACTGTTATCGTTAAAGTTAAAAAGTGAAGTGTCGCTCATAAAACACTTTGCAACGTTCGATGACCTCATCACCGAACTACTTGCCGCTGGCGCGAAGTTAGAAGAAACTGATAAAGTTGCTCATTTATTGCTAAGTCTGCCCTCAACTTACGACGGAGTGATAACAGCGATCGAGACATTATCGGAAGATAATATGACGTTAGCTTTCGTCAAAACACGGCTATTGGATCACGAAGTGAAGCTGAAAAACGAGTCAGGCGATATGAGCGCAAAAGTGTTGCAAATTGAAATGAGAAGTGACAAGTTGAAGAAAAGAAAATTTTATAACAAACAATCAAATAAGAATATGAAACGAACAAGAGAGGACTCTCAGTTCATGAAATGTCATCATTGTGGGCGTAGTGGACATAAACGAAATGATTGTTTCTATTTCAAACGAATAAATCAACAAAGGGGCAATTATAGAAACACTAACCGGCCAAGAACAGTACAGTCAGTCGAGATAAGCCCGAATAAACAATCAGGATCGAATGAGTTCTCAGGATTTGCTTTTATGACCGGAGAATATGAAACGCAAGACTGCTATAACAAAGTTACTTTTAACAAAGTTACATTTCTTCTCGATTCAGGCGCCTCGCATCACATTATCAATAGAGAAGACTTGTTTACTAACTTTGTTGTTTTAGATACACCACTGAAAATTTCAGTTGCTAAAAATGGTGAATTTATTTCAGCTACCAAAAGAGGTACACTGCAGGTTACCAGCAACATGGGTATCCAGGGCTGTTTGGACGGTGTTCTGTACTGCCCTGAGGTTCCGTACAATTTGCTGTCGGTTTCCAAAATGCAGCGAGCTGGATACACTGTCATTTTCAGTGCCGATGGTGCGCAAATATGCAAACATGGTAAAACCGTGATGACAGGTATGCCCTTTAACAATTTAATTGCTCTAGATTTTGTGGCGTCTGTAAGCGACAGTTGTCCTGTTTCCCAAGCATGCACTAGTGACAAAAATAATTATAAATTATGGCATCAACGCCTTGGTCACTTGAGTAGAAACAAATTTATGGAAATAAAACGACTTGAGTTGTTTAAGGACATAAGTGAGTTAAGCACTGTAGTGCCGAATGACGAATTGTGTGAAGCTTGCATAAGTGGGAAACAGAGCCGATTGCCGTTCAATCACGCTAAGGACAAAAGTCACATAAATCGACCTTTATTGGCTGTTAGTTCTGATGTTTGTGGTCCTATCACTCCAACGACAGTTGATAACAAAAATTATTTCGTGTTGTTTGTTGATCAGTATACTCATTATTGTGTTACATACTTAATAACATACAAATCTGACGTATATGCTGCGTTCAAAGATTTTGTTGCAAAAAGTGAAGCTAAATTTAATTTAAAAGTAATTTCTTTGTTTTGTGATAACGGTGGTGAATACTTATCTACCGAAATGAAAAGTTTCTGTGCTGAAAAGGGTATTTCATACCATTTAACAGTACCTAGAACTCCACAGCAAAATGGTGTATCAGAACGGATGGTGAGAACCATTACTGAAAAAGCTCGTTCTATTTTAAAGGGTGCTCAATTAGATAAAGTTTTTTGGGGTCAGGCAGTTTTGACTGCAGTTTATTTGATAAATATAACACCGACTAAAGCCCTCAAACTTTCAAAAACACCATATGAGATGTGGCACGATAGAAAACCGGAAGTAAAATACTTAAAGGTTTTTGGATCGACAGTTTATGTGCATAACAAAACGACTAAAGCTAAGTTTGATGATAAATCATGGAAAGGTATTCTTGTGGGGTATGAACCAAACGGTTATAAAGTTTGGAACCCAGACTGCGAAAAGTTCGTAGTGGTTAGAGATGTTATCGTGGACGAAATTACCTTTGTGTGGTCCAGGCCTTCTTGGAAGCCTGAAGAGAATATTGGAATGTCTCATGACAAAACTGATGACTTTGTGTCAAAATCAGTGTCAAGTAAGTCCCGAAACGATCTCGAAACTAAACCAGATGGTGTAAAATCTGGTGAGCACAGTGAATATCCTACTAAAGTTTGTAAATTGAACCATGATACACTTAGCGAAGTACGTTTTGATAATTTAGAGAACAGTAATACTGAAAATGTAAACAAAAATACTGAACTTAGGAGGAGTGATAGGATTAAAGACAAAAACCCTGTTTCATATAATGAAATTGATGACCAAGACTATTTGATATGCGCTCAAACTGTTTTATGCAGTTTACCAAAATCATTTTCAGAAATTAAGTTTAGAAATGATAGAAGTAAATGGGAAAGCGCGATTAAAGAGGAACTTAATTCATTGCATAAAAATGAAACGTGGACTTTAGTACCACGACCGCCAAACAAAAACATCGTAGACTGTAAATGGGTTTTTACTGTCAAAAATGATGAGTTTGGAAATCCTCTAAGATATAAGGCGCGATTAGTGGCGCGTGGTTTTAGTCAAGAGTATCTTACAGATTATAATGAAACATTTGCACCTGTCGCCAGAATAGCCAGTTTTAGATTCATTATTAGCTTTGCCAATCAATTTAATTTATTAGTTCATCATTTGGACGTTAAGACCGCCTTCCTAAATGGCGAATTAAAAGAGGAAATCTATTTAAGAGTTCCTGAAGGTGTATCGTGTAAAGAAGGCTATGTTTGTAAATTACAAAAGGCGTTATATGGGCTTAAACAAGCTGCCAGGTGTTGGTTCGAAGTATTCGAACATGCTTTGAAAGAAAAAGGGTTTCAGAATTCTTCAGTTGACAGATGTTTATATATACTAGATAAAGGATATATATACGTAGTGCTATACGTTGATGATTTAGTAGTAGTGTGTGCTGACACAAATACTATGACTAATTTTAAAAGATATTTAATGAGCAAGTTCGAAATGACCGATTTAAATGAAATAAAACTGTTTCTAGGCATAAAAATCACTAGAGAAAGTGATCAAATGTTCTTAGACCAAAATGCATAAGTACATCAAAACAATCTTGACTAAGTTTAATATGCATGAGTGTAAACCTGTGTCAACCCCCTTAGAAAATAAGTTAAACTATGACGCGTTGAATTCTGAGGAAAGATATGACGCACCCTGTCGAAACGTCATAGGATGCCTTATGTATATTATGCTACGTACTAGGCCCGATTTAAGCGTCAGTGTTAACATACTAAGCAGGTACACACACAAAAATAATAAAGAATTGTGGCAATGTCTTAAACGAGTACTAAGGTACTTAAAAGGCACAACTGATCTTAAATTGTGTTACAAAAGGTGTGAATACAATGATATTTTATGTGGGTACGTAGACTCAGATTGGGGTGGCAATGATACACACGATAGAAAGAGTACAACTGGATATTTGTTTAAACTCTTTGACCAATGTACTATCTCCTGGGGTACTCGAAAACAATCGTCAGTCGCGGCTTCTTCAACTGAAGCTGAGTATATGGCATTATTCGAGGCAGTTAGAGAAGCACTGTGGCTTAAGTCTTTAGCAGCCAGTATAAATATATTTATCACTGAACCAATTGTCATTTATGAAGACAATAATGGCTGTATAAGTATAGCCAATAACCCGTCAAGTCATAAACGGTCAAAACATATTGATATAAAGTATCACTTTTCTCGGGAACAAGTTGAGAAAAATGTAATAAAATTAAATTATATTCCCACAGGTGAACAGCTGGCCGACGCATTGACAAAAGCACTGCCTGCAAGCACATTTCATATGATGAGATGTAAAATGGGTGTACAATAACAGTGCAGTGTAAATAAGTTTATAATATGTGTTAATTTTATTTGAATTGGTCTGGTTGAAGGTTTTACTGGGTTTTCCTCAACCCTCGAACGAATGTTGGACCAAATTGTATTACCCCAGCAAGTATTTGGAAGTTAATGTGATTTAGTTAGGTAGTCAATTTAAATCTATTTTTGTTTGTATAACTACCGATTAATTTTTGAGGGGGCGTGTTGAATTCCTTCATAAATCTGTTACAAAAACTAATCTCTGTTACTAAACAGTGGAGCTTTATAAGCGCCTGCCCTCTATCGCTCTACCCATTCCGTTTCGTCCCGTTCAAGTAGTAGGAACTAGACGCATTGCTTCCAAATAACATTTAAAGGATTATTATACGTATAAAGTGAAAATCCTAATTACGTGTTTTAATTACTCCGATAACCTCATAAATTAATAGTACCTACTAAATATCAACCTCATAGGTTTTATTTTTTAATCCACCTACTCTATCCCACTGCTGGAGTAGGGCAAATTATAATCAGGATTGGAAAGTTTATAATTTGCCCTGAGTCCAGATCATCACGCCTACATTATCTATTTGAATAACCGTACAACAAAGTTCTATACGTAATTGCTCATATGTAATGCGTGGGTTTACGAATAAATCCTAGGCTATCCACAATATCATAAATGTTATTTTCTTAACCTCCCGCTGACTTATGGGATGCACATGTCATCATTAACATTTAATTTGAATTATGACACCCAAATCTTTATTCGCTGTTCATTCAAAGTTATTTTTATTAGTTGGTTAGAACAATCAAACACCTATCTTATTTGTAAACTGCTCCAGACTTTGAAATATCTACTTTACTAAAGTTTATTTTCTTAACGTGCCCCTTGTGAATTATAGAGATACCACGTGTCATTTTAGTTAAATTATTACCTCCATCTTAATTGTTTTGGGTTACTCGAAGACGTGCTAACATATTTAAAGGGTTATGCCCACGATTAAAGCGTGCTCTTTCTAATTTCTCAACTTTCGTAGTCTTCGCATAAAATATAAATGTTCTTGTTTATTAGGTGTGGTTTTCAAAAAGGTAGGTATGCTCTTTGGGGCTAACCCAGCCGGAAGGGATTAAAGTGTGATTTTTCAGCGGGCCTTCATAACCTTTTCAAACATAATTATATTAGAGTACGAGTGTGTTATTTATTTAGTCGCTTGTGTGTTCAAGCTGGCCAGTTGTAACTTTATAAGTTTTACAAATTATTTATTAAACATTAATTCCACATAATTATATTCTCCTTTTTCCTATAGATAATTTTTACTAAGAAATACAAGTTTTAGGTAGTAAAATAATTACGAAATTGTATTTATTTAGCCTGGACAAATAAAGAAACGACCTCTATTGGCGTATCTCTTGAAACGAAGATTTCTGCCTCCCTTTGAAAAGAAAGTTGTGTACAACGCCATCTAGGGAATGAAGTTGAACTCATTTAGTCACGTTCTGCAGCAATGCCTCGGGCCACATTAAAGTGCATCTCCCGCCCGAGGTTCTGAAAACGACTTTTTTATGAGTTACCGAGCTGTTCGCCGCATAACATTGTTGCTTCTCTTGTGTTTCACGACTTATAATATCACTTTTAGATTAACTTTATTGTATTATTGAAACAACACGCGCCAACAAAATAGCAATAGATTTACACAGACATAATGAAACATTGAAGATGGATTGTTGCACCATCTATTCTCCCAATGGTTCATTAATAGACAATCGATTAGATTTACTGCTTTCAATGTAAGCCCAACTACTTAGGTACTATAAGTAGAGACTGGTATGCACCTAAACGATCTAATAAAATTAGACTGAACGTCAACTACCCACAATACTTATAGTTTGCGTCCTGGCTGAATTTACATCAATGCAATTTGGACTTTATTGCTTTAGGCACATGACTTGTTGTAAAAAACAAGGAAGCCCTAAAAGGCTTAGAGAGCGGTCGCAACAGCGGCGTGGCATCGTCTATTTCGACGTCGCCGGTGCGTTGACCGGCCCATTTCGTCGCTGCACAACAGTCGATAATTATGTTGTCAACTGACTAAAGCAAGCGGGCTATACAAAGCGGATCTGGGCCGGATCAGTCGCTTTTTGTGCACGACAAAGGCCATTACGCGATCCGTTTCCGAGCGCAAAGTCAACACTGTTATGAAGTTTTCATTGAGTTTTCACTGGAAAATCGGCTAACGTGGGAAACTGCGATTGCGATTTGAATGGATAATGAGCTCCGGTGTATTCGTTAATTGAGTCGATATGTAAATAAACAGGCTGCGAGCCTCACTCAATCATTGCAAGGCTCAAAGGGTAGTACTATTTTATTGTGCCAGTGCTCTGATTGTTAGCAAACTTTGCTCTGGTTTGTCTGCGTAAGTATTTGCGTACCTATTTGTTGATTTACAAAGGGACTGCAATTGTAAATTCTACTACCTACCGATGCAATTGCAAAGGACGAAAAATTTGGTCGCCATTATAAAGTTTTCATGAAACCGCATTGAATTCTATTTTAATGTCATCCGTTCCAATTTTAAAACTAGGTACACGCATTAAAAATGCAAATGAATGACCATTGACGCACAATTTTATTTAGGTACCCACAACCGTTTACTCAATAAATAGTTGATATTTTAATTTGCCAAAACAAATAAAGGTAATGCAAAATGTTCTATCAGTTATATCAATTTTATTCAGTACAAATGACATATCACTTAACTATTCATGGCGGTCTCGTTTCATTTTGTGGTCTATACTATACAATGTAATAATTTATTTATTATCTATTTACTCATTTGGAACTGAATCATTTTGGGATTCATTGTTTTGTGATGTAACTACTTAGCACTTTGCCCTGACTTCGTCCGCGAAAATCGTGATACGAGTAGCTCGGCTATTTTGCATGATATCAAAATAATGTGAAGCCTATGTTACTTGGTAAAAATGTAGGTGTCATGGTGAAAGAATGTTTTAAATCAAGCCAAGCCAAGCCAAGCCAAGCTAAGCTTTGCTTAGTGTGGCACTAGGTGGCGCTGTGTGTTAATGTCCAGCGATATTTATTATTTATTTATTTAAATCGGTTGAGAAGTTCTTGAGCTAAATCATAACAAAAAAAAAAAACAATCAAATCTTTCCTCTTTATAATATTACTAGCCGATGCCCGCTGCTTCGCACGCGTAAAATTATATACTAAAACCAGCCCTCTTGAATCACTCTATCTATTAAAAAAACCCGCATCAAAATCCGTTGCCTAGTTTAAAGATCTAGAAAGAAAAGATAAAAAAGTAGGTAGGTAAAATGTTGCTGATATCTGCCAACAAACGTAGTCGTAAATAAGATCCTATCGGATGAGAAAATTATAATAAAATTAATATGGGGAATGCAGTTCATGGGGAATACAGTTTGTAAAATTATGTATGTTTACAAAATCATCATTTTCTATCCCTTGTTCCATTTTATTTGGAGTAAGAGCAGCATGTCTTTTTCTTCCATAATTTTCTAATATGTAAGATTACAAAATAAATAAAATTAATTTTATTAGACCCCTCTATTTAGCAGCTTTTTAGTTTTTGCTTGTACATCTATGGTTTGCAGTTAATAGTGAGCGGTATCAATTAAAACTGTCTCATCTGATTTATTTTATTGGTTCAGCAATTGATTACATTACGCCAAATTGACCGCAATGAATGGGAGACTCATGACACCGCACTGCGTTACGTTTCACTCTACAATTGTATTTTTATTTAATTTTAACTTGAATTTTATAAATTTTATTAATGTTATAAGTATTCTTTTTTTTTCAACAATTGGATTTTATTCTAAATAAAAAAGAGATGCAACGAATAGACGAGGAAGATCTAGAAACGGTGGATAGACTGTGGCTAGAAAGGGCTTGACTCATGAGATGGTGACAAATAGAGAAGTATGAAATTAGAAGACATGCTGCGACCGACCCCAAATTTATTGGGATTAGGACAGGAAAAAATGAACGATACCTATATAATGAAAAATGAACCATACTCCATAGATACTTAGTAATTATTACAATCAGCTATCACAACCGCATTTGGCAACGAATTGGTGGTGCCATTATAATAATATTGGACAACAGAAAGTATGATGTTTCAACCATACAATTTTAAACCAATGGGAGCGTTGCCAATTATAATTTCTATACGATTTATAGGTATGACTATTAGGTAAAATTCTAGATACTAAAGTATATCTAATTTTACGCCTGTAATCCTAGGTTACCAGGTGGGTTAGGTTAGGTTAGGTCAGAGGCGTACCCACAGAACAGAGGTGTACCGTAAACCTATACAAACGTACACTATTAGATATGTTTAAGTCCCATGTTATACGTAGCAAGCATATGGTCATTAAAAAAAATATTGTCTCCAAATCTAGACTCCGTGGCTGCCACTGAGAAATTCTTGATGGAAAAAAAAACACTGCCCGACCTGGGAATCGAACCCTGGACCACATGTTCAGCAGATGCACTTGCGACCACTAGGCCAGCGAGGCAGTCAACATAAAAGTATATACTCCACAATAGAGATATCTATTTCAGTAAGCACCTCTCACAAAAACACATCAGCGGTGTCCTAATGCTTTTAGAATGCCCAAATAAAACCGCTAATATTCTTCCAACATACAGTGAAATCACGATGACGATGTAAACACCCCACGGCAATATACCGAAAAGGGATCGCACCTATCTATAACAAAAAAGGTATTAGATAACTATCCCAAGTTTGGTTCCTGGTGGAACTATCAATCACCTTACTAATTGCGTTATTTATCTACCCCTATTCTGA
This sequence comes from Xestia ashworthii, assembly GCA_950022955.1. Classification (NCBI taxonomy): domain Eukaryota; kingdom Metazoa; phylum Arthropoda; class Insecta; order Lepidoptera; family Noctuidae; genus Xestia; species Xestia ashworthii. Next base: position 9,351,805 of record OX465553.1, on the reverse strand, counting down.
AATCGCGCTGTCATCGGGCTATGTAATTTCACTTAGTGGCCTCTTTAGCCAAGTATTATTTCTTAATAATTTTTCGCCACTCATCGTGGCTTAGCTGCGAAATGACAGGGTTTTCACAACCAGTTTCAGGCACTGAAGGTCAGGTTATTTGTTAGCGCTTGTTATGAGCACCATATTTCTAAACAAATTATAACCTGGGTAGGCTCGCCGACATTTAACTTGAGTGCTGTAGAAATATATTGTTACAAAAGTATTAGTGGTGCTCTTGTTGTAAATTTTAACAAGTATTTAAGCATATTTGAGTTTCTTGTGTTGTTAAACGTACATATTTCATGTCTAAAGACGACTTTAGAAGTAAAGCAATAACGCATTAGAGTTTCGAACTCGTATACTAGGCCGTTATTTGCGGCTTTTCGTACGCACCGTACTCGAAATATAATTGACAACCCTTTCGCCATTAACTAGAATTGGGTTGTCCAGTCAATTCCTGAATGAATGATGCCCGAAGTCACCGGGTTTCGGGTCGAACAAATCCCAAGTATGCGTGACGAAATACTTCTCAGAAATTATTTGTATAGTTTGTTGTACGCGTACGCAAATGAAATGGTCCAAACATTTGGTGGAACTCGTTAACCAACTCGTGTTTCTGACGCCATGATTCGGTGCGAGTTAATTTAGGTTGTCGATGACGGCTTTTTGAACCGATTACACAAATGTGTCGGTTTGCGTTAGCACCGTGTGCTAATGATTTTGTTAGAAACTGCGGACCGTTCGTAATAATAATATGTTTATCGGTGATTTAGGGCAGGTTATTCATTACCAATAGTAATTAGGATCCTAATGAAAGTTTGTAGCAACAGCGTAGTAAATAGCATTTGGTAAACGAAATATTTGAGTACTAACGATAGGGAGGGATACTCGTACAATTAAAATCACTAATCTGATGCCTAGATAAAGCAATTTTACGACGGGGTGCTCGTCGTAATAAATCCTTAATACCTTTATTAATGCCGTATTAAAATAGGGTATTATAACAAGAGGTTAGACACCAAAGCAATGCGATTTGCTTAGTTAAATATTTTCGGGAGATTCTCCCGCGTGAGGAGGGTTGGCCGGCCATCCCCGGCCATCCCCGGACCAACTCGAGAATTCTGGCGATTGTGATGATATATGAGGGCGCATTATTTTCTTATCTTTTCTTTTTCTAACTCCACCGCCCATACTTCATTCCCGCTCGTATTATAAACGTTTTACTTTTCATATCTCGTAATAGACGCCTTGGGCCCGAATGGTGTTAGTATTACGTAAATTTCGGTAATATGTCATAGCAGTTGAGCCTCTCAACGCTTTTAGGGCTCGTGATGATTTTATTTTGAGCAGGAACGATATAAATTAATTTTTGTTTGAGCATGACTCAAAGGAAATTGTTTCTTGAAAATGATACCGTATTGTAGATGAGGTTATCACAGTAAACAAGGTGGCGCCGGGACTCGGCATGAAAATATTTTCATTCTATTGAGAGTCTGCGTAATCTTTTAATATACAGCGCTATGAGGTTTTACTGCTTGTAGTGTTCCGTTTACAAACAAATTTAGTTTCACTCGCGGAAATATAAAGAGATGAGGTTTTCTTTTTTTTTCTAAAAACGTTTAAGGCAGATTAATCCTAAGATTGTTTTCAGACAGCTAAAAGGTTTCGCCTAAGTGTTTTTAAGCCTCAGCTTTGTAGTATCAAATGAAATCAATCTATCCAGAATGAACTCCAAACACTAACCTAACATTGAAATCCAATTCCACATCTATCCAAACTTGACACAGCAGATGTTAAATCTCAAACAACAACACAGAGACAATCTCAGCAACAAGATCACAGAATAACTGGAATAAAATACATGGGAGATTATTTAAAGGGAGCGAATTCAGCACTTGGTCTGTTTGATGGACGGCTTGGTGAAATTACCATAGTTTTAAAAGTCAAAACCGGTGACAGTTAGATTGGAGACGAAGTAAACAAGTTCACCTTGACTTGATCTTAGCTTGGATCAGATGTAGGAACGGGGATCAAATAGAACTTGTCGAATACAAATGAGTTGGAAAGGACGTTTTGTTCGAGATTATTTAGCTATTTTAGTGTTTTAGGTGAATATGTTATTTAAATGTTAGTGTAACAAATCGGTTTCTTTTTCAAATCCCAAGCGTTAGTTCTTAAGAGGCCTGCGAAGCATGCGAGTTTCATACAAACGTAATACCAAAATAATTTGTAAATCAAACATATTCTCAAGGTAGTCTGTATTTATTTTGATTGGATTACATAATATCTAGGTTCCCAAATAAATATTTTGAATGGAAATTGATTTAAACAAGAGTTATGAGAAAAATAAGTTTTCTATAGAAATTTTAAATTCCTCATTATCTCGTCTAAATAGCATTGTCCTTTCAAAATATTTATTTGGGAACCTAGATATTATGTAATCTAATCGAAATAAATACACACTTCCTTAAGAAAATGTTTGGTTTACGAATAATTTTGGTATTACGTTTGTATGAACGACGCACGCTCCGCCGGCCCCTTAAGGCGCTACCCCAAGCGAAATTAGCAACTCTATTTGTGGTGATTCAAACTTCGTTTGAATCACTGTTAGAATACAGTTCTGATCAGCTTGCACTACGAAGTGGTTTTTACGTCAGTCACTGCGGGTCGAATAGTGCGAAATTAGTGGTTTTTATTCTTTATAAAATCAAATTTCCGTCTTTAAGAAAAAAAAAACTAGCATTAAGTTCATTATTAAGTTGCCTATCCATTAGTATAAGAAGGAAATCAAAATAATGTTAACTTTACGAGAAGAAGCATGTTATAAATATTTTTTTCTTATTTTTGTCGTTTCATTGTGAGGGGATGGATTTATTAAATATTATGAGACTTAAAAAAACTACCATTTTGCAGTCAAGAATATGTAGAAATTGAATGTATTTGTTATTACTTGGTATTTCTTTTGGTTATAGAGTAGTTGGCTCCAAAAAAAGCACAAAAAACGGCTTTTTCTCGGGGACGCGCCTTAATTTGTTTTGATAAATTTAACTTCATCATCATCATCATCGGCCTATTAATGTTCTCACTGCTGGGACAGGCCTCCTCTCTATGAGAGGGAATAAATAAATTTAACTTTCTTGTATTTATTTATTTTATTCTGTTTATTTGCCAGAAACATGGTGTGTCTCAACGTTTTAACAGTATGCAAAACCAATTTAAAATGACTTAACATTATTTTCACTTCTCATGCTCTAAAAGTACGCCAATACGCTACGAAGCGGGATTAAAGTGACCATTTATTCCCTAGGGCGTAAAAAGTAATTTAAAAATGGAACGATCTTTTACTCTGAAACATGGTAACAAAAGAGTAACTTATCAAAGGTTTTATTTAAATTTCAAATTGGCTTGCAAATAGAAAGCGGTTTATTGAAAAAAAAAACAAATGAACTCTTCAACGCGAGAAAAATTATTGTTGTTTGTGTGCATCGTTGATTTTGAAAAGTATGTGCAATGCCTCTGTTGTTAGCCGCTGCAGTAATGTAGGTACTAATAATTATCTGTGGATCATCTTCATTGCGAAAATGTTGAGAGTTTGTGTTGTGTTTTAAATTGTTGCATAAAATATACTATTATGATACTAGTGCGGTAAGTTGGTTTTTACAAACGAGTAGTCGAATGTAAGCCCGAAACGAAGTTGAGGGCTTACCATAGTCACGAGTTTGTAAATACCAATTTCTGCACGTGTGTCATAAAACGTTTTTCAACACATTTGTGAGAAAATTATACATTTTAACCACGCTATAAAATTTTTGTAAATCATTAAAATAGCGCTCTTGCGATTTTGGCGGCAAGAAACTGTTTTCTGCAATTTGCACCTCATTCAAAATATCAGTTGGAGTAGATTCCATATTCACATCTGATTCCACGCTTGAACTCATACTATTATTTTGTTTATCAGTCGGAAAGTCGCAACAATCCTTGACGTTACTATGAAAATGGCGCTAATCTGCAAATGGCGCCACATGCACGTAGTGAAAATTAGAACTACATCTTTCGTCTCACTTACTCTTTTGTATTAAAGTGAGACAAACGTATTGAGCAAAAACACTTCCAAGGAGGTTCGATCAGTCAGCCTATTTATTCTCGTAATGTGGAACTCCTTGGTGGTAGCGCTGGTTTCCAGCGCGGAGCGATGACGGGCGTGATGTATTTCGATATAGCGAAAGCCTTTGACAAGGTCTGGCACAATGGCTTATTATATAAGCTATACCAACTCGGTGTGCCTGACCGTCTCGTGCTCATCTTACGAGACTTTCTGTCAAACCGTACCTTCCGCTACCGTGTGGGTAAGACGTTATCCTCTCCCCATCCTATCCGTGCCGGAGTCCCTCAGGGCTCCGTTATCTCTCCCCTCGCGTTCACGTTGTATACTAGTGACATCCCCAAGAACAAGAAGGTTCAGTTAGCCCTATTTGCCGACGACACGGCAATTTACTACACCGGCCGTTCTATGACTAACATCCGTCGCATCCTCCAAACAGCTGTCGACTCGCTCGGCGCTTGGTTCCGTAAGTGGAGGATTGAGGTTAACCCTGACAAGAGCCAGGCAGTTCTGTACTATAAGGCACGCCTTAAGCGTTCGCCAGGTCCCCCCGTCACTATGTTTGGCAAGCCTATCCCTTGGGAGAAGCGAGCCAAATATCTTGGAGTTATTCTTCGTGACCGAGCTGCCTTTGCTATGGGCCGACTCCATTTCATGATCACTAGGAAGAGCAAGTTGTCACTCAAGTGCAAGTTGCGTCTTTACACCGCTGTCATCCGTCCCATCATGACATACGCTTGTATCGTATTCGCTCATGCCCACCCGCGTCATATCCACACGATGCAGACCTTGCAGAACCGATTCCTCCGTAAGATCACCGGTGCCCCCCCGTACGTTCGTAACGACAGTCTACACGTAGACCTTAAAATCCCTACCGTTAAGCAGTTCATGAAACGCCTGTCCAAGCGTTACTTCGACACTGCCATCAAACATAGGAACCCCCTAATCGCATCGGCCGCCCGGTACGACCCATCGCGTATTAGCTCAGTCCAACGTCCGCGTCACACCTTAGTCACCCCCGACGATCCGATCACTATCTTGCAAGAGAGTAGGAAAGATACCAGTACAGTTCGTAGATTGTACAAATACAAACCGAAGACCTTCCGACCTCGCCGCCGAGGTCCGGCGCGTAATCCCAAATCAATCCCTCCCCGACCCTTGCCTGAGCCAGCCCGCGATGCTGAGCCTTTAGCAATAAAACAGTCCCTAAATAAAGACAATCAGATCCAGCCTGTCCCTTTGCTGCCCCCAGCGACGCCCTAAGCCGAGGTCCGTACCCCACAGGGGGTGCCCTTAGAGCGCTGTCGCTTAGTTTTTAGTCATTTTTGCCCTGGCTGGAGGCCTTAAATTCAAGGCATCCACAGGACTTGCCCGGTTAAGCAGAAGCCAGTCTTCGTAGACTGAACTGCGGGATGCCCTACACAAAAAAAAAAAAAAAAAACTCCTTGGTGGAATCCTTTTTCTTTTTTTTTGGAAATTAAAAAAAAACCGTAAAGAATACGCACGGTGCTATACAAGGGGGAGTGCGGTAAAATAGGTACTTAGGTGAGAGGGTGGGAGTACCTATTTTACCGCACGGTCCGTTGTATGGTGCGTAATTTTTAACTTTCGAACAATGTATATGTCACCGTAAAATTGGCAAACACTTTATATTACAATATAACGTGTTTCTCTCTAGCGATATTGTAAATTCTCGAAATATTGTCAACTGAACATACGGAAGTATCTCTGCCCCCATAATCGGGACTTGGGGCACCCCCCGTTAGGTTAGTTAGGTTCCTTTAAACCCTGCACTCGGAAAGAGGGGCCCCGCGAAGCGGGGCTCCGTCGACTACGCTTTTTAGGGGAATATAAAGTGTTTTAAGGTTAGGTTATATTAATCGGTATTTCGCAGGAATGGTACATTATCTATTCATGAGAGTTGTACCACTGGGCAAGGGGGACCCCTCCTTCCCTCCACACCGCGTGTGTTGAGTACCATCGCATGCATTTCACGAAAAATAATGCGTTTTGTTGTAAGCAGTATGTTCGTTTGACAATATTTCGCGATTTTACAATATCGCTAGAGATATTACAATATAACGTATTTGACAATTTTACGGTGACATATACACTACAGGCTTCGTAAATGCATTTTTTGAGCAAGTGTGTTGAAAATAATATAGTAGTTGTGAGCTGTATTAGTTACTTAGTACGTTTGTATGTAACATGGATGGTTAGGCAAGCAGTCCATTTAAAATTATATGGAATACACTAGTATTTGCTGCATCGATGCTTCTGTTCCACATAAATCATTATTTAGCAACGTCTAGTATGAAACTAACAATTTATTAATAGCCATTACTAGATTGAAACTGCAGTTCAGAAGGCAAGTAAACTAACCTGCTATGCAGCAGTAAATCCGCAGTACTTTAGACTTTGGATTAAAGTTTTAAATTTGATTTTTTAACTCCAGCACTACATACTCGTGCATCGCTCAAACAATTGCAGATTTATTTCACGAATTTCATTAAATAAGCATAATCAACCTGTGAGTCTTCCCACTGCTGGGATACACGGCCTCCTCTCTCTGAGAGGGAGTGGACTATAATCTACCACGCGGGTCAAGTGCGGGTTGGTAGATATGTCATATGTCTTCGATTTTTTTATTTAAGGACATGCCGTCTTCCTCACGATGTTTTTCTTCACTGTTTTGAGTGCTGTAATGATGAAATCAATTACACAAAGTAATGCGCCTGGTTCGAACCCACTTATCATTCTAGTTGTAAGAGTCGATTGAAGGCTATACTTTATTTAGCCAGCAGATTATTTCGAAGCATCTTTAAATCCTACATGTTAGTGCTTCGCGAGATCCTTAGACACATCCTAGTACCTATTTGTAATAAAGACCTACGTTACTAGCTCTAAGAGTTGTATCTTGTTCTTTAAAAGTTTTCTAGAATATCTACATTAGAAATCATAACTGTGGCCCAGTGGACTTACGACAGTAAGTCGGGGTTCAAACCCAGGCAGGCGCATTTCTTTGTGTACTTAATTTATTTCTTCATCGCTGCTCTCAAAACGGTGAAGGAAAACATCGTGAGGAAACCGGTATGTCCTAGAACCAAAAAAAATCGGAGACGTATGACATCTACCAATCCGCATTGGGCCCGCGTGGTGGATTATAGCCCATTCTCTCTCACAGAGAGGAGGCCTGTATCCCAGTAGTGGGAACATTAATAGGGTGACGATGATGAAGTTATAGCTGCAACAAAAAGTAAAAACATTTGCAAGCATGTGGAACTTAATAAACGCAACAACTCTTGTGTAATGTCGCAAACCATGAAGCGAACAACTTTAGTTCTATGACTTTTGTAAATTCATTAAGTTACAGTTTTATAACCATACATGCATCAGCAGATCGCGACAGTTCCTCAAAAAGTAATTTTTTTACGATTTTAAGAACAAAAGTTGATCAGTTTTATGGCCCGCGGGATCACACGTGAGGTGTTTAAGTATTTTATGTACTTAACAAGGGTCAACATCCGCAAATGAAATATTTTTAGAGTAATGTTAAGATCTCCAAGCACACCACGTTGTTATGGTCTTGTTAATTTATTAAATTTGATCTTGGATGTCTGTATGATTAAGTTTTGATTTAATTTTACAGGTGATTTCTCTCATATCTAAGGTTTCTGCAATGACTTAGGTACATGTCCGGAAAAACGCGCCTACTCATTAGCGAAAATAAGTCCTAATTCCTTTTGACGCTTACGTCAGAAGTGCTTTTTTTATTTTAAACGTAAAATTATTGGAACACCAGGTGTAAAACGAAACAAGGAAGTGACAATATTTTAAACGAACACCTTTTTACTTTTCTAAAAATAAACGCAACCGTTCTCTAAAAATAAACTGTCATGTATTGTGTCTCAACAAAATTTTGTAAAATATTACGTCGAAAAAGAAAGACAACGTTGGTATTTCATAATTGTGGACGAACAACGTCCAGAAAATGTGTCGTTATGCGATCAAAGCTTAATTACATTGACCGCGCAGCCGGATGTCCGGTGATCCACGGACAACGAAGAAAATGGATTAAAATAAAAATAGTCTATGGTCGCTACCTTAAATCGACTTTTGGATTAGCTGGGATCGGCCGCTTGTCTTTTGTTTTAAAATGTAATTTCGTTGTTAGATGTTATTAGCTGGCATAGAGGTTTAGGTATGTTTTATTTTTATTATGGCTAGGGTTTTCCCCGGCGCGTAGTGACGGGATAAAAAGGATACTATTTATTTGTTTAACACTTCAAGCATTAGAGTACAGAGGCGGCTTAATGCCTTTTAACATTTTCTACCCGTCAACCTTTAGGTACATATTGTTGGACTAAGTAAACAAATAAAATTAAAATAAATAACAGCATGATTTTTTCATTTAATAGAATTTATTGTTTGTTTTGCTTGCGACCCTGATTCAAATATTTTTAATTACAGTTTACAGCACGTTTCTGCAAATGTTTCATAGTAGGTAACTACAATTAATAATGATTGCATTATGGAATTAATAAATCATTATTTTTACAACTTCACGTGTAAAAGTAATATGGTACAAAATAGAGTAAAATATCGCTGGACATTACACACAGCGCTATCTAGTGGCACACAGCGCCATCTAGTGCAACACGAAGCATGGCTTGTGTCGTGGTCACGAGACAGTTGATATACTACATATAAACTTTTTGTTTGTAAATACATACCTACTTATTATACATATAAACATAATAAAATGAAAATGATACAGTCTACAGTCATTTACTTATTAAGTACCTACCCACCATCTTCCAAACCTTGTCCCATGGTACTTGAGGTCTACGCAATACGTTTTTTCTTCTTGAGCTTCAGTTGGTCCCGGCTGTCATTTGAAGATCTTTGACAGTATTCAGTGGCTTAAAAAGTCTAACAACCAGTCTTTCCAAGGGGTATCGTATTGCCTAATACTAACTGGGTTCTGGAGATCAGATAGGCAGTCGCTTCATGTAAAATACTAGTATTCAGCTGCATCCGGTTAGACTGGAAGCCGACACCACCATATTTGGGAAAAGGCTATGCAGATGATATTACTCTTAATTAAGTTATACCTACTACTAGTAGTTACAATTGAACAAAAACCTCAGCATTCTACTACCAAAATACATTTATTTCCTAACAAAACGAGAAGCTGACACGAAACGTGTCCAGATAAGTTAGTACGGCATTCATTGTTGTCGATATAAAATAACGACTAACTTGTGAAACAAAATCCTTAACTTTGTATACTCGGTGTAAGGCCGGAGGTCACATTTGAAGTTGTCTCCTTGCATCCTTGTATTCGCTGTCCTTACGCGGTAGAAGCCACAACGGAAAATAAAATTGATATCGCTGAAGCCGCGGGCGTTCCGAGAAAAAGCATTTCGAAATAAATGACTTTTTAAATTTCATCGGTGCACACAGTTTCTCTATCAATTGTCGAGGCTCGCTCCACGTAACTGGATTGTGTGACGGGCATTTATTGTGTGCGACATACAAGACATTGCGACATTCGCGACTTTTATACTGTAGACGTTGATAAGTCTACACTAATATTATAAAGAGGAAAACTTTGTTTGTTTGTTTGTTTGGTTGTAATGAATAGGCTTAAAAACTACTGGACCGTTTTTAAAAATTCTTTCACCATTCGAAAGCTACATTATCCACGAGTAACATAGGATATATTTTATCCCCGTACTCCCACGGGAACGGGAACTATGCGGGTGAAACCGCGGGACGTCCGCTAGTATTAAATAAAGGACGCGGGCGCAGAGCCGTGCTCTATGCTCTATTGGCAATCAGTACAATTTCTTGACCCCCTTTGACTGCGCTGAGTACTGCTAAATTGTCCACAGTCCGTTTACTGCAGATATAAATGTCATGTCGTCTGCTTTTGATAGGACAAAGGGATTGTTTAAATTGACTTACTGACCAGGGTTTTATTTTAAAAAACATGCACGCTAACCGTAGTTTTCTTTACCTTACTTACGTATAACTGTTAGTTAATATGTCTACGTCTCATGGCTATCGTTGATTCTATGAAGAAAGTTAGCTTGAAATATCCTATCCGCGTTACCTACCTGTCACTTGATTCATAGAAAAATCAAAGAAAGAAAGCTTTTCTGTGACGTTTCGCTTGTAACGGTCGGTCAGCTAAATGTCAAACAGTCTGTCAGAGATAGCAACCGTCCGTTACCTGTTAGTAAATTTTTGAAAACTAGCTGACCCGCGCAACTTTGTCTACGAGTGAGGGTTAGTTTTTTTTTTTAATAAAAAGTATCCTATGTTACTTCTAATACCTCCAAGAATATGTGTACAAAGTTTCATGATGATCGGTTGAGTAGTTTTCGCGTGAAAGCGTAAAAAACAAACTTACATTCACATTTATAATATTATTATAGGATAGGATAGGATAGGATGGCCGTTAGTCATTTACGTGGAAAACACAGAACTAAAATAAATGTAGGTATCAAGTTGATTGATGCGTATTTTCTTACTGGACAATCACAATGCATGTTCAATTTGCTTTGTCATTCCTGATTGTACATTTTATGACTCCCGTATTGACTTTTGTCATTTCGAACAAGGCTTTAAATTATTTCATTCTCTTTAAACAGCTCAGCCCGGCTAGCATGGGCAGGGGATAAAATTTTATCCACCGGTTATTTCCACTGACAAGGGACAAAATTCAAACAAAAGTGGAAATAACCGGTGGATAAAATTTTTATCCCCTGCCCATGCTAGCCGGGCTGTAAAGCGTTTGTAAGGTTCAATTACGAATTAACTACATTGTTGAATAAATAAATTGCCGTGCATCCGTTATTCAAGTGCAATTATTGCACTCTACAAATAACGACAATTGGATAAATAGATATGCAATAAATATAATGAATTGTCTAGCTAATAAAACAATGTACAACTTCTTAGCCTACAACGATTCTTGTCGTCATCATCATTTCAGCTGAAAGACGTCCACTGCTGGACATAGGCCTCCCCCAAGTGTCGCCACATAGACCGGTCCCTTGCGACTCGCATCCAACGGATTCCCGCAACCTTCACCAGGTCATCGGTCCACCTAGTGGGACGTCTTCCAACGCATCGTCTTCCGGTTCGCGGTCGCCACTCCAGAACTTTTCGGCCCCATCGGCCATCCGTTCTGCGAGAAATGTGCCCTGCCCACTGCCACTTAAGTTTGGAAATTCTTCGGGCTACGTCGGTGACCTTGGTTCTCTTGCGGATGTCTTCATTTCTGATTCGATCACGCAAGGAAACTGCGAGCATAGCCCTCTCCATTGCCCTTTGGGTGACTTTAAGCCTTTTGATAAGGGCCATTGTGAGCGACCACGTTTCGGTCCCGTATGTAATCACTTTCACTTCTTGAGACACTGCGGTAAGTTGGACGAGAAGATACCGCGCAGCTTCCCGAACGCTGCTCAGCCGAGTCGGATTCGACGATTGACTAAAAAACGATTCGTGTGACATAAAACAATTCTATTTTCCAGGACTTCAATCAAGAAGAGATAAAGAAACAGCCAAAAGATGCAATTACGACAATTATTGACTCAATAATGGCTTTCGAATAGTAGCTGTCTTTCCAACCTTATAGGACTTTCATTCCCTCCAATTTTAATATTGTTTTTGTGAACGCAACCAAAATGTCAAAGACTAATTAAAAAAGAGGAAGAGCGGCTATGCTTCTTGATATCTACAGCAAAATTGTGTGGTTTTATTTTGCGGTTGTTTAAAATGAATTCTAGCTACTTGAAAAACCCTGCAATATTTAATAATACGATCACGGAACAACTTAAATATGTCGCTGTATGCGAACTGACTTTCGCTAACGACAGAATAGATAATAATTATCATAGAAGACATCAATGCTATTTCAAAATTAGCCACAGCACCCACACTTCATACCAACTAAGCATACAAGACACTTGTCAAGACATAACGTTCAATTTTACGGCGCAATATATCCAACGATAAAGCTTAAAAACAACATTTATTAGGATATTAAATGTACATAGTTGCTAGCAGTTGCAATTACCGAGCACAGTGTAGGTACCAACTGTACAAGAACTTTGACACGAGTATAGTTGGCGAGTACTATAGCGGCCATATTGTGTTACTCCAAGAATCAAGAAATGGTGGTATGACGAAGGAATGTTTAAATTATTGCTTCAATATTTAATATCTAACATAATTAAACTGTGTAAGAAATCATATCAAAACCAAAAGTTATTCATTCAAATTAGGCTGATAACGAGTGCTTTTCGAACCGTCAAAGTTTATTGATTTGATCTAAGGGCAACGATTTGTAAAAAGAGAAATCCTATAGACTAATTTATTTTATATTTTTAAATGCTTTTTCATTAATTGTTTTTTTTTTAATTAATATTTAACAATGTATTATGTGTAAAGAAATACACAGAGCCAGACCATTATTAATATGTACACAACAAACAGTGGGCATCCTGACTAAAGACAACCAATAAGGAAAGCAGATATAAAAAACATTGTAATAGCATAAAAAAATCGTTATAAACATAATACATTTTTTGTAAAATTATTACATTATAATGTTAGAGTATGCCAAAGTGGTTGCAGAGCATATAAAACAATAAGTAAAATAAATACACTGCATCCTTAAAAACCTTATATCCAGCATTTCTTAATTCTAAGACATTACTCAACTAGTACATATTTGCGGACTAGGCCAAATAGTGATTGAACAGTGAAATAATAAATGGCTACCGGCAACGATTATTTATTATTACAGTATAATATTTGTTGCGGGGTTAATCCGATCGATCTTAGCCAGTAACGGGTAGAATTGTAATTAGTTATAGCTGTAGACAATCTGCGAAACCAAATCATAATTGTGAATAACTTAACATTATGTTTGAAGTGTAAGAATATAATATAATAATATATATTCCTTTACTTTAGTAAGTAAGTACACTCCTTTATAACAGTATCATGTACGCTGAGTTAGCACTATACCTCATATGCATGTATATTATAATTATTCATTTAGTCATTAAATAGTAATCAACCAGATGTGGTTGTTTCCTTGTAACCACCCTTTAGGGACCCCAACATTACAATGTTCGTGTATCGCGGGGTGAGCAGAGTCCTGGATGAGATGACCTGGTGAATGCTGCGGGAATCCGCTGGATGCGAATCGTACGGGACCGGTCAATGTAGCAACACTTGGGGGAAGCCTATGTCCAGCAGTGGATTTCTTTTGGCTGAAATGATGATGATTATGAATTATTAGCAAAGTGTATCTAATATTACACTAATGTTTCGCCAGTTTTGTTTAAGTTCCGTGTGTTAGCGAGTTTACTGCTATCAAAAGGACACAAATCCCTCCGTGGCTGCTACCACAGATATTATAATACTTCGTCTGCTACTAAGATTTTTTTGGAAAAAAATAATTACACTTCTTTAAAAAGCAAGTCAAAGACCTCTCTCCTGTGGATGTATATTATAGGTAAATATTTTCAATTTTTTTTTATATGTGTATGTTTTTGTATGTATGTTTATTTTATATAGATTTAGTTTTGTTTTAATTTTTCTTGTTTGACTTTTCTACAGTTTCAGTGTTCAGTATTCTAGTGTTTCTCATCCAAATTTCCTCTTGCAGGTCTGCTGGAAGAAATTTTTCAAAAATACTTTTGAAATAATCAGTACCTTGCCTTTGTGCTCTTTTATGTTAATATATATTGCCCTATGAAGTATTTTGTGTGTACATGGATAAATAAATAAATAAACGCTTTACCTAAAATAAAATATAAAATAAAAATATATATAAATAAATAAATATATTATATATTTATTATATATAAATAAATATATTCCACAAAGATAAACCACATATCAGTTACTTTTCAGTATGAATTCCATACACCGTTCACTTTACAGTTACTGCACCATAAAACACACTCCTAGTCTGGACTCCTGCTAATCCCCTAGGAGTCGAGACTGATGACAGTTACTCTATTTGTTTCTTTGTTGTACAGTCGATCGCGAAAATTGTGATAGCATGGTAGGTGTTGTCGTAAAACGTAGTTACAAACTTGTTATGAGCTTCGTACGACGCCGAAGGATGCCGCAACAGTTACGCCTATAACTTGTAAGGAATTTTACAAATAAATATTAGTAAACCTTAAAATTATAGCGCTTTGGAAGGTGTGAGTTGGGAGAGAAATTATAGGTATGGGATGTTTCGATACTTCAGGGGTTGCAGACGGCAGTCTTATCAGTGAAATCATCAAGTATTTTTCACCTCCAGAAACAACACAACATTGTTTTGAGAAAAAAGAAAATTTGAAAACTCATTAGAAGATTTTTTGAGATTGGCGATATAAGTTTTGTTTCCTATACAAATTGTAAGTTGGTATTTTTATCTCTCATTTGAATACGATCGTCAATATTCTCAGCATCAGCAGCTGTATTATTCAAGCAAAACAGATTTGCCTAACACACTAACAGTTGTTCTCTCTAATCTCGAAGTCTATTAGAATTTCAAAGCCTGAAATTCTATGAAAATTTTCAGTCCTACGCACGATGGGTAGGATTCACTGTTAGATTCTATAGAAGCGAAATATCCATACCAGGATACCAGGAACTCATACAGTTATCGCAGCTCTCGACATTTCACCTCCTCCTAATCCGGAGAGATGCACCTGTTCCAATAACTGTCACCGATCCTAAATATCGGCACGAAAATGTACCTGTACGGTGTCCATGTGGATTGAAAGATATCAGGAGTGAATTCGAATAGGTAGGCTTATTCAAGAGAGAGTTTATTCAATTACTGAGATTGTTTCCTCACTAACTTCGTTGTGCTTACTGTCACGATTTGGATACAATGAAATCTGACTGGAGGTCAGTTAAGTCAGATTCCCATTATAGGTAGATTTAGAGCCTTAAAACTGGTGCATACCTAATTGCTGTAATTTCCGGAAGACTAGGCAGAGGTGTATCTAATCAATCAATCAATCATTTTATTTCCAGGCATCTTAAGGCCCATAGATAAAATACACAACATTATATTACAACATAAAAATATACTAATACATATAAAACATACCTAACTTATAAGCTATGAACGAAGTGACGGCGTAATGTTACGCTGCGCGGTGTCACGTAGCCTGCCGCGAAAACGTCGGTAGACAACACCCTACCACACCCTACGGCCAAAACTCTTTCTTGAGAAACTTGTCGAGATGTTGTGTCGGAACTCGCACCACAAACGACTTGAAGTTGGTGTTGTGACGCGGCTCCAACTTCTCGACCCTCAAGGTCCAGCTGGTCTTCATACACCCACGTTTCGCCAGTTATGTTTAAGTACCATGAAATAGGGGGCAAACCTGTCGCCATCAACCGGGCACAAAACCAGACTCTACTCTGCCACTGACACATTTCTGAACGAAAAACCTAATAACACTTTGCCCGACCTGGGTATTGAACTCAGGATCTCGTGCTCAGCAGTCGTGCCTACGACCGCTAGACCAACGTGGAAGTCAACCTTTCAAGGTGTAAAACTGGTGAAATGGTGAAATGGTTTTATAAACCATAGTTATACAGACAAGAGTAATATAAAAACGCTTTCAAAGACTTTCGTTGTTCTACAGCGACATTTACTTATAGAAGCTTTTAAAAGAATGTATTAACAAACAAAAAGTATGATGTATAAAGAAAGAAAGAAAAAGCATTTGTTAGCCCGTACAGGACCAAACACATTAAAAATTAACATTATTTACAGCTATTGAAAACTTAATATACATAAAAATTAAAAATAAAAAGAAACGAAAGGTCCTGAACCAGGCCAAAAGGCCCCCCTATCTCAGCATGGTGTTGTAACATTAAAAAACGTCACAGCGCTGGTATTCTGATAGGGCCCAAAGTGAAAGTGTTGCCACGGTCAGATACGGATAAGATTAAAATAATGAATAAAAAATAAAGTCTAGACGAATAAACAATACATATATGTGAAGGATAATAAAATACTGGGAAAATAACAATTACACCTGCGCCCCACGGAACCATACTATTCGTCAATCTGTGCCATGACTTTCACTGGCAACACTGACGAACATAGACGCGGGCGCAGACATCTCTGTTCTGTTTTGATTGGAGAACATACATAATTATGTCAGATAACGAAGTGAAATCAAACAAAACAATACTACTGTGATCATAATCAAACAGAAAGTGTGTAGTTATAGTGTTACACGCTCGCATTAAACTGGGGCTGTCCACAGAGTTCAAACAAGAAACAATCATTACATATTAGAAGTATATATACAACGTGGGTTACCGAAGAAGGAAAAGGTGACTAAATTAACGGCAAACGAAGTGCATCTCGGTGTCGAGGTGACGGGAATTCTCAACTAGACACTAGAAAATGATGTATCATCTAAGTAGCCTATTAAAATAAGGACGGAAAAGGGGGAGGTATAAGTATGTACATATGTCAATTATCTGGTGTCCACGTCACAAGCCTCGTTGCTTAGTGTGGCACTAGATGGCGCTGTGTGTAATGCCCAGCGATAAGCGTAAGTCAATAAAATTCTTCTTTGACTTACCCATCACAGTTATCACTGATAGAATTTATCTTTTTAGATATAATGTTTCTTTTTAAAGTGACATGGTCACTAACAGTATCGCTAACACCGAAAATGGGAAATTAACCATTTAATTAAGTGTTAATGGTATAATGTTTCTCGTCTATAGATTCTCCGTACTCTAAGAGATAGGGGTACTTTAGGGTATTATTTTTAAGGTATTTTTACCAAGTGTGGAAAAAATGTGAAAATAACTAGGTAGCACTAAAAGGTTTCCACTTCCTCTATTAAACAACGAAACCAACAATACCTGTGAACAAAAGAACTTTTAACAGAAACAGAGAGTACTTTATCAGTGGCTTAAAGAAAATTCAGAATAAAAAGCAGATACAAACAAACTCAATGAACGCCTTACTTGGCTTCTTACATGCACAGGGAATCCTTTGCGTCAATGAAGTTTATTAGAGTAGTTTTAGTAGAAATGTTTTTATTGAAAACTGTTTTTCTGTACATTTTTGTTTATTTTTTTATGTGAATGAAGCAGTGGAAACCTTGAAAGAGAATACGGTCTGATTTCAATAAAAATGTATGAAAACTTGTTTATAAGCAATCAGCAATATTGGTTCCTCTGTTATGTATTCTGATTCTATTGGCTTTCCTTCAAAATATGAAAAAACATAAACATTCATCTATTTTCAAAGATTGTACTGCTAGGATACAGGAATTTTAATTGGGAGTTGACCATAATCTATAATGAAAGTACAGTGTGGGTCGGTACATGCTACATGCCTTCGAATATTTGATCCCAGGACTTCAGGACAGGTGAAATCTTGCAAAACTCTATCATCCTGTCCAGCTTTTTCCCAATTATGTTGGGGTTAGCTTCTAGTCTAACCGAATGTAGCTGAATACCGGTATTTTACACAGAGCAAAGTTGTACCTGGTATTAGAGTTTTTATGCCGCCCTGAATTGGCTTTACATGCCATCAAAAATAAGTCTTAGGCAGGTTGGTTTCTTCACAATTAGGTATTATCCTTCACCGAAGCAAGTGATAATTAATCAATATGAATCCGAAAAATCAGAGGTCTTGTCTTGCCTGCCAGGGCTGCAGGACTGTTTGAAAAAGATACCGTGGCCCCGAAACATAAAGGGCGAGGAAGGAACATGGATGGGTTTAAAAGTCTGACACTCCCTCCCGCTCCGTCCAGAGTGGGAGAATTTATTTGATGATTTCCCATTCGAAAAAAAATGAGGTCTTGTCTTACTCGAGACCTATGACTTGGTAGTCTGATGATGACACCACTTAGGTCCATGTTCACCAAAAATATGACAGTCTGAATATCTAAAAACAGCTGTTTAAAACACATTTTTGTATGGGAAAATATCACAGCGACAGCTGTTTTTAGATAATCAAACAGTTATCTTTTCGGTGAACATGGATCTTAGGTACTAGGTATCACTGCTTACATAGAGCAAATTCTTGCTAAGCTAATGGTAAATATTGAAATTGTGACGAAAGTATCACTGTTATATAACAAACACTCACTCATGCTTCAACGAAACCCAGCACTAGCATGCAGGCACCTCTCAAACTGTTACAACCGTCTGCTTTAAGTGACAGTGTAATCGAATATAATGTACCGTAGTTATTTGATACGGGAGGCGAAAGCTTACACCCGGTGACAACGCGGACAAAAACACAGTAGGCGACGCCGCGGTATGAGTGACGTTAATGAGATGTGCGCGCCAATTTGTTTATGCACTCGCTTGCATACGAAATGGGGGCTATGAAAAGTTGTGGCACATCCCTAGTAAGAGAGTAAAAGTAATGAAGTCAATTGTAGGACGTGAGTGGTTGGGTGACTAGAGTTTTTATGAGGAAAATGTATAGTGAAAAGATAAAGGAGACAAAAAGAATCTAGTTACAACATACAAGTATCGTGTATCCATTCAGACAGATAGGCAACGCAGTCTGAACTACTGGGTCTAGAAGTATGACATGAAAGTTTGCACAAGCATTCCTCATATTATAAGGATATTCGCACTGAGGATGGATTTTAGAGGCTTCAGTAGGACATAATTATGAGTTGTTAATAAAATAGTGACAATCAGGCTATTTAGTAAATCTGACAGTTAAATTAGCACCTGTTGTGAAAATATGCAATCATATAATTTTTGGCAAGAAAAAAGTCATAAAACCAACTAGCTGATGGCGCGGCTTTGCCCGCGTACAAATTATATACTAAAACCTTCCTCGAGAACCACTCTATCCATTGGTGAAAACAGCTAGAAATCGGTGCAGTAGTTTTTGAATTTATCGCGAATAGACAGACAGACAGACAGACGCAGCGGACTAGGACTTTGTTTTATAATATGCAATAATTTTATGGCCTGCTGCTGTTCTTAAAGCAGCTATAGTAACATGGTATATTTTACAATTATCATAACGAAACCTACTCATACCATGAACTAACCCATGTATAGTCAGGCCCACTTTTTACGGATGCTACACACAATAAGGAGTGCATATCACAATTAGACTTGTAAGTCAACAAGCTGTCACATGCCGTTATTTCCAAAGGACACGTAGAACCGTAACGAGCAAGGAAGGGCATCGGACGGTACTATTCTGTGATTTATAACCAGTACTGAAGTTAAACGGGTTGTCTGTTGCTGTCTTGTGTGGTCCAATGAAAGTGGGAGTGACGTTGTTCAGTTTAGCAATGAAATTAAAGCGAGATCAAAAATAAGTCGAAAGTTCAACTCTTCGCTCGTTAAATTGTGTTGTAGTCGAATTAGAATAGGTTTCGTTACATGCAAGATCTAGGTAATAAGGTTCTTTTTTGAACTTTTTTTGAACTTTTGTAGAGCTATATTATATTTTGCTCATAGCCAATATACAGACCCTCCTTTAGTATTTTTTTCATGGTCCTTCGAGCCGGATAAGTCGGGAGTGTTTGTGGTAGTTGCCGTGTTGGTAGCGGACAATTCAAGTCGACAAAAAGTACACCAGCGGCATCTGTAACGTTAATGAACTTAAATCAAAATCCGAGTCCAAGAACATATAGAGAAACCCGACAAAATTCTGATTATCAGACAAACCACCCGTCTGGTCGGAGGATCCTCCCCTTTTCCAGGGAGGAAGATGAACTAACACACTTTACACCCTGTTCTTTATAATCTTAAAATGGATTTCATTATGGTCGGACAAGGCTGGATCAGCATTTAAAGAACTATTGGTGGAATAGGTATAAGAATGGAGGCAACAGGCAATTGCGAAGTATTCTCATAACGTCTACTAAAATTAATTCCAACGAGATACCATTATATATTATGGCGACTATCTTTCTTTTCATACGGTTCAGTAAAACAAAGATATTCGAAAAAAACACTTCTGCCCGAAAATAGCACGATATAAAATACAAACCAGATTTAAGTTTGCAGCAGTGAAGTTTTTGAATTTTCGGACAGCAAGTAACTTTGTTAGTCATGATGGACATGGATACGGTAGCTGTGGCCGTGTATTCCATTTCGATTAACGTTGCGTATCAGCGCAGGACTCCTTAATAAGGCCGTGGCCATCTGTCAGTCGACGTTCAAGATCATGGCCTAACCGTCAGGATTATGTATGTGCCACGAATGACAATCAGCCGCACCGCATAAGAAGCCAACAAAATGGAACTTTCAAATTCAAATTACTGATTGTTTACTCACAGTTTTGAATTTCAACGGTAGTTTTGTAAGTAAATATTCGACCTTTTCTCTCAGAAGTGCGTCGCTCATTAGAATAGAGCAAGTAACTGTTGTTCAGTAACTACAAGAGAATTGTTAACGCAGTTAAGTCTAGCGAATGCTAAGTAATCCACTTATCACGCTTAGCTGCTTATCAAGTTACCGAATAATTAACTTGCGAAAAAAAAAACCACGCTCATCGCTCCCGAGAACAGAAGCTCACATGAAATTTTATAATAAAATTATTTCTTACGATTTTCCTCATTCTGTACGAGCCTGTAAGTGCGTAATGAAGCGGACGGGTCCTCGGAGGGCAGTACAAGGAGTCAGTGATGCGATCAGCTCACCGCATCAGGAATCAATTAGGAACGGCTGGCGGGTACGACGTGCCTACCGCATGAATTATTGACGACGCTACTCGTACGCGAGTTAGTTATACTAGCGGTACTCGATTACAAGTCGCCAGCGCCATCTTGTTGACAATGCAACTTGGTATTAAGTAGATTACGTTAAGTGTATTCTGGATTACTGATGCATATTGTGACTGAAATATACCTACTACATTTCTGTAATTGAAATACTACACTCCATTAATTATAGACGATATCTAATTAAATAAAATAGACTGCTTCTCAGTCACCAAAATTAATCAGATGTTTTCGGCAGGCGATGTAGATGGAAAAAGTGATACATTTTCTAGTTCGATTCGACAAATTTTCGGTGGTGCAGCGTCCAGTTTAACAATAGCTATCTAGTGGGCCGATTAGCGAGTAAACTAGATTTCCTTGTCAGATTATGCTGTCCGTCATAGGAAGTACCAACGTAGCGGGAATTTAGCTCAGGTGTGCACGGTTTTAGAGAAATCTGCTTATTTCGTTCACGTGTTTCGGGTGAATTTTAAAGTACTTGACATATTTCAAGTAAATTTGTAGTGAGATGAGGTTGGTAACGTTATATTTTTAAGAATAGTGCTATAGTAACACAGTGTGTGTTTTTTCACCAAAATCAACGGGTTCGATTCCCGACTACGAATATTTATTTTTCAAAAATCTAATGGTGCAGTTTTTTGTTTTCATCAAAATCAGGCTTGAGACTCCTTTGCGTATTTTTGGCTAATCCTAATAGTTTTGGAGTTGGCCATCAAAAACATTTTTTTTTTTTTTAGGTATGACCACTCGTAATTGCAACTCGCTAAGGTTGCTTAACTACTTAACCGGACTTTCCTATGGTGGCCAAAAATTACTTTAAGGCCCCCAGCCAGGGCAGGGTTAATTTTATGATAGTAACCCATTTCATGACAGTAATGAGCTTTTGGAAATCTTACTTTCCGTGAACGGAATATGTGTTGGTTGCATCGGCCAGTTACAGCTTTGTATTAATTTATTGTGATAGGTTATTAAACTTTCTAAAACAAACTTCTATTCGACTTAGAGTAACTTACGTATCAGTATAGTTATCCGTTGGATGCGAGTTGCACGGGACCGGTCAATGTGGCGACGCGACGCTTGGGGGGAGGCCTATGTCCAGCAGTGGACGTTTTTCGACTGAAATGATGATGATGATAGTTAACTAGTTTATATTTTATCAACGTTTATCAAATCTTAAAATAGGTACCCATACAAAAACTGCCAGAGTTAAAAGTAAATGTTCATTGAACAAAAACATAATGGGTTTATATACTCATGCGTTCACTAAACCCTAAAGATATATCGGTTTTTGTTTAGCGAGATTATCGCTGTATTATTTCGTTTAATATACAAGTCGGTAAAAGTGAAACATTATAGCGTCGTTCGTACTAAGATGTCGCGAAAGTGCAATGAACATAGATATCGTCTGCTCTCGCAAATTGCACGTTCTATTATTATTCGCTCAAGTCTGGCTATAGAAAAAGCAGTCAAGTGCGATTTTATCATGAGCGAGTGTGTTCGTTATATTTTCATCCATTTTCTTATACTTATTTAACCTTAGTAGCATTTCCAATGAAAACAACGTTAAGTTTTTCTTGAAATAAGTTTCTTATGAGTTTTATTTCAGTGTATCTATTATGTTTATCAGTTTTATAAGTTTTCATTGCTACAAATTACATAATGTTTTTAAGAGAATAGGGTAATATACACATTTTTTTTGTTTTTTTTTATTTTTTTTTATTTCGATACGGAATGTAAAAATACGATAAAAATAATGTCAAAAAGTGAAAACAAGACTAAAGTCGACTAAACAACACAAAACTTATAAACCAGTAAAACTTTTGTTTTTATCTATTTCTAGTTAAATGGAATTTAGTATGGTTTTTGTACGTCGGTATGACGAATGACGTCATGAAAGCTATCGGATCTCTCCGATCTAATCTGCTGTTTCAAATGCTTATAGCATAGTATTTTTATAAGTAAAAAAAAAAATCTATTCCTGACGTTATAACGTTTTGCTTAGAGTGATAGAAAATATCATGCATATTATTTATCCCTATTATTTTTTCTTTAGTTTATTGGATAGTGTGATAGGGCAGATTAAGAAAAAAAGGGTAGCATCGATCCTAATTTAAATAAAACAAATGCAGAAAGATTTTTTTTTTAATTAAAAAAACAAATGCAGAAAGATTTTTTTTTAATTAAAAAAAAAATATACTTAAACTTTCCCTTTAAATGATGCTTAAAATAAATATCACTGTGTAGGTTTTCATTTTGTGTTCTTGACAAACACAAGATACACGTCTTCAGGATGTGTTTTAGTTGTTTTCTTTATACACAAACGGAACCCTAAGTAACACGAGTCGCAAAAGTTTAATTTTTATTGCGGGCATGCAACCACTCTCTGTTTATTCAGTAGACAAATAAATAAGTCGGTAGATTACTGACTCCAAGAAGATATTCTTCGTTTAAATGTAGAAGCAGAGGGGATAGTATTATCGAGAAACATTTTAATCTCGAAGTCTCAGTAGAATCCATTGCAGCCACAATGTCTTTGAAAATGACTGTATTGTGAATAAAAAGCAACTAGTTATTGTTCTTTACACACTTGATTGGACTAACTGTTTTATATTAAAGACAATAACCAACCTCCTTTTCTAAATTTAACAAGAAAACTCATCAAAATCATCAAACCATAAACACCACTACGTAATATGGAAATCATACTACATTATTTCTATTTTTACTAACACAATTGACATTTCTATTTTATTTACCAACATGAATTGAAATAAAAACAAAAACCATCGGGTACTAAACAAATCTGCAGTTTTTCAGTTTAAAAAAAAAAAAACAACCGTCAACCATCCGCCTCTGTACTTTGTGCTTGAAGTGTTAAATAAATAAATACTAGTTCAATATGTATCATCATTATCATTTCAGCCGAAAGACGTCCACTGCTAGACATACGTCTCTCCCAAGTGTTGCCACATTGACCGGTCCCGTGCGATAAACATCCATGTGTTTAAAACTATTTTAAAGAGTGTTTTTTAATCATCGACGAATTTCAACGTTAAATTCTGAAGTCATGGCAGAAATTGCGTGTCAGTACTATCGGTGTCTCTAACACATTGTTTAAAATATGTTTTTTTTTTCATGTCCTAAAGAATACATTAAGGCGCAACCCCAAGCGAAATTAGCAACTCTATTTCGCGACTGTTTAGAATACAGTTCTGATCAGCTTGCACTACGAAGTGGTTTTTATCTTCTATACTTATAATAAATCTGTAGAGAGGTCAATTCTGTACATGAAATATATTTACAAAATAACTATCGGGGGGTGATTAGTGATCGATACTGATGCCAAAAATGCAATCAGTAAAATTTTTGTCTGTCTGTCTGTCTTTCTGTCTGTCTGTCTGTCTTTCTGTCTGTCTGTCTGTCTGTCTGTCTGTATGTTATTTATAGAAAAAAAAACTACTCGACGGATTTTAACGAAACTTGGTACAATTATTCTACATACTCCTGAGCAGGTAATAGTATACTTTTCATCACGCTACCATTAATAGGAGCAGAGCAGTGAAAGGAAATGTTGGGAAAACGGGAGAAGTTACTTGGTTTTTTTAGCTTCCGTCGCGTGTGCAGCCTTAATGGTTAAAGCTACATAGAAATCATGTATAACGGAAATATTCCACATAAAATTATATAAAAAATATCCCAAGACAGCATATGTCTATCTTTTATAGTTGACTCACAATAACACGTGTAACTCCCGATAGCTTAGCAGTTCGGAGAATAAATGTGAATGTAAGTTTGTTTGTTGCGCTTTCACGCGACAACTACTGAACGGATTTGGATGAAATTTTGCACATAGATAGTTTATAACCTGGATTAAAACATAGGATACTTTTTATCCCGGCAGTAAGATTCCATGGGACAATAATCAAACTTCACGCGGGCGAAGCCGCTGGCAGAAGCTAGTTCTTTATAAAATCAAATTTCCGTCTTTAAGAAAAAAAAACTAGCATTATGTTCATTATTAAGTTGCCTATCCATTAGTATAAGAAGGAAATCAAAATAATGTTAACTTTACGAGAAGAAGCATGTTATAAATATTTTTTTCTCATTTTTGTCGTTTCATTGTGAGGGGATGGATTTATTAAATATTATGAGACTTAAAAAAAACTAACATTTTGAAAGAAAGAAAGAATGAAAGAAAAAAATGTTTATTCGTCGCAAATCCATGACGTGCATACAACATTAATATGGTAAACATAGAACGCATATTTTGCAGTCAAGAATATGTAGAAATTGAATGTATTTGTTATTACTTGGTATTTCTTTTGGTTATAGAGTAGTTGGCTCCAAAAAAAGCACACAAAACGGCTTTTGCTCGGGGACGCGCCTTAATATAATTCTTTGACAATACTATCAAGCAAAGTTCGCGGTTATGACGTCTCTCCGTCGCGCGTCGCACCAAACAATGTAATGACGTGAATCGAGACACTCAAAACTGTCGCCAACTGGAGATTACACCAGGATCCGATTGTTTGCTGGCCGTGACCTTGCACGGAGGAACACTCATTATTTTAATACCACAGGAGCTTATACAGTTGATTGCTAGTAGTTTACATATTTTAACGTTCTTCATAGAAAAGTGGGAGTCTATTTGAAATGATGTGGAAGGTGACTTTACCGGTAATTCTTTGAAATATTGTGCTAATGAATATTATAGAATGTTGATTTGAATAAAATACAACAGATTTTTATTAAAGAATATCTATGACTCAAAAAACTGTACGTGTAAACATTTCCGTTGATTCAAGTTGAATAATAAAACTCAGTATTAAAAAAATATGAATGTGAATGACTATAATAGTAGAAGAAGACCAAAGAAACGATGGATGGCCTGTGTGAAGGGTGACATTCAGTTAAAAAAGAGGTGACTCTGCTAAGATGTCGAGTAATAGAGAAGTATTAGAGTAGAAAAAAAATGGGTTAAGGGAGGGGGAGATAGACGATGTGCCTTTAAAAAAATTGTATTTTGCAGATTTTCCACGTAACTAATCATAAAAAGTCGAAAAAGGTACACTACAGCTTTTAAACTTATCTCCTATCGCTCTCTATTAGTAATCTCTCTAATTTTCCTTTTGTGTCGTTGTACAGTATTTATAATAATGCACTGTTTTAGACTTTCACGGTTTTTCACAACACTTAAAGTACTTACGGGATTATATCCGTGATTTCCATTCAAATCTCTCTCACGAAAAATGAGATGAATGCTTAACCAATTCTGGGTTAAGCTCGCCGTTGTACATAAGCTATATATTTTAATTTTGTGTATATTTTTGTTTGTTAATTTTTGTGTGTGCAATAACGAATAAGAATAACCTTTTCTCTACTATGTTGGGGTCGGCTTCCAGTCTAACCAGATGCAGTTTAATACCAGTATTTTACATCGAGCAATTATGGTTGACATCCGCAAGAGAACTAAGGTCACCGACGTACCCCAACGAATTGCCAAACTTAAGTGGCAGTGGGCAGGGCACATTGCTCGCAGAACGGATGGCCGATGGGGCCGAAAAGTTCTGAAGTGGCGACTGCGAACCGGAAGACGATGCGTTGGAAGACCTCCCACTAGATGGACCGATGCCCTGGTGAAGGTTGCGGGAATCCGTTGGATGCGAGTCGCACGGGACCGGTCAATGTGGCGACACTTGGGGCCTATGTCCAGCAGTGGACGTCTTTCGGCTGAAATGATGATGAATTATGGTTGTATCGGTAGAAAATATTTATAAATAAACTACGAAACAACTGTAAAGCAAATGGAGATTTTAATTTGAATCTGCGGTCCAGAACACAGTGTGTATTTTTAAGATTGAAATGATAAATTGAAGTTCAGCAGAAATTCATAAAATGGTTCGCTGCTGATAGACGAGTGATTGTTTTTATTTTATTCAGAATGAAACATTTATATTTGTGGTATTATGATTTTTATTTTGTTTATTGCTATTTTGAAATTGATCTTGTTTTATGGTTATTAAATGTATTCGCAATAACGTGGCAATGCTGCCTATCCTTTGGACATTTTTCCCGTTGACATTGCCGCAGATGATTTTCTTGACGCCCAGTAATTATTTTCCAAAAATCTTCAGACATTAGAACTTTTACGTTAACTCGTTTAATATTCAATTTAAATATACTCACAAGGAAGATTCAACATTCCCTTTTCATACTTGTAGATTTGTATTAAAAAAAAAAACCACAAATGAAAAGACTGATTTATTAAATGTCCTGCCTGCCTGTCGCGTAGTTGGGTAAGCTTAATCTATCTCGTTTTTAATGCTATTCAAACGCAATTACATAACCCCTCGCACGCACCACACATACCTACATATCTACAGTAGTTGGTACCTATTACGTATGTTAATAATTCATCATTCAATTATCGGCCTGCACCGTACAACTGCAGGCATCTAACAAATAATATTTTAGTTGGTGTCGAATCGAAGCTACGATTTTGGTTACGGGTTCGGCCAAAAGCCTGGTTTCGGCAACAGTTTCGGTTTCGGCCAAAAAGTAACCGAATATTCAACTCGACCATCACTAATAGTGTCCTGGAGCCATTGATCTATGGAACTTTTACTACTGATTATAATTTAAGTACTTGCTTACACTGCATTCTACAAATGAAACGATTATTATTTTAACCTTGTCTGAAACTTGGACTAATGTTACAATGATCTGATAGAGATATGATATAAAATAAGTTTCTAAACTGATATGGTAAATATACCAAGAATACCATGATAGTTATCATGTACAAATAGTAAATGATTGTATCCGTGATTTTCTTTAGTTTTTACGAGCACCCAAAAAGAAAAAAGAAAATCACGGATATAATCCCGTAAGTACTTTAAGTGTAGTGAAAAACCGTGAAAGTCTAAAACAGTGCAGTAAATGATTATCCCATTTTCAATGTTTACTATGATTTTTATTTCTTATCGGATTTTCTATAACTATATAAGTTTCGGTTTCTGTTACGGTTTCGGCCGAAACTGTGAGAGGTGTCGAATATTCGATTACGGTTTCGATTTCGGCAGAAAATCGTGTTTCGGTCCGACACTAATTTTAGTTAGTACATTTCATTCGTCAATATTCAAATTCGACGTTTTCATTAGTCATTCATTTTGATAGATGAATAACGGACTAAATGCCCGATATTAGCTACGAGCTTTTTATAATGCATGCCATTTATACGATAATTATTGACAGGAATTTGAATAATAGTTGTTATTTGCTGTAATGACGTCTGGTTTATGTAAATAACTGTCGTCTATTGTTGTTATTTAACTTGTTGTTGGTAAAGGATAATGGTAGGTTTCGATAGTAATTTATTTGTTTCGGTTTATAAATCGATTGTTAGTGTAATGGTTGGTTTCAAAAGTTCCAATCTTTAAAGTAAAAAAGAAAAAAGAACACTCCTTTTCTTTTATCACTGAGTTTTTTCTCGAGGTTTATGCAACATACTAAGTTGAAAGCGAACAGATCCAGTAAAGAACAAAAATCCTAACACTAACACCATGGGCTCCATAAAAACAATTTAAAATAAAGTAATAACACTTTACGAGGTCGTGATTAATTATTTTGCTCATCATCCTAATGTGGTCTGCGTCCAGACAGTGCAGGCTGTACGGGGCATTTTTTTTGAGCTGAATCGTTAAAAAAAACCAGCCAAGTGCGTGTCTCCGATTAAACTAGACGGACGATGGACATTACCAAATTATAAGGGTTCCGTTTTTGACATTTGTTAATAGAACCCCAACAATGCATTAGTGCACGCAACATACCTACACCTTTTCGCAAATGCAAAATCCACCCGCAAATGAAAGCTCACGAAAACGCGTCTAAAACCTCTCTCTACCTACCACATCCATAAGTTCTCGTAGATATTAGTCGTGAGTTTGTCTAGCGAGATGGATTACTATGCGCGGGCACGACGCCGGCACACCTCACGACCGAGGATCAAAGCACCCGACCAACTTGCACTTCCGACTTGTTACAACATGTCACATGTTGCTATAGCAGGGTTAATTAAAATAGCTTGTCTGTGGTGGGTTGAAAAATTGTGAGGGATGGTAATGTTTTGGTGTGGGTAGATCGAGGATAGATACCGATTTTGGACTGGGTTTTCTTTTCTACTAGGTTTTGGGTTTAAAAATAGGACGGAAAAATGTTTCCCTATCAGATTTGTCATTGCCATTTAACGTGGCAATGCTGTCAGTCTTAAGGGCACGACAGCGATGTGGAGAAGTACTTGGACGCCTAAGCGCCCTGTTGTTAAGAGTCCTATTACATTTTTTACGCAAAATTCATGATTTTGATACTGTAATTTTCAGCAGCAGTATGATATTTTAATAATTTCTTAGGAATAACGATAGTGCCATTCTCTTTCTTGTAAGTTGGAGTTACACATTCTCATTTTTTCTTTTCGTGTAATTTACTATAAATATTTTACGAACCCCAGTTTGCAAGAAAATCCGTCAGCGATGGAAGTTTGACGGTCCAATTCACATTGTTACATTCAACTATTATCAAAGATAAAATTATTATAAGTTAAGATGAATGTTTTACTTGTTTATTTGAGTTCTAGAATTTCGTTAAATGCCTTGAGTTTTCACGAAAAGGTCGTAAAGAAAGCCTAATTTAAGCCACAAATGTCTTAATTCAGCGGCCATTATATTCCAAATAAACTAAATTTTATCAAATAAATGAATAATTATGATATAAAACTTTGATCCACAATGAATACGTTTCATTAGTTTTAGTTTGTCAGTATAATAAGACAATATATATAATTTTTAATTAGTACAAAAAAAATGGGGCTGTTTCCGTACCCTTTACTAATCATATTTGTGTAGCCAAAAGTCAAGAAAACGTTATCCCAAAATTGTCTACGAAAACTTGTCATAATTGGTAAACTCATAACTGAATGACACTACGATGATCGAATGAATGACTGAATGACGCATGATGGGCGCAAAAACGATTAATGAATACTGATAAGAATTTAAAAATAACATGTACCATATTTACATACATTTAGTGACATTTTTGGATATAAACAATCGCTAATAACTTTGCTGTTTATCAATATTATTTATTGAGACTTCACATATATAATAATAAGACCTTCTTTGACAAACCCTTTAAGTATTTGTACTTATTAAAAATTAGTGGTGTATATTCTGCGTCAATTCAACTCGCTCCTCAGTCGCATGTCATTCTGGCGTGAGCGTATGGCGAGGAAGGACCTGAACACAAAATTTTCTCCAAGAATATTCGACTCGTGTAAGCCGATCTAAATAATTATATCCAAGAAATAAAAGTCAAAAATTTGCAAAAAAAATGTAGTAGGACTCTTAATTTAGTTCGTTTACTTATTTAATAAAATTGGTTCCTATTCTTTGTAAATATTTAATTAATTTAAATTATTCTTTAAGTAGCTTTAATTCAATTATATACAGAACCAATAAATGGATATTCTTACTTAAAAGACATAAGTCAAAGAGCACAAATTTCAATCTAGTAAAAGGTAATTTAGAATTATTTCATGTTAGTAACACACGTAACGTAGTTATATTATCAAATTCCACAAGTGATATTTCATAAAAAGTAACTGAAATGCTACCCATTAACAATTTATAGAACATGGCAACACTACTCTATAATTTTGCTTGTTATGTTAGATAACTAGCTTGTTAGTGCTTCGATATTTTCCAAGTTTAATGTGCGTTTTCACAGAAATGTTCTGTGTGCGTTTTACTTTATTTTACGTGTTTTCCCATAGCTGGATAACATTCAACACGAGATGCCATTTTGGACCAATTTCCATCACAATTTCCGAAAATCGCTACATTGGTTATAAAATATCTTCAGTAAGCTTTAGGAGACAACCCTTTTCGAAAATAATAAATAAAAACTTTTTTGCAAAAAATATAACCGACTTCACACAAAAAAGTGAAAAATAACTTTAGCTTCAGAAGTCGGTGACCTTTGTTTGATTGACTTAGTTTTTTTGTCACCGACTTCTGAAGCTAAAGTTATTTTTCACTTTTTTGTGTGAAGTCGGTTATATTTTTTGCAAAAAAGTTTTTATTTTTCACTTTTTAGTGGTTCACATGTGCTTACCCTTTCACAGCGTATCGGTGTGATTTTTTGTTATGAACTGGTGTAAACAATAGACAGACGTGTCTTCAGCGATCCCAGTACATTTGCTATCATTTATTAAGGAGTTCAGTTGCCTATCTTCCAAAGTCACCAGATCTTTATCAAATCGAAATGGGATCACTCCGAGAAAGTACTCTGCCTAAAACTACCCAAACCGCTTCTGGTGAGCCTATAAAGTTAAGAAGTTACCTCTATTTCTCCGGGATCCCATTGAATGGAACTTTACATGTCTAACTGTCGAAATCTGGGTGTATTGTATACTTCTGCGTACTCCCTCAGAGCATACAGGTGTGATGTTACGTCATGATGTTGTATAAACAATAAACAACCAAGCGATTGCAGCAATTACTGCAGCTTTGC
Source organism: Xestia ashworthii (assembly GCA_950022955.1). Classification (NCBI taxonomy): domain Eukaryota; kingdom Metazoa; phylum Arthropoda; class Insecta; order Lepidoptera; family Noctuidae; genus Xestia; species Xestia ashworthii. The sequence continues at coordinate 9,320,326 of OX465553.1, read as the reverse complement.
CGTGTATTTTTGAAGAGTTCCATTTATATCTCCGAAAATCAGCGTAAGATCTTAACCAAATTGACATGGAACCACACGAAAAACGCCAGCTTTTAAATAAAAGAATAATCATCAAAATCGGTTCACCCAGTCGAAAGTTCTGAGGTAACAAACATTGTCGAAATCTGGGTATATTGTACACATCTGCGTACCCCCTCAGAGCATACAGGCGTGATGTTACGTCATGATGTAGTATAAACAATGAACCTACAAGCGGATGCAGCGATCACTGCAGATTTGCCGTCTATTTTTGAAGAGTTCAATTGTATATCTCCGAAGATCAGCATCAGATCTTCAAAAAATTAAAATGGGACCCAACGGGAAGCACCAGCTTTCAAATAAAAAAAGAATCATCAAAATCGGGTCGCCCAGTCGAAAGTTCTGAGGTAACAAACACAAAAAAAAAATAAAAAAAAAAAATAAAGACGAATTGAGAACCTCCTCTTTTTAGAAGTCGGTTGAAAAATAGATGCAGTCAATTTCTCAATCAGCTTGAATTGATTAAAGTTACCGTTTTATACGAGTATATCGAAAGCACAATTAACATTCTATATAAAGTTCGAACGATCAAAAACAAATGAGCAATAATATTGGACAATTGACATCCAATAAATAAGTACTAATCATTTTGCAAGGCAAAGAGCTCAAGTGGCTCGTTTAGTCTGTTTGTTTATGGAATTAGCAAAGAAAACAAACGGAATTACATTAAGGTAATTATCACTTTGGTACATATGAACAGTTTTATTAGCAACCGCGGTTTTCTCTATCGGCTATACTCACAATAAAGGAAAAATTTTACGATTTCCCCTTTTTTCTCTTCAGTGTAGTCGGTTAACATTGAGTTTATCCTGTAAGGTTTTAATTGGTATGAGAAGTGGTATTATGCACTCTTGTTTAGCTTTAATACCGGTTAGGCTTCTGTAATCTTTTCATTGGCAAAACTATCGTTGCATAAAAAAGAAAGTAGGACTTAAAGAATTCACACTGGCATAGCAAGGCAGTTCCTGGCAGCTAGCAACAACGGTTTTGCACATTCGGCATTCCAAATTCGAATATTCAAAAACTGCAACAGTACGCTAAGCTGTGTCAGTGGCGTTTTATTTACATTTACATTTTGTACTCCAGTGATGCGGCGGGCCACGTGTTTGACATAACAGATACAAGTATAGCTGTGTTGCTCACTCGCTCCACAAACCTCTTAGTTAGGAAAAAGAAAACGTTTCACGATGAAACTCTTTTCCAAAGTGCTTTGCGGGCGCAAGTTGGCTACTTAGATGGGCACAAACACATCGGGACTACCCGCAGTTTATGTAATCCGAAGCGACACCGCACCGACTCCGACACTATGAATATGCGGGACTCCGATAACTTATCTCCGATTCTTTGAATTATGTACCTACGTAGGAAATCGCCCTATAATATATTGGTATTTGAGATTGAAGTCGACTGTGAAATATGGCTTATTGGTAAAGTTTTATTGTACTTGTCACAGGTGCGATACTCGTATTCCGATGTTTTACTTTAGTTTTACCGTTACACTGTTTATAGATTGAGTTTGGAGTTACGCGATAGGTATTTCAGAGTTTTGCGCTTTCGTATATCCACCTTTGTGCTTACCTACATGTCTCACTGAAATAGAAATCGTAGGTCGACATTATGCTTATATGGCGTGATACTCCCCTATTGCGATAAAAGCTAGTATCAATTCGACCCAGAAAAGATAAAAAGTAATCCACCTATTAGATTATCGCATCAACCTATTCGTTTTATTTCTTTTTCCATATTCTTTTTATATCAAAGTTGAGAGAGTTCCCAAATTGCGTTCAAAAGTATGTTTTATAAGGTGTTACACAGAATACAAGCCGCGATATTTTCAATTTCACGAAACAATTATTCCGCCATGTCATCAATCGGATTCCCGCTTTGATTGCGCGGCAAATTCGTTTTGTTTGGGCACAAAAATTGCAATATAAAGAGCTGCCACATCATTCCCTTTTGGGTTAACGTAGATTGCTTCCAAAATGTAATAATGTTTGCAATTCATTTTGAACAGGCGATTGCCCACTTTTATTCCATTTATTTTTTGATTCCGATGCTAACTTAATATTTAACGCGCTTCGTAAAATAGATCCGTGAAAAACTGCGGAATTGAATTCATATAATTTAATTGAACAGAAAATCTCAAGAAGGAAATTGTAAAGAAAGTTGCGGAAGGCGCGAGTGGGGAAGTGCCCAGGGCACAATATAATACTTGAGATAGAACAAATGCAAGAGCACCTTGTTGCGCCGACTTCTTTGTACGAGCGTCAATAATAACACTTCCCCTTACTTTACAATAAAAAGAAAACTTTTACACGTTTTTATTAACAATTACAAGATATCTTATTACGAAGCAAGCCGAGGAACACGACTTATTAACACTTCTGATATGTGACGTAGACGGATTCAATTTGCATATTATTGACTTCTCGAGATTAGCGACTTTACTCCGAGAAAAGAAAGTTACTTTTTTTCAGAAAAAAGTGTATACAAATCCTCATCTCAGAATCGGAGGAGGCTGCGACGGGCTCTCTTCTTACATAGCGACGTAATCAGACTGCAGCCTCGAGCTAATCTTGATGTACTATTACTAGGCGCGACTATGTTCGTGTTATTGTACTCTTTTCACGTTCGTCTTATTACCAACCTCGGCTGGGTATGTACTTGTGAATTTTTAGATAAAACCGTCTGCGAGCACGCTTGATATTTATTTAATTATACGAAGAATCTCTGCTTTACATAATGGCGTTGTGACTTAAAAACACGGTTTTTTTACCTCGTCGGATATTGCGAAAACTTTACAAAGTTGTCTGTGTAGTTGTCAGCGTCTAAATCATAAATAAAACGCGGGCGTTTAAAGCGGATGAAGTTTAAAGGACTTAGCGGGATGAAAGTTAAAAAGCGCTGCAATTCATGCAGCGCAGGTGACCAGCGGTTTATCAGCGCGACGCAGCCGGCGAGTGGCGCAGGCGGCGCGCGGCGTGACAGCGGGGCGGGTGCGGGGCGGCGACGTCGGGGCTGCGGCCGGACACCACACACCTATCGCGGGAGGGACCTGCGACGCCGTGCCGCGGATAATCGCCTCATTTATAAAGTTTAGCGGGACAAAGCTGCGCGAGTTTTTGATTGAAAACAAACTTAGAAGGGACAGCCTCATTTGAATAAGTATTCTGCGAATAAAGTGTGGCTTTATGTTTTCCTTTAGGTGTTTTTTTTCCTTTGTTATGCAAAACATTGTTCCACCTTGTTTAGGTACTACAACACGCTTTATTTTTGAGTGAAAGACTCTTTTGAAGTTAAGCTTTCCTGTATAAATTATTTTATTTTCACTGTATTGTTCTAAAGAGAACCTTTTGAAACTTTAATGGTCGTTGCGACTCTTCATCTTGGAATCTCAGTTTATCATTGTTGGCCGTTGGAATAATTCTAACTCGTTGTGCAACAATGGAGCACTGCAGGAAAACGTTATATTAAAAAAAGAAAGGACTATCTGTCAGAATAAATCAAAGAAACGATGAATACCTACGCTTCCTAAGTGAGTATAATTAGGCGAGTTCTTTTTGCATTAAGGGTAACGATCTCCTAACACAGTACGCCCGAATCATACCTGAAAATCTGAATAAGTTCATTTTCATGAAGTTGAACTATCGCTTCTATCTTCGCAGAGTTTCTCTTTGACTGACTCAAGTGTTTTTGTCGCAAACAAGTTATTAATCCCATCTTTTCAATGATTACAGTTATTTTTTTAGGGACCCGGACATGTTAGTAGCGATTCTTATCATGTCCGCATAATTGGACCCAGGTGGAAAAATCGAATTGAAAAGAGCTACTTTCGTTAAAAAAAATCGCTCGGTTTCGCACGAATTGTGCCGAGCCGATCATTCCGTACGGGTTGAATATTTGTTACAGTTGCTGCGGGTCATTTTTTTAACGAATTTAAAAAAGGAAGTAGATAATGTTTTCGACCAGTATCTTTTGCTCAACAAAATAATACTGCGAAATCGAACGTGTCAAACCAAATAGGTGTTAGGACGCGTTCCCACTTGGTCGTAACGACAGATAATCGTGTAGTTATAAGTGTCTTGGCTTTTGTATTTAAATGGAGGTGTTCACATAATACGAAGGGTGCAGGGGAAAAAGGATCATTGTCAAAAATGAATCATTATTTATTAAACAATTTCCTACAGTAGCAATTAAAACTATTTTTATAGCTTATTTTATAATTTGGTTTTGAATTCTTAATTATTTATTTACTTGGAGTTATATAGAATAATTAGAAAATATTACTTGTAACAAATATCATAAAATGAAAAAAAAAACCAGCCAAGAGCGTGTCGGGCCACGCTCAGTGTAGGGTTCCGTAGTTTCCCGTCCGTCACAATATGTGTTCAATCCAATCCGATTTTAATAATTATTTTTGTGTTTGAAAAAGATACGTTCAGGATAATAAAATATGTAAACGAAGTTAAAAAAAATGCTTGCATATACGATTATACTACAAACTTAGTCCAGAGATTATTTTGTACAACTTTTTTTTTGTACAAAAACTTGTTTCCATCCAAGTTCAAAATCATTTTCCTAGAAAGTCCTTATAAAGTTTTCAGATTTTTTTCATATTTTCTAAACTTATGGTTCAAAAGTTAGAGGGAGGGGGGGGGACACATTGTTTTTTTACTTTTGGAGCGATTATTTCCGAAATTATTGACATTATCAAAAAGTAATTATAGTAAACCCCTATTCATTTTTAAATACCTTTCCAACAGTATATCACACGTTAGGGTTGAAATTAAAAAAAAATCACTTCTCACTTTACATATAGGGGTGCTACCCTAGTAAAACATTTTTTTCCAATTTTTATTTTACCATTTTGTCGGCGTGATTGATACACATATTGGTACCAAATTTCAGCATTCTAGTGCTAACGGTCACAGAGATTAAGCGAGGACGGACAGACGGACAGACAGACATGGCGAAACTATAAGGGTTCCTAGTTGACTACGGAACCCTAAAAATATCAATGTTCACAGACAATCTTTATTTCTGCAATTAGGGTGACATTGATCGTTCTATGATGCAGCCATACAATCTTTTTTTGAGTTCCTTGGTGCACTATGATCTTTTTTAGCGTTTTTCGTAAATATAAACAAGAAGCTTTCTGCATTTTGCACTAGATGGCAATGTTAGTTCTTTTTTATTGAAAAGTTGACAATGATCCTTTGTCCCCTGTACCCTTCATATAGGGCGACGCGATAACTGTCGTCCACGACTTTTGGCAACTAAAAACCAACGGTATATTAACCGGCACGACATAGTGGGATCGCGGTCCAAAACATCCACTAAGGGACAAAAGGGCCTGTTCGAAAGAAATACTCGCCCTAGCGAGGAAGGAACATGGATGGGTTTTAGTCAGTAAAAGTCTGACAGTCCCTCCCGCTCCGCCTAGAGTGGCAGAAGTTATTTGATGATTTCCCATTCTGTAAAAAAAAGGGACAAAAGATGCGCCAGTCGTTTCCTCGACACATTCCTGACTAAAACCTGCCGCGTCCGATTGTGGTGAGCCGCTAATTATCGGCCTTCCCTCGTATCGTGCTAATTACAAACGCTGCGACATGTTAACTGGTGACACTTGCTAATTCAGAAGCGCGGGTGTGAGATCTGCCTGATAAACGTCAGCGTGATAATTCTAGGGGAAGGAAGACCCTGTTTTTCACGTAAAGGTTGTAATGGAGGACAAGTAAAATAGGCTTGTTTCCACCATCAATAAATTGCAAATCTATTTAGTCCGTCAGTTAGAGTATTAGAAAATAATGGACACGTATTTTTTGTTTTTGTAAATCAACGAATATTGACAAAGATTGTACGGTCCACCCGTACAATTCATATATCTTTTTACGTTAAATAAGCAGTTTTGTACCGCGTGCGCAATTTACTTTAGTTCGCGTTCGGTCTTCGCCGCGTGTACTCATTATCATGATATCGTAGCATTTCGATATCCTAAAATCATTATATTATAAGTGATCACTGTATCAAATTAGCTATAGCATTATATCAATAAAATCATATTATATCAATCACAACTTATCATTTATAGTTGTCCCGTACAGATAAAACGCATCAAAATTCGGGAGTGGGGGCTCGTGACGTCAGTACTCACTAAGAATGATACCGAACAGTGACGTATTGGGAATTTTAAAAGCGTCGTATCTTCGTCAATTTTGGTTTATGTGACAAAAGAAAAAATACGGGTCAAATATTTTTTGATAATCTAAGTGACGGACTAATTAGATTTTTTCAGTTAACAAGCCTAATACACTGTTGTAAAATTATATCTTTTTGAGTTTAACATAAACAAAATTAAAAATTAATTCTTGTATCTATTAATTATAAGTAAATTCGTTATGAATGTGTACGTTACCGTAAAATTGTAAAACCCGTTAGATTGTAATCTATTTAGCGAGATTGTAAACTCTCGAGAGACTGTCAACCGAACATACTAATTACAATTTAACGCATTATTTTTCTGTAGATTGTAATATATCGAAGTGTAGCCGTAAAGTTTTGAAATGTATGCGACGGAACTCATTTCACGCGCCGTGGAGGAGGGGGGAAGGGAGGGAAGGTCTGCCTTGCCCCTGGTACCACTCCCATGAAAATGTAATGCACCATTCCTGAGAAAAACCGATTGATATAACCTAACCTCAAAACACTTTATACTCGCCTAAAAAGCGTAGTTGGCAGCTATTTCTGTTTGCAAGGTTCAAAGGAACCTAACTAATCTAACGTCGGGGTGCCCCAAGTCCCGATTATGGGGGAGAGATACTTCCGTCGCATACATTTCACAATATTACGGTTTCACTTCGACAGATTATAATCTACCGAAAAATAATGCGTTAAATTGTAAGCAGTATGTTCGTTTGACAATCTTTCGAGAGTTTACAATCTCGCAAGAGAAATTACAATCTAACGTGGTTGACAATTTTACGGTGACGTATACAGGGTGTAAACCACCTCATCACAAAGCCGTTAACCAAGCATTCTGTCCATCAAACCAAGTAACTTTACGCAAAAATTGTTGCTGGGAAACAACTTTTTTTTTGAGGTTATAAATCATGTTTTGTGGTAGAACTCTATGTAACGCACTTAAAATATTGTGCTGATTGATGCATTGAATAGTATGGGGGTTGTGGAGGTGTTAAAAGTCAAAATCTTACAAAATAAACTTGTATTTAAAAATTAAAAAAAAACTTGACAAAAAGTTGTTACTTTGACGCCCCATATCTCCGTAAGTAGAAGGTTCCCAGGTATGGTGTAGAACAAAAAATGATCACAATGATGGGGAGAACAAGTGCCTTTCGGCTTCGTGAAGAGGTGTTTTACACCCTTTATACGTTTCCATTACAAATAGACATATTTTGGTAATATTTTGCTGAAGAGGGTTTACTGCCTCGTTGGTCGAGTGGTCGCAAGCGTGTCTGCTGAGCCTGAGGTCTTGGGTTCGTATTCCGAGTCGGGCAAAGTGCTATTGTGTTATTCTCGGTAGCAACTATGGAGTCTGCAGTTTATTTATTAGTGTTGTTATAGAGGGCCTCCCTATCGCCATAGGGAGGCCCTCTATTACAACACGGACGGACACACGGACTTAAACATGACTAGCGAAATGTAGGTTTACTATCTGGTGGTCAAAACCACTTAACACTCGGTAAGTAGTAATGAAAACCACGTGGAAATAGTAGATTGTATCATAAGGGAGCAAAATAATATTTTTACGGCGAGGGCGCTTTTTTGAATCCAGAGCGAAGTGAGGGATTCTAGAGTAGAATCCCGAGCGTAGCGAGGGATTCTTTAGTAGAATCCTGAACGTAGCGAGGGATTCAAAGTACGTCGCCCGAGCCAAAAATATATTTTGCGCCCGAGTGATACACTCTACTTTTCATCACCCACTATGAGAAAATAAAAGGCGCCTCATATTTTATTGTAATATTGATATTTAATGAAGCAGAGTAACAACTAAATTGAAATTAAGTAGTATCTAATAATAAAACAACTAAAAACTTATATTTACATTTGAGACATTTTCACAATTTTGAAAATTAATTGTTACAGTTTTATTAGGAATAGAGATTGTTGTAGATTTAATTTTATTCTGCGTGTTTGAAATAATGTCAGAATGTGGCTCATTTTGAGGAAAATGTGACGGTGAATCTCTTTGTTTGGATGTAGATGGGCGCGGCGACAGTGGCATGGATGGATTAACTGAAGGTTGCAATTTAATGTTTTCCACGATGCGTTCACATGTTTTCGCCTTGTTCTCAATGGAATCTTCTATATATCCCTCTGCTACAGCACTCGACTTCCATCCTCCATGTCGCTTGAGAACAGTTAAGTCCGCTCCAGAATCTGCCAACAGGGTAGCAGAAGTGCGACGAAAACAATGTCCTGTATATAGCTTGATATCTGGTAACTTCAAATAAGTAGCGATTTCTTGTGGCATGTAAGAAATTTTATTTTTTCCCATAACTTGTTTGAAGCACTTGCCATTTTGATAACGGATGAAAAACCGATTGGTCTTTATATCAGCAGGACGCAGGTCCAGGTATTTCTGTACAATAGTTTTGTATTCTCCTCGGATTACGAAGGATCGGTCAATTTTTGTTTTTGTGTCTGTCAGCTTTACTAACAGTAAATTATCCGAGTGATTTTCGACATCATCAACAGTTATTTTTAAAAGTTCATTGCCACGACAAGCTCCATGTACTCCGAAAATTAAAGCCACCTGTAACAAAACCGAATGTGAATAAGACAAGTACCTATCTATCGAAGTACAGGTTACAATAAAATGCGCATTTTAAAACACTGGTTATACTTTACTAATCCACCATATATACATACATAGTTACTTACTTTTACGGCAAGAAAGATGTTGTCGGGTGCCTCATTAAGGAAAGTCTCCACGTTTTTGACTGAGAACACTTTGGATTTTTTAGGTTTAAATCCATCAGACATCCTCTTCAGATACGCTATTAATTTCGAATATGTGTCCAGTTTTACGTCGTTATTAGAACTGACTGTTGATTTTAGCATTGAGTAGGTACTCCAAAGTGTGGAAGGTTGTTTAGTTTTGGCTAAGTACTGGAAGTAGGCCAAAAACACAGATTCTGAAAAATTCTTGGCGCCTCTTGAATTTCTCCATTCAATAAAATTACCATAAGCTTTCATATATTTCTCCCGGGATTTTGCAGGTAGTAGATTATCCATCACATTGCTTGCGTCAGTTCTAATACTATCAGGAGTTAATTCTATACTTTCACTGTCACTTGAAGAACTCATTTTTCAAAACAAAATCATGAATTTCTATCAATCCGTGAAAATTGACGAAAACGCGGGCTATAGTTCGCGCGTTTTTAATTTTATTTCTTTTTATTTTTGTATTCAGCCGGCGCGCGGCGCTACTATGGGCCGTCGCACCAGCCAGTCTTTATTCAAACAATATTTGCGTTCGATTTCTTGGGCGCTGAACACAAGATGTTCCAAATTCAAAAAGTGCGCGGTAATAGTATATTTTATAACGAGGGACTAAACGAAGCCATTATATACCCGAGGTGGTTTGACTCCCGAGCTTGCGAGGGAGTCATTAAAAAGCGAGGGTATATTATGTTGGCGTTTAGTCTCGAGGTGCAAACTGTACTTTTCACTTCGAGTGCGAGAAAAATAGTCATTTAAAAACGAACAAATTTACACTCGACAAAAATTCTGAACTGAACGGTCAGTTTTTTCTTCTATCAGGTCAGTCACAGATTAACAATTTAAAACACAACACAAACTCTCGACATTGTCGCAATGAAGATGATCCACACTCCACAGATAATTAGTACCTACATTACTGCAGCGGCTAGCAACAGAGGCATTGCACATACTTTTCTTTATTTTCTTCTTTACTTTTACAACGATGCACACAAACAACAACTCGCGTTGAAGAGTTCATTTGTTTTTTTTTTTTCAGTAAACCGCTTTCTATCTGCAAGCCAATTCGAAATTTAAATAATACCTTTGATCCATTAAAAAAAAAAAAAAGTTACTGTTTTGTGACCATGTTTCAGAGTAAAAGATCGTTCCATTTTTAAATTACTTTTTACTCCCTAGGGAATAAACGGTCACTTTAATCCCGCTTCGTAGGGCTATAATGGCGTTCTTTTAGAGCATGAGAAGTGAAAAGATAATTGCGGCGCACTTATAAAGAGGATTAAAAACTCATTACTGCCCGCTAAAAGTTTCTTATAGAAAACACCACCTTTGGGTGCACTTAAAGGCGAACCAAGTCGTCTTTTTCGAATAGATGGGATGAAAATGTATTTTAGGGTTACATTCAGTGGTTTATTGACGAATTGTTTGTAACACTAAATGCAACCCTACAATACATTTTCCACGTGGTTTTCATTACTACCGAATCGTTTTAAAGGCTATCTCAGTTTAAACGGTCGATTTTCTATTAAATTTCCGACAAGTTAAAAAGGGACAACACTAGACCCTCGTCTATTTCCACTAACAAGTTACTTACGATGTTTTAAGAAATATTTAATGAAGCGCCCGCCGACATTCACGTAGGTAACACAATTAGAAAAATCAATAGGGATCGCCTTATTATTTTATTGAAAGGTTATATACCTTCACTTTTCTATTATTTATTTATCAGCTTTGTTTTGTAACGGTTTGAGTTATAATTGTAGTTTGCTCTCAAGATTTATACGTTACATTATCATAATGAGTGCCTTGACGAAATATTTTATTATATTAAAGCTGAGAAGACAGGGACATACTACTAGAGAAATTATGAGATCCCTAGACATATAGATACCGAGACATATCGCCATCCTGTGTGTGTGTGTTTTTTTAATGAACAAGATGGCTGTGCCATTTTTGAGACTGATAATAATGATCTCAATTGTGTCTAAAGTACCTTATTTGTTTCATCTGAAAAATCGACTGATACTTAAATTATTTGGAATAAAATAGCACTAAATCCAACGCAAATCAATGAAAGCATTCTCTAACACCACAACCCTTTAACAAATCAATCCTAACGAACTCTTTTCCACAAACAGTTGACACACGACATTTTAATTAGGCGTAAAAGCTAATCAAAACAACCAATTAGGGTCACGCCACACCGTTTGAACACGTCAAAAAATCGCGCATATTTCATGACAACACGTTGTTTACTAACTGGGACGTTTGATAATAACTATCCAAACCTTTTGTCACGTCACCCCTTGAAAAATGTTTTATTTCATGGCATGTGCAGTGTTTAACACTTTTCATAATGGTCCTGACGATTTACGCATCAATAAAATTAAAAAGCGACGCGGTTTGTGATTGAAGTCCAGTGTGGACTGCGCTGTTAATTATAGCTTCGGTTTTTACGTTTGGCATGTAGGTAATTGAAATGTGTTTACGTTGTATGTTTTTGGGAAATGTTATATCGTTTACTATTTTGGTGAGGTGAGAACTTTTTACTTATAATTTGAATGATTTTGACGTGACAACGTCTAATAAATCGACTGCACCCACGAAAAAGTGTCCCGTTACGCTCATTGTAACGTTACGCTCATTATAAGGTTACGCTCATTGTAATGTTACGATCGGAGCGTATGTATGCAATCATTTCATCAATGTTTTGTTATGACGTTGTCACGTTAAACTATAATCCGTCAACCGACTTTACATACAACCAATTTTTTTAAAATAAAACTGGCTGAAAATAAGATGGTGCCTTTGCAGATGGAGTATACCTTTACGTATGCTACAATAAACGTGTAAACGGCCCTTTCACGAATCACTTTCCACCAAGCATCTTGTTCATCAAACTCACAAAAACAATCAACAGTCTACGTAAAAACTATGGTTGGGAAACGGCTTTTCTTTTTGGGGTGAAAAATCAAAGTTTTTCCTGGTACGACTCAATGTAACGCACTCAAAACATGCATTGAATAGTAACGGGGGTCATGGCATAGAGTAAAGTTATGATAAAAAAACTAGTGAATAACTTGAAACTTTGACCCCCAATATCTCCGTAATTAGCAAGTTCCTTAATATGGTCTAGAACAAAAAAAAAATCACAATGACGGACAGAACATAGTACATTTTGATACAAGTGGAGAAAGTTTGTAATTGTAGTTCAAGGCGGTATTAACACACGAGCCGTAGGCTAGGGTGTTATTGAGCTGAGAACTGCAATAACAAATGTCCACGTGTATCAAACGACGTTTTTCAATACACTTTTGAAGAAATAAAATAAAATAATGTAAAATATTTGTGACATGAATTATTACGAGACTATATGATTTTTTTTTTCGCGATTTGCTTTCGCCAGGTTGAAGGAGAGGCAAAGGTATAAAGCCGTTGTACAGCCTAATAAAAAAAATAGTTTTTTTTATACATTTTTGAATTTAGAACACAAATACATGTTAATTTGTTTATACAAGAAAATATTAGTTTTAAAGAATCATGTTTATCTATGATATTGAATTTATAAACATAATTTGAATATCCAAAAAATGCTTACGCCGTAAAGACGTAGATCGAATTGCCGAAATTAACGAAAAAAAAAATTATGCATTGAACCAGTTTGGACTTAGTAAATGTATAGTTATCTGTGACAATTTTGCTTTCCGCTCATGTGTGGAAAAAACATGAAAAACGCACGTGTGTGAAATACCCTGCATTTTGAACCTAGTCGTAGTGTGAAAAGAATGAGTTTTCGAGGAAGTGTATTGAAAAGTAATTTTCAGCTTTAAGGTGGGTTCTTTTGCACCCATTATATAAGACTACTAGCTGACCCACGCAACTTCGTCTGCGTCACATAAGAAAGAAAAAGGGAATAAATTTACCCCGTGTACATTTTTCATTATGCTCCGCTATTATTGGTCGTAGCGTGATATTATATAGCCTGGAACCTTCTTCAATAAATGGACTGCCCAACACAAAAAGATTGTTTCAATCCCAACCAGTAGTTCCTGAGATTAGCGCGTTCAAACAAACAAACAACAAACTCTTCAGCTTTATAATATTATATATATAGTATAGATAATCATTGAAACTACCAAGATACGAGCTCCTATTCCATCTAAAATGCCTCGCCCATTATTAGAGCAATATAGCTCTGACCTACGTGTGATGGTACCTAAATGGTATTCAAGCAAAGCTTTCAACGAGAAATACTGCTTCAAGAGCTGGAACGCTTTAGCTCTGCTTCGAGTAAGCAACTGCCTTAACACATGCGATGAAACCACACATCGAGCTTAGTTTAACGATAACCATAAAACGATACAATTTTACTGCCGTCGCTAACCGCTAAGAAAAAGACGCTGGTGCTGTCAGCCAACATTGTTAATTCCAACGCCATTTTGACACGATATTAATGTAACGGTCTTACTGAAAATGGTACAGCTGTTCTTGAGATAAGTGCACAAAAATTTACCTTACGGCAAAAGGGTAGGTTTGAAAATATTTTTTAGTGTTATTGCAGCTGTTTTTTTTATTATTTTCCTTGTTCCGTCGAGATTTGTGTGCAGATTTGTTTTATTTAATGAAAGGGTTTTGTTGCTTAGCAAATCCAAATGAAATTGAGACAAGCTGCTCTCAAATTCTGAAGCAGTGCCCGTACAAAATTATAGAATAAACACAATCGAACATAAATGTGAATAAAATATTCTCAATAAAGCTCAAAGCAAACGTCTTTTCTAGAGCACAGCTGAAAGTCTTTTAAACAATTTTCTATCTGGAGCAATGGTATTATAGATTGTAACATAAATTAAATTACGAGTATCTAGAAATTGTAATAACAGATTCTACAGAAATTTTCAAATAATGAGCGTATTGTTTCTGGACCGACAGTTGAGCGTAAACCTACTAATTTCACGCTATACATAATCCAGACACGCACCTCCATAATAAATTAAGCATCCCAGTATTATACCATTGAATTTTACGACAAATCCGAGCCCAGAGGTAACTAAATCACAGATAGTCGAGAAAATCCAATTATCGCGTGCACAATGGGTCACGAAACAATCTAAACTAAGAAAATTAATCTTCTGAGTCCAGAGGAGCTCTGTCTGTGCAAACTTAGACAATGGATTTATAGTTCATCGATTTGAGGGCATCGGTGCTACGGGTGTGGGTATCATAGCCTTACACAGAAGTCTCAGGGTCGGGTTTCGTGGAAATTGTAGCCTGATGGTGTTACTCAAGACGTTGGAGAGTAGGCAGTATAAGTAGGTGTTGAGGTTACCTAGTATTTACATACTAGATGGGAGAAATTGCTTTGGCGGTCAAGCTAAAACACACAAAAGTACGACGTCACATCGTGGTACATTGTGATGTCGTTGAAATATATGACGTGCATCGTATAAAAATCTTAAACATGTGTGAATAAGAAAAATTAATTTGATTTTCGAATTTCTATATTTTATGGTTGAATTAAATAAACAAGTAACATTAAATTAAAAATTAAAAAAAAACCCATGACACATAGGGTCATAATATTTTGGTATTTTTTTTTGGAACGAAGTTCCTTAACGCGTCTTACGGGTGTCAAGCCCTTTCATTTGATACAAATATTGAGGAAGTTGTGAAAAAAATTGAAATTCACCATTTTGTAGTGGCAGCCATCTTTGATTTGAAATTTATAATGGCGCATAGTATTCTACTTGTCAAGCCCTTTCATTTGATACCCATATTGAGAGAGTTGTTGAATAAATATGTAATCCGCCATTTTGTGGCGACGACCATCTTGGACTGATTTTTATAAAACATAACTAAGAACACTCCCGACTAATTCACCTATCAAACTAAAAAAACAAAATCAAAATCGGTTCATCCGTTCGGCTGCTGCGATGCCACAGACACACACACACACACACACACACACAGACACGTCAAACTTATAGCACCCCGTCGTTTTTGCGTCGGGGATTAAAAAGGTTTGCTATTGATTATCAAAACAAAATTAAACATGTTCCGTTATCGGCAGTTAAAATAAGAAAATAAAAATGTTAGTGTTTCGAGTTAACTAAGCCGAAAAACGGTTCACTAGAACATCACTAGAAAAGGTAATATTATATAAATTGAACGCAAAACTTCTTGGCAATCTGAATCTCGTTGAAAATGAAGCAAATAAAGCAAGAAGGCACGTCGGTCGACGAGTGCGATTGCGTCGGCCTAGCATTCCGGAAAATTTGAAAATTTAAATGCGAAAAAGTCATATTTATTTACAGTAAAAATATGAAATAGTACTCTTTCGGTATTACAAGAGACTTGGCTTTTCTTTTTGTATTTTGATTTATTTTCACAGTTTCTCCGCATTGCTTTAATTCTCCAGAACAGGAATAATTTATTTTTCTATGACACTTTTCTATTTGTAATCTCAGTTTTCAGATCTACGATTATTTATTTTTACTGTCTTCAGATTTCTAGGATCTTTTACAGTAAAATAAAGTGGAAAAGAAACAGTTATTATGAAAAAAATACTCATCTTAGCTGCTTAGATAGGTATTGGAGGTAGACTTGAATTTCTTCGCGATTTTGTGTAGAAAATAAGATTATTGTGTTTGGTTGAAAATAAAGATAAATATATAACATACAATCACGCCTGTTATACCTGAAGGGTTAGGCAGATATGTTCACCAAAAAGATGACAGTCTAATATCTAAAAACAGCTGTTTAAAAAACACATTTTTGTATGGGAACATGTCACAGTGGCAGCTGTTTTTAGATAATCAGACCATTATACATGGACCTTAATACTACACCCACATTTCGCCAGTTATGTTTAAGTCCCATGACGTAATAAGGAGCGAGCCTATTGCTAAAATCAATCGACGACCCGAATGGCGCAGCGGTAGTGAGGCTGCCTTACGTTCTTAGGGTCCAGGGTACATTTTTTTAAGCATGACATTTGTTTCCGAGTCATGAGTGTTTATATGTATAATAAGTATGTATTTACAAACAAAAAGTACCTATATAAAGGGTGTAAAACACCTCTTCACGAAGCCGAAAGGCACTTGTTTACCCCATCATTGCGATCATTTTTTTGTTCTACACCATACCTGGGAACCTTCTAGTTACGGAGATATGGGGGGTCAAAGTTACAACTTTTTGACAAGTTTTTTTTTGTAAGATTTTAACTTTTAACACCTCCACGACCCCGTACTATTCAATCTATCCATCAGCACAATGTTTTAAGTGCGTTACATTGAGTTATACCCCAAAACGTGATTTTTGACCCAAAAAAAAAAAGTTGTTTACCAGCAATAATTTTTGCTTAAAGTTACTTAGTTTGATGTACAGAATGCTTGGTTAACGGGTTCGTGATGAGGTGGTTTACACCCTGTATGTAGTATATCAACTGTCTGGTGACCATGACACATGCCTTGCTTAGTGTGGCACTAGATGGCGCTGTGTGTAATGTCCAGCGATATTTATTTTATTTATTTACTAGCTTCTACCCGCGACTTCGTTTTCGTGAAGTTTTGATATTGCAACGCATCGCCTGCTCAACGGAAGCTTTTTTCCCGCTTGCAACATTTCTTATTGCTGCTCCGCTCCAATTGGTCATCGCGTGATGTTAAAAATAAATCCTTCCTCGATAAATGGACTATCCAACGAAAACAGAATTTTTCAATTCGAGCCGGTAGTTTCTGAGATTAGCGCGTTCAACCAAACAAACAAACAAATAAACTCTTCTGCTTTATAATATTACTAGCTGACCCACTCAACTTCGTCTGCGTCACATACGAGTAAGAGAGAAAAACGAAAGGAAAAAAATCCCTCCGCTCCTAATGGTCGTAGCTTGATTTTATATAGCCTAAAGCCTTCCTCGATAAATGGACTATCCAACACAGAAATATTTTTTTAATTTGAACCAGTAGTTCCTGAGATTAGCGCGTTCAACTAAACAAAAGTATAGATTTTATTTAGGTAATAATCCCTGTGGCTGCTACTGAGTTTCTGAAGGAAAAACCCAATGACACAGATTGATAAACTATATTTTATCTCAGACCAAATAAAAAAACTAAGACATAGCGCTGCGAACAAGAAAGTGAAGCCAGTGCAAAACTAAGCTCCACTCTGTACGTGCACGATCACATGTAGGTACACATTGACATCAAACTACAATTAAACTAAGTTCAAAAAATGCACAGTCACGTTTACGAAACCGATTTCACTTTATTGTTCGCAGTGCTGTGTCTTGGTTTTTTATTTGGTCTGAGTATTTTATTAATATTTGTATTCAATCTTCTGAAAATTATCTGTCTTTGTCTAGGAATTTTCACTTATTATTTTAGAAAAGTAAACCGAGTTTTAAATCATATATTATATTTAATAACAAATATGTAACATTATTATGTATGTACAGTCAGCAAAACAGTTAGGCTTACAGGCTAGCAATCTTCTTACTACTATTATAAATGGAAAAGGGTTATAATCAATCTGTTTGCAATTTCATCCAAATCCATTCAGTAGTTTCTGCGTGAAAGAATAACAAAATCGATCTTTACAGACTTTTATATTTATAATAGTCGTAAGAAGATTGCTAGCCTGCATACCTAACTCTTTTGCTGACTACAATATAAACCCGAGTTTTGTTTAACACATAAATCATGATTTCTGGCGCAAATCGAAAAGAACGATCATACCACTGACACTTTAAATTCTTTATGTAACTATGCACCCCATTTTAATTGGTTCGCTTTTTCATTTGTTCGTATGATAAATATTTAAATACGACAGGCACCGTTGGAGGTTTGAATGAGATATTCACATATTGATGTTGCCATTTTCAAACCAACAATGTACCCAATAATGATTGGTTGATTTCAATCTATGAAACTGATGATTTACTGGGTGAAACAATGGAAATGCTGAATAAACTATGAGAAGAAAGAAAAAACAATTTAGATAACAGCCGCACAATGTAATAGCTATATTTAGTTCATTTGACCATTTGTGATGTATATGTCACCGTAAAATTGTGAAACACGTTAGATTGTAATATAACTAGAGAGATTGTAAACTCTCGAAATATTGTCAACTGAACATACTGCTTACAATATAACGCATTATTTTTCAGTAGATTCTATCGAAGTGAAACCGTAATATTGTGAAATGTATGCGATGGAAGTCAACTCGTGCGGTGCGCAGGAGTAGGAGAGAAGGAGGGGTCCCTCTTGCCCCATGGTACCACTCTCATGAAAAGATAATGTATATTCCTGAGAAATACCGATTACCACAAAACACTTCAAAACACTTTATATTCCCTTAAAAAGCGTAATCAACCGCTACGCGGGGCCCCTATTTCTGTCTGCAGAGTTTAAAGGAACCGAACTAACCTACCGTGGGGGTGCCCCAAGTTCCGATTATGGCGGCAGAGATACTTCCGTCGCATACATTTCACAATATTACAGCTTCACTTCGATAGTTTACAATCTACTGAAAAATAATGCGTTATATTGTAAGCAGTATGTTCAGTTGACTATATTTCGAGAGTTTACAACTTCGCTAGAGAGATTACAGTCTAATGGTTTTTACAATGTTACGCTCCCATATACTACAATTTTAATGTTGACGACCATGATTATTTTGCAAGCCTGTAATTAATTCTCTAAGTGTAAGATATAGAGGTGTACCTAATAGTACGAGTACGCCCACATTTCGCCAATTATGTTCGGGTCATAAAGGGCGAGCCTATTGCCATCAACCGGCCTCAAATACTTCGTAGTTGCAATTGAGTAAATTCCTGATGGGGAAACTCAATAACACCTGGGTTCGATCCCCAAGGAACAGACAAAATGTCTACTTATTTAGAATACTCAGAGTATTGGTTTCATTGACAAAGCTGTTTAACAATTATTATTGGTTTACGGTGCAATGATGGAGAGCAGCGGTGGCCCAGTGGTGGCAGCTCCGACTTACGAACAGTAAGTCGTGGGTTCGAACCCAGACAGGCGCATTACTTTGTGTAATTTATTTCATCACCACTGCTCTCAAAACGGTGAAGGAAAACATCGTGGGAAAACCGGCATGTCCTAGAACCAAAAATTCGAAGACATGTGACATCTACCAATCCGCACTTGGCCCGCGTGGTAGATTATAGCCCATTCTCTCTCATTGAGAGGAGGCCGTGTCCCAGCAGTGGGAACATTATAGGCTGATGATGATGGTGCAATGATGATATTTTTTGGTAACATCTGCAAGACAAGAATTGTGGCTTATTCTTGCCCTAATGACCAAGAAGCAACATATGTAGTAATGCCAATTTCTCTAACATTATGCAGTTTTTCCAAGCCCCTCAATTTACCCAATAACAATTAACAAAACGTCATATACAAACACAGGGTCGTTAAAATACAACAAATAATATATACTAAGCAAACAAAGTATTAAAAAAATATATTTTCTTGAATTAAAATCAAACCGGGCGCCGCTGCATTCGTGAGATACGCTCGGCTGGGCCCGTTTCCTTCTAGCTGTCACAATTTTATCTTTACCTATTTTTAGTTATTACTGCTTTACATTTTTCCCTTTTTAACGTTATGTTGACGTTAATTTGACTTTGTATTCTTTTATATTTTTCTTCTCATTTCAAAAAGCGGACGTTAATTTGATGCGAAAGCAGATCATTAAAATGTATTTTAATGAAAACGCGATGACAGGTTATTATCTCAATCTGCTGAAATAAAATGAAGTTTCAGAATATACCTAGTTGAATAGTTTTTACAAGCAGAAAACACTCAGTTTTCGCATGACTATTGCCGGCCGATACAAACATTGTTTTCACAAAATAAACGAATAATTCCAAAACATTTGTGTAATATCATATATTTGGGGTACGTTGGCGCTCATTTGATTTGACACAGATATCAAATTGGCGGGCCACTGTCCCGTAGTCCCGTCATTCCGTTTAATATTTTAAGCATTCGGCTCACGCTCCGTCTTCAACGGCCGTCCTGATTGCCGCTAAATTGAACTAAAAACTTCTTCAATGCCCCTAAAACGTTTCAATTATATCTATATTTTCGTAAATGCAAATGTTGATCTTATATTTTATGCATTAATCCGCCAGCTATCTCCCGATACTAAAATTCTCGAGCAGATTGCACGAATGACGTCGTTTTAAACATTCGTTCGACAATCTGTTTAAATCATGTCGTAATTTTAAATTTCTGCCTGCATTTTGAGATTAAATTTTAACTTTTCCCGATTGTAAGTAGTTTACACGCCGGCAATTTATTACCATGGCGTGTAGAACTACGAATGGCGTTAAGATGATTTCAATAGAACGCCAACAACGGGATGAAAAGTTTAGCTATAGTGCACTCTCGAATCGCGCAATTATTGGCAACCGGAGTCCTGATTGAATTCTTAGGTCAAGTTTCCGCTGAAAGTTTGCATGAAAGACCCCTTGCAAATTAATAGAAGATTCTTTATTTGTTTTTGACTGAATTCAGTAATTAAAGCAGATACTGAAACAAGCTCAGTTAGCGGCGACCGGACGCGGACGGCTCCATTAGGATGTTATTTTAATATAGTCACGAAAATTCGACGTCGGTAAACTGTGTAAAATTTTCACGTTGAAATTGACCAAGCTCCAACATTTCGTTAACACGCATGTCATGTCTGGAAGTTCCGTTCGTGTTGTCGGTAGACTATTCGAATTTAAAATGGATTCGTTTATAAAGGCATTTACTAGGGTTCGCATTTTCGATGAGAGAGAGAGTCGGCAGGTGAGTGACTTGTTTGCCGGTGGGCCGCGATCGGTAACACGAGCAAAAGTCCGGACGGTTTAGCCGGCGCCGCCGTAGACGCCCGCCCTCTATAAATCAGCCGGCGATTGACGCTTTCCTACAGGGAGTGATCTATTCTACCTCTTCCATGATACAGCTTCACTTGCAAGGATTTTTCACGTACGGACAAGTTTGGACGTTAAAATTCACTACTATGCACTTACGTTGACGATGTTAAGCAGTTTACTTTCAGTTTAGTCTGGGGGTTTAAACTGTTTTGGGATGAAGAGTTTGTGATTTACGACATAGTTATCTGTGCGTTCTTTTGCTTTAACTTCTCTTTTGGGTTCCTAACTTAAGATGTAGGTACCACCAATCTACAGATCTCAAATACTAAACGATTTAGGTTTTCTGCTTCGGGTTGTGCCCCGCGCACGCCTATGTGGTGCTACGCCGTAGCGGATAGGTTACGAGTGCTACGAAGCGTTAGGTGACGGTCACGCGAGTTCCACGAGTTTTGTTCACCCAAAGAAAACGCGCCTAAAGAAGTTTTCACTTCGAAATCATAATATAAAATTTCCGTGGCAACAACTCCTCAAAATCCACGACATTTTATAAATAACTTCTCAAAACACGATAAACCTATTGAAAATAAGAACACATCTACATCTTAAGAGGCAAATAAACTGTACGGAATATATAAAAAGTAAGATTTTTCCGTGTCCCGAATAAATATTAGCTAGATGTTGATCTACAAGTGTGCTGGTAAAGACGCTAGGGTTTATGTCGTAAAATATAATCCACGGTATTTTATATCAGGGCCCAACCCTACGCAATGTTTCTTAAACATGTAGCAAATATTGAATGTTTTGTTGTTTGTTTCAGGTAAATTGGTTGGTAGAGCAGATTTGCGAGTATGGGAAAGTATAGAGGTGGATTACGTCCTCTTCTGAATATGAGAAGGTCATGCTGAACCTTACAGACAAGCATTTTGCAAACATAAACTCATGAGGTTTTTATGAGGGTAAGGAGATCAATTTAACATTAATCTTTTGTCCACACACGGCTTGCGTTTGCTACGTTCCTGAACATTCTAAAGAATATCACCAACAAGGTCAGCGCCCTTCTTTTTGTCTCATTTAGTAATAAATGAAATATTGCCGTAATCACTTCGATTGGGAAAAAGCATTTATTTGTCTTAAAATTTCTAAAATATTGGAAAAAAGATGACAACTGTTGGTATTTTTTTTCTTTGATCTAACTTAATAAAACCAATGAATAAGTGAATAGATTGACAAAATCAATTTAAACAGATATGGAGTAGTATCTACCTAGTAGTCACCTGAAAGAAATAGTTGGGTAACCGATATGGTTTTTCAATGCTAATTTAGTTCTCAAATTACACGAGCTTCAACAAAAGAGTTCTCAAAACCAGAAAAATCAATCAATCCAAACAAAAACAAGGAATTCTCCAACGTGCACCCAAGAACCATCCATCACACATCGTACACATACTGAATCTGAAACGTAAAATTCACAATTAAACACATTCCCAACTCTAGTACCGAATAACCTCCATTTGTCCAGTGACAATAGATATATAATAAATATTTACAAGCCACTTGTTCGATGCACATCGCTGTGGCTTGCTCAAAAGCGCTACATTTAATATTTTACGAAGTCCCATCACGCCCCGTCTTCAACCAGGCCTGATTGCCGTCCGATCGAAATTATATTTCACAGGCGCATTCAAAGCTGCCGGACGAGATTGCCGTTCGTACACCGTATTAGATATATTCTAGTAATATGGTGGACGACAACGGGTTTGTAACTAGGTCTTTGAATTTTGGGAACGGAGGTATTTTGGCAATAAGGGCTTTTGGTCCTTCGAGCCGGATACGATTTTTTTTCTGTTGATTGTGTCATTGAGACGAGTAATATTTTTTCTTTTGAATAATTCGTTGTGATTTATTCAGAACTTACATTGGCTTTAAATATCAAAAACATAACATCACATGTTTCTCGCAACAACTTAACATTAGTTAAAACCACAAACATAATGATAATGAAAATGGTCGTCAACAAATTAGTTTCATTGTAATTTTCAGTACAACCAACCATTTTTCCCCGAATGTCGTATCTACCACATAAATTAGTGAACACCCAAAATAAACTAGTATTAAATCGTCCGAATCCTAATATCTATTCTCATTTTTTCTTTATTTTCTCAGTGTAAGCGGGTATCGCGTGACAAGCCGCCATACCTCAGCTCGACCAGAAAGAGTAGCCACTGTTTGTTAATCTTGCTTTCATTGTGTAAAATATTTGGGAATATACCTCCGCAAAGCCTTTGTAGGCTCGGCCTCACGGTCTATCGTTTGCCAGCAAACAATGCACGTTTAAGTGTTAAAACTGAATTAGGTAATTGAATTTTACACTGTTTGCTGCATGAAAGTGGTTTTCGGTAACATGAAAGACTGCCCAAAATTGGTGTTGGAACACGCGAAATTTTTTGTCACAAAAATTGTACACAGCTTTTACTAAAAGCGTTCAAGTAAAGAATAGATTTATTTGTTCTTTTTCCCTAAGTTGTACTTTTACGAGAAAGTAAAACACAAGAAAAGGTAGCGTTGCCGTAATGTAATTGGTTAGAAATTCTATTTCGTGCGTCATTTCTCATACTTTTTTGTGAATATAAACAATGTGTGAGTTTAGTTAATGATACGAAAGGTTCCATGCTACATTGCTGGTCTTTATCGAATTGAGTTCGTGATTGGGTACATTGGAAGTTCGACTGCCAATTATTGAAGACATTAGTGGCGAGAGCATCCCCATAGAGACGCAGTGAACTTGAGTGTGGTGCATTCTGCAGTAACGTAGTCTGCGCTGTTACGCCGCTGTGCCTTAGTAATGAGAGACTTGCGTTATTGTGTTGGGGTGTATCAACGTTGTTGGAAAGCCACATTTAAGCAAATATTATGCTGTTTCAAAGGAAAACGCGACTATGGACTTGCAATTATAAACGCTTTCTAGTAATGTACTGCGTTTACTTAGCTTAGCATGTTAAATGTTTCAAATAAAAGGTGTAAAGGTCCCTTTACGAATCCGGCAAACATATATTCTGTAGATCAAACTAAGTAACTCTACGTAAAAATTATTACTTGGAAATGTTTTTTTTTTAAGGTAAAACTCAATGTTTCAAACTCAAATCAGTGTGCTTGATGATTGCATTGAATAGTAAAGGGGAATTTCAAAGTAAAGTTATATTTAAATTAATGTATTACAAAAAAAAAAACAGTGAAGAAGTTGTTACTCTCCAAGTAACTAGAAGGTTCCCAGGTATGGTTCAGAACCAAAAATTTATCGCAATGACAGGGAAACCAAGTGCCGTTCGGCGGAAAAGAGTAACCATGGATTTTCTTGCCGGTTCTTCTCCATGGAAAAGACCAACACGAACCGTGCACCTTTTTCGACGTTTTTTACAAGTCCCATCTAGGCTTATGTGAAATAAAATATTTTGATTTTGATTTTGCTTCGTTAAAGGGTCTGTTACACCCATTATTGTAGTTGTACTGCCTAAAAGGGATCAGACTATAATTCAGAACATTTAGATCCAGAAGTCCAACAAAATTACCGAAGTTACTCATATCAAATTCGTTTAAGATCCTTTACAAACGCTATCAAGTTAAACCAAGTACGTACAATGCACAGCTAACCTCGCCCAAAGATATCCCAATAGTTTAGTTCAATAGTTAATAATGAAGCAACTAGAGCTATTTTGGTACCCATTTCAATTTAAGGACAGAGCTTGCACAGAAACTTATCCAAGTTCCAAGTAAAGTTAATATAACAAGAAACTCTATCCTTAGTGGTATTGTCTATTAAATCTACAAGATACACTTCTAGACACCGAGATGTTTTGAGCGCTCTATTATACAAAGTATTAATCGTTTGACTTGTGGTACATAAGTTTGTTGGAGGCGTTCGATTTTACAAAATTATGGGGTGGCTCTGTTTAGGAATGTTTGGGTGATTTTTTCTTTAGTTTAGTAATGTGAAAGATTTTGCAGGCAATTTAATTTTTATTACGCAATTTTTCACTTGTAACACAAAATTTATACATATATCTTTGTATTCACCGTTTTAATCTCTTCATCTTGGTACCCTGCTTAATGAGGTTAAAGGAATAAAAAAAAATCCAACTCCACATTAGGATGCCTAAATTCCAATATGTGCCACGATACCTTGCATATTACTTTGACCTACTTTAGTATAAAATTCATACAATATTTTTTATATCATGCGCTGCAAAATACAAAATAAATAACTCAGATTATTTTACAACTAAAAAACCCAACTACTGAAAAATCACGGTCTAGTAAAAATCGGTGTTTATAAAGTAAAATCGACTTCTCCTTCAGTTGAAGTTGGTTAAAATATAGCCTATGTTACCCGGGCCATAATAACGAAACATTAGCAAAATCGAATGAATAGTTTAGGCGCTACGGTGGCACATAGTAAATACAAACATACATAGACTACTAAAATCATTACCCTTCTTTTAAGGGGCCGGCGGAGGATACGTATTTCATACAAACGTAATACCAAAATTATTTGTAAATCAAAAATATTCTTAAGGTAGGTAGTCTGTATTTATTTCGATTGAATTACAGAATATCTATGTTCCCAAATATGTTTTTTGAGAGAATAGTGATGCAAAGACGAGATATGAGGAATTTAAATTTTCTATAGAAAACTTATTTTTCTTATAACTCTTGTTAAAATCAGTGTCCAGTCAAAATATATATTTGGGAACCTAGATATTCTATAATTCAATCGAAATAAATACGCACTACCTTAGGAATATGTTTAATTTACAAATTATTTTGGTATTACGTTTGTATGAAATACGCATGCTCCGCAGGCGTCTTAAGCTTTGCCTTCTCAATTTAATATTAGTACCGAAATAAACTATAAAAGTACTCCCATATCTCTAATTTAATAGGGTAGACAACGAAAAAAAAACTATTTAGGCCGTCAGTTAGATTATTAAAAAAAATTTGACCCATATTATTTCTTTTGTTACGTTAATCAAAATTGACGAAGATACGACGCTTTTAAAATTCTCAATACGTCACGCCTAGGTATAATTTTAGAGCGTACTGAGCCCCCACTCCCGAGTTTTGATGCGTATTATCTCAATATTCATCAATATTCATTGATAATAAATTCAATTCAATTTTTTGTAAAAACAAAAAATACGTATCTATTATTTTCCTAAACTCTAAATGGTAATTTTTGATACTGTGTTTCATGCCCATTAGTTCGTTATCAAAATATTGTCAAGCCCTTAACATAAGGCAGAGCACTCACACGCGCAGACTCAATCTCTCAACCGTGCCCTCTCAATTTTGATCCTCGAACTAACCTACAAGTTCCGATCGAAGATCTGAACGTCTCGAACGGTCCTCGCCGTGACAGCCTCAAGTAATCCCAGATGGCGTGCTAGCCGATGAATTAAAGTCACTCAGACTAGTTGACTAGAGAACTGTACACGAGATACCTATTGTGTAGATACTGCTTTAGAGTTCGGTTTTGTAATTAATTGTTTGCGTTGATATTACTTCAAGTGGTATTAGATGTAACGGATTCAGACGGTTTTCGGATACAGTAATTTATTTGTGGTTGCCAGTTTTGAATATTAATGTTAGTAAGATTTCTCGAAATTGAATTGACAATCTTGGTATCAGGGATTATGCTGTAACTTGTAATTCTGTTTTGTGTTGTATTGCTTTGGGTAATTAATTGGATTATTAGTTTGTGTGAAGGAAATTACAAAATTTAAAGCGTTTATTTATTACTTACCGTTTTATACGCTTATTTATTTTTATTTAAAAGATTTCTAAGCAATAATTGAAAATTATATTTTTCTTATTTATCTTTTTGGTACCTACTCTACCACAATGCCTATCCTAAATCCCAATCCCAATGTCCTATTTGACCCTATGGTTGACTCGTAGAGAATGCCTTATGGTGTTAAGTCGGCCTTTGTACCACTCTTGTACATTGAATTTAAATTAATAATTATGGCAGCAAAATAGCAGGTACCATCAAGAATGTTAATAATTTTTTAACATGCTTTAAAAAATATAAAAAAAAACAATAAAATAATTTACTTACTTTTAAAAACTCTGCGTTCATTTCAGTATTATGTTTAACATTGTTGTTTCCATTGATATTATAGGTACAGACTTCAGATGAACAATCAATAATATTCATTACGAGTACCATTTTATCCACAAAATAAAACAATCCCGGATTAATTTTATAAAATCCAATCGAACAAAATAATACTTTACAACTGATTCAACAAACTGCGCAGTAACAGAAATCTGCTTAACGCGGTGGTATTTAGATTACGCGGGATTATCCTATATAAGCGAAAACAATACGAAACAATAAGTTTAAATCGGTAACAATATCATACGCGCCTACAAGCGTATGTGTAGGTACAAACAAGAGATTCAAAGTTAAGGCAAACAGAACACATCTACGCAAGCGAGGCGTTGTGGGGAAGCAACATTATAAACAAGCCCAACTTAATATTAGACCACAACGGCACAGTTTATTCATGTCACCAGGTGTAGAAAGACGGCCTAATGCCACAAGTTACCGTCATATTATACGTAATACGATATTCAGACACATTACACTCAAGTTTACGACTCCAACTGAGGTAGCTTACATTTATGAATCTTTAAACATCTTTTAAAATCCATACCATGAGTCCATGACGTATTTTATGTTCACAACCAGTATTAATATTTAATATTCCACAGTTACACACTCTAGGAATCCTTGCAACAGCCAATTGTACGGTTCAGTCAAATATTCGCTTCGGGTGATGAAATAACTGAAATTTCACAATATTCGCAACAAGTTTTGCAAAACCTTGGAGCAAATAATTATTTCACAGTACTAGTAATAAAGTTGGCTAAATTCGTTTCAAATTTGGAATTCAGTTGGTCGATTTTGAATTTGGAACAATAAATAGCAGGAACACATAATAGGAGCGTTATTTATTGTCGTGTATTTAATTGCCGGTTCTATTTCCAATGTAATTTATACGTCGAATCATAAATTAGTCGCACATACAGAAGTGAGTTAGAGTTTTACGGTGCCGATCAAAAATAAACTGAGCAGTATCGTAATAGATAAACTGAAATAACTGCAAGTGCAACTATGACGTCAGATAGATAAATGAGTGCGCAGGAGGTTAGTATAGAATGTTTCCTGTTGTTTGATCCCATTCACGTTCGAGATCGGTAAATGAATGGATGTCACGAAATTAGCAACGTATCTTGTGCCAGCTCATATCTCACTCGAGACAGCACCGGTTGTTCGCAGAGATCACGACAATTGTACGGTATTACCTGATAATATATTGTAGGTGAGCTATGCAACTATCACACACTCAATCATTGTGAGACGTCACGTCAAACGATATAAATCGTGCCACGTTTGCATAAATTACTCAAATACCCACAGAGCCCTGAATAGAGCTTTTCGGTTTCATAGTAATGTGTGTTTGGCTAAAAGCTTTGACGTGAAGTAAAGTCGTATTTGCATAAACAAATGTTAGGGAAATAAGCAAATTTTACTAATCTAATTCGTTATGAATACCTTATACTTATAATTGATTAACTTATCCAAATTGCGAACAAAACAACATTATTCAATCCTTATCCAAAAACTCCTATCCAGCTTGTAAAATGTCTAATGTTAGACAAAGGTTAGCTTGTATGTAATACCTGGACCATGTCAAGATTAAAAAATACAATAAAAATAATATAATGCACTTATTGAAAACCAATTATTTATATGATGAAATACTAAGTATCATCTTCTACTGCTCACATCCCAATTCACAACCTAGCAACGTTAAACAAAATAATAATCAAAATAACACAATTAATGTTTGCCAAAACTTAGTTCGTCATGACATTGTGAACTAATCTCAGCGAGCCGGGATACACAGCGGCCACAATAACTCTGTGTCGCTGTAGCTACATATTTACCTACCCTCTCTCTACCAAGGAATGCCTCGACAACAGTATCTGTACTAACTCAGATGTCCCAACAGTTTCAGCCTTCAGAAAGGGAAATTGTTGGCGAATTTCAATTGGAGGTATCGGATTTGAATTTGGAATTAATAGTTGTTGAATTTTTGTGGTTGTTATTATTTGTATTGTAATTAAAGTTGGTTTAAATTATTATTAAGGAAAGATGTTTTTTTTTTACAACTATCAATACCGGTTGGTGAAAATAATTCGAATGTGTGGTCTTTATAAATGTACTAGCTGTTGCCCGCGACTTCGTTCGCGTGGAAATTTTGAAGTGTGATTTATGTATATTAAACGAAAAAAAAATCGGTCCAGCCGTTTCGGAGGAGTTCGATACTAAAAAGTGTGACACTATAACATTTTACAGAGAAAAAGAATTAAAGATTTCACCGTATATAAAGACTAGCCCATGCTACACAAGAGTGAAATGTGTGTACTGATTTGGCGATAGGTAAAAAATTGTATGTACATCACTGTACATACAATTTTTTACCTATAAATCCAAGTTCAAAATGAATATGTATTATACACGTCACGAAATTTATGAATGATGGTGACAATAGCATCGAAATTTCGTAGCTACAAATACTAAGAGCTCATACAAAAACAATACAATAGGACTTTGTTTTAAAGTATTTTACTATTAACATAATTCTGGTTTAGTTACCAAGAAGCAATATTCTCACCAATATTAAATGTCAAACCAACTATCTTTATCAACATTTATTGAAGGTAATGGGAACATTACTTCGACGTTTGTTCCCGGCGGTCCCAAGATTAGTTGACAACGTCACACGAACCGACTTCCTCAAAGTAAGTTTATCTCGTGCAAGTTCCCTAAATTGAAACAGTACAGCATCTGCACTTGCCTTGATAGTTATTGGGAATAAATTACGGAACTACCGTCTTTGACCCACATGCTAGCTTCATATTACGGTTAATTGAGGAAAAGTAATAATGGTTGGTTTGTCGTTCGTTGAGGTCGCAATTATGAAGACTTTTGAGAAGCAGTCTAAGAAATTCCTCATCTTAATTCTTTTTCTCAATTTGTTATTTCATGACATTTTTTATACGAGATGTAAATGGATTCACGAAGTCGTCGACCATGCATTCTTTACATCAAATTAAGTAACTCTACGCAAAAAAAAATGGAAAACACAGGTGATAAATTAGGTTCACGGTAGGACTCAATGTACACTCAAACGTTGTGCTATATTATGGATTTATTAAATGGAATAGTACAGTGGTCAAGGAAGTATTAAAAGTATATGTATAATTAATATAAGTATATTTTATGTGTCTGCAAAAATCGAGGTATTTTCAAAATTAGAAGCGACTTTCATAATAAAAATACACGCAGTATAAACATTAAAATGTAATACCTAAATTCAGATTAACAAAAACTAGCAAGTCTTTTATTATAAACCAGTATACGCTTATAGAACAAGTTGCCAAAGTCAGTTATAGAACTGACCGATGGAAATTTCAAAAACTATATTAATCGTGTCCTTATTAAAAAATCATATTAAAAAATCAAGGACTATGTCGAAGACAAATAAGTTTGGCTATAGTTCTTTCTACGCGTGTGGCTTCTCTGGTAGCTCATAAACGGCACAGATTTGTGGATGTCTCTAACTGTTCTTAATCCCATTTCTATTTTTCTGAATTAGATTTTTACAATAGTTTGATCAGAATAGTTATAGCACTGAACTGATAACAATATTTGTGTCACTTGTTTATTTTTTTAATTTAAATATCTACTTACCTAGATGCTTTTTTTACCTATTATTTGTGAATAAGTGAACATTGGAGGCTTTGTAGATTCCCAGATGATGTTTTACTTTTGTTAAATATTTATCTCGTTGTAAATACATTTTTTGTATTAGTAAGCAACGACCTATTGTCGGGCCCATACTAAAGTTCTAATGCTGTAACATAACAGTATTGTCATACCAAATGATTTGAAAAGAGTAACCATGGAGTTTCTTGCCGGTTCTTCTCCATGGAATCGACCAACACGAACCGTGCACCTTTTTCGACGTTTTATAAGTGCCCATCTAGACCTATGTGAAATAATATTATATAACACTAGCTTCCGCCCGCGACTCCGTCCGCGCGGATGTCGGTCTTCGCGTGGATGGTTTATTTCTCCATTTTGAGTAACTCTGACAATGACATCTTAATATCTATTGGACCCAAATACGGCTAAGCCTATAATAATTAAGGAGATCCCTCTATTGAGCTACTGCTGTTGAGCTCGTCTATGAATAAAACTGAAAAATAAGATTTTTTTTTTCTACGTATGTTTCCAGGATGAAAAGTATCCCATTTTATGCCCAGGATAATAAGGTATAATTATACCAAGTTTCATCGAAATCGAACCGTTAGTTTTCACGTGATGCCTGCATATACAGACAGACAGACAGACAGACAAAAATTTTTTTAATCACGTATTTGGGTTTGGTATCGATCCAGCAACACCCCCCGCTATTTATTTTTTCAATATTTTCAATGTACGGAATTGACCCTTCTACAGATTTATTATATGTATATGTCACCGTAAAATTGTCAAAAACGTTATATTGTAATATCTCTAGTGATATTGTAAGGTCTCGAATTATTGTCAAATGAACATACTGCTTACAATAAAACGCATTATTTTTCGTGAAATGCATGCGATGGTAGTCAACTCACGCGGTGTGGAGTGAAGGAGGGGTCCCCCTTGCCCAGTGGTACCACTCTCATGAAAAGATACTGTACCATTCCTGAGAAATATCGATTAATATAACCTAACCTTAAAACACTTCATATTCCCCTAAAAAGCGTAGTCGACGGAGCCCCGCTTCGCGGGTGCAGTATTTCCGAGTGCAGGGTTTAAAGGAACCTAACTAACCTAACGGGGGGGTGCCCCAAGTCCCGTTTAGGGGGGCAAGAGATACTTCCGTATGTTCAGTTGACAATAATTCGAGACTTTACAATATCGCTAGAGAGATACACGTTATATTGTAATATAACGTATTTGACAATTTTACGGTGACATATAGATAATATGAAAACGGGTATTTATCACGAATTTACCATTAATTTAAGCCCGACGTTTCGACCGGATTGCACCAGTCGTGGTCGCGGGGAAACTGTAGTATTGGAGGTACTGCGACAGCAAAGCGAAGGCGTTTATTCAACTACCCTCACTTGATCTTCATATTGTGAAATAAAATATTTTGATTTTGAGTTTGATTTTATAACATTGAAAACTTGCTAGTATTTAAAAAAATAAGAAGGTAAAGATAAAACTTTGACCTCCAATATCTCCGTAACATGAAGGTTCCCAGGTATTCAGGTTCCAGAACAAAAAAATAAAGCTCGCAATGACGGGGAGAGCAAATGCCTTTCTGATTATTTCAAGGTATTTTTATTATTATTTTAAAATAAAAAAAAATTAATGATTTATTATTTCTATTAGTACTTGAATGAAGATTCAGACTACTCTAAACGTAGATGAACGTGGATGCCTGTTTTCGAAAAAATACAATATTCGTATTGACAAAAATTAGATTTTTCTTAAGATGTCTTACTGAATACGATTGCCATTAAATTATGTTCAGCGTTAATAAGAAACTGGTAATACGATAAAGAAAATGCAATACATCGTAAAGAAATAACGGTAGCTTTTCTATTAAACTAAGTTAATACATTTATTCCTTCTAAGAAACCAACCAACAACCGTGTTAAAATTGGGTGAGGCTTTCTCGTAAATATATAATTGGATTGATCGAAATTGATTTGTTTCTTTCAAGGTTAAAATCAAAGAAGACAGAAACGAACCACTTCTTGGTAAATTAAAAGGTATATTATTTAATTTTGAATGTGAAATAAGTGTACTATGTTAAACAGTGACATGAAACTCCTTGAAACCTTTAGATTAAGGCGATTACACGAGCTAAACGCGAGTTTTATAATTAATAAAAGTATATGATTCACTGCTATAAACAAGACCAGAAAAATATATGATATTCTTCAGGATATATGCTAGCATGATACTGTTTTGAAAACAGAATACAATTAATTTGGCTCGATATAAAGAAATCACGAACTTACCTCGAAAAATATCTTTCAAACAATAAAAAACATACTAGCATGCGATCATTCTGATTTTTTGGCAAATAATTCTACAAGCAATATATTAGCATGATACTGTTTTAGTTTTTTAATCCAATCAATAGTTTTTTTGTATATCGATCGAAACCAGTCCTTTCGCGCTATTTGGCCCGCAGTGGGTGACGTAACAACCACTTTGTAGTGCAAGCTGATTAGAACTTTATTCTAACAGCATTTCAAACGAAGTTTGAACCACCACAAATAGAGTTGCTAATTTAGCTCGTCTAAGCGCCTTAAGGAGAATCACATCACTACATATTATAAAACAAAGTCTCCCGCCGCGTCTGTCTGTCCCTATGTATGCTTAGATCTTTAAAACTACGCAACGGATTTTGATGCGGGTTTTTTAAATAAATAGAGTGATTCAAGAGGAATGTTTTAGTATATTATTCTACGCGCGCGTAGCCGCGGGCATCGGCTATTAAAATATAAAGAATAATGCTTTCAAATCTAAAGAAGTTAAAGTTAATTCTAAGCCAGTTAATTTATTCGTTAATATTTTAGTGAATACGTTCAAATTGATTTGTTTCTTTCAAGGCTGATCCAAATAAGGTGGAAACCGAATGACCCTCTTCGAATAAAAAACAAAGTAGGTAGGTACAGGGTTTAACCCTGGGCAATTTCGGCTAGACTGGTTAGGTTTGAACTTTCAACCTAATTGAGCTTTCACTCAATAGTGCATAAAGTGAAGGACATACAGTGACAACATAATTCCCCCTGTGAACCCATGTACCGGCTTTTTGCGAAGGGAAGTGTTTGGAAAGATGATGTAGAATCGTAGGTATGTGGATGTGACGTCAGTACGGTAATTTTGTTTCGGCAGTACACACCCATGGTCATCATTATCTGCCTTGTCTGTTCCGAACTATGTTGGGGTCTTCTTCCAGTCTAACCGGATGCAGCTGAATATTAGTATTTTACATGGAGCGACTGCCTATCTGACCTCCACAACCAAGTTCATCATTTCAGCCGCAAGACGTCCACTGCTGGACATAGGCCTCCCCCTAGTGTCGCCATATTGACCGGTCCCGTGCGACTCGCATCCAGGAGATTCCCGCAACCTTCATCAGGTCATCGGTCCACCTAGTGGGAGTCCTTCCACCGCAACGTCCCATTTAGTACTGGGTACTACGACACCCCTTTGTAAGACTGGTTGTCAGACTTTTTTGACTACTGACTACCTGTAACGACTGTCAAAGATCCACAAATGACAACGGGGACCCACTACATACATCAATTTTACTATGGTCGTTCGGTTTCAAGTGTCTGAATATTTCATAATAAAACACACTTAAAGTCCAGCTGAAAGTACCAACAAAAAGTGTGTACCGAAAAAATGAAGTGCACCTGCCACATAAACGACCACCAAACCCAAAAAAAAACGAAAAAAAAACAATATATTACGATCGTGTATATTACGGGCGAATCTGAATGTGTCAGTGCGTAATTTATCGGGGTACGTGTTTTTTGTGGAGGTTCTCTTGACCTCATAAAACACAGCGCTGTGCAGGGACCAAATCAGAGGGCACTCGAATGAGTTCGGCCCGCGGCGTTCATCGAAAGTGGGAAAAACAAGCAATCGCCACTCCACTGAGACGCCCCGATAGCACTTCACACGTCGTAGTGATTTTTACAACGCTCGCACTTGACTGTGTGGCGTTTTTCGCTCGTAATCACTTTGATGTACGCGCGTCCTTTCCGCGACGGTTGGACTTCAAGTCGAAGGCGCACTTAAAATTGAAACGCGAATGTTTCCTTTTTATATTGAGAATATTTTTATTGAAGTGCTATCAAAGTTTTACCTTTTTTTGTGGAATCAAATTTTGACACATTTATTAGAGGTTGGTGTCTTCTTTCTATCTTATTCGTTTGGATTCGTCCATGCTTACGTACACACTTCAGTAAAGGCAATGGAAAAACAGTCATGTTGCTGTAGTTTTAATGTTCAAATTTCAACCACATTTGTTGTTGCGTATTGCTAAAAAAAAGCACCGATATACTACGTTCGATATTCAAATCGCAACCGTTCGATGACTCAATATTTATGTGTCGATTTTCGAATCATCGCAGACGAATGCAGTGGGCCGAGTGAGAGATTCTCAGGATCGGACGTGAGCCTCCACGTGGTTGGCAGTTTTCCAACCACAATACACATTTAACTGGCTGATTTTATACGCAGAACACAATTTTAAAGTAGTCTATAAACGTTAAAAGTAACATTAAGTGACTGTAGTGTTTTGTTTTTCCTGTTTTGCTTTCTAATTATTGTCACTGTTTTGTTGTGTGGTGGTTTAGATGTAAATGGTTTCATACGTTAAGGGTTTGTTTATTTTAGATAAAAATAGAATGTGGATTATTTTAATTCCTTTAGGAGGTGTCTGTCTACAGTGTGTAAAGTGTATGTGTTTTTGGGGAGGTGATTTTCCTCCCCAAAAACACACATTTTGTGATACAACTCAATGTAATGCACTCAACGCCACACTCGAGTTGTGCTGATGGATGAATTAAATAGTACGGTGTTTGTAGAGGTGTTACAAGTAAAAACCTTACATTAAAAACTTGTATTTAAAAAAATACTTGTCAAAAAGTTGGAACTTTGACCCCCAATATCTCCGTATCTAGAAGGTTCGGTGTGTTGTAGAACAAAAAAGTTAAGCAATGACCGGGAGAACAAGTGCCTTTCGACTTGTTAAGGCGACTACACGAGCTAAACGCGAGTTTTATAATTACTAAAAGTATATGATTCACTGCTATAAACAAGACCAGAAAAATATATGATATTCTTCAGGATATATGCTAGCATGATACTGTTTTGAAAACATAATACAATTAATTTGTCTCGATAAAAAGAAATCACGAACTTACCTCTAAAAATATCTTTCAAACAATAGAAAACATACTAATACGCATGCGATCATTCTGATTTTTTGGCAAATAATTCTACAAGCAATATATAAGCATGATACTGTTTTAGTTTTTTAATCCAATCAATAGTTTTTTTGTAAATCGATCGAAACCATTCATTTCGCGCTATTTGGCCCGCAGTGGCTGACGTAACAACCACTTTGAAGTGCAAGCTGATTAGAACTTTTTTCTAACAGCATTTCAAACGAAGTTTGAACCACCACAAATAGAGTTGCTAATTTAGCTCGTCTAAGCGTCTTAAGAGGTTTTATTCACCCTTTATATGAGAAAATAGCATATTTTCACCGCGTACTGACCAAAGGCATCATGGCTTTAGTAGAGTACCTGTGCTAAACACGTATAATTATGTCGCCGCAGGAGTCTCTATCTGCTAAGATTTAATCTAATTATTAACACTCATAAACTATTCCATGATAATATTGATGAACCTGCCATCTCTGCTTTGGCAGTGGCATTAACAATTATTTACAAAGATCATTATTCAATTGACAGAAAGGTTAAGCGCCATCTATTGGCTTTTGTATTAACTAGTACTTAAATAGATCTTCGAGTGACAATTTAAGAGATTAATTAAACAAGTTTAGCTAGAACTATAAATAAAATTAAGATAGCAAATATTTTATAACTATTGGGATTTTACTAATTTGTAATAGCTCTTTCGTGGACTATGATTTCTTTGTTTGTATGGCAACATTCCACATGTTGTGGAATGAAGCACCAAGTACAATTTTAATGGTCAATAAGTCAATTTATAATTCTAGACTGTAGCTAGAATCAGTTTTTCTAAAACTAACTACAAAGTAAAAAGTAACAAGATTATTTACAAAGCAATTTATTAGTGGAAGACCTATTCTTTGTATTAATTTGACCTGTCCTCCGATCTGCCGGAAATGGTTTTAAAACAAGTGTCAATAGTAATGAATCTAGTAATTTAGCTTAAACTTAATAATACCTTTGCATTTGTGAATATTAGTATTGTTTAATTATTACAATAATTAAGTGTGAAGTATTCTGATATTGTTTGTAAGTTTTAATGAACTTACGATGTAATGAATTACTGTACTGAATGTGGTGTGTCACTTCCGGTATTCAAGGAACAGACGCGTCGATTAGGAGCTGTCTCCCTAACTTACGATGAGTAAAACCATTGAATTATTAAGTTAATAATAATGGCTTTTGGAATGAACAATATAAGCTTGTGTAAATGAGAAATGTAAGAGTGTAAGGAGTTTCTTTGTCCGTTCTTCTCCTTACTAGCAATATTGGCGAACGGGCTGCTCGTCTCAGAATGTTTATTGTGCCTACCTAAATGGTTTCTTAGAAATAAACGTTTGGAGTTTGAGCAAAGTGTTGTGTCTGATTTCAACTACCCATCTACCTATCTACCAACAATGAAGAATCGTATCGCACGGCGATGTGATGGTTATAGAATGAAAGACAATAAGTATGGCGGCGAATTGCGCCAATATTCGAGGACTGCTACTCTCCAGGATTTCCCTGTCATGATATATACAATAATTGTCATTGGAAATACTCTGATTGTATTGTATTGTATTGTACAACAGGCTGGTGTCCGCAACTCTACGTCTAAGCGCGTATTTTGCGTATAGGCTATAATCCACCACGCGGGCCCCGTGCGGATTGGTAGATGTCACATGTCTTCGAATTTTTGGTTCTAGGACTTGCCGGTTTCCTCACGATGTTTTCCTTCACCGAATACTCTGATACTTATAGATTAACTGAACCTACAATGTAGCCACAAAAATATTTTCATTTTTATTTTACTGAAATAGAATTGCGAAGCTCACCTTCAAACTAATACCCCAAACGCAACGCCACTACATTTACAGACACAGAAAAACAGAAAAGGTTTAATTGAAAAATGTACGAGTCGAAAAAAATGTTGTCTACCTATAGTGTGTCAATTTAGTTTGGGCCGTCGCAAAACTATTACTGCACCACTTTATTTGCTGACGGCACTGAAAATTTGCGTCAGGCTAAGTGCCAAATTTATAACATTGGAGGTTTTCACACTAATTGGTTCGGTAGGAAGGATTGTTAAAGATAAAATATGCGATGCGGACTGTTTTCGTTAGCATATTGATTGATTACGTCATTACTATTGATGCTTGATGATTTTGTCATGTACTCTATGATTTTCGTGACGTTTGATAAAAGCTTGTCAGGCTGGATGCAGTTCATCAATCCATCGCGATCAGTAACGATGGATCTATCTATCTCTGCTTGATATTAAGCTGGGATATGCGTTACTGCGTTGTTTTTGGAAAATTGGATTTTGTATCCGTGTTCGATGGAAATTGGACTTGCATAGGATTTGTGTTGCTAAAACAGACTATTGTTTGATTTTTGTTTTGCTATTCGAATCGTGTATTTATCTTGAGCTTTTACTGATCGATGATGAAGTTAAAATAAGATTAGGAATGCCCCGTTGGTTGAGTGGTTGTAATCGCGACTGCTGAGCGTGATATCCGGGGTTCGATTCCAGGGTCAGTCAAATCGATATTGAGTTTTGTTTTATAGCAGCAGCCATGACGGAGTCTAGTTTTGTAAATTTCCCATCCTAAAAATAAAAAATAGGTTCACCACTTATTATAGCAGCAGCCATGTCGGAGTCTAGTTTTGTAAATTTCCCATCCTAAAAATAAAAAATAGGTTCACCACTTATTATAGCAGCAGCCATGTCGGAGTCTAGTTTTGTAAATTTCCCATCCTAAAAAATAAAAAATAGGGTCACCACTTATTATAGCAGCAGCCATGACGGAGTCTAGTTTTGTGCCCGGTTGATGGCAATAGGTTCAACCCTTATTAAATGGGACTTAAACATTGCTGGCGAAATGTAGGTGTACTGGTCGTATTAGGATCACCTCTGACTAACTCTTCGAGGATCACAGGCGTACCTAATGTTATGTTGTGTACAAAAAAATCCGGCCAAGTGTGAGTCGTAGTCGTGCTCGAAGGGTTCCGTAGTCCGTACCATTATCAACATTAGACAAAACAGCCAAAAAAACACGCTTGTTAGTATGGGAGCCCCCTTAAATATTAGTTTTATTTAATTTAGTTATTTATTTTTAAAGGGGATATAAAGGGTGTAAAACACCTCTTAACGAAGCCAAAAGGCACTTGTTCTCCCCGTCATTGCGATCATTTTTTTGTTCTACACCATACCTGGGAACCTTCTAGTTACGGAGATATTGGGGGTCAAAGTTCTAACTTTTTGACAAGTTTTTTTTTAAATACAAGTTTTTATTGGAAGATTTTTGCTTAAAAGATCTCTACGACCCTCATACTATTAAATCCATCAATCAGCACAATGTTTCAAGTGCGTTACATTGAGTTCTTTCACAAAACATGATATACCACCCCAAAAAAAAAAGTCGTTTCCCAGCAATAACTTTTGCGTAAAGTTATAGTTTGATGTACAGAATGCTTGGTTGACGGCTTCGTGATGAGGTGCTTTACACTCTGTATACTTACAAAGAAATACTGATGTCGTTATAACTATCGAGCAAAATTCGGGAAAAAAATTACGTTTGTAGTATGGGAGCCTCATACAACAAACGTAAGGTTTATTTTGTTCATGTTTAGTTTTTGTTGTTATAGTGACAACAGAAATACATAATCTGTGAAAATTTCAACTGTCTAGCTATTACGGTTCATTAGATACAGCCTGGTGATAGACAGACGGACGGACGGACGGACAGTGAAGTCTTAATAATGGGGTCCCGTTTTACCATTTAGGTACAAAACCCTGAAACGTACCTGAAAGTTCACAGGCATACCAAAACTCTCAAAAGCTTTACAAGAGTTAGACTTGTAAAAAAAAAAACTGTATTTATTTGCAACTGTGAAAAACACTCTCTCTTTAGAGTACCTACTCTTGATCGGATACTTTCCATCGAAGTGAATAAAAAAGTTTTCTTAAGACAGTACAATTTCATGCGTATTGCGTACAAAAATCAACTTGTAACGAGTAATACAGAAACTACTAAAGTGTCTTTTAGCCAAGATCCAAGTCCAATAATCCTAAAATATAGTCGTATCTTTATGTGAGGCTTCCGAACAGATCTTATTATTAGAAGTCATTTAACTTGAATTATTGCTCAGTAGTAAACAGCGTTATATTCGAGGGCATGTGTTATGTTTTTAATACGGAAGTCTTTAAAAGAGGACTGTGTTCTTTGGACCTGCATTGTAGGAGAAAATTACATAATCCTCATCATCATTCCTTTGCCCTTTTTGGGGTTCCGTAGCCAAATGGCAAAAAACGGAACCCTTATAGTTTCGCCATGTCTGTCTGTCTGTCTGTCTGTCTGTCTGTCTGTCCGCGGATAATCTCAGTGACCGTTAGCACCAGAAAGCTGAAATTTGGTACCAATATGTATATCAATCATGCCGACAAAGTGCAAAAATAAAAATTTAAAAAAACATTTTTATTAGGGTACCTCCCCCAGACGTAAAGTGGGGAGCGATTTTTTTTTTAATTTTGACCCTGACGTGTGATATATTGTTGGATAGGTATTTAAAAATGAATAGGGGTTTTCTAAAATCATTTTTTGATAATATTAATATTTTAGGAAATAATCGCTCCGAAAGTCAAAAACAATGTGTCCCCCCCCCCCTCTAACTTTTGAACCATAAGTTTAAAAAATATGAAAAAAATCACAGAAGTAGACCTTTATATGAACTTTCTAGGAAAATTATTTTCAACTTGATGAGTTGAATAGTTTTTGAGTTATATAGCACTTTTTCAAAAAAACGCAAATGATAACTTTGTTTTTCATACAAATACTATGAAAAACAAAGTTATTTTTGCTGACGAAAAATGTTGGTATTTTTAATGGTCTGGGAAGCTACGGAACCCTACAGTGAGCGTGGCCCGACACGCTCTTGGCCGGTTTTTTTGTATTGTACAACGGGCTGGTGTCCGCAACTCCACGTCAAAGCGCGTATTTTGCGTATAGGCTATAATCCACCACGCGGGCCCATTGCGGGTTGGTAGATGTCACATGTCTTCCAATTTTTGGTTCTAGGACATACCGGTTTCCTCACGATATTTTCCTTCACCGTTTTTGAGAGCAGTGGTGATGAAATAAATTACACAAAGTAATGGGCCTGCCTGGGTTCGAACCCACGACTTACTGTTTGTAAGTCGGGGCCGTTACCACTGGGCCACCCGCTGCTCTCTTCCCTGCCCTTTTCCCAATTCATTTGGGTTTGGCGCAGCATATTTTCTTCCATACTTTTTCTCTTTTATTTGTCATCTGATCATACACCCCCTTCCACCATTCGGTCATGTTGTCCTTTTCTCTGTATATTCATACAGAGTGTAAACACACTCATCATGAAGCCGGTAACGAAGCATTCTGTACATCGAACTAAGTAACCTTACGCAAAATATATTGTTGGGAAAACTTCCAATTTATTTCAATAAAAACTTGTGAAAATGTTGGAACTTTGACCCTCAACGTCTCCGTAACTTAAAGGTTCCCAGGTTTGGTCTTGAACAAACAAAAATGATGCAATGATGAAACCTTTAATTTCGTTAGTTAATTACGACAGAAAAAGAATAACTCCCTGAAGCGGTTAGGTTAAGAGCAGAGACATGTAAGAAGATATTTCTTTTATTTTCAAAAGAAACCTACTTGGGCGAAAAAAGGAAAAAATTTAAAATCATATTTGTATTATGTTTACGATCATGCATGCGTAGCAAACCCACGTGCATTTGTGTAAATACGTATAACGCATCTGGTAACAAAAAAGAAAAATACGCGTGCGTGTGTGAAAACGTCCTGAGTGGTTACGTGAATTTGACATTTTTGGGGAAAAGGGGAAAACATCAAGTACAAGGACTGACGTAGTCTCATCTCCACGTCACATTTTATACTGAACTAGTTTCTACCCGTGGCTTCGCCCGCGTGAAGTTCGATAATTGTCCCATGGGATCTTACTTTATAAGTACAACCTACTTCGAGAACCAGGCTATCCATAAGTGAAAATAGCATGAAAATCGGTGCAGTAGTTTTTGAGTTTATCACGAACAGGCAGACGCGGCGGAGAACTTTGTTTTGTAGTATGTAGTGATATGCTTTTGGTTACACTAAGGGCAACTCCAATGAGACGACTGGTACACGAAGATTTTGCAATCTGTATTAGCACGATCTGTTTAACATATGTAGTGGGTATAATTAGCGAACTAGGTAATCCTTTTGCTTGTAGACAGAATCACATAAGTCGCAATACGTGTAGTGGCATTTATGTACGTGCACGTTTCAGTATCTACGTATATGTCGTTTAGGTATATATGTATTAGGACTTATATACTACTATTATGCTTATTTCTTTATTGTTTTTGGATAATAACTTCATCTCAAAAGTAGAATAAAAATAATGTAAAATACTTAAAACCATGAAAAGTCAATATTCGATGATCGTGAGAGGTTAATTCGTTCCTCGACATTTATGATTCGAACT
The DNA here is from genome assembly GCA_950022955.1 of Xestia ashworthii. Classification (NCBI taxonomy): domain Eukaryota; kingdom Metazoa; phylum Arthropoda; class Insecta; order Lepidoptera; family Noctuidae; genus Xestia; species Xestia ashworthii. The sequence goes on along the minus strand of OX465553.1, from coordinate 9,277,770 downwards.
TGGAGGGTTATATTGACGATTTTGATAATTATAATTCTGTAACTATATTCGTCTTACAGTCGCGAACAATATTTTAATCAACATAAAACCTAGCACTGTCCTACAAATCGCAAAAACGTAAATTTAAATTTCACGAGCAACCCTGACGCTTTCACCTTAAATTACAAAAAAATCTATTCAATTACTAGTATTCCTATTATAGTCCTGTGTTAGTAATGTATTAGTCGGAAATGGATATTTAAAGCTACAAATTTGTAAATTGTGCCACTGAATTTCTACAACAATATACAGGGTGTAAATCACCTCATCACAAAGCCGTTAACCAAGCATTCTCTACATCAAACTAAGAAACTTTACGTAAAAATTATTGCTGGGAAACAACTTTTTTTTTGAGGTTATAAATCATGTTTTGTGGTAGAACTGAATGTAACGCACTTAAAACGTTGTGCTGATTGAATAGTACGGGGATCGTGGAGGTGTTAAAAGTTAAAATTTTACAAAAAAAAAAACTTGTATTAAAAAAAAAACTTGTCTAAAAGTTGTCACTTTGACCCCCCATATCTCCGTAACTAGAAGGTTCCCAGTTATGGTGTAGAACAAAAAAATTATCGCAATGATGGGGAGAACAAGTGCCTTTCAGAATCGTGAAGAGGTGTTTTACACCCTTTATAAACAATTATAAGTACAAACAATATTAATTTCAACGTAAACAATGACACAGGTGAGCTTTTTAGTTATTGCTGAATAACTAAAAAGCTCACCTGTGTCATTGTTTACGTTGAATTGAATATTGTTTTTACGTAATGTGTCCGTTCATTTGGGATGGACTCGCCGGCTAGTTTCCAATTTTATGGTGGTTGCACAAGTGGCGTGGACCTCGTGCACACACGACGAATAATTTGGCAAACTACCGTAAAAGGTAACAAACTAAACTATGCGAGAAATAACATCTTCATCTATTTTTGCCCACATGACAGACTTGACCTTTAAGCTTTTCGATTTATCCCTGTGTCTGGTGGTTTTCAATGATCTTTGAAATTCACGTTATTGTATATTTATTCCTAAATTCATTCATCTTGAAAACTTAAAATTTAAATAGAGTTCAATTTATACTTTACATTGTTAATAAATAAACAATAGATTCACTAATAATCTCACCGAATAATTTAATGCTTTCATTTCAAAAACTAGCAATTTCAGTGTCAACAAAACCAGAGCTTGAAGTTTCCTTCCAACTTTAATAAGAAATATAGCCTATTCTGAAACACCATAAAAGCGATCCGAATTTAAATCAAGCAAATTATCCTCTTCAGTCATTATAATTTGGCAAAATAAATTTATAAATTTCAGTTAGAAGGTTTTGATTCGTTTCGCCACGAACCACGACAACTTGTTCCCTACTTTGGCTGAATTCTGTACAAAAGTTAGTAGATTAAAACTGCCAATTAGGGAGCATTTGAATTCCAAGTTGTTTTAGAATTCGCGTAATTATTGTTGGATGAACAATTACAGAAAGGACCAGAATGGATATTTGACATTATTTTATTTTGATAACTGGTCTGTCTGTCATTGTTTGGTTCTTGATTTATGATCTATCAGATATTGTAGAATGAGCTTGATGTAACGGGTAGCTACTGTTTTCTATTTCAGTAAAACATTTATTTACAGCAATGGTAAACATGAAGTAAATAACAAATTAGAGTCATTTTTTAACTTTTGAATTTATGGATTTCGTTCTAACGCAGTTTCATTTGAAAAATACACAAAAGCTATCCAATAGGGCAACGATATCTTAATTATGATTATGTAAATAACTTAACAAAACTCTTGTATATTAAGTCTCTCAGTTTGTAAAGTATAACATCACTTTTGACTTAGGGCGTATACACATAAACACGACACGACGTCGCAATGTGCTACGAAGTGTCATCGTCTCACGATGCGACGTCGTATCGTGGGAATCTACGACATTGCAACGTGCCATGACATCGCAACGTGTCACGATTTCGTCTTGTCGTCGGTCGCTGTAAATTTCTAAAAAGAACCGCACTAGACCTGTTCTCCGATAGTTTCAACGACGTCATACCGTGCATTGTAGCACGTTGCGATGTCGTAGATTCCCATGTTACGACGTCACGTCGTGAACTGATTCCGCGTCGGAGCACCATGCGATGTCGTAACGTGTTAATGTGTACGAGCTGGCCATATTAATACATGACTGCACTCTAAAGTTGATCACTAATTATAAACATATAAACGACAGAGTTCCGCCGTACTCATCAAAATTAAACTGTTAATATAATGACGGTGTAATCCAGTAGCAAGGTATAGTTCAGGAAGTGAGGCAGCTTCCAATTTAATGGTGGTTGAGCAAGTGCTGCGTCGCTTCCCCCCAGTTTCCCCCCACTGACAATATTAATAATTTTATTGCAAGCTAGACGTAATACGTCATTAAAGTGTAAATGTTTTATAAGAAAGAAATTAAATGGTTTTGCGGGACTTGTTGCGGTAGTGGCGGTATTTTAAATGCAATTACGGTGTTTGGTTGTTACTTTTATTTCATTTTAATGTCTAAATAGTAATAAAATTTATTACTTTAAAAGGATTTGTAATAGCAAGGTTGCTACAAAAAAAAAGTGACTTGAAAAATTACTATTTTTTTGCACGCATAAATCTTTAACGTCGTTTGTAATGTTGACCATTTCATTGCATTTTTACACTGCACTGTCAACCCAAAGTTGTAATGTTGCACTATTAAAAAATATCTGACATTACAAATACAAAAACCGCAGACATGGGGCCTGTCGAATGATTACTGAAACTGTTTTGAGAATAATGATATTGAAAAAACCAGATGGCACCATTACTTCCGATTTCAGCCGTACGCTAAAAGATTCTAGCTCAACTAAAGTGTATTTAAAAAAACATGCGGAGCATGTTTGGGGTCAACCGATAGAAGTGAAAACTAAGTAATCTATATCTGCTACGGGTTGTGCCCCGCACACGCCTAGTGGTGCTACACCGTAGTGGATCGGCTACGAGTGCTATGAAGCGTTAGGTGACGGCTACGCGAGTTCCATGATTTTTGTTTACCAAAAAGTGCTCAGCGCGCATAAAAAAGTTTTCACTTCAAAAATATGTATCTTGATAAAAAAATCAACTAGAAATAATGCGTAACTCTCTAATACCAACCTACAAAAACAAAAAACAACACATCAAACCCTTGAAAGAAGAGCGGTCGAATAATTCAGGTGGCCCTGCCTATGTTCAGATGAAAATGCTACTCGCCAACAAATGCTAATTTTATGGTGGTTGAACAAGTGTGCCGAATCCAGTCGCGCTGTCCCCCACAGTATTGCCTGGTAGGCGTCATCTAAATAAAATATAAATACTGAGGGTAGATAACAAGGGTTGGGAATAGTTTAGCGGGTTGTGTACTCATCATTGTGCGTTAATTAATTTATTTTTCGTGTGGGTTTTGATGTTGAACGCGTGGGCAGTTGGATTGGAAGGGAAATGTGAATGCCTTGCGAAACTGGCTATATCTTGTTTTTAGGGTTCCGTACCTCAAAAGGTAAAAACGGAACCCTTATAGGATCACTTTGTTGTCCGTCTGTCTGTCTGTCTGTCTGTCTGTCTGTCAAGACCTTTTTTCTCAGGAACGCGTGGAGGTATCAAGCTGAAATTCATATCAAATACTCAAGTCTATGGTCTCTTGGAGCTGTGAAAAAATCAAACTTCTAAGTCAACGCGATCAAAAGATACTCCCGTTTATGCCGCAAATTTTCGACACTCGCAAGGGAATCAAAACCTACAGGGTACTTCCCGTGAACTCAGAATCTTGAAATTTGGTACGAAGCAACGTCTTATAACACAGATAAAGGAAAAATTGCGAAAAGCATAAATTTTTAGTTACATCATATAATAAAAATATTTTTAATAATTTTAAACTTATTACCCCTTTACTCATGAACGCGTAGTGGTATTATATTGAAATTCTTAACAAATACTCAAGTCTATAATATCTTTAAGCTGTAACAAAATCAAACTTCTACGTCAACGCAATCAAAAGATACAGCAATTAAAGCCGCATATTTTGAAACTCGCAACTACTCGCAAGGGAATCAAAACCTAAAGGATACTTCCAGACGACCTGGAATCTTGAAATTTGGCATGAAGCAACGTTATAAAGTACACATATAGGAAAAATTCCGAAAATCTTAAATTACCATAACTTTTACTTATATACCTACAGGTTTGTACGGAACCCTCGGTGCGCGAGTCTGACTCGCACTTGGCCGGTTTTTGGGTTAATTGTAGTTTGATTTGAGTACCCTATACAACATAACATCAAGCCTATAATCCCTGAAGGGTAAGCAGAGGTGTACATAATAATAACAATTAAAATGCATCACCAGTTATGTTTAAGAGCCTGCGGAGCATGCGAATTTCATACAACAATAAAATACATACAAGTTATCTATGACCAGATTTTCACAAGCAACCCTGTATTATTCTACTCGCAATAAAATCACCTACATAATATATATTGATCGTGGTAGCAGCAGATGAGCGCAATTACTAATAAATATTTACCTGTTTGTACGCGGCTACCAGGTACTAGGGACCAGAAAAAGTTGAGCAACCCATCAACAGCATATAGCGAATGTTGTATACTTTCGATTAGACTATAACTCGTTTGGTAACCGCGTCGTCGGTGAAATTTGAAGAAAAAAGTATTTTTTATAATTTTAATTAATCATAGCCATGACCGTTTTTCTTGCGGCAACCCTATTGGTACACGTTCACAAACATATTTTATTTGTTAAAATTTAATTTTCACCTGGTTGTCAAATGGATGAAGGGGATCTTAGACCATTATATCACAACTAAAAAGGCATGAAAATAGGCCGCGTTCCAAAAAATAAAACACGGTCGATGGCAAAATAGTCAAAGATACAAGCAAAAGTCACCGACTTCCGGAAGTAATGTTATTTTCCACTTTTAAGTGTTTTTGTTGGAATCACATTTTTTAATAGAAGTAATATTATTTAAAAATCAAACATTATCACTTTGTTAGTGTAAAAACACAATTATGGACCCACAAGAGTATAATTACCTACTGTATAGAATGTGATCACCACTCGATCTAACTCAGATCCAGCAGCCATGCATGGGGGGGGGGGCAGCAAGGGACAGGCCCTTGCCGACCCCCCAGCGATGCCCTAACCTGAGGTTCGTACACTACAGGGGTTGCCCTTAGTGCGTGGTCGCTTAGCTTATAGTTTTATGCCCCTGGTTGGAGGCCTTAAATTCAAGGCATCCACAGGACTAGCCCGGTTAAGCAAAAGCCAGTCTCTCTAGACAAAACTGCAAGATGTCATTAAAAAAAAAAAAAAGACTCCACCACTTGAGAATAACGTAGCAAAGACAACTGAAGTAAAGTCCAGATTTTTCTCACATCATCGCATAGTAACCGCAGGGTAACATAAAAATAAAGTGGCAATTTAAGCCTACTACGTGAGGTTATTCGCCCTAATTGAAGTTTTAGATCGGCGTGGTCAAAAAAGTGGTCCCATTAAACAACGAGGTCATTCTTCACGGATCTAAAAACGTACCCTCACACAATGTTGGTGGTGATTAATGGTACAGTCAGCATGCAATCGTTACTTTTCATTACTGTTTGGAAGTGCAGAACCGAAGGCTGGGGTAGCGGTCAGATTAGAAAAGTTCCACGCGAAACAACTCTAAAATCGACTTTAACAACATAGACCAACATTTGGTTTTAGAAGCGCCCCCTGTTATCGAATTGAAGGCAAGTTTAAATTGGAATGTATCCCGCAATAAGCCTCTTGTGATTGGCCTGTTTGTTCTTAATTAGTATTAATCGGGAACTTCACAGGTTTACATTAAGTTAGTATCGAGCTTTTGTTTTCAACTGATTCCGATCGTTATTATATCTGGTAGTAGGTACACAGTACCACGCAGGATACCTAGATTATTGGCGCTTGTTTACTGTCCTCGGCTTGGTTATGATCACAATCTAGATCGAGTAAATATTGGGAGACAGGTACACGATAAAATGGGTTTCAATATCCTCTACAATATTTTAGTATGTTAATTATTTCGTAGATGTTACTAAAGGTGCAACTACGAACACGAAAAGTGATTAAACAGTGTAACGTGTGGGTTGCTGACCGGAAATTATGTAAAATACATCTAAAAACACGGACGTGGGAAATCAGCATATTCATTTTAGAGGGAGAGCCTACCCGCCCTAGCCATTAGTGAGTCACACAGCCAGTCGCAAACAAATCTCCACGCGGATGCTCCTTGCATGTATTTAAGGCAGACGAGACGTTTTAACAAGCCAATATAAATAGAGAAACATGATACTAAATACTCCAGCGTCTTGTCGAACCAAATCTCTTGTGACACGATAAACACCAGGAACTTTTCTGAGGAGCGTATGCGCTCTCAAACATTTTCCTGACGATTCCTTCAGTCATTTGAAGGGAATGCCTCTTATCGTTTTACGTTTATGGACTGCGAATCGAAAAGGCTTCAACGTTACAAAACGAGACCCTTCTATTGTGTAGAAGTGTTGAGTGAATGTGCCATGAAGTTCTTTGTCGTTGTACCAATACGTACCTTGGAAAAATACCCGAGAAGGTCTCCGTTCCAAAAATAAAACCGAATTTGGTAATAATACCTACCTGTGTTTTTGTTTGGAGAGCAGTGTTTTAGAAGGCGGACTTCTTTTGTTATTGTAAGGATTTCACTCACAAACCTTTCTTTAAGTGCACTTAACGTTAAGCATTCAATGTACAATTTAGCTAACCGCATTGAAAAACAACTCTCTTACCTCTTTAGAAACCCCTATAGCTACAAATGTAAATATATCCTAAACAAATCTTTTAATGCCCCACATGTTTGCAAATTCATCAAATATTCACCATGTTTAAACACAATTTTCTTTCCTTTACAGAAAGTCTCCGCGACTACTTTAGCAAATTCGGCGAAATCACAGAAGTTATGGTTATGAAAGATCCTACAACGAGGCGGTCGAGGTATGTTCTGATACATTCACTTTACTAACTTTCGTTATCGGCATTCCCCAGGAATACTAACTTCATCTTGTTTACATGTACTTCGCGTTCTGAAGCAGAGATAAATTGACAGATTGCTATAAAACCGCAGAAATATTCAGACAAAGTTTCAGCTTACCTGGGAGGATGAGCGCATAGTTTTATAGCAGGATAAATCTAGGTTAACGGTGACGATAGCCTTAATTTTAACAGAAAATTAAGCTAATTGGTAAATTTTAAAATATTGTTACAATTACCATATCAGAGGTAATAGGAATGCTTTGTTGCATAGTTGGAGAGCGGCGGTTGCCCGGCCACGACGGCGTGAACTGACCAACTCGACTCGTACTAAAAGTTATCGGTTTGCAAATAAGTTTCATTCTATAGAGAGGCACACTCGTTTCGAAATTTGCGGTTACCTTTGAATTGTAAGCAGTTGAATGTTGGACTTCAAATTTAGGAACTTAACAATAGAACTCGAATTATTCCAACTGAATTAAGCGTTTGGATGAGTTGAATGAGGATTTCGGTATACACTTTACAGGTTGCTAAACTAAGTTCTGTTAATAGCCGTACTGCTTTGGGCATAGCTCGAATATTTCTGTGAATATTCCTCCGACCCTTGTTTACCTTAAAGTTTTTAAGCGTTCATTACGTGTAATATTGATGCGAAGTTTATAAATTAAAGCGTACCTAGCTGGATATTGATTTCGAAGCGAATAGTTAACGTCCTTGAAAAGTGTGAACGCAAGCTTTTACAATCACTATCTCGACGAACAACAATCAAGCCGCTACGTACACAAACTGAGTGCCTTAACTCTGGAGACAAGAAATAAGTTGTCAAAGTGTCGAGCTAAAGTTGCTCCGTTAACAGCGTCTCCTGTTAGGTAAATCGTCGGTTTCACAACTCAATATTGCCCCGCGTCCCTCCGCCCTGAAATAATATACCAAGAGCCGATATTGGAGCGCCTCAGTTGGAAATCTGAATGCAGCCTGCCCGCCATTACGTACTCCGCCTCTCAGCCAAATGTAACGTAAACGTCTATTGTTTATGTTTATTGTTTGCTGGTATAACTTGGCCCAATGTTCTATTAATTAAACAATTTTTAGTTCAGTGACCTAAACTCAATCTTAAACTAGAGATACAAAGTTACCAACACCTGCAAACGTGTGTAACTGAATCAAAAAACCTTGTGGTATTTTCTGGTTTTAAATCTTCCACGATTGCGTTTCGCGTTCGGAAGCACAAAAGTTTTTAGGTCGACACCTTATCGTAACCGTAAATCAGACGGACATCGGCAACGGCCGAGATGTGCCGCCCGGTGTCCTGAAAGTGATAACAGTTTAGAAGTTGTTGCCGTAAACAACGATATTAGGAGGCCGTGCCTTGCATAGTTAGACAGATATTTACAGTCAGCAATAAAGTTAGACAACTTAATGATAAAGAGATACAAGGGCCGTAAATCTGAAGTTTGTTGGAAAAAATATGATAAAGAAAAACGTTATCATTCAAAAGGTCAGTCGTCCATCAGTGTTTTCGAACGATTTCAATCTATCTATGGTCGTCTGCTTCTCGTCAAAGTTGTGGTTCTCCTAGTGTCCGTACACACAAACTTCGCCCTTAATTCTTCGTATCAAAGACCGTATAGTTTGCCTACCGCAGTCTTGGCCAACTACAACTTATGCAAGCAAAGTAAATCAATATCGAAAGTCAATGAATCAAGAGTAATATATACGGGTACATAATAAATGTGCTCTACCTGAAGGCAATATCTGAAAAATTTGCCTGCTCGATATTGCTTACAAGGGAGTTTCCTTTCTCCCCAAAATTTAATGCGTCGTTCGCATTTTTATAAAAAGAAGTAGGTAAGTGAAATAATTTGCGGTCGGTGCTTTATTTCCTTTTATTTATTTTAATGGTAGGTCTCCTTTCATTGTTTTTTCTTTAAGGCTTAGGGAAATGAGGGTTTTCGTGAAGAAAAAAAATGTGTTAACTTTGTGTACCTATCGTTATAAATGTCGGAATTTATACCGAGGTGTGAAACAAATTGGTTTAGTTATGATTGTAAAAAAGAAAATTAATTAAGGTATTAGAGTTCTCTCTGTGAACAGGAAAAACGGATTTACATCGGATTTCTCTTAAATGGATGAAGGTTTTGAGATGAAATGTGATATTCTAAGAGGTTTTAACGGATACCAGAGGGAATTTTGAAATTATAATTTTTAATTTCTTTTTCCGGATGAAAAAGCGCGATTTTTAAAAAAAAAATACAGTTATTTTCGAGTCAACAGCGAACAGTCTTCAAAATTTACCTAATTTAAAAAAAGTAAAAAAAAAACGACCGATTTTGAATAAAGAAAATCAAAACAAGATCGAAAGTATCGTGTTGATAACACCCGGAAAGTTTATTATTTGTAGGCGTTAAGTATATAACCACAAACCATGGTTTTATTCAAGTTGTAAAAACTAAACCTTTTATCATAATTTTACGATCCACAGGTCTTTAAAGCTTCTACTTCGTGTTAAGGGTTCCATTACATTTGATTTAGTAATCAACCTGTTTTCCACCGCGAGTTTGCTCGCAAGCATCATATTCCTACAACCACTGAAAAATCAAGCCTTAGAAAAAAAAAATCTTTGACTGCGGAACCATATTCCATTTTCATATTGATGAAAGACCTTTTTGGGGGAATGTTTTTTATTGTCAACGCTAAGAAAACGTTAATTGGCTTTTGCCTGTTTAAATAAATCATGTCACGTTTTGTCAGGTTTCTTACATTTACAAAACGTGTTCAGTTCTTACTATCCATGTTTACTGAAAAATAAAAAAAAAGTATTTTTTTTTTACAAAAAATTGCGTGGTATGCGACAAATAAAAACACAGACTATACTAAAAAATCACGCTCTAATTATATTCCGGCTTTAAAAGGTAAAATCGACTCCTTCTACTGTTGAAGTCGGTTAAAATGTAGGTAGCCTATGTAACCCGGGTAATAATAAAAAAAAAAACCGGCCAAGAGCGTGTCGGGCCACGCTCACTGTAGGGTTCCGTAGCTTCCCAGACCATTAAAAATACCAACATTTTTCGTCAGCAAAAATAACTTTGTTTTTCATAGTATTTGTATGAAAAACAAAGTTATCATTTGCGTTTTTTTGAAAAAGTGCTATATAACTCAAAAACTATTCAACTCATCAAGTTGAAAATAATTTTCCTAGAAAGTTCATATAAAGGTCTACTTCTGTGATTTTTTTCATATTTTTTAAACTTATGGTTCAAAAGTTAGAGGGGGGGGGGACACATTGTTTTTGACTTTCGGAGCGATTATTTCCTAAAATATTAATATTATCAAAAAATGATTTTAGAAAACCCCTATTCATTTTTAAATACCTATCCAACAATATATCACACGTCAGGGTCAAAATTAAAAAAAAAATCGCTCCCCACTTTACGTCTGGGGGAGGTACCCTAATAAAAATGTTTTTTTTAATTTTTATTTTTGCACTTTGTCGGCATGATTGATATACATATTGGTACCAAATTTCAGCTTTCTGGTGCTAACGGTCACTGAGATTATCCGCGGACAGACAGACAGACAGACAGACAGACAGACATGGCGAAACTATAAGGGTTCCGTTTTTTGCCATTTGGCTACGGAACCCTAAAAAAAAGATTGACACCTTATTCATTAAAATTGGATGATTAGTTTAGGCGTTACGGAGGAACAAACGTACATACATAGACTGCCAAAATGATAACCCTTCCTTTTGGTTTTACCATTCAAATAGTACCTAATTTCCAAAAAATAAAACAACAACTCCAATACGATTGCATCGCTCACATTCAAACGCTCTTGTTAATTGCAGAACACAAATCGCGCATACATAGCTAGGAATAACCTCAGGGTTCTCTTATATGTTCCCCAGTGAATAGCAGTTTATATCATCTCCCGGCTTACAGCGGCTTTACCGGGCGCGTCTCCATTCACGCCGGCTTCATTCGTTTCGCTTTCCACTAAAAATCTAAAATCAATAAAGGATCACGGCATAAATGCAAAGATTACTGTTCGCTTCATTCCTAACATGAAAAATGTACGCGCCTTTACATGAGCCGTCCGAAATAAAACCGCGAATCACTATGAGACTGTAAGTAGCACCATAAAAGGAGGATCCTTGCTTGAAATCGCTTCGGCAAACACCTACAGAGGAATAGAGCGGTGTTAAATGAGAGGGATTGCGAGTCCTCCCCGATCTCCTCTCCTCCCTACTTAAGACGACGTCGTATTAGTAGCTGCCTCGCAAATGGTTCAAATACTTTTTCATATTTTAACGAATCATTAAGCAATAGTTGAAAAGGATTTTCAACTGTTTTATTAGTTTTCTCGCTTTGATAGCTGGGTAGTTTGAAACTTTTCTTGGCGTTATTGATTTTTGAGAGCTTGTTAACGACTAGGTTAATATAATGTTTGCCTTGGTTTCAGAATAGTAAAGTTTGTGTCACATCCAATCAAACATGATTCTAAAAGTATACTTACGTGTGATTATACAGAACAGAAGAAAAATCTGCATTCTCATCCCCCAAAATCCAATTTTTCCGATCAATTCAATATCGTATTAGCAGTAGGTTGGATCGGCTCAAATCTCTACGCTAGGATAGCCTATCTAATAACAATGTTGGGGCATCATCGGCGCATTATTCTGACCGATTGCGCAGCCCTATTGCACTATTGAGTTATCGACAGCTTCCTATATGTTGTAGTCGGTTGTAAATTCATACAACTAATTGATATACCTAATGAGAGGCAATCTATTAAGATGCAATTATACTGTTAGTCATCACTGCTTTATTAATTCGTTTAATGTGTCTCTATTACTGGATGCAGTTGTGGTGTTACTAACGTTTACTCAGAATATGTATGTACTGCAATCGAGTTGTCAACTAAGTGACTTCAAAGTATTGTAATTAAACTAGTGTATTTCTGATTAATGTTTTCCTAGAATCGAATGGCGTCAAAGGTCAGAGTAAAATACAGAAATTCGCTCACGATATCTAGCTAATGGAAGCTTAACTAAATAAAGGCAATGATGACTAGTACCTAAAGAGAAAAATACCCTCATTTCAACCACTGACGGCCGTGTTCAACTTTCTCGCAAAAACAACAGTTACTAAAATGTTCGTAGTAACGTTCATTAGTAGTTCGATAATCGGTCTGAACTACCGCGGATGCATAATCAAGTAGTCGAGTCTGCCCGTAGGGGGTTAGGACGAGTCGGGGGAGGGTTAGTCGTAAAACTATTACGGCAACGTTCTGTGGTACGTCGGCTTCATTAATTGGCCATCGTATGAAGCTATCAAACAGCTATGATATAACGGAGGTCGACATATCGCATGGCTACCACGCTAACACGTGTCGGGGGATTGAGTTAGTTTTGAAAATTGATTGGTTTTGGAATTTTTGCATATTTTTAATGGGTCTTTTATGGGAATTTTTGCATATTGAAGGGGTCGAAATAATATAACAGATTTAAAGTTCAGGTGTCATTTAAGTTATTTAGTTTTCCATCAATTATTAGGAAGTTTAGCTGATTTTTGTTTCGTGATTAAATCACAACAGTTTCTGATCAAGTTTTCAGAAACGAATAGAAAGAATTTTAGATCCAGTGTTACAAACAACCTTAAAATGCACTAATTTGAAATATACACTGCACGGCAAAGAAAAAGGGTCGGTCAGAAAATCTTCAATTTCTTCAAAAGAACTCGACTTAGCTATATGAAAAGACTAAATCAAGAATATTTTAACTTGCTTAACAGATAATATAAAAATAATTCGCCTTTTTATTATTAATAATTAATTAATGTACAATAAATAAAAAGAGAAGTTTTGAAGATATTGAAGATTTTCTAACCGACCATTTTTCTTTGTGGTGCATACAGTGTATATCCGAAAATATAAATAAAAGAGTAAAAAGGTACGTAAGAATTGTAGCAGGTGTCTGTACTTTTTATCTACTCCGTTGCCAAACCATAATATGTTTCGGTTTTTGTATGTAGCTACCCACTTCCAATTTAGAAAACAGTGCAACAGATCCCTCGTTTCCTAAACACTCAATTAACCGGCTCAGAGCAACTTACGTACCGATAAGTACAGATTGTAGGATCAGGTAACTCTGTGTCGATGGGGGCACAATTCGCGCAATCTTCGGGAGTGGTAAAGTCGGTGGACCGATCGTGGCCGACGGCGAGCTAACAATTCTGTTCTGGTGCGTCACTGCGCTCGATAGAATTGAGTGTGGCGTATACTGGGCGGTGCTGAATTCTCATGGGATTTTGTTTATGAGGTTCTTATATTTTTGAAGTAAAATCTTTTTTAGGCGCGTCGAGTACTTTTTGGGTGAACAAAAATAATGGAACTCGCGTAACCGTCACATAACATTTCGTAGCACTCGTAGCTGATCCACTACGGCGTAGCAGGGCACAACCCGTAGCATTGGCAGTCCCCAAAGACTGCTCTGCAAGTTTTTTTTATTCAATACTTGAAGAGTGAAAATCTTGTTAATTATGACTGAAATGGAATAATAATAATTTTAATGATTTGTTTTTTTAATCATTTTTTTTTCTTTTTTTTTTAATGGTCGATCACTTCTGCTTTTCTAATTTACGTACGAGTATTTTCGACTATTTCTAAAGTTCCAGCTGAAAAAAAAGTCTATATTTCAGGTTCTTTGTTTCATTACTATTTCACTACTTGAGTTTTCAGTAATGAAATCCAAAACATTTTGAGTACGAATACTGTGTTCACGTACAAGACTTACCTTTTTTTATTTAAAAATGTTGTTGAGATCCTTGAGAATCTTTCACCGTTGCACTTGCAGGCGAAAATAACCTGCAAAATTTTATCAAAAAACAGGACCTTACACAATCAGCAATCCAAACAAAATTCAACAGAAAATTAAATTGTAACACGAAGAATGCGAGTGTGCGCCCTGGCTAACAGTCGCGTCGGGCCGAACCAGATTGGGTCGGACTAACAAGACCACCCGGGTACTGTTGCACTCGCTCGTTGCTCCCCACCACTCACTCCTATTGCCTATTTGGTTAAATTTACCAGGATCCCAGCAACGTAAGTGGGTATAACGATTTTGCTTAACGACTTCTCTTAGTACTGGTCAGATGTTGCTACCGTAGCTGCAGAGAAAGGTTAGGTTTTATTCTTTTTTTGAATTATGAGATGATTCTTTGAATTTGATGTACGCCCGGCCATTTATGCTTCGTGTAGCATTCTTGCTAGCTTCCTGCTTTGAAAATCTCGTAGCAAAATAAATGAGTATTTTCACGGACATATTTTAATTAAAATTATTATCGCACGTGTAAACATAACACTTCTACGAAACACTACTAGCAAATGAAAATATAAATTTTGTTCATTAATTTGTGCCAAACGAAATGATAAATATTCTATAATTTTCTCTGGTTCCCAGTAATAAGGTATGAAGGTAATGTTTTGTTAACCGTTCACTTCAATAGAACGACGAAATTCTCTTTTATTAAATACTTCAATATTAATGAAACCTCTCAACAGATTTAAATAGAACATTTAGATAATAAAATGAGTATTCTGTTTTATTATCCTGAAAGGTATGTCGAAGAAGTTGAAATTTAGAATATGAAATCATAAAATTAAATCAAACGTAATGAGTTTTAAGATGTTGAAATTGCTATTCCACTTTGAAATAGGCACTCGCACCTTTACCTCGTTTAGTTTTAGAGTGTTTTATGAATAACTACTCAATTTAAAGTAATAATTTATTGAGCAAACTACCTAAACACTTAAAATGAAAGTTTTCTTAAAAGAACAAACACACATTTTCAATTCCCCAGCATTATTACAACGAAATTTGATATTCCTCTCTAAAACTTAAAAAAAGACGTCCCAATCGGATACAGTCGCCAACGCAATTAGTTATACAATCTGTCAATTCCCTTGGTTTCATGGGAGAGTGGTCTCTATTGCGTGGTGGGACTGTCTATAGTTGCGTGATTGTATCGTGTAGTGGAGGATTTCTATACCGATTGATATTTTTATGCGAACATGCCGTTAGCAGTGTGCCAAGGATTAAGCATTGCATTGTTGGACACATACAAATAGGCATCATTACATATCAGCAGTGATTGATTCGCGCGTCAATATTGCTTCCTATGGCGACTGACTTATATTATGTCGTGTAATAACTGTTATAAGTCAGATTATTGATTGAAAACATAATAAATATTTTGGGATAATTCTCTTGTGAGCTAAAATTTGTGAATTGCTTCACTTCTATTTTTTTTTGTTTATAGGATTTCATACCCGAAGAGTAACCAACGGGACCCTACAAAGGCTACAAGACTACATGAGCTAAATTAGTAACTCAATTTGTGGTGGTTCAATCTTCGTCTGAAATACTGTTAGAATAAAGTTCAAATCAGCTTGCACTACAAAGTGGTTGTTACGTTAGTCACTGGCGGGCGGAATAGTGCGAAATGAGTGATTT
This sequence comes from Xestia ashworthii, assembly GCA_950022955.1. Classification (NCBI taxonomy): domain Eukaryota; kingdom Metazoa; phylum Arthropoda; class Insecta; order Lepidoptera; family Noctuidae; genus Xestia; species Xestia ashworthii. The sequence continues at coordinate 9,262,152 of OX465553.1, read as the reverse complement.
CGATCGATTTACAAAATCTATGGATTGGACTATAAATAACAAAAAAATATAAAATTAAATTCCCTTAATAAGACAGTACAAAAGCCTTCATACGCGAGTTTGATTAGCACTTGGCCGATTTTTGTTTTGCACTATCGGCCAGTGTTAAGTTATCTCCTACTATTTGCATTAAATTTTTATTTTAAACCCACGACGCAATAACGACAGGCTGTTATAAGTATGACGTGTCTGTGTGTGTGTGTCTGTCTGTGGCATCGTAGCTCCCGAACGGATGAACCAATTTCGTTTTTGTTTTTTTTTTTTGTTTGAAAGGTGAATTAGTAAATCGCACTACCCGTAAGCCGCGTTAAGGAACTTCGATCCAAAAAAAAAAAATATCTTGAAATTTTGACCCTATGTGTCGGGGGTTTTTAAATTTTTAATTTAGTTTAACTTGTTCATCCTAAATCCTTATTAACCTAAACAAAGTTTTATTTAACGGAATAAGTATGGTGTAATGAATATTCGATTTTGCTTAGTTGAGTCTATTTTTAGACGGCTGAAATGCAAAGATGTTTCTGTAAAAATAAATAAATCCCGATGACGCAACATAGTCCCTTTCTTAAAAGCAATTCAAATATTAACATTAGCTTCAGTTAATAGGATTAAAGACTATCTCACGGAGCGAGTCCAGAATTTTCAGCTGTTTATCTTTTCCGAGGATAAGTCGAAATGTTATTATATCTTTTGTTGAAAAGAAAAGGCTAGATATAAAATGATTGGGTAGGTATTATAGATTATTGTTTAAATGCAGGCGTAATACGGGGGGCGAGTATATTGCCAGGAACTGACCACAAAAAAATCCAGATTCCGCATCTGCCACTGAGAAAATTTCTGATGGGAAAACCCAACAAGCTTTGCCTGACCCGGAAATCAACCCAGGATCTCATGCTCAACAGTCGTTATGGCGACCACTCGACCGACGAGGCAATAAGAAATAACGAACTATCTATGTACGGTCGAAGTAGCTATTTGGTTAACAGTTTAACCCACAAATTACATGGTAAAATGTGACATATTCTTTGATAGCTGTATGAAATTCATATAACATAGTAAATTGACGAAAGCAAACAATAAGTTAAACAGTTAATTTCCACTACAATACATTCAGTGACACAAGTTTTATTTGGAGTAGATTAAGCATTTCATAGCATTTATAATTCTACAGTTTTCTTGATTATCTGCTATTCAATAATTTAATTTTTATACGTCGGGATCTGTTAACCCTATGAGGCCAGAGTACACCCATAAACTTTGTGAGTACGCATTAAACTCCAGTATGTAATAACTCCATAATATGCTGTAAGTACACTCTACACCGCTGATTTTGATTGGCTGAATACAACAAAAACACGTCATAAACATAACTGTGATTCAAAGCTAGATCAGCCAAAATAAACGGGAACTAATTTTTTGTGCTGTGATTTAAATATTCGAGATGTTATTATGATCAGTTGAAAAACATATTGAGCAGTTATTTAATTTAATGGCGGTTAATTAATTATTGCGACAGTAAAACATGGACACTAACAAAACATCAATTAGTCGGTTATTTTATCATACAATGTCAATTCGAAAAATAATGAGCAGTCCAATAACTGAATGAGCGGTGAGTCAACTGAACATACGGAAGTATCTCTGCCCCCATAATCGGGACTTGGGGCACCCCCCCACGTTAGGTTAGTTAGGTTGCTTTAAAACCTTTTTTTTTTGCACTCGGAAATAGGGGCCCCGCGAAGCGGGGCTCCATCGACTACGCCTTATTATACAATAAGTTTAATTTAGCTGCTACTAAGCAAATTCTATGTCATTGAGATTTCTTACCGACAAATTCCGATTTATTACTGCCCACACATAACCGCTCGTTCAATAATTTTTACCGCCCATTTAATTATTTTCCTGCTCAATCATATATTCACAGATCCATTTAATTATTTTTTATTACTAATTTTTGTTTGCTTTACTGCTTAGTTTTAACTGCTTAACTAGTTATTAAACGAGCCATTTATAATTTTTAACTTACCAAAACCGCTATTTACAACTGCCTCTTTAAATCAGTGCCAAAATAAACTCAGTGGAATAAGTTGATTCAGATAATTATAATTTTAATTAGCGGATCAAGGTTCATCATTATCATCATCTGCGTTGCCTTTTCTCAACTATGTTGGGATCGGCTTCCAGTCTAACCGGATGCAGCTGAATACCTGTAATTTACATGGAACGACTGCCTATCTTACCTCCACAATCCAGTGAGTACTGGGTAATACAATACCCTTGGTAAGACTGGTTGTCAGAGTTTTTGGGCCACTGCATGTCTACTTGTGACGACTGTCAAAGATCTACAAATGACAGTCAGAACCAACAGCTTAACGTGCTTTCCGAGGCACGGAAGGAACTCGGTATGTATGGGTGATGATGGTCACCCATCCACAGGACAACCTAGGCACGCACGGCTTAACCTAAAGATCGATCCGAGTTATTATTTGGCTACGAGCTCCTCATCAAGGATGTTTGATTTAAATCAATGATGTTAATCGAATTAATTTTACAAAAAAAATACCAATACCTAGGAAAATTCACACAATTTAAACGGTGGGTAATATTTTTCCGGTTTCACACGGTTGCAGTTTTGTAATGAAATATCCAAATTTTCTTTCACCTTGTTCTGATAATTATTAAGAAAACAAACAAAAAATATCTGCCATATAAGTCGAGCCGTCCTAAATTGATGCTCCGTCATACATTCGGCAATCGAAAATTAAGCGGATATTTTTGCTTATTGGAAACATCTGAAACATGCATACAATGATTTTTTCACAAAAAGATCTGAAACATTCCTGATTGCATTACATTCGATGTTTGCAAAAGGCTCCTGTTATTTCAGTTTAGACCATGGGAAGAATGCCAATAAAATCTTTTAATTTCTACCGGTCCGCACAAAATGAAAGTCCACGACTATGGGTCTCATATTTTCTAACTCATGTATTATTTATACTAGGAGATAAGCAATCTTACCATTGGAAGTCTAGACGTAGTGTGAATGAGATGAATTAATGAAAAATATATCGACTCGGTACAAAGTGTTCAGGTTTATTGGCGCTTCGAAGGTGGAGTTGGCTCTTTCTATTGTTTTATGATTTAAGAATTGGTTTTGAAGATATTACTTGACTTTAGTATTGTCTTTGCTGACCGATAAAAGAATGTCGATTACTTTTAAATAATTCAAATGGTTCTCAAAATACCTCATCATCATATCAACCCAGAGTCAACCACTGTTTGGTATATGCCACTCTTCTGTGCGTCCCTCATCCAGGTGATTGCCGTGATTTTGACGAAATCCTCAAACCAACGAGGTTTAGGACAGTGCATAATGCTTCATCATCATCATCCCCAGTCCGAGCTCACCCACTGCTGGGTATATCCCTTTTTTAGGGTTCCGTAGTCAACTAGGAACCCTTATAGTTTCGCCATATCTGTCTGTCCGTCCGTCTGTCCGTCCTCGCTTAATCTCTGTGACCGTTAGCACTAGAAAGCCGAAATTTGGTACCAATATGTGTATTAATCACGCCGACAAAGTGGTAAAATAAAAATTGGAAAAAAATGTTTTATTAGGGTTTTTTTTTAATTTCAACCCTAACGTGTGATATATTGTTGGAAAGGTATTTAAAAATGAATAGGTTCACTAAAATATTTTTTTGATAATGTCAATAACTTCGGAAATAATCGCTCCAAAAGTAAAAAACAATGTGTGTCTTCCCCCTCTAACTTTTGAACCATAAGTTTAGAAAATATTTAAAAAATCTGAAAAGTAGAACTTTATAAGGACTTTCTAGGAAAATAATTTTGAACTCGGATGGAAACAACAGTTTTTGTACAAATAAAACAAAAAGTTGTACAAAATAATTTCTGGACTAAGTTTGTAGTATAATCGTATATGCAAGCATTTTTTTTAATTTCGTTTACATATTTTATTATCCTGAACGTATCTTTTTTCAAACAAAAAAATAATTATTAAAATCGGATTGTATTGAACACTACGGAACCCTACACTGAGCGTGGCCCGACACGCTCTTGGCCGGTTTTTCCTTGTGTCAATCTCCACGGTCCTGTGTCAACCTCATCCAGGTTTTTCCCCCGACGGCAACTATGTCGTCTGCCTATTTCGCCGCCGGACGACACACGTTCCTTTTGCCAGTACTTGGACGCCTTTCGGTGACAGCCTTGCTCCACCTGTCATCACTGCGTCTTGCTAGGTGTCCTGCCCAACTCCATTTGAGTTCCATAACGCGATTTCCAATACAAAAAACTTGTGCGTTTTCGGATTTCGACGTTAGGAACTCGATCTATCAGCTTTACGCCGAGCATGGAACGCTCCATGGCTCTCTGTGCAACTCTTAGTCTGTACACAGCCTCCTGCGTGAACGTCCATGTTTCAGCACCGTATGTCATTGTGTGCAGGACACACTGGTTATAGAGGCGGGACTTTAGACATACCGGAATTTTGAGTGATTTCAAAATGTCGTCCATTATGCTGAACGCAGCCCACCAAAGCTATATTCTTCGGGATATGTCCTTTTGTTGATGCTCTTTGCCAAATGAAAGTATATGACCAAGATAAACATACTGGTCAACTATCTCGAACTCTTCATTTCCAACTTTGACAGAAGGATTTGAACAGCCGTTGATGATTGCCATACCTTCGTCTTGGTCATATTCATTCTAAGACCTACTTTAAAAGAAGCATCGTACAGGTCTTGAAGCATAACTTGAAGATCTCCGAAGTTCTCAGCAAGGAGGACAAGGTCGTCTGCAAATCTTAAATGCGACAGGTAAATACCATTGATGTTAACACCGCAGCGGTCCCAATTTAAGCATTTCACAATGCTTAATGCTTACGTAGCAAAATTCAAGGAAATATAAACCATAGCAATTGGACCATCATCTTAATTTATTTGTAAAATCAAATCACAATTTCACTGTGATTTTTTAACAGTTGTATGAACTGTCTAAAAGACAGAAAATAAAGGTAATGTGTCGATATGACAATCAACTAATGTCCCTGGTACCTACCTATTTAGTTACAACGTTACTTAATCTATCCCCAGAATTACGTTATTTTTAGATTAATGATATTTTCATCTAAGTATGTTACTTATGTTTTATGCTTATATGTCCTTTTTTATACATCAATTCAATGAGTATCTTCGTAAATGTATTTTTCCTGAAAATAGTTTAACGTACCTTTAAGTTAAAACCACAGGAAGGTAACTGTGGGTTTATGAAAGAATGTTGATACTTTAATATCGAGATGGTAAACGTGTTATTTCACGTGAATGTTGTAATTTCTCATATCACACCGTACATTTACCTCAATATTGAAGTTGTACATTTTATCTTGGATCGAGATGACGGTACGCACTTCTCGAACAGAGTAAACAATATATGAAACAAGATTAATTTTCTAGAAGATTCCCTTTCGCAGATATCTCGACTGGAATATACGATTACGTGTCATAAGTTTTATGCCCCGAAAGTTTCAAAGTAAATTCGAACATCCATCGATAAATCTTGGCGACGCTCGGAACGATTTCATTTTCGAATTTCAGGAGCGATTGCCTCCACTGTTAAAGTTTGCCTGAAAAATGTTCGCGGACGATTGACTCGCTATAAACGGAAATAAAAAGTTTTGTGTTAGAGCAATAGCGTTGTACAATGCGCATATAAAGCAAAGAGAAAGCTTCAAGAGGATCACAATTTCAAACCCTCCTGGATTTCCCAGACTTAAATGTGACTAACTTTTTTACATCAGACAGCCATTGTAAAACTTTATCCTGACGTAGGTAGTTATAATTCAAGTGTTCACAGTGCTATAATTGTGCCTCTAATGCAATTTTAGTTTTAATGTAAAATAATTGCTGAGATGAAAAACAAACTCCGTGGCAATAAGCATAAACACGAAATTCATATCGCACAAGTTTAATTCAGTTAGGCTAGTGTAGCGAGAGCTGCGTTCCGCATTATCATTACTAAACAGCTTTTATTATTCCACGATATTTGGCTAGAGGGGCCTCACACGCGCGCTAATGGAATAAAACCGGCCAAGAGCGTGTCGGGCCACGCTCACTGTAGGGTTCCGTAGCTTCCCAGACCATTAAAAATACCAACATTTTTCGTCAGCAAAAATAACTTTGTTTTTCATAGTATTTGTATGAAAAACAAAGTTATCATTTGCGTTTTTTTGAAAAAGTGCTATATAACTCAAAAACTATTCAACTCATCAAGTTGAAAATAATTTTCCTAGAAAGTTCATATAAAGGTCTACTTCTGTGATTTTTTTCATATTTTTTAAACTTATGGTTCAAAAGTTAGAGGGGGGGGGGACACATTGTTTTTGACTTTCGGAGCGATTATTTCCTAAAATATTAATATTATCAAAAAATGATTTTAGAAAACCCCTATTCATTTTTAAATACCTATCCAACAATATATCACACGTCAGGGTCAAAATTAAAAAAAAAATCGCTCCCCACTTTACGTCTGGGGGAGGTACCCTAATAAAAATGTTTTTTTAAATTTTTATTTTTGCACTTTGTCGGCATGATTGATATACATATTGGTACCAAATTTCAGCTTTCTGGTGCTAACGGTCACTGAGATTATCCGCGGACAGACAGACAGACAGACATGGCGAAACTATAAGGGTTCCGTTTTTTGCCATTTGGCTACGGAACCCTAAAAAGTAAGGTTATACAAAGTAAAAAGATACAGAGAACCTCCCGCGGCGGCGGTTCGTGCGAATTTCGACTGAAAATTTTATACGTTCAATCTATTCTGAGCGCCTTTATGCTGTGTCTCGCGATCCCGCCCCCGCGCAAAACAGTTTCGTTTTCAATTATTGCCCACTTGTGGAACGGGATTCGATGGAAAAACAAAAGAGCTAGAAATGATATTTTATAGACAAGTCGCTTTATTCGATGTTTACTGCACCTCGATTTGTTCTCGACTGAGATCTGTGATGTTTCAAGAAAATTATTGACGGAACGTGACGGGATTCAGCAGGCTCCACTAGATGGGAGGATTTCAGACGGAGCCCTGCGCTCCGGTCCACGAACAATCGGTTCACCAATATCTTTCTAGTTATAATGTAAGTACCTAAATCTTCCTTTTTTAAGAGAATTCTTTTTAGTGGTCGTAAAATTATATCGTGCGCCGTAACTTTAATTCACGTAAAGCGCTAAAAGAATTAAAATTCCAGCGAGAAAATGAGTTCTGACAAATAAACGTATTAGCTTTTATGTGCTCTAGAAACAGCTTTTTCCAAAACATTATTTCGTTAAATTAATTTAAATAATAACGCCTATCCACGAGGCCTTTTGCAATTCGATTATAATATTTATAAGAACGCCTCATAACCGAAATCTAAAAGTAACATTAGTGGGATTGATACATTATGTTTGTGTCGTGACGAATATAAATAGTTCCAAATATTTAAATTGTAATATATTCTAGGTTTTTTTCTATAAATCCACGCGCTCGTTTCAAGTATACATAAATTTGACTTTATCGTGTATAAAGTTTATGTTTGCCGACATAATTATGTAAATGCAGGCGATCTTTTAACGTAAATTATTTTCAACGTTTGTTTGCTCGCGAAATAATGCAAGAGAGCCTTTCATTAGCGGCATGCACGCGTCGGTTTACATGTATTTTTGTGAGATTACAAATTTCGCACATTCCGACGCGGTGTTATCATGAACTGACTTGATATTATCTGTGTACGCTTAATGAATTCTTTTTACTCGTTTTACCTTTAAATGTACTGCTTAAAAGGGATTTTTGTTGAATTCTCTGCTTTTGTTTTAACATTTTAAAATACGTTTATTGTTAGTACTAACTCTTAACGATGTAAATTGCATACTGGATTATATCCACTTAGCAATAAAAAATAGTCGCACTCCGCAGAAATTTTCAAAACTCAACTTCAGCGGCATGCAGTTCGACTTAACTACATCATTACGAGTGTTTGAAGACTTTTCAAGTGAAAACCACGTTTGGTATCAAGACTTTTTGAAAAGAAAAAGCAGCGCCTGATTGAATAAAAGTGTTTATATGGATAGTCTATGAAGATTCAAACGTTAAGCAAACGTGTGCAACTGTTGTTATCCCATTTGGTTTATCGGGGGAATAAAGAGTGCAAGTTAAGCTGAAAAACAGCCCGCAACCCACAAAGCTTTGAATGGAAGAAGTGCGGGATCCAAGCGGAGGACACACTGCTCTGTAATTTGAAGTTGACATGGTTCGCTCCGGGCGCCGCGTTACTACTTTAGTGCTACTATCAGGATTATCTTTCACTACGCTCTTGTCGAAACCAAGGCTATTTTTAACTCAACCAACAAATAAAGGTGAACGGAATTTCAAAGGTTTCGAATATGCACAACAACATTTTCTAATTGAAACACATACACATTTGAACTGTTTGGTGTAGATTGTACCAATAAAACGGCCTAAATTGATCCATCCAAAAATATGAAATTACTAGCTTTTGCCCGCGACTTCGTTCGCGTGGAATAGTGACTTCCGGCAGATTTTTGGTTTTACCCACATAGTTCCCGATCTCGCGGGATCTCTTCAAAAATGAAATGTGGAAGATATTCTAGGGAACTCTTCAAAAATCAACATAATGAGCTCTGCGTTTGAATTGAAGATATGTATACTCACTTAGGGCATTAAAGCCGTTATTGCCGATCGAAAAAGGCGAAAATGTTATTTTTCCCTTATTTTCAAAATATTATTTTGATTTGCCATTTCAGAAAAAAAGACTGTTTCTCCCTTAACAAATTTTCTATTATTTTAGGCTTTAAAGATTATTAAAGTTTCTTACACCAAGACATTTCTGTATACCACGTTTTTAGTTTTGCCATCCTTTGCAAAAATCTGGTCTTGTGGTTTTGACACTCTTGAGCACGCAACGTAGAGTTGTCCATGGGAGAAACAGTCTTTTTCAAGATGTACCCCCGCAACTTTAAGCGTTTGCCCCTGGGCTTTATTTATGGTCATTGCAAACGCAGTTTTCAGCGGAAACTGAACTCTTTTGAATTGGAATGGCAAATCAGTTGTAATGATGGGAATGCGGTGAATAATTACAGTTTCGCCTTTTGCCATTCCAGTCATAATAACGGCTTTAATGACATTCCGTCCTAAATAGGTTACTTGTAACTGTGTGCCGTTACATAGCCTTGGTGGATCTAGGTTTCTCATCAGTATCACAGGAACTCCAAATTTCAGCCTCAACTTGTGAGAAGGCACTCCTGATAACTCTAAGGAGTTGAGAAACTCTGTTGGGTAAGATGTCACTTGCTCGGTATCCACGACGTTATCTACTGATAGATACTCGATGACATCTCCCTCTACGTCAGACATAATTTGGTCATTTATCCGGCCTACTATTTCATTTGTTGGCGCCAATATCGCCCTTTCGCATAACCATTACCGATTTTCGATATTAGCGCGTAAATCCGGATAGACACTATTTTTATTTTTTGAGTAGTTTAAATAAGAACTTAAAATAAAGAAATATTACAATCTTTCCGAACTTAAATTGAAAACTAACTGAAAACAAAAGAATTTAAAAAAAATACGAATTACGAACTTGATAACAATTTAAAAGAAATTATATTACAACCTATTCTCTTAATAACCAAGCTTAAAACTAAATAATTCAAAAGGAACGATATAATTAATTTAAAAATTAAAACGAATTTAGACATACAATTTTAGTATCTATGTCACCGTAAAATTGTCAAATACGTTATTTATTGTAATATCTCTAGCGATATTGTAAAATTTCGAATTATTGTCAACTGAACATACGGAAGTATCTCTGCCCCCATATTCGGGACTTGGGGCACCCCCCCGTTAGGTTAGTTAGGTTCCTTTAAACCCTGCACTCGGAAATAGGGGCTCCGTCGACTACGCTTTTTAGGGGAATATAAAGTGTTTTAAGGTTAGGTTATAATAATCGGTATTTCTCAGGAATGGTACAATATCTTTTCATGAGAGTTGTACCACTGGGCAAGGGGGACCCCTCCTTCCCTCCACACCGCGTGAGTTGACTACCATCGCATGCATTTCACGAAAAATAATGCGTTTTGTTGTAAGCAGTATGTTCATTTGACAATATTTCGAGATTTTACAATATCGCTAGAGATATTACAATACTTATAACGTATTTGACAATTTTACGGTGACATCTACTAATAATCGAGATCAAACTAAACTTACATTATACAACAACCAGACAACCCAACAAATAAACCTTTCAATCTACTAATACAACGGAGCCAATTTTATATTTACGAAACGATTAATCCACAATTCCACGACAGTACCGAAGCGCTCGGCCGATACCCAACCAAATGCGTGTAACGAAATCATAGCGCGATCTATTTCGATCCCAACGCCATCTATCGAGCATAGTGACAACTCGGATTATTTATCTATACTCCGTTCGGGCATTTTCTTTGTACTAAAAGTTTTATTATATTGATATTATTTTTTTCATACCTTTTTACTATTTATTTACTTTTTACCGATGAATTAAAACAATAACATGAACCGAACTCGTGTAACGATCGACAACATTGCGCGATCACAATTATCTATACTCCGTTAGAGCATTTTCTTTGGACTAAAAGTTGTATTATATTATATTTTTCATACCTTTTTACTATTTATTTACATATTTCCGATGAATTTTCAGTACTGAATTGATGCCGACTCTTGACCAATAGATGGCGCTGTATGTCCGGAATAAATTTTATTTTATTTTTTGTAATAAAAACTATCCTATGTCCTTCCTCAAGTTCCAAACTATGTCTGTACCAAATTTCACACAAATCGGTTCAGTAGTTTAGGCGTGAAGCAAAGACAGACAGACAGACAGAAAGACAGACAGACAGACAGAGTTACTTTCGCATTTATAATATTAGTTTGGATGGATTTTTTTCATACCTTTTTACTATTTATTTACTTTTTACCGATGAATTAAAACAATAACATGAACCGAACTCGTGTAACGATCGACACCATTGCGCGATCACAATTATCTATACTCCGTTAGAGCATTTTCTTTGGACTAAAAGTTGTATTATATTATATTTTTCATACCTTTTTACTATTTATTTACATATTTCCGATGAATTTTCAGTACTGAATTGATGCCGACTCTTGACCAATAGATGGCGCTGTATGTCCGGAATAAATTTTATTTTATTTTTTGTAATAAAAACTATCCTATGTCCTTCCTCAAGTTCCAAACTATGTCTGTACCAAATTTCACACAAATCGGTTCAGTAGTTTAGGCGTGAAGCAAAGACAGACAGACAGACAGACAGAAAGACAGACAGACAGACAGACAGAGTTACTTTCGCATTTATAATATTAGTTTGGATAGACACTGGCCTGCACTCCTATGTATATCGCGGTAAAGTCGAATTTCGACGCAAAATTCGGAGAGTTGTGCGTGGGCACTTTAAGCGATCACATCGGACCGTCACATTCATTGTTACGTTTATTACGTGATCATTGTTGGATGAACATTGCCAATATGTGATAAGGGAGGACATTTAAATGAGTATCGATATAACTCGGCAGTTGATGAATACGAGATATCGATTGTAGCAGCTCGTCGTAGCGGATCGAACCCGGGCCGTCCGCGGCGCAGTCCGGCGACCGATCAATGCAATACGAATACATTTTGCATAATTGATGCCCCATTCACGGGTACAGAACACTTATTCATATTCATGAATTTTACAAATTTTTCAATTTGTGCCGCCAGCAAGTGTATTTACAGTATTGCCAGGTCGTATTTGCGCCAATACAATCTGTGTAAAAGCTGAAAGGGGAGTAGCCGGCGTCCGTGCCGCGGCACAAACCGGCGATAAAGCTAGCCTCTAATGCGATATTTTTGATGCTACTGCCGCCATCAATAGCTGTGTCACCGTTATTGTACCTTTTGTTGTGGCAAGCTCTGTTCTAGATTTTATCTCAACAATTGCAACGAGTAAATATTTCAAAATAGAAGAGAAAGAGTTTAAAAAATCCTTTCTCAAAAATCCTCTTAACTAATAGCGTGAAAGAGGATTACGACCGAGTAGAATAACATTGATCAGCGTCGAAACTTGATGGACACGAAAATCGTTCAAAAGGAAAAAACTGTAACAAAACTGATTCCCAGTAGCGCTGAAGCCTTGGAGGTAATGGGAGATTGTAAAAGGAGGCAATAAAAGCTTAGTATTGTGTGTGAGAACCGTAGGGGAGTCCCTGTATTGTGTTCGGGTCCGCGGAGGCCCCCAAGAATCGTCTGACCACGGACGCGGTCAAATTGTACAGAAATGAAATTATCAAGGTACGCTGCCGATTTTCCGAACCAATGAATCAAGATCCAATTCCCTTTTGTAATAGAACATCGTCGCGAAACGCGCCCATGGAGTTACACTACCCACTCAGTGGACGCTTAGGCGGCTTCCACACGAGTATACACAGCTGCGACATTATTTATTGTACGTCATGTAGAACATTCCATCGGATTGTCGAACGGTCTCGTGACACGCAATCCAAATAGCAAATCGTGTTTTTAAACGTAACTTATTTGTTTTTCCCGTGTATTTTACGGCATTTAAGGAAATATTTTTAGATTAAAACTTTATGATAGACTCGCTTCATAAAGCTATTTTAAAAGACGTTTGCATAATCAGGAAACATGTTTTACACGTGTGTGAATTAAAAAAGGGAATTGCTAATTTTATGCAAAATTATGTCGGATGTTTTATGAATTCAAGTGTGTTTTAAATAAGAAATTGTCGCTGGTTATAGACAAAAAGATTTTCAATTCAATTCTCGCTTTCCTTTTATTCATAATTCATATCAAGCGAACGTCTACAAACATGCACGTTTTAGTAAGATTCTGGTCAGTCGCCGTCGTCCGTAATCTGCGACAAATTGACTTTTCCGGCAGAGAGCTGACGAGTCCTGGACTGTAATATGCCATAAACGACCCAAACGTATTGGACCCGATGCTAGGAGGTTGATAAATTTCCTTGATATTTGAATGCGTTATATTCCTTCGGGTTATAGCCGACCGTCCCTTCAATAAATACTCGGCGCCGCGAAAAATTTGTTGACTCTCTGTAAGCCCTTATTAATGAAAACCCACCAAGGGATTCTATCGCAAATGAGCCATTTTGCGACGTGACATTTAAAAAAGAAGATTTAATAACGTTTGTAGCGAAAAGTTGCCGCATCACCAAAAGCTAATATTATTCCGATTCGGAAAAAACAATTTTCTCCCGAAGTTATAAACCTACAGATTTCCATTTCTTCGCAGAGTTGGTAGAAAGTAATTCCTCCGGTTCGAAGATAAATTTTACGTCATTTCCTGTCTTCTTGGTGCTCGGCAAAAATTATCAGGCATCGGCTCGCCTGAGACCATTTAAAATTAATGAATAATGTTATCTGATAATGATTTTGGAAAGTTTAATTAAAGTTCTCTTTTTCGTGGTTTCTTCACTTTCTGATCGCATGAATATCTTTATTATTTTTTATCTCTGAATAAGCGGCTTCTTTAAAACTTTGACCGTGAATAAATTTGATGATAAGCACAGCTTAATAACACAAAGATTTACTTAACCTAAATTTCTATTTTGCATTTTTAACGTTTGAGGGTGGCGTTTTGTACTTTGACGCAGTCGAGATTAAATAAAGATTCTTCTCGTCATCATGAATATGCAAAATGACTCCATATGTATGTTTTCGGCCTTCCTTAATTTTATTAGAACCATTAAAAAATATCCTTACTTTGAATCCTCTTTCTAACTTCCGAAATGGATTTTTCTAATGTAATTTAGTTTGAATACTGAATCACTATTCAACTACAGCTATGCAACCTCCTTTTTAAAGTGTTAATAAGAAGAAAAAAAAAACAAAGAGTAAACTCAAACTATATTCAGGGTGCAGTCCAGTTTGAAATTCGAATAAACATTCGATTTTTTACAAAAATCTTATCGCGCCACAAAAGAATCGTGATGTGTTGTAGGAAAAGGCGAAACGCAAAGCCAAATATAAAGAATTTAGATCAAAAAGAGCGAAACATTTGGGAAATCGCGATAACATCATTCAAAGGATGAGGAATGGTGAGCTTTATACACCTTTGAGTGAGTAAAAATAAATATCTGTGGCTCTACGAGCGTTAGTTCTGGAAACATTCGCTACTTCTTGTTACGTAGTATTCTAGTGGGGAGGGTTGTTTATGTATTGCTTCGAACAACTGATTTCCCTTTTATTTTAAAACAAAATTACGTTTTCAAAAAATATTTTTCGTAGTTACTTTTATTTTGTAAATACTGGCATTCAGCTGCATCTACTTAGACTGGAAGCCGACCTCAAGATAGTTCGGACAAGGCTACGCAGATGAGATATGAGTTTTATTCTGTAAATAGCTCTAGTGATTGAAGAAAACTAAGTATAATATATTACAAAATTAAGTATATTATAAAAATATATTTATTTTATGCTGAATTTCCTGAAACAATCAAATAATCAATGCTATTGCGGTAGAAATACTCATACATTGAGAAACACCAATACAAAAATCAAAACAAAGTTCAGTATAAATAAATTGAAATGGCATTACTTCTCAATTATTCATTAATGACGTACATATGCCAACTACTATGGAGTATTTACCTACCGTACGAGCGCAAAAAAACCGTCACGAAGGCAAAAGGTGAGGGGAGGGTGGTGTCGCTGTAATTGCTGGCAATTTGTAATGGCCGTGTGATTGCCGGGCGGAACGTCGACTCTAAACTGTGCTATTAATTTCGTACATTTGATTAACGAAACTACTTGTTATGCTAATGAACGCAAGCAAAGAATGCACGCTAACGTGCTAACGCGACGCCTTGTCGACACGTTGTCGAGCTTGCAATATTTTCGCTTCGCTTCCTCTGTAATTACTGCCACGATGGTTGGAAATTTAAAAAAACTTATTTATAATTTTCACTAATGAACACCACTTTCAGCGCGTCTAGACACGCGTTCGACGATGGGTGTATCACGATGTTTTACTCGATCGTTGACACAGTCGTGAGTGTGACACGAGAACCGGGCAGGTGTCATCGCCCTGCCTTTAGAGACAATTTATCTAGTTAACTTCGCTAACAAAATCACGTTCGAATCGTGTACCTTGGTACGTCATCGGACGCTTCCACGTTTGTAGCAATTCATGTTAAAGTCAAATGCGTGACTCGTCGATACCGCATCGATATCGATTCGATCTCAAGACAGACGGCCGGAATGAAAAGTTTACAACACGGAAAGTGATCGGACGCACGCAAACCGTTATCCGCATGGAAATTAGGAACCCTAAATATCGTTTGTAAATGCTAGACGTACATACATGTCATGACGGCACACGATAGTATAAATGTGTTTATCAATAAATCTTGGGAATTATGACAATTTCCGTTTTACGTCGTAAAGGGTTGAAGGCACGTTGCCGCATCATAAATCATTCATCCATCAATTGCAAAAACGTATTGGGTAACCCACACGAGCGTTATGTCGTGTGAGCGAGCCTTCTCCTTTGAGCTACAACTTTGAGGTTTATTCAAACTGCATAAAAGCCGTAGCTGGTTGTCACCGATTTTATTACGTGAAACAACAGAATTAAAAGGGCCCGGGTCGATTTTCCCTTTGTTTATTCCAGTTTTACCGAGGGGCGTCTTGTCAAAGGAATCGAAAGTGATTTTATGCATTAATTAAGACCACAGACCGAGATTTACAATTACACGGTCTCCTATAAACAAACTTGATTGCTTTACAAAAACTCAAATAACTAAGGCAGTGTCTCAAGTAGAGGTTCATTTGAATATCAAAGACGAAATTCAAATTACGGCGTTTACAATAAAGGCTCAGCCGGTACGGTATTACGGGCTGATGTAAATTTCCGATACTCATTTCGAGGATGAAGTTCAGATGTCTTAGTCGTGATGCTTGAAACTAAGTACGCTATGAAAGTGTGAAGCGCCGATACTTTAACAAGACCTCTCTTGTATTTTAGACGCTCGTTCCGCCTATCTGAGTTGTAAATCAAATCACGGTTAATTTTCTGGCTGTGGTACTGTTTTTTGTTGCTTATATTGAATCAGTGGCTAGCCTGAAGCTATAGATGTAATATGATATAGTTAGCTATTCCTAAGTAACTTGAACGCTGAAGATTAATGTCGTGTAACTAATTTAGCTCCAAACTTAGTTAAATAGATGTAATCAAAGTCCTATTACGATCTTACTCCAAACTTACAACTGAAATCGCCAAATCATGCATAGCAAATAAACAACGAAATCACAGAGCAAGCAGGAATGGAGAGAAATAAGCTAGTCAATATTCTACAAAATAAGTTAAAAAGAAAAAAAAGTAGAGGAAATACGTTTCTCGTTTTATCTGTCCCTTCTGACCTACAATTTATTCGATGCTTTTACGGTTGACTTAAATGCCAAAGCATGGAAGTTAAGTCGCAAATCAAGTTCTCTTTTCGGTTGTTTTTACGTGGGATTTGTAAAAAAGTTATTTTTAACAGAACTTAGGGAATGTGATCGGTTATACTGTTTAGTTGTTACGAAAGAGTACTTATGATATTACTTTTTGTGGCATTTTTAGTTTGGTAGTGGAAAACTGTTTTCTATAACTAGCTACTAAACTTGGTACCGTATGTTTTCTATGGGTACCTTACCTACATTGTAAACTTAGACCATTAAGGTTTATTTTGTCGTTTATGGCGTAAATATTAGTATGTCCCACTCTCAGGTGTGATTTCCGAGCCTGTGGGTAGAGACAATACGATAGAATGAATAATAATCTTACAACAACAGTCGTGGTTATTTAAAAAAAAACTCTCATTACTATAAGATCTAACCAAATTGTATAAAATCAGAATCGAACTCTGTCATAATTCACATAAAATAAACCAAAAAAACTGCAAACTGCCTTAAGCAAAACCTTTATTCAAATTCCAAACGACCTCGAAATGAACAGCGGTAATGTAAATAAAATCAAGAGTGAAATTCAGCATCTTTAATTTAATATAAATTACACGATCAATTTTGATTTTAACTAAATTATCGTTCTAAACTTGTTTACTCGCCTCTCGCAGATAACGTGACTCCATTAGGCAGCCATAACGGTCACGAGCCGCTTCCTTTTATTACTCTCTGCAATGCTTCCTGTTGCTTCTTTTTTTTCTCTGAAATATTCTGCTAATTAAGGAAGGAGTGGAGGCTGAAGATTTCCTGCTGCTCTAGCAGATTACTGGCGGTATCTCCGAGAAAAATGTAACTCTCAGACGGAATTCATTTTTGTGGCTTAACTTTTTGTACGTCATTTAAAAAGTTTAAAGCTGCGAAGATATCGCGTAACACCGTCTCAAATAAAACTAGCGCTGCATCCAGTTATTGCTGACGTTTAAATCAATTAATGTCCGCTTCTCTTGGCTGAATTGCTTCTATGATAACATCTTCAGTGGCGGACAATGGGACTATTATGTGAGTAGCTTCATCTTGTTCCATACGAGGGGAACTAACTGGCATAATACGAACAAGCCATGAATCTGAGAGCCGAACTCGCATTGAATTGTTATACCAGGTTTGATTTTGATCGAGATCGACGTCTACGTTTTATCTATTGAAAGCGCTTGCACTTTGTCAATTGGACAATGGATTGTTCGAAATTCGGAAACTTTCCTATCGGATACTGGTCAGTATTTGCAATGTTATAAAATTCTAGTGGTCGTTTATACATAATGTACTTCGAATAATGTTCGTAGTAAATCTTTAAAAGCATTTATTGCAAATGATAATGTTTTCTTTCCGGAAGAAGTTGTAACGACCTAACGATAAAATAGCTGGCGCTTTGAAGCCGGTTTCGCTTTTACATATTGTGAAAAAAGAACTACAAAATTTTCCTTTTCAAAACCGAAAATTCAGCACTTCAAAAATCCTTACCTGGCAGCATCGATGATGCCTAAAATTACCCTTTTTTGCCACCTATACACAGACGTGCTTTGTAGGTACGCATCAAATTCGGACCATTGTTATGCAAATACTCGTGGTTCGGTTTGCTGGCGTCAGTGTACAAGACAAAGCGACGTTGACGACCGACATCGGCTGTAGCTATCAGCTCCACATCGTATGAATCCACTCGACTGGCCCTAGTCTTGTTATAGGGCTGCCAGGAGTCAGTGTAAGGATTTCGGGTTAGCTTGATTTTAACGTGCCAGTTCTGTTAGGTAAACGAAGCTTCGTACACCATCTCTTGATCGAATCTAACCTCATTTACCTATCCTTTTCTGTACACAGTTTCGTTGTATAATCATAGACTAAAATTCAAATTAAAAAGGCGGATTTCTTACAACATTTTAGAAACAAAAGGACGTCTAGTTTAAGAACAATGTGCACTTCAAACGTTGCCGTATTACCCAAAGAAATGAGGCCGAAAATAAAACCTAGAATTAAAACAAAAAAGTTTTACGTCTGTCTAAAAGAATTTCTGGGACAGTAGCTTTAATGACAATATACAACTAAATCCCAAGATGATCCTACATTTTCTTGATACTGGTAACCTTGGTTCACTGACAGTGTATCACCCCGCTCCCTACATGCTGATAGCTAGGGGCAATATGACGAGGGATGCGATAGTCATTACAGATTATATACCCCGAGTTACGAACTTACGACCCCCGACTTCTTTCACTGGCAAATTTATAAATGGAATTTTGTCCATGCTTTCAGTTAATTTCTGTTACTTTTTTGTTTTTGGAATTTGTACCTAGCCAAAATAGCTATAATATAATATGCAATATTTTTATTTATGATGAAATACATTTTTTTTTAGTATACTTAAGTTAATTATCAATATTCAAAAAAAAGTTATTTGGGATCTATTGTAGTATTCGCAGCATCGATATCCAAATTGAAAGTTGATTAAACTTCTGTCCTTCATAAAAAAAATCTAAATAAAACTACCAATATCAATTGAAAGGGTATCACTTAAGTATTCTGTTTTTTGAACAAAATATTATATCAAAATACCACGTTACTACGTAGACGCGCTTAGTAAAGCGAATAGAATTTTTATTCTAGCAAATTCTTATTTTCTCGAGCACTGTAACAGAGTTTACGCAGGTGCTTCTAAAACGCATAGAATTTCAAATTGCGTTTTCATTTTTTCTCTTGGGGCATCCCGGTAGCTGTGGGATGCATAGCCTTGAGATGCAAAGTGTGAGGCGAACGAGAGCTTTTTATATTTGCGGCATCCACGCTTGGATTTGCATAATATTGCTTCCTTAACATTCCTCTGTAGGACTATGAAACAAAACGGAACACATCTAGGGTTGGAGGGGATTTACAGATGCGGAATGAGGAACCCTGGGGTAGCGAGTTCAGGGGTCATCGGACTCCCAAAAATAAAATAAAAGTTCGTACAATTTCGTCAGTTGAGCTCGTGTGGTCGGGCACTTTTTTATATAAAATTTAATGTGCGTCATTAAATATGAAAGTTGGTAGCGGCGTCTATTTTTAAACTGGACCAATTAACAGGATTCTTTCACGCATTTAATACTTTCGTCACAGTCTCAAAATTAATAAGCATAATGAACTTTAATTTGATACTTGAGATTGTTAAAAGTCATGGTTTTTCTGTGTCCAATCTGCATAATATTGCTTCTTTAATATGCCAACTACCGACAAAAGTCTGGCGAAATTGCTTTTTTCAGTGTGAGAAGCCAATGAAGTCAGTGGTGGCCGATAGTGGGGCCTGCGTCTGATATGTTTGCCTAGTCAAATGCGATGGAAATGCGCTGCTCGGATTCTTGGCTAGACTTTTTTCCTTTTCTAATGCGTTAGCGATTTTATTAAGTTGTATCCAGAGGGGATAGGGTTAATCATTGATAGGAGCTGCTCCTGGTATTTTTATGGTGACCGGATCCCTTTTTTTGTGATACTTTTGTTGATAGATATACCAAGTCTAAAGGAGTAGAATATTGTCATTGTTTACAAAACATTCGGTTTAATTGGTCCTTACTGTCATATTGTGTGGTAGGTTTACATGTTTTGTTTCTTTCTTTTGTGAGAAAGGAGACAGCCTAAATGAAAATATTTTATGTGATCGATGAGTCACCTCAAGTATCGGAGCTTTCAGTATCCAGATTGTCATGTCACCTACATACATATACAAGGTGAACCCAGCCAATATTGCAGAGGGTGACTGTTGTCTGAATAAAGAAATATGAGGGATCACCTGTTTTGTTTCACCCAAGTGGGGGACGAACAAATAGGTAACTTGATAGTAGGTACTTGGATGCCTGGTGACTTGTCATGGCTAGTCCATCATAGTTATATTACGAACATGATGTGATACGAAGTAGATGGGGAAATAAAGAAGATACACAACAACAAAATACATTTCTTTCGGGTAAAAGTTCTGGATTGGAAAGGCCCGCGGTTTGCCAACTTGTCTATTTTCCCATTTGTCCAACAATAAAATGGCTTTGGTATTGTCATTTTGTTCAATACAAAAACTGGAAAATGTTTATGCTTTTGCCTTTCAGTGGTAAAGTATAAGGAAGTATGGCAAACTGGTCTAATTTGTCATTAGCTTTGGAAAAGAAAAATCGTAAAACCTTGTTCAAAGTCGGAATCGTAAACGATGATAGTAGGAACACCTGTCACGCTGGATGTAAACGTTTAAAGTTTCCACATTGGCATTCGTCGTGGCCGTAACCTAAAAATCTGGAAACTTCAGTATTACGCTTTTTATTGCAGCATTCGAAAGACATAAACCTTTCAGACTCGAAACGGATATTATAAATCATAGCATCGTTGCTTCCGTCATGCAATGTTATAATAGAACCAATACGTCGAGTTGTTAAAACGTTAGTATTCAAACATGGTAGGTATATAAATCCTTTTCAAATAAAGTCCCTCCCTATGAGCGAATTCACTTGGAGTAAAATTAACAATAGCCTGACTTGGTTGTCACAAATGTGTCATATAAGAGCAGGTGCTCTTTCGTGACAGGCAGCGGCACACGTGAAGGTGACGTCGTTATTTGCTCCCGGGTTTATTTATTCGAAACTTGTGCCCGTTTCGGATGACCACCGTCCACTCACAACCTGTCACTGAATTTTCCTGACCCTTTATTTTCACTTGACAAGAATATTCCGAGCCGAGTCCTCTCGATATTACATTCCGATACGACTTTTTATTCGTGATACATTTTTCCAATTGTCTCCGTTGCACGACTCCGCACTGCGAACTAACGGAATAGAATTTTCAAACAGTTTTGATTGATAAAGGTAGACAGGTTTTCGTTTTCTTTGTTTGCGAAATTAGATTCGGAAGGTAGCGTGAAACTTCAGAGTTCCACTTGATTAATGGTGATTCGGGGGGATCCGAGAAAAAGAAACGATTTTAGGCCGTTCGATTTACTATAGAAAAGGAATTACCGAATCGTTTTCACTCGGACCGGTTTGGTTTTATCTGAAAATAAGCGTGTTTAGATTTAGATGCATGAGCGCGATATTATCCCATTTGTCGAAACAACGCTCGAGCTCTGTTAATATTTGATGTGTTCTCGACTTTTCTCGAATTTAACGCGCCGATTAAACAACGCCAGGCGAAGGATTTTATGTGAATATTTAAAATGCTATATTGGTTCTAGTTCAACAGAAAAACAAGTCCATTGTTCATGTAACATCTTGTAACGTTAATTTATCGCTACTGCTTACCAGCAATAAACTTTTATGAGGGAAGTAAGATCTCAAGTTCTGTGGAATTAGAACAAGTTTTTTGAGTCGAGTCCGAGCAAGGAACATGAAAACGTACGTGCTAGATAAAGTTAGATATTGCTAAATGTAAATTGTAGTCTCGTATAAAATTGGCAAAGGTGTCAGGAACGGATAACTGCGAAGCAAATTGGACACATTGTTGCATCCCGCAGGTTGGAGCACCATTAAAATAGAAGGATTACTTTTATGGCCCGGTTGGCTCGCTTGAGATAATATCGGTAAATTTTATGATCGTAATAAAGGGAATTCGATTTTAGCCAGTCATCTGTATGTGATTATGTAAGACCCGATTTGGTACAGAGGGGTACTTTTATTAAATTTTGAATTTATCTCAAACAATATGGAACAACCTCCAAAACATTACCGATGCTCCAGATAACATTTAAACGAAGGAAAAAACTGGCATTTAATTTGGGGAGGATGATTTGATTTACGGAACTCATAAAAGATTCCTCTCACTAAAGAATAAGAACTTCCCAAAGTTTACATTCACACAATCAGAAAGTGGGTTAATGAGATTCGCTCAAGAAAAACATCTCGTTAAAGCATACATTATTCAAGCTTTCGCGAAGTTATTCCGCGTTCACGCGTTCATTAGGCTGGCGAATACAAACTTGCGATTCCCGTAAAGCTTCCAGACTCACCCACTTATCACCCCGGACAAACTATTTATAAGTATTTCGGGTCCCGTTCCGAACACACGCCGCTCTCCTTGTTATTTAAATTTATCACTCAACTTTTATCCTCTAAATTCATTGTAACAGGTAATATTTCACAGGTTATTAATTACGTTACGCCGGCATCCTCACGGTGTAACTCTTATTACATTATGTCAGTTGCAAATTGAAAAATTCCCGGGGCGTGTGTCCCGTCTCTCCAAAGTATTTTGGCAAAATTATTCTCATTCATTAAGTCGAGAAGTGGAGGGCGCGCTCGCGAGATTGGCGACCTACCATTCACTCGTGAGTAACGAGGTGACTTCCTGTTATTAGTTATGTTGGCAAATTGTTTTTCTTACGCTTTTATACTTACACCTTAGTTAAGTATCGAATTTATATAAAAACTTGTGCAATGGTCTGTCATCGGATGAGGAAGTATTACGGGTTTGTTTACCTGGTTCTTGTAATTGAGTGGTAGATTTTTATTAACAAAATGACGTGTGGGTTCTGTGGTCTTTCGCTGAGGGAATGGGGCAATTAATGTCGCCATACATCCACAGTAACATGTATGAAAGGTCAGCAGCGTCCAGCTGACGGGCGTGTAACAGAACGCTGTCCCCGGCCGGCACGCGTGTCTCCAAGTACCAATCCATTAATTAAAACTTATTTTGTAGCGGTAAACACGATCGCTGAACGACCACAAACAGCCGCTCCGTGTGCTTAGTTACTAACTTCTATTTACTGTTATGGAGCACATTTGGATAACAGATTAGCCGGATTAAGTGGCATTGATTTAAACTAAGGCCTTTTTGGGTAAATAACGAGAAAACTTCTATTTTATTCGCTGTAGGTATCAACAATACTTTTGTATAAACAAGTACAACATTTGCAATAATCTTCAACACATACGTATCCGCAAGTAATATGAAATATAGGTTCAGAAAATGCGCTGCAGCCTTCAATTTCGACATCCAATACAATCCACCCCAGAGCTTCCGCAAAGATGGAAAATCTCTCAAAAGAATAGCGTTTAGCACGAGACAAAGACCGATTTAGATCTCCTCTGGTGAAGCCTTCTACCGGGCCACTATTTACTTTTCTCAAGGGACCGCACTTCGTCAGCTAGTGGCGTCCGAACCCAATTTTACAAAGCGAAAAAGCAGCGCTTTACATCGGCGCCGCTCCCCCAAATCGAATACGACGAACATTCCAGGTACGTACTGGTACATATTACTTTGAAGCCGTATAATGTGAACGGCGCGACAATGAGCGGGGCAGGCGACGTGTCCTACGAGTGCCTTAGGCCATAATCCCGAAGTGTTAGCGTACGTGCCACCGCCGCCATTCGAAGATAATTCCTCCTTATAATTTCCCATGCTTAACTCGGCGTAATGAAGTTTATTCGTCGCTACTTCATTGTGAGTCGTTTGCAGCGGAGGCGGCGAGGAATGTAATCAGTTGCGAACTAATACCGTGTCGTTCGCAAAGCCCCCCTCGCGTATGGAAATGCCTCGTTGGAGCCGCCGTTAGTTCTTTTGATTGCTAGCTTCTCCTTGTCGAATTAAAACCGAGATCGAGCTCGGGTGATTTCGAGAAAATTAAAGGAGCGTTTCATTTTCAGCGATGGCTCTTTACGGTTAATATTAGTATGATTGTGGGTGCTCCTCTTACTGTGAACCTAAGTACCTACTTATTTTGTCTTCAACGTTTATTTTAATTAAGTGAATTTCTTATCAAGGTGAGACCGTGAATGTACGTTTAAGTCCCATTATACATGAGCCCTTTTTTGAAGTGAAACCCTTTCAGACGTACAGTGGCTCGAACCCTCAAAGAAAATGCAAAACATGCGGTAGGACCGAAAGCGAAGTAAGATATCGCATGCGATACGCCCAAGTTCACGCAAGATTGAGTGCATGCCATTATAAACTTTAAAATACGGGGATAAGATCGAAACTTTCATATCAAAGCGACTCGCAATGCTATGATTAATGCATTTTAAGAAACGTTTTAGTTGCAACAGAAAACTTTGACTCGCGGAGCGTGACGGAGCAGTGCGGATGCTGCGAGGATTATGTCATACACTAGCTATAATATACGTAAAATCAACCGCGTCTGAAACTTTAAAGGACGCATTTAAAATGGTAAAAGGAACGACTGAATGTTCAAGTTGACAGACATAGACGTGTTGCATTTGTATTGTGATTTGTTACCAATATAGAAGCAGCTTTTGATGTTTAATACCTCTATTAATTAGTTGATACGTAGCTCTCAGATATGTCAGGGAATATTTCACAACGACAATAATTCATTAGCAGTTCTGTCGGTAGCTACTCGTTGTGATAATTACACAGATTTATGCAAGCCGCCTTCGTCATTATACTTGCACCGCTCCGTTGTCGCTGACGCTTTTATTTTGGCCTCGATGCAAATTAAATTACACTCAAGTTTCGCTGACTTCGCCACACTGTTGGAAGGATAACTCGTTTCTTGTCGCTAGCTAAGGAATATAGCGCGCATCTAATCTGTAATGAGCCAACCGTATACTTGCAAACTATTCTGGATATGCCAGCAAACTTTTCTAATATAACTACACAAACATTCCCACAAAAGACACCGAGGGCACATACAAAACAACAATAAAGTTTTGCCGGATCTGCTGACCATTGCAAAAAGCGCATCGTTCGCGGCGTCCTGAGCACAATACCAACTTAAATTGTTCGTGAAAACGTTATGCACTCGACGGTTTCAATTTCCTCGTGAACTAGCCATTGCAGATGTTCGGACGATACTCATAAATATGATTTGAAAATCGTTTTATGTATAACTCATAAACTTTTATCTTCAGCGCGGATGAGGCTCTCGGTCTAAACGGTTCCAGTTAGTTTCCTGCACAAAAGCTGCAGACGTTTTAATATCGGAGCGTCTGCTAGCATGGTACGTATCTGCCAGTGTAAATTTCGCAGAAGCAAAATGACCCGCCAGCACGCCACCTCGGGCTGGTCAAATAATGCCGTCCTAATGGCTAACTATTGCCTAATGTATTTTGGCGAAATGGAAATAATGTTGGAGGAGTCCCGGCCCTCTTTGCCGGAGGTTGCGATTTAGATTGTGCTTAGTGCAGTCGAGACGGGCGGAAGTACAGTGCCGTCTATTCAATTTCAGTTTATTAAAATACGTTATTATGGTGTTATGAATAAGACCCTGGACTTACCGGCGACTGAGCGCACTCCAGGCTCCAGGATGCAGCCTGTACACTGTAAATTAGAATTCAGTTTGCATTATCTTATTTTATATACTGTGTTGGAGTTTATTTGATGTTGGTTTGTGAAGAGATTCTTTAAAGAA
Organism: Xestia ashworthii; assembly: GCA_950022955.1. Classification (NCBI taxonomy): domain Eukaryota; kingdom Metazoa; phylum Arthropoda; class Insecta; order Lepidoptera; family Noctuidae; genus Xestia; species Xestia ashworthii. The sequence continues at coordinate 9,236,210 of OX465553.1, read as the reverse complement.
GCTTTTGGAAGTCTTATTTTAGGACTTTTTTGGATAGTTTGTATAGATTTTATAGAATAACGTCCGCTACTTGAGACCTTGTAGGCTGTATTTAATATAAAATACTTTGAAACAATTCAAAGAATATCCAATAAAACTTGCCAGTAATACTGTAACGTAATAAAATACTCGAAATGAAGTAGTCTTCTAAACTAAGATTATAATAAACAGCATGGATTCATTTTTTTTTTGTTTGTTTGTTATGATTTAACTCAAGAAGTAATCAACCGATTTTAATAATTATTTCATCATTTGAAAGCTACATTTTTACCAAGTAACTTATGATATAAATTATATTAATATCGTTATTATTAGCCGAGCTATCACAATTTTCACGGACGAAGTCGCGGACAAAGTGCTAGTTACCTATAAAAACACTTGATCTAAATTTCGCAGAGTTCTCAGGGAAATTGCTTCACAATTCCAAGAATTCCCTCAGAACTTTACAACGAGTTACAGGTACCCTTTATTTATACATATTAAAATGGATAATGGATTTAAATCTGCATATATCTACATGAAATAAAATAGAGGTGTCCCTAATAAATTAACATCAATTAACTGAAGAGTCAAAGAATGCAAATGCTCTACGTAATATCTACACGTACCTAGTATGATGTTAGTATGAATGTGCTATTGCACATTTTTACTTTAATGTGTAATAGCACATTATATGGAGATTTCTTTATATAATTGCAACATAACACTACTTCAAGCCTTGATATAATCCCCGAAGAGTTAGGCAGAGGTGTAGGTACCTAACAGTAGCGAAGGGTCAATTTTGTACGAGGTAAGACAGAGTCAATAAATCTTCAATGCGATTATATTAATAATATTAATATTGTATGTACGTCATGACCTTGCGACGAATAAATATTTTTTCTTTCTTTCTTATAAAGGGTGTAAAACACCTCTTCACGAAGCCGAAAGGCACTTAACTTATACTGTCAGTTACGGGATATCTTATCTTCGGAATATCGGGAGCTCAAAACAATAAATAATCACGGAAGATATCCCGTAAGTGACAATATAAGTTTAGTTTTAAACCGTGAAAGCCTAAAACAGTGTTCGAAAGGCACTTGTTCTCCCCATCATTGCGATATTTTTTTTATTCTACACCATACCTGGGAACCTTCTAGTTACGGAGATATGGGGGGTCAATATGGGGGGTCAAAGTTACAACTTTTTGACAAGTTTTTTTTTAAATACATGTTTTTTTGCAAAGTTTTGACTTTTAACACCTCCACGACCCCCGTACAATTCAATCCATCCATCAACACAATGTTCTAAGTGCGTTACATTGAGTTCTACCACAAAACATTATTTATAACCTCAAAAAAAAGTTGTTTCCCAGCAATAATTTTTGCGTAAAGTTACTTAATTTGGTACGTAGGAATCGGGTTGTATGAAACCTTCGCCACTGGTACCTAACAAGTACACCTTCGTTTCACTAGTTATTTTTAAGAGGGCTATCACACTTTTTCTTAATATTCTCACTCACTTTTCTTTTTTACTTTTTCTCTATTTTCTTGATATTTATTTTGAGCACTCCATACAGAAATAATTAAACTTTCTCATATCTCTCACATCTTTGGCCATATCTAAACCATAATCACACATCTAAATTCTCAGTTTTTGATGAGTGAGGTGGGCCACACAAAATATGATATGGAAACAAAAATATAAAATATGCCCAATAAAGCTTGATATTTTCTGGTTGCGAACAAAGAGTAAAAATTCCTAATTCGTAACTGGTTGCGAATCGCAGTTGCGTAAACGGCCGGAGGGAGAATCACAATTTTACACTTAAAACACTTATTATTATTATCCATTTATTTCAGACATAATCCATAATAATAAGTGTTAGTAACAATTTTCTTAAGATCTATGTTAGTAAGTCCCTAATCTACAATTTTCCCGTGACTTTTCCCACCCAGTGAGCCTGTATGGGACAGTCATAGCGGGAAAAACACTTAAATAGAAGAAAAAGTGTGACAGCCTTCTAAAGTTCCATGTAGGGTAGGGAGGGGGAATGGCGCTCACTGGGTAATGGCGCTCACCTCAGTAATTCTGTCAAAACGGAACGTAGCAACACGCCACGCCGCGTGAAGCGCGGGGGCAGGGGGCCTCTAACAGACAGCGATGCAAACGGTCAATCAGCTCGCGTCATGTGACCGTGAAGTGCGTTTCTTCGTTTGCGGCCGCGCTTATCTAATTTTTGGTTACGTGTTTTTAGTCGGTAAGTCCAAAACTTTTTTTTTTATTTTATTTTTCTGATAGTAAAACATTCTATTTTGTGATAATGCAATCAATTTTCAACAACTGTGTATGTTTCTTTTTTAAATTTCACAATAATTACAAAACGACGGTTTGGGGTTTTACCGCTCATCTGAGCGCCATTACCCCTTAGAAACTTATTTTTTTACTGTTGTAGATATGCCAAGAAATCGTCAAAGGGCCACCGCTAAAGCGGCTTGGAACGAAGAAGTCCTTCAATCTGCTATAACTGCATAAAAAGTTGATAAAGAAAAGAAGAACAAACATATGAAACAAAAATCTTACAAGAGAAAAAATTTACAAGAAATTTCTTCAGAGAGTGAAGATGAAGAGCACCTTTGCGACGATGTCAGTGATGACGAAAGGAATTTAGATGATGAAAATTGTAACAAATATATTATTTGTGAAGAATTTGGAAAGAATAACGAGTTGTGGTATAGCTGCACCATCTGCGGACTTTGGGCTTATGGTATATGTTCAGGATGGGATTCGCCAGATGGATACATCTGTGATTTATGTGTTCATAAATAAAATATTACTATTTCTAATTTCTCTAACCTCTAATAATAAAAAAATATTTTATATTATATTACAATAATTGAAGTTCATTTGACATCTAAGACTATACTATATTTTTAAATTGAAAAAGGCTAATCTTACGTACAAATGGAGATAATTGATGCTTGTTTGTGATTGAAGACTTTACTTTTATTGTATAAGGTTGAACTCATTAGTATATCTTTAATTAAAATGTCTTACTTGTTACATTCTAAAAACATGTTTACCCTATACCCTGAGCGCCATTACCCAAAGTCAAGGGCAATGCCGCCCAAACATGTTTTTTTTATAATGTTTTCCTACTACTAGTACGGCAAAGATATATGCTTTTGTTATTGAATTGTTGATTACTCGATAGTTAAAGACTTTGTTATTTTTCTTAATTTTGATTTATAATAAATATTTTTAAAAATACAACATGTTTTTCTTAAGTGAACGCCATTCCCCCTCCTTACCCTAATAGTGAGAGCCTATTTAATTGTCATCCAATGGGCACAAATCCAGACTCAGTAGACTAAGATTCCTGAAAGAAAAACCCAATAGCACTTTGCCAGACCCGGGAATCTAACCCAGGACCTTATGGCTCAGCAGTCGAGGTCGACCACTAGACCAACGAAACAGTCTAAGAATTTCAAAATGTTTAACCCCCGACGTAGAAACGATGGGGTGTTATAATAATAATAAGTTTGACCTGTCTCTATGTGTGTGTGTGTGTGTCTGTCTGTGGCATCGTAGCTCCCGAACGAATGAACCGATTTTGATTTTGTTTATTTTGCTTGAAAGGTGAATTAGTCAAGAGTGTTCTTAGCTTTGTTTGATAAAAATCAGTCCAAGATGGCCGCCGCCGCCACAAATTTATGGATTACATATTTATTCAACAACCCTCTGGGTATCAAATGAAAGGGCTTAACTAGTAAAATACTATACGCTATTATAAATTTAAAAAAATGAACATAATTAATTGAACATAATTTCAATAAACATCATTTTTTGGTGACAAAAAAAACGGGAATACTTACCTTGAAATAATGAAACCCCGAAACGTTTCGGGGTTTCTTTTTAATTTTTAATTTAATATAAGTAACTTGTTATAATTGGGTGTCACAACTACTCAATGCACTATTATATTCTTTTAATGGATAAATCTTTAGCTAAAACTTTATAAAATTGAGAGAGCCAGATTTTAGAACCAGATATACCTAATATACTTAATTGCAGGTTCAATTAAATTCGTTCCTAAATACCTTTTAACTTTCGCAACAAGCCTAAAAAAACAAATCCCAACTATCTCATGTTAACACGTAATAACTTATAACGTTAAAAACTACCGGTAAATAAAACCATATTTTAGCACAAAATTATGGTCAGCAGAGTTAAATTCATTACAATTAGTGATCTTCGCACGCAAGCACTTGTAGAGGCTCATGATGGTCATTTAATATGCTGGGAGACGGAATTTAGTTTGAGCCCGTTTGTGGGGGTTGGTCTCGGAAACTGCTGTAGTATGAAGGGAAATACAGTAAATTACTACACACAGATAGTCAAGCTGTATGGATATTTTTGATTTAGGTCCTATTCTGTTCAGTGTAATAATTATCAGCTGTTTCCTACAAAAGTTTTATATTTATTTAATTTTTCATGAAAGTTTTGATACACGGGGGGGGGGGGGGGGGGGTATAAAAAGATGTACTTAGTACGTGGTAACCGCAGGTGCCCCTTTTGGATCTGCCTAGCCTTTTCCCTATGTTGGGGTCGGTTTCCAGTCTAACCGGATGCAGCTGAATTTGTCCATTCCACTCAATGATTTCTTAAGAAATCATATTTATTGATACCCAAATTGTAAAGTTTTGTTTCTAGAGTCATATTTGTGCGAAAAAACCTCAATTATTGGTCCCAAAAAAACAAACCGAGCTTTCTAAAATCAGCTCCAAAACAATCAAAAGCAGACCATCCCAGTAAATAACTAGTTAAACAATAAAGTACCCGTTTGCAATAATTACCATCCATTAATCTACAATGGGAGAGCTTTCCGTTACAGCCCACAAATTAATTACATTACAGTACATAGATTACCAACATCTGAATAATAATAACGAATGCATTATTTTGTAGTGACGGATGGTATCCCAGTTAATAGCTACGATTCGTGTGGCCAATAATGTTACCAGACTCATTATTCATTAATTTTTCGACAGTTATAGGTTTAAGTTATTAAAAATTTATTTGTGGATAAATTACTGTTGGTTTTCTTTTGTTGTGTTTAAAATGCGACAATGCTGGAATTTTGCGGCATTTTACACAGTGTGCATGTTACGAGTATAAGTAATATAAAGTGTGTAAAAAACTCTTATCGAAGACAAAAGGCACTTGTTCTCCTCGTCATTGCGATATTTTTTTTTTGTTCTACACCATACCTGGAAACCTTCTAGTTACGGAGATACCGGGGGTGAAAGTTCCAAGTTTTGTTAAATACATGTTAATTTGCTTGGTTTGGCTGATATTTCAGCCAACTGCAGTTAACTATGTACTGAACAGCTGATATTTTTTTTGCGATTTCAGGTTTGGTCTCATAGTAAAAGTTGTTTATTATCATGAGCGCAATCACGTGTTTAAGTATCGTACACTAATTACCAGTCACCCTGTATACAATTATACATACTAGGTTTTGTTATTCTAGGTGAGGTAGTTATTTTAGTCATTATCACGAGTCACTTGCCATTTTATTATAGGTGCGCTCTGAGGAATACCTCGACGTACCGAGGAGCATATTGTCTTCTTCTACCATACTTCTGTATTACTTACTTGTCATATCAGCTGTCACCTCTTTTCTTGTCTCCTTCTACCATACTTCTGTATTACTTACTTGTCATATCAGATGTCACCTCTTTTCTTGTCTTCTTCTTCTATACTTCTGTATTACTTACTTGTCATATCAGCTGTCACCTCTTTTCTTGTCTTCTTCTACCATACTTCTGTATTACTTACTTGTCATATCAGATGTCACCTCTTTTCTTGTCTTCTTCTTCCATACTTCTGTATTACTTACTTGTCATAATATATCAGATGTCACCTCTTTTCTAGCCATATCATCCTTAACATACTCCATTTATCGTTTCTTTGGTCTTCCTCTACTCATATAGCCACAAACTATCTCAGATTCTCCGAACTAGGTTTATTTTTTCTAAGCGAGCTCTTTCTGAAGGTACATTTTATCTAAAATGTTTTGGAAATTATTTATCTTATGATAAAGCTATATAAGATTAGGTTAGTTTACCATCCCATTCATTCTTATTTAAGTTTACCATTAAAACTAATAAAGAATATTTACCCATAATACTAAGCATGTCTTCTATATGAATTTGATTCACTAAAGAGTCCCAAGTCATCAAAGCTACATTAATTACATGCTATAATTAGGCACTGTTAGTTTTGAAATATAATTTAAAAAATTACCCCTCTTTTACTAAAATTCTCATCAATCATATTATGAATAATTTACACATTAACAATTTCGTAATTACCAGCACTTTATTGTCCACCATTTTAAAATAGCCGTCGTATTTTCGGTTACAACTATTTCTAGTGTAATCGTACCTCACAAGGGAATCATAGAATTGAAACAACGAACAAATCAACGCAATAACAATATTTATTATGAATTATTTAGCCTAGTTCAGTACATAGAGGTATCACATACTAACCTAACCTTAAAACACTCCGGTGCCTCGTTCAAGAATGATTCGTGTCGAAGACTTGAGCAACTGACAATTCACTTCAATGTCAAAATACAGTGACACTGACACTTCGGAATGATTTTAAATATAACACAGCGTAACTCGAATATAACAATCTTATCCATGAACTGTTTACCCTCACATAATGTCAATAACTTTGTTGAAGGGGCTTTCCAACCAGGTTTTTCTTTTTAACATTATTGGATTTGTGTGCTATTTACAGTAGTGGTAGGCAGACTAATGCCCGATGAGCCCGTTTTACCGTTCGTAAGTTACGTGTCCACAAGAGAGAACTTTCATAACAATAGGCAAGTTACCACCATCAATAAATTGCAAATCTATTTATTCCGTCAGTTAGAGCATTGGAAAATAATGTACATGTATTTTTTGTTTTTGTAAATCAATGAATACTGACAAAGATAAATCGCATCAAAACTCGGGAGTGGGGGCTCGTGACGTCACAACGCAATAAAAACTATAGCACGGCGTGACGTATTGCGAATTTGAAAAGCGTCGTATTATCGTCAATTTTGGTTTATGTAACATAAGAAAAAATACAGATCAAATATTTTTTGATAATCTAACTGACTAATTAGATATTTCAGGACACAAGCCTATTCTACGTGCTACTTCTTTTGTTGACAACATTAATTGACATTGTTACACTAGTAACTCTTATTCACTAAACAATATACATCACGCCTACAATCCCCAAACAAGGTTAGGCAGAGATGTAACTAATAGAATACCCACATATCACCAGCTAATGTCTCATGTATAACAGAGGCCGAGCCTATTGCCATTGGTGAGCCACAAGATACAAGAATGCTTTGTTTGTGGCTCACCAATTATTATCAGATCTCGAGTTCGCACCCAAGACACGCACCTCTGATTTTTCGGATTCATGTGCATCACTACATATTAAAAAACAAAGTCTCTCGCCGCGTCTGTCTGTTATGTTTAGATCTTTAAAACTACGCAACGGATTTTGATGCGGGTTTTTTTTAATAGATAGAATGATTCAAGAGGAAGGTTTTATTATATAATTTTACGCGGGCGAAGCCGCGGGCATCGGCTAGTACTGTATAATTATCACTTGCTTCGGTGAAGGAAAACAACGTGAGGAAACCAGCATGCCTGAGAGATATTTCTTGACGGCATGTTAAGCCAAGTCAGAGGGTCATGGGCGGCATAAAAACTCTGACATCAGGTTAGGCACTAAACACACCATTTTTTGAACGGGTGGAAATCATCAAATAACTTCTCTTACTCTGGGCGGAGCGGGAGGGAGTGTCAGACTTTTACTGACTAAAACCCATCCATGTTCCTTCCTCGCACTTTATGTTCCAGGGCTGCGGTATCTCTTTAGAACAATCCCGTAGCCCACATTAACCCCACCATAACGAAGAAGAAGATGACACAACTGATTTATTGATTAATTACCTGATTTTGATTTTTTATCAACCGCGCCCAAATTTGACTCTGTGGCTGAAAAAACCCTGATGGAAGAACCCAATAACACTATGCCCGACCTGGGAATCGAACCCAGGACTTCGTGCTCAGCAGTCTCGTTTCAGTAGCAACCACTATATAGGTAAGGCCCATGTTCACCGAAAAGTCTGATTATCTAAAAACAGCTGTCACTGTGACATGTTCCCATTCAAAAATGTGTTTTAAACAGCTGTTTTTAGATAATCATACCATCATATTTTTGGTGAACATGTACCTTAGTAGCTTTTATTAAAATTTTAATTTAATCAGCACGTTTTGTTAGTTACAGCAATGTTCATTAAATAATTGAGTTGTCACATAAAATATTAAAACGACTGGTGAATCGTGATGCTATTTCATTTAATTAAAATTTTCTCTCCATGTGATAATTATTCCTATCACTCCTGATGCAAAAAAAATATGTTTTGCATCACGAGTGATAGTACTTAATAAAATATTTATAATTTGAAAATACCAAAAATTATATCGTTGTAAAATATTTAAATAATATTTAGATTTACGGACGAAATTCGAACGAAAGAACGTGTTTTTGATTCAGTCTTTCAAATTGGTGCTTCTAGAGAATGTTGCTTATCATTGACTTGGAGTAAAATTCATGCCTCAATTAAAATATAGGTGCAGTAGTTTTGAAACCTAGTCAAAATTCAGGAGCTTGACACAAAATACATAAATATCAATTGAAATTACGATACCCGCTAGCTAGCTAATTAATAAAGCTGTTATTTTAAATTGTTTGACAGTATTTTAGGATAACAAGAAATTAATAGAGGAATCACCCATCGCGCGACATATCCCTGTGTGCATTTATGTGTGAGTGTGAAGGCGCGGTTGTAGGTCCAGTTACAGACGGGCTGCGTGATAATACGGGAGGTTTACACTTAACGATTTCCATAAATTAGGAAAGAAACCTACCCATTTTGTTATTGATTCGGGCCGAGAATCATTTTCATAGATACCTCCTTGAATTTTACCAAAAAAAGCGCACAACACCTTGTTGATAACTGTTGTCAATAACTTACCTTCTGTCCATCATAATAATTTAGTGTAAACTTTTCTTCAATTATCACATTAACACAACTTTCTCCCTCAACAAATGTATTACCAACCTAACAGCTCAAGAACTACCAACATCTCAAACAACAATATTTGCATTAAAATTATTTAGCCAACATAACGGCAATCGCCAATGTGTTTGCAAATACTAGACGCATAATCAATAGCTCGGAATATGGTCGCAGCTTATGTAATTATTAACTAAGTACACAGCCTCTATCGCGGTATCCTTGTACTCATTCGGCAAACAATGTCCAATGTACAGTAAACAAATAATATGTCATGAATTATGGCAGTTAAGTTGGCTTTGACACATATGATGGCGACCTGTCATTCGTGGTCGGGGTATTAAGAAAATGTTGTGCCAGCTGATTATGACGTTTGTGTGCAATGTGTGATCGGTAGCTTAGAACATTGTATTTTATTGACAAAACCGATTTGAAAAATTCTTTCACCGTTGGGAAGCTACACTATCCCTGAGTGACATAACCTACTTTTTATCCCTGTATTCCCACGGGGACGAGACTACGTGGGTGAAACCACGTGACGCCCGCTAGTTGTTGTAAGAATGGAGATCTTGTAGAGACGTAATTTTAATTAAAGATTAGAAGTGAGTCAAGCTTCAGTATTTTGTGCTCTCAATATTAACGGATACTCATTGTCTCCGCGTCAGTTGTTTCAGTTTAAAAATACCAATGAAAACTAAGATGACAATTGGGTCGCCCCCAATCGTGGGTATTAGATACACCTCTGTCTAACCCTTTGAGGATTAAAGGCGTGTTGTTATTTCATGTTTAAGTTATTTTTAAAGTACATCACATCAGCGGAAACGTTCCAGCCCGATTACATGAAAATAATAATACTTCAAATAATCCAGTTGTCGGCTCAAACGCGAACTCAACGCATCATAATTATAGTCAAAACAATAATTCTCATCCGATTTAATTCAGTTTGGGCAAACACAGGCAAAACAAAAGCAGCTAACTCCGACATTGTCAACTAACATGGCGTTCGAATCGTTCTAATCGGATTCGTGTATACCATAACATGCACGTGAGGAGTAGGGGGCATATAGACTGGCTCGATATTATTGTTGATGGAGATAGACATCGCAGGGCGCCTTTGCACTGATCGTTCGTCAGGCGTTCACGCCGCGTAGACGCTGTGAAAATATAGACATACGATGAGAAGGGACGAATCGCGTGAGACTAAAAGAGTAACGATTAATGTGGACGGAAAGAGAGAGGAAGACCAAAAAAACGTTGGATGGATTTTGTGAGGAACGATATAGAAGATAAAGCAGTAAATGAGGACGAAAGGATAAAGGAGGTAACGACGACAGAGGAGAATTGAAGAAAAAACGTGTTACGCTGATCCCAAGTAACATGGGACATGGGCAGAAAGATGACGAGACGCTGTGTAAATACATACGAAGTACGGTCGAACAAGCTATTTGGTTTACACTTTAACCCACAAATTACATTGTAAACTGTAAACCAAATAGCTTGTTCGACCGTACGTCGCGTCCCATTAACGATTTTGCTTTAAAAAACTACGCCTCGTTTACGCAGCGTTTGTGTAGCGTCTACGGTGTGTTCAAAATTCGACAAAGTATGCTTAAACTGGCAAACTGCAGCCCAACATTATATAGAAATCAAGAGAGTAAGGTGTGACTTGATGACATTAATTTTAGATCCTGTGTGATATTGTTGTCGGACGCGCAGATTTATCGATAAATAATGGTGTATTTAACGCATTTCTTCTAATCAATTTGTCTGTTCGCATAAACTCTCACAGATACTTATCTACTTACCTTTATGAAAGTCAATCAAATCCATCGACGTCTAAAAGCAGACAAATCGATATCGTGTGTACGCACCTTATGCACGAGGTTCATTACAATGCCATGTCGGCAAATACGGGGGTAGTGACGGTCTGGCTTTATTATGATGCAAAATGCGAGTACACGTGAAGGGAATTCAGAAGAAAATGTTATAAATTAGCACATTGGTTGGATTAGCTACCGAGTAAAGTAATTTTCCTTTTGCGTGTTTCGTTCTGGGAATATATTTTGTTTTTTTAAGTTATGACTCGAAAGTGGAAGTGTAACGTTTATGTTGTTTTTCAATTACTCAATATATATTAGCTATTCTCAATAAATGTTGTACGGCTCAGAGTGGTCAAGTTGCAGTGAGGTGAATTGATGAAAACCGCAGACTTCACGATCCCAAGTAGTTTAATGTTAAGTTTCAAGATTATGTTGGATGCTAATCCATGGTATTATCGCTAAGTTAGCTTATGGTCAACTTTTAATATAGTAAAAGTATATATATAAAATGAATTGACGACAGTAGGTCGGCCGCGTCAGCCACGTACTAGCCTATACGTCAACCGTACTACAAATGTGTTCATTTTAACAATACTCAATCTTAAACTGTGGTATAGTAAGTCAAATTGTAAACAAATCTCTACAGCTTGAATTAAACAGGAACCCGTATGTCACTGGAGCACTAACGTCGAACAGTATCTATTGTAGAAGCCAGCAGTCAGCACTATCGACGTACAACACAACATTTCACAACAAACGGCATATCACTACCGAACTTGTAACAGTCGCGAAGCCACCACTAGGCTACTAGGTTGGTAATAAATAAACAGGGTGTGTGTTCAGCCCGATAAGACTTAGTCGCAGCGACGTACGCCCCCTGCACCCCTGATCACCCCTCCTGTACCAGATAGACACCTAGACGTCATTATACATTACACAACCCCTATTGTTTTATTTGTCAGGTCACAAAATGCAGTGTACCGGCTCCGCGATGAGATTAGGCCGTCTAAATTCGGGCTTAAATTTTAATCGTCAGTTAATCCTTTCCCGTGCCGTTTCTCCGCTCTATATTGAAAATTCCGACGTCATTTTCTTGAATGTGTGCTTTTTAATCAGGCCCGAATAATTTTGAGACGTTAGCGTGACAGTGTTGTGTAGCCTTTATTCGTATTTATGGAATGGGACGAGAATACTAGGTCTGTGAGATTAAAAAAAGAAGTAACGCAAAAGGAATTATTCTTCTAAGTGGTTTGTACAGTAATCGCGGAGCTAGGAGCGTTATTTTTCACCCGACTTTATTTTTACGCGGAGCTACATCGACGGCCGGTATCGAACAGGATTCTAATCAATTTAATTTATCAGGGATCCCCCCGGAGGCAGCCATTCACTTCATTTAATGCGCGTATTTTGCGGCAGAGCTGATTGTTTTGAACCATTCGGCTGTACGGTCCATTTAGATTAATTATTGGATTACTTAATTTCGCTGCGGTATATTTTATACCTTCGTTGTATAGAAAATATTTAGGTAAACGTACTGTTTTGTTTTTGAAGCTAATTAGATGGTGTAGTGGAAGATATATTTACCTACTAATGTAATAGAAATAAAACTGTGTGAGTACTTGAGTAGGCCTTGGGGCCGATTTTCTTTTCTAAGTCCGTATTTAGTCCCGCGCCTTAATCTTGGTAGTACCTACTTAATGTTGATAGAGGTTGGTTAATTAGTTTTGGTGTTCCGACATTTTTCTAAATTTACTTTCTGGTTGGTGACTCTGAATGAAATATTATTCACATCATTATTTCAAGGCTTTGAATTAAGGAACATGTTGCAGGAAATTAACTAAGTACTGACTGAGGCTTTATCTAAAAGATCTTACCAACGTGTAACTTTTTCATTATTAGTCGAATTGAAAGCAAGTATACAGTACTGATCTAAAGAGCCGTTGAATTTCGTCATGGAAACTGCCATGATGAATAAGAGTTAAATTGCAACGTTCTAAATTAACACAATATTGATCTATGAAATACGAGAATTATTGCTATTAAACTCATGTGAAATTAATATCTATACAACATAACATATAAACCTATGCATAGTGATTTATGTATAGTAATAGAGAAGCCAAATTCGATATTGTTTGCCTTACAAATTGCATCATTGATTATATTCATGCCAGCCGAATTGCGGCGAGCGGTAAATCTACAAATCAACGGTTCAATAGAAGAATTGAGAGAGAGAGAAGTGGGTGTACCTTCTGACCACGTCAGTCCCAGGGCAATGTAAGAAGCATTAATTACCCTCAAGATTAAATAAGAAAGGCGCCAATCGGAGGGAATAAGGGTGGAATTACGACAGCATTTGTCCCGCCGACTAATAAAGGAGACAATATTGCACTCGATACGTATAAATGTGCGAGCAGTATTTGGGGCGTGATATTAATTTCGCCAGTAATTGCTATCGGTTTCCACCCGAGGCTGCAGCCATGAACCATGAATACGGGAGTTACCGCTATTTGTTCCTGACGTTGCGGTTTAGGGTTTTACCTCGACCCCGCTCTCGTATATTTATTTTCTTGGAGTTTTGTACAAATAAAAGCGATGTGGATTATAGCTCGTTTCGATAGTTTGAGCCTAACGCCGAAAACTATGGGTTTGTATCAGATAAAACTGTTTTGTTTTACAATTAGCAGCCTAAAAATATATATATATATATCTACGCAGTCAAGTTTGTGTGTGTCATTTAAAATTCAAACTTAAATGCGAAAGTAGCTCTGATTGAATATTTCTCTGTCTATCTGTATGTTACCTTTACATGCTCTTTCGGTTGAATGGATTTGTATGGGCAAAAGGACCAAGACTCGGGGTTTGTCATAGGACAATAATTACAGCAATATGAAAAACCCCATGCCACGCGTGATCTAATCTAGGCCGCACCATCGCTTCACATCAGGGGAGAGAAGTTGCCCCAAACGCAAACCTATTTAGTGCAAACAAATACCTAATATACCTATTAAGTACATAGGGTAGACGTAAAAAAAAAACTAATTATTCCATCACTTAAATTTTCAAAAAATATTTGACCCGTATTTTTTCTTTTGTTACGTAAACCAAAATTGACGAAGATACGACGCTTTTAAAATTCTCAATACGTCACGCCTAGGTATAATTTTGAGCTAGTTCTGACGTCGCGAGCCCCTCACTCCCGAGTTTTGATGCGTTTTATCTTTGTCAATATTCATTGATTTACAAAAACAAAAAATATGTGTCCATTATTTCCCAATAATGGACTAAATGGATTTGCAATTTTTTTATATTGTCGTCATGCCCATTGGGTGCGTTCCCATGGAATAACTTTTGACCTCCCCGTGAGTTTAGCTGCAGGGGTAGACTAGCTAGACATACTAAACATACAAATGATATCAAAGAAATTCAGGAACGAGCTGATGAAAAGTCAAAACTTTCACAAAATATCTTCATTTAGGGACTGAGTAGTCAACATGACAAAATGTTCAACGAGTTGGAATACCCCAGTGTCAAAATGTACATATAATCATGGTTACAATGTTTTAGTGACAAATGGTACACATCTCAAAATGTGAACAGACAGTCAAAATACCACCACATTTTTTTGCATAGAATGTAGCAAATTAATCGGTCCATACATTTTTATTTTGCCCGTCGTACCGTTGGTCAGCACTAGCGGACACTGACAAGCGATTCGTTTAAGTTGTAACCGGATAACCGTTACGGTAGTGGTGGTATCAAAATCTCTTCATACATAAATTAAAGGAGCGTGGTTTGGGCTGCTACCAGCGGAGCCGTTTTAGCGCTATTGTGCATAACCAAAGAGGGACACGAAACAGCTCCCTGTGCTAAACCGAAAGGTTAGAGTGAACATAAATAGTTAAAACAAGGTGTTGCTATTTCAACTGCAAATGCATGCTTTTTTTGCAAGTATGTTGGGGTTGGCTTCAAGTCTAACGGGATGCAGCTGAATACCAGTATTTTACATGGAGCAGCTGCCTATCTGATCTCCACAACCCAGTTAGTACATACTGGGTAATAGGATACCTCTTGGTAAGACTTCGGGCCTCTGACTACCTGTAATGACTGCCAAAGATCTACAAATGATAGCTGGGATTCCAGGCTTATCGTGCTTCTCTGAGGCACGGCGGAAACTCGATATGTAATGGGCGGACACCCATCCACGGACTTACCTAGACCTAAGCGCGGCTTAACCTGAAAATCGTCTCGAGTGGCTGTTATTATTTAAGTTTTTTTAGTTATTATTATGTAAATGTTGTGCACGTTTATTATTGACACTAACACTAGATTAGGACCTCTAAAATGTAAAATAACCATGTTTGTGTTTGTTTTGTTGACGAGCCTTAAATAAATAAATAAATAAATTTAGCCACGAGCTCCTAAATGGTGTTGCTATTTATAAAACTAAAATTAATAAAGAAACTAGTTAACAGATATGAACTCTCCGGAAATCGATCCTATATGAAGCTCACATAAAATGTTTTACACCGATTGGAATAACAAAACCCATTCATAAGCTTATTACCACCGTTTTGTACGAGAGAATTGAGTTGTTCCTCTTTTGCAAGTGGAAGAAAATAAGGCACGTCCCCTTAAAGATAAGTACGACGTAACTCCATTCGGTAAAGGGCCTCTCCACTCGTAGCTCGCGTAGTGGCTCCAAGTTTACGAGAGCCCCCCCGCCCCCCGTATCGGTGTGAAGATCGGGCCAGATAGGGGTTATCGGAAGGTGCAGTGGGGGTCGATTAGAAGTGGTCGGGTTGCACATAGTCGGCTTGATGCGCGGTGTGAACGGAGGCCCTCGTTATTTTCAATTTCCATACACGAACGCCCTTCCCTCTATACGTTTTCGTATACGAGTATGAGATGCGAGTGTATTAAGCCATGAATCTTATAAAGACCTGAGCTGATTTAATACGTTCCCAAGGATGGGTACGATTGTTTTTGGATGTATGAAATACTAATAAAACGGAGTTTATCGATGACAGGCTTTTGTGTACGGTACGCTCGCGTGGAACTTCGGAAGGAATAAAATTTCAATAATTTATGAACATAATTTCGTTGGCACACGGATTGGCATTGCTTCATGGCGTTTTCAGTTTACGGGTACTCCCATTTATTTTATATAATCCTTAAGCCACCTCTTCGTTCACTGAAATTCGGAATGTTAAAATACCTGAAACAACATTACAACACGGCATTTCTCCTAAAATACATTACTCGAGAAAAACCAATTAAACACGTGATAAGACTCGTCTGTCGAAACGTGGCGAAATTCAAATTAATTTAAGACATTTTGCATTATCATAAGCTTTAAAAAAGGTTTTTATCCGGCATACAGTATCACAGGAAAACTCCATTATGAAACCGCTTACGTGAATTTTTAGTAAAATGAAATGAGCGTTTGTGTACAACTGTACGATATAATAAAAAGAGATTGGTACTTATACATTAGCTAATATGTTGGGGCTGATTAAATTTTACACTTCTCGGATTTGATAATTTAACTGTGCTGTGATATTATTTTGTATTCAGTATGTCAGAGTGTTTAAAAGATTGTCAGTATGAATATTATAGGTTCTTGACGAGTTGACTTATTCAATAAGTATATTATTATTTATTTATTTTATTATTTATTTATTTAACAATTTATGTACACACTAAATATAGAGAAGAAGAAAGGAACACAAAATAGTACAAATGTGATGATTATATCTAAAGAAATCTCTTCCAGCAAACCTGCGAAAGGTGATACTAAAAAAGAGATGTAGACATAGTGTGTAAAAGAAGGAGAGAAAATGGATTACATACATCATAAAACAGATTAAATATATACAATATAAGAATACATACTCATAAATACTACACATATACTATACTATAATAAACTATAAAAACATTATAATAACTATAAATCTCCAATCAATCCCTCCTCTCAATCTATATTTTTGGATTTAGAACACTTTTTTAATGGCATCTCGCAGTTCAACCTATGAGACTGGCTTCTGCTTAACTGGACTACCCTGTGTCTTGAGTGAAAGGCCACCAGACAAGGGGAGATTTAGACGACTGTAGAACCAGGATTTGACATTATGTAACGTGTAACAGAAAGCGTATAGTCATATGGAAGGGTGTGCTATAGACCATCAAACTGAACAACTAACTCCATGGTACCACCATCGTAATAGCGAAATCAATGGCCCCATACAAAATTCCAATACCTACTGCCTTGCTACCTTCCACTACTAACATATGACTATAGCCTTTTATTTACACGTGGTATATAATAGGTAGGCAGATGTACTCGTACCTACAGTAATAACTATATTATTAAAATAATTTAACATCTCAGTCAAAAAACCATGAAATTAAAACCAGAAAATCCCTGTTCACTTTTTTTATATAAGTGGTTACATGATTCTTTTAGAAGAAGCGTGTCTTGGCATTTAGCCGGGAAACAACTAGGACTAAAAATTCAGCTGCTTCCTTATTAAAATTGAAATAAAATTGAATTTAAATTACTCCTAGAAGACTCTGCTATTTATAGCCTCGGTTTTTTCAGATATTTTCTTTTAAATCCCATAAGTTCCTAAAGGAAAATACCATTAATACGTTCAAAAAGCTTTTTAGGTACGTACTTAAATAGATTTGGGATCCAAAATTCGATTCCGGAAAACGTTACATTTATAAACGTTTTGTAAAAAAAATAATCTACTTAGCAATAATAGAATTTAACTGTTGTATCATAATGTCGAACATATATATAATAATACCTTTATATATTAAAAGTATACCTACATGATTCTCATATTTGAAAGACGCCCAAACGACCTACCTTTCCAGGAACTATCTTACCTTTATTTTCCGAGGTATTATTTTAGTTCTAAGAACCTAAACCTGTCCGAATCAAACCAACAAAAGAGCAATCGAGAAATTACGAAACTCACAAAGAAACCGAGCTATCTTCCTCCATGACAGTTTTCCCGGGAAAAAAACCCACTCAAAAATATTAAGGAAGCCTTGTTATTATTATAACACATTTCTGGCAACACCTGTAGGTAGCAAGCCGTCGGTGTACAACGAGAAAATTGTATTTCCATTTTTACAATTTCAATTTAGTATTAATTCGAGGCCCGAGAACGGTCGGGCGCGCCGCCACATGTAAAATATGGATCGGCTAAGTGAAATTAAAATGCTCTATAAATTGTGATTTTTGCAAGTCCTAAAGTGGAGAAGGCTTTTTATTATTTATCGCCTCCCGGTCGTGGGCAGCGCCCCGCTTACTGAAAATCGCTGTGTTATTATTCAATTTACTTGTTTGAAATATTAACTTCGATGTGAATAATCTTTATATAATCATGTCTTCTGGACTGGACACTCTGGCTTTTTATTGAGTTGTATTTTTAGGACGAGCCGTTTGAATTAATTTGGATTATTACGCCAAAAAGAATTAGGGACGTTTATTTTATTCATGTTTTGGAAAATGAGTTGGGTTTTAAAAATCTTTACAATGTTATGTCAACAGCTTAAGACGCCTGCGGAGCATGCGTATTTCATACAAACGTAATACCAAAATAATTTGTAAATTAAACATATTCCTAAGGTAGTGTGTATTTATTTCGATTGAATTACAGAATATCTAGGTTCCCAAATATATATTTTGATTGGACACTGATTTTAACAAGAGTTATAAGAAAAATAAGTTTTCTATAGAAATTTTAAATTTCTCATATCTCGTCTATGTATCATTGTCCTCTCAAAAAATATATTTGGGAACATAGATATTCTGTAATCCAATCGAAATAAATACATACTACCTTAAGAATATGTTTGATTTACAAATAATTTTGGTATTACATTTGTATGAAATACGCATGCTCCGCCGGCCCCTTAAGGCCTGAAATGCTTAGGAAGACTCCAACTTAAGCCATCTCAAGTTTACGGCAAAAATATTTCAGTCTATATCATCTTCCTTTCACTTTAGATCCGAGATTTTCAGTCTAAATCACTGAGAAAATCTACCTTCAATTCCATCACTAAAATTAAATCCAGGATAAGATATTCCAAGGCCGTATTTTGCTTTTAAAAAGTAGCTGAACAAACTTGAAGGTTGTACAAAACAAATATAAGCGTCATTAGGGTGGCCGTGCTGGGTCGTCGCGCAATCAGGGAGACAGTTCCTATCGGCTTGTCCACTTGTTCCTGTTTCTGTGGACACTACACGATTTTAATGTCTCACGAACAGTTTTAAATGTAGGTAGGAAAAAGCAAAGAGGATTTTTTGGAAAAATCTTTTCTAGACCGTACTTTTTTAACCCCCGACGCTAAAACGACTGGGTTATAAGTTTGACGTGTATGTGTGTGTGTCTGTGGCATCGTAGCTCCCAAACGGATGATCCGATTTTTTTTTGTTTTTTTTTGGTTGAAAGGTGAATTAGTCAGGAGTGTTTTAGCTATGTTTGATAAAAATCAGTCCAAGGCGGTCGCCGCCACAAATTGGCGGATTACATATTTATTCAAGAACTCCCTCAATATGGGTATCAAATGAAAGGGCTTGACTAGTAGAATAATAATAAAAATAATAAATAATATTAAATGTTGTTTAGTGAAACAACATTTGAAATGAATATACTATACGTTATATTAATTTCAAATGAAAGATTGCCGCTTGCACAAAAAGGTGAATTACATTTTTTTTCACAAGTACCGCAACATGGGTAACAAATAAAAGGGCCAACACCAAAAACCGGAAAGACTTTGAAATTACTATGTGTTGGGGGCTTTTTAAATTTTTTATTAAATGTAACTTGTGAAGTATTTTTAGGGACACTTTTCGAACTGCGCTCGGAATTGACATCTTTGGGCTAATTTCACCGAGGAGACTTACCGCGATCAACACATTTAATACGCGTTCAAGAGCTATGAAACAAGGTCTCATATAGTTAAAAAGGTATACGTGTTAAAGTATATGTAAAAAAATTACAAAATAAACATTATTTATAAATGAGTGTGCTAAGCTATCATATCATCATCATCATCATCAGCCTATAATGTTCCCACTGCTGGGACACGGCCTCCTCTCAATGAGAGGGAATGGGCTATAATCTACCACGCGGGCCCAGTGCGGATTGGTAGATGTCACAAGTCTTCGAATTTTTTGGTTCTAGGACATGCCGGTTTCCTCACGATGTTTTCCTTCACCGTTTTGAGAGCAGCGGTGATGAAATAAATTACACAAAGTAATGCGCCTGTCTTGGTTCGAACCCACGACTTACTGTTCGTAAGTCGGGGCCGCCACCACTGGGCCACCGCTGCTCTAGTCGGGGCCGCCACCACTGGGCCACCGCTGCTCTATCATATACCTTGTTTTGATTAGTAAATAAAATGTGTTTTTGTTTTTGTTCCAGGGGCTTTGGTTTCATCACATTCGGCGACCCAGCTAGCGTAGACAAAGTATTAGCTCAAGCAACACACGAACTAGATGGCAAAAAGGTAAGTCTTTACATAAACTTCATTCAAACTCCTTCGAGCATAATATATCAAACGTTGAACTAAATAAAAGAAGGAAAAAGAAAAAAAAATGCACCGCGATAGTTCAATAGCGGTGTTATAAAATACGAAAAACTTAAGTTACTTTGAAGTTATTTTACTTCATAAGATTCGCCCAAAGAACTTGCGAACTATGCAAAATAGGTTTGATAGTAATTTACAAAAAGTAGAAGGATAATAAAGTCATACTTTCAACTTCATTTTGTGTTTTTTGTTAAGTTTCCATTCAGATTTTTGTGTTCAACTGAGTGAGCAGGTTACTTTGAGTGTCTCTTTCTTTGTTAAGTTTCTTTACAAATGTCTTCAATATCGCCTTGTGGGATTCTATATTAATAGTGTTTGAACTTATGCAGCAGATGTTTTCAAATATTAGTCTGAAAAAAATACAAGATATCTCTAAAAAGTGGGCATTAGAACAATTTTAATAATGCATAAAAACCCTTTTTGTTTTCATTTTTTACGTCTCTTCGACAGTAAAGGTAATTTTTCTCCTTTAAATAATTTTATACGATATTAAAATGAGCTCTGTCATTTATTTTCACCCTCTCTTATATCTGCTGTAAGACAGTTTTTGTCACAAATGTTCCAGATTTATAACCCTTCAATAAACTGAGTTCGTCGTATTTTCAAGGGCTTATTTAGCCTTAACCCTGAAACTGCTCAGATGGCCATTTTTTTCTGCGCCTTGATTCACAAAATATATGATTTTCTTAGCCTGCCTTCTCGTACATAGATACGATATTTAATCAGAGGATTTTACTGTTGCTGACTGGTAGTAAAAGAAATAGGAAAAATTCTGCGTTATAAGAAAGTAGGGAAACCACAACTCTTGTTAGATAAATTCGTAGATAAATAGGCATCAAAAATCGTATTATTCACTTCAATTGTTCACATAACATTATATTATTATGCACAAGTCCCTATACATGCGAATTTACGCATAAATAATGGCGCAGTGTTCGAAAATTGAAACTTCAACAGTGTCATAATATTAAGTGATTCAATTAGGGATCATGTTAGTAAAAATGCGCATCAAATTCCTTTCCAAAGTCTCTTTTAAAGTAAAATAAGAGGAGACAAATGAACAGAAGAAAAGAAAAGATTAGTTTCAAGTAAATTACGATTGAAGGTTGTTTGCTTTCAATGGAGCGTTTCTTAAAAGAGATTAGATTGGCCACTCAAATCAAGAAATGAACAATCTTATTCACTATTGGTTAACTTCAAACTATGCTGTTGTTTTTTTATTCTAGAAATTATTCATTTTTGCAGAGCTGTAGTTGATTCTGATTTCAGTATTTGATTTTTTTTTTCGATTTGAATTCCTGGATAGATTTTTGTAACAATGACAATTTTATGGAAGAGATATCACTTTATTACTAAATTTCGTTTTTATGAAGTTGTTTTTATTTGTCTCAGGTTTTAAATTGTTAAGTTTAATTCTCAAATAATTGCACACAAATCCAAAAGGCAGTAGTCTTATCAACAGGAAAAATAAACCAAAGAAAATGGTGTAGGACGAACGGGTAACATCAACCGCTCATTATATCGCAATGTGCTGTCATTGCAACACTTGATAAGATATCATTATACGTGCGAAACCCCACTTGCTACCAATTTCCACAAAAACGAAAGAAAGTATTCACGACAAACGTAAAATTATTCGTAGACATGGTGACATTAATTACGGTGTTGTATGTTATGTTACCTCTCCTCCGGCCATACGAATGCCGCCACCATATTATAGTGTTAAATCACAGCTGCCTTTAATATTTATACCTACACGAAAATTTGTTTTCCTACGGTTAAATTACGTGCAATTTTAATTCGGCCGTTTGACTTGTAGCCTGCGTCAAACTTACGGTCGCGATTTTTTGATTAATACCAAGCATTAACACTTTTAAAAAAAGTACGTACTGTAATTATCGTTCAGTAAATATATTTTTACATTTCATTACCCAAAAGTTTTATTGTTTCTAGTTTCGGCTTCACTATAAAACACTACGCATGTTTTCGTATGATGGAAATGGTTTTGTATTTTCGCCAATTTATTACGTTCATTGTCCATTTATTCTGGCTTCGAGTGTATTTTAGGAACAGACGAATGGGTCAACTGTTGCGAATGTTTTATTATACAAATATAATAAAATATTTCGATAAAGCGTACAGTTTCCGCCAAGTATAGTGGTAAAAACATAAGAGATACTGTTATTTATATAACGTCTTGCCATTTATGTAGATAATAGTCATCTTTGTATCTTGGGATTCGAGACACATTACGAGCTTCGTTCCGAGCGTTCGCTGTGTACAGATGGAGAAAAAAGTCGATTACTATCGCTCGCCACGAAATAATCCAGATAAATTACAGCTCCCGTCGTTGTTTACTTTGATTAAATTGTAGTCGACTGGCGGAAGATTAGCCGAAGCCTCGCAAATCGAGCGAGAAGAGAGAGCATTTTCTCAATTTACATAGAACGAACGCGGAAGATCGCAACTGTGTTTACACGACACGATTTTATATCGACTATTGACACTATTGTTATTTGTGGCAATTACTATTAACGACTCTGCGCTGTTATTATTACTCTGAATAAATGGCGGCTTTAGTGGTGTACGGAAACAGTTGAAACAAATACAGGACAATTTTAATAAATCACGTATATTGCAAAATGCTTTAAATCTATCGTTCAACAAAAAAAGCTTCGATACAAAAAAGTGGAAGTATTAATCGAAAATTCATTATTAGAAAATACAGCGTCGGCTGAAGATTCGGAAGAAAATTAAAACCTTTAAGAGGATTTTTCAAGCTCCGGGTAATCCAGTTATTTTTTTAAATAATAAGGTTTGCTTAGAATTTTATTATCCTGATATTGAAAAGGGTATATAATTTAGGGGATTATAGTTTTTTTTTGCGAATTGGAGTGAAATTAATAGACCGATAGTTAGTAAAGTTATTTTGATTTGTTTTTGAATGTATGAAAAGAAATAAACTAATTATCTGTGACAAGGAAGTTTATATATGTCACCGTAAAATTGTCAAACACGTTATATTGTAATCTCTCTAGCGATATTGTAAACTCTCGAAATATTGTCAAACGAACATACTGCTTACAATAAAACGCATTATTTTTCGTGAAATGCATGCGATGGTAGTCAACTCACGCAGTGTGGAGGGAAGGAAGGGTTCCCGCTTCCCAGTGGTACCACTGTCATGAAAAGATAATGCACCATTCCTGAGAAATACCGATTAATATAACCTAACCTTAAAACACTTTATATTCCCCTAAAAAGCGTAGTCGACGAAGCCGCGGTTCGCGGGGCCCCTATTTCCGGGTGCAGGGTTTAAAGGAACCTAACTAACCTAACGGGGGGGTGCCCCAAGTCCCGATTATGGGGGCAGAGATACTTCCGTATGTTCAGTTGACAATATTTCGAGAGTTTACAATATCGCTAGAGAGAAACACGTTATATTGTAACATAACGTATTTGAAAATTTTATAGTGACATATACAATTTAAGACACATAACCCTTAACCCTCCTTTTAGGATTTGTCACAGTGGGATAAACAATTAGGTTTTATAAAAATTTTCATTACTCCATGGACACTCGGGTGTCTGAAAAAACCTTTCGCTATAACAAATAATAAAAAACACATCTGTCATAAAAAATGGCCTTCCAAGAAATAAAACATATCATCCTTTGGCTAACAAGGGCGTTAAAGTCTAACCACACCCACTGTTTCTATTGTTAGTAACAACGTAGCGTAGTTACTAAGAACTTATTACCTACTGAATCTATAATGATATACTATTACGAATACATACCATGCCATAAAAGAGGAAACAACTACAAGGCGTAACCAAACATTTTCGCGAAGCCGTCAATTAAGCATTCTGTACATCAAACTAAGTAACTCTACGCAAAAAAAAAAGATGGGAAATGATTTTTTTTAGGATGATAAAAAATCACGTTTTTCGGTAGAACTCAATGTATTTCACTTAAAACATTTTGCGGATGTATCGATTGAATAGTGCGGGAGAGATGTTTAAAGTAAAAATCCTACATCAAGAGGCCTGTGGAGCATGCGAATTTCATACAAACGTAATAACAAAATAATTTGTAAATCAAACATATTCGTGTGTATTTACTTTGATTGGATTACAGAATACCTAGGTTCCCAAATACATATTTTGAATGTACACTGATTTAAACAAGAGTTATGAGAAAAATAGTTTTTCAACAGAAATTTTAAATTCCTCATATCTCGTCTTTATATGATTGTCCTTTCAAAATATTTATTTGGGAACATAGACATTTTATAATACAATCGAAATATATACACACTACCTTAAGAATATGTTTGATTTTCATATTATTTTGGTATTACGTTTTAAAAAAAAAACTTTTTTGCAAAAAATAAAACCGACTTCACACAAAAAAGTGAAAAATAACTTTAGCTTCAGAAGTCGGTGACCTTTATTTGATTGATTTAGTTTTTTTGTCACCGACTTCTGAAGCTAAAGTTATTTTTCACTTTTTTGTGTGAAGTCGGTTTTATTTTTTGCAAAAAAGTTTTTATTTTTCACTTTTTAGTGGTTCACATGTGCATACCCTATCACAGCGTACCAGCGTGATTTTTTGTTATGAACTGGTGTAAACAATAGACAGACATGAGATTTCAGCAATCCCAGTAAGAGACACACATCTTTACCAAATTTAAATGGGATCACTCCGAGAAAGTAGTCTTTCTAAAACTACCCAAATCGCTTCTGGTGTGCCTATAAAATTTGAAAAGTTCTCTCTATTTCTCCAGGATCCCATTATCAGGATCCTGACTTGATGATTATGGGACCTTCTGGGAAGTATACCCTTTCAAACAATTAAAAAACTAATTCGGTCCAGTCATCTTCGAGTAATCGGGGAACATTGAATTGAGAACCTTCTCCTTTTTGAAGTCGGTTAATAACGACGTTATGGTACGTGACCCAAATATCCGGCTTTAAAAGATTTGGCCGAGTATCGTTAATTTGCTTCTAAGAATTGAAGAGCTCCGTTCCTTTGTCATGGATCCCATAATCAGAACCTTACCAAATTCTCATCAAACTACCCTTGAAGTACCCTTGCCAATAAAACAAAAAAAAACAATACATGTCAAGGAGGCTTATCCCCAATAAATGGAACTTAATACACCTAACTGTCGAAATCTGGGAATATTGTACACATCTGCGTACCCCCTCAGAGCATACAGGCGTGATGTTACGTCATGATGCTGTATAAACAATAAACATTCAAGCGATTGCAGCAGTTACTGCAGATTTGCCGTGTATTTTTGAAACAAGTTCAAAAATACACCGTTCCATTCCATTGTATATCTCCGAAGATCCGGATCAGATCTTCAGCAAATTAAAATATAACCACACGGGAAGCACCAGCTTTCAAATTAAAAAAAGAATCATCAAACTCGGTTCACCCAGTCGAAAGTACTGAGGTAACAAACACTGTCGAAATCTGGATGTACTGTACACATCTGCGTACCCCCTCAGAGCATACAGGCGTGATATTACGTCATGATGTTGTATAAACAATAAACCTACAAGCGATAACAGCAATCACTGCAGATTTGCCGTACATTTTTGAGGAGTTCCATTGTATATCTCCGAAGACCAGCATCAGATCTTCAGCAAATTAAAATGGGACCACATGGGAAGCACCAGCTTTCAAATAAAAAAAGAATCATCAAAATCGGTTCACTCAGTCGAAAGTTATGAGGTAACAAACACAAAAAAAAAAAAAAAAAAAAACATACAGACGAATTGATAACCTCCTCTTTTTGGAAGTCGGTTAAAAAACGCATAACGCCCCTTGAATACATGTACTTATTTCAAAAAAATCTTGTCAAAAAGTTTTAACTTTGACGGCCAATATCTCCATAGCTAGAGGATTCTCAGGTTTGGTCTAAAACAAAAAAAATGATCGCAATGACGGGGAGAACAAGTCCCTTTCGGCTTCATTAAGGTCCATGTTCACCAAAAAGATGATGGTCTGATTATCTAAAAACAGCTGTTTAAGACACATTTTTGTATGGGAACATGTCACAGTGACAGCTGTTTTTGGATTATCAGACTGTTATCTTTTCGGTGAACGTGGACCTAAGAGGTGTTTTTACACCCAGCCTGTGTGCCAGCAGTGGGTGAAGTCAGACTATAAAGTATGATAGTGATGATAACACAAGATGAAATAAGACAAGACTTTCAATTTGTTGTTACCTACTGTTTCAATTCCATTCAACAAAGAAGTTAATCGCATGTCTTTACATCGTAAATTGTTGACATTTTTCGGGAGTATGCCTGAACATAATAGCTTTCAGCGTCATCAATATTTATAGAGAAAGCTTTACGATTGTACTACTAAACATTGTGCACATGGCGCCGCCCCCCTTTGTGTGCGGAATCAGAGCTCATAATGCGATATTCTACTGCTAAATAATATATTTTCGGCTGGTTATACCTTTTTTTGTTATTTATTTATTGCTTGTGTGATCCAAAAGAGTGTGTAGGTAGCGGTTTATGATAAAAAGTAAACAAAATGTGTCTTTACAAGAGGTTCCTATTTTTTTACGCCTATGTATTATAATATAGGAAAGTGCCTTCACACACCTCTGAAGCTAAAGTGAACGAATGTTCTCTGAAACCGAAACCTGAACTTTTTATTCATTTTATTAAGTCAATATTAAGATACCTACGAAATACATATCTATAAAATACTAAGTACTACTACTACCAACTACTACTACTACACTAACAAATACTGTTACCACTGATAACTGTACAAATCGATCTTTGATCATCATCATCATCAGCCTATTAATGTTACTGGTACACAGGCCTCCTCTCTATGAGAGGGAATGGGCTATAATCCACCACGCGGGCCCAGTGCGGGTTGGTAGATGCCACATGTCTTCGAATTTTCAGTTTTAGGACATGCCGGTTTCCTCACGATGTTTTCCCTCACCGTTAAATGATCTTTGATTAGCACGAAAATCATAATTACTGTTGTAAAAGATAACTAAAACCGGAACTAACAAGAACCCGAACGAATCTTCAAATTAAACGAAATAGCTTTCTTACTTTGATTATATTTGATAAATTAACAATAAAATATATTTCATAAATATCATAATAAATTCAATTCGATATTGAACGTGTACCGCGGTCGCTCCATCCCTCAAGTGTATAACTAAACTTTCTCCATTTATATTTTATTAAGAAGAAATATTGAAACTTATTTAGTTCCTCATCCAAGTTTGTTCCAAGGCTCATCGATTTGAAACGTTTCAAAATAAGTAGTTGTTGGTAAAGAAAGAAATGTTCTTGTTTAACTTTGGTGCGTTTTGTTTTTAATGTTTTTTATTCTTTGTTTATGGGTCTTAGTTAAAAGTAGATTTTGTGATCTTATTATTGAAGTGCTAAAAGAAAGAAATGGGTTACCCAAATAGTTTAATGACACCCGAAAACATGTTACTCTGTGTTTTTTAAATGAAAATGTGTCCTGAAAAGTGTGACCAATAAACATCAGAATCTGTCCTGAATAAAGTGTGAAAATTAATATGGAAGCCTTCACTGATTCATGAAATAAATACAAGCTTTATAGAGTTTAGGTGTAACACCGCCCTTTGAAAGGCCCACAATTAAAATTGCTTCGGGGCCGAACACAAAAAAATACACAGATTTTTACCAAATTTATTTTTACAGGCTATAAAATGGTTTGCATTTTTAGTAAATACACGAAAAAATAAATGTTTTTATTTCAAGATATTAACAGTCCCGATTGAGATAAAAATACACGTAAATTTTATTATTACAATTCGTTTTGGGATCTAATAATTGCATTTTATAAAATGTGAAATAGTAAATGTTTTGTTTGTATTCATTAGTGCAGGCCCGTCCAACAAACGGCCCCCGGGTCACCTACCGGCCCGCATAGGTCTTTCATCCGGCCCGCGAGCTAGATATACTTTAAAAGACATCAATAAATATTGTGCTAATATTGTTTAAAAATGTCCCGGAGTCAGTTATTCTCGCGCCATATTAATACCTAGACGCCCTACCTCACCTACCCGCGAATGCAGACCACATCATGGCTGTCTAGTCCGGCTAAGCTTGTTTCATTTCAATTTAGAAGTTTTACATTATTTTTGGCCCGCTACGGTTACAAAAATATTAACTTGGCCCTCCATATAGTTTTGTTGGACATAAAATAGTTTATATTTTTGCTCTTACATAATAGTAACTGAATCAAAGTATTCTTGGAGACTAACCCCATCAACTGTAAGATGAAACAACCATTTCATAGCTACACATGGCTACACTGTCTATCCGAAAAACCACTGATTATAGTACCACTACCAGTCATGAATCGTGAATAGCCCACTAAACAATATCAGTACTAGATTGGCACAGCTTGAAGCATTGTACGTCAATAAAACACTTGTGTTGTAGTACCACACAGTGAATTAGATCTGACATCCCACAGGTCCATAACTTGCAACTATTTGTAGTAACCATTCCGCTTAGTTGACTTAGAATTTATGTTAGAAGATGCTGGTACTGTGTTTTACTTTTTCTCTGATTTAGTAGGGATTTGGAGCTGATATTTCAGACAACTATTTGCTTTAAGGTTAACGAAACATCTTACTGTGTGGGTTTTGTTTTGAGGTTAAAATATGTTGTATCTGTAATGTTGCCAATTTTGATAAAACATACTACAGGTAGGGGTTAGGTATACTATCTAATAGGACCGTAATGGAATGAACATGCTGTTCATAAAAATCCAAAATCCATAGTCTGATCATAAAGGTTGGTAGAACAGTCAAATATGAAGCAACCCTTGAGAGATATCCGTTCTGATTTATAGCCGAATAGGAACTGACGCAGAGTGGACAATCAAAACGCCATTGACAAGCCATGGGCGCGACATATGCCGACACAAATGTCTGCTCTCATCCACCGTAAACGGCATAAATGGCGTTTACGAACCCGCATTAATAAATCACGACTTTTAAAATATAGCAGCGGAATTTTTCGGAAAATTAAAATTTTCACTTCCACAGGAAATGTTCGATGTTTTATGCGGTTTCATATCGGTGCCTGTTTAAAAATATGATGCACTTTGTAACGCGGTAGTGACGGAAACGCTGTGACAATGTGTTTGACCAACATTTATTTGTGGAATGTATAATGATTATTATAATATTTCGCGTTAATTTGTAATGTGAATACCGTCGCGAGCCTTTGTGTTTATTTTGTCAATAAAAGCGTACAAATACTGCTGAAAAATTGTATAAACTTTGCTTAAACTGTACGTGTATTTTAATTATATTTAAATGTTGCTAAGATAACAAGACTAAATAATAGGTAGACTATCTATTCAAGTCTATTCTATTCTAAGTACCATGTTATCGCAAACTTTATAGTCTAAGTAGCAGTGAATAGAAACAATTATAGAAGATACAGCTGAAAGTGAAAGGACCCATTTTAACATTTACAAGGCGTAGATAACCCAAGAATTAGGATTTATACAGCTATACATACACGACGTTAACGTAATACAATGTTCTCTGTTTCATTAAAATAACAGACCGTCCTAAAGAGGTGGCGATTAAACTGTCCTAATTGTTTCAGACTTCCTCCAAAATATGAAAGTAAAATGTCTGTTACACTAACAAGAACTTTTGTATAATGAATAAAGTTTAAAATGGAACACACTTTTCATTTTAAGTGGCCGTTAGGGCCTATCAAGCCATTATGACTATGGAAGAAGAGGACCGTGTTTTTTTCCTTCTCCACCGTCTGTCTTTGACGCCTTATCTGGCCAATCTTTCTTTGCGAAAATACGATACGGCAACAACCAGTCCGCGTGAGAGTCAATTAAAAATTGAGCGCTATTTTTGTTTTTTTTTTTAAACATTTCGCTAAAATAGTTAAAACCGCGGTCCATAACGAATTGCGCCGTGAAAAAAGCCTTTTATGTTGTAAGTTATATGGGCTTTTATTTGGAGGCCAATTAAAAATTCCTTTTCCCGCTGTACGCGGTCCCTAGGGCTCCCTTTTGTCGCGGCCGGATCTGTGTGGAGCCCCCGCCAGCATGAGATGACTCTTAAATTTCATCTAGTGAGCCCTAACGAGACAACGAGAAACTACCAGAAATTTATCGAGACTCGGAGGAAAAATACCTTTGCCTGCTTTCAAGGTATGCGCGCGTACTTAATGAAGTTCTGGTTATAAATTGTTTAATAATATAGGTATTTTGTACACGGCAAATGAAATCGTTTACTGCGACGTTATTTGTAAAATTAAACTGACTTGTATATATTGCTTCGAAAGGTCACAGTAGAACTAAATAAAAATTCATTCGTCCAATTAATAACACAAGTGGAGCTACAATTTTAATATAAAACTGACCATAAATTCCAAAACTGCAAGGACCGTAAAAGTTTTTGTCATCAGTTGTAATAAAACAGTACAACAAAATGCAATAAATATCCTTTATTGTGACTACAAAACACTGAAGGCACGAAAAGCAGTCAGTAGCTGGCCATCCAAGTGGAAAGAGTCCTTAATTAATTTCCGATGCGTATGGCGCCGAATCACGTTTCCCTTTAAACGCATTTAATTCGCCATGATCATAAATTCATATTGCCACCTAACACGTTCACCGTTCTCTGGCTGAATTCGAAAATACGACTGCTATACTAGTCGCCGACGTCTATGGAAGTAAAATGCTTTCCAATGCAGCCATTGAAGTATGTTACCGTGCACCAGCATAAATTTGCTGTACTACGCTATTTGAATTATTGCATAACTTGTAAACACGTTTAGACCAGGCGCGCTTGCAACTCGGGGACATTCCTTTTTTCTCTTATCGACACCTTTAAAATATGGAGCGCACGCGTTCTGCGATATAAGTACATTTTGCTACTGAATGCTGCGCCACGGAGCATTATATCAACTTTTTTAATTTAAGAGCAAAATTTTTCTGAAGTTTTTTTTATGAAATCTCAGTTGTTTACAAGCATTTCAAATCTCTGACCATAATAGAGTTTTTCCTTGTAGTAAATTTTCACTTATAGTTCACAACGTTTACTCCAAGGGATTTAGCATTTTCTTTCGTTTTAGAGAGGTTCACTCGGACGGAGCGGTGCAGAATATTTCTGAAGTGAAAGTTAATTTTCAAATAAGTATAACAAGTCTCGTTCCACGTAAACGCTCCTGTTATGGTATACTCCCCGTAGTTAGTAGTTAGCGGTAACGTCTAGAGCGGCTACTCCGTTCGTTAAGTGATTTTTATCGTCCGGCGATTACCTCCCGACAACATTGAGAACACACATTTGTGTGGCACCGCTACATAATGTAGTCTCGGCTTGTTTTTGCGCTGGATTACCCGTTTGAACAAACAGAGCAGCCGGAACACCAAATAAAGGGAAATACTAACCAACACCCGCGTTATTCTTACAAAATTAACTCATAACGCCAAGAGCGCGTTGATTTTTTTTTCGTCGGTAATCTGCTTTAGTGGGCACGGGGCCAGTCGCTTTCGTAAATCGGTTGCACGCGACCACCGCGAAATGGGAATCTTTAAATAGTGTACATACATTTTTGATGTCGCTTTAATGTCACGACCATGCCCGATTGTGGGAACAATTAGCGTTATAACGAGTTCATTAATGATGAACCATATAAAGGCACTTTTAAAACTGTAGGCCATTATTTAGTGCAAGATAACCGCTGGACGTATACAACTGCGCAGCTCAGAGCACTAGGCTTTATAGGTTTGACTTTTAAAATTGTGAAATGCGAAATAAAAAAGAAATATTGGTAAGAAAAAAAAAAACTCCCGGGGAATTTAATAAAGGGATTAAGTTTATGATACATATGTAAATGTATATTAGAGGCGTAGGTCGGAGAAAAACAAACGCTTTGCATGCGGCCCCGAAATAATAAGTTGAAGTAGAGTTCATGTCGCGCCCGCCCACCTGAAGAGATTGGGGGGACAGGAATGCTTAATATAGAGTCCTTTACTTGCACCGGCTCGCCAAATAACATTGCCGACTTCACCAGCATAACCTCCAAACGCCCCGCTCCCTTCTTGTGACAGATTTTCTTCAGTTCTGTCTATATTATTTGAGAGGGGTTCCACTGTAAAAATATTTACATTTTACTAAGTAAACAATTTTATTTTAGCTTCAATGTTTTCCATTCTAAATGAAAAGAAGCAGAGGTAAAATTGTCACTTTTTTATTTTCAAGAAAAATTCACTTCTACGAAATTAAAAGAAAGAACCTGAAAACTTTTCGACGCAGAATTTTCGTACGCGGTGACATTGCAAACAATCCGACGCCCGTAGCAACGGCTATCCGCAATCCGCAAACTAAATAATATACCAAGTATTTTGCTTGCATGTTTACGTTGGGCTGACAGGCATTCATTCTATGCACGAAAAGTTTCTCGTTTCTCCCAGTCGTGTCAGTTCGGAACTTCCCGAGCTCGGACATCACGGACCGTAGATAGTTGCACAATGGAATAAAGTAACATCGGAAGCTCGTTGGAGTTAATAAATAATACAGAACCCGAGTGACATGCGCAGAGTGCAGTTCGTACTGGCCCTAAGTCTGTTTTGACTGTAAATATCTCCTCCGGATGTCTGCCGGCCGGCCGACGTAGATTGTTTGGTAACTAGATAGGTCATTGATCAATCAAACAAACAGGATTAGAGAACTGCCTAGCGGTACGGCTCGGCGCTTGACGTGATCGAGTTCTTGGATTTATGAAATTGGTCTTAGGGTATTGGATGAGAGTGTATGCAGGCTTGTAATGGATGGGTCGGTTACTGCATCTGCAAATATTATGTGTGTACAGACCTATGTATTCAGCACCACAGCTCGGCCCCGACATACGAGCAGTTAGTCGTGAATTCGCGCATTACTTTGTGTAATTTATTTCATCACCACTGCTCTCAAAACGGTGAAGGAAAACATCGTGAGGAAACCATATGTGACATGACATGTGACATCTACTAACCCGCACTGGGCCCGCGTGGTGGATTCATTCATTCAGCCCATTCCCACTCATAGAGAGGAGGTCTGTGTCGCAGCAGTGGGAACATTATCGGCGGATTACGCAGCGCCATAGTTGCCAATAACAGCTATGACTCTGGTAGAAACACGAAGTTACAGACACAGAATAACAAGTACTTAATAAAGTTTTAAGACACCGACAACTTCCATTAGATTCATGACTGCGGCAAATCAGAAGAAGAGTTCCCATGTTACCGTCGTTATTTGTATGTAATTGTTGACTAAAACCTCATGCAACACTATTTCTGAAACTCCCATCTAGTCTAAACACACAGTAACAAAACATAAACCCAGCGCGTACTACAACTTCACCAAAATTGTAAGCAAGCTACACAAAAGGTGCACCATCCAGCAACCAGGCACCCGTTGTTATCTTCGTGGGCGAGCGAACTGTGCGTAATCTTTGTCTCCCGAGACCACCGACCACATTGTGCTAATGCCCACCCGGCTTTGGTACTGACCTGAAACGCTAGATAAGCTTAAACTTTGTACCTTCACTGTCAATTGTGAAACTATTGAATTTTTAAGTTGAGAATCGGAGTTGGTTTAAGGGATTCGGGTTTATTGTGATGTTATGAGGTTTTGTAATGGAAGGTTCTAGATTTGTAGTGAAAAGAAAAGTTTTCTTTTCGAAAAAGGGCATTGATTTCTTGATTTTTGTTTACTTAACATCATGACTGTAATCCTCGAAAGGTCAGGCAGTGGTGTACCTAATACTACACCCATATTATGGCAGTTATGTTTTAAGTCCGGGCATACATCCAGGCTCCGTGGTTGCTACTGAGTAATTCCAGATGGAAAAACCGAATAACATTTTGCTCGACCCGATAATCGAAGCCCTCTGCTACTAATACAGTCAATTCATTTCAAGTTATCCTTTGAATACTTACTATACTTACGTATTTTATCTTGACTTAGAAAACATACATTGACAAACCCTATTGATATCAACCAACATCTCGGGATTTTACGACTAAAAGCTCATTAGATCTCACCAAGAGAAAGGTGCTGCCTACTCCTCAAACAAAAACAAATGTACAACAAGAATAATGTTATTCCGTACCCGTACAATGTTGGAACAAAAAATAATAGCTACTCCAACAACAGGTACAATTCATCATTCACAAGTAAACGATTATAACACAAACTAGAAAACCGTGACAGCTCCGTCTGGGGTGAAGTAAATAAACGGTGCTAACACTTAAACAAATGTAAACGAAATTAACAAGGGCATTAAGAAAAGAGAACTATGTCGTTAAGGTCCCTAGCAATTGTAGCCAACGTGAAACAAACTGGAGGAAAAGGGCGATGAATAAAACACACGTTAATAGGCGTACGTCTAACAACACAAAGCGGCCACATTAACGCTTTACGAATAAGGTGCCTCTGATGGATAAGATTACGTCTCGCCTCTTCCGCCGTTTACGCTTTCGCCGCGATGCTTAAGAGAAAGTAATATCTGACAAAGTGGATAAAATATATTTCGGCTGCACTTAGATCCGAAGCCTGGCCAAGAAGGGCAGCGGGCCGGTTCCCACGCGGCCGCCTATCTCATGTTACACCCAAAAGAATCCCATTTTTTTTCTCACAGAATTAAACGAGCGATAAAATTCTTGCGACGTCGCATGAAAATGTGCGTTACCTGCCTTGCATATTTATGCGTGCCCCCAGTAATGACGTTTGTCGAGCCGCCCTAGCCGGTTTCATTACTGCTTGTCTCACCGAGCGCTGAAGCAAACCCTACTTTATAAACAATCTGTGTCAAGTGTTTTCCGATCGCGTCGCAACTTGTTTGCATTTTTCTGTACAGAATGAGTTAAGCTGTATCAATTAAAATAACGCCACGTAACATTGTTGGCGTGCTGTTATTTGTCTGCATTGAAGCGCGCCTCGTTAAGTCTTTCTTGTTGAGGTGTTTCTGTTCAGCCTTCTCTTTCTATTGTTTGGAGCATGTATGAGGGCGTCTCGTTCTCGCAATGGCATTTTCACTAGCTTATGCTAAGAATGTGGGTACATAAGTTGTCACTAAACATTAACTCTGGCTTAAGTGTGCAATATCATTTATCTCGGCTCCGAGGGTAAATATTGTTCTTAATTTAATTCAAGTTAGTGGGAGCGCACGTGATGACGGCGCGCGCGGCGGCGGCGCTGCGAGCCGCAAGCCGCGCGTTGCACATCGAATATTTCAAGGGGAAACGGCGCAGAATATACTCGCAATAGCTCGCCCCTAATCTTGAGCCAAGTCGAGTATTGCACCTGCAGCCAAATTCGTTCCAATTAGGAGGAGTTAGAGTGCGCCTTGCTGACTGAACAGCAAATGATGCGGTCCCCACTTAACGCCGCCTGGGGCGACACTAACGTGTCGTCTGCACGTAAATAAATTCAGTTACCGCTTGCAGTGAGTGCGCGTCATTAAACTTTCTTGTACGTAACTCAAGCCCGACGTGTGACATTTGTTAATTATCAGCATTTAACAACATGTTGATCGAATTGCGTTCCGAGAATGTTCGCTTATTAACTTCAGTTCACTGCACGATACGGAGAACGTTTGATTATTAAGTTGGGTTTAGAATACTAATACGGTTGATGTGTCTACTTAGCTCCATGTCTTGAAAACAGATTAAGCTTGGCGCACAAAATACTATCGAAAACTGACATTTTGACTTCAATAACAGCAGGTGTGCCGGTGTCATAAGTTAACCAGTTAAGTGATACAATGAACTTTCATTGCGGCACGTTACCGCAATGACTTGAAAATACACAACACATCGATAAAACTGTTTGCTTAATATAAAATTTAACGTAATCGACTTTACGTCGATGCGATCGTAGCGAGTACATAAAGTGAACATGCTCTTTCGCTACCAGTAGTGATATCCCACTAATGTGCTTTCGCCTACAATCTTTTCTTGCGATGACACGCAAAAATTTTCGTGTGGTTTAAATGAATTTGTATTCTATTCTGTATAGATTAGAGCTGGATTTAGGTTATTTGAGGGATTTGAGTTAGGATAATTCGAAAGTTAAGGTGGGTGATGTCAATCTTTATCGTAAGGGAAGTTGTAGGAAGGGGGAGGTTGAAGTCGGGGTAGAGGGTGCGCCGCTGCGTCGATTGTAATCACGCAAATGGCTCCATATCAAAATGTCACATTTGTATCGATGTTTTCCTGTCATTTTGCACAGGAGTATTGAACTTTTTAAGTTGAAAGTAATGCTCTTTGAAATAAAATCAACTGGTTCTAATTGGGAGACAATGTGCGCAGACCGTAGCGGTGCTACGCGGCAGCTACGCCGACTGAGTTGCTGCTACGACGTAGCACAACTTAACCTTTCATTTTCAACTACCCATTCAAGCCTTGTATACTAATATTATTCGTAATATCTGTTAAATAAGATCGTCATTTTCATGTCTTTTAGCCGGATCAATGTACGTAGATTGTGTCGCTCTGTTTGATCAAAGATCAACTCACGTTAGAACCCCTTTTTTGTACATTTTCCGTTTCTTCTTTCAACATTTATCCATTTTTGTTACAAAAGTAGCAATGGACTTGTAGATAAGGGCGCTACCACATTTTATGTATTCAATTACAAATGGAATGACATTTTGGATGTACAAAAGGCGTCGTTTCAAAAAGCAATTATCGTTAAACGTTTACGAAACAATAAAAAAATCACGGGGTCACGTATTAAACAGTCTTTTTGGGGAGTTTGGTTTTATTTTTCTATCGACGCAGGCTGCCGGCTAGCCACTGACTGCGATCGCCTCCATTAAAATAACTCGTTAAAATTTATCATCGACCCGCTTAATCGCTTTAGCGCCACCATCTGGGATTTTATGATTTTTCTGCTTGCTCTGTATACTTTCGTGGTCATTTTACAACGTTTACAAAATTGCTTGCGTGAGGCGGTTAAAAGCTTTCCAACATCGTTTTACATCTCCTGTTTTGTGGGTAGTGATATTTTTTGTGTCAACCACACGTGGGCCGCGGCGTTCGTTATAATAATTACAATTTACATTTTCAT
The DNA here is from genome assembly GCA_950022955.1 of Xestia ashworthii. Classification (NCBI taxonomy): domain Eukaryota; kingdom Metazoa; phylum Arthropoda; class Insecta; order Lepidoptera; family Noctuidae; genus Xestia; species Xestia ashworthii. The sequence goes on along the minus strand of OX465553.1, from coordinate 9,198,465 downwards.
CAAAAAAATACAAATTGTCTTGGTTGAAATCCAATTTAATGAAATTACACTGGATTTTGTGCGGGGCTGGTGTGCCGTGGCGCACTCACAAGATAATTAAATAATTAAGAATGTATGAATGACGCTGTAAAGCGGTTTCCCTGATATTGTAATAATGCAGTCCTCTTGGGCGAAATCTTTTAAATTATTCTCTCACGCTTTTGCTTCGTAATTACGCGGACGTGGATGCCTACCGGCTCCGCGTCTATTGTGCGCTCTACGACTTAAAAATGTACGTAATATTTAAAACTTTGATGAATAGAATTAGACTGTATTCTAATTAAAACACATTCTTCAAAACAAAACAATAGAGGTCGTCGTAAATGAACATTTTAATTGTAAAGCAGCATCCCACATTCATACTCAGAGTCTTTACGTATGTGTCTACGTGTCTACAAACCACACATTTTCTACATTCGTAATTTTTAAAAGTAAGACTGCACTAAAAAAATCCTGGAGCCTTTCTGCTGAATGTGGAAAACGTTCGACAAAACGGTTAGCACGAGTGGAAATGAAACGTTTTACCTCTAAAATGTCAAAGGTAGCTTCTTTGGGTTTATATTTTGCGTTTATAGCGGTCAACGGCGCGTCGAGATACGAGCAAAAAGACCTGGACCGACCGCTCGCTGCCGGGAGAAAATCTGAGGGCTTAAACAGTGCCACGTATGAAATAGTAGAGCTCGGTTACATGAAAAAGACGAGAGGCGAAATCGAGTGACAGGACCACGGCGCAGGATTTTCAGTCCGATGGTTTTTTGCAGCCGGGATTTTAGGACTGGACATTGCAGCCGCAGAGGCGATGCGAATTTATCGTGCCCGCTTCCCAGGCGGACGTGCGGTCCATGATTAGTCGGGCCCGACGCGTCTCAGTGATTTTTTTACATTTACAAAGTCACCGGACTAAACCCGCTCCTCTCGCAAAATTAGAATACAGCCCCGCATTAAACATATCTCCTTTGATTCAAATTGTATTAAAATGTTGTGTTTTCAATTTCAGATTGACCCCAAAGTGGCCTTCCCCAGGAGAGCACACCCAAAGGTAAGCTTTTGATAACATTTCATCACGTTGTGGTTAGACGTAAATTGAAAATTAAACCTTTATAATAAACTCATTCCGACATTATATTGCCACAAAATGGCGAAGTAGCGTTGCAAAGTTACGACATATTGTGACTGTAAAGTAACCGTTCAACGCGGCTTGTTTATTTTCTAACATTTACACAAAATATTATTTTAGGCTGGACATAACTCCGGCATGCTATTAAGATGTTGGTTCACGGTGCATAAATAACTAAGGGCTAATAATTTAGTATGCGGCCGGTGATCTCGAGGCCGTCCGTAACCTAGATGCTCCAGTGATTGAATCGCATAACAGTCTATTTAGTTCTATTTCCTTTTTCCCGCGTTTTCGTGAGTACGTTTATTTATTATTCTGAACAAATAGGGTTATTAGATGTAGATGGATTAGAAAGACAGACGCATTATAATTTGTGTTATTTTAGTAAAGGATCCGTAAAACCATGTTCTAACTGTTTTTATTACTTATAGTAGGTAATCGTATTCACTGGTAAATCACTACTAAAAAACCTGTCAATTAATAAATTTGTCTCTATAAAAGGTTTAATTAACCTTTTATCATATAATCTCATTGGGTTTTCGTTTGATAATAGAAAACAAATAAACTGCCAAGCCCTTTGACTCCAAAACAGTCCTGGTTAAAACAAAATCACGGCAACGAAGCACTAAAATAATTAAAAATCTCACTGGCAGCCGGAAATTGGAACTGGGACTGATAAATGGCTATTAGGATGGTCCCCTATCATTTAAGGCCCAAACATCAGCAAACTATAACTGCATGACCGTACCCCTTTTACCTACCCCTCCAAAATACAGGCACGATGCACAAAAAATTATGGAACATTTAGGTAGGTTTCATTTTTATTTTCTCATAGTTGTAAAAACTCAAAGGTTTCTTTTAAAACCCTGTATAATGCAGACATTTTTGAATTCAGCAACGATACTATAATGGCTTCGTCTGGAGAGGGGTTCGGCACATATTTACTAGGGTAATAAAAACAATAGAATTCAGAAGTAGCTCGCATGAAAAAAAAACGTGGAGGAGGTAAAAGAACTTGTGCAAAGGTAACCGAGAGGGTTGCTTATTGTAACGAGATGTTCATCAAAGACCTTGGGGTGTGGGATGTCTGTGTTATGTTTTTTTTAAGAGGTTCTTTTCATTTATGAAGTCCTAGTAGATGAGATCTGTCAGGAACAGTTTTAGACAGTCTGATGAAGGAATTTTTCATTTACGATGTTTAAATTGTTTTCTAAAAAGTATCACAGTTAAGAAAACAAACTGGTTTGTATTAAAATGGATGCTCCAGGGTGGCCCGAAATTCAAAATTTCTCACCTCGATTAAATTACTTTTTCATGAAATAGTCATTCATTGGACGGTTGTATTGATGATTTTGATGATTATAACTCTGTTTTGATTGTCCCTGGAGTATCCACCTTAATCGAATGTTTTGCAACAGTTCGTTTGCAACCGTCAAAATGTGTCTGGACTTGACAATTATTTGACAACCTACGTTGTTTAAGAGCTACCTACGAGTATTTGTGTTAAATCAAAATGTTGTGAGTGGTAAAATGGTTGGATAACACTGGTTTAATTACTTATCATTCAGTAATATTTCAACTATTTCGCATTAGAATGAGAACAAAGTTCACATGTAAAAGTTCCAGGTTATAAAATCAGATTCGTATTTTAATAATATTGAAACAGAAATTAAACAGTTATGCTGAAATTAACTTATAATATTCATAATTGTCTTCAATGAGAAGTAAAATATATACTTAGTTTAAATGACAAGCAACCCATTTACTGTCCATTTAATATACAACCTTGCGTGTTTTCCATTAAAACTCACTTTTCGCTTTTAGTGTAGTGTTAAAATTGTAATGAATCAATCAATTCCACTTATAGCTGGAAAGCCTTTCCCAAATTGCGCTGCAGCACTTGTTCTTGATGAATTTGTCGCAATTTAATTGGGTGACAATGTCCTTGACAGATTACAACGTTAATTAACATTATCTTGTGCATAATGTAACGATATTATGATGACAGGCATTTTATGTTTGAATTGATTAATGCGAGCTGCTTATTTAATAAGAACTGTAATGAGTTTAATGGGTGTAAAACACCGTTACATTCCTTCCTTCCTTCCTTATCGTGTGGTTAGTTGCCTAACCTGGTGTCAAAGTTTTTTTTTTTTTATTATACCAAATTTTTTTTTTTTTTTTAATGTTATGCCGCCCATAGGCCTCTGATTTGGCGTAACATGCCATCGAGAAATATCTCTCAGGCATGCTTGTTTCCTCACGATATTTTCCTTCACCGAAGCAAGTGATAATTATACAATACGCACATGAATCCGAAAAATCAGAGGTGTGTGCTTTTGACTGCGTGACGTTGAGATCTACCGTAAAATAATAATTTTTCACCCCAAAAAAAAGTCGATTCCCAGTAATAATTTTTGGGAGTTACATATCGTAATTTCGTATACAAAATGCTTGGTTGACGGCTTCGTGGAGGTTCCATTCACAGCTTGTATTTGAATTGGCTACCCATTAAGTTGGCTACCATTCAAAATATTAATACAGTTTGCTAGTGTTGTGTGTCAAAACCGTATTAGGTACTTATCTTTCACTTTAAATCTTAGCTATTTTGTGAATTTTCGCTGAGGCCGCGAGAACCAAGAATTTTCGCTGAGCTAAAGCGTTTTGTTCTGCGCATAATTTTACAAGTTTTTACTTAACACAAAATATTAAGCTCACAATAGTAAACACTAGTTTGGCGGCTCCAGCAAGTGCGAGTTATCATTGGTGGGTGCAAGCCGCATTTAATGTAAATTGGCGTCAGGAGCGGCGCCCGGCCGACCGCATCCCAAGGTTTTTACATTCAAGTAGCTGATACTTGAGGTTTTATTTGACCCCGTACAGAATAGACGGTAAGCTCTTGCTTATGTATTTGCACTGCTGAATACTAGAGTGTAGTCAATTGATAATTTCCACCCGCAATAAACGGACGCGGGAGAGTTTCGTGAGGTGAAAATGAGAAAGTCGACAGTGTTGTTTTGTATTAACATTTATAAAACTTGAGGTTGTCGGGGCGTCTTGCAACAAGTGAATTTCCTTTAGAGATGCTAAAGATAAGTGAGTGTGGCGCGCCTAGCTTGTTTTAGGCGAAAACCGAATGAAAAAATCGTACCATGCTCAAATTCAAAAATCCGCGGATAGAGTCGGCACGCTACCGCCTTCTTTTTATATGGACATTAAACGTGATGGATGGTTTTAAAACATCACGTTATATTACTCTATCCGGGCAGCCAGTGCGGTGTTGCGTGGCCGGTCAAAGGGGATGCCGGCTATGCGAATTACATGAATACATTAAGGGAGCACTGCCTCGTACATGTTACACTGTAATGCTCACGAATAAATTTAGACCATGTTCCTTAATCATACCACCGGCTACTATGTAGATATGTGAATTATGAATATAGATTCCGCTTATAACTTCCTATCGATTGCTTGTAGCCTGTAGGTACACATAGGTACCTCGGCCGCACGATGTAGCGGTTTGAGATAAAACAAAATAGAAAAGTTTGAGCCCAACAAACTGTTTGCTGACATCAACCATTTTCGGAAAAACCAACATAATATTTTTTTGTTCGCTTAATTAATTGCTATGATAAACGACGCACAAAATCGGATGATTTTGTCAGTGCCTTGTGGGGGCGAAATTCAAATTTCTGATTATCGTTTGCCGCCGCTTCTGCTTTCCCTTCTTGCGCAAACAATGGAAAAAAGGGGCACCGCTTCCAAGGCGCAAGCTTAGAACAAAACAAACGAATTTTTAATATCGTCTTTATCGATAATTGAGACTCTCTGGAAAACCTCTTATTTTGAAAAGTTTTAGAGACTGCAAAAGAGGAATGGTGAAAGCAAAATGGGATTGGAGGAAAAAACTTTTTTCATCTTCTTTGTTTGACATTGACAGTCACTAAACTTTGTATTTTCACAGCGGATCTATTTAATTTAGAATTGATTCAGCGGTATTTAATTGTCCAGTCAGCATCTGGCAGATGACTGCGGCAGATATTAAAATTTTATATATTTTTTTAATCTCTCTCTTTTATACCTGTCTGGATTATCATTATTCTTAGAAGTATATTTATTGAGTCTTCAAATCTTTTTCTTGTCAAAACGAAGAAGAGTAATTCTTGTTCGATAACTGTCACAACTTTTCCGATTTATTTTTCACCAAAATATTTCTTATTAAATACGGCTTACAGTTAACATAGCCGTATGGTTATAAATACGGCGTCACAATGTACGGCATAACACAAAGCGCAATAACATATTAACCTCGGATGCAGATGAATAGAATATAAACTGGAACGTAGAGCCAAGTGCACAGGAAATCACGCACAGCCGCGAGCAACATTACCTATCTATTATCTGGCAGTACATACTGCAAGTTTCTTGCGAGTAAATACCGGTCGTAGTGGGAGAGGGGATGCTGGGGAACAAAGGCTAATATGTCATCGCGGGCAACTTAATTGACGCGGTTTCCGCAACGACGCGGCGGAACGCAGACGTCAGCGTTTCCTCCACTTACATATTTATATGTAGCGACTGCACTGGCTCTCCGACGCTACCATGAAGTAATACACATACGCTTTTAATTCTGACGGATGCGCATTTTTAGTTTGTACTCTCTTGGTTCATCGAAAATAGGTAAGTAAAATAAGCAGATTTGTGTTCGAATTGAGCCAATCACAGGTTTGTCGAAAATAAAAATGTCACACAAAAACATACACTTCGACATTTACATAAATATATGAAACAAAAGGATAAATGGATGATCAAAGGTTTACCTTTTACCGCTATCCAATATAAACTCCAAAAATAACTTAGTTACCTTAATAAGTACCTACCTACATTTGAATTGCTCACGTTAAACCTATGATCGACAGGTAATTTGATTCACAGACCTGTGATTATATTTGGTTAACACGAGTCCCATCCGTTTGCTCAAAGTTTATCACAGGTGATTTCAATTAAAAAGCTTTAATCGACCCCGAAACGGTCGCCGAAATCGGCGGCATTTGTAATCACCGCGGCGTGAGTTTATACTCTTTAATGGACTTTGCAGAAGTAGTTTCAACTCTACTTACGGCTAAGATATTTGAGGAAAAACTACCCGCCACCTACCGCAGTAAGTGGTGAAGTTGCCGAACTATGGCAGACGTGGAGGGTATGGGCGCTAGCGTGGCGCGCGCCGGCGGGCCCACTTGGCGCGATTTAACGTGTTTCATTAAAACGTTTTGTCGGTGTAATCGCAAGTAATTTAAGTGAAGAGTGCCGAGCTTCCGACTTTGTAAGTATTTTGTGTTTTCTTTTTTAATTACTTCGTTTTAACTTTGTTGTCGGGCTTTTAAAAGCTGACTGACAGCCAAATAACGAAGTTCTTTATAACTATTTAGGGAGGATTTAATGAAATTGTAAACTTTTATGCTATAACGCTTCATTAAATTGGTTATTTGAATATGATATTAAAATGCTCGAATCATATTACTTTCTAGGTTTTTTTTAATATTATAAGTACACCGTGTTTCCGGACGATATCCATAAACTTCGAACAGTCATTGTACTCATCATTATAAACAACTTATACTGTGGGACCAAACCGTGAACCATATCAGTTCCATATATTTTGTCGAGTTAATGTGAACATAATTGTAGGGAACAGCTGATTTTTTTTTCGCTATTCAGGGTTTGGTCCCATAGAAAAGTTGTTCATAATGACTAGTCGAAGTTTATGGATAAAGTCCGGAAACACAGCGTATAACTTACTTTTTTTTAACAGCCTTTCATTTAACTTTCCTAAATTGACTTTCAATTTTATACAGACAACAAAAAAGAACTCGGCACCAGTTAACCCTTCCCGCACACCCAAAAACTATCCTCTAAACAGGCCCCTTATATAACTTTTAATAATTTACGAATTCTATCAAGATATCCACAACTCCTCGTTAAATACAACATCGCCGTGAATGATGTAAACCGGGGTGCAACACCAGTGTGCGGTCGCGGGACTTATGCGCCGCTGGACGGTAGTTATGAGCCCCGTCCCCTCCATAAGTCACTCGTTACATCTGTTCCATCACTCCCCGGCTCTCCCCTTCATTATTTAGCTTAATATACAGAATTAATTTTAAATTTTCACAACGAATTTTAAACCTAAAAGTAATGTGTGGTCCAGTTTTCCCCAGAGGGTGGATAGTTTTGAAAAGAGGCTGGGATTAAAAGGAGGGTTCATAATTTAGATCATAAGACTGTCCGAGAGAGTAAGTAATGAGTCGAACCTCATCTAATAGAGACAATTTCTCATTTATTAGTCTTGCTTATTTAGACGGTTCATTTTTGAAGTGTCAAAAATTAAAATAACTGGAAACTAAGATGTTAAGATATATGGGCTATACCTATATAATTTATTTTTAAAATAATTAAATTTATCATTAGAACTAGCTGACAGCCGTAATTTTGTCTGCGTCACCTAAGAGACAAAAAGCTCACAAAAGGAATAATTTTTCCCCAGGTTTTGTAACATTTTTCATTTATGCTCCGCTCTTATTAGTATAAATGGACTATCCAACACAAGAAGATTTTTTCAATTCCAACCAGTAGTTTCTGAGATTAGTACGTTCAACTATGCAAACAAACAAACCAACTCTTCAGCTTAATAATTATATTATTAGGTAAGTATAGATTGGAATCTGTAAAAATTGCATCACGTTAACACAAAAAATATTTTAAAACTACAAATAAAAGTACCGTTAATACTCATGTAGTACTTAGTAATAATAACTAACATCCTAACACCAGTGGGTACTTAATTATTTTTTAAAGAACACTGAATCCCGGGAAAGTGGTGAATGTTATGAGCTCCCGTTCGTTCATAAGTCAGTTGTTACACTGTTCTATGGCTCCCCAGCCCACTCACTCGCCTACAGGAAAACAATCCCCTTTGAAAAATAATTTTAAAAAGGAAAATTTATGATAGATACAATTTACTTTCGAGAATGAAGATGGAACATATTAATAATTTGAATTTTCAAATTGCAAATAGTAAAAAACGAAGTAGCATAGTTTGCATAACTTTTTTGAAAATAACTCCCTACAACATTTTTTAAATTTCAGTGTTCGTAGGTATTACGTTGAAAATTTTACATTATTGCCATAATTTTAAAATTGGGTGCTGCCCGGTACAGACTGGTCAAAGTTACTAGTAAGTGTTGCGTCATCGTGGATTCATTTTTTAAACGTAACGTATTTTTGTTAAAAAATACCCTCGCGATTACCGTTTTCGGGTGAAAAAGAATTTGTTATTGACCTTCTTTTAGTAACCTAGTGCAAAATAAATCAATGTCATGTAGATTTAAATGGGTTATTTAAAATTCAGTTATTTACTGACTTTTTTAGCAGCTCACTATACGTTAAAGCCAACTTAACCACGGTAAGCTTACCAAACCCGTCTAACACAAAAATTCACTGAATAATTCAGTACAAAAATCCTTTTTAAAACCTCAAACTAAAGCGGTTTAGGCACTCAATTTATTTCCAACGTTTATAAATAAACTAACAAAATACGCGACTCTTTACCACCCGTTATCCGTGGTATTCGTAAAGAAAACAAAATGTATTGCACGCCAACTTTGGGCATGGCGTGACGCGCAAACCCGAGGTCTGCTGTTGTAACTTTTACAACCTTTTACACCTGAACTAGACACGAGAACATATGGAGCTGTGAACCAGATCGTTTGTCAAGATGTGTATGAATTATAACATTTGGTACGTGAGTCTTGAAGGGTAGGAAGACGGTGGATTGAGAACCAGCATTGGGTGTTGGTTGTATTGCAAGAGAGAAACCGCATTGGTGCAAGCCGTAAGTAATATCAGTTTTAAGGTTTACTAGCACTTTGCCTGCGACTTTGTCCGCGAAAATTGTGATAGCTCAGCTAATTTGCATGATATCACTATAATTTATAGACTATGTTACTCGGTAAAGATGTAGCTTTCTAATGGTGAAAGAATTTTTAAAATTAGTTGAGCAGTTCTTGAGTTAAATCGTAACAAATAATATTCGTTTACATTATTTGTTTTGGATACGTTCTGATGAGATAAAATGTAATATATTTTCATCTTTGAAATAATAGTTATCTGTCCACTATACGTATACAGGATGTTTTCTGCATCGTTGAAAGGGCGGAAAGGGGAGAATCTTGAATTCTGCGATTTTTCCAAATATTTTGAACAAATAAAAATAATAAAAATTCGTGATGGAAGATGAAGTATGAGTTATTTTGAAGAGACAGCAAACGAGTTCTTACGGCCCGTTCAATTTTGCAAACGATGCACCAAACACCCTGTATAACAAACGTTTCACTTGCGGAAAGATGTTTTATTTTCTTAAAAACTTGTTCCTCTTTTCTTATAGGTAGAAGTACTCCCTTTTTAGCTTGACAGTTAAAATATCCGCATGCTATTTGAACTCTTCTGGACGTCATTATATTTATGTAAACAAGTTACTATAACCAAACACTATGAAACTTCATAAAATATCTCCAAAAACGTAAGACGCAAGAATCCGGTCATCTAAAGGCAAACTTTCGCCTTTCACCTAAACCTGGATAGCATTCTTTCTTAAGAAATTGCATTTAATCATGTTGAGACCTCATAACTTCCCTCCTACCTCGTATATTTCATGAATTTCAAACATACTTCTCGTCAACAATTACTTTGATAATAAAAAAGTTCTTATTATAGGCTTTTACGACAAATACTTTTGTTAAATTAAAAAGTTTCGTTGAAAGTACTCGCTCTTGATCGGTTCATTGTTGCTGAATTGTTTTCGGGCGCGTGTGTGTGTGTGTGTGTGTGAGTATTGTAAGAGTAATTTTCATCACAACTTTCAGTTTAAGTTGATGATGTGCTGCGTAGTAAATGTGAAATTACATCTGACTGTGAAATGAAAGCTATTTCATTTACTGAGTTTGAAACAATCGATCATATAAATGCGCAAATCCGAGATGTTTATTTTAGAAGGCCGATTCTGTAAAAAGGATGAATACTTTCGTTGTTTTATACTATTTTTAAGTTAAAATGTTGCCAGTTCATTTTAAAATTTTGTGTCGAAATAATTTCATTTGTAACTTACTTATTTCGTTGAAAATTATATTTTATTTGGACCGAGAAACGAGACCAGTCCTTGGGTAAAACTTTGTCCAATTGTAGGTACCTACCTACTCGTATTGCGATGCGATCCATGAGGCGTAGATTCTCTATAGTTTTTATGACCTAGGGCCGGACAGCGACCATTTCTTTGAACGAGATCTCGTTGAAACTTTTAATTAACTGAGTACTGCAGATTCGCTACAAATTATTTTTCATCAGTCATTCCTGTATCTTTTATTTTTGGCGTTCTGTGGGGAAATTTGAATATGCCGTTTTTATTAGTATATTATAAAAAACACAACCCACGCATGAGAAACAACTACCCTTTTTTTTTTTTTTTTTTAGGATGGGAAATCATCAAATGACTTCTCCCACTCTGGGCGGAGCGGGAGGGAGTGTCAGACTCTTACTGACTAAAACCCATCCATGTTCCTTCCTCGCCCTTTATGTTCCGGGGCCGCGGTATCTCTTTCGAACAGTCCCGCAACCCCGGCCGGCTTCGGCCCTTGCGGGCCCCTCAGAAACCTGCGTTCCATAACTCAGGTTGTAGATGTCGGAGAAAAAACAGCCAAGCTGAAGTGGGAGTGGGCTGGTCACGTAGCGAGAATACACCCGGAGAGGTGGGCAAAGATCGTCACTCACTGGACGCCTGACGGAGGGAATCGTCGTCGAGGTAGAACGCGGCGAAGGTGGTGTGACGATCTGATCTTGTTTGCGGGGCGAACATGGCCAGATATCGCACAAGATAGAGAGGTTTGGAAGGAAAAAGGGGAGGCCTTTGCCCAGCAGTGGGACACATGATAGGCTGAGAAAAAAAATATTAAGAATTATGTAGTTTAGGTAGGTTTTCTAAAAAAAACGCCTTAAAAATACCTCTAGTTTCTTTTTAAAAACGCCTGTCATATTATCAACAAAATTCTGTATCACATCATCCCAGTTTACTCAATGGCGATGTGACGGAAAATGTGTAATCACCACCGCCTAAATAATAGCAATATTAATTAATAACTTGAAAGTCAACACGCTTCACCCTGTCATTAGTTTGAACAGAGACGCACGAGTATATCAATCATTAGTTGCGTTATCGCGGCGGCACACGACGTGCCATCACCCAACTTCGCCATCTCATGTTTGTGTTATTTGTTGAATATTTCAGAGACCTAATTTCATTAATTTAAACGGATGTACCGTCTCCCCGCCAGGGCCCACGCCACTACCGGCTACCTTCCCGACCGGTGTTATTTCGAACCTGATAAAAAATTACACACCTTTGTTTTTAGTCCGAATTTAACGCTGTAAACTGGATTTTGAAAAGGCCCGGGATCAGTGCGGCTTTGCGCATGCCCACCACCGTTACTTTTCAACCCGAAATTCCTAACCGCGAATTTAATATTTAATCTCACCCTTGTCTAGAACATTTACCGGGCGAGTGTGTCCCGAAATACTTTCCCTATCTGCGGAGAGGCGTACATTGGTTAGGTACAGTTTTTTAATCGCCCGGCCACCACTTGACGTGCGGCGGTGATGGATGGGGGCCCGTACCCGGGTCACGTTTTGTCATTTTATTAATACTTAAATTGGTCACCCGTGACGCGCGAAACGTGAAAAACACAAAGCTTGATACAACACTTTAATATTTTTGTTGCAGCTCGTTCGACCCGTGTATGAAATTGGAAACTTGGGTCCGCTGTAATAAAAATTAATTCACACTATTAGTCAAACACAGCTTGTTTTATTTTGCCGACACCTCGAGGAAAGCGCGTATTTTTCAACTTAAATTTTGTTACAATATTCGGGGAGCGGTCACAAAGGGGAGCAGGTGTAATGTAAACATATCATATATTTAAAGTGTAGGTAGGTGAGGAATAGCTCAATAATACAGGGTCGCTTCATTTACAAGCCTCCAGCATCATGTCCGGTCGACATAGCTACACGAGTAGGTACGTCTCAAAACATATTAGTGAAGTAAGTTAGCAAGCGCAGTCCGCCCTGGGTTAATGGGGTGTCATAGCACATGATGGGTCGTCCGCCTTACGAGTTACTAAGCTCATCAGGACCGCCGACGAACGAGACCGACACCCTTTTATTGACACTAGTTTTACACTGAAATATGGACTGAGGTAACAAGAAAATAGTGGGAGCTTTTAGGCCAGTAAGATAACTAGCGATAGTTTAAACTTATATTGTCACTTACGGGATATCTTCCGTGATTACGGAAGATATCCCGTAAGTGACAATATAAGTTTAGTTTTAAACCGTGAAAGCCTAAAACAGTGTAGCGATAGTTTTTTCTTAATATGATCTTATCGCCTGAAACAGGTATATAAATGACCTCCCTAAAAGGCAGGTAGTGGCGGTTCAAATTCTAGAATAATGGAGATGTAAGTGATACTGAAATATTCATTTATTCATTCTCATTTTCCGGCTGTTCTCTATGATGAAGGTAGAAAAATTATTCGCTACTTATTTCAAATGTAGCTGCTTTTACATATCTAGGCGCAATGTGAGTAGCTAATATATTACTCGCTTCCGATTAAAACTAGAAATGTTATCAAAGTTCTCAGGTGTAGGAATTTTATATGTAAAAAACTTCAACTACTGAAGTTTTGATTTTATAGGACCTGAGATAACTTAGTGATGGCATACATTTAAACTAATACTAACCTAAACGAAAGAATGTCATTACAAAACTAACACTCGAGGTTTGTCCATGACTAATTCAGTATAATTTGAGGTTTCTATTGTGAAAACTCATAACAAGTTGCTTTCAAAGAAAAGTAGCCTCACACTTAAAAATAACTTCGTCGGCACCCATAAAATAATATTTCACACATGTGATATCACAACAAAACTTTCCAAAAATTCCCTTTTACAACCCGCCACTCCAAAAAGTTTGAAGCGAGACATATAAAACTCTTTTAATAACAAAACGTTTTACAAAGACATCGTCCGATATAACGTGAGTGTAAAGGACTAATGACACGTCATCGTAGGAACCCGCCCACACGCTCCGACGGTCACCGAACACTTCTCTAGTAATAAGTTTATCGACCATCGATGCTAGAGCTCATTTCATCTTTTTAACCGCTCGGGTAGGTAGCATTAATGTTTCAAACTACCTTACTTTATTAGACTTGAACTTTGTTTTAAAGACTGTTCTGTGTTCTCCTTTTTTTGGGGCTGTTAGGGGTTATTTGCATTTGAACGTGAAGCGTTCTAAATGAGTGAATCTATTATTTAACTTGGTTAAGATATAAATATTGCGGTCTTTCTTACAATATCAATGTGTTGCATTGCATTCGCTTTTATTTCCAAACTTAACTGAAGTTCCAACTTAAGTTAGGTGCGGCAGTACCTCGAGGTGCTCTGGTTTCAAGTTTTCAAGACCACCAAAACTTAACATCGGTACACACTACAGGAAAGCCTGATCAGTTGAAATAAAAAGTGCCCTGCTCTTTGTTCTTCGACACTAGACCTTTAAAAAGTTTGTAATGGTTGAGTAAGCAAAAAACTTTTCCATCTACTACATTACTTCTGATTATACCTGTTATTCCTTCTAATAAAGTGTCTGAGTAATCTATATTGCTTTTAGCAGTTGTTATGACCTGACAAGGGTCATGACTTTCTTTCTCAGAGGGCGTGAAACTCGTCTACTAACACTTTTTGTCAAGCTTATATGTATCTCCCTAACAGACCACGAAAAAGTTTTCTCAAAATGGTCACCAATACCACTGGTCCTATAGTTAGATCAGTCCTATCACGCATCTCAATGAATTCACCACATCAGCATGTTTGAAAAACGCTACAAAGCTTTACCTGTTCGTATCGAATCGAAATGAGAATTGCATCGGAAAGCTTGCCAACAAGATAATACAATCTGTACCTCATCTTCCGTACAATATAAAACTCTCAACCTGCAAAGTAAATGCACCTTCAAAAAGCGAAGAGTAGCAATCTAGCGGGGAATAATTTTTCCGTGCGATTGCGATGCGATGTTTTGGCGCATCGTTCGACAAATAGCCGCGCAGCGTCGCAGTCCGCAGGGCGGTCGCTGACGCTACAATATCTGCCGCCGGCGCTCGCTCGCGCAGCACGCGGCCTCACAGGCGCACGAGCTCACAGGCACACTGCCACACGGGCACACAGGCACCGCTGCACCGGCAACTTGAAAAAAAAATGCCGAGATTGGCGAAGAGAGCTCCGCAGCCTTGGGGTGTCGGCCGCCAATTCGCCACGTTGCAACACGGAGATTGTACGGGAGATTGTCGGTTTTGTTTGCCTCTTACCGTCTTATTTCCAGCACAGAAATTGTATAAAAGTGCACCTGACTCTAAATTGTTATTCTGTGACTCCCCAAAATTTTCTCACGAAAAGAAAGTTCATCCCCAGAGAACTGCGATTACAAGCGAAATAAAAACGCGGAACAAGAACAATAAAAACGTGGGACCGACAATTCACGTCTCGGATTTTTCAGCCGCAAACGATAGTTAACGCTATCTAGTTAGTAGTTAAATAGCTCATTCTCATTCTTGGAAACGTTCCCTAACGTAATAAACGACAAGAGTAGGAAGCTTCGCGTGAAAGTTGAGAGCGTATGCTATCTCATGCAAATTACGGCAGATTTATCATAAGACGTCTCCGTAATTGCGACGTGAGGAGATATGGCGGGAGCGCTTAAAGCCACTCTCCAGAAAAAAGGCAATTAAAGGGATAAACTGGAGCAGTTAGGTCGGGCGTCACGCTTGCGATATCTCTGGAGAGGTGGCGGCGCGGTGGCGTGGCGGCGGCGTGGCAGCAGCGTGCCGCGTGCGTGCCCGCGCGCCTCCCGCCTTCAGACCCCACCGAACATGTAAAGGGCGTGGAGCAATATCATAGACTACAGACTGGAGACGGGGGTGGAACATCCGCCACTGACGCTATTGCACTTGAAGCTTTACAAAGCTAAAAGCAATACAGTTATTTGATTTAAGTCGGGTGTGTACCACCGCCTTGCGCTGGATTGTGTTTGTTCTGGTTTGGCAGATGTCAAAGTTGTATGTTTTGAAACAGAGCCTCACTGTTGTTTGCTATGTTTGTTTCCAGATAGATGGTATTAGTTACCTATATGTGTTGTTGACATGTGTGCATTACCCTGCATACATTCGTACGCTGTACAGTAGCTAACCGCAACATATCAGCTGTGCACATGCATCGAGTAACACTAATGACATTCATTACTAACGGATAAGCTAAAACAACTAATCTGTTTACTGTATCATTACACGACTGTCGATGTTTTCGAACTGTAGATACGACTTCGAAAGCAACTAATTACGTGGAGCTTGACTAAAAGCCATTGAGAGTCCATCGGCGATAACCAAAACGGAGTCCATCAAAATAATGACTTGGTGTATGAGGGTGATACGCGACATTCGCTACGGTAATTAATGCAAATCAATGGTGGGACGTGCGATTGATTCGGGCCTAGCGGAAAGCTGATCAATTACGTTAATGAGCTGCTGAATCCATATCGCTGACGTTTCAATATTATGCTAATGCTTACGGTTATTTGCTGAGTAATACCAGCGGGCATTCGCTAGATATGCACCTTTAAGTTTCTGCGCAATTTGTCGATTATTTTGTATCCAATCGGCTGTGATATTTTAAGGGGTTGTGGTAATGAGTGTCGAGTGTTTATGCAGTTCAGTTTTCTTTGTGTCATAGGTAGGTTGGCGTGGGGTGAGGTTGTGACTATGTTTACTTGCTTTGAATCACGATACATAGGTTTTCCAGTATGCATTACTATTAAAGACAGTGTGATTGAGTGGTATGATAATAAAAAAATATTTTCCAGATTTTTTCTACACTCTTAAATTGAATTTAACAGTGGGTCTAAAATTAATTGATACGTAATTACATACAGTCATGAGACATGAGCAGTCTAGGATTGAAACGCCCGCACACGTGCTGTCAAAATTCAACCTTTTGTTACTAACAAAACACAAAAGCTAAGGCTATTATCAACACCACTAGCCAAAGCCGTATTCCACATCGTAAGCCGATCAATGGCTAATGATCCCTAGGTGTATCGGAACTGTTCCAATATTATGTAAATGCTATCAGCTAGTATCCTGAAAGCCTTCGTCGGCCATCCCCGCTAACCTTACTTAACGATAACGAAAGCGCTCACTATACAGAATAGGTATATTTTCATAATTTTAATAGAGCTACGTTTTAAATTGTGTGAGGAGTATTCTGTTACGGTAAGCTTTAATGGGCAGGGGATATATTACTAAGGACTATACGGAGATAGAATTTACAACGCCTAAGAGCAAAGAGAATTGAATTTAGAACGCCAGCCTTTAAAAGTATATTGTTTGAAATTGACTGACGAATTTATTAAATGCTGGTAACTTTAGGAAAACTATAATGAAATCTTTTGACTAAGATTTTCATTGAATTTTAACCCTACTGCATTATCATCTGCTTACCCCTAAGTTGGCCACTTACGTTGGGATCAGGATCAATTCTTCCCGGATGTGGCCGCATCCAGTTAGACTTGACAAATTAGCCGTCGCTTCGCGACAATTACTGTCAATATTCGGATAGTATTCAGATGAAAATCAGTATTTTACATGGGTTGACTGCCAATCTGACCTCTTCAACTGTACCTAGTAAGTTAGTAAAACAATAAGACCATTTGCACTGTTTTAGACTTTCACGGTTTTTCACTACACTTAAACAGACAGACAGCGGGGCGGGTAGACAGATTTGTCTGCTCATAATTAATAATTTTCGTCCCACCCGCATACCTCTTCAGTATTCCCGCGATCATGATGCTTGCAACAGCGTCGAAATATCGGGTGCTCGAAAAACCAAAAGAAAATGACGGATATAATCCCGTAAGTACTTTAAGTGTAATAAGACCATTTGGTAATCAGGAATTCGTGAATTCTTTTGATCATCTCATCTTCATCTGCCTAGCCTTTTCCCAAGTATGTTGGGGTCGGCTTCCAGTCTAACCGGATGCAGCTGAATACCAGTCTTTTCTGTTAACGGCATCTGCTCCGAAAAAAAAAATGGTTTGATATAATTAAATAACAAATATTGAATATTTTTTCTCACTCATTGTTCTGCTTGGGACGTCTGAAGCCTTGCACATATTCTGTTACACGTGTACATATTTTGATAGGTACTTAGGTAAGAAAGTATATGGTTCCTATTGAAGGAAACCTTGAAGAGAATCGCGATGTCGTGATACCGTGAGTCGAACTCTTGCATGTATCACTGTCTTTCATATTACCTAGGAATGCTCACAATTTATTACTGGCCGCGAATTATTGAGGAAGTATGCTTAAAGCTCATGGTTTAATAGATCTATGAAAAGGCTTTTATATGATTTGAGGAGTTATTGCAGCCATTGATACATTTTTGAGAAACCCAATGTAAGGATTTAAGAAGTTGCTATATTGTTAAGTAATACTTAGCAAATGATAGGGTTTTGGATCCAATTTCTTTAATAATTTTAGCTTCTTAAAGTGGGTTATCTATCATTTTTTTACTTAAAAAAATAAAAATAAAAAAAACAATCTGATCATCCGTGTTTGGTCTAAATCGTTCTTCCCACACAAATCAGCCATTAAACAAGACGAAAAGTCAAACAAAACACAATCAGAAAAAAATACTGTACTAAAAACAAAAACACATCACAGATAAACTCAACTAAATCTCCCGAGAACACATCAAAACATTATACCTCAACGTCTAAAAACGACGATTGTGCCCACTTACAATATTCCACTTACGCGCCATAAACTGTATCAAACAAATAAAGGACTACCATAAGCGTTCTGTTGGACGTAATATTACGTTAGTAGTCATAAAAACTACGCGGATTGAGTGTAAACAAGGGCTAGGTTAAGATGTAGGAACCGCAATGCACCAAAGTGACGTGGCTTCTTGTAGGGCGACACTGACTGGCTCGTTTATCAAAGTCAATATCGTCTGTCGTCGTATGTACCTACATGTATAGGTTGCGTACGTATTATTGCACGCGTGTGTACTTGGGTCTCATTGATTTTGGCATGTTGGTGGTCTGATGACAGTTTTTCGTGTTTTTGGGTCTTGTTGGTTTGTTTATGTTTATCTGGCATGAAAGTTACAGCATGGATTATTTAGAGTTTTTTTTTTTTAATTATTTTGGTTATAACCAGATTCTTTTGCTTCGATTATCTTTTTCTTCTAGCACGCCCATAAAATTTCCCAGTCGTTTTTCCATTACTTCAAACTGATGTAGTTTAATACAGCCGTAAGGTACCTTAGTAAATAGTGTTTGGAACGGTTATTTTAAACGATAGGCAAAAGAAGAGTACCTACATCTACGGTTGAAGCTTTATGATGTGGCTTTGCCATGACCAGATGAACCGTGCTAGTATCTGCAAGTGAGAAAGGAATCGACAGAGCGAGCCATGTAGGTACTCGGACCATCTAGCATTACGTTCACTCAGAGCAAGGTGCACACGCCGGAGTTTGACTTACCTTCACTAAGTGAACATTTCGTGTGCATTTAAAACTAAGTAATTCCTCAGTATGTTCATATTCTAGAACCAAAATCTAACTTAGAGCTTCTCAGTGACGCGCCACTCCCGCGTTCACTCCAAAACGTGTAGCAGAAAGTTGTGGTCATATTATGGGTAGGGTGCAGACCATACAACTGAACAACTTTCTGTATGGGTCGTATCCCACTCTCGAGAAAACAATAAGGTGTTCCATATAAAATTTCGCGATACGGTGCTCCTTGGCCAGCAAGCCTTCACTCACATTTGTTGTGCGAACCGCCAGTCTGCGGAATTCATTGCTGGCTTCTCTGTTTCCCAATCATTATAATCTGGATCTCCTCGAAGTTCGAATCAATCAGTTTCTTCTCGGCAGTGTTCCACCCTAGGCCGCATTATCGCATATTATTGCAAGTAAAAAATGAGACCCAATACAAGCCTATATATCTGCTACGGGTTGTGCCCCGCGCATGCCTAATTGATGCTACGCCGTAGCGGATCGGCTACGAGTGCTACGAAGCGTTAGGTGACGGTCACGCGAGTTCCATGATTTTTGTTCACCCAAAAAGTGATCAACGCGCCTAAAGAAGTTTTCACTTCAAAAACAATGGCAAAATCTAACCTGCACACTTAACTCTATAGCTATGTGTACAAATACATCTAACAAGTTTTTTGCTTAGTCTTCGCGAAGTAACCTGTCGATGGTGACGGATAACTTAGACTGTCACAGTTTTCTTCTCACACTTTATCATTCTACTTGAAATGGCTACGTTTCTTTTGCTTTCGAAAACGTTTAAGTTGTTTTAGTGTTGTTTAAGTCTTAAATAGAAGTTTTGTTGAAAATTCTGATAGATTTTGTGGTAGGCGTCAGTGTGATCGATGTTTTGTGAAGAAAGAAAATAATTGCAGAACAGAGAAGAGATAATTTCAATAGTGCATACAGCAATTTTATATTAAATTATATTATTAAAATTAATTTGTAATACCCGCATATTATATGACATCTAATCATTCTATCATTTTACTTTTTTATCAATTTTATATTCGTAAGGATTATTCCGACATTGAAATTTCTTCTACTAGTTACTTTAATTTGTATATAAACTGATAATTGATTATTATGTATGATTTATATTCGTACGCTTCAACGCAAGACGTAGATGGACTCGTAATATTATTTTATTTATTGTAACACCCTTGTACAACCTATATATACCTAATACCTAAATACCTAATATATACCAAATAAAGATTTCATTTTCATTTTCATTTTCGATAGCATTACTAAGGTAACTTCGGTTAAATATTATTTGATAAAGTTTTAAATTTGATTACTTTTTTAATGTTACTTAGCTGCACAAAACTTTTTAAATGAGTCAAGATAATTTTATTCTTCATTAATGAAGCCGGAGATTTTTATCTAAAATAATCATTTTAATAAATTCCTAGATTTCTCTTTAACTTCAACTATCTAAAATGATATTTTATTACAAGTTCTAAGAAAAACGTATTAACGATAGCATTGTTGAAATAACATAAAAATATATATGATTTAAGTACGTTATCTTCACAAAAGAAAAACTTTTTCTAGGTAATAGGTACATTTAACTTTTTCACATTTTTCTCAGAAAAATGTATTGATAAAAGTTTTATAGATATATTTTTATCAGTTTCAATACAAGAAAAATACGTTTTTAATTTTATTCTGATTAAAAGTAACGAGTTTATGAAAGATCAGCGTCTATCCAGCGTTCATTTTCTTCGAATTTGTATTAGGAGTTAATTTTACGCTTTATTGACAACTTTCAGCAAAGACACCGATAATAATTATCATAAGCACCTTACTAGTTGACAAAAAACTAGATACTGACGCGGCTATAATTACTGATTTATTGAACACGATGATTATCAACCATTTGACAAGATTCTATAGGCAAGGTGAGCAAGTGAAACGTGGAATGAGCTTACACCATAAAATAGAAAATCGCTCGACGAATATCTTAAGATCCCTCACTAAAAGACAGCTTACCTAGCTTAAGGTATAAACTACTCTTTATCCCGGTCGAAAGTTCCCCCCGGACATATAACTAATAAATATCCCAAATTTATAAGAGGTGTCGAGTGAAGCCGTAGATAAAAAATTGCTCCACACAATCGTATGATTTTATCCAAATCTATGTCGGAAAAAATTTGTGCTGTATATTTAAAAACGAAATTTAAAATAATGTATTCGTAAAAAGTAAATAACAGCCTCAAGTAAGAGGCAAAATGTTATGCTAATATTGTAATTATTATTTCTTAGCTCCAAACGTAATTGGAACCGCAACGATTTCCTTGGCAAAATACATCATAATTAAAATTTTGTTACACCAAATAGGTACCTACATCTGGAATTGAATTTAAACGGCTTTCTGTACTAAAGTTGTTCCTAGATAGAACACGTCGGAAAACTTATTTGAATAACAACGCATACAGTAAATGCTACCGTGCATAACGGTACGAAGGCGTTTGACAGAAACAGAATAAGCCGGGGTATAGCAAGAAACAATACAACTCGCAATAGTGACATAAATCAAATTTTTGTATTCGTACGGACTCGATATTTGTGATATTAAAAGGCGAGTCACGGAGGGTCGCACGCCGCGCAAGATCGCCGCCGTACAGACAGACGGCAACTATTAAAAATAGAGAACACTCCTGAGCGTATTTCAGTTGTCATATTTCACGGTTTGGTCGATGCTGTATAAACACATTCACGTTCAATCATCCCCCGATAGGCGGCGGCATTGCGAATAAATCAAGTCTCTCACTTTTTCACCTGCCACACACAAAAGCTTTCGCAGTGAAACTTGATTCGGGTTATTTCTGACGAAATATCAGCCTATTTGTTATACTATTGATACGGACGCACGTGCGCCGCGTAAGTTTGTACTTGTTGACGAGAGGGGATTGAGTGAAAATTGCTTTCCGACAATGTGCATAGAATTTGATGGCACCCGGTGCCGACTTACGGTAGATGTTACGCCTTTTTTCCATGAAAGTAAGTTCTAATTTGCCGCAAAGGGTATATAATATGATCGTATCGATACAAACTGAAATATATGAGGCGGACACGTACGACACACGTTTTTCTTTCGCCTAAATAAACAGTCATATAGTCGGAGTAAACTAACATGACCCGATAACGGAACTCCTTTATCATTCTACTTTATAGGTACCAAGATTTAATTTTCAGTTACATTTTACGTGCTAAACATTTAGAGTAGATAAAAAAAAAACAAATACGAATAAAGCACCTAGAGTTTAGTTTTGTTCCATTTAATATTCAGCACATCACACCTATAATTCATTCATCCCAAAAAAGGAAAATACTATCTAAAAGTCAGTAGCTTCCCCACGCACCGTAAAAAACTCTTTACTTTATCACAAACATAACAATAACTCACGCGACTCGTTGATACGCGAGTGTATCGCGCGATCGTAAATATCACACTCGAACACCTCACGGCCTGTCATAATTCAATTATGGCGAAAAAACGCGTCACGTATCGTTGGTGATAGCACAATCTTCGCACGATCTAGCTAAGGAAGCTGTGAGGCATCTCATTGCGGCGTCGTAAGTGCCTATTTAAGGCTACGTAGCCACTTACGTCGACGGGGGCCGATAGCGTAATCCGAATCGAGGTGTATTGTGCGTCCCCGTACGGAATACGGCCGCGGCGCCGAGCCGACTATTCCGAGAGCCTATAATCTTCGCCGTAAATGGATTTAATGCAAATTTCTCTACGGCCGTTTGAATGGGCTGATAAAAATACATACTTAAATCCTTTTGTGTAGTCCAAATTGTTTTTCGATGATGTTAATCGTTTTTGTGTAATATTTATTTTTGATTAAAAATATAATCGAATTCTGTGCGGATTAATGTTATTGTTAAATTTTAATCAAAATAAACCTGATAATGTTATTTCACTAAACTGAAAAAATCAGAACACCCAAAACGGAACACAAGTTCCAACTTCCCCCAAAAACCCAAATTGAAATTGAAACAAGCTAAATTTCAATCAAAACTAAAATGAAACATTGTGTAGCATCAGTTCGGTCAAACAACAGCTAATCGTTTGGGGGAGCCCTATACATAACTGAGTCAAATTTACATAAACACAGCTCTGTCTTGCGGCTGTTATCATTCAATTAAATAAGATTTTGCGATACGAAAACCACACCTGCTCCTTGAACTACAAATCTAATTCGACTTGGCTTAATAACGAACCATTTTTGGGGGATTGAAACTTGAACGTTGAGTTGTTTTGCTGTTAAATTGGATGTCTTCCGAATTATGTTCGTTTAAGTTGCATCTACAATTTTCTAAGGCCACACCGCAAGCTAGCTAGCTAGTGTGCGAGCGAGACGGGTAAGCATCGTTTCTTCTCTTTTCAAACTTCGGTCCGACACTTTCGGTAGTTTGCGATGTGACCTGCGCTTGACCCTTGTCACAAGAAGGTGTGGGTATTGCCCTTTGTGGGCATCGAAACTTGCAAACAGATAAACTAATTTTAATGCAGTTTTTGTTAAATTGAATTCTTTTTATGGAAAGCCATAAAATATCGGGTACGAAAGAATAAACAGAGTGTGACATGAATAAACGAATGTTTTAAAAATGTAACTGGGATCATTTTGTTTTTATTTTATTTTATTGTTATGTATCACAAAGTCTGTTTGGAGAATGAATTAAGAATTTCCGTGTAAATTAAAAAGTAACGTCACCGCAAACGATGTGAAAGGCAAACTGAATTTAATAATGATTTAAAATAATGATTGCGTAAAGATCAGCAAAAAGCTTTCATTTGCTTTAAAAGTGATTACATATATTGAATAAAAATACAAATAAGCAATTTTAGTACAATTTCAATACATATTTCGGCTCTATTTCCTTTTATGGAATATGGAATCGTTTGTGTTTAAACACAAACATGTGTGAAAATATTATGTGTACAATGTACATCACAATAATGTATTTTTGTATAATGGCCGTTTTTGTCGAAAATGTCAACAGAAATAATGATTATACAGTCACAGCACATTTAATATTAAATAACAATATAACTGTAGTTAAATTATTATATTTTCTGTGAATCAATGTTATTAATATACCTTGTTCTATCTGTCTACAAATTAGAAACAATTTCACACACCAAATTGTATGTGTTCAAGTTCGACATGGACAAAGTTTTATTTCATAATAATAGGGGTTCCAAAACATGACATTACAATAAATATAGTAAAAGAAAATCATTTTTGAAAGAAAATATTTATGTTTAAGTAACTGAAACTATATTGGGTGTAAAAGTACCCTTAACGAAGCCAAAAGGCACTTGTTCTTCCCGCCATAACGATCTTTTTTTTTTGTTTTAGACCATACCTGGGAACCTCCTAGTAAGGGATAATAGTGAATGACCCCCAATAGGGGTCAAAGTGCCAACTTTTTCATAACTTTTTCTAAATTTCGTGTTATTTATGTTAAAACTAATAAATACCTACCTTCGTTTCATTGCATCCATCAGCACAATGTTTTGAGTGCGTTAATTGTAACGCACGAGTCCTACCATAAAACTATTTTTCATCCCAAAAAAAAGTCGTTTCTCAGCAATCATTTTTACATAATTTGACGTACAGAATGATTAGTTGACGGCTTCGTAGTTCGTTGAGGGTTTGTTTACATCTTGTATTTGTTTTTGAAATACTTACATTATTTTATTTATTGCGTGTATTATCATAATAACATAAAATACTAATAGGGGTGTCTGAGGAAGTGCGCTAATTACGTTACAGATTGTATGCAACAACGTCAATACGACACTTTTATTTATTAAATGTTCTGGCCTTTTACATACAGTATTTCCTTTTTATTATTCCCCATAACATTCTTCCGACATGCAACAAATAAGTTAGAGTAAGTACGGGTGAAATGCGACACAGCTTACTACGCTTTGTCAACGTGTATTATGCTCGTAAGCCCCTACTTGAGATATCTACCAGATATACTGTGCCATTGTCTCTCTTTATCGGTGCATCCATACGATATTGAAATCTTAAAGGAGACAATTTTTTTTGGGCCCACCTGGTCGTTGCATTTAATATTCATATTACACCAAAAAAAGTAACCATTTTACTATAGTATTAAACGAAATATCACATAGAAATGAAACCGGAATCTTAAAATCATAATAAATAAGCTATGTTATGACATTTTTTGCGAGTCAAATCATTCCTGTTGTAGTCAATGTCATTTGACAGAAAATACTTATATGAATAGGAGCGTTTTTTCGTTTACTAAAAAAAGTACGGTACCTACCCATTGGTAATCATATCGCAATAATTATAATAGAATCATAATAGAATATGAAATTAAATATTATTAAACTGTGAGCATTTTTAAAGGTTTACAGTAAAATCGCATAGACGGTTTAAACAATCACGTGGCACGGAACGTCATAAATCCACTTTTTTAGAGGTTGACAGACAACTTCATTATTTTGAAATTTACTTTTTCTGATGTTTATTTTGGTTTTCGTAAGTGTTTTTGCAGATTTTTCGCATATATTCCGGTTAGACAATGCTTAGCTAATTTAATCACTGTAATCTAGAGGTTGAAGAAATCAATGTACATTTAATTATTAAATGCTACAATTTATGAAGGTGGCCTAAACTCCGAACAAAAAAAAAATCTCCTTTTCGATTTTCATCTTACAGTTAAGATTTGTTTCCTGATTGCACAGTTGTGTTAACTTTATGAAAAAGGGTAAAATCAAAGAAAAAGTTGCACATATAAAAATATTCTGACCACTTTTTATTTTCACAGTGAGCTTGCTTAAAACTCCTACAATCGAAACTTAGACGCAAAGCCGCAGCCCGAAACGGTTAAATAACAACGCACTCATACATTACCTGCTTACCAAAGCCTTGGCAGTTTCAAATACATCGTGAGCACGGAGCAGACGGCTAACATCCAGTAATCAATGACTACCTATCATCCGAGCTTCGGCATTGCGGCCTCGTCAATCCACCAGACGATTTCGCTTACATTAATCTTATCAATTCACAACGGCAGCTTAGCCACGTTGCTTAGAATTTGAATACGGCATTCAGAGTAGGCTATATGCCTATGTGTTTCACCCTATGCACTCGTACGTGTTTGCAATGCGTAAACGTGCATAGACTTGGGAGATTTGTGCGTGAAAGACAACAGACGTCGGCTGGCTATGTTATTGTTTTGATGCCGAAGACTATTTTAGTGGCTCGATTTGATTCTAAGGGGATTTGGACGTGTTTGGTCTATGTAGATTATCTTGAGGCTAACATGAGTATAATCTGTTACTGGTGTACTTCAAATATGATGTATTCAATAACGAATGTATTCAATTACAATTGACTTAATAATATTAAATGAACAAATTGAAATACTTCACAAACACATTCAGTTGACCTGCAAATAAATTAACGTCACGAAAATGCATATTCATTCCGAAATTCAAGATGAAACCACAGTATAAAATAAAATAATGACAAACAGTTGACCAACCCTGCCCCGTTCCACCCAATCAAGTGTTTAAAGCAAATATGTTCGTGAATATGGAGGGCAAAAGACAGGTATGAAAGTGCGGACGTACTGAGGAGAGCCAATCAGTTCTATTTGCATTTCAGTAGTCGCCATTATAGCGAATCTCTCGCCACGTCGAAAGCTACAGCCCAACACTGAATTTGTGAATGAAATTCTGTCAAAATGTATTTAAAGCGTTTATTAACTGCGTGCCAAGCCAGAAGCGTCCTGGATAATGAAGCCTTTGCTATAAACTCTAAATCGTTATTTAACTTAGTATTTCTGATGCATTTACCATTGAAATGCATGGTTTGAATGGCATTGTTCATGTAAACGGCTGTAAATGTGTTTCAACAACTTTAATTAAGCGCAGTAAGTAAAATTGGGAGTTTTATTTGTGACTACATATTGCCGAAGAGTTCGATCGCGTGGAAGTTTTGATGACAAAAAAAAAACGATAGCCTATGTCCTTCATCGCGATATAATCTATCTCCTTGACAAATTTCATTACGATCCGATGAACAGTTTAGTCGAGAAAAGTAACAAACAAACAGAGTTACTTTTGCATTTAAAATAATGTAGGTATAATATTATAAAGTTTGGATTATGAATGCGTTGATTTTTTTTTCTATCTGAGTAAAAGAAATTTCAAATAGGAAAATCTCCTATTAATACTGGGAGTTGCGCATAAATACCGCAAATAATTACAATAAGAAGTGAGATCGTGGAAAATCACTGGGTAGCGAGTCGCAATTAGCGGACGAACACCCAACGGAAATAAATAAGGATATTAGCTTCCCCATCGCAGATCCGACTGAGGATAAAAATTATATTATTGTGTTCACTTATACAGTTATACGCGTACATGTTTCTCGGTTAATCTGGAATGAAAGGAGAATTTAGATTGAAGTAAGAACGTAAATATATCGGAATGAAATTGAATTGGAACGATTTGTTTTCCGGATTGATTTATCTAATATCTACCATTTTATTTTGGTACCGTATTAAATCATTTTAATTGTGCGAATAACTAGTATTTTTGTATACCTCGAGTTATCATTTTACCAACGTAAAGAAACAATGAAAAAAACAGATCAAAACCGCTTTTCAATAAAATACAAGACGTTTCAATATTCTTTTAATTACATTATTAAGTGCTTATTTATCGATTAAGCTGGATTAAGTTGGACTACACTGTCTCTCAGTAAATACAATGAGGAAAAGAACTCGGAGAGTCTCGTATCTAATCCAAGGCTTAAACTGTTGACGTACGCGCCTAGCGAAATTGCTTACAGCAA
Organism: Xestia ashworthii; assembly: GCA_950022955.1. NCBI lineage: Eukaryota > Metazoa > Arthropoda > Insecta > Lepidoptera > Noctuidae > Xestia > Xestia ashworthii. The sequence goes on along the minus strand of OX465553.1, from coordinate 9,170,700 downwards.
TACTAGGGATACCTACTATAAATACTTTTTCTAGAGAACTTCTAGGAGTTTTAGATTTAGAAAGACTGAAAAGGTTAATTGAAATATAAATATTGGAAAAGTAATCGTTAATTCGAAAAAGTAGAAAAACTGGGAACTTTGAAAAGAAATTGGACATCGTGTTATTTTGTCTTCTATAATACTAATATTAAAAGAGGTAATATTTCTATTGCTTTGTATTTTGCATGTTGGGAGTAATCTCCGAAACCAATTATGCAATTCTAAAAAATCATTCACTGATAGAAAGCTAAATTATTCGTGGACGTTATAGGCTATTATTTATTTTTATTAACCGAGCTATCACATTTTTTGCGGAAGAAGTCGCCAGCGAAATGCTAGTGATCTTAAGGAGAAGATCAGGTTCATGTCCAAGCAGTGAGAACTGTAGGCGTATTACTCCACCTGCTCTTTAACTTAAACCAAGCTAAACTCACCCCTCACTCTCTCATACTTAGGTCCATGTTCACCAAAAATATGACGATGACGATGTATCTAAAATCAGCTGTTTAAAACACATTTTTGTATGGGAACACGTCACAGTGACAGCTGTTTTTAGATAATCGGACTGTTATCTTTTCGGTGAACATGGACCTTAATGTTGTAGTAAATTAGGTATTAATCTTTAACATTATTAAGTCAATTACAACGTAACTTCATAAGGATTACAAAATTAAGCCGACAAATTGGCTTAAGCCCTGCATAACGGCACTACACAGTCAGATAATCTCATCCATACCATCACCACGTTAATAGTATAAATGCGAAACTAACTCTGTCCGTTTATGTGTTGGTTACTTCACGTAGAAAGTAACAAACGTATAGACCCTATAAAGATTCTGCGTATAGCAATCAGGGGCTTAAAAAGGCCGCTTGGTATTTTTAGGCCTCTGATTGTTGTAACATTTGAGAGACATAGACTTCAACCTGGGAAGGCCTTTTAATTCTGGATTTTTAGTCATCATCGACTGAGCTACTGTCTGTTTGAACTGCGCCAGTTAGTACTGGCGAAGTAATATAATATCTGTGGTACTGGGTAATACTGTACCCCTTGGTAAGACTGGTTGTCAGACTTTTTGGGCCACTAACTACCTGTAACGACTGTCAAAGATCTACAAATGACAGCCGGTACCAACTGCTTAACGTGCTTTCCGAGGCACGGAGTAAACTCGGTATATAATAGGTGGTCACCCATCCTCAGATCAACCTAGGGAAGCACGGCTTTACCTACAGATCGACCATAGCGGCTGTTATTATTTAGCCATGAGCTTCTCGGTTCTGGATGTTTTGTATGTACCTAAAAATAATATGATTGGATGGACCTGGAAAAGGACAGGCTACTTTTCATCCTGGATATCTATGAAATCAATTCCAATTTGTATGAAGAAGCATCATTTGAGGATGTCACCATCGATTGGCTGATTTTTTGTTGTTGTGTTCGTAACTGTCAGGACAAGGTTTGTGTGGAAGAAAGAGTTTTTTTTTATCTTCTTCTTATTTTGTCACTGGAAAATGGCACCCGTACAAAGCCGGGGCGGATCGCTAGGCTTTTAACCCCCGACTCAAAAACGACGGGGAGTTTGACGTCTGTGTGTGCGTGTGTGTGAATGTTTATCTGTGGCATCGTAGGTCCTGTCCCAAACGGATGAACCGATTTTGATTTTTTCGTTTGAAAGGTGAATTATTCGGGAGTGTTCTTAGCTATTTTTGATAAAAATCAGTCCAAGATGGCCGCCGCCACAAAATGGTGGATTACAAATTTATTCAAGAACTCCCTCAATATGAGTATCAAATGAAAGGGCTTGACTAGTAGAACACTATACGCTATAGTAAATTTCAAATCCAAGATGGCTGCCACCACAAAATGGTAAGTTACTTTTTTTCAAATGAAAAAAAAACCTTGAAATGATGACCCAATGTCTCGGGGTTTTTTTTAATTTTTCATTTATATAGGTAACTTGTGTCACTGGAAAATTGCAGCACTCGCCGGGCCGGATCGCTAGTATTGTAAAAAAATAAAATAAACGTAGACAGAGTCGCGGGCATAAAAGATAGTAAAACGTGAGGTAATCATTATAGTGAGTGTATCGTTATAGTGAGCGATCGAAGGAGTGGGCAGGCAAATAGCACGCGGGACCCCGTCCTGATTAGGTCGGGGACTGCAGTGGCCAACGCCTTCCTCTTTTAGATAGAGAAATATTGTCTAGGATTATGGCTTTGTGGTTTTTGGTTCAAGTTATGTTATTGGTATGTCGGGTTTGGCAGGATTTATTTCGTTAGGCTCGAGCATTATGTGGGCAGAAGACGGGTTTCGTGCTATGAAAACTCACTGGATGCGATACACTTATTATTGTCAGGTGCACGGTTCGCGTTGGTTGTTTCCATGGAGAAGAACCGGCAAGAAACTCCATGGTTACTCTTTTCAAACATATCTACACTGAGTAAACTAACAAATTACTTGACATTACACTTTCACACTATAACACTGGGCACAATGAATCGGATACAGTTTCAAGACGTCTGCGGGCCTAAAATGGCCGCTTTAGAAGAATCATAATTTGAATAATCTTAAAAAATTTAAATTGGTAAAATGGACCTTATCTTCATAAAGATAAAGTCCATTTTAAGAAATTTAAATTTTAACGTGATTCAAATTATGATTCTGCTAAAGTGGCCTTTTTAGACCCCCTGAACTCCGCTGCGATCCGACCCAGAATCTCGTTCTCGCGGTGAGCTGTTAATGTCAGGACTCTGTAGAAGCACGCCATGGCGGGGGTAGACTGGTCTCTAGGTCACGTGATGTCACCACTGGCGCGCTTTGATTCATTCCCGTGTCCATACCAATGACCGGATCCGGCAGGTATATGGCGTTAGTGGATTTTTGGGAACAATCAGAAGTTGCGCCATTTACAAAGATTCGAAATTTTATTGCATGAAAATTAGATTGAAAATGTTTGGCAACAATGCACTTTCCGGGAAATGTTTAAGTATTTGTTTTCTCAAAAAGTTTTCAATTAAAAAATCCCTCCGGCAAGCCGCAGGAGGAGGTAGATTTCGTAGAAGGTGCTGGAGCGTCCGACTATTGAAAATTTGTATAAAGAGTTGTACTTATGTGTACAATCTACAAAAAATAAATATGATTTCAAAGTCGTTGTCCTGTAATGGAAAGTTTACCCTTTTTAAATTCTCTCATAAGAGTTTAGCATGGAAACGCCCTCAAATGTTTAGTTATAATTTTTTATTTCGAAAACTATAAGTTTTATCGCTAAACTTTGAAGGTAACAGTTGTAAAGTAAACAATTTGCTTTCAACAAAAAATATTTGCGACGGTCAAAATGTTTACTGTTTCGGAGATATGATTTTTTTTCGTAAAAACTTTGGAATTTTCAACCCCCTCCCCAATTTTGGGGTTGCATCAAAAAAGTTTAAATTTAAAGATGTCCATATTCGTACTCAGAATGATACAAATGAGAAACGGTTCAAAAATTTTCCATAGAAAAAAAGTTATGGCCAAAAAACTGATTTTAGAAAAACCGCCCCCCCGCCGCCCCCCATGGACGAATTCCGCCCATTCACGAACTTAGCCTAAGTTTTGACCGTTTCGATTTTTTGGCCAAGTTTGAAAGCAATCGGTTCATAATTGCGACCTGTAGAGTGTGGCTAAATTTTGCTTGTCACCCATATACATACGTATTCATATATATCCCCGTAGGTGAGAGACCAATAGGTAGATTTTTTTTTTTCAAAAAAAGGAAATCTACCTAAAAAATCCCTCCGGCAAGCCGCAGGAGGAGGTAGATTTCGAAGAAGGTGCTGGAGCGTCCGACTATTGAAAATTTGTATAAAGAGTTGTACTTATGTGTACAATCTACAAAAAAAAATATGATTTCAAAATCGTTGTCCTGTAATGGAAAGTTTACCCTTTTTAAATCCTCTCATAAGAGTTTAGCATGGAAACGCCCTCAAATGTTTAGTTATAATTTTTTATTTCGAAAACTATAAGTTTTATCGCTTAACTTTGAAGGTAACAATTGTAAAGTAAACAATTTGCTTTCAAAAAAAAATATTTGCGACGTTGAAAATGTTGACTGTTTCGGAGATATGATTTTTTTTCGCAAAAAATTTGGATTTTACAACCCCCTCCCCAATTTAGGGGTTGCATCAAAAAAGTTTTAATTTAAAGATGTCCGTATTCGTACTTAGAATGATAAAAATGAGAAACGGTTCAAAAATTTTCCATAGGAAAAAAGTTATGGTCAAAAAACTGATTTTAGAAAAACCGGCCCCCCGCCGCCCCCCATGGACGAATTCCGCCCATTCACGAACTTAGCCTAAGTTTTGACCGTTTCGATTTTTTGGCCAAGTTTGAAAGCAATCGGTTCATAATTGCGACCTGTAGAGTGTGGCTAAATTTGGCTTGTCACCCATATACATACGTATTCATATATATCCCCGTAGGTGAGAGACCAATAGGTAGATTTTTTTTTTTTCAAAAAAAGGAAATCTACCTAAAAAACAGCTTAATTTTTAGCTTGTCTACCATTATAATTTGTTCATAATTCCAACAAAACCACCTAGTAGGAAAAAACTGCATTTATAAAAATAAAATTAGAGAAAAATAAAATAAAATTTATGAAAGCTCAAAAATTCATTATTCAACAAAATCAAAATTTAAACGCAGATCTTCTAAGTAAATATAAACACACTAATTACTGAGCATTTCAATAAACCCTGGCGGTGCAGCTTCAATTCCCAGTTCATACTTGAGAAAGGTAAGCGTTATATCGGCGCTCTTCGTTTTATTCAACAACGCGGTCCCTAACGCTCCTCTCTACTAAAACCGATTCCTTGTTACTTGATTTCTGCATTTCGAAAAAGCGTAAATATTTTCCTCTTGGGTGCTTTTGCAGCTATGAAGAATTCAATGGCCGTGCAACATTTCGAATTATTAAAACGTAATATTACGAATTTCATTTCTCCTGTATAAATAAACGTATTTTTTATTATTCATATACTTTTTTATTCGGTTTCACGAAAACATTTTTGTTGGGGCCTAAAATAACATCGGAATCAATATAAGGACTAAAGGCTTTGATGGCTGGGGGATTATTGTGTTATCAATGAAATGGCGTGATGGGTCTTTTTTACGGAGCCAGTAGTATTTTCCGTTAAAGTTACAGCAGGTAGGTAAGTGCAATTTAGTGTTGGTTTCAAAAGTGAATTTCGAATGCGTTTCATGCTCGTTTTGTTGTGTTTACCGAAGTAGGGAAATTCGGATTCCGCTATCAGAATGTGAAGTTACTCAATCATGGTTTTTTTTTCCTATGATCAACGCCACACAAGCATAACGTAGTACGTTTTTGTGTAATTCATAAGTCAGTTAAACAAGCATTAATATAGAAAAACTCGTAAATCTAAACACTGTTAAAGCTAATACCATTCAGAAGCTTTTACATATATTATTTAGTGATAAATCAAATCCTAAAAGTTGTAATTACGTTAGGAATCAGGAAGGCAGAATTGATTTAATTTCGTTCATAACCAATGGCTGTTTTCGTAAAAGAGCCTATACATCAAGGGTTCTAGCAAAAGGCCCGGTAAGCACGCATTTCATTTGAGTAAGTGGCGAAGTGGGGTCGTGCGCCAGCCACAACTTTGTGCTCCACAACTTTAGCCTTTCCTAATTTAAACGCTGCTCAACCGTATGGAATGCGAAAACAACATTCTTTAAAAATCAACCAGACAAAAACGCATTTCTGCACATCAACCAAATAAAGGATTGGATTGAAAAGCTATCAATCCAATTTTGCTTTTTGCCAGTTTTAATAAAAATTGAAACATATTTCGGTTTCTGGTAAAAGCTAAGTACATTCGGGGCTTTTCCTGTGTTTTTTTTTTCTTTTGTAAGAGATTGCGCTAAGTGATCACATTTCGATATTAAACCATTTGCCGAAGGCCGGTGCCGGCTACGTATTTCATTTTACTGAGTGTCTGACGTGAATTTTGGAGACTTGCTTTTTGTCGAAATTATTTTCCAATCTTTTTATTACATCTAGTGTCAATTTTGCTGTCTCCTTTTTATCAATGCCTTTTTTATTCAACGTGTCTTTTTTGCAAACAAGATTGATTATATTTCCGACAGTCTATGCGGTGTAAGTGGTTTTTGTCAAAATTTATTATCGTTGCGGAATGTAAATCGTGTGGAAACACAATAGGTACAATATTTTAATTTATTTCTGAATTAACTTTCAAATTATCATTTGTACTCGTGTAATTGTTCGGGTCGTTGGATTTGCCGCGTTTGACACAAATCTTCCCATTACAATAGACCCAAAACCTTAATCCTAGCAAAAACGAGCCTCACACATTTGCATAACTACGTATGAGTTACGTCGTACAGTAAAAACTTCATGATTATGCCTGCTGTAATCTGTTATTTTAGGAGCTCCCAGTTCAATGTTAAATTAGTGAACTTCGAACTAAACTTTGACGTTAAAATAAAAAAGTCTCTATTCGCGAGTATCTCGGCTCGAAATAGTGAAGTTTTGATACGATGAAAACATTTTCATTTTTTTCTTTTCTGTAGCTTTTAAATTAATTACATCAGCATATTTCTTTTGAAATTCATTTTATTTTGAGTAGGGTTGGATTGTGCTGCACGTAGCAAATTATTTTGCGAGATTTTAGAATTACTGTTGAATTCAGGTACAGCATTCATGTAAAAAAATAGATGATCTCTTGCCCGACGTAAAAGGGGAAAGTGTAGCTCGTTTCCTGCCTGTGCCATAGTGTGCTGAACCCTGTTCCATCCTATATACGTTACATTTTACATTGATATGTTTGTAGAAAAGTAAATAAAATAATGTTGGAATATACCATACTACACTACCTGTTATAGATATGTATAATAATGCCAGTGCGACGCTCGGGGGGTGGTTAAGCGTCACAAATAAGGTTTTTATTGTACAGTAACAAATCTATTCCCACCAACAAACAGAACAAAACAACAGTACAACCCACAAGGTAGGTAAAATAAAAATAAACCGTATGAACAATCCGTGCACAACCGAAGATGTTGAAATATGAGACGGAAATTACGTCGCGTTTATTTTATGATGCATTTCATTTTGTTCCCGTACTTGTTCAAGTCTCCCCACTGTTGTAACAGCATTCGGAATTGAAACTTGCAAGATGCTTTCTAGAAGTTCCTTCGTTATACAAGTCCCAGCTTCTTCACTCATTAAGTTCATTAACAAGATTCAACGTCAGCATTTTTGGTGCTTCCAGCTCGCTTTCAATATTTTCTATTCGTTTATTTCACTTTGTGTTCTGCCCGACGTCTGTGTAAGCGAAAATATTCCAGAAACGCTTTGAATGTCGATGTTTTATGTTTGAGGTAAATAATTTAAGCACTTGTGAAAACTTCGTTCTCTTGATTAACGGGCCTCAATTAGGTACTTAAAGTTAAACATTTCCAACAACGCTACTGTGTAATTGTTAAGCAATGTTCATCGACTACTGAAACAAAACTCTAAGTAAGACGCTTAAAATAATACTTAACTCTCCTTTATATAAGTCTGGAACATTTCAAAAAGGACCCACCGTTTCAATCTGGCAAAGTGCATAATTTAAAGAAACCGCAACCGGAACACAGTAAAATGAATCTTGAACAATCTTAGACACGTAATACAATGCCTGGATTTAGACTCAAATTTCAAGATTTTAAATATTACAATGTACTTCGTCGAACTGCAGTGCGGGCTCTGTAAATTCCATTTAGCTAAATAGCTTTCGAGAGAGATAAGAATCTACCATACAATGCTTGCCTGCTTCGAGCGGGAAACTAAGAAAATTGAAAAGAGAGTCGCCAAGTAAGACTGCAACGCCGATGGTCCGATTTCAGGGAACCCGAGATTTCGAATTACTAACGTCGTAAAAATTGAGCGCCTGTAAACACTTGCGAGGTGAGGGTTGCCCCAAAGTTTTTGTCCGATGGGATCCTCGGTGTGGCAATCTTGGTTTTAATAAGTATATAACGTTCCTGAGATGTACCTGTGAGTGGAGGATTTACATAATCATTACCATATCTGGCGCAGTGGCGCGAGTATTATGCCCGAGAGGTTAATAATGCTATTTTCTCGCCACGTTTTCACGTTGCTATTTCACGTTATCGACCCTCTTTATCTGCGTCGTCATTGTTACTAGCCACTGGCGGAACTCTGCCTTGCCCTCCGATACTCCATGGGCAGGGCATATGATGCTTTTACCTCCGATTGTAGCTTGTTATAATGGAATGGTTGTGTTCAGGCATAACAGTGTGTTTATCGCACAAGCCTCTAATGTTAAATCCTGCGTTGGGCGGGATTAGTTTAAATCAGATTTGCGCTTTTAATTATTGTAACTAACCGTATAATATTGTGGATTTGTTATAGCTGGCTGCTGTTTGTTGTTGCGATTTCATTAGTTGGTTTATAGTAATTTGCTTTGACAAAACAGACATGTTTGATAGACGCTTATGGTGTTACAAGTTTAGCAGACAGGAAAACATTGGTACCAATATGTTTTTTTGGGACTAAAGAATTAAAAGTATAAAAATACTGAAGCAAAATTTTGAAGTCTCATCTGTAAGGCAGCAATACGTTTCAGTGTTGAGGAATAATTCTCGTAATGTTCTCGCACAAGGCGACAAGACGAGTGAGGCGGTGCGTGCCGGCGGCACACATGCGCGGAAGTCGGCTCTACTCACTTTAAGTCTATTTAACGGATCGCGGACTACGTTCCTTCAAAAATAGATAAGTAAGCGCTCATGCGTAACACTACTTCAAATTACTTTTTGCATGCCACGCTGAATAGAAGAATTGAACCGATAAAACGAACCCCACTGTTGCTAACGAATGTGTCATTTTCAGTGGAAATGTGAGCCCAATCTTAATTCGCATTGTGCCTATTCATCATATTGTCTGACATATTTTTAACTCGACAACATTTAACCGATACTATCGCAAAGATCATCAATTACAAATTATATTATTAATCCCCGATATATCGGTCGCTTACATTATTTTCAGCCGTCAACAGTCTGTAATCATACAGATATGATTTAGTATTAAGAACAACTAAACGCTGCCGAGCGAACTCACGCAATGGCCAATAAATCTAAACTTTGTAAGAAAGTAATTCTGTTTCTATGCTTATACGATATTTCTGTCTCCAGAGATAGCTACACTTCGTAATCTGCTGAATGTGCGACATGATATAATCGTACCTATTTGTTTTGCTGCTCATTCTACTTCTTGCGACATAACGGGGAAACCATAGGCGTAGGTAAAAATCAAGTAAACTTTATTCTCTCGCAACAATAGGGATAGTATCTCGTCGAGTAAACACAAAATCTCTTAGAATTTTCACTTGGATGGTTAAGAGCGTGCTTTGTCACTGAAATAGGAGTTTTTCAGTGGAACAGTTACCTTTATAAGGACTTAACGTCGCAGGAAACGGCCGTCTAAGTATACGAGCGCAGGGGCGCCCTCTCGCAGCTGATAACAGAATTATCCGAATGACGCCATCTATCTTTTAAATGTGCACCTTACTTTTGGGCCTTGTACGTTGTTGGTGTCACACACACAGTACTGCCGAGGACTTTAAATTTTTATGCATTGTTTGTTCATCAATTATTGAAACTGCCTATATATTATTTAACGTCTTCCATTCGTTTAAATTCGGGTAAATTATATTAATGTCTGGTTATTCATATGCGTTAATTGTCCATCATTATCGCCGTAATTTGATCTTAATCAATCATCTCATTATAGCAGTGCTAATGACATATTATCAATCATTATCGTATCAATCAACGCGTGCGAATCCATCTTGCAACATAGCGCAGTGTTGCACTTAATCTAACAAGCTCAGTTTACTTACAAAATGTTCGGACTTAATTTCGTAAAATATTTGTTCATCTTCAGCTAAGTACACTCGCCAACACAAGAGGTGTCCCTGGTTAATTCGAACTAATATTTGTACGCTTCCATCTTGGTTGTAGTTAACCGCATAATGCATTAACTGATTACCAGCGCGATCCATCTTCCGATGCGTCGGACATGCTCCGCCCTACGTCTTGGGAGCTCCGTTCAATATGCACTAAACAGTTTAGTGGGTCAGTGTACTCAATTACAATCAATTTATATCAAATTAGATGACATTGCTCTTTATATTGATTCTTCGATGGTTGATTTGATATAAAAAGCTTGTAGCTCATATGTTGCTTAGGTTATTTTTTCGTTTAAAGTACCTTACCGACCGTTTGGACCGTTTGCCCGTCTGTGATACTCGTAGGACATCTTTACAGCCAGAAGTTAAATTCATAGAACTTGTTAATCAGACATCAATATACCAAATGAAGAATTAGTATATCTTATTATATCATTCGTCAAAGAAAGAAAAGAAAGTACATATTCAAATCAAAGAAGTAAAATGAGCAATCTGACTTGAACAATGTAAACGCTCCTTCAACGAAGACGATGATAACGACCGCGATAGTTATTTCACAAGAAGATATGTGTTTCTGTAATAACTTTAACGTGAGTTAAATTTCAACGTGTGTTCAGGTTCATTAAGAAGTCGGTACCTAGAACAATATTTAGATTATTGCTTATGTGATTACCACGGTCTTCCATCTAACCAAAAATTTTGGGTGATGCTCCACTAGCAAAATTAGAACTGTTCCGATTCGCAAGTAGAGGCCATATTGATGTTTCACTAATTTGTTTAATGTTTTTTACGTATTTGTTATTATTTATGATCATGTCTTCTTCTTTCATACTTACTTCTCTATTACTTCTCATCCTGTCAGACATCTCTTTTCTAGCCTTCTGACAGTGTGTGTGATGTGCAGCGATATTTATTTTTTATTTATCATCCTTTATGCTGTCCATCCATCGTGGCTTTGGTCTTCTTTTACTGTTATGTTGTTAACATCTTCCTGCCTTTGTCTCATGTTACTTGGGGTCGGCGCAACACGTTTTTTTACTTCCACTCTGCTCCGATAACCGTCACGCTATATCATTTACTTCTTTATCTTTTATATCATTTCTCACAAAATCCATCCTTAGTTTCTTCGGTCTTCCTACCCCCCTCCATCCATCAAACATATATAAGGTGTTAAAAAATTAACTGCAAGAAATTTGAGGAGTTGTTTGGAATCACAAATAAAAAATAATCACGAAAAAAATTTATATAAGTAACGATCCGTTTCAAAGATGTGCAATATTTTCACTGCCCACAAAATGATTGAATATGTGCGGTGACTGCACCGTGCAGGCGCCGCGCGCGTGGTCGCTCACTCCTGTGACAGCGCAAACGTAGACAGCTGATTCTAACTTTTCCCGTCACATTTTGTAGACTTTGGACTGGCAATTTTTTTTATGTAAAAACTAAAAATGCTTGAAAAAAGTTTTTTTTTTTGGAATATGTTTGTTTTTTGATACCAAGTACGTACACGAAATTCTTGCAGTTAATTTTTTAACACCTTATATATTTATTACTCTTTTAGTTACATGCGATTCATCCATGTCCATTCCATCCACACTGATACTTAAAACTTAGTTAATTACTACTCTTTATCTTGTTTCGAATTGGTAACAGAAACACTAAGCCACTAGATTATTTTCTCCAGCTACAATAACACCGCCGCTTGCATTTCCTCGTAATGTATTTTTTTCTTTCCATTTTACGTCAAATTATCATATTCCTTTCCACAGAAGCCTTGTTCTACCCTCGTATGCCAAACACACATTTGCAACTCCATTATTTATCCCCTTAAGACGGTACATGAAAGCCAGTAAATATTGCGTTGTGTTTAAAGAAAAGTATGTTAAACACGCACGCGCCTGGCTTTTGTTGTTGAAGACGTATCTGGGACGATGATTTCGTTTCGCGCCAATGAACACATTTTTTTCATTTTGAAGGAAAATCAAGAATATAAGAGCATTAAAAATCTCTTGCCTTTTTGAATGTACCTTTATGGCCTGTGAAGAGGATATTTACGATAGAAAATATTCGTTGAAGTCTTCTGATAAAATGTTTTTCTCATCTTTTACTCTAATGAAAATAAGCAGAGCAATAAATTGAAATTTATTTTCTCCGTAGAACTCTCACACGCACCTACGTAAATATTAATACTTATTAAACTTAGCAACAATTCATTAAACAGGTTTACGAGTTATTCAAATGAGATTTATTGTACAGAATCGTGTAATATGGAATGTTTCTCGTAAATTAAATACAGCCATAATCGGGCAGTTACGATTGTCCGATCTCATCTGGTTTAACTGGCTAACTAATAGAATAACAAGCGATCCCGGAGCGCACTACAAAAGTTCCGGGGAAGTTTTCTTATATTTAATAAAATGACTGGTGTTTGTGGAACTTTTCCAGCGCACAAATTATAAGTAGGGAACACAAATAATAGTTGACGTAGGGCCCGGGGCGGAGGACGGCGCGGGGCACGCGGGGAGTGCGGGGGCCGACGCGGTAATCAGCCCGGACAGTAATTCGGGAGCCTTAAGGGTGTGATCGGTTAGCGCAGACAAGGGTACTACCACTAGCATCCTTAGAGAGAAGAAATACTTTAGTTCAACATTTCCGATGTGGTTTTGTTTTGTAGCTCTTCGAGATTAGGCAATTTCTCAATAAACATGCGACCGGGCAGGCAGCTGCTATTGCTTAGTTTGCGAGACGTCTCCGGAGAAATTAATGTAATGTGGAATATAAGTTAGGGCATCGTAATAAGATTGGGTTCGATGTTTCTGTCTGTTTCATCTCCTAGTTCGTTTAGGTGCGCGATATAATAGCTTAGTGCGCGTAACTTGTAATAAGTTGACTTCGCCCCGTCTCGTCGATGTAACGTCGTTAAAGTAACTTTTATTTTGATGAATATGCTACGCAGGGAGAGGGAGGTTGAAATCCACGCTAGAAAGAACTCAAAGAGAAATATTAACGAGGCAATGGCAACAAAAACCGCAACTTTATCCCAATTAAGTTCGGTTTGAATCTTTGAACGCACGGATAGAGGAGTAACGTCAGACTACGTTACACTCATCGGTTTTGAGTACACAGCCGACCATTGAGGGCCCTTGAGCCCCTCCTAGCGGTAGACTTCGGGTATCTTTGCACCTTAATTACACCCGGCTTCGGTATAAGTACGACACGTATCTCCGACGCTCGCCGAAAAGAAAGGGGAATGAAAAAAAAAAACGAAAATCGAGACCTTTCTGCATGAAAAGGCCGGGCGCCTTTCACAGAGGATTTTAAGACATTAGAATGTTGCTCTCAAATTGAGAGTCGACTTCGATTAACTTTGATGTATTTTATTTTAGTCGACACGAGGCAAAGACAAACGTTTCAGAATGCTAAACGTTCACAAAGATTTCTTACGTACTTTCGATTTGAACTTTTGCTTTGTGACCGAATTTCGACAACTGTAACTTTCGAATTATGATAATAGAAGTAGGTATATTTTTTAGGTTGATCCGATTGCTTAAAATATCTGACTTATCAAAATGGTAAAAGTTATTTTTCTGATTAATTCATTCTTTATTTTAGGGTCTCTCTGATAGCATCTAGATTCAAGGTTTCCTGTGAGATTGAAATTGTACCTAAACTTGTATTTTCAACCGACTTCTAAAAAGAGGAGGTTCTCAATTCGTCTGTATTTTTTTTTTGTGTTTGTTACCTCAGAACTTTCGACTAGGTGAACCGATTTTGATGATTCTTTTTTTATTTGAAAGCTGGTGCTTCCCGTTGGGTCCCATTTTAATTTGTTGAAGATCTGATGCTGATCTTCGGAGATATACAATGGAACTCTTCAAAAATAGACGGCAAATCTGCAGTGATTACTGCATCCGCTTGTAGGTTCATTGTTTATACTACATCATGACGTACCATCACTCCTGTATGCTCTGAGGGGGTACGCAGATGTGTACAATATACCCAGATTTCGACAATGTTTGTTACCTCAGAACTTTCGACTGGGTGAACCGATTTTGATGATTCTTCTTTTATTTGAAAGCTGGTGCTTTCCGTGTGGTTCCATGTCAATTTAGTTAAGATCTTACGCTGATCTTCGGAGATATAAATGGAACTCTTCAAAAATACACGGCAAAGCTGCAGTAATTGCTGCAATCGCTTGGTTGTTTATTGTTTATACAACATCATGACGTAACATCACACCTGTATTCTCTGAGGGAGTACGCAGAAGTTACAATACACCCAGATTTCGACAGTTGGACGTGTAAATTTCCATTCAATGGGATCCCGGAGAAATAGAGGTAATTCCTTAACTTTATAGGCACACCAGAAGTGGTTTGGGTAGTTTTAGGCAGAGTACTTTCTCGGAGTGATCCCATTTCGATTTGATAAAGATCCGGTGACTTCGGAAGATAGGCAACTGAACTCCTTAATAAATGATAGCAAATGTACTGGGATCGCTGAAGACTCACGTCTGTCTATTGTTTACACCAGTTCATAACAAAAAATCACACCGATACGCTGTGAAAGGGTAAGCACATGTGAACCACTAAAAAGTGAAAAATAAAAACTTTTTTGCAAAAAATATAACCGACTTCACCCAAAAAACTGAAAAATAACTTTAGCTTCAGAAGTCGGTGACCTTTGTTTGATTGATTTAGTTTTTTTGTCACCGACTTTTAGCAAAAAAGTTTTTATGTTTAAAATAATCTCAAACAAATGTGCTTTAAAATTAATCAACTTAAAAATTAAATACAGTAATAAATCATTGTCGTTCACTGCACTGGATTGACAATATTGATGAAATCAATTAAACATGATAATCCAACGTAATGTTATTCATGATGGCTTTAAATATTCTAAATTCCTGTCGCTTTGATCACTATTATTTGGATTGGTGAATAAACTGATAAATGTAAGGACAACGGATACATGTGGAATATCTGGGCGTACTTACTTAATAGAGGTATTTGACTTTGTGTGCCAATCACAAATGAAGAACTTTTCATTTTAATTATACCCTTGCCCAAACACTTAAGGGATTATCGGCGTGATATAACATGATGTTAAAGATTTGAATTGATGATGAAGATTTGATAATATTTGATTTTGTTTTTCTATTACAAGTCACCCTACTGAAAAAACTTGTATGAATTCCTAACTATACGGAATACAATTTAGTTAAATCTGCCAATTGACTGCCACTCGAGCAAATAGAACATGACTCTCTTTGAAGAGATGGCCAAATAAATGCGTATTACCCATCGAGTCTACAGAAAACCTCATACTTCTAGCAGAAAGTAAGAGGTGTAGTTTGAAACACACACATGCAAACAAAGTGTTAATGTTCTACGAGAACAGAATGCTCAATTTGTAGTACCACAAAAC
This sequence comes from Xestia ashworthii, assembly GCA_950022955.1. Lineage (NCBI taxonomy): Eukaryota > Metazoa > Arthropoda > Insecta > Lepidoptera > Noctuidae > Xestia > Xestia ashworthii. Next base: position 9,155,250 of record OX465553.1, on the reverse strand, counting down.
TGTCTAAGTGTTCTTGTGTATGTGCAACGTAAATATTGCTATAACATAACCTGTCCCGAGTACTCGGGCTCAGTCGGTAATATTCAGCTTTTCTGAGCGCGCGCCGAAGCCTCCCGAAGCCTGTCTTATCTGCCAACTTTTACATTATCTACCGAACTCTTCCATAAATTTGAGCCCAAGTCTACTTACGCTTATCAAGTCAAAACTACCTAAGCGTGTATTTATTTGTTTCTATTTTCTGGCTGATTGACTCTGCAACTTGTACGGAAGCGACGGCGGTAGGCTGGGCTACCTTGGGAAACTTCCACGCCCCTGATTCGAAATCAGTTAATGCAAAAGTTTATTTTTATAAGTAAGATTACACGGGAGTTCGGATAGAAGTTTGTAGGAGCAGCTTTCTTTCCGAAATCCCACAAAGTATGGAAGAAACGATGCTGGGGACTGGGTTCGAGGATTAATACTGAATTTAAAATGATTCTGGGACTCTTTCCTGTTTTGTAGATGTCCGCTAACTTTGTTACGTTGTATATCATTGGCTAACTTTAACTTTGCGAGTTTAACAAGATTTACAATCCTTTTATTTATAAAAATATTCAGAAGTAAATGTCTTTTGTGAGAATCTTAGATTTGGGATCAATAAACGGTGTTGAACGAAATGTTTGGTAGTGAGACCTTTGTATGTTAGGCTTTATGGGTTGTTTGTCAAACAAACACATTGTCTACAATAACGTCTATTTTAGGCTATACTTAGCCACTTGTAAACAATTACGGAGCTTAATATGGTCAACCCATTTTATCGTTATCGTTTGTACACGTCCAATCGTCAGAATTTATGTACGCTTCCCGATGGAACTCATAAACATTGTAAAACTTCCGGCAGATGGCGGGCTGGCACGATTATGTTGCTACGCCGCGCGTTGCTGCCCACAATGTTACAATATCATGACTCCGACCTAACAATTGTAGGCATACGTGTACAATTTAAAACGTATGTTTTGTTAAGCGGATTTTGAAAAACAAACCAAAAGTTTGTGAGCACAATTGTTATGATCGCTTTAACTCGGTTTGGTTTGGATTAATATTTAATATGGACGCAAAGGTATGATGGAACATCCATTTTGTATGTGGTTGTTATAACCTCCCCTAACTTCGACCGTGTGTGAGTCGTACTCGTGTTTTTGGCAAGGCTATCATTGTCATGACGCAATTTCACAAGCAATAATATTATGTGAACGTTACCTAAATTAAACACTGTTGTTGAAACTCTATTAAGTTTCAAGTAAAAGCTCCTTGCTTAAACACTCTATCATAAATTAATCCCCATCCGTCTAGCCTTAGAGCCGTGCTACGGTTAAAAATCTCGATACGGCCACATCATTTTCGTGACATTCACTCCGTCACAATACGCCATTAAGGTTTGAGCGACGTAGCCTCTAATTCAAGTTTAAAAGCCTGCACTCGACTCAAAGTCAGCTATAATTTAGTCTTAGCCAGCAATACCGGCTAAAAATCTAATTTGTCAAGATTTTGCGGCCACTGGAATTATTATATGGAGCGATTACTCAGATATTTTCATGAGATATTAAGTCAATTTCACTCAGTGTTACACTAATGATACAGATTCGCAAAAACGTAATTTTCAGCACTTCTGAAATGTGTTCTGTAATTAGAAAGACGTTAGGTAGACGTATTTCATGAGTGATTGTGGAATTTTACTGATGTGATAGCAGAAAATTTATTTCGCTTATACATTTTATTTCATTTTTGTATTTCATGGTTTTCATTTCGCTGAATGTGTTTAAAAGAAACAAAATAACCGTACAAATTACAATTTGAGGTGCGATATTATTCTTGTGAGTGATCCATTTTCAAATTTGTGTTATGAATAAGTTTCACATTATGTAATTCACTGAATAATATTCATTGTAAATCTCCCAGAACATAATTGAAATAAAGCGATACAGATAATTAACGATATAAGCGACAATTACAAAGTGGTGTGTAAGTGCGTAGGCAATGGTTGGAAATTATTAATCACAAGATGTCACAGACAAAGATAAAATAGACCTTAATAAATGGGCAAAGATTTGTTTTACTGACTTTGTGATTCAAATATTTTAGATTATCACGGAACTGATAGTCATGTTTTGGCAAGGAGGTTTGTGGCCAAATTTATGGTCACGTTAGTCAATCGATTTTTGTGGAAAAGTCGACTTTACTGAACTTCGAAGTTTAAAAAGTGATGATTTGAATATAGAAATCTTTCTTCAGGTCAAGAGTACACTGAAGAGCACCGAGTACGGGTTGTTATGGATTCATCCCAATATTTGGGTATGGACAAGACTTTTTGCCAGATCTTTCAACGATATTTTTCACTAAACTACAACTAAATCTGATTCCTTGCCGGTACATGGCTGGGAAAATACTAGAGAGAATTAGAAACCAAATATAATAAAAAACTTACCATACATCCATTATATATATATATAACAAATTATAACAAAATAGTGACCGTGAAAGTAACTCGTTGCTCTGTCTGTACATATTTTTAATGGGTCTATAGTTTGGTAGTCCGTTCCCCTGGAAAATAACTTCCGACCACCACATGGGCAAAACTATCGTATATATTTTTCACAATACTACATCAACTACGATACCTAATAACGATAAAAGTTCTCCACTACTTGTAACAATAAAGCTGTAAACACTCTCTCGTACCGAGTCCAATTATCGAGAACAGCTACTGAAGACAGTACAAGGTCCTACACCTAATGCTTTATTATGAACGATTTGTTTTCATGGGCTGCCAGAGACACGCGGCCCGTGGGTTGTGGGGCCTCACGCGTCGGTGCACTGGACCTTAGGCTGTGCGCTTGTTATAGGCGGAAGCGATTCGCGATTTGAATATTAAGATTTTCTAAATAAATGCTGTGGATTCTTTGCTACCGTTGCCGTAACTTACACATGCCTTTGAGTTTGAAAGCATGGCAAGGCATGATGACAGTATCAAAAATTGCAAATATATTTAGTTTATCAGTTAGAGTATTGGAAAATAATGGACACGTAATTTTTGTTTTTGTAAATCAATGAATATTGACAAAGATAAAACGCATCAAAACTCGGGAGGCGCTCGTGACGTCAGAACTAGCTAAAAATTTGACCAAGGCGTGACGTATTGAGAATTTAAATGCGTCGTATCTTCGTCAATTTTGGTTTACGAAACAAAAGAAAAAATACGGGTCAAATATTTGCTGACGATATCTATTCAAACTGACAGACTAATTATGAGTATTTTTTTGTCATCTACCCTATTGCAAACCTACTATCAGCCAGTTACCTTCGCAGTGTTTGCCAATGATAAGACCAGTGAAATTGCCAACACATTGAACCTTTTACTGTTACTATTTTAATCAACACTTCGGTCATCAATTTTATGTATGTTCACATGTCATGTAGGTGTCATTAGATTGAGTGTGGGCAATTTTATTTTATTTAAATACATCTAAAATAAAATTTCATCAGTCGCACCATATAAAATACTGGTATTCAGCGTAAGATTGGAAGTCGACCCTAATGTAGTTGGGAAAAGGCTAGGTGGATGATGATGCAAATAAATATCTTAAGAGAGAAGGAGCTCGTGCCTAAATTATAACAGCCACTCGGGTCGATCTTTAGGTTAAGCCGACCTATAAACCGAATCGGGGGCGTCGGCCACCGGTGCCTCGACCACTGGGGGCCTGAGGCACCCGAGCTTGCCTAGGTTGGTTTGTGAATGACTAACCACGCTTAAATTCCGACTTTCCTCCGTGCCTCAGAAAGCACGTTAAGCTGTTGGTCCCGACTGTCATTTGTAGATTTTTGATAGTCGTAACAGGTAGTCAGTGGGCCAAAAAGTCTGACAACCAGTCTTACTAAGGGGTATCGTATTACCCAGTATTAACTGGGCTGTGGAGGTCAGATAGGCAGTCGCTCCATGTAAAATACTGGAATTCAGCTGCATCCGGTGAGACTGGAAGCAGTCCCCAGCATAGTTGAGAAAAGGCTAGGCATGATGCCTTATAAAATTACCTAGGATGATGATGTAAATAAATATGTTAGAGCCGTTATCACAAACCAATAATTTCAGTGCTGTTCTTTTAAGACAATTCTTGTAAAAAACTTTTTTGCAAAAAATAAAACCGACTTCACACAAAAAAGTGAAAAATAACTTTAGCTTCTGAAGTCGGTGACCTTTGTTTGATTGATTTAATTTTTGTGTCACCGACTTCAGAAGCTAAAGTTATTTTTCACTTTTTTGTGTGAAGTCGGTTTTATTTTTTGCAAAAAAGTTTTTATTTTTCACTTTTTAGTGGTTCACAATATGTGCATACCCTTTCACAGCGTACCAGCGTGATTTTTTGTTATGAACTGGTGTAAACAATAGACAGACATGAGATTTCAGCAATCCCAGTAAGAGACACATTTGCTACAATTATTGAGGAGTTCCGTTGCCTTTCTCCGAAGTTCTTCATCTAATCTTTACCAAATTTAAATGGGATCACTCCGAGAAAGTACTCTTTCAAAAACTACCCAAATCGCTTCTGGTGTGCCTATAAATTTGAAGAGTTCTCTCTATTTCTCCAGGATCCCATTATCAGGATCCTGACTTGATGATTATGGGACCTTCTGGGAAGTATACCCTTTCAAACAATTAAAAAACAAATTCGGTCCAGTCATCTTCGAGTAATCGGGGAACATTGAATTGAGAACCTCCTCCTTTTTGAAGTCGGTTAATAACGACGTTATGGGACGTGACTCAATTATCCGGATAGCCTTTAAAAGATTTGGCCGAGTATCGTTAATTTGCTTCTAATAATTGAAGAGTTCCGATCCTTTGTCATGGACAAAATAATCAGAACCTAATCAAATTCTCATCAAACTACCCTACCCTTGAAGTACCCTTGCCAATAAAATAAAAAAAAAACAATACATGTCAAGGTTAGGCTAAGATGAGGCTTATCCCCAATAAATGGAACTTAATACACCTCACTGTCGACATCTGGGAATATTGTACACATCTGCGTACCCCCTCAGAGCATACAGGCGTAATGTTACGTCATGATGTTGTATAAACAATAAACATTCAAGCGATTGCAGCAGTTACTGCAGATTTGCCGTGTATATTTGAAGAGTTCCATTGTATATCTCCGAAGATCCGGATCAGATCTTCAGCAAATTAAAATATAACCACACCGGAAGCACCAGCTTTCAAATTAAAAAAAGAATCATCAAAATCGGTTCACCCAGTCGAAAGTACTGAGGTAACAAACACTGTCGAAATCTGGGTGTATTGTACACATCTGCGTACCCCCTCAGAGCATACAGGCGTGATATTACGTCATGATGTTGTATAAACAATAAACCTACAAGCGATAACAGCAATCACTGCAGATTTGCCGTACATTTTTGAAGAGTTCCATCGTATATCTCCGAAGACCAGCATCAGATCTTCAGCAAATTAAAATGGGACCACATGGGAAGCACCAGCTTTCAAATAAAAAAAGAATCATCAAAATCGGTTCACTCAGTCGAAAGTTATGAGGTAACAAACACAAAAAAAAAAAAAAAAAAAAAAAAAAACATACAGACGAATTGATAACCTCCTCTTTTTGGAAGTCGGTTGAAAATATGGCGTGCGACAAACATGTTTTGACATGTGTTGTTAATTATTTTGTTCAACTTTTTGAGCATTTTTCTACCAGTATTGTCAACAACTAGGTAGTCTATTTATTTATAATAAATACGAAAACTAAATACAAAAAAAACATATGTCACAAAAAAAACTGGCGCAATATAAAAATAGCACTTTTGAGACATACGCATTGAAAGTTTTTTGTGTGCTTACAGATGATTTCCGTAAAAACCGTCACTTATGCAATTCGGTGACTTATATTCGCAGTAGGTACACTTAAAGCGTTTTTTTCAACTACGGCAATAATAATAGAAATTGAATGGTGGGTACTTATTATCTAAAAACCCTTATCTTTTTAGAGGACGTGCGATATGGAATCCATCCTTTATCTGAAAATATTCTCAAACAAAATCTTACCGCACTCCATTCTCTGTAACACTTATGCAAGCACAACCACTAAACGAAATCTCTCACTAAACAAAATGAACATCACATAGCAAGCATTTAGTAAGCTGAGACCACTAAAAACATATCCTTAGCAAGAGTTAATGGGTTAAGTAGGTGGGGAGTTGGAACTGTTACGCCTTTGAAATATATTTAGACGTTACACTCAAGTGATTCCATGATAAGATCCGGGTATGTTTCTTACTGTAGAACTGGTTGTTTTGAGTATGTTACGTCCAAATTCGAGAGCAACGGTAGCACAGTGGCCTCGACTTACGAACAGTAAGTCGTGGGTTCGAACCCAGACAGGCGCATTACTTTGTGTAATTTATTTCATCACCACTGCTCTCCTAGAACAAAAAACATCGAAGACATGTGACATCTACCAATACGCGCTGGGCCCGCGTGATGGATTATAATAGCCCAATCCCTCTCATATAGAGGAGGCCTATGTCCCAGCAGTGCACAGTGGGAACATTAATAGGCTGATGATGATGATGACAATTTATCCAGGAATTTATACTTATAATAAGGAATAATAATAGTAATTTATTTGCATCAAGTTTTACATTTTACATTAGATACATGTTAATACATACAATTTAAGGAAATAGCTCATAGCTCATAGCTCCTGCATAGCTCTCTCTCTACAATTTAAGGAAAATTAAACAATAGTGTGGCGACACCAACACCCTTGCTAAGTTGTCCAGACAACTTGTGTTAAAGATGCTGGGCCCGACTCTTTAGTGGATGTTTCTTAATTGTAATTGGTTACATACATGCCATTTTACAAAAATATACAGGGTGTAAACCTCATCACAAAGCCGTTAACCAAGCATTCTGACATAAAACTAAGTAACTTTACGCAAAAAATATTGCTGGGAAACAACTTTTTTTTTTGAGGTTATAAATCATGTTTTGTGGTAGAACTCAATGTAACGCACTTAAAACATTGTGCTGATGGATGGATTGAATAGTACGGGGGTCGTGGAGGTGTTAAAATTTAAAATCTTACAAAAAAAACTTGTAATTAGAAAAAAAACTTGTCAAAAAGTTGTAACTTTGACCCCCCATATCTCCGTAACTAGAAGATTCCCAGGTATGGTGTAGAACAAAAAAATAATCGCAATGACGAGGAGAACAAGTGCCTTTCGGCTTCGTGAAGAGGTGTTTTACACCCTTTATGGCTAGTCCATCATGCAGCATAAGTAAACGGGCAAATAAACTATTTAGAAAAGAAATAAAATGAATACAAAAGTAATATAATGGTATGAGCAGAGAGTAGTGTAGTGTGGTGTGTGTGTACGTGTGTGAATGTGTATGAGCATAGGATAGTTTAACGGGAACTATATTGAGTCAACAACTTAGAAACTAAAGTAATCCAAAACATATGGTTATTTTGCGTTTCTTTCTCAAATTATCATCATTCCTTGCTCTCATCCCAATTTTTTTAGGGTTCCTAACTCGTCATCAAATCTGACATCTCCCTTCGTGCCTATTCAACCTTCACATAATCTATCCATAGTTTATCTAATCTAATTTTGAATATTGTGTTTTGTAGTGCATCTACATTTGTATACTATCGAAATGTCCAAATTCCTTTTTGAAAAAAAGTTTATAGAGGGTGTTAAAAACCTCTTAGCGAAACAGAAAAGCACTTGTTCTCTCCGTCATTGCGATTTATTTTTTGTTCTACATCATACCTTTTAGTTACAGAGATATTGGAGGTCAAAATTTCAACTTTTTGACAAGTTTTTTTTTAATAAGTACCAGTTTTTAATATATAATGTTTACTTCTAACACCTCCACTATATCTGTGATCATCAATCCATCCATCAGCACAATGTTTTGAGTGCAATACATTCTACTACAAAACATGATTTTTCACCAAAAAAAAAGTCGTTTCACAGCAATAATTTTTGCGTAAAGTTACTTAGTTTGATGTACAATGCTTGGTTGACGGCTTCGAGATAACTCTGTTTACACCCTGTATGTACGAGTCACATAGACAGATACATTTTGAACCTTTGCTTCACCGGAATAGGCATAAATACTTGTGGTCGTTAAACCCAATGTGTTATAACATCTGGTCTCAAGTCATGCCAACGGTCTTAGGTTCGAATCCGCTTGGAAATCTGCCCACCCTGTAACGGATAACTGTTGGAATAAATATAATATATTTACACATTATGTACCTAGTATTCATTGCTTGTGTTCTTTGTTTTTTCAGGTAAGATTGACCGAAAGAGTTGGTGAATTAAAGGTAACATTATCTTGATAATTTAAGGATCAAGCAAACTAGCAGTGGTACCCAGTGGTGACGGCCCCGACTTACGAGCAAGTCATAGGTTTGAACCCAGACAGGTGCATTTCTTTGTGTAATTTATTTTATCACTACTGCTCTCAAAACGGTGAAGGAAAACATCGTGAGAAAACCGTCATGTCCTAAAACCAACCAACATCTAATAATCCGCACTGGGCCCGTGTGGTGCCCATTCCTTTGCCTTTGTCCCAGCAGTACTAACATTAATAAGCTGATGATGATGATGAAACTAGTGCGGACAAATTACCAGCCCAGACCAGCTATCTCGGACAGTGACAGAAAGGTCAGTTAGTTTTTGAATGCAGGTATCTGTTTTGTCCGGAGGAGCCGTGTGCGCAAATTGTCCGTATCATGAGACTGAACCTTGTACTACTTGCAAAATAGAATTCCAAAATTCTGACAGTGATGCAGTGCACAGATGCACAGCGGGGTGACAAAGGATTTTCATTGGGATGAGTGACGGGGACACACCAGGATGGGGAAGCAGTGAATCTGGCACAGTTTTCGGATAGTTTTTCGCTACATCTGGCTGTTTGCATTCACAGCCTATAAAAATATTGAACGATCACTGCTTGAACATAAAAATACGCTGTAACAAATATTTTCCAATTCAGAATGTAGTTAAACGCAAAAATTGTGGAATGTTTCATCTTGATAGGACAATGTCACGAGGTGAAAAAAGAAAATGTATGCCTCTGTATTTACATAACTATTGCCAATATGTTAATACTATTTTTCGTGAGAATAAAAGCTGAAAGAACCAATCTAACTTAGTCTATTCTACAAAATAATTTCTTTGATCAAAAACATACCCAATACCATATATTGAGCCGTAACCTAGCAACACAAGAAGTAGAACAATTGTTTCGGGATCGAAATACGAAAGTTTAATAATAATACCGTTATCATAATTACTAGTTTACAATATTGTTATAGCAAATGTAACAATAGGCCAGTAACGCCATATCCGCCTTACTTTACCCCCAAACTATTCAATGTTGGTTAAATTGCCTTCACAGCAGTTTACGATAGCTAAAATGCGATAACCCGTAGGTATTATAATAAGCAATTTATTTTAAAATATACGAGTAAGCGCGTTATTGCCACCCCTCCACATAAAATCCAATTTTCTAAAAATCCAATGAGCCCTTTCAATTTGAATTGAGCTTTTATCGACGCTTGTATTTTATTATCTGATAATCTGTTACAAAAACAGTTAATTAAGATATGCCAGATTGAATCAAATTACCTGACGATGTCACTTTTTTTTTGAGAATTGAGTGTGACAATTTCAACAACATCATTTGAGAATGCTGTCACCATTGTCGGAAACGATTCTAATAAACGCATCTTCTTCGACAAAGTCTTGACTCGAGAGAAGAATTATATCATCCTTAAAATGGATTCCAAAGGAGAGAAGCAATTTCATTTGTGAGAACCTGCTCCTGCTTATAATCCGTCCAAGGTAATAACATTTCATATTCGTAATAGAATCATTTTGCGTCGCCCGGAAACTTTATAGTCTCATTCAGTGAAAGCGTTTAGTACGAATAAACTTGTAGAATATTTGATGCACGGCCGTGGCAAACGAGAACAATCTCCGGAGTCCTCTAGAGTACTCATTAACGCCGCCCTTGACAACAGTTTTTCATCATTGTTTAAATATTACATACTGTCGAAATTAGAACGAGTAATATTTTATTAGGGGTTACTACATAAAAACGCTCTTCGTGGAAAGTGGGTATAAATAACGTTTATAATAGATTCAAATTGATTCTTAGAATTAATTGCACGAAATTGAGCACAAGTCTGTTAAAACTATAATGATGTCCTATTTAAACTAAAGGTTTTTATCTAATTTAGTCAATTTTACGACTACAGTATTTATCAGGCATAATTTAATTAAAACGTATTTTTTAATTATTGATTCGAATAATCCATAAATGGGCAAAACAAACATTACATTCCATCAATTAAAAAAAAAATAACACCAGAGGAAACGCACACGTGTTTAAAAATACTTAACACTGCATATTATAACATTTTGTTCCCATAGAAATTCACGCAAATTCCTATCTCCATAGAGCAGTTTGTTTCACAGCATCTCACAATTGTTTACCTACCGTATTTTATACAGCAATGCCGCTTAATGATAATAAATTGATGATAATTAAACGCAATGTGTACACATCCATTTTGCGAGTAAGCCCGGACACCTTTAGTCTTGTGAACCGAGATCCGTGTGTACGTTATGTATCAAGATGATGTAGCATACGTATAAGGTACATATGTGTAGGATACATACGCCTAAGAGTAGGATACATAGAGGAATTATTAGCGAAAGAGCTTACCTTAGGGTAAGCTCTAAAATCGGAGGTTGCGGTTTGGGAAAACTGATTTTATGCACGTGTGCGTTATGGGGTAAAAACCTTTTCATTTCAATGTGTACCAATTTTTATGTAGACACAAGGTGCGTCCCGCGGTTTCGCCCAAGTGGTGGAAATAAAAAATACACCTAGGGTATAAATAAAAAATAGCCTACGACCTATTCTCAGACCTAACATTTGGTACGTCTGATAATATAAACAAACGAAAAATCGGTTGAGCCGTTTCGGTAGAGTTCAATAACAAACAGTTTGACACGAGATGTTTTATGTAGAGGGTGTAAAAAGATTCATAACGAAGCCGATGGGCACTATACCCCGTTACTGTGATAATTGTTTTGTTCTACTCCATACCTGGGAACCTTCTAGTTACGGAGATATGGGAGTCCAATTCCAACGTTTTGTTTTTTTTTTTAATCCTAGTTTTTCATGTAAAGTTTTACTTTTAACACCTCCATGACACCCATTCAAATCAACTCATCCATCAGCACAGTGTTTTGAGTGCGTTACATTGAGTTCTACCAAAAAAACATGATTTCTCACACCAAAAAAAAGTTGTTTCCATCAAACTAACTAACTTTACGCAAAAATTATTGCTAAATTTTTGCGTAAAGTTAGTTAGTTTGATGTACAGAATGCTTGGTTGACGGCTTTGTGATGAGTCTGATAACACACAGTATTAGATTAGATTATCATTGGTTTTCGTTATAGTCTTCTGATTGTTCGTCGTCAGTCATTTTAATATCCTAAAAATCCAGTATTGAAAAAGACGTAATATGTTTTTGCCCCTTGAAGGTCGTCCTCAATATTTTATTATACCTGTAATCAATATCATTTTACGACTAATAATTCAATGGAATAGCTTTTACAGACATATGGGTTACCCGAAATTAGGTTAATTTCCCGAGTTACATTGAAATTAAGAAATATTCATTGAAACTGTATTTCAATATTTAGAAATTGTGGGTTATTTTTTTTTAATTCTTTTTATTTTCCTGTAAGTTTTTAAGTTACCAGTCTAAAAGTAAACCATCAACTGTCTAGTTGTAAAGCTGTTAATTTTCATGAAAATTATTTACCATTTTTCCGACACTTCCCTTTTGTCGCTTGGGGCGTTAGAAATCTTAATTCGACTGTGAAAACGTCTCATAAATAATAATGGGCTATCACTCAGTCCCTTAAGAGCTGCATTTAAAACTTATGCGATATCTGTCTAATACTCCTTTTGATCTGAATAAGGCACCGTCTTACATAAAGCAAAATTAATTAGCTTTACGCACATAAAAATATACTTACGTCTAAGCATATATCACCCTCTTGTGTTTCACATGACAAAGACTTTCAGGAAATTGTTAATTAAATCCAAAAGCCTTAAGTAAAGGTGGTTTTGCCATCATAAAAGTTCCCCTACGAACATTCACTGGTATGTGTAAGATTACGTTGACAGTATTGTTAATCACAACGGATTATAAACTTTAGAAGGTGAATGTAAGGTGCTAATTTGCTTGGGTTTGTGTTTGTGGCAAACAGCACCTATTGTGATTATTGACTTGGATTAGTTATCTCTCATGTTGTGACATGCACATGCTCTTTATCTCTTGAGTTGAGAGCATTTGTCTAATTATCTAAAGGAGCAATAGTGCGTTATGTAGATTAGAATTCACTCAGCTTATTATCTTTCAAGAGTAATGTAGTAGTCTGTTGTAAATGTATTTTTTGCGAATTTACCGCCGTAAGGAGCCATATCATCATTATTGTAGCTACGCTTAAACCTCATTTCACTACAAAAACGTGCGTATGTTTGTTCAAAGCAGTTTTATATTCTCATGAACAGTATGTAAACGTGTCGACAAAATAAAGAAGCCACTCAGGTGTTACTTTGTAAAGCGTACTTACGCGCTCAGGGCTGTAAATTCGAGTTTTTATCATTATTCGGGTGGGTGCGAGGAGAAATTCTAATTTGTTGTGTTATCGAATTCATCGGAGGGTGAGAGTGCGTAGTTACCTCTGTAGAGAGGTGAGCCGGCGCCGCGAGTTCCCGAGGACAAGATTTATGTAAGGACTTTTGTGTTTGTACGAGTAGTTAAGCAGGGGACGCGGGGGACGGGCAACTCATCTACATTCGCTTCTACTCAGATACCTAACAAAGTATAGAGAGTCTCTTTTGTCTATCCTCTCGCATCCGCTACAGTTTCTTCAGAAGGAGGAAAAATACGGCTCGTTTTAAAATTCCACGCATACATAGAGACACGTAAAAGTTATTTTTTCTTTTTTTTTGCAATTTCTCGCCATAGACACATCATCTGGCGTGGATGAGTTTTTGTTGGGACGTAGGAAGTTCCTTTGTCTCCGCTATGAAAGTCAGAACTGTTGTAAGGAATACCCAGCATGGAGTCGTATAGGCATTGTTTCGAGAAAAATCTAAGCTTAGACTTTGCTGCGTCTGCGAGCAACACGTGGCACTCAGCTCTAAGTAATGAAATCTACTCCAGTTTAATTAAAAACTCGTAACAACATAACCGTTAGCCAATCAACTATGTATTATACCTCCTTGCATTAAGGCTTCATTGTATTAACTTTGTAGTAATCTCGCCTAAAGTAGGGTCGAATGTTAAAAGTTATTAGGGAGGGCTTGACAGTCGTGTCATTCAAAATACTTGTTTCGGAGTCCGTTTGCATAAATTATGGGTATGTTATAGTGTGAAACACGATATTAATAGAACACATAACAATATGGACAATGAACTGATTTATCTTGGGTTTCAAATGCCTTTTAGTTTAGTAAAAGAATATAAAAATAATAGAATGCCTCCCACACACATCCTGTTTACTCTTCAATAATGATATATTTATGAGAATCGAAAAACATTTATTGTAGCGGAAAATTTCGTATCAATTATACTATTAATATTTTCCTTTGTCTTTGAATCATATGGCGCTCTTGGTAAAGGTCAATAATATACTGTCAAAGATTGAAATATCAAGACCGAAAGAATGTTTCTCAATTTTTGAAGATAAAAAGATAACACGCCTGTGGGTAATCACTAATGTGAGAGCAGCGGTGGTCCAGTGATGGCGGCCCCGACTTACGAACAGTTAGTCGTGGGTTCGAACCCAGACAACACATTAATTTGAGTAATTTATTTCATCACCACTGCTTTTAAAACGGTGAAGGAAAACATCGTGAGGAAACCGGCATGTCCGAGAACCAAAAATCTACCAAACCGTACTGGGCCCGCGTGGGGGATTTATTGCCCATACGCAAAATACGCGCTTTGACGTGGAGTTGCGGATACCAGCCCTTTGTACAATACAATACAATACAATCCCTAATGTGTTAGGCAGAGGCGTAACAATAATACACCCAAAAAATATCAGTAACGTTTAAGAAAAAATAAAATATATATCCAATTTTTTTAAACTAATTAATCAAGATGAGTGATATATCATCTTAAGAAACGATCACTACACTGAGTACGGTGTAGTCCATCCCTATGGACCAGAGCGGTAAGGACAATGTACCAGTGTTCGTGGTACTGCCTCAATTAATCATAACTCTGTGTTAGTGAAATTTCTCCAGTGGGTAGATCGTAGACGGTAGGCCATTGGTGCATGAGTTCACGAAAGCATGAAATTGCCCCGCAAAACCTTAGCTTCGCCCGCCTTACTAGAGCGGAGCTGATTTGGGAGTTTTGACAAAGCTTACTTATTATAATAATGTAATATTTTGCCTAATTACCTCGGTTTTGTTCGGAGAATTTATGCTGAGGGTATTGTTTTAAAGTTACAAGTTAAGGGGTGAACCATTGTGATAGTTTCTCTTATTAATTTTCAGTTTATGTGAAAAATTATAACTTTGTTCTATGAACACAACATGGCCGCAGTGCCTTTTAAATTATTAAAAATAAGACAACTACTTACTTATTAATTAGTTAATTTTATGTACAGACAGCTGCATTGATTCGGTATCCGTCACGCATTAGGTGACTCAATAAAAGGGGTAACGAATTAATGTAGCCGACTAGCCGTCCGTAAATATTTTCACATTGAAAAAAAAAAACATTGTGAAATAGGATTGACCAACTGACTAATAATATACATTTGAGAGGATATGGAATACCAATTTAATCTTTAAACCTCCAATGATATAACTCACTTATGCAGCATGTCAAAAAGCTAGATATAAAATCAAGCAAAAGCTTAAATACTAAAAACAAGTTAAGTAAATACAGTTTGAAATTGCAAAACAATACATAGTCCAGTCCATAGTTTAAATTAATAGTTGTGTAGTGTAAAGGATGCAGGGAATTGCTGAAAACAGAGCTAAGACCAGTTCTATGACAGAATGTTAGCTCAGAATTATGATAATAGTTTTAAGGAGTTTAACAGTTTAGATGCTCCAAATTTTCAGTCTACGCCGTAGCAAGTGCTACGTCCGCGGAGGCCGACGGGGCTACGAAGCGCTACGGAGCTACGCCTCTACACGTTTTATTTATGTCCTTGTAATAATTTTGCAAGTTTAGGCGACTCGGTATAGCAATAACAATTTTACCTGTTTGTGAAACAAAAAGTTAACTTTAATGGCTTACTGCCTTATGTTTACGGGGATTTTATTGCGGAAATATAGCCTTAACACTTTATATTTTTATTTATATTTGTGTATTGTAAAATCCGTCAGTTTTTATGTCCGAATTATATACTTTTTATTACATACGTTTTACAATGCTTTGGTTCGTCCAAATGAACTTTTTTTTTGACAAAAATTTTAATTCCTTTTGAAATTATTTCTAGAATTTAACTTTTTACGCGCCTTGAGTAAAGTTTATTTAGTTTATTCAGCCATAAACTGAACAAAGGCAATATTAGAACTTTTCTGGTCAATCTGATAAAAAAACAAATATAAATCTTCAAATAAACACAGTTGTCAAATAAAACACGAAATCTAATTTAGATGCTGTATTCACAGTTTATCAGAGTTTTTTGTTGCATATAATCTATTTTAAAATAAATGTCAGACACACATTCAGGTGTTTGAATGCCTGATATTTATTACATCCGTTACAATTTTATATTTTGAATTTATTCGTTATGAATTATTTCATTTGCAAAGAAATGATTTTTCAGTTTACGCAGATTTTTATTTTTAGTGATTATTACAAATAAAAATCTGCGTAAACCGAAAAATCGTTTCTATGCATATTAAAATGTTATAGTTATTTTTAAACTCAGTTTTAAAGCAAAGTTAAAAGCTTAACAGGCGTACCTGAAAACAAAAGGGTTTTATTTATAATTAAAGTCCAGTGAAAGTTCCAATGGCATTGTAGTATGGCACAATTAATTGGGATTAGTGTGTGAGGTCGTGCGTTCCATTTGCCACTTATTTTTCACGTTACGAAAAGTCGAGTGTCGAGGGCAGGCGCGAGCGACGGATTATTGAATTAAAGTTGATAAGTGTATTAGCCAGTGTTGTTGCTCCATTCTCTTGATTAATGGTCGAACGTTGCTTTTTCTCTCTCATTTATATGATAATGAGTCGGCAGCCGCCACCGAACACAATTATTATGTGTAAATGAAAGTAGTTGGAGGTGAAATCGCTTTTTGAAAAACGACCACATAGCGAATTCAAAATGATCAGTGCGCGTCCGCGAATACGAATACGCAGAATTTAAAACGTTTAAATGTTCGATGTTTTAACTAAAATTAACTTTGCTTATTTTCGCAACGGGATTATGTTAATTAAGTAGCTGCCATTTCAACGGTGAAATTGTAATCGAAAACGCCTAATGTTTATTTACTTAATCAGTTTGTTTTGTAATACAATGACGAATTAATGAAATTAATTGAAATTTACATTTTCAGTGCCACAATATACATTTCAGTAGGTAGCTGTATTGATTTTTTCTTCGGACTCGTGAATAATAAAGGTATGCGACAATATATCATGGCGTATGGGGATGATAAAGAGCGGGACTGTCACGAAGATAATGCGCCTCGAATATTCGCTCCTGTGCCACTAGATGGCAACAAGCGGTGCAACAAAAACCGTGCCACAAAAATACGCAGCAATTTTTAAAACACAGACAAAATTACTCGCACTCACGTTGGCTTATTTGAAAAAATAAAAATTGGAATGCGTGACGTAAGTACAACGGGCGCATTCGGTACAGAAGGTGGAATAAAGTGGTTCGTGCCCGCGTTGGTCGCGGCTCGGTACACCGCACTGTCTGCTATTTAATTCCCCTTTGTTTAATACAATCTACAGGGAACACCGGCAGGGTTACGTTATGATGACATTTGGATTTGCTATGTGTAATATAGTGCGCTCGGGAGGGAATGAAATCCGGAAATATGAGTGCATTGTCGCTAGCCGTGAAAGCACGCTTTTCACCCGGTGCCATTCATGTTCCTTGGATATTAATGATGTCTAACGAAGAGCGTCTTTGTCTGGGAATTGACGAGTTTCCGCGGAAACTACTTCATTTGTTTGAACTAGACGCACTTTGATAAAACCAGAGGATTTGTGCCTTGTGTTCTCTTGTTACTTGTGTTTTGTAACAGTGCTATCTGTTGGAATGGATCATCTTTCTCGAATGAAACTAGTCGTTTTATTCTCTTAATTAAACACGAATGTACTCTTTTGTTTTAAGTTAATATAAGAAAATTTTGTTCTGTAGTTTGTACGCACAAGGACTTTGAAATCGTCCGCCATTTGTGTTTTAAGTTTCCCCGTATAAAAACACAATAGGCGCATCTAACGGGAACTTCGGTTTGTACCAAAGAGCGATATATGACACTAAAACAATACAGCGCTGTAAAATTCTATTTAGCTCGGTCTGAAAAGCCCGTCAATCTGAGCGAGATGCGCCGACAGCTATCAACAGATAGCCGCGGGCACACATGACAGCCTCTACGGCTCTATGGCTACGCGCAAACCAATCCGACAAAGGATCACCTAACAGAAAGGCTGCGAGCAATTTCACCTGTCCATTACTCACCCAAACGATCGCCGTTTAGTTCATCACGTCTCAGAACTGAAAAATCCAATATTTGCACTCTCATACTCGACCGCAAACTCGTACATTCTCCAGAACCCATTTGACATCAAGTAACATTGTCATAGCAGAACTTCCAACCCGAATCCTTATTGAACATCGAAATTTATTAAGCGAAAACGGATGCCACCGGTGCTCCCGCGACCAACACTATCTAACTTTCCATAACAAAGCGCTAGGGAAAGACGAAAACATTCCAAAAAGTCGTTCCTCTACAATAGCAAAGTTTACTCGGTAGGTCGGTGGAACTGTTGCAAAAAATATGACGTTTGAAAAATTACACGCATTCACAAATCATGCGGGGCCCCCTTTTGTGGAAACTTTCGAATCGCACAAAGGTCTTCAACTCGTTCTTAAGACGCTACATTCTACGCCAGTGTATGGCACCTTTTGTGTAGGTACGTATTTGTTGGAAAATATAATTGGTATTTTCAAAAACTCGTATAGAACGGGCACATCGCAGAACTGAAAATAAAATGTGTCAAAAATCTCTCGTTTGGGCGTGAAGTAATAATAAATCACTGAGTCCATAACACACCTGTACAAGTGTACCGGGCGGACAAAAACGTCGAACGTTTTACGAATCGAAATACAAAATTCCATTTGGTGCCGTCGAGAGGAAATGAAGCAATTAATTCAGCAGATGGCGTCGCAGTGCGAGCATTAATCATCGACTAATCGTAACTGCAGTCTTCGATTTATCCGCGCCCATTTGCAGGAACAGACAGAGATGCGCGTCGATCTCGCGTCACGTTTTATTATAACTGTGTTTGCGTTCCAAATGTTCTGTTTGAACAATTAAACGCTATCGGTTTGTCATCAAGCAGTATTCATGAGAATTCCATTGCCATTTGAAATCTTCGATAACTTCTTAAGCATTGTTACATTTCTTGAGCTTTGTTATGAATGCAAATTAGTTTAATAGTAGCTTATCCGTGAGACTGAAAATGTACATACTAATTAGGTTGGGATTATCATCGGTGTACCCATCAATTATCAATTTTGAAAGCTTCTAAATAATTGGTTTTATCTTCATTTAATAGCAATTAAACATCAAACAAAGATTTATATCTCGTCAAACAATGTCGGATCATTTTGCTAATATAAAATCTTAATCCAAGAATAACGTCAATCAATGACAACAGTGTTCTCTAAACTCGGCTTTCTTCACTAAATTAACACCGATACAATCTATTGTCGCATTGACGGCCTTCAAAACTTATCTCCGTAATTAATTTCTCTTTGAAAATTTAATAATGGTACAGTGAGAAGGCAATTAAAAATGGATTATACGTAAAAATGAAGCAAGTGGCGCGTTTAAGAGTCGGAATCGAACCGAAAGCGGGTAGATTAAGGCACTTGTCCGCTTGGGATTACCGGACAAGCTAGTGGTAATGAAATTCGCCCCGAGGAAATGGCGGGATCCACAGGCCTAGTTTTAAGCTCTGTCCAGGCAACCACTGATTGTATTTGATGAGAGTTTTATCTGTTCTGTTCGATCGGTGGCGCAATCGTCGCGCAATCATTCCGATTTAACTTTGTTCGTCTTTGTTTAATTGTTGTTATTTCGGATTTGACGTCGCGTCGATCAACTGGCTTAAGATTTGTTTGCGATCTTAATTATTGTTGCTTTTAGCTGCTTTTTGGTAGAGTTTTATTCGATTAGTTATTTCGGTCGCAGTAAATTTGCAAGAATCGAAATATCATGGCTGACTGGCTGTTTCACGCTGCTCAGTTATACCGGCTATAATTTTGAGATGAAATACTAACAGACCATTGTTTTAGTGGATAATTGTAATTTTAAATACTTTGAATTTTCATTTCAATTTTCACATAATTGAAAATATGACCCTCTGTCGAAAATCGAAGTCCCAACAATGAAGCCCTATCCATACTACAGTATTACAACAAATCAGAACGTATTCACGCACGCTTACCGTTCGGTAAACTTTTCAGCACTGATTAGGGTGCCCACTCAAAACTATCCAAGCTTGACATGGAGGCCCAAAGGAGACGTCGATTCTTACCGGTCCCTATAGACCGGCGGCGAAGCGTGCCTTACGTCTGTGCGATTGTGATCCAATTAGGGATGCGCATCCTCTTACGTATTTAACTGGTCGGCACACAGATCGTTTTGCTGGTAGACTCACAAAGGTCAGTGACAACCCTAGGGATTGAGTATGGGAGTTTATTGTTTTATAAGGGTAGTATGATTTGTGTTGTCTGCTATTTTAGGCCCAAAGTTTTAAGTGAAGTAAGTAGACAGAAGCTGTATAAAATAAATAATTAGGTGGTGAAAATTATTTTAGAGCAAATAAGTCTTATAAAATGTAAAACAATTAAAGTGGATTTACATTTTCTGTTTGGATTTGAATAAAATTGGAAATGACAGGAACACATTCTTAAAATGTGAAATACTCATGATTACCACTATAGGGTGTAAACCACCTCATCACAAAGCCATTAACCAAGCATTCTGTACTTCAAACTAACTAAAATTATTGCTGGGAAACAACTTTTTTTTTGAGGTTATAAATCATGTTTTGTGGTTGAACTCAATGTAACGCACTTAAAACATTGCGCTGATGGATGGATTAAATAGTGCGGTGGTCGTAGAGATGTTTAAAGTAAAAATCTTATAGTTAAAACTTGTATTTAAAAAAAAAGTTGTCAAAAAGTTGGAACTTTGACCCCCAATATCTCCGTAACTAGAAGGTTCCCAGGTATGGTGTAGAACAAAAAAAATATCGCAAGGACGAGGAAAACAAATGCCTTTCGGCTTCGTGAAGAGGTGTTTTACACCCTTTATAATCAATCAGTCCTCAAGGCACACATCACGCCTCTAAATCCAGAGAGGTAAGGCAGAGGTAGGTATACTTAATAGTACGTACACATTTAGCCAGTTATGTTTAAGTCCCATTTCATAGCTTATTGCCATCAGCTGGGCACAAAATCAGACTCCGTGGTTGCTACTGAGCAATTCTTAATAGAAAAAAATCAATAACAATT
Source organism: Xestia ashworthii (assembly GCA_950022955.1). Lineage (NCBI taxonomy): Eukaryota > Metazoa > Arthropoda > Insecta > Lepidoptera > Noctuidae > Xestia > Xestia ashworthii. The sequence continues at coordinate 9,134,367 of OX465553.1, read as the reverse complement.
TTTCCACCCGGGAATTGGACCCAGGACCTCACGTTAAGCAGTCGTGATTGCAACCACTAGACCAATGAGATCAGTAGGGAATAAAAACTTGCTCATGACAAATAGTTGCTGCCAGTTAAGGTTGCAATACCGGTCATTGCCCTTTCCCTAATATCTCTTTGTAAGAAACAAAAAAAATTAACCATGTATCGTTTTTCTTCAGAAAAAATGTTGAAGATCACGATAGATGACGATTCAAAACTCCAACAGGCTTATTTCTTGGATTTCAGAGTTAAGAACGTTAATAAATGTAGGTGGGTCAATGACCCGGTGCTGCAGGACTGTTCGAAAGAGAAACCGTGGCCCCAGAATATAAAGGGCGAGGAAGGAACATGGATGGGTTTTCGTCAGTAAAAGTCTGACACTCCATCCCGCCCCGCCCAGAGTGTAAGAATTTATTTGATGATTTCCCATTCCACTAGTACCACTACAATAGTTACTGCCAGTTGAGATCACAATACCGGTCATTGCCCTTTCCTTTATATATCTCTTCTTAAGAACCAAAAAAAAATGAACCATGTATCGTTTTTCTTTAGAAAAAATGTTGAAGATCACGATAGATGACGATTCAAAACTCGAACAGGCTTATTTTCGGATTTCAAAGTTAAGAACGTTAATAAATGTAGGTGGGTCCATGACCCGGGGCTGCGGGACTGTTCGAAAGAGATATCGTGGCCCCAGAATATAAAGGGCGAGGAAGGAACATGGATGGGTTTTAGTCAGTAAAAGTCTGACACTCCCTCCCGCTCCGCCCAGAGTGGGAAAAGTTATTAGATGATTTCCCATCCGAAAAAAAAGCTGGGTCAATGACCGCTATGTTAGCAACTATATGCACAAACCCCTAAGTAAACTGAACCCGAGGATGACTGCAGCAAATTGTGCATCTTTACGTTTCAAAACTAACTATGGCCAACTGGTGCGCTAGACGTTTAGGAAAGTCCCGCCGTTCGCCGTCTTAACTTTGTATCACTTCCAAAACAGGCGTTTGATTTAACTGTTACTGTTAACGAATGCTCTCATTCTACCGTGCAAGTTTAAGTTTAACTTGCACTATGTGTGGGTGTAGTTTAATTGTTTAGTTATTTGGTAACTGATATTTGAGACGTTTCAAGTGTAGGCGGTGGATTTCGCTAGTCAAGTTAGTGTCTTGTTAAGTTACTTAATTCTATCTCAGATTTAAATGGACAGTGGAGGCTGAATGTGGTTAGCTTTGGATGCAAACTAAAAACGTTAGTGTTCTACCTCTAATAAAAAATGTTACAGTATACATTGCACATACAATCTATTTGGTTGAACATAACCGGCCCATTGCAAGTCGGACTCGCGCATTCATTGTTCCGTACCATCGTTGTATGAGAACCCCCTTTAATTTGCAATAATAAAGAGGCAACAGTTTTACACATTTTTTTATATAATATTAGGAAAGCTTACAGACTAATGACATTAGGTATAATAACAAAATATATACTTAAATGTCTAATAACAAGCCTACACAGATAAATACAAAAATTAATACTTAGTTCCTTAAAGCAACAGTTACAAATATCTAGTACTGTTTGATTATTATTAACAAAAAACAAGAAAGTTGGTTTATTTTATCGTAATATTGTTAATTTATGCAGGTGCCTCCTGTACAAAAAATTGCTCCGCTAAGAGTCTCCTTACTGTGCTTGAATTGGTGCAGAATTTGAAAAAATTTCAACTGTCTACCCATTACCGATCATGAGACACAGTCCTCTGAAAGACAGACCGTCGAACTGACGGGCAGCGGTGGCTTAGTAATGGTCGTTTTTTACCCTTCAGATAAGGAACCCTATAATGTCAAGTTAAACATAAAACCGCCCAAAAATAGATAAAAACAATCCAAGGTAACAGGTATATGCTGCCAGCATACATATAACAGAAGTACAATAAAAATAAACAATATTTTTTCATTGTGCACCTACGGAATTTTTCTGAAAAACTTCCTATATTATTTTCTAATTGGTTCTAATAATAGAAAGATACCTGCCTAAAAGTATTTTAAGACTTAAGTAATTACTCATAATATCAAAAATATATTACCAAACTTTCAGCACCTCCCATAAATTACATCTAAACACTTCACCTGCAATGTTTTTTAGAAAATATGTTTATTAAATTGTGAGATACCAAAAATATGTAGCAAAGTGTAGCGATATAAAGTTTGAAGATGTTTAACGGAGAAAGTATCTTGGGAATATATTAAGTTCGCAACAACTTCAAGATAGGTGCTCCAAGATAAGAAGCAAATAATATTGAAAAACGTGTAACTTTCCGTATCTGTATTACGAGATCAGTTTTCAAAATGAAATATTTTGATATTTGCTTCATTTTTGCTGGTGATGCGACGGTAACGTTTTGTGACGTTGCTGGTTTTATTTCGCTTTATAAGGAAAATAAAGCAAAACAGACAATATAGTTGATAAAAATCTACTCTTCATTGAAGTTACAACTACAAAACATGCCATTACCATTACACCATTTTGCCATTTATCATTATTAGTATTTACTTTTGCTAATATTCTTCTTTAAACAAAACCATAAAGTCAATAGACACAGTTTCTTATTTAACCATTTTTGAGTAAAGTAAGATCATGCTAACATACTAACCTACACAAACTCTTATCGAAACGCATAATAAACACTGTCATAATTGTACACCGTCTCATTTGTGTGCGTGTCATTCATAAATGACCTTGTTAACTAAAAATATTATGACAGACAGACAGACAATCACAAGGACAGACAGAGTGATCCCATATGGGTTCCTATTTTCCATTGGGACCTAAAGAAAAACATACAGTAATCCATTTACACTATCTACTATTTCTGTATCTATCCTACAATAACCCAGCTAATCATTCAGTGTTTCAGAGTGACAGTGCTACTGCCACGCAACGCATAGCACCGCTGTCACGCCGCGCACAACATACAATTAATGTAACACTACTTCATACAGTGTCTTTCTAGCCGTTTTTGAGTAAACTAGTAGTAAGCTAACATACCATTACACACAATCTCTTATTTTCTATGAAAGTGTCTCATTTCCGTGTATGCATTCATCAATTGCCCAAGAAACTATAAAAAAAAGGTTGACAGACAGACAGGAATAGACAGACTGAGATCGTATGAGGTTTCCTCTTTTTCATTGCGACTTACAAAACACATACAATAATCCAATAACACCATCAACTATTTCTGTATCTATCCTACAATAACCCAGCTAATCATTCAGTGTTTCTGAGTGACAGTGCTACTGTCACGCAACGCATAGCACCACTGTCACGTCGCGCAACATACAATTAATGTATCACTACTATATACAGTGTCTTTCTAGTCGTTTTTGAGTAAACTAGTAGTAAGCTAACATACCATTATACACAATACGTCTCATTTCCGTGCATGCCATTTATCAATTACCCAATAAACCACAAAAACAGACAGACAGACAATCACAAGGACAGACGGAGTGATCCTATGAGGGTTCCGCTTTTTCATTGGGACCTAAGGAAAAACATACAATAATCCAATTACACTATCTACTATTTCTGTGTCTATCCTACAATAACCCAGCTAATCATTCAGTGTTTCTGAGTGACAGTGCTACTGTCACGCAATGCATAGCACCGCTGTCACGCCGCGCACCATACAATTAATCACGCCACCAGACAAAAGGAGCCTTTTACTGATGTTATACGACTTGACGCTGTTTTTTATACTTTTATGTCGATATTTTGTGGTGCAATCTGAGCGTATTGATTGCGTACGCTATGGTGAATAATGTTGAATAATGATGTTTTGGTAGTGAACAAGGCTTAGGTTTTTAAATTTTCCAATTTCCCCACTCTTTTATCTTAGTACTGATATGCATTTACTGAAGACTTGTGACAAGAAGATTTTTATCAAAATTATTTAACTACATTCTGACACACAAACGGATAATTTGAATTTAATAAAATGTGAGATAAAGTACAGAGGTGTAAGCTTACCCACAACCATATAAAAATATATATAATAATTTCACCATTTTATTTTATTTGTTTTGTCCTGTTCGGGCTAATAAATATATTCAGATATTCTTTACATTAGTATGAATAAAAATTGGTCAAAAACGAATAATTCTCGAGTCAGTATCAAAAAAGAAACGTAAAATCACTAAACTAACTGTTTCAAAATCGTTAACCCCAACTAAACCCTTTGATACATAAGCGTAACGGTTCCGTATATTAAAATTGACTTTTAATATTCATACAACAGTACAGCAAAGATTAAAGTCATACCTATAATTGAACCCTTCAGTTTCACCCCAATCTCAGGTAGAGGCTATTATTTTCATATCCCCATTGCAATCGGCGTATAAATAAATAAATAATATCGGCGATGGAACATGGGATATGCATCGATATTTATAACTACCTTTTGTCTGAACATTTTGATGCTCCTGAAAGATAATAATTTTCAGCACCCTTTGTAGGTCCAGCTTTGCTGAAATCTTCTTTTAGGGATGTATGAATGACTCAGCAAGGGATTGGTAATTTCAAAGTCTCTAAAGTTCAATACCATTGTGCCTGCATCTGTATGTATTTTAAATAAAATATAATAAAAAAGGCTGATAATTGCTACAACCATTCAAAATTGAACACACGATTAGTCTACTGTTCAATAGTTCTTACAGCTATTTTTGCTTACAAGTTTTATTACGTATATATACTAATATAATTTATATGAGTAGTAGTCACTTCTGCAGCCTAAGCCTCTCTCTTTCGTATATATTTTAGTTTTTCTCTAATAATATACGAAAGTTTGTTGATAAACAGATTATATTATTCAATATTCACCCTTTTCTATTCTGCCTTTTCAGCCGAATTGGAAGGGTTTACAGAAATACTACAAACATATTTAATAAATGAGAGGGGCTAACAGGACTATTAGTGATATGCATTATAGATTATGTTAGGGCGGTGGTCAGGATCCTCATAAGTGCTGATTACAACACACTTCAACCCGTTTGCGAAGTACGTACTCGTATGATGAAAAATTACAACACAAAATGGAAGAAAGAATAAGTTTTGGTTCTGGGTTCTGTCATTAGGGTTTATTCAAGAACACAGCTTAATAGTAAGTAATATCCTTATTAATATTTTAAATATGAAAGTAAGTTTGTTTGTTTCTTACCTGACTCGGTTTTAAACCAGCACTGAACCCAACATCAACCTAAAATTTTGCATATGCGTTGTCAGATCCACAGAAACGGAGTTATATACCCGCCTTTCAATCCAAAAATATCACTGCTCCCGAGTCAAACAACAATAACGTTTTTATGGTAATATATGGTAACTGATTGTCAATTTCTAAATTAAAGCCAGCAAAATAAAGCTAGCTCAAGCTAGTTTAATCATAAACGTCACTTAACCGTCACTTAGATTTAACCAGAGTTTATGAAAAAAACCCAAATACGATCCAATTTACTTAAGCACTTCATGTAATATTTTTTAAAACAACCCATAGAATTTTAAAACCTCGCCAAAAACAACTGATTAAGCAGTCATGAACAACACCGCAGCAGTTGATGATTGTTGAAAAAAAAAAAGAAAATTCATCCCCAAAAAATACAAAAGTAGAGGCATTTAGATTTAAGCCATGTACCTTTAATCGGGCCCGCATATCCGCCCTGGCCAGGTAGACATGGCTATTATTTTTCATATCTCTGCTTCCGTGGCGCGCCGACGATTACTTTTAATTTCAACCGTTGAAAAGCATGTTGTACATTGTAAAAACTGTTTGTGGAACATATTTTTTAATGAACGCCATCGAGTTACGGCTTTGACGTGTGTTTTAGGTCGAGTTGACACGATAGTTAAATAGGAAAGTGCCACCAATTTGTTGACATTCGTTTGTGAGAATTTAGAATGAAGTACGTTCGTTTTATTGGTTGGAAAGGGGTGAGTTTTAAGAGCTTCGTGTTATTTAGCAAGGGGTGATGAAGACAGACGGAAAAAATATATTTCAAGCCGTAACACAGGATCTTTGAAATAAGTAAAATAAACAAAAGGCATTTATTAGCCCGCCAGAAGAACAAAACACACAAAAATAAAATGGTTAAATTGTAATAATAACTAATAAAAAGTTAACATAGAGAGAAAAATAATAAAATAAATAAAAAACGAAATTGGTCCTAGTCCGAGGTCAAAAGGCTCCCATCTCAGCATGTTGCTGTGACATTTAAAAAAAAAGTCAATCGACCGTCAATTTGACATAATGTTTATTAAGTTAGTACTGATGCTGTTAGCCTACGTTATCTCACTGCTGGACAAAGGTCTCTTCCCATGAATTCTAGTTGTTTTCATTCAAGGCTTATCTGGACTACTGCACGCTTAGCATGACCACCGGAGAAACGAGAGAGACTCGACAAATCTTTTGTTCATCTGTCATTGAATCGACAAAATGACAGATGAACAAAAGATTTGTCGACTCTCTGTCGTGTCTACGGTGGTCATGCTACGCGGGCTGGTCGTTGGTTTTGTCCAACTCGTCCGGTTATCTTCTACATCTAAGTAACATATAATTATTTTAGTCTTTACTTTTTCAAACTGTTGAAATCTTCAATAAGAAGTGTTTAAAACCGTAAACTTCTTAAAAGCTTCTTAAATTTAAACCACCTAGAAATGACGAATTACGTACAAATAATACTACTGAAACATGTTTTCTAGAAACAAGCACCCAGGATTATAACATAATATACAAGAAAGCCTGCAACAAATTCCATTCCTTAGTAGTCGTCATAATAAATGATTTCAAACAAATACACACATTGTACGTGACATATGTATTTGTACCAGATATTGCTTTATACCGAGTTCTGAATAGCTCAAGTGCTCCAAGTTATTGTAAAATAATACAATGTTTCAAAGACCAAGTTTTATGTATCTCGACTCTCTACTCTATATTACATTCGTCAGTGTCTTACAAGTTTTATTGCAACGCATATGATGGATGTACACTACTACAATCTCGTCTCACGAATCACGATAGTATTCCTCATCTAAACTATAAAACAAAATCGCATACCGACTGCCTAAACAATTTCAAAATGGAACAAGGGTGGTCCGTACTTTGTATAAAATGCCGAGACGTCAACCGTTTACAAATAACTCCCTTCCTTCGGAGGGGTAATTTTTGTTTTCCCCTTTACCGAAAGTTATGACACAAATATGAAAACATTAAATTTGAATCGCGGCCAAATATGTTAAGTTCTTGAGGTTATGCAGGACACGAGTGGTCTGCGAATACTAATCTTTGGGCGCGTCGTAGCACCCTGCGTCCGATTTGCTACGCCGTAGACACGTGCTACGCGCCAGGCTTGCTGGCTACGAGCGAACTTAGTCTCATAACTGCCCTTAAATAATGTTGTAATGGGTGCGTATTAACGTGAAATATTTTGATTGTCATGTTTTTTTATTAAAAATGAGTAATTTATTAAAATATTGTAAATGAAGAAAAGTTTGTTTACGTTTTCTCATATTTCCGAAACCGAGCAAAACATTCTGATTTGAATTTTAATAATTGAATCTATGAGTGGAAATAATACTGAATATTTTAGAAAAATCTTTACTAGACACGTATATTTGCCAATAAATTACAAGGCTCCGACTTTAAGTGTGAAATTTAGGTTAAAGTGCATTTTATCGGCGTACATTTATTACGATCAATCGATGCTAATTAGTAGGTGAGCGTTCGACACCAAGTTCCATAAGAATATTTCAGAGCCGCCGCGGTGATAAATCAAACTCGAAACCGTAATGAAAGCGAACGGATCGCGTCGCGAAGAGAGAAGGGAGGAAAAAATATCACGGAAAAAATCAGGTGCGTCCCCCGGTCGGAGAGAAAAACAGTCGGTCGGGCGTCGGGGGAGGTGGGCGGGGGTGGGGGTGGTCGGTCGATGCGGGGGGCGGGCGCTGGGCGGGCGACGCGTGCGCGAACCTGCCCCCGGCACGGACGCGCGCCGCCGGCCACACTCCCAGCGGCTCCGTCGCTCGTCGCTCGTCGCCCGCGTCCGTCCGCACCCGTGCGCCCTCTCTCGCGCCGACGCCGGCCCGCGCCGCGCGACATCTCGCGTGTTCCACCGCTCGACGTTACATGTCCAAAGTGCTCAACTCAGTGCTTCCCATCCACAACGCCACAGTGTTCCCGCAGCCTTTTTTCGAGACGGAACCGACCTGCACAACGTTCAGGGTTAGTACCGACATCCGTGCTGTAAAGTGACCGGTTTCAGTGTTCCATTGTAAAAAGTTTATTTCGGGAACAAAGTTTAGTAAAGTTGAAGAGTGCGCGCCGCGTCGGATGCACATTGCCCCAGCCGCAAGTGGTTCCTATCGGCTGGGCGGCGCCGTCGTGTCGCTCCCTCCTCTCGACCCTCACTAAAAACAACAAACAGATCAATCGACCTGTTATATTCATCCAGATACTCATAATACAAATCTTCGGCCGGCTATTTGGTTTGGCGCAAACGGATCCAAATTGACTCACAACAACCACGATATTTTGTTTTTATGCCCAAATATTGCGATAAGATAAGAGTCGCTACACTAATAGCTAGAAATAAAATTGTGGAATCGCATGTAACGGTGATATTAGCTAAGAACGGTTCAAGTTTACCTACTTTTTTCTTAAATTAGTCGGTCGGCAATTTTGTAGAGAACTGAAATTCATAGATCAGATCTATTTGTATTGTTTTGTTATGGCGCGTAGGAAATTCGCGTGCCATCAGAATAAATATTAAAGTTATTAATGCTCGGAAATTAAAACAGAAATGGCCTAAAAATAAACGTGGCACGCAATTGACTCACGAAACAAAATAAACGCGGTATTGCATCCATCTGTTCAAGTTTTAGAGTTCGCAAAGTTCTCCAATTTATCTGGCGGGCTATATTTTTCGACGGAATATTTTTCATGGTTTACGTTAATAGTTGAGAATGATTTGATAGAAAATAATGTGTTTCGTTTTTAAAGTATGTATATTCAGTTTTAATATGGTTTGATTATTAAAGTGAAAGCCAAAAAAAATGCCTTCTATGCAAAATATGTTAATAAACCAGATTTTTTTTCTCAACTTGCCAAAAAAATTACTATTTTCTCCGAAGTCGCGTTCTAAAGCATTCAAATTAATAAATACCCAAAAATTTAAATATCGTAACGCAAAAGCAACAGATTTCCGATACGAGTTATTTTAATGTTCGTAATTGTGACGCAGTTATTTTCATGTATAAATTTTATTGAGATGAAATGTGAAATTGGACAAGTGGCTGATTTTCAGCAGCTGCATTCTTGACACCTGTAGACTTCGAGAGCGTGGGTTCTAGCCAGTCTTGTTTGAGTGACTGACGCTTTTAAAATGTTAGCCGCGTCGTGATTTCGTCGCTTTTAACTCGTTTACTTTCCCATTCAGCTGATATCAACTGTAGAGACGCGTGGCACTCCCAGAAGTAAATTTCCACCGGATAAAGTATAATGTCAATCTGGTAAATAATTTATTTTTACGAGTAGAATAAAAAAAAATGGTAATATTAAGAAAATTTTGTATTAATACAACTTTAGTCATTTATTTAAAAAAATACCTATTAACGAATTTCATTTATAAGCACTTCCTTTGCAAAACGCCTACGACCATGTTTGTAATAACGGAAAATCCTATTAAATTTTTGATATCGAAGTGAATAGGTAGCTGACAGTTGATTAGTTTCGTAATGAAATTCCTACCCTTCTGATTATTAATTTAGGGATCATTTGTCAAGAATACAAGTACGTAATTAATTTATCGTGTTATTATCGATTTGTGTATAAGTATTTCAATCTCTTACATTTGAAATTTCCACAGTCAATATTCATCATCATCATTCTCTTGCCCTTATCTCAATCAACCAATCAATCAATCAACCAATCAATCAACCAATCAATCAACCAATCAATCAATCAATCAAATCTTCATTTGAGGTCAGCGTAGCATGTCTTCTTCTTCAACACTCGTCATCTCATCAAACACTTCTTTTCTTTCCAAATCATTCAACAGTCAATTTCATGGGTATGAAGTACACTAACTGTAAAAAAATGATTTTCGTACTAATGAAATACGAGGCTTTACAATATTTTCTTAGTACGAGGTTTTTACTTTAATTTACTAGTTTAACTTATCAAGGTTTTCCTAAACACTGCCAAGGTGTGAGTAGGAAATTGAAACGGCGTAGTACATCTTGATTCACGAACAGTTAGGAAGTTGGAAATGGAGAAAATCTTTCAACCTACTTTCAAACGACGGAAAGCCACATTTTTAACGATATTATTATTTGATGTTACTAAAAACATTCAATGTTATTTTGCTTTGCCATAAAAGTCAATACAAGAAGACGGCGCATAAATTGAAATAAATGTCACTATGCCTTAAATTAAAAAAAAACACACGCCCTAATAAACACTCCTTAAAAAATATATCCTATGAAAAATGTGACAAATCAGTTGATGGAACTTAAGTACCTCCCTAATTACGCCGCTCGGCACTCCATAACAAAAAAAGATACAAATTACATTGTTAACCGCGATTCCGTCATTACTGACTTCTCAGTTACCGCACGTTATTACACGCCCTAAAATTTCGAAATAATAACTCTTTAGCATCACTTTAAGATAATATCAAGTTCTCTCAGATTAAAGCTTTGGAATAAAATGATTTTGAATTTGGAATAAAATTGATGTCTAGTAATTTTTGTATCAAAATATCTAAATTTACAGGATCAAAACACTATTTAGATACATAATATCGGTATTTAGGATTTTGATGGAGTTTACCCTGAAACGCAACACCGTGAGTTTTTAGTCGTGTTACAACGGCAGCCCACTTCATGTATCTAATGAGTACTAAACATTAATTTAGAAAAATTGTATTTTTGAGATTAGAAAAAAATAAAAATATTACGCCTAACGGAGTTAATACACGTTGCGAGCCATGATATACTCGACTCGTGCGCTGGGTGTTTGACACGTGAACATTATTATATTAACAGAATGTTTCATAGTTCCAAGGTCCATGTTCACCAAAAAGATGACGGTCTGATTATCTAAAAACAGCTGTTTAAAATCCATTTTTTGTATGGGAACATGTCATAGTGACAGCTGTTTTTAGATAATCAGACCGTAATCTTTTTGATGAACATGGACCTTAGTTATACAATACAAATTACAGCACAACTACAGTACTTTTTCAAGTTATTAAATGCCTTGTGTCTGTGACTGTAGCTTTGATTTTTTCGTTTTATTGACATTCAAAAGTGCCGTAATGGCCTAATTGAAATAAATGATTTGAGTTTGAGTTTGAGTATAAAATATGTACAGTTTAGTTTTCTTTGTACCTATTAATGGTCAAATATACATAATCGGGCCTAGAGGTATTTTATGTCGGAGACATTGAGTGGAGCATCTTTGTAAGACGACAAAAGTCACGGTGTATTTGGCATTTATATTTTCATTAAGAAATAGACACTGCAAGTTATTTGGAGCCGTTTGAAGCCAGTTACAGCCATTATGTATGGGTTAAAAGCATATATATATACATAGTGCACACATAATAACGGGTTGCTAGCCCATCGCTTGCAAGCACCACATTAACCCTTCAGCCCAATTAACTCTTATAATGTTTGGGAAGATGAGCAGATTGTCCTTCGTAATGTTTTCTTAGTGAAAAAAATGTGCGGAAATGTCTAGCTACACATTTTTGTAAAGTTATACATTTGTTATACATTTTTGTATAGAGAATTCCCTCTGATGGCGCCCGGAGGGGTGTGCAGTCGAACAAACAGCGGCGTAGACGGTATTTCGTCCATGTGTTGGGGGGGCGCGCCTATTGTCGTCTGCCGGGCGCAAATTTCAACCCTAGATTTTATTTGAGGGTTGTTTTGAAGGTTATAAAGTCTCGACGAAATATTTTAACGATCGCTCTGCGTGTTTTTTGAGTATTTGTTATGGTAAACCCACTTCTTGTTTTACTAATACACTTTGTTCCTTCAAGAAAAAACTTTTTACAAAATATGGAGCCAAATCTTAAAATATAAGTATCATTTGACTTACGCAATAGTCTTGTGTCCTAAAAAAATCTAATTAGTCCGTCGGTTAGATTATAAAAAAATATTTAAAAATATTTTTTTCTTTTTCTTTTGTTACATAAACCAAAATTGACGAAGATACGACGCTTTTAAAATTCGCAATACGTCACGCCGTGCTATAGTTTTTAGTGCGTTGTGACGTCACGAGCCCCCACTCCCGAGTTTTGATGCGTTTTATCTTTGTCAGTACTCAGTGATTTACAAAAACAAAAAATACGTGTCCATTATTTTCCAATACTCTTACTGACGGACTAATTAGTTTTGCAATTTATTGGTGGTGGAAACTAGCTTATTGTCTGTATCGTAAAGCTCAACAGATACATATTATATTTTAGGAGAAAAACAACGCAATGATAATGCATACGACCAAATGACGTCATATATTTCTATAACCGTCTGTAATGAGTAATCGCCACCATCAGGATACTTCTATGTCCATTGCTGGCCTTGTAGAGTAGATACTACTCCGTCACTCAAGTGGTACTATGAAAACAGTTTATGTAGATGATACAATTACATTTCCTCGCATTATTATGACAGCTAATTTATGTTTTGCGTGATGGCTCATGGAAAAAATATATTGTGATATGAAGCTTATATTTCATTGTTGCGTTTTACTATGAAAATCTGATTTTAGATTCTAACAGTGAAATGTGGGTACTTTGTAATGAATTGTTTAGACAAATTGTTTTTTTTTTTGGTTTAAATTTACGGTTTTAGTTGGAGACTGGAGAAAAAAACAAAGCAATGTTACACTCATTTACCATGGTTACGAAATGATTGAGGAAAAAGTAGAACTCATCTTTACCACGAAATAATCTCATTTCCGGTTACATTTTCTAGACCTACATTAATTTTGGCGCCATATAAATTTTAAACAACAACGTACCTACAATGACCCTGCAATTTTCAAAAAAATATAGAATTTCGGTCTACCGTGACAGATCTCCCTTAAAACAGAACAGCAAATTCAGGCAATAATAAATAAATAAATAACAAATAAATAATATGATAAACTAGTGGATGTCACGCGGTTTTACCCGCGTAGTTCCCGATCCCATGAGAGTACGGGGATAAAATATAGCCTATGTTACTTGTTGATAATGTAGCTATCCATATTGCTGAAAGAATTTTTCAAATCGGTCTACAAGTTTTTCAATTTATTCGTTACATACAAAAATTAAAATCTTTCATCTTTACAAGATCATTATATATTATATTATAATATTGTATATTGTAATATTGTAAGTTTTAAACAAAATACATCACATTCAAACCATAGCGTGATAGTTCATAAAGTTTACTAAGTTAGCTACTTATTATTCCTGATCAAACGTCAAAACTTGAAACACGAAGCCACCAACAGTTTTTCCTGTGAAGGTTCAATCAAGTTTTCTGGGAAAACGCCTATCACGCACAGGTGTCATACATTGATAGGTTTAATTTTCAAAGAAAACACTCCCACATGTTATAGTTCGCTTTTAATCAAAGAACCGGATACAAATAAAGCTTTTACCAAGTATTATTTTTGTACACAAATATGTATACTTACCTATAAACGTACTTAATAATTTTTAGGTAAGTCTACATATTAACTAAGTACTGAAAAAATATTATCTTTCAAACCGGTAGTAAAACGAAAATGCACTTTTAAGATCAGTTTTTTGCCACGACTTCTAAATGTCACTTGAAGAAAGAAAGCATTTTGATTTCCCCAAAATCAAAAATTAAGGATTCTGCCCACTACACCGTACCATGAACGTGCTATGAACGTGTCTGACACGGAAAGGAACATGACAGCGTAACAGTCCCGTTTATAACGGGTTCACAAAGTTCATCATAATCGATACCTACACTACCTGAGAAAAGTATTACTCAAATAAATTGAAGCATCAAGAAAATACAGAAAAATTGAATGAAAAAATATACCCATTTAATAAATAATTCTTTTCCATAATATTTCTGCTGCCACTACAATTGGTTCGGTCAAGTGCCAAGTAAAATACAAACAAACAAACAAACTTTGCGTGCAAGACTAATGGTTTCAAAACAGACGACTAAACACTTTTTATTGCAATAATAGATCAATTTTTAGCCTGACCTTATTCTTTCAAATGTATATTTCACAAATAAATTGACGATGACTGATTACCTCGGACGTCAGAATATAAATATAATATAGAAGTAACTGTGACGAAAATAAACATCTCGATCTGGAGATGCTTTCCAATACCGGACGCTATTAATGCTTTTTTAGGTCTATTATTATCTACGCCGATTTGAAAGTAATAAAATACTCCGTGCATGATCTAAATTAAACTTTGACGCAAATTAAAAGTGTCGGTTGAAAAGAACTTGCAATGAAGATTATGATAGCATCGTACTACTTTTACTTTGGCAAATTAACATCTGAAAATATTGCACTTTGCACAAATATCAGAAAAACTTTTTCAATACAATTTATTACTAGCAAGTTCATATAAAATTGCGTGCAACAATGCATGAAGGCTCACATAACAACAAATTGCATACATTTCCTTAAAATGTTAGCTAAAATATCAACATTTCTGCGCGCCATTTTCGCGGCTCACTATAGGTACTCGTATGTATAAAACCATAGACACACACGAAACTTCAATGAACGTTAACAGCAATATGGTGTACCTTGTCTTTGGGCAGAAACAAACATGGCTAATGATCGAAGAGGGGGGGATGATGATAGATGAAACTTGGATATCTACGCACAGCTAACTCACTAAGATTTGTTTGTTATGTATGATATATCAGATGTTTTGGTATTGATTTCCTTCGTCCTAGTAGCTATGGGGTGGTAGTTTTGGTTTCATACTGTTATTTTGATGGGCTATTTAAGATAAATTACAGAATCAGGCGTTACTTTGCGGAAATTCATGACATTAAAAATGTAATGCAAATTATTTAGTTTAAATTCCGCGAAAAAGATTCAGGAAGCAGGACCGCCATCTCGCCTGAAAATGTATGCGAACTCATGAAAAACAATTATAGATTTTTTTATTATTCAATAAACACTGTTTACTATTATTTAAAAAAAAACGTAAACATACCACACAAACTATCGTGAGTTCAAATAAATTAGCATGACGAAAGAACGCAACTCTGCTATTCTTATTTTCATAGAAGAAGTGATCAAGTAGCAATTCGATCAAAAATATCTTTCCGCCCACTATTGCTGCCTACAAGAGAGCTATCAATTTTTTTCTTTTATTTGAGTGTTTTATGAGTCTAAAACCCTAACACAGTAAAAAAAATATTTGTTTAGAATACTCCCAAGAGAAATAATCAAACTTTCTCGAATATATATATTTTTTTAATTTTGGGGCCTCATCTAAACCATAATCACACATCAAAATTCTCAATTTTGATGTGTGATTATGGTTTAAATACTACAATTGTTCTTTTATTAGAGTTTTAGACACTTAAAACACTAAAATACAAAAACAATTTTGATAATGAGGACTCTTAAACAAATCTACCTGCAGCCAAAGTTCAACGTTCCCCTGAAATTACTTTTCAATCTTGAAACATCAGCCAAAAATATCGGAGTGAACAAAAAAATAATCGATCACTTTAATATAAACTGCCAGCAACCATACTTTTGATGTTAACGGTCATAGCAGATAACACATTTATGAATTAGAAACGTTAATAGTCTTCATACTGTTTACGAAAACTGAAGATCAAAAAGCGGAAAAAAATTGAGATATTAGAATCTCTCTAGTTCTTAATTTATTTTTGGATACATCAAAGATTGTGCACTGTTTTAGACTTTCACGGAAAACCAAAAGAAAATCACGGATATAATCCCGTAAATACTTTAAGTGTTATCAAAGATTGTATTTAAAATTGGACCGTAATTATGATGTGTAGATATGATTTCAATATTACAATAATTTAAAATAAAAAGTCTTTGAATTTGCACAACATAACATCACCACTGTAATCTCAGTAGGGTTAGACAGAGATGGAACTAATAGCACACCCACATAAATAAATAAATATCGCTGGACATTACACACAGCGCCATCTAGTACCACACTTAGCAACGAGGCTTGTTTCGTCTACATTAGATAGTTGATATACTGCATACATACTTTTTGTTGGTAAATACATACTTATCTATCTATCTATCTATCTATCTTCTATCTATATCTATCTATATACTTATAATAAATCTGTAGAGAGGTCAATTCTGTACATGAAATATATTTACAAAATAACTATCGGGGGGTGATTAGTGATCGATACTGATGCCAAAAATGCAATCAGTAAAATTTTTGTCTGTCTGTCTGTCTTTCTGTCTGTCTGTCTGTCTGTCTGTCTGTATGTTATTTATAGAAAAAAAAACTACTCGACGGATTTTAACGAAACTTGGTACAATTATTCTACATACTCCTGAGCAGGTAATAGTATACTTTTCATCACGCTACCATTAATAGGAGCAGAGCAGTGAAAGGAAATGTTGGGAAAACGGGAGAAGTTACTTGGTTTTTTTAGCTTCCGTCGCGTGTGCAGCCTTAATGGTTAAAGCTACATAGAAATCATGTATAACGGAAATATTCCACATAAAATTATATAAAAAATATCCCACGACAGCATATGTCTATCTTTTATAGTTGACTCACAATAACACGTGTAACTCCCGATAGCTTAGCAGTTGAGATTTTTCTTTTGCACTTGCAGCGTTCAGACGTGCTCGCTAGCAATATTTTATTAATATAAAAATAATTGTGACCTACTTTAACGTTTTACTTTCGCAATGCGTCAGTTCTTGCTAACTGTGTGATTTAGTGAATAATGGACATAAAATAGTGAACTTTTAAAGAATAAAAATGGAAAACAAACTCTGTAATCCAAGGGGGCCAGTCCACTCGTCTGCCTCGCCGTTACATAGCCCGTCACAAAACCCAGCCCCTGAGTCGGCCACGAGTCGTATTCTTTCAACACCTGAGATACAAAAATGGATGACCATCGTCGAGCAGCACCTAGATGAAGTTTCCTTAATTGCCGCGGAGAGCAAACTAAACTCAGAGCAGAAAATGAAAATTTCAAACCTTTGCCGTAAGATAGGATCTGGTACCTCACATATGGCAGTCCTATATCAGTCGCTGAAGCAAAAAACCATTCAAGCAGAAAGCGTAATCTGTAACCTGAAAGAACAGTGCGACCTGACCGAACAAATGTCGGAACAAATGTCGGAGCTCAAGCAGACGATACGGAAATCTAGTTCTACGGAAAATGCTTCCTTTGCCGATATGGTGAAAAGGGGATCCAACCATTTTATTCGACCTACTCACCTAAGCTCTATTGCCATTTATCCCAATGATAAATATAAAACTAGTGACGAAACGAGAGAAATGGTGCAGAAGATCATAAGACCCAAGCAAATGAAGCTACAGGTACGTGGTGTCCGCAAAACCAAAAATGGGGGCGTAATTATCAGTACCGAGACGAAAGATGACGCAAATAGACTGATGAACGCAGTCCAGCTCTCTTCAATTGAACTTACCGCCGACGAACCCAAGAAACGCAAACCCCGGATCGTGGTTGTAGGTGTGCCAAGTTCCTTGACCGAAATTGAGGTATTCAAGTGCATTTTTGAACAGAATGTAGAACAAAAAATACCAGAGATGATGTTGGAATCTTTTTTGGCCGACATAAAATTAAGCCACAAATCCGGAAAGAGAGAAGCTGCGACCTGCAATTACGTAATTGAAGTTTCAGCCAAGATACGTAAAGCCCTAATTCCTCAATCCAGGATTTTTATAAATTGGTCTTCCTGCCCTGTCAGGGATTTTACATTAGTAACTAGGTGTTATAAATGTCAACAGTACGGCCACGCAGCGAAATCTTGTCGAGAGGTCAATTCTACGTGTGGTCACTGTGGTGAAGTAGGTCATATGATGTCCGAATGCGCAAAGAGATCAGACCCGCCGAAATGCGCGACTTGTTCACGCTTTAAAAAACCAAGTGACCATGATACCGGAGACGCTGAATGTCCTGCCAGGAAAATCGCAGAGCAAAGAAATATAAACTCTATTGATTATGAGGGCGCCTAGTGCGTCATACAAAACCATGCAGACTTCATGTATTGTTGCCAACTCAGCGATACCTGTACAAAACCACTGCGCTGGGTTTGCTGCTGTCTAAGCAATTTCTCGACCGCTACAAAAATGGCCATTACAATGATTTATGCAATTCTTACATGACTGAGCCTAACCTGTTTATTTATACTGCTGATACTATTGTAATTAATTAAGTTGCGTAAATGAAATAGCATTTATATACATGTTTAAGACCTTCATTTATTTTTTGTTCTTGTCTTAAGAATAATAGAGTTTAAAAATGTAATGTAACTAGTTTAAGTATTATTATAATAAATTAATCAGTTATTTCACTAAACCAAAAAAAAAAAAAAAAAAAAAAAAAAAAAAAAAAAAAAAAAAAAAAAAAAAAAAAAAAAAAAAAAAAAACAATATGCTGTTAAATATTGTTAGGTAATCTAGTGTCCAAATAGTAATTATAAGAAGAATGTCGCCTGTGATACAGGTTTATCCTAGTACAGGCATCGTACTTTTTTATACCTTAATTAATTATTTATAAGATTTATGTTGTATTGTACCAATTTAAACTTTGAATAAAATTTATTATTATTATTATTATTATAGTTCGGAGAATAAATGTGAATGTAAGTTTGTTTGTTGCGCTTTCACGCGACAACTACTGAACGGATTTGGATGAAATTTTGCACACAGATAGTTTATAACCTGGATTAAAACATAGGATACTTTTTATCCCGGCAGTAAGATTCCATGGGACAATAATCAAACTTCACGCGGGCGAAGCCGCTGGCAGAAGCTAGTTATACATATAAATAAACATCCATGACTCGGAAACAAATGTCCATGCTCATCACACAAACATTTGCCCCTCCCGGGATTCGAACCCAGGACCCTAAGTTGTAGTTTAAGTTCCATGTAATGTCTTTTAAAAGTAACATGCTTCAACAAAACAGGTGTGACTTAAAAAAAACTTAAAGTGACGCCATTAAAAATTCTTAAAATGTATTCCACCAAATTATGCTTCAAACTCCACCTGCTAACTTTTTAGCGTTGTTGGCTTCTATGTTACACAAATCCTACGAGTTTCCTAGGTTGTTTCGTAGAAAACAACGCCGTAACAAGGTTGTATGCCATCTATTTTGATGGTTTGCAACGCTGTTACAAGTTCTTTACGAGCAAATTGACGCAGGGAAAAGTTTGACGTAAAACTGCGTCAAAATAGCCTCGCTAAGTTATTTCCTGTTCGTTATAGACGGCCCTTCTAAGAAAGAAAAATGAACAATCATTTTATCACAACTTAGAATAACTAACTCTTTATTTTGCATACTAAAGAAATACTTAATTTATTAAAATCACAGTGTCAGTCTTCATAATTCCTCTTCTGAAGAAAATTCTCAAGTCGTTTAGACTAATCCACATTATGTTCCGCTTAATTGTCGGTTTCAATTTAAAAGTACCTACTTAGGTCGATGTTCACCGAAAAGAAAAACAGTCTGATTATCTAAAAACAGCTGTCACTGTGACATGTTCCCATACAAAAATGTGTTTTTAACAGCTGTTTTAGATAATCAGTGTCCAAGTAGACGACGAAACCACGGCGCGATCTAATTCAAATCATAAAAATGTTCAAAGTTGCCGACGTGCTCGATAGATGGCGTTGACGTCGAGTTAGATCGCGCTATGGTTTCGTTACCACGGATAGTATAAGTAGCTTTGGAGTTTTTTTGGTACGTGTGATTCTTTGCGATTCTTTATAGAATATACGCCCTATTGGAAACATAAAGTGAGTTTCATTAGGTGTTCTCGCCTTCGGACCTTGAAATTAAGTACATGGTCCTTCGAAGTCGGATTGGCGTGAAGGTGTTTTTTGGATAGTCATCGGTGGTGGTGGTGATTATCGCCCCACAACGTCAGTACTGGGCAGTGGATCGCTGCTCAGAGCTTCCCTACAGCGAGGCGTCAGCGGTGACGTCATCGAAGCAGAGGATCCGGCTGGGTGCCGGAGGAGTGACGTTGCGTGGAGGAGCCAGGCAGAGAAGTTCGCGGAGTGGCCACCAGAGGTCGCCACAACACAAGTGCGGCGTGTGACGTCGAGTATCAGTGTCAGTGAGTGCATAGTGGAGAAATCGTGAGTACATTCTCGACCTTATTACTAAGAAGAAATTAACTTCTACAATTCAAGAAAGTGCATTGAAACTTGAACCTTAAATTCACTAGCTAATTAACTTAACCGTTGGTAATAGTAGTTTGGACTTGTACTAATTTTAAGCAAAAGTGGTTGAGACGGGGAACCTATGCCCGATTTTACTCAAGAATACAAGTCCAAAACACTTGTAGAATTTTAAACATTATCTGGGACTTAGAAAATATTTCGAAGTGCTTCAAAGAAACTTTTATGGTGTTATTGAACGTGTTTATTGGACAATAAGTTATAGTGTTAGTTATTTATAGTTTTATGGGTATTTAGTAGTTGCTAGAAAATTGTGTATTTTATATTTGTGACCTAACCTACTTGTGTTTTTAATTCAAAATGGAGTCGCTTAACGATATTCAAGAAGATATTAAAGCTAAAATGCTTAAGTCAAAATCTAACTTTAAAAAATCTCCTAAAGAGCGTCTAACTGTTTGTTATATAGAAACTAGGATTGAAAACTTAGAACAGCAATGGCAACTATTCCACACAACACATGTAAAAATAATTAGTGAAATAAAAAAGCCTGATTTAATTAGTTCAAATTATCATAAGAATGGCTTGTATGATGAGGTCGAAGAGTTTTTTATACAGTTTAAAAGCGAGCTGAAAGAACAATTAAACAATATGAAAATGTCTAGTGAAACGTATAATGTTAGTCCAGGAGCTAGTTGTAGTATAGGAGTTAGAAACTTTAAGTTACCTGAGGTTAAGATACCTGTGTTCTCTGGAAATTATAGTGAGTGGCAGACGTTTAGGGATTTATTTATGGGGTTAATCCACAACAATAATACTCTAGACGATGCACAGAAATTATATTATCTTAAAGGGTACTTAACCGGAGATGCAGAGCCACTATTAAGAAATATTAATGTAACATCGGATAATTATAAGGCTAGTTGGGCCAAATTAGAAGCAATGTACAACAATAAAAGATTTATAGCAAATGGAATTTTAAAACGTTTGTTTAATCAAAAGAGTTTAACAGTAGAATCGGCCGCTGAAATAAAAAGATTACTTAGCACCACATCTGATTGCTTGGGTTCAATAAAAAATCTAGGGGTAGATGTTTCTTCTTGGGACATCCTAATAATATACATGGTTAGTGCCAAATTGGATAAGGACACCAGGAAGGCCTGGGAATTAAAGACAGCTTCAGATTCAACAGACGATTTGACTACCTTTACTCAATTTACTGAGTTTTTAACTGGCCGATTTCGAGGTTTAGAAAACTTAGAAAATAAAGCTCAGGTTCAAAAGAGTTCACAATCGTTCCATGTGGTTGGCAAAGAAAAGGCTGAGTTATCTTGCCCTTTTTGTTCGGCCTCTCATAAGGTAACTGCTTGTAAAGGTTTTTCTAAAGAAAGTAACGATACTCGACGTGATTTCGTACAAAAAAAGGGGCTTTGTTTCATTTGTTTGGGTAGTAACCACTCTGCCAGATTTTGTAGAAACACCGTCAAATGCCATATATGTAAAAGACGCCACCATACTTTAGTCCACCCTAGCGGTGGTTCTGGGTCTGTTGGTGAGGTCACGGGCGTTGATCAGAAGGAAGCAGCGTCAGTTGCTGCTAGGAATAGTACCTCAATGGGGGAGTCTCAAAAGGCCGCTGTACAAGCGGAGGGATCTACTAAGCCAATAGTTTCATGCCTTTCGACAGGAAATTGTAAGGATACGGTTTTAATACCTACGGCTTTAGTAAAGGCCATGTCGAAAGATGGAAACTATCGTGTGGTTCGGGCATTAGTAGATCAAGGATCCCAGGGATCTTTTATCACTGAGTCAATGGCTCAATATTTAGGGTTAAAGAAAACTTTAACAAAACACCGTGTAACAGGTGTAGGCGGTAATAAAACAGTGATGTCTAATTCTTCAGTAGTTGTTAATCTACGTTCTCGAGTGAATCCAGATTACAACGTTCAAGTGAATGCATACGTTTTGAAGTCCATCACGTCCCTTCTCCCAGTTGTAACAGCAACCAGGGTAGAATGGGTAAAGTTGAGTGAAACCGATTTGGCAGATCCTGAGTATCACAGGCCTAATAAAATTGACATTTTGTTGGGTGCTGAAATATTCAGCCAAATTATTCAAGAGGGAATTAAAAAGAGTACTAGTGGATCACTCGTAGCACAACAAACAGAATTCGGCTGGATTCTTTCGGGTGTTGTCGGTACAGAAAATTTGGAGGATATCAATTCATATCCTTGTATAACTGTCATGCATTCCAATGTTCAGACTGATGACTTCTTACGTAAGTTCTGGGAGCTAGAAGCAGAGCCATCAGGAACTGAAAAAATACTGAGTAAGGAAGAAACGGAATGTGAGAATATTTTTACAAATACCACAAAGCGAGATGAAACCGGACGTTATATTGTAAGATTGCCGTTCCGAGATGGTAACCAAAGTTGCAAGGATGGTGAATCTAGGTTCATAGCTGAAAAAAGGTTAAAGAGTTTAGAGTTCAAACTTTCAAAGAATGACAAATTAAAGGCGGATTACACAGCGGTGATGCAGGAGTATATAGAACTTAACCATATGGTAAAGGTATCTCCAGAAGAAAAGAACAAAGGGTTGTACTTACCTCATCACGCAGTAGTCCGGGCAGATAAGCAGACGACTAAGGTACGCGTGGTATTTGACGCTTCCTGCAAGGGAATAAATGGGGTATCGCTAAACAATGATTTGATGGTTGGCCCGACATTGCAAGCAGAATTACGACATACAGTTATGCGTTGGAGAATACATCCAATTTGTATAGGTGCTGATATAATTAAAATGTATAGACAGGTTTTGGTCAATAGAGATGATACAATGTTTCAGAGGGTTCTTTGGAGGGACAGTCCTGAAAAAGAAATTGAAGAATTTGAGTTAGTGACGGTTACATTTGGTACTTCATCGGCGCCATTTCTAGCAGTGCGGTCTTTACATCAGGTTGCTTATGATGAAGGGAAGGATTATCCATTAGCAGCAAAAAATATTCTTAATAATTTCTACATGGATGATCTAATGACAGGGGCGGAAAGCGTAGATGAAGGATATAAAATTCATAAAGAAATAAAAAATATTTTAGCTAAAGGGGGATTTCAATTGCAAAAATGGATAAGTAACAGTGAAGAATTACTACATAAGATAAGAGAAAGCAAAAGGGATAAAGCTGAGGAAGTAAAAATAAACCTAGATAAAATAGATAATATTACAAAAATACTCGGACTTACCTGGGATCCTCGCGCTGATGTTTTCCAGTACTCCGTAGAACTGCCTCTCCCGACGGAACCTGTAAGTAAAAGGAAAATTATATCGGATATATCTAGGCTTTTCGACCCGTTAGGTTGGTTGTCACCTAGTATCATTTTAGCCAAAATGTTGATACAGAAGCTATGGTTAGCAGGTGTAGGTTGGGACGAAGAAGTTCCCAACAGTTTATTAAAGGAATGGATTACTTACCGTAAGGACTTATCTTCTTTAGTGAATGTTAAAATCCCACGTTGGCTTAACACTAAATCCAGCAATGTAAAGACAGAGCTACACGGTTTTTCGGATGCCTCAAAAACGGCCTACGCTGCAGTGGTATACGTCAGAGTTATAGATGCAGAGGGTAACATACATGTTGCGTTAGTTACCTCGAAAACTAAAGTGTCTCCCATCAAACAGGTGTCGATACCTAGGTTGGAACTATGTGGAGCCGTTCTATTAGCTAAGTTGATGGTGGACGTAGCTAAAACTCTGGATGTAAATATATCAGATGTACACGCTTGGACGGATTCCGAAGTTGTTCTCGCATGGCTTAGTGGTCATCCAAGCCGTTGGAAAACATTTGTGGCCAATCGCGTTGCAGAGATCTTAACCAAATTGGATACACAATATTGGTCATACGTTCCATCCAAACAAAATCCAGCGGATTGTGCCTCTCGCGGCGTGGCTCCAGGGGAACTCGGCAATACGGCAATATGGTTCAATGGACCAGAGTTCTTAAGGCAATCAGTGATAGAATATAGAAAACCTAAACACTTGATTACTAAATTGGAGGAAGTGAAGGTCCATTCGGGTATCCTTGACATTTCTTTTTGGGAAAGATTTTCATCGCTTTCAAGGATGATCAGAGTAGTAGCCTACTGTAGGAAGTTCTTACTCTTAAGGAGTAATTGTGCTAACAAGGAGAGAAATAAACAGTTGTCTACGACAGAACTTGGGGAGGCGATGGAAATATGCATTAGAAAGGGTCAAGAAGAAGGGCTACAAGAAGAAATAGAAGAACTTAAGAAGACAGGATCTTTAGGAAAAAGGGGAAGAAAGTATAAATCGTTAAATTTATTTTTAGATTTAAAGAGAGTAATTAGAGTGGGCGGTCGATTAGAGATGTCTCAGTTGAGCTATGATCGCAAACATCCAATACTTATACCTAAAGATTCGTTCCTCACGAAGCTTCTCATAAGCGAGGCGCATCAAAAAACGATGCATGGAGGGCCTCAAGCTATGATCGCTTACTTAAGATCTCAGTATTGGGTTGTAGGAGTCAAACCTTTAGTAAAGGCTTTTTTTAGAAAATGCGTTACTTGCATTCGATTTTCAAATAAAACCAGAAGCCAACTAATGGGACAGCTACCATCTCCTCGGGTTACACCAAATAAAGCTTTTCTGTACAGTGGCGTCGATTACGCTGGCCCGATAAATGTCAGAATGTCTAAAGGGCGTGGTAATAAATCGTACAAAGGGTACATCGCGCTTTTCATCTGTCTGTCGACGCGGGCGATTCATATCGAAGCAGTCAGTGACATGACGTCCAAAGGTTTCTTGGCCGCTTTTAAGAGGTTCGTGGCCAGACGTGGACACTGTGCAGAACTACACAGTGACAACGGCACAAATTTCGTTGGCGCTGCGCGAGAGCTTCAGGAATTATTCAATGAAGAAAAATCAAAATTCATTCCTGAATTGGTTGAGTGCTTGGCAAATAATGGTACAAAGTGGAACTTTATTCCTCCTCACGCTCCAAATTTCGGCGGACTATGGGAGGCAGGAATAAAGTCTACTAAATACCATCTTAGAAGGGTTATAGGGAACTCTACTCTAACGTTTGAGGAACTTACGACGGTGTTGGCGCAAATTGAGGCGTGCCTCAACTCGAGACCGCTTTACGGTGTGGATGAAAATGAGTTAACAGTGTTAACTCCGGGACATTTTTTGGTTGGGGAACCACTCGTCCTTGTTCCTGATTCGAATTTCGAAAAGGCTAACATTTCTAGTCTTAGACGGTGGCAACTTACCCAAAGAATGTTACAGGACTATTGGCGGCAGTGGTCGCAAGATTATTTGAATCAATTTTTACAACGCCATAAGTGGGCTCACCAAAATCCAGAACCAGCCGTAGGTGGCATAGTTCTGATAAAGGAGGACGATTTACCTCCTGGCAAGTGGTTGCTGGGAAAGATTGAGTTAAAACATCCTGGGCCCGACGGAATCACTCGAGTCGTTACCGTTAGAACTAAAGGTTCTCTGATAAAGAGACCTATAACAAAATTGGCTATTCTTCCTGTAGCATCTTAACCTTGTTTGTGAGGTATAATTTAAGAATAATATGTATGGTTCTTCTAGTTTGTAAGTTTTTTTTATTTTCTTTTGGTTTTGTATACCTTCAAAAATTATATAGTTATATTAAGGTTTGTACTTGCGTACCCCGCACGGTGGGCGGTTTAGATTAAGAGAAGGACATTCTGCAACATGTCCTTGGTGGGCGGTATGTCCAAGTAGACGACGAAACCACGGCGCGATCTAATTCAAATCATAAAAATGTTCAAAGTTGCCGACGTGCTCGATAGATGGCGTTGACGTCGAGTTAGATCGCGCTATGGTTTCGTTACCACGGATAGTATAAGTAGCTTTGGAGTTTTTTTGGTACGTGTGATTCTTTGCGATTCTTTATAGAATATACGCCCTATTGGAAACATAAAGTGAGTTTCATTAGGTGTTCTCGCCTTCGGACCTTGAAATTAAGTACAATCAGACTGTCATCTTTTTGGTGAACATGGACCTTATAAGATTGAGAAAACAGACTGAATTTCGTTCATTTTTTTTTAAGTTTTACAATTGAACAATGTATTTTCCGCACGATTGTATCCATAGCAAGGATATCAGAAATTCTACCTCACTTAAGGCTTCCGTATACAACCTTTTTTAAAATTCATCAATCAATTTAGTGTGACCTGTGACCAAAAGACACGCTATGTTTCCCCGGAACTATTTCTAACGTAATACGTTCAATCAATAAAATTGTACATTGAATATTCCTGTTCAAAGATCAGAAGCAAACATGCAAGGCCAACAAGTCGTTTAACTAAAGAGCTCATATTTACCTTGTAATTGACCACAGTAGAATATAAAACAACACTGCCTTCAGCTGTTTGACTGAACAATTGTAGTTGTTCTTGTTGTAATTACTTAGTAGTTGGTTTTGAAGCTTATTATTACTGTGCGGGAACCACTTCCCGTGGGAAACGAGGGCTCCCTACTTATTCATTCATAACTTCCCATGGTCGCAGTTAAAGCCTCAATAATCTTCGAATTTTTTAACGTAATTGCAATATTCATTCTTACAGATAATGCCACCGAGTAACCGTATTGAAATGAGCCAGTTTTAATATTTTCTGCTTGATTAATATTTCAACATAATTCTTGGAATTTCGGAAACTCATTTTCGCAATCATTTACTGTGTAATGAACACTTTAATATTCAAGCATTATTAATGCTATCATTATAAATAAAACGAAAATTAAAACAAGGAAGATTTTAGGTTTTAATTAAAGTTTAAAACAGCAGACCAATAAGGGTCTTAACCGAGTTCGTTTATGAGTGACTTAATGAAAATATATTCACACAATCCAGCGAAATAATTAAACTACGAAGCTAACACAACTTATTTAAACACACATTTAAAATATACATACCTGCTAGTAATCGCTTTAACTTATTTTAACTCAAATTAAAGTGAAACGCAAACACCTCTCTTGGCTCGATTCAAACTTTCATACTTATGTAGTTTCAATACCAGTAGTTGTAAAACTTTCTCTATGATGGTAGCACATTAATTACTAACCGTTGGCGGGGGCAAAGCCCAATAGGACGGTGTATTAAGTTTAACCATGTAGATTTACGATCAAACCCTTTCATTAAACAGGTATTAAGGCGACAGATAAGCCTGTACATTACGCACTTGTTCATACTATTTGGGAGTTTGCATGAAAGGTTTATAGGCACCAATGAAACTGGTCGACCCGACTCACTCAATACAACTATCCACCCTAATACATAAACGTTGCGGTTTAATTTATGTACGTACGAACTTTCGTTGAATACCTATTGGGGTTTCAATTCTGAGGAATCGGAATGGTACATAGAAATTGGAATGGTATATAGAAATCCAAATGGTACATTCGTAAAATCAAAATTGCAACTATCTCGTCTCGCTGGGTTCAGTTTGGAATGTAATTCAACTTTATCGTTCGCTAACTCTGAACTTGAATGTTCATTATCGCTAATTGGTGTAGTTCGATTTGCTGAATAGGAGTAAGATTCATTTTATTCTTCAGTGTAGCCAGTGGTAGTGCGATCGTAGAATGAAAGCGCTGGAAATACCGGAAAAATATATAAAATTGCAGTGAAAACCAAAATAAAGTCCACGTAGCGGTTTTCGCAATTATTAACGCCAACATTGAGACAGATAGACAAACAGAGTGGCCAGACAGAGTCAAATATATATTAATTTATAAAGCGGATGCAAAAAGCAGAATGCACTCGATAATGCCATTCAGTATGTCTTCAATTCCTGCGTCATAAATGTTTGGTCGACATTAAAGCATGTTTATGACGCAATTATGAGAACTAAATTAATTCACGCTTATAGCACTTAAACGGTGCATTTTAAACTGAACAGATTTTAACGAGATGTGAAGTTTAAGTGAACCGTATATAAATATAACCTAACAATTACCGAGTTTAACTGTTTATTTTAAAAACTAATGCAGCTTTCAATTTAACTTTTACGGTGAAAATGTTGGATTAAAGCGTTAATTTAGCGGCGGTGTACGTTAGTTGCCCGCCCCTTGTTTCGTTTTGCACTTACAAAGAGCAATCGATTTTAAAGCTCGCTGGATTGAAAATTATATGAGGAGCCTTAGAGAGCGGGCGGGTGCGGGTTCGCTGTGTTCGTGAGCCACCAATGCGCTTGTCTTTCGGTTCAGTGGGCTTTCTTTAAATTGGCGACGGCTCCGCCGCTGGCCGCTTCGCTTATTGCATCCCCCGCCCGCAGCGTCGCGACGTCCACGATATTGCCTCCATTCGACCTTTAAGCAAATAGAATTTCCCAGTCTGTAAATAGGATAGCGTTATAGGTAAATCTTCGGCGTGTCCTCGCGTCGTTTACGGGTAAAAGGTAGAAATTCAATTTTTATCGACGTACTCGATTACGATCGCCCCGAGGAGCAAGTACTCTTACGGAGCGCGCCGACTGCGCTCGTTCGTCTTCTCTTTAGCCCAAATTTGTGCGTGATGAAGGACAATCCTTCAACGCTTGTCGGGATATTGTCTCATTTTGGCGGGTTCCAGGCGTTCTATTCATATTCATGTTCAGGGTAAGCGAAGCTAACGTCGAAATGTCGTTTTTATTCTGACGAGTGAACGCCAAGAGAGTTGCGTGCCGCGAGGATTTTCATCATGGGTCCTATCAAATAATAACGAGGTCGTCCTTCTCCACCGGTGCGCCCGATATCGTGGCCCGATCTATTCGGTAACAATCGTGGACGATCTTTTGTACTTTATGATAATACATGTCATTGTTATTTAGTCAATCGTTTTTGTATTCACTCATGTTACATAAAATGTTACGCGTTGTACGATGGAATAAATATATTGATCGATTATGTTTGGTCATACATAATAGTTGGGTAGTGGAGTGTGTTGAATCTCAGTGAATCAGCGAGATGGTTGTGTTAATAGTTGGTTGGAGTCGCATCTGCAGCGGAGCTCCGTCGGCTTAAGCCTATTGTCGCGCGCACGAGGAGCCATCACGAATTCTGCCCACGATCTGCTCTAAGGTTTATTGTAATTTACAAAACTGACGGAGGTTTTGTTGCTACCATTTCGTTCAACGTTTGTTTTGTTACACAGATTTTCGAGACTTGGCCAGGTTTAGGATTACTTTTCATGAACACACTAACATTTTATTGCAACTTAGTAGCCTTAAAACCTACCACAAAAATATTTTGCTTGAACAGCACTTTTCGTAGTCCAATTAAATGGAAACCCCTTGTATAATTACACCAGCAAAAGAACAACAAAAATAAAACAGAATTTGCAAAATTCTAATAAATTATATACGAAAACCTTTTGTTACCTGCGGTAAACAAATTCATCAGCTCCCTACCCTTTGGTCTCAAATTATTTCCACGTACACATTATATATTTTACAGAGGGCGGAAGGCTACTAATGGCATAAATTGAAGAGCGAGCGCTAGAAGCAACCACAGGATTTTGCGTATTTGAAATTCAGTTACTCGTGCACAGCGTGGCTACGCTTCGGCGCGATCGTTGTAGACCCCACGTTATATTTTCTATAGAACGAAGGAGATGGATCGCTTTAAAACTCGCTAGTGGAAACCAGAATTTGAAATTTGCATCCCGACGTATCAGGAGTACTGAAACGTTTGTAAGTGGTGTGCTTCGGAACGTACTTGCGAAATTTTCACGGTGCGGTCGGATATCCGAAGAATAGTTTGGAGTTGTAATTACTCTTTTTTGGAAATACATATTGGTTGTTTAGCTATTAGTGGTTTGGATAGGTTAATCGATTCTAGACGGGCAATTCGAAAGGTCTTGATTAAAATTTTTGAGATTACATCACAGCACCACATGTTCTTATGTTTTTGAAAACACCAAAGCTACTTACATCTTGAATTATCTCATACTCTCTAATTCAACTAAATATTATTGACTAAAATATAACATCAAAGAGCAAACCCAGTCACCTGACAATATTGAGGCGACAAAACTACAGTAACGTAGACGGCGATCCCATTACAAATGCATCGGGTTGTCTGGTCGGCGGACAGGAGGCGGCGGGGCAAGACGGTGCTCAGTACAGCGTCATATCAATCACCATTGTAGACCAGCCCGATCCCTTGGCACTTGGCCTACATTCCAAATTACACAAATTTACGTAGTGGGCCTAACCGCCGCGGCGCGGATTAAGACTAGAGAGCACAGCTTACACCGGCTAGCGCACTCAATACCACGCTCAACTGAAACCCAATCTTTATCTATACACCGCACTAACTTTATAGTTGTTATACCACCGACCAACTTCCACAAATAAGCCCTTAATACACAAGTTAATAAGTAGAAAAGTTTGAATAAACTCATCTTAACTCGTCAATGTTGAGAGCCATCAGCGACTGTCTACTTTGGTGAAAGTTAACGTTAAGTAGGATTTGCGTTAAACTTACGTTTCCTCGGAAGGATTAAAGTAATAGCGACGACATATTTAACAGAATGTAAGTTCGATTTTATCTCCGATACGTTGATAGATTAGATCGTGGTTTTGAATGAATATTTGAGCAGCAATTTGAGATCTGTTTCGCTGGAGCGATACGTAATTTATAGTGTTTCGGGATTGTGGGAGTACGATCTATTTGTTATGAATCGTTTTTGCCGGTTCTCGGCGAATTGCTGGTTGTTATAGTAAACACGCGTAATACCCTTTCATTTATAACTCCCGCTGCGGTTCTTGATATAGGCTCGCCCTTAATTCCGACTTAATTAGTGTCACGCAAGTTCCATAATCCGAGGCTTGAGCATCGTACGACCGTTCTTAAAATGGAGATTAGTGCGGCAAATATCTCGAACTACGCTATCCGTTCATAAAGCCACTACTCCACTACACCGCTTTCGGGATAAATATTCAGTTGGGGAGCAAGCGTAAGGGTGATTTATTTGAGAAAAAGCATTCTTACATTACATTTTTCGCTTCTAATTGTAATTTGGCGAAATTGAATTCTAGTCTGCTTTGTACGTTGCGACAAAGACACCATTTTGTTTATTTTAATATACAAGATAAACTCAAACTTAAATAGCTCCAAACTTGGTAATTTTGTGAAGATTTTCTTAGTATATTTTGTGTTCAGTGTCGCAACATGTCGGCACGAAGAGTCAACTGCGACGAGGAATTCTAAAAGAACTGAACATAAACATAGTATTTTGTGTACGGAAGTCCTTCCGCGGTCGCGTACAACGGATGTGCAGGAAAACGCTCGCATACTGAGTAGGCGTGCCTAAAAGACACTGCGGACTTTAGTTTACCTACAGCGGATTACACGAAACTTAAACATGCCACCTAAATCTGCGACAAACCGTTAGAACCGAAGCATTTAGCTCACTGGCTTTACGGGCCCGAACCTCTAACTACGTGAAATTAAAGCCCAATTCTAAACAGCACCACTCCACTTTATACTACAGACTAATTCAATTTATGTAGCTATATTTTTACGTGCGTACGAAAAATATGGGTTGGTGTATTAACTTTTGACACTTTTTAAAGAAAAGCTCACCTCGTTTTAGTTAATCTCATTAAAATTTTAATCATAGCCTCACATCGGACGTCATAGTATTATTTCTAGTATGTCCCCCGGACATGTCAGTCGACAAATTAGTCACGGATTTGTTAGTGTCGATCGACGGGTGATTTTATTTTTAACGAGACATCAAACATTATCGAGGGCCCCGCGAGGAGTTAGTTACTCAAGCGCCTGTTTACAAATAAGAAACAGCGAGGAGACGAGTGCGTAATAAATTTTATAACACGGCATCGATTCGGATTCGAACGTAATAATAATATATCGGCTGGAAATATTGGAATGTGTCGGTGCGCTCCTCGGCGCACATCTTAAAATAGACCCTCATCAAAGACAGGCAGGTTTGCAGCTGTAAATCCATTTCAGTGTGGCTTGTCCGCATTATAAATTGGGGCGTACATATGTATGCGCAACTTTGTCTGTGTGACGTTTGAACAGCGCGCCGTGTCCTGCGACCTCGCGTTTCCATCTCATGTCGCACCACATTCGTTTGCGTTTTCTATTAACGTGTCGCGGACTATTAGGGCAGCTAGATGGATGTTGTAATTTGATTTTGTATACATTCGCTGAATTAGAGGAAAACTCTTGCTTCACAAAGACGCGCTCTGCCATGTTTTAGCATTAGGATTTGCAATTCCAATTTAGCAGAAACAGTAAATGCAAAATTTATTCCAAGTTAGCGAAATTTATAAAAATGTGAACTGTATTTTTTTATGGAGTACAATGTCAAAAACCGTAGTAGTCATTATCAACAATGTGATTCCGTTGACAAACTACTTGTGTATGATAATTTGAGTCATATTGCATTTGATGAAACGCGGTACGCGAGCCCGGGTTCGCTGAGCACTCTAGACGACCGCAGTGCATAGATTTGCATTTTACGGTTTTGATACGTTGAGCGAATATTCAGTGCAGTGTTGGCGTAGGTATCTTTTCAATTCGACGCGGCGGGCGCCGAGTGGCCGCTCGAGGGCGCTCGAGTAGTGGCGCGTGCTCGAGTGCCGGGCTCGATGCGCCTGCGCAACGCTCGCCCTCGCTCCCTCCTCACGTCCCTCACGCCCCGCGCCGTCTCGCCCTCCTCGCACTCACCCAACGGCAAGCTCCCCATCCTTCGAAGGTTATTACAATTAACTACAACGCTGAGTTAAGCCTCAATTTGGCACAAGTTACTGCTGTCGTTAGAGACTCAAAAAATGTGCTTTTAAACGAATTCTCTGATTAGACGTCCTACATGGTAAAAGTAATCAAACGTAATGCAAGACCTAGGAATATATTCAAAGATCCCAAACATGAAGCCTTTAGGGACGTGCCGTTATTCGTGGTCGCGTGGCACGGAAGTCGGCCATATTGCGGCGTGTCAGCTGGTCGCCAGCGGAAGCGTCGTCAGCACCACGAGTACAAGACGAACATTTAGCTAGTTTTATGTCTTACCACTCATAAAACTTGGTACATTTGTCTAGTACGTTCTGTCCGCTGGTGTTCACTTAAGCTATAGAGAATTACAAAGTATATTTTTATCTTTAGAACCAAGTATAAAGTGTACAAAACATGCTTTACATTAAAAACTGTGCAGTACAATATCAAAACTATTTAACTTTACAATTCGCACAACACTGCAACTAAATTGAATTCATCCTTTGCTGTCCGCTGTGAAATATTTTCATTTTTTATCTACCTAGAATTGTTTTGTATGTTACACTCCAAAATTCTGGACCACCGGCATGGAGAATAAATCATGCGTCAAACACACCCATCGGAGGGGGAGAGGTCGAGAATCTGTTGTAAGGGGAGCGTGGACATCGCTTCCGAACCATTCATTCATTCGTCCGAGATTCATCACGTCACCGACTCATAGGCCGGCCAATTAGTGACGCCGATTCATTCTCTTTATTTCTTTTCTAGAAACAGATACCCACAGCCGAAAGTTAATGTTGGATTACTTATTTCCTTTTTCCTCATGACACAGAATATATTTTCGCAAACAATGCAGATTTATAAGAGTCAAATGTTCTGATAAGTCCACTTATCTCTAACTTCTACAGCTATTAAGATAATAAAATTTTCATCTCATATGATATCCATTATTAAATTTCAAAGGAGATTACGATCTCGTAATCGTGAAATATAACGTTTTCTATTTTACCAAGCTCGTTTGAAGAGGACGCTTAAAATTTATCGACTCTGGCTCCCTTGCTATAAAAGTGCAAAAGTTTTCCACGAAACGCACAATTTACTACGTTTCTGGCGAGTACAAACTAGATTTAATTCAGCTACCGTACATATTAGCTATATATTACGTAGGTAATTATTTTGTGCAAAGTTTAATTCTGCATTGCGCCATTGCCAAATTCGTGAATGAATTAAAAAATATTGCACGATACCAATATAAATTGAGAATTCCTTTTGCCAGACAATTATAAATATGTCAATTATTTGTGTATGTTTCTAAGGAATGAATAATTTACCGTCGTCCTTTGATACCACTTTCCAGACGTCTAATTTTGAATTCTATTTGCCATTCAACTGTGTCTAAAGGATATAATTTAACTAATTTCCAACATGTGTGCGAGAGGAGTAGAACATTTTCGTGAGTAGCAGAGTACATACCTTTTGTATAATTAAACTGCGGGCAAACCCAGTTTAAGTTTAATCCTATAGCCTCTTGACACCGCACTCCCGCCCGGAGGGGAGCTTATTTTGTTCGTCAACACTATCGACCGATGTGTAGACGAAAGCGCTCAACCGCGCTACAAGTGTCACTCGAAATACAACTGTTATACTTATGTAACACGGTTTGTTTTCCAATGTGCTGTTGTGGGGACGCCGTTT
This sequence comes from Xestia ashworthii, assembly GCA_950022955.1. NCBI lineage: Eukaryota > Metazoa > Arthropoda > Insecta > Lepidoptera > Noctuidae > Xestia > Xestia ashworthii. Next base: position 9,099,421 of record OX465553.1, on the reverse strand, counting down.
TCTTTTTGTAGGAATGGAGAAAAATATACGGAATATATAGAGTTCAGTCAGTCGGCTATCATTCACAAGGATTGCATGTTTTGTAGGCAGCCTCCGTCATAGACGACAGTTGTTCATGTAGTTTGTATTTATTTAGTCTTACGAATAGCTCCATACATTCGTTCGAAGGAGGGTTGGTGACGTCAAGTAGTTCGTCGTGAGGACATTTAAGTGATACTTACAATGTATTCGTATCACAACGTCTTCGAAGGAAAAGTGTTGTGTTACCCGAGACACTACTTAGTCTAACTTCAATTAAATTTTATGTTCGCATTAAATAGGTTAAGTGTTTAATTTTCACGTGGTAAACAAAAAGAACACGTTTGTGTTTATTTATCTATGCATGAAAAGCTCGGAAAGCTCGGAAAGTCTAAAAGGTACTTATAGTAAAGAAAATTTAAGGAAATTGTTTTTCTTAAAAGAAGAAGTATTTGGGTGTAATCTAGGTTACGTAAAGCTAAACCAGAAGAAAATTTACGTACCAAATACTGTCACAAGAAAACACAGACAGATAAAACAAACGCGGACACATGCTGCATGTTTCAAAACGTGTAAGTACAAAGTTCTCGTTAATGCTACTTCTTTCTACCGCGACATTTATTGTTTATTTACAAAAAGCGTCCCCACTGAGTAAAAGTAATAATAAATACGAATGTAAAGTTCAAGTTTCGTTAAAAGAATGTCCGATTGTCCAGTCCCCCGGTGTTTTAATGAATGCTCTTGGCAACCCCGCGACGGCTTACAACATTTAGGTCCTTATTACGCATTCTCGACATTTGCTTAATGTATGAAAATTTGAAAGAACGAACCATGTTGATGGTACTCGAAACAAAATAATTGCTACGGTCGCGCGGTCCGGGATTCGACCTCGACATTCATTATTCACTTTTTATTTCGTCCTCCCCTCGGCTTATAATTTGACTCGAAACATAAAATCAAGTTTTATTTGATTATGCGTAGCGAAAAAGAAAAATTCCAAGTATCTTGTATCCTTCACTTTTAATAGGGAGAGAAATCTTTACATTATGATTTACTTGGAAAAGTTCATTTGCGTTATCTCCAACGATACAACTCATTTTGAAACGGCCTGTTTATTGCGTGTTTTTCTCGAAACAATCCATAATACTTGAACTTTTATCTGTATCTTTCGGTAAGATTGTATTTGAGTCACGCAGAATTCAAATTTTATTGAACTGCTGACGATATACAAATATTCGATTTTGAATATTCAAAATAGTAGCGGAATTTGGACACAGACACACCAACCTATCTAGTACACTTACATCACGTCTGCATACTTGAAACAAAGCACCGTCAGTCAATCTTTACAATAGCCTAGGGTTGGATATGGGCATAGTTTTTGCATTCAGCAAGAAAGGGGAGTTCGCGGCAAGGCGTAGGCGTCCCGACGTCTCGCTTTCATCCACTCTTGGGTGCTACATAAAAGAAAGTACGCACACACTCTACACGAGCCAGCCTCACATAGTGCTGTTCTGATGTGTTCCGAATGGCTTTCGATGACAAGTGCACTGAGCCGGTTCACTTTTTAGGCTCCTAAATGGTGCTATTGTTTCTGGAACTCTCGTGCGAGCATTTCTGAAGCATAACGTCGGAGCAGTCGATTTTGTGATGGCTATAACAGTTATTTGAATAGTGCTGTTCAGTGTTTTATCGATAAAAACGGGAAAATGTCATAAACAATCAAACAGCATTAAAGGCTAGGACCGCCCACCACGTAGATATATTTAACTGTATAGAATGAAGTGGTCCTTTGTTCGCGCGCCGAGGGCTGCGTAAGAGTAATAGGACGTAAAAAACTGAAAGAAGCAATATCCCAGTCCTCTTCATACCTACTCTACCCGTTTTTTCCCACCATTGTGCGGATCCTCTTTAAATTTTTCATGGGCTTATCAACGCATCGATCAGGCGTTATTTATTCAGCTCACGATGTAATTCTAAGAAGTTTATTCATTTACATGTATTCGTTTTTTGCGTATTTACTTGTTTGTGTTTGCTTTATCGGGTATTGAATGGAAACGTAGGGGAGACCGGGTACAAAAGTAACACTTTGTACTTTGACACTGATTTCTAGTTATTTATTATATTTATGATGAAATGAATATAGCCACATCAAAATCTTGACTGTGCTCTACAAATTTGTAAATAAATTTACATCATTATTTGCTGTTTTCTGTGAATTACAAGGTTTTGAAAAAAAAATGGCGTTTGTTACTTTCGACCCCGAGGCCAGGGCGAAAGTAACACGGTGTGGGTCGGAAGTAACATGATTAAGGTATAATGAAATGCCATAGTAAATCAACTTATTTATTATAAAAAACACACAAGACAAAAGCAATCTTCTTCGTCTGGTGAATTGTTATGAGCAATGTTTTCTTTTTCTAACTTGCCTTCTTTGTTCTTTTTAATTTTCCCTTCCTTGTAAATATTTTTTTTTTACTTTCATTCTTTCTTTGTATTCTTCTTCAATCGCATTTTTTGCAATTGAAGAAGAATATAAATAATATCGGACAGCTCGTGTTGGTCAAAATCACCGTCTTACGTTTCTTACGCCCCTTACTGGTTGTAGTCCTCGAACCAGCTCTTGGAATAGACGTATATCTTGGGGTGAGACTGAGAAAGGAATTGGCAAGAAAGCAATTGGCGAAGAAGAACCCACTTGTAGTCCGCTAGGTCCTGCTACTGGCGAGATACAATCGTCAATTTGGCATATTCAACCAGGAGGGCTGAGGGTGCGTTGGATCTGGTCGACAGATCAGTATGTGGTATTTCTTCGTTGACTGGCAAGGGACGGTCTGTTACACGATTTGGTGCAAAGTCAGCATCAGTAAAAATATTTCCATTAAATGAACTTATAACAATGCAAGTAAACCCAGCAATGGCCTTTGTATCAGTAACAGCAAGAGGAAATGCTTTTTTTGACAATACCGGGAATGTCATGTATAGTCAGCGTTTGACCGGGATTATTTCGCATTCAGTTGTCTGTAGCTGTGTTTATATTTTTTTTATGGTAATTTTCTTACGTCACATGGCAAACATTGTACTTTTTTTTGTGGCATTATCTTTGAAATGCTCGTCAGCCGCTTTTCTGTATACGTCCATAATATGCCAGTGGTCCTTCTTGCTGTCGTTCTCACTCGCTGTCGCGGCATTCTGTTGGTAAATAAAAACGATTAATTAACATAAAACAATGAGTGAATCACACTCATTGCATTATGGGGACAAAAGTAACATGTTACTTTTGTACCCGTAGTGGTGTGTTACTTTTGTACCCAACCACGTTTTTGTTAATTCATGAATGCTTACATAAAAATAGAACTTGCTATTACAAAATGAACAACAACACTGTGTAAACAATCTAATAAAAAACTACACTGCAAATAGTCACATTGATATCACCATTTTAACACTACGTAAACACTAAATGAGTAAATGTCAAAAAACTTACTTTTAGTTCGTAAAATCACGTGGCGTCCTCTAGCACAACTTTACGGCACGAAGCGAGCGCGGCGATTAAATGCAAGCGGGGGGAACGTTGTCGGCTGTCTCCTGGAGGTAGCAGAGCAGCGTTTCGAACATTTGATATACCTACAGAGCGTTTGTTACTTTCGACCCGCCGTTACTTTTGTACCCGGTCTCCCCTACGTCTACTTCGCAAAATTCCATTATTATGATTGATTAAATTCCAATGTTACATGAGTTGTTTCGTTTATTCTATTCCATTTCTATTAAAAAAAAGAAGCTTGATTTTGCAATGTTAACCGATGCACGTGCAGGTGTTAATTGAATTGAAGCACTGAATCATTTCAATTTCACTATACAACGTTCGGTGAATGCGGCGGTGACTTGTTATTGTCGGAACGAACTAGTGTGGAGAGCGACAGACAGCATCAGTACGAGATAGAGATTAATACTGTGCAAGTGTTGGTGAAGCCGAGAAGCAATAACGTTTCGTTAATGTGTCCCATTTAGAACGTACGCGGTTAGTGTCTTGCGTCGCTTGACGTCGCACGCCACAACCGACTACGTACTTATTTCACGTCGTGTCGCCTCCCCACCGAACTAACGAGACTGGCACCCTAAGCCCTGGAATCACCATTTGCCATCCGTGTGGTCTCTGTATTGTTACAAATGGCATAGATCTGTTCGAAGGCGCCCCGTGCGGGACCTAATGAGCTGTGAAGAAGATAAGGTGTGCGACACGAGAAGACGGGATCATCCCTATCTATACGAAATGCTCAATGCGCCGAGGCGAACGCCACTGATACATATTTAGATACAGTTATAATGTTGCCCACGAATAAGATAAACTTTGCATACGCTGTATACCAGGGGTTCATGCGCAGTTCGAATTTTGTTACAAGAATTCGCACGGTGGAACGCCAGTTTATATACGAAAATCAATTTTGGTTTCCACCAAAATACTTTCACCAGCGCTTTTGCCAAAAAACGCACAACGTGAAGTGAACAAAAAATTTGAATGAATGATAGGGAAGGTCACATTCTATCCTGTGGGTGTAGTAATAATGAAAAATAGGTGCTTCAAAAATACGCATTTATTCAGGAAGACAAAGAACAGACAAGCGGGCCAGAGGCTGTGGGCAAACAAAAATGAAATGCAACGTCAGCGCCGGGTGGGTCGGCCGACCTTTGTGCCCTCGCCTGCGCGACGTTACCCCTCAAATTCTCTGTGTAAAAATTGATTAATATTGTCCCAACCGCTTCTGCCGCAATAAGTGGTATATTCACTCTTTCATGTTGCACAACCCTTGAAAGAAAATGTTTTCAACTGAATTTCGCTGTAATACTTTTTTTAGAAAGAGCGCAAAAGGTGTCGACGCAGAGTGGATTTAGAGCAATAAAAAATAACTATTCGAAGGAATTGTGCGAGTGCTGACGTTGGATGCATTTATGCGTTGTTTCATGGCGCTGTCACGTTGCGCTGCAAAACGGAATACGCTCAGAATAAAAACATTGCACACTGTTATATTTTACTTCCTTCGGTGTAAACGGTTGAAAAATGTATGTGTGCACGTGTAAGGACGTTTTAATTTTTCGACCGATAAAGTTTATGGCGTTTATTACTGAAAATATCGGTGGCGACAATTTCGGTGTGGTGCGAGAGCGTTGTTGGTCGGGAACTTAAAAATTTGTGCGCAGCGTGTTCCGAGGTAGTGGCACATTATGAATTGAGTTAGAGCAACCGTAAGCCGTCAGTCCGGCACGTCGCTACAGGGACGGTGCCATACTCGGTGCTACCGCCCGACGTAATTGGTGTGTGTAGCTTTTTGTCGTGCTGCGGCCGTTCGGTGTTTGCCGCCCGCGGTCAAGTTAGTCTAAATTAAATTGTTGTATTTTTCGCAACAAAATGACTGTGATGGTTACTGCCGCGTCCTAACGAGCCCGACACTAATGTTGTTTGGCGGACGATGCACGTACCTACAGTTTTGAGTCGCGCTCTGCAGCTATAGTTGGATTCAAAATAAACTAATTCTGTTTTTACAAACCTTTATCATACTTTTACAGCTAGCTGCGTTTGTTTTCATTTCATTAAATATACCGATTTGTTTTCATGAGTTTGTAATAAAGATTATTGAAAAATGTATGCATCCGTTTCATAAAACATTCAATTATGGAGATGTGATTTTTCTGTGAGAACAGAATTATAATATTTATTCCAATCAAATGTAAAGATGAAAACAACCGAACGGCTAATGTTACGCATAATAAACTTAGGGTTGCACGCGATTGTCAGCCGTGACAATTAATACGAGCAATCAAAGGTAGCGCGTACCAATTTAGAGAGCCGAGCTAAAAATTGGATATGCGGTGAATAATAATTTTCCCAATGGAGTGAACTGCGTTGTCCACATTTAAGGTAATTGCCAACAGTTTGGGCTGACGTGCCGGCCGCCAAGCCTGACACTCACTCCCATAGGACCACCCTTTACAATCCCATTTATAAATGCCGCTTAATCAAATTTTTATTTATCGCTCCCCGAGTATTTTGCTCGTACGAATCCGTGTTCAAACTTCAAAACGTAATTATTGTTAATCAGTTTAATCAGAATTTCATAATGATAATTCCGTGTATTACCGGTTGATATCAGTTTTAAACGATCATTTTCGTTATTGGCCGACCCGTATACGTACTAAAATACGTTTGCTGTATGTATATGTAGGTAAAACCCCATATCGCGTGTCTTAGTATTGAATATAAATCTATCAAATTTCGTATTTTACGGTCAAAAGGGTTGGATGATCAGTACGAACATTACCCGGGCATTGCGGGTATCGATCAGTCAGACTGGCCGTCGTGTACATAAATAAAAAAAGTATGATCATGATCCGTTTGCACCTTCTTTTTATGGCCTCTTCGCAGTATATCATTTATATTGAACACGGAAAAATATTCCCCTAAAATTTTATACGTTCATTGGTTTCATTGGGGTTGTGGCAGTAACTATAGCAACCTAATAATGATATAAAGGTAACTTACATTGCTCAAGGTTTAATCAAAATATTTTTGTTGGAAACAATTTAGAAAGAATTTCCCTTAGAAATTAATATGTAGGAATATGCATACGATACGTATTTCAGTGCAAACATGTTGTAATTGTGAAATGGGGTTTATTATAACTACATTAAAGTTACAATGGAATGGAGTCGTTTTTACATAAACGCAGCAATGTCATTGATTGTTTAATAAAACAGAATTTAATAAAGTATGTCAAGTAACACAGTCATAGTAACATTTTAGTTATTTCTGTACGGATATGCTCGTAATCATAAAACGGTGTTGGTAACTGCAATTTCAAAAGTTTATTTCTCTTATTCCGAGGGCATTGAACCATTCAATGAAGAAACTGTTTGTTTTGGCGGCTGCCACCCAAATGTTTAGCTTAAGACATAAAGTATTTTTATATACTCGAATTAAATCGATTTTTGAAGTATCTGCGATTGGATTTAATTTGAATGTGGATAGAAAAATGGTAGGTATACAATTTTGGAAAGTTTTCATCAATAACAAAGAACACTCTCATTTCCACTGTTTTAACTTAAATATTCTAATAATATAGAGTTTCCTTTAGTTAAAAAAATCCTTTGTAGCTGAAATCTTCAACATTGGCACCGCTACCTACTTCAAACAGCCTACGTAGCACGAAAAAAAAAATTAAACAGTAGAAAAACGCGTTGATTCAGTGAGACAACATGACGGGGGGAGCAGGGAAGCGTTGTCACACTTGAGATTTACAGGGAAAAGGCAGAAGGAAGGGCGCGGGGTGCGGGGTGCGCCACTTGGACATCACGTAGACCACCCCCGCCCCGCTGCGCCTCACCCCCGCCTTGCCACTTATTCATCATTTACGTACATTTGAGTGTGATTTCGTTTGGGATCGTCCCAGAACTCCGGCCCTCTTACTCACTTACATTAGTTACATTAGACGTTACCGAATCTTGTTTTATTCAATTTCCACAGCGCTATTATCTTTCGCCACTCATAGTAATAGGGATTCCTTTCCGAGACGTAATAATATTTCTCGTTTCTAGTGCCTCAAAGGTTTAAGGGATTGTATGTATTATTATATGATGGCAGTATTATTTTATTTTACTTAAAACTCGCTGAGCTGTATATGACATTGTATCCTTGAGTTTGAACCGCTTCCAATTTATTCGCCCATGTAAATTTCGTTTACTGACGCACAAAATTTTGCTTATGATATTACCGGTAGGCGAAGGCCATAAACATTTTAATTCTCAAGGCTCAACTTTACTCCTGACATAATTCTATCAGGTTGTACGAGTAAACTGTAACAATACGTGGAAATTGAGTCCACATTTCCAAGCGACCGCTGAGTTTGAAAAAATGCCAGCACAACAGCTCACAGGGGGTTAATTGTTTGACTTTTGTCGTTAACTGTACCGCTCATATGATACGTAAATAGGTACAGGTACGGGTACCCTTTCACGCGTGACATCTGCTAACTTTGTCGCAGCGTCATAATTGTACTATCGAGCACAGCGTCTGCCTCGTTACCGATAGGAAACCCCTTAAAAACCTCGTCGACCGTTGTTAACTTAACGCAGCTTGCATTTTTCTTCCGTTATTATAGCGCATAAATATTCAAGAAGAAAACAGGTAACTCTCCTTTGAGTTCGAGCCGTGCAACGATATTGACATTATTATGAAATCCCCTTTTAAACGTCTACGCTTTGATTGTTAAAACTATGCATAGAATAAATAAGTTAGCTATGTACTCGTGCTTTATACACTGGATCTGCGTTTAATAATTCTACAACCGATACTTATAATGTATATCTGCATGAGAGGAATTATTTACAGACTAAGCAAAACAAACAAATTTCAGTGAACAAGTCTGAACGCGGTCCAACATTGTCGGTTCGTGGTTACTATTATCCCACAGAGCCATTATGTATTATGCGTTCTTCAGAAATATCCCTGAGTAACCTTCGCGGGAGGACTGCATAATATATTAACAGTAATTATTTGAACATTTCGCTCGCCCGCTGTGCGAGTGTGCGTTACTACCACTTTGCTTCCAATTGTTTTCCCGTTATGAACTATCCCAACAAATTGTGCTGAGTCCCGACACATACCAATGTTCCCTTTTGTGCTTACTATTCATAAAGCCGATGGACCTATATACAAATAAATAACTACACAAAAAGCGAAATAAATTGTAAATTGAAACGTTGATAAAACAGTTTTCGCGATTTGCAAATAAGAGTTGTTTGTTTACGTGTTGATTCATTGTTATTATATTTTATTGATTTCACAAGTATTGATTTAGTTTGTTTGTTGCAGATGGTGACCAGGACAAAGAAGATTTTCGTAGGAGGGCTATCGGCACCCACAACGCTTGAAGACGTAAAGAATTATTTCGAACAATTCGGACCGGTGAGTACTCACTATATCTTGTAACTTCTCGTTAGCATTTGCTGGGGATTGTACAGAGCTCCGGTGGCTGCGGCCATTAGCAGAACGAATAGAAGCGTATAGCCGACAACCGACATATTCCACGCAACGTGGCCGCGTCGCGCGCGCAAAGTTGAGACAACTTCCCTCGCCAAATTTAATTTACACCAAACTTTTTGGAAAAGTGTACTGAATTTGCACTGTCATGTCTCATTTGTTATTAGGCAATGCTAATTTTATCCGCAGCTAAATCATTTCGTGCACATAATAATTAAACACGTTACCCTCAAATTTGGCGCGTCGGTCAAACTTGCAAACTCTGTTATTGTGATTATGTGCCCGCTTTACTTGTTTTGATGGAAATTCATAATAAAACGGCTTAGTTCCGAGCGATTAAATTGTAGATGTACACTGTTTTTTATTCCCAACGAACGCCATTATGTGAAATTGAAGCTTTCAACTAAATTAATGTTGTTTTAATGGATACTAAATAACTAAGCAGAGATTTAAATCAGGGAAACAATTTCTTTGTGCCGTTATTGTCTCAGGTCGATATTGAATAAGACTGTCGTCTTAGCTCCAATCTATCGTCTCGTTTGTCGGATGGCGTCACAGGAAAAGGAATCTTTGTGTGACTGTTTAAAGTTAATATTCGCGTGGCGATGCTCGCGTGCCTGTAAGTCTGCGATAACTTGGTCTTTGTCTGGCGGTCGCGACTCAGCGCAGGTGTCTATCTACAAAAGTTTCGTCGTAATTAGCCCCGTATCTAGCATGGATGCGGACTAAGGAACTTTTCAGAATTCAACATTGGCTACAGCCGGGGAGTCATTGTGCCAGCTCTCAAAGTAATCGGAGCGAGGCAGCCGGCAGCGGCCGCGGCGATCAAGACCTTCATTACCTATTATGAGAGTTTAGAATAAAGCCAACGAGTTTTTCGGAGTGAATGTGATTGATGCCGAGCGAAGGAAATATCCCGGGAGAGATAAAAGGAATTTAATGAAGAGTCTTTAAGAATAATGATTAAGGGAATGGTTATTCCTTTTGGTCGGCGGCCTAATGATGGGGTCTTTTGAATTACTTTTTGTGACTACGAAATATTGTGTAACCGCAATTATTCTAATTAAATACAAGATGCGAAGAAAAACTGACGAGACAAATAAATCTAAAGACTCCCGAGCGATGGTCTGTCTCACTTTGATGAGAACAAATTGGAACACGTGGGTAACAAAAATAACTTTGTTTCAACATCTAATGTACAAGGTTCTTCAAAAAGATCTTACTTTTGCATTACAGAAATTGTATATTTCTTCAGACCGTATAATATTTTCATGTTTCAATTGATTATTATTTGTAATAAGTATTGGCCTTATTTTGATAAGGGGTTTTTCTTATACTTTACCCTCCTCGTTACAAATATGACCTCGAAAACTAACCGTTTAAACGCCTAAATGTTTATTCCCATGTATCCAAGGAAGTAAATTACTAAATACCATTATTACATTCAAGAACGCACACCGAGAATTCTGATTACAAATTAATTCAATAACATTGAAGCCGTGCACTGTGCTCCCGGGCCGGCGTCATTTCGTAAGGGTGTCACATTTTGAGCAAGTTTAATTAACAATCTAGTCGCTTTTGTAGGTGCCTTCATTAGTGTATTTGTGGATAAACATTGCGCAAACTCGGCGCGTGCGTGTGGCTCGTGCGAGCCGAGCGAGATCTTACGAAGTCGCCCGATCACGTGCGAGCCCACGATGAAGTGCTGTGACTGCTGCCGGCGTACGGTACGCACTACGCGACGGTACCGACGTGTGCGTACTCCGTGACTCCGATGCTCCCGATACCGGCTCTCTACGTGCGAGCTTTTCGAATGCAAACTGTCTCAGAATATCAAATGAGCCACTTAAATACCGAACACAATGAGTACGCCCACCTGCAGAGGCCGCGGGACGCATGCACGCAACGCCGTAAATGAAAGCCCATCGGGCCGGGGGTGGGCGAGGTTCAACCCCGGTAACGATTTCCTTCAGATAATGGCGAATTTTCTGATGAAAGCTGCTCGACGGTGCCCTTTCAAGGATTTAGGAACCGCCGGATTTATGGGTCGAACGGTCTTCGCAAATTTTGTCCGTCACGACAGAGCTTTGCCTATCGCATGCATAATGGCGATCTATTCGTGAGATTTCAACGTGAGAGCATTCTTTCATTGGGGAACTTTTAAGTGGGACTGTTGGGACAGGAGTAAAGAGTTATGGAGATAACGTGCCTTTGGTAGTTTAATCCGCACAGATGTGGCGAGTAAAAAAAGAACAGATTGCAGCCAGTTAATTTTATGGCGCGAGAACGGTTAAGCTAAAACAAACACGTACGGGAAATTACTTCCAGGCATACATTCTCTGGAACAGTTTTAAGGTGAAGGTAATTTGCCAAATCCAGTTGTGTATGAAGCGCTCACGTTGTTCTTGAGTTAACTTGCTGAGTACGAATATTAAGTGATGAACTATATTATAAAGTATTATGGTTCCTTGGTGGTGTGTTGTAGAAGATTATGAGTTTTTGTCGGTTGTGTCTACCGGGTCGCTAGGTTGTTTATGTCGATGTTGGCACATTATTGTTATAGCTATATGGCAAGAGATTATGCCAAGATTTATTTGTAACTCGTGACTCTCTCTGTCAGTCTTTCTGTTACCTTATCACAACTAAACGGGTGCTCTGATTCGGATACTTGGCTCACAGAAAGAAGTCGCAGGGAAAAGCCATTAGAAATTATAACTCTTTAGGAGAAAACTATCAGTCATCACTTATATCAAAGACTAGCAGTTGTAGTAGATCGTGTAGTTAGATAAGTAGAACCTACTAGATAAGTCAATCATGGTCGACGGTAGACCGTAATTGACATGTATGATCTTTTTGTAATGATATTTAGATGAAATAGATGGGTACAACCTGATTTATATCGCTTGTTATTAATTTTCAAGTAGAAATTTATAAAAGTAGTTTCTATTATAGAAGACCGAAGAATACAATTTGCCTCTCTGTTTAGCGTTTGTGGACTACGAGAAAGCCTTTGATTCGATCGAGACCTGGGCTGTTCTGCAGTCTCTCCAACGGTGCCAAATTGACTACCGGTACATCGAGGTGTTGAAGTGTTTGTACAAAAACGCCACCATGTCAGTCCGACTTCAGCACCAAGCCTCGGAACCTATCCTTCTGCAGCCAGGTGTAAGACAGGGAGACGTCATATCTCCGAAACTGTTCACCACTGCACTGGAGGATGTCTTCAAGGTTCTGGATTGGAGAGGGCTAGACATCAACGTCAATGGCGAGTACATCACTCACCTTCGGTTTGCGGAAGATATAGTGGTCATGGCTTAGACCATGGAGGACCTCATGTTGAATGCCCATGTCACACCCATTCCTATCAAGATCGGAGACTCGACACTCGAAATTGTAGACGATTATGTATACCTAGAAAAACGGTCCAGTTAGGTAAGTCTTACATCGAGAAAGACGTCAATCATCGAATCCGACTCGGCTGGGCAGCGTTCGGGAAGCTGCGCGGTATCTTAAATTCTCGTCCAACTTACCGCAGTGTCTCAAGACGAAAGTCTATGACCAGTGTGTGTTGCCAGTGATTACATACAGGACCGAAACGTGGTCGCTTACAATGGTCCTTATCTAAAGGCTTAAAGTCACCCAAAGGGCAATGGAGAGGGCTATGTATGCTCGGAGTTTCCTTGCGAAATAGAATCAGAAATGAAGACATCCGCAAGAGAACCAAGCTTAACTGACAGTGGGCAGAGCACATTGCTCGCAGAACGGATGGCCGCTGGGGCTGAAAAGTTCTGGAGTGGCGACCGCGCACCGAAAGACGATGCGTTGGAAGACCTCCCACTAGGCGGATCGATGACCTGGTGAAGGTTGCGGGATTCCGTTGTATGCGAGTCGCAAGGGACCGGTCAATGTGGCGACACTTGGGGGAGGCCTATGTCCAGCAGTGGACATCTTTCGGCTGAAATGATGATGATGATGAGTTTCTAATGTCAATCATTCATTTCAAGTTGGTTGAATCGTTGAAGATAAAGCATGAGTAAATAATAAAAAAAACAGTTACCTAGAGACACAGACAATATAGAAACATTTGTAACAAGTAAAACTGTTACAAGACAAGGCAGTACCTGAAACCACATTTTCCATAGTAATTTGACATGTACGGACGACGTATTGACAGGTCATTGCTTCGAGGCTAAAAACAACCCCTTTTCCTCAATACTTTTTACGACTTCCCAGAAACGACAAACCACCGACTCATACAAGGCCTGTCATTTACTTCAAAACCAGCGGAGGCAAAACAGGAAGAAAACAGAACTCTTGTAATATGTAAATCGTAGTCGAATTCACTTGAATGTTGAAGCTAGCGTCCGCGATGCCGACTTAAAAATTAATTAGCCGAACGACCGGTGTAATCGCTGGAGCCAGCACCGATTAAGAGTTATCTGGGAGGAACTGTGCCCGCAATTTTGACTCCATCGTCCGGTGCGAGAGTGCGATTTCCCTTGCCGGCCAGCCGACGCTTAGGCTCTTCTGCATTCTGCCCACAACCCTCTGTCTGCCAATCTCTGCCCCCAGTCGACAGAAAACGCACACTTGCCCCTCACAATTTCACCACGGATTGCTTATATTTTATTTTTTTCTCTTCTCATGAAAATGTATGCCGTCTTTAGCTGTCTATCTGCCTCGCTAAAGCGATCTTATATTTAATGTTAAGCGGACAACTTTATTCACAACAATTTCGGTCGGAATGTTTAAGTAAAAATGCTTCTTCTCGGTGAATATTATTTTTAGATTTGGTAACGCGAGAAAAATAACCGATTATATTTTCATCCGCCAACGTAATTGTTTCGTTATATTTGGGGGAATTTACGTCAAATTACTCCCACGTTAGAATATTAAAGTAAAGCGATATGAAATGATTAAAATACTGTAATCATAATTTAGAAGGAGGAAGTGAGCATGATTTCTATGCGGCTGTGTTAGAAATTTAATCAAAATGCAGTACTTTCTCCTAATTTAACGCCTTATGCTGGTGAATGAAGGGCTCGAGGCAACGCTCAAGTTTCCCAACCAATATAAAGTTGTGAGCGCGTTCGCTAAGCGTCGCACGCACAAGAGGGTGTCTTTGAGGAAGTTCCGTCGCATGCTTGATTCGCTATTGTTTTACCCGTCGAGCGAGACCAAACTCTGACCGTCTCCCGCCGATAACTAGTACGCAAGTCTTGTGATACAACTTGCACGATTACTTGTTATTATCTCAACATACGCTCTTAACTTTGTATCGGCTATCGACATGTTCTCTTAGAGTCTTGACTGCGACTGGTGGCGGGAATTGCGAACAGACTTGCTCTCGCTGCATATGGTCGGGCGAACGATTTTATGCAAGTGCTTTCTAACAGTTTTGATTCGACTTAGTTTCACTGGTGGTTTATTTGATTCTAATATTATTGTATCCCAGAGAAATACTCTTATGAAAATCAATATTTGAAGAAGAAAATGTAATCAACAGAAAACCGTTTTAAGTGAACCTACTGCATACTTGAAAAAGGGTAGGAAATGCGACTTATTTTATTTACCAAAAGTGTTATTGTAGGACATAAACCTCGTAGTTATTGCAAACTTCAGGGGATGTATCGAGTTTATTTGACCAAAGCAAACAGTCGAAAAGCGATAGGTAGTCAACTTTAACGCTCGCTCACTATCTAAACATCGTTTAATGTCAACAGTACTCGAACTGTAACTGAGGCGGGTCAGGAATTCGGTACACGATAGTTACCTACGATATCATCGGAGGCCGTATATCAATCAGTTGTTACAACGCTCCACGGTTGTCGTTTATCTTCGGGTCCGCTCGGATCTGTCTGTCCAGATTCGTGCATTGTTCCGACATTAGCCGTGGCCGCCGAATCGGTGGATGTCTGAAATGCCAGTGCGGTAGTGGCGTTCCTGTTGCAAGCGCATCGAGCGCCCGATAGCATTTCCAATTTCCTGACTTAAATTGCTCTAATTTGGTTATGCGCTGACGGTTGATCGAAGGCTGCCAGCGCAGTCCACCGGCGACACTCGCTGTGACGTGTAAATTTAATATCCATTTTGAATTTCGTTCCAATCAGTCGTTTTCTCATATCTTGTAATATTTTTAGTATTTAGCTTTAAAAGCTCTTTATAAGTAGTTTTAAGTTAAGTATTAAAACAATATTTTAACAAAGTAGGTCTTACGAAGTTTAGGTAGGTAGGTAAGTATTTTCACTAAATACTTGTCAAATCAAGTCACGGATGTGACTTTTTAAAGTACCTTCCACATAAAATAAATGGAACAAAAAAAGAAAACTTTTGTTTTTCAATACTTGTACAAATGGCCGTGTATTACGGTAATGGCTACCTAATTGAGGCCTTACTACTACAATTGCTATTAAAACTAGTTCAAAGGGCACTACTTAGTTTTAAGCGCTAGACGGATTCAATTACGTCACAATAATTACACGATTTCAATTTATTGCTCACGCTATTTTACAGAAATACTTTTCAAGAAATATTTTAAAAACTTTTGCCTTTTATTTTAGTACACATTTTTAATACTTAGTTAGTAAAAGAAATGGAAATACCCTCACGTGGCATAGGTATGCCAATACCGTCCCCGTTTTGAAAATCGTTCCTGTCAACTTTTTAGTTGTCTGGTAGATTTCCATCAATATATATAATATGACTGTAGCCCATAAAAATAAATAAGTATTTATAGTGCCTACATACTCGTATTACTCAACAAAGGATTTTTATCACAATATGTAATTGCTATTGAAACTGTTTAACGATAATACAATGTATCCAAACTCCTTAATTCTGACATCTCAATTGTTTACATCCAACAAAATTATCTAGCGATTGGAATTACACTGAAGATTGATCGGAGTCTGAGTGATAGAGAGTTTCACTGACAGATTGCCAATCCATAGCCGGAGGGTATTCCTCCTTAGACTCGATATACAGGGAAAACGTGACATAGTTAATACAATAATATCTTTCATTTGTATGACAGAAATAAAATTATATTATGGAAAAAAATGTGTTGCGCAAATCTTAACCTGTGACATTATAACAAATAATAAGGGGAATGGTTTCCCGTTCTGGAAAATACCTAAAAATAATACCGGTCTACGTTGTGAACCGGTTACAAAAACTTGACATTTATTAATAAACGTTTGACAAATACGCTTCCCCTGTGATTCAATGTGAAATGTACGTTCTACTTGATAATTCTTTAGTTCAAACGATGAACAACTAAGAAAGTTCAATGTTTCAGTTAATTCAAACACAAAAACAAACGCATGGAAACTTAAATCTCCAAAGAGAAGAAAACCACTTAAAAAAACATGAGGTTTGTTTAAAATTACGAACACTTCTCCAGTATTGAAAGGTTTTTCTTTTCGTTTGGCATCGGTACAAAACGCCCCTTCAGTACCGATATATTATTCTAATAGGGAACTAATTACCCCCTCTCTCCTTTATAGAACCACGGAATTATTCCTCGAGGAGTTTCTAAACGTTTATTTGTACAGTTTTTGTAGCGTGAGGGTGAATAGCGGCTTCAGATTTAGGAATATTGAGAAATAAACGGATGTATTTTGTTTGGGTGAATCGATTTGAAAAGTTTTATTGATAAATATTGTATCGATTATAAGTTTTTTTTCTTGACCGAAAAGAACTAACTTATTGAAAAAAAAGGTAGATAAAATATACGTAATTCATTAAATATTTTTTGAAATCAGAATAAATAATACCAGATTACTTTAAATACAAAACTTAGAAATATACTTTCCAGAAACCAATATTCTTGTCTTTCTACTGTCTAGACGATCAAAGGAAAGTACCAGCTACTTCTTACAAATACATCTTTATGAATTTAAAAAACAATATCACTCAACACTGTCCCGATGATACGACATATTTGTAAAATAAGTGGATACAAAATTGTGTCCTATTTCGAAAGGACTTAGGTTTATATTTGTATGAGTGAAATGAGGGAACAATGTTGAAATAGTTTTCTCCACGTGAGGTATGGGGTGAGGTTCGGATTAGGGTTACCAATCGTCAGGAATTTTCTAGATTTATGATAGTACTGAAATCTGAGTGTTACTTGTAAATGACATTTAGAAAATATACCTACTCGTATTTTTAGAAAATCTGAAAAGCAGCTTACACACATGAATCATAACATTGTATCAAACGATGCTCCAGGTAAAGCTTCCTTCAATTTATTTCGGCTTAAAATTCAAACCTTCCACTTTTCTTCGTTCCTTGTCTTTTCAAACACAATTACCCACAGAAAAAGGCCCAAGCATTTAAAAAAATCCCTCCGGCAAGCCGCAGGAGGAGGTAGATTTCGAAGAAGGTGCTGGAGCGTCCGACTATTGAAAATTTGTATAAAGAGTTGTACTTATGTGTACAATCTACAAAAAAAAAAATATGATTTCAAAATCGTTGTCCTGTAATGGAAAGTTTACCCTTTTTAAATTCTCTCATAAAAGTTTAGCATGGAAACGCCCTCAAATGTTTAGTTATAATTTTTTATTTCGAAAACTATAAGTTTTATCGCTGAACTTTGAAGGTAACAATTGTAAAGTAAACAATTTGCTTTCAAAAAAAAATATTTGCGACGGTCAAAATGTTTACTGTTTCGGAGATATGATTTTTTTTCGCAAAAAATTTGGAATTTTCAACCCCCTCCCCAATTTAGGGGTTGCATCAAAAAAGTTTTAATTTAATGATGTCCGTATTCGTACTCAGAATGATAAAAATGAGAAACGGTTCAAAAATTTGCCATAGGAAAAAAGTTATGGCCAAAAAACTGATTTTAGAAAAACCGCCCCCCCGCCGCCCCCCATGGACGAATTCCGCCCATTCACGAACTTAGCCTAAGTTTTGACCGTTTCGATTTTTTGGCCAAGTTTGAAAGCAATCGGTTCATAATTGCGACCTGTAGAGTGTGGCTAAATTTTGCTTGTCACCCATATACATACGTATTCCTATATATCCCCGTAGGTGAGAGACCAATAGGTAGATTTTTTTTTTTTCAAAAAAAGGAAATCTACCTAAAACACATACACCACAATTTTCTTCAAAAAGCCCGTTTTTCCTAAGATGGTAACCCTATTCCGGATAAACGCACCCCCGGGCAAGCGATTTGTATTAGCCGTCTAGTGCTGTACTCGTAATTGTCGATGCCGCGGGCATCGTCGCACTCTCTGCTCGTAAGAGGGGCAAATCCGAAAAAAAAAGTAATGAGAAACCTCCAATCGATAGTCCCTTTCGATGTCTTGTTGAGAACTTACGACTCATTATTTTATTAGATCTTTGAGGGATTATTTTGATCCTTTGAACAATAATTTTGTTGATTATTGTAGTCGGATCTATCCTCAGGTTAAGCCGTGCTTGCCTAGGCTCGTCCGTGGATGGCTGACCACCCATTACATACCTACCGAGTTTCCTCCGTGCTTCAGATATCACGTTAAGCCCTTGGTTCCAGCTACCATTTCTGGATCTTTGACAGTCGTAACAGGTAGTCAGTGGCCTAAAAGTCTGAAAATTAACCAGTCTTACAAAGGGGTATCGTATTATAATAAAACATATGAAAACGGGTATTTATCGCGAATTTACCTTTAATTTAAACCCGACGTTTCGACCGGATTGCACCAGCCGTGGTCGCGGGGAGACTGAAGTGTGAACCGCCACAGCAAAGTGAAGGTGTTTATTCAACTACCCTCACTTGATCTTCATAAATGTTAATTAGGGCCGGTTCACACTAGGACAGCACACTACACTAACCGTGTCCGTATATTGAGGCGATTTCACTACCCACCCAGTTATTACCTAGTACTAACTGGGTTGTGGAGATCAGATAGGCAGTCGCTCCATGGAAAATACTGGTATTCAGCTGCATCCGGTTAGATTGGAAGCCGACCCCAACATAGTTCGGAAAAGGCTGGGCAGATGATGATGAACAATGATTTAGTTGTTAGGTATAGTGGTTAAATTGATAATTGTTGCCTTTTTGAAGTGAAAAATTGAGTGAAACATCAGACATTCAGAACACACTTCCAAAAATTAAAACTTTAACTAACGAAAAACCACATTCATATAAAACACCAATCTACCAACCAGCATTTACACAAAAATCAGAACACCACCATACCTTTTGACTGCATAAAATGTTTTTACATTGCTACACGGAATATAAATTTTATAAACTCAATTGAAATGCTATAAATACAATTCACGCGTCAACTGCTTGATCCTGTTACAATGTCCGAGTTGATGGGCCGATTTAAGCCGATCATTTGCAATATAAAAATAAACGCGAAGTTACTGGGCCGACGGGAAACCATTCTCCGAGTACCTAGGTGGTACTGATGGTATTAATTCTCTCTTTCAGTAAAGGCAGGTTCAATTTTAATTGGAAGGGTGAGCTACTTGTTTTGGTTTTAATTGTAGACATTTTTGTTGGGTGAACGTGAGCTTTATTTCTGGCTTCATGTGGGTATCCTAGATACTTGGTATACCTAAAAAAATCGTCGCTAAGAGCAGATTTCATGGTTATTATGTCAATGGCAGGTCTTGGAACCTGATTTGGGTGAAATTTGTTTTTCTAGTAGACAGAAAGATGTTGCCACAGACTCTGGGTTTTTTTATTGCGCCCGGTTGTTGGCAATAGGCTCGCTCCCTATTACATCTGCCTAACCCTTTTGGGTTTACAGGCGTGTTGTTATGTTATGTAGAAAGATGTTTCCATTAATAAAATCTCACATCCACTATTAATGACTGCTCCGTGTGGTCTCTTTTGATCCAAATACTTATAATGTATAATAGAATATTAAAATTGATCAATTGATATAGCTTTTAGATATTACGTTTGATCAGCAATTTCGTGCATTTGCGGTTTAGTATAAAACGATACACATTGTGCTACTTAATGAAGCCTATAATCGATTTTATAATGTGAGGTGAAGTGATTTTGCATACAATCAAAATGGACTCGTTAATAATTTATATCTACGTTAATTTTGTCCAGATCATTTCCAAACAGTTAATAGTTTAAATTAGGAATTAAACGTTTGATTGATTATCTATGACTAGAGTCCATGTTCACCGAAAAGATAACGGTCTGATTATCTAAAACAGTTGTGATATGTTCCCATACAAAAATGTGTTTTAAACAGCTGTTTTTAGATATTCAGACCGTCATCTTATTAGTGAACATGGACCCAGATGATGGCAGACTCTGTTGATTAATTTTTTGTTCAAAATAAGGTTATTGTCAGAAAAAAGATTTATTTAAAACTAGCTGCTGCCCGCGACGTCGTCTGCGTGAAGGCTCTACAGCACCAAAAATACCTAAAATGCCAGTGTCGCTCAGCTCCTCCCCGTAGGTGATAGCGTGATAATATGTAGTCTATATGTTGACCCGACCTCTTAGTAATATTCATGCAAAGTTTGAAGTAAACCCATGCAGTACTTTTTGAGTTTAGCCCGGACATACATACAGACAAACAGACAAAAATTCTAAAAACTATATTTTTGGCTTCGATATCGATTGTAGATCACGTCCCAAGTATTTTTTTTTTAAAAATTCAATGTACAGTTTTGACTTTCCTACGATTTTATTATATGTATATGTCACCGTAAAATTGTCAAATACGTTATATTGTAATATCACTAGCGATATTGTAAAGTCTCGAATTACTGTCAAATGAACATACGGCTTACAATAAAACGCATTATTTTTCGTGAAATGCATGCGATGGTAGTCCACTCACGCGGTGTGGAGAGAAGGAGGGGTCCCCCTTGCCCAGTAGTACCACTCTCATGAAAAGATACTGTACCATTCCTGAGAAATATCGATTAATATAACCTAACCTTAAAACACTTCATATTCCCCTAAAAAGCGTAGTCGACGGAGCCCCTATTTCCGAGTGCAGGGTTTAAAGGAACCTAACGGGGGGGTGCCCCAAGTCCCGTTTATGGGGGCAAGAGATACTCCCGTATGTTCAGTTGACAATAATTCGAGACTTTACAATATCGCTAGAGAGATACACGTTATATTGTAATATAACGTATTTGGCAATTTTACGGTGACATATATATAGATGAAGCTCTATCTTCAAGGCCAAAAGTCTTAAATCCAAAAGGTTAACGTATGGGTCAATGAGCCACGAGGGTATTTACGAGTAACATTCACGGAGCTATTTTTTTATTTATTTTCAGTCTATCAAGCAACAGACCTTCAAATTAAATCAATGCCACAATCCCACACAGTATAACAACGCCTGCCCTCAACCACAGTCGTATCTAATTTTGAGTTAGTATCATGCGTTCACACGAAATTAATATTAATATCCTGAGCGTACTAACAATAATTATTATGATTATGGGAGATACGCAATCTGTATAACTCAGTCGCCATTCGTAGGGAATTACTGGAGTTATATAACAAACCAAGTCTTGTCAGAGACTGCCGTGTATGCCATATGTAGCAATTTAACTTGTACTATCGGTAGCAGAACTTGTGGCAATGTTCTATAGGATTCGTTGGGAATTCAGGTAGGTGTAATAGACCTAGGCTAGTTGTATGGAACGTTCTACTCGACTGCCTTTAAACGAGGCACGCTTTAGAACACTGGAAGTAAGCTCGGTTTTCCAAAGCATGTAGACTTAGCCTAAAGGCCAGAGGGGTTTCCTCTTGGACTCAATGCTACGCCATTGTGCTACGGCCTACGAGATTTGCTGCTACGAGTTTTGGTGCTACGATTTTTACTGCAGTTACATATTCTGCGGTTCACGAACGCAGTCATCATACATCAGTGACAATTAATGTATTCAAATGTATATCTAATATGCAATAACGTTTCATGCATTCATGTGAAATTAATATTTAATATCCTGTGTACAATTAGCATTACTCTGTTTGACACAATACAAATACATGAATATGTTATGTAGGCGTTACATTGATTATTCCGTCGGACTTGGTACGTTTCACTTATCTCGGCGTAGTAATAAGATTGCTTTTAAAGTAAGAAAATCAGTGAAAGCATTCGAAGTGACTCGCACAGACAGTAGTCGTCTTATTCAAAGCTGCTTCAGAATCGAAAAGCTCGCTTCTGGCGTATGTGAAGATTCTCTTAGCGAACGAAACTTAACTCAAAGCTGATTTGGCTCAATTAAACCTCTTATATTTTCCCAACTGACGTTAATTAAAGTATTTTAATTTTGGCAATCCCCTTGTCTTCGTGCCGCATATAATTCTTTGTTATCACATCAAATTTTCCTATAAAAAAACGGCTTTGCATGTGGATCGAGCTGTTAAATTATTCCTAAATTTTGATTGCCTTGTAGAAATCCGCCGGATTCTGCGGAGGGGCTCTTCGTTTTTTCATTCCCGTTCCGAGGGACAATTAGGTATGCTAATTCATTTATTTTATGACGGGTTTGAGGAAAAACGCTACGAAAAGATCAGTTTTTGCGATGGAGATCACATTGTAGCATTTGTATTCGCAAACGAAAAAATAATCTCAATTAAATCAAATCTAATTCGAAACCTATGCCAAATTCAGCTGTGTTAATAAAATAAAAATTCCAGTATTTCGTGTATTTGTCTTCATGTTCACACATATTCCACCCAAATAGGCACGCGTTATGTAAATGCCGTGGAAATGGCCTAAATGTTGTCACACTGTGCGTACTGCGACATAATCAGTTCCTATAAACATTTAGAGGGGATGGAATGAATCCACGTCACGTACAGAGGCAGCGGGACACGGTAAACATAATTAGGCGAACGGCCATGTTGATTGGACTAGACGCGCCGACACTTCCCGGAAGAAATTGCACGTGAAAGGTAATATTTCACTCGGATGAGATCCTTTGATACGCATCTTGGTCACGGCACTTCTGTTTAATACATAAAATAAGATAAAATTCTACTAGACAGCGCGTTTCATCCCGGTCATACGACAAAATTTAATTTCTTATCGAAAAGCTCAGTCTCACTGAAATAGTTTAACACACGGAATAATCGTAACTTTGTAATAAAAAATCCAGGTTCACCTGTTTCACTACCGAGTTACGGTTATTTTCAATAGTTAAATTCAAAACGGCCGGGGATCGACACGAACAATGTTTACTAGAGTATCTTCGCGCCGGGTTCATCCGGAACAAAGTTTGAATTATATTGTTAATGTTAACATTCCGTACGCAAACTAAAGTAACTGGTGTATTGTTAACAAGTTTCTGTTTGTTTTATCACTTACGCATTATCCGGTGACGTGGGGAGGAAACGACGAAAAATAACAACAGGACCGAGCTGTAGGTGACAATTCAAAGTGTCAAATAATTCAAGGTGCGGCGCGGCGTTTCTCACAATCAGCGAGATCTACAGCCTCAGCGAGCGAGACACCGTACGCTCCTTTTTTCTATCCATTCGGTTTGTTTATTTCTCGTTTCACCTTATAAATATAAGAGTTCGGCATCTCTGCACGAATTCCCAAGATGAAAAGGTATTTTTCACGCGCGGTGTTCGGCACGCCAATGCGCCCCGCAGCGGCTAAACTGCAAAGCTTTTCGCTATCAATGCATGAGTTATCATCATATTTATTTCAACGTTTTATATTCTTGCCTTTACGTAAGATACTTTTGTTGCTCCACAATTATGCAAACTGCATTAATGTAGATGAGATTACTATAGATATTTTCTCAGTCAAGCTTTATAGAAATAAAATTGTATTTGCATACTGACTTAATTGAATACCTACATTTTAAGTATTTTATATTGTTTTTTGAATATCAGCACAACATTGAAATTGAATAAAAGTACGCTCATAAGTGGTTGGTTATTCAGAAAATGTGTTTTATTTATCACAGCAAAAAATGTGTGTCCTTTAAATCTTATCGTCAAGTTGAGCCATCACAACACATTCCTCACTTGCGGTATTACGTCGTAACATCACATTTTAGATATCATAAAAAAAAAGAAAAGCAAGCGTGCGCAAAGTAATAAAGCTACTCGACTTCCGCTATTTAGAACTGAGAGAATTAAAGTTCTTTTAGGAAAGTTGATTTTAGTATACGCGGAATGTATCCAAAGTAATAAGAATTCCCTAGTGGGGCGGTCCACGGGGCAGGGGCAGGCACTTTGACGAAAAAACGATGATGAAGCACGATCATGTTGCCCAGATCCCCCCCTCCCCTCGCCTAGCTGACTGACAAATTGTCGAACATTTTTTTCGCTAAAATTCCTTTCGTTCGAATCCAATTATTGAGCCTCACCGATAGAACAGTTGGGTGTCTTTAGTTCGGCCTGCGAGAGGTTTATTTACTTGTTCCGCTCGACGTGTTCTCAGGTTTATTTTTAACCCGTTGCGCTCGCTCACGTAAATTTTATGCATTCGGCGTTTATTTTATTGTTGCAAATATGGAAAAGTTGTGGAGAGGCCGACAGAATATTGTCTCCGTTGTGGGCGGCCGGTTAGGGCTGATGGAGTAATATTTCCAATGCAAACATGTTTTCGGTGCGCTCTAATTTTATTCTGTTCCACGTTTGGTACAATAGGATGTGCAATTTCGTTCAGCTGAGGCTGCCTAAATTGGTTTGTTATGCAAGCATCAAATAAAAGCGAGTGAGTGTAAGCATTCAGTGATATAATATGAGCTATGTTGAAATAAGCTTACCATTTCCAGAACAATTCAACGAATACGTTAGAAGTTGTTATTGCTTGATTTGAAAAGCGAATTTTAAATTGCTTTCAGGATAGTGCATTTTACATTTATAAATCTGTTTTATAACTTTGTTTCAAATGTAGTACGCTGCATTGTTTTAGTAGATGAATCGTTATGAGAACACCGAGCTGGACGATTTTAAAGTCAAATTCTGTATCCTGTTTTCCTTCTTCGAAATAAAATCGCATTCGCAAATATCTAAATCAGACGTACCTACGTAGACGTACTCTTGTAGGTAGATTGAAGCATCCACAAAGTTTACCGAGCGACTAACATTGTAGACCAAAGTTATAATTTATTCCTGAGACACAAAAGTAACGCCCATGAAAACACAATGGCGTGCCACGCGGTGACAGAGCACGGCCATCACAATTCGACGTCAAACATGTCTCGCCAAACTTTTCCCCAGATAGCAGGAATGTGTTCCATTGACAGCTGTAAAATATAAACAAGCAGATAACGCAACAGCGCCCGGGCCGACCATCTCCCTAAACTGAGGACCCCACAACCAACACACTAACTCGATACAAACCGTGATAAAGGTTCGATTGTATGCAGTAAATAAAATATGACTTGGCCATATTTCCACTTTCGTTTCTTCTCGTTTTATGTCCCTTTTTTCTGGCCTCCCAGGGAAACCGTTCATACAAAATACCTTTCCAATATTGCCCAACTTTATTAGCATCGGGCACGTGTTTTTATATCTGAAATATCTTTCACTTCTGCGGCACTTCTGTGGAATAAAGATTGCCACATGTGCTCCGACATTATATCATGATATATAAGAAAAGTTATTTCCTTTCACTCCTGTAATTTATTATAAGTGCTATCGGTGTTGAGACCTGGGAAGTAGACGCGATTTCATTTGCAACTAACTTGAGTCGTTTATCAATACCGGAGGCCTATAAGACTGTTTTATTGTAACAAATTTTACTTTCGCTTACTTTTTAAAGACTCGTTTATTGGAATATTGTTTTAAATACGCGTAATTCAAAGTGCGTGGTTAGAAATCGGGCGTGGATTGAGCTTACGACGCAAATAAATAGCTTCTTCGAAAGCTATCCTGAAAGCGAATTAGAATAATGCGCTGCGATTTGGCGTCTCAACAAACGAGAGAGCAGAACGGCCCTCGGTGGATTATTCGGGTGTTCGGGTGGGTTCGCCTGAATTTGGGTATAAATGGAGGTGTCGTGGCTATAAGGGAGATTCACGATCGGCTGAGGAAGCACACTGTATTGGATAGTGCAAGAATCAATCGTGTGAATGTGGAACATTAGAATACATGTGGATTTCTGCAAGAAAACAAAATATCCACAAAACGTGGATACTAAATACAAAAGCTTAGCTCTTACAAAATGCAGACAAAGCGGAAAAGGGGGAGGGGCAACTTTGTCTAACTGCGGGTATCAATTGTCTGTGTTTATTCGAACTAAAATTCTACTGGGACTACCGTTCTTTGAGCAATAATAATAATCCCTCCTACATGTATTGTTGCTTCGCGAATAAATACAGTACATTAAATGGTAATAAAATAGAAGATACATACAAAGTTAGCAATGACAATAAAACTCTGGGGGTCATAAAATCACAGTCAGTTCAACTTAAACTATACATTGTGGTTGAATTGATCTAACCGGAAAGTAAATGTAGAGTATTAATGCTCTTTCTCTTCCCAAACCAATATTATTATCTCATGTAGGTATTTAAAAGGTCACCGCTTAAATTGTACTGTCCCTTTGAACCCTTCACTCACATCTCTATAGTCACAGACATCAAATAACATTTGCTTTATAAGGGTAATAATATAAACCACAAAAGATCCTTATTATATTCGCCGTTATCCTCAGTGAAACCGCAGAGAAAATATATTTCATTAGAGGCATTAATATGAAGTATTCTAAGTATATAAGCTTGGTTTCGTGTCAGATCAAATGGCGACCTGGCCTCGATGCTAATGTTAGAGATTAATGGAATTACCCACGACGAGACCACTACGAGAGCAGACTCGCTAAATTCTTGTCATAATGGCTTTGAAGTTTCTAGAGGATTTTTGATAAGGTCTATGAAGATATTAATGCGGTTATAGCGAAATCAAAAACATTGTGAAAGGTTTTTGGGGGATGATGGTGATTTGTGATGTGGTGATGTCATGAATTTGTATTTTAATACAACATTCTGAATATACAATCATGATTAAAATAATCCCATTCAGTTATGAGACCACCATCTTAGTCTTAATGAACAAAGACCAAGACAGTAGAAATAAAGATAGAAAGATAACATAAGAATCTGAAAACACACTTACAAAAATCGTATTATGGCTCAAACCCAATCCTTGCAGAGATAAAGCAGCAACAGAAAACTGTCTCGCAATACGAAGAGGCGTAATCTTCATTTCATACGTCTCGTCATAATACAAAAGATCGTAAATCAAGGAATTGCCAATAAATAAGTTGCAATAAACCATACCATGATGGTGGATCTTAACTCATTTTTAGGGTTCCGTAGCCAAATGGCAAAAAACGGAACCCTTATAGTTTCGCCATGTCTGTCTGTCTGTCTGTCCGCGGATAATCTCAGTGACCGTTAGCACCAGAAAGCTGAAATTTGGTACCAATATGTATATCAATCATGCCGACAAAGTGCAAAAATAAAAATTTAAAAAAACATTTTTATTAGGGTACCTCCCCCAGACGTAAAGTGGGGAGCGATTTTTTTTTTAATTTTGACCCTGACGTGTGATATATTGTTGGATAGGTATTTAAAAATGAATAGGGGTTTTCTAAAATCATTTTTTGATAATATTAATATTTTAGGAAATAATCGCTCCGAAAGTCAAAAACAATGTGTCCCCCCCCCTCTAACTTTTGAACCATAAGTTTGAAAAATATGAAAAAAATCACAGAAGTAGACCTTTATATGAACTTTCTAGGAAAATTATTTTCAACTTGATGAGTTGAATAGTTTTTGAGTTATATAGCACTTTTTCAAAAAAACGCAAATGATAACTTTGTTTTTCATACAAATACTATGAAAAACAAAGTTATTTTTGCTGACGAAAAATGTTGGTATTTTTAATGGTCTGGGAAGCTACGGAACCCTACAGTGAGCGTGGCCCGACACGCTCTTGGCCGGTTTTTGAATTATTGGATGGTGGGGAGGTTTCATACTGCGCGCAACATGTGTTTTATATCATTTCATCTCTGCTGTATTCCGTAACATCAAGCTACGTAACAGAACGTCCCAGATTGAAAACGGAGAAACTACATGGAGGATTCAATATAGCAAAGGAACGAGAAATCGGAAGCCGAGTTGCATTCATACATGTTGAAAAGTCATAATATGATTTCGAATCGAATGCGGCGCGTATGTACGTTTTTATGGTCTTTGTAAGTTCTACGAATAAAATTTTATTCAAATGTAACCCCATCTTTATATATCCAGCGGCTTAGGGACGTACGTACGTTCATCTTTCGGGATATGCGATGATTTGAGTTCTCCATACCTCCCTCGTGTACTTTATTTCTTCCATTACCTACGGCTAAATCCTTATCATCGTTTACTTGATCCTCTTCGAAATTTTCAATAAGAACCCTCAAAGTATCAAAATATTCATTACAGGGAAATATCTGTTCGGTTATTTAATACTTTGGCGCTCAACGTACACAATTTCCTCAGTCTCGCCTTTTAAAAATTACGTCTATTAACTACCGAACCTAAAACTTTTTATGACCCAACACGAAGCTTTAAATACTTTCAAATGCCGTCCTTAAAATCAATAAAGGCGTACTTTCATCAACGTCCAAGTAATAAAACCTGCTTAACTGTTATCCGCGGCGATGGAATTAGATAATGTATCTTTGTGAAAAGTTCGTTCTACTAAGTTAAAAGCTGTAAAAATCTAATTGCTTTAGGCTATAAATATTTGGCGTGGAAGCGGCGTGTCGCGCTGAATGTCGATAGGGCAGAGGCGCACCGTAATGCATGTCAATAAGGAACCTTACAATTTACCGAGGTGCCGTGTAACCAAATTCCTGGCGTCATACATTTTGAGGGTTTGATTTACTGTTGACGCAATACATCTTTGATTATTAAGGAAAATCCCAACAATAATCCGGATGTAATAATAATGTGATCGGGACGTGCGGTCTCGGCATGGAGGGTATCCAACCCCGGAGCTGTTGACAGGTGAATACGGGAAGGTGTCAGGGAAATTATTGTTTTTGGAACTTATCTATTCAGTAGGCCTGACCTTGCTGATGTTCCGACAGAGATTTGAACTTTCGAAAGGATAAAGGACATCCCAATCCGAACCAAATATACCCGACCCAAATACAAGGTAAAATATGAAAATAAAACCACAATAATCTGTGGAATTTTCACGACGTTTACCTTTATTCCTTGTGTCACAAACTGTCTGATTTGTCATATCAACTCATATATCAAGGCATCGGTGGCCAAGATTTTAGATTTGGGTATAGCTGTCAATCTGAAAAAAAAACGTCACCGCTTTTGCGTACTCCACCAAATTGACACTATGACGTAGGTATGGCGGAAGAGGGAACCCTTTTAATGTCACTTGTATGGGTTTTGATGTAGCCCTCCCGGGGTAAGCAGATCTTGAAGTCTTTTGATGCGGCGACAAGAAAAGAGTTGGTTTAGATTATGATATTGGGTTGACTTTCGTGGACCAAGTTTCTGGTTAACGTAGTAAGTCACGGGAATCAGGTCTTCTTTACGATTACCTGTAGGTTTTCTTCGAAGAAAGAATAGATAAAATAACAGATGAACAAAAGAAATCTGTCATTTTGTCGATTCTTTCTTCGAAGAAAAACATTTCTACGGTGGTCAAGCTACGCGGGCAGGCTAACTAACATCTTAACACACGTAGTAACACGACTTACCATTTTTTTTTAAGAATCTTGTATGTCCCGCTGCTGTGCAAAAGCCTCCTCCATATCCCTCATATTAATCGAATTGAACCTGACACAATCCGAATCAAAAGCTCTTAAAACCGACAAAGAAGATAACAACACTCATTGAAAATACAACACAAACATAACAACTGCATTTATCAATAACAAACAAGACAAATAAACTAACTCCTCTCCCGAAGATGGGGCTAGAAAACTGGGAGTACATTTTACTGTCTAAATTACACTAAGAGAGAGTTTGAATCTCTTTGTCTTATAATAAACAGATCTAACTTTTGTTCCGGTTGGCTGACTCTGGCATTCGTCAAAGCGTTCTTATGAAAACAAATCTAGTTAAGGTCCTTGGGACTTTGCACGTTATTTGTTACAATTGTATTGATGTATAAAATGTGTTTGATTTTATTCTTTGGATTGAGGGTCAACATTTTTGGAGACTGGCTTTAGATCAGTCTGTAGTTTATATTCGGATTTTCCAGTTTCGTTGCAAATTTAATTTCCCTTTCTAACTTCGATTATAGCTTGTTACCCTTTAAACCTGGACTGAAACAACATTATTTTAAGCTAGATTACCTAGTATTGCAATTTTATGCGGCCTAATGTACCTCTTTTTTTTTTCGGATGGGAAATCATCAAATAACTTCTCCCACTCTGGGCGGAGCGGGAGGGAGTTTCAGACTTTTACTGACTAAAACCCATCCATGTTCCTTCCTCGCCCTTTACGTTCCGGGGCCACGGTATCTCCTTAGAACAGTCCCGCAACCCCGGTAGGCTTCGGCCCTTGCGGGCCCCTCCCCTTATGCTGACATCTTTTTGAGGCGCGCGTGGAACACAAAAGCGCCGTCGACACGGCCTGTCGTCATTAGACGGACGGACGGCTAGCTAGTCCATAGCTAACCGTCCGCCTAATGTACCTCTGACTTGGCTATACATGACGTCGAGAAATATCTCTCAGGCATGCTGATGTCCTCACGACGTTTTTCTTCACCGAAGCAATTGATAATTTTGCAATAGTCTCATTATTCCGAAAAGCGTCTTAGGTATTCCAACGGTCTCACTTTTAGCAACATTAGCAAATGTTAAAGCTTGCAACAAAAGTATTACGACAAACCAATTCTGAACACGCTAAACATAATTCATATCAAAACGTAATTGTTTCACTCCAGCAATACACAATATCAAAATTAAAAACCGCATATTTAGCACAACCTTTCACAACCGGACAATTCAAAAGAAATCAAGTCTTGACTTCTTACCCTTTAACGTCGTTCGCTTTTAAAGAGACCATAAGACGGGGTGAGGTAAAAAACAAAATGGAGTAAATAAACATTAAACACAAGCACTTAGAACATTTTCATTAGGGAGCAACATTGCATTGGCTGCCGACAGACAACGATTATTGCAAGGAAGTACTAATTACTTATGAAACTGGACACTTTAAGTGTTTTAGTACTTATTTTTTTAAAGAAGGTGTGTATTTAGAAAGGAGAATTTAATTAATGGTGAATTCTTGAGAAACCTGCTTCTGAGGTACGAAACGTTTCGTTCTTTACGCAGAACTGGTATAACCTATCAAAAATTTGATGGCAGAAATCACGGTAATAATTTTGTACAAATGCTATATTTGAATTAATTCACCCCTTTGACCAAACACTGATGTTTACTGCTATTATTCTTATTGCTGCTACCCATTCGCATTAAAATCATTTGAATGAAAGTTAGAAACTTTTTGACTTAAATACACTAAAAGCAAAGACAGTGTTATCTTTCAAATACCAAAACAACAACTACAAAATTCCTCGTCTATCCCTGCTTACCACGCAAAGCATAACCGCGATAATTCAGTAAACAAACTATAACAATGTCACAGTCACTACAATTGTACTTTGTTCTTACTGTTCACTTTTATTAGTGTGCCTTTAATAGTGAGTGTCGCAGTTTTTATGGCGAAACCAACCAGCTCAGTACCTAATCATTTCATAATAAACTAGCTGTGGCTTCGGTCGTTATTATACAGGCACTACCACTAATATATATTCATTTTAGCACTATACATATATGAAATAACCTAATAAGTATTAAAACACACGTCAACGAACAAGAACGTTTCCAACACAGTAAACTTTTAGGGTATACTTACATAATTTCACTCCGCGCATGAAACACTTTGTCACAACACCAATTTATCTCGTCTACTCGACTTCCGTATGTCGCTATAGGGATCCAGCAGAATATCACAGATGCATGCCTGACACATGCTGAGCTGGACTCCCATTTGGTGCAACCTTGAGACGCACACCGCACCTTGCACCCCACCGCACCTTGCACCCCACTTGTTATTTTCTTTTTAATTTGGAAGTATGTCACGGTGTTACTTTACTTATTTTGTAAATATGTTTTTCTTTTTTTATATTGGCACCTTGTTTTTTTTAAGTGAACTGTTTCATTTTATTGTACTTCTGTGTGTTGTGCTATGTCTTTTGTGTGCACTAAATCATATGATTTATCTATCTATCTATTCGCTTTTATAAGTGAAACTCACATTTCGCCAGTTATGTTTATGTCCCATGTGGGGTCCCATGGAGCGAGCCTATTGCCTATCAACTGTGCACGAATTCAGACTCCGTAGCTGCTATTGAAGAATTCCTGATGGAAAAACCGAATAGCATTTTACCAGAATCAGGAATCGAACCTTGTAGGACCTCATACTCAGCAGTCATGCTTGCGACCGCTTCACCAACGAGGCAGTCTAAGGCAGTCAATCTGGCGAAAGCAAGCCTTTTCCTAACCGTAATAATATCTAAAGGATAGAATGTCTTTGAACTTATTTGACCATTATTAAGGTTGAGATTTGAAGTTTGGACAGGTGTGAGTGGGTGAGTGACAGTCGTTAAATGTAAAGTATTTATATTCAGGCGCTTTTGGTGAGTGCTTAGTATTTTTCCAACTTAATTGAGGCCGATTAGGTAAGTGGAAATTTGGGGTATAGAATATAGGTAGAACACTCGTCAGGTTTTGGTTTGTGGATTGGGGACCACCCTTACATACCGAGTTTCCTCCGTGCCTCGTAAAGCACGCTAAGATGTTGATCCCGTCTGTCATTTTTAAATCTTTGGCCAAAAACCCAATGGCTGGTCAATGGCCCCAAAACTCTGACAACTTGTCTTACCAAGGGGTATCGTATTACCTAGTACTAACTGGGTTGTGAAGGTCAGATAGGCAGTCGGTCCATGTAAAATACTGGTATTCAACTGCATCTGATTAGACTGTTAGCCGACCCCAAAATAATAGGAAAAGGCATATAGGCACATGATAATCACTCGTCTGGTTTTCTTTTGGTAATATATCTATTATACCTATTACATTGAAAAATTAATAAAACTGCTGGAACTTGATTATTCTACAGATTTTGTTTTCTCTTCTGGGAAAAAAATTAACAATTAAAAAAGTAGTCTCAGAGGTTGAAATATGGTTCTCGGTATAATCGGTCAAGTGTTATCAACATTTTTAGGTTCATAGAGGTAACATCCGAAAAGTTTATTTGGTTTTTTATTCAGTTGTGCAAAAAGTTTACTACATTGCAGCATTCTATGCATTGAGCGTAAACGGTTTTAAAAATGTAACAACATCCATATGTGAAAGGTTTCAGAATAGCCGTTACAACACTTTTAGATTGTTTTGTTTTAGATTTTGTAAATGGAGACCACCAGCCCATCGTTTCAACCAAATAGACTTTTGTGTTAGTGTATTACCTACACCGCGGCTTTTTGCGAGTTGATATGGCATATAACAGAATATATGCACCATTGGATGGAACACAAAAAGGGATAGTAGAATCTCAATTTACTTTTGGCCTCTTTTCAGTTGCCATTTTCCTGATAGGAACAGGAAAAATTAATTGTTTCAGAACTTATAGTTCCTAATGTAACTGTTACAAAAGTTCTTAGTGAGCAAGTTCCATAAAAGAGAAGCCAGTAGCTAAATAAAATCTGTAGGCAAACAGGAAAAACATTTAAGAAATAGAACTATTGTGAAAGTTTAAAAAAGTCGTATCCCCTCCGGGCGTATCGCGATCAATATCGGCCGGGTCGCACACCTGTACGCCGTGTAACACAAATAACCAAGGAGTCCTGATAAAGCCCCGCAGTCCACACATCGAGAGCGCCGCCCGAGATTTATACGACGTTTTTATAGTTCGCCGCGGACGTTCCTTGTTTTAATTTCGCAAGGATCAACGCTTCCCGGCCGCCGGCGGCAAGGCGGCCCTACCACGGTGTCTAGCGCCCCTATTCTGCCGCGAGCCTAATGTCGCGAGGCGACGAAATTTATCGCGCCGCTTGTAATTCCGCCCCGCGAACGCCACCCCGCTACGTCACCCGCGTCACCCCGTCACCCGACAACACACTTATAACGTTTTCTAATGAAATTGTCCACAAACTCCCGCTCGCCGCAACCCCCGGCCCGTCGACGCCGCCGGATGAACCGAAAAAAGTACAGCTCGCGTTACTAATGGCTTCATTTATCACAGTCACTAACAGTGATACACCGCAACGACGTTTTATATTTAATTTGGCTCTCTGCGGAATAAATTACGGCAATATCGAGCCCAGAACGATAAAGGACGAGCGGTAGCGCTGTTGAGTTATCGGGACAGGTCATAGTACTAAGACGGTAATCTTCTTGGATTAATTTGTTCGTGGCTAAGTGATAAGTTAGCCGGCGGCGCACCCGCCGATGCGAACTTACGATGTCACACAACTACATCACTGAATAGACGAGTTGTTCGAACAATTACCGTTTGTTTTCCACTAATATCAGTCCGTGAAGCGCCGAGAGTCGAGAGTTAGAGAGTGCCACATATACGACAACAGAAGAAAACTCTTGAAAAGTTATTCGCCCATAAAGATAACGTTCAAGTGTACGTTTAGTGTGACGTGTAGTAAATTAAAACAATAAGGCCTATTGCACGCGTCAGCTCTGAGTGAATGGTTGGCGCTTGCAAGCGAAAATGGTTACAAAGACGTCGGAATAAAGAAGTGTTTCTTGGCACTCGTACAAATTGTGGTTCTGTTTAACTGGTTGGTTTATGCGTCCCGTGATTCAAAGCCCATGGAGCCTGACATATCGTAGTGGTTTACTGCGAACGATAAACGTATCTGAGCCGATGGGTGCGCTCGCAGTTCCACGTATGTTTTCCAGAAACCAGTGTTAGCCTTATCTTAAAGGCGTTCCTGGCACTGAATTAATGAGTGCTCTTACGGCGACTTTGCATTTGGCACACCAAATAAACACGTGCATTTGTGAGACATGCTTAAGATACGAGGCTATGCTTAATGTTGAACTATTTCGTTTACACTAGACAAATCTGTGTACTATGTAGTTTAGAATTCTCCAACCTGGTAAATCCGAAACATCTACATCAACTATGAAATGTCAATATGACACTTCAAATCAAAACACTGCCAAATAAACTGAAAAATTAAAAAAAAATCCCCCATTAGCCAATAAATCCGAAACATATCAAGATACAAACCTCAAGCCTTTTAAAACGTGAGTCCTGAACCTCCCACTAAGTACCGCAATTCGGCAAAACGTAGGCATCCACAAGCATTACCGTCTACATCGCGAGATTAAAGTAAACCCACATTTAAACAGTGAACCGCGTAATTTGGCAACTGAACTGTGATTAGATAGTGCTTCAGTCTCGTTAGCGTAATGAGAACGGCTTTGTTAACCTTTGCTTTAAACATTAAACAGATATCTCGGTACAGGTATTGTGATTATTGTGTCATGTGTAATCGGGATCACGTTGTGTTTTGTTTATTGCGTAATTCGCTTGTTTTGGACCGGATTTTCCACTTAAAGGAAAGCGTATTCAGAAATGAATCTAGAAAAGAGACTAACGTAGAGCATAAAAGCTTTAAATCCTAAAAGGATGAAACAAAGGCAGCTCAAGAACCAACATAAATCAAAACATCTAGAAGTCTACGCAGCTCATTCTATTCTTAAATTACTTCCAGAAAAGTTAGAAACTTGTACACAAAAGCGGAACAGCTTTCTAAAAAACTTACACGACGACGTTCAAACACACTCGCCAAAATTTCATGCGCCATCAAGGTAAAAACACGGAAAAGCACGGAAAAGCGTTACTCTTGGTTCTTTACATTCTTTCGTAAACACAAAATAGTTTAACGCATAGTCGGGTAGAGTTAGATGTGGAGCGAGACTTACATTTCGGAAGCAATGTAAATCGTCGCGAGCCACGGCGAAGTTCGCAAGATATCCGGCGAAAGGACAAGACGCTAATGTATGCGCAATCGTGCACTCCGCGTATTGTAGCCTAATGCCGAGTTTGTCGGGCGTTTCTATTTAGACTTCGTAAGTCGCAAGTTCGCGTAATGTGCGCTCGGTGTTGGATGCGGCTTGTTTTTGGATGTTTAGGAGCCATTAAGGCGTTTACGATGTGTGGAGAGTTTATAATAAATTGTTGGTTAAATTAGTACGCCACTGTGTTTTAGTGTTACTGCCGGAGAAATATGACGGCCTGGTATGACAGTCGAAACGTAAATATATTGAACAAGTTTTCGTTTTCCGCGTATTTCCCTTCCCCTTTGTGAGTTCATTGTGTTTGTCTACAATTTAAATGCAATAACGCACCCCCTTACAACGCAACTTATTTTTGTCTAGTTCTACGATTCATTGTCTTCAAGTCCGTGCTGCCACACGAACAATACCACAGCTAATCCCTTTGTATCTACACCTTTGTCTCGACGCTATTAAAATACAAGCAAGCTTCCGGATTCTAGCAACTGAGGCCATTTCTTAGGCCCTTTTCGCTTAGTTAATTTAAATTAATTTATTCTCTACTCATCCTGCCTCGGAGTAAACTTCATTGTCGTATTTTAACCGTGAATATGACCCACCTACGAGCCACTTATTTTCACGCTCCGTGTAAATGTTAGAATTTTGTAAAGTAATCCTTTGTAATCTTTATTGTTGTCGATGTGTGTTTATTCTGCTGTTAATTGCGTTTTTAAACACTAGGGATTGCGGAAGCCGAGTTCATGAGCCGCGCTCCGAGCTTGTTACAATATTTGCAGCTAACTGTATGTAAAGAAATTTTACAAAGCCTAACCTCAATAAGCCAAAACAAATGCGCTGAAGTATAAAATATCCATAAAGAAATGTAAATAGTTAAACTGTAACGACTATGAAAAGAACCTTTACATTCGCCTCAAACAATCCGCTCCGCCGTGAGAATTTGACTGAAGAATAGTGTTTGTATTTCATTATCAACAAAAGCTTTGTTGAAAAGATGACGCTCAGCGCAAATTCGAGGTATAGCCGCCCACGAGTAAACTCGAGAAAAGCCGCACTCAGGCCCGGCCCGAGATATTTCGCAGTCGTATTTACTCAGGCGTGCCTAAATTGTTTGCTTACATGTTTGACGCGCCGCACGCAACGCTCATTATGGCCAACGGAGCTTTGTTCAGACTTAGACAACATATTGTTACGCCCGATGGAGCTCAATATTCTTTATATGTTTATTTTTATCATTACAGGTAAGTTCCTGAAGCGTTTGCAGCTCTTTAATGGCGATGCGGTGAGAGTATCTCTTTGTGTTTACATCATTTTAATAATGTTGAAGTTGCATTCGCTCCTGTGTCGTATTATCGTTACATTTTCAATTGTATTGGGAATATTTTATCTAAGACACGAGTGCAACTGTGACATAAAACGATCGAGTTCGCGTAGTGCGACAGGACACCTCTAGAGTTTAACGATACTGACATTAGACATACCACTTAGCAGCAGTAAACATTCATTACGTTTCTTCCCACTCGGGGGCAGGTTGGCACACTTAATTGTTCATACAACAAGCCAGCCGGGAATTGGCTCTAAATGTTCCGTTGTTCGGGCTATGGTCGTACCGCAAAAGCGCTACGCGGTCGTAGTCCACAGCACTGAGGAGTGCGAGCCAAAATCGACCGCGTAGTCTCATATCTTAGCTTGATTTTCGAGGGAAAGCCGAGTGGAACACAAACGAGGCGGGCCATGATGGAAAGCGCAATAGGCGGCCGTTTACACCTGCGATTCTTCTTCATCTTACCCTAAACTGGCGCGCCGCTTTACCTAAAGTAATTATGCCACATAACGTATTAGTCTTTTGGGAGCGAACACGTGTTGGAAACGCTTAATCACTTACTTTACATTTGCGTACGCAAATAATCCGTTAATTTAATTTTGGTGGTGGTATTTATGACGCTTATTTAATTTATTATCATATCAAAGTGTAGGCTTTATTTAGCGGGTTTTGTGTGCGTGCGAATAAACGTTAATAATGAAATCATGTTACAGGACACAGGGGAAAAATTTTAACGATTTCATAATGTTGACGGTTTCTACATTGTAATTAGTATTCTCGGTAACAACCATCACGTTATTTTTACAATATGCTTGTCAATAATGGGGTGAAGTGTAGCTCGTTTAGGAAAGAATATAATATTGATCATTTCCGAATCTCGCTACCATTTGTCGTAAAACGCATTCGGTGGTGTGTTTGTCCCCATCGCGCTCAAATCGCTTGCGAGCCCTCCTCACCATTGATATTTATGCTTTTTTCGGGATTCTTTTCGAGGGTAAGTTGTTTTGAAACTTTCCTTTTCGGAAGAAATGGCCGGGTTCACTGGATTAATGTAACTAGAGTGTTGTAATTGGTTGAGAAGTTATTACTTTTCTGTTTCTTTTCGAGAAAAACATAAAGCAATTGTGCAAGTTCTTCGGGAGTGATTTATTTTTATTCTGTGGAACATCTTTTCTGAACTTAAAAACAACGTTGAGGAGAGCTTTGTGTATCTTACTGATTTATTATTTATTGCGTTTCGGTTTCATATAAAAAACATTCAAAAAGTTTTGCTCCATAAATTATTTTTTGCTACATCTTGGCCTTATTTGGATAAAGGACGTGTTTATCCTTACCACGCATATTTTAAAACGGAGCCTCTGGACTGGGAATAAATATCTATCTTTTTCTTGTTCAACGTCTTTCGTAAAAATAAAAGCTGAATATTTAACGTCATATTTCTTAATATCCAGAAAAATAAATCCAGCCAGAAGTATCGATGAAAAGCAAAGCACCCGAAAATCTTCAATTCCACCCATATAAAACAGAACCAAACATTTGTTTCGTCTCTCGCGAAGGCCTTAAAAATATCCGGTCCAGAAAATAAATAACAAAAGCCATTTTATCTGACAGGACCTTGTTTGAAATCATAACAAATTGCCTTTTAGAAAACCGCATCCCAACCCAAAGTGTCCTACAAAAGGGGTTTCGTAAACACATTACAAATCTTTGCCGCGGCAACGCGCAGTTAAGAGGGCTGTCAATGAAATCCCCTTCTCGGTCTATTCGTTATGTGTCTTAATGGATTACAGGGAATAAAGTAGGCATCGGCGAAACAAAAGGCGAACCTGCCCCGAAAATCTCCGACCACATAGTTTGCGGGCTAAAACTAAATTTATTACATTTGACCTTAGTAATTCTTGCCAAAGGTTTTCTATCCTAAATGTGTAATAGCCAGTTACAGCTTTCAGAGGTGGGGCTCGCGTTCGCCCACTGCGGTTTTATACACAACTAAATATTTTATGAGTTACAAAATAGTTGGTAAAAGTTCCAGTTTTGGTTTGATCCTATCAATAAAATAGTTTAGATATATAACAGTAATGTTCGCGAATTGATATTTTATTTGGGCAAAGTTTTGTGATTTATCTTAAAATATGAATATTATTATAACCGCAAATTAAACTGCTGTTCCCACTCTGAAACTATAATAAATTTGCGCCAGTAAATTTACTATAAACTTTGTTCTATATCAATGTTAGACTACCTGCAGTAAAATACAAAAAATTACATGTTTGTGCAGCATAAATAAATAAAACCAAACATACATAAAATGAAACTCTCACTATCAATATAATTAACAGCTTTTAATTCCCGTCACATTTAAATCTAAACTTATTCAAAGCCGATCGTTCTCCCCCGGGAGGCAGGGGCGCACAACATAAACACATATTTTAGTGCAGACCTGCAATGGGATTGCACAGTTCGGTGCTCATCACATCAAACTTATTTCTGCACCGATCGCTACGATTACCTGTTCACGGGCCGTTTTGCAAGTTATACGGATGCGTTTCTCTTTGAACGTGCTCATTTCGTGTCCTTTGAAGCTTCCACGTTTAGAAGCATTTGATTTCAACTCTTTTGCTGTGATTCGCGCCGGAGAGACGCCACGCGTTTCGCCTTTACATTCGGAAACAAATGAAGAGCTACACAAGGAGAAGTTTTTAATTCGCCTAATGCACACGGAGTACCTGTCTTTTCCTAACTAAAGTGCTCTCTTATACCGGTTCGCGTCGGCGCAGCGTTCTGTCACATCGACTGTTGCATTGCGACCAGTTTATTTTAGCTCTGTCTTGAATGCATCCCATTTTTCTCAAGGCACACTTTCTACAAAAATGGACGAGTTGTTTTTGTAAAATGTTTCTCGACTTGTTTTTGAATTTGTTTCTTCAATGTCAGTCGTTGTTTTGAGTTATGAGTAGGAATTTAGTTAATACAGCCTCATGGTAATTCCCATCCATAATGATATTGGACATAAATTCTGATAAATAGAAAGTAACAAAATAAAATATCTTTATCTTAAGGTGATCCGGCTCTAATTATCACTAATTAGTTAAAAAACAAAGAAGGCAAGCCAAGTGCGATTTGTTAGTCGCTTAATCAGACTTAATGATTACTTTGATTTTCATCTCTCGCCCGGCGAAACGAGAAACTTAATGAAAAGTCAAGCAAACTCAGGCGAATACAAATTTTAGCATTAGTATGCAAGACTAAAGTTTTTATTCAATATAACTTGCAATGTTTTATCTTTCGTTTGTCTTGCTCGCATCAGCAATGCACAAGTTATTGTTGCTTACTGATGGTAAATAAGTCTTCAAGATTTCTGTTTGTCTTTTAATTTCGCTGTATCGAAGTGTTAATTATACAAGATAAAGCGAGCTTTGAAATATGTTTTCAAGACCTACTTTCTTTTTAATAAGGTTGCTCCCTTGTTTATTTACTCTTAGCATTTTATAATTATACTAGCGTAGAGTTGACTGTTCAGAACTTGCTCCCGCGCAGCTTTTCAAACAGTTTTAAAACTAACATTATCATTGAAGATAGATTAGTTATTTGTAATTTTACTTTTAATATAGAATAAATGCTTTGACCTGTTAATAATTTTCGACATAACTTCATCATTTATACAGAAAATTATCCATGTTACAATAACTTACATCTGGGAAGCACGGGAAATATTTTTCCTGCAGTTTTCGCCTTTCATGCAGACTTATCTGTCTTCTCTTATATGTAAACGCCTCTCGATAAAAACTCTTAGCGTATAATTGTTGATTCAGTGTCTAGCTGTCTTGTCAGCAGACTTGGTTAGTTCCGTAGTGTGTCCCCCGCACGGCATCGAGTGCCGCCTCCTCCCGCCACCTAATTCTGATATGAATATGAAATTGTATGTAAATGTCGGCCAAATGTTGCCGCGCAACTTGACAACTCGACAGCGCTGTAAATATACGGGTAACGTTGCACCGAGCACCAACTAGGTATACCGAAACATGCGAGTTCATAGTTTACGACCAACTGTGACTGTTTGAATAAATTGTTTAGATTGTCGTCTATGTACATACTTAGACCAGCGCAAAGGTGCCGAGCGCCACAATCCACGCAAACTGGGAATTCGTATAGGTGCACAGTTAATATAATACGGAGTGCCCTCACACCACAATACTCTAACGAGTGCTATACCACCTAACTACGTTCAGCGGAAGCACCCCTTCTGTTTTAAACTAGAATCCATTTCACGACTACAAACTCCACAAATGTGCATTTTCTCGTGCCGAGCTCCGCCACAAAGTTAAGTTTTACCACTTGCCATAATTACCAATAAAACGTGTTCCTGCTGATGGCACGTCAACTAGGGCCGCATCACTGTTATGAAGTTTCCGTCTGCCTCCGTGACACCG